>OX596161.1:5071312-7599468 GCA_951394285.1 Epirrhoe tristata
CTTGAATATAAATCAATATTACGTATTTGATGTTAAGGACAATAATATCTACCATCTATAATGAATTGTAGAAATCAATAATCGTTATAAATTTACATATAATTGTTGTGATTAGCGGCTAAGTACAATATCATTCCAAAAGCCTTCGGGACGGCTAGTCGGGTCGGCGGTGCGATTATCGATCTTACGGTAGGAGAATTAAGGGTATATGTTGCACAACCGAGTCCCGACAAATAAAATGCTTTAACTACAATTAAATGTTTCTTGAATATTGTAAAACTTACATGGTTAATTATAAATTAGCGGCGCGCGTAGCGCTTAAATATTCGTGTATTGGAATTTTTGTAGGATTAAGAACAGCGGGAATGTTGAATTGTGACTAGTGAACTACCAGAGCTTTCATAATCCAGAAACGTATAAATCTCAGCCCGTTGAAGTTTTTATCGCAACTTTGTGAAGCTGTGACTTTGCTGAGCTATTATGGCGAACCTTACTCAACTCTGACGCCTCATTGAATCCGGGTAACTTTTTATGCTTTATGTGCCAGTCCCCTGCGAAATTGCTGCCCAATGATACAGCGGAACGTAGGAAAGGCACACTGACCCATCTTGCTGCTTCTACTTCCGTACAATTATATATTTTGGGGATGCACTGCAAAAAAGGCTGTAATTCTAAGATTGTTGTTACCTATTGTGTATGTATTATGTACCTACATCTAATCAATTTCGACTTGATAATTATCGACAATGTAAGTCGACATAACTCACAGACTATAAAATTTGGCTTTAAAAATTATATTACACATGTATTATGGCTTTAAGCAAGTCAAATTCATTAAACTTCTATTTATTACCGGGACTTTCGTCCTGACCTACATTACGATTTAGCGAGATATCTATACATATTTTTATTTATATATAATTTTCTAACAATATTCTGTAGAATTTTACAAATTATTTTATTGTCTTTTTAAATCATTGATAGTTAGGTAGCTAATCGATAATAAACATTGAGTAGTGATTATTCGAAGCGTATTGCTAAAATAATAGGTGTTTAAAATTATGAAATTATTGAATTATTATCGTAGTTCTTCGCAGTGACATATCCCTTCAACTAAGAAATAAAAACAATTACCTAGCTATGTACTTAACTGAAGTACTTATTCACCATATCAGTATTATAATGGTTTAGTACCTACATTAGTACCTACTAGTGTGAAGTTAGTTAACTAGTGAATGTGAAATCAAAATATTAGTCCATTACTGTCCATCCATTTCTGTAATAACGTTCCAGAAATCTGGCAAAAAATTATGACATGGCAACCCTAAAACTGCGTTCAAGTTACGAATAAAGGCTCGCGTTCGAAATTTAAATACCTACACTTGAATAAGACAATAAACTGACAGTTTTGACAATAATTTCATGCAAGTAAAATGACGTTTGCATTTTGCGAAATGGCCGCAATCTATCTGCAATTTAATGTACCTATTAATTAGGTACCTATATATTATCAAGTGTAAAATTATTGATGTTTTTATTTGAGAATAAAGATAGTTACCTAATCCTGAGCAGAATGTTCTATTATTTCTACCTTTCTTTCCATTTCCTTAGTACCTACCTACCTAGACTAGTTCTCTCTAATATCTCTCTACATTCTATGCCTACTTCAATTCCTGAGTTTAATCGTATTTCGTAGTAAAATATGCTGGAAAACGAAAATTTAGGCTACTTGCAGGCAACCAATAAGTAGGTACTACCTACTTTTTTTTCAAAATGGCGATTAGTAATGTGACCTTGCATTTTCGATTATCTAAAAAAAGGAGACAAAAAGTCATTAAAATATGTATGCGAGTGTCGTGGAACACTCGGTTGGAACGAAGCAAAGAGAACTTTTCTAAACTGGGAATATAAGAAGAAGAATCTTATACAGAGATTATATAAAAATAAACAAATTGTACGTACAATGGGCAAATGTAATCATAATGCTCTTCCGTACCGTACTAATGGACTGTGTCGCGGCTGCGCATTTCGCACGGTAAAATGGAACATTTATTTTTTCCAGCCTCTATCTTTTTTTTCTTCGATAACGTCCGAAAAGGAACTTCGTTCCAAAAATCTCCGAACCGAATGGATCACAATCGGGGGACTGCCAGTAATTTTACAAATTAGAAGCACGAGGCACGTTTTCACCACGGCACTGTAGACTTTTTTTTTACTGTAGATGTCACAAAAGATCTGTCTCTGTAGGCAAATACCCCACCCTACACGTTCTGTAGGTACTTTTTATTTGTCTAAGCGTAAGTAGTTTGAAGGGCGCTAGAAGTACCTAATAGTGTTCTGTGTTGAAGGGCGCGCGTGGTTTTTCGAAAGCCCTTAGTAAAATTACATATTGAAATTTATTTATTAAACCTAATTATGAATATTTCTATTTTTAATTTATTGATGCACTCACCTATTAGGTAGGTACTTAACACGTTGAACGGTGAAGGAAAACATCGTGAGGAAGCCCGCAGCTTAGTCAGCTCCACACGTATTGACGTCGTATTTCCTGTGGGCCAGGCTGATTAAGCTGAGAGGATGGTTTAGGTGCTGGGCAAGCCTATTCCATCTCAAACAATGTCCCAGGCACTACAGCGTCCCGTTAAGTGTAGGCATAGGTTGCCTCGTGACGCTGTATAAATCATCTAATATAGATGTAAAGGCCTAAGTTTAACACGTTGAACGCCACGGACTCGCCTCGCGAGTCCACGTAAATTTCACCCCAGTGCCGACGTCTCGCGGCAACAGTGTAAACAGACAGCGACGCTCGTCTTTTGCCGTGAACTTAATACCGGATAAGACACCCACACATGTGTGGGCTATGTGGGTAGATCGTAGCCTAGAGTTGCATGGGTACAGACAGCAACGAAAGTTAATTAACAGTAAGATTTTTAGATTTCTAAGATACAAAATAAACTTTGCTTACGAAATCATTATGTTGTAGGTAAACAAACACGAAAATGGTGGGAGCATGACCTTGTTTTTTCACTTAACCTTATTTTTCCAAGAAGATAGGTAGAAAAGAGTATCGATTATTATATTATGTTCAGTTGAACTACCAATGTCGCAAAAAACGTGTTTTCCGTCCGCGTCGGATAACATTTTGCATACAAAAATGTTAGGCCACGCCCATATTTTGTTCGATGTTTGATGTTAGGTGTTAGAAAACACAAAAACAGTGTCGCAGGAGACCCGACTTAAGTAGTACAACTGGTAGTACTTGAGATACAAAGGTGTGTCATTTGTACTACCAGTTGTACACCTACACAAAAGCTTATCGACTTTCGTTGCTGACTGTACCTACCTACCTATAAACAAAGTAATGTGCCATAGAAAAATGAAATAAAACAATAAAATAGATAATTTCTTAATATATTTTTACATTCATAATACAGGCGGTTACACAAAAAATAAATAAGTCTTCAATTAGATTTACATTTACTGTGATGTATGGTATAACAAATACAACTAGAGTAGGTACCTACAAGTCCAATAATAAAACATTATGTACAACTACAGCTAGAGAATAAAGCTAGTTCCGTCAAAACAAATTGTACCAGTTCCTCACAAAAATGTAACATGCTGTATACAGTCCTTCGACTAACTTATTATGGCGTGTTTAAAAAAGTTAGGGTAGACAATTATGTCATAATTTTTAATTTTCCACACTTAGGTATTTCATTGAGAAATGAAAAGTCTTATCCACAAGGGTTCCATGGCCGAATGGTAAGGCACTCCGGCTTTAGGAGGGTCGTCTGATCGTTGCGGGTTCAAATCCCGTCGGAATCAAAAATTTTGATATGACTTTTCATTTCTCATTTATGTCATGCTACAAAATGGGAGAAAAAGGAAAATTACAGATATCAGTGTAATTTTACACGTGAAAAGGACAGAACTAGATTGACTCGCTGGACAGCCGGGAAACTCAATCGACATTTCGCACATTCCCTAAAAACATCATAATGATGAATCAAATCTCACTAGAAATTATATGAGATTACTTTTACGAAAATGATACTCAGCAAGCAATAGTTTGTTGAGAATATTTTGTTCAAGATTGTACAGTCTAATGTTGATATTAGTCAAAAAAAGAGAACAATAAAATTATGCCACGATACCAAAGTTCACCAACACAAACAGACGATTAAAGATAACCAGGCCTAGGCATGTGTTGGTGAACAATGGATTTTTAATTTAATTATGTAAATAAATGAATGTAGCGTATCGAATTCATCTCATTGTTATTTTGTATAGGAATAAAATGTACTTGCTGTTTAATTTTTGTTTCTAAAAAAACTATCAAGATTATTCCTCATTGAACTTTTTATCATATTATTTTTGATTTATAGTATTTTTCACGAAGAAACGTATCCCGGACAAATATAACTTTTACGATTTACGCTGTACAACAATGAAAATTTTTGAAATAAATGACATCTAGTGATAATACTAAAAGATACAACTTCAAAAAAAGAAGGATTTTGTCTATTTTCTTATTAAAATTTCAGAAATGAACATAATAGAACCTTGTCACGGAACCGTTTCTATGTGAAAAGGACTATAGTAGAATTTTAATAAATTGAATTGTACAATTTGTACATATTGCTTGATCTAAAAACATTAGTCATACAATCCGATAAGGTTGATAATGTCAAATCATGACAGTGCTCTCGTAGGTATATTATCCAACTTCAAAAGCAGAAATTTTTATCCACCTTAAAGTGGTTTTACCTTTTCGACAACCACGGTCGTTTACGTTTACTTAGAACTATTTAGGTCGTTATAACAATAATATAACCATAGTAAATAAAATAAAATTGTGCTTATGTGCTGAGTTATCACATAGGGCAATGTTCACCAACATTTTAACCGACGATTACATACATCATCGAGTTACAGCGAAGTATCATGCTATCTCAGTCTTTCTAATGACCAAAGTCGACCTGATTTTCAGAGAGTTTGTTTTGGGTGAAAATTTGCTGTTAATTTAACTGTTGAATTGGTGAACATCAGCCTTAAACTAAAGTTAAAATTGTGTATTTAATTGTAAGATATAAAAACATTACAAACATTAATAATAACTATAAAATCCGAGTCTCAAAATTTTATAAAAAAAAAACGGCTGATTCTTTAAGTATGTAAAAAGAATGCATGATAAACATAAATATTAGCATCCTACTGTAAGACTTTAAACTTTTTAAAACTAGATGGCGCTGCAAAATGTCATTAAAAGTCAATGACAAAGTTAATCAAATAAAAAATAAACCACACAAAATGAAAACCAAAAGCTAAATTATGTGTAGATAATTTGACATTCACTGTAAATAGACCCGAATATCATTATTAATTAGCGCCATCTATTGGCCCAGTTGTAAAGCTCTATGGAGAAACCCTTGCCGTTTAATAATCAATGGTATCATGTTTCAAATAATCTGAGACTCAGACCGATCAGATAAGGTACAAAACATGGAATGAGTAAACAGAGTAGGGTATACAAAATTGGCACAATATGGTTCGAGAAGGCGGCACAACAATACATTAATTACGCCAAGATCTATAACGTCTGAATAATGACACCCAATGGATTGTTTATTTTCAGCTAATGTTCTGAAATATTTGAAGAGTATTTTTTCCAAGCTTATCAAATTACTAAGGCCGGTTTCTCGAACGCAAATCATCTTCAAAATTAACTAATTATTGGTAAAAAAAAAAAACTTAGGCCTTTACATCTATATTAGATTATTTATACAGCGTCAGGAGGCAACCTATGCCTACACTGAACGGGACGCTGCAGTGCCTGGGACATTGTTTGAGATTTCGTTTTACATTCGATCAATGAGGACCAAGTCTTAGTAATCCTAGTTTAATCGGTTTTTCAATTTGAAAAGCGTTCGAGAAACCGGCTGTAAGTGTCGTTCGGGTTTCTTTTCCTAACATAGAACACCAGACCAAATGTGAAAACTCCTTTAGGCGCGTTGGACATTTTTCAGATGAGAATAAATTCTTGGATTCGCTTTGAAAAGGTCACGTGCGAGTCATGTGACAGCGTACCGAGCGCACCAGTAGCGCCATCTAGTTCTGTATACGGTAAACTTTTACAGCAATATTTTTACATTTCTAAATGCTCATTATATAACTAAACGGGAGAATAAAAATTGTCCAAGTTTTCACTTCTCTCGGCACTCCCGGGAATACCACGGTTTTTTTTAATAACTTTACTCTGATCAAAACGCGGTAGCGATCTTGGTTGATAAAACATTGTGTGGTTTTATTCAGACATTAATCTTTGGGACTCTTCAATAAAAAACTGGCAACATTTTACACAACTTACACCTAAAGGGCGCACAAACATGGAACATCAATATTATGCTTAAGATGACAAGCTTCACTTATTTAAGGTTCATAATAACATTTAATTCGAACCGAGGTTTTAAAATTTCCATGAGTGCGTGATTTGAATATACCCTGATAGTGTTAATGTTGCTATGTAAAAAACCGTGCCATACATGGCACTGTACTAACTGAATTTGAATGTAATTTCAGGTTTCTAAAGATATAGTTTGAGCCGAAAACATGCATGATTAGTTAAATGTTATGTAATGTAACCTAAGCGTTATTTTGTCTAGTTTATTGCGAAGAATATTTTTTTCTACTATTGATAAGGCAATGAGAAACCTACATAATAAACATAATATTTCTACAGTTACCTTTTCAATGGTAAAAATATGCAAATTTTCATTAATAACACGACCAATTAAAACGCCAATCAATGTCATTTTTGACATGACAGTTACATCTGACGTCGAAGTCTTAATTGCGGAGCAAATCGGAGCACATTAAAAAGTATTAAATGGATAATGAAATAGTGAACTGGCATATTGAAAACGTTAGAAACATTTGATCGAATAAACAGACAAAATATCGATCTCACTATAAATACCGATACAAAAATTATACAGAAAGTTCTTAAAACTACTTACTTAGCCTAAATAGCTGCAACACTCATAACCACAGATTAAAAAAAGAATTACTTACAGAGTTTAAAGTTTTAAAACATATTGGCGCAGCCGGTGGCATAAATATTACCAGCCATCCAAAAAATTACTTCAAACATTCATAGAATAAGTGATTCTCTTTTTTATCCGTGGTTTTGCCTACGTTTTCTACCAATCGTTATACAATACATTATACATAGACGTTCTTTGGTTGTCCAACAGGCCAGGATTGTTTGCGCGCATTTACTTAACTCTTAAATTATTATAAGGCAAAATAATGAGGCTGACAAATGTACGTATGTATTTTACGGGTCTCTTAAACTATTCAGTACTTTTCTATAATAGAAAACGAAATCCCAATATACCTAGCTTTTCAAAATCTAAACTTAAATTACTTTTCTTTACCAACAACTATTGCGCAGCTTATAATCAGTATGTAAATAACGCGGTAACGCCTTATACAGGGTGTAAAAAGACAACTACCGAAAACTGAGGGGTTGCAATCAGACCATGTTTCTAAACTCATTTAGCGAAAAAAACGCACAAAATTTTTTGACCTTAGTCATTTTATGTTATTTTCAGTTATTGACTACTAGTATAACATAATAAGACCATAATACCTACCTCATTATTTCATTTTTAAAAGAAAAAACTATTTAAACTCAAAATCCAGCCATCTACGTAAAAACATTGGTTTTCTGTAAAGTCGGTTTACTGACGATAGTTGAACGTGACAACGTCTACGCATCGCTCACTCAAGCAGGAGAGAGACGGATGTCGAACGCTGCCGAACGCAAAGGCCGATTGTGCTTCTTTGTCGCTCGTTCCGCGCTCTCGCTTGCACTTCAAGCGTTACATGGAACGCCTCAGAGCGAGGTGACGCCGCATGACGTCATGTTTTTTCGTGCGTGCAGCCGGCTCTATCGAATTATAAGACGTTGTCACGTCAAAAAACGCGCCCAGTACCTACGCAAACAGTAATCTTCAAACGCTGTTTTCTCCGGATATAAAGAATTTTTCGGAAAATCCCTTTGGATTTGGTTGTGTGTTGGGATGCTAAACCTACCCCTTTGGGCTTCGGTAGACGTCTTTTTACTCCCTGTAGATTACGGCTGTAAAATGAAGTCATCAAAAACCCTGTTGGAGCAATAAATAGCATCGGCAAAGAAAAGCGACATCTTTAAAACATGGCTGATGACTCTTTGATACTTTTAACACGACACATACACAACCTCTTGGGGACATTCAGATTCTATCTACAAACTACACCGGCAATAGAATTGTAACTAACTACTGTATATTTAGCTATATCTAGCTAACCAATGGCACGCGAAAGGTTTAACGCACAAACACCCAGCCTTTACAATAACTTTCATATTACTTTACAACGAAACAATGGAGACATGAAAAAGTTACTTCAGTTTCTAGATCAAAGATTGAAACATTTTATATCCAACCGGCTGCGCCAACTTGAAGGTATACAAATGTTTACCAACTCTGGTGTATGTTATATTTTCAAGTTAATTGTTGTGTGTACAATCCCAGGTTTGTTGAGTTGTTGGTTTCAATTAATTTTTTTTTTTTTTCACATCTCCCGATCCTATCTTTTCAACAACAGTGGTGCGATTTTAACCTCAAAACGATTTTACTTATATTCAATATTCTATCAAAAATCATAATTCAAGATGATAAAGATTTGATATTTTTAGAGTCAATTCTCTCTTTCATATTTAGGCAATTTTAAAGAATTATATTATACTAGCTGCGCTCCCGCGGTGTGACCCGCGGTTCCTCGGGATTTTTTATTTTTTTCGGGATAAAAGGTAGCCTATGTCCTTCCCTGGGATACAACCTTTAACTATGCCAAATTTCAGCTTAATCTGTTCAGCGGTTTGGGCGTGAAAGCGTAACAAACAGACAGACAGACAGAGTTACTTTCACATTTATAATATTAGTATGGATTTAAAAGTGACAAAATTTTTTAAACTAAACACATAATAACCCGTATAAAAAAAAAAAACTATTCTATGAGTATGTACTTGGCTACACAATAAAAAAAATATGTTTAACTGTCTTTAATTAACAAGTTGGTAAAATATGATATAAGTAATATAATTTTTGTGGGTTTTGTATATCGCACCACCGAACCCAAACAGAGCCTGATCCACCTTAATTGACGACCCACTAATAAGCAGTCTTCACATTTACAATATAATAACTAGTTTTAATATAATAAAAATACTGGACCATAAAATTGATTTAATAGGAATTACACAAAGCCGCGACGATGAGCATGTTTAATCGAATATCGACTTTATTCTGTTGGAATAAGGTTTTTTTACCAACAAACTTTCAATAGTTCAAGTATATTATAAAATACGAAGATATACCTTATTAGAACGCGATAAAGGTCAAAATCACAATCAAACATTGAAAATACTCATCGGGCAAGCCAACAGCACACTATACACACTTATAAAATACAAAAAAATGTCACAATGACAAATATAATATACAGGATTAATACTTGTGCTACAAGAAAATAATATTAAAAATATATTCTTTTTCGTCAACTATTGCACGAGTCTAGGACCTATAGGCTATTAACATCAAACTAAGATTGACATGACAGATTGATTAAGCTATCGACTGATAAGCACTACAGCTCTGTAATTAAAAACATAACTGTAAATTGAAAACATGCAAAAAATAGAACACTGGGTAGATTAAATTATAATCTTGAGTATCAACTTTAATAAAAATTGTATAAAATCCATCCGCATGAATTAAGGTGTCATAAATAATTACATTCGTTGTTACTACTAAAACTTCAAAAAAAACGATAACAGTGAAAATGCGCATTTTTTGGAATCATATCTGTGATGTTTTGTACGAAAGCTAAACTTAAAAATAGTCTAGAAACAACATATAGGCAAGATTGTGTTTGATGAGATAGGTCTATCATAATTTTACTGATCAATCTTCGCAAATTGTTGGGCGGTTAGAACGAGACAGGCTATCATTCTCTCTCGCTTTTACTGCGAGCTTTAACAATTTGCAAAACGATATCCGTTGGGCATCAAAAGTTTTCTTGACATAAAATTTTAGATTATTTTGTCAGAAAACGGTTATTGATATTTGTTAAAGCGCCATCTATCGGAGTCAGTTACACAGCGAGTTACAAATAAGGACATCAGACTACGGCTGGCTAAAATGCTACAAAATACAAGTTCAATTGTCAAAATATAATTTACCACACAACCATATCTTATTTCATAAGAAACAAATACTTAGACCAAATTATTTTTGTCACAGTTGCTGTTTTGAGCATTTCATCCTTTGAAAACTCAAACCATACAAATAAAACACAAAAAGCATTGGACTTTCGACTCTATTCATATACCAATAAGCTACTACGCATTGATTTATCTTTTTAATTATTATATTTGTAAGAAAATGAAACACAAGCTACACTAAACACTGTGCAAGCTTTTATAAAAGTATGAAACTATTGCTTTAAAAGAAACCTTATTAACACGAAATAGAGTTCAACATTCAAACCTTATTTCACAAACGTAGGACGAAACATCACTATTGTATAAGTTTTCGTATATTGATTATTAGTACCAGTCTATAGTAGACAACCTCACACAAACTAATCTATGAGTACATGGGATTATTTCATTTTTTGAGTACAATTCGGTGGTTATAAAGGCGATAATGGTATGCCACAACTCACTGAGTGCTGACTTGGGTGTGTGATTCTCTGGGCTCGTGGTGTGATGTGATTGGTGACCTGTGTACAAAGGTACATTATAAAATGTCTGCAGAGGTGTTTCTTTCATAATATATAGTCCGGTAACACTAAAACGGCCTCATAGGCCATTAGGCCCTCCGAAAAATTTTTTTTTTTTTTAATCAAACACGGGAATAACTCCTAATAAAATCGATATTGACGAGAACAGTGATTGTGAATATCATGTAGCGTAGCGGGCTTTGCTCAGCTGAGACACAAAAAGTGCTAGTAGCTAGGTCGATTCTGAAATGTTTCAATCTGCAGATAATCTCAGGACTAATTTAGAGGAACGGAACAAAATTTTAGAAATTTCTTAAAGTAAATAAGATTTGTTAATAAAAGCCGTCTAGATAATGTTATTCCACATAATCCACGTAAAAAGAAGTCTAAATCCAGTTAGTAGTGCTATAACTTAGCTCACACATTATAAAAACGCATTAAACACACATTTAAATATGTTATGGAGGCTGTTGGAACTGGCACGCATCAGGGAGGCGACTCTTTTGCGCATGATGGCGTACCTGGTTCACCTAACAGCAGGTCCGTAGTTGGCCAGCGCGCAGTAGGCCGCCAGTAGCGCGGCGGGCGAGTGCGGAGCCCTGCCGGCGGCACAGCGCGCCTCGGCCCCGAGCGCCGCCCACGTGTATATGGAGGCGCAGTCGTCGCCGGACGGACGGAAGGCCGCGCTGGGGTCGGATTGGTGGGCGGAGCGCGCGCCGCCGCAGGCAGCGGACAGGGTGCAGAACGTCATCGCTTTCCAGCCGCCGTATCTGTGCAAGAATTAATGAATGAGATCTTTATTGTACATCTTAAACTATGACCTCCCCGCCGCGGGACAAATGTTTGTATGACCTACAGGTATTTGTCTCGGGTCTGGGTGTTTCTATGTATAATATGTATGTATTTACAAACGAAAAGTATATAAGTAGTATATCAGTTATCTGGTTCCCATAGTACAAGCTTTGCTTAGTTTGGGTGTAGATGATGCTGTGTGAAAATGTCCAGCATTATTTATTTTATTTATTTTTATGAAACAAAATAATTAAATAAAACATATGACAATGGGCGGCCTTATCGCTAATGAGCTATCTCTTCCAGGCAACCTTTGGATGGAGAGGAACTTAGTGAAAGAAGGAAGTAAACAGATATAAACCTAAACACATTACCATATAGAATAGAATAGAAGGCAAAATATTCATACTCACTTATCAACAACAACAACAGGACCATTCTTGTACTCCATCTGACATCCAGCGACATATTCAATCAGCGCAAACGAATCCTTATACGGCTCGATCAGCCGATCTATCGCCTCCTCTCTTTCATTCCCGACCGCACTCCTCACTCCCCTAACAAACTCGTTATCGTCCGGTCTACCCGTTACATACTCTGTTGTATGCCCGTCTAACCAACCACTGCACTTGATAAACTTCACACTGAGTTGATAATCATCTTGCAATGAATGCACACTAACATTAGTCACTTCGATCACACGGTCTATTGGTATACTGTCCGGGACACGGTCTACTTTCTCGAATGTGTAACATGGTCTTCTTAGCTCAGCTTCCTCTTCGACTGACAGAGCGGGGGCGACTGGGGGTGGTGGGGGTGCCATTTCAGGGGGAGAACCAGCGGCTCTTGACCCCCAGTCAGGAAACTTAAACTTAGTCGGAGAGCTCAACTTGAAGTTTTTAAGCGACATCTTGGAAGGGCTTCTTGGTGATTTCGGTCCGTTCTTCGTTCTCTCCGTGAGTGATGAGAAGAGATCTCCGTTTGCGATGGATTTTCTGGCTGATAAATCTCTGTTTCCAGCGCTAAGTCGTTCCAATCTCAGCTCTGTTCGGTCGAATCGGTATGACGGTTCGGAATCTGTAACCGGTGATCCGTTTTCCGGGATGAGTCTTTCATCATCAGCACAATCGTTGTTTTCCTGGCGACGCGCGTAACCGTTGGTCATTTCTGGTGTGACCGGGGAGGTTTCCTGCGGTTTCGTCCGTTCGGATTTCCTGTAAGCTACGTACGTATCTTTGGATACGAAGCTGGCGCGGAAGTTCGCAACGAATAGTTCTTTCTCGTCTTCTGTCGGCCAGAATATTTCGGATTCCTGTAAACAAATAATTACAAAATTAATTAGATAAATCATACTAATACTTTAAATCTTAGTTTTATGCGAAACCTTTGCGTTTAACAAATAATGAGAAAAACCGCAATTTAGTCAGCTCCACACGTATTGACGTTGTCATTCCTGTGGATAAGGCCCATTAAGCTAAGAGGATGGTGTAGGTGCTGGGCAAGCTTATTCGATCTTAAATGTCCCAGGCACTACAACGTCCCGTTGAGTGTAGGCATAGGGTGCCTCCTGATGCTGTATACCTTTACCATTAACTTCGTTTTTTTTCTTTTGACGCCGTTTAAGTTGTTACCTCATCGTCCTCAGTATGCAGCAGTAGCACCAACTGCGCGGTATGATCCCACAGCAACCGCCACAGTTCTGCGCAGGAGTCGCGCGACGGCTGCTGCGCGACCGCGTACTCCCGGACCCGCTTCCTGCCGCAAACCCACGATGCGTTCACGTATTCGCTGCCTGGGTACATACAATAAAAAAAATTGCAATGGCTGTCGGTATTCCTATCCGACTCTAATTATACTAAAGCTGAAAGGTTGCGAGTATGTTTGTGTTTCAAACACGCCTAAACTAGGCGTAGATAGTGACCTGCAATATCATTTAGGCTATTCAAAATGTTGGTACCACGCGGGCGCAGCCGCGCGCAGAAGCTAGTGAACAATATTTAGTAAATTAAAACTAGGGAATTTGCATCGATTATTACGTAACTAACTGTGTCTGTGTCTGTGTCCGATCCCGTGGACATTCCGGGATAAATAGTAGCCCTACAACCTCCTCTTTTATCGTCTATTGAAGGTCCCATTTAAATTGGTTCAGCCTTTCCAGAGACTAGCCCGGACAAACAGAAAAACAGACAGTCAAACAAAACAAGTTTGTTAGTGTTATAGTATCGAATAAATATCTATGTAATAACTATGTGCTGAAAGCGTTTTCGAGAATCAACCTTTTTACTTTCCATGTTTAAGACCTTACCTTCAACTCCTGGTTTGGGCACCAGCATGACCCTTGCTGCATCAGAAGGCAGTATACCATTCGGTCGATTCTTCTCTGCGTTGTGAGCTGCGCGGGCGCATACGCTCGCTTCCACACACGAACGGGTGATAAGCTGTAACGAATACAATCATGAATTTAATTGTTATTATCTTATTAAACCTACTTCTACCTGTTACACGACTTGATATACTTTAACACAATGCTACATTTCACCAAAAAACGTCAAAATAAATAAATAAATAAGAACTTTATTGAGGACACAGTGTTACATGAAATAATTATATAAGTTTCGATAGTATTGTCCTACAATCGGCGGTCTTATCGCTCAAGGCGATTTCTTCCAGACAACCTTATACTTATACTTAGTAATACTAAAGCTAGGTAAATGTAAGACAACAGACTACGAAGTTCCGCACTTTAGGTATTCACCAACCCCTGAACTAGTTAAAATAACTGTATCTCAAAAAATAAATAAAGTCTTACCAAATACTGTTTTTCCAATAGGTTGGTAGGCGGCGGGCCTTGATACGACTGTTGTCGATTCGCCAAAGTTCGCATACGTTCTAACAGCGCGTAGTTTTCAGCTCGATTCACTCTGTTGAACAAATAAAAATAATAATGCTGGACATTTTCACACAGCATCATCTAGCCCCAAACTAAGCAAAGCTTGTACTATGGGAACCAGATAACTGATATACTACATATATACTTTTTGTTTGTAAATACATATATATTATACATAGAAACACCCAGACCCGAGACAAATATCTGTAGGTCATACAAACATTTGTCTCGCGGCGGGGATCGAACCCACAACCTTCTGCGTCGCAGGCGGACCTTCGCCCACTGCGCCACAGAGGCCGTCAAAACAAAATACATAGAAACACCATAGCTTCAATATTTTTACTGAAAAATACAGGATTTTTATAATCTTTTGCTATAAACCAGTATTCTCTTCAACGTAAAATATTAAAAGTAAGTTTGTATAATTAAGATAATTAGAGCCGTGTTGGTCGAATAGGGTTGTGCCTTGACTTTCAATCCGAAGGTCGTGGGTATGAATCCCGGGCTTGCATCACTGGATTTTTCGTTTCGAAAAATTTATATGCGCTTTAACACGAGCTCTTAACGGTGAAGGAAAACATCGTGAGGAAACCCGCAGCTTAGTCAGCTCCACACGTATTGACGTCCTCTTTCCTGTGTGCCAGGGTGATTAAGCTGAGAGGATGGTTTAGGTGCTGGGCAAGCCTATTCCATCTCAAACAATGTCCCAGGCACTGCAGTGTCCCGTTAAGTGTAGGCATAGGTTGCCTCCTGACACTGTATAAATCATCTAATATAGATGTAAAAGGCCTAAGTTAAGTAAAGTTAAATAATAATTAAGTAGACAACTCTGTTGATGGAGTTTTCGATTCTTTTTATATGTTTTCAAGTCCCTACTTATGTTATTTTGCTGACGAAGTCGCGGGTACCAGCTAGTTTTTCATAATTGTACATTAGTCGCGCAATGGATACGAGCGCTTCTTGTAAAGCTTACCTTCTGATTTCTTCTTTCTCTTGTTCACTCAAGTTATTATACGCCTGCATCTTCTTACTGTACGTATCAGTCGACCTCGGAGCCAAATCGTAAACTCCTTCAGAATCGTCACCATTGGTCAAGCCTTCCTTCTGTTCTTCTAACTCATTCGAGTCTCGTGAAGACTTATTACTCTCCCTAGCGGAAGATTTACTCTGCTCACTGATTAAATCATCAGTTTTTATTGAAATTTCGCTTCCATTTTCCAAGACCTCCTTCTCACTGTTATGGATGGATTGGCTGGATTTCATGCTGGATGTTTCACCATTTTCAATGCCGTTTGTCAAGTCATTTACGCTCTTATGTCTGTTAGAGTTAAGGTCTAAAACGACTAGATCGTCGTCGGATATCGGTTCAAGGAGTTTTGCAAGGTATTCCCTCGCTTTGGGGAATTCTACCTCGGTGTTGCCAGATCGGACGTGTTCTAATAGCGCGTCGTGCACGAATACGTATTGTTCTTCAGTCTGAAAAAAATATATTATACAGACATAAATTTACCTCATAGAGGTCTGATATATTTGTAGTAAAAAACAATCACATTTTCAGGAATTTAATAAATGTAGTCAAAATTTAAATCTGTCCTTTTCATTTTCTCAATCGATGCTATTCGTGGGAAACAGAAAAACTATTTCCCAATCAGAAAGAGGATAGGCATGGGCACTTCGATCATGAATTTGAAAAACGTAATTTCATGAATTTCTTTACCCTTCACATACACACAGTATGAAGGCATATAAATCATCTAGAATAAAAAAAAGAACGTGAGTGTCGTGGAACACTCGGTTGGAACGAAGCAAAGAGTACTTTTCTATACTGGGAATATCAAAGATTTAGTATGGTACCTCTTAATAAATTAATTGTCAATTAGGTATCCTAGAAACGCTCTTCCGTACTAACAATGTAACAATCTATGGACTGTGTCGCGGCGCATTTCGCACTGTGACGATTTGACATATACATGTGTCGTGACGGTAACAAGGAACAAATTTTTTTTTCAGCCTCAGTCTTTTTTTTTCTTCAATACCGTCCGAAAAGGAACTTCGTTCCAACACCTACACTTTTCAGGAAGAGAACTAGATGAATGATCTATAATATGAAGGCTTACCTGAACTAAATGGTTCCTTTGCGTCCGCGCACGGCAAAGGAACCCGAGTGGTGAGAGGGTGCCTGTCAGCCTCAGTTGGTTGAGTTGTGCGTCTAACACGATGTAGGTGCCGGTTCGACCAACGCCAGCGCTGAAATATTTAGGTTAAGTTAAAAATTTAAGAAAACTTAGTATATCGGCATGATAAAACGTATTAGCTATCATAAACACTGGCAAATGGGTGGGATATAAAGAACAGTTTCATGATAACTATTTGTAAACGTTAATCGTTTCTTTTATTCTCTTTGTACATGTACCCACCATCTATTTTGCACATCTCTCTAGCCTCAAAGGTTTGCTGGAAGAAAACACTGTAGGGTTAAGCTCGCCTTTGCACATGTGTGTTTATTTGTACAATTAAGAATTAAGAAAAATACTATATCCCACTATTCCATCCCATAATATAATAAAGCTGATAGTATGTTAGTTTGTTTAGATGTTTGGATGTTTGTATGTTTGTGTTTCAATCACGCCTCAACCAGTGAACCGATTTGGACGAAACTTGGAATAGGCGTAGATAGTGGCCTGGAATAGCATATAGGCTATTCAAAATGTCGGTACCACGCGGGCGAAGCCGCGCGCAGTAGCTAGTACTGAATAACATAGAGTAGACACACCTGCAGTGCACCAGCACAGTGGCGGGGTGTTGCGCGGCGGCGGCCACGAAGGGCAGCACGGCGAGCGGGTGTCGGGGCGTGCCGTGGTCCGGCCACACCGTGTAGTGGTACTGCACCACGGAGCGCCCGCCCGGCTCCTCTTGGGGGCTGGACTCACCTACCTGAATTATATCCAAAATAAGACATATACAGGGTGCAAAAAGACGTCTACCGAAGCCGAAAGGGGTAGGTACAGCATCCCAACACACAAGCAAATCCATAGGGATTTTTCAAAAAAATCATTATATCCGGAGAAAACAGCGTTTGAAGATTACTGTTTGCGTATGTACTGGACGCGATTTTTTACGTAGATGCCTGGATTTTGAGTTTAAATCGTTTTTTTCCTTTAAAAATGAAATAATTAGGTAGGTATGGTCTTATTATATTATACTAGTAGTTAATAACTGAAAATAATATCAAATGACTAAGCTAAGATAGGTTACCAGGAAGAGATCGCTTTTAGCGATAAGGTCACCCATTGTTACACATTTTGTTATCAAGGTTTTTTTATTGTTCTTTTTGTTACTTTTTTTTTGGTGTACAATAAAATTATAATCTATCTATCTATCTATCTAAGTCAATAAATTTTTGCTTGCGTTTTTTTTTTCGCTAAATGAGTTTAGAAACATGGTCTGATTGCAACCCTTCAGTTTTCGGTAGTTGTCTTTTTACACCCTGTATATTTACATTTCATTTGTGACCGAATGATGTTGTACCTCAACTTAGGCCCCCTGCTCAACGCTAAGAAAGCAGTTGGGGTGGCCTCATACTGGTCAAAAATGGTTAAAACATTGACACGAAAGAAGAAGAAGAAGCGTCGTTGAGTGTAGGCATAGGTTGTCTCCTGACGCTGTATAAATCATCTTATAGATGTAGAGGCCTAAGTTTTTATGTCAAGAAGCAAGCACCTACCCCGTTATGTTCCGGCTTGTTGTTCTTGACGCGCATGTGTCGCACCGTGTACGCGGCACGTACGTCTTCGTGCAACAACGTCACATGGATGCCTCCGAATTCCGCCGAGCTGCCGCGACCGCCCGCCGGCCAATACATGTCGCATTTACGCTGAAAATCATATGAATATTAATAATTTGGAATCAGCTTCCAGCGTCTGTATTTCCGCTGAGCTACGACCCTGTTGTTTTTAAGATGAGAGTTAATAGGCACCTTCTGGGTAGGCTCTAACTCTCATCTTAAAAACTTAAAAACAACAGCTTCTTGCCTGTGTAAGTCTCGAGGTAAAGAGCCGACCCATTCATCATAAAAAAAAATTAACATAAAATTTATAAACAGATTATAATTAGTATAATAAATATATAAAAAGTATATTAATTAAATATACTTTGTTTCCATTGTGATGATCCGATTAGGTCTAACAACTTTCGTATCTTCGATCAGAAAAATCTACTCCATCCGGTTACACCCACTGCTGGACATAGGACTCTTTTGAACACGCTTTTAGTTAAAACGCTCTGTCCGGTTCTATGCAGTCGTTTCCCAAGCAGAATCTTCTTTTAATTCAAAGTCAAAGTCAAAGTGAAAACATTTATTCAGTAGGACCGCTGGGATCACTTTGAAACGTCTTAAAACTAGGTGATTCTACTCCTGTTCCTTCACGACCAATATAAATAATAAATTCTATCATCATCTTATGATTTTAAAACGCAACGGCTGCGCCACAGAAACTTAACTGGCGCATGAAATGGGATATAACACTCACCCTGCCACGTTCAACAAGGTTAGTGATCATGACGACAGTATGTACTCGGTGTTGCCAGATCATTCGCCAGAACGCGTCTAAAGTAGCCGGTGTTGGGCCTTGGGTCGCGATGTAACGACGTCGCCATAGCAACCATTCTAGTTTTACTCTTGTTTCTGTTCCTTCTGTAAATTAAATAAACCTTTTAAGACAAGATCAAGGATTAAAGCTGACAAGAATCGAGGCTTTATTGAGTGCAGTACATTGTTACCAGTGCTGAGGTATGAAAGGCAGTATATGGGGTTAAAAATCAGACAGATAAATAGGCATAGAATTTGTATAACAATATAGAGGTACAGTTCGCCCAACGGATCTAGGCATTCGTGAAGTTAGCCGTTTGACTGCGCAGTGAGCGCTTTTTCATACAAAATTGTGTTCTGCGCAGACAAACGGCTAACTTCACGAATGCCTAGGATCCGTTGGAAGAACTGAACAGACAGTAATAATACAAACATAAAAAGGATTAGAAGTGCGCCTCAAGGAAGCTTTCTGTCGTGCACTGTAAAAAGCTTATTAATAACGCATATTTCATTCATATAACTAAAACGTTTAGCATGGTCTAAGAGCGTTTTCACATTATCCGATCCGATATCGGAGGCAAGTGAAATGTATGAAATATGTACGTGTCTTTCACATTATCCGATCCGAAATCGGATATCGGAGCTATCTATAGTCCTTTTCACATAGGAACGGTGACAAGGCTCTTTTATGTTATTTTCTGAAATTATTGAAAAGGAAATAGACAAAGTTTTAAGTTGTATCTTCTAGTATTATCACTAGATTTCATTTATTTCAAAAATGTCCATTGTTGTACAGCGTGAAACGAAAAAGTTCTATGTGTCAGTGATATAGTATGAAAAATACTATAGTTCATACATTTTACTTGCCCCGATATCGTATCGGCGTCCGATACCGATATCGGCTCGGATAATGTGAAAACGCTCTAAGAATGATTAAAGTCTTACCAATATCAACATAGACGTCATCCAACTCAGTGTCAGAATCGCTACAGTCACTCTCAGAGTCTCTTTGTTCGTCAGACTCGACTATACCCGAGAACTCGATGTTGAGGAACGCTGATTCTATTCCCTCGGCGAGGTTCGGAGGCGGTTTGGAGGGTTTAACTGATGGCTGTCTGTGAATTAGAATAATATTTTTGTGTTAAAAGGAAATAGAGTATGAGTGCTGGGAGATCTCGAAGGAGGGAAATATTTGGATTTTTGGATATGAGGGAGACTTTCATTTTAAACTTCACAAACTGACAAGGCCTCATTTTTGGGTTGCAAATAGACGTTTGAGCGTATCAATTTAATTCCTAGCCCGATTTAAGTTTTCACTTCAAAATTTATCATTTATTGTTTTTTTTTAAATGTTGCATAATGATTTTCAAGGAGAACAGACGTTCAACCAATCGCAGCGCAGCTACATAACGAATTAACTAAATTTTGGATTGTACTAAACACACGCCTGTCGCGTCAGTTGCCAACAAAGTGTATTAGAATTTGCCCTGATCGCTTAACACATTTTTTTTTTATTTTGAAGTGTCTCATGCATGACCCAAAATGAAGTGTATATCACTCTTGGGCTAACTTTGCGTTGGGGTTTAAAATGACAGACGTCAAATGTGGTCAACTTTTTTTTATCATTCATCATACCTGTGGGGACGTTTCCTCCTCTCCAGCTTGGCTTTGAGCCGGGCTAGATGGGCGGGCGTCAACGCGGGCAACATGCCGTCTATGAAGTTAGCGTTGACGTAGTCGCAGCCCTGGGCGCTCCCGCGGGCTCCGCCGACGCAGCCCGCGGCGCCGCAGCGAGCGCCGCCCGATACGCAAACACGGGAATGGTCGTCTAAGGAAGGATTTATTCATTAAGTTACGTATTAAAGTCACAAATCCTCAAAATATCTTGTACTTACGATCATTCATCGCGAAAAACGTCAAATGCTAATCAAAATAACGGCCCTGAGCTGTTATTTATCCATACTATAATGAATGAATGAATGAAAATTATCTTTATTGCACACCATTAATAAAATTAAAACAGACCAAAACAAAAGAAAAACCAGATAAAAATGTACAATGGGCGGCCTTATCGCTAAGAAGCCTAAAAAGCTAAGAAGCTATCCATACTAATATTATAAATCTGAAAGTAACTCTGTCTGTCTGTCTGTTTGTTACGCTTTCACGCTCAAACCGCTGAACAGATTAAGCTGAAATTTGGAAGGACATAGGCTTCCTTTTATCCCGAAAAAGACAAAATCCCCAGGGACCGCGGGTTACACCGCGGGAGCGCAGCTAGTAATACTATAAATGTGAAAGTAACTCTGTCTGTTTGTTACCTTTTCACGCCCAAATCACTGAACAGATTAGGCTGAAAATTGGCATGGATTAAGGTTGTATCCCAGGGAAGGACATAGGCTACTTTTTATCCCGAATAAATGAAAAAATCCCGATGGACCGCGGGTCACACCGCGGGAGCGCAGCTAGTCTATAATAATTCTTGATCGAAGCCTAAAACTTTCACTCACAAGCAGTAATATTCAAGTAACGATTCTTCAGTCTGTTCTCCGGGCGATGACTGTGGTGGCTTGTGTGACCCAACGCCGCCGACTTCGCAACCACGATTTCATACTCTTTGCTGTAACAAATAGAATTCAAATTAGCAAAGCAGTCTTAGAACAAGGAATAAGTTCACATATTTAACGTTCGAAATCCCTTAAAGATATCTCAGGAGGTAGTCACGTCCTGTCCAGATACATATTTGAGACTTATTCATGTTGAACAGATTTATTTTACAACCCTAACCTTGAACCGCTCGTCGTTAGTCGTTCTTGATAGCTCGTTGATGTTAAGCAACGTTCTAAACAGTCTGTAACTGGATGGGTGACCGCCAGTGGCATTTTCATATGAGCGCTTCCGTGCTTCGGAGGGCACGTGAAATTGTCGGTCCCGGCTATTTAAGTCGTTAAGCCATAACGGAGGCCTTAAGGCGGCCTCAAAACTCCGTCACCAGAGTTGGCCGCTGACTCATACGTACTTACTTAACCTAACCTTAAGATTGTGTGTAGATGCACATACATGCACGTTGTTTCTGTGTACGTAAGGGAACGCTCCACAGACGAATGAGCGCTCAGTATCGCTTACGCACACAGAAAAATAGATACATCTTGTCATCATCATCATCATCATCAGCCTATGGCAGTCCACTGCTGGACGTAGACCTCCCCTAGTGCGTGCCATTGCACAAAAAAAAAAAAGAAAGTAAAGTAAACAATCCAGATATACTAAGCAGTATGACACTTTATGTCCCTGATAACTTTGTGCGCTGTGGCCGTCGTAGGCATAAGTTGTTCTCCTGTCATTCTACACGAACCTTTCACGCAAGTAACGCGCCAACGTTACGTGCTTTAAACCTACTAAATAATTTTCTCCACGAGTTCCAGCATATCGACATTTTCAATGACAGTCTATGCTCCATATATAACAATTTAAGAGTATATTTAAGTTATGTTCATTTAAGATAGTTAAGCGCTTTGGACTTTTCTGTAAGCTTTCTATCTATTTTTAATAAATCATTTCATTTCATTTCATTTCATTTCATTACGCCCTGTCCTCAGCTCGACGCATCCAGCTTCTGCCGGCAGCCTTTCGCAGATCGTCACTCCACCTGGCCGGAGGGCGTCCTACACTACGATTGCCGAGTCGCGGTCTCCACTCGAGAACTCGTTTACCCCAACGGTTATTGGTTTTTCGGCAGATATGGATATGGCCAGCCCACTGCCACTTCAGCTTGCTGAGTCTCTGAGCTATGTCGACAACTTTGGTACACATCATGTAATTTACAAACTAGTAAGATGACTCAACGATTTTAAAGTGAGTTTCAACATAACAATATGAATATAATACATTATTTGTTAGCTGAGCAATTTTCCTCGAACATAGATATTACATGTGATTCATACATCAATATAGAACAATAACAATTTACAACAATAAAAACACAATTACGTTATCGAATTCATGAGGGAAAACAAAACATTTCAATACTAAGCCGTGTCTCCTGCGACCAAATAACAAAACATTCTAACAAAACACGTTTTCCGTCTGATAACATTTTGCATACAAAAAAGTTAGGCCACGCCCTCGATGTTATGTTAGGTGTTAGAAAACACAAAAACAGTGTCGCAGGAGACCCGACTTTATGATAACAAAATGTAATGTCAAAATAAAAGTCCCAGTCACCAAGTCAGAATTAGAGAATAATCGGTTTCTATTTTTATCACTTTTCGAGTATATTTAGCTATTTTAGTATTCTTCACGTAGGAACGTATCCCTGACACATAGAACTTTTACGTCTCACGCTGTACAGCTATGAAAAAATTGGAAATAAATAAAATCTTGTGATAAAACTAAAAGATACAACTTCAAAAAAAAGGATTTTGTCTATTTCCTTTTTAATAAGCCTTGTCACGGAACCGTTCCTATGTGAAAAGGACTATAAGGCCTAGCGCATATATAAAATTTTTAGTTGAACAACTATTTTGTTGTGTTTCATAAGTACACAGCAATATATGAACGTGCGCATATTATCAACTCGATAGTTGATCGACAAAAAAATCAAAAAGCCTCATCGATCTGCTTTTGATTAAAAAGTTGGACAACTATCGATCTCGCTCATTTTGTATTGCAATGTATTGAAGTGCGCATACCATCGACTAAACAGTCGATCCAAAACTTGAGCGTTGCCTGCACAAGACTGTTGGATTTGTTTGGGTTACAAATCGACTGAAATCGATTGTATGCGCACCTCCGTCGACTCAACAGTTTAGTTGTGTAGAAATCACGACAAGTACACAACTCGACGAAACAGTTAAGTCGATTTAAAAGTTGTATGTATGCGCTAGCCCTAAACGTGAAAATCTGTTGAGTTGTTGGAAAATTACCGGGCTGTATATTCAGTAGGACCGCTGTGATCACTTTGAAACGTCTTAAAACTAGGTGATTCCACTCCTGTTCCTTCGCGACCTTTTCGTGACCAATAATCTGACCGGGACACAGTGACCCAGACCAGGGGCCTTATTGTCTAAATCAACTGCCAATGGACATGGGCTTCATTTTGACATTTGAAACCCATTCATGACTTCAATTGTCATTTTCGTATTATGTGATTGGTTGAGCTCTACTGGGATGACAAATGGGAATGGGTTTCAAGTTCGAGAGCATGTTGGGACGACATAGTGAAGAAATTAGCCTAAGTTTAGATCTAAGATGGATCACCTAAAAATAGCTAGGCCCCAAACCGTGTTTGTTGCCCTGGTTCTTCACGGTATTGGTCGCGAAGGAACAGGAGTAGAATCACCTAGTTTTAAGACGTTTCAAAGTGATCCCAGCGGTCCTACTGAATTAAAAAAAAAAAAAAAAGAAGGCCGTAGGAAATGTTTGGACGCGAGAGGCGCAAGATAAAGGAGACTGGCATAAAAGAAGGGAGGCCTAATACCGAGCAGTGGGTGTTACCAGGCTGAGATAATGACGATGACCCAGTCCATGTCCGTGTCTCGCGGCTCACCTGAAGCCGATGTCTCCGTCGGCGTGCAGCGCGGCCACGTGCCGCGGGAAGGCCCCGGCCCGCACGGCCGGACGCTGCGGGCCGGCCATGCGCGGCGGCCGCGCGGGCTCCGGCGCCGGCGACGACTCCGGGGGGGCGCCCGGCCGCAGCGGGGAGCAGCTGACCACTGTTTTTGTTTTTAAAAGATCTTTATTTAAACATAAAATTACATAACAAGTACATGCCCTAAACACGGTTTAGGCAGCTTAAACATATGACACACTGACTCGACAGGCTATTGCGCCTTTTAAAGTCTTTAAACAAGATAGGTAACACTTTGTTAATCGAAGATGTAATGCAATTAAAAGCTGACCACTGAAACATAACAACCAACTTAATACGTTGAGTGTCAACAGCCGCGTGCAGTGCGCCCAACGGATCTAGGCATTCGTGCAGTTAGCCGTTTGTCTGTACAGTGACCGTTTTTCATACAAAATTGTGTTCTGCGCAGACAATCGGCTAACTTCACGAATGCCTAGATCCGTTGGGCGAACTGTACAGTACGCACAACCGATCTTTAGCTCTCTGAAGTAGTTGCGCAGAATCCATTTTTGATTTATTTGGATGACAAAAAAGCTTGGGACTGAATATGCTCCAACTCGTTTTAACATAATTAAGATAAAAATGTATTATAATTATATACAAATTGAAAAGTGACGATTCTTAACAATCCAAAGTGATTTCAATGAATAAACTAATTTTGATTTTGAGTTTGATGACGCCTAAAGGACGAAGACAGCGTTGTATAGCTGCCTCGCTCACTCGTGCTATCACGCCTACTCTACACACGCTACTACATGCGCAATCGTTTAGTACAGCTAACTTCAGAGAACTAAAGATTGGTTGTTCGTACTGTACTAACTAAGACTTAGCACGCATTGAGATTAAACGCAAGGGCCCTCATTAATAAACGTAGTGTAAAGTTACGCCAGGTTTAAACTCCAAAAATTGTATAGTTACTCCTAAGTTACAACCGGCAATACAATAAGGGCCAAGCGGTTTAAGAATAGTTGAAAACGCAAAAATCGCGTGCGAACACGCACTGAGGGTGGCGTTTTGCTTAATTTTATATCAGTACCATCATGGCTTTCTGGCGAGTAGCGTGTTACATTACACTACATTTCGTATGGCAATATCACCTGAAGAGAGACTTTCAGTCACTGCAATAAAACGCTGTGCGTGCACCACCATACTATTACTATGACACGCAACAAAAACGCGGTAAAAACGTAGCGAGTTGTTTTTAAACCTGTCATTAAATAATTACGTTTTAATACTAAAAAGAAAACAGACTTCAACTGTTTGACTCGAAACGCGGTGTGACTCAGGGCGTCAAGCTGTCGATTCGATTTCTATTTGTGACATGGCTAGGAGGGAAGGTGTTTAGAGTTTTACGGGGAAACTATCAATCCCGCAGGAATAAAATTTATATGGAACCACCTCTTGAGTATACCCTTTCAAACATAAAAAGAATTTTGCAAATCGGTCAACAAATGGCGGATCAATCGCGTAACAAGATACAAAAAAAAAATACATACAGACGAATTGAGACCCTCCTTTTTTTAAGTCTGTTGAAAAGTCACTAATGCGTGCGGTTGTATAGCAAACGTATTGCTACATTTTTTCTTCGGTTTCAGTGCTTGCTTAGCCTAATAGCCAACATTTTTTCAAAGCCAATGTACTTCAGGATGTACAAAAACCATTTAAGTGTACCTGGTTTCTTATTAAGAGGCGCCCTGGCCGCTCGTTCGCCGCCCTCTTCCAAGTAGTTATACGCGGCGCTGATGCATTTACTGAGACGAGACCGGCATCTGAAAGGAAAACAATGTGAGAAGGGTATTTTTAAAATCTATAAATGAAAGAAAAAAGTAAGTTCGTATGAGTCAGTGGTCAACTCTGGTGACGGAGTTTCAAGGCTACCGTCATGGCTTAACGACTTTAATAGCCGGGACCGACAATTTAACGTGCCCTCCGAAGCACGGAAGCGCTCAGATGAAAATGCCACTGGGTCACCCATTCACTTACAGACCGTTTCGAACGTTGCTTATTCGATCTATCAAGAACGACTAAGCACGACCACGAGCGGTTCAAAATAAAAGAGGTGAGTTTAAATGATACCTTCTATATTTTTTATAATAAAATAAGTAAATAATGCCCGCCTTCTACGCATTTAAAAAGTGGCTTAAGCGAAGTATTCCGTTTCGATGCGAAATAATACAGATCCATTGGCTATTAACGACCGTAGTATTACCTAGTTTTAAGACGTTTCAAAGTGATCCCAGCGGTCATACTGAATAAATATTTTTTGACTTTTGAGTAGCGCAGGTGACGTAGAATACACAAACTCTATTTACTTTGAAACCAGATGGTGCTTTGATACACCAGTAAGGCTTGCTAAGCGTGTAATCATAGCATCAGAGCCATGGTTCCTAATGTTACCTCCAATAGACGAGGGCCACCACGATGGCGGCCAGCAAAGCGACGGGCAGCACGGCCAGCAAGGCAGCCGTGCTGACGCCGCGTGCTGGCGACGGCATCGCCTCCCAATGCACGCTGCACCATTCACTCGACACCTCCTGCAACAAGCAATTTTATTCTTTGGAAATACCATCGCCGGCTTTTCGAACGAAATCAAATACCTGGCACCACCCCAGGTGGGCTTGGCTTCTTGGCACTGCTTATTTAAAACGAGTGTGGTGAAAAGATTTGTGTTGTGCTCAAAAAGGCTTTACAGGACATGTTTTTGAACTTGTTACGTTCTACAAGTATAGGTGTATCATGAAGTAAGTGCGTGTGAGGCAGTGGCCAACGCTGGTGACAGATTTAAAGCCGCCTTTAAGTTTCCGTCATGGCTTAGCGACTAAATAGCCGGGACCGACAATTCAATGTGCGCTCCGAAGCACGGAAGCGCTCAGCTGAAAATGCCACAAGCGGTCACCTATCTACTTACTGGTCGGTCAGAACGTTGCTAAATTTCAACGATATATCAAGAACGACTAATCCCGTTGCTCGTTTAAAGCTCATGCAAAAATTCATAAAAATTTCCTAAAACGAAAAATACATTGTCGCAAGAATTTTAAGTTGAACCTATGACCTTTGCTTTACTGCTCTCAGCTAGTTGCATATTTTTCCGCCATGCTACGGAAATCCTAAATTAATTCAGGATGCTATCAACCAACATAGCATTTAAGTATTGAGTCAATATCACTACCGTTCGATAATAGCGGATAATTTGGCGAAAGCTGGTGATTTACTCGTTTAAATATCGAAGGTTTAACAAAAACATTAGGTAATAAGACCGATTAAAAACTTCTGTGATTTCACGAAGCTATTTTGTTTCTTAAATGTCTATAGTTTTCAACCGACTTCAAAAAAGGAGGTTCTCAATTCGTCTGTAAGTTTTTTTTTATCCTGTTACGCGATTGTTCCGCCATTTGTTGACCGATTTGCAAAATTATTTTTATGTTTGAAAGGGTATACTCCAGAGGTGGTCCCATATAAATTGTATTCCTGAGGGATTGATAGTTTCCCCGTAAAACTCTAAACACCTTCCCTCCTAGCCATGTCACAAATAGAAATCGAATCGACAGCTTGACGCCCTGAGTCACACCGCGTTTCGAGTCAAACATTGAAGTCGGTTTTCTTTTTAGTATTAAAACGTAATTCTATAGTAGAATATTATTAATCAAGGGCATAAATCTGTCTTTGTCTCGGGCGCCAAAAGTTCCGAGTGTAGCGAGATATCTCGATGAAACTCACCTCAGGAGCAGATTCAGTTCCGTTGACGTAGACTCTGTCGCGTGCGACGGATTTGGTCACGGCGTAGATTATAACTTCATATCGAGTTATGTTCTCGAACTCCACATTCTGAAATAAATAAATTGAATCAGTTTGAATAGCCGTAACCATCATCTTCCTGTCTTATCCCACATTATGTGAGGTCGGCACAACATGTGTTCTTCTTCCATTCTCCTCTATCAGCCGTCATCTCAACACTCACTCCTTTCTTACTCATGTTATCCTTCACACAATCCATCCATCTTTTCTTTGGCCTACCTCTACTCGTAAATCCATCAACATTCATACCAAGCACTCTCCTAGTTAAATGACCTTCCCTTCTCATTACATGCCCACACCATGCTAGCCTGTTGCTCATCTTTTCATTCACTGGCGCCACTTTCACACTACCTCTTATGTACTCATTCCTTACTCTGTCCATTCGCGTCACTCCACACATCCATGTCAGCATTCGCATCTCAGCCACGTGTACCTTTTGTTCATCCGTCCCTTTTGTTGCCAACACTCAGACCCATACAATACGACAGGACTTACGATCGTCTTATATATTTTCCCCTTAAGCTTAAGGGGCATACGTGGATCGCAATTAGCAAATTGTTTTTTGGGCGGGTTTGTTGGCTAGTACGGTCGGATATAGCCATATAAATTCATAAACCTTCACTGTGAAGTCTAAGCCAAAGGCTGTGTTAAATTTCTCTGCGACCCACTTGGAAAATCAATTATCATCAAATTTTCTTCTCTTTGTAATAAAAATAATCACAATGACCTACGGAGTTTTGTTTATTAATTGAATATAAACAATTTATAATAAGATAAAGTTCTTTGAATTGAAGCATAATCTTCCTATCAAATCCAACAATCTAACCAAACAGGATACATAACAAAAAAATATAATTATGCACTTTAGTAGTTCGTTAGGTCTGATAAAAAATAAAAATAATAATTAGAACTTTCGAAATCCTTTTAACACTTCCCAATTTTACTATGATTATATAATAAAAAAATAAATAATAATGCTGGACATTTCACACAGCATCATCTAGCCCCAAACTAAGCAAAGCTTATACTATGGGAAGGTAACTGATATACTACTTATATATACATACATAATTATTATACATAGAGACACCGAGACCCGAGATCCGCAGATTTGCAGATCATACAAACATTTATCTCGCGGCGGGGAACGAACCCGCAACCTTCTGCGTCCCAAGCGGGCTTTCCCACTGCGCCACAGAGGTCGTCACAATGACATGGACATGATTAGGAGTTGTATCTAGGGCCCCTAGAGGGCTAATAGTCTACGACTCATTAACTTATCGACAAAATCATTAGCAAAGAAATCATTATCGACAAAAAGGCCTTCTTTAATATAAATTGAGATTTAAAAATAAAAAACTTTGTAACAAAAGCGTCACCGTAAACAAGAAATTTATAAATAAATAAAATTTAGAATTTTTTTTAAATAAGAAATTTAAAAATTATAAAGAAATATTAAATAAATATTTCCAAAATCTGCAACATTATGACCAATATTATGTCAAATATTTTGACGACTTCTGCGACGCAGCAGGTTGCGGGTTCTCCCGCAATCCCCGCCGCGGGACAAATGTTTGTATGACCTACAGATATTTGTCTTGAGTCTGGGTGTTTCTATCTATAATATTTATGTATTTACAAACAAAAAATGTAGTTTATCAGTCATAAAGTACCCATAACACAAGCTCTGCTTACTTTGGGCTAGATGACGCTGTGTGAAAAGTCCAGCATTATTTATTTATTATTTATTGTGACAGCCCATTTTATTTTTTCTTAGAAATGGAAAACGAAATTAAATGGCGTATTAAGAAATCAGACTGTTAATCGACTTTCGTTGCTGACTGTTCCTAACAAGGATATAGAAAAAGGAAGTATTTACACAAAACGTAAACATTTGTAATAATAATTTGGACAACATAATTGTATACAGTATTTTTGCACAGTTTTTTTACTTACAGTTTTGTTTTTCAATATTATTATTTTCTAGTCTTGATGTAAGGTAATATAAATAGAATGAGCCGTTTGATAGGTAGTCGCTATAAATTCACTTAGAGACATACTAAATATCTTTCCTGTTAGCAAATGGATCATGTCTAGTATTGCCATATATTATTTAAATAAACTTAAAAAATACTAGTAATTACGTTACACGAGAATAAGAGAATCTCTCGCGACTTTGTTTGCTTAGTACCAACTAGTTTTACATAAAATGACTTTAAATCTCTATATATAAAAATGAATCCCTATATCCCTTGATCACGACATCACGCGTAAACGGCTGGACCGATTTCACTAAATTGTTTTTGTTGTGTTTGTTATTGTCAGGAGAAGGTTCTTATGGCAGAAAAATGGTATACAGGGTGGACCACCCTGTATAGCAATTTTCAGTTTATATGGAACATTTTATTCCTTGATCCGATTCACTCTAAACTCGGTATAAATTGAAAACTCCCCTTAGGGGTTGTGCAAGGCAGTTCCAAAGATCGTTGACGAAACAATGCGCAGACGAAGGCGCGCGCGGGTCAGCTAGTAAATACATAAATAACGTAATTTCGACTATTTTTCAAGTTCATTTGTCAAGCAAGTTTTTATCTACATATGATATCTATAGATCGTTTCTAACAATCCTTAGATAGCCTGACTAATCCTATTGTATTTTGTAAATATATGTAAATATGTAGTAGCTTAGTTTCTGTAAATAAACAACCTATCTACATATTATATTTATCGGGCGCCTGTCAAACGACACCGCGCGTGCGTCATCAAATCGTCGATGACACGGATAATTATTAATATTTTATGTATGTTAATCTTTAAGGTATTTATAAATATGAGCCAATGGTATTTTATCATTGTATTATTATGTTCTGTGTTGCCTGAAATAAATTGTTATTTATTTATTTATTTACACTTATTTCAAATTTATCATCTTTCAAATTGTATACTGGCAAGGCGTGATTGAAACACTATACAAACTTTTTCAGAAATAACATAAGTAGGATAGCCTTTTATTTTTTTCAGCTGGCAATCCTAGCCATGTCACCTAGCTACTAATGCGATCGCTTCGGACAGGAAAACAGAATAATATTGAGTTTCTCATACATTTTCTTAGTTTCAACTCGTTATCAAGTCTAAATGGTAGTAACACTTGTGGCTTTAATATAGTAAAATAAAGAGCCATGTTTGTTTATGTATTTACAAAAAAAACTAGGTAATGTCAAAGTTACCACATCAAGCAAAACAACAGGTAGAATATAGAATCAGGTTGCTAGTGAATTAAATGCTGTATGTCTCATAAAACGTTACAGTTGTTCAGATTTTGTATGTCATCAATAAATTTTGTCTTCCATCTTCTTGTCGTGTCATTAACACTTTCAAACCAGTGCGGTGAAAGGATAAAATTGCGCTTCGAAGAGTCTCCTTTACAGAGCATTTTAGCTTTTATAATATTACCAGTTTCCTTACAATTTCCTTCACCGTTTGAATATATGTCTTCTTAACATTTTATGAGACAGACCTGAGAGAGCACTGGTGGTCTAGTGGTTATAGAAATAGAAATAGGATAGAAATAGAAAAGCTTTATTATCATAGGTGCAACACATTAACAAAATAAATTCAATAAATAGTACTTAAATTATTAAGTGTACAAGCAATTATTAAGTACTAGCTGACCCGCGCAACTTCGTCTGCGCATTATTAGGATTCAAGTGCACCTGCACCTAAAGTTTATTTACACTGCGTTTGAAGTGAATCAGACCAAGGAATCAAATTTTCCATACTAACCTTAACACCCTGTAAAATATCCATATGGGTTGATTTTTTTTATTTAGATAAGTCTATGTTCAAGTACTTAAAGCATCTACGTTCCAAATTTCATCGCAATCGGTTAAGTCGTCACGTAGCAACAAAACAAACATTCACTAACACAGACTTTCTTTTCGAATCTTACGACTTTGAAACTGCCTTGCACCACCCATAGAAGTTGTTTTAAAAAAATAAAAAACTATTTATATTCTCCTTGATAAAAATACGGTCTTTATTTAATAAACTTTAATTAATAATCTTCGATCAATTAATAATTTTAGTGGGATAGGATTATTTTAGGAATAAGATCAGAGAAATAAGTATAAGCTAAAGCACAGGCTAACGTAAACTTGACAAAACGCAACGATAGCGCGATCTAGAAAACGGTCAAAATTAGCAGCGCCATCTAGTTGCGTTAATAATTTTAATATTAAAAATTGAAACTTCGGATGTATTGATGAGTAGATTTATAAATGATTACCTACATGCTCATCATTAATTTTAAAATCATTAAGTAGGTAGGTACTTCAAATTTTAATTTCCAAAACGCTAAATGATCTGCATTCTTGACCTCGCAACGCTACCTGGTTGTGAAAATGAAAAACATAGATGGCGTTGCTAACCAACGCCAAGGAAAAATATTTTATTTTCTAGCTCGTTGGTACCCGCGACTTTCTCAGTAAAATAACATAAAGTAGGTAGGGTACTTGAAAACCTATAAAAATTATCGAAAAGTCTAAGCAAAAATCTCCAATAGCTTTCAAAACTCAAAATGATCGTATCTTTGAGTTCTAGTTTTGACCTAGGGTGTTACAGTCGGCGTTCTAACCAAAGCCAAGGAAAAAGTATTTTAATATCAAAAAAATCTTAATTTCGGATGTATTGATGAGTGGAAATATACATGTTACATGTTTATCATTAATTTAAAAATCATTTACCATGCAAAATGAGAAAAAAACCAAAAAAATCTGCAATGCAAGAACATAGAAAAAGTGGCGGTCACCCATCATCTTTATGACCTCGCCCAGGGTCGCTGAACTTTTTTCCCCATACAAACTTGCAACCCTTATTTTCACGCCCCCTTATAAATATTTAAAGAAAAAAGTAGCCTATGTCCGTCCCTGGGGTATAATCTTTATCCATGCCAAATTTCAGCTCAATCTGTTCAGCCGTTTGGGCGTGAAAGCGTAACAAACAGACAGACAGACAGACAGACAGACAGACAGACAGACAGACAGAGTTACTTTCAGATTTATAATATTAGTATGGAAGTATGGATGACTTGTCAAACAGGCGACATTTATAGGTATTTCATAGTAATATAGCCCCGCCTTCCGATCGTAAAGTCGTGGGTTCAATCCCGGTCGTGCACCATGAGTTTTTCTGCCGAAATCTTAGGTGCACTATGCCAGTACTCTCAAACGGTGAAGGAAAACATCGTAAGGAAACCGGCATGTCGTAGAACCTATAGCTGCTTATTACATAAACGTTAAACCTTAGTTGAACCCCGTGTTGACACATGTCAAAACAAAACTGTTACCACAAAAAAGCGTTCTATGTACGAGTATTTAAAGATCGTTTTTCTAGGGACAGTTTTTTGGTTAGACTTGGTCTAAACTCGGCTCATTCTCTTGTTATAAGCCCCATAAAGTTCGAAAAACATATGTCAAGAGTAAAGTGCACGAAAGGAGCCTCTTTGAGGCGCACTTAAAATCCTTTCGCCACACTGGTTCGAAAGAACTGGTGACACGATAAGAAGATTAGACAGACAATCTGTTACAAATAACTCACCACGCTGATGGTAGTCTCGATGTCATTCTTGTTGGTCGGCAGAGTGAGCCTGGTTCTCGGCTGTAGTTCTGGAATCTTCCGCAACGTCACCACGTATTGGTCCAACGAGTTGTTGAAGTATAGCGGCTGACGCCATTGAAGGTATAGTGTGTCTGAAATAACATGTTCATTTCAAGAGCCGTGTTGGTCGAATGGGGTTGTGCCTCGACTTTCAATCCGAAGGTCGTGGGTTCAAATCCCGGCCGTGCATCAATGGATTTTCGTTTCATAAAATTTATAAGCGCTTTAACACGAGCTGTTAACGGTGAAGGAAAACATCGTGAGGAAACCCGCCGCTTAGCTCCACACGTATCGACGTTGTCTTTCCTGTGGGCGGCTGATTAAGCTGAGAGGATGGTTTAGGTGCTGATCAAGCCTATTCCATCTCAAACAATGTCACAGGCACTACAGCGTCCCGTTAAGTGTAGGCATAGGTTGCCTCCTGACGCTGTATAAATCATCTAATATAAATGTAAAGGCCTAAGTTTTAACCTAGTGAGATCAAATAAAATAAATACAGAAGAAAAATAACTTACGTTTCGGCTGATCACAAGTGAGATTCAGAACAATCGGAGCGGAGGGAGGCCTGACATCCGTCATGACGTACAGCGGGTTCGAAGAAGGACCGAGGCGCGCCAACACATCGGACGAGTTAAAGTGACCGTGAGAGAAGTTGTAGAACGCACGCACCCAGATCTTGTAGGGTGTAAATGGTACTGAAAACAAATATTTATTAAAAAAAAAAGTACGTGAGTGTCGTGGAACACTCGGTTGGAACGAAGTTTCAACTTTGACATTTGGCATTTGTGGCATTGTCAAATATTAAAATCCTAGAAACGCTCTTCCATAATAAAAACTTTACAATCTATGGACTGCTTTACGACTGTGTCGTGTCGGTAAAAAAATAACTTATTTATTGACAAAAAATTCATTAATTTACCTATTTATTTAAATAATAAGCACAGTCACATAAAACCAATTACGTACACTAATTATAATTATCATTACTAGGACTAAATACAGATAGAAATAGAAAATAATATTACTAATTCGTTTGGCTAGATACTCACCAAGATTCTTCAACCAGAAGCCGACGACCTTCGTCACCTTCCCCGACGTGTTGTAAAGCGTCAAATTCTTCACAGTAGCCTCCGACATCCCAAAGTCACTCTTAAACGCATTTTTCTTAACATCCTCCATTTTCTGCACACCGCTTATACTACTAACATCCTTTCTCAAAGAACCTTGCTCATAGTATAGGACGTAGGCGATCGCAGTAGAGTCTTTCACGTCACTATGCTGGTTCATGGACTTCTTCGCGATTTCTTTTCTATGCTCTATCTGCCAATCCTCGATAACTTTCTCTGCGTTATCGGCTGTAGTATTATCCTGCCGTCTCTTTCTATGCCGGCGATAGCGGAGGTCTCGTTTACTCTTATCCATGAGTATACCGGATGACGAGAACTCATTGTCGTAGTTTCTGTAGTATAAAGGTGTTTCTTTTAAGATTTCTGGGGTGATGAGTGGAGGGTCTGGGATGTGATTTAAGACGTCGTTCGGCTCGTCTGCTTGGGGTTCGGACTTGCGGTCGGATTTTGTGTGAGTTGTGTTGTGGATAGAGGCGTCTAATGGCGGTGCCCACCATAGATGGACCTCACCTTCGGATATGTAGTCGGCTGTCAGGTTCTGAGGAGCGGACGGAACTGAAACAAACATAAAACTTATAAAATATAGCCTAGTAGTTTCGGAAATAGATCTTACTAGATAAATCCTTCCTGAAGCTGAAATCCTTGAATACTTCTATTCCTAGAAAGATAGTGGGCTCATTTTGTGTGTTTGTTTATTGAATGTCCGAAACCACTGTATATATTTGCTAAGTATTTTACCAATTATAAGGCACTATTTAGATGGTTAAAATAGGTTATCACCCGGGCAAAGTTAGAGAGGGTCGCTAGTAACTTTATAAGTATAATCTAACTAGCTGTCCGTCGCGGTGTTAACCGCACGCACGGTCCCTCGGGAAAACTTCACTTTCCAGGTATAAAATATAGCCTGATCATCAGGGATAATGTAGGATACTAATGGTGAAAGAATTTATCAAATCGGTCTAGTAGTTTTGGAGCCTATTCAATTCAAACAAATCTTTCCTCTTTATAATATTAGTGTAGATGTACAAATGTCAGCCGGTAGTTTATCGATGATTGCCACTTCCAGATGCGGCACCGGATGAATATATGTATATAATAATTATACGAGTATCCTATCTTCAGCGTAAGTTGATATGACATTGTCTGCAATGGTATCTTGTATGAGAGACTTTGTAACAAAATTATTTATAGGTATTTATTTTCTTTAGTTCAGTTTGATTCGCATCGGTCCGGCCTAAGCATATAAACCAAAAAAACATTTATGCACGGAGACTCCCAACAAAGATAGGGTTGCGACCCACCAGGGCAACTCTGCTAGTTCAGACACAAACTGATTATCATCATTCCTATGCAAGGGCATGTGTTGTAGCGTGTATCTAGCATGGGATACTTATCCCACACTAATTGGGATCGGTACAACATGTATTTTTCCTCCACTCACTAATATCATTCGTCAACTGCGCATCCCATTTCATTCATATCATCTCTCACACAATCCAACCATTTCTTCTTCGGCCTTCCTCTACTTGCATACCCCACAGCCACACTCATATTCAAACTTTTTTGGTAAACAAACAAACAATATCATTCAGAGTTCAAGTCTCTGAAGAATCCAATTCAATAGAATGCAACTCCCCAACGCTAACAATGATGCGGGTGAGTTTGTCGTCACTCAATTAACACCAAATAAAACCGTCGTAAAGCACTAGTTAGGTGACTGTATAAAAGATATCCTGATTCTTATTGAGAACTAGCTGTGCCCGTGACTTTCCTCGTGTGGTACCTAATAAATAGCATATATGCTACGATCTAAAAAATCACGGCTGCATCGCTAAATGGTATGATTCGTTTAGAAGCACCTCGGAATGTAAATAAATTCGGCAGTGCCTAACTCTGCTTCGGACGGAGCGGAGGGCGCGCTAACCTGTCGGTCCTGGCTATAAAGTTAAGCTATATTGCAGGTCTCCAGGCTACTTAAAAACGTAACAAGAGAGAGTTACACACGAGGCGCGAGTACAAATTAAATCAGCGTGTAATGTTTAGTACATAATTATACCGCTGCTTTTGTAGGGAGCTTAGTTGAGTTTTCGAGGTGTGGTTACACTCTACAAAATAAGTACTTATAAGTAATTGAGCAATGAAAATCTTTGGACTAGTCAAAGTTTCCGTCTTTATGTCAAGGTTTCTCTTTGTTTATTAACGACGGAGACGGAAGGCACTAAGTAGTTTATCAATTAACAATACCTGACGCTTACGGTTGTACCGACAATGCAATAAGGTCGATGCCCTAATAAGTCGACATTTAAAATTCAAATAATACGCAAGGGTTTCGGGCTTTTAAAGGACCAATTTTATTATGAAGAATTAACTCGAAAATGGAATGGCAATACAAAGAGTGGCTCATACCCAGTAGGCTGAGAAAGGCTGATGATGATATGAGAGTGAAATAGGATTTACACACACCACGATATATAACTACAACTAGTGTCGAGAAACGGTTGCAAGGTTGAAATCTGATATGTTAATGTATTAATGAGAAGGTTTCTTTGAATGCGATACCTGCATTTTTATAGTCGGCGACGTAAGACCATGTTGGTACTAATTGTACACGGTGACTGACGTCGCTGACTGCCAAAATTCGGAGATATTCTTCGAAAATTGTCTGTTCTACTAATTTTATTATACATCCATACTTATTATAAAGCTGAAAAGTAGAGGATTAGCGAGTTTATATGTTACGTTCCCCAAAACGCAACGATAGCGCGATCTAATTTTTCCTGTGGCTTATGTCCCAGAGACGGACATAGGCTACTTTTTTTTTTCAAAACTAATCATGTAGGGCGTGAAATAAGGGTTGAAATTTTGTATGGGGACTTAAAGTGAAGTTCCAGTTGAAGGCCACTGGATGGCGTTGCTGTCCTATGGCTGAGGTCGAGATGGTGCTATTATTGCATTTTTATTTTTAAAAGTATCAGAAGAGAATCTTCTGAACAGCAGTTTTCAGTTCTGTTTTTATTGCTGACGAAGTCGCGGGTACCAGCTAGTATATAGATAAATCATTATTTATTGCATACCTTATAACGAAAAAGACATAGGGACAAGAAAAATACACTTATCTTATAGTAAGACAACTGGCGGCCTTATCGCTGAAAGCGATCTCTTCCAGGCAACCATTTACGTGAGGAAAAAGCATAACAGACATAAGGAAGGCGGTTTGCAACATTGCGTAAACTAAATTTTATAATAATAGGTGTAGGTAAGTAATAATATTAAACAATACTTACACAAATAATTTATTCATCCGAATACATACAATAATAATTTAATAAAATAATATATAACTAACTAAAACACATAGGTACTTATATTATTAAATAACAATACTCGTTTTATAAACGACAAAGAGAAGTTCATTTTTTAATGTGCAGAGGTACTTCTAAATCACCGTACAGAGACCAGATACCACCATTATTTTTGCGCAAAGCAATACCATCCCAATAGGGTATTTGACTCTTTTCAGAAAACCATTTCAAAGTGTTCTTTGATATATTATATGCACACTGGTCATTAAATTTCCTTTAGATTTAACATAATTTTGATAAAAACCATGTTTAAAGTTTAAACATACAAAATCGCGCGAAAAACGATATCTTGTGTCATGGCGCTGATCACGTGGTACCCGTGACGTCACTCCATAGTAAACAGACAGTACAAGTCCATAGTGACAGACAATCAGTTCGTTGACGTTTACTAGCGTTTGACGTCATCAGAGTCACAACCAATCACAGTGCGTTTTTGTAGACGAAAATTTTTTAATTTTTTTTGTAATTTTTAAAGGTTTTTTTACCAAAAGTAAACATATTTTAGACGTAAATGGAAAGAAATATGCTTATTTAGACTATTTTCTAAAAGGATGACCACAATTTGTAGTTTATTTTTAATGATGTCAAATACCCTATTACCAATGGGAAAAGACAAGGAGAGATACTGACTAATGAACACAGAAGGTCATACCTATTGCGGAGTGGGTGACTCAGAGCATGCATGTGCAAAATCGTAATGATTATTATGATGCCCGGACTTACCCCTAAGAACAACTACAACTAATTTTTTTTAAAGATTCATGGAGGGGTTGAAAATAAAGGTTGAATGTTTGTATGGAGAACCAAGATCATGGCATTCAATGCGGACGAAGACACCGAAAACAGCTATAAAAAACATACTTGTTGAAATTTCTAACAAGATACAATAACATTTAAGCAGAACTGTTCCAACTGAACCAGTTCTTCCGTGATCATGGTGTATGCAACTGTGCCGAAATATCGGGAAAATCCAAAAACATTGAACCATGGTAAATGTCCTGTTAATAGTGGTTAATAATAGTGTTGATAACCATGATAGTTTAAAAAAAAAATATGCATTAATTTCCGTTTAATAAGATTAAATATCAATAGAGTTCACTGTAATTATAATCAGATATCAATCTAAAACTCTGATAAATACCTGTTTTGTTTATTTTATCTGAGTGTTTAAATGCTTCGGAGGGTTTGGTAAATTGTCATTCCCTAGTATAAATAGTTTCCATCACCAGACCTGTCCACTACCTCAAATAATTGGAGTAAATAAATAAATAATGCTGGACATTTCACACAGCATCATCTAGCCCCAAACTATGCAAAGCTTGTACTATAGGAACCAGATAACTGATATAATAAACTGATACTGATGTAAATAAATACATATTATACATAGAAACACCCAGACCCGAGATGAATACATATTTGCTCATACAAATATTTATCCCGCGGCGGGATCGAACCTGCAACCTTCTGCATCTCAAGCGGGCTTTCACCCACAGCGCCACAATGGTCAACACAACAAAGTACTTTAAAACAAATAGTAAGATTAACAGGCTAATCAAGTTTGGCTTCAGATAGTATAATATTTAGTTACCTATTTATTAGTGATGGGCCGAATGTGGTTTTAACCGAATACGAACTTCGGCCGAACATTCGGTAAAAATGAAAAGTTCGGCCGAACTTCGGCCGAAGTTCGGTAGGTACCTAGTTTCATTGTATTTTCTCGAAAGAAATACGTCAAATCTTGTTTACGTGATCGTTGAAGTTTTCTAGAGTAGATGAGTGTGGTGCTTGTACTGCTTTTCGCTGTGTGACAAATATGGATGATTGCGTTGTCGTTACAACTACTTATTTTCAATTCTACGACTGTTCAGAAGGTTAGACGCATTTCACTATTTTAATTGGCATAAATCGATAACACACACGGTTAAATCTGTAAAACCGTCCGATTTAATGTTTTATAGTGTTAACTGTGTGTGTGACTTTAGTTAATCGAGTGAGCGAAGCGTCTCAGTTTCGAGATTGGCCAAAAAATGCTTTTGTCTGTCATCCAGGTCGCATTTTTAACCGATTTTGATGTAACGTCGGTCGTCTCCATACAAACTGTGACCTGGTTCAAAAAATTATCGTTTCCAGAATTGATCTACAGCCTGATTTCTTGCTAACGAAGCCACTTACCGTATGCAATTCGTAATTTCCTATTATCAAGCCGAAAAATAATAATAACTATTTATTTACCCCTAAAATGTACTGAACTTGGTATATTTTTTATCTGTGTAAAATTTGAGGTCCGATCTTGCCGGCCTTCTTTGAACGTAAGTTCCGTAAGTAGTATAGTAAGATTTATATTTACTTTTGTCGATCGTGATGTTTGACTGGGGTAAAATGGGAGGGAAACGGGGGACTACAAACACAGTCCTCTCCACTTTCAAGAGGCGAACCAGTGGACACTAGATTCTACCTATTAGGACCAAGGGAACGCGCGTAGTCTATTCAGAAAACTAAAACGTACTTAAACGTCAAAAAAGTCTACCTTAACTTTTGAAAAATTCAAGCACCTGAAATACTAATTAAATTCTGACTTTCTTTTTGGATGGGAGGTCTTCTGTTCTCACAGAATCACTAGGTTTATAGTGTTCTGTTTTTTTCTCACACTTCGGGATCATTGAGTTGTCACTCACAATGAAAAGCTGTTTATATAATGGTAGAAACTTTGTAGGAGTACTTATACTTAATGCACTCCTACAAAGTTTCAACCATCACGTCGATTGCACATTTGCTCAGTTGGTAGAGCGTCACTGGTTTAGTTTTATTATTTTAGTCAGGCAGTTGTGTTATTGGAACGAAGTTCCTTTACGGACGGTATCGAAGAAAAACAGGCTGGAGCTGGACGTTCTATTTTACTGTCACAACCGCCACGTCAGGAAATCGTAACAGTGTGAGGCGCGCAGCCGCGAACAGTCCATAGATTGTTACATTGTTAGTACGGAAGTGCGTTTGATTTGAATTTGAAATTTTCAGTATAGAAGAGTACTCTTTGCTTCGTTCCAACCGAGTGTTCCCCGACACTCACGTACTTTTGATTACTATATTTTGTAGTACCGAACTTCGGCAGTTTGAACCGAATTTCGGCCGAATGCCGAACTTCGGTTCAAGCTGCCGAAGTTCGGTTTAACCGAATGTGAAACGAACTTCGGCCCATCCCTACTATTTATCAATTAATCAATTTCTTTAATAGGTGGAAGCATGGCTTACTCTTTGTAGAGCTTAGCGCTTTACTGTAAGAAGAAAGGTTTCTTCTTGTAGTAAAGCCGTATTAATGATAACATGAATAAAAAATAATTAATAGAGGGTGTCATCTATTTTTATAGCACTTAATTTTTATGGAGATCATCCATGGTTTGACAATACTACACCCGCCAAATGGAATTATAAGTTATTAGTTGCAATTTAAATAGTTATATTTATATACCCAGCAGCAGGGCAATAAAGGAGGATTCTGCAGAGCTCTGGGCAAGGTAAAGACTACCGAAACACTGACATATGATGCAAGTAGGTAGGGTAATGCTTCAGATAACAAATGCATAAGATACTTATTCAAATCTAACTGGAGCTTCCACACAAATTGGAAATAAGCAAGGCAAGTTTATTCAATTTATAGTTCTAAATGTTCGTAAAATATTGAATTTTGTCTCATTGCGAATCTGCAGACATACAAGCACAAGCCGTGGGCGGCAAGTCTGATGAGATAGGCGTGAGAGATAATCCTACGAAACATGTTGGAACGCTTCAGATTACCTACTAGTAACATTAGAATAAAATAACTCACCGTAAATCTGCTTGATTTCGTTGTCTTTTGAGGCATTATCACAATGAACGCACAAAATAAATACAATAAAAATGGCTCCTATCGTGTACGGGATATACATCTTAGATAAAGTGATACGCACGTAAAAACGTGCGTAACAAACTTAGATAATATTTACAAAACACATTTTCACTTTGTAATTGGATGAAAGCGGAAATAATCTCGCTATCGAGTCATTTATCTCATCTAAATTCTTTCAATCAAGCTGCCATCGAACAAGACCCCGCCGTCTGTCATTCGTCATGTCAATAAACAAATTATGCTGCCAACATGTATCTTTAAAACGTACTTTTTACACAAAAATCTACCATTTTCAGTTTGAGTCTTCTTCTTATCGTGTCACTGTCACCAGGTCTTTCGAACCTGTGTGATGAAAGGATTATACGTAAGCGTCAGCGAGTAAACTGTGCAGAGCTTAATTTGTGATTTGCCCCTACATTTGGGCTTTTTTCAAAATTTTTATCCCACTGTGATTTGTCTATATATTGTGTCGTCTTTGTGTGGTGTCGGTAAGATTGTATTAGTTAGTATTTTGCGTTTTTAGTCGGCGTCCTTGTTTGAGGTTAGCTTCGCTTCTCTCAAACATGGACGTTGAAGATCCCGTCCCTCCTGATCCGCCGGATCCTGGGCCCGCAGCGGGCACTAAGCGTCGAACGGAAGATGAATACACCCCTTCGGCTCCTAGTAAAAAAACAAACAAATCTGCTGAGTGTGAAGTAGATTCAATCCAAATGTTATATACACATCCATCCATTGTGATTGGATCCATCCAGGCTTATACAACCACAGACAAGGGCCCATATGTGGTCCACGTTTCTCGTACTGAGGCAGACCCTACTGCGGGAACTATCCTAAGACCAATTAAATTTGGACAATTCTTGTCGACCCACAAGATAGGTAATATAACTCCAGATGGGGTAAAAAGAGTAGGCAGAAATAAAATATCTGTTCAATTTAACTCAGCGGAAGATGCCAATAAATTCATTGAGAACCCTATCTTGTCAATGTGCAAGTATACTGCAACTATCCCAACATTCAACGTCACTAGGATGGGCTTAGTCAGGCAAGTCCCCACTGACATTTCAATGGACGAATTAGCAGAATCTCTAGTTCTACCTGCAGGCTGCGGAATAGTGTTGAGAGCTAGGAGACTTAGCAGAAAAAATGTAGAAGATGGTAATGTGACCCACATTCCTACCCAGACTGTCGTCATCACATTCCAAGGGCAAGTTCTTCCCTCCAAGGTATTCCTGTTCTACACCTCCCTCCCAGTTGAACTTTACGAATACCCCACCATCCAATGCCACTCATGCTGCAGATTTGGACACACTAAAGCTATATGCCGTAGTAAGCCCAGATGCTTCCGATGCTCTAAGGAACACACAGGAGATACCTGTGAGATCCCGGAGTCCCAGGCATCATGCTTACACTGTACAGGTCAACACTACGCTACCAGCAAAAATTGCCCAGAACTCCAGCGCCAAAAGTCTATAAAATCCGTCATGGCACAAAACTGCATTTCTTATGAGGAAGCTTCCTCACATTTCCCCCCGGTGTCCCGTTCGTACTCAGAGGTTGCAAAGGAAATGTTCTCTCATCCCATGCCCCAAAGATCACAGAACCAGTCTTCATCAAGAACACCCACTTCCCGCTCCTATGTTAAAACTGTCTTTTCCACTCCCCGTCCCAGAGCCCCATTAGGCAAGTCCTATGATAAGGCCGCCCACCAACACATCATTTCAGACCCAACACCCTCCATGCCCAATGGTTGTGCTCTAGGCAACCCCCTAGAAGCAGACCCTCGAAACGAGAATATGCTCGAAACCCTCATTTCACTAATCATCAGTATCATCGCGAACAATCCTCACCCCATACCGTACAACGTTGCCACTAAACTCACACAATTAGTCTCCTTGTCTGGCTACAATGGATCCAGTGGTTCTGCTCCAGTGGAACAGCCAGAGCGTACGCGCAAAAAAACATGAACTCTCCCACTTAATTTCAATTTTTCACCCGTCAGTCATTGCCGTCTCGGAAACATGGCTGAAGCCTGGAACCCGATTTCGGATTCCTGGTTTCTCCTGCCTTCGAGACGACAGGGCTGACGGGTATGCAGGATGCGCCTTATTCATGAGGCGCACACTTCCCTTCTCCCAACTCCCCCTCCCCTCCCTTCCCCCTGATATCAACGCAGTTGGTATCAGATCTATGAATATTTCCTTTGTATCTGTATATATTCCCCATCCTAATTCTGCATTGATTCCTGACCTTCTTCTTCTCTTTTCCTCTATCCCTCCCCCTATAGTCTTAATGGGCGACTTTAATGGCCACAACACTGTGTGGGGACATAATTTTTCAGATATGTTCGGACTTTCCCTTTTGGAAATATTTGATGAAGCCAACCTATGTCTGTTGAATGATGGCTCACCCACCCGTAGAGTCAGACCATCCCAAAATCCAAAGAGTGCTGTTGATCTGTCCCTCTGCTCTCCCTCCCTCTCCCCCTTTTTACTATGGAAAACCCTCCCTTTGACATATGGTAGTGATCATTTCCCTATTCTCATAACTCTTCATCTACAAAATAACGTTACCCCTCCCAGTAACCCCTACCCCTCTCTTAAGTACAGACTATCTGGTGCTGATTGGACGGCATATTCTTCATCTCTTGATGATAAACTAGAGTCTCTCCCTCCATCTTATAGCTCTCTCTCCGCTTACCAGTCCTTTATAGACTCCATAATTACATGTGCGGATCTTCATATCCCTATTAAAAAAACCACTAAAAATAACAAAATTTCCACTCCCTGGTGGGACTCCGACTGTACCTCGGCTGCTTCAGAGAGAAAAGAAGCTGAATTATCCTACAATTCCTCCATGACAGATGAAAATTTTATTAGGTATCAAGCAGCTTCCGCAAAATTTAGACGCCTTGTTTCAAAAAAGAAAAAAATCGGTTGGACCAACTTTTGTGAAAACTTATCACCTACAACTCCCTCTTCCCTTATTTGGAAACAAATTAGACGATTTAAGGGTTCGTACAATATTGAAAACCCCACCGCTCATGACCCATCATCATGGCTAGAGGCTTTTTCGGACAAACTTGCTCCTCCTTCAGTCCCATGTTTAAATTCTTTTCCCTCCCCCCCTTCTATTCTTCCATCCCAAAATACATTTGATCGCCCCTTTTCCTTCGAAGAATTGTCACTTGCCCTAGACGGACTGACTGACTCATCTCCTGGTATAGACGGTATTCCGTATTCCTTCATCACTAAATCTTCCAATTATGCTAAGAGCATATATTTATCAATTATAAACTCCTTTTTTGATAGCGGCACAATCCCGACTCACTGGAAAACCCAGATAATTATACCAATTTTAAAGCCAGGCAAAGACCCCTCTGATCCATGCAGTCGTAGACCGATAGCCCTCTCTTCGGTACTAGCAAAGATAATGGAACGATTAATTAAACACAGATTAGAATGGATAGTCGAGAACAAAAATACCCTTGCTAAAACCCAGTTTGGTTTCAGAAAAGGAATGAGCACAATAGACAGTCTTAGCATTATTACATCTGATATACAAATAGCCTATAAAGAGAAAAAGTATCTAGTTGGAGTTTTCCTTGATATAGCTTCAGCATATGACAACGTACTGCTTCCGGTTCTCAGGGATAAACTTATCCATCTGAGAATTCCAGAGAAGATGGTTCGTTTTATTTGTAATCTATTAATGGAAAGATCAGTTGTTGTAAAATCACATACTGGCCTCCTCCCCCCTAAGACTGTTTGGAAAGGTCTTCCTCAAGGCTCCGTCCTAAGCCCTCTACTGTACAGTTTGTATACGCACGATCTAGAACAATCCATTGACTCTTTCTGTGAAGTTTTACAGTATGCCGACGACCTAGCCCTATACGTATCTTCCACCTCCATAGCAGAAGCAAATAGCCGCTTAAACTCTGCCCTATCTTACCTAGAAGAGTGGTTACTTAACCATGGCTTATCTCTATCCGCGTCTAAGAGCTCTGTTGTAGTTTTCAGCAAAAAAAGAATTATACCCCATATAGAAATAACTATAAACCACGAAATTATACCCCAATCAAATAATGTAAAATTTTTAGGCATCATCCTTGACTCTAAAATGACAGGCGTTTCCCACTTTGACCAAACTCTCCAAAAATGCGAAAAAAATATTAATATACTACGTGCATTGTCAGGTGTTTGGTGGGGCTCGCATCCCTACACCCAAAAATTGTTATATAATGCTATCATCAGAAGTCACTTAGATTATGGTACCTTCCTTCTCAATGTCTGTAACAAATGTACATTAAACAAACTTGACAAAATTCAATCGAAATGCCTACGCATCATACTTGGTGCAATGAAGTCCTCGCCCATTAATGCCATGCAAGTTGAGTGTAATGACCCTCCACTAAGTTTACGTAGACAATTTCTATCAAATAGGTTCTTTTTCAAACTTGCTCAAAATTCTAATCATCCTCTTCTTTCAAAACTTGAACAACTTCGTGATCTATTCGATCCAAATAATCCTAATAAATTCCCTTGTCTTCTACATAGTTTCATAAAATGGTCTCAATTCCCAAACCCTCCCATCCAATTCCCATCTCACCCACTCTATTCTACTCCTTTCAATGCTTTAGTGTTCCAACCATCTGTCCTTCCTTATTTTGGTATAGATAAGGACTCACCTGATGCCCGTAGACTATTCCTAGAGCAAATCCACTCCAGATATGATGGCTACTACTCCATATTCACCGATGCATCCAAACTGTCACCTGATAGTTACGTTGGTGCAGCCGTATGGATACCCTTCACCTCTATAAGCCTGAATTTTAAATGCTCGCCCTTAACATCTGTATTTACTGGTGAAGCAATTGCCATTCTTGAGGCTATTAATTTCGTAAAGTCACACCGGCTCAACAAATCTATTATTTTTTCGGACTCTAAAAGTTGTATTCAATCAATCCTTTCCAATCCCTTCCGTTCCATATCACGTTTTCCCTGTATCCTTAAAATAAGAGAATTGCTGTACGAATGCCATATCCTTAATATTGATATCGTCATTGCTTGGATCCCAGGACATGCCGGAATCCCCGGCAACGAGTCTGCTGACTCTTTAGCAAAATCTGCAGCTGAGACTGGTTCCTTAGAGCATCTCAATCCATATTCACATGATATATGCCTCATATCTAAAACTCAACTTCTAAATTCCTGGACTACTGCCTGGAATGTATCTAAAAGTTTAAAAGGGAAACATTATGCTGACATTCAGCCCGACATCCCTCCCTCCCCATGGTTTTTTAAATTCAGAAAGGCAAAAAAATCAATTACTTCTACAATCTGCCGACTAAGATTAGGACATTCTTGCACTCCTGTGTTTTTAGCTAAAATTAGGATAAGGAACCATTCCCTGTGTGAATGCGGTTTGGACGAAGGAAATGTGGACCACATATTTTTCAGCTGCCCAAAACTAAGACAATCCCTCTATGACCTCCTCCCACCTGAAATCCCTCGTCCTACTTCCCTCAAATGCTTATTATCTCATACTTTTAACCCCCTAATCAATAATATACTATGTAAATTTATAAATATGAATAACATAAAACTATAAGTATTATATACATAATCTTATTATTTAATATTTAATTAATATATTATTGCTTATGTAAATAACCCCTGTTTTGTCCTCTATGTTGTGTTGTCTCTATTGTTTTAGAAAATCACTTGGATGAACCAATTCTTAACACCGGCCATCTGCTAATACATAGTCTCTCAAAGTTTATGACACTAGCGTGAAACGGACACTGGCAGAATTGTGACAAACAAGTCGCAGAAGCCAATAATAAGAAGAAGTTGAAGTTGAAAGGATTATAAGTGCGCCTCAAAGAGGCTCCTTTAGTGCACTTGACACATGTTTTCGAACTTTTTAGGTTCTACGACATGCCACCGGTTTCTTCACGATGTTTTCCATCACCGTTTGAGAGGCTTATTGCACATACATTTTTCGGCAGAAAAACTCATTGGTGCACGACCGGGATTGAACCCACGACCTTACGATTGGAAGTCGGGACCACCAGTGCTCATTGAGTTTGAGTAGTACGAAGCAACCGACATGCGATGCGACACCAACATTTTTTTATCAACGACATTTTTGTTTAATACCATTGCGTCAGCGGCATTGTGGGTTTGAGTTCTAGGCAAAAAAAAATAATAATTAGTTCAAATGAGGGAAACTACACGGCTGGGTTCGCTCAGCGACAAAGCCCTTTTTTTTTGCACATGTAAATAAAAAATAATAATAATAATACTTACTCCTGTTCCACAGTCCGAAAGGAGTAGGTCCCCAATGTGCCTTTCAAGTTTGATCAAAACTGCAATCGACAAAAGTTTTTAAACCAAGGAACCTGTGTGCCAATTTTCGTCAAAATCTGTTGAAAATACGACCTATAGTAGGTGATTACTGACAGATGGATAGACGGACAAAAGCATTTTTGGCCAATCTCGAAATGGTGACGCTTCGCTCGGTCAGTAAGTTGTATCAAGTAAAACAAAAATTGTGGAACAAATAATAATCTGCTTTCCTATTTCGTAAATCACATATGTAGGTAGATCTGTTAAAACGTACCTACCTAACAAATTTGAATGGAAATCTTTTTACATGTGTTTGTGTGCTTTCTTTTCCTTATCATCACTTTCAGTGATGTGCAACTGAATTTACCTCTAATCTATTACCTATTTAGTTAGTTTAGTTGACGTTCAATAGGTTTTTTATGAAACAGACAGAGGGTTAGTTAACCCCAATTTTAATCCAGTTTGAGTTAGGTAACCTTTCATCATTCTACCAAATTGTATACCTACCTACGTCTAAATAGTAAGGAAACACTAAAAAAAACATTTTTTGTTTGTCTATGGGCTGCTCGTTACTCTACTCACAAACCATAGACCATTCCAGAATTTAGCAATGTAGCATTTACCAAAATTAGAGGTATATACAACCTACCTATGCACTAAAATTTATAGTACCTTAAAAAAATAATTAATGCGTGACTCTGTTGCAATTGTTTGGTTTAGGTATCTGTAAGTAAAAAATATATTTACTAGTATGTGGATGTAGACTGCATAAAATTAGCAATAAACATTAATTCAAAGTACCTAGCTAGGGAGGGAATATTGGTAAATTATAACAATAGCTGGCAACTCTACTATTAGGACGGAATTGTTTGTACGGCTTTGGGTGTCAGCCGCTTTTGTAATTTTCTAGTCTAGGGTTTTTCTGATTATTCTGTGAAATAAACATTTGACTGAATAGACAATGGTTTAACAATCTTGCTATGTGTTTTTTGTAGTGAAATTACAGCTACTGTATGTAAAAGGAGGTGCTTCCGCCATGACAATGGGTCGCACCATCGTGAGCTATCCCGCCGCACTGACTGTGTATATTGTGTGTATTGGATTGTTGTATCCAGTTTTAGGTAAGACTATTAGCATTTTCTTTACTATTCTGACCAAACTACTCATGAATTTGCTTCTTCGGGGTCATCGAAGCTGTTCAATTATACGTTACATGAAACTTCTCGTTAAGTAGTTTGTTGTAGCTATACGCGCATTTTTTTAGTGTTTCCTTTACAATTTCCGTTCGCAGATGATGATCGGTAACATTGTCCTGTCGACGCCTAAATTAAAATTAATTACGTCTCTAAATAAAATTGTCCTAGGTACAAAATGTTGATAAAAATTGTGTAGTTAGTAAGTAATAACTTCCTCTATCAAATGAAACGATTTATGATGAATAAAATGTAAATTATTGGCAAATTATTTTCCTATATGTCAACTGATATAAAGGAAATTACCAAACAGGGATAAAATTATTACTTATCCCGGTGTTTGGTATTCGAGATATACTCACAGTAGGAATAATTTATTTAGTCTTCTTCATTCAAAACGGCTGATAGCACTGGTGATCTAGTGGTAGTGACCCGCCTTCTGATCGTAAGGTCGTGGGTTCAATCCTGGTCGTTATTCTGTGATATAGTATCAGAAATTACAATTACCTAACTACCATCGAATTATTATCTGGTTCCCATAGCACAAGCTTTGCTTAGTTTGGGGCTAGATGATGATGTGTGAAATGTCCAGCATTATTTATTTATTTATGATAAATATTTGTGTGATCTGCAAATATTTATATTGGGTCTGGGTGTTTCTATGTTATAATATGTATGTATTAACAAAGAAAAAGTATATAAGACCTGGTTCCCATAGTACAAGCTTTGCTTAGTTTGGGGCTAGATGACTGTGAAATGTGCAACATTATTTATTTATTTATAATGTTTCAGCTCGATTAGAAATTGTCAACCCATCAAAATTGAAGAAAGGTGATTATGGTGGTACAGCTGAAATTAACTGTGAGGTTTCTCCAGAGACTGCAAATGTAACATGGCAGTTCAAGGATAAACCAGTGGAGTCAACAGAACGGTATATTTAATTTGTTAGCCTTAACCTTTTCCTTCTACTGGAATCACTGGAAGGAAAAGGTTCAAAAGTAATGTATTACATTGTAATAAAATATCAAATTGGTATTACCCCAAACTGATTAGAAAAGACGTATAATTACACAACCGATCTTTAGCTCTCTGAAGTCAGGTGCACTAAATGGTTTGCGCGAGTAGGCGAGATAGGATGACGCAATAAACTAAGAAAGTGAGCGAGGCAGCTATACTAACGCTGTCTTCGTCTTTTAGGCGTCATCAAAAATGGGTTCTGCGCAGCCACTTCAGAGAGCTAAAGATTGGTTGTGCGCACTGTACATTGTTACGAAATTAACAGTCAATATAATTTTTTTTAATATTAGGTACCTAATTTTTTAAGGTACAATTGCTATCTAAAATCACGTTTTTTTTTGTCGGACCTTGTCTGTCTCGGTTAATGACTGTCATTAATCATGGTTTTCACTTAGACTATTTCAACCGGACGCGCCTTACCTTGTATCTCTCCTCTGCTAAATACGGTACACGATTTCAAATGTGCGTCATATATTATTCGTATGTCACTATGTTATTTTTATACGAAATTTGCAAAAGTGTGCGTATTGTAAAAATGAGTGTGTATTGTCATTTTTATTTAGTGTGCTAGTAGCAATATCAGTGTGTGTAAATTGCGGCTTAAGGGTTTTCAGAAATGGTTTTTAGCATGAAAGTCGTGCACTATTTTTAAATAGACCTAATTGGATAATCATACAATGTTGTGTGATGATAAAAGTTCTCTCTATTAGTCATCATTATCATCTTCCTGTCCTTGTAAAGGAGAATTAAAAGGGGCCTTGTTCCAACGACAATGCCCCTTTTAATTCTCCTCTATCACTATTAAGCTACATACATTGAAATAAGAAAAAAAAACAGTTATTTAAGCACCAAATTAAAATTAACTAACATCAACAGAATAAACGAGAAAGGTAAGGACGGAGATGGAACTCCTATAAAGACCAAAACCTCGACAGTTAGCATCAAAAACGCGACCATAGCAAATGCTGGCAACTACACATGTGTGGCAAGCCTTGGTGATGAGACCACAGACGCAGTTGTCACGCTAGATCTACACTTCGCTGCGTCTTTTAAGATAAGCTCTGAGAGTCTGGTCAATCCCGTAGCGGAATCTGCTTATGTGGTGGCGTGGTGTGCTTTTGAAGGTAAGATTTAGATCATTTCAGCTCATTTGCACGACCAGCTGCACCACTTCACTATACCAACACCCGCGCTGTTACACACGGTCCCTCAGGAATCAATCACTTTTCTGTACGGGTTATTATGTAACAGCGACAGCAAGAGCGCACAATTTTTTTCTACAAAACTGCCTCTACAGAATACTCAAACCTATTTCCTAAGTAGTAGGTTAGAAATGGTCTATTGGTTGCACATAACCACTTTTATGTGCTGTTCCAGACAAATCTATCTCTGTGCCAAAAACATGGCCGGCTTACATTGTTTGCCCCACAGGTTTCCACAGGGAGTAGTTACTGCATGATTCCTGAAAAAATCCCAATTTGATCAAAATTGTGATTTTTTGGTTTGTTTTTTTTTCTTTTTCTTTTAACTCATTCATCTTCTAAATTTTTGCACCACGCTATGCTTGCTATGTCTATGAGCCATTTTGTCTGTTTTCTATAGAAAAGTAAAACCGTAGACGCTATCGATCATCTCCTTTCATCCAAATGCAAGTCTTATTAGTCAAATGACGGAGGCCTGCAAGCGGTTGTCGTTACCAGAGTTGGACGATAGCGTACTAACCTAACGAATAAAATAAAAACATCGTGAGGGTACAACATTATTACTTTCTTGCTGCAATTGACCTAAATACTAAAATCTGCAATATGCTTTTGCCAAATCTATCCGAACGGACATTCTGTTTCATCAGAAAATGTATTTTCTAGCTTACAACGTAACTGAAGTGAAATGGTACAAGGAACACGACAGTGGCCACGAAGTAGAAGAATATCGAAGACCGACTAAGCCGGTGCCCGGTGAACCGAAGTGTATCAATAGCACGTACAATATAAGGACACAACGGGTGGATGACAATGGAACATACATTTGCGAAATTCATGATGGAAACAAAACTGTTCAAGGGAAAGTTGCTGTGTTTATCAAAGCCCCGCCTAAAATCGTCATAAACATAGCAAAAGGCATCAGCACCAGCCAGATCTATCTTAACTGGACGGTTTTTAACTATAACTCCAACATCACAGGGTATACTCTTTATATAGCGAAAGCAGGAAAGTCCGAACTACAAGTCAATTCTCAGAACCCGAGAATAATGGCGCAAAACACATCCTATGTCATCAACAAATTAGAAAGAGCCACTAATTATTCCCTAAAATTATATGTTAAGACAGAATATAATCAAAGTTACGATACAGGAACAGCCGAGACATTAGATTTCGATCCGGCTTTTAAACCGAATATATCTATAAATGGTTTCTCCGCTACGTCAGTTACTATAGGCTGGAAGAAACCGGAGAGGAATGTGTCCGAGTATATTCACTACTACATCTTGGAGGCTAAGAAGAAGGATGAGAACACTACACGGCTGGCTTACCACTCCAGCGGCGAACAGAATCTGCCGTACATGTTTGATAACCTGGAGCCTCATAGCACTTACATTTTCAAGGTAATTATGTCTAACATTTCGAAAAATACTCGGATCATCTCTATCTCCATAAATCATCATATTATAAAAATAGGATCCAGCTTCCACTGCTGTCCACGCGTGTTTGAAACGCAAAACTAATTTTAAAATTTTACTTGCCTCCGATGTCGTATCGGGTAATGTGAAAACGCTCTTAGGCGTCATCAAAAATGGGTTCTGCGCACTTCAGGGAGCTAAAGATTCGCTGTGACTACTGCACGTTTCCTGCGATTGGTTGCGGACGGTTACACAGCGGAACGATCTCGTCGCGGATACGTTAAACTGAAATATAAATCGCTGTGCTGGGCCTTCTCTCTAATATTTAACCAAAAATAATATAAATTTTCAAATTTTACAGGTCCGTGCATGCAGCGAGTACACTAACCTCTGTGGTGAGTGGTCGGATGAAATGGAAGCGGCCACTTCAGATGGAATGCCGACTAAACCCACCAACGTAGTGCCAACGTGTTTCACCACCTCCATGAACCTTACTTGGGGCCCACCGGATCGGCCCAACGCTGAAATAAAAGGATACAATGTAATGATTTTATCTAATCTATTACATACATAAAATCACGCTTCTTTCCCGAAGGGGTAGGCAGAGCCCACGGATCTTCACCTAATATCTAATACAGTCCATATAATCATCATCATCACTGATAGTCTAGTGATAGCCTCGCATTCCGATTCTAAGTTCGTGGGTTGGAATCCAGTCGTGCACCAATGAAATTTTCGGGCGTAAAATTTATGTGACATATGTACTCTTGTACGGTGAAGAAAAATGACGCAAGGAACCCGGTCGTAGGAACTAAAAAAATCACCAAAAACATAGTGTCCAAGTGCATGAAGTCAGTTAACGTGCCCTCCGAACCATTTCATAATAAATAAATAAATAAAATAAATAATGCTGGACTTTTTCACACAGCATCATCTAGCCCCAAACTAAGCAGAGCTTGTGGTATGGGTACAAGATGACTGATAAACTACTTATATACTTTTTGTTTGAAAATACATACATATTATACATAGAAACACCCAGACCCGAGACAAATATCTGTAGGTCATACAAACATTTGTCCCGCGGCGGGGATCGAACCCGCAACCTTCTGCATCGCAGGCGGACCTTCGCCCACTGCGCCACAGAGGTCGTCATAATGCCATAATATATAATATGCCATTAGCTCACCCATCCACTTCCTGACGATCTATGAACAACTGATAATCAGCGTTACTCTGTGCCTTCGGGCATGGAGTAACAATAAGCTGAGACTGGACCTTGTTGGCTCACTACAGCACACAGACCACTGTTGCACCCACCTATGTAGGTGCCCGACTACTTGTTTAGGTGGTATTAGTTACGCACTGTAATAATTTTGTTTATTCATTTTTTTCTTTTTTTCTAGTTTGTTTTTACTTATGCACCTACCTACTTGTTGCTTGTCTTTGTTTTTGTGTCTGTGTTGAAATGTTATGTGTGTCAAATAAATCATTTATCTATCTATCTATCTAACGCCTAAGCTACACCACTCATGCTTCAATAATGATGAATACTTTATTTTTTTCAGATGGAACTGACCGGCAATGCGACGTTCAGAGATCGAACCGGGAAGGTGAAGCAAGTAACTTGGGGCCCACTTTCTAAGTTCACAACCAACAACACCTTTAGTGTTAGGTAAGTTTGAACAGGTTCACGACTGTATCCCCAATGTGCGGTAGACATTCTCTCAGATCTTTTTTTTTTATGTTACTTATTCCAGATCCTTTGAAGATGTCTAAGGGGGGTAGTCGGAGGCATGTCCAAACATATTTGATACATGCCCACATCTTGCAGAAGTTAGTATTCCATACGTGACAGGTTGCAAGCCCATCGCCGCCTATAAGAACACTAACTGGTTTCCTCACGATGTTTTCCTTCACCGTTTAGAGCACGTGTTAAAGCGCATATAAATTTTACGAAACGCAAAATCCATTGATGCACGGCCGGGATTCGAACCCACAACCTTCGGATTGAAAATCGAGGTACAACCCCATTCGGCCAACACGGCTTTTTAAACACATAATAAAACAGTATGACATAACTGTATCTCTAAGGCAGTTAATCTGCCCAGTGATTCAGACTTCAGCGGAACGCATTTGGAATCGGTCAGCTGTTCAACTGACATCAACCAATCACAGTGCAGGAATTGATTCAAAACTGACGTTTCTTGCACTGTGATTGGTTGCGGTCGATTGAACAGCTGATAAATACCCTCACAATGAGCATAAATACCCTCACAGGGTCTATTGGCTGACCGATGGTTTTCGACAGAATACCAGCGCCTCGCTACCTCGCTGTGGCGAGCCATTATGCTGAGTCGAAGCCCTTTTGCTGCTGTAGCACACATACATGACAGGCTTTTTGTTTTTTACTTGTATTCTCTTTTTTTTTTTGTTTTCATTTTGTTACTGTATTTTGTGTGTGCTTGAGTGGCAAATAAATAAATGTCTATGATCTATTACGACCCGAATGCATTCCGCTGAAGTCTGAATCAAGGGTCTGAGAGAATATTCTTAGATAGAGAAAGTTTAAGATCCTTTGAATGTATATGGGTATGTATTTGAACGTGCCTTTGACTATCAACAAACATTGATCAGCAGTTTTAATTTTTAAAACGTCGTTTATCAGAAAAAATAAAGTTATCCTGGGACAAAGGTTGAGGCTAAGCGATGTGTTGAGTCGAGATCATGTCTTGCTTTTGTTGCTGTAAAAGGCATCATGTTCTAACTTTCTTGAAACCTTCTTGAAACCTACTATTAATCTTCAAATATTAGTCAATGAATTATGTTACGAATTTCGGAAATATTCAGATACTATTGGACCCGGGCGCGACTTCGTCTGCGCATTGTTTCGTCGTACAAACTTTAGAGATAGAATTACCTTGTTCCAATCCATCCCATGAAAACACTGAATGAATTCATTTTTGTATTTGCTGAAAGCGGAAAGCATAGTAGAACGAAATGAAATCGCCATTTTGAAAAGTCAAAAGTTATTGGTTGTCATGGCAACCTTAGAGCAGTGCTCTTTGTGTCAAACAGAGTACTGCTAAAGTTTTTATGCAATATTCCCGTTGTCCTTTTACATACTTTTTTGGTTTTCAGGAACGTGGCCTATATGCTATTCTGGAGTTATACCTTTGACCTTACCAAATTTCATTGTAAACTGTTTCTTCGTTTGAGCCTGATCCTTACACAAACATACAAACATCTAAACAAACTCACAAACTTTCAGTTTTATTATATGAGTGGGATGTGCGACTCTGCTAACAGTGGTATAACCTACGTGCAGGTTCGACGACCTGCAGCCCAGGACGCAGTACACGGTGCGTTTGACAGCGATGACGCGCACGCGGCGCCGGGGCGGAGTCGCCGAACGTGCCTGCGAGACGCAGCCCGCGCCGCCCGACCACCCGCCGCGCCCGCGGTGGAGGAAGGTACTCAACCAGTTCACCCAACGGAACCAACCAACTAGAACACAATTTTGTATAAAAGCGGTCACTGCGCAGACAAACGGCTAACTTCACGAATGCCTATTCCGTTGAACGAAGTGTGTATGGTGTTACCCGCGGTCCCTCGGGAAAACTTCACTTTCCCGGGATAAAATATAGCCTATGTTCATCAGGGATAATGTAGGATTCTAATGGTGAAATAATTTTTCAAATCGGTCCAGTAGTTTCGGAGCCTATTCAATTCAAACAAACAAGTATTTCCTCTTTATTATATTACATACATACATACATAAAATCACGCCTCTTTCCCTATGGGGTAGTCAGAGACCACGGATCTCCACTTGCTACGATCCTGACACACAACTTTTGCCTCATTCACTCTCATTACATTCTTCATACATGCTCGCCGGTTTAGGGTACTTTTGACCTGGCCCTTCTCCAAAATGTCGCCAATTTGATCCAAGAAGGTTCGCCTAGGCCTTCCCCTTCCAGTTGTCCCATACACACTTGCCTCATACATTTGCTTAAACTTTATAATATTAGTGTTATAATAATAACTATTATTATTTAATAATTATTACTAGCTTTTTTACAGACAAGCTTTCTTAAAATGTTTGTATGTACAGGCAGACTTGAAAGTCCCATAAAAATCGGTTCAGCCGTTCCAGAGAAGCACAGACAAACAGACAAAAAATACATAAAAGAGTTTGTTTGTGTTTTAGTATCATGGTATGAAAATGGTGAGGAAATTGGCAAGAGGTCAAACCTTATACGAAAACTTAAACGTGTGTTGAGTACACTAAAGAAAAGAGCCTCTTTAAGGAGATAAAATCCTTTCGCCACCATCCAGGTTCCTAAGATCGAGTGTATCAAAGTACATATTGACAATACACACACACAGGTTCACGACTGTATCCCCAAGGTGCGGTAGACATTCTCTCAGATCTTACTTATTCCAGATCCTTTTAAGATGTCTAGGGGGGTAGTCAAAGGCATGTCCAAACACATATTTGATACATGCCCACATCTTGCAGAAGTTAGTATTCCTTACGTGACAGGTTGCAAGCCCATCGCCGCCTATAAGAACACGAACTGGTTTCCTCACGATGTTTTCCTTCACCGTTTAGAGCACGTGTTAAAGCACATATAAATTTTACGAAACGCAAAATCCATTGATGCACGGCCGGGATTGACAATACAATAATATAATATTTTACTTTCAGATACTGCAAGATGAAAAATACATGTTTAAAATGTTTTTGCCGAGAATATCAGAAAGGAACGGGTTGCTGTGTTGCTACAGGTAAACATATTTTTAGATTTTACCTTATTCTTACATCATAGCACTGTTGAATGGTTACCTACTTTTAATAATATGCATTTTCGTATATTTGAAAAAATTACATTTAACTTAAATCTGTAATTTTCGTAAAAAACAACAGGTTCAAAATTAAAAACACATTTTACATTTTTGCAAAAACTTACAATTTGATTTGGCATGCTATAGCGTTATTTGAGAACGACTTCTTTTTTTTATCTATTTTAATTTAGGGACCTTCATCGATTATCGAACATGCCGGTCCCATAGATCTCTCATTTACAAAACTATTCCTCCAATAGCCTGAGGGTCTGTCGGTAGAGCATGATGGCCGCATCAGATGTCTGAGTGTGATGATTTCTTTTGAAAGACGTTTTGAAATAAAAATAAACGTATAGCTACAAAAGATAAGTTACGGTACATTCTACGGATCTAGGCACTTGTGAAGTTAGCCGTTTGTCTGGACAGTGGCGTTTTCTCGTAACTTCGGCTTCCATCAGACTGTACATCGAAACAGCTAACTTCACGCTGCCATCAAAACTTGAAGCAATAAAGACACAATTTTTTTGCAGAGTATACATGGTGCGTCTTTTGGCCCACTCTGACTGGAAGAACCTTCCGCCGCCGAAAGACATCAAAGTGCTCGATCACAAGGATGCGCACGCGCAGCCGCCTGAACTCGGCGCTTACATCACTGATATATTCTCCAAGTGAGTACTGTGATAAGTGATAATGATAACGGTGTGCGAACATCTTGCATTAGGCTTCAATTGGCAGACATTTTAAACCGTTCTCAAAATTACTTTTTTTGCATACGAGGTTGATTTTATTTTTCAATGAAGGCTGATTTACCATCGCCAGTTCGAAACTAGTCTTTTATAGTTTTAAGAAACGAAGATCACCTCAATTCATTCACACATCATCAATTGAAAACAGTATTGGTTTCTCGCTTCTAAAGGTTCCGCTCAAAAGGGATAAGAAAATGGTATCTCAGTTAATAATATATTCTTTAATAATGCTTTTCAACCGACTTCAAAAAAGGAGGAGGTTCTCAATTTGTCTGTATGTTTTTTTTTTTATCTTGTTACGCGATTGTTCCGCCATTTGTTGACCGATTTGCAAAATTCTTTTCATGTTTGAAAGGGTATACTCCAGAGGTGGTCCCATATAAATTTTATTCCTGAGGGATTGATAGTTTCCCCGTAAAACTCTAAACACCTTCCCTCCTAGCCATGTCACAAATAGAAATCGAATCGACAGCTTGACGCCCTGTCACACCGCGTTTCGAGTCAAACATTGAAGTCGGTTTTCTTTTTAGTATAAAAACGTAATTATGTTACTATGTGTTCTTTAGGTTCAATAAATATGTATCGTTTAATAGTACTCTAAATATCTTATAGCGACAACTTCCCCTTCGATTCGGAGCTGGTAATGGGCGATGAGAAGTCACAATACAACAAATCCGAGCCAATCTTTAACAACCCGGTCTGCAACCGCTGTCTGAAGCGACCGCGGAGATTCGAACCCACTACCACGACCACGGTAGCCACTACAACGGAGGAAGAGTTTGTTACTGAGGATCCTGATGATATTCTGGCGGATATACCAGGGATACCTGTTTCTGAAGAGGGGAGAAGTCGACGATCGTATGAGAAGTAAGTTTTTTGTTTAATACATCCCGTGATTTTGTTACCTTTACCAACCCCTGGCAGTTTTGAATCTTCAGTGATCCCAAGTATGAGGTTAACACTATAAAAATATGATCTTTTGGTAATATTTTTCATTCTGCCAAATTGTGGAACTCATTGCCGGGTACCGTGTTTCCCGAAAAGTACAATATAGGTGTCTTTAAACTAACAGTAAATAGGTTCCTTCTGGGAAAGCATGCTCCATCTTAGACCTCACTACTGCTTAACATCAGGCAGAGGGAGGTCAAATGCTGACCTATTTAATTAAATTAATAATAATAATGATTAAAAGATGTTTGTTTATGAGCTAAGAGTTAGTGGCTCTGGTGACGGAAGTTTTGTTGTGAGTGCCGCAAGGGCAATGTCTGTCGTATAGGCAGATGGGCAATTTTGTTATTTCTCAGGGGCAATCTATCAAATTGTCTCAGCTTGCCCACACATCAAATTATCACAAGCTTCCATCAGTGAAAATCTCTTGTTTATATCTTTGGAACGAAGTTCCTTTTCGGACGGTATCGAGGATGGAGGCGAGAAGAAAAGAAGCGTTCGATTTTACCGTCACGGCACATACGTAGGTCAAAACGTCAGTGCGAAGTGCGCAGTCGCAAAGCAGTCCATAGATTGTAACATTGTTAGTACGGAAAAACATTTCTAGGAATTTTATATTTGACATATGCCAAATGTCAAAGTTGAAACTTCATTCCAACCGAGTGTTCCATGACACTCACGTACTTTTTTTTAGTTATGATATTGTAATGAATGGGCAACAAAGATCCATTACCGAAATTGCCTGTCCAGATAGAAAATTCCATTCCAAATTGTTTGATCCATTCTTATTATCTTTTACCATTTCAGAGACTTCACAAACGATCCCACATTGAAAAACGGTCCGGCGACTTCAACAGGCCAATTGGTCGGCGATCGAGAGACTATTGCAGTGTACGACGGGCAACTCGACTCTAGAGCAAACTACACGCTGTTTGTCGAACTTATAAGTTAGCAATTTGTGTAATATTTCCTTAATATAACCTGCAGTGGGGCAGCACAGGCTAAATAATAATAAAGAACGAAATAACGCGCATATGGCGCTTAAATAGCGTCTCTATCATCCCTATAGTACTCTTAACAACTGGTGTCATCCCAAAACAATTATTTCAATCATTAGCATCGTTAGAACTCTCTAAATATACATACACACTCGCAACTTACCTTTGATCCAACTCATTCCACTACGAGACGTCGCTCTGATATTGTATGTAAACTACAAAAACACAGAACTGCTGTTGCATCTAGACACTACTTCTACCTAGGCTGCGCCTTATATAATAAAGTTAACAAAGCATGCAATATCTACTGTCTCACGTCTCATAAATGCAAAATAAAATGTACGTCATGGCTGATGACACTCACTTACGACGAAACGGAATTACTTCCTAAACCTATTCAATAAATCATTCATAGAACATTTCTCTTTTTGTACATTCATCATTGTCATAAATCATAATCCTTTATCTCCTATTAATAATATGTCTGTCTTCGGAATAATCTCTCAAACACACCACAACATAAACCCAAATCCCACACTCACTCGCTTCGTACACACACACACACACACACACACACACACACACACACACACTCACATCTAAACCCACCCACACACATTCACACTTAAACACCCCCCCCCCACACTCACCCCCTGACTATAAACCTGACTGTTAACCTGACTATAAATAAATACATGCCCACATCTTGCAGAAGTTAGTGTACCATACTTGACAGGTTGCAAGCCCATCGCCGCCTACAAGAACACTAACTGATTTCCTCACGATGTTTTTAGATGTGGGCATGTATCAAATATGTGTTTGGACATGCCTCTGACTACCCCCCTTAGACATCTTCATAGGATCTGGAATAAGTAACATAAAAAGATCTGAGAGTATGTCTACCGCGCGTTGGGGATACAGTCGTGAACCTGTTTTTACGTTTTTATAAATAAATAATGCTGGACTTTTCACACAGCATAATCTAGTCCCGAAGTAAGCAGAGCTTGTGTTATGGGTACTACATGGCTGATATACTACTTTTTTTAGTTTTTAAACACATACATTGTACATAGAAACACCCAGACCTGAGATAAACATTTGCATATCATACAAACAGTAATCCCGCGGCGGGAATCGAACTCGCAACCTTCTGCGTCCCAAGCGGGTTTTCACCCACTGCGCCACAGAGGTCGTCATTATGCCTAGGTTTTAAATTCGAATCCTGCTCTATTCCTTCACCACACTGATTATTTTTAACTCCATCGCAAAAAGAGGTGTTAAACCTTGACTTTGCGTATTGGTGTATCGTATCTTAAACGAATGGACCGATTTCAAATTTAGCATTTAGCAAGGTGTATATATAAATCATGAAAATCAGTTCAGCCGTTTAAAAACTATCAGGCTTTTTGTAACAGGTTCTTTTACATGAAACCATCAAAATAACATGAAGATGTTTCTCAGCTCAAATAAAAGGCGAGCCGGCGATATACAGTGACTACGTGAACGTTCTGATGCCTGCGCCCACGCCGCCCGTCGCACAACCAACCGGCGCTGTTGAGATCGCATTACAGGTACCCTTACGATATACAGTGACTACGTGAACGTTCTGATGCCTGCGCCCTGATTTTTTTTGGTTTGGAGTATTTGGTCCTAGGCTAGGACCGTGTTTTAACGTTTGAAAAATTGGCTCTTGAAGTCAAAAATCGTGGTGGGAAGCATCCGAATATTCATCAAACAAACAAAAAAAGGAACGCGAATACGGCCCCAGGTAGTATGGCAGAGTTTCGCACACGCTCTGTCTCACTCTAGCATATAACTAATGAAATAGGTGCGTCCTTGTCCATGGAATTGCGAAATTTGTCGTTACACCGTCGCAGACGTTTCGTGAGTGGTGTTTCGCATTGTTTCGCATTGCGATGCGAAACAATGCGATCTGTCGCATGCGAATGCGTCGGTGTACTTACGGCGTTAGTTAGATTTGTGAAGATAATTTGATGCGAAGTAGTATAAAATTGCATCAATTCATAATAACAAACTCTTCCACATTTTTTTAGATTTGTCTCAAAAATAAAAAGTCTTTACTATGTTCATTTGACGAAATATAAATGAATTTTTGTAACTGTAAACAATAAACAGTTGAAGAAAATATGAGAAACATCCACGAAGTTTTAAAGTGACTAACATATCCTGACAGACAGATAGCTATTATGTGGTGACCTCATAGCAGTTTCTATGGCGTTACTAAGCTCTGTAATCCCTTGAATCTGCGTACGCATAATGCAAAACAGTATATTTATTTGTTGTACGGGAAATTATATATTTATTTGTGTTATTTTACTATGCGAACTGCAAACATTTTGAATCAGCTTCCAGCGTCTGTATTTCAGCTGAGCTACGACCCTGTTGTTTTTAAGAAGAGAGTTAATAGGCACCTTCTGGGTAGGCTCGCTCCATATAGACCTCATTCTTGCCGTAAGTCTCGAGGTCAAGAGCCGACCCATTCATCAAAAAAAAAAGGGATAGCGATTCCCCCACATTCTTCGAAACTTCAATTGTGTAATTTGTGTAATCTCCTCCAGGCAACCTGCGCAGTAGCAGCCCTGGTGCTACTCCTCATGATCCTGTTCTGCATCAGACAGAGTCGTCGTTCCAGGAAAATGCCGCCGCACGCGCCTTTAGAGATGAACTCGCTGCAGGCTGCTTTTAGGTAAACAATTCAATTTCAAAATGCATGTTTAACATGCATTTTGAAATGTATTCTTTAAACAAACCAAAACATGAATTATACACGCTTTTCATTCACCGACATCTCCGATTGATTTTCAAAATTATTTTTGTTTGACAGGGTCTCTTTACGTAATCCTATACCATTTCAAACCAAAAAAGAAAGTTTCCAAATCGATCTAATCGTTTTCGAGTAATCACACAGAAAAAATAAGAAAAGAAAAAAGATTCCGAGGTGTAGGATCTTGAGTAATAACGCAGGTTTCGGACGTAAATTAACAGTTTATTAAACGAAATTAGTGCAATAACAATATAAGCAGGTGACAACGCGGTGCATAGGTTGCGACTGACTATAGCTACTTACTTACTAAACATACGTACATCTACATAGGCACAGCTCACGTTACTTCGCTATTCCTAACACGAGGAATTGAGAATGTCTCCCTTTATTTAAAGTCGGTTATAAAGGCCCAAGAAGTCGGTTTCTCTTTAGCTTTTAAAGCGTAATTATGAGACACATTTTTTAAGACTATTTGTCATCATATTCTTAAATCCATTTACCTAACAATACTAATATAATTTACCTAGTACATCAGTCATGTAGTACCCATAACACAAGCTCTACTTACTTTGGGGGCTTACTACTTACTAGATGATGCTGTGTGAAAAGTCCAGCATTTTTATTATGAATACCTTGTGTTTATCAGGAGTATATTTCGCGGCCGCAGCCCGCTCACGCCGGTGGCTCCGCCCGATATGAAGCCGATACCTAAAGAAGAACTAGCGGCAGCTTACGCTGAAATGCAGATGAACTCAGACTACGGATTCCAGAGGGAGTTTGAGGTAATTATTCAACTATAATCCTACTAAAAAGAAAGAAAGCGGCACGACTCAAGTGTCACTGGGCGGGTCACGTCAGCCGAATGAATCCCGATAAATGGGCGAACACCATAACACCTTGGCAGCCCAATGGGACACGGGCTCGCGGTCGGCCGAGGAAGCGTTGGCGGGACGATCGCCTTTGAAAGAGAATGGTGGAAGATCTCGAAGGAGAGAGATGATTGGATTTGGGGGAGACCTTTGCCCAGCTGTGGGACGAAATAGGTTAATAAAAAAAAATCCTACTAATATTATCGACCTCTGTGTAGCAGTGGGCGAAGGTCCGCCTGCGACGCAGAAGGTTGCGGGTTCTGTTTAAGTGCTAACCCTACTAACATTCCCAACATAACAGTCTCCAAACGCGAAGTTGTTGCAGTTGCTTCCGGACTGCTTCCCGGATCGGACCACGCACGCTTCGGAAGCGCGTGAAAACCAGCCCAAGAACCGCTATCCGGACATCAAGGCTTATGACCAGACGAGGGTGAAACTGTCACAGATCGACGGGATCGCTGGCTCGGATTATATCAATGCTAACTATGTTATGGGGTATCAGGTATGTATTTATTTATTTATAAGAATTAGAAGTAATATTACAGGAGGGACCAATGCGGTACATCTATTTACACATTATAATAGAAATTATACGTAAAACGTAAAAAAAACGTAAACAGGTTCACGACTGTATCCCCAAGGTGCGGTAGACATTCTCTCAGATCTTTTTATGTTACTTATTCCAGATCCTTTGATGATGGGTAGTCAGAGGCATGTCCAAACATATAATATTTGATACATGCCCACATCTTGCAGAAGATAGTATTCCATACGTGACAGGTTGCAAGCCCATCGCCGCCTATAAGAACACTAACTGGTTTCCTCACGAAACACAAGAAAAGAAAAAAGTCAATTATTAATATAAAGGGGTCAAATATTAACTCTTATTTCCTGGCAGTGTTTGAATTGCATTGCAATTTCGCATAACACGGTCAGAAACGTCGCAATATTATCACGTTCTCTCTCTTTTGCACACTCGTGACTGCACTCGTGTGCAAGCGAGAGAACATGATAATCGCCGCCATTTTGGATTCGTTTCTTTATGTCAATATTGACATGAGGTTTAAAAACTGCCAGCAAACAAGCTTGTTAACCCCCTGTGTGTCTGATAATATGATTTCTGTCAAAAATAGATAAATCAATCTTTTATTATAAAATTTTCTGAAATAATAATAGTTAATTTCAGGCAAATTTTACTTCTTATAGGATGGGTGTGGCTCCTAAGTATAACTGTCAAACTTAAAGCTGCTGATCAATTAATTTCGCATTTAAACGCTTTGCCCTGTCTGTCTGGCTGTTTTCTATAGCTTTTTTGTCTAACTGTGTGTCTGTCTGTCCCTCTGCTTACTAAGGACCCTTCGGAGCCTAATAATAAGGTATTGCTTATTCTGCATGAATTTATCGCCTCCTATCTGCGCGTATTATTATTTTACTATGCGTATCACTTTGATTATTTATTTGTTCTGCTATTCTAATGCAAATTTTGTAAAGCAACTGTTTATAATTTAAGTACTTTAAAATGTAACTACTATACACAAGAAAAATGTCTATATAAATATGAAAATAGGAAATATTTCGTTATACAACTTGAATCTAAACTAAAGCTTCATTTTTACAGTTCTCCATAGAAATTGAGTAATCATCACACTTCACTTTTAAATAACTTACAGTAGGCACAACGGTTCTTTGGCTTTCTGAAGTAGCTGTACAGTACCCATTTTTGATGACCCATGTAAAACGAAGATTGTATCCTATAGCTTCCTGGCTCACTCGCTTATGTTTGTTGCATCGTTCTATCTCGCTTACTCTACACACGCAATGTACATGCGCATACCTGCGCAATCATTTAGTGCACCTAACTTCAGAGAGCTAAAGATCCATTGTGACTACTGTATATGTTCTCTTTATCAAAACATATGTTTTCCAAGCCGAACCTTTTACACCAGTTCCCTATCAAGATAAACCCAACCTTATTTTACGACCTCTGTAGCGCAGTGTGGTAAAGGCCCGCCTGGGACGTAGAGAAAGTTGCGGGTTCGATCCCCGCGGCGGGACCAATGTTTGTATGAGCTACAAATATTTGTCTCGGGTCTGGGTATGTATTTACAAACAAAAAGTAGATAAGTAGTATATCAGTCATCTAGTACCCATAACACAAGCTCTGCTTACTTTGGGGCTAGATATGCTGTGTGGAAAGTCCAGCATTATTTATTTATTTTATTTATTCCGTACAGGATAGGAAACAGTTCATCTGCGCGCAAGGTCCCACAGACACGACGGTCAATGACTTTTGGCGGATGATATGGGAGCAAGGGCTAGAGCTTATTGTGATGCTGACGAATCTTGAGGAGTATTCCAAGGTTAAATGTTCCAAGTACTGGCCGGATGAAGTGAGGGGGTCGAGGATGTTTGGCGGGCTTACTGTGCTTCATGTTAGTGAGAAAAGGTTGGTTAATTTTGTTTTAATCTTTAGGAAGCTAGAAGTCAGTTGGCCTCGAAGAGTAGTCTGATCGAAGTAAGAAATAGGATCTGTCAGGTCAAGAATTTCGAGTTCAAGCATCGATTTTCCCTACAAATTGTTCAGGGAAAGTTTTTGACGATTGCTGTAATGTCTAGTAATCATACCTTAAATGAAAGACTTAAATTAAAAGAAAAACTATTTTATGTTTTTTTTTCTGACTACATTTTTCTAAAATCCTATAATTTTTTTTTATTTTTAGCGTGTTAAACCACACTTAGGTATTTCATTGAGAAATGAAAAGTCTTAATCAAAATTTAAACCCACAACGATCAGACCACAGAACTATATCTAGATATAGTTCTGTAGATCAGACGACCCTCCTTAAGCCGGAGTGCCTTACCATTCGGCCACGGAATCCTTGACGTCACAATCGAAATCTTTGATAAGCTCATATTTTACCGGTTTTTTTTTTAATCCTTTTTAAAAAATCTACCTGAATAATATTTATTTTCAGATATTCGGATTACATTGTAAGAGAGCTGAAGATCACGAAGCAGCCGTTGAATTCTGAGGGACAACCCATCGTAGAGGGAAATGGCATCGCCAAAAGAAACGGAGGTTATAAAAATACTATGTTTATTTTGAGCAGTTTTATCTACTGCGAGATTTTTTTTATATTTTTAAACAAAAAAATAGGAGAATTATGATGACCATGCTTCTGGCAAATAAATTTCATTTCATTTAGATTGCAAGGAGGCATCAGAGGGCAGTGTGCCGACTTCCCCGCGCGAGGTCAAAGACCCCGAGACGAGGATAGTGAAACAGTACCATTTCCTTATGTGGAAGGACTTTGCGGCGCCCGAACATGCCTATTCCATACTCAAGTTTATCAAGGTGAGTGTATCGGCTTGCCGACTGTCATAAATGATATGCATACAAAAAAGCGGTCGATTTTACCGTCACGACACAATATGCAAAACTTCACAGTGCGAAGTGCGCAGACGCGAAACAGTCCATAGATTGACACTGTTAGTACTGGGATTTTAATATTTGACAATAATTTTTTTTATAATATGTATGTATGTATTTACAAACAAAAAGCACAAGCTCAAGCTTACTTTGGGGCTAGATGATGCTGTATGAAAAGTCCAGCATTATTTATTTATTTGTCAAATGCCAAATTTCAAGGTTGAAACTTCGTTCCAACCGAGTGTTCCACTACACTCACGTACTTTTCTCCTTGCAGAGGGTAAACGAAGCGTGGTCAAGCATGCTATCCCGTCCGTGCGTCATCCATTGCTCGGCGGGTGTGGGCCGCACAGGGACGCTAGTGGCCTTGGACTGTTTGTTGGAGCAGATGAAAGAACTGGGTCACGTGACCGTCTTCAATACCGTCGCTGAGCTGCGTTCTTCAAGAAACTTCCTTGTGCAGTCATTGGTGAGTGACCTTAATTTATAAAAAAATATAGCCTTGTGATAAATACCCGTTTTATGTCATCAAATCACGAAAGTTTAAAAAGTTGAATTGTTGGTTGTATTTGTTCTTCTTCTTCTTATTTAAGGATTTACTCCTTGTCGGCACAACTGATGAATCCTGAGAATGTATCCCTCTCCATGTATCTCTTTCCAGTGGGGATATGATGAGCAACGTGATTTGAGTGAATTGTCACGGCGTGAGATGAGAAAATTTGTCATGCCGGCTTTTTAGCATTTTGCGCTAATATGAGCGCCATGACAGAGACTATATCACACTATCTCACAATCTGACATAACGATATGAAATAACGGGCTGCGCATGACGACAGACAGAGTTATGACGATTTATAACGAGAAAACGAGACGAGAGACTTCAGTCACGGTGGTCATCATAGGCAGGGCTGCTTCCTTGACCTCTTTATACGACATGACAGCCACCTCTGTGGCGCAGTGGGCGAAGGTCCGACTGCGACGCAGAAGGTTGCGGGTTCGATCCCCGCCGCGGGACAAATGTTTGTATGACATACACATTTTTCTCGGGTCTGGGTGTTTCTATGTATAATATGTATGTATTTACAAACAAAAAGTGTACAAGTAGTATATCAGTTATCTGGTTCCCATAGCTTTGCTTAGTTTGGGGCTAGATGATGCTGTGTGAAAACGTCCAGCATTATTTATTTATTTATTTACCTGTATTTGTTACCCGTTATATAATAATCATCATGTCACCAAATGACGAAATTTTATAATGTTTAATTGTTGGTTGTATTTGTAATGTTGTGTTGTTAATTGAAATGAAATGAAATGAAAAAAACTTTATTACAATACAATGTAGATACCTAAATACTTAAATATAGATTATTACATAGATACCATTGTGTGTAATCGGCGGTCTTATCGCTGGATAGCGATATCTTCCAGACAACCTTTTAAACTAGGCTACAACTAAAACTAAAGCTAAATTAGCAAATAAGCATACTATTTACATTTTATAGAAACAATACGTGTTCGTGTACCGTGCGCTGGTGGAGTGGGCCACATTCGGCGACACGGAGCTGCCGGCGGCGCGGCTGAAGGCGGCCGTGGACCGGCTGCGCAACACGCCGCACCAGGCCTCCAGCTGCCTCATGGAGATCGAGTTCGAGGTACAGGGGCCCCACTATGAGATAGATACATAGAAAATACTTTGATATTGATATTGATAGCCTTTTATTTCCAAATCTCTTTTTTACATGGTTGCTTTAATATAAATAAACTGTATCTGTTAGTATCTTATAGCTAATTTCTTATCCTATTGTTAGTAATTATTCTGAGAAATGGATCCCTGTTTGGGTAAAGGCCTCCTCCATCATCAGCCATGACTCATCATCAGCAGCTCCTGCCTCCATCCAGGCGTTTCCAGCTATGCCTATTATGTCATCAGTCCACCGTCTTCATGGTCTGCCAACATTTCTTTCGCCAGCTGGTCCTCTCCATTTTGTGGTCTGTATGGTCCATCTCTTGTCTTTTAGACGTGATATGTGACCGGCCCACTTCCATTTTAGCTTGAGGGCTTGAGTGAGTGCATCTGTTAGCTTTGTTTTTTGTCTGATTATACTGCTTTTAATTTTATGTATCTTACGGATTTTTAGTAAGCTCCTTTCCATCGCCCTTTGAGTTGTTCTTATCTTGCTTCTTGTTTGGTTGGTGAACACCCATGTTTGGCAGCCATACAGCAGGCAAGGTAGGAGACATGTATCGAAAACAGTTTTTTTCATACTTAGGCTGTAGTCTCCTTTAAGGACTTCTTTTAACGCCCAAAATTTCTTCCATGTTATACTTGCTCTCCTTTCTATTTCTTCCTCGTTCCTTTCCTTCTTCTCTTCTTTCAACAAAACCAGTAACGAGGAAGAAAATACTTTACCACATGGAAATTATAGACAAGCAAAGATACAGGAGAATATTTAAAGCGAAGTACAATGGGGGTCTTACCGCTGTGAGCGATTTCTTCCAGACAACCTTAGGATGAACTGGATTAGAGGAAGGCAATGGGGCGGTGTAAATAAAATATGTTTATAACGAACAAATAAATACATCGTGCTATCTCGCTTACTCTACCAAACCTGCGCAATCGTTTAGTGCACCTAACTTCAGAGAGCTAAAGATCGGTTGTGCCTACTGTACAGAATTGTTATTTCATCTTGTGCCACTGATAGGCAAAAGTTCTGTTAGGGGGATTGTTAGGCGCTTAAGACCACGGTTTACCACTCAGTAACACTCCGCATCAGGCCATGGAGTGCCTCAGGAGATTGAGTTCGAAGTACACACGTAATATAAACATGTAATGTCTTCCAGCCAATTTCGACATTGGCAACTGTTTCTAGTCATCTGTTTTCTCTATAACCTATACCTTCCCACTGCTGAGGAAGGGTCTTGAAAACGAAATATTGATCAAACAAAAAATTATGTGATGTTTTGTTTAAAAGTCATCTAAGAGCCCTTTTGAGGACCTCTGTGGCGCAGTGGGCGAAGGTCCGCCTGCGACGCAGAAGGTTGCGGGTTCGATCCCCGCCGCATGACAAATGTTTGTATGACCTACAGATATTTGTCTCGGGTCTGGGTGTTTCTATGTATAATATGTATGTATTTACAAACAAAAAGTAAAGTAGTTTATCAGTCATTCTAGTACCCATACCACAAGCTCTGCTTACTTTGGGGCTAGATGATGCTGTGTGAAAAGTCCAGCATTATTATTATTATTTTGTTTGTCAAAGTTTAACATCACGGAACTATAGAGTCCCGGACCTTTGATAGGCATGCATGGGGCCGAAGCCAACACACAGAGGCCTTTTTGACAATTTTGATCTTGTGTGATGGAGACACATACCGGCTACTATCCCTTCAACACTATAAAAATGCATTCAGGAACAGTCTCCGGTTTGTGCAGAACTATTGAGGATATGGAAAACTAATTACCGGGCTATGGGGTGGGATGGTAGTGGACTGGGTACTGGGGAAACTATGGGAACTATGACACCCGCCGATACAATGTTAACGAACATGTAAAAATGGCGGGTGGAGACTCGCCAACTCACTACTGGGCCCCCTAAAACAGTCGCTCGTGCGACAAGGGGGCAACATGACGTGAGCGGCTAGAAGGTGGTAAGGTGCTACCGGACTTTAAACGACGATCACGAGCTCCCAGAGGGTCCAGCTTCACGTGCCCACTCGCCATCTTACGTAACACCCCTCAGCCTCCGAGCAATGCTCTAGCGACTCCACTCCGTCCGGCCAGTGAAGGCAACACGGAGGTGAGGGACCTGCTCCTCGTCAGTGTTCACTCCGTCCGGCCAGTGAAGGCAAGCGGAGGTGAGGAACGGTGACCTCCCTCGGGAGCACTCGGGTCCGCGGGGTCGCTACTCCCCGACACCTCGCCTCAAAGGTGCCCTGCGACCTTATTATTATTATTATTATTTTTGTTCCAGAAAATTCTAAACAGTCCAATCCCGGAGCCCATCAAATCGTGCGCAGCCGGCGCTGCGGAGGAATTGCGGCCGAAAAACCGCAGCATGGACATTCTGCCGTACGACAGAAACCGCGTCATACTAGCGCCTATACCGGGCAGGGACTTCTCTACTTATGTCAACGCGTCATTTATAGAAGGTATAGTTTTATTTGTATAGAATTGAAAAAACTACTGAAATGAAAGTGCTTCTACAAACCTACTTACTATGCCCACTTTATCTTTTTTTTTTTAATGGGTCGGATCTTGACCTCGAAACTTACACAGGCAAGAGTGAGGTCTACGATGGAGCGAGCTTACCCAGAAGGTGCCTATTAACTTCTTAAAAACAATAGGCAAACGCATTTTTTCTACATCAATTCAAAATTGACAACTCATAATTATGTAATTTTATTACTCTGTTCTACCGTAGAAGTATTCATGGTACTTTAATCAAAAATGGAAAATCAAAGGCTTTTGCATGTGGAATAATTTCAACTTCATCTATTCCTGTCACTAGTTCTTTCGAACCAGTGTGGTGAAAGGATTATAAGTGCGCCTCGAAGAGGCTCCTTTCGTGCACTTGACACATGTTTGACAATTTGAGCTTAAAATAAGTATTTGTAAATGTATTTTGTTCCCAGCATACGACAATTCGGAAGGCTTCATAATAACGCAAGACCCTATGCCGAGTACAATAATGGACTTCTGGAGAATGGTGTCCGAGCATAATATCACTACCATCGTTATGCTGAGTGAGGTTAGTCTAAGTTATTCCGAATTATTACCGTCTGCCCCCACAAACTGACCCCGCGCGGGACAGACGGTAACATTACATCTTCTAAGATATACATTTGTCAATATTACTATAAATTTCATTTGAATTCCTATATCCTAGCTAATAATTCGAACTGTTTTAACTGAATATGATTTTTTACTTTGAATATTGTTTTTAATTTTTTTTAAAGTGTTAAACCACACTTAGGTTTGAGAAATTAAGTCTTATAACATTTTTCGATTCCGAAGGGATTCGAACCCACGGCGATCAGACGATCCCTCTTAAAGCCGGAGTGCCTTAACCGCTCGGCACTCGCTTTGAATATTGTGTCATGTCCATTATATTTGACAGTTGGGCGAAGGCAAGTGTCCAAGATACTGGGACGACGGTACGGCGCAATATGAACACATCTCCGTACAATATGAGGAAAGTGAATCCTGCCCTTACTACACGAGGCGGCAATTCAGGGTCGTTAATAATAAGGTAAGATGGTGATGAAAACTGGGTTAAGTTATACGAACAAAACGATTGGAAGTTAGAACCTAGCTTATAAGACAACTAGCTGGTACCCGCGACTTCGTCAGCAAAATCACATAAGTACTTGAAAAGCTCTAACTAAATCGAACTGAAAACTGCAAGAATCTTCTGAAACTTTTAAAAATGCAATAATAGCGCCATCTAGGCCTCAGCCATAGGTTAGCAACGCCATCTAGTTGCCTTTAACTGGAACTTCCAAGTCCCCATACAAACTTTCAACCCTTATTTCACGCCCTCCATGATTATTTTTGAAAAAAAATAGCCTATGCCGTCCCTAGGACATAATCTTTATCCATGTCATATTTCAGCATAATCTGTTCAGTGGTTTAGGCGTGAAAAGGTAACAAACAGACAGACAGACAGAGACATTTTCCTACATAATAGATGGCGACACAGAACAAATTAGATCGCGCTATCGTTGCGTTTTGGACTGTGTAACATATAAACTCGCTAATCTTCTAATTTTCAGCTTTATTAGTATAGATTATAAGTCTTCAAACTGTGTATAACAGTAGCTGATGTTGCCATTATTAGACCTTACATTTCAGATCAAAATTTTGTTTAAAGTTCCTCCCATCCTAGATCTAGACCACCATCCTAGACCATCCCATCCCTAGATGAAATATTACGCCATGGTTTGATCACAACGTCTATAATGACTTTGGAATCTGTAAATTTAGCATAGCGATTCATACTTCAACGGAATGATTCCGCGACGAAACTTCCGCTGTTCACAACTACAGTGCAGGAAACGTCTTGGGCCACTCTCAAGCGATTAATCGAATGTTTCCTACTACGAGATACATTTTATTCAGTCGATAAGATCAACCTATAAACTCGATCCAAAGATAAAATATTCCGGAAGAGAAAATTGGTCTTTGAAGTTAGTGTGGCGGCTAGCCACAGGTAGCAAATTGGCTGACGCGGATATTTAGTACGGCGCGTCGTCAGTCGGTCCTCCCCTCTCGCTAGGTCCAGTCATGTAGTTGCTTATATCGTGGAAAAATATAAATGAGTATCCGGAAATATTAATGTTATCATTTGTGCCATCTCCCATCATCTTCTTATACATAAAGTAGGAACGGCATCTTCTCACCCCTACATCAGAAACATTCCCCAGATCCAAACATTTGGATTCGACCTTGAGAGTTTTGGACTAATTCTCAGATCGTTTTCATCGCGGAGTATGAATCTCTGCTGATCTGTGTTGCATTGCAATGATTGTGTATACTAACCGTTATTATCCTTCCAGAGCGGTTGCAGCACACAAGTCCGACAGCTGCAGTACCAAGGCTGGCCGACAGCGGCCGGACACGTGCCCGAGGTGACGCGCGGCCTCGCCGAGCTCGCGGACGCCGCGCCCCGCGCCCCGCAAGCCATGCTCGTGCACTGCCAGTGAGTAGCAGGTGGACAGTCTCAGGCACCCCCGGCAAGAAACTTAGCTAAACGTAAACAGGTTCACGACTGTATCCCCAACGTACAGTACATTCTCTCAGATATTTTTATATTACTTATCCCAGATCCTTTGAAGATGTCTAAGGGTAGTCAGAGGCATGTCCTAAAACATATTTTATACATGCCCACATCTTGCAGAGGTTAGTATTCCATACGTGACAGGTTGCAAGCCCATCACCGCCTATAAGAACACTAACGATGTTTTCCTTCACAAAAAAGCCGCAAGATTGTCAGAATATAATTATATTTCAATTTATAACTTTTTGAGTAATTATGCTGCTGTGTTCACACTGTATAGTTGTAATGCAAACTTGTAAACTGTATACAGATATGGTTCACAACTAGAAACGCAAAAACTGCGTAGTTTCTAATAGAAACTACCACAATGCATAGAACATAGTAGTGTACGACATTGCTAAGCATACCTATTGTTACAGTCTGGGCACAGAACGATCAGCGTTATTCGTGGCGCTATGTATTCTCATCTGTCAACTACGTACCGAACGACGCGTGGACGTCTGCACGGTCGCGAGGAAAGTACGCTCGCAACGGGTCAAGACTATCAACACATTTGTAAGTAACAAACATCGACTGCACGATCACAACAAATAAGAAGAATACTTTGAAACTTCAAAACACAATCATACTAATATTATGAATGTGAAAGTAACTCTGTCTGTCTGTTTGTTACGCTTTCACGCCCAAACCGCTGAACAGATTAAGCTGAAATTTGGCATAGTTAAAGGTTGTATCCCAGGGAAGGACATAAGCTACTTTTTATCCCGAAAAAATCCCGAGGGACCGCGGGTCACACCGCGGGAGCGCAGCTAGTACTCGTATTAGATACTTGTTTTATACTAATAAAATGTCATCATCATTTTCCTGCTTAACATGTTCTCCTCTTCCACTCTCCTCTGTCACTCGTCATCTCCGTATCCACTCCTTTTTTACCCATATCTCCTTTCACACAATCCATCTATCTTCGACCTCTGTGGCGCAGTGGGCGAAGGCCCGCCTGCGAAAAAAGTCAAAAAGTCAAATATCCCCGCCGCGGGACCAGTGTTTGTATGATCTACAAATATTTGTCTCGGGTCTGGGTGTTTCTATGTATAATATGTATGTATTTACCTTAGCCTTACCTAGTACCCATAACACAAGCTCAGCTTACTTTCAGGCTAGATGATCCTGTGTGAAAAGTCCAGCATTATTTATTAATTATTTATTTTATCTTTTCTTTGGTCTACCTCTACTCACAAATCCATCCACATTAATCCATCACCCTTTTAATTATATGACTTTCATCCCTCATTACATGCCCATACCAGGCTATCCTATTCCTCCTCAACTTTTCAGTACACTAATAAATGTAAAGTTTTTTGAAGAGAAAACTTCTTTAGGCGCGTTGGGCATTATTGATGAGATGAAAAAATTCTTGGATTCGCCTCGAAAAGGTCACGTGCGAGTCACGTGACTGCTCACTGACACCTACCAGTAGCGCCATCTAGTTCTGTACTCGGTAAACTCTTACGGCAATATTTTTACATTTTCGAAAAGCTCATTTTATAACTAAACAGGTGAATAAAAATGCATAAAAAATTTAAAAGTGTCCCCGAGTGTATTTGTGTTTTTATAATTTTGCCAATAGAGTCCTTATTAATTTATTTTTTTACAGTTGCAATACGAATTCCTACACCGTGCTATACTAAACTACGCAGAGCTCCACAACTTATTGGAAGAAAGTTAAACGCTACCCGTCATCGTTTGGTGCGTAAAATACGGTTATGCCAGAGTGAAAAACTTCTAACGTATACTGAAATACAGTTTTTTTATCTATTTAACAGGATTATAAATGTGGTGTAATGGCGATGATTCTGTTGTTCACAGACTAAACTTAATTAAACTAAAACTTGAACGTTCTTATTTTGTTCTGAATAAAGACGAAAACGGCATGTCACCAAAAGTGACATTAATAAAACTTTTGTAACAGCTGATAGACACAGCAAGCTAAATGGTGTTGACTAATTTTACCCACAAATACTTGATTTTGACTAAAAATAAGTAATTTTATAAATGTCACTGTAATAGTCATTCTATTATGGACTTTATCGTATACAAAATACGAATAAAGCATTTTAGTTTAGTTAATTTTAATCAGTGCACAGAATCGACGCCATTAGTAATCTAGTATTTAACCTGACTTTCCCTGTGTAAAAACAAACAATTAAATTGCTATAGGTCCATTTGGAATACAATTAAGTCCAGATAAACCAGTATTAAGAGTCTATTAAAACAGTACTTCAGTACGCAAATCTAAGGTTTATTGAATGCCTAGATTAACGGTTTTCAAAACGAACAATTTCGTTACTTTTATACCATAGATCTAGATAACCTTTTATATTTGGTTATTACCAGTAATTATATAATTTTTAATAGGGCAAGAATTCATTCAAGCCTTTTTAAACTCTCTTTTTAATGTGAGAGAATAAATATTAGTCACAATGACTTGAAAATACTTGTCGAATAACACTGCCTACACTAAGTAGAATGAGTATTGCCAATTAATATTCCAGTTTTTTTTTTCATGATTAAACTATTTAATGTCAAAGAGGAAGAATACACTAGGGATGTACTGAGATGTATGGTTATTTAATTTCCACGGTCAAAAGTAGTTCTTTTAGCTTTTCCTGGTGAGATCAACTTAATATTTGAGGTATAAGAATGGATAATATTGTTTTTAAGCTTAGTGCGAGTTTGAGAGTTGCAAAAATAATAATATTCAATTCGTTAAAATTCACAACAATTTGACAGAGCTCGAAATAGATGATTGACGTTGTTATTTGTAAAACAAATGACATGATAGATCTAAAGCCTGCGACACTGTTTACTAACCAAACATCGAACAAAATGTGGGCGTGGCCTAACTTTTTTGTATGTAAAATGTTATCTGAGGCCGACTGAAAACGTGTTTTGTTATTTTTAGTCGCAGGAGACACGGCTTATCAGGTTCATAATAAAATTGTTTGTGCTTACTGTTCATACATGGATCGCCCTAGTATATTGTTCCTCTGTTCGTATTATTATTTTGCGTTATTGTTAGGATACTTTTTTTATCGACTTTTCTATGTTATTATGTACAAATATATTTTGTAATTTATGTTCTAGGTAGGCTAAGCTTGTAATAAAAGAGAACTGCTTTTGCTTAACAGATTGCTTTTTTGATACGCCAAATAGTTCAATTTGTATGAAACAGTCACAAAACTTAATGAACATTAAAAAAAAACAAGTTCACGACTGTATCCCCAAGGTGCGGTAGACATTCTCTCAGATCTTTTTGTTACTTATTCCAGATCCTTTGAAGATGTCTAAGGGGGGTAGTCAGAGCGGCGATGGGCTTGCAACCTGTCACGTATGGAATACTAACTTGCAAAATGTTGGCATGTATCAAATATGTGTTTGGAAATGCCTCTGACATTTAAAAACGTTTTCAAAAACTAAATTTGAAATTTCAATACTTATGTTCATCATTTTTTGTGGCCGAATATACTGACTATTGAGAATCTACTCGTAAAGATCAGATTTTTTAGTACTTGAGTCTCTGTCACATACCCTAGTTGTAGATCAGCCTGTTAAGTTTAATTTTAGTTAGTTTGGTAAACACCTACAACTACCAAACAGTAACATGTCCAAAGAAACGAATAGAAGTAATTATTAGCATGTTTTAATAAAAAATAAATTCTATGTATTTATTTTGATAACAAAAAGAGGCCATATTTTATTGCATTTTGAAACTTTTTCGTTTTAAGTTATTTATGAAATATATCAGAGACTATGATTGGATTAAAAATTTGGGTTTTGTGAAAACCTTCTAAAAGTAAGGCCAAATATAATACCCCAATGTGAGCACAAACTTTTTAATGCATGGGCTAGTGTATATACACCCCTTTTGTAACAATTCGTTTCATTTATATTTATACATTTTTTACTGCATAATTTAGCTATTTGCAAAATACACCCTGCAACCTGAATAAATAAATTATTATTATTTTGTTTGTCAAAGTTTAACATCACGGAACTATAGAGTCCCGGACCTTTGATAGGCATGCATGGGGCCGAAGCCAACACACAGAGGCCTTTTTTACAATTTTGATCTTATGTGATGGAGACACATACCGGCTACTATCCCTTCAAGACTATAAAAATGCATTCAGGAAGTCTCCGGTTTGTGCAGAACTATTATTGAGGATATGGAAAATAATTATTATTTTTATTATTAAAATGCGAACGGCCATTACAATGTTTGGGCGTCTAACAACGTAACATCTAAGATGCCCCACTCCAGACTATTTTTATAATATGAAACTTCAGTTTTTAAAGAGCAAGTTCATTATATCTAACATGGCGAATTATCGCCATTTTGTGACGTCACATCAAATGTCGCGTATTTTCCGTTATCTGTGCAGTAAAATATGTATGAATAACATAAGCTCTTTGTGAATTTTTGATGTATGTACCATTTTTTTTTATTTGATTTTTGATTCATTTATTATATGACCAAATATTATGGTCTAATGTGCGACTGTTTAAACTATGTAGTTAGTAAGCCTATGTAACTAGATTTTGTATGAGCTAAATGAAATATACACTGTGGTTTGCATGAAACGGATGGAATCTACGAACTGTGGTGGTTTATGTGTACATATTAAATCGCGGGAAATTAAATATAGAACCAATGTAATTCTGAGACTAAAGATAGTATTTTTTAAAATAAACATACATTTTCAAAATATTAGAAATATTCTACAGGGTGTAAAAAGACGTCTACCGAAGCCGAAAGGGATAGGTACAGCATCCCAAAACACAACCAAATCCAAAAGGATTTTCCGAAAAAATCATTATATCCGGAGAAAACAGCGTTTGAAGATCACTGTTTGCGTATGTACTGGGCGCGTTTTTATACGTAGATTGCTGGATTTTGAGTTTTAATTGTTTTTTTCTTTTATAAATGAAATGATTAGGTAGGTATGGTCTTATTATGTTGTACTAGTAGCAAAAAACTAGAAAATAAAATAAAATGACTTAGCTAAGTCAAAAAATTTTTTGAGTTTTTTTTAGATAAATATGTTCAGAATCATGGTCTGATTGCAATCCCTCAGTTTTCGGTAGCAGTCTTTTTACACCCTGTATAGTGGTAATTCCACAAAAAAATCGCACATCTCATAAAATAAACCACCACAACTGTAGAAAACTAAATGAAAATTATATCTTTAATAAATCGTCCAACACTAGGGTTACATAAAAAAATAATTTTATCGATATCGATGAATTATTTAGTTTCGACTGACGTCACGTGTCAGTTCTTCATACATATCCGTTTTGAATAATGTACTTGGCTATGTTTATAAGCCATAATTATATTTTTTTTTATAAAGCCTTCATATACTGATCCTTAGTGTTGATCTGTGTCGATATCGATAAACTTTTTTAAAGGAGCCCGTAAAGTAGTGTAGGTAGAGAAATCTATCTAAATAACGGTTTTATTGGATTTTACTCTCTGAACGGATGGTTTAGAGTTTATTTTCTAATGAATTGGCTAATTGTAATGGGATAGGCTTGCGTGGTTTCCAGTTTTCTGATTATAATTTTAAAACGTTTTTGAAAACTCTTCCATAAAGTTTTCCGTACTCACCGATATTGTGATCTCTTCGAAATGTGTTCATACTTTGTTTTTCTTATTTATCAGAAACTACGCAAGCCCTAGGAGTGACTGAAAAGAGTGTTTTAGCTTTTTTATATAAAATAAATCTTTGTAGGGATGTTGATTTTTTATAAACTGAGAATAAAAATTAGATAGTTAAGATTTTAGGCTAGCAGTTATCAGTGACATAATGGCGTCAAGTTACCAGCCTCCGTTGTAGATTAGTTCCAATACTCTTAGCAAATAATAAATATCATAGATCTGAATACAATAAAACAAATTATGTTGTTATTAATGATTAATCAAGTTTTATCTTGACGCCATTTTACAATCTCCATTTTGGAGTGCGAATACATTAGTACTAAAATGATGCTCAGACGCTTCTAGACATGTACCGATGCGCTTTCTTATTTATACGGGGCTTTAACTGTTAGACAAGAGACTTATTTAAAAAAGCTACCATACACAGTACCTGTAGTTTTTAGCCCTTGCGCTTTTCGATATGAATCTTACATTTTCTAACCGATAGTTCTAAATTCGAATCGCAAGGGTGAAATCATCGATGTTTTCTATTAGAATTTGTCGATAAAGATACATCACTAAACATGTTCTACACAACTTTTCTCACCAAATTTTTGTAAAAATGTGAAATAGCTAACTGTTTGTGCATACTTTTGAGAACATTGGTTTCTTAAACTTATCAGGGTTTGGTAAGAAAGGTCTTGTCTCTTGTTGATTTTGCAGTGACACAAACCAATATGAATAGTGTCAAATGTGACAGGCAATCTCATGCATACTGTTAGAGTAGAACGTAAATTGTACGAGAAACATTTGCTGCTTATTACATAAACGTTAAACCTTAGTTGAACACCTTGTTGACATATGTCAAAACAAAACTGTTACCACAAAAAAGCGTTCTATGTACGAGTATTTAAAGATCGTTTTTCTAGGCACAGTTTTTTAGTTAGTCTTAGTCTAAACTCGGTTCATTTTCTTGTAATAAGATGGTTCATGTTTTGCTCTATAGCCAAGTCCGTAAGACCTATGCCTGATTTTTAATCATCACACTACTTGTAAATCTGAATGATAAATTTTGCGATAGATATTGTATAGAAAATATGTCGAACTGCTAAGTTTTTGACTTTTGATAACTCCACTCTAGCCATCAGCAATAAGAGATAAAAAAAAACGTAAACAGGTTCACGACTGTATCCCCAAGGTGCGGTAGACATTCTTTCTGATCTTTTTATGTTACTTATTCCAGATCCTTTGAAGCTGTCTAAGGGGGGTAGTCAGAGGCAATAAGAGATGCCGTTGCATATATGTATTTGACACTGTTCCGTTGGTACGCTCGTTGGCATTTTGTAAATATTTTATTTTAAGCTATTTTGCTACAAGCCCATAACTAATTTAAGTAGTAACGCACCGGCGGAAGAATATTTCATTTAAATGTGTTTATTATATTTGTAAATAGATAATGCAGGTCATGTAATTCGATATTTTTGAAAATATACCATTATTTAGAAAAGATGATTTTTATTTGCTCATAATATAACACAATTTTTACGCTGGATATAAATAGGAAAATCTACAGTTAAATGCTAATATTATAAATTGAGTACTTAAATGTATTGACTAGTTGGCGTAATAGCCTTTTAGATCATTCAATGAGATTCAGTAATCGATTCATTTTATAGAGTGATCTGCAACTCCATCCATCATCACACTTTCGCCCGCATCACATTTATCATATCCCTCGCCGTGGGTTTTCAAATGTCGCTTCATTATCTCATGGCTAGTGAATGCTTTACTGCATTTACTACAATTATATGGTCTTTCTCCCGTATGCGTTCTAACATGTATTTTCAGAGCATGGCTTTTGGTATAAGTCTTGGGGCACATTTCACAGGCATAAGGCCTTTCTTTAAGATGGACTATACGGATGTGTTTCTTCATTGTGCCCTGTTGTGTAAATGTTTTCCCGCACCGGTCACAAGCGTACGGCTTCTCCCCTGTATGTGTGACCATATGACACTTCAAATTCGTGTAGTCTGCGAAGGATTTGTCGCACATTGAACAGTCGTACGGTTTTTCTCCCGTGTGCGTTCTCATATGGCGTTTAAGACGGGCGTTTTCCGCAAACGTTTTACCGCATATTTCGCATGCGTACGGCTTTTCTCCCGTGTGAGTTCGTATGTGTGTTTTCAAATGCGCTGACATGCTGAAGGTTTTCCCGCAACGATGACAAGCGAATGGTTTCTCCCCTGTATGACTTCTGACGTGTATTATCAAAACGGACTTTTGCGCGAACGCTTTACCGCAAACATCACACACATGGGGCTTCACACCTGTGTGAATTCTTTTATGTAACTTCAAGTTTGTGTGACCTATGAATTTTTTATCACACATATCGCATGCATAAGGTTTCTCGCCAGAATGAATTCTCATGTGACTCTTCCAGTGACTACTTTCTGAGAACGCTTTCTGGCATACATCGCAAGCGTAACCCTTCTCTCCTGTGTGCATTTTCATATGGTATTTAACATGAGCTAAGCTGGAAAACTTTTTATCACATTTGCTGCACATGTATGGTCGTTCCCCTGTGTGCGTTCTCATATGAATCGTTAAATGACTGTTCAGAGTAAACGCCTTCCCGCATCTTTCGCAAGAATAAGGTTTTGTCCCAGTGTGAAGCTTCATATGACTTTTTAAATAATAAATCACTGAGAAAGTTTTCTTGCATATTGGACAACTGTGCCTAGCATTATTATCTATGTGCGTTGTCCGATGTCGTACTAATGTGCTTTTATAAGAGAACTTTTGGTCACATTTATCGCAGGAGAAAGTTTTTGCCTTATCTGAATGACTTTTCATGTGTCGTTTTAAGATCTGTAAGCTGTTCATCAGTTTATGGCAGACGGTGCATTCAACTGTCTCAGTTTCTGTTCTGTGCAAGTTGTCTTGGTGATTTTTTAAGTTGGATTTTGTGTTGAATCTGTATTTGCATATGTCACACACATAGCGCCTGCTGTGGTCATGCACCTTCATGTGCTGAACCAATGCTTTTTTGGTGACATGACTTTTGTTGCATTTCGGACAAAAATAGTTTAGGTCTGTATCATCTTGTGTTTTCATTTCTTTGTTGTTTTCTTCAGTATTTTTTCTATTATTTCTGCAAGATGTTTTGTTTTGATTCTGGATTGTCTCTCCTTTGTTCTTAAAGGTTTCAGTGCTCTCAGTTTTGATACCTCTTAGATTTATTTGCTTTGTTTTATTGCCTCCAGACTTTTTTGACACAGTTGTAGCTGCAAATAAATGATTAATTAAAACAGAATCACCTAAACATTATAAAGATCTATAAAGAGAGGTCTCATAATCATCATCCACAGCCTGACTTCACCCACTGTTGGTCATAGGCCTCCCTAAGCTTGTGCCATCCACTTCGATCCTCTTCAAAAGAGGTCTACCAATGAATACCACCATATTCACAACGGTTTTAAAACAGAATTTACCTTCAATTTTGACGGGTATTTCATCATCATCATCAAAATCGAAATAATTGCCCTCTGGTTCCTCCTTCACAGTCCTCAGTCCATTGGAATCATTGCAAGCTGTGTGCTCAACAATAGATATTGAGAAGTTGTGTTTTCTCTCAGTGTTTAGCATGTTAAAAGTTTCTTCATTCAACTGTAATCAGGTATGGTAAGGTATGGTAGACATTCTATAAGACCCTTTGAAAATGTCTAAGGCAGGTCGCTAACAGCATTCATTCAACTGTAATCAGGTATGGTAAGGTATGGTAGACATTCTATAAGACCCTTTGAAAATGTCTTAAGGCAGGTCGCTAACAGCAAAGTCGGGGCGCGTGCGAAATTGACGTGTGCTAAGCGTCGAGGTAGCGCGCGGCGGCGTGTATGTCTTGTTTCATTCATTCAACATGTAATGTCATTTTCAAAAGATGAGTAGAGACAGGTGATTAGGAGTGGCGGACGCGGCCCGCGCCTCGACTCATGGCCGCCCGTCGCCTCGACACATAGTTTCTGTTAGCAACACGCCTAAAGGGTTAGTCAGAGACATAATATCCAAACATGTATTTGGCATTACCCTTTTTTGCTATAGATAAAATTTTATATTGGATGAAGTAGCTAAATTATTATTGTAACTAGCTGTAAAATAGGAAATAATCACCTCAACACTGTTTTTGAAGAACTCTGTCAGGGCTCTTTCTGTTGTAATTGTCATGTCTTTAAATTTGTGGATTTTTTGCAACAGGGAATGACAGATGTAACACACTGTTTCAGGCCAGCCATTTTCTATAGTGAGCTGCAATTAAAATACAAACTTAATTTAGAAATGAGCATCAGGTTTGGTGATAACTGGATTAAGTATCTACACTCAAGACCCCCGGGATGGATTGTTTATATGGAAGGTTTATTGATGAGCGGTGTTAGCAGGACTTAGGACTTTCAATCCTCATGCTGTGCGGTGGTAGGATTGAGGAATTTTATTATATTGTAAGTAGGAACCTAATAGTGTGTTCTTTGGTGGTCCACTGTAATGAGATAGGGCAAACATTTTTTGTGTAGCAATTGAATTGAAATGGTTTGGGATCTAGCTTGCAATACAAAACAATCGTACCTATTTCCATCAGTCCTAAACAGTTACTTGGGTACAGGAAAATTCCATAAGAGCCTCAATTCCCAGTAAAGAGATCTATAGTAATTTTGTTCACTCCCAAGTTTATATCTGTTCAGCTGAATTGAGTGGGTATATTATTCACAAACCAAAAATTACAAGGTCTGCTAGCATGCCATTTTATTTATAAAAACATAGATAGAACTTTGCATCGAATGCAAAATCGAATGGTCTACTAAATACTCACTTTACTGTTTGAAAATATTTCGAAGGTTTCTGCAAGTTTTGTGTTTCGCATTGAATACATTTTCACATCTCGAACAAGACACACTCTACAAATAAGTACTCTGGCCATCGTGCAACGTTATTTACTTGTAAATAAATAAAATCTTGGAAAATCAAAACATATAGTAAGTAAACAACACTGAACTGAACACTTTTTCATTGCATCTTGTCTGACATGACAGTGACAGAACAGAACTAACTAAATCTTAAATGACCGACCGAACTGAATGAACCTGCGCAGAAGCCTTATACATTATCTCTATGCCATAAACCAAAAGAAAAAGTGAAATGAAGTGAACTGAATGAAATACAATGTTCATAAACGCCAATAAAAACGAAAAAGAAGAAGAAATAAAATGTAAATAAATCAAATCTGAGGAGAAATAAAATACAGACTTACAGTTGTTACGTCCATATTTTGATAATGGTGAACTATTGTTGCGTTTACGGCTGCGGCCGGAATAGCAGGACCAGTAAACATTTATATTTTTACAGCGTGCCGAAGGATCTAATTCGGTAAGTTTCTTGTTTTCCTTGGCATAATGGTCTGCCGTATGGGGCTATACCATCATCGACCTGGTTATGACAATTTCCTTTTCTCTCAGCCAGGAACAGTGGCTAAAAGCAGCGAAAAGAGAGGACTTACTGGAAAAACCTCAAGTTAAACGGAACCTGTACAGATTATGTTCGCGACACTTTTCACCTCAGAGTATAAAGAATAAGCATCTTTGCGCTGATGCTGTGCCTACTTTGTACCTGCCTGGGTGTGAGGTTGAAGGTAATATCTGTAGGGGATAAAGTTTTTAACTCATTACTCATACTACTTACTTACTCATTCACTCTACATTGGCGTAGCCTAAACCCTAGCCCAAACATGGCTATAGCCTAAAGTAACAATGGAAGGTAACGCGGCATCTACAACACAAGTCTTGTACTTAGTGTAGATACCGCTGCACATCTTAATCAACCACAAGCCATCCTGATTGTAAAGTATGATTAGGTAGGTCCTACCTACCTAATTATTAAATATACCTACCTACCTAATTGTAATAAAAGTGTAAGTTTAACCAATTGTTGATTGTACTCTGCTTGATTTGAATAAACGTAATTAATTATTTATTTATTTATTATTGCCAAAGTTTATAGATCCATATTTAAAGCAGCCATGGGCTCGCTGTAAACAGAGCATCATACATATTTTATGTATTTACAGAGGTATCAGATGAGAATGACGATCGTCCAATGCACAGTAACATAGGCTGCAACAACTGCCGAGCCAAGATAGTCGGGTTCCGTTACAAGTGCGTGACATGCGCAGACTTCGATCTGTGCTCACGCTGCGAAATGGCGGAGGCTCATGAAGAACATTTGATGCTAAGGATACCCACTCCAATGAAGTTTGTAAGTTAATAAATAATAATAATAATAAATAATGCTGGACTTTTCACACAGCATCATCTAGCCCCAAAGTAAGCAGAGCTTGTGTTATGGGTACTAGAATGACTGATAAACTACTTATATACTTTTTGTTTGTAAATACATACATATTATACATAGAAACACCCAGACCCGAGACAAATTTCTGTAGGTCATACAAACATTTGTCCCGCGGCGGGGATCAACCCCGCAACCTTCTGTGTCGCAGGTGGACTTTCGCCCACTGCGCCACAGAGGTCGTCAAAGTTGCATGAACATTAACTGTGAGACCATTAGGTTAAAGCCTTTTTTTTTTAAAATTATATTTTAGAAATTTGTATCTCTTATTTCAGAAAAAAGTAGAGAACATGGTCAAGAAATGGCAGCAGTGGCACAGTGAAGAGAACGTTGATGACTCCAGTGACGATGAACCAATTCAGAAATATGCTAAAAACTATGATAGTGGGATCGATCTGTCCGATGATACTAAAGAAACAATACGAAACGAAGTTGCAAGAGTTTTAAGCCTAAAAAAACCTGATACAAAGAAGAAAGCATCTAAATCTGTGAAGAGAACTTCAGATGCTGATAAAAATCCTAAAAAACAGAAAATGAGTTTTGTGGATGTTGGTCCGTTCTCGAGTGTGCCAGAAGTAGCCTTTGCCGATGTCAATGAGATTCACAGTAATGTAGGAAATCAGGCATTAACTGTCAAAACGGAATCACCTTGTATATTTCCTGGGAGTAGTGCAAGTATGAAAGTCTTGTGTTTTCATAATATTCTAGCCTTTTAAAAGATTTTGCCCTCGAAGCATGGAACTGGTCAGATGAAAATGCCACTGGCGGTCACCCATCCACTTACAGACCGTTTAGAACATTGCTTAACTTCGATGAACTATCAAGAACGACTAAGCAAGCATGACCACGAGTGCTTCGGAGGAAATAAAAGTAAATTATCATCATGAACAATCAGACTATTTCAACACTGAGATATAGACATATCAGCAACAGCTGCTCGTCTATCATCGATAAATGCCCTGACTCAAAAGTTCAAAACCTGTGCCAAAGAGCATGTGTCTTTGAACTTTTTTAATCTGAAAAATATGGTTTGTAAGTTTGGTGTAATTCTGACAAAATGTCTTACATGCTTTTTCTTTTCAGCAGCAGATCAGGATCCAGAACTGCCGGTGATGAATTTGAAGTTAACTGATGATTTAACAGATATGATGGTCTTCTCACATAATACTTACTGAGGATGATGATGGATTCTGTTGAGTTAACTGACATGAACTTTATATTAATTTTATGGACAAGACAAGTAATAAGTACTGCATAGTTTATAAGTGCTTTTAAATAAATGTATATTTATTAAATACACTCTTTTTTCTACTACATCAGAAATTTACCTACTAGGCTACTATTTTTTTATATATTTTAATTTATGGACCTTGATCGATTATCGAACATGCCGGTCCCTATTTACAAATTTATTCCTCTAATAGCCTGAGGGTTATGCTACTATTCGGAGCCTGAATTTTGGCCTAGATATTCCAAAAAAGAATGTATATTTGCTAGGACCTACTGCTACCTATCAAACAAATAATTACGATACCTTCTACGATGGGAAGAAATACCTTTTTTCTTCTACTCGTCGATAGATGGCGGTTTTCAGATTATAAACAATGCTACCAACTTTTAGAAAATATGAACGACAACATTTCAATCCCATCTTTGAGGAAAAAAACTATAGGTCATTGAATCCCATTCATTCAACTATCAGAAGTCAATGTCAAAATTGTCATGTGGTGTATCAGTCATCTCTTCCTTCCTCCATCCTGCTCCATCCACCTCTATCTCTCTCTCACAGTATCAAATCAATTGTTTTGGTTGGTTAGTTTTGAGAAATTAATTGAGATAATTTTCAAGTGAAGAAATATTAATAAGAAGTGAAGTGTATTTTTCATTGTTTTGTTTAGTTAATTTTCTCTACATGAAATACCGATGTAGAAAACCTTACAAGTGTCGAGGTTATGAAGATCCAATGTTCGTCGGCTTACTTTGACCTTCTTTGTGCATTTACTAAAACTTTCGCACCATGGATACCCCAGGACTAAACAATCCTCAAAAGAAGCAGGATGAGCCACCAATACCTGGGCTTCCAGAACAGGTAGGTACTCTGTGAATTTCATACAAACATATAACAAATCGTTTAGATTGGATTTTCTAGTATACCTACTTACTTACTTCTCCGCAGCGACCCAAAGTGAGTGTTGGCCTCCGATACGAGAACTCGCCACTTTTTCCTGTCCAATGCAGTTTCTTGCCAATTGTCGGCTTGTAGGTAGATTTTCTAATAATAATACCGGTGCAATAATAATCTTGTAAAACATACAAGATTATTATTGCACCGGTTCTCATAATATCATAGTCTTATGATTGTCACAATAAATAATTACCATCTCTCAATGTTTTTTTGAAGCCCAAAACGGAAGAGTTAAAGCCGACAAGCAAAGGTGTGGAGAATGCCAAGAAGAGACTCCGAGCATTTTCCATCCAGAAGAAGTCTTCTCTCTCCCCAGTCCCGCTACCTAAACCTATCTGCACTACTGGTATGTACAACGGATTCAATGTGTTTCAATTTCAATTTATAAAAAAAAACAACACATAAATATTACAATAAGTATAAATATTAAAATAATCCGAAGGTCGTGGGTTCGAGTTCCGGCCGTGCATCACTGGATTTTTCGTTTCGAAAAATTTATATGCGCTTTAGCACGAGCTAAACCGGTGAAGGAAAACATCGTGAGGAAACCAGTTAGTGTTCTTATAGGCGGCAATGGGCTTGCAACCTGTCACGTATGGAATACTAACTTCTGCAAGATGTTGGCATGTTTTCAAATATGTGTTTGGATATGCCTCTGACTACCCCCCTTAGACATCTTCATAGGATATGGAATAAGTAACATAAAAAGATCTGAGAGAATGTCTACCGCACGTTGGGGATACAGTCGTGAACCTGTATAAATATTACAATAAGTATTATAAATATATATTATAAATAAATGTGGTGATTATAAATAATTCACCACAAACCCCACACTAAGCTAAGCCTGTATCGCGGGAGTTATAGTGTTGCTTGATTATGCCTGGTTCCTATAAAAACAAAACGGTTTGTTTTACCTATAGACAGTAAAATATGATACCAGGCGTAAGTGTTAACTGTTTTTATAAACTACCAACTGTATGTTACTAACTGATTGGAGATAGATAAATAAAAAAAAAATAAAAAAAAAAATATTCATAAAAAAAGTACATTACACATCTTGATTACCAGTGCCTTTAATCCTATTTTAGGTTTGACTAGGCACTAGGGTTCTCAAATAGTTACCTAAATTTGTAAGTAAAAAAGGTACTTACGTGGTTAACACTAACAGTTATCTAGTATCTACAAATATAATAAGATAGTAATTACATAACAGTTGTTTATAGTATTATAATATATATATGTATTAGGGTAGTCTTAGATCCTATACAAACCAATATTGGCACTAATCTAGTCTTGTGCATGACACAATCACACCCCGCATTATTTGTCCTTCAAGAGGGGTCACCTTCAACACTCTGTAACTTTTTATGGAAATGACACTGGTGGTCTTGGGGTAGTAGCCCTGCCTTCCGATCGTAAGGTCGTGGGTTCGAACCCAATCGTGTACCAATGACTTTTTCTGTCGAAAATTTAAGTGTACTATGCCACTCTCAAACGGTGAAGAAAAACATCGTGAGTAAACCGGCATGTCGTAGAACCTAAAAAGTTCGAAAACATGTGTCAAGTGCATGAAAGGGGCCTCTTTAAGGCGCACTTAAAATACTTTCACCACACTGGTTCGAAAGAACTGGTGACACGATAAGAAGAAGGCTCTTGTGTTTGTATATCAATTTTTCAAACGTCAGTTCAGCTGTCAAACTTACCATCCGTTAATGGTTAGGTAGAAACTAGTCGCATAAGTAATTCTTAATAGATTGTTGAAGTTCAGCGACATAATTAAGTGCACAAAATAGATGGTCTAGTGGCATTAAGAAGTCACAAGCTACTCAATCACAAATATGCAAGTTGTGAGTGTGTTTGAGTTTAATACAAGCTTGCCAGATTATACTTCTTAATCAAACAACTATACCTACTTTCAGTGGGTGCAGTTGGTACAGTATTCATAGGTAAGTTGGCCAGCTCGAAGCCAGCATTGAAACCCGGAGACATAGAAGAGGTGGTGGACCCCAAGAAGCCGCCGAAGCCTCCGAAACCTGGAACCAGCAAGCTGCAGAATGGTAAATATCTGGAGTTAATCTTGCTTTTATGTTTTTACCTATCATTTTCTATTATTGCTATATACCTCATCTTTTATGAGTATTACCCACAGTTGTACAGTCGCGGTATGAAAAGGTTCGTCATCTTAAAGTCGACTTTTGCTTGCACGAGTGCAAGAACCAGTACTGCCAACATTTTAATTAATAAATATTACGTTTTGTTATGTTTAGCGTTTACTATCGATTATAGGCAATGACATATCAAAAAGGTTTTGCATAATTTGTTTACTGTTTTACTCCATCCTGTCAATTTTACAAAAATAACAATTACCCATAACAACAAGATTTTGATATAGGTTATTTGTATTTAAACGTTATTTAGATTACTGTAATCTTTAATTATACTCTATTTTCCTGGACTGCCAAGATTTATTGACAGAGATATTACTGTCGGGGTAAACCGCTTTGTTGATAGGACCGAATATGAAAGAATAGTACGAATAAGTAATATAATAACTTTATTTTATTTAATAACGTATATAACCACCATTAGCATCAATCACACATTGTAACCTGTTTCTCATAGAACCAACAAGGCGAGAGCATAGGTCCGTCCCTCGTGTATCTTCCCAAATGATATGGCAGTGGTCTTCTATAGCCTTCTTGGTTCTTTCGTTTCTATTATCCCATCGCTGCACCATTAAACCCCATAGGTTCTCGATCGGGTTTAAATCTGCAGATCTTGCTGGCCACGGAATCACCGCTATATCACTGTGCCGATTGAACCATTCATTCACAATACGAGCAGTGTGCGTGCGAGCATTGTCTTGAACGTAGCTGACCTGAGGTAAGTCAGCAGCTGTATATACGGTACGGACACTTGGTAGCATACTGTCTTCCAGAACCGATAGATAGTGAGTTGCATTTGCCCTTGAAGGAAGAAGAACGAGCTCGCCCACTCCATCCGCTGACATCCACCCCCAAATATTGGCAGAGATACGTCCAGAACTAAAATTGGGCACTACATGGTCTTCTGTATATCTCGTGCCGTTATACCTCCACAAATGAAGCCTCCCATGTTGGCTTGACATAAAGGATTTTTCGTCGGTAAATATAGTGGTACTCCAATCAAAGTTCAAATAGGTCTCTGCAAATCTCAAGCGTGCTTCCTTATGGGTTGGTGTCAGAGCAACTTTTTTTGAGTGTCGTCTATAATGTAATCCCATTGAGTGTAATGCATTTCTTATTACTCTAGGACAAACTTCATACAGTTGAGCGAAATGATTGGTTGACACAAAGCCATTTTCTTCATATTGCCGTCTCATGTCGGCATTTTGTGCAGCACTAAGGATAGGACGGCGACCAGAATTGTTGTGACGATGATCTATGAGTTCACCTTCTTCACCATATCTCCGGATCCAAAATCTTACACTATCCCTGGTTACATTAAGACGACGCGATATCTCACTGATATTGTAGCCAGCTTCATGTTCAGCAATAATTGCTGCTCTTTCTACAACACTTAAAGGTCTCGGCATTTTATGTAAAATATAGAAACGTGAAAAAATAAAATTGCAATGTCAACAATGACAGACAACGAGATGTTGAAACCAATAAAAAGTTTTTACATTATATAATCTTCTTGGTCAAGACAGAAAATCAAACAAGTATAATCTGTAATTTTAAACTTTATTGTCAAACAGTTAAACATAATTTTCTGTGAACCAGTCTGTTCTGTGACTTAGTTTGAAAAGGTAATATGTGCTTGCGGAACGTTAAATGAATCAATTTGAAAACTGGCGAACCTTTTCATACCACTACTGTACCTATTGGGATACAAAATAAATTAAAACTGAACAGTTATTGATATTGCTAAACCAAAAAGTATGCAAATTAAAAACTCACAATGACTTTGAAAACGTGATTTGTGAGGAAATCATCATTGATGTGAAAAATTGGTCAGTTGAGTATGAGCATAAGTTTAATTTTTCCGAAACGAAAAAACCTTTGATAATGGGCTCGAATCCCAAATTCGAGCTCGCAACTTGATTTAAAGTCGAGAGTCCTCCCACTAGGCACACATAGCTAAATGGTATTATTTCAAGCAGTCCCAAAACAAAGGGCTCAAATATTTGATGTAGTGTACTCCCCCTTAGCGGACTACCTCAATATTCAGAAGAAGACCCTCTCCGAGATCGAAGCCATGAAGCGGAAGATGGAGCTGGTTGACCTGGGTATTCCCCTCGGTCTGATCTGTCCGGCTACAAACGGTGACAAAGCTATGCCAACGAAGGCTATGCCACCAATCAAATCTATGCTACTTGGTATGTATTTATGTTGAAATATTTATCATTGTGGTTTTTTTTATGTTGCTGTTTGCATCTTCTTTTCTATCACAATGTCTCTGGTTTTATGTTTTAACTCTTTATTTTGTAAGCCAAAGCATGCCTCTATAATAATGGCTCACTTTAACACCCTTACCCTTACTTAAGGTGCTTTAACACGATGCGATTTCAACCCATACGATATCGTATCGCACGGCAATTTTTCACGTGTAAACGCTCGTCGTAAGCGATTTGTCATAGTTAGCGCGACGCTCGTCGGCACGTTCAATGGGCGGGGCTTAGCAAATCGTACGACAAATCGCATCGTGTAAATGCACCTTTAAAAAACATGTCTCGAACAAGGTGCACTTAACCTAGGTATTTCCCATTTAAATAGTCACTAAAAATAATATGCTTGTTCCTTGCTTGGGTTCGTATGCAGCGCGTAAAATGCGCGTTTTGCATCAAGCCAAAAAAGAAGCCAAGAAACCGCACCATAAACGCACCCGCAACGCAGCCGCTACTAAAAGTAAGAAAGGGCTCATTTACAATACGCTTCTTTGGTAGATAGTAGATTAGTATGTTCGCATGTTGACTGCAAACCACTATCCAGCGTATTTGCAAATGTAATCAATGCTTTAGTATTTTAGTTATAATAAGTTCGTAGTTTTACGATCACAATTAAAAATTATTTATTTAGCTTAAGATTTACAAAATAAACCCTTATATCATACTTAGATCTCATTAAAAATCAAAAAGCTTTTGTATTATTAGAACTATACTCGAGCCAAATTCGATATGGAATTTTTAACATTGGAGATCAGCTGGTTGCTGAGTTTGTCTAGGGTTGTCATTCACTTAATGTTCAGTGCTCACCAAACTTTGATGTTACACTTATAAATTCTAGCAGATTTGTTACAATTTTCAATGTTTACGTCACTGCTATGAAGATTATTAATAATGGAATTCACAAAACTTCACTAAATTACCGAAACGAAAATATAAATCACAGAGTTTTCATCTTTTTATTAAAAATTACAACCCTAAGAAATTTCCGTTTTGTCGTCTCGTTCCTCATTGGTTAATTTCTGCTGTCAGATGAAAGAACTGTCAGTCCAATGGAAGATGTGTTTTTTAGTTTCTTAGTACTAACATACTATTAATGTTAATATTGTACGTCCGAAAAGGGCAAACTGTTTGTACATTTTATTTGTTAACAAACCTACCATCTTTGTTAAATCCAACAGTTTACAATAAAAACTTATCTTATCTTATCTTAATGTTTTGAAAATTCCATGACGCATTTGGCTGTAGTATAAACAGTGTAGTTAGTAAGTTATTAGTAATGCTTATTCAAAGTAAGTGGATAAAGTAGATTAGTGTAATGATTTAACATAAAGTTCTTTTTAAATTAACCAAGCGAATGTATTTTATGTATTTCCAATAGTTTGTCACGCAATGAATGATGTGAACACAGCTTGTAAATTTGAAGTCAACAACATTAAAGTTTGTCTGAAAGAGATCGCTTAGAGCAGGCAGTATGACACGGCCTATTTATAATTGATTTTGAATAAACGTTTGAGGTACTAAAAAGCTATAAATGTGCCAAACCATCAAACAAAATGGTTATAATATTTTTCACGTAGGAGGAACGTATCCCTGACACATAGAACTTTTACGTTTTACGCTGTACAACAATGAAAATTTTGAAATTAATGACATCTAGAGTACTAAAAGATACAACTTCATTAAAAAAGGATTTTGTCTATTTCCTTTTTAATAATTTGAGAATTTAACATAAAAGAGCCTTGTCAAGGAACCGTTCCTATGTGAAAAGGACTATATATAAGTACTTAGTTACTCACACGAAAAGTAAATTTACAGATCCGGGAAAAGTTGACGAAATCATCCGCGAAGCAAAAAAAGCTAAAGCGGAAGGAAAACCGTTCAAATTCAGCTATGAAAAGTTGCTGCCCTCCTACCAAAACCCCTTTCAAAAGAGTAAAGACAAAGATAGAGACAAGGAAGCTCCACTCCCCGATGATAGACAAAGTAGGGATAGAAGAAAATACAGCGATAGCTTTAGAAGGTATTCTAGCCAACAGGACGAGAAAAGAAGTAGAGATTATCATAGAGAATCAAAGGACAGAGAAAGAGCGAATGTTATCAGAGAAAGGGAGATTAAAGAAGAAAAAATTAAATACTCCAAAGAAAAATCGAAAAGAGATGTTAAGACTAAAGATTCGGAAGGACGATCTAGAGACGTGAAATCTAAGGAAATAGAGTCAAAAGAAAGAAATGACACTTTTAATCTTTCTGACCACGATGATGTGAATGAGGAAGTGACAGAAGCGCCCGAAAAAAATATTAAAGAAACTGAAGTAAATCTTAAAGATTTTGTTGTATGTGACAGTTGGTCCGAAAATGAAGACAAGAAAGATCCAACGCCTAGTGATAAGATAAAAGAAAGAGAAAGAACCACTCCAGAATACGTGGATCCCATGGATCAGCTTAAACAGAGTCTAGCAAAAGACGCAGAATTGGCCCCAATGAAGGTAGAAAAACTACAACCAGTAACAGATACATTTAAATTTGAAATCGAAGATGATAACGAAGATGAGGAAATACTAGATATGTTCGCAGAAGGTACAAGTATTGCTAAAAAGTCTCTAAGAAAGATACCCTTACCTACAGTAAAGAAACATTTATATGACTCGCCAGTCGCTATCAGCTATGATTATGATGCGTCAGTAAATGAAATGGATGAGTCGTTTCTGGAATCTGTCATCGCTGAAATTAAACAGGAAGATATGGACGAAGACACCACACATGATAAAGGACTAGTCGAATACGATATTTCTCCAAAAGACGAGAGAGATTCTGTCACGCCAGAGATCGATGACAAAATACGGGAAATGTATGCTCTCAGCGAATACTCGGACGGATTCAAGTCCGTTGAGAGCGTCAAGTCGACTGAAAGCGGTTTCAAGTCGACAGAAAGTGGGTACAAGTCGACTGAAAGTGGATATAAATCAGAAAGTCGTTCGAAATCAAAAGAGAACAGTTACAAATCTGAAAGTAAAAAGTCTAATGATCGTTCTAAGTCAGACAGCCACAAAGAAAGTGGGTATAAGTTGACAGATAGTAAGTCGAAGGAAAGTGGGTATAAGTCGACTGATAGTGATCAGAAGTCGACTAAAAGGGTAAAAGATGATGCGTCAGTGTTGCAATCGATTGAGCCGCCTCGCAGCGAAGTGAATATGTCGAAAGCTATGGTGGATTCGTTGGAAACTTGGAGTTTCGTGCTGAAGATTTGTCAGCCCCTACTGTTTCGGCATGACAAGAACAAATGTTACAAGTAAGTTGACATTCTATAGATTCTGATTTTGTAAGGTTCTCAAGTGATGAAAATTGTGATGAATCTTTCTTTTTCCTTTTTTTTGACATACAGGCCTTATTAACAAATCAAGCATCATCAAGTTAAAGATAATATTGATGATAGAGGTGTAACTAATATATTCGTAATAGGTATATGTATTAGGTACACGGGACGCATTTCATAATAGTTAATACGAATGTTCATCATATTATGTTATTTAATAATAGTAAAATAATAGCGAGCTAATGCGACGTTGCATGCACGACGACCTCTGTGGCGCAGTGGGCGAAGGTCCGCCTGAGACGCAGAAGGTTGCGGGTTCGATCCCCGCCGCGGGACAAATGTTTGTATGACATACAGATTTGTCTCGGGTCTGGGTGTTTCTATGTATAATATGTATGTATTTACAAACAAAAAGTATATAAGTAGTATATCAGTTATCTGGTTCCCATAGTACAAGCTTTGCTTAGTTTGGGGCTAGATGATGCTGTGTGAAAATGTCCAGCATTATTTATTTATTTATTATTTATTTATATCATTCAGATTCAGTTAAACATATTATCCAATAACGGTTGAATATTTTGTATTACAAAATCAGAAACTCGCTATTATTTGACTATTACCCAGTAATAGGTATGATACTATGTTATTGATAAAGCGTTATATTCAATAATATGATTACGAAAATTTGGTCCTAATATAACACCTCTAATTGATGAATCTACATAATACTCAAGACTCTTATAGTTGATCCGAAGCGCTCGTGCTTAGTCGTTCTTAATAGATTGCCGAATTAGCAACTTTGCTGAACTCTTCACATACTTTCATACATACTTTCATACATACTAACATACTTTCTAAACGGTCAGTCGTGACCAGGCATTATCGACTTAGCGCTTCCGTGCTTCGTTGCACGTTGAATTGTCGGTCCTGGCTTTTAGGTCAAGCCATGACGGAGGCCTTAGGGCTAAGAACTCCGTCACCTACTTGACTACATACGAACTTGCAGGGAAACTCGGGTGTCCCCCAAATTATGGTGGGCGGAGAATCCCAAGTTGTGTGACTGTGTCCGCGATCGATCTGTCGTGTATGAAGAACTGGAGATGTGTAAAATGGACCTCGTCAACAGTGTTTATGGCAGCGACCAGTGAGTTATATTACATACCTACATGTTTATTGTATTTTTCTTTGTAGCCTTCATCTTTCCAGTTTCGTCTTGTGCTATACAGGGCAATACAGGGTGTTAAAAGACTGCTACCGAAAACTGAGTTGCAATCAGACCATGATTCTGAACATATTCAGCGAGAAAAAAAAACGCAAAAAATAATTGACTTAGCTACGTAATTTTATTTTATTTTCTACTTATTCATTACTAGTACAACATAATAAGACCATCCTAATACTTTCATTTATAAAAGAAAACAAAAATTAAAACTCAAAATCCATCAATCTACGTATAAAAACGCGCCCAGTACATACGCTCGACCAGCTGTGCGAGGTCGGTTTTCTCCGGATATAATGATTTTTTCGGAAAATCCTTTTGGATTTGGTCGTGTGTTGGGATGCTGTACCTACCCCTTTCGGTAGACGTCTTTTTACACCCTGTATATTAAAAAAAAATGTTTTTGAAGGGTTTTGTGCACATAAAAAAATTGGTTGGAAGAAAAGAAAACTGCCTTTCTTAAATGCACAGAAAAAAATATTCAAAAATATTTATTTGCAACAAAAGAACATGAGAGAATTAAAGTATGTTGTTTTAACAAAATTTTATTTATAGTTTACTTTACTTTAACAGCTTTACTAATCAGTGTGGTATTAAGTTATGACAGGTTTAACCTAAGAAATTACACAATTTATCTACTTGTCATAAAATAACACGTATAACAAACGTGTGTGTTATGCGTTTTGTTTGTACACAAATACAATGAAGAACCTATAATCCTCCCAGGGTGGTAGAGGCGGAGTGTCCCAGCACCAGGGCCTGGTACTGGGGCTCCGGGGGGCTGTGGGGGGAGGCACGCCGGCCACAAGCCCCCCGAGCACCGGACGAGATGCTGCTGGACCGGGAGTACCAGAAGTAAGATACTAATCAAGGGCCAATCTCCTGCTAAATATCCGAATATTTGATTGACGTGATTGAGTTGATTGACGTGTTTTTATTTATGTGGTGTTTTGTTATTAATTGGTGTACAATAAAGTGTTCACTCATTCATTCATTCATTCATTCATTCATTCATTGAATAAGAAAATAGAGTCACGACTGTAACTCAAACTCAAACTCAAAATTAGTGTATTCATTGAAATCACTTTGGATTGTTTAGAATCGTCACTTTTCAATTTGTATAACTCCAAGGCGCGGTAGACATTGACTATAACTACCCTTTTTCTACACTAGAAAAGAGTAAAATGACATTTGAGTTCAAATTTGAAATCGTATGGGGCAAATGTTACCCCATATGTGATTACTAACTGATTTCTTCTAGTTTTTCTCAAAATAATGCGAGTCAGCTCTTCAGAGGAACTTCTTAGTGATCTTAGAGACTAACAATAAAATACACGAATATTTTATTGTTATTCTCTAAGATCACTTCGCGTAAATAAATAATAAAAATTGCTGGACATTTCTCACAGCGTCATCTAGCCCCAAACTAAGCAAAGCTTGTACTATGGGAGCCAGGGCCTTGATTTGTAATACAGCGGAATGCATTCGGTTCGGAATCAAGAAACGTCAAATTCGGATCAATTCCTGCACTGTGATTGGTTGCTGTCGGTCGATTCCGAACCGAATGCATTCCGCTGTATTATGAATCAAGAGCCTGATAACTGATATACTAAATAATGCTGGACATTTTTCACACAGCATCATCTAGCCCCAAACTAAGCAAAGCTTGTACTATGGGAACCAGATAACTGATATACTACTTATATACTTTCCGTTTGTAAATACATACATATTATACATAGAAAGACCCAGACCCGAGACAAATATCTGTAGGTTATACAAACATTTGTCCCGCGGCGGGGATCGAACCCGCAACCTTCTGCGTCGCAGGCAGACCTTCGCCCACTGCGCCACAGAGGTCGTCAAAATACTACTTTATATACTTTTTGTTCGTAAATACATACATATTATACATAGAAACACCCAGACCCGAGATAAATATTTGAAATTAGCTTAGTCTTATAAAAGCGTGTTTGCCTATGCTTGTGCACTCATTAAACACCAATGACCATTGTTATAACTCGTGTGTCTGCCTGTTTAAGTGTCCATCACTGGTTAAGCATACTCACCGGTATCGCTACATAGCGCCGGTTGCCTCCACAGATTCATGGAGGCAGTCTGGCCGGAAGTTGAGGGTCCGAAGTCGGAAACCCCCCGGAGTACCCCCGTCAGGGAGATCAAGAAGAGACCAGCAGAGGAAGCCGATGCTGGGAAGAAGAAAAGAGTCAGGATAGAAGGGAGGATGAGCAGTGAAGGATGGAGCCAGGACTCGGAGGTGGAAGAGGAATTAGAGAAGAAGTAATTATACTTGAAAAATGAAACGCTTGTGGTCGTGCTTGCTTAGTCGTTCTTCGTCGAAGTTAAGCAACGAATCGGTCTGTATGTGGATGGGTGACCGCTACTGGCATATCTGAGCGCTTCCGTGCTTCGGGGGGTACGTTAAATTGTCCGGCTATTTAAGTCGTTAAGCCATGACGGAGGCCTTAAGGCGGCCTCAAAACTCCGTCACCAGAGTTGGCCACTGACTCATACGAACTAACTTAGGCTAAGAAAATTACCTTTAGGCGTCTGCGTAATCCACTGTTTTCAACCGACTTCAAAAAAGGAGGAGGTTCTCAAGTCGTCTGTATTTTTTTTTTTTTTGTATCTTGTTACGCGATTGTTCCGCCATTTGTTGACCGATTTGTAAAATTCTTTTTATGTTTGAAAGGGTATACTCCAGAGGTGGTCCCATATAAATTTTATTCCTGAGGGATTGATAGTTTCCCCGTAAAACTCTAAACACCTTCCCTCCTAGCCATGTCACAAATAGAAATCGAATCGACAGCTTGACGCCCTGAGTCACACCGCGTTTCGAGTCAAACATTGAAGTCGGTTTTCTTTTTAGTATAAAAACGTAATTAATTATAATGTTTGTTACAGTAAAAAACAAAAAGTGGAGAAGTTTAAGCGCAAGCGCAAGTACTCATCTGCAATGTCGGATAGTGACGATGAATCTACGAGCAAGAAAAAGAAAGCTATGAAAAAGGTATATTTGACACTAGCTGCGCTCCCGCGGTGTGACCCGCGGTACCTCGGGATTTTTTTCATTTTTTCAGGATAAAAAGTAGCCTATGTCCTTCCCTGGGATACAACCTTTAACTATGCCAAATTTCAGCTTAATCAGCGGTTTGGGCGTGAAAGCGTAACAAACAGACAGACAGACAGAGTTACTTTCACATTTTTAATATTAGTATGGATTATGGCATCCATATCCATAATATTAAAGAAAGAAGAAGAAGAAGAAGACGGTTGCGGGTTGGATCCCGCAATTTTTTTATTTAAAAAAAATCGCCGCGGGATAAATGTTTGTATGATCTGCAAATATTTGTCTCGGGTCTGGGTGTTTCTATGTATAATATGTATGTATTTACAAACAAAAAGTATATAAGTAGTATAATCAGTCATGTAGTACCCATAACACAAGCTCTGCTTACTTTGGGGCTAGATGATGCTGTGTGAAAAGTCCAGCATTATTTATCATTTATTTATTATTATTATTTTGTTTGTCAAAGTTTAACATCACAGAACTATAGAGTCCCGGACCTTTGATAGGCATGCATGGGGCCGAAGCCAACACACAGAGGCCTTTTTGACAATTTTGATCTTGTGTCATGGAGACACATACCGGCTACTATTCCTTCAACACTATAATCCCAAAGTAAGCAGAGCTTATGTTATGGGAAACACATAACCGATAAATAATACTACGTATTTACTATTTGAATACCATAATACGCTGAACTGGGACAATTTGTTCAGATATCTTTCCCCACGTGGTATTTTTAAACCACAATAGATAGATTTTATTGTACACAAGAACATAATACAGAGGATACTTAAATAAAAATATTGTACAATGGGCGGCCATATCGCTAAAAGCGATTTCTTCCTGGCAACCGTTAGTATGGACAGGAAAGACGAAAACAGAAATACAGCGTACAAATGTTAATCTTAGGAGAACTGTAATAAACTAAGCACCTACCTTTACTTACACATAACACCCACAAATTAACTTAGGCCTTTACATCTATATCAGATGATTTATACAGCGTCAGGAATATAGGCAACCTATGCTTACACTTCACGGGACGCTGTAGTGCCAGGACATTGTTTGAGATGGAATAGGCTTGCAGCACCTAAACCATCCTCTCAGCTTAATCAGCCGCCCACAGGAAAGACTACGTCAATACGTGTGTACGTATTGACACACAAATTACTCATAAAAAAAAAAGTAAAACGACGGATTTGTTTTTTTAGGAAAAGAAAGAAAGGACCAAGTTAAAAGCTACGAAGCGTCAGCGCCTCAGTAAGAAGTACCTCAAGAAGCTGAAACAGAAGCAGATGAAGAAGAAGAGGAAGCTCGCAAAACTGGACGAGGATTCTGATGCGGAAGACCTGGACAGAGGTATACCATCAGCTCACCAGTAAAAAATTATCACGTTTTTTTTTCATTATAAGTAACACATTATATTTTACGTTTTGTGAGTTACGTTTTTGAGTCGGTGCAAAAAATATATTCTCCACTGGCCTTGGTATTCCTCTTCAAATTTTAATTGTATCAATCTGTTTACAGAAAAGAAGAAAAAAGAAAAGAAGCTAAAGAAAAAGAAACTCCTGAAGAAGAAGAAGAGCTCCAAGAAGAAGTCCAGAGCTAGAAGCTCATCATCCTCCAGCTCCGACTCCGATTCCGACAGGAAGTCGAGGAAGAAGGAGAAGAGAAAGAGAAAGAAGAAGCGGAAGCAGTCATCATCAGACTCCAACCAATCAGAAGAATTTGATGTAAACATCCTTAAAAACATCAAAACAGAAAGACTGACAGATGATGAAAAGAAGAACTTCTCTCCAAATAAGAAACATAGAGAGATCATCAATGTCAAACAGTTACAGAACGATTTCGTCAGTTTTCAAATCAAGAAGGAAATTGAGGAGGTGAACAGCCCTGATGAATTTGACGAGAGTTTCACTGAAGAAGAGAAGAAGCAGATGGAGAAGAGAGATGCTGATAGGAGAGAAGCTAATAGGAAGGAAACGGAGAGGGAGTTAGAAAGAATTGAAGCAGAGAAGAGGGAGTTAGAAAGAGTGGAGGCAGAGAAAAGAGAATTAGATAGAGTGGAGACAGAGAAAAGAGAATTAGATAGAGTGGAGGCAGAGAAAAGAGATCAGGAAAGGAAAGAAGAGATTAAAAGAAGTGTTGAAGAAAAAGCAGAAAGTAAAGTGACTTTAGAGAAAGTTGAGCATGAATTTAAGGTATGTTTTCCATCCTTTATTATGTAACTAAGCTGTTAATTTCCTCACGATGTTTTCTTCCACTGTTTACAGCTTGTGTTAGTTATATATTGTACAGGTCATGCCTATATTGTTTATTAGCTACTGCGCGCGGCTTCGCCCGCGTGGTACTAACATTTTGAACAGCCTATATGCTATTCCATCAACGCATATTCCGAGTTTCATCCAAATCGGTTCACTGGTTTAGGCGTGATTGAAACACAAACATATGATTGAATTACAAACACCACGGCCCTTATTGATAAAAATGGTGTAAAGTTAAGTCAGGTTTAACCTCCAAACATTGTGGGGCTTATTACAAGAAAATGAGCCGAGTTTAGACCAAGTCTAACTAAAAAACTGTCCCTAGAAAAACGATCTTTAAATACTCGTACATAGAACGCTTTTTTGTGGTAACAGTTTTGTTTTGACATGTGTCAACATAGGGTTCAACCAAGGTTTACGTTTTTATAATAAGCAGCTGTATGGTTACTCCTAAGTTACACCCGGCGTAACTTTACACCACGTTTATTTATGACACGAGAATTTTATATATAAGATTGTTCTCACATAACTATTGTATCGTGTTTCTTAGATGTAAGTGCAATAAAGTATTTTCATTGTTCTTCTTCTTATAGTGTCACCAGTTCTTTCGAACCAGTGTGGTTAAAGGATTATAAGTGCGCCTTAAAGAGGCTCCTTTCATTAATTTCATTCAAAACACATTGTTACAGGAACCAGAACCAACTCGCCCCCAAACTCCACCAAAGCCACAGACAGAGGAAAACTCCCAATCCTCACAAGAATCTATATCCAGCACGAAACCTTATGAAAAAGACGAGAGCCATCTCCGACCTTCGTCCCAAAACTCAAACTATAACTTCCATGATGTTATGGAGAATGAAGGGCACGAGAATGAGCTCTATCAGAAGGGAAGAGAGTCGGAAATGGATTACGAGCAGGGAAACTATGAGATGTATGAACAAATGGCTATGGAGTATCAGAGCGATGTGGCTAGTCAGGTAACTGTCAAGTTTTTCTTGTTTATACACAACCAATCTTTAGCTCTCTGAAGTAGCTGCGCAGAACCCATTTTTGATGACGCCTAAATGACGAAGACAGCGTTGTATAGCTGCCTCGCTCACTCGTTTAGTTTGTTGCATCGTGCTATCTCACCTACTCGCGCAAACCTGCTCAATCGTTTAGTGCACCTAACTTCAGAGAGCTAAAGATCGGTTGTGCGTTAAACCCATTTTCAGTAGATGGGCTTAAAAGAGTTTCGGACGCATCGCAGCGCCCGTGGTCACAGCTGAACTGATGCACGGCGAGTTAGCTTTTATTATTGAGGGTAGATTTTGTCTACCCTCAATTCGTCTTCAGAATCCGATAAGGCCAGATTCACACCGCGACACACGACACTGATTGTATTTGACGAGCAATTTCGCGATTTAGAGCAGGCTTAATAACATATTGTATTACAGCGCCATTAAGCCATAATAGAGGCCTTAATTTTTTCAAAACTCCGTCACCAGAGTTAACCACTGACGAACGATTTTTTTTATAGCGCGTTCCGCCCCCAGTCGCGGCTTGTGGACGTATAGAAACAGTGGTGCGCGCGCGCGTGCGCGGTGAGATAAAGTGCGACTGGCGCGCAGGAGACCCCCCGCGCGCCCCGGGGCCCCCGCCTCCGCGCGTGGGGGGCGACGCGCAGCGCCCCTCTCGGTGGGGTGAGTAACTAACATGGGTTGGTCTTGGACTGTCTAGCTAGAACATAATTCGAATACATTCGATATTTGCCTGGCCTAGAGCATATAGTAACTACTACATAACACAGGGACTGTGCCAAGGAAAGATCTAGTAAGCTGGGGACCCTGGGGGTCCCCAGCTTACTAGATCTTACTAGATCCCTTACTTGACTACTCCCCTTTACTTGACTGATATTTCGACGGTAAAAATACCTATATAATAAGGTTACTATTTTATCCACACTAATGTCATTACTGTCATTTTTATATTTTCTCCGGTACCTAGACAGACATGACAGCTTTATCAAGACATCATAGAAGGAAAAGTGGAAGGAAGACGAGGAAGAGGAAGGCCTAGAATAAATTTCATGAGTCAGATAAAGAAGAAGATCGCTGTCATGTCGTATAAAGAAGTAAAGGAGACCGCATTGGAAAGGGAGAGGTGGAGGAAGTTGCATCATTGCACCGACAAGAGCTGAGCTCTTAAATTTGATGATGATGACCTAGACAGAGCTTCATTCTCTGTGAGGCATGTTGGTTGAGTCAATGCACAGACGCCGCAGCTTAGCTTCACACGTATTGACGTTGTCTTTCTTGAAATGCCCAACAATGTTACGAGATTTCGATTACCTCATACTCGCAAGCATAAAAAAGGTTTTTGAATATTAACTAAAGTTTTTTTTTATCAGGTCTAAAACCAAACGAGGTGAACATAGTGTTGACGGGCGGTGAGGGCGAGCCAAGCGAGAGTTTCCCCCCCACCCCCGCCCCCGCCCCCGCTGTCTACCAGATACAAAGCCTTGCTAACCGCACTGAAAACTCTAACACTGGGTAAGACTAACAGCCTTTAAAACGAAAATTAAATATAGATAGTTACATTTTTTTTTCCTATCATCATATATCATCATATGAGCCGTGTTGGTCGAATGGGGTTGTGCCTCGACTTTCAATCCGAAGGTCGTGGGTTCGAATCCCGGCCGTGCATCAATGGGTTTTTCGTTTCGAAAAATTTATGTGCGCTATAACACGAGCTCATAACGGTGAATGAAAACATCGTGAGGAAACCCGCAGCTTAGTCAGCTCCACACGTATTGACGTCGTCTTTCCTGTGGGCGGCTGATTAAGCTGAGAGGATGGTTTAGGTGCTGGGCAAGCCTATTCCATCTCAAACAATGTCCTGGCACTACAGCGTCCCGTTAAGTGTAGGCATAGGTTGCCTCCTGACGCTGTATAAATCATCTAATATAGATGTAGTAAAGGCCTAAGTTTTTTCAAATCACTCAAGGGTACTTTAAAGCTTGGGTAAAGGTCTCAAAAAAATCTTTGGAGATCTCACCACTCCTCAAATCCGAAAAAATGCTTACAAAAATAGTAATGCTGAGTCGCTTTTTGATTCTTGTTGTTTTTTTTTTTTTTAATTTTTTTTCTTTGTTTTTGAGTGTGTTTCTTTCTGGTTTTTAGTATTAATGTGTATGTTGTTGCAAATAAATATTTTTTTTCTTTATTTTCAAAAATATTAAATAAGTAATAACATTTTAGTTACGACGAAGCATACATGGATATGTACGGAGCGTCAGACCGGCTGCAATATGGCGATTGCTTCGCTCGCGAGCTCGTCAGGGAGGTGGAGAAGAAACCAGTGCACTCCTCATTAGATGACAGGATTAACTTGGTGTTGCAGGCTTCTGGTCAGTACTGCATTATTAAAATATTTAAGGATAAGAGAAGTCATGGGCAGGCCTACTAAAGGACACACCGGAGTTCAGCAAGGGGGATAACTATCAATCCCTCAGGAATAAAATTTATATGGGACCCTCTCGAGAGTATACCCTTTCAAACAAAAAAATATTTGGAAATCGGTCCAAAACTGACGGAAATATCGGTGAACATACATAAAAAAACATACATACAGCCGAACATATAACCTCCTCCTTTTTTTGAAGTCGGTTAAAAATATTAAGAGTTTCATTATACAGTGTGGTGCAAGGGTTCAAAGTGCGCCTCAAAGAGGCTACTTTTGTGCACACTTCGTTTCTTATTCATAGTGTTACAATGAATTTTATTGTTTGTTTTTTAAGTGTTTCCGGTTTTTGGAGTGAAAACTTCTTTAGGCGCGTTGGGCATTTTTGAGATGGGAAAAAATCAATGAACTTATTGTAACGTAACCACAAAGCGCCAGCGTTTTTAACCTCAATTTTTACTGTTAATTTGAATAATTAACAGTTTTAAGTTTTCACTTCTGTCGGCACTCCCGGAGTGTCACTGATTTTTTATTCAACTCGAGAACTACTCTAGTTCTTATCTGTGTAGGTGTGGCGGTCTTATTGCTAAAGCGATGTCTTGTAAACAACCTTTTATATTTCAGTCCTGGGAGAAGTGGCGATGGATGAATCCCAACAAGACGAACGCCCAGATAAAGGAATATTGATTACGTATGTATTGTTAATTTAGCCTTGACCCCCCATGGGTGGATATGTTGAGATGTGGTTTAAGATAGACATAGTTTATTGTTCAAAATCCTACTAAAGTCCTTTTCACATAGGAACGCTTCCGACAAGGCTCTTTTAAGTTAATTTCTGAAATTATTCAAATGGAAATAGACAAAAAAAATTTTTTCGAAGTTGTATCTTTTAATATTTTAGTATCATCACTAGATTTTATTTATTTCAAAAATTTTCATAGTTTTACAGCGTGAAACGTAAAAGTTCTGTCTATAAAAAAATATATAATAATAAATACATCATTGTTAGTCTGAAAGTTTCTGAGAACGTTTGTGTTTCAATCCCGCCTTAATCGGTAGACCGATTTGGATGTAACTTAGAATATATGTTGATGATAACCTAGAATAGCATATGAGCTATGTAAAAAGTTAGTACCACACATGCGAAGCCGCGTAGCTTGTATAGTATCAATATGTTTTTGCAAGGATATGTTTCTATACATACATAAACCACGCCTCTTCCCCGAAGGGGTAGGCAGAGACCACGGATGATTGATGATATATTTGTATGTTTCAGTAAATCATTGGCTGACCCGCGCAGCGTGAAACGAGTCAGTTTCGCGGACGGATACAAGCCGGGACAGGACTCGGACGCAGAGGACCCGCCTGTGAGGAAGGTATGCATTGATAACACATTATATTGCACTGACTGCTGCTTATTATAAAAACGTAAAACCTTGGTTGAACCCCATGTTGAAACATGTCAAAACGAAACTGTTACCACAAAAAAAGAGTTCTATGTACGAGTATTTAAAGATCGTTTTTCTAGGGACAGTTTTTTAGTTAGACTTGGTCTAAACTCGGCTCATTTCTTGTAATAAGCCCCACAGTGTTTAGGTTAGGTACAGTACGTACGTAATCTTCAGCTATCTGAAGTAGCTGCGCAGAACCCATTTTTGATGACGCCTAAAAGACGAAGACAGCGTTGTATAGCTGCCTCGCTCACTCGCTTAGTTTGTTGCATCGTGTTATCTCGCCTACTCGCGCAAACCTTTAGTGCACCTAACTTCAGACAGACAAATGCGTACTGTACTTACCTAAATAGTAAAGTGCATGACAGGCACTTAAAATCCTTTCACCACACTGGTTCGAAAGAACCGGTAACACGATAAGAAGAAGAATAACTTAGCTAACTATTTAAATTCTTCAATCACGCCTAGTAGACTGATTAGATGTGAAACGTAGCATAGATATCCGGGTCGAAGGACCAAAATCTACGGAACCATATGCGATTAGAAGCCCGAGTTTGAATCTGTCAGTCTGTCTGTTAGTCAGTCGGAACAAATATTCTTATAATAGACTAGCTATCCGTCGCGGTGTTACCCGCGGTACCTTGGGATAACTTCACTTTTCCGGGATAAAATGTAGCATTTTAGTGGTGAAAGAATATTTAAAATCGGTCCAGTAGTTTTTGAGTTTATTCGTTACAAACATACATATAACTCCTGTTTTTTTTATGATGAATGGGTCGGCTCTTGACCTCGAAACTTACACAGGCAAGAATGAGGTCTACGATGGAGCGAGCCTACCCAGAAGGTGCCTATTAACTCTCTTCTTAAAAACAACAGGGTCGTAGCTCAGCGGAAATACAGACGCTGGAAGCTGATTCCAAATGTTTGCAGTGCGCATAATATAATTACGTTTTAATACTAAAAAGAAAACCGACTTCAATGTTTGACTCGAAACGCGGTGTGACTCAGGGCGTCAAGCTGTCGATTCGATTTCTATTTGTGACATGGCTAGGAGGGAAGGTGTTTAGAGTTTTACGGGGAAACTATCAATCCCTCAGGAATAAAATTTATATGGGACCACCTCCCTTTCAAACATAAAAATAATTTTGCAAATCGGTCAACAAATGGCGGAACAATCGCGTAACAAGATACAAAAAAAAAAACATACAGACGACTTGAGAACCTCCTCCTTTTTTGAAGTCGGTTGAAAAGAACTTTGAAAGCTCTTAGTTCTAATTAGTGGAATATTAACTATCTTTCCTTTTTTTAGTATATATTGTTGAAACAACTTCAAACTTGTAATTTGGCCACAGAGGAAGAAGCCCCGGCGCGTGGGTTGCGCCTGGCCGTGCCCCGCGACGCACCCGGACCACGTGTCGCTGTGGGACGCCCTGCCGCCGCCCCCTCCGCCTCCGGGCTCGCCGCCCCCGCCGCCGCGCGCCGCGCCCCCGGCGCACACGCTGCGTGCGCATAGAGTACATCCCAGGGATAGTCTGATGCCACCGCATGCACATAAATTCGGTGAGTCTAGATAGATAGTTGGCTGAATCTAGAAAGTATAGTGTGTGAATGTAATTAATTTTAAATATGTAAATACATACAGGGTGTACAAAGACGTCTACCGAAGCCGAAAGGGGTAGGTACAGCATCTCAACACACAACCAAATCCAAAAGGATTTTCCGAAAAAATCATTATATCCGGAGAAAACAGCGTTTGAAGATTACTGTTTGCGTATGTACTGGGCGCGTTGTTTTACATAGATTGCTGGATTTTGAGTTTAAATAGTTTTTTCTTTTATAAATGAAATTATTAGGTAGCTATGGTTTATTATGTTGTACTAGTAGTAAATAACCGAAAATAACATAAAATGACGTAGCAAAGTCTAATTTTTTTTTGCTAAATATGTTTAGAATCATGGTCTGATTGAAATCCCTCAGTTTTCGGTAGTAGTCTTTTTACACCCTGTATAAAATATACATAAGTTCGCCATAGATAGATACCTCGATGAGTTTAGGTAGATAGTTCGGTGACTAAATAGTTTGGTAAGTAGGTACCTACTTGAAAGTCGATTCGAGTGACATTTCTTATTCAAGAACGTTGCTTGGGGCTTGATTGAGGGTAGTTTCGCTCCGTTCATCTGAGTAGAGTATCTACTCGTGACTACCTTAGATAAGTAGTACAGATAATTAACTTGTTTCGTTACACGTTTATTTGAATTTACCAACTATATTTCCTAGTACCTACTATTAAAGATTGATCGCATCGTATTTTGTTTTTCAGATCCTAATTCCCTAGCAGCCTTCATGCCGCCCGAGCCGCCGCCCGGACTCATCTCGTTCTAAGCGCAGTGATCAACTAGCTATAAGTAGAATTTTATGTCATTCACTTTTTTGAAATAAATAATGTGAATTAATGATATTTTTTTATTTCAAACTTTGACTTGATCACCACCCTTGTTCCAAGTTCACGAAAATAGAAGCGCACCACGGTTTTGAAAGAAATAGTTACATAAAAAGAAGGTTCTTAGATATTGTTTGGTTCAATTGGCCTACGGTGATTTATTTAGTTTTCAAGGATAAAAGGTAGGCCCTAAATCCTTGCTCTGCTTCTAATTACTCTTGTTACACACGAAAAGACCTCGAATTTCACGTTTCCATGGATTACGAAGCCTGCTGCATCCCACAGGTTCTGGGATAGCGGCATCGAAGTCGGCTTGTGTTTTTAGAGCAATGTTGTAGAGTGGGATGTACTGTTTCGACTTTCAATCTCGGCAGTAGATAAATGGAGTCCATAAAATATTACTTACTAGCTAATATTAGTGGGATGGTAGGTAAGGTACTTTACCCACATAATTTACATACTTGCCTGCCTAGGTACCTACTTTTTTACTTGACAGGAAAGGGAAGTTGTAATGTAATAAAATAAGATAAGATAGGAAGATAAGATCTAAATCGTGAGAAAACCTGCAGCTTTCAGCCCCACACGTATTAGCGATGTCTTATCTGTAGGTACCTATGTATGATGGATTAGGCAAGCCTATTCCATCTCTATGTCTCAGGCGCTGCAGTCCTATCGAGTGTAGACATTTTGCTTCTTATTACATAAACGTTAAACCTACAGGAAATCAAGGAAAGCCAAGTACTCCAATCCACACTCCACGTAGAGTCCAAGGTCAATAACGGCGTCCCTGAGAAGGTGTCTGCTTCTGAAGAATACCTGTACAAGCCCTTCTCCGTCGGAGAGAACGGAACATGTCAAAACAAAACTGTTACCACAAAAAAACGTTCTATGTACGAGTATTTAAAGATCGTTTTTCTAGGGACATTTTTTTAGTTAGTCTTAGTCTAAACTCGGTTCATTTTCTTGTAATAAGACGTATTGTCTCTTATTTTATTGACATGTTCTGTCTCTATGTTAGTTGAACACAAGGCTGCTTATTACAAAAACGTTAAACCTTAGTTGAACCCCATGTTGACACATGTCAAAACAAAACTGTTACCACAAAAAAACGTTCTATGTACGAGTATTTAAAGATCGATTTTCTAGGGACATTTTTTTAGTTAGTTTAGTCTAAACTCGGTTCATTTTCTTGTAATAAGACGTATTGTGTCTCTTATTTTATTGACATGTTCTGTCTCTATGTTAGTTGAACACAAGGCTGCTTATTACAAAAACGTTAAACCTTAGTTGAACCCCATGTTGACACATGTCTAAACAAAACTGTTACCACAAAAGCAATAAATTTCATTTCATTTCATTTCAAAAAAGCATTCTATGTACGAGTATTTAAAGATCGTTTTTCTAGAGACAGTTTTTTAGTCAGTGATTCGCTAAATTCAGTTCACATTTTTTGTAATAACGCTGACGGTGAGTGTATGGATGGACTCCAATCATAAACCTAAATGCAGCTTGCTAGCAGATCTAAATTGGCGCCCAACGAGGGGCGCAAAGTTTTCTTCAAATAATGGGAGTTCCCCGCGATGTTTCCCTAAATCTAGAGGGGTTAGTTCAAAATGAAACTACAGTTTAAAAACAATAAAATAGATTTTCATTTATTGTGAGACGAAAAATACAACAATGGGACTTATCACCTAAAATGGTTAGTGGCAGACTGTCGAGTCAAACAATTAACAGTAAGGTAAGGGCTCCGAGACGGACCGTCTACGCCTCTTAGACGTACAGACTTCTAATTACCTATTTATGTCTTTCATTGGGAAAACTCCTGGTAACGAATATCAACGAAACAAGTTATATAATACACAAAACATGACCTCTCTATTGAAATCATAACTAATATTATTATTAAACATTGTGAAGTTTCAATAGTTCTCATTTTTTAACTAATTTTTAAAAAGGCTTTATCGATTCGAAGCTAATACTTAATTACTTACAAGATTGTTTAATAGTTTGTCAATAGTTTAGTCGCGCCAGTCGGGTCCGTTGTGCGCACGGAGCGTCCGTCCGGCCGTCGACGGGTAGTCAGCGGCAAGTCGGCGGCTCGCCTCAGCGCGCCTAACTACCAACCTCACAAATAAAACGTAACAACTCTCAAATACCGCTACTATGAAACGTTCTATACAAAATTGAACATCGCCGATCCGCTAGATCGTCCGATTCTTTATTTATAATATTCATATTACTAAAACAAGTGGGCGGCGAGCGGCGCGGGCCGCTCTCGTGCGATTCTCGTTCCAACTCCTCACTAAGTCGATTAAGTACATTTCTTACGTTATAAGTTGAAAATGCCACTGCTGCGATCCTACGTCGCCTAGGACAGCGCGCGCGGCGCGTTCGCGACTCGTCAGCGACCGCCGCCGCGCGCTCCTCCCGCTATTGCTCATAGAGAAAAAATTCCGAAATCAATTCGTTACACCGTAGACTATATCTTGTTAATAAACTTGAAGTATTATCGATAATCAAGTACATTATAATAATTGAATGATTAGTATTTGTTTCATAAGAGACTAGCATTACAAATGAATACCTTCAGCTAAACGATTTTTAATGTTTATTTTCTATTTGAAACATCCGAAGATGTTCAAGTGGACTACGTCGGCTTCCGCGCGAGAACGGCGCTCGGTTCCCGGGCGGAAACGTCTCGGCTGATGCGTCTACGTTTCGAGATATGACTTACATGTATACTTAGATTAGGGGGGACAAGGTCATAAAAACAAAAAGAAGTTATTGAAATTTATACATAACAAACACCTTAACTAATAGTTGAATAATTTAGTGTATGTATAGGTAATATGTATAGGTATAGGATGGCGCGCGGGGCGGGGGGCGGGGGGCGGGGCGCGGGGGCGGCGGCAGTGCGTGCTGCGCTACAAATGAAATAACTTTATACAAAAGAGTCGCGAGGCCGGCCCCGCCCGGCGCAGCCCGACAAAAGCAATATAAAACATTTCATTCCGTGATAGATGACACGATGGTATGCGAATTTTTTGTTTCTTTATTATATTTTTTCAAAAAACACACGTTCCATTCGCTCACCCTTGCGCTTAACCTAAAATTAATAATTAGACAATATTTTTTATTTGTTCAACAGACGCGCGCGTCCGCATCCGCGCGCGTATAATAATAAAAATATTTTCAAAACAATCGAATAATTAAACACACTAGTTAACAATAACTCACGCTCGAGCACTCGAGGCGTCCGCGGGACCGTCAAGTACACAATCGGAACCAAACAGTGAAACATACACGTGTCTACCGGAGCGGCGTAATACTGCAGCGGCGGCGGGCGAGGGCGGCGGTGGGGGGGGGGCCTACACCGCGGTCTCGGTGTGGCTGTGCGAGGACAGGCGCTCCACGTCGATGTCAGTCGGCGCCAGGCAGTCGCGCGCGCCGGTCGCGTCCGCGTAGTCGATGGACGACGAGTGCGAGAAGCGCTTCGACAGCGCCGTCTGCTTGCGCAGCGCTTCTGCCAGCGCCGCGTCCGCGAGCGATCCGCGCGAGTCCAGCCCCTGCCGGAACGCGTTCACCACGCGGATCTGCCAGCCACGCAACCGTTAGTACCCATGCGCGAGGACAAGCGCATTCGTGGACCTCTGACAGGATAGCGCTCATAAACAGAAACGTTGACTATTCGACATTAATAGTAGGTACAGAAAAACTTTGCTACTGTTGTCCCTCTCTCCATTTCAGAGAAGTTACAACCGTCACTAAGCCATGTTCTTGGAGCTGAATGCTGATATGAATTTTGACTTTCTGTTTGCCTAATCTTGGTCTTATTTATGTGCTGCCTTCAAAAAGCCCGCTGAAGATATTCCGGTCAGTTAGGTGCTGTTTTGATAAGAAGTCTCATTTATATTGAATCCGTCATGAACGCTATCCTCTACAACCATATATCGATGGTGTCCCAAAAGGGCAAGGACAATGTGACAAATTAAATCATGTCCTTTTGGGAATGTGTCAGAGCAACACAAATACCAACAATTTGTCATTCCTGTTCTAACGACAAGGGAATGATAGTCTTCAGAATCATTTAATCAAGATTGTGAAGACTAAATGAAGCACACCGAGCCATAAAAATTTAGGCAAGAAAGCGTTAGGTAATTCAAAATCCCAGTCACAGATATCGGTCTGTGCGGCCCATGCACGTAGCTCTGAATACAGACTTCGCAGTAACTGTGCTGTGTAGGTGTCACATGCTTAACACTGTGACTGCATTTGGATAAACCTATGTGAGCTACGCGAAGCTACCCTATGTTACAACTAACTACCCAAAGCACATTGACGTTACCCAAGTCCTATATCCGAAGTAGCTGATCCGGTACAAAAGCTAAGCCACCCGACACTCAAATATCCAAAAACAACAGTAAAAGTTAAACTTCATGTTCCCTCCCTCTTTTTAGCATTATGTTAGAAAGAGAGAACGTGGAAGATAAAACTTTTGCTACCGCTAACAGACTTTTGAGTAACAGGGTAGGCGTTCCAACTCCACATGACGATTAAACCACTGTAGCAATTATTGCCAATCTGACTTACAAACAAACAACAGTTTCTACAGTTTTAGTTAAAGTCGGAGCGTCTAGTCATTTTGCCTGATACCTTGTTATAAAGTGGTGGTTTGTACTTAAATTTCAATTAGACGAAGGACTATTCACTCTATCAGTTAAAGTATTGAAGAAACGTTATGCGCGCACACAACTAGGTACCTACTTCATAATGTAGCTACTAAATGATATTGATTAAAACTATTGGCTCGGTTCTGTGCCAGTTAGTAGTTTCAGTTTTATAAATGAACGTCAAAATTTTACAGGAGTTGAGGGTAGTTAAACAATATGGCTGCTATACAAAGCCATGTCTAAATTTAATCCGAAGCACAAACTGTAGTAACCACATTTATAACAAGGATTAAAAGCTAATTTGATAATGATTTATGATATTTTTTTGTAACCCTGGCGATAAATACAATGGTAGTTTTATGGCAACTAAACCCCACGAATAGTGCAGTGAGGCAACAAAATAAACTTCTAGTATGTATGAAAGCAAACTTAATTTCAACTCTATACATTATGTTTTCGCAATATAATATTTTACTAGCTTTTTTGTCTTTTGCGCCCTTTTATCTATATCCGTTTATATACTTGTTTTAATATATATTTTTTCGCCATAATAAGTTATTTACACATGTTACATTAATTATACATTTGCAGTACCATTCCAAACATTGAACACCGATAACATTTATAAAGAAAAACAGCCCATTCAAACTAAATCAGTAAAGGCGATATTTTCAAACTCATTTCCATTTCCACATATTTTTCTTTACAGATTTGGGATAATCATATCGCTTCTACTAATCCATTACCTAAATTATCAGCAGACATTTAATTCAACCAACTTCAGTACAAGCCATCTGAAGTAGGTCAAAACGACACAAAATCAAAGAGACTCAAAGATCTCTTCCCCCCACTTCCATATAAAACATCCGCAGACCAATGTCGTCCATGATTTTGGTTCCCCTACGCCAAGGAGATATCGGGTCGGGTGATATAAATAGCACATGCAAGGGTCATGCACAGTGATGATACTTTTGGAAACATGCAATTATACCGACCTCATTATTTATATATTTTACACAAGCTCTAATTGCAAAGGTCATATACAAATGAAAAGGTCAGCACAACAAAACATACAAGAGTGGGACAGACAGATGTATAGAGACAGAGTACAGAGTATTATAAAAACAAACGAACATAAAAATAGTTGAAAACAAATTATATAAAAACGAAAAGTAAATTAATGTGAGTGAAACAGCGGAATCTCCTTTTAAGAATCTTACAGCTTGATCGGTGGATGTCTTGCTGTAGGGTACCGGTATCAACCTTTCTTGTAGCTCGCCACCTATCACCTTCCGGGTGCAATGGGTTTTCATGGAAAAGAAAATAAAAACGAGAACATGAAGTAAAAGATCACGAGACGAGCGTGAAAGGGGCGGCGAGCGTCTCGCTCTGACAAAGATAGATATATAATACAAATTAAATATACATAGTTGCAGTGCTGTTACTCACGCAATTCTATATATTGATTGGAAACAAATATAATATAGATATAGAATTCCGCTGGTAACTATAGCAATATATATTTCAGAGTGTATATAGACAGTAAGAGTTGGGGGGTCTAGACGAAGCAGTGTGCCTCGCGAAGCTATGAACTTGTAGAGAAGAGATACACACTAAAATAAAAGGGGGATTCTCCTAAGGTACCTTAAGAAGCACATTCATGGGGTGTGCACTTAAATACTAGTTTTCCAATATTTCCATCCAGGGCTCCATTGCTTTTTACCAAATAATAATAAAAAACTTAAATAACGAAATAGAAACACATAAACATCGAACATTGATGACGGGATCCACTTTTCTAAGCATTTTATATATTTTTTCTTTGAATTGTGTTTTTTGTGCGTGTTGTGTTGTGACATCACTCGTGTGTGTTTGTTTAGTTTATCATGCGGTCTATAAACTATTGAAGCACACACATTTTCATCGACGTAGTTGCTCACATACCAGATGTCAATCGATTTACTATTCTATATCAAGCTACATTAGGTCCTAGTTACATAAGCAAAACAATGACGTGGTTACTTTTCCTAATTATTTTAGTGAAACGTCTAATTTTATATTTACATAGCATTACTAAGAAGCGTTTCAAAACTATATACACCATAAATACAGGTCAAGGCATATATGACTTTTGGTAGAATATACAAGAGTGAAGGTCGTACATATATGCGATGATTGTTACGTGGTTATATCTAATTAGGAAGGAGCGTGAAAGCTATAAGCGAGATCTAACATCAAACTAGACCGTACGACATATATCCAGCCATGGTCGGCCGATACAACATTTACGGACCAACATATAACACCAACATCCTGAATGTTAGTTACCTTAAATGCGGCTCTCCCATACGTGGCACGGTTGGGTGAAATCAAAGGAACTTTGGAGTATAGATACTTTATTACTAGATACAAAGCGGGCGCGTGGATCAGTTTAGTTATTACAAATCATGCGTTAGTGAATATTCCACTATATTACGGCGTGTCCTACTGAAGCATTATTATTCTTTGAAAGTTTATCTTCTAGCGTGTCCGAGACACGGGTTTATATTTTTATCTATAACTAATTCTTATTGTAGCAGGCAAAAGATTTTTTACTACACGAAGTGCGTTAAAGTTGAATTTATATTTTAATATTTTAGTAAATATACTTATCACATAGACAGAGTTTAATATTTTCCACAAAACACATTTTTATTGATAGTTAAATTTGCTTGATAATATTTGTTTTGGAAATCGAAGGATGAGGAAGGGTAGAATAGAAACGGAAAAGTACATTTTGGAAGACGATAGGGTGCTGTGTGTAGTGTAGGTAAGAGTAGACAGACAGATAGTAGACAGTTCAGATATAGATACTAGAACTAAACTAAGAGAAATACAGTAAAGTAATAGGGAAAATTGTAGAAACTAATATCAGTTAACTGTTCATGCATTTTCAAAATTTTAAAGTGCTGTATAAAAAAATATTCTCAAATGCAGAGCTTTTTTATAAATAAAGTGTGTGATATAGAAATAATAGCGGAGGCGACCATTCGCGTCGGAATTTGTTGTAAATATAAATCACAAACTACAAGGACACACCACGTTTACTATAAAACATTCATCTAAACACTAAAAACATTGTCATATCAAAATCTTGAAAAATCTATATCTAAAAATGCATTCTTTCCCACAAACAAATCAAATAATAACAAGCAAATTTAAATATCTTCCTTAAATATTAAAAACGTTTATAAAAGCACTTGAGTAGCACAAATTGTGAGTTTATATTTTTTTCATAAATATAAAAATGGCACATGAATTTATTCGTATTAAATACTTCTATTTAGCACAACACATAAACTTCATTTAAAATATAGAAGATGAATATATGAGGATAGAATTATTTACAGAAGTTATTTCACGTATAATCCACGGTAGAAATAAATATATTTTTCATAAAGTCCGGTATAAAACAGATTTTTAAAACTCTAAATATACTCCATCTAAGTAAATGGTGCACCATAGTTATAAATCTATATAATTTTGCAAATATTTTTTTTTACTTACTCTAACATTTTTTATTTAATAAATTTCTTAAACCATCTACATTTACATCTTTAAATTTTGATTTTTTTTTAATTTTTCGAAAAATTTTTAGCAATATTTCACGTTTATAATTTAGAATATTTTGTTTATTTTGTTTTAATGGCAGTTGTATAACGTCTGTGCGTAGCCAGCGCCACCACGCGTGGGACGCTATACTTGGATATATGATAAATATGGTTTGTACGTTTGTTTATTCATCGCTCTGATGCGAGACGGGACTGAGGGCAGGCAGGGAACTGCCCCCCGACTGCACGCTGATCCGCCGGTGCTCCGCCAAATAATTATTGACAAATATCCTGCGACCGGCCAAAATGTCCGCCTTTTGCTGCAAAACAACACCGTCCCGTCAGTCTCCCTGACGTTGACGTAATGACGTCACCCGTAACCAAACTGCTTTGTCTATGTGAGGCATTCCGAACTAGCGTCTCAAGAATACCAGCTACGTGAGACTAGTAGCTTAGGGTTAAAAGCAGTTTCGTTAAGTGCCTAACTTTAACTAAGAAGGGGCATTCACTCTAGCGGGGTAGGTTCGAGGGCATCCAGTAGCATACTAATATAATAAAATAAAATATTTAAAGTATCGTGTCGGAACTCTACTGCTACGCAGAAAAAATATGAAAAAAATCCGGTATGTGAGCTACTCCGCGGGTTAGCCTCAATACTCTTGATTGTGATACCAGGAAATAAAATACCACGTCGTGTCAAATAAATACTTTTATTAAATGAGTTTAAATATTAATGTGGTTGTGCCGGTAATTATGTTTTAACAATAAAATGTACGTAACTTATAACTCAAAAACAAATTATAAATATTACGAAACAAACTTATTAATATAAGTACATACACAACCGAGTTAACTAATTATAAAAAGAAATTAATAAAAGTTGAAAGCATATTTAAAATTTTAACGATAAGTAAATATTTTTAAATTTTGGTGTAGTAGTGGAGGTTTAAATTTATGTGCATTTTTAATTTATAGATAATATATGTTTAATACTAGATGCATGGTTTTATTTTAATTAAGCATTATTATTTTTAAATTACTTGTACGAGTACTGTAATAAAATATAAATAAAATTCGGATATAAAACCCTCGTGGGAAGTTCTGACAATATGCATAACGGAACTTTAAGATACAACATGTTATCAGAAACTATCTACCTAATAAAAGGAAATTAACAAATTGTGCATACTCACAGACATTGACATGCATAACACTGTAATAAAAGCATGATCACACTGTAAATGCGAAGCAAAATTAAATAAAACAATAAAATTCACTGAGCAACATTTGTACCAAAACAATAATCTTCAGTACTTACAATCTAAGCGACGGAGCCGCCATTTTGTCGTCGTGACGCAACGCAAAATGGCAGCTCGTGTTCTCACCTCGACGTGTTCGTGAATGGCTAGTTATTAAGCGTTTTCATTATATTTAATACAGAACAGCTAATATTGAGAATAGTAACTGGTCAACCAGCGTGCATGACAATATTCCCATGCTCTAGACGTACTTAATCTGGCGTGTACCTAGGGCGGGTCAGGCGCTCGCGAGGCCGGGCCTATGCGAGTCAGACCTACACTTACCGTCAACATCTGAAATAGAGCGAGTTTGCTACAATCGGACCCCATTACTAAACGAGTGGCGAAAGAAAATGCTATGGAATTAGCTTTAAAATTTATTCAATGTAAATACTTCTCGTAACATTCGCAAAAACCAAGTTATTTTTTTTGGATAAATACATTTTCTTTAAAAGTTAAGAGCTCTCGTTTGATGTTCAGTGAAGCGTGAGGTGTCTCATTCATACTAAACTTTAGGCGTAGGTATACATTAGGACTAACGATAATAATTATATTAAATTATGTTAGAAAGGCAAACTCTGGATATACGTCAAAGTAATCGACATTTAGTAGCTCTAGTACCCCAGGGTAGTCGCGATAGGATAAAATGGTCCCAAAATTTACTATGAAATAAAACACGCAAGCTGCCCGAGTTGATCCACTAAATTCTTTTACAACAGACTCCTCGTAACTACTTACACAAAAAGCTAGTAAGACGAAATTCGAAAATTTTAAAAGTTAACTCTTAGATAATCAATCGAAGTCTAAATATTAAGAAAGTTTTTAAATTTTTAAGTTGTAGTTCTCTCATCGCCTATACAAAATATCACCGCTCATATACATAAAGACTTCAAAGACTCTTAACTTATGTACAAATACGTTTCTCTCTAAAATAGCAGTGTTCATTTCATGATAATAGAAAGACGTAACCTACTTACAAAAGGGTCGCTATCGGGTCGTAACAAGAACGCTCAGAACCGATGGTTACTAAACTACCTACTAAACTTCAACACTTAATTACCCTTAAACTATCGGTTCGGGAGATTACGCGGGAGATTGCGTTAAGTACGTGTCGCGTAAACGTAAAGCGGAGGGGGGGGGGGGGTAAAAGGGAGATCGGTGCGGTGCTCAGATCAGAATATGGTGGTTTCGGCGCGGGCGGCCGGGACGTCGTCCGCGTCGATGTAGGCGAGGTCGGAGGGCGCGGCGCGCAGGCGCGAGCGCAGCCCGGCCGCCGAGTGGGCCGACAGCCGCTCCTCCAGGTCCTCCAGCGTAGACTTGAAGGCGCGCACCACGCGCAGCTGCAACGAACCAATCCCCAATGCCGGCGCGCCCCTCCCGCACCCTCGCTACCCCAGCCTCCTCCCGCTTACCGACCGAGTGTGGTGTGGATTTGTGCGACGTCTGTATTCAGAGTACCGGCTAACATGCAACTATCCGAGTGACGATGGCGACGTGCATAGAACCGACGCTACGACACAAGCTATGGCCGACGATGGACCGTGGACGGACCGAGTGCCCGGGTGACGGACGGGGAGCATTCCGAAATAACTAATGCTTACGGGAAACCAGCGACACTCCGACGACGGCCCTTCTCCGCCAGCGATAGGGTTCGAACTATCGGAAATAATTGACAACACCCTGGAATGCGCGCGGGTGTCGCCTAGCTTTCCGTGGAAGGATGCCATGTGTCGAGAGATGAGTAGAGAAGTAGAATCGACGCTCACTGCACGGACTCTGACACAATCCAGTCGCATACATCATTCATCACTAATTTGCCCATAAGCAAACTAGATTTTAAACCTACCAAAAATACAAATCACAAGAAATTCAAAACCGATGTTAGCGAAGAAACAGTTCCTTATTACGCAGTACCCTACAGCTAGATCTATACAAAATGGTACTGCTGTAACAATCTGTACTGCGACTGGTCATTCTGATTTAGAATTCACCCACCTTTGTCAGATTTTGATCAAGACCTATTTATGTAATTTTACTTCAATTTTTCTAAATTTTTCACTGATTGGTTGATCCCCATGATAAGAAACATCGCAATTGAAATGAATCACTCGATGGTGTTTGTTTGATGGATGAATCTAAGTAAGAACTACGTCCACACAGCGAGCGTCGGTGACCTCAACGATGACACACGGGAACACTACGCACTAGGTGGAGGCAAACTGAGGGGTTGCACACATGGGTTGCAAACTTAGAGGGGAAATTTGCAAGGGTATGGATAGAGGGATGAAAGGTAAGTAACATATAAGAGGTTTGTTAGGAGGGTCGAAAAGAAGTTGAAAACATCAATCACTCGTTAGACACATACAATAGAATAGGGCTTTGAAAAGACTGGGTTTTACAACTTAAAGGTTGAAAAGTCAGTTTAGTACACCAGTCAGAAATAAAACGAAGGTTAAATTAGGAAGATAGAAGGGAAGAGAAGTCTTTGGTCTAGCCAGTAGTAGGTAGTTAGTTCAAAGGTCAGAATCAGAACATTAGACCTGCGAAAACCATTGGGTCTTCCGAGATTCAAGTCGTCTACATGAGACTAAGTCGAGGCGGACTAGTAAAGATTTGAGTCCAGAAAAGGGGAACCCCTTTTCTGTGCGTCTATCAACAGCATCCGCTATTACACCTCAGCTTCTCCACTATGCCATAAAGACCGTTTAGTCGTCATTTAAAAAGGGTAGTTATGAAATTAACCCACAATAGAAGTAAAAATTTAGTAAATGCGTTTGTGAAAACCAGAAGTTATTTATTTATTTAATCACATAATAGGAAAATGACAATTGAAGTCCAGAATGGGTCTCAAATGTCAAAATGAAGCCCATGTCCATTGCCAGTTGAATTACACAATAAGGCCCATGGTCAGACTTGAAATAGAGGCACATCAGGAAATATGTCAGAGGGAGTTAGAGAAAGAGGGACAGATTGTTAATAAGTCGTCAGAAATATCAGGACAGGTTAAAAACAAAGACACACACAATGGAATGCGGAAAATTGACTAAAGTAAGAGATCAGGGAGTAAGGGGTGGTCAGAAAAGTCAGACCAGGTTGACTTTAGTTGAAGATGATGAGGTCTGAAGACATACGAGGGGGTTTAGACCAGGAAAAGGGGGTCAGACCGACGGGGTTAGAACAGGAATAGAGGGGTTTGACCAGGAATAAGGGGTAAGACCAAGAGGGTTAGAACACAAATAGGGGGTTGGACCAGGAAAAGAGAGGGTCAGACAAAGAATACAGGTCAGAACAGGAAAGAAAGGGTCATGGTCAGCGGGGGTGTGCGTATACCGTCAGGGTCCGCCGGTGGCAGCGCGCCGGGCGCCGCGGCCGCCACTACACCTCCGTCTCGAGCACGGGCCGCGGCTGCCAACAACACCGCTCAACGGGCCGAGGCTCCGCGGTCCATTCCACACCGTCCTACCATCACCGCGCTTTTACAACTGGCAGGGCTAGGTGTGGCACGTGCTTGTCGACGTCATTATTTTGTTACCACGAGTTCTTTTAGTAGCGAAGAGAATGAGAATCAGCTGGCTTTTGTACCCTGTCATTCTCTTTTTATACGAAAATAAATATTTTATTGTCTCAGTGTAATCTAGTCTAGACAAAAGAGGTATGACAGCAAAGGTAAGGTAGAGCAAATAAAAAAATGTGTGTGTCATTATGTCACTAAATGGTTGCAAGCAAAAATCCCATTGCACAGGACATCACTATTTTAAAAGAGGCAAAAGGTTGTAAAGATCTGAGGGAATTCTGACATGGAACTTAGGATTTTAATCATGTTTTGTAATAGCTTATCATCATCATCATCATCTCAACTTGATAACGCCCATTGCTGGGTATAAGCCTCCTTTCTTTTATGCCAGTCTACTCTATCTTGTGCCTCACGCGTCCAAACATTCCCTACGACCTCCATTATGTCGTCGACCCATCGTGCTCTCGAATAGCTTATACATGAATATAAATTTTTGCAGTGGCAAAATTAAATTTTCAATATATTTTTAACTAGTCTGTCCATTTAGCTGCCTTTTCCTAGGCCATGGTTTAGTGTTTTTCCCAAGACTTTTGTAGTGTTGGTGTAATTTATAATATTATTACTAGCTATTAGTGCGAAATAATTTTAGGTGAATTTTCTTTAATATACTGTGTGAATTTATTCATTTTGAATGTTATCTAGTTTGTTTAACTTTTTTCGTGTAAAAATGATGACGTCGAACCTTTTAAATATATTTTTATTAGCACGATGTCCCACATCTGACCCTACCACAAGCAGGCCAACACGGAAATTCAGACCCTTTGTATGGAAGAAAAGAACATAAACAAATAAAACAACCAAAAAAGAACCATTGTGTACTGTGTACGTTGCGTGTAAGGCCAGCGGCGGCCGTGTCTCATGTACGAATATGACCACGAGTGCCGAACCAAATGTAAATAACATAATGGAAAATGAAGAGGGCGAGGCCATAGCTTAACCCGGAAGACGCTAAGCCTACACGACGAAGGAAGTGATCCTACTGATGCTTGGAAAGGGACCATAGTGCACTACTATCCAACCTCACACCTATTTATTGTATCTGTTGATATTTACAGGATTCTTGTCAACGAATACCATTTGTAGTGGTAGCTCGCATCGGTTATTTAGGTACGTGGTTTAGTGACTAACATTGAACATCTAACATGCGTTATTCTGTTAATTCAGGAGCCAGGACGTTATCGTTTCTTTAGTTAGTGTTTGACGGTTTATAATTGTGGAAAATTAAATTTAGTCAATTTTTGTAACCCGATTCGTTATTTAATATTTGCACAATTATATCGCCAAAACAAAGTTAGGAAGCTGAACAGAATCACTGCTTAGTTATATTATTTTGTTAATACACTCTTTGAACTTTTTTATTCTACATACATATACTCACCTTGAGCACCGCCTGCATCTATATACAGTTACATACCGACACTACATCAAGCCTAACAGGTCTAACGCAAATCAACACAAAAAAGGCAATAATTTGACAAACGCAAGGCCACTACTTTAACCCTCAGTTTGACGCTTGCACCCACCTGACTGACAAACACACCCTGACACACGTCTAAAGGGACAACATTCACAATGAAAAACAAAACAAAAAATAAACACAAACAAAAAGAAATAAACAAAAAAACACTGACAACACAACGGCAAAGGAAAGGTACGACCGATTATATTCTGTGTTAGTATCGAGCACGCGGCATGCTCTACGTGTGTATTCCTTTTTAAATTTATAAATTGCAAGAAAAATCCACTCCACACTCAAATGAACGGTCATATCCAACAGCAGTAACTGAACACAACTCTGTACAAATGAACAAAACTCAAACCAATATCAAACATAATGAGATTATTGGACTGTTTGGTTACTGCATACAACTGTTGGTCGGTAGCGCGGGTTAGTCGTGCCCTCGGGACATAGCGAGGATGTACGGGTTGGCGTTTCACAAGCAAAAATACTATTCTTAAAAGTAACAAAAAAAAAACAAGACAAAAAATAAAAAAAATAGTGAAAAAAATCAAACAGTCAGTATGACTCAGAGTTAACATAAAAGATAGATAGAAATAGATAGTCATATTCATACTGCGATGTGGTTTTGTTTAGTGATCTAACGAGCACATAGTAACTGTTTGGGTTCATGAGGGATAAGTAACATTGTCACAGCCTACAGAGCATGCTAATAGAAAGGGGTGGTATAGTCAATTCAGGTATATAATAGTAAAAATAATATATGTATATATAAGAACCGGGAAGCGTCAGACTGTATCGTTGCGGCAACATGCACGGCGGTTAGTCGCGTATGCTAACTAGTGTAACTAACGGGAGCCCCGGTCTCATGACAAATCAGAAAGAGACAGGCGTACATACGGGAGATCAGAAATATATAACATAAAATATAATACTGTCGTGTTGATAGTAGAAAATGTCATGAAACCAGGTTAGAAATGAAAGTCAATTTTGGAAAACTAAAATTTTTCTAGTGTAGCTTTGTTCGGTCACCAATTTTTTTAATCTAGGAAGCGAAATATATAAATATATTAAATTAGTAACCGAACAATATTAAACTACTGTAATTATGGGCCAAATAATAAAATAGCAGTTCTACATTACTCTGTCAAGTGTTTCTCTGTGTAGGTACAAATAAACCCGAAAGGAACAGAAGATAGGAATATTGAAATGAAATTAAAAATAGACAAAACTATAAAAGGAAAACAAAAAATAAATTAATAAATTAAATATGTAATCGTACGGTTATTTTGAGAGATTTTATCAAATTATTTTGTGTATATATTTTTTTATTTTTAATGATATGCCGATATTCTCCGGCTTGTACAATAGAAATTAAAGTGTAAAAATCAGCGTTATCTCTATTTTGCTTCTAAACGATTCTATAATGGATGCAGTATTGAAAATGGTGGTATATTGGTTTTGTATATTATGCAAAAATAGTAAAAGTATATATAAAATGGACAAGAATACTGTATAACTTAGCGGTAGGATGCCCAAGGTCTCCGCTGTGTTGACCTGTTGACTATGCTGATATATATCTTTATTATAAGTATAGTATATATAATATATACTGATTAGCTGTAAACTCAAAACTTATCCCTCTTAGTTATTTCTTAGATTTTTCTGCCACTCCTATCGGTAATTTTATAATTTCTATTAAAAAATGTCGTGAAATACATCATGTTGAAACCAACTTACATGATGTTATCCATGACATAAGAAAATCAAGCTGTGGGCCGTATTTTCAATTATAATTATTTAATATTAATAATATTTAAAGCCAAATAAAGCTGCAATTTAAATAATAAAATTTTATTCAAAAGCCCACAGCTTTTCAAAAAATATTGCGAAGTGTTTAGATTTAACTTGTATCTCCATAAAAAGTCCTTACTTTCTTTTTATGAGAAATATTAACAAAGAAGTACTTTAACAAACTTGTGTCTTCAAAACATGATTTGATTTACAATTCGCAATATCTTTATGAAATATAATTAAATATATTTCTCACCAACAGGTGTTACAAAACGATTAATATCGTAATGTATCAACCTGTATATGGAAAACCCAAATGTAACCCACAAATACCCTGATGAGTCGAAAACTTCAGTCTTATGAACTCTCTTTTAACCTAATCCCTGACAAAAACATATAACATCTACCCACAAAAAACATATACCTACCCAAAATTTTTACTTCTATCTGCCTTTATCAAATTCTAATATTACCCCTATTTCACCCCTCTTTTCGAGTAACCTTTCCACATTACAAACACAGAAAACAACAAAAATACTTATATTTCCCTCAACACAAACCACCCCTTATATCCCATACAAATAACCTCTTTTACCCCCCAACATATATTTATTTTGCATTATCCCTTACCCACGACATATCCCTAATAACCATCTATATTTTTCTCCGTTCCCCGCTTTTAGTGTATATGCACACACACTCCGTGTACCCATTCCCTATCAACCATCTATATTTCTCTGTACCCCCTTTGACCCCAATTCCCTATCAACCATCTACATTTTCCGTTCCCTTTATACTCCCATTCCCTATCAACCACACATTTCTCAATACCCCTTTTGACCCCATTTAAGTTGACATGTGCGTACCTGCGTCTGCAGGCGCGTGAGGCCCCTAATCCAGAGGATCTGGCCGGCGCGCGGCTTCTTGTCCAGCTCGTTATCGTAGTCTGGGCCCGGCTGGATGCTTTCTGGGTCCGGCTGGCCGCGGCCCCATCTGACCGTACCACACGATAGCTTAGTACTAAGGCCTTAGGCTACGGGGTGGGTATAAATTGTCCACTCGTATGAGCTGTTATTTAGGCTACCAGAGTGGGTATTTTATTTATCAGGAAACCATCGGAATTGATGGTCGTGAGTACGAAATTGGTTGCGATTTTTGAACGAATTATGGGAAGTTTTAAATTCGTCGGAATCTTACCATAAGTTAAAGACGCCTGGACCAATTTACAAAAATAGTCCTTTATTTGAAAGGGTCTTCGCAAGTTGACAATTTTGTTACTGATGTATTGATACTTTTCCCGTAAAACTTCCTTCTCGCTTGTAATTTTCTATCTGATGATATTCTTAAGCCATAGGTAAGTTGGTAGGTATACCCACAATAGATTCTTGGGGATCTTACGTCGGCAAGAATTTTGTCGACAATGTATATTTTAATATAGTTTTTTTTTATTTGCCAGTGTTTTGGACACGCTTCCGACTGACAGTGACCTGGATTAGTTGAGCTATCTATAGATCGTTTCTAACGATCCTTAGATAGCTTGACTAATCCAAACGTATTTTGTAAATATATGTAAATAGTAGCTTAGTTTCTGTAAATATTTTTTTAATATTGTATACCCACGATAATTTCTTGGCAATTCTATAAAGACTAGCTACATAATTAAGGCAGTATACTCACGACAAATTCTTGGGGATCTTGCGCGTGGGCACGGTGGTGACCAGCTGCGCCCACACGAGCGTGCCGGCTCCGAAGAACAGACACCACAGCCACTGGTCTATCGAGAGACCCGCCGTGCTGAACGCCATGCCTCCAAACTGGATTATTACCACCTGGAATAATGAAATCGTTTATGGATTGGATGATTACCACATGGAAAAATTAATATATTTATTGTCTTTATATTCTTACTAGCTGACCCGCGCGCGCCTGCGTCTGCGCATTGTTTCGTCAACGATCTTTGGAACTGCCTTGCACAACCCCTAAGGGGAGTTTCTCAATTTATACCGAGTTTAGAGTGAATCGGATCAAGGAATAAAATTTTCCATATAAACTGGACCACCCTGTATACAATTTTTTTGTCATAAGAACCTTCTCCTTACAATAACAAACACAACAAAAAAAAAAAATAGTGAAATCGGTCCAGCCGTTCACACGTGATGGCGTGACCAAGGGATATAGGGATTCATTTTTATATATAGAGATATTTATATTCTTGTTGTTACATGGTTGTTGTTGTTGTTTATAGCCTGTACTGTCAGGCCTCCCATTGTTTTTGTTAAACAATACATAAAGTGATTAACTTCTTATCGTGTCACCAGTTCTGTCGAACCAGAGTGGTGAAAGGATTTTAAGTGCGCCTCAATGAGGCTCCTTTCGTGCACTTGACACATGTTTTCGAACTTTGTAGGTTCTACGACATGTCGGTTTCTTCACGATGTTTTGCCCGGTAGACGTCTTTACCTGTACTGCAAAATGATTCAGTTTTTATGACAAGCCTAGTAAATTTTATTATTAGTAACTTTTCTTATCATAGGTCATGGTACGTTAGATCGAAGCAGTTCAATTTTGGACCTAAACTGGATCGCAATAAGAGCTCATAGTAGCTGTATCGTTGCCATAAATGTAAATTCTTATAATATTTCAAATTTCGAATACGTATACTGATTGATGTTTAAAATGCGCGCGAGGTAAGGTAAGACAGCTGATTCGCTGTCGCACGTCACGTACTCGTCACCTATTGGAGCATCGGATACCTGTATGAGAACCCCATCTTACCACCGCTCGCGCGGTGTGTGGTTCCCTCTGTGAATGTTCATCGTTACGAAATCTACTTCAAATCGTGTGTGAAAATTAGAAAACTCAAGAAATTACTCTTTCCCAAGTGCTGTGTTGTAGTATTGAAGATTGCGATAGATCCAGGGACATTTCGTCTGGTGGAACTCAACGAAGGCCCGGCGCAGTCCAAGGTACGTGACGTTTGATTATACCGAGCCTTGTGCGTGTGATCGACATCTTTTAAATATACGTATTCGTCTCAAAGTATTGTAGCTTTAACCGCTATTTTGGAAACCGAAGCTACAGTAGCCCTAAATTCTACACATCAACAACTTAAAAAACATACACAAAGAAAGACATACACAAAACTTCATGTGATACACGTTTACATCAGGATCAATCACGAATGCTTTTGAAGATCTGGAACCTTTCCGAAGACATGCCTATCTTTCTAAACACATTCCCCTTTATTACAAAAAAATATGAACCGAGTTCAGCGAAGCACTGACTAAAAAACTGTCCCTAGAAAAACGATCTTTAAATACTCGTACATAGAACGCTTTTTTGTGGCAACAGTTTTGTTTTGTATTCAAGTAAGGTTTAACTTTTTTATAATAAGGCCAATTTAACTCACCTGCGACAACGCAGTACCGATCCATATGGAGTAGAAGATGGGGTTGGTGAAGAGACCTTGGAACACGTTCCTCTGTCCGTGTATCTTACGCGCGTTGATTTCGTTGAAAAGCGTCATCATAACGAAGGTATTGAAGATAATTGTGAAGTGCTGAGAGGGTTCCGAGTTCAGTTGCTGATTCCTGCCCGATGGGATGTTCAGGATTTTGTCGCCTGGATATACAAACATACATTATGAATCCAGAAGATTATACATACATTATGAACCCTGAAGATACATACACTTCGCCCAACGGATCGAGGCATTCGGGAAGTAAGCCGTTTGTCTCGCAGTGAACGCTTTTTCATACAAAATTGTGTTCTGCGCAGTCATCGGCTAACTTCACGAATGCCTAGATTCGTTGGGCGAACTGTACTATATAAGATACTTCAAACGAAGGTGAAAATTTGTGAGTATGTTTAGATGTTTCTTTCAGTCACACCTAAACCAATGATCCGATTTGGATGAAACTTGGAATAGGCGTAGATAGTGACCTGGAATAGCATATGCTATTCAAAATGTTGGTACCTCGCGGGCGAAGCCGCGCGCAGTAGCTAGTAGTACATAAATTATGACACAATCTAATTCAAGGTTCGGGCAAGCTTCCGAATGGCAGTGGCCTGGTTCAATTGAGCTATCTATAGATCAGTTCAATAATGGTTTGACTGATTCCACTGTATTTTGTTTTATGTAAATACTAGCTGGTACCCGCGACTTCGTCAGCAAAATAATTCTCTTCTGATACTTTTAAAAATAAAAATGCAATAATAGCGCCATCTCGACCTCAGCCATAGAACAGCAACGCCATCTAGTGACTTTAAGTCTAACACTTTAAGTCCCCATACAAAATTTCAATCCTTATTTCACGCCCTTCATGATTAGTTTTGAAAAAAAAAAGTAGCCTATGTCCGTCCCTGGGACATAATCTTTATCCATGTCATATTTCAGCATCATCTGTACTGAACAGATGATGGTTTAGGCGTGAAATGGTAACAAACAGACAGACAGACAGACACATTTTACTACATAATAGATGGCGCCACAGGAAAAATTAGATCGCGCTATCGTTGCGCTTTGGGGAACGTAACATATAAACTCGCTAATCCTCTACTTTTCAGCTTTATAATATTAGTATGGATAAATAAATATCTAAGATTCTTCGTATTATTTCCGAACTTGAAGCTTCTTAATAGTGAATAGATTCAGAAGGTAGCCTAATTCTTAATATTCTTAATAAGAATTTCTTATAAAAAAACTACCCCTTGAACGAAAGCATGACTACCGTCAGTTGTAGTCTTTTGTGTGTAAACTTTACGAGGCCTTAACGCCGTTAGTACACCGACGCATTCGCATCGACAAATCGCATCCGACAAGGACGCACCTATGTCATTAGCTATGTGCAAGAGTGAGACGTGGGTTCGCATCGCTTCGTCGGTGTACTAACTCCGTAAAGGTAAAAAAAAACACATCAACCCCAATAAGATACTGACCAACAAAAAGCAGTGAGAAGATGATAAACAGCTGGTAGATGGCCTGGCCCAGGATGTTCTTCATCATGGTACGGCTGATGAGTGGCTTGGTTCGTCCATAAGGCTTCCGTTGGAGTAAGTCAGGGGTCGGCATCTCAGTGGCCAACGCGAGGGACGCTAGCGTGTCCATGATTAGATTCACCCATAACATTTGTACAGCCTGGAACGAGATAGATTTGTTTAGGACTAGTTTGATTACTTTAAGAACTGCTCATTCTTAGTTTATATCTGAAATAACATTTTACCATGTTTATTTTAAACTAACTGCGCTCCCGCGGTGTGACCCGCGGTCCCTCAGGATTTTTTCGTTTTTTCGGGATAAAAGGTAGCCTATGTCCTTCCCTGGGATACAACCTTTAACTATGCCAAATTTCAGCTTAATCTGTTTAGCGGTTTGGGCGTGCAAGCGTAACAAACAGACAGATAGACAGACCGACAGAGTTACTTTCACATTTATAATATTAGTATGGATATGATGTGAGTGTAACAACGTACGTTGTAGGTAAGCGCGGGATTCGTTTGCAATTAACTACCTAAAGTACATCGTAATAAAGTACAAATCACCTTCTACCTAAAGTACATCGTAATCTAAAGTACATCGTAATAAAGTACATATCACCTTCTACCTAAAGTACATCGTAATCTAAAGTACATCGTAATAAAGTACAAATCACCTTCTACCAAAAGTACATCGTAATAAAGTACAAATCACCTTGAGCGACTGCGACACTTCCAAATCAGCATTGCAGGGTAGGATTCGATTTTATACCTAGACTACTTAGTTATAAAGTCCAAATTACCTTGAGCGGCGAGTCCTGGATCGCGCAAGCACCAATGAACGCGACAATAACAGCCACAACGTTGACAGTCAGTTGGAACTGCAGGAACTTAGCGATCGAGTCGTACACGTTGCGACCCCACATGACTGCTTTCACGATGGAGCTGAAGTTGTCGTCGGTCAGGATAATATCGGAAGCTTCTTTGGCCACGTCCGTACCTGCGATACCCTGGAAGATTGATTCATTTAAGTGGTTGATAACATAACTGTGATTTTATAGTGCTAAGAATGAATTAATTAATTTTCCTTTCGATTACTTTAGTTCGTTCATTCACTGACGAAATAATGATGGCAGATTTGCGTAAGCGGAAACAGCGACAGCTTTACACGAATGCCTTGTCCATCAGTTATAATTCGTTCATTCATTCGCTCTCAATCATTCATTCGATTGAATTGATTGACGACCTCTGTAGCGCCTGCGACGCAGAAGGTTGCGGGTTCGATCCCCGCCGCGAGACCAATGTTTGTATGATCTACAAATATTTGTCTCGGGTCTGGGTGTTTCTATGTATAATATGTATGTATTTACAAACAAAAAGTATATACACAAGCTCTGCTTACTTTGGGGCTAGATGATGCTGTGTGAAAAGTCCAGCATTATTTATATCCCGTTCATTCGCATAATTATCATAGAGCAGATTTATCATTATAGTCTTCGGTAGTCACTTCATGATTATCAAATGTCAGAGCAACTATCATTCTATCAATCATTCATTCGTTCGCTCTCGACCATTCCAGCTCTCATTCATTCGTTCACTTACCATAGCAAAGCCGACATCAGCCTTCTTCAATGCAGGTCCATCGTTAGTACCATCGCCAGTTACAGCGACGACTTCACGCGTATCGAAAGCTTTACTTTCGATCATACCCTTGACGAGCGTGTATTTGTCTGTGGGTGAAGAACGGGCTAACACACGTAGTTTCGGCCATACTTTGTCCAGTAATAGTTGTTGCACCTGTAATATAGATATGTTAATAAAATAAAATTACACAAAATGATCGTATCTCGACCTCTGCTATAGTAGAAACGCTACCTAGATTTTAAAAAAAGTAAAAAGCTGTTTTGACCTCGGTGATATAGATGGCGTTCTAACCAAAGCCAAGGAAAAAATATTTTGAAATAAAAAAAAAATATTTATACTATTGCAAGTTGTCGAGAACAGAAGGGGAAAGATGGTCGGCCATCTTATACGACATGACAGTTTCATCAAGAACATTATAGAAGGGAAAGTGGAAGGAAGATGAGGAAGGGGAAGACCAAGGATAAGCTACATGAGCCAAGTGAAGGAGAAGGTAGCTGTCATGTCGTATAATGAGGTCAAGGAAGCAGCCCTGTAAAGAGATACATGGAGAGGGATTCATCAGTTGTGCCGACAAGGAGTAAGTCCTTAAATAAGAAGAAGAAAAAAAAAATCCTAACTTCGGATGTATTGATGAGTGGGAATATACATGTTATATTTTATCATTAATGTTAAAATAATTTATCATGCAAAATAAAAATAAAAAAACTGGCTGCAAAAAGTGTCTCAGGCGGTCACCCATCATCTTTATGACCGCGCCCAGCGTTGCTTAACTTTGTTCCCCATACAAACTTGCAACCCTTATCACGCCCTCTTATGATTATTTACAAAAAAAAGTAGCCTATGTCCGTCCCTGGGGTATAATCTTTATCCATGGCAAATTTCAGCTTTATCTGTTCAGCGGTTCGGGCGTAAAAAACAGACAGAAAGAGTTACTTTCACATTATAATATTAGTGTGGATTACTTTATTTGCTAAATCAGTGGCGTAGCTAGGTAGCCAAGGGCCCTGGTGCAGAATAAACCGGGGCCCTAACTGAACGGTTTAGGTTTTATCAAGTTAAAATATGCAGGGTGTGGCAAAATGTAAACGTATTAATTTTTTTGTAAAAACTTAAGATCTAATAATGCAGTTATTTTTAATTTCAAAATAATCATACCTATAGTTTCCTAAGAACAAAACCTTCCAGACTCTCGGGACTCAGAGTCCGAGGGCCCCTTGAGCTTGGGGGCCCCGGTGCTAAATATTTATTACTTACCTCTCCATTGGTGTCTCGGATGCGTTTATTGAACTCCTTGCCTTCTATAATAAGGAAGTCGTCCGTCGGCTTCAATATGCCACATTTCATTGCGATGGATCGAGCGGTGTTCACATTATCACCTGTCACCATACGCACTGTGATACCGGCCTTCTGGCATTTACGGATGGCTTCGGGTACCTAGAATGAAAAACAGGTTCACGACTGTCACATTTTCAGTAGAAAATAAAGGTTTTCAAACATAAAAATCAAATTAAAAATTTGAAATTCACGCCAAAACGCTCGTTGGTGTCATGGCGGCTGTTATGACGTCACAGCTCGCACAACAACCAGCTAAACAAAATGCACAGTTTTGGTCTATACAGGCGGTGGATAATCTAAGGTCTGTACTGGAAGATGACGTCAGGCGCTCTGATTGGTGTACAGCTATCATGGCGGATTGTTGTATTTTGTAGGTTTATTTTATTAAATAATTTAATAATCTCGACATTATTAGGACAATAAATGCATTTTTCTCAATCCTTCAATCCTAGTTTATTAGATCAGTTAAATTTTATGGCGATTCTGGATTACTGTCATCATGCCTATTTAAGGTTTTTGGAAGTCAGCGACGTGTCGAAATAAAGAACAGTCGAAATTCAGAGGTACAGTACGCACAACCAATCTTTAGCTCTCTGAAGTTAGGTGCACTAAACGCAGGTTTGCGCGAGTAGGCGAGATAGCACGATGCAAGAAACTAAGCGAGCGAGCGAGGCAGCTATACAACGCTGTCTTTGTCTTCTAGGCGTCATCAAATATAGATTCTGCACAGCTACTTCAGAGAGCTAAAGACTGGTTGTGCGTACTTATTGTTAGTTCTTTTGAACCAGTGTGTTGAAAGGATGCGCCTCCAAGATGCTCGTTTCGCGGTTTTTAATTTTTTGGTTCTACGACATTTACAAAGGCAGTTTTTTTTTTGTATTTATTATAACTTACTTCAGGCCTGACGGGGTCTTCGATTCCGACTACGCACAAGCAAGTCAGGTTGTTCACGATATTGTCTTCATCATCCCAATTGGGCTCTTGGTCTATGTGCACCTGAGAATATATAAATACGTTGTTATTGGAACGTTACGTTACGGTATCGAGGATAGAGGCTAGAAAAAAAAGCGTTAGATTTCACCGTCACGACACATAGGTCTAAACGTCACAGTGCGAAGTGCGCAGACGCGAAACAGTCCAAAGATTATTGCTTTGTTAGTACGGAAGAGCGTTTCTAGGATTTTAATATTTGACAAATGCCAAATGTCAAAGTTGAAACTTCGTTCCAACCGAGTGTTCCACGACACTCACGTACTTTTTTTTACTAATTGAAAGGACAGAAAATACAAAGCAGAGTGTGTTCATTTCAAGCTACGAAATAAGAATAGTTTTAGATAACCCAGCTTTAACTCCTGATAGTTGGGATAATAGTTCGACTTATCCTCTTAAAAAAAATAATTAAAATAATGCTGGACATTTCACACAGCATCATCTAGCCCCAAAGTAAGCTGAGCTTGTGTTATGGGCACTAGATGCCTGATATACTACTTATATACTTTTTGTTTGTAAATACATACATATTATACATAGAAACACCCAGACCCGAGACAAATATTTGTAAATCATACAAACATTGGTCCCGCCGCGGGGATAGAACCCGCAACCTTTTGCGTCGCAGGCGGGCCTTCGCCCACTGCGCTACAGAGGTCGTCTTATTGGCAACACCTTATATTATTTTGATAGGGGGGCAGATCGAACTTTTATTATGTTATTGGGGTGACAGATGGAACTTATATTTTCTCCTTACAAAACTCCTTGAGGATCGGAGGGCCAAATAAAAGTGCTATAACCGATAGAACAAAGCAAAAATTTCGACTGCGACGAACAAGGATTCCGTAGCCGAATTGGTAAAAGGCGACTCCGGCTTTAGGAGGATCGTCGTATCATTGCGGGTTCGAATCCGCGTTCGAAACCGCTGGTCACAAGCAGCCATTGATTTAGTCAAGTGATCAAGCCATGGGTTTCATTAACCTGCCATATCGCGAGTGAACAAACCACATTCGCTGTCCCGCTCGCACTCAGAGTTGTAATATTCCGTGTCATTATGAGCTCTAATGCCTGGAAATAAGAGCTATACCTGGTTGATCTCCGCCTTGCCGGGCACAAAGTCGCGGAAGGCCACCGAGATGGTTCTCAAGCCGTCGCACGCCATGGGTTCAATGACCTGCCGTACGAGACGTTCTTGCATATCGCGGGTGAACTTCTCCAACCTTCCCTCGTGGCCGTAGATGAATGCGCATCTAAACATTATTAAATAAACTTAGGCCTTTACATCTATTTCAGATGATTTATACAGCGTCAGGAGGCAACCTATGCCTACACTTAACGGGACGCTGTAGTGCCTGGGACATTGTTTGAGATGGAATAGGCTTGCCCAGCACCTAAACCATCCTCTCAGCTTAATCAGCCGCACACAGGAGAGACGACGTCAATACGTGTGGAGCTGACTAAGCTGCGGGTTTCCTTACGATGTTTTCCTTCACCGTTATGAGCTCGTGTTAAAGCGCATATAAATTTTTCGAAACGAAAAATCCAGTGATGCAAGCCCGGGATTCGAACCCACGTCCTTCGGATTGAAAGTTGAGGATTGAGAACCCCATTCGACCAACACGGCTCTTAACCATTATTAAATAATAAAACTAACAAATAAACGTAGTATAAAGTTATGCCAGGTATAAACCTGAGAAGAACCATAGTAAATTTTCGTTTATTCATAACTTTATACCACGTTTATAAGACCATTAAATTACATTAAAGTCCACTTTGATATAAAAAAAATATATTATAAAAACTCACTTTTTGAGTACAATCTCGGAAGCTCCTTTCGTGTACAGCCGATAACCGCCCTTATAGGGTATCACAGTAGACATACTCTTGCGTACAGAGTTGAAAGTGTACACTTTGTGAAGACTCTCTTCTGTGTGACGTTCCCGTACCGCTTCGTAGCTCTGCCCCAACGCTACTACGAAGCCTAGAAGCGCGCATTCTGTCTTGTTGCCGACTTGCATTGGCGGTCCGGTCGGTTCTTGGGAGGGCTGTGGACAAAATCTTCGTTAATACATCTATTTTTTAAATATACACAATGTTTTTTAATTATTACCGTCTGCCCCCACGCGGTGGCAGACGGTAACACTTATGGCTTACTACCCCTGCGGCAGTGATTATAGACTGTAACATAAAATTGCTACGAATTGAGCCCTATTAGTCGAATGGGGTTGTGCCTCGACTTTCAATCCCAGAGTGGTGGGTTCGAATCCTGTCCGTGCATCAATGTCTCAGGCAATACAGCGTCCCGTTAAGTGTAGGCATGGATTGCCTCCTGATTCTTCTTCTGGTCGTATCACGTAGTCCTGTCGAACTTGTGTGCTATAAGAACTCCTCTCAAATAGAGTTTTCGTACATTTACCATGACAAAAGAGGTAGCTAAGCTATTGGCAGAGATGCCCTCAATGTCTTCTCGTTGCCTTCAGATTCTTCTTCTAAAGTCAATGGTTCTTTCCAACCAGTGTGCTGAAAAGACACTCAATCTCCTACACTCACCATGATCCTGGAGGTGAAGGCGCTGTTGATGGAGATACCCTCGATCATTGTCTCGGCGACGTCTGGCGGCAGGTCGCGGTAGTTGGGGGTGACCTTGCACAGCTTCTCGCAGATGTACGACTGCACCACGGTCATCCGGTTGGTGGTCAGAGTGCCTGTCTTGTCTGAGCAGATGGCTGTCGCGTTGCCCATTGTCTCGCAAGCGTCGAGATGCCGGACCAAGTTGTTGTCTTTCATCATTTTCTGGAATTAAAATTATCGTTGGTATAATATTAATAGGCCTCAATGCAGCAACGACTGGCGGCATAGTTAAGAAAAAAAGGATAAAAAAAAATACTTCTTCACACATTTTCCTTCAAGAACGTCCAGCCAACCGTTGCCACGCAACAAGACCCTTGTTTGAAATTTCCAAATGTTCCAATTTAAAAAAAAAAATTGCCTTTGACTCTAAAAAAAGGCGACTAATGTTGGACGTACCGGGGGCGAAGGGTAACTAAAATTCCCGCTCGTCCCCGATGGCGATGAACCGTGGGGGTCAACGGGAATAACCCTCTCTGAGCACGCCCTTAGATTCCTTGAACAACTTTGCTATAAGAAAAGTCTTTAAAAGCCTAGATTAAGAATTTAATTCTCTTCGGAATTTCATAATGATAATTCCAATCGATGTCTCTATCGCGCATTGACAGAGTGAGCGAAAGAGATTATACCAGCATCAGGACATCAAAGTTAACGCTTGTTCTCCTTTCGTGTCGATTGCTAATCCACAGTTATTTTGTGGATTATTCATCATGGTAGAAGAATTTTCAAAACGGTTCCGTTACAAGGCTCTTTATATCTAATATATAAATGTATTATCACTAGATTTGATTTATTTTATAAGTTTTATGTGAAATGAAATGAAATGAATTTATTTGTCAGAAGAATGGTTATATAAAGATTTTAGATATTAAGTAAGTGTCACATTCTCCACCGCATTAACACGGTATACAAATTCTTAGTCTTACATACCAAATAAATCTTCAAATTTAATCATGTCACAATTTAAATTCAACATGCAATAGTAAATAAAAAATAATAAAAAATTAAAAGATTGATGTCAAGCTCTACATTATCAAATTAACTAATAATTGAATTGTGTCAGGGATACGTTCCTACGTGATAAATACTATAGACACTGCGTTACCGTGTCCAGCTGTTACCAGGGAGCGCCGCGTGGAGACTTCTTCCTTGCCCCCCTAAGTTAACTATTCTGCATCTGCCCCTATATCTATCTCCATCTCACCTTGACAGAATAAGCGAGAGAGAGCGTGACGGCAAGCGGCAACCCTTCAGGCACAGCCACCACCAGCACCGTCACTCCGATGATAAGATGTTTCACGAGGAAGTTGATGTAGGTAGCCTTCCAAGGTAGACCCTTGATCACAAACATTTGTACGCAGAACTGGATCACGAGGATAATGACTGTGAGTACGGCAATTGTGGAGCCGGCGTAACCAATCTGTGGATTTATGGAGGGTTAGTACACAATTACATACTATGGAAATTCCTAAAATAAACCATCTTCATCGTAAAATGTATATGCGCTTTAACACGTGCTCTAAACGGTGAAGGAAAACATCGTGAGGAAACCAGTTAGTGTTCTTATAGGCGGCGATGGGCTTGCAACCTGTCACGTATGGAATACTAACTTCTGCAGAATGTGGACATGTATCAAATATGTGTTTGGACATGCCTCTGACTATCCCCTTAGACATCTTCAAAGGATCTGGAATAAGTAACATAAAAAGATCCGAGAGAATGTCTACCGCACCTTGGGGATACAGTCGTGAACCTGTTTACGTTTTTTTTTAATCGGCCGTATCCACAGGAACGCTCCCCTATCACTCGTCATCTCCGCATACACTCCTTTCCTACCCAAATCATCTTGCACACACACAATCAATGTTTTAGATCAATTCTCTTACGGTGCCTCAGGTAAAACCACAGAATATGTGGTTAAAACTTTAGATTGTGTGTACATCGATATTACGTAAACACTATTATCAACGGGATAATTACCATGATTTTTGAGTTTTATGCCGAAATATCGGGAAACAACAAAACTCAAAAATCATGGTAATTTTAATTATCCCGTCCATAATAGTTTATGTTAAAAACCATGATAGTTTCAAAATACATCTCAATATTACGGTTAAGATAAGTCTGTAATGATATCTGTGGGTTGTTTTAAGCCTGTACTGTCCCACAGCTGGAAAAAGGCTTCCGCTCGAGTCTCCAGGTTATCCGATGTGTGTCATCATCATCACTCATCATTGACTCTTACGTTTATTCCAGGCGGTAGAAACAGTGCCCCCTCAGATGGCCTTTAGATAGATAGATAAACGATATTTGACACACATAACATTACACAGACACAAAAACAAAGACAAGTAACAAGTAGGTAGGTGCATAGGTAAACAACAAACACGTATTCGGGCACCTACATAGGTGGGTGCAACAGTGGTCTGTGTGCTGTAGTGAGCCAACAAGGTCCAGTCTCAGCTTATTGTTACTCCATGCCCGAAGGCACAGAGTAACGCTGATTTTCATTTTTTTTCCTTTGTGGCTATATATATCCAACACAATAAATAAAAGATTCAAACCTGAATAGCCAGTTTAGTGAGTTTAGCCTGCAGCACAGACTTTTCCTTCTTATGGCTTGCTTCGGGAGCTGGCTTGTCAGATGGCGGTGGCACGTGGTTGTCGTCGGGGCGCGCGTGGTTGCCGTGGCTGTTGCCCGACGCTGGGAGGGTTGCGTCGTCGTCACCTGTGGTTGCCACGACTTTACAATCTAATCTCAAGCGCTGGTGTAGCTTTTGATAGATCGAAGTTAAGCAACGTTCCATCGATCAGTATTTTACATTCAAGAATGCGTATTCTGAAAGAATACGCATTGACATACGAATGTTTCGGTTATTTTTTAATTTTTAATGAATACCTAGAGACAAATGTATTCATCAGACTAGTTTAAAACCAATAATAATCATGCAGTATTTTTACTAAATTTTCCTACCATATCATACTAACTAATATTCTGTCAAACTATATTAGGTATATATTAAGTACCTACTTATAAATATTCTATTAGGGAATCGGAATAAAATACGCTGGTGGACAAATTAATTGTTCAAATTATTCAAATTTTAACCAACTGTGTGCATAAACATCGATATGTTACTCAAATACTCAACTGACAAATTAAACGTGACATATTTTAGTAAAATGAAATAAACTGCCATACGTTTAGAAGAGGAAAATGCAAACCGCAATCAGTAAACACGCAAAAGTGAAAATTATTAACAAAGTTTACTAAAGTGTACTAAAAATTAGTTAAAAACTAAAATGCTACTAAATGAAAATGGGAGGTGTTGTCTAAAGTTTTTAGTCACATAGTTGTGAGATTACTTAAGAGTTTAAACTACGGAGTACACTAAAGGACAAGTTAAGCTACCCTTTACTAAAAAAAGCTTGTAAGCGACGGAAGTAAGCACCAAAATACCGGCGTACAGTTCGCCCAACGTATCTATGCATTCGTGAAGTTAGCCGTTTGTCTGCGCAGTGACAGCTTTTTTCATACAAAATTGTGTTCTGCGCAGACAAACGGCTCACTTTACGAATGCCTAGATCCGTTGGGCGAACTGTACTTAACTTTGCCCCTCAGTGTACAGAAGGTGTATAAAAGCGGGTCGTAGCAAAGGATTACTTACCGGATAGGCTCTTCCTCTGCGTCCCTTTTTTCTGCTGCTTTTTAGCCTCTACTTTCATCAATTCCGTTGTCATTGAAATGTATGGTTCAATGATATTGGATTGTATGACATCATGCAGTCAATACGACATTAACACGATGCATTTGTGTTTAATTTTTTTTTTATTTTCATCGTCGACATGAGGGTGGGTCGTGCAGCAGGCCGGGTATCGAAGGGTGGAGAAAAAAAATTGGATGTCATTGAACGGGTCACACTAGAAGTGGCGCTAAATCTAAGGCCCTTATTAATAAACGTGGTGTAAAGTTACGCCGGGTGTAACTTAGGAGTAACCATACAATTTTTGGAGTTTAAACCTAGCGTAACTTTACACCGCGTTTATTAATAAGGCCCTAAAGGTATCAAGTCATTTCGTTCGAGCATTTGAGTCGAGGTTCAAATTCTCGGACGGGGCATCTAAGTTTGCATTTACAGAGGTTGCTTTAAAGGTTTGTCTATCATGGTTTATGGAGATTATTTATTTACTGAAGACAATTTATATTCATCTAACACAACCAACATCTTTTACCATGCCACCATACATCAGGCTATTAGTTTAAACATGTAACAAATATACGAACGACATAAATTTACGTGACACATAAATAATTTAAAATAAAAATTTATTAAATCGTCAATAAATAATATAATCTCAATTTTCAACGAAATTGGCAAAAACAATCTAAGTATTTATTATAATTTGATACTTTTCATACCCTGAAGTATAATCATGTTTTCTCATTACACGTTTTTTCGAAACCATTATTTTAATCTGAAAAATAGTTTTTTTTACCAAGTTCGTTCACCTTCCCTCAAACAAGTGCGGTAGATGAGAGAAGTGTTGGGTTCACATAACTGATGGTTACACTAAATGTATGCAATAAAGCATGGTCGTACTATGCTCATTTTATTATGGCTCACTCAGCCTCAAAATAACAAACAGCGCCATCTAGTTTTTGGATTCAAAAGGAGATAGCTATCTCGGATAGACGAATGAATTTAAATAGGTAAGGATTCTTGCAATTTCTTTCTGAATAATGACCAAAATTCTCTACGGTACTCACTAACAAATCTCTATTGTTGAATGTAACAGCTAATGACGTATTTTTCTTCGTACTCAAGAATTGTTTGAATATAAAATCATACTCATCTTGGTCTAACAATGTGTTTTATTGTCAATAAAACACGGTAGTTTCCATCATTGTTTAAATAAATCGTAAAGCTAGACGATCTCTGCATTCAGAACCTTATTACTCACGGCACAAGGTTCAATTATACAAGCGTTATTCACGTTTTGACATAAGACTAGAAGCTATATGACTGTTTTCGCGCTAAATGAGCATGGTTACGACAACACCGTGTCCTTATTTTAAGACCTTTACAATATTTATTGCCAACACAAAAAAACTACAATATATAGGTAATGCCTTCTGTAGAAAATAGTAATATGATGTCAAATTCAAGGAAGAGGTTTTACTTAATTTGTTTGACTGTATTGTGAAACGTGGCCTTATTCAGTTATTGGCTAAGCAAAGCCACAGGTGTTAGGTAGTGGGCTGTGGATGGTGTTGATTTTTACATGATTTCTTACTTCAGTCGTGCTTTAAAATTGTTTTAGCATTATATAAATCTTCTACAGCTGTTTAATAACACATATTATAATTCACTCTGCTCATAGATAAAATTGGCAATAAATAGTATAAAATAATGGTCGTAAATTAATCGTCTTTATCTATATGCGTTCTATGTGAAATGCACTTTTTGATGACTTCTATTGAAGCTGACACTGAAATGATTTTTGAAAAACGGTAACTGAAAAAGTGGCATCTAAGAATCCTAATAATAATTCACCTACCGTTTCTACGAATAATTTCAGATGATATCTAGAAAACTAATTCTAAACTAGATGCTGTTTTCAGAATAAACATCTCTTTTCTAATTTCCACTATTTTTAAATCTCACCTGAAGAAAATGAAGCTATGTAAAAATCACTATGATTATTTGCGACAACGCCATCTATCGCCGCCGCACAAAAACTAGCCTCACACCAACAGATGGCGCTTCAAGTCATCAAAAAGCGCACCCACTACGTAGTATACTACCTCAACCGATACAGACCTTTTTTCATCTGTTTGATCTCCTTGTCCTGGTTTTCGACAGCGGCGCCTAGAAGCGTGAAGATGATACCAGCCTGGGAGTTTACTCCGACCGCTGTTACTAACATCTTGCCAGACCCTGGAAGAGAAAATAGGATCTATACTAAATCCTTTACATCTTTACAGCACGCTCAACACTTTTTAACCCCCAACGAAAAAAGAGAGGGGTGTTCTAGGCGTCTCGGCACCTTCAGTGCCCGCGATAGTCCGCGATAATCACTAATTCATATTTAGACAAGGTGATGGGGACCAAGCCTGAATAGGGTTGATAATGGATATAATTATTCCGAAGTTTAAATATTATGTATATTCATACTTAATATTATAAATGTGAAAGTAACTCTGTCTGTCTGTTTGTTACGCTTTCACGCCCAAACAGCTGAACAGAGGCATAGTTAAAGGTTGTATCCCAGGGAAGGACATAGGCTACTTTTTATCCCGAAAAAATTAAAAATCCCGAGGGACCGCGGGTCACACCGCGGGAGCGCAGCTAGTGGTGTATATATGCCTTTTCGTAGGTATTAATTTGTGGCGCAAACTCAACAAAAAAAGTTAACCACTGCGTACCTTCCATAACGTGAGTACCGGACAGCACCATGGGGTCAAAACTCTCCCCTTTCTTGACATGGTCGGACTCTCCCGTGAGCGATGATTCGTCAATCTACAAACAAAATACATAAAAAAAATCAAGCAACAGTTTTAAGTATTCTCTAGTTTATCAATCATGCACGAAAGGTCTCTTTGAGAGGTTTCAAACCCTCACCAGACAACTGGTTTTCAAAGATTTAGTAGCACGACTAGAAGATTACATTCTTTGTTTTTATTTCACTACATAGTATAAAACAAAGTCGCCTTTTCTGTCCCTATATCCCTATGTGCGCTTAAATCTTTAAAACTACGCAACGGATTTTGATGCGGTTTTTTCCAATAGATAGAGTGATTCAAGAGGAAGGTTTATATGTATAATACATGCATCATATACTAAGGCAACATTGCTAATTTTAGAGGTTTCTAACGTGATGTCGTAAATTAACCTATTTTTTTGGGCTTATTTATGCCCGTGCAAAGTCGGAGCGGGCCGCTATGTTTTTATATACAACGTTCATAGTTTTTCTGTAGTGTATTTAATTTAGTATCAGCATTGCACCCGTGCGAAGCCGGGGCGGGTCGCTAGTTTATTTATATTACATTCATTCTTTTTACACAACACGTGCTCTGAACGATGAAGGAAAATCGTGACGAAACCAGTTAGTATTCTTATAGGCGGCGATGGGCTTTCAACCTGCCACGTATTGAAATGTACTACTGCAAAATGTGGGCATGTATCAAATATGTAATTGGACATGCCTCTGGCTAACCTTTGGACATCTTCAAAGATCTGAGAAAATGTCTACCGCGCCTCTGGGAAGCTGTCGTGAACTTAGTGTTGTTTTTTTACATGGCTTACGCTACTTGCATTCATTCATGTTCATAGTTTTAGTAACATGGTTTTTATCTCTTAGTACGATTAATTGGGGCTTATTACAAAAAAATGAGAGTTAAAACTATCCCTAGAAAAACGACCTTTAAATACTTTTTTGTGGTAACAGTTTTGTTTTGACATGTGTCAACATGGGGTTTTATGTTTTTATAATAAGCATCATTACGTTTGAATCTTTGTTGGTAGCGAAGCCACAGGTAAAAGCTACTTAGTTTTTCAGACAAATTAACCTTCAGGAAAGATAAAAAAGACACAGATTTTTAAGTATTTAATTACAGTTTCATCATAATCAAATATTTATCATGATAAAAATACCGCAGTATTTCTGATTAGCAAGTTTCTTGTCATCATTATCTTTATAGCTTCAGTGTTCATGGCTGACGCAAATTAGAATTACTTATCTTATCATGTTAGTTCTATGTAATGTTTTTCGTTTTAAATTATGATTTTTGAAGATGTGTTTCTATGCGAATATATTCCATTTAAAGGACAAAGAGACACAGGTACTAAAAATCACGCCTCTTTCTTGTAGAGGTAGATACAGTGTACGTAGGTAGACTACAATGTTCTGCTACTTCACCAAATTCAATCTCATTTAATTCTTCATAAAATATGTGTAGCTGACGATAGGTTCTGTACTAGCAATAAAACGTCCTTTTTTTAAAATAAGTGTCTTGAAAATACAAATAAAATATCTACTGGTCCCTGTCTTTATCAATACCAATACCAATGCTTTTGAAAATTTTAGAGGAAACTTATAGACACTGGAACACAACAGGTTCACAAATAACCCTTGACAGTCGAGTAAAATACACAATCGTATCTTTAAAAAGCCGAAGTTACATAATCTGCAGGTTTATAGATAACCCAATAATGTTATCAGATTAAGTATTGACGCACGCGATCGCTCGATAATAAATATAATTATAGCGCTACCTGTCACGATTTAATATTTTTTTATTGTGAAACTGAAATGGTGATGCGATAACACTTCTATTGATTGTATTGTACACCTAATAAATACTGTAGGTGTCTTTGTATAAAACTTAGGCCTTTTTACCTTTACTACGATTTATAGATACATTATAGACACTTTGCCTGAGACATTACCGAGACAAAGAAGCTAATAAAAATAAGAAATACTGTGAGTACACTTTAGTTGACAAACCTAAGGAATTAGGTATTAGGTCCATAAATTACGTGAGGTAAATTTGGCGATTTTTCGACCCCCCTTGGTGAGATGTCGTGAGATTTTGCTCGACCCCCTCTCTCCTCAATCTCACGTGAGATTTTAAATTGCATATTTGTTTCGAAATTGGCCAAAAATGTTTTTGTCCGTCCGTCAGTTTGTCTGTTCTCGCCTACAGGCCGCATTTTTTATATGTTCGATATTCTACGTGAGATTGGCCGCGACCCCTCCTCTCCCCCCCTAAACGCCTCACGTAATTTATGTCCGCCTTTAATTCCAACTCCTGTTTCTTCGCGACCAATACCGTGAAGAACCAGGACAAACACTATGGCCTAGTTTTTCTTTATGGTTTAAAACCCATCTTGAAGAGACCAAGCTTTCTTCAGGCCATCATCAGAACCAACCTTGAGGTCGTTGCTCTGCAGCAGGATCCCGTCAGCTGGCAGCAGGTCTCCATACTTCACCTGGCACACGTCGCCGACGACAATATCGCTGATAGGCACATCTATCACCTCATTCGCACGGATCACAGCGAACTTGTGCTCACCTTCTATCCGGTTTTGAAGCCCTCTGAAAATGATAATATGTTAAACTTCACATCGAAGCGCTCGTGGTGTAACTTGCTAGTGGCATTATCCACTGAGCGCTTCCGTGCTTCGTAGGGCACGTTAAATTGGCAGTTCCGGCTGTTAAGTCGTTAAGACGGATTATTACCGTCTGCTCCACTAACTGCCCCCACGCGGTGGCAGACGGTAACACTTATGGCTATCCACCATAATAATTCCTGTCTGCCACTGCGTCTAGAGCCGTGGTGGCAGTCAATGATCTGTCATTGACTGCCACCACGGCTCTAGACGGCCTTGCGAGCTAAAAACTTCGTCACTAGAGTTGGCCACTCACTTATATGAACTTAGTTACTTTTTAAGCATATTGTACTCACCTAAATTGTCTTTCTTTCGTGTAATCGTTGAACGCTGTGACTATGACGACGACTATAACAGATATTAAGATAGCTAGACCCTCGATCCATTGGTAATGTCCTTCCTCTTCGTCCAAATGCCCTGAAAACGATTTTATACAATCAGTCTTATTCTGTGCAACATAGAGACTAGTTTGAATTTTCTGTTTTAGAGCTATGATTGAAGTAAATATAGTAATTGAGTGTAGATTAAATTTGAATCATGTAAGTATTTGAATTTTGAATTGTTTTAGTTTAAGTCTGGTCCAGAAATTATTTCAGCTTAAAATTAGTTCCCATTTTAATTTTTATTACATTATTTAGTTTATTTAATAAACTAAAACGTTAAAAAATTATTTATGTTTTCGATTCGTATAAGTACCAAGGAAACAAATAAAATCATAGCAAATATGATTGACCCACTTTGGAACAGACCCACAAGAAACGACAATAAACAATTTACAACCATTCGAAGAAACAGACGTTAATTTTTGATTTCAACCGATAACATTTTGCATTCAACACAAATCAATGCATTGCGAAATTATTTATTCAATGGATGTGAATGCTATATCGCTGTCTCGCTCTAACAGTTGATTCGCATTACGTGTAAGAGAGAATGATAAAGCTTATCATTAGAGTATTATTTTCAATATGTACTTTAAGCGTTTCAGATTAGTAACTACCGTCTAATCTGTTGCATCATTTTAATAAGAAAATGACATAAACTTTTTTATTTTCTGACCTAATTTCAGTTGAAATATTCTAAGAAACAGCTTCGGTTTGATCGTTATTCAACCATCTACCCAAAAACTTAAACAATAAAGTTGTGAGGCTAACAACTATAATAACCCAATAAAGCCTGATAAACAGTGGTTTCCGTGAAGTATTTTTCCTTGCCAGTTCATTTATTATTTGAAGTAAAGTAGGTACCAAAGGAAAATAAGGTATTTTCTGCGAGTAGTGCAAAGTAGTAGGTTTTATTTTATCAATTAATTGTTTCATTGTTACTATAAAGTACATAATACAATGTCTTTTTGTTACACTTACTTTTAAATTACATTAGAATGTTACTTATTTCTTTGGCCTTGAACAAGGCTGAAGCTGATACGGTAGTTGAACAAGCATAAAATTTCCTATCTATACAGTTGTGTTGTGAGACAGTTTTTTTTTTTTTTTTTTTTTTTTTATAAATAAATAATGCTGGACTTTTTCACACAGCATCATCTAACCCCAAAGTAAGCAGAGCTTGTGTTATGGGTACTAGATGACTGATATACTACTTATATACTTTTTGTTTGTAAATACATACATATTATACATAGAAACACCCAGACCCAAGACAAATATTTGTAGATCATACAAACATTGGTCCCGCCGCGGGGATCGAACCCGCAACCTTTTGCGTCGCAGGCGGGCCTTCGCCCACTGCGCTACAGAGGTCGTCAAAGTTGTCTATAATGAATCTAAAATGCAGACCTGAATTTATGCTATGACAAAGCTGCTTGTAATAAAAGGCGACAGCTTCAAACTTTCGACAGCCCTAAACAATTTGGGGTAGAATTCAACAACCCAATTTCCAGATTACGGACAATTTAACCCACAGTGTCAGCACGAAACTAAAACTGTTAATTATTAAAGACTTAAAAGTTGGTGATGGAAAAGCGATTGGCTCATTGAAGTTTCTTATATGAAAGCAACCCCAAATGTATCACTCTCCCTAAAAATATATTACTCCCAATTTCACTATGATGAATATCCTCCTTTTGATATCTGAAGACAGCTTTATTATTTATTTATGAGCATTTTGAAACATTACGCATTTTCCTCAACCAAACGAAATCAACATGAAAAAAATTCTTTGACATCTTCAAATCCTTACTGCGATTTCAGAAGTGAGCGCGCATCAAAGAGTAAACAGAGGAGACGCGAGAAGAACGTGTTTGTACCTACAAATATCGTGATCGAATTGGGAATTACTGAACTGAGCGAATCGCCGTCTGATTATGCAGATGTAGGTACCAATGTTGTGTTCGGTTCAATGGGCACGGTGCGATTGTAATCTGCTCGTTCCGTTTGTCTATGTTGTAGGTAATTGGGTTACTTAGTTTCTTCTATTTTGTTGTCGCAACTATTATCTAATTCTTTTCATATCTATACTAAATGTATATCCACAAACCTTAGTGTTATCTTATCTTGCTTTAAGCTTATTATCTAGCTAAAAGCATTTAGTTTGAAAAGAGTTTTCGGTATAAGGAGGAAGATTTAAGCAGTTCATTTATATAAGGTTTATTACATCTAATAGGAATAAGGCAGTTTATCTAAAGAAACCTGTAAATCTGAAGATAGGAACTACAGTGTCTCTGGCTCAGTGTATCAACTGACATTAGACATCGGAGTATTTCAGCAGTTAAGAGTAGTAGAGATTGCTAAACCAATTTTTATAGACACAGAACTACCATTCAATACACACAAGCGAGCAGACGGATAGACACCTACAGGGGACATTCAGGACAGTGTACAGGGTGCATGTCACTACTAAACCGTGGTACTCATCATTGCAACTAAACCAATCCTCTGTCCCGTCACCCAGGTTTCTTAAAGCTCATAAAACAGATTTGATGACCTCGCAAGGAATATCGAGGTTATAAGATTTACATCAACAATAAACGAAGATATACACATTGATATATTTTAGTATATTCTTGATAAAAAGAAGCTTCAAAGAAACCATGGCTTCATGGACAACAGAGACAGAAGACTATTACAAACACTAAACATTATTAAAATTGATTTAGTTGCCGGTTCCGTTATAGGAAGTTCAGATTTCGAACAATTAGCCAATCATTGAGTACTGGGGATCTATGAAAACAACAGTTGATTAACCAAATCTTACCAGGATCGTCTATTCCCACATTGATATTGAAAAAGAAAATACATTGGTTAATTTCACAGATTAATCTTTTAACCTGTTAAAGTAAAGTATTCTCATTATACGAGTAACTTTTACCTTTGTGACTAAAATAACACTATGACAAACTATGTACATGTACATACATACTATATTGATGAAATTTTACGTCTACACGAACTATTCACAAAATTACTAGTGAATTTTATGAGATATGGATTCTGTATCAGTCATGACAAAAAATAAACAAATGTAATGTAAATGGAGCTCTGATTCAAATGAGCCTTGGGCCAAACATAAAACAATTATATGCCACACATAAAATGTATGTACATTTAAATTGAATTGACTAAACATCGCAAAGCGAATGTTTACAAAATAAACACAACAAGGATAATTATACTTCAAGATGTTCCAAAATGTAACACCCCGATACGTGTATGGTAATCTCAGAGCATACAAAATCCAGGAACTTGATAGAACTGTTTAATTAAATAATACTAGTTCGTTCCAAAGATTGTATAAGAATAGAGAGCAAATTACACCTTGCTGTCGAATTATAAATTGGCAAAATATATAACAGAAGGCTTAAGACATATAAGTTGTTTGAACTCACCTATATCGTCGGGATCCTCCGATGGCTTGTAGAAACTTAACCCTAACGAGACTACTGCGGCCACTTCCAGAATGATAAGGGTCACATCCTGCAGCGCTTCCCAAACTAAAGTAAGGAACGTTTTGGGAGGTTTGGGAGGAATCATGTTAGAACCGAACACCTCTCGCCTATGTTGCATGTCCGCTTTCGAACCACTAAGACCTGTAACAAGAAAAAAGTAACATTAGTATCCTTATGCATCATACGTATAGAAATATTCAATGAATTCACATAATAAAACAATGCCTAAAAGATTTATTTTAATAACATCATTCGGATATAGGATTATTATTATTTGTTTTTAAGTTCTTTTTACTTGGTTTATAACTTATAAACCGGGGTCTCTGAAATGCACGGGCCTGAGCCAAGTGCAAATCAGTGTGATTGGTTGAAACGTTCTTACTAGAGGTGTCAGATTGATTGTGTTAGATTTATTATTCGGAGCCTGTAGTGTCCCACTGCAGGGCAAAGGCCTCCCTTCCCTCTGTCCACTCATCCCTGTTCTGGGCTACAGTAGACCACTCCTTAATATATAGGATGTCTTACAAAAAATATAACACGAAAATCAAATTGTTATAGCCGTACCGTAACTAACGAAAATTTATCATTCTGACAATTATTATTATAGTAAATTGTGAATTTCCAACTCGATCTTTGAATATTAATTAGAGACAGAATGATATTTCGTAATCACAGTTTATGCTACGGTAGGCCCGATAAGAAACCCAGCCTCTCCATTCATAATAGATGGAAAAGCTAGTGATAAAATAGCAACGTCGGCCTTTGAAATGGTGTATAATAAAATTTTAGGAGACCGTTACAAAGATTAAACAACAATGATCGACGAGAATTTCTGTTAAGAAATAATAAACTAGATGAAAATTGATTGCAAGAAAGGATTTTACATTCTGATAGTAACAATTAAAAACATAACCCTTCCTTTGACAGTCGGGTAAAAATACGTTACAGGACCGTTACACCTAACAAAAACAAATGTAAAAAGATAGACAGGATTAGCATTAATTAACAAGAGTCCTATATCTTAAAGGGAAACCTTGGCAAGGTAATTTGTTTTGACAATAAAATTAGAGAAGGAAATAAATTAAATGCGTTACGGGACGATAAAACCGTAAGTATTAGGTAATTTAGACAGTGCAAATTGGATCCTAATAATAGAATTTTAATAGAACAATTATCATAACTTATTAATTTATACATAACATACTTTTTGATGCATCAGGGCATCGACCGACATTCGTTAGCATTTGCCGGTTTACGTGTATGTCTAAAAATACTCTCTTTATGTCAGCTCGTGTACAATACGTTGCATGCTCTACGTTCTTTTATGTCAGAACCGATAGACATACATAATTATTGAATGAAGATTCGCTTTCAATCTATAAAATCAAAGCTTTCAATGTAGAGAACCCCGAAATGTTGTTTCCATGATGCATCAACAAACATCAATGAATATTTATTTTCATATAACAGTGGTTGGACAGTCTTTTTTTCCAAAGAAAAAAAGACTGGCGCAGAACATGTCTGGACCACAACCATTGGAACCTGGAGGAGGCTTATGTCAAAGGACAACCTGGCCATCATTGAAACCTAAGTTTTTAAAATATGTAAACTAAAAATTTTAGTTAAGTTAAACAATAAATTAAGTCAGTTAAAGTTATTTAATAAACCTCATTGTACAAGGAAAGGTCAGAGAAATAAAGGCTATTTTTATTTTATTATTTTATTTATTTAACATTGGTTGGTTATCTTTCGAAACTCTGATACAGTTAGCGTTTCTTTTCCGCCCTTTTATGAATATTTATAATCGCCGTTAAGTCGACGCTCCCGGCGGATGGGATAGCAATTTTTAATTCAGACTAACAAGGAGTGGAATTGCTTTATATAGGTTCATCATTTCCGAGGGAGGCGGTAAAATTAAGGTTGTTAAAACTTAATTAGATAAGGAAGAGTTTGTAAGAGCGCCTAAGGTTCGTAAGTTGACAAAGTAAATTTTTGCTTCTCTTCTTTTCATGCGGGGCATATTGTTATAGAAAGAAACCAATCAATATAAAATTCTCCATGGGGAGTTACGTGCCAAACGATGCGTAAACAAATTCAATAAACCGTAACGTGGGTGAATACGCGAAAACTTTATATTACATCCAAAGAAAAAGGTAACGCACCATTTCAAGTTTCACACCGAATTGGTTATAATTTTCCGAAAAAATTCTCGCATCGCGCCGAGGGAGGAGCAATGAGGAATAAAAAACAGAAATTGTTGAGATTAAACTTTGTTTCCCCAATAACGAAGCTCTCGGGTGATTTCAGATTGAACTTGGGTGGGAACAATATGTTTGTACAAAACATGAAAAAAGCGAGATGTGCAATCTCATGAATAAACAGAAAATAATGGTGTCACAGAAAACAATATTGCTTCTGAAAGAGTTATTTCAGAATCTAAAATTGTTGACTGAACGTAGAAACTGTTAATGAATATTGCAAAAGTGCCGTATCGTGTGAATGAAATAATTCTATTCGCACGCCAGTCGCAAAAGTGCATGCCTAACTCGAAGCCATAGAGCCACTAGCAGTAGACGCCATTCGCGATAAAAGCCAATGCACAGCTTGCATTAGCTATGACCCAGAGGCGGCACGCAACCGTCTACTTTGTATTCAACACCCTTTATTAACACCTGGTTTGAGTTATTTAGTAAAAGCTTACAAGTTTTGCAACGAAATCGCCGACAATGTGAAGTGGCAAAAGTTCACGCGGAAAATCTGTTTTAATATGTCAGCTTGCGAAGATGCGAAGATATAATATTTACACATTGCCCTCTTTGTATTCCCTCGAACATCTTCTGAGAGGTTATCCGATACTGACTTTTATAGAGCTTTATTCAGACCTTTGGAAGCAGCATTTATTATGCTTTTGTGTTCGATATAAATGCATCAGTTACAATTACAATAGATGGTGGTTATAATAAATTTTCTGCTCCCAAGGATATTAGACAAGCGAGAAAAACACGAGGTGATTCTAAATTTAGCATTTCTCAAGGCGACACATTGACGATTTCAAAACTAGCACCTACATCATCCGCGTCTGATCCGATATTAAACCTCAAAGATGTCAATAAGCATTTAAATGGAAACATCAAAGAAACCGACAGCGTGAGTCATAAAATGCAAATATTTTGCACAAATGCTGCAGCCCACGGTATTACGCAAGCATTTGCTCTACATGTACCGTAACATTTCGGTATGTATCGTATAAATTGTAGCTGTCGTAGTTGTTACTAGCAGTGTGATTGCGGAAGGTCTGTCCAGAATCAAATTGGATTTTTGGGTTGTGTTTTATTATGGACTGGTACAAAATTGAGCAGAAATATTTGAAATTGACTTATTTACTAATCTAACGGCTCAAGTAAAAATGATTCTAGGAACTTTTCTGGTTTTTAACAGCGAAATACCTTGTCAATTTCAAGAAGACAATTTTGAAACAAAATTTGCTTCATTTTACATAGATTTTTTTACAAGTGCTGGAAAAATAGTTATCGTTCGTCAAATTAGGTAACACTACAATAATGAATTATCAGACATCTATTCCGAACGGATATGCGTACGTACGATAATCGTAAGTTATCGAATGGTGTCAATGAACTGCAGTCAGAACAAATAAATGTTAGTTCATTTCGTAAACCATCTTGAAAGAATTACGAACGAATAAACCTACCTCGCCACTCATTGGTTTAAAGAGACGCGTTGGCAAATTTTTTTTTTAATATTTACCTCAATTTTCGATCCAAGATTGTAGATTGTCTTAGAAAACTTTTTTCGCAATAGACGCATTAAGCCCTGCATAGTTCATTACGTCACCGACGCAAGGGCTATAATTCAGATTCACCTGAAGCAGTCACATGCCGATCAATGAGGAATTATGGAACTAAAAGAAACTAAACGAGACTAAATGGTATCCACAACTAGTCTTGCTTGTATAGAAGAAACACTTTTTGTAAATTGAGAAAACGAATCACAATGTTTGATTCAAGAAACATGAATACACGAGTAGGTATACATGCAAAATTAATAACAAAAGTGACCAAACTGTACATTCACAGTCTACTCATTACTGGAGGTGATATGGCAACATTGTTCCGCTTTTCGCTCCATCATCTCTAAAAATGCATGAAAATATTTACTTCATTTATAACATCTGCCAAAACATTAACTTTGAAGTCGATTAATTTATTTGTGTTAATGCTTGTTTGCCGATTAAAAGTGTTTTACGACAGGTTATGACATAAAACAAATTTTTACGTGGATAATTCGGGGTACTGAAACAGTGCGTGTGGTGTGGTCCTAATTCACCTGAACTGCCATACTAAATATTGAAAGAAGAAAGAAAATACTACGGAATTACGATATGAGCGGAATTCTAAGTTATCTGCTTTATTGCAACGAAGATTTAAAAGACAATAGACACAGTAAATAAACCTAGCTGGCTGATTCATCTTTGCTATCATATCATACAAAAAGGATTTTGTGTTATTTCCTTTTTAATATTTTAATAATTTCATAAATATAACATAAAAGAGGAATGTGTGAAAAGAGCGTGAACGACAATTGAGTGTAAATCATAGACGAGTTTTCTTCGCCAAGCCTATGTTGTAAATAGAGTTTAGTAAGAATTCTGAGATTTTATATTCGCGAGTTACAAATCCCCGATCGAAATTGGAGTCAAGTTTGGCGCCGGCATCGCGTCGGGCGCCAATATTTGAACAAACAACATCCATTATTCATCCGCCGATGGTAGCTCAGGTCACTCAGGTACTGTTGTGTAATACGCATTTTTTCTCCTTTACGACTCTGGACAATGATCTCAACCTTATTTGATTACGTTTCGGGAATCTGAAGATAGATCTCTGAAGCCTTACTTAACCATGAAGCCAAAAAGACACGAAAAGGAAATAGGGTCATGCATGACTGTATCCCCAAGGCATTGAAGACATTATCTCTGATCAAGCAGTCAGCACGTTCAATTTGGTTCATATCCAAATTAGTCTATTGTGTCCAACACCTGGAAAAAGGGCCATCTCGCCAGTTATCGCAGTCCTTTACCATTCTTAGTTTATCTTTATATAAAAGTTTAGGTAATCTCGCACCGACCCTTGTCAAGTTAAATATATTTAATGTATAGTTCAATATTTGAAAGCAAATCATTCTATATTGTCTAAACATTGACTCACAGCGCCAATGTCCTTGGCCGTTGCGTGAGACCTTCAAACGCGTTTTAGGGGAAACAAGAAAATTGTTTAAATAGATTAAAATTATATGGGGCGTATATGAAAACGTTAAAATATCAAAGGCAACTACGGAAATAAAAAAGAGTAGGTACAGGTACCTACGTACCTATACAGAAGATTAATAGAGAAGAGTTTTTTAAATCGAATCCGATTATTGAGATGATCTCCCTAGGGAATTCAGAAACCAATTCCTCGACTACAGTATTCTTACTCTACCTGAAATAATATTTCAACATTTTCTTTAAAACAGTGTTTTTTCAAGAAACTGCTGTTGGACTGGCCCACTCACTCGGGTCACACAGGTAGGCATTCCAACTAATTAATTTCCCCGTCCCCATTCTCGATTCGAAGAATACTCAAAATAGGCCAAGTTCCCACAAAGAATTTAAATTAACGTGAATATTTTCGTCCATGGTCCGCAAGGTCTGTCACGTGACCGGCGCACCGGCACAATAGAAGAATCTGAATAACTGATGGGACGTCACATCGCCACAGCTGTCTGGCCGCGCGGTCGGAAATAGAATGTCGATATGCCCCGCTTTCAGTGGCTTGTACCGATAGTGGTGAATTTTCATCGGAGTTTGTGTCAGATCGGCAGCTCTGATAAGAAAATAAGGCTGAACACTTTCATTTGTGATGACGAATTATTGAATATATAGATCTAAGTAAACTCCATTCACTGCCTAAACTATCAATGAAGAACGCCAAAATAAGACTAATCTTGTACTTTGCTATACGTGTTTCATCATTGTACATACGGCTTTTGCTTATTTCAGCAAAAATACAGGCATTGACATTTAAAGCGTCATTTCGGATTATATTGAGGTCAGCAGCGAAATCGAAGATTACATTTTCAGGAAATACGAATGCTTTGCATGTTGGAGACTCGTAACATATATTATTGTCATCATCGACGTTTAAAAGTAACGATCTATTTGCAATAGTTTGATACTGTATTCATTCATCCCCAATTCAATACCGTAAACTATCGTATAGCTACTTCATCATCACGATTGGCCACTGCGAATGTTCACAAAAGCAGTCAGCCAGAAAATCATTTCGGAATACCTTCATCACTATTCTGGCTGTAAAATGGCCCGCTTCACGCGGAATTCAGTCCCATGGGCGGGAAAGCTTTGAACTGGAATGATATATTGCTAAAAGTATTGTGGATAAACGAAAATACATATAGCTTCTATACTCGCATGTAGACGATAAACGCGCTTCAATAAAAAGGATCTGACGGGGTCGATATAACTTGTTCCTTTCTTCAATTCTATCACTCGATAGTTCAACATACATACGTTTCAAGCGCACACCTCTCAAATAGACCATCCATCTCTTATTAATTCTCCTTCTAATACACATTTATAGCACATCTTGTCATGGCTTTCAACCGCCTTCATATCATACCATATTAATATGGATTATATTTAACGAAGGTTATTCTACAAATTAAACAGGACACACTCAATTATGAGTATTGACGTCAAAGGAAGGCCGTTAACTAACTAAATAGCCTAAATTTTCTATTTGTGATATTAAAACAAGAACAGTTAATATGGGCATACTAAATTGCTTTAATAAAGGGTTCGTTGTTCCCGAATGTAATGTTTTCATATTGCTTTTATGGCAGAGCTTTTTATTTGTAAAGAAGTTTTCGAAAAATTTACCTGGTTTAACCTAAGGCTCAATTCATATTGAATTGGCAGCGACGAGACGATCAGTTTTGATAACAAGACATTATAAACCTTAAGAACAATGTCATAAGATATAATGTCGAGCAGTCTCGCGCGGTCGCGAGCAGACGCGCGTCGGCGCTGGCAGTCGCGAGGGCGCCGCGGCGCGAGCGTTTCTATATCTTATAGCATTGTTCTTAGGGTTTATAATGTCTTTTTATTAAAACAGATCGTCGCCTTGCTGCCAATTCAATATGCATTGAGCCTAATGGTTACCTTGTTTTTCCAGTGTCATCTTTTAATTATTACCTCCGTCTGATTACCAGTGGTCGAATTATTTATGAATGCTTGGTTATCTTCCCCATTCTTAAACAACTCCTATACTATTGTTTATAGACTTAAGCATCGGTGTCCTACACAAGACCAGGGTGCGATTTAAACAGCTTCATTAAGAAGTAAACCCTCACAAGCTATCCTAATTTAAAAGCAGATTGAATTAGAAGTGGAATTAGATACTTAGTAAACCGGACAAGAATGTTATTTCGCCCAGATTTTGACCACAAATTCATTTTGAATCCCAAATTTCCCCGAGGAGCTGAATCTCGATCAAGTCTAACACGGTAGGTACTCTATAAACGCTACGTACTTTTTTTTTTAATAGTCGTGGGACACTCCAGGAAAACCGGAGGACTTAGTCGATCTTAGAGGATAGGATGAAAAAACCTTAGCACACAGAATTGATGTAATAGTATGTCCGACCTTGGATAAAACTGTTTCGGCTTTCTACATAAAATAACATGTTTCAATTTCAAAATGATAAGAACAGACGCAGGCTATTTAATTTAACCCTAAATAAATATTTAGGGGAAACATGTTATTTTATGTAGAAAGCCGGATCAGTTTTATCCAAGGTCGGACATACATCAATTCTACCCCGAGAAACCAGTTCTAAGACAATTACCTTGAAGACCGAGGGTCATAGAAACAGGGGTTGAAATTCGTCCGTACCTCGGCACCGATATTGTTGTTTTCATACGCTTAGCTGTATGGTGCTTATACTCGTAAGGAAGGATGAATGTAAGTGGGTCAAGGGAATGGTAGCTAGGCAACTGCTCTAACGGAATTAATTATCCTGATAATGTATCTGGATAATTGAGTTTGCTGTCTTTTAGATGTGCCTCTGTCTGATTACTACTCAACTCAAAAACACGAGTGAATCAATTTGAGAATGACTCACGCGCCGTGTGGATACAATCGTAATCTTTTTTCGTGTTTCTAAATAATAATGGATATTCAGCTTTTCAAATATTTTCTGCTTTCCCAAAAGTTCAAACATTTTAATTTTACATGTTTTAGGTAGAAACTTGATCCTATGAATCTTTTTCAATTATTAGAATTCGCTTAGAACTAAACCTCAGTAGAGAATTCCCAAGGTTTTTCTACTTCTATTGTGTTTATCATTGGTTGGGTTATTGGTTTGATTAGCTCAAGCTAGACATGTTTTCGGAACAATTTCGCAAGAACACAGTCCTATCACCTCACGTCGCATTTTGGTACCGTTTCGCTTCAACATCACGTCCAGCGTCCATGCAATATTCATAATCTCTGGTCCGTTGGCATTCCGCTGTCAGTTTTATTACAGCTGAAATTCAGTGATTCGTGTCGAATTAGGAACGCGAACGTATTCGGAGTGTCCGACCCGATTTTATGGTGGTCATAAAAACTTCTGTCTCTCCTAGAGGGAAAACACATGGCAGCATTGGCAGCACAAGCCTACTGTGTAATATCTTCGGTCACATTTCTGCGAGTCCCTGGGTTATGAATTACAGCAATTTTCTTTCTATTTTGTATAGTGTCTTTAGCTAGATGACGCTGTAGTATATCGTCATCATCATCGGCACTTCAAATATTAGCTCACTGCTGGAAACCTTTTCCTTTTCTCACAAATGTAGTAGGTATACTACGAGTATATTTTTCAATTTATACCAATGTAATGTTTAAAACTGACCGACAACAAACGCTATTATCTAACTCATTCACTTCAATATCTGTTCCAAAAATATCACATTGAGCTGGCAACAACCGGTGTAGTCGAATGATATCGACCAAATAGGATTACTCGTGACATAGTACGGCGTGTTAGCCCTTACGTTAAAATGAAACCTACCATAATAAGTACCTACTACGAGTATAATAACCTACTTTGAAGTGAGATCTATATTAAGAATACAACGCTTCGACCAAATGTAAATGAGTATAGTGACAGAAACTATTAATATAGATTAGGTGCTTTTAGGTAGCCTCTATAAAACTTTATTCTATTCTATATATCAATTCCACGTTTTCATCACTTCGAGCGAGACATATACAAACTTTTAGATTTATAATAGTAGTAAGATTAGAAAGGAGAATTTGCGAGTTTTTTTGTGTTAAATAAAATAAATTTCAATTTGTTTCTGCTACAAATAAAGAATAGAACCGGAGACAACCACTAGATACTACAGCGCTAACTACAGAAAGCACTTACATTGTACTTGCACATACACGTAGCCCGAGTGAAAATACTCGTAACATAATATATTTAGATATCGACTTAACTTCCGCAATCCTTAAACGAGCGTCAAAGGAAACTCAGCTCTCTTGCATGCAAACAGAGTGACATTTCGATCGGGAAGATAAATGGAAGAGGCTAAATCCGTATTCTGGATCGATTTACACACACGCGAATAAAACACGTGAAATTTAAAGCATCTGCCGCGAATGTTGACTTATAAAGCGGAATGGGGATGGAATTTAGCGTTCGGATGAGGTACACAATGTTATACAAACTTGAATGCTGGAATCTTGGCGATGCACGAAAATAATAGCCTCAGAAATGTTTAGCTACAGTTGATGAATAACGTTCATAGCGACATCCGCCTGAGAAAGCTGGCGTTAATAGCTAATTAGGAACAAATAGAAATGGACCAGAAAAAATACGGGAAATGATGATATGGTGTATTGAAGTGGAAAACTAGCTAAAGCTAAGGTATTATGGGATATATCTCCGCATTAAACCATACAATACAAAAAATGTTAACTTCGCACAAATTACTGAATGCGGATCGCATATCGATGAACATCAGACCTTTATTGAGGCTGAAAGAAAGGCATTGAACACAACACACGCACAGCTGTACCTACAAAATGTGCATTGTAATACCGCCTTTATTGCGAGGGACTAAGGTGCTGTACCTGAAGCAGACCAACGTCACGCAAAGGGTTACGAAACTAAATTGCTTCCGCAGTACTATATGAGCTTTGATGAAAGATTCACCGTGCGGTATCCGTGGAGTAAAAGATACGGTATTTTCAGAGTCAACAGCATTTGATTAACAATTCCATATACATCTTCATTGTGGGAATGTTACGTTTAATTAAGGAACTACATCAAATTCAATTCAAGCTGCGAAATTCGAGGTTTCGGAATAACTTTCAAGTTGAGATAAAAGAGTGAACGAGCTAAAAATGTTGGTTAGAATCCGTAGAGTTAATACACACACAGACGATCTAATAGTTCTAGTAACCGCAGTGCAGTTCCAGCCCATCAGCTGTCGTCCCATCCAATCTAACGACCGAGAGAATCTCAAGAACGGAGAAATGAAATATTCCCAATCTTTTAGAAGGAGAAAAGTTTTCCAGAATAGAAGACTAGATTTACAGAACAACAAATCAACAACGTAACGAATGAAATGTATTTTAAATATTTGTTGTTTGAAGTTTGAACGAGCAATAAACTCAGCTATATCAATCTTATTTATACGTAGTCTATGAATAGACATGGCTGTAGTCCATACCATAGTTTTATTCATATTTACTTTGTCTTGTTTCATTTCAACAAAAACCTTCACTATGGTTTACTTGCTGCTTACAGCTTCTTCCAGCTGCGTTCAGCAACTGGAATCGCCGATGTAGGGGATAAGTCTGCCAGGCTGAAATGGGATTGGGCGGGCCACGTGAGCCGAATGCATTCCGATAGATGGGCCAAGATCGTAACGCAGTGGGTGCCTGACGATGGGCGGCGACGCCGAGGAAGCCTCGAAGACGCTGGCGTGACGATCTCGATGCATTCCGGGCTGACTGGTGGGACGAAGCTGGCGACCGCAAGTCTTGGAAAATATTGGGGGAGACCTTTGCCCATCAGTGGGACAACATAGGTTAGGAAAAAAAATGGTTTACTTGGGTAGACTAGTAAGCAATATTTCATCTCTCTTCATGACTTTAGAGGAGTTATAGTAACATTGCTATATGTTTATTTTAGAAGCAATACTTTCACAGATTGCCAAGATCATGATAAAGAATTACATGATGAGGGTATGCCCTAGCAGACATTATTAGACGTCACATTACAATTTATGGATTTGCTAAAGTTAGGTTAGGCGTCACGGGCGATGAAAAGACGTCATTGCGGTGTCGTTTTGCGAACGTCACAAAACAGACACTAGAGAAATTCTATCGGCCAGCGTCTGATGTGACTGGTGATGAGCTATTTCTGAACGCACGTGCTATCACAGAGATGTTTGATGAATATTTACAAGATAGTGTTTAAAATGACGTCAGCGGAATGTGGAATATCAAGTCGGCAAATTAAATACCTACTATATTAATTATTTTACAGTATTTCTTATTACTTATGTTAAAAGTATAAAGGCATTGACATTGACTTAACGGTACGTGGTTTATCTTGAAGTCCTCAATGACATGACAACAGATACCTGTTATAATTCAGGTGGATGTGCTAGAAATAATCTACTTTTGTGTTACTTGTATTATGTTAGTTTTGCTAATTGTTCAATATGCATATGAAATGAACAGGTTTCTCTATCTTAACGTTTGACTTGATAATTAAAGGAGAACGGGCATCCTGGTCTACAGTCCAATAAAAATGAGCAGCACATTTTCGAATTGGCATACAATAGTACATCAAAATATACTATTGGAACTTTCCCCAAAAGTCTGTCCGTTTTGAGTTACAGCCATGCAAACACCAGCATTTTTTGTTTTAAAGAACATAAAATAACGGTTTCACGATTACTATATCCATACATAAAGGCTCCTATACAATGCAGTAGCAAGAGCGAGAAGGGAGAAGAGCGATGTAAGGGATGCGTACGCGGGGGAGGGGAACGGTTGTGTACGCACCGCGCCGGACGGAATATTTTTGTTATATATTAATCAATAATATTAATAACAATATTACACGATATTATTGTACCTGCTTGACAGGGCGACGTACTATAGATACTTGTGCCCATGTACTGTCAATTATATGGTACGTAGGTTATGCCCGTCATGAAGGGTTCAATGAACCTGCATTGTTCCTTAACAGTATTCTCATCGATGATGATGATGATGATAATGTTTAATAACATATTGTTTTGATTTTTTAAGAAGATGTTGTTTTTATTTGTATTACTACTTACCTAACTTAAATAAAATCATTACATTACACAAAATGTTTTTTTAGTTACCACGATATTCAATGTTTGGCACTAAATATTATCAGATTCAATTTTTAGTAGAACTCAGATCGGACAATACTTAGAGAAATGCGACTTTCTACATATGAAAATACATAGAATTACCTTTATATTGACATATGACTCATTTTTATTGCAAGGTAGACCAGCTTCCATACACTTATGCCCGTTCTCCTTTATAATTCAAGTAAGTAGTTATTTAGCCAGTCTCACGATTGTATCGTTACTTGGAATGTGTACCTAAGTGTAAACCTGTGTCGTACGTTATGGACGCGAACGCGAAGCGGCGCGGTGCGGTGCGAAAATAACAACAGTTGATTTACTATTGAAGTGTCCTACGTCACCGGTGCGCAGCGGCGCGGCGCGAATTAAATCGATTGCGATCAGAATTTTTGCGTATTTTGACACTATGTATGATTTGACGTAAACTACGTAGGACGATTCGCGCGCACGTAGGACGAATGCGCCGCGACGCACCGCGCCGCCTCGAATCGCATCGCTTCGCTTCGCAATCGCGTTCGCGTCAAGCCGCCCACGTAAAACGCAGGGTAAGGCTTTCCGAGCTGTCTATTTAAATCTGTAAAATATGATCAGAGCGCACAGGGCTTAGCCACAAACATCGCAAAGATATGAGTTTTCTTAGTAGAGGCTTTCTTGGACTTGGACAAATGTATTCAACTATGACCTGTATTACAATGGTCGTAAGACTCAGTCGGGTTAATAGTCCGAGAGGCTTTCGCGACTCAGCCAATGTATTATAATATAAGCTCTATTACAATGGCCGTAAGATTCAAGATCTGCGGTGGAATAAAGGGTGTATTTTATTTAAAATATTGCTGACCTTTCCCCATGTCTATTCGTAGGTTAAATGGCCCATTCACTGGCGTGGCTCACTCGGTCGACCTAATTAACGCGAAGGTACAATGATACTCATGCGTTGTAAAACGTATGTTAACATTCATGAGCAATAAAATGTGGACAAATTGGACAGCGTACAGGTGTTGTTTTATTACAAGTACATAAACAAAAATTCAACGGAAAAAGAAATAAAACGGACTAAATTTAAAAAGCAAATTTAGAGAGTAGAGGACAATATAATGACACAAATACATAAGTCAACAACATACGATTTCACGTACATTTCCATCTATAAAATAAAACATTGGCATACGTGGTATCACTATTATGAAATTGACAAACCACCCACGTATTCTCGTGTCAGAATCAAAGACGTGTAATTAAAGATACAACTTTTGGCAAGTTTCAGAGCTAGATGATGTATGCGCAGACACGATCACTTCATACATCACAATATGCTCAATAATGTACTGTAGGTAGGTAATGTGGACGATGGTATCTGGTCGTGCGCATACAGTAGAGTTAGCAACAAACGTCGATCAAGTCTGGCATCGCGCAAGCCGAGTAGAGCTACCGAAACGATAACGAAAACACATCAATGAACGACTAGCATGTATGAAGCTCCCGTTTAATTCAGCCAGTGAAACTGAATAAAGCTTATCTACCAAACAAATGAACTAGGAAATTGGTAGCCTTTGTAAAGCTTGAACAGATAATCCCCAAATCCTACTATTTATCCCGGAACTAAACGCTAATCTGCCAACCCTACAGCTAACTATAGCAGCCAGTGATGTAGATCTTCCTCATCCCCCGCAGACGTCATTAGAACGGGCGCCAGAAGGAAAAGCCATTGAACTGTAACGGGTCTGAATAAACTGGTCATGATGTACTGGCTTCGCTTGCCAAAGGGCGCACGGTGATATCAACATAGTGTAATAGTAGACGTACATAGCATACAAGTTTGGCAACATGTATTTGTGTTGATGTTTGTATAAAATGTCATTGGAAATTAGTGCCTGGAAGGGCAAAACTGTCAAAATACGTGTACATTACAGCGATAGAAACATTACTCGTGGTTACTAAAGTGAATTTTCGAGAAAAGGTAACGATCAGTTTCTAGTGGTTTCATAGACTTATTTTTATGAAACCAGGGTAACTACGTAAGTGACTTATTAATGTTAAATTTTGATTTTAGTTAGACTATGGGGTGGCATTTATAAAATATTATGAACTACGATATATTCGGTCGCATCAATAGAGCATACAACATATTTTTCATAAACGATACAATGAATTGATTAATGTAAAACATACACAAACAAAAGCAATTAATAAAATTAACGATACGGCGCGACCTTTGCAAGGGTAACTATCAAACGAACATCAGCTATTATATCGATCTAGTTTTTATAAGATTATCATCATCATCATCTCAGCCTGGTAACACCCACTGCTGGGTATAGGCCTCCCTTCTTTTATGCCAGTCTCCTCTATCTTGCGCCTCTCGCAACCATTTATAAGATACCATAAGAACCGTAGAAATGTAAATGTGCGCAATAATGCTAAGTTATTGGAACGAAGTTCCTTTTCGGACAGTATCGAGGATGGAGGCTAGAAAAAAAAAGCGATCGAATTTACCGTCACGACATACCACTGTCTCCGGGGAATAAAAGGATAACCGCAAAAACACAACTTTACAGGAGAAGCAAAAAACATGTTTTCGTTGATAACTTCACAAATTGTGCAAAATGGAGCGCATAGTGCGATAAGTGGTGATCAAGGTGCGCAAAATGTCAAATTACAAACTTCGTTCCAACCGAGTGTTCCACGCACGAAACTCACGTACTTTTTTCTGAAATTACCACATACATACGAACTTGTAATAAATCAGAAACGCAAGGCACGCAAAATGGTCACTAGCGAGCATTGTGTGAAGTAAATGTACTCCATTTAGTTAGCGGTCCCCAGACGACTCTTGTAAGAAGCCCGAAAAATTACGCGTCTGCTAAAGAAAACAATGCTATCAAATACAAGATTACCAAGCATTTTCCCAGAACTAAATTAATAAAAGTAATGCATCAGAGTAAATGAAAGACGAGTAGATTGACTTGGAAAACAAGTTTGATGGAACAGTGATTGATATCGTGATCCGAACAGCGGAAGAGCTTATTACAAGCGCTAAACACCGCCATTTCTCCCCAGTCAATGAGATTACCCTCCGGATTACACAGGGAACGGCAATTACGCCAAGGAAGAAAACTGAGGCCGCAGCTAAATGACGCTCATTATTACATCTTGTTTCGTACAGCGCTCGAATGCGATACAATTTGTTACGTAATACGAGTAACAGTTATGGAAACAATCCCCCGGCTGCAGAGCCGCGTTACAATACCAACAATGTGTTATTACGATTTACTCTATTTTCGATCGGTGCCGCTATAATTAGTGGAAAGACTAGCTCAACACCCGTTAATTCGTGTTTTATAAATATGCTAAATTGTGAGCAATCAGCCATTACGTGACGCATTGAAAATTCACAAAAGAAATCGGTGAGCGGTGCTGGTGGATCCTTCGGCAGTGACCTCGCCATGGCTTTCGATAGCGTGAACGGTCTGTTTCGGACGCTCTCTCGACCTATTTCAGTCCGCCGGCCAGCGAAGCTTCGCTCTCAAACAATGAACCGACAGCGCAAGAACAGGAAAGGTATACGTCCAGGTTGTAAGATAGAGCGGGACGTAGCGCGGCCTAAACGTCACACAGGGAGCACGCATGTACTATGCGCTGCGTTCTATTTCTGATCGTCGCAAAACATGTCTCGGAATTCGTTTCTATGTGTCTGGGAACATAAGAAATCATGTGACTAATGATCCAAGACGTGGAAAACTTGAAACTGAAGCCAGAGTTTTTATCAAGATCTGCATTGAGAACCAGGCTGATCATAATAGCGCAAATGTGTGAATTGCTTTATTAATAAAAACTGAATAATCATGACGTGATCCGGCTCAATAAAAGCATTCATTGTCTGATATTCGTATTAAACAGGGAACGGCTGTAGGAAATGAATTCAGGGTTATTGCTATGATGGCATCATCTTGCATATGCCAGTAACAATGTTATAATAATTGTCGTTTGGGAAATAAGTTCTGAGGTGGACTTAGTTAGATGCCGGACAGTTTAAAGACTGGAATCAATAATGATTGTATTACAATAAAGTAACAATTGAGACGAAGGAAGAGGATGTAAGTAGTTATAATATGATAGTGTCGAAGAATGAATAGGGAAAGTGCCTAGCCGATTCAGACCCGATGATTTGCGCTGGATCAGACTAACGTATAAACAGTACAAAAATAGGCCGATTGTTTCGTACAGTTTACCGTACCACCACATTAACCTGCAACAGCTGTAAATAAAATGATGTAGCACCTCAATAACGGGCCTGGGCTACGCGTGTTGGGAGCATTTTGGTTATTTGTTTAAAGCGTTACAGAGTGCGCCGGTCATCCGTCTTTCGTTAGCGCGAAGTTTATTTTAATCGCAGCATTAATATTATACTGAAATACCTGGGAGCATTCAATCATAAGCGCTTTGTACCTGGTTTGTTTCTGTTGCGCGAGAGTTTAGAGTTGCGTTTTGCGCGCGCTCAGTTTACTCTTCATGGTTCCGCCTGGTAGCATGTCTGTTGCCCAATGTACCTAATGCGTGTTCTATCGCAACAACTCCATCGTCAGTTCGAGAGCACTGAAGACATGCATGAAAAAATAGCCATTTATGTATGAATACATATCGTCTATTAAGAAAAGTTAATTTGACATAAGCTAAGTAAGAGCCTAAGCGAAAACTGTCGGCCTTGAGTGCCAGCTCGTAAAAACCTGATAAGATAACAATGGAATACACAGCTCTAATAAACATAAGGCTTTCTCCGAAGAGAGAAAAAAATATCAACATTTATGTTTATGTAAGACGAGGCGTAATGGAAAGACAGTGCTACGTAAGGAGCGGAAGTAGACGTATTCCTGTTTCTAGGAGAGCGGCAGGGGGAGGGGGAGGGTGACGAAGGTGACGTCATCGTGGAAATTGATTTTGAGGCGAAAAACGAGTCCGCAACAAAGCCGACGGGCGCCGTCCTCCCGAGACATAAATTACTGGTTTATTTGTTAAGTCGGGTAGACGAGTCCTATACGGTAATGGTTCCGAATATCTGGAATTCTTATCGTGTTGCCGTTTCGGACGATGCATTATGTAACACGCGACCTTGGTTTTATTGCACCGCCCATGATAGCGCGCACGAATAGTCGAAGAGATAAATACACGTGCAACGAAGCACAATGTGTCGAAATTAAAGTGTACTCTAATTATTATTAAGTACGTGATAAAATAAGCTTATTCAAAATTGTTCATTACAGATAGGTCAACAGATTAAAATTAAATTACACTTTAAATTAAATGAAATCTGTAAATTAGGGGTACATTTAATTACGGATAAACATAATATGTTTATGTTTGTTTGTTTAGTATAAAACGTTATGTTGTACATGGAAGCGCATAATAACGTTGTCTTTCCACGAAAGTATGGATGAATCATGAGCAATTTTAATGACAATGTAACATGCATCCGACATACAAATATTACTCATTTATTTAACCAAATATCGTACATTTCTTCTCTATAAACTTATCGCATCGGTTACATAATGATAAAACTATCGCTATTTTCATTTTTTCATTTCATTTCATTATCAGCCAAACATTGAATGACCATTGTAAAGTTTTTAATTTCCATAAATAAATTTACGTGATCTAAATCAGTCTTGGAATCGATGTTTATTTCATCACTCACTATCCCCTAATTCATCATCATCAGCATGGGTGTTATTCGTGACCTCAGCGCCGTCTCGCTTCATTCCATCGCGAATTATGTCATCTTTATATTTATGTTTAGTAACAACTGCTGTGTGGTCAACAGTTTTGAATGTGACATCATCGTCACGTCATTAGCTTTCAAGTCACGATGTGTTCCGTCTATGTCTGTGTGTCGCATATGGATGACGTTCATCGAAGTAACACCATTTACACAATTTTTATTTTTATTCTGTGGTAAGTATTATTCATTTGTATTGCCTTATTCAGAAACTTCAACATTATAAGTTCATGTTTGAATTATTTGTACCGGTCCGAACTAGATATCCGGTCGCCACTAAGTTCATTTCATGACTCATTAGTTGTAAATTACAAGTAGTAAACAGTCTGGATGTGTAAGCAACAAAGTCATCGATGACGTAGTTATAATCAGTCACCGCTTCCGTCAGATATCGAGTTGCGTTAGTATTAGAGCAATGATTCTTTTTATAACTGTTGTAGGTATTCCGTTGATTAATCACAAAATCACAATTTACGGAAATGGCAGATTAATGAATTTCACAAGTTCAAAATTGTGTTACATTTGTTTTTTGATAAAATATTACAAAATTCATTAGTAATACCATTTTCAAAATCCATTTTAAGTCATATTTCGAGGATTTTAAGTAGAGACTCTATGACTACTGAAACGCCTGTATTAACCTAGCAACTGTTACAACGTCTGTGCCAACGTAAACATAACACTGCACGCGATCATTGCAATAACTACTTTTTACATTGCTAATTTTATTTCGAGCTAAATTGAACTTTGCTCCTATGATATAAAGTAACAAGTACTGTAATGTATAAAGCTCTATGAACACCTTAATCTAATAATAATTTTAGGTTGTCAGTAATTGCATGGTTTTTGAAATCAGATTCATTCATAATCATACGTTTACAATTTATTTTATTCGTTTGCATGCTTTTGAATTTTATACGTCTTTGATCGCAATTTTCTTATTCATATTCAGAGTTTGTTCTTTTATGTTTTACTTCGGTTGTTTCCTCGTTATACTTTGTTCAAAACATGAAAGAATACGAGTAATTTACTTAATACTTAGACTCTGTTTTGTATAGTTATTTTTTATCAAGGACATGTTTATTTATATCAGCGAAACATCATAGGAACAAGAGGTATCCCACATGCTTACTCCATATAAACGCCGCGATACGCGCCGACCTACGTCTACTTTTTAAACTAGTCTCGATTGATGTGGGGCGAGGAGTGTTCATTCTATACGTAGTATTATAGTCTATAGCATCGTTCCAGTTGTCAGATGCAGACGAATGAGGGTAGTTGGAGATAGCGTGACGTCACACGGAGTACTCGACCGGACTTCGCTAGGGGCGCACGGTCCGATCGCTCCACAAGGCTATTTCTAGATTATAAAATTGATGTTTTATCATGTACATCTTTATTAAACTTTTAATATAGAACATATAATTTAGTGTTTTTAGCAGCTTACGTTACGATGGAGATGATGGATTTTAAAGTAACATTGCAACTTTTTAATGAACCCTTAGGTAATGTTTAATCGATATCGTAATAGCATGTCATTGGGTATAAATACCGGGATCGACCCTCGATTACAGCTAATGCGATTGGAGTCTCCTTGCTACCTAGATCCGTTCTAGTTCAGTCAAGTTATAAGCCGAGAGTACAGTCGGCAAACAATTTCTACTATAAATTCCATGAGTGGTCATCAATCGGCGCCTAAAGTGACAATATTTTAAAGTTTAATCCGCTTTGTGAATTTTAACGCATAGTAACATTTGGTGATAAGGAACACATTGTATTTCAAACCGTCTTTCGTATGTAGCCTTAAGATGACAATTAATAAGTTAAAAGCAAAATTGGAAAAGACGATGGCGAGAACACAGATTCATCACAACACAGATCAAAACATAAAATATGAAAGATGATGCGATGTAAATTGGTTATCCAGGAAAACTGATACAACACACCACACAGTTTTAATTTGAAACAGCGATATTGAATTTCATCCATTATTCTATTGTGGGACAAAGTTTAATTTAAATATCTTGACGTGACGGCATCCTAGATCGAGTTGAAGGTTTGTTTGTCATTAATATGCAGCGACAACTTCGCAAATAGTTTCGTATTGTTCGGTTTGCGTCGTATTGTTTTTGATGGTTTCGCTGTTTGCCGTCGTCGGTTGGTATTATTCGGAAGCATATAAAACTAAAACCGTTTAGACATATTCAAAGGATATTATACAAATTTAATGACGATCTGTTAAATACAGGCGCGATTCTTTGAATTTCATATTCCACATTATGTGCTAAAATTTCTTTAAAATTTTATATTGACCAGATAACTGTAAATTCCGATTTTGGTTGACACTAGTCATTAAATATGGCAGCTTAACTGACAACGCTCGTCAAGAAATATTTATAATAGTATCAAAATTGGAACTAATTATTGTTTCAATTTGTTACAATTTTGTTCTGTAGTGTCATATCATTACAAAACAAACATTCTACACAATTAAACTTCAGACACCGATATATCACACCCAGCATCTTTGGGTTGACTAATTACGGCCCGAAAGGTCGACGTTAAGGTCCCAAGGTATAAGCATTCCTCTCTGTATTCTGTGGTATAAGTGTGGCCCATAGTGGTCGTCCACACTGGGCGCGGGCGCGGGCGCGGGCGCGGGTGCGGGCGCGGGCGCGGGCGCGAATTGTCAAACATATGAAACGCTAGGCTTCCGCCTATGTTATGGCCTACGCAAGCCTTTCAATTTTTTACTAATGGACACTCAAACATATCTAAATAGAAATACGATAGGTATAAGCCGTAGCTTGGCCAGAACGCAAGGATAGGAACTTAGGAACGTTTGATACTTCGCGCCCGCACCCGCTCGCAGTGTGTCCAACCATATATACACGTTGATATAGGACTAATATATTCGCTGAGGTTGTTCCTGTTTAATTGCTAGCTTTGATTAATTCTCCATTTATTCCATGTGGATGGGTTTTGTATATTTAAATTAAAAATTGTAGAGATTAATTGGCTGCTTCATGATTGTAAACGCTTTTGTTTCGATGATTGTGTACATATTTTCTGACAAAAGTATGATGGAACTTTCTTACTCATCATAATGGATTATGTCCGGCCTGTATGAAAATTATCAAAATCACAAAATCAAGGTCACTGGAGTAATATTTGAACCAGACGTAAAGAATGTCAAAACTCCAGACAGTACTTGGAAATGTCAGACAGACAATTTTTGCACCAGACATAATAAAATTCCACCTCAAACCACTAGTTTAACCGTTTTCACTGCACTTTTGGCAGAGCTCCACAAATTATACATTCAAACAGGAAGTTTAATTCAGCTGAACGTACAAAGTGTTATAATCCAGCAGATAAGAGGGTAATATAACATTTTTCTTCTGGATAAAGAAAGACGTTATTTCGCTAGTCTGAAGTAAAGTTGATCATTTTTCGCAAGCGCTCTTTCGTTGACAGCTGCGATCGATCAAAATGCCGGAGCAAAGTAAGCTTTATGAAGTTGGGAAAACGAGCGAAAATCTTTTGACATACTTGAGTATATTGACAAAGTGTGTTTGAGATGTAGGTGGAATATCATCTTAGCATCGTCTGGGAGCTAAATTTATTTGGAAACTCGAGTTCATTTTCTCTTAAGATTAGGATTCCTTTTATGTTTCAAAGAAAACAGGTTATGACAATGATACACTAGTTTGCATTGTAGATCATATTTGTAATTTCGAGTAAGTTTACTCTTCTGAAAAAACTATGCATCGTGAATTCGTGACCATAATCGTTGCTCAGTTCTAGACGATGACAGAGCAGACTTTATACGCACAATCTATCGCGAGGGATACAGCCAATCGCACGTGATAGAACGCGTAGCTTCAAGCTTCAAAAAAATTATCACTCGCGATTGCGCGTCCAGGCTTTCCCGCATGATAGCGTTTTGACGAGAACTTACGAGTATTTGCGCGTGAAAGAACGCGTAGCATCAAAATTATCACTCGCGATTGCGGGCAGGCATTCCCGCGCGCAATCCTGTACGCTCTAGCACTCGCGAAAAATTGTGCGTATAAGGCTGCTGTCGCTTTTGAGTAGATTTGTGACAGGAAATAAAAAGCTTTTAACTCCCAGCGTTTAGCTTATCTTTATAATTACAGTTTTTACTAATACACAGATCGGGCATCACCCAAAAATAACAGTTTGTGATTAAAAATGTATTCAAATTGATAGTCTCAATTAGATCGTTATCGGTAAACCGCGTACGAAGTTATGCTATTAACAAATTGCTTCATAGGACAGAAAGATTCTTGTAAAAAGCTATTCAGGGATCAAAGGGTATTTGGAACAAAATGAGCAAGAAGAGATATCTGAATTAAATAATGGGAGCAAATTTCCGTGGTGTTGTCATGGGTAACCGGTCGTTGTTGATACAGAAATAATACAATCGATATCACCTCATTATCGATAGAGCTTGGATTTATTCAGGTAATTTACTTCACCTGTGCTATTATTATCATTTGTTAAACAATTCATAGTCCTTTTAAAATAGAGTATTGAAATTTTCTTTCTCTCACTTTGGACAAATTTCAGCTATCAAATAGCGACATGTGATTATAATCATGAAAGATAACAGCCAACGTACAGGTGTTTAAAGCATAAAGTAACACTCAGAAATGTCCCACACATTCCTGCAAAAATTCGAGCCACTTGGAGATAAAATAACTACGGAACCCAAAAACAGCGGTGACCTCATTAACCGGGAGTGGAAGTGTCACGGGGGCCATATAACCCACAATAAATACCCTTATCAAGCGCCCGTGTATGACACAGCTTTTACGAATTAACAAAACGACCTGACGCAAGATCTGATCAGAATAATACAAAATACAATGTTACAATGACATTTAAATTTAATGACTAACTTGATATCGATTACTAACTTCAAATTGAAAGCTTAATTGTTCGGATTGCAAACTAAGCCGGTGAAATTCTACGCCTTCGCTTGCGACTTGTGAAGTAGACTTACCACTTTGAAACTTCATATTTCTTTTTCCAGTTTTTAAATGTATTAGCTGCTGACTGGAAACGCAAATAACTGTAGTCCATCTACACGATTTCAGGTATTTAGGTTGGCGTGTATCTCATCGTGTATTTTGGTATCACTAATTACTTTTTGATGAGCAAAGTGTTAAGTAACGAGATTACAAGATGCATTACAGAAGACATAATGTGTTTGCATAAAAATGCCTGTTTAAAACGGTAGTGAGCCTACTTATTTTTTTACTTCGACTGCTTTTAATATAATATTAGCTAGTACTAACTAAAAATTCAACGCCATATTGTTTCTTTCAAGTCATAAACTTAAAATTTTGTCAAAAAGAAAAAAATCTTTTGCTCTCTGAAATATAAAGAGATATACACAGCGTTCCTGATATTTTCTTCTGTGGCGCTGATTTCGTTAGCATAATGTCCGAGATTGCTTTTGATAAACTCGTGTAAACCTTATCTATGCTATGCGATCTAACTGTGTTAAAATAAGGTTCAAAGTTGTATGTTTCAAAATTTCGCAAAAATTCCTTAATCAGAAAACGAGTGTTGTACGCGCGCAAAATATGACAGGCAAAGAGATTTGTGGTAAATGTTGTTTTCGCAAAATATACTCTAAGTTGGAAACAATAATGTAGAATATTCATTGCTTATATGTAGGTACTCGTATAACAATCGTATTTCATCGTAACATATAAGGCCCCACGTAGGTTTCATACGCTTATTTCTTCGACTTTTGTATTGGAATTTCATTCAAGAAATATTTCAGAACCATCATTCATGTATTTGAGTGCTGTTCGCCGCACCTGCTATTTCGGTTCTTGGCTTTTCGTTGGATCCTAAGAAAACTTGAATTTTAATAACATTCGTAGTCAATCCTTATAAATTTTATTAATTTTAGACTGAAGTTACCAAATTTAAGATTTTCCTTACCCTTTGAAAATTTTACTATTTTAAAATTTTATAGTATTTCTTCTCTTCGCTTTCATTAACTTCCTTTAAAATGTAAATTCAAATCGAAGCAAATAAAATAACTCCTATTTTGAAGCTTATTTATTACGGGGAGAAAACATCCCTATTCACAGCACTTAAGTTATAGATACTTTACGCAACAAAATCCTTTCGTCGGGATTGGAATGGCTCAAGCAACTCCACGGTCAGAGGGGTCGAATAAGCTATTTGTCGATATTTATCGAGTATTCGATAATGCGATGACCTCTGCTGCTCGGGAACAGTTAAGTTCAGGGCGCTGAATTTTGATTGTAAACGCTTACATACTAAGCTGTGAAGCTTACTACGTAACATGGGTAGATGTTTTTGATTGTTTGTTGTAGAATTTTTTATCTATTTGAGTCTTTCAGTACTGTATTTAGGTTTCCTCCAGCTATAGCAAGTCACTGACGATCTTTCGCGGCTTTCTCTGAAAACTAGACTTGTTGCCTTTCGCTTTCAATCAAATTTCTATAAAAAAAAACAATATTAAAATAGTAGGCGTTTTGATGTCCCTTTTATCACACGTGATATTAACCCGCGACTTTTGACCTAAAACACTTCAATGGCACAACCCATGGCTAACAGAAATAGAAACGACATTGACGTTTTACTTGCACTGTTCGAGCACGATAAATTGGAATATCGATTTGAGGAATCGACTTCAGGTGGATGGCAATGTCGATAGAAACATGTGTTGGCACGGCTCGATACATTAGCTGCCCCGATGAACATCACTGTCAGTAGATAGTATCGCGTATTCCCAATAACGATAAGGAATCGTTGATGGTACCGATTGAGGAGCTCGAATTTATTTGTTGTCGTATACAAATAGGTCTTTGTAAACTCGTTTATTCTGAATAAACGAAAGATTTACAAACCATTATTGGAGATGACAAAGATTTAGAGAAACCTTGCGCGGTCGTCAAGATAACTTTATTTGCCAGACTACATACTCGTATAAGAGGCATTCTGCCAAACAAAAAGGCTCTATCTATGATGATCCATCACTGGAGTAGAGCGATAAGAGCGAAGCTATCCACGTACAAAACGGAAGTCACGTCCCGAGACCATCTCAAGGGGATTTACCCGCGTCAGCCGCAACCGATTAACTACAAACATTACACAATTACAAACCTTATACACAACACAGTACGGTCTAAAAAAATCTGGGCAACAATATTTTGCCAACATTTGACAGCGAACCGAGCAAAAGTTTACTTATTATGGACTGATTTACAGCGGCGTCGATTTCTGGCGACGTCAAAGTTATTTCGGTTATAGATTGTGCAGAAGAAATTGGTTATACGTTAACAGCGAAACGAGAAAACGATCGAATATAAATCACTGTTGAAAATTCAACATACGAGGAAATGTAAACAATGGGATGTAACGTGAAAGAAATATCAATTTGTTATATTTCGTAGCGGAGCCGTTCCATAAATATGTATAAAGAACAAACATTTTTAGATTTGAGGCCTTTATACATACTGTAATGTATATCGGAACGATTACTACTCATCTAGACTAATTTTCCCGAAGAAGTTCCAACTAGATGGCGTTGCTAACCTATGGCAGAGGCCGAGATGCGCTTTTAAAGTTTCAGAAGATTCTTGCAGTTTTCATTCTATTTAGAGGTTTTCAAGTATGTTATTTTGCTGACGAAGTCGCGGGTACCAGCTAGTAAAACATAATCATAATAGCTGAAAAGGATTTACAGTCGACTGAAAGTTTTGCTGACGATACCAAAATAAACACAGGCACCAGTTTGAAATATAAATCTAAAGCGTGACACTTCGTGAAGTAGGGTATGATTTCGTTACGGATCTTCTCAAAGGGATAAACAAAGAAAATTATAAGTGGAAGAAGGATTGTGATCATTAAAATTTAGATGAACACTTGTTTTCGTTTGTGCTCTTGTAATTTTATATGAGACTAGAAGGAAAAGAATAAGTTCAAAACATTTTCCGAGTTGATGTAATAGTGGTGAAGAATTTGGCCCGAAAGATAAAGAGGTCTCAGCAACGGGTGAATATGGACTGATTAGATAGATAGTTCGACAGTATAGACTACAGAGAAACAAATAGAAAAGGACAATACACAGTTACCATTGCGGAGTCATTGTCCCGAATACGGTCGCCTGCACGCAAGGAATGAGTAATAAACTAGCGGATGTACTTAAAACTGGTAAACAAAATGCTATAATACCTCAAGAGCCAATTCGAAGTGCTATTACCGGCAGTTTAGATATTAACAGGGCAGCTATTAAAGAAACTGCTATCAAAGACATTATCACGGACGCAGAATACTTGTGAACTCCCCACCTGTTCGTGAAGTTTAACGATAACTATCTTAATGATAACGATACTCTACAATCTTGTAAAGTTGGCAACCCTATCTACGGAGGGACGGATAATCAGACAATAGTGAATAATGTTTTGTTACATATAAATATTGAAGAAGGACCAAGAATAAGTAGTTTAAATAATATAGGTCGCCTTAGTATTGTATTTCTTGACACACGACACAAGGTCAAGACACGCGAAGGTCCTACGGCTAACAAATAATTAACTATGACCCGAATAAATTAGGAAATTCTAAATATAATATACTCAACCTCACGTAAATGAAAAGAACTCAATATGAACCAAGATTTTGACAAAATAAATATTTTATTTTATAATATTTTAGAATCAAAATACTCGTAGTTTACCAAGTAAGTATTACCAAAGTTTCACAGCAACTATGTCTGTAATCTAATCAGCCCGTTAGAACCCATTGCTGGGCAAAAACTTTTCTTCTATTCCTGACGGCCAGCTTCAGTTCGCCAGTTTTTTCAATGCATGTCTAAATTGAAAAACGACTGCGTGTACCAGGAGGTGGTGAGCGTCTGGAGTACCTACTTTATTCAATGAGTTATTCGACTACCCTCATTCATATATCAGTTGGTTCGAATGCGTATTATTTCAGGAGTCAATGCATATTTGGAGATGTATTGTCTGGTGCGTTGCGTGTACCAACCTTCATACTTAAAGCGTCCAGGGTCTTTATACCAGGTTCGACTAGTGCGAGTATTAAGCTGGTGGCACTTACCGTCTGTGGGCGACGTGTACAACTTCCTGCATATCTCCTGCGGCCCGCCGAGCGCGTTGATCCTGGCCAGACCCTCGCTGCCGCGCGACTCCATGAGCTCGCGCAGCTGTCGCAGCGAGACGCCATATTGCGCCGGCCGCCCTTCCACCGTAGCCATGGTGCCGGGCTCGCGGCCGCCGCCCGCACCAAGCCCGACAACCCTCTAGATCTGCAACAAAATAATACAACATGAGCACTTGAAAGAATGGAAATAAGTAAGTTGGTATGAGTCAGAGGTCAACTCTGGTGGCGGAGTTTTTAGACCTCTTATGGCCTCGGTCATGGTTTAACGACTTATGTACAAAAGTGTTTGTTTGATCACTATTTGAGAATAATAAGTCATGATGATGACACACATGTATGTTATCTGAAGTGTGATGAATATGTTGGATCTTGTAACGTGTGAAGGTCAGAAACTCAAGAATGGATCAATTCAAATTAGCTGACCCCACTTAGGCCCAGCCTGTTCTTTTGTGAACCCAAACCTAAACACAATCCTCGCAAACTAGTTAATGACACAGCTGGTGCAACTTCTGAGTTGGACAAGTCAGAAGTTTGTTACAAATGATATGAGGCACAGAATTGTCAAAGTTTGTCGAAAACTTTTCAAACTTAATGCGGATAACTGTGATACGGCGTAGGAAAAAGTTGAGTTTGTTATTTTATTCATAGTTTACGGAACGCGAGGCTAAGAAGTACCAACTACACTTGAAGTGAATGGCACCATTACTGAAGAAAACATGGTTTTATGAGAAATAAAATGAAAAATAATAAAGCTGTGGTTAATAAGAGGTAATTTAATAATAATCATTCCAATAATGATGAAAAATATAGCATTAACTGCAGAATTCAAAGTGAACATAACCTTGAATTTTCGTTAGAAACAAGATCAAAGGATTGTCGACACACAAGAACTACAAAGACATGAGATCAACATTGTATGACATTTTCAGGCTACAATACGTAAAATTCGTACATAGTAAACATAATACTATCCTTGTCATTGATATAATAGCTTTGTTTAAATAAAACAATCAAAACAATACGTTGCTACCGTCAACAACAACATAACAATTAAATGTACATTGTAGTCTGTGAATAAGCCTTCTAAGGATCTTTGAAAAGGATCTACAGACTGCTCCAAGGCAATCTGTCGTGATTGGATCCATGCATTAAACCTTCATAAACTACATATCACACAGTTTTATAGTTCAGTATAAAGTTGCCAACCGATGCACCTCGTCGGCGCATAATTAAACAAGGGTGGTCACACCTCACGGGGTGGCTAGCCCCCGCGATTAATAGGGATAAAATATACTTTCAGAGGGCGCTTGTGTGCAGAATTTGCAGCGTGTAGATTGTGCTGTGTTCAGGGTTTTATGTTTTAACTAGTTTCGTTCCTAAAAGAGTTTACTGCAGAGCGAACATTTTCTAAGCTATAACCAACGGTTTATGGAATAACCAAACGGAAATTAAAAAAAAAACTGAGGAGTTAGAACTAAAATAATCAAACCAATCAAAGTGTATAATTTACTAATTTCGGACAAAATTATAGTAAAAAGCTCGATACAATTTTTTCTAAGTTTAGGTGTAACCTTACCTTAACTTATAAATACAAGGAATATTATTTATTTGTATGAGAATATGTGATCATTTGTTGACAGAACCAATGTATACATAATTGTTATTAAAATGAACATGCGATCGTACACTATTATTTAATGTGCGCCATCACTGAAGGATGTTTAAACACCTGAAAAAGCTATAATGTTATTTTATGAGCCAATAAACTTTTAAAGGGGCGATGCAGTGTCATACATTATTTAAGACTCAGCAAAGTTTTATGAATACTTCGAATATGGGGGATCATGGTATAGGAATTAGTGATGAATGAATTATATACTAAGTTTTAACTACGAGTACCTATATTACAAAAGTAATGTTGTTTGTGTCTAGGGTTTCTGTCCAAAACTACCATCGATTCAAAATATTCTTTCAACATTTGATGTGCATACCTACAACAGATTTACTAAGACTTTTAACGAGCAAAATTGGGGCGGACAAGAATGAAGAATGACTTACTCCAAGAAGTCAAAGGTTAGGTTATAATTAAGTTGTACCAAAAATATATTTTGACAAACAAGAAACAACAAAAGTTTATAAGGAAAAGCTACACACAAGCGAAATAAAAACAATTACGTTTTCTACCTCAAGTCAAGGAAACAACGGTCAAGAGCAAACAGACGAACACAATGCGTGCCAAAAAAGAGAGGGTTAAGTATCCCATAAACTGACTGAATACACAATTCTGGGTACACAGCCGCACCCCTACTTTGTGTGTCAGCAACAGTGTTGGGACCAAGCTGCAAAATTTTACTTCTTTCTTATTGAATTTCGTATTTTGTTGCTAGTCACGTAATCTTATTTCTTCAGATCTACAAATTATACATGCGCTTGCATGAGACGTATGGAATGCTAAGCTCTGCAAATGGGCATGTGTCAAATATGATTTGGACATTTCTGTGACTTTCAGAGGATCTGGAGTGACTTGATCTGAGGTCTACCGTGTAATGGGGATACAGCCATTATCCTGTTTCCTTTCATTATACATCCAGCGAGACGTATATTTGAAATGAGAATTAAGTAAAATAAATAAATAAATAAATAAATAATGCTGGACTTTTCACACAGCATCATCTAGCCCCAAAGTAAGCAGAGCTTGTGTTATGGGTACTAGATGACTTATATACTACTTATATACTTTTTGTTTGTAAATACATACATATTATACATAGAAACACCCAGACCTGAGACAAATATTTGTAGATCATACAATCTTTTGCGTCGCAGGCGGGCCTTCGCCCACCGCGCTACAGAGGTCGTCAAAATAGTCGCCAATTCAATGTGTTAATTTGTGTAAAGAAAGTCACAAAGTATTTGCCATTAAAGAAGCCATTCATCTAAATACACTCTGAAATATTTTTTCTGTTTATTTCATAATCACTTTCAAGTAGGTAATATCGTAATATTTTGCTATAATATAATTAAGATAGAAATTTACTACCGAATTTCAATTCAAGAACTTAAATTAAGACTCCTACGAGTATAAGTGGGAAGATTCATTATTCCAACCAAAGATTAGGCTAAAAACCTTTAAGATAGCAACCTTTGTCTCAGTATCATGCTACGAAGTGGTCAAGCAATTTAAAAATACGACTAGACTAGACTCATAGAAAATCTCTTCGGACGCTTAGAACCACTTAAGCTATAAATAAACCTAAATAGCCCATCCAAAGTGTCTAATAAGAATGGAGGAAAGCCGCATAAACCACAGTTTAAAACAAACAGCAAGTTAAATTCAAAGGATATGGAATAAAACATAAATACACAGCTTTGCACGATAGGATAACCAGATCTTAGTGTTGGTATACCTTCCCTTTTATTGTGAAGTAAAACTTAATAATAGGGAGTTACAAATTATTGTATTCATTTGTAATTGCAATAGCAAGTTTCTTCAGTCATCATCTTCAGGTCCCACATATTGATTCTGTAAAACTTAAAAAACCTTGTCTTTGCTTGTTATTTTACGTAATGTAACATTGAAGTCAGTTTACTTTTCAGAGTAGTTTGGCCTTTCTCTCATCTGTTGTAATATAAAATACAATTCCAGTTAAAACATTTCGCAGGCCAAAGACAGTTGGCAAGCACTCGAAATGAAACCACGGAACCTCGAAGCTGTATATCAGCTGTTGTTATTAAGCTGCGACACAGATGGGCGGTATCTCGACCTAATTGCTGGCCGTTCAACAGCACTCAACCCGGATGCCAGCCCTTGGTGCACCCCCGGCCTACCAGGGCTAATAGTGCACTTGATGTATGGCAATAGGGGTTAAAATTGCAATGACTTGACTTCTACCAGAGATGGAAGAGGACTAGCAGGAAATTGGAATCATAATGCCATTGATTTTATTAGTAATTTTTAAACATCACCGAGAGCCACGTCAATTTCGAACTTTTATTAGGAGAAAAATCAATACTAATCCATACTAATGTTATAAAGCTGAAAATTAGAAGATTAGCGAGTTTATATGTCCCAGGGACGGACATAAGCTACTTTTTTTTTCAAAAATAATCATGGAGAGCGTGAAATTAGGGTTGACTTTTTGTATGGGGACTTGAAGTGAACTTCCAGTTAAAGGCAACTAGATGGCGTTGCTAACCTATGGCTGAGGTCGAGGTGGCGCGTAATTACGATCTGTCCGTATCAAGAAACAAGTAGCATTTAATTTTTAAAATGACAAACTTTAAAGTTCAAATTGCAATAGCCTGTAAGAAGGAGAATACAAGAAGGAATAAACATACAATTCTAAAGTTGAAAATCTCGGACACTTCAACACTGAATTGAGCACCCATTCTCGTGCCAAAGAACCCAAAGGGGTCCCAAATGGGTCAAGCCTGAGCTTAAATAATAGTTACTCAGCAAGTTTGCCAAACTTGGAGCAAACAATCGCTGTTGGTTTAATAGGATTCATTGGATTAATCGACGAGCAAGCTACCTCGATCTACCTGTCTGTTGTACACAGTTTTGAACTAAATTTTTAGTATTTAGTGTCTTTTAGACATATCGAGAACTCAAAGTTCTGAAATGGTGTTAAATAATGCCACGTTCTATATACCACGGTTTTTTTTATTTTGACTCATACAACGAGACTTTATTCCAAAAAGAAGAGCCAGCGATAATATCAATCGGATATACTTATTTAATCGAAATTCCCTGAAAGTTAAAACTCCACCAATTTTTGCCGGAGTAATACATCACCTAGAGCCGATGTGCCTTTGCTTGGACACAAACCATTAATAATAATACCAAAGCCTCACCTAAAGAGCCAATAAATATTATTTATAACCATGCAATACCTAAGCTAGATTCTAATAGCGAAAGTCAGGTGTGGCCAAAAGAAAGGTAGTGGAAACACGCAAACCGTACATCGAGCTAGGTGTGATTTATCAGACCTTGTGTTCACGGTCTAAATAATCGTTTGCAATAGATAATTGGGACTGATTGGTTTTGCATCGATTTTTCAATTGGCTTATGCCAACTCCTGTATTGGAGTTTTGCTTTGGGAGCGTAACTAGCCATATTGACTGCGAAAAACCGATAAACCAGTGTGTATAAAGAAACCGAACAGTCTTGTATGTTAGAAACGTGTGTGGGTGAAACATGACATAGTCTTGTGTTCAACTAAACGCGGTGAAAAGTTTAAAAGTTGTAATCTCTCGTACCAGCAGTAAACAATGGAGTTCCTTATCCGTCTGAAGAACAGGATTATAACGAGGTCATAATATAAAAACTTTATGAAAAACACTTTTCAAAGTCCCCATTTGGGGCGCTCTCTTCTTGTCGCCGCATAAAAGTAAATTAAAACTTTTCGTTTATTTTAATACAATGGAATTCACCTCGAGACAATTCTTAGCGTATTTCCAGAGTTATTTACGTTTTTGAAGATAAATTATTGCTGGTCATGTGCATATGGTCTGTTCAGACTTGTTCATGTGCGACCATAATGACCCCTGCCTTTATGCTTTTTACATAATCTGGTTCCGTCACTTCAGTTCAAAAACTTTGAAACTAGATTCTCGGCCTGAATTCAACATAACTTCTGCAGCATATCGGAAGCTATGTGAATAGCATTTAACGCTCTGGTCGCTTGATAAGTTGGATATAAGTATTCCTTTAATACTTTTTACGTCATAAATCTGCATAGACACAGACAGTTCAGTACAACTAGAAAATTTACGAAGCAAGAAGAATGGAAACAACACAGCTTCGCGCAAACCTACAGGAGATGATGACTGCAGAAAAGCTGATAGCAATCATCTCCTTGTCCTTATTCTACTAAGTCGGTCGACACAAGATGTTTCCCCTCCTTCATTGACGACCTCTGTGGCGCAGTGGGCGAAGGTCCGCCTGCGACGCAGAAGGTTGCGGGTTCGATCCCGCCGCAAATGTTTGTATGACCTACAGATATTTGTCTCGGGTCTGGGTGTTTCTATGTATAATATGTATGTATTTACAAACAAATAGTATATTCGTTATCCAGATCCTATAGTACAAGCTTTGCTTAGTTTGGGGTTAGATGATGCTGTGTGAAAATGTCCAGGACAGCCGTTATAACAGCATTATTAAGACAATTGTTCAACTGAATGCGAAATCAAATTCGTAAGCATACAATGGCCTCATACGCTAAATCTGTAGGATTTACCAATGGCTCCATAATTGATAAGTATGGTTCAATCAATATGATTCTCATTTCGACTTGAACGGAAGTTGAATTGACTGTAATACCTTTTACATCTTTAATGGATATCGATCAATGAATAAGATAACTGGTAAGGCTATCTGTATACAAAAATATTGCATTTAAGCGTGGTACTTAAATCTACAAATAATCAGAGCGTTAAGTACGTAAGTTCGTATAAGTCAGTGGCCAACTTTGGTAACGGAGTGTTTTTAGGCCGCTTTAAGGCCTCCGTCATGACTTAACGACTTGAATAGCCGGGACCGACAATTTAACGTGCCCTCCGAAGCACGGAAGCGTTCAGATGAAAATGCCACTGGCGGTCACCCATTCACATACAGACCGTTTCGAACGTTACTTAACTTCGACGATCTATCAAGAACGACTAAGCAAGCACGACCACGAGCGCTTCACCAGAGCGTTGAACCGGCCACAGAGATGAGACTAGTAAGCTTTTAAAAGTGGGGGAAGAGGAATTCTTTTAGAAGTGGCTGCAGAAGGGATTTATTAGATTTCAGAATCTAATCATTAAATAATAATATTTAATTGTATTTAATATGAATAATGCTGGACTTTTCACACAGCATCATCTAGCCCCAAAGTAAGCAGAGCTTGTGTTATAGGTACTACATGACTGATTTACTACTTACATACTTTTTGTTTATAAATACATACATATTATAAATACGAGTAGTAACATCCAGACCCGAGACAAATATTTGTAGATCGTACAAACATTGGTCCCGCCGCGGGGATCGAACCCGCAACCACTTGCCTCGCAGCGGGCCTTCGCCCACTGCACCACAGAGGTCGTCGAATTGTATGCTTGAGTTGCTCGGTTAAAATATTTAAAAAGAAATCAGAAGCCAAAATAAAATGAAATTACGTAGGTCTGCGTAAAAAGCAAAATTGATCAATATTCATACTACCGCTCACGGGTACACCCGGCCTATACGAACCCTCGGAATTCAGGTCACGTTTCTCCCACACCTTTATCTTGAGAAATATTCTTAAAAACACCGTATAAACTTAAACGTTGCCATATATAAAAATATTGTTGGGTACGTGAGGTAATCAGGAGTTTGTAGCCCACTTATTCGAGAACACTCAATTCGGTTCTATTCAAACATTTCAGATTTAGCAAAGGTACAGCTGCAGTCAAAAACTATAAAATACTGTCAGATCGCTAGGGGTAATAGACTGGCTATTACAAAGCAGCCGTATCGAATGGTTTACAATCGAGCATAGTACCAGCATCAGTAACATTAAAGTAAACACGCTTAAGATGAAATATTATGATGCTTCTTAAAGCTAGGATTGCACGAAACAAGTATTACTGTATAAGTAATAGACCATTTACAAAGGGAAGCTTAAAACCATGTACCCTGCAGTATAATGGGGTTTTAAATGCCGAGACTAGGTACTATAATAACGAGTCGAAAGAATATAAAAAAGGCTTATGAATTTATCGAAACGTAGAGAAAGAAGTTTGTAAAGTTAGCAAAAATCTATTATATTTAAGATCCTTCATTAAAATATGTACAATGTTCAAAATAAATAAATTACCTACAAACTAGAGCATAATTACGAAGCGAACTTAAATATGTGTCAAACTTTCCCCGATAAATCAACGTCAATTACCTTCCCCTGAACGCAATGTACCAGGAGAGCAGAAAACCGAAGGGGGTCGATCGGTCGATCGCGTATTCAGACCTCGCGCGCCAGTGTCACCGCTAATCAGACTATCTCGTGACCTGCGATCGGGCGCTGCGGTCCTAATGGGAAAATCGGAAAAGGCACGATAAGCGATACTGTGGGTTAACTTTGAAGGTGTGTAAATAAGGTTAGATAGCTTGTGGGGTTTGGGGTATCATAATATTTGGCACAACATTTTAGATAAGGGTTTAAAAGTTTATGAGTTTTTGTACCTGTTGCTGTTGTCTCAAATTTTACGTAGTTTTCTTTGCACAATTTGCTTTGTAAGGTCTTGGCTTCTAGACACTAGTGAGGTTTGTTCACCTCTCTCTCCATAGAAACTATAGAACTTCCGTCCATAGCAACGCTCGAAACACGATCGAAAATCATCAAAATTTCAAACACACCGAGCAATCCATACTGTCATAAATCAAATTCCGCTATTTCCTGTACATGCACGAAAACCATAACACGTGCTTTATCAGTATTCAGAACACGTCGACCGTGGTGCTAATCAAGAGTCCTGATTCAGAAGTGGAAACGGACTGGCAGTTGGGAGCCATAATATCGGTAATTCACTGTTTTTTTCTCAATCATATTTCTTTTGGCTAATGGGATTGGTTGAAAAGGTGTATCTGCTGAAGTTATTGAAGGTTGCACTGTATCTATAGTAGCTCTTGGTGCAGATACCATGCATATAGAGTGGGGTATCATTTAGTCCAAATAAGACCGAAATTTCGTTAGCAATATACTTATATTTATTCTTTTAAAAATATTAAACTATCCGACATCCACGTTGAATTGTGGTTGCTATTCCGAGGGCTTACTAACTTGGAAGGAATAAATTGAGCAGCTCTTTTACTAATTAACTCCAGAAGTCCAGACACTCTATCAAGATTGTCTTGATTAGGATCTACCATATTTAGGGGAAAAGAAACTGAAAAAGTACCTCTAATTTAGATTTGGTACCTAAGAATTCATTAAAACTTGACCGATCGACAGAAGGCTCTGACTTTTGTATAGGGCGACAACCATACTTCTATATTAGATGATTTATACAGCGTCAGGAGGCAACCTATGCCTACACTTAAAGGGACGCTGTAGTGCCTGGGACATTGTTTGAGATGGAATAGGCTTGCCCAGCACCTAAACCATCCTCTCAGCTTAATCAGCCGCCCACAGGAAAGACGACGTCAATACGTGTGGAGCTGACTAAGCTGCGGGTTTCCTCACGATGTTTTCCTTCACCGTTTTGAGCTCGTGTTAAAGCGCATATAAATTTTTCGAAACGAAAATCCAGTGATGCACGGCCGGGTTTCGAACCCACGACCTTCGGATTGAAAGTCGAGGCACAACCCCATTCGACCAACACGGCTTTCGGCTTCGACAACCAAAGCCGTTTACTAAATGATGGTAGACTATGAGTTTTGGCGCCCACCGTGGGGCAACCGACATAAGTTCGTGTAAAAGAAATTCATGAGTAGAATATCGAATTAATTTAGGACTGTAGTTAGTTACTCAGTAATCTACTGCAGTACTAAATTAATAGTAACATTACTGATATCAGAAAGTTGCATGAAGGCAGGTTGAGTTGAGGCCTAACTCAAGTGTTTTAAAATGGGCACTGGTCTTTCTAGAAAAGCGAACTCCACGATGCCCGGATTACATTTAATTAAGTGACATTCCAAAGAAAACGGTTGCGTTTTAATTACATTAAATTCAGAATTGTGCCTGAGCGGGATTTGCCTGAATTGGATACGATTTAGGGTTTTTATTGCGCGCGGAGATTTAGGATGTCTGTACTATGTATCCATTATGTAGATTGGAATGATCATCTACGAATGGATTTTCTTAAACATTCGCGATCACTGTTCATCTACAAATGCTTCATGAATATTTCAAGTCATGGGGAGAATTTCTAATTTTCATACATTTGATTATTGTGTGCTTCAATTACTATTTAATTCAAAGCAGAAGGTTAGTCTGTAATATGTGTACTTGTTCATTAGAATCAGTTACACTAATTGTTGGTTAGTTTAGTTTAGAGCATTCTACAACCACAAGATATTGTAGGGTTATTATTAGTTATTATGTGTGGATTACACTTTAGCACATATACAATAATTATTAACCACAACACAACTGCTAGTAGTAGACTAGCTATAGTAAAATACAGATTCAACTCATATTTTATAGCAGTTCGTAGTACATAGAATCTAGCTGAAAATTTAGAGAATTTGAAAGGACTACGAATCAAAAATGCAGATGCTGCTGATGCAGATTTCCAATAATAAATTAAAATAAAAAATTACGAGAAGAATCAACATTTGTGAGAGCCGAAGCATATACTACACCTAAACACACGTTTTCAGAGAAACTGACTCAAGTATAGCGTGAAGAGTCAGAGAATGAAGTAAGCTATAAAGAATGAAAACATGAGTTCGATGAACTTTCACAAAAAGTGTTCTCTCACGCATAAAATTGTGGAAGACCTTTTTGTACAAATCTTTTACGATGGTTTTTATGTGGTGTCATGTCTTTCAGAATATTTTGTTTGAATAGGTTTGCTTTGAATATCTCGTTAATACAAACAAACGAGAGGAAAAGACTTCAAGTGGCTCCTATTCCTATAGGATTTTTAGCAAGTTTGTAGCAGATATAAATTAGTAAGAGGTAAGTATGCACTACTATCCATATAGCTGAAACAGCTCAAGGATCTTTTCATCTCAAGTAATTTCGAGATTATTTTCTTGCGAGACTACTTACGAATGACCACATCAAATCCAGAACAAATCCAAGAAGTACCAGTCTTCAGATCCCCTGTTGCTGATGAGCTTATCTCGCCTTGCGTGAAAAGGCCATTTAGATTTCTAATAACAATTCGATAAGCTTCATTTTACAATGGTATGCGCGACCTAGGTCAAGTGACGCACTGCGATGTCCTTAGCGTTCAAATATTGAAATGATTTATTGGTTCTATCGGATTGGAAGTTTGCCAGTTCATCACTTATGTAATTAAAATCACTACGAGTATAGGCGCATTTTGCTCTTACTAAAAGTATATGATATATAATTAAGGATAGTTTACGTAGTACCATAAATAGTTAAATATCTTTATTTTAAGGACACAATACAACTCTTATAAGTTCCATCTCATACAATTATTTTTCTTATCAGTTTTTTGTTTGTGAATAGAAGAAATCATTTTGATAGTACATTCTTTAATATCACCAGCATAAAAGCCATCATCATCAATATTCATAATCAGGATAAAGCCGTTTCAGCAAACATCAAATAAAAGACAGAGATACCAATAGTAATATTAAGAAGATCACATAGCGCCATTACAATAGCTTGATTCCTCAAAGGGGGTTAGCTGTTGCATCGTACGATTGGCATTGTAACGTAAACTCATACCACAAACGCATAGCCCACTTCACATTGTCTGTTATTCATTAGGTTGCTAAGCTAAACTCAACTTATTCAATAGGGAGTGAAGCGTGGGCAGTATTCAGGCCGATGTGGAGTTTTCACTTCATTGAATTCATGCTACACTGAATGCTAGAAATAAATCGGGCAAGTGGGAGTAGCATTCTGCGATTTACTTCGAAACACTAATTGTTCTAACTACCCTCTTAACTAGAAAGGATCTCGAGCTTATGATGTATACAGTAATTATAATACAATCGTGATCCTGCATTTCTTTTTAATTTAAATACAATGTAACATGAATATGAATGATACTTCAAAGGATGATAATAACAAAACATTCCTGAAAAGAAGAGGAGAAAGCTAATTTGTACTTGCGTGTGCAAAAAGGCCTCATTTCAAAACCATTCGTTCAATATTAAACTTTACTACACTCCCTAAGCCACTGACCACAGAATTAAAGCGGCAATCTTACCCCACGTGTGGCTTTACGGATATAACTGGAACTAAAATTACTTTAATATAAAAGTCTTTCATTCCTTGCAGTAAGATTCAAAACTGCATGGCATATCAAAGGAGACTTGATAGCTGGTGTCTGCAATGTTGGCACTTAAGTCGTTCGAGTAAGGTTTAAATATGAGCAATAGAAATGGTGCTAGGACAGTTTGTGCAGAGAAATATGACCTTTATGTGGTTATGACAAAAGGTTCAAAATTGCGTGTCACATAGATGGTCTTAATTGATTGCAGTGTAAGGGAAATGGGACCGCAAGCTTGTACCGGTAATGCAACTTAACTAAGCTGACACAATTGTACGAGTGTGTTGTTTGTACTTCTAATAATTTCTGTATAAATTTCACCGATTCTCGTACTTTTAACACCATAACACTCATAACTTATAAGAAAATATTACAAATAAAATATTTAAAAAACCCGACCGCAAGAAATACTTATACCTAAATAATTCTTGACAAGAATGTAGACTTTTGAGATTTTTCAATGCGTAAAACCATTTGTATGCATTTATGGCCAATTTGTTATTCAAAACTAAGTTTAAACATATGACTTATATTATATCATATGTTTTTGTAATCTCCTTTTAATTTCGCGCATAAGATACGCCATTTTGTTTTTTATTAAAAGAAACTATCCTATGACACTTGGGTTAGACGAATCTAACGATACCCTAATTGTCGAAATCCATCCCGTCGTTTTGAAGATACGTGGGTACAAAGAAATTTAACGCATACATACATATAGGATACGCGCGAAAAACATAACCCTTCCTTTGACAGTCGGGTAAAAAAACGTTAAGATATCTTGAAAAGAAATAGGAAAACATTTTTACTTGACTGACTGCTTTTTATAGATAATCCTAATCGCAAAGAAATCTCCAAGATTATCTGCTAAACTGATTCAAGACAAAAATAAAAATTCTATAAAATAACGAGCAGATTTTAAAGCCAATCATGTAAAGTAGCTACCTAGTTCCAATACACCTTTATACTTCACCATATAGTACAAAATATCGTGCCAATTTTAAATTCGCTTCCATTTCAGTAATGGTATTTCATATCTACTAGCTCAGCTTAGCTACGGGGTAGCAGTAAAGCCTGATCTACACTATCAATCTGCGGGAATTCCGTATTTTACTCGTAAAGTGGCAAATCGGTGGGGTTATGGACCCGTACTAGTGAGGTAATTTGAAGAAAATGTCATCGTCATTATCCATATCCAGCAATATTAGCTTTATCTTATGCTTCCTTTCAGCTTTTACAGTTTCGAAGAACAGCTTGTATTAAAGATATTTTAGGTAATTTGTTAATATAATTCAATAACTACACTCCAATTCAGGAAACAGTTACTGCTTATTAAAATTTAAGTATTTATAGCAAAACATACTAAAGAAATATCAATAGGAAAGAAAATAACATTAATATTTTATAAGCAAAAAGCAAGAAAATACCAATATTGTGGTATTAAAAAACTAGATTTATATTTAACCTGATCGTCAAACCTTCGCTCGAGCATAAAATTTTAAAAGCCGCGTGGGAATTGAATTGATAGTGTGAATGGATCCTAAAATAGGGCGTGTTTTGAGTTGGCCCAGAGTGATGTAATTGGGTTCTGGATATTGAAGTGATGTGATGTACGACCGCACAAGATTGATGATTATGAAACGTTCGATGGTGTTACAATAGCTTTTGTGGCAGCGAGGTTGAGCTTTGTTAATCTGATTAAAATTATTTTGTTTAGCTATTAAACAAAGAAAAATATTCAGAGAAAGACTTTGCTCATCTTTAATAAATATAATTTTAACGATATCTGAATTGAATCATTGCTGTATCAGCTTGATTGAGCGGTTGAAACAAAATGCACAAGCTGTCAAAACTTAGGCCTCATCTATATTAGATGATTTATACAGCGTAGTTAAGTGTAGGCAACCTATGCCTACACTTAACGGGACGCTGCAGTGCCTGGGACATTGTTTGAGATGGAATAGGCTCGTCCAGCACCTAAACCATCCTCTCAGCTTAATCAGCCGCCCACAGGAAAGACAACGTCAATACGTGTGGAGCTGACTAAGCTGTGATCGTGTTATTGATGTCAGTCGGTATGTCTGTCCGTGTATCAAAAGCCTATTATGACACTGCTATTATCTCATCTATTTCACGATTTTGCGATGGTATGTTATTATCACCTCTATTGTCTGAACAATGTAACCTAAATTGAAGTGGCGCGATACATTTACCCTGATGTGCGAGTTAATTGAATTTACGAGAACCTCGCGCTTGGCCGTGGACGTACCTCGAGTTATAAAAAGGGTTGTATTGGGTGGAGTTTTAAATAGAATAGAACTGATGGTACAGTCAGCAGATTCAATCTCCAGACATAGATTTTAAATGAGAAGTGATTTGGCCAGTTGATGAAAATAAAATGCCTGGAAACAGAAGAACCGTTTTTAATGGGTAGTAACAAGAAAAAACATACCATTAATTAATAAATAAAATAACACAAACATCAATGATGGTGAAAGAAAAACAAACAAATGAAACAGCAAAACCCACCGAAAACAAATCGTACGACCGTGAGGGCAGAAAAAAGATGATCATTCGTCTGTAATGAAAGTCCAATAAAAACAGACGAGAACGATTTGAGCGTCAGTGGCCTTGTACTGTTTAAATCGATACGAAAAGAGAAATTCAATTTGGATTGGAAACGTGTCGTGGTGACTTGAACTGACATATTGACACTCGCTTAACACAAGTGAACAAAACATTCAAATTCACTACCAAACATAACAAGGAAAATAAACGTTAACAAACTTAAAGCCGTATTAGTTCTCAAAATACGATAACATCTTTAGGCTCAAGTGAGGAATAAAGAAAACATGAAGCTAAATAAATGGAAGTAACTAGAATACACGCAGTGGCGTGTATAGAAACAATACTGGAGTTGGTAATGATAAGGAAAAAGCTTACACAGTAATGTATGCCGACGAGCAAGACAATGACGACAGCAGAGAATCTAATAATACTACGTATAGAATGGACATACCTCGCCCCGCACCAAATAAACTCCCTGCCCCTTGAGTTCTTGATTGCGTTTTTACGATAGAGGAACACGTAACACACGCAGATGCTTTTTGCAAAAATGACACTTATAAGTAGGTAATTAAAATGCGCGTTTGTATGGAGTTTTGTCAAGTGTTCAGGGTGAAACAGCTGTGCACAGTGAAGTACTGGAGCATAGTCATCGATGGTGCTGAGGTATGTATGATTATTAATGACGTCTATATTACAGGAAAAAACAAAACGGTAATATTAACTAACGTGCTAAATAATCAAACTATACCTCCTACTTGTATATATAACATTAAATGCTACTTTATAGAAAGACTAGCTGACCCGCGCGACTTCGTCTGCGCATGATTCATTTTTTCCCGCGCAATTTTTTTATTTTTTTCTGTCATAAGAACCTTCTCCTGATAATAACACACACAACAAAAAAAAAATTGTGGAATCGGTCCAGCCGTTCAATCGTGATGGCGTGACCAATGGATATAGGGATTCATTTTTATATATAAAGATAAGTTACCTACTAACATTCATACCCAAACAGGAGCTTCAGACTTCCTTATTCCTCCCTGTTCTCAAATAATCAAAAAAGTCAAATATAAATCGGCATGAATCCTGGTCTGAATATGTAGCTGTCGGAAACCAATACTTAACCATATCAATAAACGTGGTGTAAAGTTACGCCGGGTGTAACTTAGGAGTAACCATACGATTTCTATAGTTTAAACCTGACGTAACTTTAAACCACGTTAATAATAAGGGCCTACATGTATAATTTTATTTTCAACACACTTGCTCATAAAGTGGCTCTTTGGTCACCGCAATTAGGCACATAATGACACCCATAATCAAACTGTGACTTTTTCATTACTATAACTCACTAGTGAGTAATAGATTTTTTTTTTAATTTTATTGATTGAGTTGCTTTGTTCTTAAAAAAGTTTTTATTCAGAAAAAAGATCGTGTTCAACAGAACAAATAAATTAATGTTCCTATTGCTTGCTCATTTTATGCAACTTCTTATTTAAATAGATAATTTTAAGTCGTACGTGTTTAATAAATAAAACTTTCACTCAAATATAACTTTTGTTTTCTCTGTAATAAAAGAAAACTTTAAATTCCCCATTTTGTACGTGGCAGAATAGGCGCACACCCTATGCGCGGCGCGGAAATATAGTCTGTGGCCGATCGCAATGCGCGCGCATAGGAAAACTGATTAATTTTTCCCGCAACAGCGAAACATTTTTCACAACTCGTTTTCACTGTTTGAAATTAGTTTTTATTGTTATTTTATTCACAAGTGTGTTGAAAAACGTCGTATGATACACGTGTGTATTGATGATTACCTTCCTCGGCTATATTAAGACCCTCGCCGATGGCTCGGGTCTCAATTATTTGCCTCGGCGGTAATCACCAATATTACACACTAGTACCATAATGTACTATTATTTATTTGATACATGTGATACCATGGAGCGAAATAAATCACAGCAAATAAATGGTGATAAATTAATTCAATTTTAATATTAAATTAAATATAATGCGATGTTTTAACTGAAAATAAATATAATGATTCACGAATTACATCAATCGAACTAATGCACGATCAATAATTTATATTAACGACCGATGATGAATTGTATCACTTACTATTCAAATTAACCACCATGATTTTAAATGGATCAAATATAAAATGGCGAAGTTCCACATGTTTAAGCACGTAGAACTGTGATAAGTCAAGAAAATCAGACATTTCAAAAAGGTTCAGACCTTTCTGTAAGTGGAAACAGACATAAACCCATCCAGAAACCCCAAATAAATACGGACAACCTTAAAAGGTAGAAACGTATTTCGGAGACGTGACCAACGAAGGACCAACCACTGGTCATTCTCGGTAGCTCTTGTCGATAAGGGGCCGTGCTTCAATCTAAGGGAGATATGTATGGGACGGTATTACTTATGGCATCAAATAAAAAAATGCGATACGATCAAAAGGTGTCTTTATGGTATTGGTAATAGAGTCCAATCGAAAGTTACTTGACTATTCTTAATCACTTTTGAATGATAATAATCCGTTAGGATTGTGTTGGATGGCACAAACAAAGGGCTATGCCCAGCAGTAGGCTAAATCGGGTTGTATGATGATGATGAAGTCCTCAAGGATTTTGATAAAGGAATACGTACCACGAGTGCGTGTCGCACCCGTCTTTTCGCCGCAGCGTATGGCTCCCTATTATGGTGCGATCTGAAACCAAAAGAAATACATTTTACACTTCAAATTCGCCTTGAATTTTTGGGACTTTATGAATTCTAACAAACGTCTACTTTCAAATAGGTATTGCGCTTCTTGTCCTATCACTAGTTATTTAAACTTGTGTGGTGAAAGGTTTTAAGGGCATCTCAAAGGGGCTCCTTTCCGTGCACCATGTTTTAGAACTTTTTGGGATCTACGACCAGACTAGCACAAGTCTTTTCTTCTTGTCGTGTAGTGTTATTGTGATGGTGGTCGTCTTTGTGTAACTTTTATCGGAACATGCAGAGCAAATATCATGTTGCTGACAACTACAACAGTAAACGATCGGCTGTGCAGTATGGTAAGTGACATAATATAATAGATTAAACATAGAATTTTAGATGAGGTCTACGATGATCTCATCTAGATTCCAACAGGGTTTCGTCATACATACTTGTCGAGTCAACCCAGTTCACCTAAATAGATATTTCCTGGTTAATTTTAAACTAACCTATATTATTCCGACTGACTCATATACATAAGACCTAACCAAGATATGCCAAGCCAACTAATATTTGTAAAATGAGGGTACCGTTTCGGAAAGTTCTTTGAACTTGCAATACAATAAGATTAGAACAGAAAATTAATAATATTGCGCGGAATTATTATTTATTTATAATCAGGGCGCGTAGTAGAATCTACAAAATTCGAAAACATGTCAAGTGCACGAAGGGAGCCTCTTTGAGGCGACCGTAAATCCTTTCACATTTTTTACCAGGTCGAAAAATAACTGAAAAGGTAACCGCCTGAAAAGTAATACTTAAGTATCTAATTAAAATAATTACAACAGTATAGTATAGCAACATCTAAGTCCAAAGTGAACCCAGCAGACGCCACGGATTATGAAAAGCCAGGTAGCAGGTAGCTCAGAATATTCATACTCCGTCAAACCGGACCGGGCTATTTTAATCATTTTAAAGCGAGACTGGAATCTGAATGGGCATAGGGCGTGCTTCCGCATCTTAAATAACTACTTATCCATTAAGCAAGAACCAAATGGACCTATCGAATTACAAATTCTGTTCTAATTCAAAACAGAAGTGGATTGACATACACCATGCGGGTTTTGTAGGAACAGTTTATTTACGGTGGTTTTATTGCTCCTGTTTTAGACTGGTGTGATCTCTCGTCAGCAAAAACGTCCCATTTTCGCTTTGTACTAAGTTACTAAATGCGATTTGTGTTCCCTTTGGTCTTAAAATATCAACTGTGTCGATAAATAACTGTGTCGATAAATCAAAATTGAAAGCGTACACGGGGAAACCTGACCCAAGTGAGGCTTCGGTCCTTTCGCCGATATTCTTCCGGACTCCGGACCCGCAGTTGCATAATTAAAATCTTGGAACCTTTTCTATTTTCCACCGGGTTTTACAATGTTTAAAGACCGTTAAAACGACCACAACCAACAACTTCATTTGCTCAGCAGAGCGCGGAAAATATGAAGCTTACTGCCCATTGTAGTAACAGCTGTATAATAGTCAGTAATTGCACAATGCACTTACCACCTAAGGTATATTATGACTATCATAAATAGAGAATAACTGGACTCAAACTACCCTGCTCTCCTCTAATCATCTCAAGCTCTTTCGTACGGTAAAAATATGAATAAAAGACTTAAGCGATAAGATTTAAGTAGCGTAAATATTATCCTAGTGCAAAATTGAAAAACAAAAATAAAGGTACACAAAGGATACAACAAAAAAGATACTTTGTTACCAAAGTCCCCTTGCTTTGATATAAGAAAATGGCAAGGCATTAAGCCCTGCGTACTTTCGCCAGCTGCTTGAAACCGTTGCATTTCTGCTTCGCGAAACAAAGACACAAATGAGTTTAAAATGGCCGAATGACTAATTACAGAGCTTAAACTGTCCGCTTCGCAGTACCGGCACATTGCCGTTTGCCGGATGCAATTCCCGGTACGTGGGCCCTTACCATGAATTCCTGAGGACCCCACACTATCTCGCAACTTCGTATTTCACACGCGCCTGAGTATCAGTGGTCAGTACTCAATAGCTTTCAATTCTGACTGGTGTTTCTACGAAGAATCGTATGTCTCATTAGGTATATGCAAAAGTAAGTACCTATTACCAGTTTCGATAATCATCTAATATGCTCTGAATTAGTGCTTCACCTCGCTCGTAATGGTGCTGGCATTATTGGTAAGATTAATGTAAAGTGACTTACACTTTACAGCCATTTGGTTGTTAAATTCAATTGGCAAGCCTAGCTCGAAACCGAGACCCATTTACATTCTAGCAGTAACTCAATTCACTATTCGTAGTAGTGGTGCCATTATTTAGCCCGGAATCCATAAGTCGTTGTGTAACCCGAGCACGACGGTTTACGGAAGCAGGATTGTGTCACTTGAAATTGCCTTTTAATAAAATGAACTTTATTATGCTAGGGCTTGGATTCATTGTGACTCGTATTCAGAGTATCCGCACGAGAGCATATTCGTAGGCTGGCTTTGAGAATCTCCTTTGAAATATAAGCTATCACACGTCGATTTTAAGGTTCAATATTGCTAAATTGGTTGTCAAAGATTTACTAGTATTCGAGTCTTAGGAGGGAAACTTCTGACAGTGTAAGGAGGAAGTTCACATCACCAATTTGGGCCAGCCATTCGACCGAAGGATTAATTATTGTATTGCCTCAGAGTATTAGAAGAAAAAAATAGATCGACTTACATAACAGATGCGATTCAAAATAACTCAACGTAAAATATCGAATCGGTAAACCCGAGACCGGTCTTAATTTTAGCGAATAATCTACAAAGCCAGTTGGCTCCGCTCCTATCGATACCATCGACAGATCCACTCGCGGCGACCTCAAAAAAGTCTCAATAAGCCCCTGCTTTTTATCTTTTCATGTTATCGCTTTAAGTTTGTAAGTACTCGTACCAGGGGTGCAGGGTAAAGAGGTCGGAGAGTAGATCTATAAGGTCGAATGAAGGCAAATATTTGTAGAATGTCGTGCGGTGACGTATTACCAGAACACACAGGACTGTTGGTTTTGGAACATACTTTTACTGGATAATTAGATGTTTCTTGGTGTGAGTCAGTTTAGCGCGCTCAGAATAGATACGTCAGTCACATGTTTGAAAGACTAGAATTCTCTGCTTCACCTTCATCACTATCGTTCTGGATAATTACAATTCTCTAACCCATTAACATATAAAATGAAATCGTCTAAGAGCAAAACAAATAACTTTAACTAATAAGCACAAGGATTTTTTATCATTTACTTTTATTTCCTTATCACCTTGCAACAGCAGTTCAAATAAAACCTTATCAAAACAAGATTCTTGTACAAACAACGACACAACAATAAAAAAGTAGAGCGTCTATTAAATACAGGGTGTAAAAAGACGTCTACCGGTAGGTACAGCCCAACACACAACCTTATCCAAAATGATTTTCGGAAAAAAACATTGTATCCGGAGAAAACAGCGTTTGAAGATTACTTTATGTGTATGTACTGGGCGCTTTGTTTTACGTAGGTTGCTGAATTTTGAGTTTTAACTGTTTTTTTTCTTTTATCAATAAAATTATTAGGTAGGTATGGTCTTATTATGATGTACTAGCAGTAAATAACCAGATACTTATAACAAAGTTTTTTTTTTCGCTAAATGTTTAGAATCATGGGTCTGATTGCAACCCCTCAGTTTGCGGTAGTAGTCTTTTTATACCCTGTATATTTACATTTAAAAGCAATCCTCCTACCTCCTAGAAGGCTTGAGAAGACACGTATGTTGGTCATGTTGAATAATTAAATAAAATATATTAAGTAAACCTAAAGCCCGTCAATTTAAAGTATATACAAGTTGTTTTCCGCAAATGAAAATCCTTTAAATGCTGTACAAATATTATCTGAGCGATGACGGTAAACGTGAGGACAGGCGCAAACGATGTTCCACGGTTATGATTGCTCACGTTTGTCTCAATGACAAATGTTATGAAACTGTGTACTGAATTTTCTTTAAACTTCTGTTTTGCTTCCAAGATAGGTAGATGTGCTGATTTTTCTCTATTTATAATAGAAGAATGCTATGATTTTATTTGAGAAGAACTACCAAATTCTGCCACTTCAGAAATACTCAGTTACAGCGAATTACTTAACAAATTCAAATATTTAAAGTAAATAAAACAAGTGGAGAGAAAGAAGCGAATTTAGCAAAAGATGTGCCACTTAAAAGTTTGAGATTGTTAAGATTAATGAACGAATGAAGACACCGATTTAATTGTGAACAATCACGACAAGTTCATGATGACTGATCCGCATTAATCACACTTACAATTATACAAGCTTATTAAGAGAAACAGGAGTTATTAAAAGAGTTCTTCTTATGCTATGTAGGTACTTTGAACTTTATAAATCTTTTTCATCATTACATCTTTAAGGTTCTTCGTTTGGTGGATTTTTCATACTGTTCATTCCAACAGAAAAATCAATTTTTAAATAAGAAGAAAACGACTAAACTAGGCTGTTCTTTTTTCATGATAAATTCAGAAAGGTCAAGCGTAAAAGATAGTCTCAAGATGTGCATAACAAATGAAACAGCTCACAGAAATAGCGAAAGACAATGAATTAATCATGATTTGTTTATCCGTGGGTAGGATAGTACTGTAATAACAGGGCGAGGCATTAACGGTTTCACCATTAAACAAGAGATGCCAATAAAAAAACTGTTTAAAAGCCGCATTGTACGAACTGATCATAATAGTCGTTTAATCTCTCTATATGTTTGATGCTTGCGTAAATTGAGGCCGTGCGCCAGGGTGATTACAATCGCCTTGTAATGTCGTTCTTATTAAGCGTAAACATCAACGCACTATACCGCGAACTATTTTAGTAAATGAGCGATGTAATTTCGTTCATACAATACTGTTTTTAAAATCGTTAAAGTATGACAGTTGCGCGATGGGTAGACGACGTCAAGAGGCACCATAGGTTTTGGATGCGTGAGGCACAGGACCGGAATGAACGGCGTAAACAAAGGGAGGCATAGGCTCCCTACTGGGCACTGCTGGGTATAGACCCAGCAGTGCGAAATTCTTGTCTGTGGATTATGATGATGACAAAATGAAACTATTGTGCGATGTAACTGTTACAAACTTACAAAACAGGAGTTTCTTTTTTTAGCAAGGTTTTTGATCATAAAATATTCCGATTATTGCAAAAAAAATAAAATATTCGTGAATTTTTGGAACTTCAAAGTCCACAGAAGTTGAATTTTTGGCGAAGTGAAATTCCTCACGCAAAAAAGTCATACCAAATTGACACAATACATTTGGCCAGTCGTCTTGAATACTCGTTTCTGATGGCACCATATACAGACAATGGAGGCCGTATAATAATAATGCAGATTGCAAGTTGCAACGAAGCGTGCAGCCAAGAGGGTCGGCGGAATGATGTCATCGCTGTGACGTCATCCACATCAATTCCATGAGCGTCCGTTTATTGCTAATGAATAATTTATTTAATTGACTCACTAAAAGGTCAAATTAATATAAATAATCATTTTTATGAAGGGTTGATGACAGTGGACGAGTTTCCAAATGTAATATACAGATAAAGTCAGCCTTGACATTAGTTAGAGAAAGAATCCAATACTTTCTAGGTTAAGTGACATGAGTGATCGTACATTTCAACAAACACTGTCTCGGTCATTTTAACCCGCATCTCCACATGTTAAGGCCATTATGTCGGTATAAAATTATGGACTAATGTCAGACCAATGAGCTTTGGCTGTTACATTAGGTGAAATTCGATTACCTTTGAACTGTTCCAATATCCAAGAAGCGATCGATGTCGAATTAGGATGAGTCACTTCCAGAATGCCCGCCCTTGTTGGCTGGATGTATAATTATAATGTGTCTAGACTCCCGGCGACAGCTAGGCGACGTCTTCTTAGTATTGTCATATTTCAGAAGGAATTCTAGGATTTTTGGCATTAGCATGCCGCTATAGGTTATGTCACCGGGGAGGGAAGCCTCGAGGCATTTACTACGCATAGTACGTATACGTACCTGGAAGTACCACAAGTGCAGTAGCGAGAGAAGAGAGTGCACAGGACGGAAAACACGAAGAGGTGCTGTTTCCCGAAAAAACTCCTTATCTCCATATCACTTCACTGGAGCACCTACTAGTCCCCTAGCGCGGGCGATCATCGCTAAAAGCGACATCGGTATTCCTTTCAGGCATATAATTTGCCAAATACATCAGGCACTTGACTCATAATTGGTTGTGAATTTTCGCGCGGTACTAGGGGGGCACACATTATATTATGGAATAGTAACGGGCACACGTGCTATCGCAGCAGAGAGGGACGGATTCACTGAACGTCCTTGGCGAGGGGGCGCGCGGGGCGCCTGCGGCATCAGACGTTTCAATCATCCCCGGAGCGAGCAGGACGGAAGCGAGGAATCAACGCGTGTGTGAAAGAGAGAGGCGATGCCGTGCTATTGACCGGCTCGCAGACCACGCCCACCCGGGCTAGACACGGGCGCTGATGCTCCAAGTGAAAATCGACCGTCGGCCCGGGCAGACGCGGTGAGCTGCTCAGCTGCACCATCAAGGTTACCCATACATTCGACTGATGCACTTCCCTTAAATGCCACACTACCCGCGACCGCCGACCGTAGCCCACGCCTCATCACTCAGCCTTAGCAACAATAGGAATTTTGAATAAAATCTGTAAAGCTAGCTAGATCGTACGGTTCGATATAGGTACAGACTTGGCACGGAAACAATATAGGCTGCCAGAAAAGGACGTCAGCAGTCGCGAGAGAGAGGAGCCGAAAGAATAATCGACGCGGAATTACAGCGGCCGACACAGGGCCTTTCATTTTTAATTAAATCTTCACACGACGGGTTTGTGATGATTCAGATCTAATGAAACGGTCAAGTGTAAGCTGAACGTATAATACGCCCCTTTACATTTTTAATTCCGAAAAGTCAACGTCCTATTGCGTAACTGGGGAATTTCCCAGGTTTTCCGACGAGCTCTGAAATGGAATTAAATGCACGTTAGAGACACGAGCAATAACTTTGAACCAACTGTTTTTCTCCTGTACATAATACAAGGCGATAAAAATAAATTGATGTTAGAAGATAAACATGACTACTTATACCTGAATAAATGGGCCTTATTATTTTACAATTTCCTGAAAGTTAGGGGGGGATTATAGCGAGCGTAAATTAGCTTACAGGTAATAAAGATTACGTAAGCAACCGCAGCCTTCCCCGGCTGCTTAGCTTCGAATTACGGCAGAGTAGTGGGTTAATAATTTAATACATTCCATTGAGAAGGATTACGATTATTTATGTACGGTGATGATTTAGCTTCAAATATGCATAACATTTTAGGTTAATCTACGCAAATTTTGTGGTTACTTTTTATTTCATTTACGAAAAAAAAATATGAAAGAATGAATGAACACTTTATTGTACACCAATTAATAACAAAACAACACATAAATAAAACAAGTTCAAAATTAGTACAATGGGCGGCCTTTTCGCTGAAAGTGATTTCATCCAGGCAACCTTTGGATGGAAAATAAACCAAAGAAGCATACAAAAAGGACGGTAGTGCACAGAAGTTTCATTTAGAGGGAAACAAAGCTGGAAAAAAGAATTACGAAAATTATAATTATAACGTTTTCACCTACGTAAAAAAACCTTTTTGAAACACAAATGAAAATATATAAGTTAGTCTGTTAAGACAAATAGAGCAAAAGAATTAAAGCATCAAAGTCAAAACTTTTAATTGCAAAAATCCGGATATTTACGAGTATCCACTCCGTCATTGTCACAGTTTCTTTAAGAGCGTTTAGAATGGAAAATAAAACCAATTTATTCACAGTCTGACCTATATTTTGCTTTCCGAAATTGGGAACCGCTACATAAGAGTTTCTTTCTCGGTAATTTTACAGTGACGGCAAAAAATACTTGCCGACAAGTAGTTAAAATATAAAATACAAATATAATTCGAAAATATTTAAATCTTTCACAATGGTCTTTTATTTGATCAAAACCTCGAAGTAATAATACGTTCTATGTCCTGAAAATAAAGTTCAGTTTTATATTGCAAGCGGAGTGAAGTGCAGAGACCCGAGGGGTGGGTCTAAACGGTGCACACCTTGACCCGAGCTATTAATATCATTCCGCGTGTTTGAAGGCTGTAAAGGGCTTATGTCAAATGATGTCACAGATAGTACATCACCTTCAGCTCAAGGGGAATGAATGGAGAAAGGCTTTAAGAAATTCATGAAAGAAATTGGATTACTATGTATTGAACGCGAGGAAATTATTTCAAATGATTTTTTTAAGGAATAGAAAATACACTTAAACTTATTTGACCTGCCTGGTAACCATAAACACTATAATCTTTTAGAATAGAAAATTATATTTGAGTTAAGGCAAAAACATCTTTTCTACAACCGCAATAAAACTTAAAATCCCAAATTCAAATGTCATTCCAATCTATTCTTATGTAGAGCAAACAGAAATATTATGACTCCTACAACTTTGGTTTGAACCGGAATAAGAACTTAAAATAGACAGACGATTTAAAAGTTCGTGATTATTTTTAAAATTAGACGTTAGCTAGTGTTATTTAGGGATAGCGAAATAATTACAAATATTGAACTAATTATGAACGATGTTTGTGGCTGTCAATCACAAAAAAAAATATTGAAAGGAAATAAAAAATGCTATCATAAACAAAATGATGAAATCATCGATAATTCCTAGTTCCTTACTAATAAAAGGCTGAAGAAACTTGCGTAATAAACTCAAAACGAAAAAATCGCATGTTGAACAACTTTTCCGAAAACGTAAAAATGTTCTTTGTTAAAAACCTCCACAAATACCTAAAAGTTTCCCGCCACATTTTAGAAACGGGACAAGGAACAGCATTCGTTACAAGGAAACTTACGCTCTTGACTTTGTCGATGTACCCTCAACTGTAATTTACTTTCATGGCGGTAGTTTTATAAGTAAAGCGGCGAGAAAGAAGCTCGATTCATTACTTTTGTGAGTGAAGTATGTTTTACACTGAGGCATCGTCCCAATAGAACGCGACTACACGATTATCGCACGAGTAAGCGATGCGACCTCGCTAAAATTCACAAAAAAAATTTGTCGCGCGACTGCCGATTACGACATCTGGTGGCTTAGCATGAACTCTTATTGCCAGGCAGTTTTTGAACTGCTTGTCAATTCTGACATAAAGAAACAAATCTGAAATTGCGGCGTTTATCATGCTCTCTCGCTTACACATTGTGACTGTACTAGAGTGCAAGCGAGAGAACATGATAAGTTGCGAAGTTTCTGTAGTGAACCGGGTTATTCGAAATTGACATTTTTTAGTTCGAAAACTGCCAGGCAATAGGAGTTCATAGTTAGTAACCCCTCTGTTCTGTTGTTGTGTATCAGTATGTTTGACCGCGTAGTCGCATTCTATTAGGACGATGCCTGAACATAATATTTGAACGGAAGACGTCACCTCATGTACGGCACATCTTTTGCAGTTAATTTTTTGTATTAAATTAAATTAAGCATAAAATAACCTACAATTAGTTACAACCCGGAAGAAAGAAGGCGTTTAAGATTCTTTAAATTTACCAATAAAGTATGAACTCAATTCCTTATTGACTAAACACCATACAACTGCTACAATGTATAAAGCATTGGACACAGCTTAATAAACAGTTGCACGCCATCGATGCGATAACCTAGCTCACTAACTGGATTTAGGTCTACAGCATTGTTTGTTCACAAGTCACAACAAGGAAAATAACTTGAACTAAAATGTTGGCCGCTTTTACGTAGGTATTGTACTCGCGTATTCATTCACAGCTTGAACTCGTGAAAAATCCATTAATGGTATGGAATCGTATTCAAATTGTAATCCTAAAAACTTCAGGCTCATGTAGCATCCACTTCACTACTTTTTTATGGCTGTAGCATTGACACTGCATGTAGCATGCACACTGAAAAGTTTCAACCGATACGATTTACTATCGCACTGCAATTTTCACGCATCGCTAAATGGCATCGGCTTAGCTAAGCGAGCCAAAAATCGCATCGTATAAATGCTCTTTGAATTATCAGTTGGATTATGAGAAATGAAATCGAAAGCGATTTTTAAACCGGTTCAAAATCATAATAATTAGACAGCTGTAAATAGAAGAAACCGCGAGTTATATCTGGTGCATATACCGAGTAATATTCAGTAATAGTCGCTTGTATAAACTTGGCAGGGTTTGCGTGATTGTTTGAACTATGAAATGGTTTGCTTGCTCGTCATTCTGATCGTTTTTTTCAATGCGGGTCATTTAATTCGGCAAACGGGTCATGGATTTCTTCAATGACATTCTGTATCATTTACAAAAAAAACATTTCTCTTCAAGCTTTAAAAATATTGGTAGACTTCCCATAGTGCTTCTGGCTATAAACTAAGCAAACCAGGAAGAAATCATGTCAAGTAGCCTGAATCCAACCAAAAATTTAGCTAATCAATAATCGCTGATATCGCAACATGAATTTAAAATAAGTAAAAACAACCAGCATCGTAATTCCAAGGTCGAGCTCTGAATAACAACCCAAAAATCTTGATATTCACTGATTACTCAATTTAACGGCCCTTTTACGAGTCGTCATAACTTGAAGGGTTCAGGACTGCGGACAGTCATGTCCTTAATTACGACGAGTTTATGATGGAGGCAGGACCACTCGCCAAAATTGACAGTGATGCCGGCGACAGCTTTTTATTGTGCGTGCAAATGTAGGGCATGAACAGACCACTTGTAATAAGAAATAGGTATAGCAGATGCCATTTACAAGAACGACTCAAAATACCAAAGCGTACGACATCGAAATCAACATAATTTGATACTTTCACCACACTTGTTTAAAAGAACTAGTGACACGACAAGTAGATCGAACAGGGGCCATATTCCCGTTCGTTTGACGAATATTCGGATGCTTCTTACTACGATTTCTGTCTTCAAGGGGCAATTTTTCGGTTTGGAATATTTGGTTAGGACCGTGTTTTAACGTTGATCTTATCGACTGAATACAATGTAGCTCATCTTTGAGCTACATTTTAGCATCCGAATATTCGTCAAACGAACTAAAAAACGAACGCGAATAACCTTCCTGTTCATTATTTAATGATCGAAAATAACTAGTGAGTGACACAAGATGATAACACAGGTCTACACAGCTTAAAAGATAATTTACAGTCCCCCCAAGCCAACAAAGGTATGAGTGTTCCGCGCCTATGATTATAGGTACAACATCGCGTGTCAAACAATTCAATAAGCGTCGACGCAAAGTTACTGGCTCATTCACATCGAGTTACCAATGATGGGGCTACAATAGATGGACCACAATAGGGGACTGATCTCGGACAAGATCTGTTGGGCGTTTCAAATGGCTTCACAGAATAACACGTGCAATGCAATGTTTATTTCTAGTGGTGTATTTCGACAACGGTGGAAATCTTTGGATATATAAGGGACAATACATGTAAGATGATACTTTCAGTCAGTCTGATACGTGAATACTGGAAAGATAATCTGATGACCTCAGCAAGTAAGTCTGATAAAGTAAAGTTAGAAAGTAGGTGACATCACGATCAAATACAAAAGCAGTCTAAAGAAGTGTTGTAAGGGATGGGTGACCGCCAGATTTTCATCTGAGCGCTTCCGTGCTTCGGAGGGCACGTTAAATTGTCGGTCCCGGCTATTTAAGTCGTTAAGCCATGACGGAGGCCTTAAGGCGGCCTAAAAACTCCGTCACCAGAGTTGGCCACTGACTCATACGAACTTACTTTAGTCTAAAGAAATCAGATACATTCAGACACAAATATTTCCAAGGCAGCAAAGAACTTAACTGTGACATAGATTCCCTGAACTAGAACACTACAATCAATCAGAAGAGTAAAAACTATCGATAGAGCGAACTGGAGCAATCACAACTTCACGGCAGATCGAGCGTAAGTACAGTTTATACTTCAGTCGTTAACATTTATATTCTTTACAATATAATTATATTATTTTATTATTATCCCGCTATCCCACTAATTTAATAAAGCTGAAAGTTTGTTAGTTTGTCCCACTAATATAATAAAGCTGAAAGTTTGTGAGTTTGTTTAGATGTTTGGATGTTTGTGTTTCAATCACGCCTAAACCAGTGAATCGATTTGGATGAAACTTGGAATAGGCGTAAATAGTAACCTGGAATAGCACATAGGCTATTTAAAATGTTGGTACCACTAGTATTTTAATAAAGTAGTTTTCTACAATGTGTTATTAACAAAATTCGTGTTGGACGAAATTTGTGTTGGACAAAATTCTTGTTTGTCATTAGTTCTAGTTTTGATTTTGGACATTAGTCTTGCAAAGGAAAAAATTGTGTATTAACTGATATAAATCATCTCTCTTGTCCCACTATAAGTAGGGTCGATACAACATGCAGTCTTGCATTTTCCGTTGTCAGCCGTTTTCTCATGCATCGTTACCTATGATGACGTGATGGGCGAAGTGATGGAAGAGTGTTAGGAAGGCTGACCCCACAACCATGTGGGATGAATAGTCGGGAAGAGAGAAAGGGCCGTTTTCTCAGCTTTCTTACACTCAGTTCATCTTTTCTTTAACCTGCCTTCCCTCGTATTTCACTTGTCTCAATATAGTTTTATGCGCATAGGTATCATTGTGTTTGTGTTGCTAACTCCACAGAGGAAAACCACCACGTAAAGATTGACTATCTAACAATGATAAAAATTTTTGAAAAAAAAATTGAACCGCCTTCACAGAACACAAACAGAAGAACCTTCTACACACTAAAAAGAGAAAAATAAGAATATAATTTGAAGTCGGTGCCAACTATTCATTTACATCTAAGAAATTAAAAAGAACTTGGGTGCAAAATTGTATCCTGGTACGCTATCGCTCGATTTCTTTTTTTTATAGGTACCTAATCGTATTCACTTGGCACCGACTTCAAATTATATTCTTATTTTTCTCTTTTTAGTGTGTAGAAGGTTCTTCTGTTTGTGTTCTGTGAAGGCGGTTCAATTTTTTTTTCAAAAATTTTTTTTTTTCACTTTTTAGTGTAAGTAAATAAATACTGTGTAAATAAAAGTGTATGTGTAAATAATATAGTAAGCTACGAGTACATTTAGACTTTGCTTATCGTAGCTTAAGTAGGAAAGGATAAGAGAAGTCATGGGCAGACCTACTAAAGGACACACCGGAGTTCAGCAAGGGGGAAAACTATCAATCCATAAGGAAAAGAAAATATTTTGGACTACCTCGGGTGTAATACCCTTTCAAACTATTTAATGTTTGACTCAGATTGTGAGTCAGGGTGTGTTGTGTAGTGAGAATAAGGTTTATGTTACGGGAAAACTGTCAATCCCTCAGGAAAAAAAATATATGGCGCCACCTTGAGAGTATACCTCTTTCTAACAAAAAAAAATTTTGGAAATCGGTCCACAATTTTCTTAAAGTTCAGTGATTGTTTTAGTTTTACGGCAAAACTATTAATCCCTCAGGAAAAATAAATATATGGCGCCACCTTGAGAGTATACCTCTTTCTAACAAAAAAAAATTTTGGAAATCGGGCCACAATTTTCTTAAAGTTCAGTGATTGTTTTAGTTCTACGGGAAAACTATTAATCCCTCAAGAATAAAATTTATATGGGACCACAATGAGAGTATACTCTTTCAAACAAAAAAAAAATTTTGGAAATCGGTCCACAACTGACGGAAATATCGGTGAACATACATAAAAAAAAAACATACATACAGCCGAACATATAACCTCCTCCTTTTTTTGAAGTCGGTTAAAAATACATATTGTCTTATCTCCATCGCTCGCAAATAGGCGTAGCAAGTTCATTTAATTTGAGTTGCTCAAGTCCATTACGTAAGGGTTCGTTCGCGTTCGTCATAAGACACTTCCCCAAGTTGATGGTTAAAGATAACCTGCTTTCATGTTTCATTTCTTCTGTATAATGCTTTATTAAATTAATTTTGTCCCTAGTTATAACTACTATTTTCCCTTATAATCTACCAGTAGTATACCTATCAATCTAGTTTGCTGTCTACCATAGACAAACTATTCGACTGTCAGTAGTAAATCTTGTTTTATAATGTCTAGGAAGTTTTAGTATCTAGTATATAATTATTTGATTCTACGATGTGTTATCATCATATTCTTAAAATACATACACATGCTAGACAAGAGAAGGTTAGTTACGGACCTTGAAAGTAAAGGGTGGCAAAATAAAAATTTTATTCCGAAGAACAAATGCTTTATTCCTTTATGGGGCAAAATATACAATGACAAAGGATTAGGTTCGTTCGCCGAACAAATAAAATACGTTTGAAAACTTTCAACTCTCATTGCGAGTATACTCGTACATACATCGATTTATAAGGATGTATGTATGTTTTAATTATTCCATCGTCTATTCGACGGTTGCTACATCATTAATAACGTCTAGTAGACTTTATTGTTGCCATATTTCAGCAAGTTTATCAATTACAGCGAACAGGCTTAAACTAATGAGAAGTTTACCCACCTTACTACACTAGCGGTGGCAACTTGTTCAATAATCCAGTACTTTACGATAGGCGTATGCGTTAATCGGAAAAACTATAAAAAATTTACTATTCCGGAGTAAACCATGGACTTGCAACTTGTCATTGAAAAGCATTGCCAACTTGCTATGAAAAGAAAATAAAATTCATAATTAGAAGATTGAACACGAGGTTATTACATCGAAACTAGAAAAATCTAGATTCGCCAAAGGAATGTTTAAAACTCGTAAAAAGCAATCAGTTTTTTCTCCGAATCAGTTTCACAAACATTCTCCAGACAAAAAGGATAAGTAAAATGCATAGCACGGAATTAGGTCTCGCGGAAAAACGGTAAAAGGTACATTGTGCTCGTTACAGTGTAATGAAAGCGATTTTCAGCAATCGCGTAAATATCTCCCAAGACCTTCTGTTTAATCGCTATACAGCCACATACAAAACGGCTGGTATAATATTACATTTAAAACAAAGAAAAAGTAAATTCTACTATTCTTATACTTCTACATCTTCTGCAAAATGTGAGTATTTCTGACAGTAACTTAGACGTCTTCAAAGGATCACCGTGCTTTGAGGCAGTCGTGTTTTACCAATACGCAGCAGACCAAGAAGATGGCGAGAGATCTCTTCAGTTTTCAAGGAGGTAAGAGGAAAAACACCAAATTTTCCGAACACTTTATATTATGTTTATTTTACTAGGTAGTACATCCATTCATCATTACCACCGAATTGGCGCTTGACCTTCACATAATGACAAGGATGTACCGTTAAATTGGAGACTCTTTTTAGTCAACTTTTTAGGTTCACCTGTACTAAAACCATTTGATTTTTAGTTGGTCTACAGTTCACGCAGTCCATCTATCTTTCAAATCAAGAAATCAAATAGAGACAAGGTAAACACACTACTGTACTAACAAGAAAGGCGCTAAAATCCTTATTTCACACTTGACCAGACAATATGCCAAGGCACTGTATTTCGCATCATTCCATTCACTCGATCAATTACGAGATCAAACCTTGAAAACTTACATCAACATTGTAAGAGCGTAAAATCGTACCTTGCATTATGTCATTAACTTTGTATGAACGTGGGTTAACGACAACTCCGCTTAAAGTTGAATTGAAACGAATTCTCACATAAAAGCAATTACGTAACTTTTGATGTTGTCCGCCTAAGTGCCAGACTTAAGATGGCCGTTCCGTTCTTGCAGTTTATCGGGCAGTTGTGCTCGTTGCGCCGATTGAAATGTCCTTGATAGATCGAAGTATAAGTGATGTTCAAGTTAACCACAGGTCGCGGATGGGTGACCATTACTTGTATCAAATCAAACGTTTTCCTGCTTCGCGGTTTTCATGCTAGGCACTCCAAAAATATTAATATCAGAGAAATCTGCTTTGCACCGAATATTGCAACGAAAATTCATAATGAATGCGATATTGATAACATGATATACGGCGCCAGCTTGCGATAACCCAAATAACGCAGAGAATTATCGATTAAATTATCGTATCTGCGGGAATAATTAAATTATAATGCAATTTGGTAGTGTCTCTGACTAATCCCCTACAAAAACAAGATGCTGAGCATATGTCTACTGAGAATACAGTCGTGAGCATATTATGTAGAAAATCAGACCTACGTAGTTAATTTATATAAATTACTTACTTGTTTACAATAATACGGGTCTGGATGTTAAGGTACAAAGGTAGTTTCAGATTCCTACTACACAAGGATAGGTATCCTAGTGAAAGGTCAGATAGAACTACGTTACTGCTAGGTTTATTATATTACTGCATTTTTATTTTTGCATTCCAATCAGTCCTTTCACTATTTTTAACTCCTTGAGAGGGTACCTACTTAAGTTTTAGTCTTAGATAGTTAGCATTTTGGTTTGAACTGTAAGCTTTGTATATAACTGTATAAATAATTAACTACTGCGCGTCGCTCTTTTACCGAATTTGACTGAGTCACACCTACTTACAATGTATAATCTGATATGACAAGCTATGATGTAATGCCGTGACCTCGACCGCGGGCCCTAGGCCTCCGACAATCTGTGCAGGCTCCGATTACCACGCGGTTAGTCTATTCAATGTTTAACACAATGTTACTAAAAGCCTTTGCATACAAAGAGCTATGTTTTTTATTGTTGACTTGTGTATTATAAATATAAAAAAGAAATTACTATGTAGACCACAACAGTATAATATTAAGTAAATGATGTTTGTTCATTCATAACTTAGGAACGGCTGCTTTCTACTACCTACCAATATAAAATGTAAATTATGTGCAGATATTTTTAAGATTTATCAAAATATTATTGCTAATTAATAACATAAAGTGCTATGTAAATAACTGCTGGTGACAAAATTCTATACGCAGAAGAACCACGCTCATTTGGCAGTTAAGCAAAACGCGGCATTTTACCATCGGGTATGTCAGTAATATTCCTTATTTATGTGACCCAGTTTGGCAATATTTAGTGTCCTACCATGCCAATATGCCTTCTTTATATTCTCGATACAAAAAAATTAGGCAGAAATAGACATTTTTTTACTAAGGACGAATAATACAAAATGCCTTTTTGCTAAGATAGAACAAAATGTTCGATATATTATACCGCATGTAGGTAAGCTAATCATGCTGCAGAAAGTGTTCGAGATTATGTCGCATTGATTCAGCGTCACTCAGGGTGCACTTTCGCCAATTAAAAAGCCTCAAACACGAAAAAGTTTTTAAAAAACCATGGATAAACGCTCTGGAGCGCAGCCACGATAATTACCTTATTGTTCCGCCATCTTTGTCGGTGAGTCATGCAAACCGGTTGAATACCAGACTTTAAACAGTACATCAAAATTTATACACAAACATAAACTGTGCTAAATCGGCGTATATTGATTGTTTAAGCTAGCGGCTAGTAACTAGTTCATAATTTTTGTTTTAATTTCGTGTGTGGGCTACTTCTGAGCTCGACTTGATTCACTCCACCCTGAATTCACTCTATTTAAAAAATCCCAGCTAAAAATATCCAAACTTAACAAATATTTAACAAAACTATAACAGCCCGTACATTTTCTCATATTATTTAAAACATTTAAAGAACTCAGCAGAAGCCCATCTGATTCGCATTTGGCAAGCCTACAATTCCCAGCCTGTATTTTCTGCATAAAACGCAACCAGAGAGCGCTGGTAACTTTACTAAACAGGAGGCATTAGTTGTAATTAGTCACAGAATGAAATTAAACCATTCCGTGCGAGAACTATCTTAAACGAGCTGCGTCTCCAGAATAGCTGCTTAATCGCACCCCTCACTTAGCGGGTAGCGCTAGGAATGTATCGCAAGAGATGGTCGACATGTATGTCGATGTAGTCAGAAGCACGACTAGGTAATAGTCCTGCTTCTGACTACCCCTATCTTTAATGACTGTACACCTAAAAGAAGTATTTTTTACATCTTAGTATAATATGTCACTTTATTGCACGGAAGCGCTTTACCAATCCTATACAACTATTGATAGTTTATAAGCGAATGATTAAAGTGAAGCATTATAATGCCATACTTTAATGGAATTTACGCCAGTATGGATACTGGCTTTGTAACTTCTAATTATATGGATAAGTTAGAAATAAGCAAAGAAATAACAAAGGTGTAACTTATCTTTCAATTTAGGCCTAAGAACTTGAACCAAGCTATTACACGCTGTCGCCCAAGAACGGAAGAGTGCTTTGTCATAAGAAAAGCCATCTACATTCTATAACTTATCTGGAGCATAGCATAGTTTTGGCTCGATGCCGGGACTACGTAATCAATGTTAGGCTTGCGCAAGAGGCAGAGTCAAATTCGGACATCGACCTTTAAAAATATCTAGAAAGAACCAACAATGGATTATTTAGAACTACTAACTATAGTGAATTTTAAAAAATCTAGGGTGTGCACCACAAACATTTTTTTTTATGAAATGAATGTTTATTCAGAAACTTGTAACTCACCTATTATTTATGGTTTATTCAAGCGGTTTCAGGCTAAAAAACTACTTAAATTACTGGCCACTTAGTTATTTTGAAAAAAGGTTAGTAAATTAAGAAATGAAACCAGAGCCATATCCTGATAAAACCATACCTGACTTATGCTTCCTAAGGCTTTTACAACATGCCTTTACTTTCGAATACTTAACTCTAATTAAAATTGCTGCCAGTCACATTCCAGAGTAGAAACTATAAATTCCTACATTGCTAGAATTCTTTGACCTTTAAATCTTTTAATTGTTGGGGTCGATTGGCCAGTCGTCACCCCAGGTGATGAATGTGGTGATGTCAGCAGTGCTGCCCTCTGACACACGATAATTGTCTTAATACGGAGCGATAAGAGGTGATTCACGCTAGACTGAGCACGTTTGAGCGGCCAGACTAGCCAGCAGTTCAGCACAAGATGTCTTCTTCTCATTCAAGTGTATCCACTCCCCTCTCACATTCATATCATCTCGCTCACACAATCTCTCAAGTTCTTCGGCCCTCCTGTTGCATTCCCACTCCCAGCCACACTCATATTCATCTATAGCTCTTTGGGTCATTACTCATCCTTTTCGAAAATAGTAATAATAGAAAATAGTGCCCCTTTCAAACATCCCCTTTGACTTGATATCAGTTATTAAATTAAAGCATTGATTTGATAGCTGTGTCTTTTGATCTGGCATCAGCTCATAACTTAGCTCACTAGAAACGCCAATTAAAAATCTAGGTTACTAACTCAACTTACTACTTTTATCTAATTATGTTCTACGGATAAGGCGCGGTGTAAACGACATTTTGTTTTCTTAAATCAACATTAAAATCGATAAAAAATTACATTGATTAAACCATAAAGAAATAAATAAGTTCCGATTGGCCGTACGCGCAGTTCAGTAGGTAGTAGCCCAGTCACTCTTACGCGCTGTAGTGGGTTCGATACCTAGCCAAATATTTTTAACAAACAAAAATAATTATATCAGTCATTTGGTTCTCATAGTGCAAGCATAACTTTGGGGCTAAATTATCAGTTTTTTTTACCCTGCTTGACGTATTCTTCTTCAAATTAAATCAGTCGATGATTCATCAGATACGGTAGTTGGGGTCACCTCAATCTATCAAAGGTCACTATAAAAAAAACCAAACACTGTACAGAATACGGATGTTTAATAACAATGCCGTAATAATTAGTCACATCGACATTATAACAAATTAGTATTTTAAAGGGAACGAGATAATATAAAAGTTTATGAACTGACAGTCTATTCGAAATATGTAACTAAACAAGATAACAATTCTATAAATAACTATTGCAATCTGTTCATTCATAAAATCCTTTTATCAGAATCGTTTTATGGAGAAACAGGAGAAAATAAAAACCAGAATGTGTGACTGGCTTCAAGATTTTGAGCTTAGTTATGGCAATACTAGATCTTAAATTCCCTACAAAACGATGTAAGCTAATGAGCTGGTGAAATATCTATTGAAGTCTTGTAAAATGCGGGAGGAAGTTATTAAGAGTTCATAAATAAATAATAAATAACGCTAGACTTTTCACACAGCATCATCTAGCCCCAAAGTAAGCAGAGCTTGTGTTATGGTTCTAGAATGACTGATAAACTACTTATATATACTTTTTGTTTGTAAATACGTATACATATTATACATAGAAACACCCAGACCTGAGACAAATATCTGTAGGTCATACAAACATTTGTCCTGCGGCGGGGATCGAACCCGCAACCTCCTGTGTCGCAGGCGGACCTTCGCCCACTGCGCCACAGAGGTCGTCAGAATAGAGGTCGTCATAACCTACCTACTCCAAGATATTTAAAACCTAACATCGATTACTGACGATTACGTAACTATTATTTTCTCCTTATTGGTTTGTGATACTATTTACTGAGTTGTAGGCTAATCATTTTAACATTTAACTATCATCTTCCTGCCCTTTTCCCACATTATGTGGGGTCGGCACAACATGTGTTCTTCTTCCATTCTCCTCTATCAGCCGTCATCTCAACACTCACTCCTTTCTTACTCATGTCATCATTCACACAATCCATCCATCTTTTCTTTGGCCTACTTCTACTCGTAAATCCATCAACATTCATACCAAGCACTCTCCTAGTTACATGACCTTCCCTTCTCATTACATGCCCATACCATGCTTAACATTAAACTATGTCCACTCATTTACTAGCTGGATTCTACCGACGCAATCCTCCAGTAATGGCTATTTCCTTTTGTCTATCGACTAAAATTCCAAGGTCTTCGTCCTCCAGAACACATAGGGAGAGAACAGCCAGATAAATACGGATTTCGGGCAGCTCTTTCCGTTTTTATGTGTTCTCGCAATGATACGTCATTTGTCAGTCGAACCCGGATCGTCTTAAATGGCTGACGGAAACAGTCGTATATCCTCAAAGGATTTATAGCCTATCTTTGAAGTGAAGTTTTCGATGTTGAACTTAAAACTTAAGTTCTACAAGTCGATGTACTGTGTGGGTTTGAACGTAGGAGGATCTCCTTGAACGTTGGAAGCTAGTTTGTGACTATGCCTGAGGTTGGCTGTTAAGTAGAAATATAGTATGCTATAGAATAACAATATAAATGCTGGAATAGTTCATGCTGCGAGGCTAGTAAATGAAGTCATATTATTAGTGTTTTTTTCTTCTGATGCTTATAAGCTATTCAAACCTAGACAGTTCAATCAAAACTAATTACTACTGCTGAGACTTTAAAGCTATATTCCAGTTGATGAAACATGCTGGTGAATCTTCCATCCAAGCAGTTTGAACATTTCTCGATTTAATTTTTATTGGTAAGGTACAAAGAAACCTCCGTAACAGTACCCCACTAGGCCAAAACAGATCCTTTACGATCTCGTGGTCAGAGCAACAGCGTCACCCGCGAGGGTCGCCGTGTCTATTCTGATGAGTGACGCACGCATGACGCTACGAGTGCCCGGCTTTAAATACCTATTAGGCATCTGCCTTAGCGATAGATGGATATATCGATTGTTTTGCAGCATTCCAACGTGTGTGAGGTGCTTTAGATATTGAATTTTTAATGGCATTGAATTCAGTGTTGCTTCTGCTTCTTTCCGTGTCTTAATAACAAGTTTGATGAAAGGACTAAGGGCGGGCGCCTCAAAGAGCCTCCTTTCGTGCACTAGTTGCTAGCTTAACCAGGCAGAACCAAAGTAAGTTCGAGCTTTCTGTATTCTGTGCTCTGGTAACGGATTCCTTATGCCGCCTTAAGGCCTTTATCTTATAACGACTTAATAGCCGGGACCGATCACTTTACATGCCCTTCAAAGTACGGAAACGTTGCACACTACGAAGACGAAAAATCGCATATAAAATAAGAAATCGAAAAAAATAATATCTGATACCATGGGTCATTAAAACTATTATCCCATCCATTATAACGCTCGATACAGCCTTAAAGAAATGACTTTCAATGGCCTATTTATTGCAAGGGGCCATTTTCTCCCTTCCCTATCTAGTATCATTTCCCCCATTTCGGGGAGTATTGTAGAGAGCATTGCCAAATTACCCCAGACGAATGTTATTGCAAAAGGACATTGAAAACTGATGTTAGGGTTGGCACTTTGTACAATTTTGATTTACACTTCCTGAACTACATTTAAAATCTCTCTCTCTCTTTTAAAATAAAATGCATACATATGCTTATTAGGAAGTTGTTTAGGATTAAATTGAGAAAAGATGCCGTTTTGAATCCATAATAGCTTAATAATAATTCGTAATAATTCACTTTTATAAAACAGTACATATTTTTTACTTACTTTGGGGCTAAATGATGCTGTGTGAAAAGTCCAGCATTATTTATTATTTATTTATATTTTAAACAGCCTATATAATGTATCCTACACAATCTACATTTATATTCCATTCAAATCCACCCATTAGGGAGTAATTGAAACACAAACTTGAATTAAAATCCAATTGAATTGAAGCAGTGCCTTTCACCACACTTGTTTGAAAGAACTGGTGACACGATAAGAAGAAGTGCAAAGGCCTCTCCATATATATAGTAAGATTTATAAAATGCACGTCGCAGAGGGGTTGTGGAAACTGGCAACCCTACATCGTACTCCCACTTTGTTTTATTCTTCTCGCGAAATGGGGACAAGTCATGTCGGATCTCGGTGCGCCCCAGCCTTTTTATAATGTAGAAAACATTTATAGTATGAATGAGCTTAATTATTCTACAAATTCCGCTGTACTTTATCATGATGTCATACTTGACCTAAAATGTTGGTAGCTTCGAGAAAATACGCGCCCTCATCAAAACGACTATAGCACCGTGACTGACAGCTTAACGTGCTCGCCGAAGAACGGAAGTGAACAGTTGGGTCACCCATCTGTTGACCGCAGAACGTCGCTTTAGATATTCGTCTTCGAAAATGGTGTAAACTTGTAATAAAGTTGACTGACATAATTAAAAGTCATTATTGTAAAGTTAAATAAAAATAATGATAATCAATTGAATTAGGTAACTCAATAGCTATCTGTTAATATCATTTTATTAAGTATATTAATATCGCCAAATTCCGTGCCGACTGGACCACAATAGCACAGCCAAGATATTGTCTCATCATGATTCTTATAGAGTCTAGATAAAGTCTTGATTTTGTACTGTAATGAAGACTTCTCTACGTACGTCTACTCTAACTTTTTATAAGACACACCATCAGACCTTAAGTACCTACCATAAATTACGTTTTAAAAACTAAAAAGAAAACCGACTTCAATGGCGCGCCGTGGCTCGGGCAGTGGCGTCAAGTAAAGATGAGCATTTTTGAGTTTTACGGGGAAACTATCAATTCCTCAGGAATTAAATTTGTATGGGACCACCTCAGGAAAATACCCTTTAATATCTGTCCACAAATGGAGGTATAATCACGTAGCAAGAGACAAAAAATACATACAGACGACTTGAGAACCTCCTTTTTTGAAGATGGTTGATAATTACTTGAATATTAAAAGCATACACTTGAGAACCTCCTTTTTTGAAAACGGTTGAAAATTACTTGAATATAAAAATTACTGATATATTAAACTGAGGCTTAGTAACAAACAGATCCTTCTGTTCATTCTATGCCTCTGGCAGATTGCCAAACTAAATATCAATAGACCTATTTATTATGCTTGTTGTAAAATATTAATATTGAAGCAGGGAAATATTAGTTGGGAGTAAATAGTTGATTTTTTTAAATGCAAGCATTCATCAGTAAATGAACGAAGTGCACTGAACAGTGTGATTGAAATAAGTTTTTGTTGAAAAGGAGTTTTATTCGATAGGTTTTTATTTAATATTAATTAAATACATGCAGCACTTACAGCTGATTTGTGGTGTGAGCATTAATATTTTATGTCAGTCTATTCTCTAAATATGAAGCTAAGTAATGTTGTTATGGCTTTAAGCCACTCCCAAACATGTTTAAGTTAAATACTTGATTAAATTATTTTTTTTTAATCCCTTGAGAATAAATACTTTAATAATAATCCTAGTACACTTCTATCATAATATAAATTATTATTTTACTATGAACCTGCAACTGTGAAGGTACATAGTGAATTTTAGCATACAACTTTACAACATCGTCAGTGGTTCTAGAAATTTGTAAAAATAGCTGTTGGACCCGCAGTGAACATTTTTCATATTAGTGCATACCCTTGATTCATGAATTCCTAGAATCTAGAATCTAGGCATTCATGAAGTAAGGGTACTTACATTGAGTCTATTTGTAGTTAACAAAACTGATCTAGCATGTAGTTAAGTAACTTACCTTTTAACCTTCATGCTGTTCAACTAAATTACTCCGTTCGGGGTTTTTTGCTAATAACTAAACATACATAAAAACATAAATTATACCAAGCCATAATACTAGAACAATACTTTTAATCACAGGTGTGCATCACAAAAATCTTCCGAATTCTATTGGTACTTTAATTACAGACTGTTTTTTTCATGATATTACACTGACACACAAATGTATCCGCAGTTGCAAGACATCTACTCAGATTGATACATTCAGAGATCTTTAAAGGTGTTTAGTGACCATCATTGATTCTTAAAGAAACCTATGCTAGCTGTCTGACTGACTTAAGTCCTGGAAGACATTCCAGGTCAGCTAGAATTTATGCAGTATTTTGCATTATTAACTAAATGAGTTTATTTTAAAGAGGGAATGAATCTTACTAGACATGATTTTGTATCTAATGGATTCCCAAAGCAGTTTCATCATCATCCCGCTGATGATAAACCTAATCATCGTCATTATTAGACGTCCATTGCTGAACATAGGCCTCCCCCACCGATTTCCACAGTGATCGATCTTGTGCAGTATGCACCCAACGGCTCCCAGCAACCTTCATCAAATCGTCTTAAACCTAATAAGTAGATTTAATTAGTAGAGAAAACTCATCGAATTAGAGGTTATATTTTAATGAATAATCTAGTTTAAGTTTTCAGTAACTTACAGTTGTTTAGTCAAAATTTTTGTTCACAAAACGGAATAAGAAATATTTAGTAAGTAAATGAGTAATGGTTTGTATAGGTGAGTGTTTTTTTTTAAATTCAGACAAATTCGAGTCCTACGAGATTGGAGTTCAAAATGCAAACATGTGAATTTCCTATACCTACCTAAGCCTTGAACTAAACTAAACCTAACCTATTCTGTGAGTATTTTTTCGCTCTATTAATACGGTGTCCTCCGCAACGCCGGTTGTCTCGATAATACCCACGTACCTATTTATTTTTACGCATTACGTATGACCAGCTGCCTCGGCCCAGTCTTCGCCCGGACCAAGGGAATTTCGCTAGACAATTTTGATGTGTGCGAACACACAGGTGAACCAGAAAGTCTGCATACATACAAGACCTGCTTGCTATATTTGGTACAAAGGTACATAGACCCGTTCTAAAAGTGAAATTGCCGATACAAGAATTGCAAACTTCGTAGGAGTGGAGTAACAAGGTAGAAAGTAATGCACATACCTCCTCTGGTCCCAGAAGTGAGATATATCTCCACAAAACACACTCCCAAAGTGAAATCACAAAAATTCAGCACAACACGAGCGAGAGTGCACGGGGCGTGCTACTCAACTCACAGCCGGCGTGGAAAATTCACAAATCCAGTCGAACACTTGATATTAGAAAACAGAAAAACACAAATTACACTAACTTAAAATCTATGATTTCCACCTAAATATCTAGTTGAACTAAAACGAAAACCGCGCCAACTGTCAAAACTAAAAAACTACAAGCACCGTGAAACGCGCCGCGCGTCCGCGCGTTCTGAGTCTACTCTGCTGACTGCCTCCTAAAGGCCCGTACACACGGTCCTGCCACCGACTCACGACTCGCGCCTCGTACACACCGCACGAGTCTAGCCACGGGAGACTACCACCGACTTGTCGCAGTTGGCTTTTCAGTTACTGTTACTTATATAAAAGAAATTGTGCTATCTCATAATTGATAAAGTATTATAATATAACGGCAGTGTTATCTATATCGCGATGCGACAAAAATGAGATAACCGACCGACCATGAATTCCAGCGACTAGTTTATACGACCAATATGAAAAGATCTTAGCGGGCTACGAAAAAATGTACGATCCAACATTCATCTATATCCGTACGGGATAGACGTTGGCCAGACGCGCGCATGCGTCAAGCGAGCATCGACGTCAGTGAATGACAACGGGCCCGCGCTTGTATTATCCGATCGATTTCAAAAGAAATTATGATGTCTTAAGTACTCTGTTATGTAAAAGCTTTTACATTTTGTAGGTACAGTTTATAGTGGCAATGCAACATCAACTACAGTTAAATTATAATTTTTGGCTGCGATACCTTTACTAAAGTAGGTAGTACACAGGAGTAGAATCACCTAGTTTTAAGACGTTTCAAAGTGATCCCAGCAGTCCTACTGAATACTTAAATGCTTTTTGGCTTTGACTTTGACTTTAGTATTTTGGTACATACTACAATTAAAACCTTAAAATAGGTATTAGGTACCTACTTAACTATTTTAATCGAAATCTATACTAGTTAAAATTAAATACTCCCTATTTAGCGGGCGCTAATAGTGCCTCTTTAAATATTGTATCTATTATCTTCTAAGTGTGTGTGTCAAATAGACTTTCTATATTCTGTAAATATAAACATTTTAGATAACCATTGATAATAATATTGTGGTCCTTCATTATTTAGTTACCTAGGTAGGTACGTTCGTGGAAAATACTACTTAGGTACTTAGGCCTTAAAATCTATATTAGATGATTTATACAGCGTCAGGAGGCAATCCATGCCTACACTTAACGGGGCGCTGTAGTGCCTGGGACATTGTTTGAGATGGAATAGGCTTGCCCAGCACCTAAACTATCCTGTCAGCTTAATCAGCCACCCACAGGAAAGACGACGTCAATACGTGTGGAGCTGACTAAGCTGCGGGTTTCCTCACGATGTTTTCCTTCACCGTTAAGAGCTCGTGTTAAAGCGCATATAAATTTTACGAAACGAAAAATCCATTGATGCACGACCGGAATTTGAACCCACGACCTTCGGATTGAAAGTCGAGGCACAACCCCATTCGACCAACACGGCTCTTAGGTACTATTACCACACTTAATAGGTAACCTTTGTAAAAAGTCAATAACGTAGTAGTAGATTATGTTTGGTTGGTAGGTAGGTACACAAAACGCTTAGAGCGGGATTGCTGTTTGAACTTTGAGTAAGTACTTTTTATTGCCGTTATTCTTTAATAGTTTTTCTTAAAATTTAGCATAGGTAGGTACCTACTATGGTAATTAATAATTGGGAGGATACCTGCCTACTGCATAGGGCCGTACTAAGTGGTGTTCTAGAGATGAGGCCAGTGGTACAACCGCGATGATTTAAAATATGATAATAGTTCAGAGGCTGTGCATCTTCTGAGGCTGATTGCTTTAGTTAAATAAGAGACGCGTCCGCAATTCACAGTTTGCTCACATTAAGTGAGTAAAAAGGTTTAACTTTGACCTGTAGGTTTACCCCATTAACAAGATAAGAAAATATTGGGTTTTTCAATTTTATTTTACACATGCAATTAGTAAGTAGGTATTGTAGGTTTCATTACCAGGCCTTGAGAGATTAGTGCTCAAACAACTTTATCTGATTCAATGTTGCCTCGCCTATGAACGAGTCTCAAGACCGCACAATAGGTAGTAGGTATGCGTCAAATGTTATCATAAACAAATATTTATTTTTACACTAATTGCTTTAATGTGGTGTGTAGTGTAGGTATGAATCATTTAATACTTACTTATTTATTATATTTAATTTTTCTAAAGCAAATATAAAACATAGCTTATTAGTTCATGCGACGGCTTTGAATATAATGAAACTTGTGAAGATATAGGTACTTACAATAAAATATAAAAATTAGTAAGTTTTTATCTATAGTATAAATATAAAAAAGATATTTTTTCGATGGCACAGGAAAAAAAATTACAAGTCAAATTGATGTTGGTGACAGACTTAATTATTATAATTTACTTAGGTACTTAGATTAGGTACCTTCCTAACAAAATTACCTAAGTAATTTATATCTATTATTATTATATTGACTGTTACCAACTTTTCTCTTGTCGTCCTACCTAGGTACTTAAACTCGTAGGACGACAGAAGAAAAGTAGGTAACAGTCAAAAATTCAATCCATGCACTTACATTAGCCGAAACACATACCTGATTAGAATATCATATGGATCTATTATATAGTAGGCAGGCACTTAACGTAGTTTAGTGGTAATACTTATTACAAGGTAAGCACCTACCTACTGCTGAAAGTTTTACATTTTAAACGCTCGTGTTGAAAATATCCAGAATAATTTCCTCTGCACAATATTAACATCACAATAATTTTACGCGTCCAAATACTGGAAGATAATGTTAACCTGGCTTGATAAAACTTGTTCAACAACTGCATCACACATCCAAAATAGCCAGTTTAAACAATACACAGACTAAACAAAGCAAAGTCAATCCGTCCATCAAACAATTTTATGCCCAACTATTTTAGGTACATAATGATCAATTAGTGTAATGTTACCCGTTCAGTAGTTCAATGTATCGTTTTTAAATTTGAAACGGCGAAAGGATGCATTTAGATGTTGTCGTACTTAATAGCATATAATTATTATATCTACTGACGCAGGTTTAGTTAGCCTGCCGCACTTAATAAATAGATAAAACTGATATCACGATGCAATTATATACCTCAATTTTATTTTATCATAGTCTTGGTTAAAGATTAGCAAGTATAAACAGATAAAATAATTCCATTAACCTTGTAGGTAGATTTTTAGGTCACCCAAATTCGTCGCATTATTTGCAAAAAATTGCAAATTACACAATAGGTAGATATCATAAGTACCTACCAACTTATTTTTACCTATATTTTATTTGATAGTCAACTGGTTCTTTGAATTTTGACCCAAATTCATATAAAGATTAAAACAAGCGTTTGTTTTAACTAGCTTAAATAAATTAAAACAAGATGTGACATTATTTGCTTTTGGTTCAACTTCTTTTAAAATCATTCTATCGGCTCGCCCGACGACGATGACGTCACCGACGGCGCGCGCACACCGAATCGATCCATACTGCCATCTCGCAGCGCTGCAGCGTAAAAGCCAGCTTCCTTACATCGCTTAAAGCGCCTGGGTACGATGAAAGTCTTTGCAATGGTACAACAATTGAACGAGACGAGCTAATATTTGTTTTATGAATTTGAATAAGTAGGCACCTACTTCAAAGTATACCTAATTTAAATGACCACTCACATTATAACCAAAAAAAGGTTGACGAATTCTGCAACGTTAAGCAATTTTTTTTTTTACAAAAAGAAAAGCGCTTCAATAGTTCGGTCAGGTCGCCTCTGGTTGATCGTGTATTAAGTGCCTAAAACCATTACCATTTCCATTCTAAACTTTTTAAAAATACGGCTACTGATCTAGGGCACATTCTACCAAAACATACAGTTGGTAGAATATTGTTTTTGATTGTTTTTGAATTTTACTCACACAGTGCAAACCTTTATAGATTTTTAAAAATATCTCTTTACACAATAAAATAAATACCTTTTTGCACCAACGACTACTCGTAGTCTGAATTTGTTAGTAGAATTTCTAATTGGCGCGAAAACCCATAGAAATTAGGCAGAAAAAATTAGGAAACAATATTTTATTTTATCGTCGTTGTTATGATGGCTGGAATGAGTCATGGTTATATTGATTTATAGACTTTATTTCAGCCATAGGCTTGATTTATGTGCACTTCTCTGAAAGTGATCATTCGCATTTTATGATCCGACCTCGATACGTGTCACGTGGGTCAATCAACTTTTAAGCCACTCTTTTCGTGTCCCCGGCATAAAAGTTGTAATAAAATTTGTATTTTACATAAAAATATGTTTGTTTTGATGTTAACGTAAAATAAGATCCTATTCCAACATATCTGGTATAAGATATTTGATTGATTATTGCAAAATTTTAATTTTCTAATGGTAACTCAGCAGAAAATAAACACTCCCCATACAAAAAATATGTGTCCCCAGGCCTAGGTAAAGAAACAATGCACGGCTTTTCTTAAAAAAAATGTATGAATACATGCTATTTTATTTATTATTATTAAAAAGAAAAAGATTTGCTTACGTTTAATGTTAACATTTTTCAGATATTGACTTAAATTATTAGTTTTTTATGCACCTAAACGTTTGTCCCCAACTTTGACGAAAAAGACAGCTATACTGCGTTACCGATAAAATTTCACGATCGTTACAATAGTTGGCGTCTAACTTGGCATCACCTAAGGCGATTATTGTCTAAAATTTTGTTGGTATGGTCTGACAAGATCTACCTCGCTTTACCCGCCCCTCAGTCTGCGGCAAGCTCTCAACCGGTGCGCGTAGGTTTATTGTCGTTCAACAGCGTTACCGCGGGAATCTTGGTAAGTTTTTAACAAATTTAATTATAAATAGGTTAATAAGTTGCCTAAAACATCTGATTTCAAGGTCATATAAAAATATTTGGTCATTTTTGACCGTAGAATTATTTATGATATTTTAATTCAAAATTTTCCCCAGCGTTACCAGTAACGCTAGATAATTTTTCTCATGCGTTACCGGTAACGCCAGAGAATGTAAGGCAAAATGACACTGCGAGGTTCAGAGGTTTTATAATTCAGAGGTTTAAGATAGTATTATAAGTTTCATTTGTTTAAGGTTTGTGCATCATATTCCGAAATGCCACTTAGTGCAGCAGAAAAACTGAAGCGATATAGAGAAAAACTCAAAAATAACATAGAAAAGTATGAAGAAGCGAAGAAAAAAAAACCGAGTCCGGTACCATAAAAACAAAAAAATAGTAAAACATTGAACTTCAAAAGAAAAACACAACGCAAACGTCATATGGAGACTACGAAAACGACAGACAAAGCAAGGAAATTGGCTATTGAGAGTGTGTTACAACAAACGCCCCCTAACTCGCCTAGATCTGACTTCAGATTAGGATATTTTGAAGAGTTACATGGAACTCCACCACCGACGCCTCCACGTGCTACTTCTCCACCAAACACGCCACCGCGAGCCAGAGATGAACCAACGCAAGATGGGGATACGTCGCAGCACGCAAAAGATCCACCACTTTTGGGAGTCCCGACACCAACATTTACAGCCACAGACCAAACAATACGATTAAGACATCCACGATCAAGAAAACCAGCTAAATCAAGATACCAAACTAGGCAACCTAAAGACCTACCGCCCCGTGCAACAGATACACATTAGCTACGACGCCCCGATCCCTACCTACTTCTTTGGCACCTCTAACGCTAGCCTCAACTTTGGCACCTCCAACGAGTCATAAGCACAAACTGCGACCAAAAAGCTGGGCATCCTAAATAAAGTCAAGCGATATTTCACACCTGGTCATCGTTTGACTTTATATAAGGCTCAAGTTCGATCTTGTATGGAGTATTGCAGCCAAATTTGTGATGGTTCTGCTAAGTTTGGAATCAGCAAAAAATTTGGAATTAGCTTACGACACTGTTGTTTTTAAAGAGAAGAGAAGAGAGTTAATAGGCACCTTCTGGGTGCTTACCCAGACCACCCAGTCGGCTCTTGACATCGAAACTTACACAGGCAAGAGTGAGGTCTACGATGGAGCGAGCTTTCGCTCCATCGTAGACCTCACTCTTGCCTGTGTAAGTTTCGAGGTCAAGAGCCGACCCATTCATCATTAGAACAAAAAAAAAGCTAGAGCACTAGCTACTCCACCATGAGCACCAGATACTCCACTCCTCTCATCTTTAAATAAAGCAGGAAGAAAGAAAGTTAAAGCAAACATGTCACGGGTGTATAGAGAAAACACAAAACTTAAACAAGATAATGAGAAATGGTTCCAAATTCTCAGGCGTTACTTTTTAATTCTCATGTGTTACTTTTTTTCTCAAGCGTTACTCATTTGTCCCCAAATATTTATTATGTCTTTTGAAGATAACTTTCACGGTAGTTGATTTTGTTCAGAAAACATGCTTGAATGAAAGTCTCCAAGACTCGTGCATCATATAGAAATAAGAAATATAAGTCTGACTATCCTATGTGGACATTTATCTTAAAGTTAGGCATTTAAAATGTAATAAAGTAACGCTGTGGAGCTGTTATTGTCTCTATTTCATAGATGAATGATAAAAAATTACTATTATTAAGTTACAAAGACTGAATCAAAGAATAAATAAATGATACCTTAGTTGATTTTTCTAATTTCGTTGTTTTATTTGTAGTTTTAGTATTTACAATATTAGTAACACAATGGATATTTATGAGACACATCGTCAGTTTTTCTAAAAAATCTCGTTAAAACTAGCTTAGATCTCGTGGCCCGCTTCAAAACCTAAAAATAGGATAAATAGTGCAAATGTTAACAGTACAAATTCATGTAATTTCAACAATTTTTCAAAAAATATTTTCTGTAAATATTGTCGTCAAAGGTGTGGCTTAAAAGTTGATTCGCCCGTGTACGTCGTAATTTTAATCTGTTTTCCGTCTCTCATAAATAATATAACAGGAAATAAGTTTCTGTTATTTATCTCCACGATTTTTGCTTATTTTTGATATCTTTCTTCACTTTTTTTTTTTTTTTTTTTTTTTTTTTTTTAATTAGCCTTTATTACTGTTAAAATGAATGTTACATAACTATTAGGTCCTATTCACTGACGGTTGAAACAACAGCTTGTCCTTCGACATAGGCCTCCTCTAAATTCTTCCAACTATCTCTGGTTTTTGCAGTTCTGGTCCATTCTGTGCCAGCTACTTTTTTGATGTCGTCTTCCTACCGCTTCGTTTGTCTGCCTTTACTTCTTTTGCCATTTCTTCACTTAATATTAGTTAAATTAACAACTTTACCTAATTTATAATTATAGAAGGAAATAATTAACGCCATCTAGCGATAACTTCAAGATTCTAGTTCTAGCACATTTTTGTCTCTATTTTAACCTTAACATATTTGTTCTCCTGTTTTGCTCAAGGTTAAATACTATTATTAATTTCTGAATGACAAAGCTTCGAAGAGCTGTCTGCTATGTTGTGTGATTTTAACAAGATTTGAAATACTCAAATAGTAGGTACCTATTTATAATCGTACCCTTCGCTATAATCGTACCCTTTTATATACCTACTGAGTGAACAAAAACGTATACTAACTTCATACATGACCACTATCGAACCCCATACATTAAAAACTCCTCGAAAGGAGATTCAATAAAGGAAAGCGGATTCATTTTGTGGGCTTAATCTACGTCTACTTAACAACTTTAACAGCTAGAGCAATGTAAGCCGAAAATGCTGACAAAATGTCAAAAGGAAACGGCTATTGAACAAAACAAACACAAAACATAGATACAAGCACACACAAAGAGCAGTGCACACAAAACAAAAGTGCCTAGATAGAAATTCATAGCAATTACGCGGTCGTGTCGACATTCAGGAACTCGCAGGTGTACCTAGGAGGGTATGCAAAACAAAAATACGAAAACAGACGTTTGATTAAAACCACCATCTAGGTATGCAGACAAGGGAGAACCTTTTGTTTCTTAGGAAGATTAAACATTCTTTTAATTCCTATTCTTGGGTGATGTTGCAGTTGCTTTGTGTAGGTAATAATTAAAATTAAGTCGTAATTTTTTACCGTAGATAGGTTTAGCTACAAGTTGGTTTAACTGACAAGCAAGTGAAGTAAGCTGATGACTTGAAGGTACCAGGGCAGCAAAAGTGAGAAGAGACTTACCTGACTGGATTCGTCAGACCAGCACGATAAGCTGCACTCGTAGTTTTCTCCACGGCCGTCGCTGCATCACACAAGTCGCCCGCACACCACGCACCGTCCCCACACCCAATCTCGACCTTATTCCAATAAGCCTATGAACTATCTCAATCACGCATCTTGAAAGGCAAGTTCAGACACAAATTAGGCAGTATTATCTACATCCGCGGCTTTTGTGACTTTTAATACGTGACGAATCACGCGAACTATACCCGTCTCGCTCCATATAAAGCGTTTTCAGGGAGTGTGTGGATCTTCTGTCTCTGTCACACGCACATTAACCTGAAACAAGAGAAGGTTTGATTAGAGTACGATGTATGTAGCAGCAGATAGGCAAACATAGATAGGTACCACCCGACCCCTAGGTACCTACTACAATTTACAGTTTTGTACTATTTTTAGGACAAATTAATTGCTTATTTTAGAAAAACTTTTAATCACATATAGGTAGGTACTTAGTAGATACGCCCTTAAATGTACAGTCGTAGAGAGTTTAATTTCTCAATTTAAAGTTGACTTACAAAAACGTCTATTTAAAGTGCTCATTACTAAAGTAATGAAGTACCTAAAGAAAAAAAATATTACCTACAGTTCGCCCAACGGATCTAGGCATTCATGAAGTTAGCCATGTCTGCGCAGTGAGCGCTTTTTCATACAAAATTGTGTTCTGTGCCAAGATCCGTTGGAACTGTACATGGATTTTAGGTGCTGTTCAAGCCTATTCCATCTCAAACAATGTCCCAGGCACTACAGCGTCCCGTTAAGTGTAGGCATAGGTTGCCTCCTGACGCTGTATAAATCATCTAATGTAGATGTAAAGGCCTAAGTTTTTTTTTAATATTTTTATGAAGGGACCTTTCTCGTAGCATCACGCGTAGACGAACGCGTAGCGGCTACGAAGCCGCCGTCTACGCTGTAGTACCTACCCAACACAACTTACACTTACAACAAATAAGAAGTATATTTTAGACTAGCTGGTACCCGCGACTTCGTCAGCAAAATAGCATACTTAATAAAAACAGAACTGAAAACTGCTGTTCAGAAGATTCTCTTCTGATACTTTTAAAAATAAAAATGCAATAATAGCGTCATCTCGACCTCAGCCATACGACAGCAACGCCATCCAGCGGCCTTCAACTGGAACTTTACTTTAAGTCCCAATACAAAATTTCAACCCTTATTTCACGCCCTTCATGATTAGTTTTGAAAAAAAAAGTAGCCTATGTCCGTCCTTGGGACATAATCTTTATCCATGTCATATTTCAGCATCATCTGTTCAGTGGTTTAGGCGTGAAAAGGTAACAAACAGACAGACACATTTTACTACATAATAGATGGCGCCACAGGAAAAATTAGATCGCGCTATCGTTGCGTTTTGGGGAAAGTAACATATAAACTCGCTAATCCTCTACTTTTCAGCTTAAGAATATTAGTATGGATACCTATTCAAAAAGCATGATATTTTTTGTTAGGTATATTACATTCAAATTATATCCCAAAATGGCAATAGGGAATAGGGATGAGAAGGAATGAGGTCATTTTAATTAGACAAATCTTTATAGGTAAGTATTTTATTTTGCTTGAGCACATAGTGAAACCGCAATCGTGAAATATAATGAATTTGGCCACACTATTGTAAAGTTAAACCTGTAAACATAATTAGAAAGTGATCAATTAATAAATAAACTTCGTAGAAATACATTTTATTTAGGTACTGTAGCAAAAGATGGTCAAAGGTCCTACTACAGTGGGTTTGAGATATTCTCTAAACGGTCAGTGACAATTTTTTTTTTAAGTTTTCGGTTGTTTTCGAACACAATAGAAGACATAGATAGTGTTAAGGAAACATATAAGCCGAAGGTTCAGACCAGCCCCCCAGTAGCTGGCTTACTGTGTAGAATCGACCACCCGACATATAAATCGAAGAGCTTGTATTTCACCCTCCATTGAGACAAACTTCGTCAGCGCGATCCAGATTTTCAACACTTAAACCTATATATTTCTTAAATTATCTTACAAATTTCACATTACAAATCGAAATTAACTTATTTATATAAAATATATCTTGATTGAGGTAACGGAACTGGAAATAAAATAATAAGAAAAAGTTTTTCATTCATAGATCGTCATTTGTGTGCGTACAATGCAAACTCAACGCCATCTGTTATGATCGATAGGTACTAGTTTTGAATCGAGCCTCATAATATAATAATTTTATTAGAATAAAGTGTTATTTTTGTTCTAAAATTTTTTTTACTTACAATCCTTTCACCACACTGATTCGAAAAAACTGGTGACACGACAAGAAGAAGAAGCACTTTTGTAAGACTTTATTGATTTTCAAAATACCCGACATTTCCTTAAACGCATTTTGCTTACTTGACGTATTAAACACTTTAAAAAACAATTAATGACGCATGCATTGTTGTAAAAATCAAAACTGGGGCATCTACCAATTTACGCTGAACTACAAACTAGTTAAACTAACACCACAGCGGAGTTCTGGTTATAATGGATAGTTCAACTACTCTGGTCGTTATTGAAGAGAAGCCAAAAAGTTATAAAGGCCAAGTGAAATAAATCGAGAACGATTATATTTTGATGCGTTATTCAAAATGAGGTACAAAATAATTTAAGAAACGAAATAGAACGAATGGAACGCAGCATCCTAGGGGTGAAAAGAATCGACCGAATTCGGAACACCTGGCTGCGTTCAAAAACTGGTATTGCTGACGTGGGCGTAAAGGCTGCCAAGTTAAGATAGGAGTGGACATATCATGTCACCCGCATGCACCCAGACAGGTGGGCCAGAGTGGTGACTGGTGGGATCCCGGTGGATGGCAGGCGACTCCGAGACAGGCCTAAAAAGCGCTGGCGCGATGACCTAGACGCCTTTAGGAAGGACACCTCGCGGTCTTCCTCGATTTCCCCCCAAATCGAGGAAGACCGCGAGGTGTGGAAGGTGACGGCGGAGGCCTTTGCCCAGCGGTGGGACAGTATAGGCTAACTAAAAAAAATAGAACCACTTCAACAACTGGCTTTCGTTTGCGGCTTCGTTCGTGCCATTTTAATAGCCTAGGCTATTCCAGGCATTACCTATTCTTCTTAAAAATATCTGGATGCTATGAGAAGGACAAAAAAATACAGAAGTGACATAACTTCTGTATATTTTTTGTCCTTCTCATTTATATTTTTAGGTATTTCATTGAGAAATGAAAAGTCTTATCAAAATTTTCGATTCCGACGTGACCCGCAACGATCAGACGATCCTAAAGCCGGAGTGCCTTACCATTCGGACACAGAATCCATGTCGTCACAATCGAAATTTTTGATAAGCTCATATTTTATCGGTTATAGCACCGGTAACGCCATCTACATGTTTCACTTAGTGAACTCATGCTCATTGTCCGAAGTTACATTCAGAATCAAATGAAGTGACATAGATTTAAATGAACGTAGGTACACAAGTAGGTAAATACCTATAGCTACTTATAACTATGCGTCGCAACGCAGCGCGATGCAGCGAAGTGACTTTTAGCCGAGATTGTGAGTCGACGGGAGCATTCATTCTTTTACACTTTGCACACATGTACCTACCCTCAATTCAACATTCAGTGTGTACCACGAATCGTACGATTACGATACAGGGTGTAAAAAGACTACTACCGAAAACACTCAGACCCGAGATAAATATTTGAGATCATACAAACATTTATCCCGCGGCAGGGATCGAACCCGCAACCCACTGCGCCACAGAGGTCGTCGAAAACCTAAAGCTAACCCTATAACCGCAATAACCGCTGGTTAACGTGTAGTGTATGTAATCGGGCTAAGTTAAGATAAGCGTTAATCAGTATTATTAACGATAGCTCGTATAATAGCGCTTACACCGTTAACTATGGCTTTAAATATAGACCGTTAAAGTTATTGCTTAACGCTATCGATACAATGCGAAGCTTTACCACAGCTTTACTAGCAGTTTACTCTCATCTACATTCATGCGTGTGTTGTGTGTGTGTGTTTAATACTCAACCTGAAAATGAGCCATTTGGATAGGACGGTGCTGTTTGACAAGATCCACAACTAAATATACACCGCTATTTTATGACTACCAAAAAAATTCAGGACGGTTGGGGTAGATACAGAAAATGATTGTAGTCAACCGAAACCGAATAAAATTTAATGAAAACTATACAAATAAGTATTTTTTTTTGGTAGTTAAAAAAAACTTACATACAGCCGAACATAGAACCTCCTTCTTTTTTTGAAGTCGGTTAAAAAATAGGGGTGTATAATTTATCGCCCTATAAGGACGACATAGGTAACTACAGCGCGGGTGGATTAGTGCAAGCTTTCATTCAAAGAATCAAAAAACGGCGGGTTTTCGAAACATTCACTGGTTATGTATTCAACTAAGTATTTAAATGTAAACTTTAACTTCAATAGAACTTCATGTAATATCATGGCAATCTTATTTCATGGCTTTGTACGCGATCAGCGGGTTAGGGCTGCCGATATTCTTCCATGTTTTTTATGTTCATTCATTACCTACATAAAAGAACTTGAAGAATATTGTCATTCGTTCTTTTTGGGGGTGGTTGATATATCATTTGAACAATAGGTACTTAGGTGAGCGCTAGAAGCGCTCGTGATGTAGCTTGCTTCTTGATAGATCGTCGAAGTTAAGCAACGTTCGAAACGGTCTGTAAGTAGATGGGTGACTGCCAGTAGCATTTTCATTTTCCCTTTTTTAAATTAATTATTTCTGTTTACTTTTTCGGTCTGGTGGATCTTTGCCCGATTTTATCAATGACAGAGCGTCAGATTTGATAAAAATTGTCTGAAAATAAAAAATATTTAGTCCTGGCCAACAAAACGATTTTAAGAATTAAATAAGTTACTCCTAGTTAAATAAACTCAGATGAATTAAGTTTACGCAGTACATTTTTTGGCAAAAAATTTACGTCGTAATGGGCATCGAAATGGCAAAAATCTCGAATGCCTCGCCATACTTTGACCTATTAAGGATTTCTTTATTTATTATCAACCCTAGCGATATAGTTATGTCAACCCTCGAAGGGGTGAAGAGGGAGGCGTTGGAGGGGGCGGGGGGGGGGGGGGGGGTCAAGGGCGATCCGTCGCCGCCTTGTCGGAGTATCTCTCGAAGACTTGGCACGAAATCTGACGAAGCTTTGGAGTGCCAATGCAGAATTAATATGATTTTTTCATGTTTTTTGCGAAATGTGAGATTAGTATTTGCTGACTTATGTATTTATGATTTTCTGGTTTTAAATAGATCAGAATGAACGATCTGACATCATTCATGAGAACGAATGAGGTGAATGATTTATTAACAGCTGTCACTCGGATCACATTTTTCCTAAAAGTTGAAACTTTTCATCCGCCTGCTTAACTACTATGACCAATAGGGATATGTATACAGGGTGTAGAAAGACTACTACCGAAAACTGAGCGGTTGCAATCAGACAATGATTCTGCGAAAAAAAGTAAATATTTTTTGGACGTTATGTTATTTTCGGTTATTTACTACTAGGACAACATATAAGACCATACCTATATAATTTATAAAAGAAAAAAAAAACAGTTAAAACTCAAAATCTAGCTATCTACGTAAAACAACGTGCCCAGTACATACGCAAACAGTAATCTGCAAACGCTGTTTTCTCCGGATATAATGATTTTTCATTCATGGTATATAAAAAAAACTAAGGCCTTAACATCTATATTAGATGCGTTTTATATTATTAGATGGTTATACATCGTCAGGAGGCAACCTATGCCTACACTTAACGGGACGCTGTAGTGCCTGGGACATTGTTTGAGATGGAATAGGCTTGCCCAGCATCTAAACCATCCTCTCAGCTTTATCAGCCTGGCCGACAGGAAAGACTACGACAATACGTGTGGAGATTAGTCAGCTCATGGTATATAGATGTAGGTATAACCATAGTTTACAGACCTATTAAAATGTCACTAATTACAAAGAGCTTGAAACACGTGTCATGTCTCTATAGCTATAGCAACATCGGATCTCTTCTCCCGAGTGACGTACCTAGCTATGACGTCATCAGCACGCCCCTCGGGAGCCTACATTCACCTGGCTCTCGGTACTTTTGTACAAAACTGTTCGCTATTTTATCTGGGAGGCTGTACGTTTTTAGAAATTGTCATATTTTTGAACCTTTTACCTTTTACTCAAAGGTATTTTTCGTGTTTAGGCATTTTTATGGTAAAAAACGTAGGTAGGTATTTTACTTATTATTTTACCAAATTTCATGATACCTTACATAACTTTTCAAAATATCTACACAATCGGTTGAGCAATAAAAAGTAAGTTCGTATGAGTCAGTGGCCTACTCTGTTGACGGAGTTTTTAGGCTGCCTAAAGGCCTCCGTCATGGCTTAACGACTTAAATAGCCGGGACCGACAATTCAACATGCCCTCCGAAGCACGGAAGCGCTCAGATGAAAATTCCACTGGCGGTCACCCATCCACTTACAGACCGTTTCGAACGTTGCTTAACTTCGACGATCTATCAAGAACGACTAAGCAAGCACGACCACGAGCGCTTGAGCAATTAAACGTTATTTTATTTGTGAAGAAAACAATCACGTTGTCTTTAAACATACTTAATTTGACGTCAATGCCGAGAATAAGTTGAGTTATCAAATACTTTTAACTGGTATTTACTCAATACTTGTTCGAAAATTATTACTTTTGTTGAAACCAACTTCTTCCTACGTCACAAAAACATAAGCATCATCATCCACAGCACTCATCAACACATCTTCATAATTTGACTACCATGATCACCATTAAAAAGTCAGTTTGTAAGACTTACGAGTAGGTATAGCGTTAAACTCTGATGACGTGACTTAGCCGGGGTCGCCAAAGGACGAAAATAAATGCTATTAATGGTCACCCATCCATTTGTGCACCACGCAAAACGTTATTTATTCGATCATGCAAGATTAAGAAAATACTACGAGCCATTCATAGAGCGAGTATTACAAAGAGGATATTGTTTAACATTTATGTGAGGTTGAGTAAATTAGTACCTACCTAGTCTTACAGTTGATTTGTTTGTTCCAAAGGAGGAGGTTCTCAATTCGTCTGTATGTTTTTTTTTGTATCTTGTTACGCGATTGTTCCGCCATTTGTTGACCGATTTGCAAAATTCTTTTCATGTTTGAAAGGGTATACTCCAGAGGTGGTCCCATATACATTTTATTCCTGAGGGATTGATAGTTTCCCCGTAAAACTCTAAACACCTTCCCTCCTAGCCATGTCACAAATAGAAATCGAATCGACAGCTTGACGCGAGTCACACCGCGTTTCGAGTCAAACATTGAAGTCGGTTTTCTTTTTAGTATAAAAACGTAATTATTTAAAAAAACTATTGTTCGATTTTTAGGCCCTCATATTCGCCGATGATAGACGAATGCCGACGTTGCGTGTAGAGGGCCTCATCGCCTGTATTCTCCTGTCATCGTCTTTCCAAATAACTCGGCGAATAGTTCGGCAAATGTGTAGAGTGGCCGGTACGGGCACTAAAACTTTTGTTTCGTAAACCAAATCTCGGACGAGCATCAAAGGATTTAAAAAAAAAGTACGTGCGTGTCTTGGAACACTCGGTTGGAACGAAGTTTCAACTTTAACATTTGGCATTTTTGTCAAATAAATTATTGTCAAATATTAAAATCCTAGAAACGCTCTAACAATGTTACAATCTATGGACTGCTTTGCGACTGCGCACTTCGCACTGTGACATTTGACCTATGTATGTGTCGTGACGGTATAATCGACCTTTTTTTTCTAGCCTCCATCTTCGATACCGCCCGAAAAGGAACTTCGTTCCGAAAAGCTGGGGTGAAAAGTGGAAAATACTGAGTATTCAATGCTGATTAGATCTAGGTATAAACGTAAAATACCGGTGTGCGTGTATTCGTAATTAAAACCACACGAAACACTAGGTACATTTTACATACTCACATTTATTAACGTGACTACGTCTTATAATTCGATAGAGCCGGCTGCACGCACGAAAAACATGACGTCATGAGGCGTTACCTCGCTCTGGGGCGTTCCATGTAAGGCTTGCGCAAGTGCAAGCGAGAGCGCGGAACGAGCGACAAAGAAGCACAATCGGCTTTTGCGTTGTCACGTCACGTCAACTATTGTCAGTAAACCGACTTTACTTTACTTTTTTTTCTCACATTTGGCAAATTATATTTTCTTGAGAAAACTAACTGCGGCATAATTTAAAGACTAGAACTGTTCGTATTATTTTTTTAATTCAAGCATTGATCCTAATTTAAACTCCAGACAAAAGCCTTCTCCTATATTTTTTAAATTTAAATATCCTATGCAAAACTCAATTTATCCGTGAATGTCACGTGTCATAACGTAACGTTTTAACGGGCCGGAAGTACTGCGGCGGACCGGAAGTGGTACGGCACCTGCGCGGCCCGCTCCCGTTATAACGATACGTAGAATTTACGTGACGTACTTCATTACATAAAGTTTTAGTAACTTGTGTATGTAAAACCGTGTTTTCCCGACTTTTAACAAAAACACGATTTTTTGAGACCAAAAGTAAAATAAATTCCTGTTAGTTACACCAGTGTGACAATCTGGTGATTTAGGCATTCGTAAAGTTAGCCGTTTTTCTGCGCAGTGACCGCTTTTTCATACAAAATTGTGTTCTGCGCAGACAAATAGCTAACTTCACGAATGCCTAGATCCCTTGGAAGAACTGTAACCACGAGTCCGTCGTCGGTTTGAAGTGATCTTTTTTAAGTAATTTGTTTTGTTCATTTTATGTTCGTCGATATTATTAAAATTATATTAATCATCATTATTATCCCGACTTGTAATACTACCTAATTTTAAACATTATAATGATAAACTTAAGTACATTTAAAATAATGTTTTTTATCCTCCATTAATTATAACTTCAAAAAACTTTAGCCATTTTTCGAATATGCATTTTAAAAAAATATTCGTCATCACTCCGTCCGGTCATCACCATTAGAAATTATTTCATCATCATCATCAACCAGTCCGATGTTTAGTCGTCATGATAATATGACGTCATCAGTTGGCAAGACAACGAACGACGTCGAATCGCGAAATGCTATAAAAACTGGAATGCTTATTTTTAAGTTGTTTTATGTATTGTTTTTTGTGGTTCAAATCTATAACTGCCAGTTGTTACAGTCAATCAGAATGGTAATTTTTTTTATGAAAATAACATTTCAATGTATATAGGTACCTAATGTTAAAAATATTAGTTTCACTGTTCACTCGAACTAAGTAAGATGATGATGAGTGAAATGTCCAGCATTTTAGGTATTTATTTATTACGTATTATCCAGTTCATCCTAAGGTTGTCTAGAAGAAATCGCTTACAGCGATAAGACCGCCCATTGTACTTCGCTTTAAATATTCTCCTGTATCTTTGCTTGTCTTTTTGTAATTTCCATGTGGTGTGCAATAAAGTATTTTCTAATTCTAATTCTATTAAATTTCTACTAATTAGCAAAATGTTTTTTTTTAATATAAGCTGTTTAATATCGTCTACAGAAATTAAGCTACTACATAGTCAAGCAATCTAAGGATCGTTAAAAACGATCTATTGATAGCTCAACTGATCCAGGTCACTGTCACTTTTTTATTATTTACATAAGGCACTTAAATATTTTTGATTTGTTACTTTCTCGAAAGTGAAAAGAAGTTGAAAGGATTGAAGTCAACTCCGAATCAAAAATCGTTGTATACACAACTTTTACCATAACCAAAAATTATCTTTAGAAAATCCATTTGCAAATTCCACCGTGCTAAAAGACTGGTAATCGGGAATTGGCTACTAGAACATCACGTGGATATCTTGGCATCAACTATTCAGTCTAATTCTTACTACATTCATACATTTCTACTATCCTCAAGCGAATTTCAACCTTAGATCACTACGATAAGGATCACGGATTTTTTTAGCGATGGCTCATAGAGTTTATTTTATAACTGTTCTACGCGAGATCTGATTTATTTATAACGTAGATAAGGGAATACATTTTATAGTATTATTTTTATAAGGCTACAATAAGTTATGCGTACTATTAAAATAGCTAGAAGACTGGATTGCACCAATTCTTAACCGCTCGTTAAATGTTATATAACATTCATGACCAAGAAGTGCTTACTCTGCCTGATGTTAAGCAATAGTTGAAGCATGCTTAGGAACCTAGAAGAAACCTATTTACTCTCGATTTGAAGGCCCTTATACTTATTGTAGGTACTTTTCGGGAATTACAGAGTCCGGCAATGAGTTGTCACTATTGCTTAACATCAGACAGAGTGAGGTCAAATGCTGATCTATTTTATTGAAAAAAAATTGTGGCACTCCGGGAGTGCCAACAGAAGTGAAAACTTAAACGAGGTTTCGGTAACGGTTCTAAAATTAAAAAGTTACTATCCCGCTGGGATTCGAACTCGGGGCAGTCTCACCCGAGGCGGCCACTCTCACAAAAAGACCATTGTGAAAATACAATAGTGACGAAATTAAGTTACAAACGTATTAGTAAGAGGATGGTGTCTTAACAGTCATGTGACTGAGTTTGATATTTTTCCCCCATCTGAAAAATACCTAACGCGGCTAAAGAAGTTTTCACTTCAAATAAGTTCCACAATTTGGCAGTGCGTATGAAAAATGTAGGCTCAAAATGTTTTGTGCGAACTCTGTTATGGACACAACAGCTAATAAAGTCAATCACAACATTTCACAAGGATCTAAAAGCGTTCAACAGTTTTATTTCGTCAAACAGAAAAATAGCTCGTTGCAATCCCAATTGAAAATAGAAACGCCGTTAGGATAAAATTTAGAGCCGGTTGAAAATCGATTAAAAATAAATCTAACGCTTAAACGCCGAGTTCACCAACAGATAACGAGCGGTTAGCTATGACATCGATAGAGTGACAAAACTTGTCCACTTATAGGCATAATTGCGGTCCTAAATTAATAGTTTTTGTAGATGTAGTACCTACCTACCCTTCTTGAATGTTTACTAGTTTTATTTTTAAAAGTGTATTATTTTTCTACTGTACCTATTTATTTTTTATTAACCTACCCAATTTTTTTTTTATTTGATCTCACTAGGTTAACGCCTTAGATACAATAAATATATAATAAAAATAGTACAATCTGTAATGTTAGCCTAAGTTGTAAATAAATAAATGTCTAAATTAAATACTAAGTGTTAGTGTTACTTACAGTTCTTCCAACGGATCTAGGCATTTGTGAAGTTAGCCGTTTGTCTGCGCAGAACACAACTTTGTATGATCCGTTGGGCGAAGTGTACCATTAGTTTTTTTCCAGTTTATCAATTATTTGAACAAAAATCGAAACGCAATAAAAAATAATCATCCACAAACTGACTTCACCCACTGCTGAGAACCTCGCTTTCTTTTTAGAATAAGGTTTTGTGTGAGGCCAACTCTGGCGACGGTGTTTTTATTTTGTTTATTTTTGTAAGACATTTCTTTAAGACTGATCAAAACGACCGGTTAACGGGTTGGTGACTTGTGGCTTTGGGTAATAAAACAATACACTGTCCAGACGCTTTGTTCGCCGAAATAAATCGTGTTTAGAGAAGATACCTTTGTATTCCGCTGATTCATTGCTCAATGTCCTAGGGCCGTATTCACGTTCCTTTTTTCTTTCGTTTGATGAATATTCGGATGCTTCCCACCACTACTTCTGGCTTCAAGGGCCAATTTTTTAATCGTTAAAACAAGGACCAAATATTCCAAACTGAAAAAATCAAACTAACGAAAAAAAGAACGCGAATACGACGCCTGTATATACAAAGCTTAGTCAGCTTCACACGTCGTCTTTCCTGTGGGCGGCTGGATAAGCTTCTTAGCTTTCTTAGCTAAGCTAAAATTGCCAGAAAGGCCTCTGTGTGTTGGCTTCGGCCCCATGCATGCCTATCAAAGGTCCGGAACTATATAGTTCTGTGATGTTAAACTTTGACAAACAAAATAATAATTTCACCCACTGCTCCTCAAGCCTCCATAAGTTTGCGCAAAACCTGTGGGTCGTCCAGCATGAGAATCTAACTCACAAACTAGAACACGAAAGGCAGAGCTTCACTGTGAGATCATTTGTTTATTTGCAATTGTTATAAATTAAAGAACTGTTGGTTCAGTCGGTAATCAAACCACAGAATATAAACCGCAGTGTCGCGAGCTATTTCTGTTACCTTCTGGAGCTACGCCAGCGGGGCTCCACAGTCCTACGAGACGGCTAGATTACTTCTTACTACTGTTAAAATTATAAACAATCATATTGAAGGTAAAGTTGCTGGTTGTGTGCAGTGCATGAACATATTTACAAACAAAAACGTAGTATGTTATTCCCATAGCACATGCTCAGCTTACTGTGGGGTCAGATGATCCTGCGTGAAATATACATAATGATGAATGAAATATACATAATTATGTATTATATTTTTATACATAATATCTGTCATGTAAAACTAACCTACTGTAACTGTTTTCATTCTACAAGCTAAGGACTACGGAGCGTAGCTCGAACGCTACGAGTGCTACGAACTTCAAATGTACTGTGTTATTTTTATATATATTTTTTATAGGTACGTCAACGTTTATTAGGCATTCGCTAAATTTGACGAATTGATACCTATAGGTAAAGTAAGTAAAGTAAAACGTACTGCAACTTTTGTTTACTCTTGCGAAAGTTTGCTCTTCTAATGTATACAGGGTGTAAAAAGACGTCTACAGAAGCCGAAAAAGGTAGGTACAGCATCCCAACACACAACTAAATCCAAAAGGATTTTCCGAAAAAATCATTATATCCGGAGAAAACAGCGTTTGAAGATTACTGTTTGCGTATGTACTGGGCGCGTTGTTTTACGTAGACAGGCTGATTAAGCTGAGAGGATGGTTTAGATTCTAGGCAAGCCTATTCCATCTCATGCAATGTCCCAGGCACTACAGCGTCCCGTTAAGTGTAGGCATGGATTGCCTCCTGACGCTGTATAAATCATCTAATATAGATGTAAAGGCCTAAGTAGGCCTAAGTTGCCCCGTGACGCTGCAGGCATAATCTAGTATAAATGTATAGTCATCTATTTGTAAGTAGTATACTCGTAGTGGTTTTAGTGTGTGGTATCTAAAGCTCTTATGAGTTAACCAGCTATCCTCTCAACACTGTACCATAGAGTAATGATTGTAATATGCACAGATGTCACCTCACTCTTATGTTGGGGGCATAAGGTTTAAATTATACACATTTTTACTGATTGCACGCTTACCAATTTGTTTTGTCTGTAACAGGAGTTATTTTATTCAAATAATTTACGAACGATACTTGAGGAAGATTAAAAAGAATGGGTTCATTTAAATTACCTTTTAAACGTAATTTAAGCTGCTATAAAAGTCATTTGACATATTGATTTGATGTTATTTATTAAACGACTTGAAAAAGGTGGTGCTGCGTTCGACTACCTATACAAAGTGGATTTTTGAGATGGGCCATATGTTGGGCAGGTAACCTACCTAGGTAGGAAAACGCTCTTAGGAAACCTTCCCTAAGTTTTTGAGATATTTTGAACTGCATTCACAGATTTTAGAAAAAATGTACAGTCAGCGACAAAAATGGTTTTATCTTTAGGGATTAACACTTCGCCCAGGTTGGTGGGAAATGGGCCGAGACAGAGATGATTGGAAAGATATGTGGGAGACCTTTGCCCAGCAGTGGGATAGTGTAGGTTAAATAAAATAAAAAAACACTTTTTAACCAAAAAACGAACTATAATGTTCTATTAACTGAATCAAACCAGCATCACCAACTTGCAATACCGTACGAGCTTCGCAGGAACAAACTGCCTATTTGGTGACGCTGGCCGTACCTACATTACTGATATCAATGTTTTTTTTAAGGGTTTTAACTTAAATATGTAAACCTAACTCTTCTTTTGTGCTTAGAAGCTTCTAGGTCAACTCATCAGCCGATCGGCACCGGAAAATAGATGGCGTTGTGCGATAAAATAGCATTGTCATTTTGCATTGTCATACCACCAGTGTAAGCGGAGCCACAACTGGTAGATGTTTCAAACAAAAGTACTGGGGACTAGGCATTTACACAGCTCCAGATATAAAGGTTATACTATCTAGAGCTGTAAGGGAAAATGGAAAATGACTTTTTGTAAGAGTGATTGAAAATATTTTGATGTTTTTTCGATTTTCAAATAATCAACACGTTGATTTTTGGATAGTCTTGTGATATTTGTGATTTATCAAAAAATTACCCTCCCGACGCAGATGAGCAAAATGAGACAAATTGGTGTATTATTGAACAGACGTCGGAATACGTGATTTGGAATCACGTTTTCTACAGCCTGGATCAATTGAGCTATTTATAGATAATTTTAAACGACTTTTAGATCGCTCATTTTGTAAAGTTGTGCCAATATATAAACTTTGTATTTACTTGTGTACTTTTAATCCTGTACTGTATATTTGTCTATGTTGCAAATAAATAAATCATTTAATTTCCTTTCAATATTGGATAAATTCGTTACTGTGAATAAATGTATAAGTGAAACAGGATCATGGTTGTTTCCCCGAGGCGCGGTAGACATTTTGTGTCTATAGAATATATTTTTGAAAGGATTTGGACGACCCCAGGCGATATGATAAAGCTACTACTTCCGTCTTCAACAGCCGATCATCAGATCAACCTGTTTTTGTTTGCGCCACGATAACTCTTTTCGGAGTGGCGCTAGTATCTACGTATGATATTTCTTGCTTTTTCGAAAGTTCTGCTAAATTCCGTTGAATTTCTTTCGGTCAGACTTCGTAAATAAGTCGGATTCGATATCGGAAACTATCCGATAAAGCCCTATTCATCGACTTAGATTCACCGGGTAGCTTCCGAATACTGAATTCAATTTTGAAATAAAAGCCTATGCGTTAATCTGGAGACTTTAGATTACTCTAGACTGAGTAGGTACTCTAGATTAAGAAGGTAGGTAGGTACTTATCTTCATAAAAGAAACATCACAATCCGATCAGTCATTTATGTTTGAAGGAGTGTCAAACATACAAACAAACCTTCAAGGTTTATTCTACTTCAGCGACCCCTTGGCGACCTCTGACCTCGGCAAATGTCAGGGGTCGACATTCCACTGCTATCACTGGTTCTTTTACTGGCATATAGGTCAATGACCCAGATGTAGATTAGTTTAGGACTATTAAATTAATGAACCTAGTAATGGCAGTTTTAACAGTAATTTTGTGGGACTAATGGCTGAAAAATGAAAATAAAACATTTTAGTACATATCTTTGTAGTATTAGTCAATATTTGACGTAAAAAGAAGGATTTAATAAAATAATATAACTAGTTTTCTTGTAGATCTTGTGGAAAATTCTCTTCGAATTAAATTATTTTGGTGAGATATTTGGACTTTTTATTTACGCCTTAATGGATCTGAATACAATTTTGAGAGAATGAACAATGTGATCAGTTAGAATATAGAATATACATATATTATGGTAATTTTTATTTAAGATTTATTAGGATCGTGGTGGATGGCACAAGCTTAGGGAGGCCTATACCCAGCAGTGGGTGCTGTCGGGCTGTGGATGATGATGATGGTAATTTACCCGTTTAAACGTGATAATAATTTCAAACAATTATGAAGATAATTCATTTTGTTAAAAAAAATACAACCAATCACCACGTGGTTTCGTATTACTTTTTTAAATAGATAAAATATAGAAAACACGACATAGACATTACAAAATACAAATGTAGATAGATACATACAAGATAAATAGGTGAGTAGGTACCAACTTATTTTACATACAAACCTATTATTTAGTTAGATAAAATTCTATAAAACTGGAATTCGTAACAACGAATATATACATATATATGAATGAAAACATTCATAATTCTTTTAGAATTACGTGAAGCGCGTTGAAGTCTTTTATATCTGAAATCGATAGCGTAGGGTCCATGACTATAAATATTTTTTATGCTTTTCCACTTCTGTGCTTTGAGATGATTAATACTTATTTATAAACTTAGTAATCATAATAATATTTGTTCTAATTATTATGAACCTTTGATAAAATGACGAATCAAAGAGAAATCAAGACATTGTTAACTTTTTCCCTTGAGTTAATGAAATGTAAATATTCCGACCAAGCATTTCTATATTTTTATGCGAATTGAATATATCACGAAGACTACGTGAATAAAAGAAATAACATGGATTATTCACAACGAAATTATCACGAAAAACTATTTTTGCTGGTAAAGTCAATAGTTACCACTAGCGCCATCTCTTATTAGCTTCGGAAGGCTCTTTTCTAGGTTAGTACTAGTCAATAGTACTAAGTTGTTTACGTTTTAGCGTTTTAGTAATAAATTATAGGTATTTTGTTAGACTTTGTTTGATTTATTTGCCATTAAGCTTTGTTTATAGTGGTCTGGCAGAGTTAGAAGATATTAAGAGCCTAGCTAGCTAATATTTTCAGTGTCCTATTTATAAATAACAATAAGTAGGTCTGAAAGAGATGGGTATATCGTTCGCTGAAAACCTATGCTTTCTCTCGATTAAATTCAATCGATAAACTTTCAGCTCGTTTATGATAAGTTGATGTTTCAGGGATTTCAGGGTTGGGTGTTAATTAAAAGGCTGACGAGGCGATAGATTTAATTTTTAACAATAACTATTAAAGCACATGCTGGAGTGATGTTGAGGAGAGTCAAACAATGAGCCCTAAGGAAGCAGAGAGTGATATATGTAGGAATTACGAAAGTTCATGAAAACGTGCTGAGTTTCAGTGTGGCAAGTGTAGGTATGTTTTTAGCATCACCGCAGCCACGGCTAGCTCGCTTTATATTTATCTTCACACTCATACACTTACTGTCATCCACACACGCAACAAAAAATAGACCAAACACTGACACTAAATCCTGCACAATTTGAAAACAACTAATTCTTACATAATTCTCAGTCCGCCATTACGGTGTTTGCCAAGCGAATTTCGCTCCTATCCCTTAGGGAGATGGCTTCCATGGGTTTGTTTCTGCGCCCGCGTCAACCTTGAATTTGGAACGCACCTTTAATTTTAGCCGGCTAACCTAGATTCGGTGGCGATCGATAGCCGCATGCGCTGTTGTGGGCGGTGGGGGACAAGCCGGCGCGCCGGGCAGAGGCTCGCGGGCGACTGACGGCGTCGGCAGCGCGCCGCGCGTGCGCCCTGCACGCGACGCGCATGCGCCCAGCACCACTACACACCCTAACGATCCAGGAACACTTCGAGCGCTCGCCAAGATAGAACATGTCCTGGGTACTTCGTATTCCTATCTTACTATCTGTCTTTTAACTCGTATTGATTATTCTTTTATCATCTGTACCTATCTGTATATGCCTTGAATGATCAGCGGAGATGTTATTAGCTAGAAATGATAATTATTGCATATGTGAATGTTAATTCACCTTTAAGTGAATCTATAATTTTAGGGAAACCCAGCCCAGACTAATGCATTTGATATTTTATTAAGTATATTATAATATTTGATGATAATTGTATAATTCGAGTCAAGGCTAGTACAAAAATTCTAATTTCTACATACTGTCGATAGCATCAGGTATTTTCCTAACCTATAAATCCGCCCAGCGCTTGATGGCGCCACGGTGCGGTGAAAACCCGAAGTTGAATTAAAAGCTCACTTTGCTTTGCTCCCTCTTGCTCCATTTGTGGTCCGTGACGTAGGAGTTAGGACCATAGATTTTGTAGACTTTCTAAGCTGTATCACTTAATTGTTAAAAATCTAGTGAAAAATAACTAGGCTAACGTCTGCAGTCAAAAGTACTTTGTAGATAAAAAATCTCAGATTGATATATTATTTTGTTGCAAACTTAGATTTATAACCATAAATGGGCCAAGTTTTAACAGCTAAAATAGCTCAAAAATGAAAAAAATAAGTATATTTTACCTAATCCGATATGGTCACAACATTGGAATCTTAATGGTTTGTTTTATCACCTCTAGTGTAAGGTCTAAAGTAAGCCAGCAGCTCTGCCTTTCGCGGTCATGGCTTCGATTCGCATCCAGGACAAACACAAAACCCCAAACCAAAAAGAGTGTTATAAGTGTAACATTTATAAAATTCCCAAACAACTAAGATTCTTGAATCCAATATTTTAGTGACTACTAACGCCATCTATTGACATTTTCCAACCAACTTTAGGTAAAAGCTTTCTCTCGAACCCAATATTTGAAGCGAGGGTTTGAAATCATTTCGGGCTGGATTATTATAAATTTTAGTACACTCTAGTATTAAGAATCTGCGGTTAGAATTAATTTACATTTCGGAACACAAGGCGTTTTGTGTGGTAGTTAATAATATACTCAGCCGAGATTCGAACGCACGATCGTATCGACAGCACAATTGCATCGATCGGTAGGTTAGGTACTTATTCCGTCTTATTATAAAAAATATGAACAGAGTTTAGCGAAGCACTGTCTAAAAACTTGTCTTTAGAAAAACGATCTTTAAATACTCGTACATAGAACGCTTTTTTGTGGTAACAGTTTTGTTTTGACATTGTGTCAACATGGTGTTCAACTAAGGTTTAACTTTTTTTATAATAAAGTCAATTATGTTGAGAGAGGCTAACGTGGGTATTATTATTCTACCTAAAAAGGGATTTTTATTGGCGGGCCGATAGTAAAAGATAATTCAGTTTTCATTTTTGTTTTATTTTTAAATAATAATACATTACACTAAAATGGACATCACATCATTAGGAATATATGCATGGTACAAAACTTAGTCTAAAATATGATTTTTCTAAATTATTTTTACAATCAAGCTGCGATGTATATTTGGCTAGAAAATTAATTTGTAAATACACTTGCAATAAAATCCATATAACGTCTTTTGATATAAAAATGATACAAATAAATTAAAATAAAACATAGAAATAAAATATCGTCGATGGGATGTCAGTGCATTGGGCAAATCCCATTTTCACAAAAATTATTATTGATATAATTTGATTCATGAAAATAAAATAAATATTACATTACCGATGCTAACCGGTGATAAAATGAGCTTAACAAAAATTTCGATTGTGACGGCATGGATTCTGTGGCCGAATGGTAAGGCACTCCGGCTTTAGGAGGATCGTCTGCTCGTTGCGGGTTCGAGTCCCGTCGGAATCGAAAATTTTGATAAGACTTAAGAAGAAGATTTGTCAGAATTTTCGAAAATTAGTAAAAAAAAAACTATATTAAACATGATATTTTTTAAATACAAGCATATTAATATGTATTACATTTTATTTTAATAAGGAGGTAAGTATAAACAGTGTGAAATGAGCAATAAAAAGTCACTTTATATAAATGATACAGAATTAATTAAAAACGTACCTATAGTAATTTTTGATCAGCTTCAAATACTAGGCTTACAGAACCCAATAATTTACATTTATAGTTAGGAAGCAACATTGCTTTTTATTTTTAATTTGACTTCTAAAATGAGGAAGTTTTATGTTCAGCTGTCTGCATTTTATCTATGTTCACTGATTATCTGAGTTTTCTTAGTTCAACGTTGAAATCAGATTTATTTTTGTTTTTTTTCATAGAAGATGCACCTGTATTAACCCGCAGCGGGGGTGAAAAAAATACGTATGGGTTAACTGACATAAAACTTATTTAAAACCTTTGCTAAACTTACAGGATTTATGGCTGATTAAAAAAGACCACGTATTGAACTCATCGACACATTTCATTCATTACCCATCTCGGAATAGCAAGCTATCTAATGTGAACTACTCAATAGTTCAATAATTTACGTACTACATAACAATTCACTATATACACATAAAATCTAATTTGTATCACATCATTCATTCAAAAATATATCCTTATTCTTACACTATAACCGTGAACCGGTCAGTTGGAGAACTTAATTTAACTTAAAGTTATCATAACCTTTAAATTATTGTTACGTCATTCAGAAATGAATGGTTATTCATGGTTTAAGTTATCTAAGTCACAATGTCAGGGTTTAAAATGCACATAATACTAACAACTACATCAGCAATAAGATTTATTCCCAGTAAAAATCCTCTTTTCAACCCCACTCTCAAATGGGGTTGAAATTCAGGACTAATGAAGTTAAATGAAAATTACTGTCTCAAAGTTACTGTAAGAATAATCCGGAACTTCAACCCTAAATAACGTTGTTTTTATTGGAACGAAGTTCCTTTTCGGACGTTATCGGGGGCTAGACGAAAAGAAGCGTTCGGTTTTTGCGTCACGACACAGACATAGGGCAAAACGTCACGGTGCGAAGAGCGCAGTCGCAAAGCAGCCAATAGATTGTTACATTGTTAGTACGGAAGAGCGTTGCTAGGATTTTATAAATATTTGCCAAATGTTAAAGTTGAAACTTCGTTCCAACCGAGAGTTCCACGACACTCACGTACTTTTTTAGTACGAGTTAGTACTTATAACTTTGTTTTAGCAGTCTTTTATCGTGTAAAGGCAGCTTAAAACAAGCAAAGTCTGTATCACGTACACTTCGTCCAACGGATCTAGGCATTCGTGAAGAGCCATTTGTCTGCGTAGAACACAGGTTATATGAAAAAGCGGTCACTGCGCAGACATTTGGCTAACTTCACGAATGCCTAGATCCGTTGAGCGAAGTGTACAGTGTGTATCCGGCGCTGATGGTGTCAAACTTACTGAAGAGTATAACGGTTTCAAAATTAACTTTGCAAATACTTTGTTGTAGATACTTTGCACAAGACTTTGATAATGTCAATAGGTACTTAAGTTCAATGATTAGATAGATTAGGTAGGTACCTACTCGATGATTTATACTAGGAATAATCTATGCTAAGATAGTAGACATTAAAATGAATAAAATAATAAATAGACAATATTTAGGCTTCTTATCCGCTAAAATTGCTACATTGTACTCTTTTCTTCTAAACTAAAACTAATGTTCATTCAATCGTTGATTTGCGTTTAAAATAATTATTTTATTTACTTATATTTATTGACATTTTAGAATCTTATTTATTAAACAATTTCGTGAGTCGTATGTAACTCACGGGAATTTCTTAAAAAATATCGTCTAATTCTAATGAATCCAATTAAGTATATTAACAAAACTGTCAAAACCAAACCTGTAATTATTTTCACTAAAACTCAGTAAAACTTTTACATTTTGCTAAACAAGTTAATCTTTAGCGACTTATTTAACCAAATGTAATCTAAATGTTTCTACTTTGGACATCAAAAAACCCGTATTACGGTCATGCAATATCACTTTATATTGCCCTAACAATTGGTGTAAACAAAATAATTGAAATCTCAATTTCAATTTTATCACAGGCTAAACTTTCGTCTAAGTATTATTTTTTGCTTCCTATTGGCTAGTTTGTTTTTACTAAAAAAATAGAACTGCTGTCAGCTGTGAAGAGTTTTATGTAAAAAAAAATTGGTTGTCTGTAAAGTCGGTTTACTGACGATAGTTGAACGTGACAACGTCTACGCATCGCTCACTCAAGTAGGAGAGAGACGGATGTCGAACGCTGCCGAACGCAAAGGCCGATTGTGCTTCTTTGTCGCTCGTTCCGCGCTCTCGCTTGCACTTCACGGAACGCCTCAGAGCGAGGTAACGCCGCATGAAGGTAACGCCGCATGACGTCGTGTTTTTTCGTGCGTGCAGCCGGCTCTATCGAATTATAAGACGTTGTCACGTCAAAAAAAACACGATGAAAAACACAAAATTAAAATAATGATAGAATGAGATAGAAAGATTATCCAGCGATTCAATCATTCTCTTCAAATAGGATGGCTTGAAATATCATAAAACATCGCTGAAATGGCTTGAAGTGAATATAGTTTTTACTGAATTCGCACCAATTTCTAGTTTGGTAAAAACTTTTGGCTAATTCAATTTTTAAATTCGTTTTTCATACGCAGCAAATCTTCATTGAGTTCAATTTCATTAATTTGAAACTTCGATTTGAAAGCACGAATTTGAAAATCAGGTTTAATTTGTATTTTTTTCACCAAACTTGCTAATGAGACTGATAATTTTATTATTACCTACATAAATTACGGAAATTCTCAAAAATCAGAAATACTGATATTTTTTCAGACGATATTAGAAACTATCATCTCTAGATTGGCACTAATAGTTTTAGCTGTTCATATAAAATGATATAAAATACTGCTTTTGGTTTTTCAATCGATATTGCATCTAATAATATCACAAATACAATAAATTACAAAAATATTAGCAAAATACCAACTTAAGGCTCGGTTATGTCAGGGGCGTAAGCGGGCTCGGAAGCGAATGGTCAAGTTTTCAATATAACCTGGGGCCCAGCTATATTTGATATCTACACGAGTATCTTTGCAAATTTTCAATGATCATACAATTTATATTTAAAAACGCTTCTAAAACTTCCATCCGCTCCCGCTATCGCTTACGCTCATGCACTTTACCCCAAGCCTTAACTATTAGGAATCGTTTTAATTGACCGTCATAGCCAACAATTTAATCTACAAAGCCTACAAATTATCTTCACACTGGTTCGTTTGTCAACACAATTCACACATTCATCCCCGTTGTAACAGATGGGGGATGGGGTTAAAGAAACTTACTGATAAAGTGTCAGATAGCTTATCAACAACTTATCCGACAGTTAGCGTTCAAAATTTTTCACATGTGTTAAGGCTGTCCAGCAGTTAAACTTTCTGACTCTGAATTTACCAGATGTTTTAACAGCAAGATTATCAGTCACTTTTATTTATCAGCGATATTAATCGCTGCAGCAGAATATAAAAAAACCCATTTAAATTCCTTAGGGACGTAGGTTGATCTCCAGTGAATTTGGGGCGTACATTCGAATCAAATCTACATATTTTTAACTTTGTAAATTGCCTACCTACATCTGAATAGGCCCAAAAATTTATCTTTCGTTCAAAATTAAAAATCAACACTTTCCAACTACCTACTTAAAACCAAATAGATCACTCCCATGCGTGTGCGCCTAAAATAACAATTGACGAAGTAGACATCAGTCTACCATCGTTTGGCTACGATGATTTAAAGGAACACATACCCTAGAGCGTGCTTTCGGCAAAATACCACTTGATCGAGACATGAGTTGTGTAGTCAAAGCTTTAATTGTATGATCAAAAGACGAGGTGAATAACAATGTCAGTTTCCTTCGATATCTACTTATAGATTTTAGTGATTTAGAATTTTACATCTTTTCCAAAATATACTTAGGCCTTTATATATGTAACGGTGCCTATGTAATGTACATAGGCACATTTACATCCTAGTAATATTACTAGGTTGTAAATCTGACCTTTCACCCTGACTTTGACCTTCACCTTGACTGTGACCTTGACATTTTTGGTAGTTGGGTCGTGGCTTACAATCAACGAAACGCTGTAGAGCCTGGACATTTTTTTCCCCTGACCCTTAACCTTGACTTTGACCTCGCGATATTTGGGTCGCGGGCGCATAGATTTTTATTTCGCTACTAAGTCTATGGCTGGACCTCAAGTTTCCACAAATATGCCCTAAGCACGCTCAAGAACCCTAATCCTTCATTGGACATTGTTTCCGTAGCCAACGCCGAACATTGACAGGATAACGAAGGCCAGGCCCAGGAAAATGGAGCCCAGGAGGTCTCCCAATGCCGTGAGGTAGGGGATGGCTGCGTTGTCAGGGTCCTTCTTCTTCTTCCACATAAAGTGGATGAGGATGTACGAGAGGTACAGGAGTACCATAACCTGTAAAGAAGATTAGAGATGTTTTTATTGAAAATTTAATTCGAAAGAAGCGCATAGGAGGTAACCATGGGCTTTAAATAATCTTTGCAAAGAGCTGTGTTGGCTGAGTCATCATCTTCCTGCCCTTTTTCCATATTATGTGGGGTCAGCACAACATGCTTATGTTGGCTGAGTAGGGTGCCTCAACTGTCAATCCGCAGCATGTCATAGGTTTGAATCCGGCCGTGCACAAATCGACTTTTCGCTTCGGGAAAAAATATGCGCAAACGGCAAAGGAAAACTATTTTGTTTTCTGTCAGGCGGCGATGTGTTTGCTAACTATCACATATCGGCCACATGCGACCAACTTCTGCTTTCCGCCCCAAGCGATAATGAATTTAAATAAATAAATAATGCTGGACTTTTCACACAGCATCATCTAGCCCCAAAGTAAGCAGAGCTTGTGGTATGGGAACTAGATGACTGGATAAACTACTTATATACTTTTTGTTTGTAAGTACATACATATTATACATATAAACACCCAGACCCGAGACAAATATGTAATGGTTTTCTGACAGTTTCAATTTTATTTCACTCTGTTTTTCTGAATATCTAAAGGCATGCAGAGTAAAATTCAAAACAAACCAGTTGATATTTCTCACCTGTAGTAACGAGCACATGAGGTAGGTTATCCCGAAAGGCAGCTGTACGGTCACCATGCCTTGGTACACAAAGTCAGCTACCACCATGAAGATGATCTGTCCGCAGACAGCCAAGACCAGTAGCATCCTGGCTACCTTGGCTGCCGTTGCTGGAAGGAGAACACATATTTATAGACAAGTCATTTAAAAGAAACTTCTCTTCTCCTTCTTCTTTGTTTTTGTTTTCAAACAAATTGTTCAAACTTACTTCCATAGAACAGCGTCCTCCACGGCCACTCCATGATCTTGGTTCCCTCAGGCAGTTCTCCAGGAATAGCCGTCTGGTGGAGGTGTGTGGCCATCCTTGAAGACTGCACGCAGACCAGGTTCCCACCGATGCCGTTTACGATTGGCTGGAAGACCTCGTAGCCTCTGTAGTGGTCTACTGCTTGGTCAAGCACGATGCCTCCGATACTGGGGAAATTATATTCATGTTATTCATTTGAAAGATGTGTTGTGTGGGGTGCCTTCCAATAAGAAGTTCGTGGGTTATTACAGCCCAATGTATTGACATAGGGAAAATCCATTGGGATTTAAAAAAAAACATCGGGACCATATCCCCAAAGTGTTGTGGATATTCTCTGCTGACCAACTTTGAAGTTGGTCAGCTTTTTAGTTTTTCCAACGTATGGTCCTTACCCACTGATGAAGAGAGCAGAGATGACAGGTGTCCAGCCACTGGTCAGCACCACCTTGGTGTACCTGTTACGGTAGACCACGAACACCCAGAGCGGCAGGAGGCTGTAGTAGACGCAGATCAGCACTATAGGCTGCCATAGGGATAGTTCTGATGATGAAATGGAATTTCTATTAGTTGTGGTCACAGATATTCTTGTGGTGTAGCTTAGGGCACTTTCAAATTAGATTATTGGTGCCGTCCGTTGCCCGGCTGCAATCCTGGTATCGTACGCTCACTCAGTCGAGTCCTTTTGTAAGTAAAATCATAGCCGTGAGCAGTCCGATACCCGGCACCAATCATCTAATTTGAAAGTGCTCTTTATCGTTATTGATGGAACGTTCTATGCGGTTACAATGTGGATGAGTGACCGCTAGTGGCATTATCAACTAAGCGTTTCTGTGCTTCTGGAGCACGGTTAATTGACGGTCGCCGTAATACGGTCGTTAAGCTATGACGAAGGCCTTTTAGTCGGCTTTAAAACTCTGTCACTAGATTTGAACATCTCATACGACTCTTAATTATAGGTACCTACTAGTACCTGCCCATGCTGGAAGTATTTTTTAGAAGTTCCGCCGTTTCAGCGTGCAGTAGTAACAAACATCCATTCGAACTTTCGTTTTCATATTAGTGAGAGTTGGTAGTGGCACAGTGGAACTACCAAAGATACTTTAAACTCATTGTGCACATGTTTTTTTGCCTAAATTATCAACCGTGCACGTGTTTTAATGAACAAGACGATAAATAAGTATCTAAAATATATAATTTTTATCTATTTAATACTTTTTACAAGAATCAATAAATATTAAGGTTAGATACAAGTATAAATAGATTTCAAATGTAATCTTTATTTTATGAAATCAACGAAAACTATATAAATTAAAAATGATACCGTCTATATCACCAAGGGGGTTGTAGGTATTCTAATAGCGATAGTTAGTTGTCCGACAACCACTATTTTCCAGTGAAAGTCCCATAAAAGTCGGTTCAGCCGTTCCAGAGATTATCACGGACAAACAAACAGACAACAATTAAAAGAAATGTTTGTGTTTTATGTGTTCCTTAATAACTAATATGATATGCGCTGAAAAAACTCAGTTATTTTGAAACCACAGACAGACACAGCAAACACTTCAATTTCATTTATACATATTTATGATTGATGTGATGATGTATTGATGTATGAGTTGAAATCAATCAGCCATGACCATTACAACTTACCAGAGTAGGGGCCATCAGGTCCTTGGTAATTCAAAAAATAGATTGTTTATCAGTATAATTTACAATATTGTACTTTAATCTATAGATAGCTTGTGTAGTAGGAATGTTTTATGCGCAGTTGTCAATATTTGCCTATCAAGATTAGATTAGGTGCATGTTTTGAAGTAGTTTACTAGGGTCAGTATCCAGTTTAAGCTTGGAGTAGACTATGAGCTGCTATTCAAAAGCATTTTACATTTAATTTGAAGAATTTGATAGAAAGCACTACTGTCATTAGGATCCTAGCGTTCCACTATCGTTGTGAGGTCCCAAGTGAGCCACATGTTTTTTTACCATCCGGATAGTTATTTACCAGTGTCTGTGACGAGGTCACCTCATATCAAACGATTTTACTTTACTTGCAAAGTATTAAATACCCGTCAACAATAAACGGAATGTTTACCGGTTTCGAAACTCAAGCAGAAACACTCAAAACCTTACATTTTTATAATTATACAAAACAACCCCTCGCGTAGAATCGAGTGCCCACATCTTGCATCTCAAGCGAGCTTTCTCCCGCTGCGCCACAGACGCCAACAATTGTTTCGTGAAACTAACTTACTTATTTGCTCATACATATACTGCGCGGTGACTGCAAGCACTGTGTTGCTGACAATGTCGCCGATGGACGCTGCAAGAGGTGTCGCAACGTTGTCCGGGTTGACCTTGAACTTGTGAGAACCGTAGATCACCATCACCATTATGAAGTCTGGAAAAATAACGGCTCTAAAAATAAAAGTTGTAAAAATTTATTATTTTCAGGTTTTATACTTCAGCTGGTAAAATAAGAGCACTTCTACTTTTGCGGGTTCGATTCCTATCAAATAAATTTATAGCATATTTTATTATGAATTTTCAATTTTTACAAGTAACTACTTATTTGTTGATATTTAGTTCATCGTCTTGTAAGTATGAAGTTTTTTTCACCACACTGGTTCGAAAGAAGTGACGCGCCAAGAAGAAGAACCACACTTTGATGACATGAACAGTCGTAGTCGTATTGATGACGGTAAAAGTGGTGACACAGACGGACATTCAATTAGAACCTCACAGCTCACCACAACCACGCGGCACTCGACCGTGACCGAATTGATGTAGTGAGTCCGTATAAAGATAACTAACCGCTCGAGGCGAGGCTGTGCTGCTACCAGCAAGCAGCAGCAGCAGTGGTTCCAATGAACAGGACCTTCAAAAAGTGATAGTACTCACCAAGCACAAAGCAGGTGGTGGTGGCCGTGAAGACAGCCGAGGCGATGATGAGCAGCACATAGGAGGCGTTGATGCCGCGATCGGTGATGATGTTCACCACTATCGCAAATATCGACACCACAGTCGCAGCTACTATTGCTTGCACCTAAAATTTAAGACTATTAAGAGGAAGAACAGTAGATTAACTGATGTACAGTCAGCACCAATTGGTAACCCCACTAACAAGGTGGTTAGCACGGCAGGGGGGATACCAGTTGGTGACGTTGCTGACTGTACAAAATTAGGACTTCTGTTTTAAGAAATGTTTGTAGTCAGAGAAAGTCATGCCAAAGTTGCGGGTTTGATTCCCATCGAGGGACAAATATTTGTATGATCTAAAAATATTGTTCAGTACATGTTACTAGCGGTATGGTAACTCATGGCCCATCCACTTTGTGACCGCGCAGAACTCTGCTTAACTTCTAAGAACGACTAGGCAAGCCAAAACACGAGCGCTTCAAGTAAACTGACCTGCACTAATGATATGTTCCCTACGACCATGGATATCACCTCCCTGCTGGACTCCATGTTGCCCAGGTTCGCTTGCGTGGAGAGTCGTGAAGCCAGGCACATGTCCAAGTTCCCTGTAATTAGACATGTCCATCGTAGACCTCACTCTTGCCTGTGTAAGTCTGAGGTCAAGAGCCGACCCATTCATGATAAAAAAAAACTGGGAATAAACAGGAGAATAATAGTTTTAAGACTATTCTATGTATTCTTCAAAGGATTTATGTATATCTAAGTACTAAGAAACATAAGGTTAAGAAACATGTGTACCTAATCAATCACGACTTCATAGGTAGGTACCTAGTCGCGATTGAGTTGATTCGAACCTTTACAGGGTGTGGCAAAATTTTACAACATTGAAGGCAGCTACCGTTTCTTTTGTAGTTAGAAGGTTTTGTGCTTAGGAAACTCTTAGGTTTATTTTGAAAAAAAAATAACTGCATTTTTGGATATAAAAAAAAATTACTGACAACCTAGAAAATGTCATTTGTCAAAAAAAAAACAAATTGGTCTCAAACGACGCTTTTTGCCATCAGGAACACTTTTCCCAAAGTAACTCAAATCGTAAATTTTTGTAAAAAAAAAAACAAAAAACGTTTTCCATACAATGTCTATGAAATGTGAAAAATCTTTGTAGAACTTCCTTTAGATCCGACGGGCATACCCGTGCGTGTATGGCTGGCTATTAAAGTAAATGCTACTTTTTTGACTTTTACTTTGAAAACAGACACATGGCATTTGTGCTAGTTAATCATTTTTAAATCAAACGAGAAACATTTGAACTCTGTCGCTGACACCTACACAGCCTATCTCCGCGTTAGTGAACACTCTGCTTTAGGTATTTGTTTTTCAATTAGCAGGTATTTTCCCTGATAATATATTGTCACTAATTGCATATCTATTATTAGCCATTTTAAGATAGTAATGTTCGTATCGAACAATCGTTTCATCAGATTGTCTATCAACCAACAAAGAAATATCTAGTTCAAACTGTCCCTTCAACAATGACCTTTAATACTCACGCAATAAGGTACATTAGAGTATTTTCGTGTGTTCACGGATAATGGTGAAATAGTTTTGTGTTATCAACATTGAGAAATTATTGGGTAATGTGGATTGAAATCGATTGAACAGCTGATGGAATATTTTGGAAACGTGACCATGTTTGCTAACTTAAACTTTTTTTGTAGGAAGTTCAACATATCTAATAGGGTTTCTTACAAAAGAGTGTTAAAAAGTTTGTGTAAGCCAAAAGTTTGGTAAGAATAGATTGGGAAACATCGTATGAAAATTCTGTTTGAATTTTCGATAGTACCTAACTACTTACGAGTAGATTTCTTTGCCGATAGGTGGCCGGTGCTCGAGAGAGAGTGTCTGAGTTATAGCGAAGAGCCTTGCTCTTTGATGCCATGGTAGCCTTGTTAAATCTAACATAATATATAAATCTAACCTACCTACCCTTCTTGAATGTGTACTAGTTTTTTATTATTTTTATTTTTAAAAGTGTGTTATTTTTCTACTGTACCTATTTATTTTTTATTAAGTACCCATATTGTTTTTTTTTTTTTTTTAATTTGATCTCACTAGGTTAACGCCTTAGATAATAGTTCAATCTGTAATGTTAGCCTAAGTTGTAAATAAATAAATGTCTAAAAATGTCTAAAATGTCTATATTTATCCTAATGTAGGTACCTATAGTGTTCACCTCGCACTTAGCTATGTTGTTCAATGAACGTTAGAGAGGGAAAGGATCGCCGGTAATCTGTCATCGAAAAAAGATTGGGATAGCAGAGTTGAGTTATTAGCACGTGGATGGGAGATCGATCCGATGATACGCAGCAATCCAAGATCGATTTTAATCATCATCATCAATACCTAAGTATTTTCGGATCGGTTAAAGTCACGGTTAGTAATTTGGAATCAGCTTCCAGCGTCTGCTTTTCCGCTGAGCTACGACCCTATTGTTTTTAAGAAGAGAGTTAATAGGCACCTTCTGGGTAAGCTCGCTCCATCGTAGACCTCACTCTTGCCTGTGTAAGTTTGAGGTCAAGAGCCGACCCATTCATCATAAAAAAGGTAGGTATGCAATTTTCCGGAAGCAAAAAACATTAACATCTTTTTTGCTTATAATTCTTTTAATCCCTGTATTGTACCATACATTTTACCAACATGCGACCTTATCTCTTCGGTAAAATAGAGTTAAGTGACATTAGGTATTATATTTATTCATGAATTCTCCAAACGACCAAATAATTTCATACACATCAATCTAGACTAACGCTATTGTCCAGATGAGAACCAAAACAGTTTAGGTAGGTACCTACGCTTATTTTTAAAAATAAATTGCGGAATAAACACGTCGTTTAACTTTTACAACCGTGTAAAAAACGTGTTTAGCAAAGTAGACTTAGCATAGCTATAGCTGAATGTATGAACAAATAAAATAAAAATAAATAATGCTGGACATTTTCACACAGCATCATCTAGCCCCAAAGTAAGCAGAGCTTGTGTTATGGGAACCAGATAACTGATATACTACTTATATACTTTTTTTTTGTAAATACATACATATTATACATAGAAACACCAGACAGACAGACCCGAGACAAATCTGTATGTCATACACAAACATTTGTCCCGCGGCGATTAAAATTAAGATAAAATGATTTTAGACTTTGTATAGGGTAAGTATGAACAAGGGATTTCGCTTTAATTTTATTTTAAAACGGATTGGACCAATAGCATGAAATTGTATTGTAGATACGTTAAGTTTTTTTTTTAAACTTACGATTTGATTTGGTAGGTAAGTATATTACTTTGGGAAATGTGTTTTTGGAAATAGCTTTGATTGAGGCCAACTTTTTTTTTTTAATAATATTTTGTAGACTGACTACCTTTCAAAAATCAAAAAATTAAGTTGATTTTTCCTTCAAAGTACTGTACTTAGTTTCCTAAGAAGAAAATCTTCTAACTACAAAAGAAAGGGTAGCTGCCCTAGATGTGGTAAAATTTTGCCACACCCTATAGAACCTTCTCCTTTTTGACGTCGGTTAAATATCTCTCTACCTTTGCTTAACACCACTCTCAGTTAGAACCACTTCCTGCCGCTTCGAACACAGTTTTTGCGATAAGAATATGTCATTTTCTTCAATTTTCGAAATCACACGCAATTACTCCATTGTGTTGTGCACAACAGGTAGAAACTTCGAGATTGTTGTACATTTACACATGTCATGCTGTCTATTACTTACCTATGATACGTCGTTTATAGTACTTAAGATCAATAGGTTTTGAACATTCTGCCTGTTTTAAGTTAAAACAGGCAGAACATTTTTTTCAAAAAGCCGTGTTGGCCGAATGGGGTTGTACCTCAACTTTCAATCCGAAATTTGTGGGTTCGAATCCCGGCCGTGCATCAATGGATTTTGCGTTTCGTAAAATTTATATGCGCTTTAACACGTGCTCTAAACGGTGAAGGAAAACATCGTGAATAAACCAGTTAGTGTTCTTATAGGCGGCGATAGGCTTGCAACCTGTCACGTATGGAATACTAACTTCTGCAAGATGTGGGCATGTATCAAATATGTGTTTAGACATGCCCTGACTACCCTTAGACATCTTCAAAGGATCTGGAATAAGTAACATAAAAAGATCTGAGAGAATGTCTACCGCACCTTGGGGATACAGTCGTGAACCTGTTTACGTTACGTTACGTTTACAAAGAAAACAGTTTACCTAAAACTTTTAAGTTAACTGTTTTCTTTGCTATAGGTACAACGCATACTTTTGAAGTAAGTAAAGTAAGTTCGTTTGAGCTAGTGGCAAATTGATAGTTAGGTATTTACAGTTGACGCTCTTTGGTCAAAGATATAGTAGGTTAGGCACGTACTCGTTAAGTTAAGTAGGTACTAAACGAGGTAATGCCGCCAGCTTTTTGGGAACTTTACCAGCGTGTACGTGATTTGAACTCAGTTTTCTATCTTCAGATAAATTCAAATTGGTATTAGTGTGGTGTGGGTAAAAAGTACTGTTTCAATAATGATTTATCGATGGATGATATATGGTTGGACTGTGTGAGAAGGATGACATGAGTAAGTAGTGAGTGTTGAGATGACGGCTGATAGAGGAGAATGGAAGAAGAACACATGTTGTGCCAACCTACATAATGTGGGGAAAGGGCAGGAAGATGATAATTAATCGATGATGAAAATATGTTTCCTATTATCAGAAAAGTTCGTGGGATCTCTTGCACTTTATCAACAATAATTCAACATCAAAATATTTATAAAACTTTCTTCTCATACTACCTAATCTCATGTTTTATAAACTTCGACTGGCACGTGTTTTGGAAAACGTGAACATAATTTTCTTATGCCATGCTAATTATAACTGAATCGATACCTAATGGTGAAGGAAAACACTGGGGAAAACCATGCTTCGTCAGACGCTTGGCTAAAAGATTATGTTTTCCCATGGACTTTGAGCGTAGAGAAAAATCTTTATGTATCTACTACTTAGATGGGGTTTCCCGTAGTTAAAGTCTAGACTGATAAAGAAATTATGACAGTCAAAAACATAGGTAATTGAAGAACAATTCAGAAAAAAATATGTGTCTAAACACACTATGCCGAAGTTCGGCATGATTACGCCTGCAATGCTTTTTGACCACCTGACGACACATTATGCCGAAATTATTTCATACATTTTTCTTCGGTCTCGTAACTTCGGCATAGTGAGTACTTACCTACCTACTTAAGTGAGTAAATCAGGTTCATGGTGATTCAATAGACGCAGGTTTTTTGTTACTAGGTGACTGTTAGTTTATTCATCCCACTTATAGCAGATACTCCGTCGCCACAGTTGGTCACGAACTTATAGGTACAAACTTACTTTTATGGCAGATTTTTGTAGATAGCGGACATACCTACTTACTATATTTTGGTACTATACAGGGTGTAAAAAGACGTCTACCGAAGCCGAAAGGGGTAGGTACAGCATCCCAAAACACAGCCAAATCCAAAAGCATTTTCCAAAAAAAACATTATATCCGGAGAAAACCGACCTTGCACAGCTGGTCGAGCGTATGTACTGGGCGCGTTTTTATACGTAGATTGCTGGATTTTAAGTTTTAATTGTTTTTTTCTTTTATAAATGAAATGATTAGGTAGGTATGGTCTTAGTATGTTGTACTAGTAGCAAAAAACTAGAAAATAAAATAAAATGGCGTAGCTAATCAAAATTTTTTTTTGCGTTTTTTTTTCGATAAATATGTTCATAATCATGGTCTGATTGCAATCCCTCAGTTTTCGGTAGCAGTCTTTTTACACCCTGTATATAAAGAATAATATTTAAGATTTAAGTAGGATAAACTATACTCACCATAAACAACCTAGTACAGTACCACGTTTCTTAGCTTTGGCGTTCTTATCAGTCACATATTATCAATACACTTCACTACATAATATAAAACAAAGTCGATTCCCGATGTCTGTCTGTCTGTCCCTATGTATGCTTATATCTTTAAAACTACGCAACGGATTTTTTTAATAGACAGAGTGATTCAAGAGGAAGGTTTACTCGTATATGTATAATACATGCATAATACAGTAGAGAAACACTGATAATTTTAGAGGTTTCTAATGTGATGTCGTAAATAAACACATTTTTTGCGCTTACATTGCAAACGCTGGCTGAACCGTAATATTTAGTATCAGCATTACACCCGAGCGAAGCCGGGGCGGGTCGCTAGTTCTTATTAAAACTTAGGTTACGTTGTACTTGTGGGGATCTCTTCATACATCCACATACATAACGTATATATAATATTTATTTATATACCTACACACAATTTATATAATTTATGTAATTTTACTTATTACACATTCACACAAACGTTCATACCTCGTTCATACCCGATAAACCTTATGTTCGTACTACAGTTCATACGCTTACACTATGTTCATACTTATTACTCCATCATGTTTACTTCATTTCTTTTGTTCACCAAGTCATGCCTACCCACATCTATGGGATATTATAAAACATGATAATTTCGAATTAAATATTTCATTGATAAGGAATGCCACCTGGTTTTATGTAATTATCGAATACCTATTCTTCTCTGTAGTGTCGTTCTAAAGTAAGTTTCATTTATCGATGAATCGCGCCGAGCGCGATTATGTTTTTTGATGAACATACGAAACAGTTGAGTACTCCCCGCGCCCGGCACATACCCCGCTCGCGTCCAGTGAGCGCTGCCGGCTTACGTAGGAACGAAAACTAGTTCGTATGGGATCTTCCGCGCGCGAACATATTTTATCGCCTATCTTTTCGCTTGTACGTACTTACGCGCTTATTCTCTTCGAGAATTTTATTGTTCTGCTTTCTTCTTCTACTTTTATCTACTCTTTTCTACTGTACCTATTGCTCCTTCTATTATTTAAATTGTGTGAGGCTTGTGGGTTGAATAAACTCTGTGGACGAAACATATCTTTCTACTGAAACCTGGACCCAACATCATACTACCTCCACAACTGGTGACCCCTGGATTGGAATACAACAAGGTACATAGCTTAAATTAGTGGAATCAAAGTAATGAGCACTACCAAAGATAGCGATTCATCAGACTCTGCAGCCACTGCTAAGAGTAATAACGTCACTCAGCGGTGTAGTGCACGAAAGCGCAGAATGCAAGTTTCTGATAATATTGAATATAAGATCCAAATTAAAATACCCCCGTTTTGGCCAGAAGACCCAGAACTTTGGTTCGCTCAAGTAGAGGGACAATTTGTCGTGTCGAACATAACAGATGACACGACCAAATTCTACTACGTCACGAGTCATCTGGATCCACAGTACTCAAAGGAGGTGAAGGATATTATTACCTGCCCGCCCGCCACTAACAAGTTCGACAAGCTAAAGGAGGAGCTTATAAAACGTCTTTCGGCATCGCGTGAGCGTAAAATCCAGCAGCTGCTTTTGCACGAAGAGCTAGGCAACCGCAAGCCATCCCAGTTCCTGCGTCACCTGCAAAGCCTCGCTGGAACCGCGGTCCCGGACGAATTTATAAGAAGCATTTGGTGCAGCCGACTCCCTAGCAACCTGCAAACCCTGATCGCATCGCAACCAGCCTCTTCATTGGAAGCCTCAGCTGACCTGGCGGATCGAGTGCACGATATAGTGGCACCTACGTCACATGTAGCCGCTACGTCATCTGCAGCCCCTGCCCATGGCTCCATGGAATCGATGGCAATCGAGATCGCAGAGCTAAAGGCAGCTCTCAAAAACCTGACGACGCAGCTCAACCGCCAGCCGCGGTCAAGAAGTCGTCCCCACTCCAACCGGCAGTCGAACCAGCAGCGTAGGCGCTCGAGGTCAAGGTCCCAGTCCAACTACCGCAGGTTCCCTATATGCTGGTACCACTTCTATTAGAAAAACACGTTTTGCTGGTTGAATAAGGACTGACATTTATTAATTTTAGTAGGCATAGACATAACACATGTATGACAGTTACATTGACATAAGTGGAGTAGAACCACAACATTTTGATATCATTTCTAACACCCCCACTATATCAAAATTAAAGATAAACAAACAACTACTAAAATATACTAATTTCACACACAACAGTTATAGAATTACCTACTTCTCAACAATTCCAAGCTTTTTTATAAACTCATAATGCTTTATTCCTGACAATCCCTTGGTTAAAAGGTCAGCGGGCATGTTAGCAGTTGGCAAGTATTTTGTTTCAATAATATTGTTTTTTATTACATCTCTGATAAAATTGTATCTTACATCAATATGTTTGGAACGTTTATGAGACTGATGATTGTTTGCCAACTTCAATGCACTCTGATTATCATTGAATAAAGTAATTCTATTACAACAACCTGTTATTTCATTCTCTAAATTCTGAAGGTAAATGGCTTCTCTACATGCTTCGGATAAAGCCATATATTCTGCTTCACAACTACTTAATGCTACAGTTCTTTGCTTCTTGCTTTCCCAAGAAATGGCAGATCCAGATTTCATAAAACAAAATCCAGTATAAGACCGTCTATCGATGGCATCGCTGGCCCAGTCCGCGTCTACAAAACCTTCCAGTTCTGCCCTTTCTTTGGAATACCTCAAACAATAATGTTTTGTTTTGGACAAATACTTCAAAATCCTTTTAGCATAATTCCAATGAGTATGTGAATAACAATTATTAAATTGGCTTAGGTAACTAACTGAGTAAGCAATATCTGGTCGTGTCATAACTGTTAAATACATCAGGCTACCTATCAATTTTTGATAAGGCAACTTATCATCACAAGTACTCGACTTCTCTAGATTTAACTTGCACTCTATAGGTGTATCTACTGTATTACAATCAGACATATCAAACTTTGTAAGTAACTGTTCAATATAATGCTCCTGATCTATTGTGATTACATTAGAACTTTTATTTATGTTGATTTTCATGCCTAAATATTCCCTAACTTGACCTAAACTTTTTATTTTAAATTTTTGACTCAAAGCTTCTATCAAAGAATCAGTTTCTGTTTTGTTATTTGAAAACACAATGAAATCATCAACATAAATACCAACAATCGTTTTAGTATCATTACTATGATTTTTTATAAACACACAAGGTTCTAATTTGCTTTTACTATACCCTAATTCAAACAATGATTCCTCCACTCTTTGGTACCAAGCAAGCGATGACTGTTTTAAGCCGTAGACAGCCTTTTTTAACTTGAGTACTTTATTTGAATCACGAATAGAAAATCCTTCTGGCAAATGCATGAAAATGCTTTCCTTTAAATGACCGTTAAGAAAGGCTGTTGTGACATCTAAGTGGGTAATACTCATATCTAATTGCACACTTAAAGCAAACAGTAATCGTAAGGTTGAATGTCTGATCACTGGTGAAAAGGTTTCTTGATAGTCTATGCCAGCTTTCTGCGTAAAGCCTTTGGCCACAAGTCTAGCCCGGTATCTCACTTTATTATCACAACTAATTTTCTTTTTCAAGACCCATTTGCACTGCACTACACTTGCACTACCTGGAGTATCGACCACATCCCATACTTGATTGTCTTCAAAGGACTGCAGCTCTTCTGCTATTGCCTGCAACCACTGTTGCTTCTCAGGACCACTAATAGCCTCTGCATATGTCAACTCATCTTCTCCTGTAGATGTAGTACATATATTTGCATACCCATATCTATCTGGTTTTCTTCTCTGTCTTTTCTCCATTACTTCAAGATTTGTCTCTGGTACTTGGGGTATATTATCCACACTTGAGCTTTTTCCTTCATTGAGTTCACAACTGGTCTCTGCATTCTGTATGTCATCTTCTATACCATCTACATATTCCGAGTCACTCGAACTTGACAGATCATGAAGTTCGAATTTCACATTGCGCAGTGGAAGCGTGCTGGGCCCATAACCTATTAGAAAAACACGTTTTGCTGGTTGAATAAGGACTGACATTTATTAATTTTAGTAGGCATAGACATAACACATGTATGACAGTTACATTGACATAAGTGGAGTAGAACCACAACATTTTGATATCATTTCTAACAACTTCCATCATGGCAACGACGCGAACCAGTGCGTGAAACCATGCGATTTCGAGAAGTCGGGAAACGCCCAAGGCAGTCGCTAACGGCGACCGACGATTGCCCCGCTTCCCCTGGTCGCCTCTTCGTTACTGACCGCCGCTCGAAGATCCCCTTCCTCGTGGACACTGGAAGCGACGTCTGCGTCTTCCCTCGGGCCGCACTTCAGGAGCGTCGAGCCAAGACCACCTACGAACTGACAGCCGCCAACGGAAGCATCATTCACACCTACGGTTCTCACCAACTTAACTTAGACCTAGGTCTTAGGCGCGACTTCCCGTGGAATTTTATTGTTGCCGACGTCACTAAGGCTATAATCGGAGTCGACTTCATGAGTCATTATGGCCTTATTGTAGACGTCCGCAACAAACGCATAGGACGCATTATTGATAACGTCACTTCATTGTCTACTGAAGCTTATATTGATATTAACCCTTGCAATGTATTTTCTGTGAAGATTCCATCCGGCAACTCTCGTTATCATAAACTCTTACTAGAATTTTCCGATATTACGAAACCAGCTGGCACACCTCACATTCACAAACACAACACCGTACATCATATACGCACTACACCCGGCCCTCCCATATCCCTACCCCCTCGCAGGTTGGCTCCCGACAAGCTGAAACTTGCCAAACAGGAATTCGATCTGATGCTGGCAAATGGCACCGCACGGCCGTCCGAGAGTCCATGGTCATCTCCACTCCATTTGGCCCCTAAAAAAGACAATGGATGGCGCCCATGTGGAGACTATAGACTCCTAAACGCCAGGACGATCGCCGACAGGTACCCAATTAGGCATATACATGACTTTTCCCACAGCATTTTCGGTTGCAAAGTCTTCTCCACCATAGACTTAGTCAAGGCCTACAACCAAATCCCTGTTCACGAGGAAGACATAGCGAAGGCCGCCATCACCACGCCGTTCGGACTCTTCGAGTTTCCGTTCATGAGTTTTGGGCTCAGGAATGCGGGACAAACGTTCCAGAGGTTCGTGGACGAGGTAACCCGAGGCCTCGACTTCTGTTACTGCTATCTAGATGACTTTTTAGTTTTTAGCAGATCAGAAGACGAGCACGAAAGACACCTTCGGCAGCTTTTTGAGCGTTTGCAAAGCTACGGCATCGTAGTTAACACTGCGAAGTGCGTCTTTGGCGTTACTGAGGTAAGTTTTTTGGGTTACCATATTTCTTCAGCTGGTACCAAGCCACTTAGTACCAAAGTTCAGGCCATAAAGGAGTTCCCGGCACCGACAACAGTCCGGCAGTTAAGGCGATTCTTGGGCATGTTGAATTTTTACCGGCGATTTATTCCTGATGCCGCAAAAACTCAAGCACCCCTTAACGCCCTGCTAACCGGCTCAGTAAAAGCTTCCGATCCTGTACTCTTGGTAGATCAATCTCTTGCAGCTTTCGAGCAAACTAAAGAAAGCCTCTGCAACGCTGCCCTATTGTTCCACCCGGATTGCCAGGCTAAACTAGCATTAGTGACCGACGCTAGCGACCTCGCACTTGGCGCGGTGCTCCAGCAGTACGGTAAGGATGAGGAATGGCAGCCGCTAGCTTTCTTTTCACGGAAACTCAGCCCATCCCAGCAGAAGTACTCTCCTTACGACCGCGAGCTCCTCGCCATCTACGAAGGTATAAAGTACTTCAGGCACATGTTGGAGGCCAGGGACTTCACGGTCTACACAGACCACAAGCCCCTGTGCCACGCCTTCAGCGAGCGAAAGAAAACATGTTCACCGCGACAATACAGGCACTTGGACTTTATATCGCAGTTCACGAGTGACATTCGGCACATATCCGGTAAGGATAATGTCGTTGCCGATGCGCTCTCACGTATTGACGAGCTCCAAGGTCCTATCGACATCGAAACCCTCGCCAAGTCCCAAAACACCGACAACGAGCTCTCCGCTTTTCTCCACGACGAAACAACTTCGCTTCACTTGGAGAAGGTTAGAGATCCCGTTAGTGACGTGGAAGTATACTGTGACACTAGCACTGGTACACCAAGACCTTTTGTGACCAAACCACTGCGCAAACAAGTGTTTGACAGCTTACACTGCCTTAGTCATCCTGGCGCAAACGCCACCGCTAAACTAGTAGCTGAGCGTTACGTCTGGCCAGGAATCAGGAAAGACTGTAAAGAGTGGTCACGAGCATGTTTAAATTGCCAGCGCTCTAAAACCAGTCGTCACGTTTCCAGTCCTTTAGGCACGTTTGACTTGCCAAAATCTAGGTTCTCCTACGTGCACATAGACCTAATTGGTCCCATGCCAACCTCAAACGGCTATAGGTATTGCCTTACCGCCGTAGATCGATTTACTAGATGGCCTGAGGCAATACCTATCACTGACATCACGGCTGAGACTGTGGCCAAAGCGCTACTCTTTGGCTGGATCGCTCGATTTGGTTGCCCAACCGACATAGTAACCGATCGTGGGAGACAGTTCGAATCAGAATTGTTCAGATTCCTTGCTAAACTAGCAGGTTTTAAGCACCGCATGACGACAGCCTACCATCCTGCCTGTAACGGACTTGTGGAGCGGTTCCATCGACAGCTCAAGACAGCAATTACTTGTCACGCTGACAATAACTGGACGGAATCTCTCCCACTAGTCCTCCTAGGTATCCGTAGCGCAGTCAAGGAGGATCTGAAGACATCGTCAGCCGAGTTGGTCTATGGTGAACCTTTGCGCCTTCCTGGTGAGTTTTTCCAGGGTAATATCACCGGCACAACGGATATGACGGACTTTACCGCTAGGTTGCGCTGTATTGCAAGAAAATTGCAACCAGTCCCAGCGTCTCGTCATAGTAACCAAAAAACATTCATCTTCAAAGACCTCGCTTCATCGTCGCACGTATTCCTTCGGGAAGAAATGCAACGAGGAGCTTTCCAACCCTCATACTCCGGTCCTCACGAAGTCCTTCAACGTGGAGACAAGATATTTAAAATTTATTTCAGAGGAAAGGCTATAAATGTATCCATCGACCGACTCAAACCGGCCTACATTTTGTCGAATCGTGAGATTCACCCGATTCCAGAGCCTATCCCAGACCCAATCCCAGATCCTATCCCAGCCCCTGATCCTTCAGTGGTACGTACTACACGTTCCGGTAGGAGAGTCCGATTTCCGGATTTCTATCGCCCGTAGTGACGGTCTTCGGAAGGGAGTGATGTGGGGATCTCTTCATACATCCACATACATAACGTATATATAATATTTATTTATATACCTACACACAATTTATATAATTTATGTAATTTTACTTATTACACATTCACACAAACGTTCATACCTCGTTCATACCCGATAAACCTTATGTTCGTACTACAGTTCATACGCTTACACTATGTTCATACTTATTACTCCATCATGTTTACTTCATTTCTTTTGTTCACCAAGTCATGCCTACCCACATCTATGGGATATTATAAAACATGATAATTTCGAATTAAATATTTCATTGATAAGGAATGCCACCTGGTTTTTAACCGACTTCAAAAAAAGGAGGAGGTTATATGTTCGGCTGTATGTATGTTTTTTTTTTTTTTTTTTTATGTATGTTCACCGATATTTCCGTCAGTTGTGGACCGATTTCCAAAATTTTTTTTTTGTTTGAAAGGGTATACTCTTATAGTGGTCCCATATAAATTGTATTCCTGAGGGATTAATATTTTTCCCGTAAAACTAAAACAATCACTGAACTTTAAGAAAATTGTGGCCCGATTTCCAAAATTTTTTTTTTGTTAGAAAGAGGTATACTCTCAACGTGGCGCCACATATTTTTTTTTCCTGAGGGATTAATAGTTTTCCCGTAAAACTAAAACAATCACTGAACTTTAAGAAAACGATATTTCCGTCAGTTGTGGACCGATTTCCAAAATTTTTTTTTTTGTTTGAAAGTGTATACTCTTATAGTGGTCCCATATAAATTTTATTCCTGAGGGATTAATAGTTTTCCCGTAAAACTAAAACAATCACTGAACTTTAAGAAAATTGTGGCCCGATTTCCAAAATTTTTTTTTTGTTAGAAAGAGGTATACTCTCAAGGTGGCGCCACATATTTTTTTTTCCTGAGGGATTAATAGTTTTCCCGTAAAACTAAAACAATCACTGAACTTTAAGAAAATTGTGGACCGATTTCCAAAATTTTTTTTTTGTTAAAAAGAGGTATACTCTCAAGGTGGCGCCATATATTTTTTTTTCCTGAGGGATTGACAGTTTTCCCGTAACATTAAAAAAACCTCATTATCACTACACAACACACCCTGACTCACAATCTGAGTCAAACATTAAATAGTTTGAAAGGGTATTACACCCGAGGTAGTACAAAATATTTCTTTTCCTTATGGATTGATAGTTTTCCCCCTTGCTGAACTCCGGTCTGTCCTTTAGTAGGTCTGCCCATGACTTCTCTTATCCTTTCCTACTTAAGCTACGATAAGCAAAGTCTTAATGTACTCGTAGCTTACTATATTATTTACACATACACTTTTATTTACACAGTATTTATTTACTTACACTAAAAAGTGAAAAATAAAAATTTTTGAAAAAAAAAATTGAACCGACTTCACAGAACACAAACAGAAGAACCTTCTACACACTAAAAAGAGAAAAATAAGAATATAATTTGAAGTCGGTGCCAAGTGAATACGATTAGGTACCTACCTATCAAAAAAAGAAATCGAGCGATAGCGTACCAGGATACAATTTTGCACCCAAGTTCTTTTGAATTTCTTAGATGTAAATGAATAGTTGGCACCGACTTCAAATTATATTCTTATTTTTCTCTTTTTAGTGTGTAGAAGGTTCTTCTGTTTGTGTTCTGTGAAGTCGGTTCAATTTTTTTTTTCAAAAATTTTTATATGTAATTATCGAATACCTATTCTTCTCTGTAGTGTCGTTCTAAAGTAAGTTTCATTTATCGATGAATCGCGCCGAGCGCGATTATGTTTTTTGATGAACATACGAAACAGTTGAGTACTCCCCGCGCCCGGCACATACCCCGCTCGCGTCCAGTGAGCGCTGCCGGCTTACGTAGGAACGAAAACTAGTTCGTATGGGATCTTCCGCGCGCGAACATATTTTATCGCCTATCTTTTCGCTTGTACGTACTTACGCGCTTATTCTCTTCGAGAATTTTATTGTTCTGCTTTCTTCTTCTACTTTTATCTACTCTTTTCTACTGTACCTATTGCTCCTTCTATTATTTAAATTGTGTGAGGCTTGTGGGTTGAATAAACTCTGTGGACGAAACATATCTTTCTACTGAAACCTGGACCCAACATCATACTACCTCCACAGTACTTATACTTAAACCTTAAAAAAAAAATTACATAAATACGAAGCGGTCTTATAACTCAAAACCTGTACAAACTACAAAGTAGTCCATATTTTAAAAAATGAAAAATATTAGATCCAAAGTTTCGCAATTTCAAAGCATAATTCATGAAAATGGAGTTTCACCACAAGCGAGCTAACTAGGTTAGCTATAAATGTCTCGGGAAAAGGGGGTAGAGGGGGCCAAAGGGGGAAAAAGGGGAGCAAAACATCTGGCACCAAGGCGCTTTTACTGAAAGAGTTTTTACACCCTATTTTCTAAGTGAGAGCTTACACACCTAGCAACATCGGTAACGAACCTACTTATACATATTTTTTTCATTATTTTTGAATAATCGTGTAATTTAAGTCATTCGTGTCTGACTGTTTTCTAAATCAGATTTTTTGCGTTACCTAATAATATGATCAATTTAATTTTAAGATATTCGTTTTATTGACGTATGTTTTTAGGGAAAACCTAGGCTTGGAGGCATTTGCGGAAGACCAATAATTACTTTGTAATTAGTATTGTGACGATTTATGTAAAGCTTACCTTTTAGTCCTGATAGTGATGGCACAAGAACAAATATGGCTGATATGTTGACGAATACTTCCCAATCCTAAAAAAAACACATTATGTAAGTTCAATACAATACTGGGAAAGACGTGTCATGTCAGACTTTGGGACATGCACTGGGCCAGAGCGTATTAATTTACAATTGGCCACAGCGTATACAAAAATTCGGGCCACAGCGAGAACAACCCCCACATCTTGCAAACAAACTATTTACTTTTAAACTGAACCTTGCTCATTGTTACACTCATGGTCATTATTTTGAAACAAAATGCACTCTGAAGCGTGAAGATCTGATGATTATGGTAATAACTAGTTACAACATCTTCCGTACTTGACTTAAAAAGTCAGTTCATTGCTAATTCATTTCTTTCTTCAAAATATACAATACTCATATTATAAAATAAATAAATAATGCTGGAAATTTCACACAGCATCATCTAGCCCCAAACTAAGCTTGTACTATGGGAACCAGATAACTGATATACTACTTATGTACTTTTTGATTGTAAATACATACATTATTATGTTCTATAAGTTACCTTTTCACGCAGATTATCTTACTATTATTCCTTCAGATGTTTGTGAGGGTGAATGTGTGGATTTCACGCAATAACTACTGAATGGATTTGAAGGACAGACACAGAGATAGATTGTACTCTGGAATAGCACACAGGCATTTTATTCCAGAGAAGTAAAGTGTTCCCTAGGGACCGTGGTGGGTAACACCATCTCTACGATAGAGTACCTACTTAGAGTAAAATGAAATTTGAGTTTTAGCAAAAGCATATTTTTTTAGCCGCGACAAATTCAAAATTATCAAATCAAATGTCTTAAACCGTGGATTAAGAATTAGTATGCGAGGAACTTACCCTGACGGTCCCTAAGACTATGCCGGAGCCAATGGTGCCGCAGCCAGCGATGAAGAATGGCACAGCCACCTGCATCAGTGTCGTCCACCATTTCTCTTCTTTCTTCTACAACAAAAAATGACAATTATGAATACATATGCTATACACAAAAGAAGTATTCTACTCATAAGAAGCATTTTGATGGTAAAACTCAAAAAATTGGAGTCGGTTTTCTTTTTAGTTTTTTTTTTTTTTTTTTTTCTTTGTTTTTCTTACTTATATAGAACTAACTATATAGAAGAAGAAGAAGGCAATATTTATCAATCATTGAGAAATGATTGATAAATATTGCCTTCTTCTTCTTCTTCTCGTGTCACCAGTTCTTTCGAACCAGTGTGGTGAAAGGATTATAAGTGCGCCTTAAAGAGGCTCCTTTAGTGCACTTGACACAAAATGTTTTCGAACTTTTTAGGTTCTATGACATGCCGGTTTCCTCACGATGTTTTCCTTCACTGTTTGAGAGTAGGTACTGGCAAAGTGCACATACATTTTTCGTCAGAAAAACTCATTGGTGCACGACCGGGATTGAAACCACGACGTTACGATCGGAAGGCCTCTACCACTAGACCACCAGTGCTCTGACCTCAACATTGCGTATTAGTAATGCCGCCAATATTTTGGGCACGCTTACGATTGGCAGTGACCTGGATCAGTTGAGCTATCCAGAGATCGATTTTAACGATCCTTAGATAGCTTTCCGGGTTTTTTTGTATTTTGTAAATTAATGGTAATAGTAGTAGCTTCTTTAAGTAAAACTACAGATATTTAAACTATTCTCTGGTAGAAGGTAATTAATATATTAAACATCATTATTATTGATATTAATAAGTTATAGTGTACGTGCCGAGTGTTTTAGCAATACAGCTGAGTATCTGCATTGTTTAATCAAAACAAATAATAGAATGCAAGCAAATACAACATTTTGTTTGTTTTCAATAATATAACAACGTCAGTAGTATAGTAAGTAATATCTATGTTTCTACGCATAGATATGTATAGTAAAATGTGGGCATATGTATGACTACCCTATAGACATCTTCAGAGGATCTTGACTACAATAAAACCGCCCAGGTGCGAGTCGGACTCGAGTACGAAGGGTTCCGACTCGCACCTGGGCGGTTTTATTGTAGTCAAGATCCTCTGAAGATGTCTATGGGATAGTCATACATGCCCGATGTGGGTAATGTGTATAGGTATAATGAGTTTTAAAAAGGGTGCATCTCTAAAAGTTACTTTCTACAAACTTGAAATAATTTTTGAAAAAAACAATATAATTGAATTTTCACACATTTCTTAGAAAAAAGCGAATTGCTAGATAAACTTTTTTATCAAATCATAAATGATAATTGGATAGCTATCCTTTTATAGACACTATAGATCTTCGGAGATTAGATACCTATTAATAATACAATATAATTGCGGCAAAAGAAATCATTGGAAGTGAGAGGAATCCCGCGCCTGCGACACACACAGAGTCAAAAAAAACCAGCAGATAGCATCGTTTCTTCTGCTTTCTTTCAAATCTTTTTAGGGTTCCGTACTCAAAGTGTAAAACAGGACTCTTTTACTAAGATTACGCGTCTGTCTGTCTATCCGTTTGTCACCAGGCTGTATCTCATGAACCGTGATAGTTAGACAGTTGAAATTTTCACAGATGATGTTATTTCTGTTGCCGCTATAACAACAAATACTAAAAAACAGAATAAAATAAATATTTAAGGGCTTACAACAAACGTGATTTTTTTGCCGTTTTTTGTAAGGGAGCCCCCTTAAATATTAGTAAAAGACCTCCCTACCTAGGATGGTCATTTGTACAGTGTTTTCAATAATAGTGACTAGAAAAGCAGAAATCTTGATCAAAGTGTCTGATAAAACATAATCAATTATGATAATGAAATCGATGGCCAGTGTGAAGTAATTGAAGCCATCGCATATATGAGATTATTAATCGCATTTTTTCATGATGGCAATGGCAGATATTAGTTCGAACCGGTTTTTAATATCAATAAAATGAACCTAGTCATCAAAATTATGTTGTTTATATAAGGCCCCGTTTCCACCTGCTCTTCTACGAAAATGTCTGACAATCTGTCTAAGTAGGTAAGTTCGAATGGCCCATTCTGGGTGACGGAGTTTTAGTCCGCCTAAAGGCCTCTGTCATGGCTTGATGACTTCCGGGACCGATAATTTAACGTGCCCTCAGAAGCACAGAAGCGCTCAGTTGATAATGCCACTAGCGGTCACCCTTCCACTAACTGACAGAATGTTGCGTAACTGACACATGCAGATGCTATAACGACAGTTTCAGCGCTTGGAAACAGCTGTTAGACTGAGCTTGATGTGGAATGCAAGCATCTGTAATATGCATACCTAAACTAAAATAGTATTTTGACGTTCTTCTGACTACATTAGATCTTCAAATTATCATATTTCCTATAGATTTGAGAGAACATCAGCCATGCCTTGAGATATTAATTATAATTATGTATGTATTTACAAACAAAAAGTATACATATGAAGTATATCAGTTACTACAAGCTATGCTTAGTTTGGGGCTAGTGATGCTGTGTGAAATGTCCAGCATTATTTATTTTTATTTTTTTAACCGGTAAAAAACGTTTAGTGATCAAATCATTTTATGGTGAAATATAGCAGGGAGACTGGAATCAGTGAAAGAGATTTGGATCGTTGCCCAGCTGTGGGAGACAGATTTCTTGAAAAAACTTTTTGGGGTGTTGATGTGATTGTGACTATCAAAAAACATGTTTTGAATTCACAACAACATCCTGATTTAACATAATCAGTAGCAAAGTGTTTTATCATTTAGCACATCATTGACGTAAATAGATTACTTGATTTCAATCGGATAAATACATCAAATACCTACCTATCATGATAATGTGTTAAATTTAATTTTAGACCGACTTCAAAAAAGGATTGGTTCTCAATTCGTCTGTATGTTTTTTATTTTTTTATCTTGTTACGCGATTGCTCTGCCATTTATTGACTAATTTGCAAAATTCTTTTCTTGTTTGAAAGGTGGTCCGATATAAATTTTATTCCTGAGGGATTGATAGTGTCCTGTAAAACTCTAAAAACCTTCGCTCCTAGCTATGTTACATATTTGTTCTGAAGATTTACTATTGTGACTCGTCAGTTTGACATAATTAATGCCAGAGGGGGTTATTCCCGTTAGTTTTTTCGTTCGTCTGATGAATATTCGGATGTTTCTTACTTACGGGAATATGGCCCCTCAAGAAGTCTATAATTTCCAAATAATGCCATTAGTCGCAGGTGCATAAGTGGAGTCTAAGCGCTATCTGTCGATTCGATTTCTATTCTATTTCGGTTTATAGGGTGGGCTTATCCTCATTTGACGCCAGTCACGCCGCGTCCTGAGTCAAACATTGAAGTCGGTTTTCTTTTTAGTTCTTAAATTAATATAATTAATAATAAGACTTTGGATAAAATGACAAAGGTCATAGGACGCGTAGATTTGTCCGGGAACGAAAACGAAATGAAAATCTTAATTAGCTTAACATAATAGTCGACGACCTCTGTGGCGCAGTGGGCGAAGGTCCGCCTGCGACGAAGAAGGTTGCGGGTTCGAGCCCCGCCGCGGGACAAATGTTTGTATGACCTACAGATATTTGTCTCGGGTTTGGGTGTTTCTATGTATAATATGTATGTATTTACAAACAAAAAGTATATAAGTAGTTTATCAGTCATTCTAGTACCCATAACACAAGCTCTGCTTACTTTGGGGCTAGATGATGCTGTGTGAAAAGTCCAGCGTTATTTATTTATTTAATATTATAAAATAATACGTTGTGTTTTGTAGAAGAGTAGTAAGAGTATAGTATGTTAATTGTATGTCTTAATTACAATACAAAATCAAGACTGTAGTTTTGTAGGAAAATGTTTGAAACCCGTTCCGTGTATAAAACTTTTAATTGTCGTATAAAGTTCTGTCGAACCACTGTGGATTAAATTACAGATTGTTTTGCTTTGCAAGTTAATGTCCTTTCTACATCATACTACGAGTATATACCTCCTTATTATTCTGTCAAAAAGTATCTCCACCTATCTCGGGTCTGGGTGTTTCTATATGTATAATATGTATGTATTTACAAACAAAAAGTATATAAGTAGTATATCAGTTATCTGGTTCCCATAGTACAAGCTTTGCTTAGTTTGGGGCTAGATGATGCTGTGTGAAAATGTCCAGCATTATTTATTTATTTATTATTATCTAACGCTCAGGCTACCTTTTAATTATTGTATATTTTGTCTTTGTTATACTACTCATATTTAGGTAAACCTAGAAATAAGTTGTTGTGCCCTCTTTTACGCATGTAATAATACCCCGTAATTATGGCAACACTAGACCTAAGACATTTTGTTTTAACTCTTGTATAAGTGTACTATGTATGTATGGTGCTGGGCGGGACACGTGAGTCGTATGGATAGCGATAGGTGGGCAGGGATTGTCACGCCATGGGTGCCTGCAGATGGGCGGCGAAGCCGGGGCAGGCCGAGAAAACGTTGGCGTGACGACCTGGATGCCTTTGAAGAGCACTGGTGGGACGTGGCAGAAGACCGTGACAGATGGAAGAAATTGGGGGAGACCTTTGCCCAGCAGTGGGATGACATAGGTTAAATAAAAAGAAATAAAAAAAAAGTGTACACCCGTGTGTATCCTTAATAAATAAAAAACTAAAAAATCATACGAGTAGGTTTCATACTTGAACATACAAGTTAACGTGATATTTGACATTTACAAATGTTATCTTCATTTTAGATATCAAAGTTTTTGACATTATTGACACTATCATGAAACCAGTGTTTATCATTTTCATGAAGTTGTATGATCCATCAAAATGACTCTTTGATTTTGGAAAATCTGAAGTGGCTGTTGAGGAAATTAACGCCAAATTGTGGCACTCATTGCCGGGCTTTGTATTTCCCGATATGTACAACATAGGGGTCTTCAAATCAAGAGTAAATAGGTTCCTTCTAGGAAAGCATGCTCCATCTTAGACCTCACTATTGCTTAACATCAGGCTGAAAGCAGGTCAAATAGACGCTTGGATGTGAGTCAACATTTTGTAATTATTGTTATACGAATGGAATAACTCATTGATCAATATTATTGATATCATATTATTAATATCAAACAAATTCCGCGTAACATTCTGAACTTAGATGACTGATCCTTATGATATTATATCACGAAAATTTGTGTAAATTAGATGCACAGTCAGCGTCACCAATTGGTAACCCCTTCATCATCATTTTCCTGCCCTAATCCCGCTTATGCGGTCGGCACAACATGTTCTCTTCTTCCACTCTCCCCTATCACTCGTCATCTCCGTATCCACTCCTTTCTTACTCATATCTTCTTTCACACAATCCATCCATCTTTTCTTTGGTCTACCTCTACTCTTATATCCATCCACATTCATTTCCATGACCCTTTTAGTTACGTGACTTTCATCCCTCCGCATTACATGCCCATACCACGCTAACCTATTGCTCTTCAACTTTTGGTAACCCCTTTAGTAAGTCGGTTTGTACTGCACGGTTACTGGTTGCGTCACCAATTGGTAACCCCCTTAGTAAGTCGGTTTGTACTGCACGGTTACTGGTTGTGACGCTGACCGTACCTACCCACGCTTTCACGGAAAAACTACTGAATGGATTGGGATAAGCGACGTTCTGAGCGGTCAGTAAGTGGATTGGTGACCGATAGTGGCATTTATCAGCTCAGCTTCCGTGGTTTGTTTTAAGTCGTTAAGCCATGACGGAGGCTATAACGTAGCTTAAAAACTCCGTCACCAGAGTTGGCCATACTTACCCCTGATAGTGGTTGTTTTTCCGCATCTGCATCTGCTAGTTTCTTCTCTGGTGGATCCCCCAGGTCCTTGAGGTCTTCATTTGAAGAATTTATCGAAGACATGTTGTAGCTACTGTCACCATTACCAATTTCATCTGTAACAACAAAGATAGGTTACATAACTGTATCATAAAACCTATGAGTAAATTACATTTAAGATTATTCCCTTTTTAGGGTTCCGTACCCAAAGGGTAAAATGGGACACTATTACTAAGACTCCGCTGTCAGTCCGTCTTTCAGTCCTTCTGTCTGTCCGTTTGTCACTAGGCTCATGAACCGTGATAGTTAAGCAGTTATAATTTTCACAGATGATGAACTTCAGTTGCCGCTGAATAAAAATCGGAATAAAATAAATATTTATATATATATATATATATAGAACAAACGTGATTTTTTTGCCGTTTTTTGGTACGGTACCCTTCGTGCGCGAGTCCTTCTCGCACTTGGCCGGGTTTTTGGAAATGACCAACTTACTTAGGATTTGTTTACGTTGATTTATGTAGTAACTTTTTAAAAATTTGTAAAGCTGCGTAAGTGCGTACCTACGGACTACGCGTTCCAGGCTACGCGTTCATAAACGCGTTCGTTCGTGTTCAATAAACGCGTAGCCTGGAACGCGTAGTCCGTACATGGCCTAAGACTGAATGCCTTTGACTCATATTATGTAGGTGTACCTATGTCATTTTTCTATTCTACCGTACAGATTAGGGTTGTCATGGTAAGCAAGTTGATGTTGCGACTCTTAGCTCAGAAGATAGACATCATTATTTACGCTGGTTTTGCATAATTCCACCTAATTAGCATTGTGTTATTCATAAGCTTAGTATTATAGAAGAGTTATGTTTTAAAATCCGTGGCTAACTGCCACGGCTCTAATAAACTAGGATTTACGATCAAAACTTGTCGAATGCTAAGAATACTTAAGTCGAAAGATAAGTATTGGAGTTTCAATGTTAATCCGAATCTAAAAAATCTGTAGGTAGGCACTTATTTGTTATCCTAGGGCCGTAAGATCAATCGTGGTTTAAACTATGGATTATATTATCTACGATTAAATTTAATCGGTTTAATCTACTGTCGTAAGATCGAATCGAACATATGGACAGATTAGATAAACTTTGATTAGCCCTGAACATGGCAACATTTGCCTATTTCGTTCATTTTTTTTGTAAATAATGACAATAATTAGTCACTTTGACAACAACTTAATGATTGGGTAGTTTTTTTTGAACTCTCGATACCCAAAAGTCAGTTCAAAGTTCAAACAAACAGCTGGTGGCAGGCAGGCAGCCATATTGAAAAATCTGTCAAAATTGAAGGTTAAGGGCTAGTTTCACCAAACTTTATCTAACAGAGCGTTAGTTAATTTGACATCAAATTTAGTAAGAGAAATAACAACGGATTAAGTATTTAACAGACCTTTACAATTGCTTTGTGATCCATCATGCTCTAACAAAGGAATATCTTCATTAACAAGCCGCTAAATCTAATCGCTGGTCGGCAGCCGGTTGGCTAACTAGCAGTTGACATCGTTTAAAATTAAAAATATGTACAACCAAAAATCCGAGAGTGACAGAGAGCCGTTTGTCTGCGCAGAACACAATTTTGTATGAAAAAGCGTTCACTGCGCTGATAAACGGCTAACGGTCGATTTATTAATTAATTTATTAATCTACGAGTGGCAGTTTAACCCGACCCCAAGTAGGTATAAGCTAATCAATAGTTTAAACTATCCATGGTCGATTATCTACCATTGATATTACGAAATAATCGGAGAAACTTTCACTGATGGTTTAAACCACTATTGATCGTACGGCCCTAAGATAACAAATAAGTAACTACAGTCATCTGGCAGAGTTGTGAAGTCAAAGTCAAAAACCAAGAAGAGAAGTAGGTACATTCCTTCGTGACGTGACCACGATCGGTGCTATTGTTGTATTGGTGTTTTGGTGTGTTGATGCCCTGTTGTTTTAAGGCACCTTCGAGGTAAGCTCGCTCCATCGTAGACCTCACTCTTGCCTGTGTAAGTTTCGAGGTCGACCCATTTATCATTAAAAAAAACCTTCCGATCGAAACGTTGAGGTAAGGAATAGTGTGAGCACCGTAATAAGGGGTCAAATTCGTAGGTACACCTCCACTCGAAGGAGCAGTAGAATATCACCAGCTCCGCAGGCTACGGTGGCTTCAGTTAATTTATTCAATAAAGTATGGGAAACTCTCTGATCTGAGATCGTTGTGTAAAACAATAGAAAAAACCTTAAGTAAATAATAAATAAATAATAATAATAATGCTGAACATTTTCACACAGCATCATCTAGCCCCAAACTAAGCAAAGCTTGTACTATGGGAACCAGATAACTGATATACTACTTATATACTTTTTGTTTGTAAATACACACATATTATACATAGAAACACCCAGACCCGAGACAAATATCTGTAGGTCATACAAACATTTGACCCGCGGCGGGGATCGAACCCGCAACCTTCTGCGTCGCAGGCGGACCTTCGCCCACTGCGCCACAGAGGTCGTCAAGTGCGAATATTATCTAAAAACCTAAGTATACCTACGCGATCTCGTCCTGTTATTAAAAAACAAAGATAAGTACATTCAGCAACGAAAGATTTTCATGTTTCACGAATCTCAATGTTTCTGATTTCTGAAATCCAATATGACCAAAATTTTGACAAATATTAGAAGATCGGCATCACTCGCCCACAGCTCCACCAGAGGTAGTCTATTTATTGAATTAATTACATTTTAACTGACGTCATCAGTTTTCCTGTATCAGCTACCTACAACGGGTACCTACGTATTTTTTCAACCACCATTGTTCCGTTTTCTATCCATGTCAAAGTCAATCAACAATTATTCAATTAGACTACTCTATTATGTGCATCTTTATAAAATATAAGCCTTTTCAGGGGCCGTATTCCCGTTCTTATTTTCGTTCGTTTGATGAATATTCGGAGGTTTCTTATTAGGTACGGTTTCTGACTTCAAGGGCCAATTTTTAAGTTTGGAATATTTGGTCCTAGGTTAAACTAAGTGTTATCAGGGGCGAATGAAATCTGATACTATGATCACGAGACAAAGACCCGTTTTTAGGGTTCCGTACCCAAAGGGTAAAACAGGAACCCTATTACTAGGACTTCGCTGTCCGTCCGTCCATCTTTCTGTCTGTTAGTGTGTCACCAGGCTGTATCTCGTATATGGTGATAGTAGACAGTTGAATTTTTTAACAGATGATGTATTTCTGTTGCCGCTATAACAAAAAATACTAAAAAACAGAATAAAATAAATATTTAAGGGGGTCCCCAACAAACGTGATTTTTATGCCGTTTTTATAGTTATTGGTAAGGAACCCTTCGTGCGCGAGTCGACTCGCACTTGGCCGGTTTTTATAACTAACTTTTTTCTGCTCTGTAAGGCTGTCATTAATAAACACGAACTAAGGTGGTATTAGCGCTAATCCAAAGCATAAGGCTGTAGTAGGCCAATTCAGTATTAATAAACAAAGACCAAGGAGGAACTAAGCTAATTCGACTCTACTCTCGGAGTAAGAGTTACTCCTAGGCGCCACCTAGTATAGAGATGGAGTAGGCAGACGTATCATGAATTTCGTCATCTTTACGTCACAAAAAAAGGTTGTGCAAATAGGATGGATTATGTTGATGATTTGAGGAAGAATTGAATGAGGATGCTGGATACCAGTTTCAAAAATGTGGCGAGTGAAAATTTACAAGAATCTATTGGACGATCTCGAAAAACTGAACTTAAAATCCAAGTAACACTGCATAGGTATAGATTTTGTGGTGAAAAACCATTCGGATTAGCAAGAAACAATAAAACAGTTAAAATGACTAAATACTTTTTTATGATTAAACATTTTTTGGTCGACAATGAACACCAAAAAGTTTTAGAAGAATAAAACCTCTGAATAAAACAGATTGTCAAATACAAATTATTGTCTATCTCTGTCATTCATATAATTAATGACAGAGATAGACAATATTTTGAATGATAATATCATTCGTTCATTCACTCTTTTTCTACTAATCCCGATGTAAGGAATGTATTACTCATTCGAGGCTACTACCAGTTTATTAATAACATCAAAATATTGAAGTTGCTCCTTCGTTACTAAAGAAGTAACAAGTCTGAGAGTAGTCTCATATTAAGCTAGAATTAGGGTAATCTAATTAATAAGGCTGTAAATAAGCAGTTTCATAAATGATGGATCACGAACCAATTAAGAGCTATGAGTTGACACATTACAATGTTACTCTCATGCGGGCTTAATTTCCATTGTTGTGTTTGATGTAATAACTCCTTATCTGAGTAGTACTACTTAGGGAAGTGCATGTTATGGAGGTTAGTGTCAGTGAAATTCCATAAATATGTACAATCAGCCCAGTAGGGCGAAGGTAGCCACCGACTGGCGCTCCGACCCGGCGAGAGAGCGACGCGGCAGACCTAGATATTTTTTTTGAACGAAGTTCCTTTTCGGACGGTATCGAGGATGGAGGCTGGAAAAAAAAGCGTTTGATTCTACCGTCACGACACATACGGGTCAAAACGTCACAGTGCGAAGTGCGCAGACGCGAAACTGTCCATAGCGTTTCTAGGATTTTAATATTTGTCAAAATGCCAAATGTCAAAGTTGAAACTTCGTTCCAATAGAGTGTTCCACGAAGGTTCCACGACACTCACGTACTTTTTTACTATGTAGGTACTTATAAGCATAATCTTACCTATTATAGTATATCCGTGGTATTTCTTGAACACCTTGTCTAGTGCTGTTCCGATAGTTCCAAAGTTGACCGACATTTTTCACTTTTTATTTTACTCTTATCACAAAAACCAGAATGTTTAAAGCAAGTTAAATTACGGATTTTAACTGCGTATTAGTAAATACTTGTAATAAATTATATAATTAAATTAACTGCGTTTTAATAAACTATTTAATTTTAAATCGTCGAATGTTGTCACTGATCAAGCGAATAGGGAACTGAACAGTAAAAAGGTTCACGGAAACATAGCTTCCTTCTTGCTCAAGATTTAAAATAAAAAGTACCTAACAATTACTTTTTTATCACTTCTTATCATTGATAACATTATTTGAGTTAATGTTGGGATTACTTTTGATTCTTCATTTGCAAAAATCTCATACACTCATTAATGTCCAAGTCTATAAAATTTGTCACTTCAGTTTACACTTTTATTATTGTCACTAGTTTTTTTTTGGCATTGATGGCGCTGTGTTATTAATAATGAAACTCAAAACAGTTCATCACTTTTTGTTTCAAAGAACGAAATCGCCTCGAGTTTTGTTATTTTGAAAGATTAATGTTTTTTGATTCATAAAATAAAACTCAATAATATCACTTTGTAAAATTCGTAGGTGTAACACAAATCACCACACACATATTATTTATCAACATTAAATTCGAGTTCACTTCACTTTACTTTTTTGAATTTCCGGAACTTACGGTTATTTGAATTTGGTTAACAACATTTCTAACAGATTTACAGTAGTTTCTCGTCAATTATTATATTTATTCGTCCCTGGGGACAGAATAACTTTCAATTACATTTCTGTGGTCCCAGTAAGGTCTATAGCACTAATGAGAGTCCAACTGAACATACCTACCCACATTTGTAATTATAAGTCTTATCATTTGTTATTAAACTACAGATAAAGGTATTGTCTGTCTGTATTAAGCGTAATATGAGCGGGTGGTAACACAAAATGCGTTGTCATTGAAATAGTGATCTTGCTTCGCTGCTATTCCAGCCAAATCGGTGCACACCGGTTGATTGATTTATGAAGCACGAACATACTCATAAACTTTCAGATTTATTATTTATTATTATTTAGCTAATTTTCCAAATTCTCAACCAGCTTCATCTCACTTACCAAACCTTTTTTTTTTTTTACTTTTACTTAAAAATAAATTTGAATATATTTTGTGATTTTTCCGTTGGATAAATAAATAAAAAACCACCTACATGCTGTAGTGAAGTGTAGTCAAAGAATAGAGGTGTAGCCTGATCTAACTAGGAAGCATGATTTTTTTATTATTCACGCAAAGCCGTATGTTTTCACTAGTATATCACTATTATCTTGATTAGTTGTAACGTGTCGATGTAAATTATGGTAATTTATTTACATTTCTCGTCATTATTGACGAGATAAATAGCTTGCTTCGTAAACAGAGACGTTTGCTTTACGACATACCTATCTGCTTATTTAAGTAATTACCTATATCTTGGGCTAAAGTACAAGTACAAAGCATAACTTTTTTTTATAATAGAGAAGTGGCGCCGCGCCCGCGCCACGCTCGCGCCACGCCTCTTCAAAATGTATAAAAATGGCCCCACGCCCTCTTGTATTTGTCCCGCGCCTATAAGTACTATCATTGACATGTACCTACATCTATCTATCTATCTATTCAGCCGGTAGCACCCACTGTTGGGTATAGGCCTCTTCTCTTTCACGCCACTTCTGGCGGTCTTGTGCCAGCCGGATCCACTGTTCTCCCACCGCCCCCACAATGTCGTCTGACCATCGGGCAGGTGGTCTGCCCCGAGGCCGCCGCATATCTCTTGGCCACCACTCGGTAACCGCCTTGGTCCATCGGTTGTCGTCCCGTCTGGCCAAGTGATAATAATAATAATCTTAATTCAATACAAGCCCGTAGAACCTGCTACGAAAAAACCCCCGCCACTTCTAGAAAAATTAGACATAAGGAAGTTAGATTCCCTCATCAACTAGAAAAGAGCTGATGATATTCAAATGGCTGAACAGATTTTCATGAAACATGGCTAAGAACACTCGGGATAAAATTATCTGACACAAAAAAACAAATCGAAAATCGGTTCACCGTTTGGGAGCTACGATACCACAGATACACAGACAGACACATTAAACTTATAACACCTCTCTTTTTTTGCGTCGGGGGTTAAAAAATTACAATTCATTGTCAAGATCGTTTCCATGATATTTTCTATCAAGTGGAGTTTATTATTTTATACTTACCTACAACCGGATTTATCTACTGCGTGTATGTTTTTTTTTTCAGGGCCGTGAAAGTCATGTAATATGCGCAGTTTAACACTGGGTGTAAAAAGGCTACTCCCAAAAAAAGCGTGGATAAAACGCGACAGCGAAACAAACTGGAGCTTCGACCATTTCCCCGAAAAAAGTTATTAATAAAATAGATGTTATTTTTATCTATGGTTAAGAATAAAAATGAGTTTTCTTTGAGAGCGAAGCTTCGTTTTTAATTATCTCATAGATAGATATTAATAGATAAATAGAGATATTAATTTAAGAGAGAACCATGCTAAAACCCATGGCTCAAAACAGTAAATCACTAAATGATGGAGGAAAACATGAAATTAATAAATTTTATTCATGACATGTTTTCCTTGCTGACTGTACGTACGTGTCGCACATAAACAGGTATGTATAACTACTTCATAAGTACAACACAAGGATGTGTAACAAAGACAATACAATCAGGAAGGAAATGGGTAGCATTGGAAAATATTTTCCTGTGTCAACGATCTTCAATCATCGCATTCATATCTAGAAATGTTATGGGCTATATAATTTTATTTTCCTCATCTTCTAGTAATTTTCTTACATTATCTGTCAGCACAATATTGTACTCGTATTAGTCTCTATCACCATCATCCACAGCCTGACTTTGCCCACTGCTAGGTATTGGGCCTTTCCTTCTTAATTTCACTTTTTACGGTCTTGTGCTAACCTCATCCAAGTGCGACCATTAATCATCATTATAAAATTACAAGTTTTAAAATCTGTTTTTAAATAACGGATCGAGGTAAGATAAAAAAGAGCAGTCCGCACTTTAGAGTATAATCCTATTTTTGTTTTACATTTTAGTTTAGACGATAGGGTCAATTCACATCTGACGGAAAATACGTCGAGCGTATTCAGCGGTCTTAGTTAATCATCATCGCATTCATCGCATTAATCGCGCATCATCGGTTAAGTGTGAAAGGTTGAATGTTTTCTCATATACTGTCTGTTCTGGCGTTGCGCGACCATTAATACGCGACGCATCTTCCGTCAGATGTGAACTGACCCTTGTAGAAAATATGTTTTCTGCTAACTCTAATGTCTTTTTACTCTATTCTACCATAAAGGGTAAGCAGGCAGAGAGGATACATTAAGGATCTTCATATAATGTTATTGAGCTATCCGTGAGCCGTATTCTCAGAGATTTTTTTTTATTATTATTTATTTATTTCAGATTATAATTATCAATCCATATAAAATTTAACACATTATTTTACACACACTTACTACATACAGAATAATTATGATTAATCAGAAATATTAAAATTACATAAATAAATGAATTAATTACACAAACTTAAATCAGTATAAAATTGAAAAATAGTTTTTATTACTTGCTGAAGTTCCGGCCTTTGTGGTAGTTTGCTGATCACGAAAGGCGAAGTCGTAACGAAAATATTATCTTGTTTTATTGTTGTATAATCATAAAACAACCTTAGTTTTATTATATTAGATTAGATTATAAAAACATTCCATAGTTCAGTTTATTCTTTCCAGTTGTAAAAGTGTGTCTAGTGCTACCTACGTCTAGCTTCTACTAAAGCTAGTCTATACAGAGTGTAAAAAACTACTTCTTAAAACAGTGAATGATTCTGTGTTCTTGTTAGTGTGATTATTGTTTACCTATAGGGTAGGTATCTATCTGGAACTTATTGCTTATTCCTAAAATAAAAGCTGTACAAACTTTTTTTTTATAGTGTTAAACCACACCTATGTATTTCATTGAGAAATGAAAATTCTTATCAATATTTTAGTTTCCGACGGGATTCGAAACGATCAGACAACCCTCCTGAAGCCGGAGTGCCTTACCATTCGATAATTTTGATAAGACTTTTCATTTCTGTACAAACTTATTCATTGCCTGTGACTTACTTTATTATATCCACTACTACTGGATAAGTACTTTATAAAATGATTTTCATGAGTTATCCTTTTACACCCAATATTGTTTTTGTGATTATTTGCCATGTTATACAGACATGATTGTAATCAGCCTTCTAAAAAGAGATTAACATTATCATTATGGATTGATTTTCCAATCTTTACATAACTTTATAATAAATGTAAATTATACGATTTGGAAGCTATTAAAAAACGATTAGAAAACTAACTCCTATTCAGACGCTATGCCTAGATTTAGATTTGGTCTAAATATTAAAAATAAGCCTGAATTTTGACAATAGCGCCACTACGGGTTCAAATATACTTAACTTATAAAACATTGGGTGACAAAGTCTCGATTATTAGGAAAATAATGAATGACACTCATACACACAAACACTCACACATAGCTACAGACATTTTATCCATAAAAAACAAAACAAACAATTTAAATGACTGCATTTGTAAGTACATATTATGTATGTGACGAGGCAGGATTTGTTCCACTTACCAATTTATTCGTAAAAAAAAAGTGTGTATCATCTTTGACAATAAATAATTCTGATTCTGACTAAGTATTATAGCATTCAAAGTGACAAGCTGCAAGCCCATAGCCGCCTCTAAGAATAGGTACCTACCTAGGTACCTACTTTCCTCTTGATTTTTTCCTTCACTGCTAAGAGCACGAGCTATATACGACATGCATAATTCATTTTTCAAAAAGAAAAATCATCGTTTTAAGTTATGTTTTCCTCATTCTACATTTTATTATGTCAAACGCAATAATTAAAAGTAGGTAATTAATTAATTTAATTTCTTAAAAAACAGGGTGTAAAAAACGACTACCGAAAACTAAGGGAAACCGCAAAAAATATGTTGACTTATCTACGACTTCCCTTTTCTAGTTATATTTGTTTTCGGTAGACGTCTTCTTACACCCTGTATAAAAAGCTTAATACGATAAATCTCAAAAACTATCATAATCGGCTAATCACTCTGATATCAGTACATATCTTGTTCAAATTAATTAATCGTACTAATTTTACATCCTATTCATTGTTAGAGCATTTTCACATTATCCGACTCGATATCGGTATCGGACGCCGATACAAAGTTCGAAAACATATTGTGTCAAGTGCACGAAAGGAGCCTCTTTGAGGCGCACTTATAATCCTTTCACCACACTGGTTGGAAAGAACTAGTGACACGATAAGAAGAAGAAGCCGATACGATATCGGAGACAAGTAAAATGTATCAAATATGCACCTGTCTTTCACATTGTCCGACCCGATATCGGAGCTATTTTGTATAACTGCCTCGCTCACTCGCTTAATTTGTTGCATCGTGCTATCTCGCTTACTCTACACACGCAAACCGGCGCAATCGTTTAGTGCACCTAACATCAGAGAGCTAAAGATCGGTCGTGCGTACTGTACGTCCCTATTTAGTTATTTTCTACATGATACCGTTCCAAGCTCCCGAAAGTTTCATCTTATTTCTCATTTACTTTATTTTGTTTATCTGTCAATTTATGCAATCTAAAGTTTTTGTCCAAAAAATCTCAAAATAAACACAGTATTATGGTAGTTTTTTTCCCATGCGTTATTTGTCAGCGTGGAGATTGTTTAAAGAGGAATTTAGATACTGAAAATCTTTATTATCTGTCAATAACAGACAACTGTCATTATTGACATTCCTGATGTCTGAATGTCGGTTTATCATGTCATAATTAATCATGAAATCTGTCTTCTTAATCTTAAATCTATACCTAGCATTAATGAAATTTACCATGAGCGAGAGTTAATCAAAGCGTTTTGAGTCTACATTTTTCATACGCACTGTCAAATTGTGGAACTCATTGCCGGGTACTGTAATTCCCGGAAAGTACAATATAGGGATCTTCAAATCAAGAGTAAATAGGTTCTTTCTAGGAAAGCATGCTCCACCTTAGACTTCACTACTGCTTAACATAATAATTAATAATTTATTTATTCAGGTGTAACAATCTTGAGTGCTTAACTATAGCTACAAATCATACCTTAGAGAAGTTTTAACTTACTAACTAATATTAATTCTTGTTTATATAATCAAAATAAGTAGTAACAAAAGACTTAGTTTATTAATAAAAAGAAATAAAATAAATTGGTTATTGCGGGTAGAAATTTGCGAGTGCGCTAGCTCCCACCCTAGGAGAACCTGTGTTGTGGGTAACTAGCCTCTAACATCATGCAGAGGTCAAATGCTGACCTATTTAATTAAAAAAAAAACAAGATTTCATTACTTACATAAACATGTACCTACTTAGGTACAATAATAAGGTTTCGACTTCTAAATGCCATCATCATCATCATCATCATCATCAGCCTTTGTCATCCCACTGCTGGGTATAGGCCTCTCTTGGCTTTCGCCATTCGCCTCTATCCTGAGCCAGTCTTGCCCATGTACGACCTGCGGATTTCACAATGTCGTCGACCCATCTTGTAGGTGGACGACCGACACTCCTTTTTCCATCTCTAGGCCACCACTCAGTAAGCACTTTGCTCCACCTGTCATCATCACGCCTGGCCACGTGTCCTGCCCAACTCCATTTGAGCCCCAATATTCGCTTGCTGACATCTTGGACTTTTGTCTGCTTGCGAATTTCGGTATTGGGGACTCGATCTAAAAGTGTGATGCCGAGCATGGCACGCTCCATGGCTCTCTGTGCTACTCGCATCCTGTGCACAGTCTCCTTCGTGAGCGTCCATGTCTCGGCACCGTAAGTCATAGTTGGCAGAACACATTGGTTAAAGAGGCGGGTCTTCAGACATTGTGGAACAGTGTGGGATTTTAAGAAAGAAGAAAAGAAAAGAAAAACACTTTATTGTACACAAAAACACATTACAGGAAATACACGAAAATAAGTAAGTAGGTACAATGGGCGGCCTTATCGCTAAAAGCGATCTCTTCCAGACAACCTTTGGATGGACTGGAAAGGTTACACAGAAAGAACGGCGGTGCACAATAAGTACGTTAAATAAAATAATAAGAATATAGTACTTACACATACTATTAAATACATATACCTACATAAATAAACCTCAACATAAACATAAAATAAGCACATGGTCATTTTAGCATTGTAGCTGACATGGACAAAAAGTGTTCATAGACTTTAGATTTAAAGATGTGAATGGATTTAGATGAACGAATAGAAGAAGGCAATGAGTTCCAAAGAGCTACAGCTTGTACCGTGAAGGACTCGCCATACATGGTGGTAGTATGTACAGGGGTAGCCAGCTGCAGAGTATCAGAGGATCGCAGATTACGATCATTTGCCTGGTGCAGGTACTCAAAACGCTCTTTAAGATAGAGAGGAGAGGTAGAGAGAAAAAGAATGTTATAAAGGAGGGCCAAGATATGAGCATTACGGCGCAGACGGATGGGAAGCCACTTGAGTTTTGCACGGAATTCAGACACATGGTCAAACTTACGTAAGCCAAATATAAACCTGATGCAAAGGTTTTGAAGGCGCTCAAGTTTTAATATGTCATCCAGCCTGTGGAACGCGCCCCACCCCAGCTGTATTCTCCGAGAGATCTCCTTGAACTGTAGTTCTTTCCCGAAAGACAAAACATGGCCGAGATAGACGTATGAGTCTACAATCTCCAGGTTCTCGTTTCCAATCGAAATGTTTGGAACCGAGGATCTGGAGATGCCATACCTTAGGTAAACTAAGGCTTTTATATCTAAACTAGATGATTTGTACAGCGTCAAGACCTATGCCTACATTTATCGGGACGATGTGTGCAATTCTGCATACCTAATGCATTATTAGCTGTCCCATGTCGTATTCTTACCATAGGTACTCTATAAAGCCGTGTTGGTCAAATGGGGTTGTGCCTCAACTTTCAATACGAAGGTCGTGGGTTCGAATCTCTGGCGTGCATCAATGTATTTTTCGTTTCGTAAAATTTATATGTGCTTTAGCACGAGCTTAACGGTGAAGGAAAACATCGTGAGGAAACCCGCAGCTCAGTCAGCTCCACACGTATAAACGTCGTCTTTCCTGTGGGCGGCTGTTTAAGCTGAGTGGATGGTTTAGGTGCTGGGCAAGCCTATTCCATCTCAAACAATGTCCCAGGCACTAGTGTCCCGTTAAGCGTAGGCATAGGTTGCCTCCTGACGCTGTATAAATCATCTAATATAGATGTAAAGGTCTAAGTTTACTCTCTAAATTACTTGTTTGTTTTTCCCTGACGCTGAAATGGCTGAACAGATGCCATGAAAGTTACGTAGCATAATACTATGAATTAACGTAAGTAAGCTACTTCTTATCTCGGAAAAGTGAAGCATACTTATCCCCAAGCGACCGCAAGTAAAAAACTAAACAAAATTATCGCACATTTGCGACCATATTGGAAAATGGCGGAGACGGGTGTCAATGCTTAATTTAAAAATCAATTATAACTTGGTATGTTATGGAGAAAGTTAAACATTAATTTCATAATTTTCAACAGTTATTTCTTGAAAACCGTGACTTACTAGGAAGTATAGTTTAGATTTTAAAAAAGAAAATATTTCTTTTGATTAGGAGAGTAACGCATCTTGCACTGCAAAGTCTTCCCTTCTCTTCTTCCACTCTTCGCGATTTAATAGCAACAGAACAGGCCAATTCCAAGAGGGAGTCCAGCTCGTCGTGCCATCTAGCCCTGGGTCTTTCACGTCTGCGCATCATATTTTGTGGGGTCCACGGATCAATACTACTTGCATCTGTTAGATAACTAGGAGTTAAACTTACCGCTGATCGTGTAGACTGGGTTTTCTTTACCATTAAGGTACGGGCACTGATCGTCGACCTTCTCAATGGGCTTGATGACATCTGGCGATCCAACCATGCCTGGAAAGAAATAAACTTCATTGTATTCTCTAAGACCTTGGTATGAATGTTGATGGATTTATGAGTAGAGGTAGGCCAAAGAAAAGATGGATGGATTGTGTGAAGGATGACATGATTAAGAAAGGAGTGAGTGTTGAGATGACGGCTGTTAGAGGAGAATGGAACAAGACGACAACAAGTGTTTCTAGCAATAAGTTTATGTAAGTACATACTTTGAAGTTGTTAAATAAAAAAAATACAGATTACATATTTACAAAGTACAATAGGATCAGTCATGCTATCTAAGGATGGTTAAAAACGATCTACTTCTATATAGCTCAACTGTTCCAGCTCATTGGCATTCGGAAGCGTACCCAAAACACTCGCGGCATTACTACGCTAAATGAAATGCTGATAAACACAGCGTGGTCTTGACACGCACTTGATCACAAATTCACCTCCAATTAACTTTTTGCTCTAAGTACCTACCTAAGTACCGACTCGTACTACAAAACACGAGATACGCTACCAAAATGAGTTTTAAAGTATACGTTAAGATGTCATTGATATTTCACAAGATTATCTTAAGGTCAAGAATAAATTCACTTTCTGAAACACTTGGAAAACTAGGTAAAGTGCAGATAAAGTTTAGTTATCAAGCTAGAGTGTAGATTAAACTATCATACAACAGACATTAGCTAAGCGTTTGCCAATGATTTTGATGTGTAAAGCTGATCGCACATGTACTCGCCGCAGTCATTTTTCTATACAAAAAATACTGATGTCGTCAGATAATGCGGCTTGCTTCTGACGTCTCAGCATTTCTTCTATTGAATTGATCTTTAAAATAACCTTAAAAGGTTAAAAGAAAGCTGTAATTTGTCTCTGTCTACCGTTATTATCATATTTAGATATAAAAACTATAAAATAGCCCGTAGACCCTTGATAAGTTTAGTTATTTTTTTTTATTAACGTTATTTCTATTTTGCTTTTAGGGTCCGCCATTTTGTTTGACATAGAACATTGTAATCTCCTTTTAATTTCTTTGATTTTGATGAAAAAAAATAGCGATCGAGTACCCTACTCGATATTGGCTATTTTTTTTCTTAACCCGTTACTATTTCGCACATAAGATCCGCCATTTTGTTCGGGTCAAAAACCTACCCTATGACACTCTCGTTATTAAGACTAATCTAACGATACCCTAAATATCGAAATCCATACAATCCTTTGGAAGATAGAACAAAGAATTGTAACGCATCACATATATACATACAAGATACGCGCGAAAAACATAACCCTTCCTTTGACAGTTGGGTAAAAAATGATTGTGACCCGCCGAATTGAGAGCCTCTTCCTTTTTTAAGTCGGGTAAAAAGCAACATTTGGGATCTAAATAAGTGAAGAGTCTATATATGCGAATGTCCGCCATATTCTATTAAATGCTAAATTTTACTTGGGACAACTACAATATGACATACTTACTTTACTTAAAAGTAGTCTAAACTGTAGAATATGTTTTCCCGTGCACTTTGTGTTCATAACACACACATGCAAAGAAAGTTGATTCTAACTTATAAACCCATTAACTAAGATACAATCAGTGATTAACTGTGGTTTGTAATCAATGTTTTGATGACCCAGATAAAAAAGTCGATAAACATTTTTTTTGTTAACATACTACTCAATGTTGACCTACTTGTGTCTTTATTGTTTAAAAGTACGTTAACACTTGAGTTTAGTCTCTTTTTTTTCACTTGACCTTGGCCTCTTCAGTTCAGACACGGGACCAAACGTCTCTGTGTTTGAAGGAGTGTGTAGTGTCTAGGTATTTATGAGGACTTCGGTTGCGTAAACGTAAACATACTTTTCTTCAAAAATAATCTGGTAACGGGTAAAAATCATACACCGAAAACAGCATTCAATGCGGACGAAGACGTGGCCAACAACTAGTGTTAAATATTCCCTGCTCAGGTGAAGCCAAAAAAGTAAAATGCCGCTTGAAATTGATCACGTTTGGCCCAGATACAGGAAAGAAACTATTAGGTAAGTACTTCTCTGTAATGAAGAAATACGGCCCTTTGCTCTTTATAAGTACCTACACTTATTATAATAATCACGTTCTATGAAAAAAAAAAGAAAACTGACTTCAATGTTAGACTCAGGTGGAAAATCACAAGCGTGTGTGAGATTTTTGAGTTTCTCTATATCAAGAATAAACTCTTCCTGGCGAAACTCTTCCTGGCGGTGCTGCAAGGAGTTTTCGATGGTCTTGAGTGGAGAACAGAAGGAATTAAAGTGGGAGAACGTCGTCTAAGCCATCTAAGATTCGCCGATGATATTGTTCTTTTCGCCGAGACAAGTAAAGCACTAGAAAAAATGATATGCACCTTAAGCGAAAGAAGCAGATCAGTGGGCATAGTTACGCAAATACAATAAACATAAATGGAAAACCACTTGAATACGTCAACAACTACATATACTTAGGAAAACGAATATCACTAGAAGAACAACAGGAAGAAGAAGAAATAGACCGACGAATAAATATAGCTTGGAAAAAATATTGGGCACTAAAAGAAGTGATGAAAGGCGATTTTCCCCTTTACTTGAAAAAGATTGTGCTGGACACCTGTATCCTTCCGACTCTCACATATGGATGCCAAACTTGGACATACAATAACAAGCTGAAATCCAGGATAGCGAATTGCCAGAAAGCAATGGAGCGAAGCATACTCAAAATAAGAAGGATTCATAAAATCAAAAGCACATTGATTAGAAAAAAGACCAAATTGATTGATGCTCTCCACTATAGCCTTAGTCTAAAATGGCGATGGGCGGGTCACCTAGCGCGATACAATGACAATAGATGGACAATCGAAATAACAAAGTGGAACGGCCCTTGCGGAAAAAGGCGAAAGGGTCGGCCGAAGAAAAGGTGGAGCGACGATATCAAAGCTATAGCGGGGAACGAATGGATTGGAAAAGCAAAAGAGAGAACTAATTGGAATAAGCTGGAGGAGGCCAACACCCAAAGAGGGGTTCCTATCCAAGAAATCGAAGAGTGAAAGAACCTAAATAAGCAACAAATCGTTTACAAACAAACTCTATTTTATAAAAAAAATTTGTGTCAACCGTAGTCGACAAGATTAAATGCATTGTGTAAATATTTAATTTTAAGGGATTGGAAATAAATGGGCTTTATTATTATTATTATTATTTATTTGGTGATCTGGTCAGCTCGACTCACGGGAGTCGGTAAATAACTGTTGTGCACGGGCCTAAGCCAAGTGCACATCAGTGTGCTCGGCTAAATCAGTTGCATCATTTTCTGATCGAGATTCAGCCTGTAGAAATTTCCTAACGATTCTACAAGTATTGAGAACAACAGCTTTTTGTAGTAAAACAAATGTGTGTTTTGGTAACCCTAACATAGTGAGACATGAGAATAATTGTGTGGGTATGACGCCTGTGGAAGATAACACGATCGGAATAATTGAGACTTTCTCTAACCTCCACATGCGAGTTATTTCATCTTTTAAATCTACATATTTCGACATTTTCTCAGATATTGTGCTGTGTAAGTTGTGTGTGTTAGGGATCGCTATGTCTATTAGTAAAGCAGTTTTGTTTGCTTTGTCTACTAGGGTTATGTCTGGTCTATTGAAATGTACAGTTTTGTCGGTTAGGATGGCTCTATCAAAATATAATTTATGCATGGAGTTTTCTAGAATAGTTTCAGGGCTGTATTTATAATAGGGTGTAGGTCGTGGTGTTGATGCCTCAATGAGATTATATTTTTCTGCTAGACGTTGGTGTATGATGTTTGCCACTTGATCATGTCTATATTTATAATCTGTTTGTGCTATCATTTTACAAGCCCCTGTAATATGCTGAATGGTTTCCGACGAGCTATTGCATCTACGACAAAGATCAGTTGAGAGATTACGAATTTTCATGATGTACTTCTGATAATTACGGGTTTCAATGACTTGATCTTGGATCGCGATCATAAAACCCTCAGTCTCTGGGAAGAGTTCCCCACGTTGATTAAATTCTGTCTGTCAGTAAGTTCTTCATTATTTTGCTTTGTTGGGTCTTTTAGGTTGAGTGGAGTTAGTTTACCGTCATTTTGGACTATTGCGTCATGGAGAGGTGATGATTCTGTTTTTTCATGGAAATACATTCTTAGTGCCGCTATTTGTTTGTTATGTAGGTTTTTTATATCTACAATTCCTCTGCCTCCCTCATACCGTGGTAGTATTTGTCTTTGGACGCATGCTCGCGGGTGGTGTTTTCGATTCTTAGTCATAGACACATTGATCATACGTTGAAGGTGTTTCAGTTCTTGCTTTGTCCAGTTAATTATGCCGAAGGAATACGTTAATACGGGTATTGCATAGGAATTTATGGCTTTAGTTACGTTTTTTGCGCATAATTGAGTCTTCAAGATTGAATTTATTCTGTGTTTAAAATTTGAAATCAGTTTAGTTTTTATATCTTTGTATTGAATTAGTTTAGATTGATAGTATCCTAAGTATTTGTATGACTCGTTATCGTTTAGCGGTATAATTGTATCTCCAGTTTCCATGACAAACGTGTGTTGGTAGTTTTTTCCTGATTTAATAGAGTTGATTTTACATTTATCAATTCCGAATCGCATACCTGTGTCCTGAGAGAACTTTTCTGTTAAATTGATTAAATGCTCTAAATCAATCTGTGTTGACGCGTATAGCTTAATATCATCCATATATAAAAGGTGGCTTAATGCAAATGGATTGTCTGTCTGTAAGTTGGTTTGAGAATGTATATTACGTAATAAATATCCAATATTTGTAGAGTTTAATATGTTTGAGAGTGGGTTCAATGCAAGACAAAACCATAGTGGACTCAACGCATGCCTTGAAATATTCCTCGGCGGATCGAAATGGGCTCTGTTTGTATGACTGTCCCTGAAGATTGCGTTTGGAGTTGTGTCGACCAATTAGACATAGAGTTACTTAAGAATGATATAATCTGACTGTTTACTTGATAGATTTCTAGAATGTTGATAAGCCACGAATGAGGCACTGAATCGTACGCTTTTTGATAATCTATATATGAAGTATATAAATCTGTTTTCCTCTGTTGAACTTGTTTAAGAATAATTGAATCTATTGTCAGTTGTTCTTTGCACCCCTGGCTAAGTTTTCTGCATCCTTTTTGTTGTTCTGCTAGTAATTTATTAGTATCAATATGTTTATATATAATTTGAGTTAAACAAGCTGTTAGTATTTTATATATTGTTTGAAGACAAGTTATTGGTCTATATTTCGCAGGATTAGTTGTATCATTGGAATCTTTTGGTATCATGTAGGTGATTCCAGTTGTGATGTACTTGGGCATATTAACAGGGTTACAAACAAAATAATTAAGATGATTGTACAAGAATGGGTGAATATGTGTGAATTTTTTGTACCAGTAGTTATGCAAATTGTCTGAGCCTGGGGCCTTCCAGTTATGTGTATTTCTGAGCACCGTTTGAAACACATCAACAGGGATACTTTCAAATGGCATTGCTTGTATATTCGCGTTACTCATTAGTTCACTAGCAATCCATTCAGCTTCTTTATTATGTTCGACCGAGTTCTCCCAAATATTTGCCCAAAAATTTCTAAGCTCAGTAGGGTCTACCATGTTAGTGCCTTGGGTAGTTTGGCTATTTGATGTTATACATGACCTGTTGGTAGTGGCTTTGGACAAATTTTGGTAGAACTTCTTCTCGTTATTAGAGAATTGATTATTTTGTGTTTTCCTAAGTGAGCACGCTTTATAGCGTCGCAATCTACTGCTGGCAACTGTAAGTTTTTGTCTAAGAGTATCCAAAAATTTAGTTAGGTTTGTGTTATTTTCTTCATGCACGGTATGAACTTTATAGGCTTCTAAAATTTTGTTAACCTGTTTCGTGAGAGCAGTGTTTCTTTGTCCATTTATGTACTGTGTAAGTCTACCTATCTTTTTACGAAGGTCTTCAATCTTCATCTCTAGTCTCTGTTGCCATCGAGGTTTATTTCGCAGGGTTCGATTCTCTATCTCCTGTGGGGGAATCTGCAACTTTGACCCATTGACTTTAGCTGCTGTCCATGCAGCACAATAGACAGCTGTCTGCAGGGTCCCAAAACTTGTATCGATGTTAATAGATTCAGGTAAAATTATAGTGTTTAGGTAGTCAACAACTTTAGCTAGCCTTCTTGAAGCTTTTTGTTTTGGAATGTATGATCTTTCTACAGGGTCAGTGTCTTGGAAGTATTCTACAGCCTGACTAAATATTTCGTCTACTTTTGAATTTCTTTCTATTTCTGACGTTGGTAGAGTGTTTGTAAAGTTTTCGGATTCTGTGTTTGTATATTGTGTATTTGTGTTAGTTGTTCCACTCAAAATGGTTTCCCCACTGCTATTACAGCTACGTTGTGTACTCAAATCTAATTCGTTTGAAGCTATCGTTGTGTTAGATATTCCTATTTCATTAGCCACATCATTTTTTATGATGCTAAGCGTCTCGTCACTAATGTATTTGTTGGAAATGATAAGCCTTCTTTGATCAGCGATTCTTTGCTCACTTATATGAGCAAGGTGAGGAAATGTGCGAGTGAAACGTTGGTGTAAAGGCTTCCTGTAGGCTGTCTTGTTGGTTTCTAAATGAGTAATTCGTAAGTACTCCCTGATAATGGCTTCATTGTGTTCTGAAGTCCACTTCATGCGCTGCCCTATCTGTGTGGGTGGCGTGGGGTTTATGTTTTGTGATGTTGAATTCGGGTTGTGTTGTCTTGGCTGATTTTCACTCAAAAGGGATCTTACTTCATTTCTTATCTCAGTGATGTGTGTAGTTGTTAGCAACTTGTTTCGAATGATAGCCCTACGTTGATCGCCTAGTCGTTGCTTGCTAACTTCTATATGTGGGAATTGGTTGATAAATTCGTTATGTAATTCAGTGAGATATGCCTGAGTGTCGGTTTCGAGTTTTGTTATTTTCAGGTAAGTACGCAGGACAAAGGCATTCATTTCGTCTGTCCATTTCATTCGCGTACGCGGTCTAGTCGTGGCGGGTGCAGCGTCATCAACAATAATTGTCGACTGCACAACGTCCTCGTCTAGTGAAGATTTATGAGAAGGAAGGGAAGGTGATGAAGGTTCAGATATGAAATTTAAGAATGATGGTGGAGAAGAAGGAATGGATGAGAATAATGATTTAGGCGAGGATAGATTTGATTGGGCTTCCTGTGGCTCTTCAGCCCTCTCAGTGCGGCTCTGGCTTCTTTCCTCGATAGAAGCTAACCGCCGCTTTTCCAATTCATCTCTACTTGTCCTAGTGAGACGCGTAGTGCCGGCTTCTGGTGTGCTCCGGTTTCTTGTCTGTGGTCGTAGATTGTATCTTCTATTGGGCTCACTTTTTTCGGGTTCCCCGGCAGAGGGCCGCCCATTACCCTCGCCACCGATGGCTTGCATGCTGTAACGTCCAGCATCGGCTCCAGACGTGCCCCGGCGATCGCCCCCGGGAAGCGACCATATACGTTTACTACTTGTACCTTGCTCCATCATGATGGGTTTGCCATTGCCCTTTTTGGTCACCCGCTAAGTTATTTTATTGTGGGTGTCCGCCCCTCACGTGGCTTAGGTGGTCAAGCACGGACGTGGGGTTGGGCTTAGAGGGGCTTATTATTATTATTATTATTATATCAAGAATATAAATATAATCAGGAATAAAATTTTTAAGTATCTACAGGAATAAAAATTATTTGGTGCTCCCACCGAGAAAAGAAATTATTACCTACTTAAAACTGATTGAGATATCAGTGAACAAGTAAATAGAACCTCCTCCTTTTTTTGAAGTTGGTTATAATAAGACGTCAAGCTAAAGTATTGAGCGATTTCATTTTGGTAAATAAGTAGGTAAGTAGGTATATACTTGCATAGTTTTTTTTAATTAATCGTATTCTTGCGACTTGACTTACTTTGAATGAATTTATTATAATTTTATTTAATTCTATCAACAACATACTTGAGTAGGTAAGTAATTAGTTAAAACACTTGTGCAAAGAAAACGGCTGTACTACTTACCTACGCGTATCATTTCGTTTTCATATTTACATAAGTAAATTATATGAAAAATAACAAAGCAGATTCACAACTGATCCATCTCCAAGGCGCGGTAGACATTGTCTCAATTTTTGTAGCTATTCCAGATCTTTTATCAATGTATGAGGAGGCAGTCAGAGGCATACCCAATCTTTTTGCCACATCCCCAGTTTTAGCAGAAAAAGCACTTTACCTACGTGACAGGTTGCAAGCCCACTGCCTATAATAATGTATGAAGTAAAGATGACCCAAGGATTTCCCATTTGATAAGCTTATTTATTGTTATTGCAAATGATTTATTAACCTATTGTTAATTGACAATGTAACAACCATAAAATAAATGGTAACTTTTAGATCATAAATAGCTGAACACTTGAGTAGTCTACAAAAGGTAATAACGGGTCTTATTAGATAATTAAAAAGTAGAGTTCGTGAGGAAACCCGCAGCTTAGTCAGCTTCACACTCATTGACGTTGTGTATCCTGTGGATATTCCGATTAAGCTGAGAGGATAGTTTAGGTGCTGAGCAAGCCTATTCCATCTCAAACAATGTCCCAGGCATTACCGTGGGCCTTAATGTGTAATTCTACTGGCAATGGACATCGGCTTCATTTTGACATTTGAAACCCTTTCTGAACTTCATTGTCATTTTCCTATAATGTGATTGGTTGAGCTCTATTGGGATGACAACTGGGAATGGACTTCAAGTTAGACAATAAGGCTGCGTGTCCCGTTGAGTGTAGGCACAGGTTGCCTCCTGACGCTATCATCTGGTAGGTATACCTAATTTATCCAGTAGGTATACTTTTTATATACGTTTGAGTATTTTTTTTATTATTCGTAGTGGCATTGAGAAAAATATTTTTGGTTGCCTGACTTGACTACCCCATATTCCCTACGAGCTATTCAAACGTTCAATATCGGATTTTTTCTGAAAATAGTTGAGTATAGAGTCTAGTTATTGACTAGCCAATAGAATATTTATTGATATCATATATATTTATTGAAAAAGAAGAACACATTTCAATAAATATTCTATTGGTTTAATAAAAAATAAATATTCACTGTTATTTAGCGTACATGTAAATAAGATTAGTCATTAGTGTGACATCTGATTCTCGTAATTCATTACCATGTTACATTTCACAGGTTTCATATTCAATACTTTTTCTTTGTATGTAAATTATGCAAAATTGTGTATTTCCGTTTCAATGTTAGAGAAAGTATAACTCTGAGTTTCAGTGACAGCCCAAGGTACAAACTGGCGCATTGACCTTGGATCCCATTATTAGCTTGAGGCTATTTTCTCTAAATAATATAAATAATGGACGTTCAAAATAAAAAAAAAGTACGTGAGTGTCGTGGAACCTCCGGTTGGAACGAAGTTTCAACTTTGACATTTGGCATTTGTCAAATATTAAAATCCTAGAAATGCTCTTCCGTTCTGTGTAACAGTGTCACTGCTATAAGAATCGTATCGGTTGTAATTCTTCCGTGTTCTCTGTATCCAAAATAGCTTAATGAATGAAAACCTAGATGCAGTTATGCAACTGTGAGTCATTTTGTTCGTAAGTGATATTGAGTCTGTTTCAAGGTACCCTTGAATTAGTTAATGGCTTGCTTTGCACAAAACTGTTTGTATCCGCGTTGGTAACGTGATGATAATGATGATGTGTTGTCTTAGGAAAAAGTAAGAAAATTGCAATCATATGATGAGTTTAAGTTCATATGAGTTAATGGCCAATTCTGGTGAAGGAGTTTTTTAGGCCGCTTTAGGCCTCCGTCGGCTCTCTCGTGTGTAGCTTGCTTAGTCGTTCTTGATAGATCGTCAGTTCCCGGCTATTATCGTTATACGAAGCACGGAAGCGCTCGGATGACAAATAAATAAATAAATAAGAACTTTATTGAGGACACAGTGTTACATGAAGTAATTACATGCTAAGTTTCGACAGTATTGTCCTACAATCGGCGGTCTTATCGCTCAAGGCGATTTCTTCCAGACAACCTTATACTTATACTAAGTAATACTAAATCTAGGTAAATGTAAGACAACAGACTACGAAGTTCCGCACTTTAGGTATTCACCAACCCCTGAACTAGTTAAAAAACTGTATCTCAGAGGTCAGTTAACGCCCTCAGTGCATGCGACCAATGCTCAGACAATGCTCAGATAATTCAAATTCAAATTCAAATTATTTATTTCGGTTTCCATATATAAGTCCACCATATTATATTAGTAAAATGCTTAGCCTAATGTTAGTAAGTAATCAAATAAAATAAATAAAATAAGATCATATCATGTCAATTATATAGTTAATTTAAATATTGCTTGGACACCTATCCTACTTAGCACACCGCATAACATTACATGGCAGCACATGCATGTTAGTCCAGTGCCCAAGAAACGGTCCATAATAATGCGACCATCCATGTCACTTACGGTCTGTATAGAACATTGCATAGCTTCGACGATCTATCAAAAACGACTCAGCAAGCTACACATGAGTGCTTCGTTTAGTGATCACAGCAATCTACCATACGTCATCAAGTTTATTGTCAAGTTCATTGGTAATTGTGATTAGCTGAAAACGTTTATGACGCAGTGAACGATTAGACCGAGAGAGCACTGCAGGAAATATACGTCATCGAGTATCAGAATAAACAAAGCGTCTAACTAATAATTTTTACTAGGCTTAAATGTATTACAAAATACGGGAACAATACATAAAGAAATAACAAAAAAATATGATAACTTTTTGCTTTGAAGTTAAGTATTATTTTCTGTAATTGTAGCATTTTTTTAACGGTGAAGAAAAATATCCCGAGATACCCGAGCTCCAACTTCACACATTGACGTTGTCTTTCCTGAGCATTATCATTATTATATATTCTCTGTACGTTATGAATACTTTATACCAAAGCAAAGCGTAGCTGTCATTATTTTTGAGTGGTACCAAGTAATCATAGCAGTACAATGAAATATTGCACCATTGTGAAAGCCAGTTTTCGTAACCAAGGTATTAGACCACAATGTTGCAACGTGGCTCAAAAACTCAATCGTCATTTATATTTATTTTTATTTTAGCGTATATTCTTTATGATACATTTATCGATAACATTTAGATCGGGAGCTAGGAGCAATCTGGGTCACGATATATTGTACCTACAGATTGTACCGAATAATAGTTCCGTGTCATTCAGTTTTGACAGAAATGACATAAAATTTATTTGCCAGAAGCATGGTCATCATAAATAGTAGGTAGGCAATAATTATATAATTGGTTTCACATGCTTCACTGTAGCTACAGCATGCTTAAGTTTTAATTAATTATTTAAACAGATTATAAATGATTTTATTTACAGAAACTAAGCTACTACATATTTACATATATTTACAAAATACAACAGGATTAGTCAAGCTATCTAAGGATCGTTAGAAACGATCTATTATTTATTAAAAATAAATATTAAACAGATTATTTTAAATTTTAGGTATAAAAAAATGATATAAATTATTTATACTTAAACTTAAGCATTTATAAAAAAAAAAATAAGTATAAATGACAAGCCAGAGTAAAATAAATATTAATGAATAAAATTTACCCACACATGCATCTTTTATTATTTATCATTTAGAAATTCATTTACTGTGTAAAAAGATTTGTCAGTTAGCCAATCTTTGAATTTTTTTACAAAAAGTTTAATTGGCACTGACAGAAATTCGCAAAATATACAAACAATGATAATGGCTCAGTTGATCTATCTATAGATTGTTGTCTCTGTATGTATTTTGTAAATCTATGTAAACAGTTACAATGTAAGATTTATATCTATATTTTATCATTGAACAATAGGATTCCCTGCGAATGATAAAACACGAGTGCAGTATTGATGAGTATTATTAGATAAAATCATGGCATACTTGATAAATCTGAAGCCGTGCTCATTATAGTCTTGATTATTGTGTATGTATGTAGTTAGTAATTATTTTACGAGAAAATTATGGTAATATTATAAAAAAAGTACACTCTATACGTGTGTCCTAATTATTTCTTAATCTTCTACTGTACAGAATCAGGGGCTGTATTCTCGTTCGTTTGATGAATATTCGGATGTTTCTTAATACAATTTCCGACTTCAAGGGCCGATTTTTCGGTTTGGAATATTTGGTTAGGACCGTGTTTTAACGTTGATCTTATTGACTGAATACAATGTAGCTCGTAGTAAGAAGCATTCGAAAATTCATCGAACGAATGAAAAAACGAACGCGAATAACCCTCCTGTGTTTGAGCCTCTGACGACCCTCTTGAATGTCTAATATAGGATCTGGATTATACTAAAATATTTGAGAGAATGTCTACCACTTCTTGCAGATACAGTCGTGATCACGTGTCTATACATACCTTCTCATTGCATTTTTATACGAGCTTGATACCGCTATCAAATAATTCACCGTTATCTGATGTAAGTAACATCTATGGACAGCTGTCTACAATATTTTTGATAGATATGGATTCGCGTTATGCAATTTTATTATTACAACATATTGCAATTACAATAGATATTAAATAACTTGCTGAATTACGTATTTATTGTGTTGCATCATTCAAAATATGACCATAAAATCACGTATTAATGTTCAATGTGAGAATAGTTTTAGACGATTTTACTAAAATGCTAACTAATAAAGTAAGTGAGCATAAATATTATTCTTATTAAAAAATCATCCTACTTCCAACATGATAATAATTATATATGCGAATGTTTGGATGAAGAACACGGAGAATGAAGGATGGATGAATGTATGGGTGTTTGTTACTCAATTACGCTTAAAAGGCTGAACCCAATTGAATGAAATTTAGCACAGATGTAGATTATAGTCTGGAATAGTATCTATAGGCTAATTTTATCGAGGAAAAGTGAAGTATTCCCAAGGTATCGGGTAACACCGCGGAGCGCAGCTAGTATCTAATACATAAATCTTTCCACAGCACTAAGTATAAAATGTTACCTTTATCTCCCTGATAATAAACAGCTTTGGATACCTAAGGCAAGGGGTACCAACCTATTTTGCAATTCAACATACCTAAGGACCCAGACCTATATTCCGAGCGACGACCTCAAACATCCCTACGTCATTAGGTACCAGCTGATTCTGATAGGGGATCTAATATTATACACGCTTGCATCTGGTTTTCCTGCCTACCGAGGGTAAAATAAAATAAAATAAACCCACATCAATGTGTGTAGATTTTTTGAGATTTACTGGAAAAGTATCAATCAGGACTATTTATAAGAGACCACCACGGAAGTAGGAAAGTAGGTATACCCTTTCAATAAAAATAATAATTAAAAATCGGTCCACAATTACAAATGTCGATGACACAGTTAGGTACATTAAAAAACCATACAGCCGAACATAGAAGCTCCTCCTTTTTTTGAAGTTGTATCCATATCCATACTAATATTACTAAGGTGAAAGTAACTCTGTCTGTCTGTCTGTTTGTTTGTTACGCTTTCACGCCCAAACCGCTGAACAGATTAAGCTGAAATTTGGCATAGTTGAAGGTTGTATCCCAGGGAAGGACAGGCTACCTTTTATCCTAAAAAATGAATAAATCCCGAGGGATCGCGGGCCACACCGCGGAAGCGTAGCTAGTAAGTATATAAAAAGAAACCGGATATATTATCTAAAAACACTCGAATTACTGACAATCTAGATGAAGAAGTAAAAGCCAAAATCGGTGTTTAAAAACACGTTCTTCTTGTAAATCGTCTGAAGACGTCACCAATCGCAATTACGCGGACCAATTGGTATGCAAAACCAATTGACCCGACAAAGTTTTAGGGTTCCGCGTAATAGAAAAAAACCGAGCCATAAAAAGTTTTGGTAGACAGAGTTATTTTTCGGTTTTTTTATAAATAAATCTTTAGCAACCGGCCGAGGCGACGCGGACGGCCAAGGAAGCGCTGAAGAGACGACCTTTGACTCTTTTGATAGTGGGATCTATCAAAGGAGAGAGATGGTTGGAGAGATTTGGAGGAAAGAAATAAAAAATATATTTTATAAATTAGGAAGACCTTTGCACAGCAGAGAGGTAGCACAAAAACTTGAGGCAACCTTCATTGAGTCGCTGTAGTGAATTGAAAATATTCCGCCCAAAAGGAAATCTATTTTGATTCATTTATGAACTTACAAGGCACTAATTAAATATAATTTTAACTAAGTTTTAAAAAGGTTTTCGCTGATTTGAACACTGTTTTTTATCTTTAAATTATGCACTGTTACTATTACCTACTTATGTATTTTTATGATTATTGTTTCGTGTAAATATTTAAAAATAAAATTCATACATAGTTTTCAAATAAATAATTAACTAATTGTCCGACAGGATCTATAAAATTTACCTTTGAATTGAATTATAAAAAAAAAATAACTAAACTTATCTTTCCTATAGTTACCCTTATGTAGATGTTATACAGCCTATTCAATCTCAAACAATGTCCCAGACACTACAGCAGCGCCCCGGTAAGTGTAGGCATAGGTTGCCTCCTGACGCTGTGTGGAATCTAGTGTAGTAAAGGCCTAATGGATGGCGGAACCCGTAAAAATCCTTCGCACTTCACTTTTATTTAACTGACGAAGATGTGTGCATAGTTTCCCAAGAATTTTGCAAACAACACATTGCGTTTCTGATTTAAGGACAATGTATGAATGATTTTAAATAGTTACGACCTAGGATTAAGTAGGTACTTATCGATTTTTATTGAAATATTTTTTATTGGACAATTTTAAAAGAAAAGTGCTCAACTGTATGGCTGTTAACCGATATCTCCGTCGATTGTGATAAGCGAGGATAAGGTTATTTAATATTACGGGAAAAAATATTTCGCTTTAAATATGAAACTTTTCAATCAAATTAAATGTTGAAATCGGAAGTAAATAGCCGCGTACCGACTGAGCGAGCAGCATCGCGAGGCAGCCGTGACAAATCCTCTGTCAGGACGTGGCTCGCGTGCTGCAAACGCACGCTCTGCCTTTCGGTAAACCCCTGAGGCAAATGCCTGAGGCTGCTTGCTCAGTCAGTACGCGGCTAATGACGATATCGATCGGCGAACGAACAGACTTATTATAAAATTTAAAAAATAATCTTATTAGCTCGTGTATTAACATTATTCATAATTCACTAAAATAGCGATGAGCAATGATTGATAAGAAAGAAGAAATACCTACCTACAACTACCTAGATCTAGCAATAACCGTTTTATTTCACGCAATTCAAAACCGGTATTTTGAAACTAGTCTCGCCATTTCAAATTGATTAGTAGGTATCATCGCAAAAACTTGCATTGTGGGACTTCCCATATTCCAAAGTTGATTTATAGTTCAATCACACTCAAATCCATACATCCACAGGTAGGTACCTACCATACAATATTACTTTAAAATTAGGTAAGTCGATTTCTATCTGTCTGTCCGCCTGTGTGTCCTTTTCACGCTAAAGACGCTGGACATTTTTTTTTATTTGGCATGGCTATGGATTTGACGACCTCTGTGGCGCAGTGGGCGAAGGTCCGCCTGCGACGCAGAAGGTTGCGGGCTCGATCCCCGCCGCGGGACAAATGTTTATATGACCTACAGATATTTGTCTCGGGTCTGGGTGTTTCTATGTATAATATGTATGTATTTACAAACAAAAAGTATATAAGTATTCTATCAGTTATCTGGTTCCCATAGTACAAGCTTTGCTTAGTTTGGGGCTAGATGATGCTGTGTGAAAATGTCCAGCATTATTATTATAGATTGCATTACTTAAAATGATACTTATGTACCTACTTCAATTGGTACACTAATTCAATTAATTAGAATAATTCCTGATTATGCTGTTTAAATTACTAATAATTTATACCTACATATATTTACAAAATACAACAGGATTAGTCAAGCTATCTAAGGATCGTTAGAAACGATCTATAGATAGCTCAACTGAACCAGGTCACTGTCAGTCGGAAGCGTGCCCAAAACACTGGCGGCATTACCACGCTGGATGGCAATGCTATTATATTGATTGGCAATTTATACCTACTTTTTTTTACACGCTTTAACGACGAGACAGAATGTATAGGATCCATCTATTTATCTATTTAGCAATACCTATCGTACCTACATTCCTGCGAATAAATTACAGATTATTTGTTTATAAGTAATATAAGCTCCCTTATAAGCTCCTTTTTTCAAAACTAATCATGGAAGTTCTAAAATAAGTCTGATGAAAGTTTGTATGGGGAAGGGTTAACAGTTTCGAATGCGGACAATGTCGCGGGAAACAACTATGGAGTTCTAAATAATCGGATGGATTCGAGAGAGAATTGTGTTTTATGGTAAAAAAATAGTTTGTTTGTTTTTTGTTTAGGAACAAACAAAAAACACAAAATTGAGTTTTTATTTTTACATTTCTAAAATCGAAAATGCATTCTGGTTTATTCCCAACGACCCCACTAGTCTCCCCAGTAGTGGGGTAGTTGGGAATAAAAAGTCCCAACGACCCCACTGCTCTTAACCGACAGTTATTTTAGTAAAATGCAAGTTTATATGACCTCTAACCTAATTGGTCGAGTTAAGGCCACTGAAAGACGATATGGCTGAACAAGGTAGATTACTAAGACATTTTACTGGCTAAAAAAAGAAAAAAATATGAGCGTCTGGGTAGAAATTAAGTTAACTTTAAGTGTCAGAAATATGAAGTACTTCATCCACTTACTGGCCGCTCAGAACGTTCTGTTCAGACCGACTAGACTAAGCCTAGATCGGGATTTAAAATGCCGTCCCGGTCTGCGTAGGCCATAAGCTAGCTGTAGCTATACCACAAGCGCTTCGAAGAAGATGAAGTATTTCATACAAAAAACAGAATAATAATTTAGTCTCTTTGTGTAAAAAAATTTTTTGATTTAGTGTCATTTTTGAGATAGATTACGGATATTTTGGATGGTGGCATTATACGAACCAAAAATAACGCTGCAACTTTAATACGTATACAACACATATCTACATTATAATAAGTACCTATAGGTACAGATGAGTGTAAACCGGTTTTGTAAATAAATCGTTTCGGGATACGAAATCGTAAATTGTCAAAGTTCGTGTTTGGGTAAAAAGAGAAGAATAAAATGTCAAATAATTTAAAAATACTGACCAAGTGCATGTGGCTACACAAAGAGTAGAGTTCCGTAGTTTCCCGTCATGGACGACGAAGAATTTGTCTTTTGGACCATGTACCTACAGGGTACTTTACTCTCAACTGATATTTAATTTACATATTTTTATTTTATTATATATTTATTAAGATTACTCAACACGGTAAACCCGTGTTTTTTTCTTACATACAAGAGTTGAAACAAAATGTCTTAGGTCTAGTGTTCCCATTACAGGGTTATCACACGCGTAAAAGAGAAGCAAGTTAAGTAGTACAACAAAGACTAGAAAAATCCATATAATATTATGAAGCTGAAAATTTGAAGATTAGCGAGTTTATAATATGTTACGCAGCCCATAACGCAACGATAGCGCGATCTAATTTGTTCTGCGTCGCCATCTTTTATGTAGTCAAATGTCTGTCTGTTTGTTACCTTTTCACGCCTAAACCACTGAACAGATTAGGATGAAATATGACATGGATAAAGATTATCTCCCAGAAACGGACATAGGCTACTTTTTTTCAAAAATAATCATGGAGGGCGTGAAATAAGGGTTGAAAGTTTGTATGGGGGTTGGAAGTTCCAGTTAAAGGCAGCTAGAGGGCGTTGCTAACCTATGGCTAATGTTGAGATGGTGCATTTTTAAAAGTTTCAGAAGATTCTTGCAGTTTTCAGTTCTATTTAGAGGTTTTCAAGTAGGTATGTACTTATGTTATTTTGCTGACGAAGTCACGGGTACCAGCTAGTTTAACATAGCATAAATAAACCTCAAAACCTTTGCATACCAACTAAGCTAAGTCGTAGATAGACATGCGGACTGACAAACACGGGCAAATTAGAAGGGTTTCTTTACTATGGAACCCTAAATCAAAACGATTAAGATGGTGAAACGAACTTAAACTTATTATACCAAGCTTTGTTTAACGACCAACTGTATCACAAATTTTCTCAATAATAATTCTTAAACTTTCGCAACTGTTTACTTTTGGAGAAACAAAAATTAATTGCGTAATTGAACAATTTTATGTCCCATAGTTTTGCCTGTTGAAACATAAATTCTAGATTTATTAACCAATTTATTTTCCAACATGACTCGACTACCAAAGTCGGTTTGAAATTATAAAGCTAGCTGACCCGCGCGACAGCCGTTCACGCGTGATGGCGTGACCAAGGGATATAGGGATTCATTTTTTCCGCGTCATAAGAACCTTCTCCTGACAATAACAAACACAACAAATTTTTTTTAATGAAATCGGTCCAGCCGTTCACGCGTGATGGCGTGACCAAGGGATGTAGGGATTCATTTTTATATATATGTAGTGATTTAAAAAAGAAATTATTTTTAATTCTTGGTTTCGGAGAACAAGCAAAGTTTAAAAAAATGCCGAACTCTTACAAAAAACCGTTCCTAGTTCTTATTCTCGTTGTAAAATTAAATAATCTGTATGAACGGAACCCTCTAGGGGCGAGATGACTCGCTCTTGTGTTGACATTTATTCCTGCTCATTTTCATTTTATTTAATTTATAGATCCCAGAAATTGATTTAATGATTGGAATATACATCTGGTGGTCTAGTGGTAAGTGGCCCGGCCTTCCGATCGTAAGGTCGTGGGTTCAATCCCGGTCGTGCACCAATGAGTTTTTCTGCTATCTCAAACGGTGAAGGAAATCATCGTGAAAAAACCGGCATGTCATAGAACCTATAAAGTTTGAAAACATGTGTCAAGTGCACGAAAGGACCTTCTTTGAAGCGCACTTAAAATCCTTTCACCACACTGGTTCGAAATAACTATTGACACGATAAGATCTTTAAAAATGAAATCCGTATGAGCTAGTAGTGGCTAGGTCTCTTGACGTTTTTAGGCCACCATCATGGCTTTATTATTGATTAAACAACGCTAATGTAAACGAACCGAAGCACAGAATAAATTATTAGCGGTCACCCATCCAAACTGTGACCGCTCCAACGTTATAAAAATTACGATACTGAAAATGCTCATCGTCTTTTTTAGCTGACTGTAAGTATATTATCGTATGCAAATGATTCTACTAAAGTAATTAATAAATTCTTTTGTACTTATAGAAGATTCCTATAAGTATCAAATATCTCAAGGAAATAGCTAAAAAAGGCGCGAAATGGACGGACTTCCTGCTAGAAGGCATTTGATGCGTGAGAATTATGGGGACACATATTTGTACAGAATTAAAAAGCAATTACGATAAAGGAAAAACACAAATTACCTTCAAACCATATACCATAGTCAATTATAGTGAGATCAAACCTTTAACTTGTTTTTAGATAGGTATCTCCAAAAACAGGCTCCTTAAAAAAACAGTGGTACTCCAGGAGTGCCGACAGAAGTGAAAATTTGAACAAGGTGTTGGTAACGGTTCTAAACTTCAACTTCAGCCGCATACCGCATCGTAACCTTATCCCCACCATCGCTTATGGAGTTGAGATCGAAATAGCAGATACCCAGATACCTATACAGGGTCTTTCATTTTAAACTACACAAACTGACAGGGCCTCATTTTCTGGATTGTAAATAGACGTTTGAGATAAGCCGATTTAAGTTTTCACTTAAAAATTTATCTTATATTGATTTTTAAGACATGGTGCATAATGATTGTCAAGGAGAACAGACGTTCCACCAATTGCAGCGCAGCTACATCACGAATGGACTAAGTTATACAAGAAGCAACAATCAATTGAAAGGAAAGTCCTTATCGATTTTCTCGGGATTTTCATAACAAAATAAAAAAAAATCATTACATGACGAACCCAATTCTTGAATTAAATTAGTTTAAAATGAAAGACCCTATATACGCAGAGGTAACGGTTACAGTGTCGCTAGTTCAATGGTTTTTGTCCCATCTCAAAAATGCTCAACGCGCCTAAAAAAAAAAATAGGATTAGAGTACTCGTCACGACTGAAGTCTTGCGGATTTTAGCAAAACTAACAAAAACGCTATTTATATTCATCTTGACACATATATACTAGCGCCACAATGAAAGGACTTCAGTCGTGGCGCGGACTCTACGTCTAATTTTGCACACCGAATCCGCCACAAACATGCATAATTTGAATAAGCAAGTTAATTTCGCACATAAAATTGTGTTAAAATCTAAGTAATATTACTACTTATTATAGTATTTTGATAGCGATTATCGCTTAAGCGTATTATCCGTTTTTATTTATCACAAAAAAAAAGATAATACCTAAATAGTTATCAGAGCAACCATGTAAGACCATTTATAAAAAAAACTCTATGGTGTTCGGTTCGGCGAATCATGAATAATGTCTTTTATCTAAGATGTCAGATTCCGTAGACACCTTATGATCTGAATATGGTATGGCGTTTTACTACACAAGGGGGTTATTCGCGTTCGTTTCTTCGTTCGTTTTATGAATATTCGGATGCTTCTTACAACGAGCCACATTGTATTCAGTCGATAAGATCAACGTTAAAACGCGGTCCTAACCTAGGACCAAATATTCCAAACTGAAGAATTGACCCTTGAAGTCAGAAATCTTAGTCAGAAACATCCGAAAACTCATTAAACGAACGGGAATACGGCCCCAGGCCATGGATATTTTCGCAAAATAACGGATGTGTAAGTTGCTACTACCGTAACGTTGATAACCTAGTTTCCTGTTTTAGGCTTGCATTGGTTTAGTGTTCACAAAATTATAAAATTAAACACTTATACAGACCTATCTGGATATGTCGCAGACCTATCCGCGCTGAACTGTCAATTCCATAGAAGAAATGCTAAGATGTCAGAAGCCAGCCGCATTTTCTGATGCGGCCAAATGTGCGATCAGGTTAAATGGAAAAGCGGCCCGCCACGCGGCTAGCCGCCCCGCGGTTCAACAGCTAGTGCGTAAGAGGGCCAAGAGGGCAGTCAAAAGCACATCCAAAAATTCATTTTGGCACATGCCCTCATTTTGCAGAGCATTTCAAACCTAGACATTGAAATTGTTTGATTGAAAGATTGGATGTTTCTTTGTAACTTCTTACACTGAAACGACTGAACGGATATGGATGAAAGTTCAGAGGGTACCTATATCCTAACGCATAGGCTTTTTATGAATTATTACCGTCTGTCCCACAAACTGCCACCACGCGGTGGCAGACGGTAACACATACGGCTATCCACCCTCACGTATGAAAAAATCCCGGAAAAAAAATATTCCCGAGGGATTGCGAGTAAAAACGAATCTAGTAGGAAAATGAAGCTAGTAAATGCCTTTGACTTCGGCTTTGCAGATGTATTTATAGAACAGACGATCTCTTTAAGACCTCCGCGTAATTTTAATAATGTTTCCGTATAGATTTTTTTCAGTGCGGAAATAAAGTGTAAAGGTAAATTACTAAACTACTTAGATTAAAAAATTGTTAAGCTTTGAATATAATTCGTACGAATGACTTTGAACCTTATGTACGTAGTACTTATAAAATGACAAACGTTTGTATGTAGTGACATCGTTATGAATTACAAAATTAATATACTTACATAAATGGATCATAAATAGGTAGGTATTACCTATACTTACTTAATGTATGAGCGTTACTAAATCATTATGACTGATTTTCTAGGCATATTTTTTGTAATGTTTAAAATCGGAGGTCATGGTTTCTGTAATTAAACTAGAAAATAATTACTTATATTAATTATTTAATTCATTATTTAACGATTAGTCTATATTTGAATTTATTATCTTGTAATAAATACAATACTATAATCAAACAGCCTAAAAACTTGGGTACCACAATAAGCCACTAATCCATTTTTTTAGAAGAATGTCTATCGGGGCTTAAGTTGAGGTTATATTTTTTTCGTCTATATATACAAAATAATTGTCATTTCGCGAGGTTTAAAACATAAAAAAGCTTGACCGTAAAAAAAAACAAAGTGCCTGTCGGTATTAAGCGAGCCTTATGAATGAATTATGGATTCTTCAAAAGAAATTATTCACAAGCTTAAGCCATTTGAATCACTACATTCTCAGCCACATTGAATGCAAAAAAACACCATCTCCAAGTCATTGTACTTAGCTACCTGTACTTTTTTTAATTTCTACAAAAACACCACGTTAATAAATTAATACTTACTTGCTGCTTTCGCCACAGATCCTTAAACTAATATCACAGGATTTACACTCACTACACTCGATATTTACAAAATATACACTGGATAGCGAATTTGTTCGCGTTCTTATTTACATTTTTCACGACGTAGCGTGCGTTCGGTAGCGCGTCCGCGGGCAGACTAACTCTGAATCGCATAATGTAGGCCTTATGTGGTGGACAGTGATAATGATAAGAGTACAAAGATCTCCGAGGGTTGCTTCAGAACCTGTTCAGTTCAATGGACGTGTGTGTGAAAATCTCAACGGACCAGACGCGATTAGAATGAATCACAATTTAAACCTGTTTAATTACTGAGTTTGGGTTTATGGTGGTGCGGTTGATAGAACCACGACGGGACTTAATCGTTATAAAAATAAAACAACACTTCCATCTTATTTTTTTTTTTTTTGAATTGATGTGCAATGTGAATGTCTGAATGGATATTTGTAGTGCATAGCGTACAATTTGCATTTTTTTACAACCGTGCCAAATGTAATTTTTTTTTTTTAAAGCCGGTTAATAAAAATAAATTAATTTAGTCATTATGCATGTGAAATGATCACAGGAAAGAACGATGCCGTCGGTCCAAGCTACCAACTAACCAAAGAGTAATTCACATGCTATTATTTCGTTTTGGAGACTAACCCCCCGTCTTACGTGGGCATTTTGACGCGACCGCGTTTGCGACGCGAAGCGACGCGATTCGATGCGGCGCGGCGCGGCGCAGCGTGGCTGTCCTACGTGTGCGCGAATCTTCCTACCATAGATTTAGCATGGTACCTTTTTCTTCCTACAGATTTCAGATTGAGTATACTAGTTCGCGCGTAAATGTCAAACAAACTGATCGCGCTCGCTTCAAACCGCACCGCGCCGCTGCGCACCGGTGACGTAGGACACTTCAATAGTAAATGGACTGTTTATTTTATTTCGCGCCGCACCGCGCCGTTTCGCGTTCGCGTCAAAAAGCCCACCTAAGACGAGCCGTAAGAATACTTGCATTTGCATGGCTTACATTACATACAGTTAAGTCGTCACCTTGGTGTTGTAAACCAAGTACATTATACTTCAATTTGAAGCATGTGGTGTTTTAAATCAGTGGTTAGATAGAGCTGTGTTATACATAAACGAGAACTTTTGCAACCATCAAGCTAAGAAAAGAAATTATTAGGACATGTTATATGACACGACAGTTATGACCTACTTACGATTATGATGGGAAAAGTCGCCGGTAAGATGCGTGTTGGTCAGAGGGTGAAATCTTGGTTGCGTAACATCAGAGAGTGGACAGGGATATCGAGTGCTGCTGAACTATTTCAACTCGCTAAAGATAGAGAACAATACTTATGGTATATTGACTGCCAACCTTCGTTAGCCGGAGAGACACCACAAGCTTGTTAAGCTCAATATGGTTTTTAAGCAGCAGTTGGCATTCCATGGGTATCTACCAACGTGACGGGTTACAAGCCCCATCGTCGCCTGAATACGAACTGTCTTCATCGGGACAACATACAACTAACAGATCGTTATCTACCAGGCTGGTACAATGAATCAATTAATCTTACGCATCGCAAAATTCATTGATGCACAGCCGGGATTTGAACTGGCAAACCTGATTTAAAGTCGAGGGTTAGCCCACTAGGCCAACACAGCTTGCCAAGCTCTTTACATCTCAAATCTCAAACAATGTTCCAGGCACTACATCGTCCTGGTGAGTGTAGGCATATGCTGAGGCGTCGCGTCGTCCTAATAGAACGCGATTCGCGTCAGCTGCGCGAGTTAGCGATGCGACCATCTCTAAAATCCAACAAACATTGCGCGAATGCCTATTAAGGACACCTATTCCATATCAGTAAGTTTGATCGCGGATTCGTACCATTGAAAATCGCGCGAACTTGCGATGATCGCTTAGTCGCGTTCTATTAGAACGATGCCTAACGCTATTAGGTACTATACTACTACTACTATTAGGTACTACTACATACATATTATAAGTAGGTAGGTATAGATAAATATAAATAATCATTTTTCAGACAGCAGTAAGTCAAAATAAAGCACATAAGTACAGGTAAATTCCCGGTGACCATGAAAGAACAATGAGAGAAGAACAATGAGAGCTTGGATGAGGTAAGTTGTAGGTACTTTCCCTAAGAAGTTTTGAACAATCTTCTTCATTGTGCCGCTCTGTTAAACAATTTGATGAAAGGATAGGAGGAAATAAAATCCTTTAGTGCACTACACGTTTGGTTCGAAAAAACTCGTGAAAGAAGAAGAAAAATAACTTCAAATGTTTGTTTTACAGCATGTATTCATTTTTTTTATCACATAAAATCGGATTATTACCGTCTGCCCCCCACAAACTGCCCCCACGCGGTGGCAAACAACACTTATGGCTATCCACCGCGGGGGTGGATAGCCCATTATAAAATTAAACATATTACTAACCACCCCCGAAAAATTAAAATAATTTGTTAGTTATTTTGTCTGCCACTGCGCGGGGGAGAGACCTAGTGAGTAGTGATTCTCCTCCTGTTCCTTCCCGACAAATAAGTACCATCAAGAACGGGCTATAGGTAACACGATTTGAGGCCTAGCTTTTTTCCGGTGATCAATCTTAAGTAATAGCCTAGTGACCACATTTAAAGGTGAGCCTGAATTCAAGGTAAGATTCAGAGGGTTAGTCAGAGGGCTCAATCCTGTTTATAAACCGTAACAATGGACAATTGAAACCACTGTAAACTTAGTCATAGCATCGGTATTACCAAGTTCAAAATGACTCTTATCTCACTCAAGATGCCACATACGTACCTACGTCACACATCATGTACCTAGGTATGAAGTTAGAGGTTTTCCGAGAACCTTGTAATAAAAGCTATGTTGGCCTAGTGGGTTGTACCCTCGCCTTTCAATTAGGTTTTCCAGTTCAAATCCCGGCCGTGCATCAATGAATTTTGCGCTGCGTAAGATTAATTGATTCATTGTACCGGCCTGGTGGATAACGAGCTGTTAGTTGTATGTTGTCCCGATGAAGCCAGTTAGTATTCGGGCGACGATGGGGCTTGTAACCCGTCACGTTGGTAGGTACCCATGGAATGCCAACTGCTGTTTAAAAACCATATTGAGCCTAAGTTTTTTTCACGTAAAATGTTTTTTTTTCTTTTGACGTCACTGAGTGAACCGGGTGGTTCAGTATAAGACATCTCTAAAGAATCTGTGATCCTGTTTAATTAGTGTTTTTTATGAAATAGCAGCTGATGTAGCAGATGGTAGCCAAAAGTTTCTATTTTTTTTCTTATTCCTTCATAACACTACATATTATAACAAGATTTTAAGTGCCCTTAAAAGAGCCTCCTTTCGTTCACCTGACATTGTTTTAAGAACTTTATATTTATTTATACAACATTGAGTAAAGGCATCGTTAGCCTCCTGTCGCCTACAAAGTTTTTAAGCTATTGCATAGCTTCTATCACGGGCCTTGAGCGTGGAGACCGAATCCAGAAATTCCGTAACGAAAATAACCTAACACCCCCCACTCCGACCGGCACAGGGGTGATACTTTTTAGTTATGCCATCTATCGATGAATAGCAGAACTTTAAATGAATTTTTGAAATATCACGCTTGTCTCTTTAAGAAAAGTTTTCTTAAAGAAAAAAAAACAAAGGAAAAATACTAAATAAACAAAATAAATAAATAATTATAATTGCATAAGTTGATAAAAAAATGCTATGCAATATAATTTACCCGGCAGTCTCCGAGTGCCACACGTCTTTTTTTTTTTATTTATTCGATGACAGGTAGGTAAATTTTTACTGCTACAAACCAAGATGTTTTTCCCAGATTTTAAAAGTACGCACATGCTAATCTGGTAAAGACTAGGTACTTCAAACTCAAGTCATGCATTTTGTGGTCATGAGGAAAATGAACACCTATGTAAGACAAAAGATAGGGGTTTTCCCTAAAACAATAGTGTAGAATATATAATCGTGTTGGTGGTATGATCACGACTAGTGTGGTGGGTGGGTGAGGTAGCTAAATCTATTTACCCTGATCACCCTATTAGGTACCTACTGTCAGTGACAAAATAACTTAAACTTAGGCCTTTACATCTATATTAGATGATTTATCAAACCATCCATCTCAAACAATGTCCCAGGCACTACAGCGTCCCGTAAAGTGTAGGCATGGATTGCCTCCAGACGCTGTAGGTATAATATACAGGGTGTAAAAAGACAACTACCGAAAACTGAGGGGTTGCAATCAGACAATGATTCTAAACTCATTTAGCGAAAATATAATGCAAAATTTTTTTTTTTACTTAGCTTAGTCATTTTATGTTATTTTCAGTTATTGACTACTAGTATAACATAATAAGACCATATCTACTTACCTAATTATTTCATTTTTAAAAGAAATAAACAATCTTAAAATCCAGCAATCTACGTCTAAAAACGCGCCAAGTACATACGCAAACAGTAATCTTCAAACGCTGTTTTCTCCGGATATAATGATTTTTAAGGAAAAGCCTTTTGGATTTGGTTGTGTCTTGGGATGCTGTACCTACCCCTTTCGGCTTCGGCAGACGTCTTTTTACACCCTGTATAATACCTATCATCTAATAGATAGTTGAAACCTTAGTTAAAGAATAATCAACAGTTAATAATCTGAAAGGAGTGGATTGGATACGGAGACGAGTGACAGGGGAGTGTGGAAGAAGAGAACATATTTTTGTGCCGACCCCGCATGTAAATGCTGATGATGAGTTACAGAATAATCAATTATTTACATGAAAGCCATGGTCAAAACGTGCGGAATTGATCCCACGGGTTTCCTCATAATGTTTTCCTTTATCGATTAGGGCGTGTCAATGCACTTTTCAATTTTAAACAATTACGTTAAAAACTCAAAAGAAAACCGGCAAAGCATTATTTTTAACAGACTTCAAAAAAAGGAGGAGGTTCTATGTTCAGCTGTATGTATGTTTTTTTTTAACAGACTGCAAACAAAGGAAGAATTTTTGTTCGGTTTGTGCATCTAATTATATTTTTTCCAATGAATGTTCATTGATGTCATTTTGTTTCAAAGTTTATTTGTGTAAAAACCTAGGTTTCTATTAATAATTTAGTTTGACAGTTTCCCCGTAAAACTAGCCTAGCTCAGAATTTTCCACATGTTGAAGTCGGTTATTGAATGTGACTCAAAGTTAAAAATAAAATGACTTTAGTTTTAATTTCGTTATTTCGAGCTTATACTCATGTGGTAGCGTGGCCGAGCGGTCTAAGGCGCTGGTTTAAGGCACCAGTCTCCTCGGAGGCGTGGGTTCGAATCCCACCGCTGCCAAGATCTTTTTGGTTGAATGCCGGTCGATTTGAGAAAGATTTTTTTTATTATTTATTGCAAACATTATGACACAATATTGACAAAAATTAAATATTCTTATTTTATAATAAAGTAACACATGTATACCTAAATCTTATTATTACCACATACTACATACTAGTTATTACCCACCTAAATCAAAATCAAATCATATCAAATTCTTTATTGCAGACAAGGGTCAGATATTACAGTAAGCCTATGGTTCTAAGTAAGTATATGGTTCATCATGGTTCATAGTTAAGTGGTTAAGTAAGATACCTATTTAGTTTTTGATTTCTCATTTTTCTTATAAAATCAAAAATTATATTATCAAAAATAGTTTTTTTTTTATGATGGATAGTTTGTTTTTATTTTTTATTTTAGTTTATTGTTTTATTATGTTTCTTTGTACCCACTCGTGTTTTATAAATGTTTGATGTTCTATTTTCATTGTATTGTGTTGTGTGTGTCAAATAAATGTATTCTTATTCTTATTCTTATTCTTATTGTTTTTTAATAAAGTCGACCGTGTTTTCCTTAGGAATTACAACGAGCAATAATCATGGGCACAAAATTCAAGTTTCGGTGAGATTAATAAGGGTTCGAGTGTTCATTTAATCGAAACTTTCAAGAAATTAAAAAATGTTGGTAGGTTATTATGCAAAGTGTGCAAAACACAGAAAGATAAAGATTTTTGTGGAGCTCAATTTTTTTTTGTCTTCTACATTCGACTACTAGATGGCGCCACACGGCGACAGACAATAATCTTCTGGAGCTATGATTCTCTCAGATAAAATATTAAATCTATTGTTTGTAATGAACAAAAAGTGTGAGCAATTTTTAATACTTAACCCCTTACGTGTCGCTACCATTAAAGTCCACATTCTTTTAGGTGTCGGAGTCCGTCATTCGGACAGTAAAAAATATACGGATAAATATTCGGAAATAGGGAGAAATACGAAACCAACCGAAGCGCTTTATTAATGTAGTTGTAGTGTACGAGGTGTAAACATGGTGTAAACCCGTGTTGAAGAAAAAGTGTTATTATTAAGAAGAGAGTTAAGAGACACCTTCTGGGTAGGCTCGCGCCATCGTAGACCTCATTCTTACATTACACATTCATCATAAAAAAAAAACTAAGTAATTATGGGTATTTATTTTGTTTCGAGGATCATATTATTATGATCTAGGGCAGAAATTTTGATATGAAAATGTAATTTCATAAGAAATTAATGTTTTTACTAAGTAATCTAGGTATAAGTAAGTAGGTAGGTATATAATATTATATATTATGTTTAAAGGTATCGTATGTATAAGTTTATAGATAGGTTGGTGGTTGGTTAGTTGGTATAATAATGTAAAAAAAAACTAAAGGAAAGCATTGTAACCTAACTAAATTTTATGGTTCACACGAAACATGCAATTCCTCATATCATTTCACTGTCCACTATCCACAGTCAATAACGTGCATTTGACCACAACACATTCTAACTAAATCTATCCACGTGCAAATATCGATTTTCTAAACACCAATAAACAATCTACACAAAATTCTAGGAACGTAAATTCTAAACGCTACACTTTTCTAATAAACTTCTAACACATTGACTGCTAATAAATCTTATTTCGATATCGTGTGCACCGCACTCACCATTACATGGCTGACAGTGTCTGCAACACACTGAGCTTGACGTCAGACTGGATAATTCTAGGCATTCGATTTTCGAAAAACAGCTGAGACCAAAACATATTGACCCCTTTGCACATTCTGGAACACAACAACACGAGATCTACCAAAACTGGTTATGTCAAAGGTCAAACGCGCCGGTCATAGACAAAATGCCCCTAAATTCCCCAAGTTTTTATCTAAATCCTGGCATTTAGTTTTGGAAATAAACTAGAATTACGATAATCTAGTTTTTAATCACAAGCATGCAATTATTACAAAAAGTTGTTGTTTTGATAGGATTTTAATTCTGCGCATGCGCGAAGTTTTAAGGGCAAGGGTGAAATAATACATTAGACATTAATGAATATTATAGGTTGGTATTTGCTACGCAGACAGTTCGTAGACGACATAAATGCAGTATTATTGCATTTCTAAGAATATACTGGATCTTTACTTATACGACTAGATCTTATGAAGACTGAAAATACCATACTTACCTATTATTAATTTTGTTCAAGCAGAGCGAAACTAAGTTGCATCACATCAAAATCAAAATCAAAAAGCATTTATTCAGTAAGACCGCTGGGGTCACTTTGAATCGTCTTAAAACTGGGTGATTTTACACCTTCCTTCGCGACCAATACCGTGAAGAACCAGGGCCATCGAAATTGCAAATCAATTACTTACATATCACATTTTTTTACCCCAAAATCATGGCTCATCATGGATTATTAATGACAAGACCTTTATAGTAGGTAGGTACCTAAATGTAATAAATAATAATAATAAATAACGCTGGACTTTTCACACAGCATCATCTAGCCCCAAAGTAAGTACCTATGTCTTACTAAACTATACAATTAGTTAATGTAGTAGGTACCTAAACATATTAATTTTATGATTTCAGATTTTAGTTCAGTTTTTCATTTAATCTACTCACGCCCTTTTCACAGCAAAGGGCGTCAATACACTTATCTACTCAAACATAAAAAGTAGTAGGTAGGTACCTTCACTACACCGATTTGTTGTGGAAACAAAATACTAGCATCTAAAAGCAGTAGCAGTAGGTACCTGTCTATCGGCCTAAAAACTACTTCACGAGTTAGCTATTGACTCATAGACGAACTTACTTTACCTACGGTCGCGTGGATTTTTTATTAGTCTATGTTTTTTTTTCGTATAAAAGCTCTAGGGAATTATGTCAGATACTGTAGCATACTCAAATTGATTTAAAAATACATACTTGTGTGCCACTAAACTCTAAGGCCCCTATTAATAAACGTGGTGTAAAGTTACGCCAGGTTTAAACTCCAAAAATTGTATGGTTACTCCTAAGATACACCCGGCGTAACTTTACACCACGTTTATTAATAAGGGCCTAAAAATGTCCCTCGAATTCTAATTCAGATTTTTTTTTCGGTTTGGCACGAAATGCGACATCTAGCCATGAAAATGATGAACTAAATAAAACAGCGTTATGCTCGCCATCTAGTGGTGAGTAGTCATTTAACAGCCACTTCCGGTATGTGTAAGAAGCTAGTGAATGAATGATTTTAAAAATGACAGCTGACGTTCTATTAATACTCTGTTGTCATGCCAATATGCCATGCATTGCATTGCATATGTCTGTCATTCGTTTGTCAAACTAAACTGTCAAAGAAAAGAACCCAACGGCAGCGTAGCTCTCTGGCAATTTTTTTAATTTTTGGAAACTATTTTCGCAATGCCGAATAAAAGCTAAAATAATATTACAAACCAACAAAATGCCATACGCAAAAATGGATTCGAAAAAGAAGCAGTGCAGTCAAAGGAATCGTAAGTTTGTATGCAAAAAGTTGTGTGAGTTCAACGAACTTTTGTTGACTGCAAAACTAATTTTTCAGGATTTGTAAAGCTCTCTTTGAAGAAAAACAAGACGAAACTGGACGAGGGGTCAAAGAAGTTAGATCGTAGCTCTGATATTTGCATACTTGACGAGTCGTTTGATAGATTACAGTCAGAATTCCAAGCCAGTGTAAGTAACTCCTACCTGCATTATATTTTGAGACATTTTCACATGTAATTTCAACCACGGTTGGTCCAACGGCTATTTGATAGCAAATTGCACTATCTTAATTTCATAATTATCCATGGCCTAAGTATACCATACCATTCAACCTGATTTTTTTATTGATTATCCACAGCATTTAATTGTTGTCTAACAAAAAAAAAAATACCAAAAACCATAATAAGTACAATTTCTTTTAAACAGAGTTCAAATCTCCGACTGCAGGTAATACAGCCCTAAAGATTGTCTGCATTCTTTTTCAACTAAATAGTTAATACACTTCGCCCAACGGATCTTAGCATTCGTGAAGTTAGCTTTTTCATTCAAAATTGTGTTCTGCGCAGACAAACAGCTAACTTCATGAATGCTCTGCTGGGCCAAGTGTAATTTTCTGTCCAAAGTCTATTTTTCGTCTAGTCACCAGCTTTTTGGTCTGGTCAATCAATTACATTTATATTATAGGTCATTATTAATAAATAATAAATAATGCTGGACATTTTCACACAGCATCATCTAGCCCCAAACTAAGCAAAGCTTGTACTATGGGAACCAGATAACTGATATACTACTTATATACTTTTTGTTTGTAAATACATACATATTATACATAGAAACACCCAGACCCGAGACAAATATCTGTAGGTCATACAAACATTTGTCCCGTGGCGGAGATCGAACCCGCAACCTTCTGCGTTGCAGGCGGACCTACGCCCACTGCGCCACAGAGGTTGTCAGAGGTCATTGGATGTAATCATGTTTTCTATGAGGTTTTATATTGCTACATCAACAATATTGCAATTTTTATAACTACAGCAAAAAAATTCTTCAATCATGAATAACTGCATAGTTGATTACAGCAAAAACACTTATCATACAAAATTAATTGAGTCAAATACTTATTTATTGAAATTCATCAATACTTCTATGCTATTACATCATCATAATTTTCCTGCCCTCATTTAACTTCAACAGGGTCAGCATAACAGATTTCTACCACTATAAAGTGGAGTGAGTGGAGGTACAGTTAGTATATTTAGACTTAACTGACTTTAAGAGTTATAGTTTTTAAGAGTAATAATGATTGTACAGCGCAATCAAAACTACATTGTGCTTTCTTGCAGTTGCAAAGAAAACCCAGAATCTATTCACCGATAGTGATAAATGACTCGGGAGAGCTGTCTGATGATGACTTACCAGATATCAAGGGATCAGAAAAAGAACCGAGCAGATGTGGCAATGTGAGTGATCTTTCATGTCACTAGTTTTCTTTTTTTTTTTATCTATTTTAATTAAGGGACCTTGATCGATTATCGAACATGCCGGTCCCAAAGGTCTCTCATTTACAAAACTATTCCTCCAATAGCCTGATGATGGCCGCATCAGATGTCTGAGCGGCCAGCATGCTCTGCCGCAGACCTAAAATCAGTTGTTCCAAAGACACACCTAAACAAACTTTACCGAATAGTGAAGACAAAATAATATGTCACATTGGACGGTCTACGAATTTGCATTTAAATGAGGTTCAAATTTGTTTGTAAAAGTTATCACGAAATTAATTTGAAATGCGATTATATTAATCGTCACCACAGTATAAGTGAAGACAGTTTTTATAATTCCAGGTATCATTCAACGGTTCTAGAGAATTTAAATCTCCAACATACAACAAAGAATTGAGACCAAGCATTGATGGTTGGTCGCCCGCCCAGCACATAATCTGTGCCACACCAAGAAACGACCCCATACCCACCACACCAAAAGACACCGCCAACGAATCATACGAAAAATGCTCCATAAACAAAATTCAGCAGTCACAAAAAAAACTACTCAATGACCTCTATGGAGAGACTTGGAAATCAATCCCAGCGTTATTCAAAACATTATCAAAAAAATATGACAACTTCGATGGTGTCTCCAAAAAGCTAAGATTTGATGAAGAAGAAAAAGAGAATATACGACATGATTTAAAAAGGAATAAAGAATTGTATTTAACTGGCTCAGATCTCAAGCGGAATGAGACGAACCATGGTGACTCTGAAAAGAAGTCAAAGAAGAAATTGTTCACGGAGAAAGTACCTAGCACTCCGGATATTAAAGAAAAAGTTAGAAGCAGAAATGTCAATAGTACAACGAAGAAAAATAAAGTTAAAGCTATGTCAGTCACCGAGTTAGTAAGAACTATGAATGGTACAGACACAGAAACAAATGTTATCAATAAAGATATTAAGAATTTGACAGATGATGTAAAAAATTTGACAAACGATGTCCGGAGAAACTCGGATAAGGATAAAGTTGACGGATTGACGAAGAAAATTGAAAAAGTTTATGTCACACCGAGCGAGAAAGCAACGAGGCTAAGCTTTATGGGTTCTTTGGCAGGTATATAAAAAGCTTCTTTTAATACTTCTGCGCTGTAAGTCGTGGGTTCGATTCCCATCCAGGACAAATATTTGTGTGATGAATTGCTGGTTGTTTCTGTGTCTGAGTGTCTTATGTCATAAAGTATTAAATTAATGAAACATATTTTGAAATTTAAAATAAAAATATCTATGTATTCTATCATTCTTCTGACTAAATGTGCTTATCACTCATTATGTTTTTAAGCTATTGCATAGCTTCTATCGCGGGCCTGAGCGTGGAGACCGAATCCAGAAATTCCGTAACGAAAATAACACCTAACACCCCCACTCCGACCGAAACTCAACCGTATTTCAATAGCATTAGAAAACTATTTTGAAATATCACGCGTCTCTTTAGTTCAGCAACTCGCCTCTAGGTGGCATTGGTTGTATCAGCGTTACTGCGCATGAAAAAAAATGTTTTCTTATCGGTCACCACGCTCAAAAAGTGTAACTTGAATTAATATTAAAGAAAAAAAAATACTGCTTAAATAAAATAAATAAATAATTATAATTGCATAAGTTGATAAAAAATGCTATGCAATAGCTTTACCGCGGCAGTCTCCGAGTGCCACACGTCTTTTTTTTTTTCCTTGTTTTAGACAACATCCCGTCATGGCGATGCCATGTTGAAGCACTACAGTATAAAGATAACTACAAAACGCTACGGGATCAATTAACGCGGAGATTGTACCAGGAGTTCAACAAGGCGATATTTGGTGACGCCTTGGACGCAGATATGCCGGTACTCTGGGATGGGAAGCTTCGAAGCACGGCTGGGTAAGTTCAGTAGATTATTCACCAGACCAGATAAATCTCTATATATAATCTATAATATAAAAATGAATCCCTTTTTCCCTTGGTCACGGGATCACGCGTGAACGGCTGGACCTATTTCACTATTTTTTATTTTGTTGTGTTTGTTATTGTCCGGAGAAGGTTCTTATGACAGAAAAAAATTAAAAACTTGCGCGGAAAAAAATGAATCCCTATATCCCTTGGTCACGCCATCACGCGTGAACGGCTGTCGCACGGGTCAGCTAGTAAATTATAATACTGGAAATTTCACACAGCATCATCTAGCCCCAAACTAAGCAAAGCTTGTGCTATGGGAACCAGATATTTGATATACTACTTATATGTATACTTTTTTGTTTGTAAATACATACATATTATACATAGAAACAACCAGACCTGAGATAAATATTTGCAGATCATACAAACATTTATCCCGCGGCGGGGATCGAACCCCAGACGTCGTGAGATTTGACTGAATACGTATTTTATAAAACAGCCAAATTAACTTTTTGACTACAAATTTTGACGACCCCTGTGGCGCAGTGGGCGAAGGTCCGCCTGCGACGCAGAAGGTTGCGGGTCCGATCCCCGCCGCACAAATGTTTGTGTGACCTACAGATATTTGTCTCGGGTCTGTGTGTTTCTATGTATAATATGTATGTAGTTACAAACAAAAAGTATATAAGTAGTATATCAGTTATCTGGTTCCCATAGTACAAGCTTTGCTTAGTTTGGGGCTAGATGATGCTGTGTGGAAAATGTCCAGCATTATTATTATTATTATTTTTTAACTACAAAATTGGATTATCTATTTAAGTATATGTTTTTATCAGCAAATATTAATTATAACTTTATTTTTATGCATAACTTGGAAAAGGATGAACCAAAATGTAAGTATAGAGTGATATGGGGTATTGACTATTATTGACAATGACATAAGAAACCTTTTGGTTATTTCTTTTTTTTTTGTTTTCAGTACCACAACAAACCGGCTTATTAAGAATTCTAAAGGTGATCGTATCCGTACATCTAGTATCAAGCTATCCACTAAGGTAAATGGAATTTAATCTTTATTAAATTAGTTTCTGCCCGCGTGGCTGATAGTTGTATCTGATACCTTGCATGACCAGATAAATAAATAATGCTGGACATTTCACACAGCACCATCTAGCCCCAAACTAAGCAAAGCTTGTACTATGAGAACCAGATAACTGATATACTTATTTAAGTAATTTTTACCCCAGACCCGAGTTAAATATTTGCAGATCATACAAACATTTATCCCGCGGCCGGATCTAACCCCCAACCTTCTGCGTCCCAAGCGGGCTTTCACTCACTGCGCCACAGAGGTCGTGAAATAAGAACGAAGTATTTTAGTTTAACTATAGTCAGTGAACAACAGAACCGACGCCAATATATAGGGTCTTTAATTTTAAACTACACAAACTGACAGGGTATTGTTGGGTTGTAAATAGACGTTTGACCGTATCAATTTATATCCTAAGCCCATTTAAGTTTTCACTTCAAAATTTATCATTTATTGATTTTTTAGAATTGTTGCATAATGATTTTCAAGGAGAACATACGTTCCACCAATCACAGAGCAGCTACATCACGAATGGGCTAAGTTATACAAGAAGCAACAATCAATTGAAAGGATAGTCTTTATCGATTTTCTCGGGATTTTCATAACAAAACAAAAAAAAACATTACATAAATATTTTTTGAACCCAATTCCTGAATTAAGTTAGTATAAAATGAAAGACCCTATATAATGTGTTAAATTGTGTTCCAGGTGGTAGACGGGCCACAAAGACTACGGGACACGTTGGTTCACGAGCTGTGTCACGCGGCAACTTGGCTATTAGACGCGGAGTTGAGAGCTGGCCACGGACCATTGTGGAAGAAATGGTAAATTTATTTGTATCTTCTTTGAACTAAACCCTTTACAACTATATTAGATGATTTATACAGCGTCAGGAACCTATGCCTACACTTAACGGGACGCTGTAGTGCCTGGGACATTGTTTGAGATGGAATAGGCTTGCCGAGCACCTAAACCATCCTCTCAGCTTAATCAGCCGCCCACAGGAGAGACGACGTCAATACGTGTGGTGCTGACTAAGCTGCGGGTTTCCTCAGGATGTTATCCTTCACCTTCACAAAAAAAGACTGAGGTTGGAAAAAAAAAATTGTTCCACACATGTATGTCAAATCGTCACAGTGAGAAATGCGCAGCCGCGACACAGTCCATAGATTGTTACATTGTTAGTACGGAAGAGCGTTTCTAGGATACCCAATTGTCAATGACTTTTACGTGGAACACTCGGTTGGAACGAAGCAAAGAGTACTTTTCTATACTGGGAATAAATTACAGTTCGCCCAACGGTTCTAGGCATTCGTGAATTTAGCCGTTTGTCTGCGCAGAACACAATTTTGTATAAAAAAGCGTTCACTGCGCAGACAAACGGCTAACTTCACGAATGCCTAGAACCGTTGGGCGAACTGTAATTTATTCCCAGTATAGAAAAGTACTCTTTGCTTCGTTCCAACCGAGTGTTCCACGACAATCCTGTAATTGTTTTTCTTTATTTGTGTACAGGGCGGCGAAGGCGCTGAGAGTGTATCCAGAGCTCGGAGAAATATCCAGATGTCACGACTTAGAGATACATTTCAAGTACTCTTACAAATGCACCAAGTGTGGATACAGGTGATACTTACAAATAAATAAACAAATAATGCTGGACTTTCCACACAGCATCATCTAGCCCCAAAGTAAGCAGAGCTTGTGTTATGGGCACTACATGACTGATAAACTACTTATATACTTTTTGTTTGTAAATACATACATATTATACAGGGTGTAAAAAGACTGCTACCGAAAACTGAGGGGTTTGAATCAGACCACGATTCTGAACATATTTAGCAAAAAAAACGTAAATTTTTTTTGACTTAGTTACGTCATTTTATTTTATTTTCTAGTCATTTACTACTAGTACAACATAATAAGACCATACCTACCTAATAATTGCATTTATAAAAGAAAAAAACTATTAAAACTTAAAATCCAGCAATCTACGTATAAAAACGCGCCCAGTACATACGCAAACAGTAATCTTCAAACGCTGTTTTCTCCGGATATAATGATTTTTTCGGAAAATCCTTTTGGATTTGGTTGTGTGTTGGGATGCTGTAGCTACCCCTTTCGGCTTCGGTAGACTTCTTTTTACACCCTGTAGATAGACTGCTTACTTTGGGGCTAGACGATTCTGTGTGAAAAGTCCTGCATTATTTATTCATTTAACTTCATGTAACGATTCTTTTTTTTTCCAGCATCCAACGCCATTCAAAATCGATCGACATAACGAAGAAATGCTGTGGTTATTGCCGCGGTACATTCGAGATAGTTATCAATAAGAAAAACAAAAATGGCGTCGTTGTATCAACACCGGCTAGAAAAGGGAACATGAACGAGTTTGCGCAGTTCGTAAAAGATAATTACGCTTTTCATAAAGAGGATAGAACTCATGCGCAAGTTATGAAAATATTGGGAGAACAGTTTGCGATACAGAAAAATAATAAGATCATTGGCAGTGATGATTCCAGTTGACAGAAATCATTGAGTCATTTGTCGATCTATATATGGCCGTTTGACGCAGCATTATGTCTGACACGAAATTAGATACTTTTTGTAACTCTGAACCAGTGTGGTGAAAGGAGTATGCCTCAAAAACAAGCTACTTTCGTACAATTTCAAAAATTTTCGAACTTTTTCGGTCCTACATACTATATGTCGGTTTCTTTACGATTTCTCAATACATTCATCACTTATATAGAAAACTTAATAAGCAATGGATTGAAGCAGGATTGTCTTTAAGCCATCGCTTATTGAAGCCGATATATTTAATGCTACTACTCCACTTGTCTTAAAAAAGTGACATATTTGACAGAAAATGTATGCATCTAATGTCACTTTCGCAGCATCAGTAGCATAGCAATGGTTTGCAATTCTGTCGTTAACAGTTTTTATTCATGACAAACTTTTTAGAGTTATACTTAGTTTGTATTGTTGTATTTTGTAAATAAGTTACGTTTAAATAATATTGTTTTGTCTACAAATATGTAGTATGTTTATCACGATTGTAGCGAAGTGAAAATCTATGAAAAGAATATTGTATACATATACACTTCGCACAGCGTTTGCATTCGTGAAGTTAGCCGTTTGAAAGCGTTCACTGCGCAGACAAACAGCTTCACGAATGCCTAGATCCGTTAGGCGAAGTGTACTTATGTAAAATACTTAAACATAGATAACAAATTCGAAACGTGAATTTTTGATCTTCATTTCTGAAATTAAACTTGAAATTTATTGAAGACTGAAATTTAAAATTGAACACCATTTTATATTGTAGAAAATGAATTTGTTAAAAAAAATGTATTTTTTGCTGATGCGTGTAGGCACAGGTTGTCCGCCGGTTGTTGAAGTGCTCGTGGTCGTGCTTAGTCGTTCTTGATCGATCGTCGGAGTTAAGCAACGTTCGAAACGGTCTGTATGTGGATGGGTGACCGCCAGTGGCATTTTCATCTGAACTTTTCCGTGCTTTGGAAGGCACGTGAAATTGTCGGTCCCGGCTATTTAAGTCGTTAAGCCATGACGGAGGCCTTAAGGCGGCCTAAAAACTCCGTCACCAGAGTTGGCCACTGACTCATACGTACTTACTTACAGGGTGTACGATTGTATAAATCATCTAGTAGTGTACTAAGTTTTTTGACCACTTTCATTGTTATTTAACTTTATATATAATTAATCTAAAGTTTATAAGTAAATTGGCACATCTTTCTGACAATAAATTTAAATGTAGACAGAATTACAAATGTTATTTTCTGTTTAGAAAAAATAATTCACAACGGATTTGTAAGGTAAGTTTAATGCATTTTTTTAGCCTTATTTTACACTTTATAGATGTATATATATTATTTTAGACTTTATTGTACTGGTTACGATAAATATTGAATTGTATAAAAAAATTTAGGGGATTTAAATAAAATTGTAATATGTATTTGATGAGTTCCTAAAGTATGGAGTATTTTGTGTTTAAAGTTACATAGTCGGAAAAATATTTTCGTCTACACCTTCTTATTTGACAAATCACATTCTTTTTTCACCCTTAAATCGTCTGTAAAGATAAAAATAACTAACTAATTTTAAATATTATTATAATGTATAATAATATACAGGTGTAAAAAGACTACTACCGAAAACTGAGGGGTTGCAATCAGACCAAGACTCTAAACATATTTAGCGAAAAAAAAAAACGCTTTTTTACTTAGCTTCGTCATTTTATGTTATTTCCGGTTATTTACTACTGGCACAACATAATAAGACCATTACCTAATAATTTCATTTATAAAAGAAAAAAACAGTTAAAACTCAAAATCCAGCAATCTACGTAAAACAACGCGCCCAGTACGTACGCAAACAGTTTCTCCGGATATAATGATTTTTCCGAAAAACCCTTTTGGATTTGGTTGTGTGTTGGGATGCTGTACCTACCCCTTTCGGCTTCGGTAGACGTCTTTTTACACCCTGTATAATTGTTATATTAATAATAAAAATTGCAATATAAACTCATTTTCAACGTCATATTATTATTTATTATTACTTATTTAAATTTTGTTTTATTAAAAGCATTATTTCGAAACTTATAAATGTCCGTAAGCGACTAGTAACTCTTCAAAAATAAAAATAAAATTGAATAGTGTCTGTTTTAATGTACTTTCTTTTCTATAATCATTATCAAGTTGTAGTAAAAAAAAACGTATTTTTTTCTGTTATTTATATGACTACATGTGTTGGTATCTTATACATAATACATAACTTGTATGAAGTGATTTATTGTTAAGTTATTGTGTAACTTATGTAGAATATTAAATATTAGATCAGTTAACTTATTAAATGCTATTAAAAATAATAATTATATTGTTTTATTTAAACTAGTTGAATGTGTCGTGTTAGCCGTGATTTATGGTGACTTGACATAATTATGATTATGATCCCTGAGCCCATCCCTATGAGCCCTCAATATTGTCAAATTTTGCCACACTCTGTATATTATTATTTTAGCCTGTATTGTCCCACTCTGGCAAAGGCCTCCCTCCCTTTTTTTCAGTTTTTCCTATCCATGGCTGCAGTGGGCCAATCTGGAAGATGCACATCTAACTCGTCCCGCCATCTCCGCGATGGTCTGCCGCGTGGACGTCTTGTGTTGGGCACCCATTCAGTTGTGGTCTTTGCCCACAAGTCGTCCGACATGCGACAGACATGGCCGGCCCAATCCCACTTGGGCTTGGCGGATTTTTTGCTGACGTCGTAAGCTTTTGTCTGGGAACGCAGCACCGAGTTCAGTATTCAGTCCGTCAAGCGAATACCTAGTATGCTGCGTTCCATAGCCCGTTGACTTATATTATATATACAGGGTGTTAATTGCAACAACCTGTATATAGGTACCTACACTAAAACTTGTTAGCTCTGACTCGGCAGTTTGATAAAAAGGGTTACATTAGCCTATCACCGCTGATTAATAACTTACTTTTTATAAAATAAAATAAATAAAACAACACATTTTTCAATACCATTTTTATTATCATACATTTTAATCGTTTTTATTAAAATAATACCTACACAATATAGGTACAGTCTTTAATTATAAAAGAAAATTATATTTTACAAACAAAAAGGACGTGGACGTCCATTTGGGTACTTTCTGTAGCCCATGTATATACAAATTACCGTTAAAAGATATACAATATAGCGAATACTTATAACTTATTATATTAAATTAATTAATTATAATTTTTTAAATGGCAGACAGAACATTTTAGTCTTTCAACAAAAGTTTATCAGCGTGAGTTTAGACATAGTGCCGCCAAAATTTTCAAAAATAAAAACTTGATTTTAAACTATGCAATGGTAAATGGTAACATTTATTTTATTGCAGACAATACATATTGTAGTCATAATTACAAATATTCGCTATATCGTCATGCAACAGTGATTACGCTGAATTTACCAACTGTGATATTAACTTACGTTTATGTTTTATTTACATAGGAATTTTTATTTAAGTTTTTACAGGTGTAAAATTAAAAACCAAAAGAAATAAATAGGTACCTATATACCAAATTTTTTTGCAAATTAAGAATGAGTAGGTACTTACGATTTAGGTATTTAATCAAAATTCAAGAGATGGAATTACAAAATATGGAATTCAATGAGAAATTTAACTTAAAATATCGATTCATGAATTATTTTAATCTTAACACCTGTAAACATTACGTCTAATTTGTAGCAACTTATTTTTTTTTTACAATTTATCTATCTAAAAAACTGTAACATTGTTGGTTGTCATCAAAAGAATTAAAAAAAACTCTTTTTAAAGCAATATTGTAAGTAGGTAACAGTATTGCACCTACAGCTTTTTCATATTTTCATTTGATTCTACTTAGCTACATTTAATTAAAATATGGCAGGACATCGGTCAAATTCGGATGAAGTCGACTAGGTATAGTGCCACCAGACTATCTGTTTAGTTGACAGCGTCACTAGTATTCGTGATCAAGTGTTATTAATTAATAATATGTTTATTTGTTTTGATAATTCGGTTACAACTACTTAAAGTTTGAATAGTAGATGCCAAGTTATTTTTAACCTGACAGACGCTGGTGGCACTATCAGTTATTGACAATTGAATATGAAAAATAATGTAGGTAAAGATATTGTTAAGTACATTTTTGTACTCATTAAAAATGATGGGTAAAATTGCAACAATTTATAATGTTTGTGACAAATCTGTTCAAATAATTATTAAATTAAGTTTACAAAGAGATAACGTACAATAAATTTTAATTATTAATTTATACAGAAATTCGGAGTTACATTTGTTTTGATTGAACAACATCGATAAGTATATTAATGGCCAGTATGCAGACGGACTTAAATATTTTTATCCTCATATTTTATGGACAGATTTGTTAAAACAAACTTTAATATATCACAATTATATTATCATTATATTACACACTAAAATTGATTAACTTAAATGGCAATTAATGTAGGATATTGATAATAGGGGCCTGTATAGTAAATAAACTGACTTACAAATTAAAGAAAATGCTATGTACAAAAGGCCGTATTTCGATTAATAATATCTTATATTAAAACATTTACAATTTTACATATTCTTAAAAATTGTTACATTCATAGTGATATTATTTTATTTTACTTAATATTAAGTTTTTTGTGGATACGAAATACTTTTACAATGTCGTAAAAATGACATCTCAACCAAAGTCGTTATCATGTCATGTATTTCATGAGATACTTTTGTCTCCAACGCCTGGGTGCTTAGCAGCCAAATTGCCTATCTTAAGATAAGCAGAACGATCTTGCCGATCTAAAAGCTCCAACAGAGAAATACTATCAGAAACTTAGATTATCCGCTGTGCATGACAGCGTGATGGTAAATCAGGTAGACGGGTCTTCCAAAGGTCGGAATCTGACAAAACCGTCTTGAGCAACGAGCATACTGCTGCCATCAGGTTGAACCACTTCATCCTGAGGCTGGGAGTATGACGCTTCGTAACTGCAGTTCCTAGGAGCTGGTGTAGGATACGGTCTCTCACTAGGCTCTTCCGAGAACCCGTAGAGATCGGTAGACTTAGGCCTATCAGGGAATCCGTTCCCCTTACCACGCTTCTGACTACCACTCGAGTTGACAGTCAGAGGCGAGTTTCTTCTCTGAGAACTTCGGACCTGACCGTCTGGGCCATAACTCCTATTGGGGTTGAGGGTTTGGATGCCAGAAGCATGGTACGACGCGTTCTCAGATTCGTAGTTCCCGTATTCGTCAGGCAAATGAGGCTGGTGGTAATGATGCCCCATCGAATCATACCCCATCGTCATGCAATTCTGAACATTCTTGTTTTTAGGGCGATGCTTTTTTCTGGGATTGCTATTCGTCCTGGCCGAGACTCTGTCGTATGACATGTGTTTGAAGTTGTGCGAGCTCCGATTAGAACCGCCATTGTAATTCTGGTTCTTGATATCTCGGATAAAATCGCTATTGCTTCCGTACTGGATGACATTGTATTCGTGGTCCAAGGGGTCGTCTCCTTGCAGAGATTGGATAGCAGGGTCACAGTTGGAGTAATGATCGTCCGAAGCTGATTCTATTCCGTTGTATCCGAGGTTCGGATGGTGTTTTATCAAATGGTTCGTCACCCCTTGACTGGACGCTGCGTTGCTAGATTCCGTGGAACTGCTGTGGCCAGCGTTGGCAATAGAACTGTGACCGGAATAGTTTTCTGTGCCAGAATTGGTGTCACAGTTACCAGTTAGGGTGTTGAGTTGGAACCTCTGATGGTCCAACACTGGCCCTGCGCAGCACGGATCAGGCATATTAGGGTGGTGACTACTACCTTCATAGATAGGCTTACCAGTTCTTAGGGTATACGTGTGGAGGTTTGTGTTTGTGTTGCATATAGCTGGATAGTCAGACTCGAACTGTTCATTGCTAGACCCTGCTGCGCAAGCAAAGAGATTCATCCCAGATATTTTGTTCCCATCTGCTTTCTCATTCTGCAACGCAACTATCCCGACTTTGAGACTTATCACCCAGGAGATAAGAGCTACTATGCTGATTTCTATCACTCTAAGCGATAGCTGGTACCCCCATTGAAGCCAATTGAACTTCGTCATGTTCACTTGGTTCTTTATACCAAAGATCCCAAAGATTTGTAGCCCAGCCATAAGAACAAACAGCAATGCTGTTGCTAAATTTATATGTATAGCTTGATACAAATTCTGGAAGCCATTGATGTAAGTATGGCTTTTCTTCTGCAGAATATCTTTCAAAGTTTTGTACACGTAGATGTAACATAGACCCAATACGAGGCAGACCAAGATAAATATGACTTGACAAGTCAGTCCAAGCATAGTGTTACTATTCTCGAAGATATGTAGCATTAAACAGGAGAGGACATGTAAGCCTCCACCAATGATGATAGTCCTAGGACGAATAAGACACGCGCAACACGTGTTCTTAAAGTTTATACTATTGTTCAAAAGGAACAAAATAGTGCAAGCGAATGCTATGCTGAGGAATATTTCAGGAATATGGAGCAAGATTTCACTAATGAAAATCGGCAATGAGTTATTAATGTTGTACGGATCGTAGCACATGTAAAATATTCTCATTAGACACACTAAAACTAATATCAAATGCAGAATAATGAAATAATATTGCGTGAAGAGATGCGTGAATTTGTTGTAAATAATAATTTTGAAGATTGAATACACAGCTAAGATTGTAAACATAACAGTTGCGAAGTAAATATGTACATTCCACGCAAACGACCAATTCTCTCCTGTCCTTTGAATAGGTTCGCTTTTATCCTTTTTCTTATCCAAATTTACATTAGCTAAATTATGATATCTTTCCGTAGACATTTCTGGATCTTTCAACTCGAAGCCTATAGTCGTAGCTGGTACAAAATCTGCCCTACTATCATTAATCTTAGTTGAGTACTGTAAGTTTCTTCTAGTATTCGTTTCTCCATCTACAATCAATGGTCTATCTAAATTGTTCATTTCTGGATCTAAAACAGCTAAGACACCTTCAGTGCTGGTATCTCTATTGTCTGATAGAGTGACTCCTGTTTCTTTTGTGATGAAAATGTCACTCTTACTGGTCCTTTCTTGGTTGTGCTGAGGTTTTGCAGTGACGGTTCTTAGGAGGACATCAGGGATATCTTCTTTCCTTCCATTGGAGCCGGAAAGGATCCGGGATATGGTTGGGATGTTGAGGGAGTTTGGCACGAAGTCTGTGAAGTTCGCTTGGTCGGTTTTGACGTCGTCTATGTCCTCGGGCTGGAAAGAAAGAAAATGTAAAACATTAGACACTGAGCTTGCCTGTTTAGCAAGCAACTACAATACGCACAACCGATCTTCGTCTGTCTGAAGTTAGGCTAAACGATTGCGCAGGTTTGCGCGAGTAGGCGAGATAGCACGATGCAACAAACTAAGCGAGTAGGCGAGGCAGCTCTTCAACGCTGTCTTCGTCTTTTAGGCGAAATCTAAAATGGGTTCAGTGCAGCTACTTCAGATAGCTAAAGATTGGTTGTGCGCATTGTACCTAGTTAGCAAGTAGACAAAGTTACTCTAATTAAAACAAAAGATCTAAGTGATCCGAATAACGGGATTAAAATCGAATGAACGAACAACATTTATAGTTATATTAGCATTATTAACACCTCACTTAGCCAATATACCGGCTTTCTGATTGACTCATCGCTTTGAGTCATCGCTTTCATTATCATCAGGGTCATCGGCTTGTGATCAAGAAATAAGCTTCATTAAACGTTACTCAAGCATAGATTCTGTTCCTACTAAAGTGGCGTTTTAAGTAAGTAGTTTTTAAGAATACTGTTTGAGGGTAGTTTCATGAATATAGTATAGATACTTATCTGAATAATGGATTTAAGGAACTGATACTGAAAAAGTGTCTGAAAGACTATCAACAACTTATACGACATAATAATAGGGTTCAAAATGTTTTTAAACTGTCTGATATGGCTGTCTAGTACCTAGACTGTGATGATTGCTTGATGACGGCTTTGTGATGCTATGTTTTTAAAGTGTCTGATAAGGATGTCTAATAATAGACTGATGATTGCTTGATGACGGCTTGATGATGCTATGTTTTTTAAAGTGTCTGATAAGGCTGTCTAGTAGACTGATTAGTTGGCTTGATGATGCTATATTTTCCTCCAATATCGTCATTTTCCGAAAGGAGTGAGACCTTTTTCTTGAAAATTAAATGCAATATATACCTTATGGCTAGGACTATTAAGTGCCTTTTTCTTCTGCGGCTCGATGCCGGCGGGGGGGAGCGGCGGCGCGGGGGGCGGGGCCGGCACTTGAGGGGAGCTGGTTTCCTGTCAAATTATATACAGGTTAGAAATAATAATCATAATCATAATACCAGGGACTCCGGAAAGGAATAACAGAGCTGAACAAGTATGGTCGTTTTTGGACTCCATCATAGGGATTCATACTACAGCGAAACGCAACCATAACGAAACCATTCCGTGAATTTCGTTAAAAAGTGACGTTTCCTACACTGTCGTTGGTTGTGGTCGGTTGAACAGCGGAACGGTTTCGTCGCGGATGCCTTTAGCTGAAGTATGAAACGCTAGCAGAGCTATGCAGAGCTGAAGAAGTAGGGAATTGTAGGTACAGTCAGCAACGAATGTCGATTAACAGTTTGATTTCAAAAAATTATATTATGTTTTCGATGTCTAAGAAAAAGTTAACTTTTCCTGGGAAATTATCAATATTTTTATGATTTTAGTCATAATGGTAGGAAATATTCAGCTTTGTAAAATTTCAAATGTCAATCGACTTTCGTTGCTGACTGTACCAAAATTTTTTCAAAAATCCAAAAATGCTGTTTTTCTTCAATTATTTGAAGGTTTTGGTTTTGAGTTTTTATGTTTTGTTCTTAGGAACCTTCAATCTACAATAGAAAAGGTTTCAGCCCTCAAGGCGGTAAAAATTTAACCCATTCTATAAGGGTGGTCGCACAGTCCAGCCGAGCCGAACGCGCCGAACTGTCAATTGAATAGAGAAAATGCTGATGACGTCAGAAGCGAGACGCATTTTCTGACGTCATCAGCATTTTTTGTATGGAAAAATGTCTGCGGCGCGTACGGCGCGAATAAGTGTGCGATCAGATTTATGTAGGTATTGGTCGTGAAGGAACCTAATTTTGAGACCCAGTAATCCAAATTATCCCTCCTTTTATTTTTTACTTTGTAGGAAACGTTACCTGTCCAGGTGGTCGGATAGGAATCCGCTCATGGCCCGCGCCGAGCGACGGCGGAGGGATAGGCCTTCGGTTGAGATAATTGTTCCCATCTGTGTTTGTGCCTGTAAATAACAATTCTAAGATAAATAACCGTCCTACATTAGATTAAAAAGACACGAGACATCATTGCGGCATCAAGAGTTAAGCTATTTTGATTGATTGACCTGTCCTAGGTTCAAATCCTGTCGAGCACCAATTTCTGTCCAATATGTATGTATGACAGTATCTTCTGGTGGTCCTGAATCCTCTCCTGTTTTCCTTCAACATTTGGAGGTACTGCATACATTTTAAGATAAAAAAAGTACGCGAGTGTCGTGGAACACTCAGTTGGAACGAAGCAAAGAGTTAGTTACTTTTCTATACTGGGAATATAATAAATTAATTGACAATTAGGTATCCTAGAACGCTCTTCCTACTAACAATGTAATAATGACTGTGTCGCATTTCGCACTGTGACGATTTGACATCTATGTACATGTGTCGTGACGGTAAAATGGAACAACATTTTTTTCCAGCCTCAGTCTTTTTTTTTCTTCGATACCGTCCGAAAAGGAACTTCGTTCTAAAAACTCGTTGATGGATACACGGATTTGAACTCACGATTACCACCTTAGAATCTTCCTCTTAATCAGCTCCGACTCCCTCACACAAAGATATTTAATTTATTGTGAATCTGTGTGTACCAATGTGTGATATGAGATGGTGCTAAGAACATACCTCTAAGTGTAGGCTTGTCCGCAAACGGGTTCTTATACTCAGGAGGTAGCGGGGGGGTGAAGAAGGATCTACCAGGGGGGGCATATGAGGGTACGGCTGCACCCCCAACCCCCGCCAATAACGCCGCTCCATGGTGCTGTGGAGGCCTGAAACAATAATAAAAAAATAAATAATGCTGGACTTTTGACACAACATCATCTAGCCCCAAAGTAAGCTGAGCTTGTGAAAAATCTTTTACTACATGTATACATAATAGTAAAAGATTTTTTAATTTTTTAAAGTGCTAAGCCACACTTATTAGGTATTCAAACTTCGACGGGATTCGAACCTACGACGATCAGACGATCATCCTAAAGCTGGATTTTAACCGATAAATATGAGCTTATCAAAAATGTTGATTGCGTGCGACGTCAAGTGATTTCGTGGCCGAGCGGTACTCCGGCTTTAGGAGGATCGTCTGATCGTTGTGGGTTCGAATCCCGTCGGAATCGAAAATTTTGATTAGACTTTTCATTTCCCAATAGTAAAATAGTTAAGAAACTCTTCAAGGCATGGAACATACTTTATCAGATCTATTAAGTTCAAGAATCTAGCTCTTATGGCTTCTAAGTGATCCTAGTTCTATTGAAAAGCTTTTTCTCCAAGAAAAATACGACTTCGACAAGCAAGTTCCTTAGATGTGTAGACATCTAGCTGGTTACTATCCTAAAGATAAAAATAAGTAAGTAATCAGTAAGTATTCAAAGAGATTATTTATTCAAATGGCTGCCTTTTGGCATGGAACAAAAGCATTTCGGACCGGGATCACTTAGACTAGCGATCTGGCTGAAGGTTATGGCTTAGCAACTTAGCCAGGGCTTTTTTAAAGTGCCTCCTGAAGCATGGAAGGGCATTTTAAGGTTTTAGTAGGTATATTGTAGGTTCATGACACAGCAAAATTCCCTGATTTGTTTCGCAGCGCATTTGTTAATGCGCAGTGCATTACCAAATGCAGTTTCAAAGGCAAAGATTCAGAAGAAATTCCATATTATTTGTGTTCACTGAAGTGCACTCGAAAACCAAATCCTCTTACAATAACAGCTCTGTAGAGCTTCATAAATAAGCTTTATCTTGGAATCCTTTCGTTCGTCTCAAGCGTAATGTAACTATCTCACAAATTGTGCAAAATGCAACGTATTCCCTGCAATTCGCATTAATGTTGGAATAAAATTTCAATAATAGCCTGTCCGGTCCAGATTTGTATCGGTTTAAACCACTCTTTTAAAAACGGTCGCCGCAATTTCACGTCTACATTTTTTGCTCAGCGAATAGTCGACAGGTTTCTGCAATTATATTTTAGGGTCAAAAAGCAATTCAGTAAGTCTTAGCAGTCGCTAGGATCACACGGAACTAGGTGATTCCTTAGAACAAAATAGAATTGTATTGTATTTTATTTTGGTACCAGGTCAAAAATAGTTAGCACGCCCAAAAATGTTTACCGATGGGGTCGTTCAAAAATTTATTCCCAGTGGTTTGCGTAGTGGGGTCGTTGGGATTTTGTATTCCCAACCACCACACTGGGATGTTAGTGTGGTCGTTGCGAGTTGTATTTTTATTTCCGACTACCCCACTAGTGGGGAGGCTAGTGGGGTCGATGGGAATAAACCTGTTTTAAAGTGTCTGACAGAATATTCGGAAACGCGTTTTAAACATTTTACACATTTAAACCGGCAGACATCCGCAATTTGTAGGTATAGCGTAGAACGTTATACAAATCGATGTACTTACTTACCTATACCTATCTGGTATGGTACATAACATACCTATAGGTGCTTAAGGTAAGTTACCACCGGTTATATAGCTGCTTTTAGAATTTACATACCTAAGCTTAAAATGCTCATATTTATATCGCAGCCAAATGGTTTAATCCGCCAGTCAATTAAGCGCCTAGCCATTTGATTAAACGGCGCCGTTCAACTAGCGCCCTGAATAATATTCAGCCGTCTGGTTAATTAAAAGCATTTAATTTAATGAACTGGCTGGCTAGATACCTAGGCTATTCATTTATTAACATAACCACAACATAACCTAACCAACTGACTTTGATTTAGAGAGGTCTGATAAAGCATAAAGTCAGCATTGGTAATTTGACGACTAATACGCCGTGCGTTTGCATCAGCGCGATCTAAGAATTGGTCATTCTTAGTTGCGCCATCTAGTTATGAAATTGGGTACCTACTAATTGCTACAAAAACCCATTCAACATTACTTAGAAATGACTTGGATAGGCAAGTCATCATCATCATCATCTCAGCCTGGTAACACCCACTGCTGGGTATAGGCCTCCCTTCTTTTATGCCAGTCTCCTCTATCTTGCCCCTCTCGCGTCCAAACATTTCCTACTAGGCATATAGTTAAACGTAATAGCTCCAAGCCATTTGCTTAATATCATTCAGGCCGCTAGTTGAACGGCGCCGTTTAATCAAATGGCTAGGCGTCGGATTAAACCAGTTGGCTGCGACGTTCACATTATGTAAGATGAAAACTTTTTAAATTGGAATATGAAACCAAATGGTGCAAAAAAATCATGACTTTGTGGATGCGTCTCAGCTCAGACTTACTTACTATCCCCAGAGCCGAGTTGGTCGAATGGGGTTGAACCTCGACTTTCAATCCGTAGGTCGTGGGTTCGAATCCCAGCCGTGCATCAATGGATTTTTCGTTTTGTTAATTTATGTGCGCTTTAACACGAGCTCTTAACGGTGAAGGAAAACATCGTGAATAACCCGCAGCTTAGTGAGCTCCACACGTATTGACGTCGTCTTTCCTGTGGGCGGCTAATTAAGCTGAGAGAATGGTTTAGGTGCTGGGCAAGCCTATTCCATCTCAAACAATGTCCCAGGCACTACAGCGTCCCGTTGAGTGTAGGGATATGTTGCCTCCTGACGCAGTATAAATCATCTATTAAAGATGTAAAGGCCTAAGTTACTATCCCCACTTACGAAGTATCTCATTTCACCTTATGTTCTGAAGGTGCTACAAAACATTACCTAGCATCTACCTATTTAAATAAATAATTTGGTCGGCCACAGATAATCAAATAACTCGACTCACGCAAAAAACATAACTTTTCCCTAAACACCAGAAATAACAAATGGATGCCACTTTGCCCTTATTTTATTAATGCGATACCTTACCATAAAACTCATATTATACCATGAATTATTCCCTACCCGTTATGCCTTGGCTTGCCAAATTACCGAGCTCATTTTATATAAAAACACAGAATAATGAGACTGTCGTAAATAGAGAATATTTTTTCCTATGTCACCGACCTAAGACGCGACCAATGTAAGAAGAAATGTCTTACCACAGTTATACGTAGGCATAGATCAATGGAAGCTTAGCGGACTAGCATGGAAATGACAAAAATTGGCAGCACTCCAAGCTCCATTCTGTTAGTTTTATTTTCTGTACGTAGACCGCATTTTAATGAGCAAACAATGGAAATAGCCGTGGGTAGAAGGATGGATATGTACTTATAACTCGCAGCTCAACCGAAATCGGTATACGTCTTTCAAGTCTTGGCAAAATACTTCGGCTCAACAGATCCAATTCCGTCCCAATCCAAGGGAAGACAATATTGTATTGTGGTTTATTACAATAGCGCTAAAGTCTCTATTTGAAAAGCGAAGCTGTGACAAACTGATAATATACATCAAATCCGAACCAAAAAGTCGTACAAGTAAAAGAAAACTCTAGACAATTCAATAATATATTGTTTCTTATTCCAATGAAGATAAAGTCTTTATTCATAAAACCGATCTGTAACGTAAACAGTACCTGTACATCGAATCCGTCTACGTCTTTCCGATGCTCAGAACCAAAAAGTCATTAAAGTCTAACGAAACTCAAGATCATGCAATATTAAAATGTGTTTTATTTCAATGGCGTTAAAGTCTTTATTCGAAAAAATGACGTATACAGATCCAAACAGATCCATCCATCCATCCTTCTCAACTCAGAAGCAATAAGTCACAACAGTATGACGATTCTCAAGATCAAGCAATATTATTTTGTGTTCTATTGCAATAGAATTAAAGTCTTTATTCGAAAAAATGACGTATACATATCAAACAAGATCCAATCCATCCTTCTCAATCTGTCCGAAAGGTCCGATATTTATATTGTGTTTTATTTCCTTACCAGTAAGGTCTTTATTCGAAAAGCTGACCTTGACTGATTGATTTTGATGTACGACGTATGTGTTTGACTGACGGATTGACTAATATCAAGTATGAAATTGGATTTTAACCCATTTAAAATAAGGGCTATTATTGAAAATCAGGTCATGCAAACAGCTCTACCGAGTTTACGACTGCTGCCACGTCCATCTATCGTGTTGTGTGTGGCGCTGTGTGTAGCTTCCGCCTTCCGGGGCAAGTTGTAGTTGCAACTTCCGTTATATTTCTTGTTGTAAAGCGTTTAGTGTTTAGCGTTCAATAAAATCACATTAATATTATTTATTATAAAATGTTAGTATTTATAAAAACTAACATAATTTATAGACTGGCCAGTGTAATTTAATGTTTTATATAATAGGACCAAAACTTGACTTGACCGGTCCTCTCTATGACCTAGTCTTCTACTCTTTGATTGTTTTTTTTTTATTAAGTTGACATTTCGTTTTTAAATTTAACTTAAGGTAAGAAAAATAAAATTACCTAGAAACATAGTTTAGAATAATAAATTTTACTTTATCAACAAGCTACAACACATTACTGATGGTATTTTTCTGATGAATTCTGATAAATAGTGCCACCTAGCGACATAAATTGTTAAACCAGTAAGCAAACTCCAAATACCGTTGATGGAACCACCTTTCTTTCATTCTGTACTTAGTACTTACGTAAAATCATAGATGGCGATAATGACTGTGCATAGACATTTATTTATTTATTTACAACTAACATCACAGATTGTACTAAGGCGTTAAACTAGCGAGATCAAATTAATAAAGAAAGGTAAAGGCAATAAAGAAAGGTAATAAATATAATATTAACTTTTCAAAACTCAAAATGATCGTATCTCGAGCTCCGCTATAGTAGAAACTCCACCTAGAAGAAAAAAGTAAGTAAAAAGCAGTTTTGATCTCAGCTTAATCTGTTTAGCAGTTTGGGCGTGAAAAGGTAACAAGCAGACAGAGAGACAGAGTTACTTTCACATTTATAATATTAGTAAGGATTAGTAATAGTAAGGATAAGGATTAAGGATGTAACGTGACGATAAGTATGACTATGATCATAATTCCGTTGAACTTTTTTTTATAGTAGGTAGCTGGCAGATACCTGTTTGAGCTGCGAATCAGGTATACATCGTGATTAAAATATACCTGATACCTGTGGTTCATGTTTTTTACCTGAGTTACCCATGGCTAAATGGAAAATAAAAGTTTTCTACAATAAACAAAACAACACGACATAGGTCAAATTCCCGCCAAAAATTGTGTTACTTTTCGTCGTTATCTTTTGACTATGCGTGGTATTCTTTCGCACAATGTCCTTTGCCCTAATGAATTCTTTATATCAAATAACAGCGGTAATATGTATTTTTTTTAAACCTGTTGCATGGTCACAAGAGCTCTTCGCATTATGCCACACGATTTCACTCACAATTTTTGTGAAATTCATTCAAAACGAAATGTTGTAACCATGTGCTGTATGAGTGCGGTATAATTACGGCGCAACACATCGACCTACATACGATAGTGAGTCGAGTCGAATGTTATGCAGTTCGTGTGAAACCAGCCGTAAGAAGTGAAAATATTTTCTAGGCCGTCAGATTTTACAAGCTAGCAAGTTACGCCAGGTTTAAACTCCAAAATTGTATGGTTACTCCTAAGTTACACCCGGCGTAATATTACACCACGTTTATTAATAAGGTCTCTGGGTTTGTAGTTTTTATAGCAAAAGTTGTAAGTCATACAAAACCCTATTTTAGAGATCAAAGTAATGCATACTTATACCTATCATAAAAACGAGTGAATCCAAATGAAAACTTCACATCCTTTAAAATTTTCTTAGTACAGCTACTCCAACACAGATGGCGCTGCTAGGCGCAAGACGAAACAGCTGAATGAACATTATTTTATTTATCTTATTTTTATAAAAGTAAATAAATAAATACATTTTTTTAAAGTGTACAATGGATCAAAATACAAATACAGAAAAGAGATTAAAATAAATGCACAACTTTATGTCTACTTCTAACTACTCGCCCATAGATGGCGCTACGTGTTCCAACCCAGGAACTTTAGCAAGCATTTTGCAACATTAGGTCTGAATAATAATGAATTCTAGATAGCACGATGAATAAGCAATTACATCACATCTAGACAGATTAATCTGTTAGCTCTGATGAAATTAATTATTTATTGCAAACAATTAACCTGGGGCCCATCTTGATCTTGCGCCAATGCATTGTCAGCTTATAAATTATTCATTATTATGCAAGACTATGTAGTTCGGAAGTAAGTAGTGATAAGGGTAGGCCTTTTCTTTTGAATAAATAGATAAAATTAAAATAAAATTAATTTATTTCAGTCAACGTGAAAAATATCTTCGTTGAACTGTAGCATGGTAGGTAAGGTTCATTCAGTCGACAAACGTGTAATTGACCTACTACCCTACCTATGTGCATAGGGCATATAGTTTACCTTAGTAAGCCTGCCTTACCGGGACTATCAAAATAGAGAATAATTAAACTAACTTTGACAGCTCAATGCACAACGCTATCTCAATAAAACCAACAATGTAACTACAGACAATGAAACTTCAGATTAATGATTGTCTCGCAACGGGGAATACTTCGGGAAAATCTGGAAAAACGCGGCAAAGATTTGTTTCTTTTTCACAAAGTTTGTTTCGCGCTATTTGTCTTGGCACTTCAAAATGGAACACAAACTGGATGGAAGTCTTTTGAGCATATTAATGACATGCACAAAAGACTTCCATCAGCTTTTTCTTAAATGTATCAAATAATATCCTTATTTGTAAGTAAGCGTAACTAATAGTTTCAATACATAATATTCAATTAGTTTTATGAAAAACTTAGGCCTTTACATCTATATGAGATTATTTATACAGCGTCAGGAGGCAATCCATGCCTACACTTAACGGGACGCTGTAGTGCCTGGGACATTGTTTGAGATGGAATAGGCTTGCCCAGCACCTAAACCATCCTCTCAGCTTAATCAGCCGCGCACAGGAAAGACGACGTCAATACGTGTGGAGCTGACTGAGCTGCGGGTTTCCTCACGATGTTTTCCTTCACCGTTAAGAGCTCGTGTTAAAGCGCATATGAATTTTACGAAACGAAAAATCCATTGATGCACAGTCGGGATTTGAACCCACGACCTTCGGATTGAAAGTCGAGGCACACGTTTTTTGTTTTATGAATGCTAATCATTTTTTTGAGTCATTTAGCTTGGAGGACTTACGTTTCTAATCAAAAGCTCTAATTTGATATTTGTACCCATGAATATAAATAAAAAGAAAACAATCAGAAATCTAAAGTTTTATCAGCTCAACTCGACTATGGCTTTCCTGTGTACAAATAAACAAAGTTCAAAATAATCTGAGAGGATATTACACCTACAAAGAATTGCCATATCGTTTTACACAGGATACTAGGGTATCATAACGAAAGAAAAGCAAGATAAAGTAGCTACTATAAGTACCAGGTAGGTACGTACTGCTTTATTTTTAGATACTCAAGAGTGCGAATGAGTTAACTAGGTGCCTCTGTCTACAAACTAGGTCCCTCCCTCCTCCCACCTTAGAGACATTGAATTGCACCATGACCCAATTCTTCATTTCCCTGACAAAGGAATACCCAACTTGTTTTTCCGCTGATTTTCCTGCTTCTGTACCGAAATTCATTTTAATAAGCACATTACTGAGCTTCGAATGTCCGGCCTTTTTAATAACGCGCCAAAAAAGCTCGCCATTTTTAGTGAAATGTCAAAGTCAGTGTCAAGTGCGTCGGTGACGTCTTCACGCGCCAAATTAAATCGTTCGCCGACCGCATTTCATGCGAAATAAACGTTTTGACAGCTACGAATTAATGTTTCAATCATGCTTAGGTGAGCTTTAAAAACGGTTGAGCCGCAAATCCGGCTGTATTGAGCCATGGCACCGTGAATGTATCGTTTTTTAATTGTTTCCCGTTGACGTTTTAGTTTGGATTGATAAATTGTTTGTGGTTTTGCTTTTTTGGATTTTAGTTGTGAGAATTTATTTGTGCGTTTTGTTGACACGTGCAGCTGGTTAGTTGTTAAAAAAGAATGTCATCATCATCATCATCATCCGCAGCCTTTTTCATCCTACTGCTGGGCATAGGCCTCTCTTCGCTTGTGCCAACTTTCCCTATCCTGCGCCAGTCTGACCCATGTACGACCTGCTGTTTTTATACGTATAATGTCGTCGACCCATCTAGCCGGCGGACGACCTACTCTTCTGTAGCCCTCTCGAGGGCACCACTCGGTAATCACTCTGCTCCCCCGGTCATCACCGCGTCTGGCCAAGAATGTCAAAAAAAAATGTCACTGTTGGTCAATTATAAAAAAAACTGCGTAAGTATATTCCAAAAATGTATGCTCCGAAACTAAGCATAGTTTTTCATTGTTGCACTATCTATTTATCAACGTAACGAAGTAGGTACTCATAAAGAAATGGCTTTACGACAGACAACTAACACGACAGAGTAAAAACTTAGGCCTTTACATCTATATTAGATGATTTATACAGCGTCAGGAGGCAACCTATGCCTACACTTAACGGGACGCTGCAGTGCCTTTGACATTGTTTGAGATGGAATAGGCTTGCCCAGCACCTAAACCAGCTTAATCAGCCTGGTCCACAGGAAAGACAACGTCAATACGTGTGGAGCTGACTAAGCTGCGGGTTTCCTCACGATGTTTTCCTTCCCCGTTAAGAGCTCGTGTTAAAGCGCATATAAATTTTACGAAACGAAAAATCCATTGATTCACGGCTGGGACCTTCGGATTGAAAGTCGAGGTTCAACCCCATTCGACCAACACGGCTCTTTCAACGGCTCTTGTAATTTTATTAATACCAATAAATACTAAACAACACGAATCGGTCTAATAATGAATGGACGAAGAAATGATTGAGCAATAGCTTTTCCCATAGCTTCCTAATTTCAAGATTCCTAACTTTGCGCCTAAGTGGCCAAGTTAAGTCGTTTAAGCATTTTTAAGCTCAACCGAAGCAGATTATAAGCACGTTTAATCGTGAGTTGTGCAACTTCGTAACGATTTACATAATTACTGCGAACAGTTCTGCAATCACAGTGTGTGCGAGCTGGCAACACCAATAATTTCAATGAAGAGTGATAAACCGGTAAAATGATAAACTGTTAACCGGTTTTTTAACACCATAAGCTTTATAAGTGTTTCATAATTAATTGACATACATACATACTTAAAATCACGCCTCTTTCCCTATGGGGTAGGCAGAGACCACGGATCTCCACTTGCTACGATCCTGACACACAACTTTTGCCTCATTCACTCTCATTACATTCTTCATACACGCTCGCCGGTTTAGGGTACTTTTGACCTGGCCCTTCTCCAAAATGTCGCCAATTTGATCCAAATTAAAAAATCCAAATCCAATTTGATTAATTGAAATCTAAAATAATGTCATAATTTCCAGAAATCTATGAGAGAACAATAAAATCTACGGATACAATACCTCCGTGCAAAGAGTTTTTGTCAGTGAACATAAGAACTTAAAACTTTTGAATATTACACATCTAGTTAAAAAAAAAAAGAAAGCATATTGATATCAACAATCTTCTATTTTGACAGGGCCTTATTTTTGGGTTGTAAATAGACGTTTGAGCGTACAATTTAATTACTAAGCCGATTTAAATTTTCACTTCAAAATTTATCATTTATTGATTTTTAGGACATGTTGCATAATTATTGTCAAGGAGAACAGACGTGCCACCAATCGCAGCGCAGCTACATCACGAATTGACTAAGTTATACAAGAAGCAACAATCAATTGAAAGGAAAGTCTTTATCGATTTTCTCGGGATTTTCATAACAAAACAAAAAAAAAATCATTAGATATATATTTTTTAATTAATTTTTTGAACCCAATTCCTGAATTAAGTTAGTTTAAAATGAAAGACCCTATATATCTAAGTTTATACTGTCCGAGGTATTGATTAATCTGAACAAGCTGATAAAACTCAGCTGTGCCATGAGATAAGTACGGATGGTGTAATTGTAGTCACGTCCTCAAACTTGGTTAATTCTTTACAAGGACGAGACTCCTCTGCTAGTTTATACCTGTCTATTCTTTGACAAGAATCTTAATTTTCGACTTGAATTTCCTTTGAATTTCTGATACTGTTTACTGAGTACAAAGCAATTTAAATTGACCAAGTCTTGTCATCAGAGACGGCTGTTTTTGAAGTTAAGAATATATTAAGAGTGGTGTTATCACACTACAACGCGTTTTTGTGGATCTTTATTAAAGCCGACTAATAGTATATTATATTTTATATACTTTTTTAATAAGCGTACCGGCGGCAGATTCGGCTGAGGATCTCAAAAGGCGCAAATATATAAATCTTGATAGGGTTTATATGTATAATATTTGAACCATTTGGGGTTGAGACCCTAGGTTCGTGGGGTTCTGGAGATCTCTGGATTTTTAAAATTCTTTCAGGGCGTCTGGTCGAAGCGACGCGTGATCCGAGAGCTGGCACATTTTTGGCTCAAAGGATCAGCATTGCCATCCAGCGTGATAATGCCGCCAGTGTTTTGGGCACGCTTCTGACTGACAGTGACCTGGATCAGTTGAGCTATCTATAGATCGTTTTTAACGATCCTTAGATAGCTGATAGATCCTGTTGTATTTTGTAAATATATGTAAATATGTAGTAGCTTAGTTTCTGTAAATAAAATAGCGTACCTAAGTAACACCTAGTCACAGAACGAGCTAAAAGCTAGATCTGTGCACAGACGTCTGTGTTAGGTATACCTAAGCGTATTAAAAATCCAATTTTTATTATTCCCACAGCTGGGACCCAGAATGGAATCAAACACAGTATCCTCCAAGAGCTATAAAAATTTAGTAATTAATTTTATTATACAAATATTAATTTCTGCTAAAATAACAAACTTTCTCTCTAATTTCGTGAAAGGTTAGTTTTAGAACATGAAGCTTTAATTATGATAAATTATTATTGTCTCTGTAATTATGAGCTGATGACGTCATGGGATAGGCAGCGAGATATTAGGGAGTAGATAAACACATAATTTTTCTTTTAAGCAAAGAATGACGGACTAAATCGTTAGTTAGGGCTCCATATCTACTTTGCCATAACTTTGTATATCCATACTTTGCCATAACTTTCTATGAAGGTAGGTATCTAATACCTACTTTCATACTTATATTATTGTACGCCCGATGGGTAAACTGTTGATACCTAATTAGATAAATACCACCTTTGAAACACAATTTGGAAAATATTTTTTTCTTATTCTTATAACAAAATGGTGCCAGTAAATAAAAGTAAGTTCGTATGACTCGGTGGCCAACTCTGGTGACGGAGTTTTTAGGCCGCCTTAAGGCCTCCGTCATGGCTCAACGACTTAAATAGCCGAGACCGGCAATTTAACGTGCCCTCCGAAGCACGGAAGCGCTCAGATGAAAATGCCACTGGCGGTCACCGAACCAGTTACATACCGTTTCGAACGTTGCTTAACTTTGACGATCTATCAGAGCTTATGCGCGCGTGGTCGTCTCTTCATATCATGGTGTAAATGGGACTCTTATTCAAACAATCGTCTGTTTGTCCGTCCATCTGTCATTTAACTGTCATTGAACCGTAATTAGTCACTTGAAATGAACGACTTCAGTATTACTAATTAGTAGCTGAACCTATGTAGGTACCTGTATTTATGGGTACTCGTACACTACTATTTTTTGATTACTTACCAGAAAAATTTTAACCGTGGTCTCGGTGTCTGTTACTGATCAAATTTATGTGGTTAACTAAAAAAAATGATAACCTCAAAAGGAGACGCGACGAGTGAGACATGGATTTTTGATAGCTACAGCGGTTTCACTGATTGGGGATGGTACGAGAGCATAGTATAAATGAGAGTCCGTACGCGATTGTTGTCTGTAGTACTTATTTGTACAGCTTTCTAAAAATGTTGTTCGGGTTTGGTTGAGTACAATCTTCGATAACTTTGTGATAGTTAAAAAAAAAAAAACTGACCATGCCATTATCATTTTCTGTATCTACTGCAACCGTCTTAAAATTTTTTTTGGTAGTCATGGCGTATGAAAACACTGATAATGTTTTCAGACTATCCCCAAGAGGCAGTAGACATTATTTCAGATCTTCTGTCTTTGAAGATTGGGTGACATATATGTAGATAATGTAGCTCAAACGCTCGTTTCATATTACTCGGCCATAAAATACGTGTGAATATAATATATAAAATAAATGGCTGGCCCAGACAGCGTACACTAGGTATATTAAAATATCACTCACATAGTCAGTGTTGTCTTTCGTCCGGCTCTTATGCAAAATCACCGATAGTTATTAAATTAGTACATTTTAAATAAAAAAAGCTCCACACACATATCATATACACTACTACATATCATTATTTTATCATGTTATAGGTACTTACTGTAGCTTTTTATATGATAATTTTGGCTTCTTAAAAACATAACGTCTAATATTAGTATCGAAAAATTTAGTGTTGCCATTTTGGCCACAACATTTAGATAACTACCGACTGCAATGCGAGTAGTCTAATCTTAGGCCTTTACGTCTATATTAGATGATTTATACAGCGTCAGGAGGCAATCCATGCTTACACTTAACGGGACGCTGTAGTGCCTGGGACATTGTTTGAGGTGGAATAGGCTGGCCCAGCATCTAAACCATCCTCTCAGCATAATCAGCCGCCCACAGGAAAGACAACGTCAATACGTGTGGAGCTGACTAAGCTGCGGTTTTCCTCACGATGTTTTCTTTCATGAAAAATCCATTGACGGCCGGGATTTGAACCCACGACCTTCGGATTGTAAGTCGAGTCACCCCATTCGACCAACACGGCACAAAAGTCTAAAAAAATTTAATAAAAGTGTGCTATAATCCAAAATATAACCACTGACCTATAAAGCTAGAGCATATAACGATACCAAATCCAAATAAAAATAACTGGTTATCCAAACCAATTAACCGGCTTTTATTCCATCTCTAGCATCGAAAGGTACAGCGAAGTGTGGAATTTACGGCAATTTTACGGTCCAGGACAGAGTCAAACAACGTGGAACAAACTTTTTTACGCATCTAAGTTAAAACGCTTTAAATCCCAGATTTACGATGAAGATTTCATTTGAGAAATTACTGAAGAGTGCTTTAAGATTCGTTGGGTAATTGGGTAATTTTGTTGACTGCGATTTGGCTGACAATCGTTAAAAAAACCGGTAAAACTAGAACACAGAAAAATAATTAGGTAATTTAGGTATCATCATTTTGTTGTCTTGACCCATCACTGTTCACTAACGAGAATGTTTTTCTTGTCTCTCTGTCAAAGAGATACGAACTCGCCTTTGGATTGAATAAACATTCCACTATGCCAACAGTTCTATCAGGGATGAAAACAACCGAAACATTCAAATCAACCACAAACAAATAAGTTTCAATAATGTAAGAGGAAAATGGATCCGCATCAGCGAAAATACTAATATCTAAATACTTTTATAAAAGTTTGTATATAAACTTCGGCATATACTTTCTACTTCACCCCACGATCAATCTCTGTCATCAATTGTACAAGTTTTGCGTTGAAAACAAACTTGAAAGCAGGTCAAGTGTGTGACGAAATCGTGCCAAGTGTTCCGTATAGAACTATGCATTTTTGAACCCGCTAACATTCGTATGTTGTTTTCAGATTTGAAGTTTGTTATGAATCTTGAATTTGGTTTTAATAGTTTCATATTTTTGTTCAGATGGAAATAATGAAAATTGAGCATCTTCAACTCTTTATAACGTGTCACTAGTTCTTTCGAACCAGAGTGGTGAAAGGATTTTAAGTGCGCCTCAATGAGGCTCCTTTCGTGCACTTGACACATGTTTTCGAACTTTGTAGTTTCTACGACATGCCGGTTTCCTCACGATATTTTCCTTCACCGTTTGAGAGTACTGGCATAGTGCACATAAGTTTTTCGGCGGAAAACTTATTTACCGGGATTAAACCCACCTAAGCTTTGAAATTGTATTATTCGTAATTCAGAGATCATATTTGAGTAGGTAATATTAATTTATATTATTTAAATAATACCTTTACCTTTACAGACATTTGATTAGGTAAGTAAACATTTTGAGCCAGCGAATATCATAGCTGTCTCTTGAATTTTCGAGGTTGCGGTTTCTCTCGGATAACGGATCAAGGACCGTTTTATCATTACAACTACATACCCCTAAAACTCTATGAGCATTGATTATCGTAACCCGAGAGTTATTTGAATGAAAAACTTTTTCCATCGACAATTTAGCAATTCGAAAATGTTTGAGTTCCGAATCACTTGGGTCAAATTACCATCTAAATTGATAGGGGTGAGAGCTATTTTTAATTACTTTTGTTGTAAAAGACCTTAGTATTACAATAATTAAATTTTATTAGATTTTATTAGTAAACGGCAGGGTTTTTCGTGATTATTAGATTTAAGTAGGCATTTATTACGAAGTTACTTTTAGTTACTTTTTAGTAAAAATTTAAGTTCCTAAATATAAAGACGACCTCTGTGGCGCAGTGGGCGAAGGCCCGCCTGCGACGCAAAGGTTGCGGGTTCGATCCCCGCCGCGGGACCAATGTTTGTATATGATCTACAAATATTTGTCTCGGGTCTGGGTGTTTCTATGTATAATATGTATGTATTTACAAACAAAAAGTATATCAGTCATCTAGTACCCATATCACAAGCTCTGCTTACTTTGGGGCTAGATGATGCTGTGTGAAAAGTCCAGAATTATTTATTTCTTATTTTTAAATTGAATAAGGTGACAGTGACAGAGACAAACGGAAACAGGCCTTTATCGAACAATTTTATTGTAGTGAAAAGGGCGCCTCAAACAATTTTTTTTTCTAGCACACCGTGACATGTGTTCAAACTTTTAATTTCTACAACATGATGCCGATTTCCTTGTGATGTTTTCCATTTGAATAGAATTTGCCTAGGTACCTTAGGATCGGCTTCCAGGAGACCAACGCTCTGAATTCTAGTGGGTATCAAAGCTTACCTAGGCTTGTGGTAAGTGGGGTTGCTGTTAGTCTTGAGGATGTCCGAGTTGGGGACGGACGTGGGCAGCGCGTGCTCGCGCTCCAGTTCTGTCTCATAGCTCTCTAGCGGCACGTGCTTGCCCGGTAGAGGATCAGCTGTAACAACAGAAAATACTATCTATAATTACGTTTTTTTTTTGCTTCGCTTTTTGTGCATGCGCCATTTTTAATTGTTATTTTTTGTGTAAAAAAATTACGTTTTTAAAAACCTATGAAGAAAATATCAATAGGCTACGACAGCTTAGAAAAGAGGTTACAATCATCCCCATTTTTCACAATTTAAAGGTGGTATCTATCTATCATCTATATCATATAGGTCATCTATCGCCTCATCATTCGAATCGCCTGAATCAATAGACTAGCCGCATCATAAATGCTGTGTGTAATGTCCAGCATTATTTATTAATTTTATTTATGAAACGTATAATAATAAACATGAATGTTTTTACTACCACGTTTTATACCTACTTATTTAAAATTAATGCATAAAAAGTTTTAGTTTGTAAAAGAGCGAGTTTTATAAAATGATAAGTGTCATGGCCGACTTTAAACCTAGATAAAACGAAGTATTTACGAGTCATGTTTATACTACTAATATAATAATTCAAGACAATTCAAAATTCTTTCAGGGCGTCTGGTCGAAGCGACGCGTGATCCGAGAGCTGGCACATTTTTGGCTCAAAGGATCAGCATTGCCATCCAGCGTGGTAATGCCGCCAGTGTTTTGGGCACGCTTCCGACTGACAGTGACCTGGATCAGTTGAGCTATCTATAGATATATATATGATATATATGACACACAACTTTTGCCTCATTCACTCTCATTACATTCTTCATACATGCTCGCTGGTTTAGGGTACTTTTACCTGACTCTTCTCCAAAATGTCGCCAATTTGATCCAAGAAGGTTCGCCTAAGCCTTCCCCTTCCAGCTGTCCCATACACACTTGCCTCATACACTTGCTTTGTCAAACGACTGTCATCCATCCTCTCTACATGCCCAAACCAAATAGACAATAACTTCAATCAACCAAAAAAAGTATGTAAAAATGAACTATGACAATAAACTTTTGCTCTAATACGTTATTTTATTCAAATTGTTTCTTAGTTAGGTAGGGACACATTTTTACGAGGAACCCTAATTCAAAAGGTGGTACAATACGCACAATCGTTCTTTAGCTCTCTGAAGTATCTGCGCAGAACCCATTTTTGATGACGCCTAAATTCGTGCTATCTCGCTTACTCTCTCTAGCAAACCTGCGCAATCGTCTATTGCACCTGACTTCAGAGACTAGTATACATAGTTACCAGACTTAGTATACATAGTTATTATTAACTTAAAATATAAAATAAATACTTAGGAGACTCGACAATTATGGAGTATCTTTGCGTTTTACTAAACAATGCATTAAAATTTCATTTTCTTTTTAAATTTCGCATTTAAATAGCATAAAAAAAAAAAAAATTCGCTTTCGTGGCTGCACCTCAAAACATTTATACCAATGCTCCAATTATAAAAGCCCGAAATAGAGGGGAAAGCGTTTTGTTTAACTAGCGGTTGGAAGCACGAAAGTTCGGGCTAAAAGCCTCGAATCCGGGACCGGAACAATTTAAAAAGTTGAGGAGTCCGCAACGAGACGCTTATTCTGGGGATATTTGGGTAATTTCTAACCGACTTTTCGGGTAATTTTCGAGATTCGTTTAATTAGAAAGATTGTTATATTTAACAGGTTTGTTTTCTCAAAGGCAAAAGCAAAGCAAAAAGATGCAGAATTACCTAAACTTATTAAGTTCATACACAAATGAGACGAAACATAGGTAGTGTACCTACTTTAGCTATTTAGGAGTTTAAATTAATAGAGAAACAAGTTTAATCACATTAGAATGGTTTTATTTTCCATTTTTCAATTTTTGATGTGTTCAAATTTTAAGTGACAAAATTTTTAAAACAATTGCATAACAGCTCACCATTTGTCACTGTCAAAACATTATTTATCTATAACCCGACCTGCACTGCACACCAAGGAGTATTTACCTAGGTATCACCAAAAAGTACTAAATAGGTACCAAAACGCTAACAAAATAGACTAATGATTTTGATATTTTCAGTAGGTACTTATAAAAATATTTTACTTTTAGGTAAGTAAGGTACCAACCTTAAAAAACTTGTTTAAAAAAGGAACCAGATATCTTGTTAAAAGAATGTTAGTGTTTCCGTTTTAAGAATTGTTTAGAAGGTGAGGAGTGTTGAAATACGAAGCCCTTTAGTAGCTATGTACCTATTAATTTTAGTTAGGTATAAACAATTTAAAACAAACATTCGTAATTAACTAGCAGGCTTCGTTTATGTGATACCGTAAAGGTTGAGCTGAGCGAAGGTAAACAATCTGAGGTAACGGAACGTTCGTTCTATAAACAAATTCGATTTTTTAAACATGGAACGAACGAACAAAACATTCATTCTCTTCATCTTCGGGCAGCATTTTTTTGCTAAGTCTAGTGTTTTTCGCCAGTGAATTTTATAATTATTTATCAGTCTCGTATTCATTATTATTCTAGCATTTATTATAGCTGAAATGTAAAAGGCTTTAAAATAAATGAGACTGTCACAGCGAGGCAATAACTATTTAATTAGAACAGAATTGAAAAAGTAAGGTTGCACTAAAAATTAATAGCCAACTTTAATTAAGCGAACCTGTATGGTTTGCTATTACCTCTAAAATAAAAGATAATTTTCCAAAACAACTCTGGCACAAGGCTCAGGCGGGTAATAAAGGTAGAACCGCAGTATTGAAAATTAGAAAGCTCTTAAAAGATAATGTTTGAAAGTAAAATAACAAAAAGACATGTTTCATTGACCACGCAATTTCACTAATGAAACTGGGTGATATTATGTACCATTCACATAAGTATACAAAGGCATAAAAAAAGTTTTATTTAAAAGTTATCCACGTTTATGTGTGTTAGTTCAATGGAAATGCTTTTATAAAATTTAAATAAAGAACAGAACGTATGTTCAATTTCACTTTACGTTCTTGAACGTTCTTAATTTAAAATTTCAAAATATGAGTTCGTGACTTTCGAATTCCGAACCCATAATTTATAAGGTCATCAAAATGTCACTGACACAAAACAATAACGGTCATTCAGTATCAAAATCTGGTATCAAATTAGCTATTTATTTGCTGTTCCCACAGGTTATCAAATTCAAAGTTCATAAGAACGAGATAGGCATTGTTCTTAAAACGTCAAGTCGATAGTGTACTGTTACTGCTTGCGATATTGTTTATCGCGAGTGGAGTCTTTGTTTGCCGACCTACATTCAGATTTTGACGTTAGTAGAACTGAATATTGCATGCGTAGAGAAAGCACTGGCCGTTTGTATTCATTTTAATTGCTACTGACAGCGATAGGCATTAGGGTCAGCTTCTAAATTTGAATTCTTTGATTGTTTAGAACGTGAATCGTGATTCCTTTGAATCATTTTAAAATTGGAATGTTCTTTTTTTATTTTGGCTACATAACTTTGTTAACTCGTTCCTTAGATAAATAAATAACGCTGGACTTTCACACAGTATCATCTAGCCCCAAAGTAAGCAGAGCTTGTGTTATGGGTACTAGATGACTGATATACTACTTTATATACCTACTTTTTGTTTGATTAGGTAGTAGGTTAGGTATAGATTTGTGGTTGAACACAGTAAATTATTCTCAGAACTAATAACAAAGAAAAACAACTCAAATACCGTCACGTAAACTAAAATCATCCTCAACAATGGCCAGGTAAAAACACGACGCTGTTGCCACGAATTTCCACGAGCACTATTATTTAGACCATTATCAAACGTGAGCAAAAAACGGTGTCAAGTGGGAGTCTGACTGCATGTCATCCTTTTTAACTTGAGTTTTGACATGACTCATTTTTTGCGGTTCACTAGCCATTACTCAGAATATAAATTTATTGATTAAATAAAATTGAATTAATTAAATTTAATTTCAATGTCGAAGCGACGCGTGATCCGAGAGCTGGCACATTTTTGGCTCAAACGATCAGCATTGCCATCCAGCGTGGTAATGCCGCCAGTGTTTTGGGCACGCTTCCGACTGACAGTGACCTGGATCAGTTGAGCTATCTATAGATCGTTTCTAACGATCCTTAGATAGCTTGACTAATCCTGTTGTATTTTGTAAATATATGTAAATATGTATTAGCTTAGTTTATGTAAATAAAGAATTATGATTAAAAGAAATAAAATGTTGCAGTTTATTGGAGTCTAAAAGTTTAATAGTTTTTTTTATGAGACCGTTACGAGCTCTGACAAATAGGACCGATGCAGTAGTTTATAGATATTCAAAGATTTCATTGTTAGCATTGAAAGTTGCGAATTTCTTTTCTCAACAATTATTGAGATAACAAAAATCTGAAATAACACTTTTTATCAAGTTTGCTGCGAACTTAGGTTAGTAAGAATTGAGTCTATGCCTGATCCTGAGTATTTTTTTACGTAGGTAATTATTATTTTTTAACCGGAAAAAGCCAGATACAAAATGATTATTCAAAAACCTATCTAAATCGCTGATTTGAAAGTAATTTACTAAAGAAAGCTATGTGATTATAAAAAAACCAAATCTTGGGCCACCTTAGCATAATGTAAACTACATAGTACCTAGTATATATGATTTGTGATAGTACCTACCTATTTAATATAATCTGAGTGAAGTGGTCTGGAATCCATTGTTCTCATAACATTCCTAGGTAGTATTACCCATATAAACAACTACCAATAACCAAAATGGCTTCCTAAGTTCCCACATACCTGATTCCGGAAACTACAATCCCTTATCAATTCCACCCTATATTCCCGTTGTCAACCTACAATGAATCATAGTGTATCTCTTGGGCCACTGAACTGAAGTCATTTGTTCTCAATTAATATCTTCCAATTGCGAGCCCAGACGGCCGTTAAGGGCTAAGCCCCAATGCATTTGAAATGACGGTTGACATTGACATTTAGTAGACAATGACGGGTGCGGCTGAATACTATAGATCTCAATTGGCTACTTTGTGATACGCATTATGTTTCGATAGATTTGAAAATGACAAGGTATACTGGCCGTAGCAAGTTTCTTAGAAATAAAAAAGTAAGCATAAACAATTTGCAAAAAATTGCGGTAGGAGCCGTGTTGGCCGAATAGGGTTGTAACTCGACTTTCAATCCGAAGGTTGTGGGTTCGAATCCTGTCCGTGCATCAATGGATTTTGCGTTTCGTAAAATTTATTATGTGCTTTAACACGTGCTCTAAACGGTGTAGGAAAACATCGTGAGGAAACCAGTTAGTGTTCTTATAGGCGGCGATGGGCTTGCAACCTGTCACGTATGGAATACTAACTTCTGCAAGATGTGGGCATGTATCAAATATGTGTTTGAACATGCCTCTGACTACCCCCATTAGACATCTTTAAAGGATCTGGAATAAGTAACATAAAAAGATCTGAGAGAATGTCTACCGCACCTTGGGGATACAGTCGTGAACCTGTATTCCAGTCAAAGGTTTAAGTTCATAGATGAAAGTTCCTAAAATCAATCCTTTCTCCATTTAATTTATTAGTAAGCTCTTATCTTCATTATTCAGTTATTAAAACTGGGCTATTCAATATTTTCGTTTGGTAAACCTGCGCTTCCACCAATTGCGCCCAACCGATATTAATTGAAGTGTTCCGGTTTTTTCGAACTGAACTATGCTGCGGTTCGATTGTTTTTGTTTTTATTTAAATTTTCGAGGCTGTGAAACAAGAGGCAATATTTATTAACGACTATTCGGTATCATGAAGCTATCGAGTATATAATTAATGAATTTTGTGAGTTTTCATTTTTCGAACACACCCTTTTTGTCATTATGCTCGACTGTAATGCGAAATACTCTCTTACTAAGTGTGTGTATAGTCTTTTACTAAGTGAAAACACAGAAAAAATCATGAGACTCGATTCAATTCAATTCAATTCAATTTCAATTCAATTTATTCAATAACAATTTCACAATTGTGTCTGAAAGTTGTACAAAAAATAGTAGTTGAAATAAATAGTTGAAATAGTGAATTAAAATCCTTTCACCACACTGGTTCGTGACACGACAAGAAGAAGAATGTAGAGAATATTACTCATCACAAAGCCGTTGTAATTTAGTATACTCAAGTGGACTGAAGCATTTTCAAGATTGAATCACAATCGACTGACTCAACGGATCGCCATTACATCCTAATGACAGCTGAATCACCGATAACGTTTAACGATTCCAATCGCTTTTCTATTGAATCGATTTCTTTTTTCACAGGCCTAATCTCCGGATTTAATAATGTGACTGGCCGAGGCAGAAACGCAACATTTTTAAAATTGCTTGTTTTCATTTCGAAAAAATGTGTTAAGTGTACAAAAAGAGCCTCTTGGAGGCGCACTTGAAATCTTTTTCACCACACTGGTTCAGTAAAACTATATGATACGACACGAAGCAGAAGCAAAAGGTCAAAATTTTGGCTTTGTTTCAGTTCATCATTCGAATCGTCTTATTTACGTTACATATGTTAGTGGTAGGTGGTAGTCAAAAGCCAAGTTTATCATACGTGTTTATGTATGAAGTAGGTATGCCAAGGGTGTCTTTGATATCAAACAAAGATAAGCCATGAATTCCGAGCTTATATTAGCATAGCAAACAAAAATATTATTCGCGAAATTTTCCTCTAGAGATCGTGAGTTCAAATATTCTTCAAAATTATTCAGCCAAGTGATGGAGTAGGTACGTTGGAAATAAGCAAGATCTCTTAAAGGAAGTGACATTCTCGTTATTGCTTTCACACTTTTCCCTGCTTGTATTTTTGTTTAATGTCAAATAGTTAAGTGACAGCTGTCAAAATTCTTTACGCCTATTTTGTGGCATTTTGATACTGAACGAAGTAAGCGAGCATTTGAATAAAATATGAAACGTCTTTTTTCAGTAAATACCTTTCAACCCAAATCACCTGCTCCAAGTGAGGATTTTAAGCATCACAGATAACTCAACCCTGAATAAATAAAGATATCTAGTCGGGGTTGTAGATAAGTTGGTACTGCTATGCATATACGCTTGCCAAGGTCGAAACTTGGTAAAATATTCGCTGTTGGCTAACCGCAGGCGCGAATAAGAAAGAAGATCATAAATTATTTCTGAGTTCTGCTTTTTTCTTATTTTCCAGAACAAAGTGCTTTGCGCTAAAACTTGAAATACATGGAACTGCAGTCTAGCTCAGCACCGCTAGACTTTTATAGAAAAGAATTTTTATATTCAGCAAAGCGCATTGCCCGCACAGGTAGCTCTTTTTAATAACAATCTCGCTTTCATGTTGCGAAAGTACAAACAGAAAAATACGTTAGGAAAAAACAAGATAAAACGCTGTTATCTATGGATAGCGATACTTTTGAATATGGAATCTGAACCCGAGCGATGGTCACTTTAAATTCAGAACACGCAACGGCAATTTTTTCGTCGAGAAACAAGAGAAAAGCGTCAAGCAGATACAACCAAGATCGCATAAAAATAAGCAAACGGGCACATTCGGGCATAAGTATAATGCTAACAGCAAAAAGCTGTTAAGAGCATAGCAAAGATAAGAAAAATACAGCATGTCGGGAACAGAGCAAGGCAAAACTGAACTTATTGAGTGGTAAGAGGCAAATTCTATTAGGGAAAGAAAATGCGCTTGTTTAAAATCTTCGAGGAAAATGAAGTAAGAACTCGTTGTACTGACAATACCTTTGTTAGCGCGCACCTCATTATGCTTTTGTCTAATGCTCTTTTAAAAGGTAGGGAAATCATCAGCTTTGAATTAATTTACGAGATTCTAGATTGCGCTTTTAGTTATTCAAAGGATAAAAGTAGAGATGTTTTTTAAATGAACTCAGGGAACGACTTGAAAGTTCGTTTCATACATGCATTAGAATCAAATTTAGAGAATTTCATAGAGACAGTAGAGTTAGAATATACAATGTAGGTAATAACCGTTACTTTTCCATTTATTAAAAGAATATTAAACGCCTTAGTAAAAACTTTGAGAATATAAAAATGGCCACTTAAAACAACAATTAAAGTCAAATCATAGACAACAATAATTTCACAAATGGAACGCTTTGTATTAATATTCGAATTCTGAACGCAAATTTACATTCACAAGGAAAGTTAGCAATTATCCCAGAGGAAATTTTTGAACGTGTTCCGACCCCGGCCTCTGTGTGTTTGTCCAATTTTTGCCTCCAAAATTAGGTCGTGTGATAAAAACTTGGATAATTAAGGCCCGATTCGATTTTCACTGTTAAATTTGGGAACGTAATTTGTTTTACGAATTTTAAATTGATTTCATGTTTTACTTTGCAAGTAAAAAGTGGATCAGTTTGTGCGCTGATTCATGTTTTTGTTTTAATTACGTTGCGAAACTCAATTTACGCTCGAAAATATGGAGAACAAAAAATAAATTGAATTGGAACTTAGGCTCGTATCATTACCTTGCCCAAAAAGTATTCTGGTTAAGTACCCCGAAGTTGAGCAGATTGTCTGTAGCAAAAAATAAGACAAATGGCGTAAGCCCCTAAACTTTTATTACCAAAGCTCGGAGAATGGATGACAAAGACGTTATATTCAAAGTTAGTGTATTGTAAATTGTAATGAGCATGAGTCAGCAAGCAACTCTACACAAATACAGTGTATCTTATGGTAGAATGCGTAGCTACGCTCAGCCAGCGCAAACAAAACAAACCTCTATATAACTTGAGTTTATCTTAACGCAATTCAAAAAGTTTAAGTAATTATCGTTACTCGTATATTCAGGGCAATCAAAGTTGTCGTGTGTAGTTTTTACGAGTTTGAGCTCGTGGTGGGAATGTTTTGGCGGTAAATGGCGGGGTGGTGAGTTTCTAATGTTCTGTCATTTTAATGGCGTCTTGCTGTTTATGCTGAGTTTGAATTTTTGAAATTAGAACGATGGAACTGCCGCATTTTTAACGATAAAGGGGGCTATTGTGAATGTCGAGAAAGATTATTATGTATTTATAAAATTTTTTAAATTCTTATTAATAAGCATAATTTTATGGAGCTTAAATTAAAAAAATAAAGGGTTTTAAGAGTCGTTTGGAGAATAGAGCCGTAAAAATTTGGTACTTATGTACAAAAGCCATTTAAAATTTTTAAGTAGGTACAAACTTTATTATAATTAAAGCTGAAATTTGACTAAGTACATAATAATATTACCCTCCCGCGTGTAATACGAAAATTTCAAAGAACGTATTACGCTTGAAAACAAAACAACTCGAAAATACTTATTAAATTACGTCGAAAAACATTAACTTGTTATAAGTTTAACCTCTCAAGTGAGTTACAATTAAATCTGATTTCAAACGATAACAGAGTTGTGGAAATTTCATTATTTTATAAAATAACTAGCTGGTACCCGCGACTTCGTCAGCAAAATAACATACTTGAAAACCTCTAAATAGAACTGAAAACTACAAGAATCTGCTGAAACTTTTAAAATGCAATAATAGCGCCATCTCGGCCTCAGCCATAGGTTAGCAACGCCATCTAGTTGCCTTTAACTGCAACTTCCAACTCCCCATACAAACTTTCAACCCTTATTTCACGCGCTCCATGATTATTTTTGAAAAAAAAAGCAGCCTATATCCGTCCCTGGGACATAATCTTTATCCATTTCATATTTCAGCTTAATCTGTTCAGTGGTTTAGGCGTGAAAAGGTAACAAACAGACAGACAGAGATATTTTACTACATAATAGATGGCGCCACAGGAAAAATTAGATCGCGATATCGTTGCGTTTTGAGCATCGTAACATATAAAATAAACACGCTAATCTTCTAATTTTCAGCTTTATAATATTAGTATGGCTAGATTACTTGTAATTGTACGAGTAGTTTGTACCTGTTCGGACTTGTTTGGGTTGAGGGTTATCAGGGTATGCTGAGTTTAAGTGGACGATTAAATTGATTACAATATCTTGCTACAGAATATACATAATCTGTGTTTTGTTCATGTTGCAATGATACTAAGTTGTGCTACACCTACGTGTTTCCTGCGGCTTTGCACACATAAATAAATAAATAATGCTGGACTTTTCACACAGCATCATCTAGCCGAAAGTAAGCAGAGCTTGTGTTATGGGTACTAGAATGACTGATAAACTACTTATATACTTTTTGTTTGTAAATACATACATATTATACATAGGAACACCCAGACCCGAGACAAATATCTGTAGGTCATACAAACATTTGTCCCGCGGCGGGGATCGAACCCGCAACCTTCTGCGTCGCAGGCGGACCTTCGCCCACAGCGCCACAGAGGTCGAAACATGGAAACAATATTCCAGATAATCTAATCTATACTTGTTGCAAGTTAATATGTCCACTGGTTAAGGCGTGAGTGAGACAAACATTTTGTCAAACTTACTTAAATACTGAGGCTCGGTATCAAACCACTACACCAATTATCCTTGAATCCTTGAATATATATGTGTGGAGCATAGCTCTCTATGGATGCGAAACTTGGACTCTGACACAGCGGGATAGAGAGAAGTTGGAGGCTTTTGAAATGTGGTGCTGGAGAAGGATGGAGAAGTTTAGCTGGACGGAGAAGGTTACCAACGAGGAAGTGCTGAGCAGAGTTGAGGAGAAGAGGGTTTTGATGAACACCATTCAAAATAGAAGAGGAAAAATGATTGGACATCTTATACGACATGACAGCTTTATCAAGAACATCATAGAAGGAAAAGTCGAAGGAAAACGAGGAAGAGGAAGGCCTAGAATAAATTTCATGAGTCAGATAAAGGAGAAGATCGCTGTCATATCGTATAAATAAGTAAAGGAGACCGCATTGGAAAGGGAGAGGTGGAGGAAGTTGCATCATTGCACCGACAAGAGCTGAGCTCTTAAATTTGATGATGATGATGACTTAAATACTAATTAAGTAATTACTTAATAAAAAGTAAGCTTAGCATTATCGGTACTTCAAATAAAATAATTACCAAGCGATCTAATGCATAAAACCCTTGATAAATACCAACGCCCTTAACGTAAAAAACCGTTATCCTAAACAAATTTCGTGTTACATTGACAAAGTTTGTTCCTATTACGTCTTTAAATTATCATATTTCAAGAAATAAAAAAAAAATCTAAATCCCCTGAAAAAAGTGTCAAAGACAACTTTCAAAAGTATTAAATTCCGTTCAGCCTCATGACTTTATAATTCTAAACCAACTAACTTTAAGATTGTTTTAAAACAAGTCACGGAAGCTAGGGATAAGCAGGGTTATTTCGTTCAAGATGTTACCAAACTATATTTAGACGAGGAAACTGTTTTTATGCCGTAACTAAGTGCTGTAAGTTTTGTAAATAAATTGTCTGTGTGATTTATACCGCCATTTTAAGCTATGATTTGTTACGGATATAATCGGAAGTAATAACGCCGCCATCTTTAATATTATACATGTCCACAAATTCAAAAAACGAATGCTGTTTTTCAACCGACTTCAAAAAAGGAGGTATGTTTTTTTTTTTTTTTGTATCTTGTTACGCGATTGTTCCGCCATTTGTTGACCGATTTGCAAAATTCTTTTTATGTTTGAAAGGGTATACTCCAGAGGTGGTCCCATATAAATTTTATTCCTGAGGGATTGATAGTTTCCCCGTAAAATTCTAAACACCTTCCCTCCTAGCCATGTCACAAATAGAAATCGAATAGACAGCTTGACCCTAAGTCACACCGCGTTTCGAGTCAAACATTGAAGTCGGTTTTTTTAAAACGTAATTATCTTATTTCAAAAATGTTTGTGAAAACCCTAGCGAGAATTTGCGGGAAAGGAATTCTCTGTTTCAAATTAATAGGAGTGATTCTGCTTGCAATTATTTGTAACATCACAGAGTTTCGTATCTTTTGCACGTAAGTTTCGGTAAGCAAAATACAGAACTGGCAGAATGCATAAACCATGCGATGCCACTGACCGAAACTAAAAAGTACCACTGCATTATGACACGGACTAGCGTTCGAATTTCAAATTTCAAATTAAACTTTCGGAAGCCCGAAGCAATACCATATATCTGATATATTCATATTTTCTGTTTTCATTTCGGAAACCGTAATATTGTATACTTACTTACCTTTTTATTACGAATTTTATTCGATTATGAAAATCTATGTGTCTACCTAATTATGCGTTATTTTAAGTAAGTAATGATTTATTAAATTAAATACCTTTATTGGTGTAATCACTACGTTCTGCAATGGCGGCCTTTAGACGCACATTCTTTCGCGAGGGATAGAACGCGTAGCTTCAAGCTTCACAAAAATTATCACTCGCGATTGCGCGTACAGGCTTTCCCACACGATAGCGTTTTGACAAGAACTAACGAGTAATCGCGCGCGAAAGGACGCGTAGCATCAAAATTATCATTCGCGATTGCGTGCAGGCTTTCCCGCGCGCAATCACTCGCGAAAGATTGTGCGTCTAAAGGTTACTAAACATAAACTTGTAGGTATGTCCGTATTCAAACACAGATACAAACAGAATCGCTTTATATTATACCTATTTCAGAAACCAACTTTATTAGTTTAGTTATGACCAACATGAATTCCGTTATCAGAATAGACTTGACTCATCCAAATGCGCTTTTCAAAATCTAGTTAACATCATTTCTATCCCTATAGGCCGTGTTGGTCGAATGGGGTTGTGCTTCGACTTTTAATCCGAAGATCGTGAGTTCAAATCCCGGCCGTGCATCAATGGATTTTTCGTTTCGCTTCACCGTTTGATACTGTAGTGCACTTTTTTTGATAAAAATCTTATTGGTACACGAACAGATTCGAACCCACGACCTTAGAATCCGTAGGCAGATCCGCTCAGACCATTCTCTACTCACTCTACAAAATGCAATAGTAATCTTTAAAAGGGTTAGGTACTTCATCTGCGTTACAAATATTTATTCCCCACATCGCTAACTTTAATCTTTTAAAACGTCTTTGCTTTGATCTTCAATGTAAAAGATTAATTCACAAGCTGAGCCGACTAAGGCTCAATCTACATTGAATTGACAGCGACGCGACGATCATTTTTAATAACAAGACATTATAAAGAACAATGTTATCCCACTCATATAATAAAGCAGAAAGTTTGAGAGTTAGTTTAGATGTTTGTGTATCAATCACGCCTAAGCCAGTGAACCGATTTGGATGAAACTTGGAATAGGCATAGATAGTGACCTGGAATAGCAAATAAGCTATTCAAAATGTTGGTACCACGCGGGCGAAGCCGCGGGCAGGAGCTAGTAAGATATATTTACGCTTGCGCCGACGCAAGACTGCTCGCGAGGCTGCTCGACATCATCATCTTCCTACCCTTTTCCCACATTATGTGGGGTCGGCACAACATGTGTTCTTCTTCCATTCTCCTCTATCAGCCGTCATCTCAACACTCACTCCTTTCTTACTCATGTCATCCTTTACACAATCCATTCATCTTTTCTTTGGCCTACCTCTACTCGTAAATCCATCAACATTCATACCAAGCACTCTCCTAGTTACGTGACCTTCTTCTCTTCTCATTACATGCCCATACCATGCTAGCCTGTTGCTCTTCATCTTCTCATTCACTCGCGAGGCTGCTCGACATTATATCTTATGACATTGTTCTTAAGGTTTATAATGTCTTGTTATTAAAACTGATCGTCGCCTCGCTGCCAATTCCATGTGCACTGAGCCTAAGGAGAAAACTTACAAAATCACTTCTCCGTGCCTATTTATTTTGTCTATGGTTATAAACTTTTTTATGATGGCTAGGGGTAGTTGTTCAGCTAATTCTGTTTTAGTATAGCTGTTAAAGAGTTAAGCTGGTAGTTAAGTTTAACCACGGCTGTAAGATTTGGTTCAACGGGCAATTATTTCATGTATTTTATTTATGGCATGTCTTACAGATTCTAAATTCAATGAAAGTGCAAAAAAATACTTCATTCAATTAATATAGGAATAGGGTACCTACCTACTTAAAATTTTTGTAAAATATTTTTTTAAGAACCTAAATTTCAATTTAAAATGAGCCAAAACTACCTAGAATTAAAATTTCTCCCAGGTGAAAATTAATTCGCAGAAATTTTATTTAAAATCCAGTCTTTAGTCATAGCATTATAAAATTCATTTTGAATAAAGAATTTTATTAGAAAACATTTTTAAATCACGTCCGAACGACCACAGAGGCGTTCCCAGCCGCCATCTTGGATATTAACTTCACTATTCATTCAAATCGTGCAAGCAGAATAAATAACTTCATAGCTATGTAGGTACTCGTATATTCTAAAATTTATTAAAGAATCTTTAAAATATTGTTACTTTTAAAGCAATAGTCATAGTTTATCGGTAACAAACAAACAAATATTTTATAATTATATATTACAATGTGACAGGTTGAAAGCCCGTCTCCCCCAAAGTTAAGCAATATCAGACTGATGTAACTTTCGTTTGTTTATCCCCTACAATGGCCACATGGCGAAGTTTGTTATGACACCGTTTAGCGCTTTTTTATAGGTATTCCGAGATATGTCAGTTTTCCGGGTGGCTACTGAGTGTATAAACAAATCTGTCTACGGCATTTTATGGGGCTTGTTAATGTCACGCTGACAATGTGTGGTCTGACAGTTTGTTGTTTCCTTGCGTGGTCAGCGTCCGTTTAATTTTTTTTAGAAGCGGGCTAAGGATACGCTATGTAGGTACTGACTGATGTGTCAAACGCAATGTTTGACATATAAAAGTAGAAAAAAATGCAAAATAGTCTAAGTAGTGTTTTATACAAAGCTTTTAAGCTGGCTTCAAAAAGAACGAAAAATGAAAAGTATTAAGTAGGTACTTTAAGCACGATTAGGTATAGTAAGTACTTAGTACCTAAATCTAGCTTTGAGTATAGTGTATGTATGTAATGTCTAGGATAGGCCAGTTTAGGTTTTAAAATTAATCTTTAATAACAGATAGAATTGTCAGACTAATAAAAACATTGAGTAAAATATGTGCTCAGAGAAAAACAGGTACCTTTTGACGCATAAAATCATTTTTCCCTCATAAAAACATCACAATATAACGAATATATTCCGTATACACGGTAGCATTTTTTGTTAGTACCTACATCAAAGACGGATAGCGAATGGAGTTATGTCTTCCTTTTGTTTATAGAAAAATGGGTCATAATGTTTTTTCTTATTGTGTTGGGAAAATGTAATTTACTGAGTTGGTGCGTTACTTTGTCGAATGGTCGATTAATTGATACAATTTAACTAGTGGGTACAGTCAGCGTCACCATTTGGTAACCCCCTCTGTAAGCAGTGGCGTAGCTACCGGAGGGCTAGGCGGTGCAGTGCACCGGGCCCCCAAGCTCAAGGGGCCCTCGGACTCTTGAGTCAGAGCCCGAGAGTCTGGGTTTCGGAAACTATAGGCTATTATTATAAATTAAGTTAGTTGGTCTCAATCGACGCTATTTCCCATCAGGAACACTTTTCCCAAAGAAGTCTATCTATCTATCTATACAGCCGGTAGCACCCACTATTGGGTATAGGCCTCTTCTCTTTTACGCCACTCCTGGCGGTCTTGTGTCAGCCGGGTCCACTGTTCTCCCACCGCCCCCACAATGTCGTCTGACCATCGGGCATGTGGTCTGCCCCGAGGCCGCCGCATATCTCTTGGCCGCCACTCGGTAACCGCCTTGGTCCATCGGTTGTCGTCCCGTCTGGCCAAGTGCCCCGCCCATCTCCACTTAAGCCCAAGGTAGTATGCCAAATAAAATCGTAGGATTTTACAAAAACAATCAAAATACGTTTACATTTTGCCACACCCATATTTTGACTTGATAAACCTAAACCGATCAGTTTTTTTTTTGCACCAGGGCCCTTGGCTACCTAGCTACGCCACTGTCTGTTAGGCGGTTTGTACAGACCTACTACTGCAGGGGGGTTAGTTGCGCTAGCGAATAATAGCGGATAAAAATTATCGTTTAAGTAATATAACTTGTATGTGTGATACAATATATTCCACAATACAGAACTCTGTGATCTGTAGCCCTTAAAATTATTTGTACAGTCAGCAACGAAAGGACTTTTTAAAATGGCTTTTGTTTTTGATACTGAACCAAGAAAAAAATAACTTTTCTTGGGAAATTATTATGAACCAAGACTTTATCTTCAAATATTAGTAAAAATGTTGGTCATGCATGATGTTACTTATGGATTTGGGAAATATTTATATTTGTGAAACATAAAATGATAATCGACTTTTGTTGTTGACTGTACCTATTCTACTATCATTGATGAACATAATTATTTAAGAATAAGAATATATTTATTTGACACACACAACACGATACAATGAAATTAAGAACATCAAACATTTAGAGAACACGAGTAGGTACAAAGTAACAGAATTAAAAATAAACAAAAATAAAAACAAACTACCTATGTCCTACCTATTTTTATGTGTATATTTAAGATCAACGAAAAAACACATCCCACACAATCTCAGTAGTTCGTTACCCGTAGTAAAAATATTTAGTAGTTCCGCTACTCGGCAACAGATGGCGTTAGCAGTAGCAGACGAGCGCGCTCGCAATTTCGCCTAAGCGAGATTTATTAAAATTGCAAGTAATATGCCTGCCAAATTGAATCAGGAGAAGAAAAATAGTCTTTCAAATAAGTTCAAAGGTTATGGGAACTGAAGGTAAGAAACGGAGTTCGATAGGAATTTTAATCCATACTAAGATTATAAAGCTGAAAATTAGAAGATTAGCGAGTTTATATTTTTATTTATTTCAAAAATAAAAACACAGCCCAAAACGCAACGATAGCGCGATCTAATTTTTCCAGTGTCGCCATCTATTATATAGTAAAATGTCTCTGTCTGTTTGTGACCTTTTCACACCTAAACCACTGAATAGATGAAACCACTGAATGTGCTATGGATAAAGATTAAGTCCCAGGGACACACTTAGAATTTATTTTCAAAAATAATCATATTGTATGGGGAGTTGGAAGTAGTAGTTAAAGGTAACTAGATGGCGTTGCTAACCTATAGCTGAGGTCGAGATGGCGCTATTATTGCATTTTTTAAAGTTTCAGAAGATTCTTGCAGTTTTCAGTTCCATTTATAGGTTTTCAAGTATGTTATTTTGCTGACGAAGTCGCGGGTACCAGCTAGTAATATTATTGGAGTTTGGTAGGTATGATTTGAAATACTACGCAATGGTTGACATTATTTAAGGACCAATATTTGAGGAGCTTATGTTTGCTCGTTTTTGATTACAATCAGCGTAGATATAGAAGTACCTAGGTACCTATATCATGTCAGTACCTATGTTGATTTTAATTAAGCGTAAGTTAGGTACCTACTGTAATAACTGATTTGTAGAAGGAAGATAAATTCGACCTTAGTTTTGTAGAGTACAAAAATAAAGACTAACCTACCTTAGCTCAGAGTAGCTAAATATAGGTATCCATGTAAATAATGTTTGAGTACCTAGCAAGAAATTACCTAAAATCCTAATATAAAAAAATGGTGTATTTCTTTTTCGACCCACAGGTTCGTCCCACAAATATTTTATTTCTGTTTCGTACCAATATATGTCGTGGTTTCGACCCGCTACAAAATGTATTAAAATATTTTTCCGTTTCGACCCACAAAATATTTCTGTTTCGTCCCACATCAAAAATAATAGATTTGTACAGTCGAACTAAAACTTTAGTAGATGTAAGTAAATATTTTATAAGAGTATAATTTAGTTAGGTAGATTCAGTTTCTTACCAGGTTCAACAACATAGCAAAAGCATTATTATTACTAAGTAATAGGGTACCCTTTCTATTGTTTAGAGACCAGGTAAAAAATATTTGCTAGAGCCACTGGAGAAAAGGGTTGCGATTGCCAACGTGTGGTAGTAGTAAAAGAGAAAAGAGTACTTATCTTTGTTTTTTAAAAATTGTCACTATGATACAAATTTACACTAATCAGTTAAGCCTAAGAAAGCAAGTGCGTAACTTCGGTGTATACAACAGGGTTTTTTTTTACAACAAAAAAATGCAAGAGCCCGATTCAACGCGTAATAGTGATATTATACTTTTATTTAACAAAATCAATAAGAAATAAAGATGTATTGGTGTGTGAAGGAAGGGAATTTTACCAAAAGAGAGTGAATAAAGACAATAGTTCAATAGTTTGGCGGTGTGCTAAAAGAACTCCTTTATGTTGCGGTATAGTGAAAACGCAAGATAAATTAATAATAGATAGAACTGCACATAAAGATCATTGTCAGGCTAATGTTGCGATTGAATAGAAAAATAACTGTGAATTTTACAAAAAAAAAAAAAATCTCGTATACCTCGTATAAGGTATGTCAATCATGTTGATCTCTTGTAAAAGTAGAAAAATAACTGATTTTTACTAAAAAAAAATAATGTTTAAGGTTAATGTATTGTATTATAGTAGAAAGATAACTGTGATTTTACTTAAGAAAAATATTTATATTTACCTCTATTTTGATATTGTGTTATTTTTAAGCTATATGATATATATATTTATTTATTAAGATATATGTTTGTTTTATTAATGCCGCCAGTGTTTTGGGCACGCTTCCGACTGACAGTGACCTGGATCAGTTGAGCTATCTATAGATCGTTTCTAACGATCCTTAGATAGCTTGACTAATCCTGTTGTATTTTGTAAATATATGTAAATATGTAGTAGCTTAGTTTCTGTAAATAAATAATATAATTAATATTTTTGTTTTAATTAGATATTAATGTTAAACATCATTATTTTATGTTCTAAACGTATTTATCTTGTCTTTATATTAGGTACCTACTACTAAGTATTCTAAAACTGCAATTTTAATAATGTTGTTATTTGATTAATCTATTTTTAAACAAGTCTCACGCTTTTAGTTTGACTGTACCTAGAGGTACCTACCTTGCCATACTTTGTTGAGTTAGGTTCTTTTGCTTCTATGTGGGTCGAAACAGAAATCAAAAAATACGGCGGGACCAAACGCAAATTTTTTTTATTATTTTCGACTTTTGCTATGAACCTGTGGGTCGAAAAAGAAATACACCAAAAAAATCATATTTGCGCTCCTATTTTTTGTCTATAAACTCGTAATAAATAACTTTATAGTCAGTAAAAATAAAATATTATTTGTACCTACTTCAGAAGGTTCAAAACTACTTTGATGTAGGTAAGTAATACATATAATTCAAAGTCAAAGTCAAAGTCAAAAAGCATTTATTCAGTAGGACCGCTGGGATCATTTTGAAACGTCTTAAAACTAGGTGATTCTACTCCTGTTCCTTCGCGACCAATACCGTGAAGAACCAGGGCAACAAACACGGTTTGGGGCCTAGCTTTTTTTAGGTGATCCTATTACTATTATTATATTACTAATTACCTATAACTATTACCTATTTGCGCTGCGTAAAAAATAACGACGATAAAATAAAAGAGTATGGTCAAAATCAGAGTAATATGGGTTCAAACCCTACAAATGCTTGCCCTTGCTACAAATACCAATCCGATAAAAATAAAACGAACGGAACTAAGTCGTGTCTCCCAGTCACGTCTCCTTAATTTAGTTTGGTACGGTTTGCCGGGCCACTTTCTAAAAAAGTATTTTAAAAGATTTATTGAAAATATTGGAGGCAAATTGATCTTTTCATTTCTGAATAGGGACGATCTTTTTTTTTTCTTTCGGCTCGCGGAATCCGAAACCGAATTTTGTGTTTAGATTTTTGAAATTCCATCGTTGACTTTTATGTATTTCACTGTTTGTATTTATTTCCGTTGGGTGCAGGCTGCGCAAGATCGATCGCTGTGGAAATCGATGGGGGAGGCTTATGTTCAGAAGTGGACGTCATTTAGCTGAAATGATGATGATGATTTATTTCAAGCAACTTCGTATTTATAAGATCTTAATTAACTTAATCTTCGGCAAGTGGAATGATATAGGTACTTTACGCTGAGAAGACGGTAATGATGTCTTCACGATTTTAAGCAAAAAGTTCGATTAATTGAGTGAGCAGATTAATTTAATTTATTCAACAAATTAAACGACATCAAGTTACCGTGTTACTCATTTAAAATTCCTTCGCTAATTTGATAAAACCTATATGCTTTTATTTTCTTGCGAGTAAATTTTATTTCCGTGCAAGAATCTTTATTGGTAGTATAATCTCAATTTGCAAATGCTGGATACGTAGAGATATTAGAATCGGTTTTATTTTACGATGTTTCGTTATTGCCGTTCGGCAACATTGAACTTATTTAATGCGAAAATAAACGTAAATTCGAAAACGGTTACACTAATCGCTGAGCCTTAATCACTTCGGAGTTTTATCTTGAAAATTTGTGCCATATTTTAAGTTAACTTTGGAACGTAATCTTTGTTTTCAACGGAGAATTTAAGCTGTCGTTGGTGAAACAATTCATCTATTACCTACGTAGCCTGTCAGGTGAGGTGTCTCGGGAGAGGATGTTGTGGCCAAATAAAATACTTTATCTTGAAAGACATTCGTTTGCCGATTTTAGAGGACTCTTGGGGCAAAGTTACTATGTACACTAACAGGGGATTCTATTCTCATTAGGATGGAGTTCAGTGTAACAGTAAACTTGAATTAGAGACGCATAGTTACAAATCTGTGGAAGTTATATTTAGAAAGGATAAGTTTCTATCTAACTGTACACTAAAGTTGGATTGAATCCCCGAGTTTGGACAAATTATACTTGTCAATAAACCGTTTTCAATTTGAGCTGGAGTTTGTCATTTTCTGTTGTTTGTTCAATAGTTAATCAGATTCTCAGATTTATTGAATTGAGTTTGATATCTGACCTCTGCAGAGAATTCGATTTCCAAGAAATTTACATTCTATCAGACTTGTTCTGAGCTTTAGGATTGTTACTAGTTATCAAAATATCTTTTGAAATAGCTAAAATGATTATATTCATTACAATGTTTATCAAAATGAACGGAACTATAGATGCATTAAGATAAAATTTCTAACAACAAAATTCTATTCACAAATTCATTCGTTAAAATTTAGTTAACATACGAAGCTCAAATTCGAAAGCTGTGTTGCATAAATAAATTTAAATATAATTAACTTTGTGTGGTCTCCTAGCGTGAGATATTTAATGAACAACCTACTAATTGACGTGGAGGACCGGGTAGGAGTAATAATGTCACGTTAACTGAATTTGTGGCTTCTATACTTGAAGATCTATTTCGTTATCGTTGGCTCTATGCGGGCTTTTTGCTTTATCTGCGTTATTTATGTTGCTTTCATTAATTCGGGTATGCCTCTGTATTTTTTATTAGATTCTGTTCTATTTTGTTGTTTTTGTTACGTGACTCAGATTTTGTTGTCGAATTCTTCGGAGACAGAGATTAGGAGTTCAAAGATAAATTAGCTTTATCTAGAGCATGATTATATTTTTAGTTATACCTAAGCCTAATTCAAAATAATTTCTTTCCAACCTAAATTTTTAAGTAGGATCGGATCGTTAATTATCAGTTTATATAAAATCCGTTGCATCACGTTTAAGATTTATTATTGCGTTGTCATAATTACTTATGGATGCAAATGAGCGCCCATAAATTTACGAGATAAACCAGTCACGATCGGAGGAGCACTTAATAAGAAGCTTTGAAACACTGTACTCACCTAATACTACTAATATAAAACACAAACTAATGTACAAGATCATTAGGAATCTTTGGTAACTAATAAACTAATATTTTTATCACACACAAAAACGGCAATCATCTACGCGATCGCCGAAATTTTATATCACAGTACACATCACTAACTACACAATGCTGGCCGCACTGCGATCCCATCAGGCCATCACTGTATTACGAGCACATATTTTCGTGGAGCCGATTGCATTCGGTACCACAACTTTTTCTTTCCAACTTAAAGTTTCGGTCATCGTACGTTTTCGGCACTCGCGCGATTGTTATCGTCACTTCCCATCACTGTCCGTTTGAAAATAATTGTCGAATCGAATTTCGAACCGACTTGAGTCACTTTGATTTGTTTAACTGTTGTTATACGATAGTTTTATTGGAGCGTCGGACAGCGGTCCGTCGTGCACAACGGTCGAGGCTAAACTGGCGTGAAGTTGGCTCGGATTGGTGAAGAATGCGCCGCGCATCGTTGGCACGCCGGCCACGCTCGCCTTCAACTCGGCCGAAATGGAGAGGCGCACTTGAACACCTAATTTACAATAATCCGTTGCGTTCTCAACTTTGCCGGTTAATATAACCAGCTTGGAGCCGCGGTGCATTGTCGGTGGCGTCGCCCTCGATCTTGCTCGCTTTGAAACTTTATTCTGTACGTTTTCGGAACAATCTTTTGTATTCCATCTCTTTCTATAGCTTTCAAAAAAAAAAACAGGTAAACGCTCCGAGCCTGCTGAGTTATGATGGTTTCGAAACACGAGAATTTAATGCCATGTCGATCAGAGTATCCAATTTTACGCATTTTAACGATTTGTGCAACAAATACTTTAATCTGAAGCGAAAATGATAGATGTATTTATAATACGAAAATAGTATCCCGCTCTTATACTAAAGCTGAAAGTTTGTGAGTATGTTTAGATGTTTGTATGTTTGTGTTTCAATCACACCTAAACCAGTGAACCGATTTGGATGAAACTTGGCATAGGCGAAGATGACCTGGAATAGCATATAGGCTATTCAAAATGTTGGTATCACGCGGGCGAAGCCGCGCGCAGTAGCTAGTAAGTACTAAATCTTCTCGTGTAGCTTGGATACTATTATGAGGAACGGTTTCACAAAGGTTCACCTTTCTTTGATGTCCAAACACTATAGGATGTCTTGATCTAAATAATCTCTTTCTTCACAAATACAAGGCAATCCCGGGTGCCTTGAAACAGAATTTTACATACAATTAAGCGCCTACGTAGGACTAATTCAACAACGCGTAGCGATTGTACGTGATTCAAGCTAGGAACCATTGTTCGTATGCCACTAAAAACTTTTCATTCATTATAATACGTTTAACATTGTTTTAGGAATGAACATAGTTTTACTAGGTAACCATCTAAAGAACGAATCAAAATACCTTGATTTTACATTTTAAAAGCTCGGTTTATGAGTAAATTTGATTACAAGATGGTGCAACGTTTATGCCACGAATTAAATAATTTTAAAGTAATTCATAAAGTTATTTTAGTATTCTAAAATATATGTAGAGAATAATACGAGAAAAGCACTGTTTTAAAGTATTCAAAATAATGTATTATTCTTGTTATAAAATTGTTTTTGAATACAAGCTTAAACTACGTAGGCAATTAAGTCTCAGTAGTAGATAAAAATCTGACTAGTCCACACAAAAACCAAAATGATCAAAAAATTCGGCATTTTTCGGGCAAAAAAACACAACCCTATTCTTTAAAAGAAGATTTCGATCGTAAAATGACAGTATAAGGTCGTTTTTCGTATAACGAATGCATGTCCCCAAAAAGGTTCGTAAAAAAATCGGGGTAAAAAATTAAAACATTGAGGTTATGTCATCGATAGTTTTCGACAAAAATGTCCATAGATAGCTGATCTCCAGTGCCCGAACGCAATTTATTATCGAAACGGCATTTTCGATTTTCGGATTAATGTTCTTTTGTTTATTTCGATAAATTTTTCGGCCCTGTTGTCTCTACAGGGTAGGAACACACATGATACTTTTAAAATAAGTAAGTAATAATAATAAAGCGCCCCTAGCAAAATATTGCTGTGCCCTAACAGGGTTTATGTTTAAAATAATGTATAGTGCAATAAATATTTCTATTTCTAAAATACTTTGAACTTTTTAAAATAAAGCGACATACAGAGTCACGTCTTTCCTATTAAGCCGTTAAGTAAGTTCGTATGAGCTCGTATGAGTCAGTGGCCAACTCTGGTGACGGGAGTTTTTAGGCCGCCTTAAGACCTCCGTCATAGCATAACGACTTAAATAGCCTGGACCGATTTAACGTGCCCTCCGAAGCACGGAAGCGCTCAGATGAAAATGCCACTGGCGGTCACCCATCCACTTACAGACCGTTTCCGAGTTGCTTAACTTCTACTATCAAGAACGACTAAGCAAGCTCGACCACGAGCGATTAAGCCGTTGTCCGAGTGTGATGTAACGTCGACTTTCAATCTGACGGTTGCGAGTTCAAATCCTGGCCGTGCATCTATGGATTTTGAGTTTGTAAAACTTATATACGCATTAATAAGAGCTTAGAAGTCAGATCTACCAACGTATACGTTGTCTTTCCTGTGGCCAAGGCTGTGAGGATCGTAGCCTACCATCTCAAACAATGTCCCAAGCATTGAAGGTATAGCAGTAAAGATGTTTTGTAATTTTCAATTGATTTCTTAATTGACACTCCTAAGAGTACGTTTAATATTAATAATGGCCGTGTTTCAATACTAAAGACTCTTAATCAATTATTAAATTGTTTTATTATTTTGTTTATATTGCTGTTTTATTATTATATGATTTATTAGTTATAAACATTATTGGTGATTGGATATAGTTATGACACGAACAACATTTTGTACATAAAGTTTATTTATCACCGTTTTTATCTGATCTAGGGTTGATATCGCTAAGCTGCATGTAAAGTCGAATTATTTCTACTTATCTATACTAATAATATTATAAATGTGAAAGTAATCCTGTCTGTCTGTCTGTTTTCCCCTTTTCACGCCCAAGCCACTGAACAGCTTATGCTGAAAACTGGCATGGACAAAGGTTGTATCCCAGGGAAGGACATAGGCTACTTTTTATCCCGAAAAATGCCGAGGGGCCTTGGGTCATACTCTTACCGCGGGAGCGCAGCTAGTTTTTCTACATATTTTAAAAGTTGCTCTTTTCTGTCTGTTAATCCGCTAATTTTCAAAGACAAGAATTTGAATGGTTTTAGCCATTTTTTTTCCTTACCTGGGTTGTCCCACTGCTGGGCAAAGGCAAAAAAAAAATATTTTCCAAGCCTTGCGATAAGTTTTTTTTAGGAAAGGTTTATTAATTAAAATCTTGGTACCGTGAGCAAAACCGCGCGCTAAGAGAAGTAATGTCATATCTACTAGAGTTGAAACCACAGATAGAAAATACGAAGTCGTAAGTCGATGATTGTCGATTAAAGTCCCGTGTGCCCCGACCCTTAGCACTAACCTTTTTACGGTTTGCGGGATCGAATTACTTCTCGGATTTTATGGATAAACTGTTAATTTAGTGCACGATTTGAATTAAAAAATATTACTCCATTTAAAAAAAGACGTGGCAATTTACTTTATACATTTTATTTTGTGATTTACATTGTATTTTCAAAATTTTTGAAAATGCAATCTTTTCAGAGTCTTGACGTGTCACTAGTTCTTTCAAACCAGTGTGGCGAAAGGATTGCGCCTGAAAGAGGTTCTATTGTAGAAATCGTTAGCTATATCATGGAACTTTGTGTACCTGTGTGTGTATGTAAAATTCTCAATTAAAGAAAGCACTAGCTCAATTATTATGTTCTCTGTTTACCATTTTCTTCAATAATGTCCTTATTTATTTCATAGGTTAAGTAGATATTTCAGAATGCATCCAACTTCAATTCTCAGTTGGTAAAACATCCCTTATGGTCCTTAATCGCACAGAAGATTTTTTAAGACGTATGGGTCGACGAACGATAGAGCGAGACGGTAGATTAGATAGAGATGCAGCAACAATAGCAGGTAACCAAGAGAGGCTTGAGGTAATTGAATTTTGTATTGGTGGTGTATCAAAATTGTTTTGCTGTGGTGTTGCTAAACCTATGAACCGCTAGCTTGTGATTCGGAGTAATTTGGATCTACGAAGTAACATTCATTTATGTATATCAGAAGGAGTAGAATCACCTAGTTTTAAGACGTTTCAAAGTGGTCCTACTGAATAAATGCTATTTGACTTTGACTTTTGAGTTATATGGAAAAATGTGGGGGAAAGTACGTTTAAGGGAGGTCGCAGACCTATCCGCGCCAAACTGTCAATTCAATAGAAGAAATGCTGAGTTGTCAGAAGCCAGTGGCTTCTGACGTCATCAGCATTTTTTGTTTAGAAAAATGTTCGATCAGGGTAAAAAATCATTTCTTTAGCTGAATTAAGATCTGTTTTTGATATCACCTAAAAAGTCATTGTTTGGAACAAGAAATAAACAAGTTAGACACGTGTTTTACCCCAACTTCATTTACAGCGAAAATACCCCAACACCCCGCGTTATTAGTCCACCAGCTGTCTTGTCAGGTTCCGGTACCTACAGTAAGACACAAAAATGTGGTTAATGCAAACCGGATCACATATCCCTAAATCTCGATAGAGATATTCTCTAAATAAATAATAAATAAATAAATAATGCTGGACTTTCCACACAGCATCATCTAGCCCCAAGGTAAGCTTGAGCTTGTGTTATGGGTACTAGATGACTGATAAACTACTTATATACTTTTTGTTTGTAAATACATACATATTATAGATAGAAACACCCAGACCCGAGACAAATATCTGTAGGTCATACAAACATTTGTCCTGCGGCGGGGATCGAACCCGCAACCTTTTGCGTCGCAGGCGGACCTTCGCCTACTGCGCCACAGAGGTCTTCTCTCAAATGGCGATCCTTTGAAAATATCTAGAGTAGTCAATGTAACAATCTCTAGTTAACATCAAACTACAAAAAATTGAAATCCGCTGGTATACACTTTTTAGTTTCACATCTAAAGCCTATGTACTTAGGTAGTGGGCAATTTTTGTACTAACACACAAAAAAAAAAATTACATATTTGCTTATACTTATTTATTATTATGTCTAAGTACAACAGGGAGTTTCTTATTGTCGTGTCATTAGTTCTTTCGGACCAGTGCGGTGAAAGGATTAAAAGTGCGCCTCAAACAGGCTCTTTTGGGATATAAAAAAGTATTTTTGTCCAAGTTATACTTGCATGTGAAGATTGTGACGGCAGAGTCGGTAAGATTTTGAAAATCTCCAAGCTAGGGGAAGTCAAAACGAAAAAATATATCTCCATCGACCCCATTAACCTCTGCATTGGTAGCAATGAGATCTCCTAACTCCCCCATGTACATCAACCGGGATTTCGAGGAATTTATTATAATTTGAAGGAAATTTCCAATCTCAAATGCTATGTGATTTAATATTGCAGAATAAAAAAATATATAGATAAAGATAAAGATAAAGATTATTTATTTGCATAAACATAGGACATACAGATGTAGGTAGTTATGATTTAGAAACTATCATGGCTATGAATATAATAAGTATTATTCAATTTTTAAGTGGCAAACGTAGGCTTTTACAAGAGGCAACCTATGCCTATTCTCAACGGGACATTGTTTTGAGATGCAATAGGCTTGATTTGACAACACAACCCAAAAATTATGAGATTTTTTACTAAAACAACAATTATCTCAGATCAAGTAAGTATATAATAATATAATAATAATAAAATATAAGTATATATATATATATCAAGTATCCATAACACAAGCTCTGCTTACTTTGGGGCTAGATGATGCTGTGTGGAAAGTCCAGCATTATTTATTATTTATTTAAGTAAATCTTCTAAGATAAGGAGTAGGTAGTCAGAGGCAAGTTTAATTTAAAAATGTAATGTAACTCACATAAGAAACGTTATTCTTCCCTATTCTATTACATTGCTATCAAGAAGTCACCTTGGCCAAAGCAAAAGTTTTATGACAATTCTCCTTTTATTATTAGCATTTTATGATGACTGTACAATGCTTACAATGTTGCCCGATCAAAAACAGTGTTGCTATTACGGTGATATTACGAGTTTGGGGATAATCTGTGGGAAGAGGCTACTTAATGTCGGATTTAAACACCCTTTAGTGTTCGTTGTCGCTTTTTAAGATCAAGTCAAAATTGTATTTTGAATTTATTTTATGTAAGCATTTTAGTATTTCACAGTGTGATTCATATTATTCTCTTAGTAATCGATACAATAAAAAATACTTATCGTTCGGATGCCCTGAATAATACCTAGAGTTTTTTTGTAGACGACAGTTCCTACTACTTCCATATTTTACCTTCTTTCCAAAAAAACGCTACGTGCAAACAGATGACCCATCTAAGATCTATAAAGTACATATATTTTAGGTAGGTACTACTCATATTATAAATTTGACCATAAATCTGGAATAAGTAACATAAAAAGATCTGAGAGAATGTCTACCGCACGTTGGGGCTACAGTCGTGACCCTGTTTTTTTTTATACTTTAACGCTCTACTGATCACACTGATCACAACACATTATTTTAAAAATATCTTCCTTCGCAGACAAAACGAGCCAAATATCAATGATACTGATAAATAGATAAAAATAAAACTAGCTTTATTTTCTTTACAACTAAGCACTTACTTAGTAGCTTGAATGATACTGATACAATCCATTAAATCACAAATTCTGTTTAAAAACATATAAAATACATTCTTAAGTGCAGAATCACTTTATACTTAATACCTAAGTAATAACTTGACCGTAAAGACTTAGCAAAACCGATCTGAAACCGATCATACAAAACACTTTTTTATTGACAACCAACGTTTTAACTATAAAAGATACTGCTTAACATAAATGTTTACATACGAGCGATTTAAAGTTGTTCTTTTAAATCATCAACTGAGACATCATTTTTATTGAATGAATGAATGAATGAACACTTTATTGTACACCAATTAATAACTAAACACCACATAAATAAAACACGTTCGAAATAAGTACAATTTATTGTGTTAGTTCAGTACTTCATCAGATCGTTCGTTGGCTACTTGCTCGATAAGGGAAATGTAAAAATCGAAAAGTTTTTATAGCATAGTCTTCACTGGTGGTCTAGTGGTAGTGGCCCCGCCTTCCTATGGTAAGGTCGTGGGTTCAATCCCGGTCGTACACCAATGAGTTTTTCTGAAGAAAAAATTATGTGCACTATGCCAGTACTCTCAAACGGTGACGGAAAACATCGTGAGGAAACCGGCATGTCGTAGAACTTAAGAAGTACGAAAACATGATTCAAGTGCACGAAAGGAGCCTCTAAGGGGTGCACTTAAAATCCTTTCACCACACTTCTAAAGAACTGGTGACACGATAAGAAGAAGAAGAAGCTAGGTAATTTGGTATAGATTTAAAGTGAGGATGATTGTGTTTTAATCACGTCTTGACCACAGGACCGAGTCTGATAAAACTTTGAACAGATGTGGATCGTTGCCTTGAAGCATTTAGGCTATTAATAATGTTTTACCACGTGAGTGATGCTGCGGGCGGAAGCAAGTTGCCCAAAGTTGCTCGTTCACGCGACAGACGACAAATAATTTTCATTTAAACGTAGTAATAAAATGACATTGTCAGACAGACATAAAGTTCGTCTATAAAAAGTTATGTTCGGTAAGTAGGCCACTTAATCAGGACTAACTTGTGACTAACTGCTGTAGATTAAGTGCGGTTTTAAAATTACACATTTATGCTATCTGAGAAAGGAGTAGGTACCTAAGTACCTATGTTTGTAACCTAACCTTTTTTATGTAAAAGGCTTGATAAAGCTCGGACTGGACTGGCTAAATCGATTGCGAAGCTCAAAAAATAAAAAATCTGGCTAAATCTCGTTTTGTGATAATTTGTGTCAAGGAAAAAACATTTTCTAAAGCATTGACAAAAAGTTATAAGTTTGTACGAATAACTAGCTTTACCCCGCAGCTTCTCTCTTTTGTTACCAACACTTGTTATCCTATGTGGTAGGTATATGATTCCCATATTCTCAGCTCCATTTTAATCAGCGTATTTATTTAAAAATAATGTTTTTAAAGTACTTTTTGTCAAAAATAATGAAAAATGCTTACTTGCGTAACTATATTTTTTAAATCTCCGTTTTTATTAAGATTTTTTAATATCCCAGATAATAACCATAGAACCGCGAAATATCTTCGCAAAAGTAATTTTGGAAAACATTTTACACCAAAAGGGTCACTTCACCCTTCGTTAGCGCAAAAATATGCAAATAAAATTCGAAAAATTTGCATGCACCCGTCAAATTTGGGCGTAAAGTGTGAAATTGTGTAATGAGGTCTGGACACTGATTGTTAGGGGTAGATACTGGCCTTGAAACACACGTAGGATTATTATGGAACCTATGCATCAAGAAAAAAATGAAAAAACCGATAAAAACCGGTATTTTAGTAACCATTTTTCGATTGTCGGATGGTCAATGTTTTAATTCTGCGTTTACATCTAAGAAGAGGAATATATTGACTTACATGTTTAGGTACTCATATTATACAAAAAGGTATGTAGAATAGAAAGGTACACTATTAATCATGTAATAATGGATGAATATGTATGTATGGTATGAATGTTGATGGATTTACGAGTAGAGGTAGGCCAAAGAAAAGATGGATGGATTGTGTAAAGGATGACAAGAGTAAGAAAGAAGTGAGTGTTGAGATGACGGCTGATAGAGGAGAATGGAAGAAGAACACATGTTGTGCCGACCCCACATAATGTGGGAAAAAGGCAGGAAGAATGGTATTTAGTTCATTTGTAATTGTTCTTTACGATAATAAACTCTTGGTCTCCGAAACCGATGGTATGCTAGGCAAGCTAGTCCTGCTTATCTGTGCTCTAGATACTACAACGTCCCGTTTAAGTACAAGCTACAGACACGTTAACAGGCTCACAACGTAGGTATAAGTCGTAGGCTAAGCTAACTAAATTGGATGTACTAATGAAGACTAATCCAGAGTATAAAGTCCTTAAGTTTTCTCAGAAATCCATGTTGTGTCAAAAGGCACTACGATTTCTTCGAAGTCGTTTAAACTTTAAAAGGGATTACAGACATGAGCCTAATCCTATTATAAAAAGAGGGCAAAACGCATTTTCAACTTTGCCAAAGTAAAATCAGCATAAAAATTTTTCTGAAAATTGTCCCGTGTATTTCCAAGCTAATTTTAATATTAAATATGTTTTCGTTTCGGTCTGCCTATCAAATAAAGCTATTGTTTACAATAAACACTATCATTGATCTTGGTCATGTCAGATAAATCAAATAAATCACTTTTTTGACTTTAATACTGATCTTTATGATAAAGTGTCAATTTAAATAAGATTGATCGGTTAATTTTATTTAATTATTCAAAACAAAGTTTTCCAAAAGTTTGATATTTCTATTAGTATTTGTTTAGAGTTTATTGTTTATCTGTGAAATCGACTATCGTCAGGGAAAATAATGCTAATGACAATAGTCATAACTTTTTAAACGGAATGACACTATGACCAAAAAAACCGGTTATTTTAACAAATAACTAATAAACACAAGTTCACGACTATTATCCTCAAAGTGCGGTAGACAGTTAAAACTTAAGTTAACTTAACTAAGTAGTGGAGTTCCTTTAATGATGATGTCTTTTTGATCGAGATCCGATCAGTTCTTCTAAGTTATTTCGTATGAGTCAGTTGGCAACTCTGGTGACGGAGTTTTTAGGCCCACTTAAGGCCGCCGTTATGGCTTAACGACTTAAATAGCCGGGACCGACAATTTACGTATCCTCCGATACACGGAAGCGCTCAGATAAAAATGCCTCTGGCGGTCACCCATCCACTTACAGACCGTTTCGAACGTTGAGTTCTTCTGAATTTGTCATTTTATCTAAAACACGATACAAAACTATGTTCATAATTGCCTTTCATATAGAATAGTTTTAACTTTGAATAGTATTCAAAAGCAACATCAAAATATCCTCGCAGTTTAAATGCACAACAAAATACCTTTAATCTATTCTAGACGCTACAAGGTTTATGTACTGGCACGAAAGTAATGTACCTACTATTTACATGGTATCTGCGCTTGGCATATGGTACCATTAAGTAGGGTGACTGTGCGTTAGTTGAGGATAAAAAAAAATTGAATTTATTCTACTGGGAAGGTACAGTCAGCGACAGAAGTTCATGAACAATTGGAGATTTTAAAGCTTCATTTTCATCATTATTTGTGGGAAAATTGCCTATTTTTTTCATAATAGTAGTGGCAAGGCAAAACATCCAATGTAAGGTGAAGTTTTATCTAAAACCCTACGAACTTCGAAGATATTGAAGATTCAAATACATCAAATGTTCATGGACTTCTATCGCTAATCGTACATTTTTTTTTACATCGATTATAGTACTCGCAGTGTTTGATACCAACGACAAAAGGGATACGACATGCGGGATTATGTTAAGTATTCATTTATTGACGACCTCTGTGGCGCAGTGGGCGAAGGCCCGCCTGCGACGCAAAAGGTTGCGGGTTCGATCCCCGCGCCGGGACCAATGTTTGTATGATCTACAAATATTTGTCTCGGGTCTGGGTGTTGCTATGTATAATATGTATGTATTTACAAACAAAAAAGTATATAAGTAGTATATCAGTCATGTAGTACCCATAACACAAGCTCTGCTTACTTTGGGGCTAGATGATGCTGTGTGGAAAGTCCAGCATTATTATTTATTATTATTTATGTTGACTTTATCATTGTACAGGAAAAGGAGCGTTGCTCAGGCAAGATGGATCGATGAAACTGCAAAGTCTGTAGGTAGTACACGAGATTGCCACAAGATAAAAGCACATGGCAGAAGCGCAGAGAAGCCTATACCTACTGTGGGATGAGAAAGGCTGAAGATGATGATGGCCAAAGTAAAACAAACATCATTTGCTTTTAAAATATGTAAAAATCAGTGCAAATGCAAACTAAACATAAAGTCAATACAGTCAACACCGTCTTACGATTTAAAAATATCCCTCATACCAATTTCAATTCTTGTTCTCTCTAACCAGAACGAATGGCCCCCCTACACGACCGGCTGCAATTTGCACCGCGTTCGATTAAGCACACGCGACGGCATGTGGCTGGGGCAAGACACACCTGCGCCCGCGCAATTATGCCGAAAAATTCGGCTAGTGTAAGATGTTAGGGGGCGGAGCGTATAAATCAAGTTGGGGTATTAAAAGTAAAAAATGATTTATACCTGATGTTATGCAATTGTAGTTCGTATAATATAAATTTAGTGGAGGAATGGTTTGGTCGCCTAACGGCCTTCAACGACTTTAGGGCTTGTATTGTCAATTTGAAGTGTAATATCCATAGGGCTTGTCTGAAAGTGTGTCAGGAGACTTTTTTCGCTATTTTTGAAGGAGCTAGTCAATTTGATTTTGAAAAAACATGGCGGCTTGTCATTTCAAAACTCAAAATTCAAACGGAAATCAAATCATTCCATTTGCCAAATCTCCTGTTACGTATCCAAGGCTTCATTAGTAAAATGCCACCTAAATTACATAATAAAACCTAGTAAAACACGAGAAATCTAAATAAAATAGCAGAGCCACTACAAACGCTCCTTCAAAATTGGCGAAAGAAGTCCTTCGTTGCCATATTTGTAAATTGACTCTCACGTTTTTGTTCCAAAATTATTACCATAGTTCTCGCTAATAATATCACAGCTGGCAGTCTTACGCTATTAATTCCAAAAAACTTTGAATGTCCCTCCACATACGGTATCTTGAACTATCAACTTTGACTAGTAAGATAGAACCTTTCATCGATAGCTCACCCGACATGCAAATAAAAAGGTAGGTATTAGGTGCCGACAAATTTCCCAGGGCTTCATTACACCGCAGAATCGGTTATCGCGTTTGCACAGCGCTGCTGATTTAGAATTCAGCTACAAAAGCGCTTTGTGAAGCGGAAAAAAGCTACCTGGGTGTAGAACGGATATTTTAGCCGGAGTCTGTCTTTGAAATGAAAGCCGAAGCGTTTTGTAGTAATTCCAACTGGCAATTTATGAAGTTTTTGTAAAAAAATTGTTTTTTTTATGATGAATGGGTCGGCTCTTGACCTCGAAACTTACACAGGCAAGAATGAGGTCCACGATGGAGCGAGCCTACCCAGAAGGTTAAAAGCAACATGGTCGTAGCTCAGTGGAAATACAGACGTTGGAAGCTGATTCCAAATGGTTTTCATAATACTAAGTTTTGTAATAAGATGAGAAGCTAGTTCTTGATAGATCGTCGAATTCAGGCGACGTTCTGCGTGGTCACAAGAGGATGGGTGACTGTACGAAATAAAATATGCGTGGGAAACTTTAAAACTAATTTTATTAAATTAACAGTCAAGACACAATCTGCCATCAAAGATTTCACACACAGGAAGGAGGAAAAATGACACAACACAAAAACCAACTACATTTTTGTCAGTGTTGCCATTTTAAATATAAAAAATATTTAACTGTATTGCCAGTTAAAACATAAAAAAACTACTATTTAATTTACATTTTTCTATGTTCAGATTGTTCCGAACAGTGACCTAGTGGCATATTAGCGTTTTCTTAAATTATAGGTTTCGGTTGTAAAATAATTGAACCAATAAGCGGCCTAATAATGTCATCTAATAACCACTAACTCATACGAACTTACTTTAAATAATAATAATAATATTAGCATGATAAGTTTGTGATTCATTTTGCACAACAGTGAAGGCATTGTGCGAATATTTTTAATACTTAGCACAACTATAAACTAAGATAAGATAACAAATACGTAATATATTACACATTTATGATTATTCTGGGAATGAACGATGAAATAGCTTATTTATGCCAAAAGTCATGCATTTTTTATACAAAGTTAAAACTTTTAGACAGTCACACGGCATAAAGAAGCGTTATGAACACCCGTTTTTGTAAAAAAAAACGGGTCAGTACGTTTCAACGTAAACCAGCTTTCCCGTCCCTATTACAGGGCTCGATAGAAGCTCATTTAAAATTATAAGCTTTGGTGTATGATAGGAAAGATAGACCGAGCTTTGTCATCAATATTATAAGAATATTGATCTATTCAAGGAATATATATTGAGAGGAAGTCAAATTGATATTGTAATAAAAATGGATTCTATCCGTGATCTCGGGTGATGAGTCGGGACAAATATAACAAAATAGATATAGGCACTATTAGGAACGCGATAACTACCCGTTTATCAAAATTAAAATATAATAGAGGTGTGACGTGAGCTGCGTTAGCCCAGTGGTTTAGTGCCTCGACGTTCAATCCAAAAGTCTAGGTTCAGAATCCAGTGATCAATGGATTGTTCATTTATGGAAAATTTATGTATGGACCTGCGCTAAATATTGTGTTATGAAGAGTCTCAGGCTTTCGCTCTAGCTAGATAGTTCAAAGAATTTTATATTCACTAAAAGATATGACCAAATATCTATCGTGTCTTAATAATTTCATCATCATCATCATCCGCAGCCTGATTTCACCCACAGCTGGGTATAGGCCTCCCTTCGCTTTTGTCATTTTTCCCGGTCCTGTACCAGCCTGGTCCACTGTCGGCCTACGACGTTAATGATATCGTCCGCCCACCTCAATCCATACTAATATTATAAATGTAAAAGTAACTCTGTCTGTCTGTCTGTCTGTCTGTTTGTTACGCTTTCACGCCCAAACCGCTGTACAGATTAAGCTGAAATTTGGCATGGATAAAGGTTGTATCCCAGGGAAGGACATAGGCTACTTTTTATCCCGAAAAAATGAAAAAATCCCGAGGGACCGCGGGTTACACCGCGGGAGCGCAGCTAGTAATTAATAATTTATTCATTTGTAAATTTTTTTTATCCTAAGCACAGCACAGCGTTCCGTTTTAAGCATAGTTGACCCGACACTTTAAATCAATGCAAGCGAAATTAAACTTTTTTTTATCCTAAGCACAGCACAGCGTTCCGTTTTAAGCATAGTTGACCCGACACTTTAAATCAATGCAAGCGAAATTAAACTTTGAGTAATTATTTCAAGTATCATTCAAAACCACTGTTACTCTTAAATTAATAAATTGATGTCAGATGACGTTTCAAATTTTGACATGACTATTGAGAAATCTATGAATCACCCTCGCATAAGCCCCTTACGCTCTAGCGGTTGAACCGCGGGGCGGCTAGCCGCGTGGCGGGCCGCTTTTCAAGTTTTTATACGCAACTGCTCATTGTACGCACTTAACCGCCACAAAATTGTACAACAATATTAGCCGCGCGGCTGGCCGCCCCGCGGTTCAACCGCTAGTATATAAGAGGGCTAAATGTGAAGCTTTGAATTCTTGATCGTCGAAGTTAAAGAACGAACTGTGCAATCACAAAAATTGATGGGTGACCACTATTATTATTAACTGAGTGGTTCCGTCAGAGGGTACGGTACGGTAAAGTGTCGATCCCGGGTATTAGGCCTAAAAACTCCGACCACTAACTCATACTATGTCGAACGAAAAATGACTAGGTATTACGAGCGTTTCCAAGATATCTCAGGGGTGGTTCGAGGCATATGCAAAAACGTATCAAAGATTTTCCCACTTTTGTAGTACAATAAACATGACAAGTTGCAAGCTCATCGCCGCCCATCTCATTTTCATACCCCTTAGCAGAGGGTTCAAATAATATTTGGTTTTATTTAAGGGTAAGTTGGGCACATATGGCTTGCAACCATTCATTAGACGCTAACGAGTCGGGTTTTAAACGAATATATTAAAAATGTGATTTATGAAGGATTTTAGTTTTATTAGAAATCACATTTTCTTTTTGACATTTTTGTATTGGATAATTTGTCAAAAATAAAATAATATAATGCACGTAAGTAATATCTTCTTAACTCGCGCGTCATTAATGGTCTCGTGGTGTGTGGTCGTGCTTGCTTAGTCGTTCTGATAGATCGTCGAAGTTAAGCAACGTTCGAATCGGTCTGTATGTGGATAGGTGACCGCCAGTGGCGGTTTCATCTGAGCGCTTCCGTGCTTCGGAGGGCACATTAAATTTTCGGTCCCGGCTTTTTAAGTCGTTAAGCCATGAAAGAGGCCTTAAAGCGGCCTAAAAACTCCGTCACCAGAGTTGGCCACAGACTCATACGAACTTACTTATTAATGGTCTAGTCACTAGACCCTTAGGCCCTTATTAATAAACGTGGTGTAAAGTTACGCCAGCTATTTATTTTATTTATTTTATTTATAATAAGGGCCTTAATGACGAGCGTGCACTAGACTCTAGTGCATGTCTAGTGGAAGGGGCCTCGTCTTCCGATCCTAAGGCCGTGAGTTCGAATCCAGTCGTGCACCAATGAGTTGGTTCGAAAGATCTGGTGACACGAGAAGGTATAGATCGTTTTGAAGCGACTTATGAAATGAAATTACTCGACTTACCTTTAATGCCTTTGGAGATACATGAAAGAGAAAAGAATGATTGTTAGTAATTGATAAGGGTTGGGGCTAAACGAACGTTAATTTTGAGTTGTAAATCGCGTAAAATGTAGCATAATTTACGCTGTATTTGATACAAAAGTTCTGTTTGTGCCCCACAGCGCCGCACTGAGCTTTCTGTTAAACAAGGGATTCATTCTGACGCGACTCACAACTCAAAAAAGCACACCTTTTTAAAGCGTTGTTATTTTAAATGCGATTTTTTGTTGAAGAAGGTACATTTGCCAGCATAAATATAGGGCACATAAAAATAGATTTAGAATATAATTTTACTCGTATTCTCTAAAGACAATAATTAGCTGTCAAGTTGTCGACAGATTTTTAAGAAACAAACGAAGACAAGTAATATGTACATAGTTACGTAATGCCGTCAGTCTTTTGGACACACTTCCGACTGACAGTATCCATAGATTGTCTTCAACAATCCTCGAATGCACTGATTCTAGTTTTTGTGTAAATGAATTATCATCCCACTAATATAATAAAGCTGAAAGTATGTGAGTTTGTTTAGATGTTTGTATGTTTGTGTTTCAATCACGCCTAAACCAGTGAAACTATTTGGATCAAACTTGGAATAGGCGTAGGCAGAGACCTGGAATAGCACATAGGCTATTCAAAATGTAGGTACCACGCGGGCGAAGCCGCGCACACAGTAGCTGGTAAATCATAAAGTAAAAAAAAACATTGTGAAAATATTTAATCATTATGTATTGTGAAAGTGAGCATGAAGTTAAATATTTCGAATCTGTTACGGAATATTGAGTAAGCTTTCACTATTTTCACAAAAAATATGATCTACGTGACACAGCACGTAATAAAGATAAATGATTTAAATCGATTTCGCAGTAACTTACACTTTCGAATTTAGTTTAGTTATCTGCGATATCATGTTTTACAGGCGGCAATGGGCTTGCTACCTGTCACGTATGGAAAGCTGAATGTAATATGTGCCAAATGTGTATTTTGACGTGATAATGACTACCTCTCTGCATGATCTGATAGAATGTCTACCGGTAGTAGTAGGTTCATTTATCTCAAGAATAAACATGGTGGGTGTTTTCTAATTCATATTTTTTTTCTGGGAGCTGAGATATCATTCAATGTGAACAAAGTCGCAGATTGAGCTATATTTAAAAAAAAACATTTGTGGTAAATCATGTAGTGATTTACCACAAATGTTTTTTTTAAATAAAATAAATAATAATAAAATAAATAAACATTGGACAATATACAAAATGAAACGTTCTGAAAGTACGCTCCGTTTAATGACATTGATATTTTAAAGTTCTGAATTATGCCCGTTTGAAACATCTTACTATCCTGCCATATTTTGTGCATTGCTTTAGAATTTTTATTGTATTCTCAAAACACATCTTGAACAAACAAATAAATCTCAGCGTGCGGCCGCGCTCTTTAGCGGTTAAAAATGACGGCCATTTTGAAAATTGAACTATAGACCGGTAACACTAAAACTGCCTCATAGGCCATTAGTATTAGGCCCTCCGAAAAAATTAATTAAGATTTACAAAATGATGAGCGATTTAAACATCACACACTTTTATAATGAAGAATCATTTGAAGTGATGATTAAAGACGTTTAAAAAAAATACACATTTTGCAAATTTTGAAGTAAGGTAACTTTTAACAGTGTTTTGGGCACGCTTCCTACTGACAGTGACCTGGATCAGTTGAGCTATAGATCGTTTCTAACGATCCTTAGATAGCTTGACTAATCCTGTTGTATTTTGTAAATATATATAAATATGTAGTAGCTTAGTTTCTGTTAATTAAAATAGATGAGATATAACTTAAACATATCAACTACAAAATATTTACTAGAATTAGAGCGTTCGACTAGAAACTGATCGTTTTTCTTGGAAATTTTGCTGACCGCTGTCAAATATAAGCTTTTAAGTAACAATAACAGTAGCTATCGCCGTCCAAACAGAGCACCAGGTTAAATAACCAAGTGTCCTAAAATGGGACTGCGTAAGCTCCGAACTTTGGCCAGTAATGGCTGAAGACTACGTCTAAGAGTTTTCGGGACATTTGATGAAAATCGTCCCAAGAGCTCAGCTTTCATTGGTGCGTAATAAGTGAGACTCTAATTTTTAAGGCCTCGCTTTTGAATGACATTTGAAAATGGAACGTTATAATAAAGAGAAAATTTGTTAAATTTTCAATCTAAATTTTTTTTCATTTTACATTATTTATTTTATTTGTAAGTACCTACCTATATCTCGACGACCTCTGTGACGCGGTGAGCGAAGGTCCGCCGCGCAGAAGGTTGCGGGTTCGATCTTCGCCGCGGGACAAATGATTGTATGACCTACAGATTTGTCTCGGGTCTGGGTGTTTCTATGTATAATACTCGTATGTATGTATTTACAAACAAAAAGTATATATGTAGTATATCAGTTATCTGGTTCCCACAGTATAAGCTTTGCTTAGTTGGGGCTAGATGATGCTGTGTGAAAATGTCCAGTATTATTTATTTGTCCAGCATTATGATTAAGAGAAAATTTGTTAAATTTTCAATCTATTTTTTTTTTTCATTTTACATTATTTTATTTGTAACCCTACCTATACATACAGGGTCTTCATTTTCATTTTAAACTAATTTAATTCAGAAATTGGGTTCAACGAATAAATTAACAAATATTTATGTAATGTTTTTTTTTTTGCTATGAAAATCTCAAGAAAATCGATAAAGACTATTCATTCAATTGATTGTTTCTTCTTGTATAACTTAGTCCATTCGTGATGTAGCTGCGCTGCGATTGGTGGAACGTCTGTACTCCTTGAAAATCATTATGCCAAATTTTAAAAAATCAATAGATGATACATTTTTAAGTGAAAACTTAGCTTAGGAATTAAATTGATATGGTCAAACGTTATTATTTATTTATATTTATTTACATCTCAAAAATGAGGCCAAAATTGTACTGATATTGATTTTGAATCGCTACCTCCATTAAATGTTATCCAAATCCGTTCAGCCCTTTTTGCGTGAAGAAGCAACAACCTTTCATAAGGAAGTAGTAATATTTCGAAATAATTTCATTTTTTTAATTTTTTTTATGTTTTTTTCGTCGATTTTTTACTGCGGTTCGTACATTTGGGTCACTGTTCTTTATTAAGGTCGAGTCTTAAACTAGCGTGACCAAGGGCGTGTCAGAATCATGGTTGGATGATTCTAAATTATCAGTGACAAAAAATATTGCCTCAGAGTGGGTGTCATTGCCAGGAAGGACATGAAATCGTGATTAGTTTTTTTGGAACGAAGTTCCTTTTCGGACGGTATCGGGGGCTGGACGAAAAAAAATATTCTATTTTTGCGTCACGACACATGAATGTCAAATCGTCACAGTGCGAAATGCGCAGCCGCGTCCATAAATTGTTACATTGTTAGTATGGAATTGCATTTCTAGGATACCTAATTGACAATTAATTTATTAAGTAAGTATACTTATTAAGTTGAAATTCGCAGTATAGAAAAGTACTCTTTGCTTCATTCCAACCGAATGTTCCACGACACTCACGTACTTTCTTTATTATTTTAACTTAGGTAGTAACCTAAAAAAAATAAGATTCTTTTTTATTAATTTTTTTGTCTGAAAGATCTTCAAAATGTGGACAAATTTTTCAATTCAAAAAGATACATTTATATTGAAAACATCGTTCTTGAAGTCGGTTGATTATGACAAATTCTACTCTTATACGTAAAACAGGTTCACGACTGTATCCCCAAGGTGCGGTAGACATGCTCTCAGATCTTTTTATGTTACTTATTCCAGATCCTATAAAGATGTCTAAGGGGGTAGTCAGAGGCATGTCCAAACACATATTTGATACATGCCCACATCTTGCAGAAGTTAGAATTCCATACGTGACAGGTTGCAAGCCCATCAAGAACACTAACTGGTTTCCTCACGATGTTTTCCTTCACCGTTTAGAGCACGTGTTAAAGCGCATATAAATTTTACGAAACGCAAAATCCATTGATGCACGGCCGGGATTCGAACCCACAACCTTCAGATTGAAAGTTGAGGTACTACCCCATTCGGCCAACACGGCTTAACATTTGTTATACATTTGAACTTTTTTCGTAAACATCTGCAGTAACCATCAACCATTTTAAGGCACTCAGGTAAACAGAATAGGTATAAAAACTCGTTGACTGCCTTCCTCAAAAATACGCTCACGTTATGAGGTGACAGATTCAAAGAAATTTTCACAACCATATTGTGTTCAGAATAGAGTCCAAATTAGAATCATTTTTAGACAGAAATAAAAAAATGTAGTAAAATTCTATGGGTTATGTCTATACAGATAAAGTTCATTTTCGGTAAGGTTTTTATATATTTGCTAACACAATCGGTGCAAACATGGATATTGGTATTTCGAGGTACGTTTTGATGTGTTATCGGTTCCAGGTAAAGTTTTATTAAGGTATCTTAGCTTTTAATGTTAGTGTCCTTTTAGGTTAACTGGGGAGAATGGGCATAAATGGCTAAAAATCTCATCAGTCAAAAAACAAATGCGTAATAATGTATTTTAGAAGCGCTAGGTAGATATTTTTTAACAGTCAAAAGTCCCTAAAACCTAGCAGAAATCGTCTTAAAACCGAAAAAAAAATTCTTTGAAGACTCTACCAAATCCATTTGGTGCTATTTTTATTAATCTTAGGTATTAAGTTTTACTTCTTATTAATTAAAAGGTGATTTAATAGCTAACGGAAGCTGTCTCAATAAACTTCTAATTTATAATTATAATTTACTAAATCCCTAACTTTAATAATTAACCTCAAATTCCATTCCTCAAGCAAATAAATTATTAACAGATTCAAAAAGGGAATTTTAATGTATGAGAAGGGTGTGCAAATATTTGTAGGGTCTGACCAGCCGCAAAGTTGGGGTTACCCCTTATTCTTACACTTGTAAGTCAACCCCTTTCAAATGTCAAGTAAATTCAGATTTACATGTCTAGTGGAATTTAACCTAATTTCTTAGCATAACCTCAAAATAACACTAATTCTAAATTCATTATTTATTTAATGAACCTTCTTCGCTCATCTATGATTGAGGCTGAATATACAATGAATATAATTAAATTAATAAGTAGGTATACAATATAGGTACATGCTTAAGTAAAAAAAAATTAAATAAAAGTCAAAGTCAAAGTCAAAGTCAAAAAGCATTTATTCAGTAGGACCGCTGGGATCACTTTGAAACGTCTTAAAACTAGGTGATTCTACTCCTGTTCCTTCGCGACCAATACCGTGAAGAATCAGGGCAACCAACACGGTTTGAAAAAAATGAATTTGAATTTAAGTGAAGAGACTGTATTTCTAAGCTGTCATATTCTGACAGTTCACCCTACAGCAGAACAGAACCAACCAATAAACAATTATTTTCACTTCACCACCATTGTACTATAATCGGCGATAAATTACACCAATTAAAAACAAACCGTCGTTAAAACCAGAAGCATTACCTGAAACAAAACAACGAAATATTAAATAAATAGCCATTAATTATATTTATTAATTTGCTGGGAAGGGATTTGAATTGGCGCGTTATTTGTTGGCCGCCATTTTGGGAAAGGAGTCTTGAGAAAAATGCCAAGTTTATTCAGAATTCTCCGCTTTTGATACATTTTTGATCTTCTTCTTGTCGTGCCACTAGTTCGAGCCAGTGTGGTGAAAGGCGATAATTATCTATAAGTATTAATTATGTATCAGTAGGTATAGTGTCCAACCCGCGGCTTTGCTCACGTGGTACCAACATTGCCCATGTTACTCAGGGATACGGTAGATTCCACACATGAAACAGTGTAGATTTCACAAAAAATACTGGTAAATAGATTTAAATGTCAAAATAGATTTCATATAATTAAATAACATTTATATTACACAAAAAACTATTCGTTTCACACATAATTTTTTACACAAAATAGATTTAACTATCTAAGCACTAAATAGATATTACAATTTTATTGCTATCGTAAATGGCTGTAAGAGTAGTAACATAACGTTATAACGTCATGTATGAACTATGAACGTAGTTTAGATTGCGTAGACTTTACTCGACAACAGAAAAACCAAACAGGAGGATTTTTATTTCAGAATTTTATCGGCCTTATTAAACGTGGTGCAAAGTCACGACGGATGTAACTTAGGAGTAACCATATTACAATTTTTCAGTTAAAACCTGTCGTAACTTTACACCACGTTTAATAAGGGTGTATGTGTTTGTATTTACATACGTTAGAGGTTACAAATTATTAACAAGTGAGACGCAAATACATTAATTCGTAAAAAATCTTCTTCGTTGATCTATTCTTTGTTTCTATGATGAAAGGCAGCAAATAGGCTTGCAAACTGTCACATATGGATGGAAGGAATGCTATCTTCTGCAAAATTACCATAAAGTATTTGCACGTGTTTCTGACACCCGACATCTTCAAAGATTTTAAGAGATTGGACCTGAGAAATGTCTACAGTGCCATGGTAACGTTGTTAACAGTCGTGCAATTGTGTCAATGGAATTTAAATTAGACCATTTTGTTTTAATAATACTTTTTTTGAAATTGAAATTGAAATTGTAAATTGAAATTGTAATTTATTGTAAAAACATAGGTAAAATATAAGATGAAAAAGTATGTTTACAAGCGTACCACTATGTCATCGATTGGTATCGGTATACAATAATAATAATTATAGATTAGGATGATATCACCATTTTATAAATTCAGATATTAATTAATTAGTTACCTAAGTGTTATAAATTATTAAAGTTACACCATTGTTATTATTACTTTGAGATAACAACGTCTAATAAACACAACGTAGTAAACTAATATCCAGTAGGGAACGTGGGTAGGAAGTGGCCAACGGTCGAAATGGAAAGCCGTATAAAGTACAAAAATAATACTCCTACGAGTATATGTACCTGTACCTACCATGGGAAAGTCGTTGTGAGGGTTCTGCATAGTTTTTTTAACGAAGTTCCTTTTCGGACGGTATCAGATGGGGGCTGGACGAAAAAAAGTGTTCTATTTTTCACGACACATACATAGGTCAAAACGTCATAGTGCGAAGAGCGCAGTCGCAAAACAGTCCATAGATGGTTACATTGTTAGTACGGAAGAGCGTTTCCAGGATATAAAATTTATTTGACAAATGCCAAATGTCAAACTAGAAACTTCGTTCCAACCGAGTGTTCCATGAAGGTTCCACGACTCTCACGTACTTTTTTGAGGTCTTCTCGGAAGCACGGAAGCGCTCAGTTGATAATGCCACTAGCAGTCACCCATCTACCGACCGGCGATCTCTCAAGAACGTTAACTACACCACCTTAATTTAGTCTTTGGTTTAAGAGTTCTTTATTTAACGGTAAATAATATGAATAAGAAAAATATTTAAAATTCCTTCTGTGGTATTTATAAAACATTCTGGTCTGAGCAAAGTGAATTTTTGCTTTGTAACTCATTCCACGAAAAAGGTGCGGGATTGTAGGAATTCTTAATTTCAACGTATCCCTTTTTTTGGTGAAGGAAAACATCGGTTTACACGATTACGATTGTCCCAGAATTTTGGGACCGCGAATCTATTTATTATAAATAATAAATAAACAATGCTGGACTTTTCACACAGCATCATCTAGCCCCAAAGTAAGCAGAGCTTGTGTTATGGGTACTAGATGACTGATGTACTACTTATATACTTTTTAACCGACTTAATTGTTTGTAAATACATACATAATAATACATAGAAACACCCAGACCCGAGACAAATATTTGTAGATCATACAAACATTGGTCCCGCGGCGGGGATCGAACCCGCAACCTTCTGCGTGGCAGGCGGGCCTTCGACCACTGCGCTACAGAGGTCGTATTGAACCCTAACTTCACTCGAGTTTGAGAAACATATTTTACAGCCTAGAATAATTATTAATAAACATTTCAAAGTGAAACGAACGTATATTCGCAAGGCATTGTAGACAATCTCAAAGCACAATTTTTCTCTATATGCAGTATCTTTTTGAAGTGAAAACTTCTAAAGGCGCGTTGGGCATTTTTTGATAAGATGAGAATAAATTATTGGATTCGCCTCTAAAAGGTCACGTGCGAGTCACGTGACTGCTCACCGACACCTACTGCCATCTAGTTCTGTACCCGATAAACTTTTACGGCAATATTTTTACATTTCTAAAAGCTCATTTTATAACTAAACGGCTGGATAAAATGCATAATTTTTTTGTTCAACTTTTCACTTCTCTCGACACTCCCGGGAGTGCCACGATTTTTTTTTTAATATTTCTAAATCTAACTATTCTAAATATGCAGTTAACACATTTCTGCACACATCAACCTTCTTGTTATATTTTTTCTTTCGAACCAGAGTGGTGAAAGGAACCAAACCGGGTGTATTAAAGACGAAGTAAATTAAGAAGATTGAGTTAACCCAAGCTTTGTAACAAATGAGGGTATACTCATTTCTCACTCCTCCCTTATTGCTAAGTGGGAATGAAGTGAATTAATTATATCCATTTTGTAGAGTTGCGGGTAATTGTGTTGCAAGTAAACTGCATCCAGAGAATCCTATTATAGGTCTTCTTCTTTCTTCTTGTCGTGTCAGTTCGAAACAGTAGGGTGAAAGGATTATGAAAACGCCTCAAAGAGGCTCCTTTCTATCACTTGACACATGTTATCTTTTCATCACACTGGTTCGGAAAAACGAGTGACACACGAACTAAGTTCGTATGTGATTGGCCAACTCTGATGACGGAGTTTTCGGGTAAGTATAGGCCAACTCATAATTTATATTTTGAAGTACTTATTATTTGTTTATTTTTATATATTCTCTGTATAAGGTTCTTGTGTAAAATAAAGCGTTAATCTATCTATCTATCTATCTACTTAAGTATTTTTTTTCCCTAATTATTTTATTTTACAAAAGTAAATACAACCCTCTACGAAGAGTTAAATGAAAGTTAGGTAATACTTTATACTTAAACCAAGCTTAATTCCTAAGGTTTCGTCAGGATTAGCTAGATGCCCTAGGTTAAGTATAGGTTAAGAGGATTCAGTGCTTAACTTAGAAATTTTAAGTGGAGTTTAGCGAATAACCAAACTATTTATGAACAAAGATTAACTTATGTCTGAAGTGCTTTTTGTCAAGACAATTACGAAAGTATGAACGAAATCTGAAATCCAAGGCGCGATAGACATTTTACTACGCTTCCTTCCCGAAGGGGTACGCAGAGACCACAGATTAAATTGACAAAGGGCAATGTTAGGTAAAAGTAAGGTAAAATAAATAAAATAAAAATAAATAATGCTGGACTTTTCACACAGCATCATCTAGCCCCAAAGTAAGCAGAGCTTGTGTTATGGGTACTAGATGACTGATAAACTACTTATATACTTTTTGTTTGTAAATACATATTAATTATACAAAGAAACACCCAGACCCAGGACAAATCTGTAGGTCATACAAACATTTGTCCCGCGGCGGGGATCGATCCCGCAACCTACTGCGTCGCAGGCGGACCTTCGCCCACTGCGCCACAGAGGTCGGTAAATATAGTTATACATAATGAGTGAGAGTGTAGTGAGTGTGGAATAAGCCATATATTCCACTCTAGATAATCTAAATATAGTAATATAGGTTATACATAATGAGTGAGAGTGTAGTGAGTGTGGAATAAGCCATATATTCCACTCTAGATAATCTAAGATTCCACTAATCCCCGTTGATAATCCCCACGGGTAAAAAAAACATGACGATGATGCCAATAGAAAATGTCATGATCATTTTGTGTTTTTTTTTTATATTTTACAACGGGTTCACGTCCAACTCGTAGGTTGATAATTTTTTATAGAGTTACATCCTAGTAGTTATTAGTAGAACTGAGTATAGAAACTACTAATTCCTAGTACCGTAGCGTCTTTTCCAATGACTCACTATATGTGTGAATCGCAACACGTTTGTTCAGGCTAACCACAGAATAACTATCAGATAGGATACTTCAAGTAAACCACAGAATAAATATTTGATGAACACTTGATTTCTGAATCATGCTTAGAGTTATGCAGAAAAATATATAAAGAAAACTCATCATCATTATATGTGCAATCTTGGCATCTATTTTAGTTTTCATCAAAATATTTGTCCTGCATCAATCTAACCCATTTATGATTAACAGCTAATGAATACCGAGATGGAATAGGCTTGTCATGTGAAACACCTAAATTATTTATTTTTGGAACGAAGTTCCTTTTCGGACGGTTTCGGATGGGGGCTAGACGAAAAGAAGTGTTGGAGTTTTGCGTCACGACACATACATAGGCTAAAACGTCACAGTGCGAAGAGCGCAGTCGCAAAACAGTCCATAGATTGTTACATTGTTTGTATGGAAGAGCGTTTCTAGGATACCTAAATGACAATTATAATTTATTATATTCCCAGTTTAGAAAAGTACTCTTTGCTTCGTTCCAACCGAGTGTTCCACGACAATCTGCTTTCTTTTGAAAGTGAAATATACATCAAACTCAAGTCCATGTTCAGTTCAAGATAAATTGTATGAGTCAAATGTTATTTAATTATCCAAAGGTGTCATACAGGGAAAATAAATATGGAAGGTAAACGTGAAAGCCTTATCGAACGTTGACCTCGTTATGACTCAGTCATTGCTTATCGTGTGTAACATTATGACTAGTATACTTATTTATGTTCCATTTTTTATGTAGACATATAACATACTAGCTGCGCTCCCGCGAATTAAAAAATGTTTTTTTTCTCATTTATTTATAATATTACGTACAACAAATAAATATAAAATGATTTATATATTATAAATGTGAATGTTACACAAAATAGAAAAATCGTTTTTTCATTTTTTCGGGATAAAAAGTAGCCTATGTCCTTCCCTGGGACAACAACCTTTATCCATGTCTTTCAGCCTTATCTGTTCAGGTTTGGGCGTGAAAAGGTAACAAACAGACAGACAGATAGTTACTTTCACATTTATAATATTAAGTATGGAAGTATGGATAGAAGAACCCAGGATGAACTCTGTGGCGCAGTGGGCGAAGGTCCGGATTGTATGACCTACAGATATTTGTGTCGGGTCTGGGTATTTCTATGTATAATATGTATGTATTTACGAACAAAAAGTATATAAGTAGTTTATCAGTCATTCTAATACCCATAACACGAGCTCTGCTTACTTTGGGGCTAGATGATGCTGTGTGAAAAGTCCAGCGTTATTTATTACTTATATTTATTTATTAACTTAAGTAGTTCTGAATATAAACATTTCTTTGAAAGAAAAATTACAATTCACTATGTAATATTAAATTTTCTTCTAAACAAGAAAACAATTTCCACGATTGGATTATAAAAAGCATTATCTTGTTTTCACAAACAATTCTATTAACTATCTTAATTTTCATAAAAACGGCGACCACTATAACACGTTCGACTCAATACTATTCTACTATGTAATATTATAAATGTGAAATGTTTGTGTTGCAATCAAGCAGGACAGATTTGGATGATTCTTTGTTGGAAAGAAGATAGGTAGGCTTCAAAGCAAGTCCCAATCATTGATGACGATCGAAATATCTTTGAAGTGATGAACAACGACGCATTTGAACATGCCTGTGGTCTGATATTTTAAAATCATATTTTTTCAAATGATTAAAGGATTTATAAATATTTGAAAATGTCTACCGAGCTTGGGGATGCAATCGTGATCCAATTTGATTACTGGTGGTCTAATGGTAGCGGCCACGCCTTCCAATCCTGAGGTCGTGGGTTCGAGTCCAGTGCTACAATTAGTTTTTCTGCCGAAAAAATTATGTGCACTGCCAGGACTCCCAAACGGTGAAGGAAAACATCGTGAGGAAACCGGCATGTCGTAGAACCTACAAAGTTTGAAAACATGTGTCAAGTGCACGAAAGGAGCCTCTTTGAGGCGCACTTATAATCTTTTCACCACACTGGTTCAAAAGAACTAATGACACGACAAGAAGAGAGTACTAAATCGTGATTCGTGATCGCCACAACGGGTATGGCGCCACTGAAAACCAGCGCTTGCTGAGGGGTAGCCGTATTTTCACCCACATAAAATTGTGTAGATTTAAGTACCTATTGTAACTGTTGTATATGATGTGGAGAAAATAAAACTTTATTCTATTCTATTCTATTTCTAAGTTTTCTATTCGTTTCGAGGTAAGTAAACATTTAAAGGCCTATTTTTGTGCCGCCATTAAAACAATCTAGATATATGTTTATTTCACAGCTACATAGATAAACTATGTTTACTAGACATTCGTAAATAAAAGCATAAAACAGGCAATCACTTAGAACCACAGCTATATTTAATTCAGCTGGTTTATTTTTTCCAAATGTCGAAATCCGAAAACAGACCAAAGTCCAGGATGTCGGGAATAGGATAATGGACCTAAAATGGAGCTGGGCGGGACATAGCGAGGCGTGGTGATGACAGGTGGAGTAGAGTATTGACTGAATGGTGGCCCAGATCTGGTTACAGGAACGTAAGACGTCCGGCGGCCAGATGGGCAGACGATATTGTACACGTCGCGGGCCGTCAATGGGTCAGATTAGCGCAGGATCGTGGATGGCACAAGCTTAGGGAGGCCTATACCCAGCAGTGGGTGAAGTCAGGCTGTGGATGATGATGATTATGATGGTTTATTTTTTTACAAACCAAAACAAACCTACAACTTAAAAACTCCTCAATTCGTAGTAAAAATGCTCCACTCGTGGTGTACCTCGCTTAGTCGTTCTTGATAGATTTCAAATCTAAACGGATAGTAAGTGGGTGACCGTCACTGGCATTATCAACTCAGAGCTTCTGTGCTTCGAGGGCACGTGTTGGTCCCGAAGGCGGTCCAAAAACTCCGTCGCTTGTTGACAACTGATTCATACGAACTTACTCACGAAGTCTCATGTACTACCACCAGTGCCAACAAGTATGTTACTAGCTGTATTCCCTGTGCTATGATAAGTATATCCTAGGAATCTAGAAATCTGAACCAGTCTACATATAGCTATGGATGGATTTGAATGAGGGCTAAAGCGCCCATAGCGTCGCGTGCACTGAATGAAATTCAGGCTGCATTGGTACACTCAGCGACATAGAAAACCATGAATAAATTGAGTTTTTTTTTTTGTTACAAGTTTTATCTGCAATCAGTTTTCCAACTACGAGCAAATTTGCGGTTGTAATGTCAGGCAGAGTTCACTTCAGACATTTTAGTCACACATTTAGCTGCATGACATCTTTTTTAAGTTGTCAAGTTTAAATTAAAGTAAGTTTAAATTGAGAATTGAAAGTTTAATTTTCAACATGCTATGTGAAAATATTGATTGATTTGTTATTTAATAGTATTTTATGAGTGTGTTTACTGGTGCTGGTTCCAAAATAAGAAACTTTTCTTCTTGTGCTAACTCTAACCAAAAAGGTTTAATCACAACAAAACTTTAATTAAAAAAAAACAATGATTTTTATTATTATTTATTTATATGAACAAAAAAGAAAAGGGCTTTGCCGCTGAGCGACTATACCGCCCAATCAGTAACATCTTGGCTCAGTATTCTTCTTCTTCTCTCTCACTTCACTTCTTGGTTTCTTGTGTAAAAACAATAATAGTATTTTAAATTAACTAAAGAATAAAGATACGCATGTGACTGTCACTGTCAAAAACGTCGCTCTGTTTGACGCAAACTGAAGTAAAAATTGTGCTAATGAGACAATTTCGAGGCTTCAATTTCTAAGCGATAATAAAGATTTTTGAATGTATCCCAAAAATTAGTACCCATGCGGGATTTGAACCCACGACCTTGCCGATCCGTGGCATCGCTCTAACCAACTGAGCTAACGGGCAACCGTTTAAATCGTTAGCTCATCGGCAAGGTCGTGGGTTCAAATCCCGCATGGGTACTAATTTTTGGGATACATTTAAAAATCTTTAAATATCCTTAAGTGTGCGGTTAACACTATAAAAATATAATCCTTAACCTATCTACATAAAAAAAATGTGGTTAAAAACAAAATGTGACAGTGTCAATAACAAGAACGAAAAACACCATTCGATGTTTTCCATCATCGTTTGAGAACACGTATCTATTCCAATTGAAATTGCATCTACGTAGCAGAACTCTATTACGATAACAGTAATGCGTAGATTTGCTAAAATAGCGGTTACCGCTATGTTGTATAGTTGAACCCCATGTTGACACATGTCAAAACAAAACTGTTACCACAATAATTACGTTTTAATACTAAAAAGAAAACCGACTTCAATGTTTGATTCGAAACGCGGTGTGATTCAGGGCGTCAAGCTGTCAATTCGATTTCTATTTGTGACATGGCTAGGAGGGAAGGTGTTTAGAGTTTTACGGGGAAACTATCAATCCCTCAGGAATAAAATTTATATGGGACCACCTCTGGAGTATACCCTTTCAAACATAAAAAGAATTTTGAAAATCGGTCAACAAATGGCGGAACAATCGCGTAACAAGATACAAAAAAAAAAAAAACATACAGACGACTTGAGACCTCCTTTTTGAAGTCGGTTGAAAAAGCGTTCTATGTATTTAAATATCGTTTTTCTAGTGACAGTTTTTAAGTTAGACTTCTTGTAATAAGACGGATTGTATTTGCTATCATGTTGTATCGCCCATCGATTTTCAGATAACCATTATCAAAGACGTCATTGGCTAAACACCGCAAGCGAGCCCTGGTGCGGTTAGCATGATATCCCTGAATGGCATTATCTGCCCGCAAATGATCTTAGAATTCGTTTTTGATATACATACGGCCGCCATAAGATGTACGTAATTCACCTTCCTGCCCTTATTCTACTAAGTGTACAGCACAACATGTTTTCTTTTACCATTTTCCTTCATTCAAAAACATAACCGCATTTACACTCGCACAATTCATCCTTCATACCTTAGGCCGCAATATTATTCAAGACTTTTATATTAGTTTACTAAAAAAATATGTGTTTTGTCAGTGACTTTATCTAAGTTGTACATTGGAGATACAATTGTTCTCTGTCGTGTGAAAATTAACGATTTTGTATTTTGACAATACAGCCAACTACTTCAAGACAGCTCAATTTGACGGCCTCAAGATGACGGTGGCTACTTTTATAGAATCTCCCCGTAAATGAACTTACGGTTCCGATCCGAATGATTTGGATAGTTGTATCTTTATTACCTGACTTAGTAATGGAATAACTAGATTGTACATATTCAATTGTATATATTCAATACAATACAATGTCCCAGGCACTACAGCGCAGCGTCCCGTTGAGTGTAGGCATGGATTGCCTCCTGACACTGTATAAATCATCTAATGTAGATGTAAAGGCCTAAGTTTTTATGTTCAATAGTTGAATAGCTAATCAAAGTAAAAAAGCTTACTAGGACCACTAGGATCCACATTGGCAGCGACGCGACGATAATTTCAATAACAAGGTTCTCAGGTCCAGTCTGAAAATCAGCGTTACTGTGTACCTTCGGGCATGGAGTAACAATAAGCTGAGACAGGACCTTGTTGGCTCACTACAGCACACAGACCACTGTTGCACCCACCTATGTAGGTGCCAGACTACTAGTATTAGGTGTATTTCTATTTTTTTTTTTCTAGTTTGTTTTTACCTGTGCGCCTACCTACTTGATACGTGTCTTTGTTTTTGTGTCTGTGTTGAAATGTTATGTGTGCCAAATAAACATTTTATCTATCTATCTATCTATCTATCTATCTAACAAGACATTATAAACCTTAAGAACAATGCTATAAGATATATTCACGCTCGCGCCGCGGCGTCAGCTCGCGAGGCTGCTCGACATCATACCTTATAACATGGTGCTTAAGGTTTATAATGTCTTGTTATTAAAAATGATCGTCGCGTCGCTGCCAATTCAATGTGCATTGAGCCTTAGTAAATTAAATTAATAGTTAAATAAAATTTTTTTTTATTCAAAAGTTTTTATTTTTCACTTTTTAGTGTAAGTAAATAATAGTGTAAGTGTTAATAATATAGTAAGCTACATTAAGACCCTGCTTAGGATAAGAGAAGTCATGGGCTGGCCTACTAAAGGACACATCGGAGTTCAGCAAGGGGGAAAACTATCAATCCCTCAGGAATAAAAATATTTTTGACCACCTCGGGTGTAATATACCCTTTCAAACTATTTAATGTTTGACTCAGATTGTGAGTCAGGGTGTGTTGTGTAGAGAGAATGAGGTTTTTTGAATGTTACGGGAAAACTGTCAATCCCTGAGGAAAAAAAAATATATGGCGCCACCTCGAGAGTAGGTATACCTCTTTCTAACAAAAAATAAATTTTGGAAATCGGTTCACAATTTTCTTAAAGATCAGTGATTTTTTTAGTTTTACGGGAAAACTATCAATCCCTCAGGAATAAAATTTATATGGGACCACCTCGAGAGTATACCCTTTCAAACAAAAAAAAATTTTGGAAATCGGTCCACAATTGACGGAAATATCGCTGTACATACATTAAAAAAACATACATACAGCCGAACATAGAACCTCCTTCTTTTTTTTTTCTTTGAAGTCGGTTAAAAATAGTTAAAAACGGAAATTGCATTGGATAATTGGCCTGGCGCACTTTTAGCTGATGCATCTTACATTTTTCGAAACAAAACCAGCGGCCTTATTGTGTAAGGGCATGGACTTCATTTTGACATTTGAAACCCATTCTGTTCACTTCAATTGTCATATTCGTATTGCGTGATTGGTTTAAAATAAAATAAAAACTCCAAAAAAATTATGGTTACTCCTAACGTAACTGCGTAACTTTACACTTTATTAATAAGGGCCTATAGCTGCAGGATTCAAACTCGCAGTCAAAACACACTTCAAGATTCGTTTTGGCTATCGATTCAGTAATAATTCGTCTCAAGAACGATTTAACAATATTGCTAGTAATATCGATATGTAAATGGAATATCATGACGTACACGTGTTGCGAGTAGGGAGGGGAAAGGATTTGATTAATCCGGCTTAAACACGGATTTAGAGAAATGAGAGGATTGGCTATGGAGGCGTGACCCGTGTCGCAAGTTCGCAACTTCAAGCCAAAGCCAGCTGGTTCGGTCAAAATCGGGCACTAGTCGCGCTTCATAGCTGGTCGCGTGTGCATTTACCAATGTACACAAAATAAAAAGTGATTCAATTCAATGTTCGACATACATTGCTGTGTTTATTTTGAGACCAGTCACAATCCAAGCAACAAATGGCGCAATGGAATGTAAAGTCAACAATGCTCTCAACACTACTTGTGTAGCGTGGTACGGTCGCTGGTGCGCTCCGCCGCGAGGATATATTATTTATGGTACTAGCTGCGCTCCCGCGGTGTGACCCGCGGTCCCTCGGGATTTTTTCATTTTTTCGGGATAAAAAGTAGCCTATGTCCGTCTCTGGGATACAACCTTTAACAATGCAAATTTCAGCTTAATCTGTTCAGCGGTTTGGGCGTGAAAGCGTAACAAACAGACAGACAGACAGAGTTACTTTCACATTTATAATATTATTAGTATATTAGTATTAGTATGGATTCTGTGGAAGCTAGATATGATGCCTATCAATGTGAATTTTAAATAGCTTATCCGGAACTAACCGAAGAAAAGCCGGATGAATACAAGATGACATCACTATAAAAGTATTGAATCCATTTCAGCGCTGCTAGTTTTCTCGTTGGAAAACTTTTCTAGGCGATTAGGATTTATTTTTGAAGTAGCTTCAACACGCGGCTTTTCTCATCATCAAATGAAAATAGACTCACGTATCCACAGGTACGGTAGACATTGTTTATCATGGGAAATACCGTACTATTTTATAATAAACTTCCAGATAATGCCACTAAACTACCTATTCAAAGATTTAAAAGTTACATAAAAAATAATCTTATAAAGAAAGCGTATTATTCTATTGGTGATTATGTACGGTAGACATTGTTTATAGATGTCTCAGATTCTAGTTTTAACTGTCGGTTTTTATTATAAAATGGAGGCCTTAAGGAGGCCTAAATACTGTCACTTGTATGGGCCACTAGCACGTACGAAGATACTTTACTTTTTAGTAGAACACGGAAACGCTCGTGATCATTTATTATGCAAAATAAAAACAAATCAAAAAAATCTGGATAGCAAAAAGTGGCGGTCACCCATCATCTTTACGACCACGCCCAGCGTTGCTTAACTTTGTTGCCCATACAAACTTGCAACCCTTATTTTCTCGCCCCCTTATGATTATTTACAAAAAAAGGAGCCTATGTCCGTCTCTGGGGTATAATCTTTATCCATGCCTTTCAGCTTTCTGCTGTTCAGCGGTTTGGGCGTGAAAAGACAGACAAACAGACATACAGACAAAGTTACTTTCTCATTTATAATATTATTAGTATTAGTAATAAGTATATCAGTATGGATGTGGATAAAAGCTAAAAAAAAACCTTAGGCCTGTTACATCTATATTAGATGATTTATACAGCGTCAGGAGGCAACCTATGCCTACACTTAACAAGACGCTGCAGTGCCTGGGACATTGTTTGAGATAACTACATCATTATTTTAACCAATCAGAGCGCGTTTATTGGTCGTCATTATATCAGCCAATCAGAGCGTAGTTTGATCGACACTGTAAAAGTTCTGATATTCGCATTGAAACGTCTGAATCATGATTCTGAATTCTGGTTCAATGAGTGATTTTTCATTACTATAGTATTTTTCGTCATATATTATTTATACAGGGTGTAAAAAGACGTCTACAGAAGCCGAAAGGGGTAGGTACAGCATCCCAACACACAACCAAATCCAAAAGGATTTTCCGCAAAAATCATTATATCCGGAGAAAACCGACCTCGCACAGCTGGTCGAGCGTATGTACTGGGCGCGTTTTTATACGTAGATTGCTGGATTTTGAGTTTCAATTTTTGTTTTCTTTTATAAATGAAATTATTAGGTCGATATGGCCTTATTATGTTGTACAGGTAGTAAATAACTAGAAAATAAAATGACGCAGCTAAGTAAAAAAAAAATTGCGTTTTATTTTCGCTAAAGATGTTCAGAATCATGGTCTGTGCAACACCCTGTATATATATTTTTTAATAGCCATGTTGGTCAAGTGGACTAGAAGACTTGAAAAGGTTCAATCCCAGCCGTGCATCGATAGATTTTTCAAAAAATTCTGAATTTCAAGCCTAATTTCGTATATTTGAGTTACCAAAACACATTTATTCAATCCCGTCAAAGATTATAACTAAATTGATTAATATTGATTCAAATTTTCTCATATTTAAAGATTTATCCAAAAAGATTTCTATAAAAAGTTACTTTAGAAAGTTCTCGAAAATGAGGTTTTGATAGAAGTGCGATTATTACTTTTCCAATTTACCTCTAGCTCTGAAATATCTACTCAAATACTTCGGAGTATCCCATTAAATATTTTCTCTACAGTTTTTACGATAATTTTCTTTCGAAAGTCTAAGGTTGGCAAACAATATTATATGAATCCACTCAAATCTACTCAGAACTAAATATATCGTAAAAAGAAAAACATGTTTTATTCCTCACTGTAACTGAAATCTTATTAAATTTAATTTATTAAAGAAAATGTCGCATGTTTTCAGAGCTCACTTGAAAATCTCATATAGCTACCTTATTTAGGAAGAGCCATGTTCCTTACGGTTTGCATAAATAACCTCAAAGGAGGGTTCCAAATTTAAAATTTATTAAACTCATGAATGCGTCCTGATTGGCTGGCTCGTAGTGGGGGGAGTATAAAATGAATGAAAATGCATGTTTCATTATCCATAGTCCGGTAACACTAAAACGGCCTCATAGGCCATTAGTATTAGGCCCTCCGAAAAAAAAAAAAAAAAAAGTTTAATTATCACTATTGTGTGAGCTGAGACGCTGAGTAGACGTCTAGGTTTATTGAAACCGGGGCGATTTAAAATTAGCATATGCAATGGCGTATCGATTGATAGTATCGGATGTATGAATTATTCGTGTAAGATCGAGCTGAGTTTGTGGAACTAGCTATGTTGGCTATGAATATTTCTACGTTCTGCATTCAAGCTATTTGAATTTATGAATAATATTAAAATTGTATACGGATAAAACCATGATATTAAAAGGTTAGATGAAGACTGAGGATTCATGGTATCAAATGTAAGACGAAAAGTCTAGTAATATAACAAAAGACACAGTCAAATTGAATGAATGAATGAACACTTTATTGTACACCAATTTACAAAACACCACATAAATAAAACACGCTCGAAATTAGTACAATGGGCGGCCTTATCGCTGAAAGCGACTTCTTCCAGGCAACCTTTTATCAGTATTCATCTAACCCTTACTCATAATGTAAAAGTCATGCTCAAAAAACAAAAATAATTGAACAAAATACCGCCATTATGCCAGCAATAAAAATAAACACGCAAGCTTTAGAAATATATAATCAATCGTCTAAAGACAAAGAAATATTGAAATTAACATAAATATATCATATTTTATGCATCTCTGTCGGCGCGGCCATTATTATCAAAATTCATCTGCCATCGAAACTTTAGAATATTTTCGACTACCAAATAGAGACCGCAGACATTTTAACAAAAACTTTATATTATAATTGACAGGGTTGTGGACAGTGAGAGATATGCTATATTTATTAACGGATTTCAAAAATAGGAGTAGGTTTATAGCTTCTATGATCGGATGTATTTTTTCACCGATATCTCCAATTCATTATCATCATCTTCCTGCCCTTTTCCCACATTATGTGTGGTCGGCACACCATGTGTTCTTCTTCCATTCTCCTCTATCAGCCGTCATCTCAACACTCACTCCTTTCTTACTCATGTCATCCTTTACACAATCCATCCATCATCTCACCTACCTCTACTCGTAAATCCATCAACATTCATACCAAGCACTCTCCTAGTTACGTGACCTTCTCTTCTCATTACATGCCCACACCATGCTAGCCTGTTGCTCATCTTTTCATTCACTGGCGCCACTTTCACACTTCCTCGTATGTACTCATTCCTTACTCTGTCCATTCGCGTCACTCCACACATCCATCTCAGCATTCGCATCTCAGCCACGTGTACCAATCTTATCAATGTATATCTCCAATTCTTGATCTAAATAATGTTTTATTACCTATATATTGTATTGTATGTATATTAAAATAATTTATTTATGTAGGTGGTATATTTATTTTTATTGAGTAGGTATATGTATTTTATTTGTAGGTACTCGTATTTATTTTTAATAGCTTTAGGTTTATGTAAGTAGTCTGTCTTATTGCTTTAAAAATTCAATAATCTGTAATTTTATGCACCCGACCAATCTTCTTTTGATTGATGTTCCTCTCCATCCAAAGGTTGCCTGGAAGAGATCGCTTCTTAGCGATAAGGCCGCCCATTGTACATCTTTATCTGGTTTTTCTTTTGTTTTTGTTTGTTTTAATTTTATGAATGGTGTGTAATAAAGAATTTTCATTCATTAATTCTCCGTCATTTGTTTAACATTTTTTATGATTTTTCTTGTTTGAAAGGGAACACTTTTTAGGTTCACAAAATTAATATTAGTATGATAAGTATGATACCTTTACCCATATATTTTTTTCCCCGTAAAACTTAAAAAACCCAATCCTCCTGAGTACAACATTGAAGTCTGGTTTCTTTGTTATTTTTAATACTTAAGCCCAGTCCAAGTAGTAATACAAATTTACAATAGTATAGTAGAGTATATCTTACAGTGTACCATAGACATTTCATAAAAGCCGACCTCTGATGTCAAAGTATTTAAAAGAATTTATTAACAAGACCAGTTACGATATGAATTTATAATTTGTCACTAAAAAGTTCAATACTGGTTCTGATTCTAGGAATAATGTGTGGAAACCAGAATACTACAATGGCGGTGGTAGGCTTGCAACCTGTCATGTATGGAATGCTAACTTCCGCAAAATGTGGGTTAGTATGTGCCCAAATGTGTGTATATTTGGACATGCCTCTGAATCTTAATCGAATTGAAATCTTAGATGTCTTTTCAAGATCTGGAATGCATAATCTGAGGGAATATCTACAGCACCTCGGGGAAACAGGTGTGATCCTGTTTACGTGTAAGTAGATACCTAACCAACCTAAAAAGGTTTAAGTAAGTAAGTAAGTTTGTATGAGTCAGTGGCCAACTCTGGTGACAGAATTTTTAGCCCGCCTTAAGGCCTTCGTCATGGCTTAACGACTTAAATAGCCGGGACCGACAATTTAACGTGCCCTCCGAAGCACGAAAGCGCTCAGATGAAAATGCCACTGGCGGCCACCCATCCACTTACAGACCGTTTCGAACGTTTCTTGACGATCTATCAAGAACGACTAAGCAATCACGACCACGAGCGCTTCAACTTCAACAAAGGTTTAACCTGGGTACAAACCTATCATGAAACCTGCAAAACGTGAATCTTTTGTGCCGCTATACCTGTTTTTGGCACAATAAACTAAGTAAGGTAACTTTTACGAAGATACACGTTCTTCAAACGCTGTCACAGCAACGGAGGTAAGTGTCATGGCGCCCATGTCGAACTAAGTCCCTAAAGCCTCTGCTTCGAAACTTGCGGGCAGCGGGGCGGCGGCGGCGGCGGAGCGGGAGCGGCTGGATCTTATCCAGCGGGGCGGGCAACGAGCGTTCACTCCAGTCAAGCGGTGACAGACCGCGTCTGCATTGCAATGTTGCTGGATAAATACTCATAGCAGTGTTGAGCATGTAAATCGAATTTGGACTGTTCGTTGCGCACTTCGCAGTGTGACGATTTCGTAACGTGCGGTAAAATAGAACGAAATTTTTCTTCCAGTCGCAGCCTTTTTTCTTCGATACCGTCCGAAAAGGAACTTCGTTCCAAAAGTTGACAATTTGTTAAGCTACATTTTTTTTAATTTGTGGCTGGGGGTGCACAAATTGCTAGATATAGCTATAAAGTAGGTAAGTTGATATCACTGCCGCGCGATCTGCCCGCTGGTTTCGAGAACGGGTCTGCTTTGCCCGCTCCGCCGCCGCTGCCGCCCCGCTGCCCGCAAGAGAGCAGGCAGAGGCCTTAGAGACGTAATAGACATTACGGATTACTGACTGATTGGGAATTCAAACAAAGACACTACTTATGTGGGATTTGGCTTAGTACAGTCAGCTACATCAATTATGAAAGCAAATGAAAATACTTGGAAAGAAATATCAAGTAATTTTCTTATTTCTAGACAGTCCGAGGTTTTTGATACACCTGGAAATAATAGTTTTTTTTTATGATGTCGGCTCTTGGCCTCGAAACTTACACAGGCAAGAGTGAGGTCGACGATGGAGCGAGCCTACCCAGAAGGTGCCTATTAACTCTCTTCTTAAAAACAACAGGGTCGTAGCTCAGCGGAAATACAGACGCTGGAAGCTGATTCCAAATGTTTGCAGTGCGCATAATAAAAGAAATTTCGAAGCGCTTAGTTCTAATAAGTGGAATATCAACCAGGTGAAAACAATGAAGAAGTTAATAACAATGAGTCAAGCAATGTCCCAGACACTACAGCGTCCCATTTAGACGCTGTTCAAATCATTGATAATTTGACTGTTGGGTGCCAATTTATAGGCACTTATTACTGAAATAAAAACGCGCTCGTGGTCGTGCTTGATAGATCGTCGAAGTTAAGTACGGTCCGTAATTGGATGGGTGACCGCCAGTGGCATTTCCATCTGAGCGCTTCCGTTCTTCGGAGGACACTTTAATTTGTCGGTCCCGGCTATTTAAGTCGTTATGACGGAGGCCTTATTGCGGCCTAAAAACACCTTCACAAACTCTCATACGAACTTGTTTTTACTAAAATAAACATAAAGGGGCTTATTACAAGAACATGAGCCGAGTTTAGACCAAGTCTAACTAAAAAACTGTCCCTAGAAAAACTATCTTTAAATACTCGTCCATAGAAAGCCTTTTTTGTGGTAACAGTTTTGTTTTGACATGTGTCAACATGGAGTTCAACCAAGGTTTGACGTTTTTATAATAAGCAGCAAATACTTATTTAAGAATGAATGAATGAATGAATGAACACTTTATTGTACACCAATTAATAACAAAACACCACATAAATAAAACACGTTCAAAATTAGTACAATGGGCGGCCTTATCACTGAAAGCGATTTCTTCCATTCAAAAAAAGGCTACATTCAAAAGCAGAAAACAGTAATTAGTCTAGCACAAATTGCTTGATCCGGTTTCAAGCGGAATATTTGATGCATCTGATCAGTGCTATTCAGCATCGTGATTATTCACCCTCGGACGACATGAGGCATTATGTTGATTTCGGACTACAACCTCACGTCAGTTTGGTGCAAGGACGAACAAAAATAAACCTTTTTGCATTGACTTACGACTGAAGTGGCCAGTTAGAAGCTGGATTTTAAATTTCGAATCGTTCTGGACAGAAAGGAATATTTTTGTGGTTCTTGAATTTAAATTTGGAATGAGTGTTCTAATTATGAAAATTTGAATTGTCGTTTGGTTCTATTTATCTTCGCTTTCAGATTTATTGTTTTTTAATAAAGCTCTAACAAAGATCAATAGTTTATTGATTTACATTTAGAAAACATATTTTTAGGTACTTACTTATATTTTAATATCATAATATAACGTTGTCATTTATTTTAGTTGGAAATCTACTTTGGAAAATTCTATTAACTCTTTCAATAACTTTAATTAATTGAAGTCTGATAAATTCGCTATAAAAATATATTTAATTCGTTGTTATAGGTAGAGTCTAGGCAAAAAGGGCAATTCCAAAAGTCCTTACTGTTAAGAACCAATCAGGAAGCACAACAATTTTCCTTCCAATTTTGAAATTAGCGAAATCTTACTAATTTTAAACCATTTCCATGTCACAAAAGTGAGATTTCGGTGTTCAACTATTAATATTCTATGTCAATGGGATCTACCTGCTATCCAAATCATCTATCAAGGCATTTTCGACTCTACTTCATGGAAATAAAGTGTAAAATTGAATGGATATCTGAAAGGACCGAATGAAATTTTAGATTTGAGAAATTGTGGTTTAGATGTTGCTTCGTTCGCTGCTGTTCTAGAAAATTGCTGTCAAGTTATATATAATGAGGGGTTCGTAATGTTTATCTAGACGTCACAGTTAAATGTTGTTTAACTTTTATAATTTAAGTGCTAGTTTCACCAAACTTTAACTAACAAAGCGTTAGTTAATTTGACATCAAATTTAGTAAAAGAAATAACAACGGATTAAATATTTAACAGACCGTTACGATTGCTTTGTGCTCCATCATGCTCTAACAAAGGAATATCTTCATTAACAAGCCGCTAAATCTAATCGCTGGTCGGCGGCCCGTTAGCTAACTAGCAGTTGACATCGTAGAAAATTAAAAATATGTCACAACAACCAAAAATCCGAGAGTGACAGAGAGCCGTTTGTCTGCGCAGAACACTATTTTGTATCAAAAAGCGTTCATTGCGCTGACAAACGGCTAACGGCCGATTTATTAACCAGCTGTTGAACTTGACTTTGGTGACACTGGCCCTTACTTATGAGTAAGCTTCTTGGTATTAAATGAATTCAATTACTTAAGTATTGTAATTGTAATCAATAAAATTGATCAAAAATTTAAATTGACAGCGGATCAGGCTATCAAGACTGGGAAGAATGACAAAATTATACTTTTTTTTTCATACAAATAAATAAATAAATAATGCTGGACTTTTCACACAGCGTCATCTAGCCCCGAAGTAAGCAGAGCTTGTGTTATGGGTACTAGATGACTGATATACTACTTATATACTTTTTGTTTGTAAATACATACATATTATACATAGAAACACTCAGACCCGAGACAAGTATCTGTAGGTCATACAAACATTTGTCCCGCGGACCCTGTTGAAATCTGATATATTATTTTATTAAATTCTCAAAATATTATTTTACTATTAAGAGCTTATTATTCTTCTCATCTGATCGATTTACTTACACCCCAGACCACTTAAACGAAACTCTTAGACTATTTTTCAAGATGGCGTCTGAGTATTGTACCTTTTAGGAGGGTAGTCATGTATTTAAATACATTATTAACATCGAAGTCGGTTCAAAGATAATGTCGTGAAAGGGTGGTATAATGAATGTATTTGCATAAAACGGATTTTCTAAGGGCATCATTGAAATTATTTTAGCATTTTTGCATTTAATATTTTGATATTTCACCTGACAGCGAAAATAAGTGGCTGAACTCGACTGAAGAAATATAATTATATTTTATGATCTAGCTGTTACCCGCGACTGGGTACGCGTTAGATTTTTTTTTAAATATATGTAAAAGTACTTGATATCTTTAGAGATATATTTTATTGCAGGATTTTATCGCGTATTACCTTTATTATTTATTTTTTAAGTACTTGTTAGATTTTCATTCCATTTTTTTTAGATTCTTTCCGGTAGGCTGCCCATAGCATAGAATACAGCCATAGATAGGTGATAAATGGCTGTTGGTAGTCAACGTTTCTTGCATAATGATTTTGACACAAGACAGCAAAAATGCTTTTGTACAGTTCGCCCAACGGATCTAGGCATTCGTGAGTCTGCGCAATGACCGCTTTTTCATACAAAATTGTGTTCTGCGCAGACAAACGGCTAACTTCACGAATGCCTAGATCTGTTGGGCGAACTGTACTTACTAAAATAATTGGTTGTCTGTAAAGTCGGTTTACTGACGATAGTTGAACGTGACAACGTCTACGCATCGCTCACTCAAGTAGGAGAGAGACGGATGTCGAACGCTGCCGAACGCAAAGGCCGATTGTGCTTCTTTGTCGCTCGTTCCGCGCTCTCGCTTGCACTTCAAGCCTTACATATAACGCCTCAGAGCGAGGTAACGCCTCATGACGTCATGTTTTTTCGTGCGTGCAGCCGGCTCTATCGAATTATAAGACGTAGTCACGTCAAAAAAAACTAATTAGAATTTCTGTTACTTAAACTCTATTTAAATAACGTGAAAACATTATTTCACAAACTCCGATCTTTTATCTCGTACAAAATGGCAAACTATCCCACGTGCTCGCTTAAAAGAAAATGTCACCAAAATGAAATGTTCTAAAACTACCAATTTGTCAACGTGACGCGAATTTCGACAGTATGCATCGGTGATAGAGCGTAATTTACAGTGACAGCGAGTTCATTCATAATTTGCTTTCCGTCTACAACCATTATTTTCAAAACAGTAATACCACACAAGCACTTTGTTCCACTATTCAAAGTTTTCTCAGAAGGACAATGAGAGACACAAGTGTTACAAACAATAGCAAGAAGGTTCTTTGTTTAAAAATTAAAACAGTAATTATTAGTTTTGAAAATGGAACGTCCTGTCAGCGAGTAAAGAGATCGTTAAAGATTTATTGGCGTTCCAAAATCGATTGTCTATTCGGAAATTTATAGCTTTTTTTCTAATGTAATGTTGTCGCTAATGCGACACGGTTGTAAAATTTTATTGTGATTTATTTACGATACGGATGATGTCTTATTTTGTAGTTGATAAGTTATTTTGAAAACATAAAATTAAAGACAGTTGACAATTTAAATTCGAGAATTCTCTTCATTTTACTTTTAACCTAAAGCATTAAAGCATTTTAAGTGGTTATGATCCGAAACTTAATAGAAGAGAAATATCTGTAAGTAGCTACAGTAAAGAGTATATTGAAAAATCCAGCGATCTTATTCGACAAAATACTCGATGGTCCTCTTATTTCACGGATTTTTAAAATCCTTTCACGAACAAGTTGCTTGGATTTTCTCGCCAGACATCGTCTTGAGAGAAAATAGAGAGTCCCCATGAGATATGAATCAATGTTGGCTGGAAAAAAAATCTAATGCTCTGAGGGAAAATTTATTAAGAGAAGATATTTATTGACGCAAGAGAAAATATCGATAACGAACAAATTATTAATTGTAAGTCTTATGGGTAAGCTATCACATTTTTTGAAATGAACACAGCATGTTTTGTGACCCCAATGCTTAAAAACTCATTAATTCCAAAAATATAAGTATTTGTGTGTTTAACGGCTGCACTCAGAGTACTACTTAAATCGTTCCTAAGGTTTTTCATATAAAACCGTTAATAAGCAACGGGTTAAGTAGACGTTAGTGAGTCTGAGTACCGACTTTTGTCTCCGACTGCCTTTTGGACATTGTAGACAGTCTAAAAATCTAAGTTTGTATGAAAGAAAGCGTAAGATTATCAAATTTTTAAAGAGAGCATAGCACGATTGATTTTAAACCGCTTTCAAATCTTAAATATGAAGGTAAGTAAGTATTTTTTAGTTCTTTGTGTCTGAAAGATAAAATTGTTGCCGTCACACATAAAAATATTCAACTCTCTACGGGATTGCATTGGTTACCTTGACACGATGAAATGAAACCAAACATCTAACTAAAGTAAACTCCAGGGTTCATAAAACATTGTAAAATGAACCTTACTACCTTGGAAGAAAGGTTAGATGATGCAACCGATACTTGCTTGATATAGCACCCAAGACGAATATTATTTAGATTCTTGTTCGAAGCGAGCACCGGAAGTAAAAATTGTGAAGAGTATTTTGCGTGTGATTGTACCTTAGAAGCGAAGGTTTTCAAGTTGTAAAAATATCTTAGAATTTTTGCAACATTTTGTTTTCACTGGTGGCAAAAAATTTAGGTGTAGGTACTTGATAACATTATTTTTATAAGGAAACATTTTTTTTACCTATTTTTTGTTTATCAATTTTCGGCAGCCATTTTGAATTACGATACAAATCAGTTTGAATTTCGAAACAGGAACTGTAAAAGCGTTCCCTTTTTAAAACTTTTTTTTAAATATTTAGACATAAAAACTTATCTTATTCTTCAAGAACCTTTTCAAATCTAATATTGGATTCAATACAGAGTTAATGAGAACTCGTTATGTTTTTTTAATAAAGCATTATGTAAATTCTATCGTCCCTTGCATCCCGGCAACATACCGGGATAGTGTCGGGACCGGCGGGACTTACCGGGATTAGATTACGGGACAAAGCAAGGGGCAAAATATAAGTATCTTTAGTTTAAATTAATCTCTACGATGGAGGAATGTATGTTATTAGAAGATTAATTTAGAATGTTGTATCACACACATAGAATGATGTCTGGATGCAAACAGAAAGCTTTATCTGACCCAACGTTTTTCCACAATAATTATTTTAGGGTATTTCCCAGCTAAAATGATTTAAAATAAATTGACTTTGTAATATTATGTTAATTGTAGTTTGATTAGAATGCCCTATTATGTATTTTTAACACAATATTTTTTTTTTTTCATTCATTTATACCTACTTCTAACAACATAGTAAAACTAACTGAAAGCTCTGTATGTGATTGTATCAATTTATTCACCAGTTAAAGTTAGTCAGTCGACGTTCCACAATCAAAAATTCTGTGTTCCAATTACAAAAAAGTTCCAGAAAAAACGAACACACGTTCGAAAACCAAAAATCGGAAATAAAAAGTTAGTGTTCCAAATTCAAAAGTTCAAATCCCATCACTAGGGTTGTGCACTAGATACCGACATATCCGATTCGTTTGATAAAACCGTGTTCGTATTATGGAAATGTACGTTTCTTTTGATATCCCATTTGGCATTTCTGTCACATACCGAGTTATTGGACTGATATTTCTGAACTTTACCTTTTTTGTGTCATCTCTTCATATATATGTTTGTCGGAGGTCTATTTAAACTTTGTCTGTCTGTTTTCGAATTTCGTTTGAGATGAGTTAGTTTAGTTATGTTGCACGAATATGGTAGAAAAGAAAAAAGTACGTGAGTGTCGTGGAACACTCGGTTGGAACGAAGCAAAGAGTTTTATATACTGGGAATATACATAATAAATTAATTTTTAATTAGGTATCCTAGAAACGCTCTTCCATACTAACATTGTAACAATCTATGGACTGTGTCGCGGCTGCGCATTTCGCACTGTGACGATTTGACATATACATGTGTCGTGACGGTAAAATGGAACAAATTTTTTTTCCAGTCTCAGTTCTTTTTTTTCTTCGATACCGTCCGAAAAGGAACTTCGTTCCAAAAATATACGTATGTTTTCCTTTACAATTTGAATTTCAAATGTTACCAATTAAAAATGAATCCCATTCAATAGTTTAGTGCTATACTTTAACATGCTTAGGGCTAGTTTCACCAAACTTTATCTAACAGAGCGTTAGTTAATTTGACATCAAATTTAGTAAGAGAAATAACAACGGATTAAGTATTTAACAGACCGTTACGATTGCTTTGTGCTCCATCATGCTCTAACAAAGGAATATCTTCATTAACAAGCCGCTAAATCTAATCGCTGGTCGGCGGCCGGTTAGCTAACTAGCAGTTGACATCGTTTAAAATTAAAAATATGTCAGAACAACCAAAAATCCGAGAGTGACAGAGAGCCGTTTGTCTGCGCAGAACACAATTTTGTATGAAAAAGCGTTCACTGCGCTGATAAACGGCTAACGGTCGATTTATTAACCAGCTGTTAAACTTGACTTTGGTGAAACTGGCCCTTATTACGGGGACGAAGACCAGATTATTCCTGGTTTGAGCACATGCGGGATTCGAACCCCCGACCTCGCAGGTCTGAGACAACTCAACCAAATGAGCCAATATGTAATCGACGCTATTGGTAATTGGTCGGACTATTTTACCGTGCATCAATGGATTTTGCGTTTCGTAAAATTTATATGCGCTTTAACACGTGCTCTAAACGGTGAAGGAAAACATCGTGAGGAAACCAGTTAGTGTTCTTATAGTCGGCGATGGGTTTGCAACCTGTCACGTATGGAATACTAACTTCTGCAAGATGTGGGCATGTATCAAATATGTGTTTGGACATGCCTCTGAATACCCCCATTAGACATCTTCATAGGATCTGGAATAAGTAACAAAAAGATCTGAGAGAATGTCTACCGCACCTTGGGGGTACAGTCGTGAACCTGTTTACGTTTACGTTTTTCTATTTTACCGTTTTGTACGAACGAACTTTTTCAAAGCTGTGTTTGATTTTCAAGTCAAAAACTCCGTCATCAGAGTAGGCCACTGACTCATACGAACTTACTTACTTTTCAAGTCAAAACCAGATGCAAAAACTGGATTAAAAAGAGAGTTTATTTACCTCTATGGCAGTTTTTTGAAGTTTACAAACTCACAGTTCATAGAACTAATCATTTTGTACATATTTTGTACACGTTGGGAATTGCAATGAATTATTTATTATGTCTCTGTTGAAAACATATTTGCATGAGAATCTAAGAGTCGTTTGTGGTTTTCAAGTATCTAATCGACTTATAAGTATGTATATATGATTACAAATGAAAATTTAAAGATTAAAGAACGATTGAAAACGACTATTAATATAACTGTAAGCTTGCCTGTAGAGCCGTGTTGGTCGAATGGGGTTGTGCCTCGACTTTCAATCAGAAGGTCGTGGGTTCGAATCCCGGCCGTGCAACAATGGATTTTTCGTTTCGAAAAATTTATATGCCCTTTAACACGAGCTCCTAACGGTGAAGGAAAACATCGTGAGGAAACCCGCAGCTTAGTCAGCTCCACACGTATTGACGTCGTCTTTCCTGTGGGCGGCTGATTAAGCTGAGGAGGGCAAGCCTATTCCATGTCAAACAATGTCCCAGGCACTACAGCGTCCCGTTAAGTGTAAGCATAGGTTGCCTCCTGACGCTGTATAAATCATCTAATATAGATGTAAAGGCCTAAGTTTTTTTTTAAACTTGCCTGTAAGTAACTAAACTTTTATAACAAAAAATATTTTTGAAAAAACACACACATACATTAAAACATTAAACATAAACATAAACATTTTTTTATTGCTCAACTTAAATGTGTACAAGTACATCGATAGTTTAAACTTATAAGTAGCTACAAGTCATTGACTTGACACTAGGCAATCAATGATCTTAATGCACTATGAAATAAGGAACCTACCTCCCGTGCTAGTTAGAAACTGTGTTACGGCGAGGTAGGCCCTCGCCGTAACACAGTTTCTTCAAATTCACATTATTTCCTCAAACATTTATAAAGATCTTAAATATTATACTCCCAACAAATGGAGATCATAAAAGTTCAAATACTATGCATTTATTATGAGAATTCTTTTTATTAAATAAAAATGTCTGCGTAAACTTTAAATAAACAATATCAAAACTTTTTGACTACGCTTTCATGCGCGATAACTCTGACTCAACTGTACTTTACGAACACTTTGTCGTCGACTGTACATATTTCCTACAAACATTTTTATTAAGTTTCAACTTTCAACAAAAGGAAATGAGGAAAATACTTGATACGATGGTATTCGAGACTACACGTGGCATGATCACGAGTTACACAGCTAAAACGGTCGCAGCGTAGATTAGTTGTTCCTGAACGTCATATTTTACACATAAGTACCAGCGTTGAACATGAAAAGAGTGCTGCGTTGGAGGCCACAGTAGAGAGTGGAAGGTAACGCGTTAAAATATTATTAACACGTTTAGTGCGATGCACCAGAATGCAACCTTTTAATGTAGGTACGTGAAAAGTGTGCTGTGACCTTTGAGTATTTTGGCTGTGACCCAAAAAGCCCTCTATAGGAATACAGGGCTTTGTCCACAATGAAATGGATAACAAAAACAAATATGTTGATGACTCGAAGTCTCATTTTATTTATACTTATACATATTATGTGTATATTAAGGTGGAGCGACGAGCTGAACTCGTTTAGGGAATGTTGGTCCTCCATAACACAGGACCGAGAAAGGTGGAAGGGGGATAGGGAGGAGGAATGCGGGCTAGAAATAATAATAATATACATATTGTGAAAACCTGTAGTAACGCTTAGAGCATGATAACGCGCAACTCGTGTATTTTATACTCTGTCACGTGAATGATTATAATACGAATATTCTGGCATATAGTTTCTAGACAGCTTCATATGTAAAGACACAGATGTATGAGACTACATAGATAATGTGTGAGTACAGGATGCATTTTCTAAGTACAGCATAATATCTTCATAGTTTGTTCTTCGCAACTTTTCTCGGAAACCGGCAAAGTTTCATTCGAATTGATTCAGTATTCATGTTATTCAGGCATGACTTAAACACACAATTTTTGAATTGACTGAACGGATTTTCAACCGACTTCAAAAAAGGATTCTCAATTCGTCTGTATGTTTTTTTTTATCTTGTTACGCGATTGCCATTTGTTGACCGATTTGCAAAATTCTTTTTATGTTTGAAAGGGTATGCTCCAGAGGTAGTCCCATATAAATTTTATTCCTGAGGGATTGATAGTTTCCCCGTAAAACTCTAAACACCTTCCCTCCTAGCCATGTCACAAATAGAAATCGAATCGACAGCTTGACGCCCTGAGTCACACCGCGTTTCGAGTCAAACATTGAAGTCGGTTTTCTTTTTAGTATTAAAACGTAATTATGATAAAATTAGTTAAGTTACTATATTATATTTCAGATAACTTCTTAAGGGCCAGTTTCACCAAAGTCAAGTTTAACAGCTGGTTAATAAATCGGCCGTTAGCCGTTTGTCAGCGCAGTGAACTCTTTTTGATACAAAATAGTGTTCTGCGCAGACAAACGGCTCTCTGTCACTCTCGGATTTTTGGTTGTTGTGACATATTTTTAATTTTCTACGATGTCAACTGCTAGTTAGCTAACGGGCCGCCGACCAGCGATTAGATTTAGCGGCTTGTTAATGAAGATATTCCTTTGTTAGAGCATGATGGAGCACAAAGCAATCGTAACGGTCTCTTAAATATTTAATCCGTTGTTATTTCTCTTACTAAATTTAATGTCAAATTAAGTAACGCTCTGTTAGATAAAGTTTGGTGAAACTAGCCCTTAGGGTAGTTCCAGCAAATACCTTGGAAATGTCGTTACATTTTCTGAAAAAATAAATAAAAAAAAAGCATTCTGAATTTGAAATAATAGTTGTCAACATAGCAAGTGTTGCCCCAAGTTTGCAACAAAAAAAATAGTATTTTTGAATACAGAACACGATTTATGCGAGCGACGAAGGATGTTTTGTCAAATCTTAAGGGTGCGTAATCCTATTTCCGATTTTTTACATTGACATGAATATGCTTTTACAATAAAGCACCTTAGTGACATAACTTTAAGGACTATAATTTCAAGACAATTGTACTTGTTAGTGATATTTTGAACCTTATAGAATTGTTTTAAGGGTCAATTCTTTATGCATTTTGTAATATTATACACTGTTGATCCCATTTTGTTTATTTAGGGGGAATCTGAGAAACAAATATGGCGGTAAGTAAACTTGCTTTTGACACTTTGAGCTTTTTAAAAGCTGTTTTGACAAATATTTAGTTTAACGGTAACAAGAAAGTTGTGAATCCTTGATCTCTACTACCAAGGTACCTACTACCTGGTAATAAACGTAATTTTTACAAACATATATTTATGTACACGTGCTCTAAACGGTGAAGGAAAACATCGTGAGGAAACCAGTTAGTGTTCTTATAGGCGGCGATGGGATTGCAACCTGTCACGTATGGAATACTAACTTCTGCAAGATGTGGGCATGTATCAAAAATGTGTTTGAACATGCCTCTGACTACCCCCTTAGACATCTTCAAAGATCTGGAATAAGTAACATAAAAAGATCTGAGAGAATGTCTACCGCACCTTGGGGATACAGTCGTGAACCTGTTTACGTTTTATATTTATGTTGCATATGACATAATATAAGACCACGACTGAATGGGTGCCCAACACAAGACGTCCACGCGGCAGACCACCACGGAGATGGCGGGACGAGTTAGATGTGCATCTTCCAGACTGGCCCACTGCAGCCATGGATAGGAAAAACTGGAAAAAAGGGAGGGAGGCCTTTGCCCTGCAGTGGGACAATACAGGCTAAAATAAATAAATAAATAAATAAAAAATGACATAATATGAACTATGAATGTTGGTTACATTACATAGTACACTTCGCCCAACGGATCTAAGCATTCGTGAAGTGTGTTCTGCGCAGACAAACGGCTAATTTCACGAATGCCTAGATCCGTTGGGCGAACTGTAGTTCTGGTTTCTTCACAATGTATTCCTTCGCCGCATATAATGTTGTTTTTTTTTATAAAATTAATGCTCGTTCATGTTATTTTCAATTAAATGCTGAAATCATCATAAAATCTAGGCAAAGTCACAAAGGATTCTAGTTAATCAAATAACCTCGCGGGGAAAATTATTTATTTATTATTTCACATTGAAAGAAGTTTTTCATTTATTAAATTTATTTTATTGTATGATAGCTCCTTCACACAAACGGCTGAACGGATTTAGATGAAAGTGTGTTGTCTTCAAATGATCTGGAATACTAAAAAAACCTGAGAAACTGTCTACCGCGCCTTGGAGATACAGGATCATGTTTGATTTTTATTATGTACAAAGATCAATTTTATTTACAGAATCTAAGCTACTAAATATTTACATATATTTACAAAATAAAACAGGATTAATCAAGCTATCTAAGGATCGTTAGAAACAATCTATAGATAGCTCAACTGATCCAGGTCACTGTCAGTCGGAAGGGTGCCCAAAACACTGGCGACATTACCACGCTGGATGGCATTGCTGATCCTTTGAGCCAAAAATGTGTTAGCTCTCGGATCACGATAAGATTATTTAGATAAGTAAAATACGTCCGATAGCTGGTTGCTTGTATTTCAATGTTTTCCTTCAACAAATCAGGTTTTCATTGCAAATGCAGAACGTAATTCTAGAACCCTCTAAATCCTGGTACGTCCAGCTATTGCGATATTAGCGGTGAAGCCTTCGTTTAATTAATTCGAGATCCGGACACCTTAATATTCCGTTTGTCAAGTCTGTTTGAGAAGCTTTGTAGTTACCTAATGAGACTACTAAAGTTGATGCGCATATTCAAAGTCAAAGTCAAAAGTCAAAAATCATTTATTCAGTAGGACCGCTGGGATCACTTTGAAACGTCTTAAAACTAGGTGATTCTACTCCTGTTCCTTCGCGACCAATACCGTGAAGAACCAGGGCAACAAACACGGTTTGGGGCTTTTTTTAGGTGATCATATTGCCAACATAATTGTTTTTGAAAACTGATAATGGAAAGTCTTATCAACATTTTCGATTCCGACGGGATTCGAACCCGCAACGGTCAAGGACAAGGGTTCCGTGGCCGAATGGTAAGGCATTCCGGCTTTAGGAGGGTCGTCTGACCGTTGCTGGTTCGAATCCCGTCGGAATCGAAAATTTTGATAAGACTTTTCATTTCTCAATGAAATAACTTAGTGTGGTTAAACACTATCAAATATTTAAAAAATAACTGTGTAGTTTTGAATTATACTCCTAGTATTAGCTCATATTTTGCAAAAACAAAATTTTTGGAAATCGGATGAGTACTAAACCTAAACTTAAATGTTTGCGAATCCTAATAGTATTTTGAAATTATGATTCTTTATTTCTGTTTCAATCACGCTTTAATCAGTGGACCGATTTCAATGAAACTAAAATGGGATAGAGGTAGATCGTATCCTGCCAGGTATAGCACTTTTATAATATTGATATCTCGCGATTGAAGCGGGCGGAAGTTAGTCCCAATACTTATAATAGGACTCTTGGGGCTTATTACAGGAAAATGAGCCGAGTTTAGACCAAGTCTAACTAAAAAACTGTCCCTAGAAAAACGATCTTTATATACTCGTTCATAGAACGCTTTCTTGTGTTAACAGTTTTGTTTTGACATGTGTCAACATGGGGTTCAACTAAGGTTTAACGTTTTTATAATAAGCAGCCCTAAGTCGAAAAGTCAACGTCAAAAATCATTTATTCAGTAGAAAGGACCGCTGGGATTACTTTGAATAGAATAGAATAGAATAGAATAGAAAAATGAATAGTCTGTTCCATCACGATCTCTTAGATGATGCATCTTAAAACTAATCAAGCTCCAGTGAAGAGAGCCAAAAGAGAGGTTCATCAAAGTAAATTAGCCAAATTTAAATTAAAATTATATTTAAATTAAGTCAGAGGTTATGTTTCTCACATCCTCGCTTAACTTGAAGTTACGCCATGTTGGAAAACCGTCAAGTGCGAGTAACCCGATAGGGAAGCCGGGACAGGTGGCGTGCCTCACGGTTCATGGACGATTTGAAACGATATTTGCATATGGTATACATACATATGTACATACATACATAGGTACCTGCCCCCCGTGGCCCATCTCAAAAATCCACCCTGTATACAGGGCGTCCCACGGCTATGCCACATGGAGGGAAAGTACCTTAAATATTGTAGATGGAACATTTTACTGAAAGAAGACATTATTTTTATTTAAAAAACAATTTAAACTGCATTCACAGATATTTAAATAATTACATGGTTGAACCGGAAATCGAACCCGTTACATGAGAAAAATAATCAACCTGTAGCTTTATCATACCGATCGAAAGGCTTCATTATAAGGATAATTTTTTGCTAAATAACATAGTGTCACAAATAAAAGGAAGGCCATGAATTTTAACATTTGTGTTCAGAAAAATAAATACTTAGCTGACATTGCCGTAAGCACATACAACTGACATTATCATAAGTACGTATTACTAGTAAATGTACCCACTTGAGAAGTATAACCAGTATGAAAGTGTCCACGAGCTACAAGCAGAACTTAGACGTGTTATTCGAAATATCCACCACAACAAGATCAAAAAATCGACAGGGAGCGAAATAATCAAAAGAGTTCGACTTTGTATTCAACAGGAAGGGAATCATTTTGAGCATTTGATAAATTGATAAATTTTGTATTAAAAATGTTAAAGTTCATGACCTTCCTTTTATTTGTGACACTATGTTATTAAGCAAAAAATAATCCTTATGATGAAGCCTTTCGATCGGTATGATAAAGCTACAGGTTGATTATTTTTCTCATGTAACGGGTTCGATTTCCGGTTCAACCATGTAATTATTTAAATATCTGTGAATGCAGTTTAAATTGTTTTTTAAATAAAAATAATGTCTTCTTTCAGTAAAATGTTCCATCTACAATATTTAAGGTACTTTCCCTCCATGTGGCATAGCCGTGGGACACCCTGTATAGGGCCTGTATATAGGGTCTTTCACTTTAAACTACACAAACTGACAAGGCCTCATTTTTGGGTTGTAAATAGACGTTTGACCGTATCAATTTAATTCCTAAGCCCATTTAAGTTTTCACTTCATTTATCATTAATTGATTTTTTTTAATTGTTGCATAATGATTTTCAAGGAGAACAGACGTTCCACCAATCACTGCGCAGCTACATCACGAATGGACTAAGTTATACAAGAAGCAACAATCATTTGAAAGGATAGTCTTTATCGATTTTCTCGGGATTTTCATAACAACACAAAGAAAAAACATTACATAAATATTTTTAAATTTATTTTTTTAACCCAATTCCTGAATTAAGTTAGTATAAAATGAAAGACCCTATATTAAGTACCTATACATTAGACTTTACCGGGATAAATATATGCACTATTCTAGACACTCATTTTTGTTCGACTGGCTCTGGTTTGGCGACTGGTTTTTGTAATATGCAAGCTTCGAAGGTTACTATCCCCAAACCAAGTCAGTAAAGTATGATGCAACTCGCTGCATCACAATATAACCACAGCGTCTAACGCGCCGTCCAAACAAATTAAAGTCACATATTTAATATGGCTTTTATAATACTGTACCCGAAATATTGCGGTGATGGGCTTGCAACCTGTCATATATGGAGTAATTTCTGCTAAGTGTGGGTGCTTAGGACTTGCTTCTCAAAGAAACTGACATTCTTACCATCTTCTTTACCTTATTAGTGTGTTTAAAAACGACTTTAAAAAAAGACGAAGGGTATGTTCGGCTGCATGTATATTTTTTATGTTCACAGATATTTCCGTGGAAAGATTTCGAAAAAGATTTTTTTTTGTTTGAAAGGGAAGGTGTCCTTTAGAGGAGTTTGATAGTATCCCGAAAAACTTAAAAAACCTTATCGTAATTTTCTAACATGTACAGCATTGAAGTTGAGTTTCTTTATAGTTTTGTTCCGTAAGTTAATAGCTAATGATCCTAAGGTTCTTTCTAGTGAACGCCATTATTATAAACGGCTGGTTCGAGAAGCGATTGAAATCAGAAAACACCCGAATTTCAATCGTAAAGATGGTTTTCGCCTCTCGGAGTCTCGGCCTCGTGGAATCCCGTCAATAATAAGTGTGTGCGTGGTGCAACGTGTTTGCCGCAAGTTGATACGGTCAGTGTCGTGTGTCGCAGTATGAACTTGGACTAATCTGATTCTGAGGACGAATTGAGGGTAGATCCGGATCCTACTCTCAATAGAAAAAACTGACTCGCCGTGCACCAGTTCTCCCGTGACCACGAGCGCTGCAACGCGTTCGAAACGTCGGGACCAAATAAAACAAGTACGTGATAAAAACCCGTTTATTCAAAAATTAATTATGTCCTCAAATCACGAAAGCTTAATAAGTTTAATAGCGGTGTCAACATTTTTAAAATATCGTCACTAAACGAACTACTATCTATTCTGTGTTGTTACACTCAAATGAGTACATCAGAGCAAATTATACTCATAATATTACGTAGCTTTATTTTAGTTTTTGAATAATTAAAATAAAAAATACATTGGAGGATTAAGAGATCGCTTAACATAGAAGCAAATGGAAAATTTTGGGGATACCTTGCCCAGCAATAGGACATGGCTAAAAAAACCGTGGCATTTCCGGGAGTGCCGTAAGAAGTGAAAACATGAACAAAAAAAATATGCATTTTTATTCACCCGTTTAGTTATAAAATGAGCATTTAGAAATATAACAATAATGCCGTAAAAGTTTACTGAGTACATAACTAGATGGCGCTACTGGTAGGTGTCGGTGAGCAGTCACGTGACTCACACGTGACCTTTTCAAGGCGAATCCAAGAATTTCTCCTCTGAAAAATGTCCAACGCGCCTAAAGAAGTTTTCAATTCAAAAAAACGTGCATGGCTGGGATTCAAAACTTCAGAATGTAGGTAAGTCGAGGGCCTATGTATATTATGTTATATTTACACCCATACATAAGTAGTGTCCAACTCTGCTGACGGAGTTTTTAGGCCGCCTTAAGGCCCTCCGAACTTATACATAGCATATGTACTTACATTATGTAACAAAATGTTCACTATCCTAACGTGAGCAGAAACAGTTTTAAAAATAAACACAGTCTACCATCAGACACAAATCCCGAGGGCCAGCAGTCAATCTGCATACAAATAACGGACCAGCGCCATCTAGCGGGGAATATCAGAAGAATATATTGATGAGGTTTTTTTGTTTTTAGGAATTTCAACTGATCTACTATAATTGAAGTATCGATAAATATAAGTAAAAAATAAAAACAGTCTTCATTTTTAACCGACTGCAAAAGTAGGAGGTTCTATGGTCGTCTCTCCTTTTAACATGCTTCAATTTTATATTCAAAAAAGGAGGTTACCGTGTGAGAAATTATTTTGTTTTTTGTGTTTTTTAATATTGTGGACCTATTTAGGAAGTTTATTAGCGACACAGTCCATAGATTGTTACATTGTTAGTACGGAAGAGCGTATCTAGGATACCTAATTGACAATTAATTTATTATATTATATTCCCTGTTCTTATAGGCGGCGATGGGCTTACAACCTGTCACGTATGGAATACTAACTTCTGCAAGATGTAAGCATGTATCAAATATGTGTTTGGACTATGCCTCTGACTACCCCCCTTAGACATCTTCTAAGGATCTGGAATAAGTAACATAAAAAGATAAATAAATAAATAAATAAATAAATAAATAATGCTGGACTTTTCACACAGCATCATCTAGCCCCAAAGTAAGCAGAGCTTGTGTTATGGGTACTAGATGACTGATATACTACTTATATACTTTTTGTTTGTAAATACATACATATTATACATAGAAACACCCAGACCCGAGACAAATATTTGTAGATCATACAAACATTTGTCCCGCCACGGGGATCGAACCCGCAACCTTTTGCATTGCAGATCTGAGAGAATGTCTACCGCACCTTGGGGATACAGTCGTGAACCTGTTTACGTTTTTATATATTCCCTATATAGAAAAGTACTCTTTGCTTAGTTCCAACCGAGTGTTCCACGACACTCACGTTTATTTTTTTTTAAACTTTACCATCTATCGCCGATTCTTTCACAACTAAAGCACATTCAAAACCAAAATAATCTTACCCGGTAAAACTCAAAGCAATACCCATCGACAGTTATTTAAAATGAATTCCTCAATAACTTAGTACAAGAGGCATAGCTCATTCCGAACAAGCTTATAACTGTTCGATGCCTAGCACTTCGATCATTCCCAATGGTTCAATAGTTCACGCCTCAATGCGTTCTGGCCGACAAAGAATGCATAGGGATGCGCATTAAATGTATCGATAAGTTTTATTTACAACATTATTGATACCTTAACGCCTAATGAGTGAAAGAAGACGTATCGACGTCGTCTTTCCTGTGGGCCAGGTTGATTAAGCTGAGAGGATGGTTTAGGTGCTGGGCAAGCCTATTCCATCTCAAACAATGTCCCAAGCACTACAACGTCCCGTTAAGTGTAGGTATAGATTGCCTCCTGACGCTGTATAAATCATCTAATATAGATGTAAAGGCCTAAGCTTTTTTTTTATGAGTGAAATATAATCCACCGTGGTAGTGGATTAGAGTGGAAACAAATCTTTAAGTGGATTTAATTAGTGGTCGGAGTGGAATAGGGCGAAATTACACCAAAATGATAAACAACATAATTAGTTATTATTTTGACTATCTCATAATGTATCAAGAAAGCATACCTAGTTCTTGCTTAAACTTTTGCGATTCTGATTTAGCTACTTCGTTAAAATATTGTTTTGTGTTATGAAAAAAGTACCTACTGGATAGACTAAACTAGCTTCTGGCGCAGATTTAGTTGCGTGTACACTAACTCAAATCAGGAGTCAGGACACACAATGACACCGTTTAATACGATTTGCTGCATCACTGACACATTATTACTAATATTTTAACTTAACTTAACTTTAATGTCACTTAAAGCATGCCACTCTCTCGGTTTGCACACCGAAATCGGTAAAACATGTTGCTTCCAAGACCTTCCTATGTAATCATCTTTTTTACCTACACATGTTTATGCAAATAAATAATCTTTATCTTTATCTTTATCTTTACTGTCTTTTGATGAAATATTCACCAAAATCCTCTTTTTACTTTAACGCTAGATCGAAGGTCTTATCCATACTAATATTATAAATGTGAAAGTAACTCTGTCTGTCTGTCTGTCTGTCTGTCTGTTTGTTACACTTTCACGCCCAAACCGTTGAACAGATTAAGCTGAAATTCGGCATAGTTAAAGGTTGTATCCCAGGGAAGGACATAGGCTACCTTTTATCCCGAAAAAATTTAAAAATCCCGAGGGACCGTGGGTAACACCGCGGGAGTGCAGCTAGTACCTTATATATATATATGTATAATATGATATATAGACTTCCTCGATAAAACTTAACATCGACTTTTACATCCCTACACTATCCGAAAACGACGCCCGCTATCCTACAACCGTCCTAGATCGAAGACGCAACCACCATGACTTACCCTTGACATAAGGTTGAGTATCGCTCACCGTTATATCACGTTCATTCGCGGTTTCGGTTTACACTTGCCTATAGCAAATGTATTGATACTAACTGGACTTAATATACGACTAGCAGAACCTCCTGTCTTCGTTTGTGTCTAATAATGGTTATTATTAGTTTACGAAGATCGATTGATATTCAGATATTCGATATTAAGCGACCAAATGGATGAGGAATGGATGGGTGACCACTAGTGGCAAATATAACTGAGCGCTTCCATGCTTCGGGCACGTTAAGTTGTCGATCCCGGCTGAAAAACTCCGTCAACAAAATTGCCCTTAACTCATACGAACCAGTGGCGTAGCTACCGAATAGGCGGGTCTACACAGAGCGAGCAGCCTCGCGAGGCATTTGCCGCGCGAGGCTGCTCGCTCTGTGTAGACCCGCCTAATAGCTAGGCGGTGCAGTGCACCGGGGCCCCCAAGCTCAAGGGGCCCTCGGACTCCGAGTCCCGAGAGTCCGGAAGGTTTGTTCTTAGGAAACTATAGGTATGATTATTTTGAAAATAAAAGCAACTGCATTATTAGATTTTTGAAATAGTTACCCAGAAAATGACGAATCAAATCTTAAGTTTCACACAAAAAAAATACGTTTACATTTTGCCACACCCTGCATATTTTGACTTGATAAAACCTAAACCGTTCAGTTAGGGCCCCAGTTTATTATTAAGGCTATTAAGTTTATTATTTTTAAGGCACCAGGGCCCTTGGCTACCTAGCTACGCCACTGATACGAACTTAAGTACTTTTGTAACGAAAGCTTTCTTTCAAGATTGTTTTATCTCGGTTAAAAAAAAAAAAAAAAAATTTGTGTACTTTTCCACAAGTCATCTATATGTGTAGACATAACAGCCAGTCGTGCACAACACCTTTTATATAGAGATCAACTAACTTGTGAAATTCTTGCAAGTTTGCAAACTATGTATTGCCGGTGTCTCATGAGGATTTCTCGACCCGAAGTTCTGAACTTACTGGTTCTTTCTTAGTCTTTTGGCCTTTGTGAGTTCAAAGGCCAATGAACACAAGAATCTTAAGAAGTCTTCTTAGCGTATCACTTCTTTTGAAGCAATGTAGTGAAAGGCTTTTTAGCGCATTAAAGTTTAAGTTAAATCTATAAATTTTTCAATAATGTTAGTACATATTAGGTAGATATTTTTATTTCTATTACAATACAAATGAAACATTACGAGTAGAATGCGACTAGTAAGTTTCCTTATTTATGGAACGAAATTCCTTTTCGGACGGTACCGAGGATGAGGGCTAGAAGAAAAATGCGTTCGATTTTACCGTCACGACACATACATATGTCAAAACGTCACAGCGCGCAGTCGCCAAGCAGTCCATAGATTGTAACATTGTTAGTACGGAAGAGCGTTTATAGGATTTTAATATTTGTCAATAATTTACTTGACAAATGCCAAATGTCAAAGTTGAAACTTCGTTCTAACCGAGTGTTCCACGACACTCACGTACTTTTTTTGTTTTCTTCATCAAATCACCGTCAAAAAAATTTTTTTTTAAGTTTTGCCATTTGAAAGATACTTGGACTTTTGATTCCAGATGTAAATAAGCTCACACTAATGCTACAAGCTAACTACTAGCCTATAAATAAATAAAATAAAAATCATTTATTTCAGACCCATTTGATCCATAGAATAAGTTTTACATTAGGTACATTAACACACATTTAAAATTAAAAATAAATAAATAACAATGCATAATAAAATAAATAAATTTAAATAAAATAAAATTAAGTTACATAAAATAAATACATACAATGAATACATACATGGCCGGCCTCAAACAGATCATTGAGCCACTAGCGATGATACTGGCCTATACGAGGAACAATTTGGTTACTATTTAGTAGTAAGTTACTAGTTTAAGCATTACCAAAATCACAGCGTAACAGCTGTTTCATAACACATTGCACTTCACCAGCTGGGAAGATCATTCAAGTGTATTAATCTTGGAAGTGCGTACAAAAACGGACAGACTGACAATATGGAGGTCAGAGGTAGGGCTGTCTCTTGATGGCCCTTACAATCTTAGGCCTTTACATCTATATTACATGATTTATACAGCGTCAGGAGGCAATCCATGCCTACACTTAACGGGACGCTGTAGTGCCTGGGACATTGTTTGAGATGGAATAGGCTTGCCCAGCACCTAAACCATCCTCTCAGCATAATCAGCCGCCCACAGGAAAGACGACGTCAATACGTGTGTAGCTGACTAAGCTGCGGGTTTCCTCACGATGTTTTCCTTCACCGTTAAGAGCTCGTGTTAAAGCGCATATAAATTTTACGAAACGAAAAATCAATTGATGCACTGTGTGTGACTGAATACATTTTGAAGTGAAGTAAAGAAGAAGAAACCAAGAAGAAGATTAAGCTAAGATGTTACTGATTGGGCGGTATAGTCGCTCAGCGACAAAGCCCTTTTCTTTTATTCATGCAAATAAAAATAAAATAAAAAAGAATTTTAGATAATTTATTTGACAAATACCAATAAATGTCAAAGTTGAGACTTCATTCCAACCGAGTTTGCAATGAAGGATCCACGACCGACACTCACGTACTTTTTTGTATCTACGAGTTTATACTCTTAGCTTATGCTGAAGACAGTGACAACCCTAGTCAAGAGCGATCACCTGGCGCGATGTTATGTGTAACGCGAGGTGACCGCGCGTACGACGTTGATACATTGTTGTTGCGTTGACGCAACGTCTTGTATTAGAAGGTTTTTTAAGCATTTGACGACCTCTGTGGCGCAGTGGGCGAAGGCCCGCCTGCGACGCAAAAGGTTGCGAGTTCGATCCCCGCCGCGGGACAAATGTTTGTATGACCTACAGATATTTGTCTCGGGTCTGGGTGTTTCTATGTATAATATGTATGTATTTACAAACAAAAAGTATATAAGTAGTATATCAGTTATCTGGTTCCCATAGTACAAGCTTTGCTTAGTTTGGGGCTAGATGACGCTGTGTGAAATGTCCAGCGTTATTCATTTTATTCATTTGTAGCCTTAAGGTTTTATAACTTATTATATTCTCAAAGTTTTATAATTCAGGCAATAGGCACAGACTATGAGTATGTCATCATCATCATCATCATCATCATCAGCCTATGGCAGTCCACTACTGGACATAGGCCTCCCCTAGTGCGCTTGACAATAACAATAAGACATACATTAGTATGTCTTAAAGTTCCTGATTCCAGGCATTAGGCAGAGACTATTTCTAGGTAATGCAAGCATCGAAAGCAGCCTCTTTGAGCGCACTTATTAATACTTTCTCCACACTGGTTCGCAAAAACTAGTGACACGACAAGAAGAAGAAGAATCATCGAAAGAAACCTACATACCTAAATACCTACTTATAATTTTTATTTAGTAAGTATGTATTTATTTATCCAATCAGCCCGGTTGCACCCTTTATGATCCCGGTTGATCCTTTCCCAGGCTTTATGACTATAATTTTTATTGTTGAACAAAGTTCCTTTTCGGACGGTATCGAGGATTGGGACTAGAAGAAAAAAAGCGTTCGATTTTACCGTCACGACACATACATAGGGCAAAACGTCACAGTGCGAAGTGCGCAGTCGTAAAGCAGACCATAGATTGCAACATTGATTGTACGGAAGAGCGTTTCTAGGATTTTAATATTTGACAATAAATAATATTATTATATAGATTATTATTATAAATAAAGCTGGTTTGATTTTGTGCCCTTGTTTGGAGCAAACAAAGTTAAAAAATTCTGATTTAAAAAAACTTTTACGGATACTAATGCTTTGTTTTTTCAATGCTTTTACGGTTATTTTTACTCCATTTTGAAAAACGATCGTTGTTCACACTACAAGAAACGTTTCACGATGTTTTTCTTCACTGAAATGCAGTAAAATGGTACCTTTGTTCCAAGACTTTAAACGAGATGCAGTAAAATGGTGCCTAAAAATTCTAAGACTTTTTAATAGTTTAGTAGTTTTCAGATACTTGCCAAGTAGTTAAAAACGTATAACACTTAAACGCCCGAAACTTTACTGCGTCAAAATTACCTGAAAATAAACAAAACACACCATAAGTAACTGAACACCGACACTAAAAACATAATAAAAATCCAATTATTATCATATAAAAATTACGCATTAACAAAATATTTGTTTACGATCCGATAAGATACATTTCATATTGAAATTTGGAAATACATAAAAAAAATATCCCACAATCTATAAAAAATACATAATCTATAAAAACGCTCGTAGAACAAACAAACGTATTTGTAGAATTATATAACAGTTGATTATAAAAAATTGTGACCAGTCAAATGATGAGCTCACACAGCTCAAATCAAATAGTTACTTCACTCCACAAACTTTTACATTTGTAATCAATAATAATTATTATTTTCATGTATTTTTTTTTGGACCATCGCATCGTTATAATCATCTCCTTTATCGTACTTAAGGAGTTAATGATTTTTTTTTAATAATTATTTGCATTTCTCATTCATCCATGGAGCGTTCCTGAGCTTACTCACACAGAAACAACATGCATGTGCATCCACACACACAATTAAGACCAACCACACACAAGCAACACACACAATAAATCTATTGGTATAAAAGAACGTAACTGCCTCAATTTACGTCAAGCAACTATCCAATTCAAAATAACTTTCATTTCGATCTATTTCGAAGCGTATTACAGAAATAGCGCAAATAGGAATTCAATCTAGAATTTAGTCAATTCCAATGAATCCTTCAGCGCTTTTATTCGTCAATCAAACACTAGTAGCGTTGTTTAAGTTTTATATAAAATGGGACACTAAATTTACTAGTGGCCAGCTCCGATTTCTATGAATAGAATTTATATTGTACTATTACCTATTAAATGCAAGTTTGTAAGGATGTGTAGGGATATTCGTTACTCCTTCGCGCAAAAAATACTAAATGGATTTGGATAAAAGAGATATGCATAGAGATGCATTATAGTATGGTTTGTTTTTGGTCTGATTTTCACATTTAAGGTATAAAAATAGGTAGCCTGAGGTATTTCTGACTTATCTCAGGCAATTTTGATACAAATCCATTCTCTAAGTTTTTTTTAAATATTAAACATTATTTTTACTTTTTGGGTAAAAGGGTAACAGGCATTCATACATCTTCACAAACTTTCGCATTTATTAGTAGTAAATAATTCAAGGTTTTCGAAAATAGCGGAAATCAGATAACAAGATCAGCGTGGGTCGATCTGGATCAGCTATATCATTATTATCTATGATCTGAGTAATAAAATGGTAACAAATGATAATAGGAGGCTGGTTGTACCCCCCGCGGCGCAACGGGTTAATGGTATGAACTATGGTATTTTATATCCCAGCGTGGTATTTTAGTTTTTATTATTATAATGGCTGGGTTTGGTAGCTGTGAAAAAAATTTAGTCTATTTTCAACTTTCAAAGAGGTTCAGAATTCGGGCACCTTTTTGACATTTTTTTACAACAATAATGATATATATTTTTTTAACCTATCATCCCACAGCTGGTCAAAGCGTGATAATATTTTAATTGTTTCTTTTTAGGGATATTTAATAATAAAAAATGGAGTTATATTTGCTACCCCCTTATCAAAGGATTGAACTCCCGAAAGGTTTATGAGAATGTCTACCGTGCCCATTTTGAAGACAAATAAAAATAAGAGGCTGTTTTATAAACATAATTTTAGTTTTTTTTAAACCCAACATTCTTTTTGTATTCAAATTTCGTCTGAAACTCTATAAAAATACTGAGAAAAATATACAAAAGTAGAGGTAACTTTAAAATAATCCTTTGATCAAAAATATTTATGTTAAATAATTCATATAATATTCTGTCACTTATTAATAAATTCATATTCTCGCACAAATGTCAAAGTCCTTAAAACATAAAGTTTTATCGTAAATACATATTTAATTTCATCGTTGTTCTCGATTAGGTTTTTTTGTCTATAAAATTCATGAATTTGAGAATGAATAAATTTACATTCAATAAATCTATAAATTATTAGTTTTTGTTCATCGCGACTATCTAACTTTATATCGACAAATTGTTTTAAAACGGGGCGATTATACCTACTATCTATACAAATAAATCATATTACAATCTGTTTGTAATGTCAATGCTTTTTTTTAATGGCCATGGTATTTTTTGAATTGTTTGTAAATGGCCGCTTTAAAATTCATGCGGTTGGTGGGTTAAAATCTATTTTTAAATATCTGTCTGTATTTCTATTATGTATTGTTTTGGCTAATGTCTGAAAGACAATTTTTACTGACAGATAGCTAAAAATTTGTAATTTAGTTTATTTTTATTTAAGAAAACGAATTAGGGAATTTTTATTATTTAATTCTTTTTTTTCCTAAGCTAGCCGCCGACATCTTTTAATCTATGTCCTGTCCATCCAAAGGTTGCCTGGAAGAAATCGCTTTATATTTTTTTTGTTTTTCTTAATTTAATTTTGTATATTGTTGTAATTAGGTTTATCAATAAAGATACTAATATTCTATTCTATTAGGGTTTCGTTCTAAAAATTCGTGAACAAACCCGTAGGCAGAAGCTAGTTTAGCAATAAAACATTTGGCAATACAAAAAGATATTTTAAACGTTTTAGATAAAGATAAGACATAAAACACAAAAGAAGATGTAGGTACTTAGGTAGGTAGGTTAGGTAGTCAAGTCATAATATTTTTCATACATTTATAACTGTCACATATGGACTACTAGAATTAGACTTTTTTTTATATTACCAAATAGTTTATTTACAGAAACTAAGCTACATATCCATACTAATATTATAAATGTGAAAGTAACTCTGTCTGTCTGTCTGTCTGTTTGTTACGCTTTCACGCCCAAACCGCTGAACAGATTAAGCTGAAATTTGACATAGTTAAAGGTTGTATCCCAGGGAAGAACATAGGCTAATTTTTATCCCGGAAAAATTAAAAAATCCCGAGGGACCGCGGAAGAGAAGCTAGTTTACATATATGTATTTACAAAATACAACAGGATTAGTCAAGCTATCTAAGGATCGTAAGAAACGATCTATAGATATCTCAACTGATCCAGGTCACTGTCAGTCGGAAGCGTGCCCAAAACACTGGCGGCATTACCACCCTGGATGGCAATGCTGATCCTTTGAGCCAAAAATGTGCCAGCTCTCGGATCACGCGTCGCTTCGCCCAGACGAAAAATTAGAATTAGACTACAAAACTTCGTGACATGAATTATAATTTTTAAATTCTTCCATAATAAATCGTATTTTACAATGAAGTTTAAACTTTGCCACTCACCTTCGTGAGTGAAATGTGCTTAAAACTCCACGTAGGTTGCTTAATAATAGATTTGTTTTAAAAACTAAGAATTCATACAAAGAAAATTGCAACGGGGCGTGTTGTTTTTAAGTCACCTACTTTGAAGTCCGACATCATAATTTAGCTAACAATTTTAAAATCGCTAATTATACACTACACGAATCAAGCACAAAGGGTTGATATCCAACAGAAAAACCAACTCTATTCAACTGTGAAAAGAATCAAAATTGCTTGCTGTGATTTCATTTTAATTTCTATAGATGAGTGTATTTTGTTTGAGGGATGTACGGATGCAATAATATTGGAAAGCGAATAAGCGTAAGTAAATCTCTGCGCGTGGGAATTTGATCTGTATTTTGTTGAGATAAAGTTGATGTTTGCTTGTGATTGTTATTGGATTTAAGGTGGATATTTTTCTAATGGATATGCCTTTGGGATATGCGTTCGTATTCATCCAGTGTTTGCAATATCCGCCCTTTTTTGAACGCCAGATGTCTGAATCTATTGTGAGCGGCCGAGTGCCCAATTATATTGTTAATTTTGAAAATATTAAGCTTTGTAATTCAACACGCTACGCTGAATAATAAGCCATTATAACTACTTACGGGTGTCGCGTTTCCAAGTGGAGAAATTCGCACAATAGGTGAGCTTAGGTCGTAAAAAGAGCTGAAGTTTAAGACCTCGTATTGCTTGATTGGCACACTGAAGCTTATTTTAAATGGGAATAAGTAAATTGTAGATTAAGTGCTTTATGGCCACGGGAAATTGCCATTTTCACTTATGGATATAGATTTAGTTACTATTAGTGGAAATCCGTGCTCTCTGCCTACCCCTGCGCGAAAGAGGATAGATTCTATGTGTGTATGTAAAATGAGTGATAGGCTAGTTCGGTGGTACAAATGTTTGCATGTTCTAAAGATATTTAAAAACTGTATCAAACATGTAGAATACATGTTACATTTCTTGGTAGCGCTTGTGCTATAGCTTGCTTAGTCGTTTTTGATAGAGCAACGTTCTAAACGGTCAGTAAGTGGATGGTGACAACTCTGGTGACGGAGTTTTTAGGCCGCCTTAAGGCCTCCGTCTTGTCTTAACGACTTAAATAGCCGGGACCGACAATTTTACGTGCCCTCCGAAGCACGGAAGCGCTCAGATGAAAATGCCACTGGCGGTCACCCATCCACATACAGACCGTTTGAACGTTGCTTAACTTCGACGATCTATCAAGAACGACCACGAGCGCTTCTGAACTGAAAAGTAAAAGCAGTGTATTGGTGGTCCCCGATGACATTTCGATATGTTCACTAATATTTGTCCAACGATTATGATAATTTGATGTGTTTAAGATTACAATTAGAATATATTTAAATAACACAAAATGGCGTTTTTAATTTATCTTATGGGAAACGGCGTAGGTTGAGGTCATCGAACTGAAGGGAATCCAGGAAGGAACCATTTGATGTTGAAACGGAACTATACATATTTTGTTTTTATCTTGGTTTTTGCAGGCATGGTCAGAACCTATTTCAGTTCTGTCAATATCTCTGTCATTGTCAAACTTGTCACTGCTGTCAAAATTTATAAAAATAATAGCTTCGTATTTAATTTTATAAGTATTCAATTTTATATCTTACGTATTTATTTATTTTTGTTCATACTTTTTGTGCTACTTTCTGTTCGTGATATCACTTTTTCTCAGGTCCAGTCTGAAAATCAGCGTTACTGTGTACCTTCGGGCATGGAGTAACAATAAGCTGAGACTGGACCTTTTTGGCTCACTACAGCACACAGACCACTGTTGCACCCACCTATGTAGGTGCCAGACTGCTAGTTTTAGGTGTGTATTTCTTTTTTTTTTTTTCTAGTTTGTTTTTACCTGTGCGCCTACATACTTGTTACTTGTCTTTGTTTTTGTGTCTGTGTTGAAATGTTATGTGTGCCAAATAAATATTTTATCTATCTATCTATCTATCTTTAAATAAGAATATTATTTGACAAACAGTATTTTAATGCTTGGTATTGATGTTGATGCGTCGGCTCTTGACCTCGAAACATAGGCAAGAATGAGGTGTACGATGGAGCCTACCCAGAGGGTGCCTATTAACTCTCTAACGGCCACTCTACACATTCGCCGAACTATTTGCCGAACTGTTCGCCGAACTATTATTTGGAAAGACGATGACAGGCCGGTGGAGTGAATCTTTAACCGAGTGGTGGCCAAAATCGGACCACCGGAATCGAGGTCGTCCGAGAGACCGTTGGGTCGACGAAATAGTGAAGGTCGTAGAGAATGTTTGGACGCGAGAGGCGCAAGACATAAAAGAAGAGAGGCCTATACCCAGCAGTGGGTGTTACTAGGCTGAGGTGATGATGATGATGACAAGCGAATACAGGCGATGAGGCCCTCTACACGTTCGTGAACTTCGGCATTCGTCTATCATCGGCGAATATGTAGAGTGCCCACAGGGTCGATTTTTTTGATAAAAGCAAAAAAACTAAGTAACTCTAAGTAACTACTTCCACGCCGTAAATTAAATAAACCGAACGAAAAATACTTAAGAGTTCAAGGGCGTTTTCAATAAGTACTTCTAAGGAGACATGTCTACTAAGTAATGTAGGTATATGTATAATATAATATAATGCTTGATGAATGAATGAATAAGCCGCCATTTTGTAAGCGGGACAGCGAGTGTGATTTGTTCGGTGTGTGAGAAGTACAGAGCGATAGATACGCAACATCATTTACAGCGCCAAAACACTTTTTACCTAATTACAAGTTAACTAAACAACAAATCGAAAAATTATAAGACACAACTAAAGAAATACATGTAGGTTTCTTGACAAAACAAAAACCCAACAAAAAATGTATGCTATTCCTGAGATAAATAGCAAAATGTGTGCAAAACATGTTTTAAAAAAATATATATATTATCTAGAAAACTTTCACCAATCGTGTTTTTAAAACACATAATCCAAGATAAAAGGTCGAAGTATCATTTCTCTAAATATGAAGGTTGTAGCTTTTACAGATTCTGAGATAAATAACAACAAAATTGCTTAAATCGCCCCTGCACACCCATGCTCTAGTGGGGGGCTAGTACTCGTCTACACTATCTACACTTCTACACTAATATTATAAAGAGAAAATATTTGTTTGTTTTAATTGAATAGGCTCCGAAACTACTGTACCGATTTGAAAAATTCTTTCACCATTAGAATCCTACATTATCCCTGATAAACATAGACTATATTTTATCCCGGGAAAGTGAAGTTTTCCCGAGGGAACGCGGGTAACACCGCGACGGACAGCTAGTACTTTATATATTGTAGACTGTGTTTTAAATAGAATTCTTATACGAGTATATTATATAAGTGGAAGGTTGGCGTGGTATGGGCATGTCATGAGGAGGGATGAGAGTCATATAACACGACGAGTGATGAGTATAAATGTGGATGGATATACCGGGAGGGGTAGGCCTAAGAAAATATGGATGGACTGTGTGAATGCGGATATGTTTGTGAAAGGAGTGAGTTCTGATATGACGGGTTATAGAGGGAAATGGAAGAGAGAAACTTGTTGTGCCGACCCCACTTAAGTGGGATAAGGGCAGGAAGAAGTAGCTTATATGTACAGTCTTCAATCAAGAATATTAAATTGATCGAAGGGTACAGTAGACATGTCCCTTAAAAACCAAGGGTCACTTTTACAGAAAGCTCTTTTGTCTCAATGCTCTTAGTAGACCCTTTGCCCTCAAATAACTGGGTTACGACTGAGGTCTGACTCTCCATGTATCGATAATTTGAGAACCTACTTGTGAAAGAGAAATAAAATATTAGGGTATCTGTTTATGCATAAAAATAAATACCTCGGGACTGAATTTGCTACAACAGGAATTGAAATAATTAAAATACGTGATAATATAAAAAAAAACATATACAGGGTGTAATAGTACGTCTACCTAAGTCGAAAGGGGTAGGTACAGGTACATCACAACACACAAGAATCATGGTCTGATTGCAACTCCTCAGTTTTCGGTAGTAGTCAAATCAAGTTTCAAATCAAATCAAGTTTATTCAACTTGATTTAGTAGTAACTTGAAGTAGTCTTTTTACACCCTGTATATTTTCACCACACTGGTTCGAAAGAACTGGCGACATGACATGCACGAGATTTTAATCAACCCAGTGAATTAAATGAATAAATGTAAGGGATGGTGTATGGCATCCCTTAAATATTGTATATAATAATTATTGTTTTAGTCTGTGGTCTCCGACATCTCTCGTCTATGGTTGTAACGAAAGATTAGGCGGGAAAGAGAGATGTCGGAGAGAGATAGAAGATACTTGACATTGTGTCAGATAGACGTCAGGATAACGGCGGGAAAATATTGTCTAGTCTCCCAAGTCCGAACCTTTGTTATTTCATTGTTTGTATATGTTTTTCTTTCTGTAATTCTCTTTTTGGTGTGAATAAACTCTATGTGACTGTGGACTGTGTTTTTGCTGTTGCCAAACCACCCCCGGTTATATAAATCTATTTAATTTAACTAAGCTTTTAAAAAGTTTTCAAATACAGAGAATAGAAGTCGCAAGTTCTTTACATTTACCAGGTACCCACAAAAATACTCATAATCTACACGGTAGTCCGTCGTAAAGTTTCATATGGTATGAACATAAACACAAAAGTTATAACTGTTCATACCCTATCCTTATCCTACTCAATATACCTCTTTCGAGCATTGATTGAATTATTTTTTCTTCATTGAAATTGAAAAGGTTTTTGATTTCTTCCTTTGTTGAGTTAGGTGTTGATTGAGTCAGGAGTTTTAAAGGTCTTACCATTATTGTTTTTAAGGGCTCTTGGGAATCGTGGCTTTAAGTGCCTGCTAAGGTTTTAGAAGACTTTTATTTAAATAATTTAATTATGTAAAAAGTAAACAGGTTCACGACTGTATCCCCAAGGTGCGGTAGACATTCTCTCAGATCTTTTTATGTTACTTATTCCAGATCCTTTGAAGATGTCTAAGGGGGGTAGTCAGAGGCATGTCCAAATACATATTTGATACATGCCCACATCTTGCAGAAGTTAGTATTCCATACGTGACAGGTTGCGAGCCCATCGCCGCATATAAGAACACCTGGTTTCCTCACGATGTTTTCCTTCACCGTTTAGAGCACGTGTTAAAGCGCATATAAATTTAACGAAACGCAAAATCCATTGATGCACCGCCGGGATTCGAACCCACAACCTTCGGATTGAAAGTTGAGGTACAACCCCATTCGGCCAACACGGCTTTAATTTAATACTAATCCATTTACAGGGCCATGTTGGACTAGTGGAATGTATTCTCGAATTTCAATCCGAAGGTAGCTAGTTTGAAGCATATTCGTCCGGCCAGCGCAATAAAAAATTATTGATATTCGTCATCGTCATCACCTTACCCCACTTAGCTTATGGGCAACCTTATCCCAGGCCAAGTAGGGTCGGCACAGACGGAGGGCTGACAAAATGACTTATTTTTTACTTTTGGCATTTTTGTCGCTGACTACATTTTTTTCAAAATCTGTGATGCAGTTCAATATATCTCAAAAAACTAGGGAAGGTCTCTTAAGAGCATTTTCCTGTAGCTACAACGGTTAAAGTACATGCCCTTCGTGGCCCATCTCAACAATCCACCCTGTATAAATAATCTTACTAGCGCGGAAAGAAGACACGAACACGTTGCAGTTTTGATGCAAGGCATTTTGCCCAGCAGTGATGAAGGACAAGGAGGTTAGCATGAACCCTTTTTTACTGGCAGTAGTCGAACTGCATGTCAATTTTGATTTGATGTTTAAACCGTTTTTGACCAGTATGACACTACCCCAACTGCTTTCTCCTTAGCGTTGAGCAGGTCCTCTTGGGTGTAGGCTGTAGGGCACAGAGGACACGAGAGCAGGTGTTCCATGTCCTGAACGGCCCACAATCGCACTGAATAAGTGCAGGGTCCCGAAAGCCCCACCGGGCTAGATTTTCTCTGCAGCGTCCAACTTTGGTCCGGAGTCGGTTAAGAGCTTTCCAAGTTGACCACTGCAGTTCACGGCCAGGAGGCAGATGTTCGACTGTCAGTTTTGAGTAACCTGGTTCATTAAACAAACGTCGCAATTTATCATGTTCTCTTGCAATGTGCATTTAGTAGTGTGCAAACGACAGAACATTATAACCGTCGCCATTTCAGTCCGTATTCGTGTTCCTTTTTTCGTTCATTTGATGAATATTCGGATGCTTCCCACCACGATTTTCGGTTTGGAATATTTGGTCCTAGGTTAGGACATGTTTTAACGTTTGAAAAATTGGCCCTTGAAGTCAGCGGTGGGAAGCATCCGAATATTCATCAAACGAACGAAAAAAGGAACGCGAATACGGCCAGAATCGTTTATTTATGTCAAGAATTACGTGCAGTTCAAAATTGCCAGGAAACGAGAGTTCATGTTAACCCCCAGGCTAAAAAAACAATATAATGTACCTTTGTAATATAACTAGGCTAGCTAACTAACTACTCGAGTGCTGAAGAGTCAGATTGAGAAAGCCAGCGGAATAATTTGTGACAATGAAGTCAGGCATTTCACTAGTATCCGACAAATCACGTAAACATTGGTCCCAATTAAGCCAAAATTGTGTACTACGTCAAACCGGGTTTTAGACACAGTACAAAACTATCAGTAGCATTTCTTCATATTAAAAACTATTTAAACTGACTTGAAAAAACAAATGGATTATGCTTTTCATTTCTAAACATTTTACCGTATTCAGGGTACCTGTTCTTTTGGAGTTAGAAGGATTTGCTAGGTAACTATGAGTTTGATAGTTGCACTGAATGCGGTACTATTTTGACAAACCCTGTATACAATATTACCGTCAAGAACACGGAAGAGTTTCAATCGATACGATATCGTATCGCACTGATATTTTTTACGTGTAAACGGTCATCAAGTATTTTGTGCGACAATCGCTTGGCCGCTAAATGACCCAAAAACTGTATAGTGTAAATGCTTTTTTTGGAACAGTTATACTGTTAAATATTACCCTATGTTTGCGGTAGCACACTATCTACAAACCTATCTATTAAGCATGTATGGTATAGATAAAATCTATTGCTTCTAATTGGAACTGTCTCTAGGGATAATTGATTAGTAATTATCATCATCAACAACTGCTATTCAGGTGAAATTGTTTATGCGATGCCCTAACTAAATTGTCTATCTATACACATTACTATTTACTATAAACAACAAAAAAAAACAGTGGCACTCCGGGAGTGCCGACAGAAGTGAAAACTTGAACGAAGTGTCAAACGCCGTGGGACAGACCCCGAAGTTTGTCGATCTTTGCCGAATTGTAGCGGTTACGTTACAGTGTCGCAAATTCAATGATTTTTTCTTTAAAGAAGTTTTCACTTCAAAAATCTCTTATTCTCTCAATCTTTTTGAGTATTTCAGATTCTATTAAGATGAAAGGGGATTATTTGGCACATTGCCCACATTTTGCAGAAGTTAGAATTCCATAGTGACGATGGGCTTGCAACCTGCAAGCCCATCGCCGCCTATTAGAATACTAACTGGTTTCCTCACGATGTTTTTGTTCACAGGCTCACTGCTAATCCTATAGGATCCTTATTAAGACCTGGATCCTCAGATGTAGATACCTAATCCTATAACAAGTTCAGCTCCCATGATGGACCTGGTATACTTAGCAAATACTGGATTTATTAGAGTGGCAGGAAGGACCTTAGTCATTTCTAAGGATCACTACTTAGACCATCTACGACTAAGAATGTGTCACTGGACCTTGATCCTCAGATTGTAAATTTGATGATCATGGTCCAGTGACACATGAGATCTTTTAACAAGTTCAGTGCCCGTGAGTTCCTTGACGTACCTACTAAATACAGACGTAGGAAGGTAACAGGAAAACGCGTTAACCTTTATGTGAAAAAATCTGAAATGAACCTCCCATGAAAGGTTTTAAGCAATCGTTATCTTGTCAGAAAGTATTCATCCGTTATCTACTGTGAAAAGAAGTTGGTGAAAAGGCGGTTCAAAAGTATACCCAGATCACTGTCAGGGTTTAAGGCTTCGGCCGAACCTGCGCGACCAAAGCGACTGCGAACCGGAAGCGTTTGCCGCGCGGTGGACGCTGCCCATATTTTATCTATGGCGCTTTGCATACTTACACGACCACAACACGGGAGTATCCATACTATCCATACTAATATTATAAATGGGAAAGTAACTCTGTCTGTCTATCTGTCTGTCTGTCTGTTTGTTACGCTTTCACGCCCAAACCGCTGAACAGATTAAGCTGAAATTTGGCATAGTTAAAGGTTGTATCCCAGGGAAGGACATATGCTACTTTTTATCCCGAAAAAATGAAAAAATCCCGAGGGACCGCGGGTCACACCGCGGGAGCGCAGCTAGTCTATACTAATATTATAAAGCTGAAAAGTAGAGGATTAGCGAGTTTATTTGTTACGTTCCCTAAAACGCAACGATAGCGCGATCTAATTTTTCCTGTGGCGCCATCTATTATGTAGTAAAATGTGTCTGTCTGTCTGTCTGTTTGTTACCTTTTCACGCCTAAACCACTGAACAGATGATGCTGAAATATGACATGGATAAAGATTATGTCCAAGGGACGGACATAGGCTACTCTTTTTTTCAAAACTAATCATGAAGGGCGTGAAATAAGGGTTGGAATTTTGTATGGGGACTTAAAGTGAAGTTCCAGTTGAAGGCCACTAGATGGCGTTGCTGTCCTATGGCTGAGGTCGAGATGGCGCTATTATTGCATTTTTATTTTTAAAAGTATCAGAAGAGAATTATTTTGCTGACGAAGTCGCGGGTACCAGCTAGTTTTTATATAAATTTGTTTCTCGTTGCAGACGCTCCCGCTTCGCAGTCGCTGACGCACTGGTTTGGCCGCACCTTAAGATACATCAAATCCCGAATTTTTCTACGAAACCTCAGCTAATTTGTAATATAGCTGGGTAGTAGTTATTCTACAATTCACCTCTATACTAAGTACTATCAATTGATTACTATTCTAAACACATCTTATATCGATACACATCTTATAAATTAGAACTTACGTGCTATTATTAATCTACTTAATTATACTTATCGTCACGTATAACTGATTCAATTATCAGACAGATGAACAGACGTCTCACATATGATACGTGTAAGAATCTTAAAGGTATCTACTTCCTTATCACAAATTATTATTTTAGAATTTCAAAGATCATGATGGTTACACTGATATAATATGTGAATTATAATCTCCTTCTTGTCGTGTCGTAGTTCTTTCGAACCAGTGTGGTGAAAGGATTATAATGTGCGCTTATAACATGCTCCTTTCGTGCAATTGACAAATTTTTTTGAGCTTTTTAGGTTCTACGACATGCCGGTTTCCTCACGTCGGCGTCGTTTCCTTCACCGTTTGAGAGTGCTGGCATAGTGCACATACATTTCGACAGGAAAACTCATTCGATTCCTACTCACGGCCGTGAAAGGACGACCGCTGTATTTCAAAAACAATTCAATGCCACTCAAATGTAACAATTAATTTGTTAATTACGATAAACGAAGCGTTATCTGTAAAATCACGCGTCATTTACTCAATATCGCTTTTGCTATTATCACAATGAATTTTTCACACAAATAAAATATCTGATACAGCTAAATAATTCAGTTGTGTGATACAGCTAATAAATAAGTCAGTTGACAAGCTCTCACTAGCTATACTTCTTTTCCAGGATAAAGTAGAAAGAAATATAAGCTTCTCCATAGCAATTCTATTTTCGCCATTCAGCGTCAACTGCTGAAAACATACTCACAAACTTTCAGATTTATATTATTACTAGCTGTGCTCCCGCGGTGTGACCCGCAGTCCCTCGGGTTTTTTAATTTTTTCGGGATAAAAGGTAGCCTATGTCCTTCCCTAGGATACAACCTTTAACTATGCCAAATTTCAGCTTAATCTGTTCAGCGGTTTGGGTGTGAAAGCGTAACATACAGACAGACAGAGTTACTTTCACATTTATAATATAAGTATGGATGGATGGTATGGACTAGCTACTGCGCGCGGATGGTACCGATATTTTGAATAGCCTATAATTATGCTATTTCAGGTCACTATTTACGCCTATTCCAAGTTTCATTCAAATCGGTTAATTGGTTTAGATTAAAACAAACATTCAAACCAAACTCGCAAACTTTATTAGGGAGATAGAAATAATCATATGTAGGTTATTTTTTTTTTAATAATTGATTAGTACGTTGCTGGTTCGAGTAGGAACAGATTTAACAAACAAAACTGATCTCAGATTAAACTTAACCCGATTTTCCGCAATGATATCTGAGTAAGAAAAGATGCCTGATTGGTATTCAAATGTATCTCAGAATAGATTTTCTTGAGTGGAATGGACTATCGATCTGAAGGTGGGTGGAGTGTGGGTTTGAATCCCGCAATTGATTCTTCGATTCATTTCATCTTCGATTCCTACGAGTAATCCTGGAAAAGCTATCTAAATTGTATAAAAAATGATTTTTTATCTTTTTGCAAAACGATGTGATTTAGTAGGTTGATTTGGAAAACTGTTCCTGGTAGGAAACACGTCGATTGAGATCAACTTGTTTTTTACAATTTTCATTTTCTAGGCTGACTACACTTCAAAAATCAAAATGTTGCGGTTTTTCTCTTCAAAATAAATCAAGGAAACTATTTCCGAAGAATAATTCTAACTACAAAAGAAAAGGCTGCCCTGAATACGGTAAAAATTGGCCACACCCTTTATAGATGTAAGTAGTTGAGATGAAAATTGTTATGAAAGTGACACTCTTCTTAACTTAACCAGCTGTATTTTATGAGCTGTGCCAACCCGTAAAATCGAACATGGACTATGCGATTCATAAAACCACATTGATTTTGAAGTGCGATAATTCAGATTCGATAACGAAGGCTTGTTGTAACTACTGCGGTTATCTGTAGGTACCTACTGTCCATTTTATATGCTTCTTTAGTTTATTTTACAGGTTGCCTGAAAGAAATCGCTTTTAGCGTTAAGGCCGCCCATTGTGCTAATTCGAAGGTGTTATATTTATTATTTATTTGTGTGCAATAAAGTGTTCATTCATTCATTGTTCTTTTATCACTAGCTTATTTTCCCACTGCTGGGGAAAGGTGGGAAAATGTCTCCTCAATTGTTTCCACCGATCTGGTTCGAACATCATCATCATCAACAACGTGACTTCACCTGCAATATTGTGCCATCCACCACGATCCTTTGCTAACCTGACCCATTAGCCGCGTACTGAATGAGCGAGCAGCCTCACGAGCCGCGCGCGGAAAATCCTCGGTCGGTCAGGACGTGTATCGCCCTGGCAAACGCATGCTCTGCCTCGCCCGAACATGCCGCGGCCTGTTTGTGTTTGACTCGCCGCCGAGTCAAACGGCCGAGGCTGATCGCAAAGTCGGTACGTGGCTATTGACGGCCCGCGACATGAACAATACTGTCTGCCCATCGGGCTACCCTGTTATGCTACCAATAACTATTCCCTACCATAACCAAAGCAGTACGCAGTAGCTAAGAGCCATGTTGGTCGAATGGGGTTGTGCCTCGACTTTCAATCCGAAGGTCGTGGGTTCAAATCCCGGCCGTGCATCAATGGATTTTTCGTTTCGTAAAATTTATATGCGCTTTAACACGAGCTCTTAACGGTGAAGGAAAACATCGTGAGGAAACCCGCAGCTTAGTCAGCTCCACACGTATTGACGTCGTCTTTCCTGTGGGCGGCTGATCAAGCTGAGAGGATGGTTTAGGTGCTGGGCAAGCCTATTCCATCACAAACAATGTCCCAGGCACTACAGCGTCCCGTTAAGTGTAGGCATGGATTGCCTCCTAACGCTGTATAAATCATCTAATGTAGATGTAAAGGCCTAAGTTTTTTTATGTAGTAGCTAGAGTTCTAAAGCCTATTCCTCACGGTACAATTCACTATGAACAGTGATTGTGTCCGTTTGTATGTCGAGTTAACGGACATTCCGATTGTCTTGTTTATATGATTATCGTATTTGCATAGCTTGGTCTAATGGACTGGATTGCTCGTGGCTTAATGGATGGGAGACTGCTTTCAGTATGTCCCATGTTCACCCAAAAATTAAACATGGTAAGATCTTTGAGGAGTGCTTGAAATCTTTCACCGCATTGGTTCGAAACAAAAACTAGTGACAAAGAAGAACAAAGCGGGTCTCAGTTTTACCCGACTGTCAAAGGAAGGGTTATGTTTTAACGTACGTTTTACGTTTAAGGTTATGTTATTATTCCTACGCAGAACTTAAAGCGCCTTACTAATAAACGTGGTGTAAAGTTATTCCTCGGAGTAAAATAGGAATAACCATACATTTTGACAGTTTACACTCAGGAATAACTTTACACCACGTTCATTAGTAAGACCAAAATTCTTTAATCGTTCAATAGTCTAGATAAGACTGAAATTAAAGAAGATAATAAAGAAAGAAAGAAAAACGGCGGCCTTATCACTAAATAGCGATATCTACAAGACAACCTTTGGCTGAATAAAAAACAGGTTGAGATAATAATTATCGATAACACTGTTGTTTCGCAGCGCCAGTCACTAGCGCCAGTAGGAATCCGATCGGCGAACTCGTTCCGATTGCGTATTGTTTGTTTCGTAATAGGATTTCCTATTTTCTGTTCTCTTGCGGTGCATGATTTTGAATTCTCTTGTGGATATTTTCTAGAATTGTGCTTATATAAAGTAGGTTTTAATGTAAATATTGAAAAGAGCTTTTATTTGTTAGGTACATACAGATAATAGGTACTTAATATACCTATAAATTAAATAAATAATGCTGGACTTTTCACACAGCATCATCTAGCCCCAAAGTATGCAGAGCTTGTGTTATGGGCACTAGATGACTGATATACTACTTATATACTTTTTGTTTGTAAATGGATCAACTTTTTTCTGTCATGAATCAACTTTTTGTGTAAAAAAATAAATGTTGAAATATTGCTATAATTTCACCTAATATTGTTAAATAAATTTCTGCAGTTTACAAATCTACTACGAGCACCAAAAAATTTTGTCATTTTCATGGATTTTTATGCCTTTATTCCAAAAGTGGCTCCCAAAAATGTCACCTAACTAACAATGACGTATTATGGTAAAAAGTTCATAAAAAACAATATTTTAAAAAGTAAATCTGTTTCAATGTGAACTATTATTCAATTAAATCAATCTGGCATAATCAAAATTTAAATAAAGTTTCTCAATTTTTTGAAAATATACCTCATTGTGTCTCTGGGGTCACTAAATGAAAAAAAAAATCTTTACTTTTCTTGTAATTCTGTTTCTAGAAACGCCAGAAAGATGCACTTTTTACATGACTATTGTTGGTTATTCTTCAAACTTTTGTCATACAACATTTTGTATAATAACCTTTACTTTTTTAATAATCCTGCTATCAATGTCCAAATTTTTGGGGACAACTACGTGAGGCCGGAGACATACTGGTGACTCCAGAGACATAAATGGTACTATGCCATAGACAAATTATAGTATAAAAAACCATACAAGGTACAATAATATCTTTTAAATGTGACAACCAGTATACTTTTTAAAGTGATCATAGAAAATAAACCCTAACCTAACAATTATCACATATTTCTCTAAAATTAAAGATAACATTTTATGAAAATGGGGGTTTTCGTTTATTTAAACAGTCATTTGCGTAGTAAATCAGTCCTCTATCTCTAATAACATAAATCTCGCTTAATAGAAGACCAAAAAAGCTTTTTGTAGATGAAATCTAATTTCTAGCGTTGGCCTTGAGCGTAGTTTTTTCACTAACTTACCGACTGAAGATATCTTTCAGAACAAATTTTACTACCTGTACATTCATCAAAATAATCAGCCTTTAATCCCGTGGGATGAGAAAGGCTGGGCCAGCTGTGGTCAGTCTGGCCAGCCATGCCTGGGGGTACAGGCCTTTCTTCACTTCTGTCATTCGTCTCTGTCCTGTCCTGTGGTATGGTAATCTTGCCCTTGTATTATATTCTACAGACTTTACCATACCGTCGATCCTTTTTTTCTGTGATGACGACCATCACTCTATTTACCACCTCTGGGACACCACTCATTTACATCTTTGATCCTGTCATCACCGCACCTGGCCACTTGTCCTGCCCAACCAACTCCATTTGAGCCCACTTACCACTTGTGTGTGTGTTTCGGCATCGAGGACTGAGTAGATCTAAAAGTGTATTACCGAGCATTGCTTATTCCATGCTCCCTGTGAAACTCTGATCTTGTGCAGTCTCCTTTGTGAGCGCATGTCTCGGCACCATAATTTTATAGTTAGTGGACTCAATTACTACTTTGCTACAGCTGTCATCACCGCGCCTGGGTAGTCCTACCCAACCAATACCATTTGAGCCACAATAACCGCTTGTGCATCTTAAAATTTTGGCTTGTTCATTCGGGAATTTCGGTATTGGGGACAATCTTATAAGTGATACCGAACATTGCTCGCTTTATAGCTCTGAGTGCGACTCTGATCTTGAGCACAGTCTCCTTCGTGAGCGTCAATGCACCATGATGGTAGTTAGCACCATGATGGCAGTTGGCAGATCTTGTTTCCAATGGCAATGTTTGGTACCTAGGACCTGGAGATATTCGTTACAATTTTAGGTGGCCATGTTCATCTTCAGGTCTACTTTAAGATAAAAAGTAAACTACTTAAAGATGAGTGATCAGAATCACGCATTTCTAAAAGTAGGCCTGAAGCTTTCTAAGCATCTTTTTTTTTGTTCCACCAGAAAAGGATGAGGTTGAGGTCGTCTACAAACCAAAGGTGCTACAGGAATACACCTACCTACAGGCAGACTTTTATTCCCAAGCTGTCTAATTCAAGTTTTTACGACGTTTTCTAGGACGGCCGTAAAAAGCTTGGGTGATAAGGTGTCTCCCTGCCAAGATACTAGTTTTCCTCTTTGAACGGGGATTTGGAGAATTTTGCTATGTAGCCGCACATTTATGGTGGTATACATCATCCGCAGTAAATCCATATAGTTAAAATGGATCTTACAGCGATGGAGAGAGATTTCTTGCTATTAAAGGTTTTTTTTCGTAATCTACGAAGGCCATGCATATTCGAGCCAGTTGACCTCTTGACTCTTCTCCGTCGTCGACATTGAGTGTGGGTAAAAATAGACCAAAGAAAAGATAAATAGAAAGTGTAAAAGCAGAATCGAATGAAGTATGGTATATTGTATCGACCTCACAAATGACTTGTATTCTTAATTCATACTTAAAGCAATTTTAAACTTAAATCTGAGTGTTTTCTATTAGAAACTAAAAATGTGCAATGAATCTTTATGTATTTAACCCGTTTATCACTCACCAGATTGTTTATTGTATAAATTATGGTAATTTTTATGCAGAATGTCTCTTGGGTCACTAAAAATTGTCTCTTGGGTCACAGTTTTTGTGAGCCAGTGGAACAGTGACTCAGGATACAAACTAAGGTTTTTAACTCTTTTTCTTCAACGAATTTGATGAAAGTAAAAAAATACGTGGATGCAAAGCATTTCAGAATCAAATGTCAAAACATAATAACAAAATTACTTTAAAAGGTAGTTTACTTGTAGGAAATTTCGTCGTGAGTCAGCGGATAAAAAACAATGACACCCAGTCCCGCTGCGAACTACAGACGTAATGACAGAGTCCACATAATGGCCAAGGGTCAGCAATCTTTATTTTACGACATGCAGATGAGTTTTCTATTAGCCTAGCCAATAACTGTCTACATTACTTACACTTTGTTGTACTTTTTTGTCGTTACCCAGTTGACAACGCGATTTGGGTAAATGTTGGGGACAATATTTCAAACCGTATTTTTTCATTGAAAAATGCAATATTTTGTTTCGCAAATCAGTATTTTAGAATGCTGATACATCAAGGAACAATGTAGATAAAAAATATAAAGACAAGTCAAGGAAAAATTTTACACAGCAGCGCTGCATATGTGCGTGATTTGCGCTGGGGACAAGTGAAATTTGTATGAAAACCAATTTTCGTCCACTGGGTCACGATAGTTTTAAATATAATTGACTAAATATTTTTAAAATATTGATGAACAAGCGTAATGGTAAAGGATCTGATTTTATTAATTAATGTTAAAACCGACAATTAATCTAACTCAGCACCTTTTACGATTTTTTTTACGTCGGGGACAAGATTTTACACTAAAAAGTTGATCCACCCAAATACAAAACACGCAGACCCAGATCGCTGCGCTTTGAGGTAGGTATATGGGGAGTACTTCGTTTTCCGGGATTAAAAAACCTATTTACCCAGGGTAAATATAAGCTATATCCATAGGAATTTCTACTTTGACACAGAGAAGGGTTATAGCCTGGAATAGGTCCTTTTTTATCCCGGAAAGTAGTAAATACTCCCTAGGTACAGCTGGTAACACTACGTAGCGAAGCTAGTAATACTTGTTATTGCAGCCGACTGTACCAACAGCGGTCGTCATCACAGTTATTGGCACGGGAGCCAAATGGCCGCAAGTGGACCGCACGCGGACCGCACGCTAACCGCACGTGAACCGCAGCGGGCCCGCGGCGCTACAAGCCAAATCGAACGCGAACGCAGTTGCTGTTCTATATTTGAGTAATTTTGGTGCGTGATTATGCATTGTTGATACGATAATCGTGACGACTTTTCGAACGATTTTTTTTAAGTTTGTAATCGTGATTATTTTCAGACCGCAAGTTTTAAAATAAGAGTTTGATAAAGTAACATTACACAATGATTTTTCAACATAATATGAATGAATAAATAGATGTAGAACTTTTAATAATCGTATAACGACTTTGAATTTGAACGATCGATCTACCTACATTCTATCCGACAACCAGAGTACGTGCACTTTTTTTGAACATGTGGATAGTTCTTTTGCACTTTTATCATTTCAAAATAGTTTTAATAGTGGGTACATAGACTTGAAATAAAAAAAAATACTGCGATGGGTCAAGAATTTTCGATATCAAAATCGGATCGGATGTAATAAGAACGTACAAAAACCCAATTAAAATCGTATTAGACAATGGAAACCGCTAATTTAGCGCATTGTTGCAAATATCGATCTTACCACAAATCATTTGCAGTTAATTTTGTATTCAGACTGGCTTTCAATTTAACCATATAACTTTAATTGCTTCCATATACTGTTGTCTACGAAATTCACTGATCAACATAATACGAGTAAAACGTCATTTACACGATACCATTATGTAATGTCAATCATTCTTGCTTATTGCAACATAATTATAGCTCTTGCTCAGTTAAGTTTAAGAAAGCAAAGCCAAGAATGGTATGCCAGAATTATACCGTGTAAATGTTAAAGTTTTAAGAACGATTTCCTGTATCCGTATTTTTTATTTGATACGCGCCGTTCGCATTTTTCTAAAGAACAAATGCGTACGGTGCGGCTAGATGTGCGTTAACCTTAAGGAACACCACCCCCGTATTTGTATCACTACATCACTATCACTACAAAAATCTTTAAAACTACGCAACGGATTTTGATGCGGTTTTTTCCAATAGATAGAGTGATTCAAGAGGAAGGTTTATATGTATAATACATGCATCATATACTAAGGCAACATTGCTAATTTTAGAGGTTTCTAACGTGATGTCGTAAATTAACCTATTTTTTTGGGCTTATTTATGCCCGTGCAAAGTCGGAGCGGGCCGCTATGTTTTTATATACAACGTTCATAGTTTTTCTGTAGTGTATTTAATTTAGTATCAGCATTGCACCCGTGCGAAGCCGGGGCGGGTCGCTAGTTTTTTAATAAAACAAACGCAAGTATTTACAAAAGCGGACTTAGCCCTACAAAGGGTTCTTCCAGAAAACCTTTGAGGCTAGACTGATACAGGAAAGTAGACGAAACAAATCCTAGCTTAACACACTACTTAAACCTAAGCCCTAATATAAAATTTAGGGTTATAGCACCGGACGATAAAATTAAGGTCACTATTCAATAAACCGTCCCAAGCGATAAAAATAACGTTTATGAATAACTAGCTGTTTTCAACGGGTTCACTCGGCTTTTTAGAAGTGGGCGAAGATCTGCCTGCAACGCATAAGGTTGCGGGATTGATTCCCGTGAACAAATGTTTGTTATGAACAAAAATTTTTTTGGTGCAAAGTTTTTTCTATAAAATAGTATAAATAAGAAGTAATACCAGTCATATAATAATAATGCTGGACTTTTCACACAGCATCATCTAGCCCCAAAGTAAGCAGAGCTTGTGTTATGGGTACTAGAATGACTGATAAACTACTTATATACTTTTTGTTTGTAAATACATACGTATTATACATAGAAACACCCAGACCTGAGACAAATATCTGAAGGTCATACAAACATTTGTCCCGCGGCGGGGATCGAACCCGCAACCTTCTGCGTCGCAGGCGGACCCGCCACAGAGGTCGTCAAAGTCATATGGTTTCGTAACACAAGTACTGCTATGTGGATAAATTTTGCTGTGTGAATTGTCCACTAAATAAAAACGAAACGAAACAGGAACACGACTATACCTATCCCCGAGGCGCAGTAGACACTCCCTCAGCTAAAATGATTTAAGTATTTATCTTTAAATTACAAAGACAATTAATTCCAAAAACGTTTAGTCCTCGTTAAATTTATCGCAGATTTATTAGATACTACACAAACAAAACGTTTTTCTTAAATATATAAAAGATAACATATCTGTGTCGTCGACTGGAAAATGAAAACTAAATAAAAATGGGATCCGCGCCATCTTCAAATATTGGCGAGCATCTGCTATCAAAACTTTACGCGATCTTACACAGATGTGGGAAAGTTACAAGCTTCAACCCTCGGTTTTGTCTGTAAAATAATAAAACAGCCGATATCTAGGGTAAGATAAGATTTTTTTAATTATTTTATAAAATTTTAAACAAATATCCTACTTAATAACAAAAAAAAAACAATTATTTATATAGAATTTTTTTTATAAAGAGACAGATCTCAAGATTATTCTTGCTCCTATATTTTTTTAAGATGCATTCCAAAAATTGCAACCATTGCTAGACTATCGTGATGGTGAAACTTTTGGGAGGCAATTATAAAAAATCTGCCTATACCTAATGCTATTTAAGTCGTTAAGCCATGACGGAGGCCTTAAGGCGGCCTAAAAACTTTCATACAAGTACCTACCTACATTATACCTTAATTATTAGCATTATTACAATCATCTTCTTTTTCATTTCATTAGCTTTTCATTGTACTAAAATTCAGCTTTTACTAGATTGTTATTAGTTTTAATTTATATTTATTAGTAAAAACCTGTCTTTTTTTGTAATCTGTAATCTGTTTTAATATTTTTTTGTATTGCTGTTGTCTTTTTTTGCATTACTGTTTGCATCTATAATTGGGATGTCACTTGGTTTGTGTACTAATAAGGAACTGTAATTATGTTGTGTTAGTGATTATCTTGTTGATGTAACTAATAATAAAAATAAAAAATTAAATAAATAAAATAAAACTCCGTCATCAGAGACTCATACGAACTTACTTACTTTTAGTTTATTTTATCATCATATACCGCATCGTAACTTTCTGTCTCCGACAAATGGCTCCCACTGTTAAGGTAGTTATTGCCCCAACTTTTCCAACGATTTTTTTCTTTTTTTCTTTCTCTAACACATCGTTTTGGCTTTGTTTGAGTGTCCCGAAAAGGGTATTGAGTTTTTGATTGTGTTTTCGGATTGTAATCAAGAAAGAAAGAGGGTTGTGCAGTTATAATATCGTAAACTTATCCGAATGGGATTTTTACAGAGGTTAAGAAATGTAAGGTTTTCTCGTTTCCGATTTTGTTACTCACGACAAGAGATTTAAGCAATGATTGTGATTGAATCTAATATTTTTAAGTACCATCTAATCTAAAATATATATGTATCTAAAATGTCGAGCCCATGCAGGATTTTTTGTTTTTTGTAATTTTCAAGTGTCTTCAGTGGAAAATACTCTCTAAAAATGCCCAGTAGCGCATGTACTATACAGGCCACGTCAGTTGAAGTAGCTAGTTTGTTAAAATTATTGGTAGTACCTTAAATTTTTCTGCAATCATATTAAAAGCATACTTTACGTACAGTGATCTTCTTCTTTTTCTTCTTAGCCACTTTCGACCCCTTGGCCCTTATTACACGTGATGTAGGTATAGACGCCGGGTGTAATTTAGGAGTAACCATACAATTTTTGGAGTTGAAACCTGGCGTAACTTTACGCCACGTTTATTAATAAGGGCCTTTGGGTGTAGGTAAATGTAAACATGTTCACGACTGTATCCCCAAGGTGCGGTAGACAGTCACTCAGATCTTTTTGTTACTTATTCCAGAGCCTTTGAAGATGTCTAAGGGGGTTAGTCATAGGCATGTCCAAATACATATTTGATACATGCCCACATCTTGCAGAAGTTAGTATTCCATACGTGACAGGTTGCAAGCCCATCGCCGCAGGGTGTAGGCCTACTTCATAATTCGCCATTTCTTGCGAATCTTTATCCATTTGCCGTACAGTGATATTTTGTAATATCATTCCATACATAAGATTAAAATCATTTATAACTTCATTTACTCGTCACTACGAAATTCATAAAACATTTCAACAATAGCAGCCCGAAACGTCGAATTAGCCGGCCGATTAGCCGACCAAATAAAATCGGGTTTCCATAAAAATAATCCAATTGAACTCTTACAATAGATTCGGACATGCGAAACGATTATTGTACTAATGTAAGCCCGCCCTATATGGGTTCGCCGGGTTTACATTAATTCGATACGCACTGTGGTTGAAACGATAGTATTTAATCCGAAAATATTTGTTTTACTTTCCGATATCATGGGTTCGAATACGTGTTTTTTTATACTGATTTACCGAATCAGGACTTTATCCACGAAGCGCAGTAGATTATTCTCTGACGACCACACTGATGGGGAGGTTAGTGGGGTCGTTGGGAATATACAGGGTGTAAAAAGACTACTACCGAAAACTGAGGGGTTGCAATCAGACCATGATTCTAAACATATTTAGCGAAAAAATAATGCAAAATATTTTTTTTACTTTGAGCTACGTCATTTTATGTTATTACCGGCTATTTACTACTAGTACAACATAATAAGACCATACCTATCTAATATAACATAACAGTTAAAACTCAAAATCCTGCAATCTACGTAAAACAACGCGCTCAGTACATACGGAAACAGTAATCTTCAAACGCTGTTTTCTCCGGATATAATGATTTTTTCGGAAAATCCTTTTGGATTTGGTTGTGTGTTGCGATGCTGTACCTACCCCTTTCGGCTTCGGTAGACGTATTTTACACCCTGTATATAAAAATATACGCTATATCCCTCCATAGATGAAAAATCTGATGTTATTGAACCAAATAAACATAGAGGTCATAGAACTAGGTCAGGGATTTCTAACCCAATTTATTATACTCTTTATAGAATTTAATATAATATTCTCTACAAATATTTCGTGTTTGTGCCTAATTTTCCGAAACAATATCAATATTTTAATGAGATTGGAACAACACTACAGGTAACAAACGATATTATGAGAACATAACATTATATTCGTGTTATAAGGGTATAATAGCATGTAAAGTTCGTATGTGTTAGCCAACGGGGTTTTATTCCCATTCGTCTTTTCGTTCGTCTGTTTTCTTGTCGTGTCACTTGTTCTTTCTAACCAGTGTGGTGAAAGCATTACAAAGTGCGCCTCAAAGGGCATGTTTTCGGACTTTTTAGCTGCTACGACATCACATAGTGTATCAGTTAAGTGTAGACATAGGTTTCTAGATCTGTAAATATCAAGTCTAGTTCAGATAAAGGCAAGTTGTCGAGCCGTTATTCCCCCATAAGTCCTTTCACCCTGCACTCACCCTTGTTTTCCATCAGCTTCTATTTTATTACCGAAATAGATATCAATTTTTCCAAATTGATTACATAAAGCTCCGATGAGCCCACGAAATGCGTAATTTAATAACTCTACCCGCCATTTTGTTTCTATGAACGATAGTGGGTGTAATTTTTATGAACGGTCCTTCATAAAATACATATTCTGAGCTTTATGGACGGTATGGGTAGTTTATACTGCTTTCTGTGCTATTAAATGGTGTCTTGAAGTGTAAAAATATATTCATTTTCTTTAAATAATTTCGCGGTAAAACATAGAAAAAAATGTTACGACTATCGGCGATCTATTGAGATATCTATAGATCGTTTAAGATTCTTAGATATAATATCTTTCGAAAGAATCTTAGGTCTTAAGACGGTATAACAGACTCCATCACCAGAGCTGGCCTTACTCATATGATCTTAATTTTAAAGAATCTTATACCGTTTAAAAAGATAGATACTTAGTTAGATAAAAATTTAAAAAAACACACACACAGACGAACTTACATTATAACAACGGAAGAAAAACACACTTACAATAGGTATAACCTACCTACGACTAATACAAACAGAGACATACCCGTAGAAGGATGACAGAAAAAAAGTAGGTAGGAATTGTTCAATAAGCTTAGTACTAGTACAAAAAGGTATCGACTTGTAGACGAAGACAGGGCGGACCGCTAGTATGCTCATAAAATTTAAGTAAAGAAACTCCAAAATATAACGAGTCTTAGCTCTCAGCTAAAATATTTACTTAGTACGATTAACTCCGATCTCATTAACCTAAGAATATTAAAAAGTGAATTCCCTTTTTACATTTTAGCTGTCTTAATTTTACTTTTTAGACAAATTAAGTTTTAACCTTCGGTTTGAAAGAAAAAGTTTAATTTTCATACATGGTGTAAAAAGACTGCTACCGAAAACTGAGGTATGATTAGAGGATAGCGAGTTTATATGTTACACATCCCAAGAAACAACGATAGCGGGATCTAATTTTTCCAGTGTCGCCATCTATTATGTAGTAAAAGGTCTCTGTCTGTCTGTCTGTTTGTTACCTTTTCACGCCTAAACCACTGAACATTATGCTGAAAGATCGACATAGGCTACTTTTTTTTTCAAAAATAATCATGGAGGGCGTGAAATAAGGGTTCAAAGTTTGTATGGGGAGTTGGAAGTTCCAGTTAAAGGCTAAAACTACTAAACTATATGGCGTTGCTAACCTATGGCTGAGGCCGAGATGGCGCTATTATTGCATTTTTAAAAGTTTCAGAAGATTCTTGCAGTTTTCAGTTCTATTTAGAGGTTTTCATGTATGTTATTTTGCTGACGAAGTCGCGGGTACCAGCTAGTTACATATAAATAATCGGAGGTATACAATAAACAATTTTGCGCAATAATGCTGTTCTGTCTAAGTACAATCTGTGTTCAGTTTGTTGACCTCTTTCAAAACAAAACAAATAATAAACCAGTAGCACATATATGTATCTGAAGTGTAAGACAAAGGATGTTCGTACATTTACTTAAACAAAGTTATATTTAATAACGGGAACATAGTATAAAAACTTAAGTACCCTAACGGATGAAGGTCAAGTATTACAATAAAGAAAAAATCCGACTGAAAGAATGTCAACTTTTGAAATTTTACAATGCAAAGGTAGGGTAGGTACCTTTACTATGAATAATAACGGATGAAGGTCAAGTATATTACAATAAAGAAAAAATCCGACTGCAAGAATGTCAACTTTTGAGATTTTACAATGCAAAGGTAGGGTAGGTACCATTTGCATGCATTGCCAATATGTGATTCAAAACTAAGTTTTAACATATGACTTACTTATTATATTTTTGTAATCTCCTTTTCATTTCCTTCATTTTGATACCCCACTCGATATGAATTGTTTAAAATCCATCCAGTCGTTTGGAAGATACGAGGATTTGTACAAAGAATCTGCCTATCCTTACACATGCTGAAATATGGCCGCTTACAAAAGAGCACGTGCATAGATTAAAGTTGCTCAAAGGAACATGGAACGTGCCATGACTGGTTGAGTACCCAACGTCGAAATACGACGAAAGACTAAAGTCGTGGATAAACCAGTAGAAGTGGAGATGGGCAGGACACTTGGCAAGGCAGATGGACAAAGGCAGTTACCGAGTGGTGGCCACGCGAGGGTCTCAGAACACCAGGCAGACCACCAGCCAGATGGTCCGATGACATTGTAAAGGCGGTGGGAAAACATTGGGTTCGACTGGCACAGGACCGGAAACCGGAAAATGAGGAGGCCTATACTCAGCAGTGGGTGGATGTGGGCTGATTAGATAGATAGATAGATAGTACAAAGAAATTTAGCGCATAGCATACGTGCATACATACAAACATAACAACAAGAAACATACAAGATACGCGCGAAAAACATAACCCTTCTTTTGACAGTCGGGTAAAAAACGTTATCACAAAACTGCGTTCAAAAGGCATAGTAGACACTTTCAGATCACGTCACTTACCTAAAGGATTAGTGCCTAAATGTTTATTAGATACAAAAGCCCAAATTTTGCATTTCATAATCAGTATGCACTGATTATGAAATGCAAAATTTGGGCTTCGTTCGCCACCGCAGTCGCACGTCATAATAATAACCAGTGAAAAGAATTGCATAAAGCTCAATCATGCGTGTACGTAGATCATGGTATGGAATATCTAAGCTGTTTAAAAAAAACCATGGCACTCCCGGGAGTGCCGAGAGAAGTGAAAACTAGAACAAAAAGAAATTTATGCATTTTTTATTCACCCGTTTAGTTATAAAATGAGCTTTTAGAAATGTAAAAAATATTGCCGAAAATACCGAGTACAGAACTAGATGGCGCTACTGGTAGGTGTCGCACGTGACCTTTTCGAGGCGAATCAAAAAATTATAGGTTACCAAGGGAGTGCGTGGGAGGAAGCTAGTTAAGAATATTTAGTAAATTGTGGTACTGTCTTTCAGTTAAAATAGGAACTGAAAGGGTCTGAAAGTTGTGCAATAAATCATCTCAGTACAAAGGTCCACAGCCAGACCCTCGTCCAAACGATTACTTACACGTCAGACCTAAAATGATGTTTCACGCAATATGCTCAATATGTTTTTGGAAAAACAAAGATAAATTGATATAAGGTCATCAATAACTGACAAAGTATCCAAAGTTTTTTCATTTAAACATTTTATTCAGGGTGTAAATAGCCTTGAGTTAACTATTTGCACCCTGCGGTGTTACCCACTGTCCATTAAAAATACTTCATTTTTCCGGGATAAAAAGTACCCTATGTGCTATTCCAGTATTATAATCTATATCTGTCCCAAATTTTATCAAAATCCATCATCATTTTCCTGCCCTTATCCCGCTTATGCGGGGTCGGCACATCATGTTCTCTTCTTCCACTCTCCCCTATCACTCGTCAATGACGAGTGATAGGGAAGAAAGGAGTGGATACATAGATGACGAGTCGTCATCTATGTATCCACTCCTTTCTTACCTATATCTTCTTTCACACAATCCATCCATCTTTTCTTTGGTCTACCTCTACTCTTATATCCATTTTATCAAATTCCATTCAGTAGTTTTTGCGTGAAAGATAGACAAACATCCATACGTCCTCACAACTTTCGCATACATAATATTGTAGGAAGTAGGATTCGATGAAAAAGTTTAACAACTCGTGAAATTGATGAGACAATAAAATTAAAAGAAACTGAAACAATTCTACAAAAACAATCTCCAAACGACATAAGGTTTGCAAAAACAAAATGGCGTATTCAAGTTATACCATGTGCTGTAATTAAATGTAAACAAAATGAACCGGGAATCGTTGATAGAGGTTTATTGTAATAGTTGAGTGTACCCTGAGATTAGAAAAGGGTGGTTTGTTAGTCTTTTAGGGGTTCAAATGCAATATTGCATCATATTGGGGATAAATACGGGTGCTATGTTTTCTTGATTATTATGATGTGTAAGTCATACTATTTTACGAGCCATTTTAGTCGAATGGGGTAGTGCCTCGACTTTCAACCTAAAGGTCGTGGGTTCGAATCCCGGTCGTGCATCAAGTGATTTTTCGTTTCGTAAAGCTTTAACACGAGCTCTTAACGGTGAAGGAAAACATCGTGAGGAAACCCGCAGCTTAGTCAGCTCCACGCTTATTGACGTTCTCTTTCCTGTGGACAAGGCCGATTAAGCTGAGAGGATGGTTTTCAATGATACAGGCCTATTCCATCATTCCATTCCAAGTCCCAGGAACTACAGCGTCCCGTTGAGTGTAGGTAGACATAGGTTGCCTCCTGACGCTGTATAAATCATCTAGTAAAGGCTAAGTGGTTTTGTTTAATAAAACGGTTGGCCCCTATGTTGATTTTTTTTAATTCCATAGATATAATTCCCATGACCTTCACTTTTTTACCAACTACCCCTCACTGCTCAACCACCGTGACAAACAGATGTCTAACCATAGTTTAACTAACAAAATGTCAAATTTAACCACAAGTTAGGCTAATAGCTATTGCGTGTATGTTAGAAAATGCATTGTTAGAAAAATGTTTTAATGACCGTTAAAAATTAGTGACAAAAAAATACAAAACAAATAAACATGATCATTGTATTCTTATAGCACGGTAGACATACTTTCAAATTAATAGGCAGTTCAGAATCTATAAAGATTTTTAAGAGGTGAAATATTTTTCAGAAGTTAGCATGAATATCAAAATAATATTCATGTAAGTAGGTACCTTACCTACTTACAGGTACTACTTACAAATACAATATTATTTTGATATTCAACACAAACAAAATATTTTATAAGTACAAAACTTTTAAACTTTTATAACTACAAGATTTTCAATAATTTGTAGGTATTCAATTTTATTATTTCATAATGCATTTTCATTTAGCCGTCATAATCTATTAAAATTTTATCAAACACAGGAGGAACATATAGGAGGCATAGAATATGAGTCCCAGAAAAATGTGGATCCCTAGAAATATGAGAGCCATACTACACGGGCGGTTCTCCCGCCGCGGAAAACCGCTTCTGCACCGCACCAGACACAATTTAATAATGGAAGTTGTATGATGCATACTACACGGGCGGTTCTCCCGTCGCGGGAAACCGCTTCTTCACCGCACCAGACACAATTTAATAATGGAAGTTGTATGATGCATACTACACGGGCGGTTCTCTCGCCGCGGGAAACCGCTTCTGCAACGCACCAGACACAATTTAATAATGGAAGTTGTATGATGCATACTACACGGGCGGTTCTCCCGCCGCGGGAAACCGCTTCTGCACTAGATACAATTTAATAATGGAAGTTGTATGATGCATACTACACGGGCGGTTCTTTCGCCGCGGGAAACCGCTTCTGCACCGCACTAGACACAATTTAATAATGAAAGTTGTATGATGCATACTACACGGGCGGTTCTCTCGCCGCGGGAAACCGCTTCTGCACCGCACCAGACACAATTTAATAATGGAAGTTGTATGATGCATACTACACGGGCGGTTCTCTCGCCGCGGGAAACCGCTTCTGCACCGCACTAGACACAATTTAATAATGAAAGTTGTATGATGCATACTACACGGGCGGTTCTCCCGCCTCGGGAAACCGCTTCTGCAACGCACCAGACACAATTTAATAATGGAAGTTGTATGATGCATACTACACGGGCGGTTCTCCCGCCGCGGGAAACCGCTTCTGCACTAGATACAATTTAATAATGGAAGTTGTATGATGCATACTACACGGGCGGTTCTCTCGCCGCGGGAAAGCGCTTCTGCACCGCACTAGACACAATTTAATAATGAAAGTTGTATGATGCATACTACACGGGCGGTTCTCTCGCCGCTGGAAACCGCTTCTGCACCGCACTAGACACAATTTAATAATGGAAGTTGTATGATGCATACTACACGGGCGGTTCTCCCGCCTCGGGAAACCGCTTCTGCAACGCACCAGACACAATTTAATAATGGAAGTTGTATGATGCATACTACACGGGCGGTTCTCCCGCCGCCATACTAAATTGTGTCTAGAGCGGTTTCCTGCGGCGGGAGAACCGCCCGTGTAGTATGGCTCTAAAGGTTTAAAATTTTAGGAAACAAATCATTCTAACATAAGCCACTTACATAAAAACATAATTAGTAGCGCTTGACCTAAGTCCCTTGTTATTTACTAAGCCATAATTATCAAGGCATAGTTACATAAAGAAAATCTTCAATCATAAGGTAATCATTACCTAAGTATTTGCCTTTCAAGACAGCTACAGAAAAAAACATTCTAAGTAACAGATATAAAGCTTATATTTCCATGATCATATAAACTTAAACTTTTGCAAACAATTATGAACTTTATACCTAAGGCAAAGAGTCTTATTTGTAATTTACGGCCATTGCTGGACAATGTACTACAATTTACCATCTGCATTCATTCACACGTAGTAATCATAGGTTTAGCTAAACAGGGTTTGGTGCAACTGTCGGCGGGCAGTCAGCTCAAGAAATTGCTATTCACTAGACTGGTCTTATTTTTGAAAACAAAAATAAAGGCTCTCAAAAATTGCAATCAGCTATTTATTACCCACTTAGTATCTTCCTACCATACAAAGGTCTTCCTAATTCATTTCCACCTTTCTCAGTTTTAAGAGGATAAAATATTTTAAGTTTTATGGGAAAATTATTTAATCCTTTAGAAATCTAAATTATACGGTACGACCTCGAGAGCATGCAGTCGTTAAGCTTTGGTCTGGTGATCATGACGCACAACGCTGCGGTATGCGGTATGCGTTGCCGGACACTCAATCATATTAAAAACGTCGAGAATGTTCTCTTGTTCCGTCGCAGTATGTGTCAGCGGCGAGGGGCAAGCGCGGTGAAGTGAGGAGGTGTATTCCCGCACAGCGCGGCGTCATTCTCGGTTCAACGCTGCGGTGTGCGGTGTGCGTTGAAACCCGAAAGTAACCCATGAATTTTTCTTCACAATCAATTAAATGCCTTTTTATTAAGGTTTCGTAACAACCTTCACTCCTGCGTTGTAAAAACATGTTCCTCGGAGAATTTCTTTGTCTATTCAGAAGCAGTAACAATTCTTCTTCTTCCTCCTCTTCAAGCAAAGCACAAATTACAGAAAAATTGTTCATGTTCACGTCTACCTTGGTAGCTGCGGCAAAATCAACTGACCACCTCTCCGCCCGCAGGGACGCTAAATGCTGCGTCGTGACGCTGCGTTGCGGCGCATACCGCAGCGTTGTGCGTCATGATCACCAGACCAAAGCTTTAGACAGAAAAACAGCGAAAAAAGATTCCGCTGTATATCCGACCACTCCCTATATGTATGTCACCATTTGTAATTTTCCCCAATCAACTGTACCTTTGACTTAGGTAAAAATTCTAATGCATTTTGAAATATTTTAGCTTTAAGGTATTGAACGATGGCGGGACGATTTGGATATGCATCTACGAGACTGGTCAACTATAGCTTTGCCCTGCAGTGGGACAATACAAGCTAAAAAAAATAAAAAAAATGGTTGTCTGTAAAGTCGGTTTACTGACAATAGTTGAACGTGACAACGCAAAGGCCGATTGTGCTTCTTTGTCGCTCGTTCCGCGCTCTCGCTTGCACTTGCGCAAGCCTTACATGGAACGCCTCAGAGCGAGGTAACGCCTCATGACGTCATGTTTTTTCGTGCAGCCGGCTCTATTGAATTATAAGACGTAGTCACGTCAAAAAATAAATAAGGTATAGTACCTACAATTAAAATCACCTAACTTTAAACCCTCAACAAACTTATTCTATTTAAAAACGAAAAATTGTTTTTTTTTTAACATCTTACAACTAAAGATTTTTAAATGCTGTATAGTATGTACTCCCAATAAATTTCAACTCATGCGTCGGTTACCCGTTAGCTCAGTTGGTTAGAGCGATGCCACGGATCGGCAAGGTTGTGGGTTCAAATCCCGCATGGGTGCAAATTTTTGGGATACATTTAAAAATCTTTAAATATCCCTAAGTGTGCGGTTAACACTATAAAAATATAATCCTTATCTTACAACTACATGTTAAACCCAATACAATAGTGCAGTACTACATATTTAAAGTCAAAGTCAAAGTCAAAAAGCATTTATTCAGTAGGACCGCTGGGATCACTTTGAAATCACTATTATCTCACTGTTCACTATGATCTGATCACTATTATAAAAAACAATTCAATAAGCTATGTCATATACCTATAAGTACCTACTAAATTATTTACCGTAGAATATGATTAATAACATTTCAATGGAAACCTCTGTGGCGCAGTGGGCGCAGGTCCGCCTACGATGCAGAAGGTTGCAAGTTCGATCCCCGCCGCGTGGCAAATGTTTGTATGACCTACAGATATTTGTCTCGGGTCTGGGTGTTTCTATGTATAATATGTATGTATTTACAAACAAAAAGTATACATATAAGTAGTTTATCAGTCATCTAGTACCCATAACACAAGCTCTGCTTACTTTGGGGCTAGATGATGCTGTGTGAAAAGTCCAGCATTATTTATTTATTTATTTATTGAATCAATGAATATCTATCTATCTATCTATTTCGGTAAACGCATTCAAAATCACTTAAGCTCAATAAGACAAGCTTCCAACCCAATTAATTAATTTAGTTACAATGCAAAATGAATCACTTACAAATTACACAATACCTTTTGACAAACGGTAGAATTCAATAGCTGCCTTTACACGTACGCAATTAGCCGCACAAAAGGCGTTGTTGAGACGCAAACGCAACGTGTCACTATGTTCATTATGTTTTATTCAAAATCCTACTGTTATTGTATGTATAAGTTTGTGAAGATAGATGTAAGGATGTTTGTTCGCAAAAACTACTTAGATTTTATATTTGGGATGAAAGCCACAAAGATTATCCATACTAATATTATAAATGTGAAAGTAACTCTGTCTGTCTGTCTGTCTGTCTGTTTGTTACGCTTTCACGCCCAAACCACTGAACAGATTAAGCTGAAATTTGGCATAGTTAAAGGTTGTATCCCAGGGAAGGACATAGGCTACTTTTTATCCCGAAAAAATGTTAAAATCCCGAGGGACCGCGGGTCACGCCGCGGGAGCGCAGCTAGTAGTCTATAATTCCGCATTTTAGGCTACCTTTTATTAGTAATAGCGCTGAGCGCAGCTGTATAATAAATACGTAAAACAGGTTCACGAATGTATCTCCAAGGTGAGGTAGACATTCTCTCAGATCTTTTTACGTTACTTATTCCAGATCCTTTGAAGATGTCTAAGGGGGGTAGTCAGAGGACTGTCCAAACACATATTTGATATATTCCCACATCTTGCAGAAGTTAGTATTCCATACGTGACAGGTTGCAAGCCCATCGCCGCCTATAATAACACTAACTGGTTTCCTCACGATTTTTTCCTTCACCGTTTATAATAAATAACACAATAAATAGTCCTGCTCAACACTAAGATTCCCTGTGTCGTGAAACTATCACAACACCCAGATTCGGAACATTTCTCAAAAACATGATAATGATCTTAGTTTTACACGTACAAAAGATTCATCTTATTTTTAACTGCCATTTTTAATTGCCAAGCTCAACAATCAAAACTATTCAGCGATAAATCGTGCACGTGTAAAGGCAGAGAATATCAATTGAATTTGTAAACCGAGACCAATTGAATTCGTACCAGCATAGCCATTGTTTTTACCCGACCGAGGGCTGTTGAGGTGTTAACAATGTTATTACTTGATATCGGAAATGTATTGTTTCACTTTTGGTTTGGGTTCAATGACCTGATTAATACTTTCAAGAGGAACCTTCCGGAAAATACAATCAAGTAGGTACTTATTTATTTTTCATCAAAATTTTTGGAGTTAAATCTGGCGTAACTTTACACCACGTTTATTAATAAGGGCCATAGTTCTTAAGAAACTATCCTATGAAAATCAAGAACTACAATGGACAAGGTGAGTGTAAGGGTTCAATGATTTTGACGACCTCTGTGGCGCAGTGGGCGAAGGTCCGCCTGCGATGCAGGAGGTTGCGGGTTTGATCCCCAGAAACACCCAGACCAGAGACAAATATCTTTAGGTCATACAGACATTTGTCCTGCGGCTGGGATTGAACCCGCAATCTACTCTGTAGCAAGCAAACCTTCGCCCGCTGCTACAGAGGTCGTCGAAAAAGAAGACGATTCATTGAAATCAGATTTTTATCACTGAGCTGTAATCAGGTCATCTATTGATTTTAAGAGAACTTCGACCCATGTTGTGACACATATCCGGCTTAAGCGCCCCTTATCTTAGGCACTAACAGGCCACGTCACTCAAGTTCTACTACAGAAGGTCATATGTTTTGGAAGCCTTCGACTACTTTAGCAAGAAAGAAACCTTACCAAATCTGAGTTTTCTTCTTATTTAAGGATTTACTCCTTGTCGGCACAATAACTGATGAATCCCTCTCCATGTATCTCTTTCCAGGGCTGCTTCCTTGACCTCTTTATACGACATGGCAGCTACCTTCTCCTTTACTTGGCTCATGTAGCTTATCCTCGGTCCTCCTCTTCCTCCACTTTCCCTTCTATAATGTTCTTAATGAAATTGTCATGTCGTATAAGATGGCTGATCATCTTTCCCCTTCTGTTCTCGACAACTTGCAATAGCGATCCCTTTTCGTCGACTCTACGCAGAACTTCAATGTTGGTTATCTTCTCCGTCCAGCTGATTTTTTCCATTCTACGCCAACACCACATCTCAAACGCCTCCAACTTTTCCCGATCCTTCTTAAATGTAAGTATGTAACCTAAAAGAAATTTAATAGTATACGATTATGAAACTTCGATACTTCGAATCTCGTAACATAACCTTTCAGTTGGATAAAAAGGGCCAAAAACATGGCTTTCTTTTCAGTAAGTAAGTAATACTTTTAGTAATATTTTTCTATGAAGCTAAGATAAGTCAAATGGTATAAAGATTTTTCGAACATTTTAACCCACGAACTACTAGACCATATCAAACAATTAATTCTATAAAAGTCTATAAAACCTTATAGGGGCTTATTACAAGAAAATGAGCCGAGTTTAGACCAAGTCTAACTAAAAAACTGTCCTTTGAAAAACGATCTTTAAAAATGGTAAATAGAATGCTTTTTTGTGGTAACTTTTTTGTTTTGACATGTGGCAACGCGGGGTTCAACTAAGGTTTTACGTTTTTATAATAAGCAGCATAAATAAATTAAATAAGTGAAATATATGACCTAAAACTAATATTATTAGTTCTATGTCTAATATTGGCACGTCCTAGGCATTCTAGGTTATCCAGACTTACCTATTAGGCGTCGAGCCAAGCGAAACATAATTACGTAGCTAATAACGGAAGCTATTGCAGAAAATTACAATATATTGTTTTACAAAATAAAATATATAAATAAATATAAATAATGCTGGACTTTTCACACAGCATCATCTATACAGGGTGTAAAAAGACGTCTACCGAAGCCGAAAGGGGTAGGTATAGCATCCCAACACACAACCAAATCCAAAAGGATTTTCCGAAAAAATCAATATATCCGGAGAAAACAGCGTTTGAAGATTGCTATTTGCGTATGTACTGGGCGCGTTGTTTATCGTAGATTGCTGGATTTAGAGTTTAAAATGTTTTTTTCTTTCAAAAATAAAATAATTAGGTAGGTATGGTCTTATTATGTTATACTATAGCGAATAACTGAAAATAACATAAAATGACTAAGCTAAGTAAATTTTTTTTTTTGCGTTTTTTTTTTTCGCTTAATGAGTTTAGCATCATGGTCTGATTGCAACCCTTCAGTTTTCGGTAGTTGTCTTTTTACACCCTGTATAATAACATTTGTTGCTAGATTATTATATATAGAAGCGCTCGTGGTCGTGCTTGCTTAGACGTTCTTGGTAGATCGTTGAAGTTAAGCAACGTTCGAAACGGTCTGTAAGTGGATGGGTGACCGCCAGTGGTATTTCCATCTGAGCGCTTCCTTGCTTCGGAACGCACGTTAAATTATCGGTCCCGGCTATTTAAGCCATGACGGAGGCCTAAGGGTGGACTAAAAACTCCGTCACGAGTTGGCCACTGACTCATACGAACTTACTTTTTATTAACTAACGATATATATAATTTAACTGTGTTGGCCTAGTGTGGGATGTACTCGTGGCTTTTCGATGTAAGTTCATATCCTAACCGTGCATCAATAAATTTTTCATTTCAGAAAATATGCGCAATGTTCTCCTTCACCATTTAGAGCTTTAATTTTATGTTTCAAAATTGTACAAAGTTTAGTAACTAGGCTCGCGTGATTTTCACACTGTCGAGTAAAAACAAATAGCACGAAGGTTTAAAACTTGAAATAATAGTTCATTGGCCTAAGAAATAGGCTGTACAGAAGAAATACTACAACTTAGTAAAATGTATGGTTTTGCATAAGCCATTTGTGTACCAAAAAAAACTTAGGCCTTTACATCTTTATTAGATGATTTATACACTTAACGGGACGCTGTAGTGCCTGGGACATTGTTTGAGATGGAATAGGCTTGCCCAGCCCTAAACCATCCTCTCAGCTTAATCAGCCGCCCACAGGAAAGACAACGTCAATACGTGTGGAGCGTACTAAGCTGCGGGTTTCCTCACGATGTTTTCCTTCACCGTTAAGAGCTCGTGTTAAAGCGCATATACATTTTACGAAACGAAAAATCCATTGATGCACGGCTGAGATTCGAACTTACGACCTTAGAATTGAAAGTCGAGGTTCAACCCCATTCGACCAACACGGCTCTGGCGTTGTGTACCACAACTTGGCAAAAGTTTCTCATTGCTCGAGTTGAAAATAGTAGATAAAATGACTCTAGAAAATTAATGAAATAAAAGATAAGTAATATCGAATGAAATGTACCTAATTATGTAATGAGACAGTGAACTTGGCCAAATGCTCGTTACATGTAGACACATCACCAAATTCGGCCGAACGTTCGACGAATGCCCCACTATCTAGGCCTAGCATCATTTTACTGTCTCGCCCACTCGCTACGTGTAATCCGGCCTTTATACGAAAGTTAATAAGGCGGTAACTGTCAAAAATATTCGCTAATAACTCACGCTTGCGTGTTACAGAATAATAATATTTAAACTAAAATAAAATATACTTACAATACTTTGATTTATTCCTGTAAGTTTGAGGTTTAAGCCTAAAAATCTCTTAACAACTAAAGAGATAAGAAGTCAGCTTAGCTATAAAATGGCATTTTATGTTGTGTTGCCTGGTAATAAATGGTTATTTATTTATTAATTTTATTTATAAAAGATTTCAGGCTACCAGCGGTCAACGATCTTTTCAACGCTGTGGCATTCATACCTCCATTTGGTGATCATCATAGAACTATCTAGAAGGACTATACCATTGGAAAATCTGTGTACGAGTAGCTGGACAAATCATTCTTGGTAGATCCTCAAAGTTCGTGAAGAACTATCTAGGACTACCTAAGAAAATTATTTAGACGGTACAAATTTACAAAAAAGGAAAATCCATTGATTCGCCTTATTCCGAACCCACAACCTTCGGATCGAAAGCCGAGGCACTAACCCGAATATGGCTCTCCAAAAAATATCTTATTATCTTTCCTGATAGCTATAACCCAACCTTTTTCTCCCCCAGTACTAACATGCTAACTGAATATATATCACGCCTCAAATGAGCTCCGACCTCATATTACCTCGACGATAATTTATCACAAAAATTTGTTTACTGAACAAAATTCCACAAGAAATTCCCGCCAAAATCAGGCAGCAATTCCCCGATTCCCAATGCTCAGAGCACACGAGGATAGTAAGTGAGGTAAGTCATGTACAGACATGCCAACTTATAGGCACTGCTTTGTGTACCCTATCTCTGACTAAAATCTAACTTACCTAATGTATTTCACAGTCCATTTATGGCGCACATAATGTAAATTAAATATTGATTAAAAATTATGTATGTTTATTTTTCACATAATGTATATTAAATATTGATTAAAAATTATGTATGTTTATTTATTTTTGTTTTCCGATAACTTTTAAACCGATGCATCAAGTAAGTGAAACAGCTGCGAAGCTTAGTTTAAACTTGCCTCGTGTCCCCCGGGCCTAACTGTGCGGCAAATAAGGGCAAATAATTTAATTTTTCATTGAGTCGGCCATGTTTGCTATCCAATATCTCGCACGACTGAATTGCGCGGGCTTGTCTTTTTTAATATTCACCAGGTTTTGATAGGCGTGGGACTGAATACTTAATATTACTAGAAGCGTAGATAAACTTTCACTATTATTCTTCAATTTAATCATAATTCGATTATTATTCGTGCGCAAACAGGCAGAAACATTTTTCAAGTGCACGAGAACAGCTTCAATGAGGCAGACTTAAAATTCTTTCACCACACTGGTTCGAAAACTAGTGACACGACAAAAATAACAAGAATGTCTAGAGTAGACTAAAATTTTAGGAAGGTGTTCCTAATAAGTAGGTTTTTGAAGCTTTTGAAATGGGATTTAAGTATTTAACAACTCGAAAAGATAGAAAAATATAATATGTATTATGTAAGAAAAATTTAATATGTAGATATAGTGATTAGTTGAGGCGAGCCGCTAGTTTAAAAATAAAACCAAAGTTCCAACAGCCAACAACTCAAAACAATATGGCCGTCGGAAAGCCTTCCGATTAGAAAATACCCAACGGAAACAAAACATGCAAAAAAATCTCGACTGCGCAATTGGAAATAGGTCGAGAGAACTTGCATGAATGTATATAACTACAGTTGCTTCTTGATGAAGGATGCCTCTATGTCATAAAAGCTCTATTGGCGTAGTAGGGCCTCTTTCAATTTGAATAGTGGGAGTTCGAACCTCGGCCGTGAGAATCACTAATCTGTAGAGAAAGATACTACTTTCGTGCACACAGCACTAACCATTCGTGATTGTGCACGAAACGACTTAAGATACGCCTCAAAGAGACTTTTTTCGTGCACTGCCAAGAGGATTTTGCATTTCATATAGGCTTCTTTCGTACACTAATAATTCCTTTCGTACACTAATAACACTAATAGTACACTAATAGGCTTCTTTCGTGCGTCTTTTGGAAAGCTCCTTTCGTGCAAGTTGACGCTTAGATTTCTTAAGCCTCACTCAAGTTTCTAAGGCCACAATCCTATTATAAAACACAAAGACATTAAGGGGTGTTCAGGCTTTTCATTTATTTCGAGGCGGGTTTTTTTCGCTCGTATTTGCAGACGGGCTGCACAATAGGGCAAACATCTAGGAATACAGAGCGACCTGGATCTAGGCCATGTGGATATGGTGCTTTATTGAGAGCTGGAGCTAGAGCCGTGTTGGTCGAATGGTTGTGCCTCGACTTTCAATCTGAAGGTCGTGGGTACGAAATCCGGCCGTGCATCAATGGATTTTTCGTTTCGTAAAATTTATATGCGCTAATACGCGCTCTTAACGGTGAAGGAAAACATCGTGAGGAAACCCGCAGCTTAGTCAGCTCCACACGTATTGACGTAGTCTTTCCTGTGGGCCAGGCTGATTAAGCTGAGAGGATTGTTTAGGTGCTGGGCAAACCTATTCCATCTCAAACAATGTCCCAGGCACTACAGCGTCCCGGCTGCAGCGCTGCTTTATAAATGCATATAGATGGAAAACGCGCGGCGGCCGTGCTGCAGCCGCGCGTCAGTTCATTAATCGACTAGTGACGTTTTCTTAGGCTTCTTATATTGTTTTTTTGTCTAAAATCCTTTTTCTTCATCAGAATCCATTGTGAAACTACAAAACTACCATTTTCAAAACGCGCGGTGGCAGCGCGGCTGTAGCGCTGCAGACGCGCGGCACTTTGCGGCTAATTTGAAGCCGCTCTTTATCGGCCTCATCCTCATGTAATGATGATGATGATGATGATATTCTGGACAGGCATATTTAACTCTGTATGTTAAGGCGTCGTTGATCTGCCCTTTGGTGCGCTCTTTCGTGACTTGAGTACCCTTACATGGTAAATGGAGCAAAGATGCTAGTTCCCTCAAGATCTCACCGCTAAGAGCTAGTGTTAATATTGGAATATCCACACATTTCCACATCCATGTGCATTGTGCACCCAGTGAATTGCGGCCAGCAATCGGGACACATGTGGTTTGACATACAGACGTATACCGTGCTATAGGAACTCCGGCTCTTAATACAGTTAGAGGAGAATGGACAGGCTTGGTGTAAGGAAAAATCAATCTTAAAGTGGTCAGCAGTTTGAATTTAGAAAATAGAAAATTGTCACGATGCATGACGATTTGTCCTGTTATCAGAGGAGTTTGTAGCTCGTGGGTTCGAACCCTGCGGTATGTGATCAATGGATTTTTATTTTGGAAAATGTGTAAACAAGTACGAGTAGGTAAATAAATAAATAAATAATGCTGGACTTTTCACACAGCATCAGCATATTAGAATGACTGATAAACTACTTATATATTTTTTGTTTGTAAATACATATTATACAGACCCGAGACAAATATCTGCAGGTCATACAAACTTTTATACCGCGGCGGGGATCGAACCCGCAACCTTCTGCGTCCTTCGCCCACGACGCCACAGAGGTCGTCATGTATCATGGTATGTTCGACCTAACTTCCAAATGGTGTTTCGCCCGTCTCCATCAACCTAAATCGTATCTCCTAGATACATGATACTTGGAACTTCATTCTCTTTATGATGTAGAAGAGCATTAAAGAAATTTTGGAAAATCTACCCCTAAGGAGCTGAAAAAAGGAAAAATGTTGGTACCACGGGAGCGATGCCGCAGAGTCCGCAGACGTGCCGCTAGTAATCTATAATACCAAGCGGGTGGTTCTGATGACTGTTTGCAGCCGATCGAGCAGCGCTGCGATTTCTTTATTTGAACTGCGCTCTTCGAGTTAGCTGGGGAGGACATGTTTTGGAATATTTGTGGACATTTTACTTCTGGCTACATAAAACAAATTTTAACATTTTTGTTCGTTTGCACTATGTAAAATGCACTATGTATGTTTGCTTTTATATTCAAATATTTTTTTTACTAAACCTTCGGTGGTTTGACTTTTAACTTCCATTGCGTGCGCTCCACGCCCACAGTTTGCCAGTCTAGCTCGAAAGCACTTTTTTTTTTATTAAATTAAGGAAGTACAAAAAAAATAAAATAAAAAAAATCATTGTCGGCTATAACATAGCTAAGCTATGGAAAAATTCAGGCGATACTTTTCTTAATATTTGGTTTGCATTATTTTGCTAACATAACACTATAAGGCTGGTGGGAAATGGGCCGAGACAGAGATAATTGGAAGGATATGGGGGAGACCTTTGCCCAGCAGTGGGATAATGTAGGTTAAAAAAAAACACTATTTTATCTAGCTAGAGTGTTTCGCATTTATTGTGTTATCAGCATTTCGCATTAAATTTAATATTACACTAACATCGTTTGTGAGAAAACATCATTATAATATTAAATCACTACCATTTCGAATTGTCTTAATATTATACATAAATATTATGTGTAACATTAATGAGAAAATTAAATTATAAAGTCATTAATGATTACGTTTATTCTCAAGTGAAAAAATATTTGTGAAATTAATAAAGATACCATTTTTGTCTATTGCCTAGAGGAATCTCTTTCGTGTAAAGTTTTGTAAAATAAACGAACGAGTGAATTATCCTGAAATTTTGCTGTAGCGTGGTCACCCTAAGTAAGGAGATCCAGGTGAAAGAGCTGACAGCCAACAAACAGAATTGCTTTAAGTTTTATAACGGACTATTTTATGAGGGCAATTTTAGTTTAGCGTTTTTTTCTACGGTTCTACGCTTTCTACGTTTTTTTGTTCATTCATTTTTTTCTTTTTTTTCTAGTTTGTTTTTACTTATGCACCATACTTGTTACTTGTCTTTGTTTTTGTGACTGTGTTGAAATGTTATGTGTGTCAAATAAATCTTTTATCTATCTATCTATCTATCTACGCCTTATACGTGAGGTTTGCGCAATATTAAATGACTGTCAGCAATATACCTACTCATTCAGATGGTTTCTTTAATGAACTGTAAAGAGCAAGCACGTGTATACGAGCTAAGAACGTGTAAAATGCTAATTTAAAATGGACTGTGTCCAGCGTATTCTTTTTACTAATAAAAAAAAAGAACTTTATTGAGGACACAGTGTTACATGAAATAACTATATGCTGAGTTTCGATAGTAATGTCCTACAATCGGCGGTCTTATCGCTCAAGGCGATTTCTTCCAGACAACCTTATACTTATACTAAGTAATACTAAAGCTAGGTAAATGTAAGACAATAGACTACGAAGACTTTTCTATGCTTATCTTGCATACTGAAATATATAATTATAATTATAAATATACAATTTATATTCGACGTTTCGGATGGACACAGATGCAGCCACCGTGGTCACGTGTAGACTTATTTCAAAGCCTTTGTTTCTGTCACAATACAACGAGAACAATTCGCATAACAATCTCAAAAACCAATAAGGAAGTCAACGTTTCGTCACACCGAGTTCACGGCAAACACATTATACAGTATATCTAAACAATCAGTCGTATCGGAACCGTAGACGATGATTTTACTCCTATTATTATCAATACCAGTGAATTCTATCGGAGAAAAGGCTTTCCAGGAGTGCAAGAAATACGGAGAAACCATGCTGGAGTGCCAGAACATACTGAACCCTGCTGATAGACGAAGGGTTCCTATAGACTTCCTGCTGTTCCCTCATATGGTGCTCATCGGTTTTGGAAACATGGCAACTCCTTCATGGCAATGCGGCGGAACCCTGATAACGGACCAATGGGTGCTGACAGCAGCCCACTGCCAAACAGACAGACTGAACAAACCACCAAGTATAATGAGAGTTGGAACTGCAACCTTTGAATTTGATGAGATAGACGACATCGCACAAGAGAGGACAGTATCTGCTATCATCGTCCATCCAAACTACAAGCCTCCATCGAAATACCATGACATCGCACTCTTCAAAGCAGACCCTCCATTTCAACTAACAAGAGATATCCGAATAGCATGTTTAAACCTGGATGAAACATACGACCATAACGTTTTAACAGCAACTGGCTTCGGAGTCACGAAACCTGGAGCTCTCAAAGGGAGTCAGACTCTAATGACAGTTGATGTGGATATGATCGACAATTCCATATGCAACAGATCCGTCAAATATATGATTAAAAGAAAGATATTGCAGCATGGTATCACTGAGGATATGATCTGTGCCGGGGACTATGAACAAGGTGGTAGGGACACTTGTCAGGGGGACTCAGGGGGTCCTTTGCAGGTGATGGTGGAACGGGTCGATTGTGTACAGACTTTTCCCTTACATAAGATTGTGGGGGTGACTTCGTTTGGTAGGGATTGTGGGAGGAAGTATGCGCCAGGAGTGTATACTAAGGTTTCCAAGTATGTGGAGTGGATTGAGAGTGTGGTATGGCCTGATGAGTGAGTAATTATGTGCACAGTAGTTTATTAGTAGAGTTGTTTGTGAAATATTTGTGTTTGACGATTATTAAACTGATTAAGGCTTTATATCGTACCCTATATCGTGTTTGATTAGAACTTAAAACTTCCTAAAGTTGTATGAACAATTTTTGTAGTTAATTACAGAATGTCATACACATTTCTAAGCTGCAGCATTTATCCGCGCCGTACGCGCCACAGTCATTTTTCTATACAAAAAATACTGATAACGTCAGAAAATGCGGCTCGCTTCTGACGTCTCAGCATTTCTTCTATTGCTTTGACAGTTCGGCGCGGATAAGTCTGCGACCACCTAAGTCTTTCTTTTTTTAGGTTATTTCTCTTAGGTTACGTACTCAAGATAAATAAATGTTATATGAGAAATTATATTTCCATTCTTTACATTTTCTAAAGAATAATACAATTACAATGTGGTTTCTCAAATACGAAAAAAAATATTTTCACAATTACATTTTACAACCAGTTATCATCAAATCTGTCTTAAGACCTCATAAATAAGGTGCAGAATTGTAGTGAGTGTGGGTTATAAGAATATTCTCGCTTACAACGTAAAACTCACGTGAAACAATGTTATATGTAAAAAATTCGTATGACAATGTATACATCTCAAGGGATTGAAGAAAAATGATATCCTAATGTTGATTTTGTAAGCGATTTTACATTCAACAACAATTTGATAAGCATTGTCGGGAAGAAATATAATAAGTAAATTCAATTCTATGAATTTATACCTATATAATATATGTTCACTGAAATAACATGAGTAGGTACTTAGATTTGAATATTTTTTAGAATGGCTACTTTTGACGTGACAGCGTCTTATAATTCGATAGAGCCGGCTGCACGCACGAAAAAACATGACGTCATGCGGCGTTACCTCGCTCTGAGGCGTTCCATGTAAGGCTTGAAGTGCAAGCGAGAGCGCGGAACGAGCGACAAAGAAGCACAATCGGCCTTTGCGTTGTCACGTTCAACTATCGTCAGTAAACCGACTTTACAGGCAACCAATTTTTTTTAGGATAAGTAATGTAATTTTAATCTGTGATTTCGTCTCAAGTTTTTTAAATCGGTCCTCCTAGCATGGCTAGTGATAGTGACTTTTTCATTAATTAAAAAAGTCTCAATATAGCACCACTGCTGTGTTCGCGCCACTCACGTGACACACACCGCGAGGTGCTGTCGTGCCAGTTCTCGAATGCAGTATGTGACCTGCCAGTTGAGGGGATATGCTCCTCAAACATGCCTTGATGTAGTTATAAAAAGCTTAGCAAGATTTAAGATAAATCAAAAATTTAAAATTTTAAACAAAAACTTAGAAGAGCTATTACAAATTTTAATAGCTGTCTTAACTTAAAAAGATAAAAGCTTTTTCAAAATCTTGCGAAAAGTGTAAGTCAATTTAAAGAAAGCATTTACATTTAAAGAATAAGCCATTTAACTTGAGATTAAGTTTCATAAGAATTTTATTAAACGCGATTCACACGAAAATATGTAGTAAAATGGTGTTATTTTAAATAAAAGTATTTTTATTTACAGAAACTAAGCTACTACATATTTATATATATTTACAAAATACAACAGGATTAGTCAAGCTATCTAAGGATCGTTAGAAACGATCTATAGATAGCTCAACTGATCCAGGTCACTGTCAGTCGGAAGCGTCCCCAAAACACTGGCGGCATTACCATGCTGGATGTCAATGCTGATCCTTTGAGCCAGACACAGAACAAACCTTATCACACAGATTAGGTACGCTTAAACTTTTTTTTTTTTTTTGTTAGCCTATACTGTCCCACTGCTGGGCAAAGGCCTCCCCCGTCACCTTCCACACCTCGCGGTTTTCCGCGATTTTCCCCCAATCCTTCCTAAAGGCATCCAGGTCATCTCGCCAGCGCTTTTTAGGCCTGCCTCGGAGTCGCCTGCCATCCACCGGGATCCAACCAGTCACCACTCTGGTAAACGTTTTATAGATACCTAAAATCTCTAAGCGACAAGATTACAAACAAGTGTTTTAATTGACGTGTAAATAATCTCAATCTGTCGCTGAAACTCAATGTAGACCAAATTCCAGGACCATTTTTCTAATTGCCAATCTGGGTCGCGATCCAACTCGAAGTACATTAGTCAGATTTACATTAGAGAATTCAATTTATTTGGCAATTGAGGATAATTAGATACTGGTTTGATGACGGTCTAAATGTAGATATATTAATGAATGGACATATATTAATGAATGAATGAATGAACACTATATTGTACACCAATTAATAACAAAACACCACATAAATAAAAACACGTTCGAAATTTGTACAATGGGCGGCCTTATCGCTGAAAGCGATTTCGTCCAGGCAACCTTAATTAATAGGCAATATTAATGAAGTTCTTTGGGAAAATTCACTTAAAACATACTTTTGAAGCAAAAAACTGTACTTATTGTACAATTTTTGGAAATACAGGCAGTTCGGATACTTTTTAACCGACTTCAAAAAAAAGGAGGAGGTTATTACAACTTAAGTCGTAAAACTTCGTCACAAGCGCTGACACTCCTGCTATCAAAACCGCAGTAACAAAACTTAAATTCCCGATTTCTCTTGAAATGGAACTGTCGAAGAGTCTGTCTCTCTAAGCGGGTGATTGAAAAAGTTTTCATTTGACGTTTTACAATATCCTTGAGCACTTATTAATGGAACTCGAATCCATTGAGGTGCGGCCAGACCTGCGCGTCAGCGACGGCCAGACCTGCGCGTCAGCGACGCGGGAAGTAACTGCGAAGCTAGAGCGTCTGCAACGCGAAACGAATATGTATGAAAATATTCCCGCGTTGTGGTCGCATATGTGTGCAAAGCGCCATAGATAAAGGGGCAGCGTCCGCGCAGCAGACGCTTTCGCTTCGCAGTCGCTTTGGTCGCGCAGGTTTGGCCGAAGCCTTAAAGTTTGACTATGAAATCATTAAGAATATACGTGGAAAGCGCCATAGATAAAGTATGGGCAACGTCCGCGCGGCAGACGCTTTCGCTTCGCAGTCGCTTTGATCGCGTAGCCTTAAAGTTTGACTATGAAATCATTAAGAAAATCTCAGTGCCGATTGCTTGTCTTAGACGCAAAAGGTACGAATTTTATTCCACAGTAAAGAACATTCTGAGCAGCCACAAAGTGTATGGGTGACTGCTAGTAAAATTCGATTGAGCGCTACCATGCTTGAGGGCAGGTGAGATTGTCTGTCCCTTAGGCGGCTACTAGGCGTTTTTAAGCGCGCGTTCGACGCACGTTGTAAAATTTTTGTAACTAGAAACGCGCGTTTCGACATCGCATAATGTGATTGGCATTGGACCACATAGTTTTTTAAACGCGTGTTACCAAAGCGCGCGCTTCAAAACGCCTGTGTAGGGGTAACTTAAAATAGGGAGTAAATAAATAAATAACGCTGAACTTTTCACACAGCATCATCTAGCCCCAAAGTAAGCAGAGCTTGTGTTATGGGTACTAGAATGACTGATAAACTACTTATATATTTTTTGTTTGTAAATACATATATTATACATAGAAACACCCGAGACAAATATCTGTAGGTAATACAAACATTTGTCCCGCGGCGGGGATCGAACCCGCAACCTTTTGCGTCACAGGCGGACCTTCGCCCACTGCGCCACAGATGTATCATAATTTCGAGTACCCATAGTTGTATCGCGAGTGTCGAACATGGATTAAACAGAAATATTTCATTAGCCTGGCATCCCTTAGCTGGTATGTCAGCGATTAAGAAGGGTTTCATGTCTACGACGCCAATAACAAGGAAGCTATTAGGGTTATGGCAAATTTTAGGGGATACCGAGTAGGTCGGGAGATTTCATTTTTCAACACACGACTGTAACTCGTAAAACGTAAACAGGTTCACGCATCCCCAAGGTGCGGTAGACATTCTCTCAGATCTTTTTGTTACTTATTCCAGATCCTATGAAGATGTCTAAGGACCCCCCTTAGACATCTTCCCCTCCCTTAGAGTCAGAGGCATGTCCAAACACATATTTGATACATGCCCACATCTTGCAGAAGTTAGTATTCCATACGTGACAGGTTGCAAGCCCATCGCCGCCTATAAGAACACTAACTGGTTTCCTCACGATCTTTTCCTTCACCGTTTAGAGCACGTGTTCAAGCACATATAAATACATATTTGACGAGTGATAGGAGTGAATGGAGGAAAAATACATGTTATGCCGACCCCACTTAGCGTGGGATAAGGGCAAGGGAATGATGATGTTTTCCTTCACTGTTTATAGCACGTGTTAAAGTACATATAAGTTTTACGAAACGCAAAATCCATTGATGCACGGCCGGGATCCGAACCCACAACCTTCGGATTGAAAGTCGAGGTACAACCCCATTCGGCCAACACGGCTTTTAACTGTAACTAGGCTGTAACTAGCAACTAGTGTTTATAGTGTACAGTTCGTTCAACGGATCTAGGCATTCGTGAAGTTAGCCGTTTCGATGTTCAGAACACAAGTTCGTATGAGTCAGTGGCCAACTCTGGTTGGAGTTTTTAGGCCGCCTTGAGGCCTCCGTCATGGCTTAACGACTTAAATAGCCGGGACCGACAATTTAAAGCACGACAGCGCTCAGATGAGAATGCCACTGGCGGTCACCCATCTTACAGACCCTTTCGAACGTTGTATGAAAAAGTTTGTGTTGAGTGAAGTTTGTATGAAAAGGCGGTCACTGCGCAGACAAATAACTTCACGAATGCCTTAATCAGTTGAACGAGGTGTAAGGGTCTTATACCCACACTTAGGGATCACTAAAGATTGTATAACGCATCACAAAAATTGCACCCATGCGGGATTCGAACCCCCGACCTTCACTGATGTGGTGTGGTGTTGGTTTCACCAAGGATCGCTGAGATTGCCTAGTGCCTATTAATTTATGTACGTACTAATATGGTTTCCAATATGTTTGCTCAGAAAAACCAGCATGAAAACATGTTATCGACACTGTTTGTCTCAAAGTTAGCAAAATCGAGGCGTTCTGAAACTAATAAAGTGAGCCTAACTTATGAAGTGAACTGATGTAAAAATTATAAAGAACAGGAGTTGTTTTCCGAGGCATAACCTTATCTAGAGACGAGAAGTTTCAAACTTGTGTAGATGAGACGATTTTAGTGTTTAAAGTCGAAGTAAAAAAGTATTTGAAACCAATGCGATCACAATACTTAGTCCCCAGAGCTAGGTTAATTCTACTCCTATACCTTTGAAACCAAATCTTAAAATTAAATAGTAGGTAAGTACGTAACTGACGATGGGCGGCGACGCCGAGGTCTCGAAGACGATAGCGTGACGATCTCGATACAATCCGGGCTGATTAGTAGGACGAAGCTGGCGACCGCAAGTCTTTTAACATAGGGGAGAGACCTTTGCCCAGTAGTGGGACAACATAGATTAGGAAAAAAAATTACATAATAATGGAAAGGTAGTCCTATAATTTGTTATTTAATAGGTACATTTATTTACATAAACTAAGTTACAATATGTATATAAAATTACAAAATACAATAGAAACAGTCAGGCTCACTAAGGATCGTCGTAAAGACGATCTACAGATAGCCCAACTGATCCAGGTCACTGCCAGTCGCATGCCCAAACTACTGGCGATTTTATCAAATTTAAATCGGATGCAAAATCGGATAGTCTGTATCCACTCTCAAACAAAGTAGACGCACTTAAAGGAAAATCCAAGAAAAGACTGAAGCCTTTATACAAGAGTTTAAAGAATTTATTTACCGCAAAGATAAGCTCAAAGGATTATTTTTATGGAGTTTCTTATTAAGAGCACTTTTTCTAACGTTAACTTGAGGATTTTTTTAGACATTTTGACGGCAAAGGCGATCCTGTTTAATGTTATTTTATGTAATTAACTGGTTAGAAAGATTGCTGAGCGAAAGTAAGTTCGTATGAGTCAGTGGCCAACTCTGGTGACGGAGTTTTTAGGCCGCATTAAGGCCTCCGTCATGGCTTAACGACATAAATAGCCGGGACCGTGCCCTTCGAAGCACGGAAGCGCTTATGAATAAAAAAGTACGTGAGTGTTGTGAAACCTCCGTGGAACACTCGGTTGGAACAAAGTTTCAACTTTGACATTTGGCATTAGTCTATTAAATATTAAAATCCTAGAAACGCTCTTCCCTACTAACAATGCAATCTAAGGACTGTTTCGTGTCTGCGCACTTCGCACTGTGATTTGACCTATGTATGCGTCGTGGCGGTAGAATCGAACGCTTTTTTTTCTAGCCTCTATCCCCGATACCGTCCGAAAGGATCGTTCCAATAAGTAGTCGAAGACCTTGTATATTATTTTACAAAATGTGTTACCAGTATTCCATTGTTCTTCACTCCATATTCTGAGCATCATTTACAACTCAATATAATGGCAACCCCTTGACAAAGCAAATCTTACAATAAGGTTCGTTCTTATTCCGTACAACAAAACCTTCCGACCTCCTTTGCCAAGATTTCCAATGAAATCACGAGAACTCTGCAGGAATACTGCCAAAATATAATTCGCCCGTTTTGGGCTCCACTGATTTTTACTACCACTCAGCTGGTCACGTGACTTACAATCTTTCTATTGTAAATATTGGAAAATTGGGTAACAATGAACAAGATGCCATAGCTTCGGCTTTTCCGGAAAATAATATTTTGATTTGAACTCCGCGAGCGGACAATTCGATTTTTGAAACTATTTCAATTTTAGAAAACTGAATTTGAACACGGGCTGTATCTACAGGGTGCAAAAAGACGTCTACCGAAAGGGGTAGGTACAGCATCCCAACACAACCAAATTCAAAAGGATTTTCCGAAAAATCATTATATCCGGAGAAAACAGCGTTTGAAGATTACTGTTTGCGTATGTACTGGGCGCGTTATTTTACGTAGATTGCTGGATTTTGAGTTTTAATAGTTTTTTCTTTTATTAATGAAATTATCAGGTAGGTCTTATTATGTTGTCCTAGTAGTAAATAACCGAAAATAACATAAAATGACGTAGCTAAGTCAATTTTGTTTGCCATTTTTTTCGCTAAATATGTTTAGAATCATGGTCTGATTGCAACCCCTCAGTTTCCGGTAGTAGTCTATTTACACCCTGTAGTTGCAATCATTTTGGATTTCGTAAAGTTGCTTGAATTGCATTTTTTGCGTAAGATCCTTTGAGGAACCCTCCTCAAAGGATCTGGAGTAGGTAACATAAATTATGTGAAAGAATGTCTACCGCACCTTGGGGACTACCCAGTCAGAGGCATGTCCAAACACATATTTGATACATGCCTACATCTTGCAGAAGTTAGTATTCCATACGTGACAGGTTAAGTAGTAGCGTAAGTACATTGACACCTTCTCCGTTGATACATTTTAAAACTACTCATTGCTTGTTTTAGTCAAAAATTAGTTAACATAAATATGTCATTATGTAATTAGCAGCAATTATTTATTTTCCCTTTGAGTTGCGACAAGTCAGGGGTGAAATCCGCTCAGACTAATAAACCACGGTTTATCAGAAAACGTTAAGCGTTATAAGACGTACGTCATATTTCAGCCCTTGACCAACATGTTTTACATCTATATTAGATTATTTATACAGCGTCAGGAGGCAACCAATGCCTACACATAACGGGACGCTGTAGTGTTTGGGACATTGTTTGAGATGGAATAGGCTTGCCCAGAACCTAAACCATCCACTTAGCTTAGTCAGCCGCCCACAGGAAAGACGTCGTCAATACGCGTGGAGCTGACTAAGCTGCGGGTTTCCTTACGATGTTTTTCTTCACCGTTATGAGCTCGTGTTAAGGCGCATATAAATTTTACAAAACGAAAAATCCAGTGATGCACGCCCGGGATTCGAACCCACGACCTTCGGATTGAAAGTCGAGGTACAACCACATTTGACCAACACGAGGTTAACGATAAGAAGATATCTGTAACTAAATGACTCTTGAAAAGTAGATTCCTAACAGATATTGCGGGCGTAATGTGAAGGCTATCGCTTTTAAAAACGCCATGGCTTAAACCAAGCTGGATAGAGTAATGGGCAGTAATGGACTTATTACTGTTTCATGAACGGACTTCGGTCTTTTGGAGGAAAACGCGGGAAAACAAAAAGGCAGGAGAGAAAAAACTAACATTACACTGTTTTCGTGGTAACTAATTTACACAAAATTACAATATATGTGATACTTTTGTGTCTCATAACGGTGAAGGAAAACATCGTGAGGAAACACGTAGCTTAGTCAGCTCCACGCGTATTGACGACGTCTTTCCTGTGAGCGGCTGATTAAGCTGAGAGGATGGTTTAGGTGCTGGGCAAGCCTATTCCATCTCAAACAATGTCCCAGGTACAGCGTCCCGTTAAGTGTAGGCATAGGTTGCCTCCTGACGCTGTATTAATCATCTAGTATAGATGTTAAGGCCTATGTTTTTTTTTGGTGTCTCTACGAATCTCTATCTATCTTTAGATAGCCCATCTGACCCATGACATCAGTCGGATATCCCACTAATATAATAAAGCAGAAAGTTTGTGAGTTTGTTAGGATGTGTGAATGTTTGTATGTTTATGTTTCAATCACGCCTAAACCAGTGAACCGATTTTGATGAAACTTGGAATAGGCGTAGATAGTGACCTGGAGTAGCACATAGGCTATTCAAAATGTTGGTACCACGCAGGCTAAGCCGCGCGCAGTAGCTAGTTATCAATAATCTATTAACTAAGTACTTATGTTACTTCTCTAAACCTGTGGGGAATCCTAAGGACTTTTAGTGGCCACCCGTACTGCTGAACGTTGCATATTAAAACAGTGTCTATATCTAAACCAATATTCGCAATATCGTGCGCATATTGTTAAGCCATCAGACGTGGATGTCATACGATGAATCTAAATGTTAGTTAGTCTGTAGGGCTGTCCACCATAATAAAAAAAAGTATGTGAGTGTCGTGGAACCTCCGTGGAACACTCGGTTAGAACGAAGTTTCAACTTTGGCATTTGTCAAATAAATTATTGTAATTTTTTTTTATTTACAAAAAAAAAGGGCTTTGTCGCTGAGCGACTATACCGCCCAATCAGTAACATCTTAGCTTAGTCTTCTTCTTCTTCTCTCTCACTTCACTTCTTGGTTTCTTCTGGTTTCACTTCAATTCTTGGTTAAAATCATAGTGCTAACAGTGTAACTATCTATGGACTGTTATGCGTCTGCGTACTTCGCACTGTGACGTTTTGACCTATTTATGTGTCGTGATGGTTTTTTTTCTAGCCTCCATCCTCGATACCGTCCGAAAAGGAACTTCGTTCCAAAAAAATATGTACTTACGCTTACCATAACCACCATATTTATACGGTGGATAGAGTAAAAGTGCACGAAAGGAGCTTCTTAGAGGCGCATTTATAATATAATCTTTACGGATTGTAAGAGCTCCTATAAGTGCGGTTCGGACTTCTTTCGCCATTTTTGAAGGAGCTAGTTAGTGGCTCTGCTATTTTTTTAGTTTTCTCGTGTAATAAAACCTAGTAAAGGTTTTATTATGTAATTTCGGTGGCATTTTACTAATGAAGCCTTGGATACGTAACCGGAGATTTGGCAAATGGAATGGGGGAGTATTCAAGAAGATTTCTCATTTGACGAAAGATTTCCGTTGGAGTTTTGAAATGAACAGCCGCCATGTTTTTATAGATGATGCTGTGTGAAAAGTCCAGCATTATTTATTTATTCAAGATCCCCTGAAGATGTCACACTTTAATACATATTTGGCACACGCCCATATTTTGCAAAATTTTGTATTCCATACTTGACGTTTACAGCCTGAAATAACGTAAACAGGTTCACGACTGTATCCCAAGGTGCGGTAGACATTCTCTCAGATCTTGTTATGTTACTTATTCCAGATCCTTTGAAGATGTCTAAGGGGGGTAGTCAGAGGCATGTCCAAACACATATTTGATACATGCCCACACATTTATACATAAGTGGCAGCCCTTATTGGCTGATCACAAAATGCACAATCCGTAATAGAGCGTGCGTCGCGTATCGTATAATTTAACCGACGCGTGTGTCCGCATATCTTTTTATTGACAACCCTACTGATTTTAACGATTTCAACTAAAATATTAAAACTATTTAAACTGTTATGAACATGAAAATGCTTTGATAGATGTTTATTTTAAGCTTTCATGATGGAGATAGACTATTTTATAGTGTCAATAGATGATTTTAATTTAGGTTGTTGAAGTGAAGTTCTTATCCCACTCATATAATAAAGCTAAAAGTTTGTGAGTAATAGAAAAACAAGTTTAATCACATTAGAATGGTTTTATTTTCCAATTTACAAAGATCTTTGCTTGACAATATTTTTAAAACAATTGCATAACTCACCACTTGTCACTGTCAAAACATTACTTATCTATGACCTGACCTGGACCAAGGAGTATATACCTAAGTATCACCAAAAAGTTTTACTAAATAGGTACAAAAACGCCAACATGAGTTTGTTTAGATGTTTGGATATTTGTATATTTGTGTAAGAATCAGGCTCAAACGACGAAACAGTTTACAATGAAATTTGGTAAGGTGAAAGGTATAACTCCAGAATAGCATATAGGCTACTTTTTATCCCGAAATATGTTCCAGAAAATCAAAAAATATGTAAAAGGACAACGGGAGTATTGCATAAAAACTTTAGCAGTACTCTGTTTGATACAAAGAGAACTGCTCTAAGGTTGCCATGACAACCAATAACTTTTGACTTTTCAAAATGGCGATGTAATTTCGTTCTACTATGCTTTGAACAATTTTTGTTACTTAAAATAAAAGACTATTTATTTGTGGGGTTGTGATGCCTAAATAAGTATTTTTTTTAAATAGCGAAACATGTATTTATTATTTATAATTCAGACAAATATAATCAAAGACAGCAAATCCAAAAATGAATTCAGTGTTTTCATGGGTTGGATTGGAACAAGGTAGTTCTATCTCTAAAGTTTGTATGACGAAACAATGCGCAGACGACGCCGACGTCGCACCCGGCAGCCGTTTTGTCTAACTTGAAATCTATTCCCATTATCATCACATTAGAGCTCAACCAATCACATAATAGGAAAAGGACAATTGAAGTCCAGAATGTTCAAATGTCAAAACGAAGCCCATGTCCATTGCCATTTGAATTAGGTACATAAGAAGGCCCCGGGTCCACTAGTCTCAAATAAAAGATGGTCAAGGTAAGTCAGACCATGATAACATTTGACACACCGATGTCACAGCGATAATCTAATTGGCATTTTCAACCGACTTCAAAAAAGGAGGAGGTTCTCAATTCGTCTGTATGTTTTTTTTTTTTTTGTATCTTGTTACGCGATTGTTCCGCCATTTGTTGACCGATTTGCAAAATTATTTTTATGTTTGAAAGGGTATACTCCAGAGGTGGTCCCATATAAATTTTATTCCTGAGGGATTGATAGTTTCCCCGTAAAACTCTAAACACCTTCCCTCCTAGCCATGTCACAAATAGAAATCGAATCGACAGATTGACGCCCTGAGTCACACCGCGTTTCGAGTCAAACATTGAAGTCGGTTTTCTTTTTAGTATAAAAACGTAATTAGTCTAAGCCGAACATTCGCCATTAAGCCGCACATTCGCCATGTTAATAATATCACACTGTACTCCATTAACAGGCTTATCCGAATAAACGGATTAAATTATGAAAGAATTGATAAATATCATAATGGAATTGAAAAGCTCGCGGTCAAAACCAAGCAATTTATAAATTGACAGCTTAGCGTTGGTTGCAAGGGGCTAAATACACAGGGGTGAACTAAGGTATGCCAAGGGCACACTTTGGATTCTCGACCAGTAGTCCATACTAGGTGAAAGGATTTTAAGTGTGTGTGTAATGTCGAGATATTTAGTATGATCAGAGATTGTTTCTTAATAACAATGATCGGCTCATACTCACACGAACGTTCTGTCCAACCGCCATGTTGACAGTGTTCACGTGACGTAAGCGCTTGAGACAATAGCTATACATTACAGTGTGTAAGTACAATCATTTCACCACACTGGTTCGAAAGAACTGGTGAGACGATAAGAAGAAGTCTATACACACGCGGTACCAACACTTTTACCCCTTTTCACCCCCTTAGGAGCAGAATTTCTAAAACTCCTTTCTTGTTTTTCCCCTACATTAAAAATGGAATGTAGAGGTACCCTCTAAGTTTATTTTTTTTTGTAGGTAGGCTGTAGGTTGTTATGTACGTTAGTCACAAAAACCAAATTATAACGTCGATGCAGCATATACCCCAGTTGAGTGAAGACTCAACGGTGAACGATGTTGAATAACTTAAGCAGTTAAAACTTTTGCCCCAAAATTTTCCCCCTTAGTACGCCCACCCAATCACAAATCCGGCAATCTATATGAGGATTAATACGCTTTTATTGGATGATACGTTTTTCAGTAAAAATGGCGATCCAATTTGACGTCATCGGACGGGTGAAATGTCGGACAACACCATATCTATAACTAGATGGCGACACTCAACAAATTAGATCGCGTTATCGTTGCGTTTTTTTTTACACAAAGAGTTCCAGTTTACACATATACATCCCGTAAATACGTACACGGGTCAATCAACTTTTAAGCCACTCTTTTCGTGTCCCCGGCATAAAAGTTGTAATAAAATTTGTATTTCACATAAAAATATGTTTGTTTTGATGTTAACGTAAAATAAGATCCTATTCCAACATATCTGGTATAAGGTATTTGAATGATTATTGCAAAATTTTAATTTTCTAATGGTAACTCAGCAGAAAATAAACACTCCCCATACAAAAAATATGTGTCCCCAGGCCTAGGTAACGAAACAATGCATGGCTTTTCTTAAAAAAAATGTATGAATACATGCTATTTTATTTATTATTATTAAAAAGAAAAAGATTTGCTTACGTTTAATGTTAACATTTTTCAGATATTGACTTAAATTATTATTTTTCATGCACCTAAACGTTTGTCCCCAACTTTGACGAAAAAGACAGCTATACTGCGTTACCGATAAAATTTCACGATCGTTACAATAGTTGGCGTCTAACTTGGCATCACCTGAGGCGATTATTGTCTAAAATTTTGTTGGTATGGTCTGAGACGATCTACCTCGCTTTACCCGCCCCTCAGTCTGCGGCAAGCTCTCAACCGGTGCGCGTAGGTTTATTGTCGTTCAACAGCGTTACCGCGGGAATCTTGGTAAGTTTTTAACAAATTTAATTATAAATAGGTTGATAAGTTGTCTAAAACATCTGATTTCAAGGTCATAGAAAAACATTTGGTCATTTTTGACCGTAGAATTATTTATGATATTTTAATTCAAAATTTTCCCCAGCGTTACCAGTAACGCTAGATAATTTTTCTCATGCGTTACCGGTAACGCCAGAGAATGTAAGGCAAAATGACACTGCGAGGTTCAGAGGTTTAATAATTCAGAGGTTTAAGATAGTATTATAAGTTTCATTTGTTTAAGGTTTGTGCATCAACTTCCGAAATGCCACTTAGTGCAGCAGAAAAACGATATAGAGAAAAACTCAAAAATAACATAGAAAAGTATGAAGAAGCGAAGAAAAAAAAACCGAGTCCGGTACCGTAAAAACAAAAAAACAGTAAAAGATTGAACTTCAAAAGAAAAACATAACGCAAACGTCATATGGAGACTACGAAAACGACAGACAAACCAAGGAAATTGGCTATTGAGAGTGTGTTACAACAAACGCCCCCTAACTCGCCTAGATCTGACTTCAGATTAGGATATTTTGAAGAGTTACATGGAACTCCACCACCGACGCCTCCACGTGCTACTTCTCCACCAAACACGCCACCGCGAGCCAGAGATGAACCAACGCAAGATGGGAATACGTCGCAGCACGCAAAAGATCCACCACTTTTGGGAGTCCCGACACCAACATTTACAGCCACAGACCAAACAATACGATTAAGACATCCACGATCAAGAAAACCAGCTAAATCAAGATACCAAACTAGGCAACCTAAAGACCTACCGCCCCGTGCAACAGATACCTACACACCAGCTACGACGCCCCGATCCCTACCTACTCCAGCAAGAGCACCTTCTTGGCATAGAGTTGACGGCTAGCCTCAACTTTGGCACCTCCAACGAGTCATAAGCACAAACTGCAACCAAAAAGCTGGGCATTCTAAATAAAGTCAAACGATATTTCACACCTGGTCAACTTTTGACTTTATATAAGGCTCAAGTTCGATCTTATAATGGAGTATTGCAGCCACATTTGGGATGGTTCTGCTAAGTTTGGAATCAGCTAAAAATTTGGAATCAGCTTCCAACGTCTGTATTTCCGCTGAGCTACGACACTGTTGTTTTTAAAGAGAAGAGAAGAGAGTTAATAGGCACCTTCTGGGTAAGCTCGCTCCATCGTAGACCTCACTCTTGCCTGTGTAAGTTTCGAGGTCAAGAGCCGACCCATTCATCATTAGAACAAAAAAAAAAAGCTAGAGCACCAGCTACTCCACCATGAGCACCAGATACTCCACTCCTCCACATCTTTAAATAAAGCAGGAAGAAAGAAAGTTAAAGCAAACATGTCACGGGTGTATAGAGAAAACGCAAAACTTAAACAAGATAATGAGAAATGGTTCCAAATTCTCAGGCGTTACTTTTTAATTCTCATGTGTTACTTTTTTTCTCAAGCGTTACTCATTTGTCCCTAAATATTTATTATGTCTTTTGAAGATAACTTTCACGGTAGTTGATTTTGTTCAGAAAACATGCTTGAATGAAAGTCTCCAAGACTCGTGTATTATGTAGAAATAAGAAATATAAGTCTGACTATCCTATGTGGACATTTATCTTAAAGTTAGGCATTTAAAATTTAGTAAAGTAACGCTGTGGAGCAGTTATTGTCTCTATTTCATAAATGAATGATAAAAAAATACTATTATTAAGTTACAAAGACTGAATCAAAGAATAAATAAATGATACCTTAGTTGATTTTTATAGTTTCGTTGTTTTATTTATAGTTTTAGTATTTACAATATTAGTAACGCAATGGATATTTATGAGACACCTCATCAGTTTTTCTAAAAAATCTCGTTAAAACTAGCTTAGATCTCGTGGCCCGCTTCAAAACCTAAAAATAGGATAAATAGTGCAAATGTTAACAGTACAAATTCATGTAATTTCAACAATTTTTTTAAAAATATTTTCTGTAAATAATGTCGTCAAAGGTGTGGCTTAAAAGTTGATTCGCCCACACACAAGAATGAATGAATGAATGAATGAACAATTTATTGTACACCAATTAATAACAAAACACCACACAAATAAAACACGTTCAAAATTAGTACAATGGGCGGCCTTATCGCTGAAAGCGATTTCTTCCAGGCAACGTAACAGGTACTCAACTGTGCGGTCGGCGTTATGTTATGATCAAATTCACATCAAGCATGTTATACTGACTTTAATTAAATAAAACCGGATATTACCCAACTCTATCCGTAAAGAGTAAGCTCGCAACGATAATGGATATGTACAATTGCGTTGAACCACTGAACCCGTAATTGAATGAAAACGTTTATGGCTTTTAACCTCTGAACGGAACCCTAGTATTTGGATAAAGAATCAGTTGTAAAACTTAGTCTATGAGGGAGATTAAACTTCAATCTACCAATAGTTAAGTTTTTTTTTTTTTTATGGAAGAGGGGGCAAACGAGCCAGTGGCACACCTGATGGTAAGTAATTACCACCGCCCACAGACAACTGCAGCATCAAGAAGCACTGCAGATGCGTTGCCGGCCTTTGAGGTAGGAATAGGCTCTTTTCTTGAAGGTGCCTAAGTCGTATCGGTCTGGAAATACCGCTGGCGACAGCTGATTCCATAACGTACGGCTTAATTTCAATAATTTCAAGAATGACAAGAAAGTCAAAGTTGAAACTTCGTTCCAACCGAGTGTTCGACGACACGTATATTTTTTTATGATTCTAATTGCTGGCAACCATACTTATTAGCATGGCAACTCGACGAGAGAAGCTGATGACAATGACAGCGTGTGACGTGGCGGTCGGGTGATGGGAGTTTGTTGTAGTTGAAATATAACGGAGTAATTGATAAAACATTGTAATTAAAAATTGAAAAAAATATTTCTTGGTTTCTGTTCATATTTCCATCTTGAGATTCCTGAAAGGTAATCTAAAAACAGATGATGAATGCTTCTGCAAATAGCCTCAATGTCACGCAAGCATCTGTGCTGGTGACATTGTTTGATGTGCGTAATAGCTCGCAGAAAATGGCGGTAGTTCATTCCCGTTACTGATACAAGGAAACGTACTCAAAATGGGATATGATAAAGTGCTTTTCTTTTTGCGCAGAAGTTATAGCAAGATACGTATGTAGATTGGTTTGTCTTCGCGGTTTATTTTCAAGTCAAAAAACTCAATCCCGCGCAAATTTGAATTTGGAATCTGTGTTAAAAAATAAACGTGTTGGATCCCGCGCAAATTTAAATTTGGAATTGGAATTTGAATTCGTCTTTCGAAATGTTATAAAAATCTCAATATACAGGTTGAGGCTAAAAACCTCATTGAGCAGCTACATTTTCTTTTGTAGACTGGTAGAGGTTTTTTTTTAAATAATATGTTCATTTCAAAGTATTGTTGTTTCTAAGGACGAGATCACGTAACGGTTTTAGATAATAATCGAACTATTTGACGACCTCTGTGGCGCAGTGGGCGAAGGTCCGCCTGCGACGCAGAAGGTTGCGGGTTCGATCCCCGCCGCGGGACAAATGTTTGTATGACCTACAGATATTTGTCTCGGGTCTGGATGTTTCTATGTATAATATGTATATATTTAAAAACAAAAAGTATATAAGTATTCTATCAGTTATCTGGTTCCCATAGTACAAGCTTTGCTTAGTTTGGGGCTAGATGATGCTGTGTGAAAAATGTCCAGCATTATTCATTATTTATTACCTTTCCTTCGCGTTTCGACCGGGTTGCACCGATCGTGGTCACAAGGGTACTCATCATCATCATCATCATCATCAGCCTTTGTCATCCCACTGCTGGGTATAGGCCTCTCTTTGCTTTCGCCATTCGCCTCTATCCTAAAACTGTTTTTTTTTTCCTCTATAAGGGTACTCAAAATTAAATTAATTAAAATTTCAAAGTAGTTAAGTATGTCCAGTTCATATTATTAGTGTGTTGGTCTCAAAGCAGCTTTTTTAGCCAACATATCAATTACCACAACTAAACACACATATAACTATTTTTACTTAGGTACTTATAATTTTTTGAAGCTCACCTTATATTAAAACTAATCTATCGAACCATTTCATTTTCAAACACAGATGTTATTGAGACCATCCGTCTAGCAAATCAGTGCACCGCAGTACGACGTCGTCAATGTCACGTGTGGCGCGATTTATTGCCCGAATCGGATTCGGAACGCCCGCGATAGATATTTGAGAGTTCGATATCACCCGAAATCGGTATCTGAACGCGCGTTCAAGAGCACTTAGGTTCTATAATCTCTTTGGTTGAGATTTCGAAACGCCCATTCTCTTTTCAAATATCGTTTTTTTTCTATTTAAAAAGCGAATAGCTTTAGTTAGAGTTAGAAAGTAGACTTTATGTCAACTAACTTGATATGACTGACATATTATTAGTAAGCATAACAGTATGAAGAGCCTATTAAAAAAATATACTCGTATGTTTACATACATTTAAAAGTCACGCCTCTTTCCTGTAGACGTGGGCATAGACAACAGATCTCCTATTGCTGCAATCCTGATATGACATTACATTAAGTATATTTCTCCTCATTCACTTATACGCATTGAAACTCCTAAAAAGGCTTGCAAGGTGACTAAGACTTAGAAAATGAAAGTCGTACATCATCATCATCACGCCCCAAAGCAGTAACTCAACATAATTACAAATTCCTTGAGACACACATTATTTGGCTAAAACTGTAACTAAGTTACTAACTTTATTATTAGACCCGACTTGAGGCAAACACAGACGATATTGGATCGCAGAAGTACTACCTAAGTGTCAAAAGGTCAACAACCCTAAACCAACAAGGGACCTCTAGTGAAATATGCAAATTCAACTAAATACGGACAGTGTACGGCAAAGATGATTCGGAAAATGCATTGAACAGATGCGACTTTTGTTATACTTAGTGCCAAGAAATTTACCTACGTTATTTTATTCATTTCATTCTACCTAAGAAGAATGAAGCGCTCCTGAGTATCTTGCTTAGTCGTTCTTGATAGATCGAACGTTCTGAACGGTCAATGGATGGGTGACCGCACTAACCGCTAGTGGCATTATCAAGTGCATGAGCACTCGTTAAATTTTCGGAGTGTGCAGGAGCGAAAGCTAACCTTCATATTTAGGGACATTATAATTCGAACTTTTATCTTGAATTGCGAGTTTGAAAACACGATTCGTGAAAGTTTTCTAGATAATATGTATATACATTTTAAATACATGTTTTGCACACATTTCGCTATTTATCTCAGGAACAGCACACTTTTTAAGTGGGTTTTTTTTTGTCAAGAAACCTACAAGTATTTCTTTAGTATTGTGTTTTTATTTTTCGATTGGTTGTTTAATTAACTTGTAATTATAAAAGTGTTTTGGCGCTGTAAGTGACGTTGCGTATCCATAGCTCTGTACTTCTCACACGCCGAACAAATCCAACTCGCTGTCCCGCTTACAAAATGGCGGCTCCTGCACACTCTTAAGTCGCAAAGCCATGACAGAGGCTTAAGGACGGTCGAAAAACTGTCATCTTATGCTAAGCCGAGACCGACAATTAAACTCACCCCAGCTCAATTTTCATCACGGTCACCCATCTATTTTGTAAGGCTACGAGCTACATCTGCACAAACTTATCTATGCCGTCATTAAATGAATGTATGATAATTAAGTTCAAATTATGGAGAGTAATATTAGGTTAAGATAATTCAGCCTATAGGTAATATCCACTAATGAATCTGACCGGTGGCTATTCCGTAACGTAGGCGTTTTGACAGTTGGAATGGAACGTAAACAGTAGCTCGGTTCTAGTGCATAATTCTCTTCATATATACGTCTACATGTTTGTTCAAGATGGATGTGTGGGGTAACACGGTTAGATAAGATAAGGAATGAGTATAATAATAATAATAATAATAATGCTGGACTTTTTCACACAGCATCATCTAGCCCCAAAGTAAGCTTGAGCTTGTGGTATGGGTACTAGATGACTGATAAACTACTTATATACTTTTTGTTTGTAAATACATACATATTATACATAGAAACACCCAGACCCGAGACAAATATCTATAGGTCATACAAACATTTGTCCCGCGGCGGGGATCGAACCCGCAACCTTCTGCGTCGCAGGCGGACCTTCGCCCACTGCGCCACAGAGGTCGTCAAGTATATGAGAAGAAGTTTGAAAGTAGCACCTATTTCTGAAAAGGTGAGGAGTGCTAGGCTATCTTGGTATGGATACGTTTTGAGGAGGGATGAAAACCATGTTACCCAAAGACTTATGAATATGAGTGTGGCTGGGTATGCAAGAACAGGAAGGCCGAAGAAGAAGTGGTTGGATTGTGTGAGAGATGATATGAATATAAAGGGAGTGGACAGTTGACAAGTGATAGGAGTGAGTGGAAGAAGAAGACATGTTGTGCCGACCCCACTTAGCGTGGGATAAGGTCAGGGAGATAATGATGATGTTTGTTCAAGAATATCATCCTATCAAATCTACCCTTGTCCTACGTTATGTTGGGACGGCACAATATAGAGTTCTTTTGCCATTCTCCTCTATCAACTGTCATCTCACTCCTATCAATATTGTGAGTAACCTATTGCTTGTTAACATATCTCATGTTTACAATAATTAATAATACTGAGTGTAAAAAGACGTCTACCGAAGCCGAAGGTTATAGCATCCCAACACACAACCAAATCCAAAAGGATTTTCCGAAAAAATCATTATATCCGGAGAAAACAGCGTCTGAAGATTACTGTTTGCGTATGTACTGGGCGCGTTGTTTTACGTAGATTGCTGGATTTTGAGTTCAAACTGCTTGTTTTTTTAAATGAAATTATTAGGTAGATATGGTCTTTTTATGTTGTAAATACTTAACCGGAAAAAACGTAAAATGACGTAGCAAAGTCAAATTATTTTTGCCTTTTTTTTTCGCTAGATATGTTTAGAATCATGGTCTGATTGCAACCTCTCTGTTTTCGGTAGTAGTCTTTTTACACCCTCTATATTGCTGGACATTTTACACAGCATAATCTAGTCCCAAAATAAGCAGCTGTGGCAACTTCATTTTGACAGATGTATATCTGTCTATTTTTTGAATACCACCCAGACCCGAGTCTTTCTAGTACTGGGTTTTAGTACTCTGCTATGTTTGCCATTTTATTTTCCCGGCTTATGGCTTAAGTTATAGCCAGGACGGCCATCTTAGAAAACCCAAGCAAGCCTTATTCAGATCGCACCATTTGTTTGTACGTTTTTCTGTTTGTATGGGCGGTTCGGTTTTCGCATCCATTTCATATTAAAATGTAGGGTTCACACATAAAGACAAATTGTAACTATTGTAAAATCTTTTACTTTCTGCTACATTATTAAGGATAAAGCCGTGTTGGCCGAATGGGGTTGTACCTCAACTTTCAATCCGAAGGTTGTGGGTTCGAATCCCGGCCGTGCATCAATGGATTTTGCGTTTCGTAAAATTTATATGCGCTTTAACACGTGCTCTAAACGGTGAAGGAAAACATCGTGAGGAAACCAGTTAGTGTTCTTATAGGCGGCGATGGGCTTGCAACCTGTCACGTATCGAATACTAACTTCTGCAAGATGTGGGCATGTATCAAGTATGTGTTTGGACATGCCTCTGACTACCCCCCTTAGACATCTTCAAAGGATCTGGAATAAGTAAGATCTGAGACAATGTCTACCGCACGTTGGGGATACAGTCGTGAATCTGTTTACGTTTACGTTTACTATTAATATATATATAGGAAATGAATGGTGATATATCCGAACATAATTAGTTAGCAACAATTAGAATATTGTATCCGAACGGCAAGGACTGGAAGAAATAGACTGAGTGAGTGAACGAGATGAACGAATGAGGTGAACGATGAAAAATTTAGGAACTCTCTCTTCCGGCTATGTACGACGTTCGGCTGTGTAAAATTGGAAAGGCGTTTAAAAAGTAAAAGAAATAGTTGAAACTTTATATTGCTCCCGCATGCCACATATATATACTTACTTTACTATTTTTCTGACCTATATCCTATACTTACTTATGTAGGTATTGCAAAATAATGGCTAGTTTTTGGAACGAAGTTCCGTTTGGACGGTATCGAAGATGTCTGATGATCTAATAAGCTCGATTTTACCGTCAAGACAAATATACATAGGCTAAAACGTCACAGTGCGAAGTGAGCGTTTCTAGAATGTTAATATTTGACAAATGCTAAATGTCAGAGTTGAAACTTCGTTCCAACCCACGTTCCACGACACTCACGTACTTTTTTTTTAATGAAGTATTCCAGAGGAACTGCGGGTACAGCTAGTTAAAAAATAAATGGAAAGGAACTCGTTTTACGTCTGGAGTTAAAAATAGCTCTCTTTTCATTTAGCCCTAGTACTTGTAATCAAATACGTAAAGGTTAACAGGACCACTTGTATCCAAGGACGTAGGTCTTCAGACATCCTAGAGTTCATTTGAAGTCGTAGATGTCTAGTGGCATCGTGTTTTTGAGAATCCAACTTAAACATTAACCTAATTACGATTTTTAAAAACTAAACAGGAGAACCGACTTCAATGTTTGACTCAGCACGCGGCGTGACTCAGGGCATCAATAAGCCAACCATACAAATCGAAATAAGAATAGAAAACAAATAAACATGTTTTACATACAAAAATACAAAACAGTAGAAATTTATGAGGAACAAAAAAAAATAAGATTACCCACTTCTAGGATATCTTATAGAATTGAGTGAACTGTGAATGAATGAATGAACGTTTTATCTAAGTCGGGACAGCCCTAAGACATCCGTTCTTGCGAGTTAGCACTTTTTCCACTGCCCGGGTTCCGCAGAGGCTGCTTAGATTTATTGTTTTCTATGTTGTATCTTTCCGTTTATTGCCCACTTTAAAAACTTTTTGATTCAATCTTTTTAGCAGCTAAAAGAACGGCGGAAAATATATATATATGACTTGTGTATAATACATGACTTGTGTAAGTTTGTTGTGAGCCGTGTTGGTCGAATGGTGTTGTGCCTCGACTTTCAATCCGAAGGTCGTGGGTTCGAATCCTGGCCGCGCATCAATTGATTTTTCGTTTCGTAAAATTTATATGCGCTATAACAAGAGTTCTTAACGGTGAAGGAAAACATCGTGAGGAAATCCGCAGCTTAGTCAGCTCGAGTATTGACGTCGTCTTTCCTGTGGGCGGCTAATTAAGCTGAGAGGATGGTTTAGGTGCTGGGCAAGCCTATTCCATCTCAAACAATGTCCCAGGCACTACAGCGTCCCGTTAAGTGTAGGCAGGGATTGCCCCCTGACGCTGTATAAATCATCGAATATATTTAGATGTAAAGGCCTGAGTAAGTTTGTACGGGAAAATTGATTTATCAGGTGTAGCTGCAATTTGTTAATTTTTACACCATCCTGTATATAATCGGATAAATGCTTTTTCAAAAATAACAAATTAGCCTTTACATCTATATTAGAATATTTATACAGCGTCATGAGGCAATGCCTACACTTAACGGGACGCTGTAGTGCCTGGGACATTGTTTGAGATGGAATAGGCTTGCCCAGCACCTAAACCATCCTCTCAGCTTAATTAGCCGCCCACAGGAGCTAAGCTGCGGGTTTCCTCACGATGTTTTCCTTCACCGTTAAGAGCTCGTGCTAAAGCGCATAATAAAATAATATAAATTTTACGAAACGAAAAATCCGTTGATGCACGGCCGGGATGTGAACCCATGACCTTCGGATTGAAAGTCGAGGCACAACCCCATTCGACCAACACGGCTCACTCTGTTAGATAATAATCATAAATATGTAGACATAAAAAAACGAAGATGTAAAGAATATGAATCTACTCAAACAAAATGTATTTCAAAAAAATAGAGTTCATTGAAAATGTATATCAGACTGCATTCAGTAAATAACTGAGAATGCTCGACAAATAGCATCTCTTTAAAAACTCTGAAAAGCAAACAAATTCAAAAATGGCGGACATTCTAGATTTGAAAACAATGGTTTTTGCAGATTGTGTATTCGGTATTTTTGTTGCAGCTACAGCTAATTGCGCATTGAATAAAACGAATTCATTATTTCTCTGATATTCTGATTTTTCCATTCCACTCTATTTACAATAATCCTTCGTCTCAGAACCGCGTGAAAATTATCGTTTTCGATTCTTTTTTTTATTTTATGGCATGTAGCAGTTCGTGCATTCAGCCATTTTAGTGGTTGGAAATTTGTGTTCCATTTTTAAATGCCCGACATTGTGTTATTTGTTTGGTAGGACACAGCATAGGTAGGCACTTACTTTCCTTATTACTCTTCAATAAATAACACCCATTCACATACCTACATCGGCATGACTTTATACTAGGATTCTATAATAAATAGGAGGATCATCATCAGCATCAAATTTAAGAGCTCAGCTCTTGTCGGTGCAATGATGCAACTTCCTCCACCTCTCCCTTTCCAATGCAGTCTCCTTTACTTCTTAATACGACATGACAGCGATCTTCTCTTTTATCTGACTCATGAAATTTATTCTAGGCCTTCCTCTTCCTCGTCTTCCTTCCACTTTTCCTTCTATGATGTTCTTGATAAAACTGTCATGTCGTATAAGATGTCCAATCATTTTACCTCATCGATTTTGAATGGTGTTCATCAAAACCCGTTTCTCCTCAACTCTTCTCAGCACTTCCTCGTTGGTAACCTTCTCCGTCCAGCTAATCCTCTCCATCCTTCTCCAGTGCCACATTTCAAAAGCCTCCAATTTCTCTCTATCTCGCTGTGTCAGAGTCCAAGTTTCGCATCCATAGAGAGCTATGCTCCACACATATGTTGTAATGAGCTTTTGTTTTGCTATTTTCGAAGTAAAGATGTTTCTTTTGTTATGGAATGCCTGTTTCGTCATAGCTATTCTAGCTTTTGTATCAGGTGTACATCTGGAGTCACTAGTGATAATGCTCCCAAGATATTTAAAACTGTCTATATTATTATTATGAATAGATGATGATGATATCTGCTAATTAGCTACGTAGGTATCTAATTTGCTTGGTCATAAGCCCGGAACAGTATCTATCATGTAGGTTAGGTAATTCGCGCGCTCTAGTAAACTACAATTCGGTGCAGCCACCGAAATCAAAATTAAACCGAATTGAACTAAAGCTACGTCGACAAATTAGGAATACGGTTACACAGAACTGTTTTCACAGCTGAACAGATTAAAATGAATTTGGCATAGTTAAAGGTTGTATCCCAGGGAAGGACATAGGCTACTTTTTATCCCGAAAGGAAATGAAAAAATCCCGAGGGACCGCGGGTGCGCAGCTAGTAAATTATAAATCTGAAAGTATGTGTTTTAAACCAGTGAACCGATTGAAACTTGGAATAAGTGTAGATAGTGACCTGGAATAGCATATAGGCTATTCAAAATGTTGGTTGGTACCACGCGAGCGAAGCCGCGCGCTGAATCTAGAATAAAACAACGTCAAACGGAAAATAAATGTGTCAATTATGTATTTTGACGTGTCTCTTCCTAACAGGCCGACCGCACTTAGATGCGTTTTTGTTTTTTTACGTACTCTTTTTTTTTATTTAAAAAAAAAGAAAAGGGCTTTGTCGATGAGCGACTGCCTATACCGCCCAATCAGTAACATCTTAGCTTAAAAAGACATTTTCAAAAGCTGGCCCTTGATTCATAATACAGTGGAATTTATGCTGTTCGGAATCGACCGACAGCAACCAATCACAGTGCGGAAATTGATCCGAATTCGACGTTTCTTGCACTGTGATTGGTTGCTGTCGGTCCATTCCGAACCGAATGCATGCCGCTGTATTATGAATCAAGGGCCTGATGTACTTGAGTAAGTTCTGATAGAATGTCTACCAATCCTTGAGGAGTCGCGATCCTGTCAGTTTCGGTGTGACAGTCAGCTCGTCATTCGGAAACCAGCATTTATTAATACGATTGCATTTGCAAATGGATCCCGTGGGATTGGGCGCCTGACAGGCGTGTTTGCTAATCTCCTACACCTGTTCCGAAAGTAATCTATAAACTTCACTATTTATATAAATTTCAAAGATAATATGAGATTTGCCATATTTTGCAACAAAAACAAACGTGCAACTAACTTTTTTGTAAAAAAAAACGTAAATGCGTCTTACTTTTTTTAAAGAATATGCTAAGTACGTTAGAAAATAACTTTAAAAAATTCAAGTTAAATCTCGAGTATAAGTATTTTTAATTGACTATGTGTTTTTTATATGGATTTTAATCTGAAATAAATGAGTTAGTAATAAATAAGTCACGAATCTTTTGAAAAGTCAAGTTTTCTTGGTCACTGGGTCACGTGATGTCACTGACTTGACAATGTGTTTACGTTTGTATCGCCTGTTTCGGTAATAAATAACAAACAAGCTGTTTTTATCTAAGCTTTTGAGTATTTTTTCTTTATTTTAAAAGTGTTCACCCATTCCAACATCATTTAGATAGCAAAGCTCATTTTGAGAAAATATTACAACTATTAAAGTGATAACCGAACGAGCTCAAGCTTTCACAAAAAGAATAAATTCAAATTTAGAATGAGCTTTCAAAAGTTCAATTTTAGAACGTGGCAAATAGAAATTGACATTCGGAAATTCCATATTCAAATTATTGTGAACATTCTAAAAATGAAAATTGGGAAACAGCATCGCCATTGTTTTAAATCAAAACGTAATAATCGTAGCAAAATATTCTCCCTTCTCCTATAAACAACATTATTTGTTTCCTTCCGTAATTTACGAAACAAAACGAATCACAGCGAAAATTGCTGCTATATTTCCCGTTTATCGCTGTAAACCACCCACAGAGTAAACAGGAAGAATTCCACAGTGCATGCACCTTACCGAACCGCATTGACAGCTAGGAAGAATAATGAAGCGCTCGTTGCCACATTATCGATTTAAAAACTTAAAAACTAGGCCAAAATCGTATGTTCCATTATTTATTGCCAGTATCTCGATTCTCAGAAGGATTCTTTGTTTAAAGTTTTATTGTATCGTAACCTCTTTAGCACTTTGGTTGAGTCTCTTGTGGTTCATTTTATCGTCAAAACTATTGCGTATTATCTAAGTAGTGTTAGTTTATCCATTAAATATTTGTTAATAGTAAAATGGATATGGAGGGTTAATGGACCTTTGCCCAGGATGAGACAGGGTCCGTATTCCCGTTCTTTTTTTCGCTCGATTGATGAAAAAAAACAAAAAAAAACAATGCTGAGGGGTAGCCGTATTTTCACCCACAAAAAATTGTGTAGATTTAAGTACCTATTGTGTAACTGTTGTATATGATGTGGAGAAAATAAAACTTTATTCTATTCTATTCTATTCTAATATTGGAATTTATTAAAGTTGTGATAAATTATTGTAGGTAGGTACTTATAACTTTTTTTACGAACTGCTTTTTTCTTGAAGGAAACTGGCGCTAGTCTATAAAGAATTTTTAAACATAAAAATGTTATACTACCTATCTAACCTCCTTGAACTATTTCAGTAGAAATACTATTATTTCCACAGAAATAACTTCAGTTATTCCACATAAAAGAAAAGACAAATCTTAAAACGTTAAATGTTAACTAAAAATAGTTTCGCAACCAGCAGTTCAACTTATTATATTATGAGACCGGTCCAAAATAAACTTATCCGAGTTCCACCTCAGTTTACAAAAATGGCTAAAGGATAAACGAGTAGAATAAGAAAATCCAGAAAACAAAGACACTTCAGCTCCGCATTGCACCGAAGTCGACAAAATTCGATTTGACGTTCCGACTTCTAACGAACGACACGGTACTCCAAATGTAGACGAAAAGGCCAATGTGAGAATGTAGCGTTCTTTTCCGTGGCTATTGAGTAGTTCGATATTTGAATTAAATTTGGAATAAAATACAAATGTAGCATTCCGCTTCCATTTTTGAATTTGAATTGAAATAGAGTTTATTTTGAGCATGTTCTAATTTCAAATGCAAAGACGGGCTTTAAAAAGTTAAGGTTCGTTATTTGAATTAACAAAATTGAAACAATAACGTTTTTGCACATTGCTAAGTCCATCAGTCATTACCATAGCCAGTCACTTAGAGAACCTAATTGAATTAAGGGTCTGGAAAAAAGAAATAAAAAAAAGTACGTGAGAACACTCGGTTGGAACGAACTTTTCTATACTGGGAATATAATAAATAATTAATTATGTCAATTAGGTATCCTAGAAACGCTCTTCCGTACTAACAATGTAACAATCTATGGACTGTGTCGCGGCTGCGCATTTCGCACTGTGACGATACGATTCCTTACAAGTGTCGTGACGGTAAAATGGAACAATTTTTTTTCTAGCCTCAGTCTTTTTTCTTCGATACCGTCCGAAAAGGAACTTCATTCCAATAAATAAGGTCACGATAATTCGTTGGAACAATAGGCACCTTAAATATCATAAATCAACCTAACCGTTAGCGATCACATTAGCAACCAATAAATAGATCGAGAATTCCTCTATATTAGTTCCCTAAACTATCGCTTCCCATATACGTTCCGAATACTTTAACCAGCTACCAATATCATGAAAAAAAACAAAAATAAAATACAATGCAGGTTTATTCCAGCCCCGAGACACAAAGTCGGCACAAAACGAGCAATGTAACACAAACAATGCAAGATTACGGCGACTCGTTCCCAATGTAAGGATATCGAGATAGGATTGATTCATGATCACAATTACCTTCGAATGTTGTTGGGTTACGTTCAGTTGGACAGAACCTCTGTGATGACCGCTATACACTGACCTATAACTCACTACAAATTGTTTGCATTCACAGGCCATGGTACTTTGGCGATTGTAACTAGACACATGAATGGCCAATTTAGGATGAACGGAGGGCTTGTATGTTTTTAGAGGAATAAGGGGTAAAGTTATGCTGGTGGGGTAAACTAGACGCGGGGCCAAAGATTTGTTCGGATGGTCGTATCGAGGGATTTCTTGGAAGCCGTTTGCGAGGCCTGCTTCGGCTATAAATATATCAAGTGTTTAAAGTTGACGCCTCAGTAGTTTGTTAGACGCGTGATGGGAAGGTTTGTTTAGGTACTTTGCATTGGAAATTGGTATGGTAAAGGAATTTTAGTTGAGCTAGGAATAGCTTTGTTTTGATAGTGAATATATTAAACTAGCTTCCAACCACTTCTAGCGTAGCCAGCATTTTGCATAGCCTACATCTATTCCAAGTTTCACCCTAGGTACGCAATCCTAAAATGGATTATTAAATCAATGACATACATTTTCACCTAAAACTCTAGCAAACATTTCCAATACAATAAAAAGCAGCAATGTAATTTACCCTAGCGAAAAATCCGACTGAATTCTTCACCAAAGGTGGAAAAACGATGTGTGAGAAAATGCCAAGTGGTAATGCAATGGGGTGAAAAGGGGGTTAGGGGTTGAAAGGGGGTGCGATAAATACCGTACGTGATTGGCGTTTAGATTAATTAAGATCATTGGAGACTGTCTTAAGGGATGTCTATTTATCTGTACAATTTAAAGGATCTAGAACGTTCGCGAGGTTTTGAAAAACATCGAGCAGTGATGGGTTTGCTAACATATTGTTATATTATGGATATCTGTCTTCATAAAATGGGGTTAAGTCATACACTAAGGATTGATTCGCATCCTAAACCTCTGTAAAAAAATTGTTTGATTTTTGTATCACGACCCATGTCAAATCGTCACAGTTTGATGTGCGCAGCCGCAAAAACATCCATAGATTGTTACATTGTTAGTACGGAAGAGCGTTTCTAGGATTTTATAATAAAATTTATTTGACAAATGCCAAATGTCAAAGTTGAAACATCGTTCCAACCGAGTGTTCCACTCACGTACTTTTTTATGTAAGTAATTCAGATCATTTGAAAATGTTATATGGGGGTAGTCAGAGGCAGATACATGCCAGGTACGTGACAGGTTGCAAGCCCATCGCCGCCTATAAGAACCATCACTTTCATATATAAAACTTTCATAGATATAGATGTTTTTTATTTCTTATCTAAATTCTAAAGTAAATATATAAGTTTGTACTTTCCTTCATTAACCTCCTAATTAGACACACCGGAAGTTCGATGCTATATCAAAGTGAATCCTTTTAGGCGGGAAATTGTGTTAATTTGATCAATGATCTGGAAAAATTGAGTAATTTCATTTTCGCTGCCTTTGTTTGCCACAATATGGTTCGTTATTTAAATTGTGTTAAATCTCAATTTACCTTCATTAATTAAAAAAAAAACATCAATCAGAATACAAAATGTCGGCTGTATCTTCCGAGTATTTAGGTAATTTAGATGATAGAGGGTGAAAACTTCTTGTCATTTTTGATGAGATGAGAACAAATTCATGGATTCGCCTCGAAAAGGTCACGTGACTGCTCACGCATACGCTCAGTAGTGCCATCTAGTTCTGTACTCGGTAAACTTTTACGGCAATATTTTTACATTTCTAAAAGCTCATTTTTAACTAGACGGGTGAATAAAATGCATAATTTTTTTTTTGTTTAAGTTTTCACTTCTCTCGGCACTCCCGGGAGTCTTCCTACATACAATTATTGCCTCTTGCTTTCTCCAACTTAACGGAGCAAGTGCTAATATTCTGTGGCAAAGGCAGGGTATGCCAGAATGGTATCGAGTACGAGTAAATGGCGTTTAAAAATGAACCATTGTGGTGAAAATATTTAAATGCGTCTCAAAGAGGCTCTTTAATGCACTTGACAGTTGACACAATGTGAATTTTTTAGGTTCTACGACATCACAACATGCCGATTTCCGTACTCTGTTAAGTATATAAAACTCCATCTACTTATTATTAGAAAAAAATACCTTCTTATCAAAGAGTAGAACTAGAGGAAGATCACTGAATGTATATTGCATTTTGATTCCTTAGTTGTTTTGTGAAGTTTTTTTTCTATTTACATTTAAAAAACACAGAAAAATATAAATATACCTTCTTATTTGTGATCTACCATAAGCATCGTCTTACCTGAAACAAAAAAGAATAATTATTAAGTACTTACTAATAGATAGATTCAAATCTATAGATCGTTTTGAACGATCCTTAGATAGCTTGACTGATTCTAAATAATTCTGATGTATTTTGTAAATTCATGTGAATATGTAGTAGCTTAGTTTCTTTAAAAAACATAAGTAGGTAAGTTAAAAACGCAAAATCAATCACAAGTAAAACATGCGAATCGAACCCGCGATATGACATGACAGCAGCCATCAACACCATTGCGTGTTACACAGGCTGATTCATTATTCGTCTGCCCGCGATAAATACTGCCTACACACGCACACGATTTATACTCTAGATCAGCCTGTATAGCTTTTCGCTACTGGACACAAAATTTAACGCCAAATCAGAAAATAAAAAATAATGATGCATTGTTTAAATATACGAAGTAAATAGTTCATCTCAGTTCGGTCATAACACCTTTAAATCCGTGGGTCATAGCAGTCATAGGTACTTTACCTACCAAATAATTCACTTAAAAGTGGAATAAATGAACACTAGGACAAAATACGATTGGTGATCGTTGCAACGGCTGAAATAATTAGATAGTGAAGGTATCTTATACCCAGGATTGACAAACAGAAACAATTTGTCATCAAAAAGCCCACCAGTAACACCACAGAGCGCTGCTTGTAATTTAGAATACACTCAAAATCATAGATTGAACTTGTTGTCGGTTATCTGTCCAGACTTTGGTAGGTAGGTACTTGGTAGGTACTTAGGCCTTTACATCTATATTAGATGATTTATACAGCGTCAGAAGGCAACCTATGCCTACACTTAACGGGACGCTGTAGTGCCTGGGACATTGTTTGAGATGGAATAGGCTTGTCCAGCACCTAAACCATCCTCTCAGCTTAATCAGCTTGGCCCACAGGAAAGACGACGTCAATACGTGTGGAGCTGACTAAGATGCGGGTTTCCTCACGATGTTTTCCTTCACCGTTATGAGCTCGTGTTAAAGCGCATATAAATTTAACGAAAACGCAAAATCCATTGATGCACGGCCGGGATTCGAACCCAAGAACTTCGGATTGAAAGTCGAGGCACAACCCCATTCGACCAACGCGGCTCTAGGTATCACAAATCCAGATGGGTGACGGTAAGTACTTCTAAATCCCCACTAAATTGACGTCTAGAAGGTATATACTCCCAGAATCTTCTTAAAATAGGCTTATTTACGACTGAACCTTTTCGTCTTATTCTGGGAACACGCAGTTGTTCCTGATGTAGAACAAATCATATTTTCGGACATTATTTGACGACCTCTGTAGCGCAGTGGGCGAAGGTCCGCCTGCGATGCAGAAGGTTGCGGGTTCGATCCCCGCCGCGGGACAAATGTTTGTATGACCTACAGATATTTGTCTCGGGTCTGGGTGTTTCTATGAATAATATGTATGTATTTACAAACAAAAAGTATATAAAAGTAGTTTATCAGTCATCTAGTACCCATACCACAAGCTCAAGCTTACTTTGGGGCTAGATGATGCTGTGTGAAAAGTCCAGCATTATTTATTTATATTTATTTATTATTAACAAATAATTTTCAGATATTTGTAGGAAAAAATATATAGAAATACTTTCAAGGCAAAGAAGTTGTAGGTAAATGATTTGCTAAAGTATTTACAATGTGTTAAGTTTTTATTGAAATAAATTATCTTATCTCATTATATTTAAATTTCATTTTTTTTTTTTTATTACCATTCAAAATCGAAGAGGAAAAATGATTGGACATCTTATACGACATGACAGCTTTATCAAGAACATCATAGAAGGAAAAGTGGAAGGAAGACGAGGAAGAGGAAGGCCTAGAATAAATTTCATGAGTCAGATAAAAGAGAAGATCGCTGTCATGTCGTATAAAGGAGACCGCATTGGAAAGGGAGAGGTGGAGGAAGTTGCATCATTGCACCGACAAGAGCCGAGCTCTTAAATTTGATGATGATCTCATTATATATTATTGATTACCTCTGTGGCGCAGTGGGCGAAGGTCCGCCTGCGACGCAGAAGGCTGCGGGTTCGTTCCAAAAATATTAAATCCGGGTTTTTACCCACGACATTTGAAAGCCGAAGCCAACACGGTTCTGATGATGATGATATGGAAACTCGATCAGAGACAATAAGATCTATTAATCTGTGAAACCATCCACTCATATGACTTATGTTCCCATTTATCACAAGAACGATGTAAGGACTTAGACCGGTCCATTTCTAGGTCACTGACCCGGATGTGACCAAAAAAGGACGAGTGAACGGTAGTTATCAATTTCTTTTTCGTTCGAATTACTTTGAATTGTCCGACTACGTGAAAATGAGGTTTTATGATATTAGCCAGTCTGTTTGAAGCATATGTACAGTCGCGGAAAGAAAAGGTTGACCACCTTGCTTGCTCAGTAGATATTAGTTTGATAACCATTTTTGATAACTACTAACTGTTTTATCGACCGAGTATGACACATTCTGTCATAATGAATGTCTAAGGTTAGTATTAATAGTTGTGACTCAACAACGTACTCAAGTGCGATATCATTTGATACGCCATTATGACGTCATCAGCATCTCAAGATTATTGCTAATTAATAGACACATAAATACTATAACCACATCTCAAGTTACTGACTGCCTGCACTCACGAAATAGCATCTCGAAAACCCGCACTCATTGTATACTTAAGTTTGAGTTTCGTTTATTAATCAGTCCATCTCTCAGTTGATGACGTAAACCTATCCGCAACTTGAGAACATCTATAATCATGTCTATTAGTATGATCAGGATCTCAAGATTGATATCAAGCGCGGCCTCTTGAGCTGAGTAAGGTTTATTAATATGGGCCTAAGTGAATTTAAACTTTGTTGCCAAACAGTTAAACATAATCCCTGCGATATTATACCATAGTTCAATATTTGCATATAATAGTTACTGAAAATGTAACAAATCCCATAAAATTATACGAGACAATGTTAAAATAAAAAATAACGGCTCGCTGTTTAGATTGAAAATGAAATTGTACGGAACCCACGCTCTGTTGAAGGATTCACTTGATCGTTTTTTCTTGTGCAATGTAAATTTAAAAAGTTTTTCTTACAAAGAATTCTATTGTGGATGTACGAGTTTATTCTATTTCAGATCTCAGACGGAGAAACGTTTAAATAATTATTTAATGTACGAAATACGAATGGTGTGTTTAGGATCTTTGTCGTATTTTTTCGAACTAGTGTGTTGAAGGTAAATAAGAATAAGAATATATTTATTTGGCACACACAACACGATACAATGAAATTAAGAACATCAAACATATGAAAAAAATAATAAAAATATATATATATATATATATACATAGTTTGTGTTGACATGGATAGTTTGTTTTTATTTTTGTTTATTTTTTTTATTATGTTTCTTTGTACCTACTCGTGTTGTCTAAATGTTCGATGTCCTTAATTTCATTGTATTGTGTTGTGTGTGTCAAATAAATATATTCTTATTCATATTCTTATACTAGCGGAACGCCCGCGACTTCGTTCACGTGGTACATATCAACATAGCCCTTATCACTTGAGTAAGCTTAAGCTTTTCATCACATTAACTAAACTGAGTGACTGTGACTGCAAGTTCAACTTTGATGACTGAGTCTGAGTCCTAATCTCACTCTAAATCTGACCCTCAATCTAACCCTTATCTCGCTCTCACTCTTAATGTGACTCACAATCTCACTCTCACATTTTAATCTGCCGCCCCCCCATAAACTCACAAATCCATAAATCCATTAACCCCACTTCCAATCTCACTCCCACTTAAGAAATACCACACATACTTAATCACCGCCAACACCCTGTTTCAGGAATTATTTACAGCCCTCCCTTTCAACCCACCCCCTAAATACAAAAGTTCACCCCACCCCTACGAAATCCTAAAATGCAGCAGAAGAAGAATGTACCTTCCAAGTTTCAAGTTTTTAGGACTTATGGTTCTCATAGCAACTGTTACTCCCTCTTTCACCCCCTGAGTGAATAAAAAAATCCCCTCCTTATAGTGGAGTAAAAAAAAGATATATAAAATATTACTCAGTACTCACACATAGCGAGTTTCCAGCGAATCGGACCACGCATTCAAAAACCCCATACAAAAATTAACACCCCCTTCTAGGAGTAGTTTTTTTTTTTTTTGAATGCATACATTTTGTAATTACACTAATTAATACTCATACCGAGTTTCAAGCGAATCGGACAACGCATTCGATAAACCCCATACAAACATCAACACCCCCTTCTAGGGGTAGTAAGTAGTTTTGAAGCTTTTTGAATGCAGACTTTCATTAAAACTGTTGAACTATCATAATTCTAAATTTCATGTCTCTAAGTGCCAGGAATATGATTTTATAATTTTTTCCCGTTATTTCCCACTTATCCCACATTATCCCATTTCCCCCCACTTTATCCCGCATCATCCCATTTTTCTCGCTTGATCCCGTTTTTTCCTGCTTTTTCCACGCTTTATCCCGAATTATCCCGCTTTATCCCACATTATCTCGTTTTTTCCCTGCTTTATCCCTCTTTTTCCCAGTTTACCCCGCTTTTCCCGCATTATACAGCTTCTTTCCGCTTTATCCTGCCTTTTCCCTGCTTTATCCCGCTTTTACCTCACTTTTCCCCCACTTTATCCTGATTTTTCCCAGTTTATCCCGCTTTTTTCCCACTTTATCCCGCATTATCCTGCTTTTCCCCAGTTTATTTCGCTTTTCCCCCGCTTTATCCCGGTTTATCCTACCTTTTCCCCACTTTATCCCACATTATCCTGCTTTTCCCCAGTTTATCCCGCTTTTCCCCAGCTTTATCCCGTATTACCCCACTTTTTCCCAGTTTATCCCCCTTTTCTCCCGCATTTTCTTGGTTTATCCCGCTTTTTCCCAGTTTAACCTGCTTTCCCCCCGCTTTATCCCGCATTATCCTGCTTTTTTCCAGTTTATCCCGCTTTTCCCCCGCCTTTTCCGCATTATCCCGCTTTTTCCTGGTTTATCCCGCATTATCCAGCTTTTTTCCTGTTTATCCCGCTTTTCCCCCCGCATTATCCCGCTTTTCCCCCGCATTATCCCGCATTCTCCCGGTTTATCCCGTTTCATTCCACTTTTTCCCGCTTATCCCATATACGTTATCCCTTCCCCAAATACCCCACTTCCACTCCCAATGGACTTATGGCTCCCATAGAATCTGTACTGTACTTCCCCTTTTTCACCCCCATTAAAGGGTAGATTTTGAAAAAAAAACATGCAGCTATTTTTTATTACACTACTGCTAAATACTCATACCGAGTTTCGACCAAAATTGAACCACGTATTAAAAAATCCTACGCAAACTTTAACACCCCTTTCACCCCAGTTTAGGGGTAGTTATGAAATTATTAGAGTGCGGAAATTTTTTATTTACATTTTTAAATAATCATACAGAGTTTCAAGCAAATCGGACCACGCATTCAAAAAACCCCATACAAACATTAACACCCCCTACATCCCCTTCTAGGGGTAGTTTTGAATTTTTTTGAATGTAGACTTTCATTAAAAGCGTTGAACTATCATAATTCTAAATTTCATGTCTCCAAGTGCCAGGAATACGATTTTTCATACAATCGTTTTTACCCCTTTTCACCCCTTTAGGGGTTGAATTTCAAAAAATCCCTTCTTAGTACACCCCTACGCACCATGACGGACATACCCTCAAAATTTCAAGTCTCTACGACCAGCGGTTTAGGCTGTACGTTGTCTATCAGTCAGTCAGTCAGTCAGTCAGTCAGGACAAAGATTCTTATAATATTCTTATATAAATGATGATGATTGTTTCAACTTCAGTTTGTTTTTGTATTTATTAGATGCTGCCTTTTGGGCACATGTGGTCGGTGATTTGAACTCACGTGTTTATGTATCTTTCTTTATTAATAAAGTAAGTCCGTACCTACGGGTCAGTGGCCAACTCTGGTGATGGCCGCCTTAGAGTAAGCTAGGCCATCATGGCTTAACTTGGGTTTTAAATAAACTTAGGTATTTAAAATGTTTTGTGCTTTTGGGTTTTGTGTGAATATCTTTGTCATCAAAGTTCAAGTCCAAGTCAAAAAGCATTTATTCAGTAGAACCGCTGGGATCACTTTGAAACGTCTTAAAACTAGGTAATTCTACTCCTGTTCCTTCGCGACCAATACCGTGAAGAACCAGGGCAACACACGGTTTGGGACCTAGCTTTCTGTTAGGTGATCCATCTCAAAACGAAATAAGTAGTCAGATCGTTCATCTCACAAGCTGTGACCTGGCTAAATGGAAAATTGCGTTTCTAGAATTGATCTACAGCCTGATTTTTTGCTCACAAAGCCACTTACCGTATGCAATTCATAATTTCGAGAAAATGAATTGAAACCGAATATGAGCTTAACAAAAATTTCGAATGCAACGTTACTGGTTCTGTGGCCGAGCGGTTCAAGGCACTCCGGCTTGAGGAGGGATCTCGTCTCTCTCGTCTGATCGTCGCGAGTTCGAATCCCGTCGGAATCGAAAATTTTGATAAGTGGTAGCGCCATCTATCCAATAACACAACACAACACAATTATTGATTTATCTATGAAATCGATCCTTTCACTCTTATCCAATCCCAATCATTCCTTCTGAACGTGAACCGGTAAATGATAAAAGATGGAATCAATCGTTCTACGAGTGACAGCTGGGCTGACAGTTTTTTGGTATCTCCTAGGACTTGTGCGCACGCAAAATTCAAAATTATACGCCGGCCGGCAAAAAACCTCGCAAATTGAAAATTGTGGTGTGATCCTGAAAGAACCAGCTACACGTGAGTCTTCATCCCTTTATCCAATATCCACCAATAAGACTTTTCATTTTCTTAATGAAATACCTAAGTGTAGTTTAAACTATAAAATTCAAATTCCTAATTTGTTTCTAACAAGCAATAATAATTACTGTATTTATTTACCCCTAAAATGTACTGATTTTGGTATATTTTTTATCTGTGTAAAATTTAATGTTCGATCTGCCATGATTCATATATAAAAAGTGCCGGTGACCGTACCTACCTTACCCACCCATGTATAAAATAGGTAATATGAAAATGATAAAATTAAATTTGGCTCGTAAAACGAAGGACAGGCAATGTTGTAGAAAATTTAATGGTCTGGACTCTAACAGAAAGATGGTGAGATAGGGCCCGATCCAATCACTTGTGGATACTTATACTTTTATACAGCTAGATCGTGGAAGTAAAGCTATGTTCGAAACGGTCCGTAAGTGGATGGGTGACCGCCAGTGGCATTTTCATCGGAGGGCACGTTAAGCCATGACGGAGGCCTTTAGGCGGCCTAAAAACTCCGTCACACAATACATTTACCAAAAACAAACCTTCAAGATTTCGTTGTCCTAACACATTTCAACTCTGTATTAGATAGGTCGATTTCAAGCGGCCCCGCCGCCCTAACCCCGTTCCCCTCGTTATTTTACTATCGCTTTCTTGTGCTTCTCATAGACTTCGTAACATTTAGAGCGTTCAATTGAAATATTTTTATTTTCTTCAACAAGTATTCCAAGTTTAATCAGAATTTAATCAGCTAATCAATTTGAAAAGCATTCGAGAAATAATGGTAATTACATGTTTTTTACCGACTTCAAAAGTTTTCGAGCAAAGATTTTCTCTATACCGTAGTAGGTTTGAAACTTCCATCGTTACAAGCTTGAAGACCCACACCACAACCCCAGATTCAGAATCTTTCAACGAGTAACAATCTCATACAATATTCAACTTTGTTACAACTTTCCCTAACAGTTGTTAAAAATTTACAAGAAAAAGTTGCTAATTAAGTAGTTCCTTCACAGGGCCACACAGCCATTTCTGACAAAACTTTTATCTTCTTGAAGGGCTCGTGGTAGCTTGCTGTTCTTGATAGATCATCGAAATAAAGCAACGTTCTATAATAATATGGATGGGTGACCGCCAATGGCATTACTATTTGAGGGGCAACCGAGGCTGTAAGCCTGCCTAAAAACTCCGCTACAAAGACTTGACCACTAGCTCATGCGAACTTATTTACTACTAGCTGGTACCCGCAACTTCGTCAGCAAAATAACATACTTAATAAAAACAGAACTGAAAACTGCTGTTCAGAAGCCATCTCGACCTCAGCCATAGGACAGCAACGCCATCTAGTGGCCTTCAACTGGAACTTCACTTTAAGTCCCCATACAAAATTTCAACCCTTATTTCACGCCCTTTGAAAAAAAAAAAGTAGCCTATGTCCGTCCCTGGGACATAATCTTTATCCATGTCATATTTCAGCATCATCTGTTCAGTGGTTTAGGCGTGAAAAGGTAACAAACAGACAGACAGACAGACACATTTTACTACATAATAGATGGCGCCACAGGAAAAATTTTATCGCGCTATCGTTGCGTTTTGGGGAACGTAACATATAAACTCGCCAATCCTCTACTTTTCAGCTTTATAATATTAGTATGGATACAGGCTGTTAATAAAAATTAAATACTTAAGTAAATAGCCACGGATTTAGAGATTAGTATATATGTCTGTGTAAATAGCCAAAACACAGGATTGCTGTGTAAACGCGACTCGGAAACTTTGCAGCTTCATTTGCGAGTAAATTCGATTCTTTTATCTTAAAAGACGCTCCCTAGTCGAGCACTTTACATCTCTTTGCTAAAGAGATGAGTTTCTGGTACGCTCAGCTGCAGAAATTCATGGCTCAACATTTAACAAAGTTAGAAGCATTTAGTGAAGGACTTTTAAGGCCGGCTGAAGACTTCATGTCTCTCAGACATGACAAAATGTACAGTCAGCCTAGAGAATGACGTACCGTTTGTCAAACATTTGTAACGGAAATTGAACTAGCGATCTTCAATCACTGCGCCACAAAGGTATACACACATTACATGACATAGGTACATCTTATTGCAAAATTTTGAGAAAATCAAAATAACTGTTTGTAAAAATCTTGCCATAACCTACTCGTATACTAACAACTCCTCTATGGTACAACATCGACAAATCCCAGAAAACAGTTATCGTTGTTTCGCACCAGCGACCCAGACCTGGCTGGCTAGCGTCCAAGCCAAGTGACGACGGAGACCAGCCACAAAATACCTGACTTTTCCGTCCAACTTTCATATTGGCAAAACATTTTAAAGGTATTTTGTAAAAACGTATACAGGTTCACGACTGTATCCCCAAGGTGCGGTATACATTCTCTCAGACCTTTTTATGTCACTTATTCAAGATCCTTTGCAGATGTCTAAGGGGATAGTCAGAGGCAAGTCCAAACACATATTTTGTTAGCGTTAAAAAAAAAGTAAGTACCTAAGTTCGTATGAGTCAGTGGCCAACTCTAGTGAAGGAGTTTTTAGGCCGCCTTATGGCCTCCGTCATGGCTTAATAACTGACAATTTAACTTGCTTCCGAAGGACGGTAGCGCTCAGTTGAAAACGCCACTGGCGGTCACCCATCCACATACAGACCGTTTCGAACGGTGCATAACGACTAGGTAAGCAAATACGTCGACCACGAGCGCTTCCGCATTTAAGCTAACAGGACTAGCTAGCTTCTCGACCCTGACTTCGCCGGCGACTGGCGCTGTTCCAAGCCGCGAGAGGCTGATGACGAAGAGTCCTCGTTATCCAATAACAGTTGACACTTGGTAGACCACGAACCATAGATCTATGAAGCTTTAGAGGTTATGTACTTTTATGTTTTTTTTTCTGAGTATACACTTTTATTTTGGATCAAATAAAAAAAGCTAGGCTCCAAACATTCAAAGTATTTGTGGACTAGTCTAAAATAACGAGATGGGAAGATGATCTACCAAAGGGGTGGAGAAGATCAGCTCGAAACAGAGAGGAGTGGAAAAAATTAGGGGAGGCCTATGTCGAAAGACAACCTGACCAACAAACCGGTTGCTGAAGATTGTGATTTATTTATTTATTTTGTAAACTAGATTTAAATTAGATAAAGTTAAATTATGTAAGATGGTCAGCGAATAAAGGCTTTTTTACTTTACTAAAATCACTAAAAGCAGAAGCGGTCCTGCACCTTACTAAGGTCGTAGATTCAAATTCAGTCGTGCACCACGAGTAATCCTGTCTTAAACCTTAGGTAAATTAAGTCCTTTCACCACACTAGAGAACAAGAGACAAGACAAGCAGAAGGCTTCATACCAATCCGGACCATTAAGTTGGCTTTCCCGAAAGTAAAATTTCCATTAATTTGGATTCTCAATTCATATTTGATGCCTGTGTATAACAAAAAGAGCCACGGTTAAATTACGCAATTGATTTAAAAGTACCTAGGTACTTACTTAATGTTTGGAATTTACAAAGTGTACTAAAACAACTTTTAATCGAATTTTAGGAAAAAACTAGGACCTAAGAATTCTAGGACATCTCTAGACATATCCTTATTCTCTGGAGAAACTTGACGCGACAACTTTACTGTGCAATTAAGATGGTTTTGGAACTGCACTACATACAATTCACTTAAAAGCGAATTTTAATGCATATTGAGCTTTATAGTCTTAGTGACAGGGTTCAACTGGACATTTATTAGTATCCCAGAAGGATCTGAGCAATAATAATTTGGTTTTGGCAACAAGAGTTCAATTAAGAGTTAAGAGTTCAGTCGAATAGATTCAATTACTTAATTAATTAATTTCGCAAATATTCTTGTTCAGTACCTAAGTAGGCCTAAGTCAAAGTCAAAGTCAAAGTCACAAAGCATTTATTCAGTAGGACCGCTGGGATCACTTTGAAACGTCTTAAAACTAGGTGATTCTACTCCTGTTCCTTCGCGACCAATACCGTGAAGAACCAGGGCAACACACGGTTTGGGGCCTAGCTTTTTTTAGGTTATCCATATATGTTATATGGATATGTTTGTGAAAGGAGTGAGTTCTGATATGAGGGGTGATAGAGGGAAATGGAAGAGAGAAACATGTTGTGCCGACCCTACTTAAGTGGGAAGGGCAGGAAGAAGATTCTTGTTCAGTACCTATGTAACAATTTAAAGGCTCAAACTGCCTTTTTTTTGCCTGTGTGAGTCTCGAGGTCAAGAGCCGACCCATTCATCAATAAAAAAAAAACGACTGCATTTAATTATTCTTATATAAGTACATAGAAAGTACCTATATAAAATGTTCTTTTATCAGTATATATTAAGGTCGTGGGTTCGAATCCCGGCCGTGCATCAATGAATTTTTCGTTTCGAAAAATGTATAAGCGCTTTAACACGAGCACGAACGGTGAAGGAAAACATCGTGAGGAAACCCGCAGCTTAGTCAGCTCCACACGTATTGACGTTGTCTTTCCTGTGGGCGGCTCATTAAGCTGAGAAGATGGTTTAGGTCCTGGGCAAGCCTATTCCATCTCAAACAATATCCCAGGCACTACAGCGTCCCGTTAAGTGTATGCATAGGTTGCCTCCTGCCTGACGCTGTATAAATCATCTAATATACGAGTAGATGGGCTAAGTTATTATGCGGTAACAAACATAAATGCGACAAAATTGAAAACCTATTTTTGAAGTCTCTATAAATATTGGCACGGTCGGGAGTCGAACCCCCAATTAATCAAATCCGTACATTTATCAAAAGTCTAGTCTAAGCCGACGTAGGTGCCAAAAACTAATAAGTTGATTAGTAAGTAATTATTAATTGACCTCCTTGGATTTTGATGGTCTGGTGTATAGGGAGTCGTGATTGCTGTGACCTTTGCCTTTTAGTAACAAACTTGTAAAAACAGCCACCTTGAAATTACCTACGTCTTTATGTGGTAAGGTCAGCTATAAAATAGTATGAACATTTGATGTCATCGGATCTACGTCGATCAGTGCTAGAATTTTTTGAAATTTTCGTGTTTTCACATCGGAAGTAGTAGGTACCTGTACCTACCTATATAAAGAAAATAAAATTAGATTAAGCTATTTTCAGATTTAGTACGATCATCCTTTAAATTACCTCATACAATATCCAAAGTAGTTTCTATTAAGTAAGTATATTATTTTTAGCCCACACTGGGTATAGGCCGCCCTTTGTTTGTGTCATCCTGTGCTAAACCTATTATCTTTGTTTTAGCTATGGCTGTCAAAAAACGGGAGTATTCCCGATGTCCCCACTGAGTTGGGCCCACTGGTGGGCCCAGCTAAATATTTGTCTCGGGTCTGGGTGTTTCTATGTATAATATGTATGTATAATTTAAAAACAAAATGTATATAAGTAGTATATTAGTCATCCAGTACTTACTCTGGGGCTAAATGATGCTGTGCGAAAAGTCCAGCATTATTTATTTATGTATTTATTTATTACCTCTTACTATTTGAGTCCCCACTGACAATGCTGGTGGGTACAATGGGAATACTCCAAAAAAACGGTGACCGCTTTTCGAAAACTATCGAGGCCCTGGTCACGTCCGGCCCTTGGCCCCAAAGCAGCATCCCAAAACACAGCCAAATCCAAAAGGATTTTCCAAAAAATCATTATATCTGGAGAAAACCGACCTCGCACAGCTGGTCGAGCGTATGTAGGTACTGGGCGCGTTTTTATACGTAGATTGCTGGATTTTGAGTTTTAATTGTTTTTTCTTTTATAAATGAAAAGATTAGGTAAGTATGGTCTTATTATGTTGTACTAGGAGCAACAAACTAGAAAATAAAATAAAATGACGTAGCTAAGTCATTTTTTTTTTTGCGTTTTTTTTTTGATAAATATGGTCTGATTGCAATCCCTCAGTTTTCAGTAGCAGTTTTTTTACACCCTGTTTAGCTTTTATTCTGATATGTTAAAAAAGCATATAGACAATATCCTTTTTTTACTGAAGTTGTATCTTTTAGTATTATCACTAGATTTCATTTATTGCAAAATATTTCATTGTTGTACAGCGTAAAACGTAAAAGTTGTGTAATGGGAAGGGAAGAAGGTCATGTAAGGAGAATGCTTGGTATGAATGTTGGTGGATTTATGAGTAGGTAGGCCAAAGAAAAGATGGATTGTGTGAAGGATGACATGAGTAAGAAATTAGTGTTGAGATGTCGGCTGATAGAGGAGAATGAAGAACACATGTTGTTCCGACCCCACATAATGCTGGACTTTTTCACACAGCATCATCTAGCCCCAAAGTAAGCAGAGCTTGTGTTATGGGTACTAGATGACTGATAAACTACTTTATATACTTTTTTGTTTGTAAATACATACAGATTATACATAGAAACACCCAAACCCGAGACAAATATCTGTAGGTCATACAAACATTTGTTCCGCGGCGGGGATCGAACCCGCAACCTTCGCCCACTGCGCCACAGAGGTCGTCTTTGAATCTATGAATTCCTTAACCTTTGAGAGCACATCCATACTATCCATACTTCCAAACTTAATATTATAAATGTGAAAGTAACTCTGTCTGTCTGTCTATCTGTCTGTCTGTCTGTCTGTTTGTTACGCTTTCACGCCCAAACCGCAGAACAGATTAAGCTGAAATTTGGCATAGTTAAAGGTTGTATCCCAGGGAAGGATGTCCTTGATGAGGCTACTTTTTATCCAGAAAAAATGAAAAAATCCCGAGGGACCGCGGGTCACACCGCGGGAGCTCAGATAGTAGGTACATATATCATCATCATTTGTATTTACGTCTATTTCAGACAGTTCAAGCAGTTTGATAGAAGTCATATATCGCGCAAATAAATCCGAAATATCGAATACGAATATCGCGCGCTTTATTTTATCAACCGACTTCAAAAAAGGAGGAGGTTCTCAATTCGTCTGTATGTTTTTTTTTTTTTTTTTTTTATCTTGTTACGCGATTGTTCCGCCCTTTGTTGACCGATTTGCAAAATTTTTTTTATGTTTGAAAGGGTATACTCCAGAGGTGGTCCCATATAAATTTTATTCCTGAGGGATTGATAGTTTCCCCGTAAAACTCTAAACACCTTCCCTCCTTGACGCCCTGAGTCACACCGCGTTTCGAGTCAAACATTGAAGTCGGTTTTCTTTTTAGTATTAAAAGGTAATCTTTTACTTATGAGGGTGTAAGGGGAGCCCCACCATCTCGCTCCCCAAGCCAACCTAACCTGCACGTGGTGCACCCTGCTAGACAACAAACTAGGCTCTGGCGACTCACCAAGACGCACTGGCCAGCGTGGTGTTTTAAGGCTAAAACCCCTCTCTAGCTTACTTTGGGGCTAGATGATGCTGTGTGGAAAGTCCAGCATTATTTATTTATTTTATTTATTTATTTATGATAGACTTATCTATAGCGCAAACAATCCTAAGATACCCTCAATGTTTGGTGAACTCTAGAAGGTAATTTAAACCCTTCAAGGGTCCCACTGTAAATCGCCACTATCTGCAGCCACTTAGTTAAGATACAATCTGAAGACAATACAGTCCCTAAATAATTTATTATATCTGCGCAAAAACGTTGCGGCTAAATACACACGGTTAGAAATACTGAAAAACAAAGAAAACTAAATAAAAATATAAAAGTACGTGAGTGTCGTGGAACACTCGGTTGGAACGAAGCAAAGAGTACTTTTCTATACTGGGAATATAATAAATTATTTGTCAATTAGGTATCCTAGAAACGCTTTTCCGTACTAACAATGTAACAATCTATGGACTGTGTCGCGGCTGCGCATTCCGCACTGTGACGATTTGACCTATGTATGTGTCGTGACGGTAAAATGGAACAATTTTTTTTCCAGCCTCAGTCTTTTTTTCTTTGATAGGTACCCTCCGAAAAGGAACTTCGTTCCAATAATAAATGAAAAATACATAAATGTATAAAAAGAGTGATGTTACCAAGGCGATACGCACAATTTGTAATCATACAGGGTGTAAAAAGACTGCTACCGAAAACTGAGAGATTGCAATCAGACCATGATTCTGAACATATTTATCGAAAAAACTCAAAAAATTTTTTGACTTAGCTACGTCATTTTTTTTATTTTTTTCTAGTTTTTTGCTACTAGTACAACATAATAAGTCCATACCTACCTAATCATTTCATTTATAAAAGAAAAAACAATTAAACCTCAAAATCCAGCAATCTACGTATAAAAACGCGCCCAGTACATACGCTCGACCAGCTGTGCGAGGTCGGTTTTCTCCGGATATAATGATTTTTCCGGAAAATCCTTTTGGATTTAGTTGTGTATTGGGATGAAGTACCTATCCCTTTCGGCTTCGGTAGACGTCTTTTTACACCCTGTATATAAGTTTGTATCTAACTTTTGTACAGATTCTCTGAGTCAGCATTTCTGGTATAATTATGATCGAGTGCAACCGGGTTGTAGGCTAGTTTATATCCATAAATAACAGAGGTTCCCAAAGTATCGATGTCATAGCCCATTTGGCTTGCAGTTTAACAGTTGGACAGTTTTGAGGGTAGTCCAATCGATAGTTTGGCACAGACTCAACGCTGCAGCTGGTCATTGGGTTAATATTTAAATTAGTTTACACTAATGAAGCAAGCAGGTTATTTGAATTTTTGAAGTTTAGAATTTAGAATAGTGTTAAGAGTTTTGTTTTGTCATGTTTTAGGTAATTTAGGATGGTACATCAAATAAAAAAAGTATGACCACAGGCATAGTAGATTAAAGGAGTAGGTACTCTAAATAATACTTATTTATTATAAGTACATCACCTTTTCGGGATAAAAGTAGCCCGTGTTTGTTATTCCAAACTATAAGTCTATATCTATCTCAGAAACTATATCTATCTGTGCCAAATTTCATTAAAATCCGTTCAGCTATTTCAGCGTGATCTACATATCAATATTTTATTATAAGTACTTAACATCATTTATTATTATTTTCTACCATTTAATATCACGCGTCGCTTCAACCAGACATTCTGAAAGAATTTAGATTTTTTTTTCTTCTTTCTTTTTTCAGGTCGAAGCGACGCGTGATCCGAGAGCTGGCACATTTTTAGCTCAAAGGATCAGCATTGCCATCCAGCGTGGTTGGTATTGCCGCTTCCAACTGACAGTGACCTGGATCAGTTGAGCTATCTATAGATCGTTTCTAACGATCCTTAACTTGACTTATCATGTTGTATTTTGTAAATATAAAAAAAATAATAAAAAAAAATTGGTTTATTTGCACATACTTGAGTTTAGGTACATTTTCTACATACGAACAATAAGTGACCATAAAATAAAGTTATTACAATATTATGATAGTAGTAGTAATATTTTTTTTTTTTTTATGGAAGAGGGGGCAAACGAGCATGTGGCACACCTGATGGTAAGTGATTACCACCGCCCACAGACAACTGCAGCATCAAGGAGCACTGCAGATGCGTTGCCGGCCTTTGAGGTAGGAATAGCAGTAATATGTAGTAGCTTAGTTTCTGTAAATAAACTATTTAGTTCAATAATAAAATAACTGTCTGTCCGTGTGTAGCAACTGCCGAGCAAACTAAGTAACGTTTGCCCTCGTCACGTGTCAGTAGACCGCAGCCTAGTCAGGATGTGCCCTAAAAATACCGCGCGCGAGATTAATTTACTTAGGGACGGGTAGTTTAAACTTTTTGTGCGTAGCTTTTGTTTATTTTGTAAAGTTATTTTTTTTCGTCAAGGGCGAAAGTGATGATAAATAAGTTATGTAGTGGATTGGATACTGAACTATCTTTAAATGCCTGAATATATTTAAATGTTTCTGACTAGTCTAGCCCGAAGACATTTATAAAAAAAATACTCGAAATATAAACTAAATTTAAATGTTTCTGACTAGTCTAGCCCGAAGACATTTATAAAAAAAATACTCGAAATATAAACTAAAAATTTGTCTATTGTGCTTAGGGATTAAGAAATCTATTTATCGTTTTTAACCTTTCTTTACTACTAATATAATCATAATAAAAGGAAATATAAGAATAGTGCACACCTTTTAATTGACGTTTATTTTATTTATTTATTTTTCATCATCATCATGTCAGCCATCTAGCGTCCACTGCTGAACATAGGCCTCCCCCATCGATTTCCACAGCGATCGATCTTGTGCAGCCTGCACCCAACGGCTCCCAGCAACCTTTACCAGATCGTCTTTCCATCTAGTGGGGGACCGCCCTCAACTGCGGTATTTTTTTGATTAGCTATAGCTAGTAGCTTATTTTACTTTTAAATATTTAATTCTGATTATTAAAAGAAATAATTTGGTTCCTTATTGTTTAAGTAACAGCTCACGAACTAACTATCAATTTTCGGGATGGTTCCGTCCGACATAACATTGAGAAGGGTCGTAGTTGGTTCCGTTTTGCACAAACACAATATAATAATGAAAACAATTGTATTTAAGGCTGCTCAATAGGTTAAGATAATGTTGTAAGAAAACATTATCCTCGTAGAAGCGCTCGTGGTCGTGCTTGCTTAGTCGTTCATGATAGATCGTCGAAGTTAAGCAACGTTCGAAACGGTCTGTAAGGGGATGGGTGACCGCCAGTGATATTTACATCTGAGCGCTTCCGTGCTTCGGATTGTCGGCCCCGGCTAAGCCATGATGGAGCCCTTAAGGCGGCCTAAGAACTCCGTCACCAGAGTTGGGCACTGACTCATACGAACTTGTTACACATGTTTGTTACTCTGACACACAAATATATGAATGTATTTGGATGAGAGGCACAGAGATAGATTAGTCTGAATTAGCACATCGGGTACTTTTAAATAATTACAGGAATTGTGAGACATTTTTTGAGATGGCTGGCCCAGCATCAGAACTATCCTCAACTGTCTACAGGAAAGACAACGTAAATACGCGTGGAGCTTATTAAGCTGCTGATTGACACCCTCTTCCTTCACCGTTAAGAGCTCGTGTCATATAAACGCATATGCAAAACGAAAAATCCACTGACGCACGATGCATGGCCAGGATTTGAACTCGCAACCTATAAACTTTGAACTCCTAGTGCTATGTCAATAAGACAAGACTATATACTAAGCACAATGGATCTTTAGCTCTCTGAAGTTAGGTGCAATAGACGATTGCGCAGGTTTGATAGAGTAAGATAGCACGATTTTAGGCGTCATCAAAAAAGGGTTCTGCGCAGCTACTTCAGAGAGCTAAAGAACGATTCTGCGTATTGCATCAACCTTTAAATTCGAATCAATAAGATAAGACATCCCACTGGGACAAAAGTATCTAAACAATATGTTCGTAGTAAACAACAAAAACATCACTTGAAACAAGAAAATGAGTGCAGCTTTATAAAACAAAACGTGTAAGTACTTAGAAACAGAAATGGTTGCAATACTCGGAACATTGAGAGAGCACGGACTTAACATTTCTAGAAGTACCATCCATGAAGTATCATCTGACGACCTTAGGCGTTGCAACGTCTTCTCTCCGGCCGGCGGGACGATCTCGACGGGTTCGAAAGAGAGTGGTGGGAGATCGCCAGAGATAAGAACGTGTGGATAATTTTGGGGAGATCTTTGCCCAGCAGTGGGACATGATAGGTTGATAAAAAAAACTTAGCTAATGCTATTCGAGATCATTTTGTACCTAACTATTCTAAGTTTCATCAAAATCGGCCCAGGATTGCTGCACTGGTAGGTAATTCTAATTTTGAGTATAATATTTGTTAAACATTTGACTTATCCAGTAATTTTACATCAATAGCAGTTTCAGTACAAATGTTATTATCAACCTCTCTGTTACAAACCTGTATAAAACTAAGATGCTGTGTTGAATCTTGACCTCTTTAGATTAACCAGCATAAAGAACTATTGTATACTGCTGGTGGTAGCTTGACAAGCTTAAAACTATGCTTTGTGATCCCAGCGGTCTACTTCCGCCCCCTTAGCATGGCCATTGTCTAGGTAGAATAGATAAAAATGACAGTAATGACACATTCTACCCGTTTTATCCACACCCTAATGTCATTACTGCTGCGTTGGTCGAATGGGGTTGTGCCTCGACTTTCAATCCGAAGGTCGTGGGCTCGAATCCCGGCCGTGCATCACTGGATTTTTCGTTTCGAAAAATTTATATGCGCTTTAGCACGAGCTCAAAACGGTGAAGGAAAACATCGTGAGGAAACCCGCAGCTTAGTCAGCTACACACGTATCGACGTTGTCTTTCCTGTGGGCCAGGCTGATTAAGCTGAGAGGATGGTTTAGGTGCTGGGCAAGCCTATTCCATCTCAAACAATGTCCCAGGCACTACAGCGTCCCGTTAAGTGTAGGCATAGGTTGCCTCCTGACGCTGTATAAATCATCTAATATAGATGTAAAGGCCTAAGTAATGTCATTACTGTCATTTTTACCTATTCTCCGGTACCTACCTAGACAATCGCTATGGTAAGTGTTGCATATCTGTCAATGTCACACACTGAGCCTTTTGTGTGGAATGTTTGACAGGGGCTAGGTTGTTCTAGAACATGGTAAAATAATAAAAGGATTTGCGTTATAAAATAAACTGGAGTATGAATTAATTACTACCATAAAACAAGAAATATAACAGTGGTAGTGATTCTTATGGGGGGTGGGTGCCTAGTATGAGTTTTTTACGCGTTCGGTATCGACGCCGTAAACGCAGAATTGTATGGGTAAATAATAGCGCCATCTTTTAGTATTCACTCAGAACTTATTATTTACAAAAACAAAAAGTATATTATGTAGTGTATCAGTCATCTAGTACCCATAACACAAGCTCCGCTTACTTTGGGGCTAGATGATGCTGTGTGAAAAAGTCCAGCATTATTTTAACTAATGAAAATCAGTACAAATCCACGATAACGGCGTCGATACCGAATGGTAAATAAAATTCATACATAGCACCCTGATATCTGAGCTACTGAATAAATGCTTCACTTCCACGATCTATCAAGAACCGACTAAGCAAGTCAAAGTGCTTAGTCGTTCTTGAAAGATCGTGCAACATCGGCCGTAAAGTGGATGGGTGACCGCTAGTGGTATAACACTGAGCGCTTCCGAGCTTCGGAGGGCACGTTAAATTGTCAGTCCGGACTATAAAGTCGTTAAGCCATGATGAAGGCCTTAAAATTCCGTCACCAGAGTTGGCTACTGACTCACACAAATTTACTTTTAGTGGAAATCCTAGGTCTCTGCGTAACCGGGAAAGAGGCGTGATTATGTATGTATGTATTATACAGGGTGTAAAAAGACGTCTACCGAAGCCGAAAAGGGTAGGTACAGCATCCCAACACACAACCAAATCCAAAAGGATTTTCCGAAAAAATCATTATATCCGGAGAAAACAGCGTTTGAAGATCACTGTTTGCGTATGTACTGGGCGCGTTTTTATACGTAGATTGCTGGATTTTGAGTTTTAATTGTTTTTTTCTTTTATAACTGAAATGATTAGGTAGGTATGGTCTTATTATGTTATACTAGTAGCAAAAAACTAGAAAATAAAATAAAATGACGTAGCTAAGTCAAAAAAATTTTTTGAGTTTTTTTTTCGATAAATATGTTCAGAATCATGGTCTGATTGCAATCCCTCAGTTTTCGGTAGCAGTCTTTTTACACCCTGTATAAAGCTTGTTAACTTCTCGCAAGAAAACGTTACAAACAGGACATATGGGACATATTTCGAAAATGAAGAAGATTCGTGGTAATCAAGTTGGCTGAGCTCGTCTGAGTTCCCTCGAGGACGAGGGTCGGAGTAATCTCAAAGATGGGATGTCAAATGTATCATTTGTATAGGAATTTCTTAAAATACTATAATCATTTCACCACGGAACGTATGCGTGACACTTCGAGATGATGTCAAAGTCAATCAAATAGTAATGTCCTACAGTATAATCGAGTCTATCAAAATCAATTTTTATTTCAACTCAATCGATTATAAGGTTCACCTAAACCAACGATTATTCTGAGCTTAGGCGTTCTTGATAGATGTTCTAAACGGTTAGTAGGATGGGTGACCGCCAGTGGCATTAACAACTGAGCGCTTCCGTTGTTCGGAAGATTGTCGGTTAGCATTTGACCTCACTCTGCCTGATGTTATAGTGAGGTCTAAGATGAAGCATGCTTAGAAGGAACCTATTTTTAACCGACTTCAAAAAAGGGAGGTTAATGTTCGGCAGTATGTTTTTTATGTATGTTTACCGATATTTCCATCTGCAGTGCTTCTTGATGCTGCAGTTGTCTGTGGGCGGTGGTAATCACTTACCATCAGGTGTGCCACTGGCTCGTTTGCCCCCTCTTCCATAAAAAAAAAATCCGCCAATTGTGGACCGATTTCTAAATTTTTTTTGTTTGAAAGTGTATACTCTCGAGGTGCCACCTTAATTTTATTTCTGAGGGATTGATAGTTTTCCCGTAAAACTCATCTCGATTTAAAGATCCCTATATTGTCTTGTCTGAAAATACAGATCCCGATGGGAGTTCCACAATGTAACTTTTTTGCTAAAAATAAATAGTTGTTTGCACGCTTCGGAGCTTCGCTTAGACAAGCGTGAAAGGATTGAGCGCTTCGTATTGCAAGCTCTTGAGTAAATGGTTACTGATTGCGAAGGAATGGATGGACAATTGAAACGAATCGTAGCTTTGTAAAGCTTTGTTAAGATCACCTAGGATACGGTGGGCGTGACTTTACGGACGCCATTTTTTTTTTTATTTTTTTATTAATATTAATTTTAAAGGATGTCGGTGATGAGCATGCAACCTGACCAGACACATCGAGTAGATGATGGCTTCTAAAAGTAGGTAATAAACGTGGGCATACGTAAAAATGAATTTAGACATGCCACTAACTACCCTCTTAGGCAGTTTTAATGGAATCCACAAAAGATAAGAGAAAGTCTACCGCGCCTTGGAGCATTGACTTCATTCATAAAATCATGCCTTTTAATTAGGGGGTTTTATAGTGTTAATCTGACTCGCCACGGATCGGCCATGGTCGTGTCGTGAGTCATATCTCGCAGAAATGCACCGCCGCCCGCCGCGCCGATTGCAACTTTTGAAATGCATTTCTTTTTTTTTTCATATAAATATCAACGGCGATAAAGCGATCCCCGTATTTTTATGAAACATCTGTAGTTCAAGTTTTCCAAGTATTTTTTAACTTATTTGAAAAGAGGGTAGTTTATTTTAATGACGTCATTGATCCGGACCGAGGAGCTTTATGTCGATTAGCGATTGTTTTTGCAGATCTCAATAATAATATTGACCTAGATTTTGAAGCGGTTTTCTATCTGCTTGAAGAGTTGTTTCTTGTTATCTATGTTTCTACAGCTCCTTTAAGCCGCGATGACACGATCAGAGTATACTCTGACAGAGTGGACTCTGAAGCCTGCTACGATGCTACTTGGATCGTGGCAACCCCAATCAGAGTGCACTCTGAACTTACTCTGATGGCGGCGGCTAATCAGAGCGTTCTAATAGGCATCAGAGTCCACTCTGTCAGAGTATACTCGGATAGTGTCAACGCGGCTTTATCATGGCGATTGTCTAGGTCCCGGAGAATAGATAAAAATGACAGTAATGACATTAGAGTATCCCCTAGACAATCACTATGCTAAGGGGGCAGGGTTTATGTAACGTAGCTATAGTACACGAAAGGAGCCGCTTTAAGTCGCACTTAAAATCCTTTCACCACACTGGTTCGAAAGAACTAGTGACACGATAAGAAGAAGAAGAATGTATTCGATTCGAAGAACTTCGTGTGTCGAAGGCCGGTTGGTCGTAATGTGTGTGTAGATGCAACATGCACGTTGTTTCTGTGTGCGTAAGCTCTGGGGCCGTATTCGCGTCCTTATTTTCGTTCGTTTGATGAATATTCGGATGTTTCTTACTACGATTTCCGACTTGGAGGGCAAATTTTTCGGTTTGGAATATTTGGTCCTAGGTTAGGACCATGTTTTATCGTTGATCTTGTCGACTGGATACAATGTAGCTCGTAGTAAGAAGCATCCGAATATTCATCGAACGTATGAAAAACGAACGCGAATAACCCCCCTGGAACGCTTAGCACAAGCAACAAATCTACACACAATGAAGACTAATTATACTCGTACTATTAAAACTCCACATTAACTGAATCTAATCCTCAAATGATTATTTGAGTGCAAATTAAAAATCAATTCAAAATGTCCACTAGTTTTGCCCATGGGTGGGCTAATAAGGCTTTACTTTTAATAGGATAAATAAAAGTACAAGTGGTTGTATGTTACACCGATCTGAACATAAAAATATCACACGAGTTTGAGAATACATTTCACTTCTTCTTTGACGTGTCACTAGATCTTTAAAACCTATGTGGTGAGAGGATTTTATGTGTACTTACCTCAAAAAGGCTCCTCTCGTACATCTGACTGACACATGTTTTCGAACTTTGTAGGTTCTACGACATGCCGGTTTCCTCACGATGTTTTCCTTCACCGTTTGAGAGTAGGTACTGCTGGCATATTGCACATTTTTTTTCTCTGTTATTTATGGATTTCTTGAGTTCAGAATTCTTCAGTTTTATGAGATAACTTTTGAGTGTAGTTTGAGAACCTTTCTAAAAATTACCAAGACTCAAAGCTCAAACAGAAATTAGTAATTGATTCAATCAAGTTTTTGACTTACCAACTTGTTCAATGGTAATTTAATGTGCGCCACCTAATATCGATATAAATATTCTATTAATACCATGGCTATGTGTCCACTTTTAGTGCGCGCAAACAGAACTAGATGTCGCTGCTAAAGGTGGCGGATTCCTAGATCGCGCTATCGTTGCGTTTTGTGATTTTAGAGAGTATCGATGGAGTATTGTTTGAATATATGTAATTCACTAGACCTCACCTCTTAGCTAGTTCAAAGTTAGACACAACTTGAGTAAGTAATACTCTGTGTCTGTGAGTAGTATAATAACAAGCACAAATTTCCCTAAAGTTGAAAGCTTCGTCGGTATTTGTCCATGAGCTTTTTAAAAATCATCATAGTTACATTTCCGTGTAACAGTGTCCAGCCATAATGTCCCCATTAAACTGAGAACAAATCGACCGTCACGTAACCCTTAACCATTTACTTTAACTGCTAATAAACTTTATAATATAACAGGTTAATAGAAACTTCGTTAAACTATTGGAAACTAAAATTATTTAAATAGTAGTTTGATAACGGGTGGTCTAAAGGATGTGATTGGGATAGGCGGAGTGGGATGCTTTGATGGGTAGCCGGTTCGAGTCTCGGCTGCGAATAGATAACATCGTAAGGAAACAGTATTAGTAAGACTGGCATACCATTATTGCCTCTTGCTTTCTCTAACGCAACGGAGCAAGAGCTAATATTCTGTGGCAAGAGGCAAAAATGGTATGCCGGAATGGTATCGTATAAACGACGTCTAATTTACTTTATTCCAAATAGCTGCGCTCCCGCGGTGTTACCCGCGGATTTTTTTTTATTTTTTTCGGCTTAAAAAGTAGCCTATGTCCTTCCCTGGGATACAACCTTTAACTATGCCAAGTTTCCGCTTAATCTGTTCAGCGGTTTGGGCGTGAAAGCGTAACAAACAGACAGACAGACAGACAGAGTTACTTTCACATTTATAATATTAGTAAGGATAAGGATAGTATCTGTAGTAGTAGCTCAGTTGAGCTATCTATAGATCGTTTCTAACGATCCTCCAGGTCACTGTCAGTCGGAAGCGTGCCCAAAACACTGGCGGCATTACCACGCTGGATGGCAATGCTGATCCTCTGAGCCAAAAATGTGCCAGCTCTCTGATCATGCGTCGCTTCGACCAGACGCCCTAATAAGTAAATTGACGTGCTTAAGTAAATAATACCACCTAATACGAGCGGTCGAGCACCTACATAGATATTTTTGATTTTATTGATATTACCCTCAGTTAAAACCAAAATATTCTGTTTATATTTGTATCAGACAAAACTGCGAAGCGCAGTTCAGCGAATCTGTTTTTAAATGCTGATGTAACAAAAGTTGAATTCCACAAATTCCCAGATTTCCTCTCAAATAGTGTTGGATTGCTATTAAAGCTGAAATTGTCCATTTTGTGGTTTTCGAGACCATTTTCATTAAAATACTTGCTTCAAGCTGATTTATTGGGAGTGGAAGATTGTAGATACTATTGTTTACTTTAAAAAATGATAACTGTAGACTTTACACTCATCAGTAATGTCGTCCAAAGTTACTTTAAGCACTTAAAGCGCCGTCTACATACGAGTATAAAGCTATATGCACATATTAGTCTACATAACAGGCTAAGAGATTGGACTCACTGCGAGCAGGCGCGGGCGCGAAGTAACAAACGTTCCTGTCCTTGCGTTCTGGCCACACTACGTAGGGCCATTCTGTATTCTGTGGTAGGGCGGAAGCCTAGCGTTTCATATGTTTGACACTTCGCGCCCGCACCCGCTCGCAGTGTGGACGACCACTAAGGTTCAAAGCCTCTAAGGTAAGACTGGGGACGAATCCAATTCCCTTTCCTAAATGGCCACTCATACCTTAATCATAGGATTATGGTACAGCTTTGATGAATCTCTCCAAAGGTGGGTTTAAGTTTGTAGCGAGTATAAAGACGATTTTACCTACTTTAGTGACAACATTCTTGTAATTCAAAGTAGAGGAATCAAAATAGCATAAAGTTTTGATTGGTGATACTTTAAGAAATGTTTTTTTTTAATACGGTCTTTAAAACGTATCTTCAAATACACACATGACACCTATACCAGGTATAACTCGACACATAAAACGAAAAAAGTACGTGAGTGTCGTGGAACCTTCGTGGAACACTCGGTTGGAACGAAGTTTCAACTTTGACATTTGGCATTTGTCAAAAAATTATTTAATAATCTTAGAAACACTCTTCGGTACTAACAATGTAACAATCTATGGACTGTTTTGCGACTGCGCACTTCGCACTGTGACGTTTTGACCTATGTATGTGTCGTGACGGTAAAATAAAAAAAAACAATTTCGTTCTAAAAACACCTACGTTCATACAAATGTCTGCCTAAGGTTTCGAATCCACTACAGACTACAGAATGCAAAATTATTGAACCGAACTAATTTTTCTTCATCGCATCCTTTTGAAATCTAGCACCTTCATTTTCTCAAGAAACCGCTTTAGAAGTACTTACGAGTAATTTCCTGGCTATTATAGGGTGACTAGTCAAAAACCTATGACCTCGGCTATTCAGAAAATGAACCAGAAACGACCGCACACGAAGAAAGCCGAAGATGCCAGAACGGGGATGAAATAATATTGCCAAGTGAAATAGCCATTCATTCCTTCTCTTTTTTTGTGCCTCTGTGGCACAGTGGGTGAAAGCCCGCTTGGGACGCAGAAGGTTGCGGGTTCGATCACCGCCGCGGGATAAATGTTTGTATGATCTGCAAATATTTATTTCGAGTCTGAGTGTTTCTATGTATATTATGTATGTATTTACAAACAAAAAGTATATAAGTAGTATATCAGTTATCTGGTTCCCATACTACAAGCTTTGCTTAGTTTGGGGCTAGATGATGCTGTGTGAAAAAGTCCAGCATTATTTATTTATTTATTTTATTTTATTTATTCATTCGAACCATAGATTAAGCATGGTACCTTTTTGGTACAAGATTCGAACGGTAAGCTGACATATCCCTAAACTGTGACTTTGACACGATCCTGGCATGTCAGTTGGGTGTCCTGAAGTTTTTGTCACTCCAACAATTCCGAGAATTGTAAGAAAAATCTTTTACGTTTTAAAAAAAGATATCTTCATTCAATGGCCACTAGCTACTGTATAACGTTTTAATAAAGATCTGATCATGATGGCTACTAGCTACGTGCTAGTCCAGCTACTCGGCCCAGTAACTACTAAAAAGTTTATGCACAGCGCACTATGCACAGTTGTAAAGTTTAAGCCACTTCAAGTTAGATTGTCTGTAGATAGATCCATTAGGCAGGTGGCTAAGTATCTTGTTTTAGTTACAATCTAATGAAGATATTTTAAAACTGTTTTTTCTCTTTTTAAAAACAAAATGAGGAAAACATTTGACAAAGCCAAAAAAAAAACCTTTAATTATACGAGTATTTAGTCATCCTTATGAAAAAGCGTTTTTATGATATACTAAATCTTACGATTTCTTTTGGTACCTAGTCCTTCGTTACCTTGCGTTCCTTATTGAAAATAGCACTTGATTCTTTGACAAATGTAATTTTCTAGGCTGAGGTACCTTAATTTTTTCCAAACTCCGAGTATTTATCATCTCCCGGACCTTATCCCACGCTGAGTGGGGTCGGCACAACATGTCTTCTTCTTCCACTCACTCCTATCACTTGTCAACTGAGCATCCACTCCTTTTACATTCATATCATCTCTCACACAATCCAACCACTTCTTCTTTGGCCTTCCTCTTCTTGCATATCCAGCCACACTCATATTCATAGCTCTTTGGTAACAAACTCCGAGTGAATAGTGTATAATGTATGAATAGTGTATTAGTGTATTCTTATGAATAGTGTTTTTCCTTCAAAAGAAACCTAGTTTCCTAAGAACAATAACGTGATAATACTATAATATAAAAATAAATTCCTAGCAGATATAAATTTGTCTCACTCTGTAGTACGTACGAGTAGGTACCTACTTAATAAATCACCCTGTAGGTACCTACGTATACCTACTATACTAGTATAAGAATCAGCCTGTAGCCAAAAATAATAATCTTTTTGCTTCCCTAGTCGGGTTCAAGGGACACAATACCGATTGGAAAATATATGAAAAAATATGTAACTGGGATGCAGTGCAGCCCACATGCAAATCACGCAGGTCAGCCCACTGGGATTCTAGATCGAGCGATGCGGCTAGCCGACTCGTTAGGTAGGACTTAAGAAAAGTAGCAAATGGTGAAGCTTATTCTTTACTAGCTGCCGCTCCAGGCTTCGTTTACATGTGTCCGGCATTTAAATACAAACTTCATTTCAAAATCTGTCAAATTTTTAAAGCGAGATAAGCCTACTCACTCTAGTAATCAATATTATTGAACCACTTTGACCTTTCTAACAACATACATTAACATTAATTTTTCGAAGTCGGTTAGTTAGAAACCGTGTAGAATCGTAAAATTCTAGCTATTGTGTAATAGTGTTATTTGCAACTGAAACAGGAGAGCAAGCCTATCGACGATAACCCATCGCTTCTCAATAAAATACGACCACTATACCTTCTATGTGCTTCTATACGTTAATACATATACCACTGGGTGTCACACGACTACTCTCGAAAATCAATTATAAGAAGCTGGCCTGTTACCCGGTCCGAGTAATTTCACTTTTCCTTTTAAAAGTGAAATCCCTCGGACCGTTAAAAGATAGGCTACCTACCTAGCTACCTACTATACTTTACCAGGATAAAAAGTAGCCTATTTAAGTAGGTAAGTAGTTTAGTTTAAGTAGCCTTGGTTCCATTACGCGTGACCGTAAGTAGGTAATGTTTTTTGACACCAAGTACATCTTTAAACTCATGATATATTTTGAATTAGCTATCCCAGGACTCCTTGGGATAGCTAATATTGATCTTGGTTGGAACATATGTGTTGGGAACAAAAAAATTTGTCCTTGAAGTGAAAAATCGCAACATCGGTCAATTGAGTTTTAAATAGCTCAATCTATGGTGGTATTTTTGTCTAAACTCGAACAATCGTTTTACACGAGATAAGGCTCCAGTGGTTAATATTTCGCAACTAATCTTTTACACCCTGTATAGTACAACACAATGGCCAGGTGCTTTTAGCGTTGGTAATTACTATCGGTATCAGAAACAATCACCATTACCTTAGAAGCCTTCGCTAAGGGAATCACAACCTTATTGCTTCGACTTAAGGTTTAATTAAGTTTGTTGTTTTCACTACCTACCTACATAGATGAATTACAACCTATCTATATTATAGCTCATTCTGAAAATATTTATAAAGTAAAAGTGTAAAATAAAATAAGTTTTTTTAATGAAACTCAAGTGGCATGTATGCCGCATGCCGGACGAACTGTGGGCCAAAACAAATAACCACTGAGACAGTGACTGACTTAGAGCCCTGAGACAGTGAGACGGCGCAAGCGATGGCGCGACGAGCTGGACACCTTCAGCGACTATCAGTGGCAGGCAATGGCGTTAGACCGGAAAGCTTGGAAAACTCAAGGGGAGGCCTTTGCCCAGTGGGATAGTGGGGGCTAAAAACAACAACAACAACAATGAAAATGTATATTCAAATAAGTACCAAATATTATTAAAGGAAAGCTATTCGTTTTCTTTTCAAACACAAAATCAACGTCGCTTCGGGATATAAAGGTACAAGTTGCAGGTTCTAATTCCGGCGCAATTTTTCATTAATATTAAGATCCTGTTTTTTTTTAATAGAATCATTCAGTATCACTGCCTGATGGTATATCAGAATCTTCGACAACTGGAGCAGTAACCGAAAGTAACAGGTGATCCAAATTATCATCAATTTCCTTTTCTAAATTAATCATTTTCTTCTCCTCTGCTACCATCTTGAGGGTGTAACTTTCTAGAAAGTTCGATGCGCTCATCACCAAGTCGTTGAAGCAGGATTTCGTCACCTTCTCGCCCTGCCCTGTATTTATCTTCCTCAATTCCTCTTGACCCCAGTTCCACTTCATCAGATTGAAAAGTACCGTCGCTGGATTGGTTTCCTCCACGTATTTGGGGTGCCGAAGCAAAGTATGTCCTCTGGCTTTAAGAATACAGTCCACTTTGTACAAAGGTGTCTCCAAATCTGTGTACTGTTCAGCTAAGTTGTACAATTCGTATTTGGTCAAATGCTCATGGTAAGTTATATTGTAATGGTCCAACCATTTTATAATTTCTTGCTTGGTGGAGTATAACGTTGGTGTTTCTATTAACACGGCGTTGTGGTGATCGATATTTCTTATGACAATTACGTTTGGTTCAGTCAAGCTTGGGCACAACTCAGTGGTGAGCCAGTTTTCGAAGGTAGAGGCATTAAATTCGTCTATCTCTTTCATACAAGTGACAGTTTTCACTCCTACTGCGTATATCACCCTTTGTTGCCAAATGTCGGTCTCTCTCGCTAGATCATTGCTTTCTTCTATATTCATAAAGAAATCCTGGTTATACGCCATTTCATCGACGAAGATAACAGCATCATACCTCGCTATCCTGCTTTGTTTGATCTTAGTAAGATATTCAAATCTTTCAAATCTGACCACCGGGTTCTCGATTATAAGAATTTTGTTAACACCAACCTGTTTCCATATAAAATCGAATTTAACTAGTAGTCTTTTAAAATCACCGATGTTCATGTGATCGAAGCCATGTTTCACAAGTCGTTCAAACAGTTCGTTTGCAGTTGGTATGGCACTTACATTGATGCTACCGCGTTTGAAGCGGGAAAACCGGCACAGTGCTTCATAAATCACGGATCGGGTAACCTCCTCCGAGTTCAGTTTTATTCGTCCCTGGCATTGCAGCTTGTTCAACGTTTCACTATGTAAACCAGTCAGATCCTGAGCTTTGTCAATAGGAGTCGGGTAATCGGGGAATTTTAAAAGCTTACGGTAGATGCGACGAAGTATTCGATCCTTTTTGTTCGGCATTTTACTCACTATTCAAATACGTGACGCACTCACAAACGTTCAAGTCGGACTGATTCGCGTGAGAAAGAAAACGTAGATTAATGATGCCGCGAGTGCGACAGAGACAGATGATCTTGTGGACTCGCTTGGCCATGCGATGACGCATAGCAACTGGTAGGTTTCGCGTGTGATTTGATCTGGCTGCTCGTACGCTAAGTTAGTGTGCAGCAGGAACAAGTTTACCTCGACAATTTTATTTTCAGTTGGTTTTTTACTCACTATTGCAAAATAGTCTGCTTAAGTTTGTTTTAATTACATACTTAATATACTTATTTATTTTGTGAAACATAATGTAAGTATGTACCTACTTACAAAAATATTTTGATATACCTATCTATGAAAAATGAATCTTAATAAAAAAAAAATCAATGTTACCTAAACCTAAAAAAAATATTATATTAAGTAGGTAACTTATTTTTGTAATTTTGTTTTAATAGATTAATTGCTACTTATTTATACTTGAGAGAAATAGACGAATATTTTTTAATTTACCTACTATATTTTATTTATTTTATTTTTAACTTCACCTGACTAATTAACCTTAATAACTGTTAGTCTAATCAAATGTGAACAATCTATTTTTAGATACCTACCATTCAATAGCAGATAACGCGGGCACCAGTCAGACTACCACTCCATTCTCGCACCCTAAATTAGCGGTCATTCATTCCTATCTCCGCAGCAGTGTAAGAAAGAGACAGTATAGCGCGGGCGACAGAGAGCGCACTATGCGAGACGCGCGACGATGCCAGCTCGCTCTAGGTTGCTAGTCGCTCACTCAGTCGGTGTTTGTGCTTCGGGAGTGTGTCTCATTGAAACTTGTAATGATATTTTTTGTATTCAAATCTTTAGTGTATGTTATGAAGTAAAACTTGGCGCTGTTACGTGTATTTTTCTAAAGAAAGGTAAACTATTTACAGTCAGCAACAAAAGTCGATTAACATAGGGCTGCTTATTACAAACACGTAAAACCTTAGTTGAACCCCATGTTGACACCATGTCAAAACAAAACTGTTACCACAAAAAAGCGTTCTATGTACGAGTATTTAAAGATCGTTTTTCTAGGGACAGTTTTTAGTTAGACTTGGTCTAAACTCTGCTCATTTTCTTGTAATAAGCTTTAAGTTTCACAAATCTGAATATTTCCGAAATCCGTAACATCATTACCAATATTTTCACTAATATTTGAAGTTAAAGCCTTGGTTCATAATAATTTCCCAATAAAAGTTTATTATTTCTTGGTTATCGAAAACAAAAGCTATTTTTAAAAGTCCAACTGTTAATCGACTTTCGTTGCTGACTGTACTTACTTAAGTAGGTACACTTCGCCCAACGGATCTAGGCATTCGTGAAGTTAGCCGTTTGTCTGCGCAGTGAACACTTTTTCATACAAAATTGTGTTCTGCGCAGACAAACGGCTAACTTCACGAATGCCTAGATCTGTTGGGCGCACTGTAATTAGTTACTTTACTTACTTAAAATAAGATACCTATACCTACCTAGACCTACCTATAGTCAAGTTACAAAAATCTTGTATATTTACTTACCTAAGTACCTACAGTTAGCTTCATAGTTTTTTTTTTTTTTTTTTTATAATGAATGGGTCGGCTCTTGACCTCAAACTTACACAGGTAAGAGTGAGGTCTACGATGGAGCGAGCTTACCCAGAAGGTGCCTATTATTTACTTCTGATTGTATTTTTTTCATAACTTTTATTAACATTTATCACAGAATACAGATGCATTTATGTCAGTCAGGTGGTATCCTACATATTTTTGTCAAATGTGCGACTGCACTGCGAGCACCGGTGGTCTAGTGGTAGTGGCCCCGCCTTCCGATCGTAAAGTCGAGGGTTAAACTAAAATCTAGGTTTTTTTTATTTTCCAGCAACATTAGACTCTTTTGAAATGTGTTTGTTTATTATCAGATAGAGCACCCAAAAATTCAAAAAATTTACCTTATACTCTGTCATAAGTATTTATGTTATGAACCAATTCAAAAAATTGTTTATAATAATTTTACTTGATATTTGATCTCATTTAAATAGGACGAAATATACCTACACCTTCTAACAGCGAAAAACTGAAGATGAATAGAGTTACTTTCTTTAATGGTCACATTATTTTTATTTATCTTTTTAGAAAAATAATTTAATGAGTATGAATGTGGATGGATGTACCGGTAGGGGTAGGCATAAGAAACGATGGATGGACTGTGTGAATGCGGATATGTTTGTGAAAGGAGTGAGTTCTGATATGACGGGTGATAGAGGGAAATGGAAGAGAGAAACATGTTGTGCCGACCCCACTTAAATGGGATAAGGGCATGAAGAAGAAGATTTTTGTCGATAATCTAAGTACCTACATCTATCTATTACATGATGCACTAATGAAATTATTTGATTTTTCTACAGGAAAAATGGAGGCTGCGGAAGACTTGGACGTTGTCATGAAAGTGGAAGTAGAAGAACATAATTTTGCTCAATCGGAAGTACTTTTGCCACACATCAAAACACAAGATGGTACAGCTAGTAAAATAGAAGAATATAAAAAATCTTTAGAAAAAAAATTGGATGAAAAGGTCCAAAATGTCCGTGAAGAGCTGATAATAGCAAACAATATCTTGCAAGGATGTAAGAAAAAAGCGCGAAACTTTGCTCCAATCGCAGAACTTATTATGTACACCAAGATACCAATCTCAGATTTAAAAAAGACCCTGAAAGATGTTGCTGTCAATAAATCAATTAAAGAAGTTTTAGCATATACACGAAAAATACCGTCATCTGTATTATTCATATACGATGACATACGAGATTTTTTTATCGATTACTACGTTACAAAGAGAATAATGCCATCAGTTACAAACCTAATGGAACACTTGCGCCAGAAGAGTGATGAAGCAAAAACTATCTTCTACAAAAATGCTGATATAATCACGCTGGTTAAAAATAAACTCGTAAAATACAACTTTCTACCGAAACTGAACAGTTATATACTTACAGAAAACCCTGAATTCACGTATCAACGTCACCTTTACATAAGAAGAGTTAGGCAATACAGATTATCCAAGAGCTTCGTCTACGTAGCAATACTGAAGATTCCTAAATCATCTGGTATTAACTGTCTTCTCCTAGCTGTGACATCCAAAAATGGTTTGATATCGAGGTCTGATTACATACACTTCAATCATAATGACGACGAAAGCGGGAACAATGAGGTGAAGCTATGGATGAGGAATGAACTCGTAAGAAACATTTCCACCGACTCCGTTGTTCTTTTGATGCATTCCAAATTAGAAGAAAAAACCCCAACTCCTGATAGCACTAAGGCGGAAATGATTCAATGGCTATCAGACCGCTTTGTGCCACACGATGAGACCAGCCACAAGTCCCAACTATACAACCTCATCAAACTAACAAAGAGGAACGTCAAAGAACCAGGGTTCTACGAGGAGGTCTTCGCCAGCTCTGGCATCAAAGTCCTGATATGCCCTCTAGAATATCAGAATCTGAACTTTTTTAACAAGGTCTTGAATCATGCGCTTGAATCTCAGCAGATTATTGGACATCTGGTGATGAGGATAGCTCTGACAGAGTGGAGGATGATGGAGAGAGAGCTGATTGAAGAAGAGAAGAAGATGTTAGAAGAGGATCAGGAAATGGATAAGGTTATAGAAAACCTCTTCCAGATGGCGAAGAACGGTGATCTGAAGGAAGAGGACTTTCCTATAGGTTGTCGCGCGACTAAAGCGGATAATTTTAAGATCCATATTGGGGATATTATACGCGAATAATTTTGTACGAATGTGTTTCATTTATTTACATACATACCTATTTTGTTATTTATTTATTAGGTAGTACTCATTGGTAGTACCAAAGACAATATATACACAGGCAGGAGGCAACCTATGCCTACACTCAACGGTTGTAGTGTAGGCAATGTCCCAGGGGATATTGTTCGAGATGGAATAGGCTTGCCCAGTATCTAAAGATCTATCTATCTATCTAAACCATCTTCTCAGCATCAGTCCACAGGATCACGTCAATACGTGTGGAGCTGACTAAGCTGCGGGTTTCTTCACGATGTTTTCCTTCACCGTTTAGAGCTCGCGAGTCGTGTTAAAGCGCATATTTTTACGAAGCGAAAAATCCATTGGTGCCAGACCGACCTTCGGATCGCAAGTCTGAAGTAATAACTATTTTAATGTAGTAGTCTGAAGTAATAAGTTTTAATACGAAAGATCGATATATCGATCGATATTAGGTTCCTTTTAGGAAAATATGCTCCATCTTAGACCTCACTACTGCTTAACATCAAGCAGAGAAAAGTCAAATGCTGGCCCTATTCCACTCTGATCCACTAATCAAATCCATTAGATTAGTTTCGACTTTTTCTTCCACTTTAATCCATCAATGGATTTGTTTCCACTTTGAGTGATCTATTAATTTAAAAAAAAGTGTGGAGCTAACTTACTTCTTAGATATGATTCAAGTAAATCTATAGCAGTTGAAATCATCGCGGTTTTTATTTACACTAGTTAGAGAACAAATAGAACTTGCGACCTTTTCATCGAACATAACTACTTTCATCATCATCATCCGCAGCCCGATTTCACCCACTGCTGGGTATAGGCCTCCCTTCGCTTTTGCCATTCTTCCCGATCCTGTGCCAGCCTGATCCACTGTCGGCCTACGACGTTAAGGGCTCTACGCACGCTCCTGAAATCGGGGCCGATTTCGGGAGAGTGATGAGGGGCACCCAGTATTGCGATATCGGCTACTGTGTGAGCGAGAAGAAGTTTGCCTACACACGTGGCGATCTAGGAAGGAATACAGGGTGCCTCACGAAACTCTCTCGAAATCGGCCCCGATTTCAGGAGCGTGCGTAGATCCCTTTAATGATATAATATAACTACATTACTAGCATTCAATTATAAGTCTAAAGTCTCAGTGTTAGACTAGTCATTTGCATGGCATTAGCGCAGATGTTATCCTGTAGGAATGCTCGCCTAGGTTTTTAATTAGTAAGTACAACGTACGTAAGGGCTAGACACAGATTCAATAGTAGAATTGTTTTTGGAGTCTCACTACTACGCCCTATAAAGTAGGTATTTGTGTACAATAATCTATCTAATCTCACAAGAGAAAAAAAGTACCTACTTAGGTACGTGAGTACCGTGGAACACTAGGTTGGAACGAAGTTTAAACTTTGACATTTGGCATTTGTCAAATGTTAAAATCCTAGAAACGCTCTTCCTACGGAATTTCCGTACTAACAATGTTACAGGTGAATTTTACGTAGCCACAATGTAACAATCTATGGATTGCTTTGCGATTGCGAATTTCGCACTGTGACGTTTTGACCTATGTATGTGTCGTGACGGTAAAATCGAACGCTTTTTTTCTTCTAGCTTCCATCCTCGATACCGTCCGAAAAAAAACTTCGTTCCAATAATTCATTTGTTTGGAATTTAGTCTATTCAATCATCATCATCACAAGCAAAACCAAAATCTGAAAAAGTAATTATCTAAGTGTTTGTGCAGGGTTTTTTGAATGCGTGAAATTATTTATCAGATAGATACCTAATTATAGTACTCGTATCTCGGTATCAGTATTTAGTAGCGTAATTAAGAAATGTCTGCATTCAAAAAATTTCAAAACTACCCCTTTGAACGGGATGTAGGGGGTGTTCAAGTTTGTATAGGTTTTTTCTCTACGTGGTCCGATTTGCTGGAAACTCGGAATGAGTAATTTAAAAATATATGTATGGTTTTTTTTAAACTACCCTTCAAAGAGGGTGAAAGAGAGAGTTACAGTTTCTTTGGGATCCATATTAAGTCTGATTGGGATTCATTTTTAAAATGAGATGAGGGTTCTATTGAGGGTCAGATTGAGAGTGACACTCCCTGGATAGGTAGATAAGGTAACTACAATGTGAACGAAGTCACGGGGGTTTCACTAGTTTTTTATAAATAAATAAAGTTTTTTTTTTTTTTTTTTCTAGTACTGTACTTCTTTGACGACCTCTGCGGCGCAGTGGGCGAAGGTGCGCCTGCGACGCAGAAGGTTGCGGGTTCGATCCCCGACGCGGGACAAATGTTTGTATGACCTACAGATATTTGTCCCGAGTCTGGGTGTTTCTATGTATAATATGTATTTACAAACAAATAGTATATAAGTAGTTTATCAGTCATGCTAGTACACAAGCTCTGCTTACTTTGGGGCTAAATGATGCTGTGTGAAAATTCCAGCGTTATTTATTTATTTAAATCAAGTCCCAATAAATTCTGTTCATCATTTCTTTGCAATATTGACCCTAATTACGAGCTGGTAAAGCTCAATTTCCAATGCACTTAAACAAAGTAAAATAGGCATCGACTCGATTCTAGCAACCGTTTTCAATTCCACCGATCCTAGTTTCTTTAAAGAAACTACTTGTTAAAACAAGAAGTAAGTGTACAATTAAACTGTTATCAGTTTAATTGTAAATAGCCGACTTCAAAAAGGAGGAGGTTCTATATAGGGTCTTTCATTTTAAACTACACAAACTGACAGGGCCTCATTTTTAGGTTGTAAATAGACGTTTGACCGTATCAATTTAGTAGTTATTTTAGTTTTCACTTCAAAATTTATAATTTAAAAGGGACGGATGAACAAAAGGTACACGTGGCTGAGATGCTAATGCTGAGATGCTAATGCTGAGATGGATGTGTGGAATGACGCGAATGGACAGAGTAAGGAATGAGTACATAAGAGAAAGTGTGAAAGTGGCGCCAGTGAATGAAAAGATGAGGAGCAACAGGCTAGCATGGTATGGGCATGTAATGAGAAGAGAAGAAGGTCATGTAACTAGGAGAGTGCTTGGTATGAATGTTGATGAATTTATGAGTAGAGGTAGGCCAAAGAAAAGATGGATGGATTGTGTTAAGGATGACATGAGTAAGAAAGGAGTGAGTGTTGAGATGACGGCTGATAGAGAAGAATGGAAGAAGAACACATGTTGTGCTGACCTCACATAATGTGGGAAAGGGGCAGGAAGATGATGATTTTTATAATAGTTGCATAATGATAACCTTGAAATCGGTTTACTTTGTAGTTTTAAAAACGTACCTAAGCGGGACTTGAACCCACGATCAGTTGATCTATTGTTACGCGCTTAGCCTCTAACCAACTTAGCTAACGGGCAATAGATCAATCGAATGTGCTGTTCTTCAAGATTCATAACACTAAAAATTATGGTCTATGCCGTAATGTACCTAGATCTACACTTCGTGGTATGAAAAGAGGTCTATTGGGATAACACGTTGTGGAGGATTTTATGACTAAGAAAAAGTAAGTTATATTTAACCGAGCACTAAGCGAGATAGTAACAAAATGTGGGTTTTAAATTGTTTCTGAGGAACAGGAGTAGAATCTAGCTTGAAGATTATTCTAAGTGATCCCAGCGGTCCTGATAAATAAATTTTTTTTAATGTCAACTGTGTAGTGGTAACATTTTGACTTTTAATCCGAAGGTTTTGAGGTTAAGTCCAACCGTGCTGGACCAATACAAAAATTTTACACCTTGGTATTTCAATACTTTTTTATTACCAAGCAGACATTTTTAAAACTTTTCTGCATTTTGGCTAGAAAAAAAAGCGTTCGATTTCATCGTCACGACACATACATAGGTCAAAACGTCACAGTGCGAAGTGTGCAGACGCGAAACAGTCCATAGATTATTGCATTGTTAGTAAGGAAGAGCGTTTCTTACATATTTGAGAGAGGAAGAAGGAATAAAGGGTAGTAACCAAGTAACCAGAAGTAACCAAGAAGTGAAATGAGAGAGAAGAAGAAGAAGACTGAGCTAAGATGTTACTGATTGGGCGGTATAGTCGCTCAGCGACAAAGCCCTTTTTTTTTTTTGTAAATAAAAAAAAATGACTATAATTTATTTGACAAATGCCAAATGTCAAAGTTGAAACTTCGTTCCACGGATGTTCCACGACATTCACGTACTTTTTTAGTACAAAAACTATTGCAGTTTCATTTGATTGCTCTCCGAAGCACAGAAGCACTAAGTTAAAAAAATTGACAATGCCACAAGCTGTCACCCTTTGTGACCACGTAGAACGTCAACTATAAAATAGTTTAGTACCAACGTAACTTTTTTTATGAGGCTGAATCAATCAGGGGCCGTATTCGCGTTCTTATTTTCGTTCGTTTGATGAATATATTCGGATGTTTCTTACTACGATTTCCGAATAGAAGGGGCAATTTTTCGGTTTGGACTATTTGGACCTAGGTTAGAACCGTGTTTTAACGTTGATCTTATCGACTGAATACAATGAAGCTCGTAGTAAGAAGCATCCGAATATTCATCGAACGAATGAAAAAACGAACGCGACTAACTCCCCAGACCTACTTACCGCCCATTGTACTAATTTTGAACTTGTTTTATTCATGTGTTGTTTTGTTATTAATTGGTGTACAATAAAGTGTTCATTCATTCATTCATTCATTCATTCATTCATTCATTCATTCATGCATTCATTCATTCATTCACTTACTTACCTAATGCTAGTTTAATTTCAAAAGTCAAAGTTTACGCCCATGAGCGTTTCTAACTACGCATTAGTCAGTAGGTAATTAAGCATCCATGTACGCTTGTTACCGATCTCCCACCGGCGGCGGCGTGATTAGGTTACAAATTAGCTACCACGAAGCTCCCTGAGGATAAGTGACGATTGAAGACCTAATACGTACATACATCCACTCACTACACATAGGTGAATAGGACATTGAGGTGGAAGACCTTTGTACGTATGTTAGTCACTACATACATAGGTAGTTTTATATTGGGTCTTTCATTTTAAACCGACTTCAAAAAAGGAGGAGGTTCTCAAGTCGTCTGTATGTTTTGTTTTTTTTTTTTTTGTATCTTGTTACGCGATTGTTCCGCCATTTGTTGACCGATTTGCAAAATTCTTTTTATGTTTGAAAGGGTATACTCCAGAGGTGGTCCCATATAAATTTTATTCCTGAGGGATTGATAGTTTCCCCGTAAAACTCTAAACACCTTCCCTCCTAGCCATGTCACAAATAGAAATCGAATCGACAGCTTGACGCCCTGAGTCACACCGCGTTTCGAGTCAAACATGAAAGTCGGTTTTCTTTTTAGTATTAAAACGTAATTATAAACTACACAAACTGACAGGGTCTCAATTTTGGGTTGTAAATAGACGTTTGACAGTATCAATTTAATTCCTAAGCCCATTTAAGTTTTTACTTCAAAATGTATTATTTATAGATTTTTTAGAATTTTTGCATAATGATTGTCAAGGAGAAAGGCGTTCCACCAATCGCAGTGCAGCTACATCACGAATGGGCCTAAGTTATACAAGAAGCAACAATCAATTGAAAGGATAGTCTTTATCGATTTTCTCGGAATTTTCATAACAAAATACAAAAAAATCATTACATAAATATTTTTTAATCTATTTTTCGAACCCAATTAAGTTAGTATAAAATGAAAGACCCTATATAATTATTTATATTAGATATACATTTTACCAACTACAAGGCCAATCTCACGCTGATTGATAAAGGCTATTCTACATCTAGCTGTTAAATCACCTAACTATTCAAAGCAAAATGAAAGTTTAACTGCTAGATAGCTTAATCAGATATTTGAGAACACTATCTATCGAAAAAGTTGTTGATAAGCTATCAGACACTACTAGCAAGTGTAAACCTACCTCTTTGATAAATATTACACTCAACTAGAAATCCTAGTACCTGAATAACTAGCAGTCTGCCTACGGCTTTGCTTACGTAGTATGTACATTCCACAGTGCCAACCGAGAGATCTCAGTGTCTAGATTTCAGTATTGTCTGAATTGTAATTATATTCACGTCTCGCTACAGATGTTCACAGCGAAATCAGTTAACCCGTCTGTATGTTATTATAACGGAGCAGAACAGGTGATGTCAAAAACACCACGCCCTTTGTCTTACGATGCGGTACACTTGCGGACATAGAATCGTCATGTGTATGTACTTTTTCAAATGAGAGCATAAAACAATATGAATTTGGACGAGCGAGTCTTTGTTTGTCCTCTAAGATTTCCATTAAGATTTCCAAACTAGATCAGAGGACAGGTTCTATCTGCCAGGTGGCCTTTGGTCCACACATGCAAAATTATGTGTAGACGTATTTTATCTAGTGAGGCGTTCACCGAATTCACTTAGGACGGACTGGCCGCAGCCGCACCTTGAGACCCCAATTAAGGTTAAGAGAGCATTAAATTGTTACATATTCAATTAAGTGAAGGAATTTTGGAAATTGGAACAATTTTATGCCCTTGTAAGCTCAGATTGCGACTACTCAAGCTTACAGATTCAAATTGGATCTTACTTCTATCATCTTTCTACCCTTATCCAATATGTTACTGAACGAGATTTATATAATTATAGAAGCACTTACCCAACAAACTCCATTGAGCCCGATTCTCGGTTGATTGATACTTTTTAATTTCAAAAATATTAAATGCAATCTAGCCTCTAGATTATAATATTTTGATCGAAAACTGCTTAAAATTAATAAGATTATGACAAAATCTTCTCGGAGCTGAATTCGTAGAACTGTAATATTTCTACACTTGTATACTTCAAACGCTGCTTGAGTTTCAATCGTGATACGTGTCTCAAGCACAGGATCATTACTCAGTTTCCATCGTTAAGTATCAAAAATCAATACACAACATGACTCAAAGGTGACTTTCAATAACCAACTGTAAGCCCGACAACTAGGTACTATAGGATTATAAATTAGGGAACTGAGTTAGTATGAGCTAGAGTAGCAAAGCCTTTTACGCCGCCTAAGACTTTTGTCATCTCTTACTACTATAGTAGGACCCAACAATTTAAGGTGCCCTCCGAAGCACGGAAGCGCTCAGTTGATAGTACCGCTAGAAACTAAATGTCGCTATAGGATTGACTGTAATGGCCTAGTACACAATACACATTAAGATTCTATCAATATATAAGCCGTTGACAAGCATCGACTCCATTTACGGCGTCTCATGATCTCTTAAGCCTAACATAACTCCCCGTTAAAAAAAATTCAACCCAACTAATTTTAAATTTCGAACGTCAATCGTTACAATTTTTTAAACTCGAACCATCAATATTCAGGTCGAAATCCCGTTAAAACTCTAATTGTCATTCCGCTCCCATTTTCGTGGCCGCGAGTGTACATGTACACCGAAATTTACAATCGCAGATATGGGTAGGGATTTTATTTGAATAATTTAAGGCGGCGCGTTGCCCGCGGCGTGATGTTATCTACGAAATTGCTCACCCTTAAGGTGGGACTCGGATGTTACGTAGAAAGTTGTTGATGCGGTATTATGTAAATAAATAGATACGTAAACACAGGTTCACGACTGTATCCCCAAGGTGCGGTAGACATTCTCTCAGATCTTTTTATGTTACTTATTCCAGATCCTTTGAACATGTCCAAACACATATTTGATACATGCGCACATCTTGCAGAAGTTAGTATTCCATACGTGACAGGTTGCAAGCCCATCGCCGCCTATAAGAACACTAACTGGTTTCCTCATGATGTTTTCCTTCACCGTTTAGAGCACGTGTTAAAGCACATATAAATTTTACGAAACACAAAATCCATTGATGCACGGCCGGGATTCGAACCCACAACCTTCGGATTGAGAGTCGAGACCAATCCATTGTGTTAAAAAGAGGCTAAGCATATTTATTAAGTAAGTGTTTCAGTGGGTTCGATTCCTGCATGACCGCAGTATTCAATAAACCACCGCATCTAAATCTTACCGGCTCCGCGTTACAAATGTAGCACAATAAAAACCCAGATCGAGGTGTTGAGTGAGGCGGGCGGAGTCGCGGGAAGCAGATAGCGGTACAGTAAGCGTCATATGCCTGTGCACAATATTGCTCTTTGAGGCGCACCTTCCACAACACCAGGGGGGTTATTCGCGTTTTCGTTCATCATCATTTTCCTGCCCTTATCCCGCTTATGCGGGGTCGGCACAACATATTCTCTTCTTCCACTCTCCCCTATCACTCGTCATCTCCGTATCCACTCCTTTCTTACCCATATCTTCTTTCACAGAATCCATCCATCTTTTCTTTGGTCTACCTCTAATCTTATATCCATCCACATTCATATCCATCACCCTTTTAGTTACGTGACTTTCATCCCTCCGCATTACATGCCCATACCACGCTAACCTATTGCTCTTCAACTTTTCAGTCACCGGTTATTCGCGTTTTCGTTCGTTTGATGAATATTCGGATGCTTCTTACTACGAGCTAGATTGTATTCAGTCGATAAGATCAACGTCAAAACACGGTCCTAACCTGTGACCAAATATTCCAAACCGAAAAATTGGCCCTTGAAGTCAGAAATCGTAGTAAGAAACATCCGAATATTCACGAAAATAAGAACGAGAATACGGCCCCAGAAGCGCGTGATCGTGCTTGCTTAGCCGTTCTTGATAGATCGTCGAAGTGAAGCAACGTTCGGAACGGTCTGTAAGTGGATGGGTGACCGCCAGTGGCATTATCAACTGAGCGCTTCTGTACTTCGGAGGACACGTTGAAAATGAAAGAAATCGCTTTCAGCGATAAGGCCGCCCATTGTACTCATTTCCAACGTGTTTTATTTATGTGGTGTTTTGTTATTAATTGGTGTACAATAAAGTGTTCATTCATTCATTTCTAACTTCGACGCTTAATCAGTGTCAAGAATTGATTTTACGTTTCCTCTTGCGCATTGTGACATGGCACGTACTGTAACGCTTAAACATGCAAGCGTTGAATTAAAGTCGGATGATGGGGACGCAGATACATGTAACTTATTCGTCCCGTAAGTCTGTAGCGTGTTTAATTAAAGATTTTATAAATCCTGCCATCTTTGGTGTTAAATGTATAATTAAAATTATACTTGTTTGTAGTATTATCTTTGTAAGAATGAAAAAAGAAGGTTTTTATACGCAACAGATTACAAATGTTGTAACAAGGCACGGTAGACACGCCTTTAGGATTTAGAACACATCCGTCAGATTCCACTATCGTCAGAAGTAGTTTTTTGTACAATTTCAGTTAAGTTTCGTCATGAATGACGGATGTGGATAACTTCTAATGACCCTTTCGTCAGATTTATTTATTTATGGCGCTTCGGCGGCCGCTGCCGCGGCACACTCGCTTCGCTCGCTCGCTTTGCGCAATTTTTTTTCACTATCCTAACATAACCTAACCAACGACCCATTTGGTTAGGTTAGCCAGAAATGTAGAATAATGGAATCTGACGAACGAGGAATCATCGTTTCGTCAGAGGTAAAAAAAATCTGACGAATGTGGAATAAATAAATGATCTGACGAATGTGGAATCTGGCGGATGTGTCCTAAAGCGCCTTTAGAGAGGAATGGGATTAGTTTTTCGGAAAATGAAGTCTTTGTAAACTTTTTGGGGCTTATTACAAGAAAATGAGCCGAGTTTAGACCAAGTCTAACTAAAAACTGTCCCTAGAAAATCGATCTTTAAATACTCGTACATAGAACACTTTTTTATGGTAACAGTTTTGTTTTGACATGTGTCACAAGGGGTTCAACCAAGTTTTTACGTTTTTATAATAAGCAGCTGTAAGTTTTTTGGTATGATTTATAAAATAGGTAGGTACATACCATGATATCAATTGTAGAGCTGAATAACATAGCGTTGGACTTACCTGAAAAAAAAAAAAAGTTCAGTCAAAATAATGGTAACCTATCTATGTCTAAGTACTTACCTATAAATCTACATTATTCTACATAAACTAAATATTTTATTTCTTAGATATTATATTTTATACTTAGATATATTTATTTTATTTTTTAGATTTGGCTGATGATCTCATAGTGTAAATAACAATATTAATCTTTAAACGATCTTAATGTCTACACTCATTGTGGGTATACTCGCGATCCTGTATAAATTTTACTGAGTCGAAGCAGTCCACCCCACACATTTAATAAAAAAAAACATGGGTCTTTACATCTATATTATATCATTTATATTATACAGCGTCAGGAGACAATCTATGCCTACATTTAACGGGACGCTGTAGTGCCTGGGAGATGACCAGCACCTAAACCATCCTCTCAGCTTAATCAGCCGCCCACAGGAGAGACGACGTCAATACGTGTGGAGCTGACTAAGCTGCGGGTTTCCTCGTGATGTTTTCCTTCGCCGTTATGAGCTCGTGTTAAAGCGCATATAAATACGAAACGAAAAATCCATTGATGCACGGCCGGCCGGGATTCGAACCGACCTTCGGATTGAAAGTCGTGGCACAACCTCATTCGACTTCGACTCACTCGACCAACACGGGCCGTATGTGTCTCACACTTTTTGATAGATCATATCCTATTAAAGCCTCCATATTTAAACACCCCATAATAGATTTTAATGAGGTTCAATCTATTGTCCTACAGTGTAATAGACTCCATATTCCAAAAAAATGCCACGCGATAATCAACTTTAACCTACTTGATTTATAATTCAAAATGCTATGTCAATGTTGAACAGGAAAACATATGAGATTCTACGGTTGATGTATAGGCTAATGGACTTTCTTAAATCTGTTATTTGAAGTGTGACGTCATCAAATGGATGGGTGACCGTTTGTATCGTAATCCACGACGCCCAATTAGTAAAAGGATCAAGGATGTAAAAAGTAAACTGTACTTTAGTATTATTATTTTCAGCCATTACTGTCCCACAGCTGGGCAAAGGCAACCCCAATTCTTTCCAGACTTCTCGATCCTGGGTAAAACTGTACCTACTTTCTAACCACTATTGTGTACCTACCTAAGTGCCTCTCACAACCACAAAGTTACAATTTGGATCCTTTTCGATGTTTTCATTGGATCATTTTAGATCATTTAACCAACGTAATTTTTTAGGGTTCCGTGACCAATGGGTAAAACGGGAACCCTATTACTAAGAATTCGCTGCCCGTCTGTTTGTCTGTCGGTCTGTATGTCCTTCTGTCACCAGGCTATCTCATGAACCGTAAATTGTGATAGTTAGACAGTTGAAATTTTCACAGATGATGTATTTCTGTTGCCCAATATTAGATCATTTTAGGGCAACCAACTTCAATTTTCTTTATCCATCATTGATGAAGCCTTGATAGAAAATTATATTTAATTACTTAGTTGGAATTGTCTCAGACTACAACAAAACAAGAAATCACAAGAACCTTTCATTTAAACGAAATTGGTTCACGATGTTTCTCATCACCATTTACGAGTAAGAGCTGGCTTTAACTTCGCCTTAACTCTTAAGGCCGAAGCTTAGTTTCATAAATATTTGATAACTCCTAGGCCTGTAATTTGATACGGCTATTGGGACCCACAATAAATCATTTTATATGGACACAGGTAATGTAAGTAAAGCTGGTTTAGTAAAGATAATTTTATTGTCATCCTCTTCACAATATGAGAACAGTGAGGAACAGAAGAAACAGGTCATAATTAAGATGCAAAATGTCTACAGAGCTAGGTACAGTAAGCGTCACCATATGGTAACCCCCTTAGCAAGGTGGGTTGTACTGCAGGGTTACTACCAGTTAGTCACGCTGACAATACGTATGTGATTCCAGGAATCCTTCTGAAAATGAACTGAATGCAACAGGACCATTGACTACAGTCCAGTCCAGTTGCATTCCATTTATTTTCAGAAGAAGAGAGAGAGATAATGTCTAGACCGCCTGGGCACACCAAGGCATGCCAGACATTATCTCTCAAGTTCCTTTAACGATGGTCTATTTCTGACATCAAGTATTTAAAAATTTTTAAATAAAAAAATCGTGAAAAAACACCAATAATTTTTAAACCAAAAGCTTAAAACTTGTTACAGCTAGCCTGTTAAAAAAAGCAACAATAATTGCGTTTTAAGCTTTTGTCTGTTAAATTTTGTTCTCATTCCCTTCACTTTTACAAGCAATTGTTTTGAAATTGAACCAGCTACCCTCAATTTCGCTGTGACATAGCCGTAGCTATTTAATGCCCCTTCCAATTAGGCAGGAAGCTTAATGCCCATATTGAGGGGATTTACAGACCCGGGAGAACTCACGGACTCACCTTAGTTCATATTTACGAACTCTTATCTCTGAGTGCGGGTTCGATTCCTCTGACCCAGGATATTTAGTACAGGTAAAGTTTGTCAGTTTTATTAAGGGTAAATTAGTACTGAAGGTGCATTTACACAATGCAATTTTTCGTACGATTTGCTAAGCCCCGCCCATTGAACGTGCCGACGAGCGTCGCGCTATCTATGACAAATCGCATACGATGAGCGTTTACACGTGGAAAATTGCGGTGCGATACGATATCGTATGGGTTGAAATCGCATCTTGTAAATACACCTTTAGTACCTAAGTAAGTAGGAGTCTTAAAGTCTAAAAAGCGACGTTCTCCGCGGTCACAAAAGGGGTGACCGCTAGTGGAAAAAATGCGCTTCCGTATTTCCGAGGGCTTAGGCTTAGGAGGTTAAATTGTCGGTCCCGTCTACAGTCGATAAGCCATGACGGAGGCCTTCAGGGGGCCTAAAAATTCACTCAAGTTGGCCACTCACTCACACGATACAGTTATTATACGAATACCTACCTCAAGAAGGTGGGTGGGTCTCAATTGTGTGTGTAGATTTGTTTCAGTGTGCGTAAGTCATACTCGCTCATTAGTCCATGGAGCGTTCTCGAGACGCACACAGAAACTACGTTTAACAGAGCACTTGGCCTAGTGGTAGTGGCTCCGCCTTCCGATCGTAAGATCGTGGGTTCAATCCCGATCGTGCAATGAGTTTTTCTGCTGAATTTATGCGCAGAATGCAAACTCTTAAACGGTGAAGGAAAACATCGTGAGGAAACCGGCATGTCGTAGAACTTACAAAGTTCGAAAACAAGTGCAGGAACGAGCCTCTATGTGCACTTAAAATCTTTTCACCACACTGGTTCGAAAGAACTAGTGACACGATAAGAAGTATGCGTAAGCGATACTGAGCGCTCATTTGTCCATGCAACGTTCCCGAGACGCACACAGAAACAATGTGCGTGCATGTGCATCTTCACTGTTCTGTGGTTGCTTCTTTTATAGGTGCTGTTGATTGTTTTGTAGGTTCTGTAGTTGATTCTTTTATAGAATCTTTAGTTGATTATTTTGTAGATTCTGTAGTTGATTCTTTTATAGAATCTTTAGTTGATTCTTTTGTAGATTCTGTAGTTGATTCTTTTGTATATTCTGCAGTTGATTATTTTGTAGATTCTGTAGTTGATTCTTTTAAAGAATCTTTAGTTGATTCTTTTGAAGGATCTGTAGTTATTTCTTTCAAGACCAACCCCTGCTACCGTGAGATAGATCACCTACCTACCATAAAATCAAGTGTAGGTACATACACAATTCCCGATCCCTCAGACAGCTATAGTACTTAAAGCAACGGCTCCCATTCGCCCTGTAAATGTGTTCCGTACATTTACTTTCAATTTACGATGCGGTCTGTTTCCGCCGTTTTTCTTGCAATTCTCTAATTAATGGATACTATTACTCACCTCTTAGGTTTTGGGGTTGTAAAACAAACATTTGGATCTCTAAAAAAACTAAAAAGTACGTGAGTGTCGTGGAACACTCGGTTGAAATGAAGTTTCCACTTTGACATTTGGCATTTGTCAAAAATTAAAATCCTATCAACGCTCTTCCGTACTAACAATGTAACAATTTATGGACTGCTTTGCGACCGCGCACTTCGCACAATGACGGTAAAATCGAACGCTTTTTTGTTCTAGCCCCCATCCTCGATACCGACCGAAAAGGAACTTCCTTTCAAAAACTTGAACGGCGCGGTAATTAAGTTTGTATGGAAATTAAGCAATGTTCTAAACGGTCAGTAAGTGGATGAGTGACCGATAGTGGCATTATCAACTGAGCGCTTCCGAGCTTTGGAGGGCACATTAAGCGATGACGGAGGCCTTAAGGCGGCCTAAAATTTATGTCACTAGAGTGAGCCACTTACTCATACGAACTTACTTTTAGTTCAGATAGGATTGGAATCGAGACGATTCGTTCAAAAGCGTCGGATGTTCGATTCGTTCCTTTCAAGTACGAGTCAGTGAACCGAGTCTGAGTGATAGGTTCTTTGAGACGATTATTAGTTTTGAATGGGACTACTCCTGTTTCAAACGATATTGGCTCAATTTGATATGGAGAATTGACGTTATACAGAGTGGGGTATTTAACCCATTGAGGGTATTTTTATTTATTTATTTATTTCAACTTACAACTATCTTTACAGAATCTTAACCTAATACGATATGTAGTGCCTATAGAATAGAATAGTAATTAGTTTCAAAATCATCAAAGACATTGTTATAGATATTGTAAAAAAAATATTATTAATTAATATTATTATTACAGCCATTTGTGTCCCACTGCTGGGCAAAGGCCTCCCTCCACTCCCTCCAGACATCTCAGTCCCCAGCAACATTCCTAAACATAACCTAATAACATAGGGAAAATAAATAAATAAGACAGAATTTGTTTTCTGCTGTCTTCTTCTGCTTATCATATTACTAGTTCTTTGCGACCAGTGTGGAGAAAGGAGTATATATAAGTGCGCCTTTTGAGGCGCACTTATATATACTCCTTTCTCCACGATCCAATAAGCCCCTGTTATTTATCATGCTGTAAGCTTTAACACAGTAAGATAAAATGTTTAAGTAAATACATAGACTTTCGGTAAATAATATATTAATGAATGAATATAAAAATAATAAAAACAATGAATGAATTAATGAATTAACACTTTATTTTACACCATTTAATAACAAAACACAATTTATATAAAACACGTTCGAAATTAGTACAATGGGGGCGGCCTTATCGCTGAAAGCGGTTTCATACAGGCAAAAAACCAACTGCAAGAAATAAAAGAAAAGAAAAACTTTTTTTTCAAGTGCTTATGCCTAGTACTTGAAGAATAAACAAAGTATTAAAAAAATACAAATTAAAAAAAAAACAGGTTCACGACTGTATCCCCAAGGTGCGGTAGACATTCTCTCAGATCTTTTTGTATAAATATATATTTTTTTCTTTTTAAATACAAATTACTCTCAAAATAAATGCAGTTGTATTCTAATGAACCTAAAGCATCCCAAGAATCTGAAGATGCAAGTTGGTATCAAAAACTTTTTGATAATAATTTTGATAAAATATACCCCAAATAAAATGATCCCATTTACTGAAATAGAAACCATTCATTCGTTTTCCTTGATTTATTACCGGGAATCATTTTGGCGCATTGTAATCTGATATTAATTCAATTAATCACAGTATTTTTCCATTTAAAAAGAAACTTTGACTGTAATAATAAAGTAAATTGTTTTTTCATTTCGGTTGAAAAGTAGAGAAGAGTATTTTATTGTTATGATAGGAGTACTTCCTCCCTTCTGTAGACACATACATACAAGTCTATCTATCTATCTATCCAGCCGGTAGCACCCACTGTTGGGTATAGGCCTCTTCTCTTTCACGCCACTTCTGGCGGTCTTGAAGTACTTACATAGAAAACACCTAAACCAGAGACAAATGACGACCTCTGTGGCGCAGTGGGCGAAGGCCACCTGCGCCTGCGACGCAAAAGGTTGCGGGTTCGATCCCCGCGGCGGTAACAATGTTTAAATGATCTACAAATATTTGTCTCGGTTCTGGGTGTATGTATTTACAAACAAACCCGCAGCTTAGTCAGCTCCACACGTATCGACGTCGTCTTTCCTGTGGGCGGCTGATTAAGCTGAGAGGCTGGTTTAGGTGCTGGGCAAGCCTATTCTATCTCAAACAATGTCCCAGGCACTACAGCGTTCCGTTAAGTGTAGACATGGATTGCTGACGCTGTATAAATCATCTAATATAGTAAAAGGCCTAAGTTTTTTTTTTATAAACAAAAAGTATATAAGTAGTATATCAATCATCTAGTAACAACACAAGCTCAGCTTACTTTGGGGCTAGATGATGCTGTGTGAAAAGTCCAGCATTGTTTATTTAAAATATTTCCCGATCATGTGAGCAATTGTCCCTGAATTGAAGCTACAGCCGGAAGCTACCAAAAATAATGCTAAGCTATTTCAGCATAGTTCATAAACTAAACCGTGTTGGCCGAATGGGGTTGTACCTCGACTTTCAATCCGAAGGTTGTAGGTTCGAATCCCGGCCGTGCATCAATGGATTTTGCGTTTCGTAAAATTTATACGTGCTTTAACACGTGCTCTAAACGGTGAAGGAAAACATCGTGAGGAAACCAGTTAGTGTTCTTATAGGCGGCGATGGGCTTGCAACCTGTCACGTAAGGAATACTAACTTCTGCAAGATGTGGGCATGTATAAAATATGTGTTTGGACATGCCTCTGACTACCCCCCTTAGACATCTTCAAAGGATCTGGAATAAGTAAGATCTGAGAGAATGTCTACCGCACCTTGGGGATACAGTCGTGAACCTGTTTACGTTTTTACGTTTACGTTTCATAAACTAAACGTCTACTATCTAAATAAAATTTATGTTAACCACAAAAGAAAGTATACCTAAATATTTAACACAGTCATGTACAACCAATTCTAGACTGTTTCACGTTTATCTATATAAAATTGTGTTGAACTGTCTGTACATTTTGTTACATAGGTTTTTTTCTGATTATACTCAACAGCCTTGCAACTTTAACATGCATTTACAACAAAAAAGCTAGCTTCGTTCGGGGATCGAACCCGCAACCTTCACCTGTGTGAACCTGGAACCCGACTTGAAGAAATCGAATTTTTTTTTTATGCATTCGTTTGTACTATGTATGTACTTGTTTGTACCAACTTTTTTTTCGTTTGTACCTCAATGGGTTCGGACATATCGAAGATTTTAAAATACTCAGAACCCGACTTGAAGGAAACAAAATTTTTTTTAATGCATTCGTTTGTACTCAGTATGTACTTGTTTGTACCACCAAGCGTTTCGTTTGTACCTCAAGGGGTTCGAACATAGCAAGTTTTCAAAAATTTCGTATTGTATTTTGTACCACCACTTGCTATGTTCGAACCCTTTGAGGTACAATCGAAACACTTGGTGGTACAAACGGGTACAAACGATGGTTAATCATAACCCGCTCGCGGATTTTGATTATCTCGAAAACTGGCCGATTTACGTCAATCGAAATTTTTGAAAACTTGCTATGTTCGAACCCCTTGAGGTACAAACGAAATGCTTGGTGGTACAAACGGGTACAAGCGATGGTTAATCATAATCCCCACGCAGATTTTGATTATCTCGAAAACTGGCCGATTTACGTCAATCGAAATTTTTGAAAACTTGCTATGTTCGAACCCCTTGAGGTACAAACGAAATGCTTGGTGGTACAAACGGGTACAAACGATGGTTAATCATAACCCCCTCGCAGATTTTGATTATCTCGAAAACTGGCCGATTTACGTCAATCGAAATTTTTGAAAACTTGCTATATTCGAACCCCTTGAGGTACAAACGAAATGCTTGGTGGTACAAACGGGTACATACGATGGTTAATCATAACCCCCTCGCAGATTTTGATTATCTCGAAAACTGTCCGATTTACGTCAATCGAAATTTTTGAAAACTTGCTATGTTCGAACCCCTTGAGGTTCAAACGAAATGCTTGGTGGTACAAACGGGTACAAGCGATGGTTAATCATAACCCCCACGCAGATTTTGATTATCTCGAAAACTGGCCGATTTACGTCAATCGAAATTTTTGAAAACTTGCTATGTTCGAACCCCTTGAGGTACAAACGAAATGCTTGGTGGTACAAACGGGTACAAACGATGGTTAATCATAACCCGCTCGCAGATTTTGATTATCTCAAAAACTGTCCGATTTACCTCATTCGAAATTTTTGAAAACTTGCTATGTTCGAACCCCTTGAGGTACAAACGAAACGCTTGGTGGTACAAACAAGTACATACTGAGTACAAACGAATGCATTAAAAAAAATTTTGATTCCTTCAAGTCGGGTTCTGAGTATTTTAAAATCTTCGATATGTCCGAACCCATTGAGGTACAAACGAAAAAAAAGTTGGTACAAACAAGTACATACATAGTACAAACGAATGCATAAAAAAAAAATTCGATTTCTTCAAGTCGGGTTCCAGGTTCACACAGGTGCAACCTTCTGCTAAAATAAAACGGTACGGACATCGAACCTAAGATAGTCAACCACTTCACCAGGTAACACTTACAGGGTATCCTGTTCTGGAAACCAGGGTACGGAAGAAGGGGAGATGATTTAATGGATTTGTTGTGTTTGTATGTTAATGTGAGCAAATAACTTGGATAGGTCAACACGTGGAGGTTTTAACCAAAATAAATATAATAGGTATTGCTTTTTTCTTGTGTCTAGTACTTTGAAAGTAATCGAAGGGGCTTCTTTCGCGCTCTTGACACTTGTATTCGTTTACTCTATGACATGCTGCCTCAAAATTATTAGGATTTAACGACTGACATGCAGTCATTTTACAACTAAGTTAGTTAAGAAATTAGCCTAAGTTAGATCTAAGATGGATCACCTAAAAAAAGCTAGGCCCCAAACCGTGTGTTGCCCTGGTTCTTCACGGTATTGGTCGCGAAAGAACAGGAGTAGAATCACCTAGTTTTAAGACGTTTCAAAGTGATCCCAGCGGTCCTACTGAATAAATGCTTTTTGACTTTGACTTTGACTTTAAAAAAAATTGATTCTATGAGATGCATTTAGTACCGATATAAATAAAGAAATAATGCTGGACTTTTCCACACAGCATCATCTAGCCACAAAGTTAGCAGAGCTTGTGTTATGGGTACATGATTGATATACTACTTAAATACTTTTTGTTTGTAAAAAATAAATACAAAATAAAAAAATTAAATATTATACATAGAAAAACTATACAGGGTGTAAAAAGACAACTACCGAAAACTGAGGGGTTGCAATCAGACCATGATTTTAAACTCATTTAGCGAAAAAATTATGCAAAAAAAAAATTGACTTAGCTTAGTCATTTTATGTTATTGACTACTAGTATAACATAATAAGACCATACCTACCTAATTATTACATTTTTAAAAGAAATAAACAATTTAAACTCAAAATCCAGCAATTTACGTAAAAAAACGCGCCCAGTACCTACGCAAACAGTAATCTTCAAACGCTATTTTCTCCGGATATAATGATTTTTAAGGAAAATCCTTTTGGATTTGGTGGTGTGTTGGGATGCTGTACCTACCCCTTTCGGCTCCGGTAGACGTCTTTTTACACCCTGTATAATTGTACTAATACGAGTATTTTAAAAATGGATTGAAATTTGTAATTCAATCGCGCTATCGATTTGAATGAAAGGCAGGTATAATTTAGTATAGAATAGCACATAGACTATTTTTTATCCCGAAGAAGTGAAGTATTCACATTGGATTGCGGGTAAACCCTTGTATTGGATACCTTATGTATGTATTTTAAATTGTTCATGTACTCATGTAGTACCGCGGACAAAACCTAGTCTAGGTCTAGATACTTCTAGAATAATAAAATGTAGTAGCTTCCACTGTCGTCTTACCGCCTATCAAAATTTCAGCGCGAGCTCAACTCTTCAAGGCTTATTTCCCAACGGGTTTCTTTTTAATTTTTGGTATAATGTTTTATGTAGGTTTCAATATGGAAGGAAGAAAGGTCCCACCTATTTTGCTAGCTTTTAAGTTTGTTGACAACTTTTTTAAGGTTTGTTGACAACTTTCGCGTTTGTGATGTTTTGATTAAAATGATTGTCAAAGTGTGGCGACAGTTCGTCGGTTGACTCCGAAGTAATAGTGTTCTGCGATTGACTCTGTCCCTGTCCGCACTCGGCAGTCGTGTGCTGGCACTCGAGCGAGACGGACGTCCCAAGACACCTGACAGTGTGCATTGATATTATTTATTGGTAATGCATCTCACAAAGTTAAGAAGTGGTAATCAATTAATACTAAATCGGTCTGGCTGTATGTACGGTCCAGTCAGCCCTAAAATATATTAGAAATATGGATTTACAAAAACAAGTAGGTAATGTAGTGGTTCTTTAATCGGTTCTGTGGTTAACAAAAAAGCTGTTTGGCTAGTTGATGCTGTACAAAATTATTCGACATTATAAAAAAAAAATCGATAGGTTACATTTTGCGTGCATATATCGATTGACACTTACATTCTCAAACTGTATTCTAGTTTGTATGTAATTTCGAGTCGTCTGAAATGCAGGTTTCCTTTTTATTGCCTACTACAACAAGCGTAGGTTAGGTACCTACTTGACTGTACGTATAAATTATATGAAACCATGCCGTGTCGAATGGCCGACCGGGGTGCAGTTCCAAGCGTAATAATGCCGTGTGGCTTGTACGTGCCAGGCACAAGATGTACTTCAACTAGATTATATTTCTCAATTTTGATTCAACAATAAAGCAAAACATCAGAGATTTACTACCTCTGAAGACTTTTGCAGGAGATGTTTGTTTAAAAAAAACCTTGTCGAATGCTCAAAGTGTGAAATAAAAATGCCTTAATGCAAAAACATCATTTCTATAGTAATGGAGTCACCAAAACATTTTAAATTGAGAACACGTTTGTCCTACTTCACCTATTCCAAATTTAAATTCGCCGTTTATTTTTAAATTCAAGTCAAATGTTCCAAGTTCCAAATTCAAATTACCTTATTCTGAGATCGAATTACTTTTTAAATATAGAAGCGTTTTTATAATAGTTTAAAAATGGGCGGTTTGAACAAAGAATTTAGCTTAAAAAAGTATTAATAAAACTATTTTATCTCCGCAAAAGATTTGACTATCGAGGTGGAGGAACAAAATTGGATTATTAACGGGGAAATCAAATTATCATGAAGGCAGATGTGTTCCAATTGAATTTTTCGCGTTCGGAAGTCAGGAGTTTTATATTTGAAACATTTAGCGAACTACATATACGCGCAATCGTTCTCTGAACTAGCTGCGCAGAACCCATTTTTGATGTCTCCTCGAATCGTGCTATCTCGCTTACCTGCAATCGTCTATTGCACCTAACTTCAGAGAGATCTGTTGTTTAGTATAGATAGATGCGCTCTGAAGTTTTTATTGCGTTCTGTATATTAACACAGGTATTTTATTTACTTATATTAAGTATTGGAATGAAGTTCTTTTCGGACGGTATCGAAGAAAAATAAGACTTGAGGCTGGAAAAAAAATTGTATCTGTCAAATCGTCACAGTGCGAAATGCGCAGCCGCGACACAGTTCATAGATGCATTGTTTAAATAATACTTTTTAAGTTTTTAAGACGTCGAAGGAAATCAAGCTGACTGGGAGCTTTTATTTCATTCTCTAATAATTAATATTTATTCAACAATGATAATGATAACACATTAGTATCTACATAACACCTGTCACATCACACCCGAGTAAAGCCGTGACGGGTCGCCAGTCACAAATAAAGTTGCTTAAAAAAAAAAACTTAGGCCTTTACATCTATATTAGATGATTTATACAGCGTCAGAAGGCAATCCATGTCTACACTAAACGGGACGCTGTAGTGCCTGGGACATTGTTTGAGATGGAATAGCCTTGCCCAGTACCTAAACCATTATCTCAGCTTAATCAGCCGCCCACAGGAAAAACGACGTCAATACGTGTGGAGCTGACTATTCTGCGGGTTTCCTCACGATTGTCCTTCACCGTTAAGAGCTCGTGTCATAGCGCATATAAAAACGAAACGAAAAATCCATTGATGCACGGCCGGGATTCGAACCCTTCAGATTGAAAGTCGAGGCACAACCGCATTCGACCAACACGGCTCTCAAAAATTGTGTTGTGAAAATTGCTTAAAATGACACCAATCCTACACATGCATTACTGCAAGGTACAATGGACCTTAAAGTGATCTGCTTAGAGTTAATATTTCCATATCCGTTTAAATTTCCCTGAGATATTAAAGATCTTTGTATTGAAGCACAGTAGTTAAGGGCGAGTAGAGCAGAACAGAGTAATTTTCGTGGACAGTAGACCATGTAGGAGTGTTTGTTTGGTTTAGTAGCTGGCTTTTAGTAAAACGATACTGGATCACGATTGTATCTCCAAAAAGCGGTAAGTATATTACGAGCGTTTGACGATAAGGTCCTTTGAAATCTAACGGGGTAGTCACAGGCAAATTCTGGCACAACTCATATTTGAATTAGATATGTAGGAGAATTAAAATGTGCCAAATTCCATCCATATTGATTCAGTAATTTTTGAAGTAACAAACATAATATACTATTATACATATCGTAAGTTCACATCCTTTTGTTTGTAAGCATTTATAAATTAATAGGATTTAAATTCAAACTGAAACGATGGTTGAAATTTTGAAAAATGTTTAAAGAGTTTGTTGACAGTTTTTTATGGAAGAATAGTTGGGAACTTCATAAAACGCTGGCTTTAATATGGGACTTAGCAGAGCGGAAGTGAGGTGGGTAGGCTAACCGGAAGTAATGCACTGGTTATTTGATGCTGTATTTTATGAAAGACTAGCTTTTCCCGCTGCTTCACATGCGTGTAACATTTTAAATAGCCTAATTGCTATCTCCAGTGAAGATCTATCATCATCTATATATATTTAGGATAAAATGGTATAATAGGTAGAACATAATAAATAGTTTATTAGCACAATTTAAAACGTAGGATAAGATAGTTTTTTTTACTTTTGTTCCTTCATGAACCAAAATTAAGTCGTTTAATTGTGAAAACATGTATTTTTTCATGTTTGAGCTAAGTTAATCTTAAATATCATTCAGACTGCTAATCTAAGTATAGTGTACTTACCCCAGTAACTCTCCCAGTGTGAAGAAACACAAGACACGGTTAAAGACAGCAATCAAAGCTAAGTAGTGCAATAATTGTCTTTGCAATTGCCTTACTTTTGTTATGCTGTACAGCTTAAGTACTTGCAATTATCTGTGTGCCAAGTAGGTAGGTAGGTACTAGGTACCCAAGAAAACGGATGCCAAAATATGTTGTGGAGGTTAGCTTGTATGAAGTATGTATGTAATTATTTTAAGTTTGCATAGATAATTAGGCATACAACTTCTTAAATGGCACTTTAAATAATTTACCATATTGATAAAAAAGACCGTGAGTGTCGTGGAACACTCGGTTGGAACGAAGTTTCAACAAACTTTGCGCACCTTGTGCACCACTTTTCGCTCTCTGCGTATCTTTTTTTGCGCAAAACTATGCGCAACATTTTACACAATTTGTGAAGTTATTAACGACAACATGTTTTTTGCTTCTCCTGTAAAGTTGTGTTTTTGCAGTTATCCTTTTATTCCCCGGAGACAGCGATATGTCGTGACGGTAAAAAAAATCTTCTATCCTTCATCCTCGATACCGTCCGAAAAGGAACTTCGTTCCAAAAACCTATTTACAACCGGACAAGAAGCACTAGAAAATCTATGGCCTCTGCCTAACCCCATCATTTGAGCTATAGCACAAAATGATTGGTATGTTTAAGATTTATGAGGTGCAAAACGAGGATAAGTTAGGTGCGGTAGACATCCCCCCCCCGATGGATTCCAATCTTGACGCGATGGGGGGGCTTAGTAACCGTGGTTTGGAGGCCCACGGTGAAGCGAAAAGGAATCCCAGGCGGGGACGCCCTGGTGGCGTCTGGCGGGTAGGGTCGCGGGTGAAGAGGCGTGTCGGTGTTTCGTTGCCGCTCGCCCTATCTCCCGCGACCCAACGGTGGCGCACCGTAAGATGCGTCGGCGGCGGGGCCGCAGTGGAAGAGGAGTGTCGGTGTTACGTTGCCGCTCTCCCTGTCCTCTGCGGCCGTTTTTGGAGGCTTCTCCACGCGCACCTCTTTAATTAGAGTGCGCAGTGGACGAAGGGAGCGGAGAGCTCTGGTGGTGAGTAGCGGACGCTAGGTGTGGGGGCACCTTCGTCCGCCTTGCACTACTCACCACTATGCGGGGCCGCCTTAAGGGCGGGGATCGCCAGAGGGGGACTGGACTTAAAGGCTGTGCCGGTTTCCCAGACCCACTCCATTCCAGGCGACGCCGGAATGACGCTGGGTCGTTTAGTGGGTATACCGGGAGTCCCCGGGGAGTCCCACATACCCCTCTCGCCCCCCGGCGGAGGTGATGCGTAATGCATTTTTCCCAGCGAGAAAAAAAAAAAGAAAAAAAAAAAAAAAAAAAAAAAGGTGCGGTAGACATTCGCCCAGGCCCTGGATTCGGTTCGAAATCGACCGACAGCAAACAATCACAGTGCAGGAATTAATCCGAATTTGACGTTTCTTGCACTGTGATTGGTTGCTGTCGGTCGATTCTGTCTGTACCGAATGCATTCCGCTGTATTATGAATCAAGGCTCAGATCTCTTATTACGGATACTTTGAAGATGTGAATATTATGGTTTTGATGATTGTGATTGTTAATCATGGAATAAATAGTTATTGGTGTGGGGTTCTGCCCCATAATAGGGATAACTATGGAACAATTGGGATCCAAAATAAAACACTTTAAATAGATTTAGCCTGAAGCCGGCACGTCCGCTCGGTTCCACGCAATCTTGCGAATACCCCCAAGCGAGCGCCTCGGACGCCATCTTTATTCTCCCGGCTAGAACACCACAATTGGAATACCGTGTTTGGCCATTTCTGAGATATCCTCTAGCTAGACCAAATGCGATGAAGTCATATCGAGATTTGGTCCTATGGTCATACAGCTGACTAGTCAAATTGAGATGTGGTCCAAACACTCCTATCCCGTCAGAGTAATGATAGTAGAGAGTTCAGCAAGTAACCTACATAAAATAGTATCGAAAATCAACTGTTGCATCGATATTATTTGAGTTCCTGTCGTAATTTTTGAATATTCGAGGGAAAATAAACAATTTATTCTCTTATAACTCGTATGGAGTGATATACGTTATATTTTAATAGCTTGATTGTGCTTGCTTTTAAGTTATAAGCGGAAGCGTTTTTTGTAGATATATTTTTGTACCACTTAAATATAAAAAATACTAAAACTTAAAGATAAATAATGAATACTTATCCGAGTTTTGGAACGAAGTTCCTTTTCGGACGGTATCGAGAATGGAGGCTAGGAAAAAAAAGCGATCGATTTTACCGTCACGACATATCGCTGTCTCCTGGGAATAAAAGGATAACTGCAAAAACACAACTTTACAGGAGAAGCTAAAAAACATGTTTTCGTTGATAACTTCACAAATTGTGCAAAATGGTGCGCATAGCAAAAAAAAAGATGCGCAGAGTGCGAAGTGATGCACAGGTGCGCAAAATGACAAAAATGTCAAATGTACAAACTTCGTCCCAACCGAGTGTTCCACGGCCACATACTTTTATTTTACAGTTTTAAAATGATTCAAGACTCAAAAGCAATCATAATTCACGTGTAGGTAGGTTAAATTCTTGTAAGTAGGTATAATAGTACATTATGGTACTAGTGTGTAATATTGGTGATTACCGCCGAGGCAAATAATTGAGACCCGAACCATCGGCGAGGGTCTTAATATAGCCGAGGAAGGTAATCATCAATACACACGTGTATCATACGACGTTTTTCAACACACTTGTGAATAAAATAACAATAAAAACTAATTTCAAACAGTGAAAACGAGTTGTGAAAAATGTTTCGCTATTGCGGGAAAAATGAATCAGTTTTCCTATGCGCGCGCATTGCGATCGGCCACAGACTATATTTCCGCGCCGCGCACAGGGTTTGCGCCTATTCTGCCACGTACAAAATGGGGAATTTAAAGTTTTCTTTTATTACAGAGAAAACAAAAGTTATATTTGAGTGAAAGTTTTATTTATTAAACACGTACGACTTAAAATTATCTATTTAAATAAGAAGTTGCATAAAATGAGCAAGCAATAGGAACATTAATTTATTTGTTCTGTTGAACACGATCTTTTTTCTGAATAAAAACTTTTTTAAGAACAAAGCAACTCAATCAATGAAATTAAAAAAAAAATCTATTACTCACTAGTGAGTTATAGTAATGAAAAAGTCACAGTTTGATTATGGGTGTCATTATGTGCCTAATTGCGGTGACCATAGAGCCACTTTATGAGCAAGTGTGTTGAAAATCTATTTTTTTTATTGTTTGTGAATATTTCTGTAGATAAAGATATAAAATACTTTATTGTACACCACCTGGACATTACAAAAATCTAAAAAAGATACATGAGAATATTTAAAACGAAATACAATGAGCGGTCTTATCGCTGTGACCGATTTCTTCCAGACAACCGTAGGATGAACTGGATTAAAGGAAGGCAAAAAGTCGGTGTAAATAAAATAGATACTTAAGTATTAAAACAACTTTCATAGCGCATTGATAGCGCTATCTAGTTTACTTTTAAGTGTCGCCATCTACTGTCTAATCATGAACTAAAAAAATTGGCATGAATTGATCTTTTAACTTGCGCCAATTTTTCATAGCAAAAGAGAAAAAATAGCTCTATTTGTCTCTCTCGGGCGGTCCACGCGGCCTATTAACCCACCGCCCGCGGGCCCTGAAGCCCTGGTACTTTCAACGGCGAAACGGTTAAAAATGCAAACTAGAAACCAGATTATATACATGTGGATGGGTGACCGCTAGCCAGTAATTACAACTGAGCGCTTTCGTGCTTCCAAGGGTGTAAAACTGTCAACATTGTTGGGTGACTGCTAGAAACAACATTGAGCCCTTGCGTGATTTGGGCTGGACACATTTGATTTGTCGGCCCCGGCTTGATGCTAAGCCATGACGGAGTTCTTTCGAAGCAGTTCACAACCAGATTTGAACCTATAACCTCAGGATCCGAAGGCTTCTTAGGTAACCAGTGTTTTGTGTACTTTTTTTTCCTCGTCTACAATAACACAAAGGTTTTGTTGCCGACTGTACCTCAGTTATGAAACTCTATCGTTTTTATTGGAGCTATTAGTTTCTGGCGCTTTTATACCAGGTTTTAGCTAGTTCCAGAATAAACTTGAGTTAAGCTATTTTTAAGCAATTCGAATTTTTACAAATTAATGACAAAAATTAAGTAGGTACTTATGTTAATCTATTGTAACCACTTTAATACATAGTTAAAGTGTTAGTGATTTTTGTCAAGTTATGTGGAAAGTAATTATTTTTATTCAAGAGGGATTAAAAAACCAGGCCTCTATATCTTTATTAGATGATTACATCGTCAGGAAGCAAAGTCAACGTCAAAGTCAAAATTAGTTTTTTCAGTGAAATCACTTTGGATTGTTTAGATTATTAGAATCGTTTTTAATTTTGTACATTTTCAATACATTTTTATCTTATTTATGTTAAAACGAGTTGGAGCAACCTTTGGCTACTTATGACGCTGTAGTGCTTGGTACATTGTTCAAATGGAATATAGGCTTGCGCATGCCCAGCACCACATGACTATTAAGTTTTATGTTGGATCACCTAAAAGTGCGCTAGGCCCCAAACCATGTGTTGCCCAGGTTCTTTATTGTATTTCAGGTATTGGACGCATAATTTAAGACTATTTTAAGTGATCCAAGCGATCCTATTGAATTAAATGATTTTAGACTTGACTGTGACACTTAAACCGTCTTGAAAGACATGGTACGAAAATTATTTAAAAATCATTTCCTATAGTCACAAGTGACAAGGCTCTTTTATGTTAATATCTGAAATTATTATAAAGGAAATAGACATTGAACTTGTATCTTTTAATATTATCACTAGATTTCATTTATTTCTAAATTTTTCATAGTTGTACAGCGTGAAACGTAAAAGTTCTATGTGTTAGGGATACGTTCCTATGTGAAAAATACAATAGTCGGAAAAACTAAACTTCTCTTAACAAATATCCCAGGTATCAGATCCCGGATGTGGGTCACTGGGTCCCAGTCACAGCTGAGCGTCAAAAATCCAACCTTTTATTTTCAGTTTCAGTTTGTGATACTCGTAGCGTTCTTTTGGTTTACAGATTTTCGTTCGATTTTTGAGAGGAATTAGATTTTGTTTTCCTGATTTTTCAGTGAGGAACATTTAGAATAGATTGTCTTTTGTGAGTTTACAACGCCCTGCTGTGGGACACGATAGGCTAGTTACATTAATATGATATTTAAACAATTACCACAATTTAGTTTCAGATTTAAGTATTAGTTACTACTGTAAAAAAATAAGCAAAAATAACCTGATATATATTATTAATTATGAAACTGTTTCGCAATTTCGCTAATTAGATTTTAGGAATCCTTAAGTATTTTGAGATAATTTAGTTATAATACATTTTTTTTAGACATTACATAGGGAGGTAGCTTATACCTTGAACTTACTCATAAGAATGAAGTATTCCCGAAGGACCAAGGTCCGTTAGCATCATCATCATCATCATCATCAGCCTATGGCAGTCCACTGCTGGACACAGGCCTCCCCTAGTGCGCGCCATTGCGCCCTGTCCTCAGCTCGACGCAAAAACTCAAACTCCGTTAGCATATTCAGTACTAAATATTTTGATCCGAAGATGGATCAAGACACTTTTAAATCGAAATTGAATATTTAAAAAAAAAAAAAAAATTCGTTTATTTTCTTTCACACAGGTCCATACTTACATAGATCTTAAAATCTATGACTTAAATTATAGTTAAAACCTACAATTGCGAGAGACCGGAGCCTGAGGTAGGTTCGTAAGAACCTGTATTACAGGTCACCGGGCCCTATAACAAAATACAGCTTTACTAAAACGTCATTTTTTTGATCAGAAGCTATGCAACTGGGATTATACTAAGAATAGCTCAACTTCACAAAATGCACAAGATTTATTCGCTCAATCAGATCCCGCTGTGCTTCTGACGTTTCATAAACTGTCAGTTACATTTTTGACAGGTTTATTTGTTTTACAGCTTGGGTAAACCGACGAATTGTTTAAACGAGTTATCATTTTTTTTCGTTCGTTTAATGCATATTCGGATGTTTCTTAGTACGATTTCTGACTTCAAGGGCCAATTTTTCGGTTTGGAATATTTGATCAAAGGTTAGGACCGTGTCAGATATTGTGGTGGGAAGCATATTCATCAAACGAATCAAATCAAATCAAAACAAATTTATTTATTTATGATACACAAACAATGTTTTTTAAAATGAAATACAAACCTGATCACGATATTCCTTTTCTCGTAAGATTTTTTTAATTTCGGAAAAAAAGACCTGAGCGAATGTCTACCGCCCTTTGGGGATACATACAGTCTTGATCATACATACATACATAAAATCGCGCCTCTTTCCCGAAGGGGTAGGCAGAGACCACGGATCTCCACTTGCTACGATCCTGACACACAACTTTTGCCTCATTCACTCTCATTACATTCTTCATACATGCTCGCCGGTTTAGGCTTAGTTTTTATCATTTTTGTTGTTTTATAATAATGAGGTCTTCTAGTAGCAAGAGTGAGTAGGTATCATTTAAGATTTTGATGCTATTTCGATTTTTTTTTTTGCGAAAAAAGGCGGAGTCATTTTTTTTATATTATACCTAAGTATAAGTAAAGTCTAAAAAAAACTAAGAAAGTGTGAGCTAAAGGTGCCTTTGCCCAGCAGTGGGACATGATAGTTTAAGTCAAAAAAAAAAGAAAAATAATCCCTCAATATTCTTACGCCAAGACTTTTTTAAAGCTAAAGATTTATTCCACTCAAAACGGCTTGAAGCGACAAACCGCAGACTGTCGGGCAGCGTGCCAATGTACCGGGTTCGATGCCCGCACAAGAGCAGATCGATCATCCTTTGATGGGGTTTTAGTAGTTTTACTGAGCACTGGTTGTTTGGTAGAAGTGCCTTCTATTACTAAGGGGAATCGACAAAAAATCACAATATTCTCGAACACACGACAAACTGTTCTAGTATTGTTAGCGAAAAAAACATTTTTTGTGAGAAACTTGAACATAATATCGAGAGGCGTTCGATAGCTTCACGTAGTGTTGGGACATAAGCCGATGTGTATCCGGATAACGTTTTACTTACTTCTTCTTGTGTCACTATCCTTTAGAACCAGTGTGGTGAAAGGATTTCTTTTTACTGAAATAATTTAAATAAAACTAAAAATAATCTAATGAATGTGAGTGCCTACTCAAACCTAATATGGTTTTCAGGCCCAATAGTATGCTAAATATGTAGTTATTTTAGTAAATAAAAAAATACTTGCTTCTAATGATTTTATATAAATTCTAATGTTTATGAGTATGTGTGGTGTTTGTTACTTTTCACGCGAAAAGCTCAATGGATTTGGAAACTAGGCAATGAGATGAAAGATTATAGCGGACTATTTATATGTTGAGCAATATTACTCGTACTATCATCTTTCTTGACGACCTCTGTGGCGCAGTGGGCGAAAGTCCGCCTGCGACCCAGAAGGTTGCGGGTTCGATCCCCGCCGCGGGATAAATGTTTGTATGACCTACAGATATTTGTCTCGGTATTTACAAACAAAAAGTATATAAGTAGAATATCAATTATCTGGTTCCCATAATACAAGCTTAGCTTAGTTGGGGCTAGAGTGAAAATGTCCAGCATTATTTATTTATTTATTTCTAACCTTCTCCCACATTATAATAGGGTTTTAAAACTTAAGATTTGATTTGGCATGCTACTTTGGGGAAAGTGTTCCTGATGGAAAATAGCGTCGATTGAGACCAACTTGTTTTTGTCAATTTTATATTTATGTCATTTTCTGGACTGACTGTCCATTTTTTTTAAATCCGAATGTTTTTTATTTAAAATAAACCTACAGTTTCCTAAGAACAAAACCTTCTTACTATAAAATAAAAGGTAGTTGGTCTCAATGCGGTAATATTTTCCCACAGCCTGTATAATAATAATATGATTTTCCATTCAAAGGGGATTTTAGTTTTTTTTTTTTGTCAAAATCCCCAACAGTTTTCGTTTCTCCAAAGGGGATTTTGACACAAACCCTATTTAATTTATAAAATAATTATTTTAGTGTTTTTAATCGATCCGCAATCCAACACAAGCACATCACTACGTATTCGCGACAAAGCTAACCGGGTTGCGAGTTAATAGGCACAAAGGTAGACACCGGTTACTGTTTTAGTTTATATCTATAGAGCACATTGGAGCCGTGTTGGTCGAATGGGGTTGTGCCTTGACTTTCAATCTGAAGGGCGTGGGTTCGAATCCCGGCCGTGCATCAATGGATTTTTCGTTTCGTAAAATTTATATGCGCTATAACACGAGCTCTTAACGGTGAAGGAAAACATCGTGAGGAAACCTGCAGCTTAATTAGCTCCACACGTTTCGACGTCGTCTTTCCTGTGGGCGGCTGATTAAGCTGAGAGGATGGTTTAGGTGCTGGGCAAGCCTATTTCATCTCAAACAATGTCCCAGGCACTACAGCGTCCCGTTAAGTGTAGGCATGGATTGCCTCCTGACGCAGTATAAATCATCTAATATAGATGTAAAGGCCTAAGTTTTATATCATAACATTTTTAAAGCCGAAAGTATCACACTAACGACTGATAACAAAATGTATACTGGCAACGTATTACATTGTGACTATGTCCTTGATACAACCGTGAGCCCGGTTTTTATAATTATTTAAAACAAATCTCAACTTTCATTAACTCCGGTCACAGGCAGTTTGTTGTAAACAATAATATAATTACAGACAGACAGACTTACATTTCACGCTCTGGGGCACATAAACATGCGATCTCTCGTTTGTTTGAGCGTATTAAGGGTCGGTTCACATCTGACGGTATATGCGTCACGTATTATCGCGTAACGCCATAACAGACAATTATATGAGAAAACATTCCTCTCACACTTAACGCGTTACGCGATTATGATAACGAAGACTGCTGAATACGCTCGACGCATCTTCCGTCGGATGTGAATCGACACTAAAAGTAAGTCTGTACGAGTCAGTGGCCAACTCTGGTGACGGAGTTTTTAGGCCGCCTTAAGGCTTCTAATGGCTGGGTGTTTCTATGTATAATATGTATGTATTTACAAAAAAAAAGTATATAAGTAGTTTATCAGTCATCTAGTACCCATACCACAAGCTCAAGCTTACTTTGGGGCTAGATGATGCTGTGTGAAAAGTCCAGCATTATTTATTTATTTATTTAACGACTTAGACAATTTTACGAGCCCTCTGAAGCAAGGAAGCGCTCAGATGAAAATGCCACTAGCGATCACCCACTTCGAACGTTGCTTAACTTCGACGATCTATCAAGAACGACTAAGCACGACCACGAGCGATAGTATTAAGTATATGTATGTATAATATATAAGTCACCGACATAGCCCACAGGATTAGCAAGTTGAAGTGGCAGTGGGCGGGGCACATAGCTCCTAGAACTGACGGCCGTTGGGGCAGAAAAGTTCTCGAGTGGAGGCCACGCACCGGAAACCGCAGTAGAGGACGGCCCCAAAAGATGGAAAGACGATCTGGTAAAGGTTGCTGAGAGCCGTTGGGTGCAAGCTGCACAAGATCGATCGCTGTGGAATTCGATGGGGGAGGCCTATGTTCAGCAGTGGACACCAGATAGCAGACATGATGATGATGGTGATGTATAATGTTACACCTAAACCCTAATTCTACTACAAAACATGTATGATACATGTGACTCCAAACCGTGTTTGTTGCTCTGGTTCACGGTATTGGTCGCTTTCGTACTACGATTTCTGACTTCAAGGACGATTTTTTCGGTTCGGAATATTTGGTCCTAGGTTAGGACCGAGTTTACAGTTGATATTATCAAATATTATGAACCGAATACAATGTAGCTCGTAGTTAAAAACATCCGAATATTCAAGAACGGGAATACGTTCCTGTTAATGTATTTTTCGTTTTTTGTTTACACATTTACCAAAAAAGTGTTACTAATCTTGCAATTCATTTTATGTAAGTACTTACTTACTTCCCTTTACTCTTCTTACTTAAAAAAATATAAAACACTAAAAATAAAAGCTAATCCTGAACTCAAAAGTCAAATGAGCTTCTTTTTAAAATTCCTATAACTTAGTAATTAAAACGCCATTAGCGTTTACAGAGCGCGAGTGTGAAACGCGCTTTTGATTTATGCAGCTCAGAAAAACACTTCCTGACGTTAACGGTCACCGTCCACTAAAGCGCGGCGAACAAACCACCAGAACATTGTAGCATAATTGAGTGTCGACTCGACTGCGTTGGTCGTACTTTTTTAAGAGAGAGTTGAGACTAGTTTATGCGGGAATGTGTTCCCATTACAATTTTGATATTTGGATGAAGCTCAAATATTTCTTGCAGAAACTAAGCTACCTACTACAAAACCTACATTAATTTACAAAATACGATAGATTTTGAGCTATCTAAGGATAATAACTAACTCTTAAGAACTTATTACTCGTAGGATCATTAAAAACTTCATACAAAGCTTTCTTGAAGTTAAATGAAAGAGGTGTAATTTATGTACATTTGTATGTTGTACGTCCAATTTGATATGACACGCTAAGGTTGAGTAGACACTGACCTCAAGCACTTCGTGCCGCTAAATTGTTATTGCTTTTTGCTGAATTAGCAGTGGACATCGCTGTAAACAATACAATATTAAAGGCACTTTGAACTCTAAGCCGATGAAGATAGAAGCGAAATTCGCTTGTTTTATTAACGAGGGTAGTTTTAAGAATCGATGAAAAAGATGTTTCATTTGAAAGTCCATTAAAACTGCTGTGTTTTTTTACTTTTAGCTGTTTTAGTTCTTTGTAAAGTAATTTGACGATATATAAAAACAGGATTACGATGTTCCTATTAGGCTTTTACTATATGATTTATACAGCGTCAGGAGGCAACCTATGCCTACACTTAACGGGACGCTGTAGTGCCTGGGACATTGTTTGAGATGGAATAGGCTTGCGCAGCACCTAAACCATCCTCTTAATCAGCCGCCCACAGGAAAGACAACGTCAATACGTGTGGAGCTGACTAAGCTGCGGCTTTAAAGCGCATATAAATTTTACGATACGACAAATCCAGTAATGCACGGCCGGGAATCGAACCAACGACCTTCGGATTGAAAGTCAAGGCACAGCCCTATTCGGCCTACACGGCTCTCCTAACACGATGTTCCTAAGCACGAACTTCACTAAACTATTAGCCTAACATATTGAAGACCTTTTAAGCCTTGTAAGACCCTCCATCATGGCTTAACGAATAATTAGCCGGGACCGACAATTGAACGTGCCCTCCGAAGCACGGAAGCGCTCAGATGAAAATGCCACTAACGGACACCCATCCCCATACAGACCGTTTCGAACGTTGCTTAACTTCGACGATCTAGCCTAGATTCTTAGGCTTCATATCATTTATCTAAATAACGTAAATTGAACCATTTCAAACAAACATGTGCTACCAAAACCGATCGCACAAAGAACACTGCATTGTATTAAACTAGTGGCTTTACGGACATAGTACATGAGTGTACAAGTACACAAAAATGATATTTTATAGAAACTAAACTCCTTTTACAAGCCTACTTTACATCTAATTAGATGATTTATACAGCGTCAGGAGGCAATCCATACCTACACTAAACGGGACGAGATGGAATAGGCTTGCCCAGCACCTAAACCATCCTCTCAGCTTAATCAGCCTGGCCCACATCGTGAGGAAACCTGCAGCTTAGTCAGCTCCATTGATATTTTATACAGAAAACAAAATTCACCAATAGAGAGTTTTATATTCGTTTCACACAGCTCTTTCTAGCCTCAAACTAGGCAAAGGTTTACTGAGTAAGGAAGTAAGTTTACTATGGGACTCACATTATTGCTAGAATAAATAGAAACTTTTTTTTACAAATTTTCATATTATTCGATGTTTTAAGAGTACAGTGCATATCTCCTAAAACGTAGTTTTTGATTTTATTTTTGGGGATTTTTATGCAGTTGAGGTACTGTATTCGATGCTATGTCCAATCGCGTAACAAACCAATATGGAGGAAAAGCCCAATAAATAAAAAAATAGCTACGGGCTACGAGTCTAGATCGATGTGTGCACAAACAGACTGAATACTATCAGATCTAGCTTTTATCAAACAGTACGAAATAATAAAAAATGAACCATTTTCCACTTAGAACAAAACAAAATGCGAACAATCTAATCTTTTTCAACCGACTTCAAAAAAGGAGGAGGTTCTCAATTGGTCTGTATGTTTTTTTTTTTTTTTTTGTATCTTGTTACGCGATTGCTCAGCCATTTGTTGACCGATTTGCAAAATTCTTTTCATGTTTGAAAGGGTATACTCCAGAGGTGGTCCCATATAAATTTTATTCCTGAGGGATTGATAGTTTCCCCGTAAAACTCTAAACACCTTCCCTCCTAGCCATGTCACAAATAGAAATCGAATCGACAGCTTGACGCCCTGAGTCACACCGCGTTTCGAGTCAAACATTGAAGTCGGTTTTCTTTTTAGTATAAAAACGTAATTTAAAGAGTATTCAAGTTATTTGTTGCGTTTAAAATGACTTCAATACTCAAAATTCTTGTCCTGGTCGAAGCGACGCGTGATCCAAAAGCTGGCACTTTTTTGGCTCAAAGGATCAGCATTGCCATCCAGAGTGGTAATGCCGCCAGTGTTTTGAGCACGCTTCCGACTGACAGTGACCTGGATCAGTTGAGCTATCTATAGATCGTTTCTAACTATCCTTAGATAGCTTGACTAACCCTGTTGTATTTTGTAAATATATGTAGTAGCTTAGTTTCTTCAATACTCACAATACAGGTTTATCAGCCCATACCATAATAAAGGTTCACACTCATTTATATTTCCCGGCGTCGAGGGAAATCCTAGGAACGAGCAATCTATCTTCAAAACAATATCGAGTTCGTCACGTGCGATGCCTTCGGTTTATTCGATTATTTTGATGTGTTATTTAATTTTAGACTACTTATATTTTTATAGTGTACTCCGCGACTTCGTCAGCAAAATAACATACTTGAAAACTTCTAAATAGAACTGAAAACTGAAGAATCTTCTGAAACTTTTAAAAATGCAATAATAGCACCATTTCGGGTTCAGCCATACAAACTTTCAACCCTTATTTCACGCCCTACATGATTATTTATGAAAAAAAGTAGCCTATGTCCGGCCCTGTGACATAATCTTTATCCATGACATATTTCAGCATTATCTGTTCAGTGGTTTAGGCGTGAAAAGGTAACAAACAGACAGACAGACAGAGACATTTTACTACATAATACATGGCGACACAGAAAAATTTGCGCGCTATCGTTGCGTTTTGGACTGTGTAACATATTAACTCGCTAATCTTCTGATTTTCAGCTTTATAATATTAGTATTACTGTAACAGGTATTCATACGTAATAAGAATGTAAGTACTACGCACACGGATTTCAATAAATGAGTAATGAATCGGTCAAGTAGCCAATGATAGCGTTGCGTTCAGTGTGTCTATTGCGCGAGTGGGGAATATCTGGCGACATCGTGTTTCATATGATTATTATCAAAAAGCCAGTCTATAAATGTCTGTCTTTTGAAAGCTGGAGGACATCTTCAAGTCCAGCATACCGCAAAGCCTTAAGACCAAGGCATATAACCAGTGTGTTCTGCCCATATTAACATATGGATCCGAGACATGGCCGCTTACAAAGGAATCTATGCACAAGATAAGAGTAGCGCGCCATGCTCGGTATCTCCCTCCTTGATCACATATCCAACGTAGAAATACGACGTCGAACCAAGGTCGTAGACGTGGGTATGCGCATCGCAAGTCTCAAGTGGAGATGGGCAGGACACCTGGCTAGACGGAAAGACGGGAGATGGACTACAACGATTACGGAATGGTGGCCCAGAGATGCGCAAAGACCACGAGGCAGACCACCCGCCCGATGGTCGGATGACATCGTAAATGTAACTGGGAAAGCGTGGGAAAGGACTGCACAGGACCGAGAAGAGTGGCGTAATACAAAGGAGGCCTATACTCAGCAGTGGGCTGAATAGATAGATAGATAAATGTCTGTGACTACGCATGTTTTCGAATGTAAGCAAAAGAGGCTTCATCCTATCCCGCCTGCTTGCTCAAATCTTTGTTATAATAATGTAATCTACATGTTAAGTGTCTGCTAATTGGGCATTGTCCTTAAGTATTTACTTTGCTTATAATCTGGGTCCAAAGTGAAGTAATTTAATGAGACCTTTGAAATTATTGTACTGACATGTTTGCGGAGGATAAACTCATTTAAAGACATCTAATTTTTATAATATCGACTAAACCTAGAAGATGGTTGTATATAGCTTAACATATAACTACGACTTCGTCTGCGCATTGTTTCGTCATACAAACTTTAGAGATAGAACTACCTTGTTCCAATTCAACCCATGAAAACACTGAATTCATTTTTGGATTTCCTGTCTTTGATAAATATAAATAAGTACCCGGGTAGTTTTGAAAAAATAATAAATTCATGTTTCGCTATTTACTAAAAAAATATTTAGGTATCACAACCCCACCCCACAAATAGTCTTTTAATTTAAGTAATAAAAAATGTTCAATCAAAGCATAGTAGAACGAAATGACATCGCCATTTTGAAAAGTGAAAAGTTATTTGTTGTCATGGCAACCTTAGAGTTAGAGCAGTGCTATTTATTTCAAACAGAGTGCTGCTAAAGTTTTTATGCAATATTCCCGTTGTCCTTTTACATATTTTGTAGTTTTCAGGAACGTTTTTCGGGATAAAAAGAAGCCTATATGCTATTCTGGAGTTAAACCTTTCACCTTTCGCCGGAATTCGAACCCACGACACTCGGATGAGGCATAACCCCATTCGGCTAACACTTTTTCTGCTAACTAACGAACAGTCTATTAAATACTAGGCCTTTACTAATAAACGTGTCATAAATCATAATACATTTTGACAGTTTACACTCAGGAATAACTTTACACCACGTTTATTAGTAAGGGCCCTGATAGCCATGATAATAATGTACTTACTTATCACGTGAATATAACCGGTGGGCGAGCTACTAGTACTTATTAATCATCTAACAATAATTGAAAATAATGATTTACTAACAAAAGCTTAACATTAGTATTGTCAATCACAGCCCACATAAAAAGCACTAAATATACCTTTGTCCTTAACCCACATACGTATTTGAAAAATAAGTCAATAGTATACTCGAATCTAGAAAAACAATGTCGCCTCGGAAGGCCACTTTCGTCGTTTCTATTGTATTTGGATGCAGTCACAGCGATATGTAACAAATTATTTCAAAAACATTTATTCAGAAGGATTGAATACACCGGATTGAAATGGTATGGACACGTTATGAGGAGAGATGAAAATCATGTTACCAAAAGAGTTATCAATGAGTGTGGCAGGGAGGTATGCAAGTAGAGGAAGGCTGAAGAAGGTATGGTTGTGTGAGAGGATATGAAAGTGAAAGGAGTGGATGAACAGTTGAAGAGTGATAGGAGTGAATGATACATGCTGTGCCGACCCCACTTAGCGTGGGAGAAGGGCAAGGGAATGATAATGATGATCAGTTTGATACCGATTAGGTGCACTAAACGATTGCGTAGGTTTGCGCGAGTAAGCGAGATAGGACGATGCAAGATACCTAGCGAGTGAGCGACGCAGGTATACAAGGCCTAAAAAGGCGTCATTAAAAATGGGTTCGACGCAGCTACGTCTGAGAGCTAAAGATTGGTTGTGCGTACTGTACTTGTTTGTAAGTGTAATGTGCTATGGTGTGAGTGCAGCCCGCTCTATTCCCGAATAGCAAATAAACAATTCACCAGAAACTTATCATTGTCCCAGATAATATCTGGTAAAGACAGTTGACAGTCTTTTTATATAAAAAGCTTTTCTGGGAAGTAAATATTGTTTACCAATTGGTATTATATGTATTATGATTGGGTAAAATGTATGCATATGATATCTGTAGAAGCTACCAATTTCTGATTAGGTTTCATGAATGAATACATACATAAAATCATGTTTCTTTGAATTGAAAAAAATATATTACGGACTTTTCATATAATATCTTATCAGAAAGTAAGCTTGTGTTATAGGAACAACCATTGTGTATACCTACTTTTTATAAAGTAAAAAAAATATTTATTCTTTAGGACCGCTAGGATAACTTAGAATACGTACTTTGAAAACACCCAGAAAAGGGACAGAATGTTTGCAGATCATGCAAACACTTCCGGGAATCGAACCCATCAACATCGCAACCGTCTACGTCGAAGATATATATTTTATTTCAAAACAAGCTGACCCGCGCGACTTCGTCTGCGTATGATTAATAAAAATATCCGCGTAAAAATTGCGCGGATAAAATTATCCGCGCAATTTTTTAATTTTTTCTGTCATAAGAACCTTCTCCTGACAATAACAAACACAACAAAAAAAATTTAGTGAAATCGGTCCAGCGGTTCACGCGTGATGCCGTGACCAAGGGATATGGGGATTCATTTTTATATATAGAGATAATGTCATAAGAACCTTTTCCTGACAATAACAAACACAACAAAAAAAATTAGTGAAATCGGTCCAGCCGTTCACGCGTGATGCCGTGACCAAGGGATATGGGGATTCATTTTTATAAATAGAGATAAATAAGTATTTTAATTGATTAAGATCTGCGATGTCTTCTGTTCTTCAAGAGTCATGAACATGTTTGTATTTTGTTATCAGAGAAACGCATAAATCTTTCATCTTGTATATTCAAAAGCATCCAAATCAGGCATCCGTAATTAAAATATTACTTGATAAAATCTTCTAATTTATCACACAAACACACATCTTATTCAATATGTATCAACTCTTATTCGTATTGTTTTAGGGTTGGAAATCGTTTGATGGTTGAATTCTGAGGGTGTATTAAAGTTTGTTTTCGTGTTTATGACAGGTATAACATCTCTTTGACAATATTCTGGTTTTGATGCCTTAATAAAACCCATCCCTGGTATCTTGGGTCTTGGGTTTGTTAATTTAAGTTTGGGGTCATTTCTGTGTGTGATAATGACTTTCGAGAGCACTGGTGGTCTAGTGGTAATAGCCCGCCTTCCGATCGTTAGGTCGTGGGTTCAATACGTGCACCAATGAGTTTTTCTGCTGAAAAATTATGTGCACTATGCCAGTACTCTCAAACGGTGAAGGAAAACATCGTGAGGAAACCGGCATGTCGTAGAACCTAAAAAGTTCGAAAACATGAGTCAAGTGCACGAGAAGGAGCCTCTTTGAGGCGCACTTAAAATCCTTTCACCACACTTGTTCGAAAGAATTGGTGACACGATAAGCAGCATAATGACTTTGATCGTGTGTTGTTTGAGCTGTCAACGGAAGTAAAGAAGACTTTGTTTATCACCCTCGACTTAGATAATTTAGGCAGGATGCGCCTTACTTTGTATTTTCCCTCTGCCAAAATGTACACGATTCCAAATCATATGCGTCTTATATAATTACGTACGTCACTTTATTATTATACGTTTGCAAGAGTGTGCGTAAAAATGAGAGTGTATGTATTGTCATTTTTAACGTTATTTCTAATGTTAAAAAGCTTTCGCAAGGAAGCGCTCAATCGATAATGCCACGGGGCCCACGGGTCACTCATCCACTTCGTGATCCACAAGCACTCTTCTAGTTACGTAAATACTTTCCTTATCTCGTAATTTTGTCATAATATTACCTGAAACAAAATAAAAATATATAAATCAGCATCATTATGAATTAATGAAAATTCTTTATTGCACACCATTCATAAAATTAAAACAAACAAAAGAAAAACCAGATAAAAATGTACAATGGGCGGCCATAAGGTTGCCTGGAAGAGATCGCCTATTAGCGATAACGCTAATAGGCGATCTCTTCCAGGCAACCTTTGGATGGAGAGGAACATCAGTGAAAAGAAGATTGGTCAGGTGCATAATGACAGATTATTGAATTTTTAAAACAATAAGACAGATATACATATACATAATATACACACAAGAATACATATACCTACTCAATAAAAATAAATACACCTACCTACATAAATAAATCATTTTAATATACATACATACATACAATACAATATATAGGTAATAAAATATATGTAATTATAATAGAAACTGTCTCTACTTGTCAGAATATATAAGGTAACGCTTAACTTAAATTTATCAGTCCAAATTGTATACGAAACCAATAATTATCTTAAGTTAATTAATTAATAATACCGAAGACTTACGAACCGAACGATATGTTGCTATGCGTGGTCGTTGCCATGACAAGGTTAACACTAGCCTTATATAAAGACGACTGACAAGTTTGCTTGAAGTCAATAACCAAAATGCATATTCAAAAATATTGAATAGTATTGATTTTATAATCGTCAGAACGATCAACCTGTTGAATAGTTAGATCAAACAGTTGTAATAAAATATATTAGACAAAGTTGGTAGAATACTTTCGTACCTTTTTGATCACAATGCCTACGCCGCGAAACGACTTTGAAGGATTACTAACTCACATTTAAAACACCTACAAAGCAAAATACCTCAAATCGATATCTCTAACGTGGTTTGCCGCAATACGCCTGCATTCTTTCTTGTCTCGGCGGCATAACGTCTCAAAAATTTTAATAACTTTAAAGCATATTATATAACACGCCATACGTATGTAACTAACAGACCTATAGCATAGTATACGTCGTATACAAATTGATAAATGAATGCCATGTTCTTCATATTTTTTACGTTAAAAGTTATACCTAATGTAGATTTATTAACAGAAACTAAGGTACTTGCTCTATCTATCTAATCAGCACACATCAACCCACTGCTGAGTATAGGCCTCCTCATTTTCATAACAAAATATATCATACAAACATATCAAGCTATCTAAGGATCATTAAAATGATATCTCAAAAATATGAAATGAAATGAATTTATTTGTCAGAAGAATGGTTACAAGAAGATTTAAGGGTCCCACTCATTAACAGTCCGCCTGCAGTCTCTGGTTCTATCGGGCGGCCTGCCGTCCTAGGCCGATAGCGTCAACACACTAAAGCGATTTTTGCCTGCCGACAATGCCCTGCCGCCACTTTAGCGACTACAGACTAGCTGTTCGGAGTCGGCAGTTTCTCACCGTAGGATCGCGCGCCGGCAATGCTCTGATATTGGTTTGAGCGTCCACACACTAAATTCGGCAGACTTTCACAATTCATCATGTTATTACGTAAAAAACGATGTGCTCTTTTACTACTTCATATACTTTCACCGTCAGAAAGAAGATATTGGATGAAAAGTTGGCTTCAAGAAAGAGAATCAAGATCGCACATGACATTGGTACGTGAACTAAGGCAGTCGCATAAAGAAGATCTATTTAATTACTTGCGAATGACTTCTGAAACTTTTAATATGCTATTATCAATAGTTAAACCATACATCAGTAAAATGAATACAAAAATGCGCCAATCTATAAGCGCAGAAGAAAGGTTAATCGTAACGTTAAGATATTTGGCAACTGGAAAAAGTTTGGAAGATTTAAAATTTCCTTCAAGAATTTCACCACAAGTCCTTGGAAGAATTGTGGTTAAAGAACTTTATTTCTCAAAAGAAATTTACATTTCACTTAATGAGAATATACTAATTTGAAATATAACAGTGAGCGTACTATAAGCTATTATTATTACTTATAACTAGATAGGTTAATTTACATTCCAATTAATTACTTAAAAATGTAGATAATTATTTTAACAATGTAGGTAGGTAGTAATGACAAAAAGTTAAGTAAGTCTCACATTCTCCACATTCAAAAATCTTCAGTAATAATTTTACATAAATGGAAAAAGAGAGTACCTTAAATGATGCAGGTCAACGTTTAAATAACAGAACAACGAAAAGCTAAAACGTCACACGTCAAGATTAAACAAACAACTTATATAAGGCTTCAAAGCAACGAACCATAATTAGTCATACCTATTTACTTAGTGTACTAAGGTGTTATGTACGGAAACGTAAACTTAGGTGTTGGATAATAGAGGTTACTAAGTAGTATACTAGGTATTTAGAGTTCACATTGAACCATGAATAAACAAAGTACATATAAATAATGTTACTACTATTATACATGGGACCGTTTGGATAGATGTGTGTTGGTTGCTCTCTCATGGCTGAACGGATTTTGATGAAATTCATCCATACTATCCATGCTAATAATATAAATGTGAAAGTAATTCTGTCTGTTTGTTACCTTTTCACACTTAAACCACTGGACAGATTATGCTGTAAAGTGGCATAGATATAGGTTGTATCCCAGGGAAGTACGTCTATCCCGAAAAAATAATAATAAAAAAAAGTACGTGAGTGTCGTGGAACACTCGGTGGGAACGAAGCAAAGAGTACTTTTCTATACTAGGAATTTAAAATTCAAATTCAAATCAAACGCTCTTCTGTACTAACAATGTAACAATCTATGGACTGTTCGCGGCTGCGCACTTCGCACTGTGACGATTTCGACAAAAGCGACAAAATATTTATATCCCAACAAAACCGAAACCGTTTCAATTGAAAACAATTTCAAAAGAAGTTTCACACGTCGGAAGACACAAAAGGCGTGCACATCGCTGGCTTTTGCATAATAACCTGCACAACATTATGATGGGATTAGCCGAAATCACTGAGCGGGGCTGAGCGGAGTTATCTATGTGGTTTCTTAAAAGTCTGCCGATGTATTATTACGATCGATAAGAGCGTTTTTTTATTATTTTTTTATTTACCGAGTATGATTTTTAGCTTCGGAGTGTTAACGTAAATGGTGGAAAAGAAATCCTTATAAGTTCTTGAGAGACCTTATCTGAAAATGTGTTCTAACACAGGTTTTTTGACTCAACATAAGAAATTCCAAACCTAGATAGTGTACTAATGCTTCGTTACTTAAATAAAACACATTCAATTTCACAACACAACATACAAATCACGTTTTTATTTGATATGATGATTTAGCTTTATCATTATATATTTTTAAATATAAGTTTACGTGCATAATAAAACGTTGTCCGTTTGTAAACAACGCAAAGCTTAACAAATGAATACAGGACGCGCAAGATGGATGGAAAGAGGATTATAATGAGGGATGGCGGAAGAGATACATTCATGATCCAGGGTAGGAATGTGGTGGAAAATAACCAGCTATTAATACTGTTGCGAAAATGAAAAGTCTTATCAAAATTTTCGATTCCGACGGGATTCGATCCCGCGACGATCAGACGATCCTCCTTAAGCCGGAGTGCCTACAACCGCTCGGCCACGGACCCAGACATCGCAGTCAAAATTTTTGACAAGCGCAACATATCGATTAAAGCTCCGGTGTTATTCTACTTTACTGACGACCTCTGTGGCGCAGCGGGCGAAGGTCTGCCTGCGAAGCAGAAGGTTGCGGGTTCGATCCCCGCCGCGGGACAAATGTTTGTATGACCTACAGGTATTTGTCTCGGGTCTCTATGTATAATATGTATGTATTTACAAACGAAAAGAATGTAAGTAGTATATCAGTTATCTGGTTCCTATAGTACAAGCTTTGCTTAGTTTGGGGCTAGATGATGCTGTGTGAAAAATGTCCAGCATTATTATTGATGTTTGTAACACATTCATGCAAAAATGACTGAATAGATTTGGATAAAATTTGAGAGATATATTATAGTCTAGTCTAGAGCCTTTAACTCAGTCGGATAACTTAAGCGCTAGTTCAGCGAGCTTACTGAAGAGTGAGGGTATAACGAAGCAAAGTCTGGCGTCGGGACATAGCTTACTTTACTATTCTTAAACGCCATTTACACGATACCATTCTGGCATACAATTCTTGCCTCTTGCCACAGAATATTAGCTCATGCTTCATTGAGTTTCAGAATGGTATGCCAGAAAGGTAAAAAAAAAAACGTAAACAGGTTCACGACTGTATTCTCAAGGTGCGGGAGACATTCTCTCAGATCTTTTTATGTTACTCCAGATCCTTGAAGATGTCTAAGGGGGGTAGTCAGAGGCATGTCCAAACTCATAATGTTTGATACATGTCCACATCTTGCAGAATGGTATCGTGTAAATAAAACTCCGTTACAAGAGTTGGTCACTTACTTATACGAACTTACTAGTTAAACGTGCCTTTGCCTAGCTAATAAATCTTCAAAGGATCTTGCTTAAGCGATCTGAATGAATGTCTATCGTGCCTTAGGCCCTTTTTGTTTCATGGTATTGTGAATTCACTATCAGATGGATGACACTTGGTTTTGTCTGGGCAACATCCCACACGTAATATATCTTTCACTCTCACACCAACACCCAATAGTTCTGGAAACTTCGTGTAATGAAAAATGTTCATGTTCGCTACCACGAGATGTTTATTTCAGTGAGATTTTGAATCGAGAATATTGATGGATCACCTAAAAAAAGCTCGTCTGTTGTTCTGGTTCTTCACAGTATTGGTCAAAGAACATTAGTAGAATCACCTAGTTTTATGATTCCTATCCATACTATAATATTATAAATGTGAAAGTAATTCTGTCTGTCTGTTTGTTTGTTACGCTTTCACGCCCAAACTGCTGAACAGATTAAACTGAAATTTGGCATGGATAAAATTTGTATCCCAGCATTCAAAACACCTTACGTAGATATGTACTAGCTAGTTGATTTATACAGCGTAAGGAGACAGCCTATCCTACACTCAACGGACGCTGTAGGGTCTGGGTACATTGTTTGAGATGGAATAGGCTGGTCCAGCACCTAAACCATAGCCTCAGCTCAATCGGCACTATCCACAGGATAGAAGATATGGAATATAGGGATGGAAGATATGCAAAGCATGTGGAGCTGACTAAGCTACGGGTTTCCTTAATGTTTTTGTTCACCGTTTGGAGATCTTGTTATTGCGCTTATGCATCAATGGATTTTGTGTTTGCCTTTAATGGACTTGGCCGAATGGGGTTGAGCCTCGACTTTCAATCCGAAGGTCGTGGGTTCAAATCCCGGCCGTGCATCAATGGATTTTTCGTTTTGTAAAATTTATATGCGCTTTAACACGAGCTCTTAACGAGTGAAGGAAAACATCGTGAGGAAACCCGCAGCTTAGTCAGCTCCACACGTATTGACGTCGTCTTTCCTGTGGGCGGCTGATTAAGCTGAGAGGATGGTTTAGGTGCTGGGCAAGCCTATTCCATCTCAAACTGTCCCAGGCACTACAGCGTCCCGTTAAGTGTAGGCATGATGTAAAGGCCTAAGTTTTTTATTCAGGGACTTAAACTCATCAAAAGTTAAAGAGCTTAAGACATTGGTAGGGGCACTCATCCGTGACAAATGTCACTTTGCAAACTTACTATTGCACTTTTGTCTCATAATTTTCTTAGCAACTACTTTCTTCAACAAATTATTGCGAAAGATAAATTGAGAATAGAGTGCGAAAACAACATTAAAATTAAGTATTTTTTTTAGGTTTGAAAATATAACTTTATATTATTACTTCAGTTTATTACGAGTAAGCCGAGAGTTGACAAATTAAGTCGAGCGACTAAATATATTGTTTTACCAAAGACATTTCAAAAACAAATTATTACCGAAACTAAGCCACTACATATTTACATACAAAATACATTAGAACCAGTTGAGCCATCGGTCAATAAATTGATAACATTCTATAATATATCGTTCAAAGGTATATCTTCATTTTAAATTTAAATTGTCTTTCAACATGTTAGCATCCAGACTCGGAAAACAAACACCAATGATCACCCATAAAATTTGTTGCACAAAATTGCTCTAGACATACCATCGAACCCACACCTACACACCAAATTAAATAGCAGTATTGTGATTTGATACATACATAAAACCACGCCACTTTCTAGTAGTGTCGAGATCAATTCCACTTGCTAATCCTGTCACCTCATTCACTCATCATTAATATGACATTAACATCTAGGTCAAGCATTATTGTCCACTTGGAAATCAGCTCCTAACATGTCCTAACACTTGAGTGATGTGCACGACACGTGATGACATGTCAAATGTCGCAAGTGTCAGCTGTCAACGTCATATTAAGGTCAGTCAAGGCCGATTGTGCAATTCCTGTGCAATGTTTTGAAGATTCGTCGATCATAAGATACCAAGAGTATTTTAAATACGAGGAACATAGTGTTGCTAACTAAAAATTATTTAGAAGGTTAATGTTTCTTTACTGTGCACATAATTTATAAAATACTTTTAAACTTGATGAGATATTGTGATAACGATTTACTCACCAATCCTTATCATCATCAGACTTCGATCATTATTGGCTAATCTTCTTGCTCTGTCCATTTTGACTCTATGCCAGCCTTGACTCCATGACGCTTACATCTTTCAGGCATTTCTCATATCACCATATTATATACATTTTTCAAGCTCATTTCAGCAAGTATTTTTCGCAAAGCCTTAAAAAGTACCGTTACCGTGTCCATATATCTCACGAACACATGTTCGGGGCGGTGTTGCCATATATTAACATCGTGTTGCCATTTATCAACATCGCAACGCCCCCTGTCGTGATATCGAATAAATAATAATATTTATACTGTGGAATTAAAAATGAGGTTAAAAACCTAGGTCCTGCCTACGTTAAAATTTACAGTTAAATTACTAGTGGCTGCCCGCGGCTTTGCTTAACGTCATATCCTTTCAAAAAACCAATGTTTTTAAGTTTAAATACAGCTAAAATCATAACTATTCCTTTCTAGCTTTACCAGCTTGTCAGTAAATCTTATATTATTTATTACCTATTTTAAAAAAAAGCAAAACACAAAGCTGCTTTTAAAATCACACTCCTTTTGGCTTTGCAATAATAGGATCAAAATAACAATTGAAACAAAGCTGTTCCTTACCAAATATAAAAATGGTATACCAATATTTCCCCAACAGCAATACCCGATTCTCTGAGAGGTATTAGGGGAGTGAGCTTCCAATCTTGCCTCGGCACTCGCACTTTGTTGCACATTTAAAAAACTCACAGCCTCATATTTACGAGCACTATCGGAGTGTGCAGCGATTTTTGCAGTTTATGATGTGAAGGTATTTATGAACTAGGAAAGAGATGAATTACACAACGTTAATTTAAAGATGTGTTATGATTTTTATTTCAAAAAAGTAAAAAATGAAGTACTTCAATGAATTAAGTAGGCTAGGTACAGTTTTAATGAAATCAAGTTAAGTTTAATTCAGATTTTTTTTTAAATCGTTAGGTACCATAACCAAAAATTCTGAATTATCTTCAAAATAATTCATTACCTACAAAGAGATAATAATTTACTACGAATTCATAACTACAAAATACGATAAAATCTGAGTCTTCTAGGAATCAGTGTAAACAATCTATAGATAGCTCAACTGATCATTACCAGTCGGGATTGAAGAACAAAAATCCTTTATTACGTTACTCATTTTGAAAATGGTAATCTTTAAAAATAACCATTTAGGATAAGCCGGTTTAGATCAAAGAATTTGTTAATTAAATTAAATACATTTTCTATTATTTTAGTAAGGTCTAAAAAAAAAAACCAATCTCTAAGGGTTCACTTTGATATCTTAATTAGAAAACCTTCCAAGTACCTACAGTTAATTGAGAATATATTTTGGCTAAAATCTCATTGTTGACTTAGCGGATAATTTGAGAGTTTAATATTTTATTCAAGACGCTGATGGTATAGTAGTAGCTCTTCCAATCATAAGGTCGCAGGTTCGAATGCGGATCTGTACTAATGACTTTTCTATACAAAGATACTGCACTGCCATTGCTCTCAAACGGTGATGGAAAACATCATGAGGAAACCCACAACTTAGTCAGTTCCTCACGTTGACGTTGGCTTTTCTGTAAGTAAGTTCGTATGAGTCAGTGGCCAACTCTGGTGACGGAGTTTTTAGGCCGCCTTAAGGCCTCCGTCATGGCTTAACGACTTAAATAGCCGGGACCGATAATTTAACGTGCTCTCCGAAGCACGGAAGCGCTCGGATGAAAATGCCACTGGCGGTCACCCATCCACTTACAGACCGTTTCGAACGTTGCTTAACTTCGACGATCTATCAAGAACGACTAAGCAAGCACGACCACGAGCGGTTCACTTCAAATTTGGCGACCTCTGTGGTGCAGTGGGCGAAAGCCCGGCTGCGACGCAGAAGGTTGCGGGTTCAATCCCCGCCGCGGGACAAGTGTTTGTATGATCTACAAGTATTTGTCTCGGGTCTGGGTGTTTCTATGTATAATATGTATGTATTTACGAACAAAAAGTATATAAGTAGTATATCAGTCATCTAGTACCCATAACACAAGCTCTGCTTACTTTGGGGCTAGATGATGCTGTGTGAAAAGTCCAGCATTATTTATTTATTTAATGGCTTTCCTGTGGATAAGACCGATTAAGTTGAGAGGACGGTTTAGGTGCTGGGCAAGCCTATTCCATCTCAAACAATGTCCCAAGCACTGCAGCGTCCCGTTAAGGGTAGGCATGGATTGCCTCCTGACGCTGTATAAATTACCAGGTAAAGGTGATTCTACTCCCTGTTCCTTCGTGTACCGTGAAGAAACAAGGCAACAGGTTTAGGAGCTTCTTTTTTGTCCATTTTCTTTTTGTTTTTATCCGACTGCCAAAGGAAGGGTTATGTTTTTTATTGTGCAATTCAACTCCATTCTCTCTGCCTCATTATTTCTTAACAACTTTATTCACAAATCAACTCATTCTTGGATTGAAGGGAAAAGTATTGAAATCACAAAGTATACATCTGACATTCTCATACAATATACATCATCAATCATCGATGTCACAGTGTTATTACGACAGCTCAGTCAATCAGACCTTGCTGACTTGCATCTATAAATTTCTCTCAACTTTCGTTAGAAATTAACCATCGTTAAATACAGAGCTATTCTTTTTAGTTCATCTTCTTTTAATCGAATTCTTTTGAACCAGTGTGGTGAAAGGATTTAAGAGCGCCTCAAAAAGGCTGTCAAATTAGTGACGTGACGAGCCTTAAATCTTTAGAGGTCAGGACTATGTATAGCGCTTTGCTAGTATTTAGCGGCCGAGCGAGCGTCGCACTTACTAAACTAAGGACTTTTAGCGCCCGATGACAGTTTACACATAAAAAAATGCAGTGCTATGAGATTCCGTGTAAATGCTTTTTCAGGCCTGACGCTTGCGAATTGCGCTTTTAGCTCCATAAGTTTACCAGCTGCTTTAAAACTAAGCTGTGTACTGTCGCAACAAAAAGGCCCTGCAAATTGGTCAATAACCTAATACCCGCTCTGAGTAAAACGAGTAATCGCGTTATAATGACTGAGTGACAGTCGTTTCGCAAAAAGTATTCATGGTTTTATTATTGAGAAAGAGTGCATATGGGGTTAACTAATGTGATGTAGAGAGCCGTGTTGGCCAAATGGGGCTGTGCCTCGACTTTCAATCTGAAAGTCGTGGGTTCGAATAAATCCGTGAAAAAAATAGAATAATGGCTTATAATACAGTTCAGATCTGGATTGTACCATAACTTTTGAGCGAACAGCAAAACAATGTTAATGGTGTTGAGTGAACAAAAAACAAACTTATAAATAACACAAATATAGCAGGTAATAAAATAAACATTGAAACAGAAAATTAGCAATAATAAGGCCATGATAATTCAATTCAGACGCTACAAATAGCGTCCAGTTGTTGTGGAGGATGTCTTTGAGCATTTTCATAAATTTATATAAACTAAAATTTCAAATATCCAGCTCAGAATGAATCGGAGATAACTCATTGTACTGCCGACGCATTCTTGATTTCTTGATGAGATTGCCGGCACAGTATTGCTCAGTTGATATTGCCACTCCCCAGTGGTATATGGCTATCCATTTTGTGACCACACAGAAAGTTGCTTCACTTCGACGATATCTCAAGAATTTTTGGAACGAAGTTCCTTTTCGGACTGTATCTGGGACTAGAAGAAAAAAAGTGTTCGATTTTTGCGTCACGATACATGTATATGTCAAAACGTCACAGTGCGCAATCGCGAAGCAGTCCATAAACAACCAGAAATTTGAAGGCTGAGGAACTAAAACTAGGTAAAGACTTAAGACATCTGAGGCGAAATTAAGTTTTGTTTGGAAGTGGGACGTCTCGGTGTGGAATTAAAGTGGAGTAAACAAACTCGCTGCATTGTGGAGGGTGTGGTGATGGAAGGTAGCGAGAGCGATTTCATACAAACTCGAGACTCTTAAGAGTTCTTTTATTATGCGTACTGCAAACATTTGGAATCAGCTTCCAGCGTCTGTATTTCCGCTGAGCTACGACCCTGTTGTTTTTAAGAAGAGAGTTAATAGGCACCTTCTGGGCAGGCTCGCTCCATCGTAGACCTCACTCTTGCCTGTGAAAGTTTCGAGGTCAAGAGCCGACCCATTCATCATAAAAAAAATACTTTTTACAAAAAACACCTCAGTCGATAGTAGTAGTTGGTAGCTCTGTTTTTGCACTGTAGGTCGAGGGTTTGATTACCATCCAAGACAAAAAAAAATGTGTTTATTCTGTATTAAGAGTAAAGTTTTTGCCAAAAAGTATTTCTTTATAAACTTATTCAATTTTTTAAATCTGTTTCCTATAATATATTATTTTTAGTATAGTCATGGATCCGAAAAGCCAGCCAAGCAGTGGGCGCTTAGTGGATCAGAGTGAAATAGGGCGCACGAATCACAGCCCTATTCCACTCTGATCCACTAATCAAATCCACTAACGGGGGTGTTGGTGCCTGCGACACAGTTTTACAAAAAACTTCTGCAGGTATCATCGTTTCCACTGTATACATAAGCCACTGTTACTGTTCCTGAATAATCTTGATTTGATCTGATTTGACTATATAAGGTATTTGTTTCCAGTGGAAAGTTTATTTAAAGTTTGAGCGTAGCAAAAAAATAAGAATAGAATAGAATAGAATAGAATAGAATACAACTTTATTGTACACCATAAAAATAACACAAATAAAAAAAAACAAACATGCAAAAATATAGTACAATGGGCGACCTTATCGCTAAAAGCGATGTCTTCCAGGTAACCTTTGGATGGACAGGATAAATATTAATATATAAGTAAATATTTATAAGTGTAAACTTTCCACTTATTTTTTTATTGAAACAATGTTGATGATTTTAATAAACGTTGAGTAAGTAAGTAAATAATTACTTATTACTTTTTTATAAACGTTTGATATAAATTGCAATTTTAGGATTCTTCAAATTCTCTCCGCACCTATCCACAACCATTCCCTTAGATCCCGGCATAGCGCGGCACGTACCTCGTGATTTCTTCGGGACTATCGCCGTATTTAACTAGAAAACAACAGGAATACTTCTAGAATAAATCCTATAGATACGGACTAAAGTATTGCGATTCCCAACCACCACACTGATGGGGCGGTTAGTGTGGTCGTTGGTAATTTGTATTGACTATTGACTTGAGCAGTGGGGGGACTCGTTGGGACTTTTTATTCCCAACTACCCCACCAGTAGGGAGGCTAGTGGGGTCGTTGAGAATAAACCTTGGAATAAAGCGGTGACAAACTTTTATTGATCGCCACGCGGTGCGGGAAGACTTCACGGACTTTTACGGGATGAAAATGAGTGTATAAATATAGCTGAGTATAAGCATGTGTGTTATTCTAGATTATTATCAATCATCCAAATCCTTTCAGTAGTTTTTGCGTGAAACAAAAAAAAAACTTATTTAAAGTATCTTTAAGTATATCTATTTTTCTTCTTATCTTTTAACTAGTTCTTCTCTCAGTGAGACGAAAAGATTTCAAGTGTGCCTCAAAAAGGTTCTTCAGGGCATTTAACCCCAAAGTTTGCACGTGCTCTAAACGGTGAAGGAAAACATCGTGAGGAAACCAGTTAGTGTTCTTATAGGCGGCGATGGGCTTGCAACCTGTCACGTATGGAATACTAACTTCTGCAAGATGTGGGCATTTATCAAATATGTGTTTGGACATGCCTCTGACTACCCCCCTTAGACATCTTCTATGGATCTGGAATAAGTAACATAAAAAGATCTGAGAGAATATCTACCGCGTCTTGGGGATACAGTCGTGAACCTGTTTACGTTTTGTTTACGTTTACGTATCTATGCAGAGTTATGTATGGGTGACATGACCAAATTTATTTGTCGTGAAAAGTGTAGATTTCAAAACTTAGATATAATATTTTCCAATCGTGAATGAAGCACTCAACAAAGTCTTAAACAAACTCAATCGCACCCGATACACAATCGAATCGAAACATACAAAAATAATATAACTACTTCAATAAACCGTCAAATCCCGCTGCGGGATAAGTACAGTTGGCTAGGAAAATATCTGGAATAAAATCGCTTCTTCAAACACAGGACCACGACTGTATCCCTAAGGCGCGGTAGACATCTTCTGATGTTTTGGATGTATTACAGATCCTTTGGTCAAGAGGCATGTCAAGTTAGTATTCCATACGTGACATGTTCCAAATCCATCGCCACCTTTATGTAGTACACACTGGTTCAATTCTATTCTACTTATAATAAATGTGGAGATATGAAAGATCTTCTACTTCGTGTCAATCATAAATCAATCTGTCATCATATGCACCCGACCAATCTTCTTTTCACCTCCATCAAAAGGTTGCCTGCAAGAGATCGCTTCTTAGCGATAAGGCCGCCCATTGTACATTTTTATCTGGTTTTTCTTTTGTTTTTGTTTGATTTAATTTTATTAATGGTGTGCAATAAAGAATTTCCATTCATTCATTCATTCAATGGTTTTACTTCTAAGTAAAAAAATCTTACAGAGAATTTGGCCATTCAAAGGTGGTCGCAGTCTTATCCCGCGCCGAACCGTCAGTTCAATAGAAGAAATGCATTTTCTGACGTCATCAGTATTTTTGTATAGAAAAATGATTGCGGGGCGTACGGTGCGGCCAAATGTGCGATCAAGTTTAAAGCGCTCTGAGTTTGACAGAAGAGTTTGGCGAGCGTGTAAATGCTACTTTTTATCCCGAAAAAATTAAAAAATCCCGAGGGACCGCGGGAGCGTAGCTAGTTTTTATATATAGAGAAGTATGTATTTATAAGTTAAGTATAGAAAGAATACGAAGCTGAGTGTACCGTGGCCACAATGAGAGGGGCCACAATGAGTTGGTCCACAATAATCGGGCCGCAACGAAACGGTTTCCCATTTTCCTTGCTTATTATGTTTACTGCCTCTACTGTCGGTTAGTCGGCGATTGGATGAAGCAATTGCTACTTGTGTAGGGTGACCACACTTTCAAAATCTTTAAACTAAATAAAAAAGATCCAAATGAGTTAAAAACGAAGTCCTTAATAGTATTTCTTTAACTTTGGCGATCTTTGTTCATATTTTTATTGTATACTAGCTGGTACCCGCGACTTCGTCAGCAAAATAACATACTTAGTAGCAACGCCATCTGTTGCCTTCAACTGGAACTACCAACTCCCCATACAAACTTTCAACCCTTATTTCACGCCCTCCATGATTAATATATAGATTTTTTCTGTCATAAGAACCTTCTCCTGACAATAACAAACAACAAAAAAAATAATTGTGAAATCGGTCCAGCCGTTCACGCGTGATGGCGTGACCAAGGGATATAGGGATTCATTTTTATATATAGAGATTAAAAATAAAATCGATTAAAGATTTTATAAATAAAAAAAAAACACTACATACTACATCAACACTACATAATAGACAAGAAAATAACATTAAAGTAAGGAGGAAGCGTCGTGAGGTACAGAACCGGAGTGATTGGCGTGAACAGAGGGAGGCCTACACCCAGCCAGTAGGATATTATTGGCTGCGGATGATGATGATTGTTAAGATCATTACACATTAATTTAACCTGATGATTAAGGTCTTTACATACGTATTTAACCCCAGATCATATAATACATATAGGTATAACGTAACCCACCGGTTGAATACGTTGGCACACAATCAACGCTATCTTCAAATTGGGACTGATTTCTGATTAATTATACATGTTAATTAACCTGAGTAAATAGTACCTATACGTTTAGTCACTTCTGAGTATGATGTTTCAATTGAGCTGTGATATCATTGACAATCCCATTGAGCGATTCTGGGAATAGGAAAGCGTATTATCCTTTTACTAGCTAACCACCGACCGCAGCTTCGCTCGCGTGGTTTAAATACCTTGGAGATACAGTAAAGATCATGTTTGTAAGTTTTTTTTCTGTCCTAGAATTTCCATAACGCATTGTCTCACTAGTGTCCCGTCACGCGCGCTCCGGTCACGGCCTCGCTTCATTACCGGGACGTTATTTTCAATCATAACTATAACCTATTGTGCCAACTGTACTTTTGGTTCACGATTGGCTATTCCGAACATAGCGCCATCAAAATGACAGATTTATGAATGAATGAGACAATTAAAAAAGTACGTGAGTGTCGTAAAACACTCGGTTGGAACGAAGCAAAGAGTACTTTTCTATACTGGGAAATTAAAAAATAATTGTCAACTAGGTATCCTAGAAACGCTCTTCCGTACTAACAATGTAACAATCTATAGACTGTGTCGCGGCTGCGCATTTCGCACTGTGACGATTTGACATATTGTGTCGTGACGGTAAAATGGAACAACATTTTTTTTTCAGCCTGTCTTTTTTTCTTCGATAGCGTCCGAAAAGGAACTTCGTTCCAAAAGTTCAATATTCAAGGACTTGAAACCGCGGTGTTACCCGGCGGTACCTCAGAAATACATATTATCGGGACACTATGCTCAGTAACCCAGGGTATTATAATTATTATGGATATTTATCGCAAAATTTCGCGCCCGACTAACCGTCACACTGGTGTTACAGTTAGGAAATAATTTTACAGACCACCACACTGTCACTCAAGCAGTGTGACGGCAAAGAAAACTGTTCATTAGGTTTCTAATGAACTAAAACGCGACATCGAATCGATATCAAAAATAATCTCGTTTATCCTCACGAGGTGCGTACACTCAACGGATCTATTCATGAAGTTCACAGTTTGAATGCACAGTAGTTTTTTATACCAAATGATGGTCTCCTTCACATCGAAACTAACTTCACGAATGCCTAGACCCCTTGGCCATTTTGGAAGTGTTTACGTACTAACTTATTGCAATTATCCAAAGCGTGAGAATTATAGAAGTCGATTAGCGAGTGAAACCGCGGGCGTGTTCAAATTGTTGATCCATTCACGATAGTCCATCAAAAGGCATGCTTTAATGGCAAGTTCAGGATGGCAGAAACTAGTTGATGCGGCATTTATTTACAAGCTACACCCACAGTGATATCCGTACCTCAGCGACAAAACCCTTAAATAAACTAAAAAAACGGGTTTTAAGTTAAATTCTTGTGTTAAGTTCAAAGCCTTTTCAAACTCTTATCATAATTGTAATGTATAGCTAACGTCTCAAGCGCTTACGTCACGGGAACTGCCAAGATGGCGGAGAGACACGGAAGTGTGTGAGTGGTGAAGTGTTGATGAGCCGATTTTATTTTAAACAAAGATCTCCGATCATACCAAATATCTCGACATTACAATAATAGTTCACAATTGACGGAGATACCTAGTTCTTTAAAGTCAGTTAAAAACAAACTTACCATAAAGTAAGTTCGTATGAGTGGCCATCTCATCTCTTGTGACGGAGTTTTTGGCATCCTTAGCAGACAATTTAACCTTTAGAAATAAAGCGCCTTGATAACGCTACTAGCTGTCAACCATCTACTTTAAGAACACACAGAACGTTGCATCACTTGGGTGATGTACCTATCAAAAACCGCATCCATGAGCAGTGGCTCCGCGGCAGACACATTAGATTGGCCACGGTAACTAATGGTGCTGTTGCAATCGACCTCGGGAGGGAACTCTAAGCATTGTAGTTCATTTAACTTTAGTAACTGATTGTGTACTGACATCCCACTCATATAATAAAGCTGAAAGTTTGTGAGTTTGTTTATATGTTAGGATGTTTGTATGTTTGTGTAAGGATCAGGCTCAAACGACGAAACAGTTTACAATGAAATTTGGTAAGGTGAAAGGTATAACTACAGAATAGCAAATAGGCTACTTTTTATCCCGAAAAACGTTCCTGAAAACCAAATATATGTAAAAGGACAACGGGAATATTGCATAAAAACTTAAGCAGTATACTCTGTTTGACACAAGGAGCTCTAAGGTTGCCATGACAACCAATAACTTTTTTACCAATAAATTTTCAAAATGGCGATGTCATTTCGTTCTATGATTTGAACAATTTTTATTAATTTAATTAAAAGACTATTTGTGTAACTAACTTAAGATACTTTTTGAATTTTGATTAATTATCACGATCGATGAGTCGAAAAACGCAAATAAACGAAAATATGTATATAATTAAATAAAATAAAAAGTTGTATTTGTAAATTTATATAGATCTTCGGCCCCCAGGGCTCAATAAAGTGGCCCATTCACGTGCCAAGTTTTGCAATTATGTCAAAGTTCTTTGCAACATCAGGGCCGTATCCGGGACGAGATAGCACCGTGGTTGTATAAAGAATTCGAGCTTGGATTGATGCATTAAGACGTACCCCGGCTCAATGGTAAAGGAAAACATCATGAGGAAACCCGCAGATAAGTCAGCTCCACATTGACGTTGTCTTTCCCGTGTAATACCGATTAAGCTGAGAGGATGGTTGAGGTCTTTCAAGCCTATTCCATCTCAAACAATCTTCCTTGCACTATAATCATAGCGTTGAGTGCAAAGCCTTCTGATACTGAATAACTCATCAAAGATCTACAAGGCCTATGTTTAATACCGTTATGTCGCCCCTGACGGCATCCGACCACGTCTCGGTCCCTGATACTGTAAATAGAACTAAAATATTGTTATGCTTCTATTACGCGAGCTATTTAGTGTGATAGATCTTTTGTTTGATCTCAAATGTGTTGTTGTCTAATGGAGGAAAAAACAAATGGCCGGTTCATTTGTTGAGAATAGGAAGATTACTATGATTTACAAACTTAGCTAATGAGTTTTATTAATAACAATACAAATTCAATTATTAAACGAATACATATTTAATTTATGTGTTCTATGGCGTATGGCGCTTTAACACGAGCTCAAAACGGTGAAGGAAAACATCGTGAGGAAACCCGCAGCTTAGTCAGCTCCAGTAGTATTGACGTCGTCTTTCCTGTCGGCCAGGCTGATTAAGCTGAGAGGATGGTTTAGGTGCTGGGTAAGCCTATTCCATCTCAAACAATGTCCCAGGCACTACAGCGTCCCGTTAAGTGTAGGCATAGGTTGCCTCCTGACGCTGTATAAATAATCTAATATAGATGTAAAGGTTTTTCTATGGCGTATATTTAGCTTACTTAACGCATCAGAATTGAGCGTGGATTAGATTCGCAGTTAATCGGTTTTTAACCGATTTCAAGAATAGATTAGCTTATATGTTCGGCTGTTTGGATGTTCACTGATGGCTGTCAAATTAAAGACCGATTTTTTTAATCACATGTTTGAAAGGGTAGTCCCCTTTCAAAAACAGATACTTTTCTACGTAAAACCTTGAAATCTTTCTTACAGTTATAAAACGTAGTTATGGTATAACTGGATTTTAAACCGTGTAAACATGAAATTTGAATCTTATTCCATTTTATTGTGAAAACATTTAAAACAAAATGCGGGTACTAGGAGCCAGCTCGCTCGCAGCTCGACAGTTGTGAATTGCACTTGCGATCAGATAAATATTTAAGTGTGGAACAAAGATTTAAGAAAACAAGCTGGAAAAAGTAAAAATAAAAGTCACACTTTAAATATTTTGTTACATGATATCTTTTTATTTTCGTCGGAAACAGGATATTACGGGGTTGAAAAGCAAATGGAGCCTATCCTACATCAAGCGCTCGTGGTGTAGCTTCCGAAGTCGTTCTGATCGACTATGTTAAGCAATGTTCTGAGCGTTCCGTAAGAGGATGGGTGGCCGCTAGTGGCATTAACAACTGAGCGGTTACGTGATCCGGGCACGTTCAATTGTCGGACCCGGCTAGTCGTTAAGACGGAGGCCTTAAGGCGGTCTAAAATCTCCGTTTTCTGACTTCAAGGACCAATTTTTCGGTTCGGAATATTTGGTCCTAGGTTAAGACAGAGTTGTTGAGTTGAACAACATTGTTTTAATCAGAAATATTATTATATTCATATTTTGCAAATTCTTAGAATTGAGCTGGAAAACTCGGTTTAATATTCTTACTTTTTAATTTGATACTTGGTAAATAAAGACCTCAACGTTTTACATAAACAATATTATTTATTATTAAGTTACCAACCGTCGTACATAGGTACAAACATTTAACCGACTTTAAAAAAAGGTAGGTTTTTAAAGTTCTAGGTCTAATAAAACTTAAAGACCTATTTTCAAAATTATTTTTTGTTTCAAAGCGTATTCGCAAGGTGGTTCCAATATAAAATGCTTTTGTTAATTTTAGACATCATGTTTCGACTAACATTTACTGCTTAGGACCCACACAATCGATATCTAAATAGAAATAGTGTTACTTTCATTTTTCAAAACATCCGGGTTCGATTTCCGAGCTGAGTACAAGTTTTTTTTAAATTAATGAATGCAGTTTTCCTTGTTACTAAAATCGATGACAGATCTTCGTATGTCTTATAGTTTCAGCCATACGGACCGATCTAAATGTTACATGTATATTTTGTTCTTGAGGAATTCATTGATACTTTTCCCGAAAAAACTCAAAAAACCTCATCATTTCAGTTTTTAAAACGTCCTCAATCTATCTAATACCAACACTTCATGGTAAACACACAGTTGAATTGTTAAGTCAAGTTAAATTGACAGTTCAATTGTCAAGTTAAATCGAGATCATCACTTAGGTCTTTACATCTATATTAGATGATTTATATAGCTTCAGAAGGCAATCCATGCGTAGGCAAGTGTAGACTTAACGGGACGCTGTAGTGCCTGGGACTTTGTTTGAGTTGGAGGCTTGCAGCACCTAAACCATCCTCTCAGCTTAATCAGCCTGGCCCACAGGAAAGACGTCAATACGTGTGGAGCTGACTAAGCTGCGAGTTTCCTCACGATGTTTTCCTTCACCGTTAAAAGCTCGTGTTAAAGTGCATATAAATTTTACGAAACGAAAAATCCATTCAGAGAGAGAGGCACAACCAAATTCAGCCAACACGGCTCAAAATTCATCACAAGACGCCATTATTTCAAAAGTGGTATTGCAACCCCAACCCTTCCGATCCATAAGAGCTCTCGCCATATTGTGTCAAATGAGACACATGGAGTGCAGGAATGAGAACTTATATTGCAGGGATAAGGATGTTTCAAGATTTCAAGTGGGGCAAAGGATACTGACGTGGTTCAGTTGTATCTCAAGGGTTGGTCTTAATTTGTGTGTTTCTGTGTAAGCGATACTGAGCGCTCATCCGTCCATGGAGCTTGCTTGCTTTATTTATTAATTTCTCTTTGTTATATTCAGTGATCATTTATGTATTATACCTACTCAACATCCAATAATTTTGAAATATATATGTGCTTATAATTTTCTCTACTTTTTTTCTGTTCAAAATACCTATTAATCTTGACATACTTTTATGATTATTAATCCATGGCAGAATACAATGGACATATTTATGAAAAATAACATCTATGTAACATGTATTTCTTGCAATAAATTCTACTTTACTTTACTCGTGAGGAAACCCGCAGCTTAGTCAGCTCCACACGTATTGACGTCGTCTTACCTGTGGGCGGCTGATTAGGCTGAGAGGATGGTTTAGGTGCTGGGCTAGCCTATTCCATCTCAAACAATGTCCCAGGCACTGTAAGCATGGATTGCCTCCTGAATCCTGAATCTAAATCATCTAATATAGATGTAAAGGCCTAAGTTTTTACTTTACTTAACACACACAGAAACAACGTGCTTCATCTACACAAACAATGAAGACCAACCCGCCTTCGTGAGATTGAACAAAATGTTATCTCGATGAGTTATATCGACGAGTCATGAAAGTCCCAAAAATTATAATTCGAGACGCAATTATTTCGAAAAATACCTACTTTTCAACATAAAAATTTTAAATCGCCACTTCTATCAATACTGTAATCTACATTCACTTGTCATCAACTTTTAAGCTCAAAATAGGCAATTGACGCGCAACACCAGCGCCCCTGACACGCGTGGCAATAAATCGAACTAACACAAAAAGTTGCGATCAGTCGCGCCGCACGTCTATAATGGATTCTATGTTTTTTGTCTTTCTATCACAACAGTTCATCATTCGTTCTGTAAAGTGTAAACGCAAAAACGGCCAAGTGCAAGTCGGACTCGCGCACGAAGGGTTCCGTACCATTATCTATAAAAACGGCAAAAACACGTTTATTGTATGGGAGCCCCCTTAAATATTTATTTTATTCCGTTCTTTAGTGTTTGTTGTTATAGCGGCAACAGATATACAATCATCTGTGAAAATTTCAACTGTCTAACTATCATGAGATACAGCCTGGTGACAGACGGACGGACTGACATACAGACAGACAGCGAAGTCTCAGTCATCGGGTTCCCGTTTTACCCCTTGCTAGGGTACGGAACCCTAAAAACAGAATTTTGTCTCTAATTTGTTAAGTTTTAGGCCCTATTGAATATTACCTAAATTATTTTTGACTGTGAGTTTGGCTTTTGACTGATTTGCCAAAATTTATGTGTTTTTGTTTCATGATGACATAAACATAGAATTTTAGTGACATAAACTGTCAGAATTATACTGTTAATACAGTTAGTTGCCATTCATAAAATGAAGAAGAAGAAAAGGCCTTCAATGGGCTTGCACAGGGTGGATTTTTGATACATCAGTAGGGATCAAAAGACTCAATACCATTTAAGTTTGAGTAAGAAATAGGATCGTTTTGAAACAACAAATATTTCGAGCTCATTCACATCGATTTTTTTGTACAAAAAAAAACTAATGAGTATCAAAGTTCCGAAAGAAAATCTACCGCTTCTAGGGGATAAACTATCGAAGAAAAAATAGACTGAGGCTGGAACAAATTTTTGTTCCATTTTACCGTCACGACACATTTATATGTCAAATCATCACAGTGCGAAATGCGCAGCCGCGATACAGTCCATAGATTGTTAGTATGTACACATTGATAGTACGTACGAAGAGCGTTTCTAGGATACCAATTGACAATAAATTCATTATATTCCCAGTAAAGAAAAGTACTCGTTGCTTCGTTCCAACCGCGTGTTTCTCGAGACACGTACTTTTTTATGAATCAGTTGTTTGTAAGTTTTCAGTTATTTCTTCCTTTTTTGTCTGCCAAGATATAAATCCGGAGCTGACAAGCGAAGCGGCTGCGGCTAACGACACATTAGGCATAACACGCACGCGCGATAAAATAAAACCGCGAATTATACCATTTATACCGTGTGTAGACGGCTTATTGATTGGTATAAGGCTGGGTTATACTTGCGAATAACAGATTATTTAGGCAGGCCGCTTACAGTGTGGGCAAACCTTTTGTATAATTTTGACAGAATATGTCCGGTCAGCTTAAAATATTTCGTTGAAACTGTCAATATGTTTGCTTGTATGAAGCAGGGCGGGCGTCAAGTACTACGAAATACATTCTTATTCTTTCCGTGTAACTAGTTATTTCAAACCAGTGTGGTGAAAGGATTATGAGGGCGCCTTAGAGAGGCTTCTTTCGTGCTTAGCTACATTGTATTCGGCCGTTTCGATCAAGCTACATTATGGTATTTAAAGTTTCAAGGTCCCACACTTTTAGTTGGTGTGAACTCAACTCGCGGACACTGTGACCACACCCGCGACCACTCTAACCACTCCCAAAGTGAATTAATCAGCATACGAGACAAAGCTGGAATGTACGCTACAATAGAACCATGTAATGCTATCAATCGGCACCGCTAACTATCAAGTAGAGTTTGTAACTACTAGATATGACATCCTTTTTAACCGACTTAAAAAAAAGAGATATTGTGTTCGGCTATATAGGGTCTTTCATTTTAAACTACACAAACTGACAGGGCCTCATTTTTGGGTTGTAAATAGACGTTTGACCGTATCAATTTAATTCCTAAGCCCATTTAAGTTTTCACTTCGAAATTGATCATTGTTTTTTTTTGTTGTTGCATAATGATTTTCAAAGAGAACAGACGTTCCACCAATCGCAGCGCAGCTATATCACGAATGGGCTAAGTTATACAAGAAGCAACAATCAATTGAAAGGATAGTCTTTATCGATTTTCTCGGGATTTTCATAACAAAACAAAAAAAAAATCATTACATAAATATTTTTTTATTTATTTTTAAACCCAATTCGAAAAACCAATAAATGTGCTTAGACATCGCAGCAAGATAAGGTTTTCAACAAATCAGTACCCATTTGCCCAAGCGTTCAGACTTGGGCAAATGGGAACTGATTTGTGTGAACGTGTTTACTAATATTTACTTACATAATTTTCTGCAGGATTTTTAATGAAACTCCATTCTTACCTGAAAGAAAAAAAACATTAAATAATTACGTTTTAAAAACTAAAAATAAAACCGACTTCAATGTTGGACTCAGGTCGAAAATTACAAGCGAAGTTTTACGGGAAAATAATCAATCCCTCAGGAAAACAAATTATCCAATTAAGATGATTTATACAGCGTCAGAAGGCAACCTATGCCTACACTTAACGGGACGCTGTAATGCCTGGGACATTGTTTGAGATGGAATAGGCTTGCCCAGCACCTAAACCATCCTCTCAGCTGAATCAGCCGCCCACAGGAAAGACAACGTCAATATGTGTAGAGCTGACTAAGCTGCGGGTTCATGTAAAAGCGCATATTTTGATGCACGGCCGGGATTCGAACCCCATTCGACCAACACGGCTCAATATAATATACAATCAAACGCAGAACCTCATCCTTTTTTTGAAGTTGGTTAAAAACAATATAATTATTATGAAGAAACACATAGTCAATACTAACAAATAACCACAGACAAGTTACTAACATAGAGCAGACTGAATAAATATCAATCGACATCACACAAACGGATCGGATAATGGTTCCGTACCGTAATTTAGGGTTCGCGATCACCGATCGAATTGGAAACCCCTTGAACGAGCTCTTTAGGGAATCGTGACACACTGGGCACAAAATATCTTCTTCTTCATCTTCTTATCATGTCACTAGTTCTTTCGAACCAGTATGGTGAAAGGATTTTAAGTGCGCCATCATATCAATAATCGGTAATAATCGGAATAAGAGACATAATATCTATAATCGGTTCATGAAAGAAATGAATCTAAAATGGCGGCGATATTAATGTTCTCTCGCTTGCACACTAGTGACGCCTCTGGTATGTGGTGGAAAAAGTCTATGTTTTATCACGATATGAAATTTATATATCCTATCCATGGCTGCAGTGGGCTAATCTGGAAGATGCACATCTAACTCGTCCCGCCATCTCCGCGGTGGTCTGCCGCGTGGACGTCTTGTGTTGGGCACCCATTCAGTTGTGGTCTTTGCCCACAAGTCGTCCGACATACGACTGACATGGCCGGCCCAATCCCACTTATTTGCATATTTCAAATCAAATCAAATATCAAATCAAATATATTTATTTCAGTAACTTAATCTACTTTAGTTACATGGGTTTGAGACCTCCTTTTAAGTATGAAAATACCTGTATTAGGATGTCTCGCTCTTCCGTTACAGAATATCTTTAAAGATTAAGTAAAGAAAAATAAGGTAAAAAGTAAAGTAAAAAAGAAAATAATAACAAAAACCATAATATAGTGCGTCTTAGTTTTGTGTGTGTGTGTGTGTGTGTGTGTGTGTGTGTGTGTGTGTGTATTCGTGTGCGTGTGTGTATTCGTGTGCGTGTGTGTGTTCGTGTGTGTGTGTGTGTGTGTGTGTGTGTGTGTGTGTGTGTGTGTGTGTAGGAATGTGATAATGTGGAGGTGTTTATGTGTACTTGTACAACTTGAAACTTTGTTTTATAGTAGTTGTATATGGGTAAGTCACTATATTTATTTAATATAGATATAAGTATAAATATAAGCATTACGATACAATATCTAGAAGTTTTTCTACATCATCGTAGCTCATTGTCCGTAACCATTCAATTAATGTTTTTTTACAGTTATATTTATTCATAGGATACATATTTATTTTTTTGTTAATAGAGTTATACAGGTAACTGGATTGAGCAGTATACTGCCGTGATGCAAATTTAGTGCGTACAATTGATTTAGGTGCTACTTTATCTTTTCTTCTCCTATTTAATAAAGCTGGGTTATATTCAAGGGAGCAGTGTAGCTTCAATACCGAGTTTAGTATGTATAGTTTTCTGACTGATAATAGTCCAGAAATTGAGTAGAGCGAGTTAGTTGAGTATCTATAAGGTTTGAAATACATCACTTTTAATAGGGATCTTTGCGCTCGTTCAACTTCTAGGAACTTTGTTTTCGAAGCACCGCCCCAGACTGGAATACAGTAGTTGAGGAGAGATTGGGCAAGAGATAAGTATATCTGGTTAATCAACTCTTTATTTGCAACTTGCCGTAAAATTTTAAATATCCAGATTAATTTACGAACCCTATTCATGAGAATTTCAATTTGCGCGTGCCATGATAGACGTTGGTCAATCATAACTCCTAAGTATTTTGTTGATGTTACTTTATCTATAGTAGGGCAGGTACAAGTTGTTTCGTTACCATTGCATTTGTGTATTTTTATTTCATAGTTAGTTTTAGGTTGCGTGCTATTGTACATTGTGAACGTCATGAAGTTTGTTTTAGAGATGTTGAGTGTAAGTAGGTTATGATTAAGCCAATTGATTATCCTTCCCAGTCCCAGTTCAGCCTTTGTCTTAGTATCTTTCCAGGATGTTCCACTGAAGATAATGGCTGTATCGTCCGCATACGAGAAAATCTTCTCATCGCCAGTTTCGAGGTTCAAGAGATCATTAATGTACACTAAAAACAAAGTCGGCCCCAGTACGCTCCCTTGCGGTACCCCATAGCTAATCTCTTCATAATCACTGATATGGTCACCAATTTTAACTCTCTGTTTTCGGTTGCTTAGATAGCTGGTCAGTAGGGCCAGCGGCACTCCTCGTATCCCTATTCTTTCGAGCTTTTGGATAAGAATTTTGATGGACACAGTATCAAAAGCTTTTTTGAGGTCAAGGAACACCGCTAGGCACTTCTTTCCTTTGTCCACAGATTGCACAATGACATTAGTGAGTGCCGTAATCGCATCTTCTGTGGAGAGTCCTTGTCTGAAACCATATTGTGATTTTGATAGGATGTTAAAGTTATTCAAGTAACGGATGAGTCTAAAGTTAATAATTTTTTCCATTATTTTAGATATAGATGTCAAAACAGATATAGGTCTATAGTTGTTAATATCTTTTCTTTCCCCGTTTTTATGTACTGGTGTTATGATTGAATGCTTAAGGGGATCAGGGAATATTCCTTTATTAAAACAGAGGTTCATTAAGTGACATAAAATTGGGACCAATATGTGCCTAGCTAGTTTGAGAAATTTTGTAGGTATGTTATCCCATCCAGGTGCGCTTTCTGATTTAAGATTCATGATAACACTATTGACTTCTTGAAGATCAGCTTCAACGAGTAAAAAAGATGAACTTTGGCTTAGAATAGAGGGAGGTTCATCATGTACATTGTTTTGACTTATGATACTTTCCGCTAAAGTTTTGCCTATATTTGCAAAATATGTATTAGCATAATCAACTGATATTTAATGATATTTAAAATATTATAGTATGGATGTAAATTCTCTACACTTAGTTTTTTCCACTCAGTGTGTCGTCGCCCCAAGCCTCAGGCAGTTAGCCCCTTTACGAGCTCGTATCAAACGTACAAACTACTGTTTTTATAGGTACATATTACATACCACCCGTTATACCTCGGTGTGTCTGGGAGTTTAAACTTCAAATAGTTATATAGCTTGGTATATCTCGGAATTTATAATTATTTTATTAACATAAACTAAGCTACTATATTGACATTTTACATAATACAAGAAACTCAGTTAAACCATCTATGATTTTAAAAATCTATATATAGATAGACAAACTGTGTTTAGATTTAAAAAAAAAGCACATTAGTGTCGTGGAACCTCCGTAGAACACTCGGTTGGAACGAAGTTTCAACTTTGACATTTGGCATTTGTCAAATAAATAATTGTCAAATAATGAAATCTTAGAAACGCTCTTCCGTACTAACAATGCAATAATCTATGGACTGTTTCGCGTCTGCGCATGTGTCGTGACGGTGAAATCGAACGCTTTTTTTTATAGCCTCCTTCCTCGATAGCGTCCGAAAAGGAACTTCGTTCCAATAAATTTATGCAGGGCGTCTTTTTATTAAAACTATTTGAAAAAACACTTAGGCCTATCTATTTTATATGATTTATACAGCGTCAGGAGGCAATCCATGCCTACACTTAACGGGACGCTGTAGTGCCTGGGACATTGTTTGAGATGGAATAGGCTTGCCCAGCACCTAAACCATCCTCATCTCAGCTTATTTAGCCTGGCCCACAGGAAAGACGACGTCGATACGTGTGGAGCTGACTAAGCTGCGGGTTTCCTCACGATGTTTTCCTTCACCGTTAAGAGCTCGAGTTAAAGCGCATATAAATTTTACGAAACGAAAAATCCATTGATGCACGACCGGGGTTTGAACCCACGACCTTCGGATTGAGAGTCGAGGCACAACCCCATTCGACCAACACGGCTCTAAACTATTGAACCTGACTAATAATTCCCATCATTTCGCAACAGAACTCAAATGAATTCAGACTGTTTTAGTCGAAATGTTTCCGAATTAGCATAATACCTACTTTCCGACAATTCAATCTACGCATGCTAATTTATTTGATAAGAGGGTAGGAGGGAAAAGCTATTTTTGAAAGAATAACATCCAAATCATCTAATTGAAATTATTTTTGCAGTACTTTTTGTAAAGTAAAGAAAAGTAAAGTAAAAATTTCATTTATTGACATAATAAGAATGTACAAAAAAAACTTTGAATCCATAGGCTCCCGAACTAGTTAAAAAACTGTATTTCAGGAGCCAGTGGCTTCTCCTAGTTGAGTTTCAACAAAAATAAATTAAGTCTAGGTACCAAAAAAGCTGAACTGAACATAAAAAAGTGAAATATACAAAAATGATAATTCTATATAAATATAAAAAGCAAATAACGCAATAGACGCTAATTATTCTCTAAGACCTTTAAGTATTCAATATCTTTTAAAAATGCCTAAAAGACAGAGACGAAAAAAGAAAACAGCTTAATTGACGCCGTTTACACGATGCCATTCTGGCAAACCATTCTTGCCTTTTGCTTTCTCAAACTAAACGGAACAAGAGTTAATGTGTGACAAGAGACAAGAATGTAATGCCAGAATTGCATTGTGTAAACGGAGACTTAAGATAAGGTTTGCGATTGAAAAAGTCGAAAATATTTTGCATCTAAATACAATGTAAGTAGGTTATATTTTAAAACTAAAATAAACATGATCGCACATACGGCCGCGCCGTATGCGCCGCAGTCATTTTTCTATACAAAAAATACTGATGACGTCAGAAAATGCGGCTGGGTTCTGACGTCTCAGAATTTCTTCTATTGAATTGACAGTTCGGTGCGGCTAACACCGGTAGTCACAAATATTGTGACGTTTCACAGTGTGCGCGGACGCACAGGGTCCCAAAATGATTAGGTTCTTGGGACCCTGTACGTCCGCTCGCACTGTGAGATCTCATAGTAATATTTGTGGATACCGGTGTAAGTCTGCGACCACCATAATACAGATGTTTTTCTCTTAACTAAAGTACCCTTAGAAATTCCGTTCAGTCAATGTAAGCTGCAACCATTATATGTACCAAATGGTTCGTGACGTCACAAATCGCTTAGGGTGAGGAAAGAACTGAGATTGATGGAGAATCCTTTTACACCCTTTACTTTAGAGTTTTGTATATAAATCAATCCAATTCTTGTTAAAACCCATATAGATGACTAAGGGGGTAGTCAGAGGCGTTATATTTGTTCCAGTCCACATTTTGCAGAAGTTTACACATCATACGTGACAGGTTGCAAGCCTATTAGACTGATGTTTTTCTTCAACGTTTAGGCGTCGTCCTAATAGGACGCGAACGCGCGAGTTAGCGATGCGACCATCGCTAACTCGTATCTAAAGCATCGTCCTAATAGAACGCGACTAAGCGATCATCGCAAGTTCGCGCGATTTTCAATCGTACGAATCCGCGATCAAACATACTGATATGGAACAGGTGTCCTAATCGGCAATCAATACGGTCGCGCGACGATGGATTTTAGAGATCGCTACCTCGCTACTAGAACATAGTAAAGTATACAGCTTTTCTACACATAAACATGACAGGTTTCAAGTCCATCGCCGCTTATTGCCGTAGTTGTAATAATGACGATATTACACAACATTTGCTGAAATAACATGAAAATGAGAATGAACGAGTTTTTTTCTCATAGAAGTTGATGAGTTTCGTTGTAGAGCGGGAGCTGGCGGTTTTCTGATTACCTTTATAAATGAAGACTTTGTTACTGGGAAGAATATTGAAATCTTTAAGGCTTGTCAAACATTGTAAAAATATTTATTTTCTAACTAGTGTAGATAAAATCTTTTGCGATGAAAATTGAGATATTGTGAGTTCTGCGAAAACGGTACTTGTAACTCAGTTAAACATCATCGGGGTATTTTATGATCATTATTAATTATTAAATTCACAAAATAGATATTCATCATAGACTAAAAAAAGAATACTCAACTCATGCACATTTTGAGCATATTATATTCATTTTCATCCTGAATGTTCTTTTATTTACAGAAACAAAATTATCATTAAATAACTGACATGCCCATGTATTTACTATTAAATTTTTTACGAATGAATCGGTGAATATTTTAATGTTTTTGCTGCCAGCTCCTGTACTATAAGAGATGTCTTTATGAACGAAATTTAAAACTTTATGACACATTCGTAATGAAAGCCTCCCTTTAGAGGTTAATAAGTAATTTTGAAGGAGTTTATAGCATTTGTTTGTCATGTGTTCAGTCAAGGAGAACTCTGAAGTAATCATTATCAGTCTATCTCATTCCACAGCTGGGTCAGTGGCGTAGCTACCGAAGGGCTAGGCAGTGCAGTGCACCGGGGCCCCAAGCTCAAGGGGCCCTCGGACTCCGAGTCCCGAGAGTCCGGAAGGTTTTCTTCTTAGGAAACTATAGGTATGATTATTTTTAAAATAAAAACAACTGAACTATTAGATTTTTAAATTGTTACCCAGAAAATGACGAATCAAATCGTAAGTTTACAAAAAAATCAAATAGCTACGCCACTGAGCTGGGTAAAGGCTTCTCTTCGCTTCTGCCTTTTGCCTCTATCCTGAGATATTCTTGCCCATGTATGTACATCGTACGAGCGATATCTTGTCCAAAAGTAAGTAAGTTCGTATGAGTCAGTGGCCAACTCTGATGACGGAGTTTTAAGGCCGCCTGAAGGCCTCCGACTTAAATAGCCGGGACCGACGATTTGACGTGCCCTCCGAAGCCCGGAACGCTCAGATGAAAATGCCACTGGCGGTCAACCATCCACTTACATACGACCACGAGCGCTTCATCTTGTCGATGAACGAGGTCATACAGACTTTTTATACTCACTCTAGCACTTTTGCAGTTGTCTAAGGGGGTAGTCAGGTACACGTGTCGTGGTACATATCCACATTTATTTGATTTGCAAAAAAATCCATACTTTACGTGGCACGTTAAAAACCATCGGCGACTAATATTATTTTTAAAAATAAATATAACATAATTTCTAAAATTTATTATTTAGTCATTATTTTATGTTTCTGTAAAACACTCAACTGTGAAGAAAATATCATAAGCTGTAATACTTAAATTAAATTTCCAAAATAATAAATGTCTAGCACTCATGATTATCTAGACCTTAGAAATTATTCTAGGTTCTAGATAAACAAATTGCCCAGTTTACAAATTTCAAGTAAAATAAAACAAATTGGCGCCATTTACAGAACTCCGACGACAATTTACAAAAACTCGTTACTCTTTGGAATAAACTTTAATTTTTCAAACAACGTAATGAGACAATTGCAATTTAAACATAAGTATGTAATTTCAAAATAACTGTGTTTTCTCAAGCGCATAAAGTTTTTTTTTCATTTTTTTCTTTTTCTGTTTGTCTAGGTGTCTGGGTTAGGATTAGGAACGGATGAACCAATTTGAATAGGACTTTAACTGGATAGAGGAAGTCCCTGAATTCCCACGGGTACGGGATTTACTCGGATAAAACAGGAAAACTAAAACGTACCGACCACGCGAACGAAGTCGCGGGCACTGCTAGTCTAAACTAATATAAAACAGAAGTATGTAAGCAGTAAGCATGCTCCATCTTAGACCTCACTATTGCTTAATATCAGGCAGAGTGAGATCAAATGCTGACCTATTTAAATTACAAAAAAAAGTATGTAAACATCATAAAACAAAAAAAATGTAAAATATTCCTTAACTTGCCTGTTTTTCCCGGTCCTGTATATAAAAAATATATTATAAGGTATTTAATTTACTTATTTTTTATAGCATATTTTATTTCTACAATAAAGTCCATAACTACCTACTATTTGTATTGTAACATGACATTTACTTGTGTTTTTAATCGACTTCAAAAAAAGGAGGAGGTTATATGTTCGGCTGTATGTATGTTTTTTTTTTTTTTTTAATCATTCATTCATTTATTTCTTAAAAGACATGGAGAGATTTATAATAATAGTATAGAATAACAAATACATATAAAAACTGGAAAATACACTGCACAGTCATGTGTTTATTAAATAAAATAAATAAAAAAGTAGTATGACAACGTATGATCCAGTCACTAAAGATAATTTAAAGACAGTCAGCAGTAAATCCAAAAATTACGTCTCACAGACTACCCTCTACGGCGTATTATTTGAGGACCTCTGTAGTCGAAGGGGCGAAGGCCCGCTTGCGACGCAGAAGGTTGCGGGTTCGATTCCCGCCGCGGGACAAATGTTTGTATGATCTACAGTTGTTTCGAGTCTGGGTGTTTTCTATGTATAATATGTATGTATTTACAGACAAAAAGTATACATATAAGAATTCAATCTGTCGTGTAGCTTACTTTGGGGCTAGATGATGCTGTGTGAAAAATTCCAGCATTATTTATTATTACATGACGGCACCCGGCATAATTAGCAGAAGTTTGCATTCCATACGTGATAGGTTGCAAGCCCATCGCCGCCAAAAAGTACCTTACACGTACTGGTTTCCTCACGATGTTCACCTTCATCTTCATGCAGTCATGATCTATTTCTAGTTTTATTTTCTTTTGATTCGTGAATCTCGTAGAAGTGTAACCAAAATCTTAGGCTACTATTACACACCTACTATTAATAATATACCAATTCAATTTTCTAACATTGCATGATGAAAGTGAAACTAAGGTCTTATTAAATTATTCATGAACTTCTATCGCTGCCTGTACCTGTAGATACAGACGTGGGCCTGTTTATTTACAAAAGAGTTATATTAAAGCGAGTGAACCTTTTCACAGAAGATTGTTCTGTCTGCGACACTGGTATATAGCGGCGCTTACACGTGTTGCAGGGCAAGTTTGAATACCGTGCATGTTTACATACGACTATCAATAATAAGTGAGTTCGTATGAGTTAGTGGCCAACTCTGATGACGAAGTTTTTAAGCCTTAAGATGATGGCTTAACGACTTAACCAACAATTAAACATGCCCTCCGAAGCACGAAAGCGCTCAGTTGATAATGCCACTAACGGTCACCCGTCCATTTGCTGACCGTTTAGAACGTGCTTTGTATGGAGAGTTGGAAGTTCCAGTTGATGGCAACTAGATGGCGTTGCTAACCTATGGCTGAGGCGAGATGGCGTTATTATTGCATTTTTGGAAGTTTCAGAAGATTCTTGCAGTTTTCAGTTCTATTTAGAGGTTTTCAAGTATGTTATTTTGCTGACTGACGAAGTCGCGGGTACCAGCTAGTACAATAATAATTAATAGCCGGAAGGCTATTTAAGTCGTTAAGCCATGACGAGAGTAAAGTTGAATCATCCAATTCTTGATCTAAATATTGTTTTATTACCTATATATTGTATTGTATGTATGTATGTATATTAAAATTATTTATTTATGTAGGAAGGTATATTTATTTTTATTGAGTAGGTATACAGTATACGTATTCTATCTGTATTTATTTTTAATAGCTAGCAGGTTTATGTTAGTCTGTCAAAAATTCAATAATCTGTCATCATATGCACCCGACCAATCTTCCTTTCACTGATGTTCCTTTCCATCCAAAGGTTGCCTGGAAGAGATCGCTTCTTAGCGATAAGGCCGCCCATTGTACATTTTTATCTGGATTTTCTTTTGTTTTTTTCTGTGTTAATTTTATTAATGGTGTGCAATAAAGAATTTTCATTCATTCATTCATTCATTCGGACGGACGGAGGCCTTAAGGCGGCTTAAAAACTCCGTCACCAGAGTTGGCCACTGACTCATACGAACTTACTTATACCCAGGTGTTCCCCATTTCCCGACTCTCCCCGCGACACAGTTAATCCGGCCCGGGTAATGTACGATAACGGGTTTAATTAAGTTTAGAATTTGGTTCTACTTGTTGGTTTTTACTTGACAGCTCGTTGTTCATTAGAATTTATTTAATGATGAAATAAGGTTGTTTATTTAAAAGGAGGTAGATTTTAACATGTTTCCACTGTTATTACACATTTTTCTCATCTTTTGTCTCGAAAGGAGCCTTAAAACTCTTTCACCACACTGGTTCGAACTTCGAAGAACGGTTCCTTCGACTGGTGACATAAGAAGAAAATGCGTAGGTACTAACAAAAAAGGTACGCGAGAGTACTTTTCTATACTTGGAATTAGTAAATTAATTGTCAATTAGGTATCCTAGAGACGTTCTTCCGTACTAACAATGTAACAATCTATGGACTGTGTCGCGGCTGCGCTTTTCGCACTGTGACGATTTGACAATATACGAGTGTCGTGCCGGTAATTTTTTTTCCAGCCTGTCTTTTTTTCTTCGATACCGTCCGAAAAGGAACTTCGTTCCAAAAACCATTAATGCACGATTGGGATTCAAACCCACGTCAAAGTGGAAAGATTAATATCAGTCACTACGTTACTAATGATGAAGGTAAGTACACAAACTAAATAAGTGCTATTCAATTTAAATCCAATTCTAATTCAGTATGTTTAGGACTCCATTGTACTGTACAAATACACGACAGAATAGATTAATTTAGATTAAATACACAATACCCAAGAATTCCACTGAAGCTACATATATAGTTGGCGATTTAAAAGTCATCATGTCAGCCATCTAGTGTCCACTGCTGAACATAGGCCTCCCCCATCGATTTCCACAGCGATCGATCTTGTGCAGCCTGCACCCACGGCTCCCAGCAACCTTTACCAGATCGTCATTCCATCTAGTGGGGGCCGTCCTCTACTGCGGTTTCCGGTGCGTGGCCTCCACTCGAGAACTTTTCTGCCCCAACGGCCGTCAGTTCTACGAGCTATGTGCCCCGCCCACTGCCACTTCAACTTGCTAATCCTGTCTCTATACCCAGCATTGGGTGTTACCAGGCTGAGATGATGATGATGATCAACCCAACGCGTTTTCGAACGAGCTTTCTTCATCTTGGCTACCACTCCGTGAAGGTTTAACTCCAGCGAACAACTGTAGTTGTAAATCATCTAGAATAGTTGCCATTATCTGTAAGGAACCATAAGACAGTAATTGAGAAAAGGGACAGATGATTGAGACTGTCCCCTCATTCACCAAGAAGTTACTCAAGCAATCTAAAACAGTTAACAGTTATAAAAACGAACGAAAGAACAAAGAAAAGAACGAAAGAAGAAGTACGAGTGTACGAATAAACGAAAGAATAAATGAACTTATGAACGAAGGAACGAATGAATGAACGAATGCACGAATGAACGAAACTGTCGCCCTAGCTCAGGTAATTTTACCTTAGGTACTCTAAGCTTGTGCCATCCACGATCCTGCGCTAATCTGATCCATTGACGGCCCGCGACGTGTACAATATCGTCTGCCCATCTGGCCGCCGGACGCCTTACGTTCCTGCACCCAGGATCTGGGCCACCATTCAGTCAATACTCTACTCCACCTGTCATCACCACGCCTTAGGTACTAGTTCAAAAAAACTCTCGACATAAGAAGAGCTTGTGTATTCCAACTTGTGAATAAGGGGGACGCATGATTGATGCCCGCAATAAATTCAACCACAATCTAAACATTTTGACCCCGTAACGTTATCTAAATAGGCCGTGACGTCACGGGCAACTTATGACGTCATATACGCCTTGTTTATGACAGCTCAGTATTTGGATCAGTTAAGGTTCATGTTAATGATGATAAAATAAGATTTCATAGATTTTTGCGATCACCATTGGATCCCGACTGACGACCACTTCTTCTTGTCTTATCTAGAACCAGTGTGGTAAAAGGAATTCAAGTCAAAGAGGCTCAAAATAACCTGCCATGAGTCGCATTTTCAATGACAATAGAAATATAATCTATTTTTTATTAAATAAACGTACTAATAAATGAATGACTGAGCATTCTACTCGTTCACTTTATCTAATTACTTTAGATCGTAGAGTAACAAATATAAGAGGGAGGTGTGTATGAACAATACCTCTATACATTGTGTATGAACATATTAAAAACCTGTAAATACTAATTAATACATAAGGTCAATTTATCATAATAGTAAGTACCTAATACTGAGAAGAAATCGTTCACGACACAAACGTAGGGTCGGCACAACTATTATTTTCTATGTTACTAATAGCACAGGGGCCATACCATGAGCTTTAAATGCGATTCAGTTTAGGTCCTAAACTGAACTGCTTCGCTAATTCGTACCAAGAGGTATGATAAGACGCTGACGAAAACTCAGAACATAAACTGGAAAAATTTCGTTCACGCAATTCGTACCATGAACGTTAATTACGCATTGAGAAAGATAGATATAATTGACGACCTCTGTGGCGCAGTGGGCGAAGGTCCGCCTGCGACGCAGAAGGTTGCGGGTTCGATCCCCGCCGCGGGACAAATGTTTGTATGATCTACAGATATTTGTCTCGGGTCTGGGTGTTTCTATGTATAATATGTATGTATTTACAAACAAAAAGTATATAAGTAGTATATCAGTTATCTGGTTCCCATAGTACAAGCTTTGCTTAGTTTGGGGCTAGATGATGCTGTGTGAAAATGTCCAGCATTCAGATAGATAGAAAATAGTAGGCAGATACATTCACACGAAACATTATTGTTTTTGTTTTTTTCGGGGATGGGCACTGAGTTTCGGGAAACAGAAAATCTTGTCCGAAACTCAGGGCACCAAGTCCCATAGTGTAATCTGTGGGTCATCATAACCTTTTTTTTCTCTTTAATCATAATTTAGTCTAGGTTACACTGAAACTATTTGTTGTTAAAATAAATAAATATTAATAAAAACTTTATTGTACACCACATGGCCATTACAGAAAGCATTGTTTATTTGTTTAATTATTCCTACTCTTGTTTTTTTTGTGGTTTAAAGCTAGTAAAGATATTAAAAGCCCTAGTTTTTATTCAAGCCCATTTCCCCAATACAGAAACAATACCATAGCTAGTTCTAACTACTCTGTGATTTCTAAACGAATGAACAGAGAATGATCCGCAATTTTCTTGTGATTTTTTATCTGTTGTTTAAAATGATTTTATTTGTATCATTCATTTTAATAATGCAGAAATTTTAATGCATTTACTTCTAAGACATTAACTTCAGCCTCAGATTACTTTAATTCTTAATGTTAAATGCTTTTAAAGGTCAAAGATAAAGTTTAATACTCAAAAAACTTTATAAATTAAGTATATTAGCTGTGTTCAAGTAGGTGCTCAATGTGACAGGCTGCAAGACCATGAATGCCCTAGCAAAAAGTTGTTTTAGCAAACATTTGTACTGTTTTTATGCGTGTTTGTGTTTGCATCTATAGCAGATGATTTATACAGCGTCAGGAGGCAATCCATGTCTACACATAACGGGACGCTGTAGTGCCTGGGACATTGTTTAAGATGGAATAGGCTTGCCCAGCACCTAAACCATCCTCATCTCAGCTTATTTAGCCTGGCCCACAGGAAAGACGACGTCGATACGTGTGGAGCTGATTAAGCTGCGGGTTTCCTCACGATATTTTCCTTCACCGTTAAGAGCTCGTGTTAAAGCGCATATAAATTTTAGGAAACGAAAAATCCATTGATGCACGGCCGGGATTTGAACCCACGACCTTAATATTTGCTTAGCGAATACGAATTATCACTACTCAACGCTGTTAGTTAATAACTCCAAGGTACAATTTAGCCAACTACACAAAGCAATAGAGGGTTTTGCAATTTCAGTTAAATAACCCTTAAGGATATTGGACCAGTTAAGTCCCACGAGGGAACTACTAAATTCACTTATCACTTTACACTTTCTAAACTATAGTGTTGCTAGTGAGGGGATGGGCCGGACAGTTGCGAAAAGCCGGGCATTTTGAATTAACAGCTCAATATCTAAACTACGATTTTACGTTCAGTTGATCAGTACATACATACATAAAATCACGCCTCCCTATGGGGTAGGCAGAGACCACGGATCTCCACTTGCTAAGATCCTGACACACAACTTTTGCCTCATTCACTTTCATTACATTCTTCATACATGCTCGCCGCAGTTGATAAGTGTGCAAAGTTCAATTTATTTTGATGTTGTTGTTGAATGAAAATTACATTCAATATTTACATAGCACTAGCCGTCGCGGTGTTACCCGCGGTCCCTCGGGAAAACTTCACTTTCCCGGAATAAAAAATAGCCTGTGTTCATCAGGGATAATGTAGGACTCTGAAGGTGAAAGAATTTTTTAAAACGGTCCAGTAGTTTTGGAGCCTATTCAATTCAAACAAACAAATTAATCAGTCCTCTTTATAATATTAGAGTTGAAGTGTAAAAAAGTAAAGCTCATAAAAACGGTTTCAAAATACGGATTGCTATATTATTAGCAAAAGATGTTTTTTCCGTCTATTTAAAATTACGGACCTTGGTTGACCGATGCCCTGATGAAAATGCAGTTTTGATGGACCGAGGTGTGAACGCAAATGAATCAAAACATAGTTTCTTAAAAAGTTAGTAGCACCTAAATTATTCTCACCTTAGCAAGGTAAGTAGTAATCTTTCAAACAGTCACTTTAGCCGGATAAAACAAAAAAAGGCCGGAGTTACACAGCGCTACGCAGACGTGTAAAGTCTTTAGACGATAATAGGCGTTGTCACCTTAATGGTATAATGTGTTAAAGTTCGCGAGTTGCGACCACAGCCGAAAATCTCGGACTAGTGCCGTCGCGTGTGTTATGTCTAGTTTATTTAAAACTTAGGAACAAAATAATAAATCCATACTATCCATACTAATATTATAAATCTGAAAGTAACTCTGTCTGTCTGTCTGTCTGTCTGTTTGTTACGCTTTCGTTGTGAGATAGTGTGACATGTCTCTGTCATGGCGCTCATATTAGCGCAAAATGATAAAAATGCCGGCATGACAAATGTTCTTATCTCACGCCGTGACACTTTCACGTTGCTCATCATAGCCCCACTGATTGCAATTAGATTAATTAAAATATAACAATGAAACTGTTAATAAAATCTTACGACCGTAAAAATCACCTACGACAAACCACTCGAGATTTAGCGGTCGATAAAGGACGCGATCTCGATCGTAACAATCTCGATTAGCGAGAATCGCTCGTAAAGGAATACTTATTGACTGTCGTCCACTCGAGTGATTTCTTGTGTAAATTGGATGACTCTTTATGAGGTTCTCAAACTTTTTTTTTAAGTGATGTATTTTTGGTAAGTACCTAAATCTATGACAGTTTTTACATGTTTCTGTATTCAGATAAAGATATATTCAGATCAGGAATCAAATAAAGATAACAAGTCACGAGAACAACTCAAGGCACGGTAAATAGACATAACTAATAAAAAAGACTTTAAGTCATGACAGAATCATAGAATAGAATAAAAAAATTGAAAATACTTTATTGTACACCACATGGATCTTACAGAAAAAACAAACAAGGATACAGGAGAATATTTAAAGCGAAGTACAATGGGCGGTCTTATCGCTGTGAGCGATTTCTGCCAGACAACCTTAGAATGAACTGCATTAGAGGAAGGCAATAATCATCAAGACACGGTAAAAATTTCCTCATATCCAGTGACTTTCAATTCTCTGAATGTGTCTATGACATCTACAATTCTACATATTGCAATGATCACATTTGCAGAAGTAAGCATTTCCTTTATGACAGGTTGCAAGCCCATGGCCGCCATGGTAGAGAAATAATACCTAAAAGTTTGAGCATCAGCGCATGGCCATCAAGCGGCATGTAAGCGCGTTGATTGGCTGGAATTGGTCGTGACGACTAATCGGACAGTTTGTATCGTCTGGTCAAACACCAGCCAATCACGTGCTCGCGTTGATTTTGGCGCTTCTTTTTGGATTAGATACTTTTCATTTCATTTCCATGAAAAATATCTAGGAGTCTGTTTGTGCCACGTGCTTACGCGACTTGCAACCTGAAATATAGCGCTCGTTTGGAATAGCCCTGTTTTTAGGTAGGTCTAGGTACCTACTTGTTTTTAAAAGAAAAGAAGACTTCTTCGCCTTCTGCTATTTGATTTAGTTTTCTCGTGTTTTACTAGGTTTTATTATGTAATTTCGGTGGTATTTTACTAATGAAGCCTTGGATACGTAACAGGAGATTTGGCAAATGGAATGTGGGAGTATTCAAGGTTTCTCATTTGACGAAAGATTTCCGTTGGAGTTTTGAAATGACAAGCCGCCATGTTTTTTCAAAATCAAATTGACGTTACATAATACATATTTGAAGTGAAGTGAAACAGTTGCCATTATTAAAAAGAAGAAGAAGAAACCAAGAAGTGAAGTGAAACCAAGAAGTGAAGTGAAACCAAGAAGAAGAAGAAGACTAAGCTAAGATGTTACTGATTGGGCGGTATAGTCGCCAAAGCCCTTTTCTTTTTTTTTAAATAAAAAAAAAGAGAGAGAGAGAAGAAATGTTGTCCATGTAAGAAAATTGACCAATATGAATTTCTTATTTACAGAAACTAAGCTACTACATATTTATAAAATACAACAGGATTAGTCAAGCTATCTAAGGATCGTTATTTCTTATTATTTTCACAGTGTTACACCACACTTAGGTATTTCATCGAGAAATGAACTGAAAAGACATATCAAAATTTTCGATTCCGACGGGATTCGAACCCGCAATGATACGACGATCCTCCTAAAGCCGGAGTCGCCTTTACCAATTCGGCTACGGAATCCTTGTTCTTGTTCTCGATGAAATATGAATTTTGTCCAAATATGAAATTTTTTCAACCTTTAATCGTTAGATATAGATAGATCGTTTCTAACCATCCTTAGATAGCTTGACTAATCCTGTTGTATTTTGTAAATATATGTAAATATGTAGTAGCTTAGTTTATGTGTAGTGAATAAACAACTTTCACGTCAATAACCTAAAATTAAGTTTAGTTTCCGTTAAAGTACTCGTTTCGTGTCCCTGGCATTTTTAAGATGGTTTAGCTTAACATCCATATACGCGTTCGGAGATAAAATAATTACGTTTGTATACTAAAAAGAAAACCGACTTCAATGTTTGACTCGAAACGCGGTGTGACTCAGGGCGTCAAGCTGTCGATTCGATTTATATTTGTGACATGGCTAGGAGGGAAGGTGTTTAGAGTTTTACGGGGAAACTATCAATTCCTCAGGAATAAAATTTATATGGGACCACCTCTGAAGTATACCCTTTCAAACATGAAAAGAATTTTGCAAATCGGTTAACAAATGGCGGAGCAATCGCGTAACAAGATACAAAAAAAAAAAACATACAGACGAATTGAGAACCTCCTCCTTTTTTGAAGTCGGTTGAAAAAACAATTAAAGAGAACACTCACTGATGACTTGATGAGTTATTTACACCATTAAATTTAATTAATGTGATTAATATAGTCTATGCTTACTTGTGTAGGAGTTCCGTGGGCTGATAGAAAAACGCCATAAACAAACGATCACACTTTACATTCCGAGAAGCCCAAATATTTTAAATCTTTTTCTAAAATATAGTGATGTGCGTGCGTATTATCGATAATATACAGGGTGTAAAAAGACTGGTACCGAAAACTGAGGGTTTGCAATTAGACCATGATTCTGAACATATTTATCGAAAAAAGACGCAAAAAAATTTTTGTCTTAGCTACGTCATTTTTTTTTATTTTCTAGTTTTTTGCTACTAGTACAACATAATAAGACCATACCTACCTAATAATTTCATTTATAAAAGAAATAAACAATTTAAACTCAAAATCCAGCAATCTACAGATAAAAACGCGCCCAGTACATACGCTCGACCTGTGAGCTGTGCGAGGTCGGTTTTCTCCGGATATTATGATTTTTTTGGAAAATCCTTTTGGATTTGGCTGTGTTTTGGGATGCTGTACCTACCCCTTTCGGCTTCGGTAGACGTCTTTTTACACCCTGTATATAAATGTTACGAGTATTATTGTTTTAACAAATATATAAAAAATTAAGTACTTACTAGAATTAAATTATTAATTACATTTTACTGGAAATTACTACTGAAAGTGCATGTGAAAGTTTGTATGTTTGGATTTCCAGTAAATCGCAAAGCATGAAACTCGAGGGCAAAACCGAGGGCGGAAGCAAGTTTCTGATTATGACAATTAGCTACAAAGAAAACCTAAATCTATCTTTACAAATTAAATCTTAAAGTGTTTTAATATACACAAAGATATGTCGAAGCGACGCGTAATCCGAGAGCTGGCACATTTTTGGCTCAAAGGATCAGCATTGCCATCCAAGGTGGTAATGCCGCCAGTGTTTTGGGCACGCTTCCAACTGACAGTGACCTGAATCAGTTGAGCTATCTATAGATCGTTTCTAACGATCCTTAGATAGCTTGACTAATCCTGTTGTATTTTGTAAATATATAGTAGCTTAGTTTCTGTAAATAAACATATTTAATACTGGAAAAAACACAAAGATATAAAGTATCTTGGAAGGGCATTTTCTCATGGTCGTAGGGTGTCTAAGCTAAAGGAATTCCTGAAATACATGCCCGAGGCTGAGTCCGAAGTCGAGAGCATTCCGCGGATTGTTGTAAATAGTTTTTATACAAATTCCTTTACTAGCTGAATACACAATACAAGTGTTGTAAAATATAAAAACTACTGACTTGTGAGTATAAACTGGTGGTTTTTGAAACATATAGAGGCTTGCAACCTGTCACGTATATTAATACTAACTTCTGCCATAGTAGGCATATATGGGCAATGGGCATGTATCAAATATGTATTTGAAAATGTTTGTTCCGACGATCTTTCCGACAGCATTCTATTTCCACAACCGGGAATCGAACTCACAAACTTGCTAGAACATCCCACTAGGCAGACTCGGTATCTTTTTGTGTTTGCAACCGCTTTAACATTGTTTAATCTGTCTAATTGCTTATTCACTCGAAAAACAGCTAAACAAGCTACGGTTTTAGGAATCCAGTTTTGCATTGTTTTTCCGCTTTTTTTCATTTTTCCAACGTTTTGCGGCATAATTGTTTTACTGGCGTGTGACGTCATGACGTCCCATTTCAATTTGAATGCCAAATTCATTGTATAATTTTTACAACGGTCCCACGCATCGTGAAACTACAATGGGTTTTTAGCACCAAAAAGGCATTGAGATTTAAATTTCCCTTTTTTTTTTTCACTGCTATCTAATTTAGCTGGCATGCCTGTTTAAATTAGTATGAATAGGTTAAGTAGGGAGTTCTTTATCAGATTTGCAGAGTTTGCAATTATTCACATATTCATGGAATTTCTCCTAGAGTCATCAGCGCCCTATTATGCTTTTTTCTTGTCACAATTTCAAGTATTTTTCGTCATAAATTGAAAGAACTTTTGAAAAATTCTGTTGAATTAGTATATCTACACAAGAATAATATAATTTATTACTAATAAAATAACACTATTTTAGTACTACCTAAACACTTTTATCACGCACGAGTTAAACTCGGCGTAGATCTAACATTACCTGCAATTATGGCTCATAAAGGTACCACGATAAAATAAATATATCCATCGATACCGAATATCGACAAAACATATCGATAACCATCCCATCACTACAAACTATCGCCCACTATGTTAAATACTAGCATAGAATTTGCATGAAACAAATCCGTTTCAAGCTCAATTATTGTCAATTTAATTAAATAAATACAAGATCGCCTCTTGTGGGGTCGTAAACACACAAAACAGGTTCACGACTGTATCCCCAACGTGCGGTAGACATTCTCTCAGATCTTTTTATGTTACTTATTCCAAATCCTATGAAGATGTCTAAGGGGGGTAGTCAGAGGCATGTCCAAACATTTTTGATACATGCCCACATCTTGCAGAAGTTAGTATTCCATACGTGACAGGTTGCAAGCCCATCGCCGTCTTTGTAATTAAAACTTAAAACGCAATTCGTGTCCATTGAAAATAATGGATGTTGTAGAATGAATGACATATCGTTTATTATTGAACATTCTCACAGAAAACATAAATATGTGCTACTAAAATAATTTCAGAAAAATAATTCTTCTTCCTGCCCTTGTTCCACTTAAGTGGGGTCGGCACAACATGTTTCTCTCTTCCATTTCCCTCTATCACTCGTCATATCAGAACTCACTCCTTTCACAAACAGTCCATCCATCTACTCTCCCCTACCGGTATATCCATCCACATTCATACTCATCACTCGTCGGAATAATTGTCTGCTAAAAAATAGGTAGCTTCAAACTGTAGGTAAGTATCAAGCGAAGCTGCGAGCGAAAGCCAGTTCATTACAATACCATTATTACAAATACGTTTACTTACTCGTATAAATCACACACCTTTACCGAGATACAATCGTTCGGCTCCGATCTCAAAGATACTCGTATCTAACTAATAAATTAAGATAATGCATCTTACTAGGAACAATGAATGTCCATTAGTAGTGTTGTGCCGCTGTCGATAAAATAGCCGGAAATGTACGACCTCTTTCATTCTGTTCAATTACATAAACATTATTGTTAAACATTTCTGACAGACACGTCATCATCATTATTCAATAATTATATGTCATATTAATTTATAATAACATGGTTTAATTACAACATGCGATAGTAGGATTCTAGTCTCTACAAATACCTACTGTGAATAGGAAAGTCAGTTTGACGCCTCAAGCTCAGCCGGTCATCAAGAAATTGTTTTCTTTCGAGCTTTTAGCAACGAAAGTCGATTGACATTTTGTTTGACAAATCTGAATATTTCCGAAATTTCATAATAACTTCCCAAGAAAAGTTGATGTTTTCTTGGTTATCGAAAACAAAAGCTATATTAGAAAGTCCAACTGTTATTCGACTTTCGTTACTTACTGTACCTATCCCCAAAATCACACACGCACAAAGAAGTTTAACCCCAAAACGTTTTCTACCATCAACCTTTGCGTCTATATTACACGTTGTCACCATCCGACTTTTTCCATAAACCATCCGGCTTATGTATACCCAGCTCTATCATATCAGATGTTATCTGTGAGATGGAACAGGCTTTACCCATTTACGAGATAAGGTACATTCGCATTGCGGTGCTTGAAATAAAAGTATCTTTCTTTGTGAACATTTTGCAGGTTGTCAAGGTTAAAAATCCTTGTCGTGTAATGCTTTAACACTATCTATGCCCGTGATGCAATCGTTGTTATATTGGCAGGCAACTTTTTAAAGTTTGGATGGGTCATCTTTTGAGAGTTCGCATCAAGGGTAGGCTAATGCCTACCCTAGTAAAGTCTAGGAACTTTCTAGGTTTAATCTAGGTTTAATGATGATTCATTAAACCTAGATCTAGGAACGTTACTTATGATTATTAGGAGTATTCTATTCTAATAGATAATTATTGGAACGAAGTTCCTTTTCGGACGGTATCCAAGAAAAAAAAGGCTGAGGCTGGAAAAAAAATTGTTACATTTTACCGTCACGACACATGTATTCAAATCTTAATAAAAAAAAATCTCCTGTTATGTTAAAAAAGCCTTATTTCGTGCCTCAACGGGACACTATTCGGTACATAACCACATAATACATAATGTATAAACATTCCGAAACTAGCACTGCAGAAATAGTTACAAAGACAGTCCACATTCTTAATAAATAACCCGCGCTAAGGGCACCTCTCAAATAGCCGTGACAGTGAGGTTATAAACGGGCATCTTTTTGTAGCAATATGCATGCATTTTTGTTGCCTGCCTCAACACCGAATATTGGAACATTTTGGCCTTTTGGCCTTCAAAAACGTAGTGATTTTAGGTATAAACTAAGAATAAGCATACAAAGTCTTAGTTATATACGTGGAATAAATCTATCTATCTATCTATTCAGCCTGTAGCACCCACTGTAGTATATGGGTATAGGCCTCTGTCTTCTCTTTCACGCCACTCCTGGCGGTCTTGTGCCAGCCGGATCCACTGTTCTCCCACCGCCCCCACAATGTCGTCTGACCACCGATAAATAATAATAAATAAATAATGCTGGACATTTCACACAGCATCATCTAGCCCCAAACTAAGCAAAGCTTGTACTATGGGAATAACTTTAAATTGCTATTATTTGTTATGCCGATACTGTTTAATTGATTTGATACGCATTTTTACGTATTTCAACTAGCTTTTTTAATCACAATCAGTTCAAAATATCTGGTAATTAAATATATGGTGACACGTCACGGACGAACGTGTCCGTCTCGGCGATTTTAACTGCCCACGTTTTAAAAACAAAGCAATATTAAGTTGCCCGTGTGCGACTTCCCCTCAACACTATAAGGGCACACACTAGTCCCCATTGTCCTCTAAATTAAATTCCTCTGATCTCACAATGAGACCTCTGATTTCTTTCAGGCGCAGGATTTCCAATAAATCCTTCAGGACTTGTGAATAGCCTAGACTGGGTCATAGAGCGATCTAAGCTATCTTTTTTTCTGTAATAGTTAGGTCTTGTTGTGTTGTTATTTACGATTTATAGTATACAGTGACTAAATTACGCCTTAGGAGTAGACAGATTCGGATGAAGTTTAGTATAATTGTAGATGGGGAATGGAATATTAGAATAAAAAACTTAGGCTTTTAGGTCAGGAGGCAATCCATGCCTACACTTAACGGGACGCTGTAGCCTGGGACATTGTTTGAGATGGAATAAGCTTGCCCAGCACCTAAACCATCCTCTCAGCTTAATCAGCCGCCCACAGGAAAGACGACGTCAATACGCGTGGAGCTGACTAAGCTGTGGGTTTCCTCACGATGTTTTCCTTCACCGTTAAGAGCTCGTGTTATATCGCATATAAATTTTACGATACGAAAAATCCATTGATGCACGGCCGGGATTCGAACCCACGACCTTCAGATTGAAAGTCGAGGCACAACCCCATTCGACCAACACGGCTCCGGAATATTAGAATAGATTATAATAATATTCTAGTTTCATGAGAAGTTGTGTTCGAAAGCTAATACTACTAGTATTTAACTTAAATGCAAACAATGTTGTTCTGGGTCTCGGGTGTTAGGTACTAAAGTAAGTACTAAAATAACTTTTACAACATACATTTATGGCATCACGATCCATTTCAAGAATCACTGAACCAGTCTTAAATCAATCGAAAGTATTACATTCAAATCCCCAAATTGTTTTACTTATTCCACTTGAGGAGGTAGGGGTAAGTCGGCCCTAAAACCATAACGTACACACGGCACTGACAATTGGCAAGCGTAATGGAATGAGCTATGCGCGTCTATTCTGATTTTTGGGACACACTGGAAGGTAAAATGACGAATATAGATAAAATGTATTAAAAATTATACAGGGTGTAAAAAGACTACTACCGAAAACTGAGAGGTTGCAATCAGACCATGATTCTAAACATTTTAGCGAGAAAAAAAACGCTATTTTTTTTTTCACTTAGCTTCGTTATTTTATGTTATTTCCGGTTATTTACTACTAGGACAACATAATAAGACCATATCTACCTAATTATTTCATTTATAAAAGAAAATAACACTTAAAACTCAAAATCCAGCAATCTACGTAAAAGAACGCGCCCAGTACATTCGCAAACAGCAATCTTCAAACGCTGTTTTCTCCGGATATAATGTTTTTTTCGGAAAATCCTTTTGGATTTAATTGTGTGTTGGGATGCTGTACCAAACCCTTTCGGCTTCGGTAGACGTCTTTTTACACCCTGTATATATTGAACGATAAATCTAATATATTATTATAGCCTTTATTTAGTCCATTTGGATATTAATCGAAAATGTAAATTCATTTTTATGAGTCAGCTTATCACTTATACGGAATCCACTAATGATTTATGTCAGTAAAACATTCAAAAACTATACAAAACATTTAAATGTCTACTACACGCACGGGAATAGGTACTACTCGTATTATTTAACTCACAAAAAATATTGTCAAGCAAGTATTTGTATTTTAAGTTTGTAAAATGATTTTTCCGTTCATTAATATTTAAAAACTAGGCCAATAATTACCTGGTTTCCATTTCAAAAGTAGTATTGATATAAATTTAATATTAGTTCTCAATTAAATGATTAAATAAACACATAATTTGCAAAGCGTTAATATTGAAACAGTAAAATTAAACATAATATCAAGAAATGGAATACACGTTGATTACTCAACTAATTGCTAACTAAAATTGATTTATGTCAATGGCCGTTCAAACACAAAATTAAACACAAAATATGTTATTCAATATTCCCCAGACGAGCTTCAAAAACAACAATATTTTGTAAATGACATTAAAATGAGCGCAAAATGTTTCAAACTTCTAAATTGGCTCCATCAAATAACAGTATTTCACATATCAATAAGGGGAGCGTGGGGACAAACGGGGCATTTGATAAATAGCGACGTACAACAATATTGGGTTACAAATTCGACCTTTTGTCGCTGTATTAGATCCGGAAGTCGCTTCAATGTACCTTCGTAATATATGATTGGGTATATCGAAGTGCCGAATTCACTCTTGTGAGTTGTTGATTCATGAACGTTTGCTTAGTATTAGTGCAGGAAGGTGATACGTCAACTTGTTTGTTTTGCAAAAACCTTAGCTTGCCTTTCCGAGGGAATTTAGTAAAGTGTTTTGGGTATGCATAATTTAATTTTACGAGAGCTGGACTGGTCGAGTAGAAACAGCTCATCTTTGAATAGGAAGGCCGTGGATTTGAATATCAACAAATTTATGAGCTTTTAGTTTAGATTAAATAACATCAAGACATCAGCCGAGTGACTGACATGTCAGTGACGCACTCGGTTTAGATTCTGGGCAAGCCTACTACTTTAAACAATGACCCAAGTTTTAAAGCATACATTTGAGTGATTGCCTACTGATGTATAAATAACCTAGTGTCAATATCATCATCATCATCATCATCATCATCCGCAGCCTTTTTCATCCCACTGCTGGGCATAGGCCTCTCTTCGCTTGTGCCAACCTTCCCTATCCTGCGCCAGTCTGACCCATGTACGACCTGCTGTTTTTATAAGTGTCAATATAAAAGGCATAAAAGATGCATCATTTAGAAGCCATTATTTTAAATGCTAAATGTAAATTGATTGCGTTTGCGGTCATACGGTATTGTTTATCAATACAATAGTTTATTATAATATCCTGAATTTGTAAACGATGTTTATTATTTATGTAATAAAATAAAAAAAACGAATAACTTATTGAATACAACCCGAACCCCCGCCATTTAGCTATTAAGTTTCTGTACCTTTAGTAAAATCAACACAAACAATGAGTTTGTGTTTTAAAGATGACACTTCGATACTAATACCTAATTTAAAAGGTGTTTTAGGCCAAGGGGAAATGAAGAAATCAGAGTCGTCCCTAAAGAGCGTTGGGTCGATGATATTGAAAAAGCCGCGCGCAAAACCTGGATCACTGACAGAGAAAAGTTGGGCAGAAGCGAAAGATAATATCCAGCGGTGGGTATTTATAATTATGAATGATGATGGAAAACAAGTTAAAAGCATTAACTGAAGATCAATAACAAGACTGGAAGGAAAAAACACTAAGTAGGCATGCAAAATGGTCAGAAACTCATGAGTGACATGACAATGCTTTCGTCTATATACTCTTACGATCTTGCTAGCTTTCTTCAAAACCTTTTAACGAAATCATAGTTTATTTCTGCGTTTTGTTCATCAAAATATCTCTAAACGATAAATTACCGTAAGAAATCGTTTACAATCGAATCCTAATAAGCACAATAAGTTTCCGAATTAAATACGCATTACGCGTTTGACGTATCACCTAACCATTTCCCGTAGATCCATCATCGCTCACCGCTCCTCTTGAGTAACAGCTCAATATAAAATGGTCGTTTTTATCCGTCGCCCCTTGATATACGGGAGGGTATTTTATTTAATATCCAGTTATTGATTTATGGGCTCGGTAGTGTCCTATATGGCCCAGTTTCCCCTAAATTGTGTTTAGAAATATGAGGCGCGTCGTTCCATTCTTCATTGCTTATTGTTGTAGTTATGAGAATTGAGCTTGAATGAATATTCGGTATTTTTGCTGCACATCATCATCATAGCACTGACAGTATTTTAGAATGAAGTCATTTTATTCACGTCTCCGTCCATGGCTCAAAAAATACAGAGGGATACCCATACCCAAGAGTGAGTAAGTAAAATAAATACATCAATGTACCGATGATGACTTAGCTTCAAATAGACTGGTGACCACACATACCTGCAACAAAATTAAAATTTCGTTAATATTTCTATAAAACTATTTTAGAATCAGTGTTCATTTCGCTCATTAAGAACTTCTATGAATCATTATAGAAGGGAAAGTGGAAGGAAGAAGAGGAAGCGGAAGACCGAGGACAAGCTACATGAGCCAAGTAAAGGAGAAGGTGGCTGCCATGTCGTATAAAGAGGTCAAGGAAGCAGTCCTGGAAAGAGATACATGGAGAGGGATTCATCAGTTGTGCCGACAAGGAGTAAATCCTTAAATAAGAAGAAGAATAAGTTCATTTCGCATGTTTGTTTTTGTCCTATATTTTGGTTAAATATTGTTTGTATGTAAAGGGAGCATGCTAAAGAAAATATAGATTGAATGTGTGAAAGATGATGTAGGTAAGAAAAGAGCAAAATGAGAAGACGGCTTTTAAAGCAGAGTGGAAGGGAAAAACCTGCCTACCCAATATAAAAGTGGGATAAGGGCAAGGAATTGTAAAAATATTTATACAACACCTATTTGAAATGTTTTTACGATTTAAGAGGTACATTCCAAATTAACGTCAAGTAAACACGTCCGAAGTCAGAAAAGAACACAAAATATATTTAAAAAACGAATAATACTTCTGAAATCGAATTTACTTTCATTTTCTACGTGATCGAATCCCAAAGATCACTAAATTCAGTTTTTGAACCCGAATTATTGATACGACTTACCCCTTTCTCCCCTGAGTATTACCTTTAATATGTTGAAAACCTCATCCAAGAGCTAAAATGCGATTTAAAAAAGAAATAAGTAACTTAAAAATACTCTTATAATGTCTATTTTATAGTATTTATCACGTAGGAACGTTCCCTGACACATGGAACTTTTACGTTTTACGCTGTACAACACTGAAAAATTTTGAAATAAATGAAATCTATTTCCTTTTTTTTTTTATTTCAGAAATTAACATAAATGAGCCTTGTCACGTTCCTATGTGGAAAGGATTAATAGCAAAGTTACGCAAAAGTCAACAAATATTTTATTTAAAACCCTATTTTCATGAATATTATAGCTATTTAAACTAACATTGAAGTTATTTATATAACGTCAGAAGGCCTACACACAAGACGCTGTAGTACCTGGGACATTGTTTGAGATGGAATAACCTTGCCCAACACGTATTACATACTAATCAGTTGATCTAAGGATCGTTGAAACCGATCTATCCTAGGCAAGATTAACTGTTGAACTTTGGTTGCACAGTAACTAAACAAACAAGGGTTTCAAGTTTAAGTTCGTAGCTTAACTCCCCCATAAATACCCAACAAAGAGCTATGCTTAGAACTAGAGTATTAGCTACACTTGGACAGTGGCGTAGCCAAGGGCCATGGTGCAAAAAAAACTGGGGCCCTAACTGAACGGTTTAGGTTTTATCAAGTCAAAATAAAAATATAATAGGTGTGGCAAAATTTTATAACAGCAGCTACTTTTCTTTTGTAAGTAATTAGAAAATTTTGATCTCAGAAAACTTTTGAAAAAGTGTTTCTGGTGGGAAATGGCGTCGATTGTGACCAACTTGTTTTTTTTTGACAAAAGTATTTTTTTTTTCAAAATCCAGTTGTTTTCATTTTCAAAATAAACACTCAAAACCTTCCGGGCCCTCGGGCTCTGACACAGAGTCCGAGGACCCCTTGAGCTTGGGGGCCCCAATGCTCAGCACCAACTAGCCCTCCGGCCACTGCACTTGGAAACGGTTTTACGTAAAGTAGAATACGGGGTGTAAGATCATAGCCAAACAGGGGTCTTTATAATAAATAAATCAATAATAAAATAAATAATGCTGGACTTAAAAATAAAATAAATAGCGGTAACTACTGAATAAAAAGCATTTATTCAGTAGTTACCGCTGGGATCACCTAGAATAGTCTCCTGGGGGGTTACCATGAACTCCTATTGCCTGGCAGTTTTCGAACTAAATGTCAATTTCGAATAACCCGGTTCACTAAAGAAACTTCGCAACTTATCATGTTCTCTCGCTTGCACACTAGTACAGTCACAATGTGTAAGCGAGAGAGCATGATAAACGCCGCAATTTCAGATTTGTTTCTTTATGTCAGAATTGACAAGCAGTTCAAAAACTGCCTGGCAATAAGAGTTCATGCTAAGCCACCTGTTCAACTAATACCATGAACTACGGAACAAGCACGGTTTGATGCCTAGCTCTCTTTTAGGTCTTAACTAAATCTATAAGCAAAGCTCTAGTATGAAGCCAATCGAGGTGAGACCTCATTTCTTTAAATCCGTGGGTGACTAAGAGTCGGTTCACATCTGACGGAAGATGCTTCGCGTATTATCGGTCGCGTAACGCCAAGAATATGAGAAAACATTCAACCTTTAACCGATGATGCGCAATGATGTGAATCGACCCTTAACCTGCATGCTTGTCATGACTACCCTATATCTATGGTAGAATATGGTCAAATTACATTCAGTTTAGTCAAAAGCATTTTCACTAGTCAAACTCAGTCGTATAAACTCAAATGTAATTTTTCTCTACTCGTAAAATCGTACATATTTAAGAGTAGACAAGCTGGTATAAATATCCTTATATGATATTGTGAACGTTTGATAAGTATCTACTTTAGTAAATCGACCTACTTATAATTTTCATAAGCAAATTCTCATATCGAAAACTAATATAAAATGCCGACCTATTTCTTTGTTTCACTTTATGTACAGCTACTATTGAAACAGATAGTACACACGAAACGTATATTGAAATTGAATTTTAATATTTTCAAAGCGTGGGAAGGTAAGATTAAAAAAAAAGTTTAAACTGCAAAATAAATTGTAATTTTCAAACACTGCAATAAAAAAAAATAAAAAAAAAATAATGCTGGACTTTTCACACAGCATCATCTAGCCCCAAAGTAAGCAGAGCTTGTGTTATGGGTACTAGATGACTGATATACTACTCATATACTTTTTGTTTGTAAATACATACATATCATACATAGAAAAACCCAGACCCGAGACAAATATTTGTAGATCATACAAACATTGGTCCCGCGGCGGGGATTGAACCCGCAACTTCTGCGTCGCAGGCGGGCTTTCGCCAACTGCGCCATAAAGGTCGTCAAACTGCAAAATTTTTATAGAAGAGTGTTCAACTGTTTATTTCTATCATTAAAAAAAAACTTTTGCAAGTACAGTCAGCAACGAAAGTCGATTAACAGTTTGGTTTTGCAGGTAGATATAGTTGACTTTGTATGTTATTTTATTATAGTAAAAATCTACGTGTAAATCCATAAATATTAAATAATGACAAAACAAAACAGCTTAACCGACATAGCTAAGATCACGATAAGCTATGACCAGACCAAATAAAAGTCAAGAATAGTTTCTCTTCCCTGTCAATCACAATTGTAATATTGGACGCCACCTGCTTAGGTGAGTTTGCACCCTTTGCGCCCCTTTACACCCTTCTCCCCTCTCAATATCCGATGGGTACCGATTTGAATTTACCTTTCGCAACTGTTTTTCTTATTTTATCAGAAATAGAGATAGACGAATAATTTTCCGAAAAAAATTCGTTTGTTTTGTGCGTACTTTCGTTTCAATATAAATTTAAAATATGACAGAGAACAGACGTTCCACCAATCGCAGCGCAGCTACATCACGAATGGACTAAGTTATACAAGAAGCAACAATCAATTGAAAGGATAGTCTTTATCGATTTTCTCGGGATTTTCATAACAAAATAAAAAAAAACTTTCCTGAATTAAGTTAGTTTAAAATGAAAGACCCTAAAGATGTTTTTTTTTGCTATATAAATCCTATAATTTTTTGACCGCGCTGAACTTCGCTTAAGTTCTTCAAAAATGGCTAAGCGACACTGTGATAGTAATAAAATTTGTACACTAACTATATTAAGAACTGACTCTTAATTCAATCAGCTTAACTCAACCTCAGATATGATTCGATTAGATATCCACCAATTTAGTTAGACGTTGAAGAAGAAGTGAGTTAGATAGGAGTTAGACAAGTTTAACTTATAATTGTTTTATTGTATTCCCGTGATAATACGCCCAATTGAACTAATTCAATGTTCCTGGATTTCAAGGCAGTAGACTCGAATCCCGGAGTCGGTTTATAAAACAAGTATTTTTCGGTCACAATCGTGGATTCTTAGCGGGTGATGTACAAAATATTTTGGTCAAAGTCGCTTTTTATATAAATCACAACCGATCGGTGTAACTTGCTTAGTCGTTCTTAATGATCGTTGAAGTTAAGCAACGTTCTGAAGTGGATGGGTGACTGCTAGTGGTATTATCAACTGAGCATTTCGAGCATTGTCGGTCTCGGCTATAAGTCGTTAAGCCATGACGGAGGCCTTAAGGCGGCCCAAAAATACCGTCACCAGAGTTGGTCACATACGAACTTTACAAAAAAAAAAAAAAAAAACACGTTTGCCGAGGCGTACTATTTGTGGCATACAAAACTATTGGGTGTTAATAATTTATTAACCAATAATCTTAAATCTTAAACCAATTGAATAAAACTCATTGAATACGAACAAGTTAATATCGTATAATAAGTTGGGCACATCAAATTAGAAAATGTCCTTCGCAGACCCCTCTTGGCACAAAAGGAAACTTGAAAGATCCGCTAGGGTTGGGAAAATTCCGATTTATAATATCGATGATAGATACGACCTGTCACGTATGGAATGCTAACTTACTTAGTACCTATGTGGGCATGAACAAAATACCTACGTATTCGATTATGTTTTAGGCACCACATTGACCCGTTGAGTGTAGGTATACAAGCGCCTCCTGACGATTTTTCAATATAAAGTACTACGCGAACGAATCTGTTTATTAGTTGCATTTATTTTGAGATTCGGATTAGAAATCAAAATTGTGGTCGCTTAGACTTAACCGGCTTTTTATGGATCCTAAAACGCCGGTCAAATTACATCCCTAACCGAATAATAATCCGAATAATATTTAAGGTCCGTTTCCATTCATTAATTTAATGCCTGTCTTGAGTAATTAAATATTAATTTGATTTAAGGGATCATAAAATTCTTGTTTTGCAATTATTATGTTGGCTTAGGAAGTTTGCTGTTTTCTTAATCTTAATAATATCTTATTATGAGATTTAGGATTGCAGACGGAGAAATTACATCAGTTGCTTAAAAGATTATTAATCTTTACTAGTAGCTTCCTGTTGTTTCACTCACGTGTAAGTTCAGGATCCTTTGATAAGAGGGGGTAATCAGAGGAGTATCCAAATACGTGTTTGGCATGGCACGGCACATCCAACTCCATACATCCATTTTCACAAACATTCACATTTATAGAATGTGACTTATGAATCGGTGACTTAGATTATAAAAATTTATGAACTAAACTAGTCTATGTATTAGACTAACAGCCATTACAAAAGTTATATTGCATTATCATATTACATTTGACGACCTCTGTGGCGCAGTGGGCGAAGGCCCGCCTGCGACGCAGAAGGTTGCGGGTTCGATCCCCGCCACGGGACAAATGTTTGTATGACCTACAGATATTTGTCTCGGGTCTGGGTGTTTCTATGTATAATATGTATGTATTTACAAACAAAAAGTATATAAGTAGTATATCAGTTATCTGGTTTCCATAATATAAGCATTGCTTAGTTTGGGGCTAGATGATGCTGTGTGAAAATGTCCAGCATTATTTATTTAATTATTTATATAGAGGTCATTTGGCACATAAAGATATTTTTCAGAAACAAAATACTTAGCGAAACTTTGAACAACTTTTATATCACTAAAATCATTAGAACAATTCCACACTAAATCTAAGATATTTTACCCATAAGCTTACATTTAATCCAAATTTATTACTTTGGAAACCAAAGTATTTTCAACTTTATCCACCAAGGTATAAGGTTGGTTTTGAGCTGATTGAAAAAGGTCGTCGAGCAGAAAATTTACAACTACCGCCCATAAGTAAAATGTCTTATAGGAATGAGATATGGGGTCAATCTTTATTCATACGAAAGATTCGAATCTGCTGATATTTGTCATAATATACCTAGTAGTCATATTTTACCTTGCTTTTGAGTCATCATCATCATCATCTTCCTGCCCTTTTCCCACATTATGTGGGGTCGGCACAACATGTGTTCTTCTTCCATTCTCCTCTATCAGCCGTCATCTCAACACTCACTCCTTTCTTACTCATGTCATCCTTAACACAATCCATCCATCTTTTCTTTGGCCTACCTCTACTACACATTCAGTGTTCCCAAATTTTTTGGGGGCTTTTCATTTATTTTCGATTTTACCTAAACAAACCAAGCATTCAGTTATTGGTTCCCATAGCACAAGCTTTGCTTAGTTTGGGGCTAGATGATGCTGTGTGAAATGTCCAGCATTATTTATTTATTTATCAATAGAATATGATTTTGTTTTACAAATATACAATATATAAATAGCCTAAACATAACTTAATATAGGTTTTTTTTTTTTAACCATATTACATACCATGGTTTCGTCGTAAGTACTGTCTAAAACCTTTTTTACTAAATTTTTCAACTTTTCTCCATAATGCAAGCCCATTTAAGTATGCTTTCGTATAAGGAACCCTAAAATAAAACAAAATGGCCGCATTTAACAATACAAGTCGCTTGTCCTGCGCATCTAACCGTACTAATAATAATTATTGCCCAATCACGAGCTCGTTGGGACATAGTAAAACAAATAAAGTAATACCACATCGTCAAGAAACAATGAAATGTTGAAATAAATAAATAAATAATGCTGGACTTTTCACACAGCATCATCTAGCCCCAAAGTAAGCTTGAGCTTGTGGTATGGGTACTAGATGACTGATAAACTACTTATATACTTTTTGTTTGTATACATACATATTATACATAGAATGTGAATAGTGATATATGAATAGTAGGGATGGGCCGAAGTTCGTTTCACATTCGGTTAAACCGAACTTCGGCAGCTTGAACCGAAGTTCGGCATTCGGCCGAAATTCGGTTCAAACTGCCGAAGTTCGGTACTACAAAATATAAAAGTACGTGAGTGTCGTGGAACACTCGGTTGGAACGAAGCAAAGAGTACTCTTCTATACTGAAAATTTCAAATTCAAATCAAACGCACTAACAATGTAACAATCTATGGACTGTTCGCGGCTGCGCGCCTCACACTGTTACGATTTCCTGACGTGGCGGTTGTGACAGTAAAATGGAACGAAATTTTTCTTCCAGCTCCAGCCTGTTTTACTTCGATACCGTCCGTAAAGGAACTTCGTTCCAATAACACAACTGCTTGACTAAAATAATAAAACTAAACCAGTGACGCTCTACCAACTGAGCAAATGTGCAATCGACGTGATGGTTGAAACTTTGTAGGAGTGCATTAAGTATAAGTACTCCTACAAAGTTTCAACCATTATATAAACAGCTTTTCATTGTGAGTGACAACTCAATGATCCCTAAGTGTGAGAAAAAAACAGAACACTATAAAACTAGTGATTCTGTGAGAACAGTAGACCTCCCATCCAAAAAGAAAGTCTGAATTTAATTTGTATTTCAGGTGCTTGAATTTTTCAAGGTAAAACTAAAACTAAAGGTAGACTTTTTTGACGTTTAAGTACGTTTTAGTTTTCTGAATAGACTATGCGCGTTCCCTTGGTCCTAATAGGTAGAATCTGGTGTCCACTGGTTCGTCTCTTGAAAGTGGAGAGGACTGTGTGTGTAGTCCCCCGTTTCCCTCCCATTTTACCCCAGTCAAACATCACGATCGACAAAAGGAAATATAAATCTTACTATACTACTTACGGAACTTACGTTCAAAGAAGGACGGCAAGATCGGACCTCAAATTTTCCAAAGATAAAAAAATATACCAAGTTCAGTACAGGGGTAAATAAATAGTTATTATTATTTTTCGGTTTGATAATAGGAAATTACGAATTGCATACGGTAAGTGGCTTCGTTAGCAAGAAATCTGGCTGTAGATCAATTCTGGAAACGATAATTTTTTGAACCAGGTCACAGTTTGTATGGAGACGACCGACGTTCTTTACATCAAAATCGGTTAAAAATGCGACCTGGATGACAGACAAAAGCATTTTTTGGCCAATCTCGAAACTGAGACGCTTCGCTCACTTGATCAACTAAAGTCAAACACACAGTTAACACTATAAAACGTTAAATCGGACGGTTTTACAGTGTTAACCGTGTGTGTTATCGATTTATGCCAATTAAAATAGTGAAATGCGTCGTAGGCAAGTACACGTACCTTCTGAACAGTCGTAGAATTGAAAATAAGTAGTTGTAACGACAACGCAATCATCCATATTTGTCACACAGCGAAAAGCAGTACAAGCACCACACTACATCTACTCTAGAAAACTTCAACGATCACGTAAACAAGATTTGACGTATTTCTTTCGAGAAAATACAATGAAACTAGGTACCTACCGAACTTCGGCCGAAGTTCGGCCGAACTTTTCATTTTTACCGAATGTTCGGCCGAAGTTCGTATTCGGTTAAAACCACATTCGGCCCATCACTAATGAATAGTGTTATGTGTGTGAGTTATGAATAGTGTGTCATCATAGAGAAACGTTAAAACTTATACCATGCTTACACTTAAAAATCATCCTAATAAAGTTATGGACCTTATCCACAGAAAATACCCGGAAATAAGCGCGGGATGTTATACCCGAAAATAATTGCTTACCACCTATAGTGATACTAACTGGAGTAACTAGTTTCAGATTAACGATAGTCTATAAGTGACATTGGCCGCGCCGTACGCGCCGCAGTCATTTTTCTACACAAAAAATTGTTGATGACGTCAGAAAATGCGGCTGGCTTCTGACGTCTCAGCATTTCTGCTATTGAATTGACAGCTCGGCGCGGATAGGTCTGCGACCAACCTGATGGAACTCATTCGTTTCGCAAGACCGCGAGTCAAAAAGTATGCTACCTAAAAGTTTTTTCGGACCAGTGTTTAGAGTACATACTCTAAACACTATTTTTGTCGGAAATAAGCACATGCTTATTTCCCCATTTACGCTAGGTGAAAATAAATTATTAAAAAACCTGGTATCCCCATTTAATATTATTTGAATAGGTAAGTAAAGTAGGTACTTATTTAGTATGCACAATTTTCATCGATTTTAACTGCAATTGATGTACTGACTGACCTCTGTACTATGTATGGTATGTCCCATAATTGCATTTTCTAACAAACGGGTGGAAGTAAATGGTTCGAAAAATTACGCACTCTTAAATGGGCCTTTTGATATACGGTCACCGTTGTTTACTGTTGAGACAAGGCAACTACAGCGTCCCGTTAAGTGTCGGCATAGACTGCATTCTGACTCTGTATAAATCATAGTTGAAACATATAAACAAGACCCTGTCGACCTCTGTGGCGCAGTGGGCGTAGGTCCGCCTGCGACGCAAAAGGTTGCGGGTTCGATCCCCGCCGCGGGACAAATGTTTGTATAACTTACAGATATTTGTTTACAGATTTTGGGTGTTTCTATGTATAATATGTATGTATTTACAAACAAAAAGTATATAAGTAGTATATCAGTTATCTGGTTCCCATAGTACAAGCTTTGCTTAGTTTGGGGCTAGATGATGCTGTGTGAAAATGTCCAGCATTGTAAAAAAAAAAAAAAAAGTATTTGTCTCGGGTCTGGGTGTTTTATATATATATAATACGAGTATGTATTTGAAAACAAAAGTATCTACGTAGTACTTATATCAGTCATGTAGTACCCATAACACAAGCTCTTCTTACTTTGGGGCTAGATGATGCTCTGTGAAAAGTCCAGCATTATTTCTTGGTATGGACACGTTATGAGGAGGGATGAAAACGATGTTACCCAAAGAGCTATGAATATGAGTGTGGCTGGGTATGCAAGGAGAGGAATGCCGAAGAAGAAGTGGTTGGATTGTGTGAGAGATGATATAAATGTAAAAGGAGTGGATGCACAGTTGACAAGTGATAGGAGTGTTGGAAGAAGAAGTCATGTTGTGCCGACCCCACTTAGCGTGGGATAAGGTCAGGGAGGATGAGTGAGATGTACTCTCGACTTTCAATCCTAAGGTTGCTAGTTTGATTACCGGCAGCAACAGATTTTTGTTTCGGAAAAATATGCGCATTAACGAGAACTTTAATCACTGAAAATACAGAGGAAACCAATTAGCGATGGGTTTGCAACCTGTCACGTAAGGAGTGCATACTTATGCAAAATGTGGGCAAGTGCCCAATATGTTTGGACATGCTTCTGTCTCCGTTTAAAATTAAACGGTTCTAGATTCGTGCAGAAACTTTATGATGGTGTTGTGACACAAATGAAATCAAAAATCCATTGCATTCTGCTCCATCGCTTATCATAACAACCAATTGTTTGGAAAAAAAATAATGTACCTGAACTAATTAGAAAACAATCTTACGATCCTTAGATAGCTTGACTAATCCTGTTGTATTTTGTAAATATATGTAAATACTAGCTGGTACCCGCGACTTCGTCAGCAAAATATAGCCACAGGTTAGCCACGCCATCTAGGGGCCTTTAACTGAAACTTCCAACTCCCCATACAAACTTTCAACCCTTATTTCACGCCCTCCATGATTATTTTTGAAAAAAAAGTAGCCTATGTCCGTCCCTGAGACATAATCTTTATCCATGTCATATTTCAGCCTAATCTGTTCGGTGGTTTAGGCGTGATAAGGTAACAAACAGAGACATTTTACTACATAATAGATGGCGACACAGGAAAAATTAGATCGCGCTATCGTTGCGTTTTGGGCTGTGTAACCTAATATACTCGCTAATCTTTTAATTTTCAGCTTTATAATATTAGAATAGATGCAGTAGCTTATATATTGGTATATATTGGTCGCGAAGGAACAGGAGTAGAATCACCTAGTTTTAAGACGTTTCAAAGTGATCCCAGCGGTCCTACTGAATAAATGCTTTTTGACTTTGACTTTGACTTTGTTTCTGTAAATATTAGGTAAACTGCAGCATAGTCAGCAGCTGTATAATCGCTGCCGCTGTCACTAACAAGCTAACAATAGATTTCATAGTGACTTGGCTAGGGCTGCAGGGGCCGTATTCTTCTTCTTCTTATTTAAGGATTTACTCCTTGTCGGCACAACTGATGAATCCATCTCCATGTATCTCTTTACAGGGCTGCTTCCTTGACCTCTTTATACGACATGACAGCTACCTTCTCCTTCACTTGGGTCATGTAGCTTATCCTCGGTCTTCCTCTTCTTCCTTCCACTTTCTCTTCTATAATGTTCTTAATGAAACTGTCATGTCGTATAAGATGGCCGACCATCTTTCCCCTTCTGTTCTCGACAACTTGCAATAGCGATCCCTTTTCGTCGACTCTACGCAGAACTTCAATGTTGGTTATCTTCTCCGTCCAGCAGATTTTTCCATTCTACGCCAACACCACATCTCAAACGCCTCCAACTTTTCCCGAACCTTCTTCGTATTCGCGTTCTTATTTTCGTTCGTTTGATGAATATTCGGATGTTTCTGATGGGTATAAAATATGATGGGTAGACGATATATTTCTCGTCGCGGACCGACAATGGGTCAGATTAGAACAGGATCCAGCAGAGGGTGAGTCAGGCTGTGGATGATGATGATGATGACAGAGACTTTCCTAAATAAAGGCCAATTAGGGACAAACAAACATAACTTACTACGATCGTCGGTAATTAAGCAAATAATTTCTTGGAAAATTCTGACGTAATTAGGGCAAATGTTTCTGTCATCTGCCAGAGTAGAGTTTATTCTGTTACAATAGATTTTTCCCGCGGTTTCGCATTTAATCTGCTCATCACTAGTTCTTTCGAACCAGTGTGGTAAAAGGATTAAGTGCGCTTCAAAGAGGCTCATTTCGTGCACTAGACACTATATTTTCGAATTTTTTTGGTTCTACGACATGCTGGTTTTCTCACGATATTTTCCTTTACCGGAGAGTACTGGCAAAGTGCACATAATTTTTTTACAAAAAAAAGTACGTGAGTGCCGTGGAACACTCGGTTGGAACGAAGTTTTTATTCCCCGGAGACAGCGATATGTCGTGACGGTAAAATCGATCGCTTTTTTTCTAGCCTCCATCTTCGATACCGTCCGATTCGTTCCAAAAACTCATTGATTTAAAAGCTAAGATTGGAATGGAGTAAGTGCTTAACCTATTCTAGACAGATCTAGGTGAACTTGGATGCAGCACTGAATAGTTAAAATGGCTAATTAGTTCGCTAACCTAGTTAGTTTAACCTTGAAACTATACTGAATAAGATGGAACCCAATTTTGAGAGAGGAAAACATTGAAAAACGGGAAGTATTAGCATACATTTACCTCATTGGACAGCTTTTCGTTAGTTTAAAAGGTTATGTTTAAGAAACTATAGTTTTTTTTTATAATTTTTTTTTTTTATTTATGTTCTGGCAAATAAATAAATAATTCTGGACTTTTCTCACAGCATCATCTAGCCCCAAAGTAAGCAGAGCTTGTGTTATGGGTACTAGATGACTGATATACTACTTATATACTTTTTGTTTGTAAATACATACATATTATAGACATAGAACATATATATATATACATAGAAACACCCAGACCCGAGACAAATATTTGTAGATCATACAAACATTGGTTGCGGGGATCGAACCCGCAACCTTCTGCGTCGCAGGCGGGCCTTCGCCCACTGCGCCACAGAGGTCGTAAGATAAACTAATATTATCTTATATTAGCTTATCTTTCAGATTTTCGAAAAACAGTCTGCCTGAATAGGTACGCACCCAAGGTTTTTTCGTAAGAAACTCAAAGTTTGTCGAGGTGAGCGCCTCAAAAGCAGCTTTTATACGCACAATCTATCGCGAGGGATACGCCAATCGCGCGTGATAGAACGCGTAGCTTCAAGCTTCAAAAAAAATATCACCCGCGATTGCACGTACAGGCTTTCCCGCACGATAGCGTTTTGACAAGAACTAACGAGTAATCGCGCGTGAAGGAACGCGTAGCATCAAAATTATCACTCGTTTAAAGCGCATATAAATGCGAAACGAAAAATCCATTGATGCACGGCCGGGTTTCGAACCCACGACCTTCGGATTGATAGTCGACAACCCCATTCGACGGCTCAATTAATATTATTAAGTAATAATTGTAAATAGTTTAAAATACGAATCAATCTCCGTAAACGCTGTTCCCACAATTTCCGCGTGATGCAATTTATAAACAAAGCTGCCTCTATAAACGATTACCTGGAACCCTCAACTTAATAGGATTCACAATTTACAGGCATGACATCATAGCATTTAAGTTCTAGTATTAACGTTGCCGTCTTATGTACTTTGTTTATTCTACAAGCCTTTAAAACGCATACAAAATATGTGTTTGGAAAGACATCTTCAAAGGATCTGGAATAAGTAACATAAAAAGATCTGAATGTACGCACCTTGGGGATACAGTCGTGAACCTGTTTACGTTTTTTTTTTTTACAAAATATATACCTACGTAAATATGCTTTTAAGTAAACGTCCATAAATTACGTGAGGCGTTTAGGGGGGGAGGAGGTCGAGCCAAATCTCACCAAATCTTACGTGGGGAAGAGGGGGACCAGATCTCACGTAATTTTTTTAACAAGAAACAAGTGTGTAATTGCGATAAAACTGAGTAATCATTTATTTACAGAAACTAAGCTACTACATATTTACATATATTTACAAAATACAACAGGATTAGTCAAGCTATCTAAGGATCGTTAGAAACGATCTATAGATAGCTCAACTGATCCAGGTCACTGTCAGTCGGAAGCGTGCCCAAAACACTGGCGGCATTACCACGCTGGATGGCAATGCTGATCCTTTGAGCCAAAAATGTGCCAGCCCTCGGATCACGCGTCGCTTCGACCAGACGCCCTGAAAGAATTTTGAAAACCCGAAGGGCTCCAGAACCCCACGGACCTAGGGTCTCAACCCCAAATGGTTCAAATATATAAACCCTATCAAGATTTATATATTTGCGCCTTTTGAGATCCTCAGCCGAATCTGCCGCCGCGCCAGGCCTAACGGATGTCCCCGGTAGATGGGAAAGCGCAAGGGTGTCTACGCAAGTAGCGTCCCACACCAAAGGCCTTCCCCTCTCCCAAGGGACAAGAGTCATGCCGTCGGGGCGCTTGCCATCGTCACGCATCAGACCGCTCGGTTCGAGAACGGCTGGAACAAAAAAAAAATACACTAATATGTAAACTGAGTTACATAAGTTAAAACACCTATCCAGGAACCCTGTTCGTTTTTAAGCTTTTTGTATATGTCTTCTGTCATTCTGTGTTTTGTATTTTCTGTCTCTATTTTCTTGTTATAATTGTTAACGCCTATGAGCTTTTGCTCGAAATAAATGAATAAATAAATAATGCTGGACATTTTCACACAGCATCATCTAGCCCCAAACTAAGCAAAGCTTGTACTATGGGAAACAGATAACTGATATACTACTTATATACTTTTTGTTTGTAAATACTACATATTATACATAGAAACACACAAACTCGAGACAAAAATCTGTAGGTCATACAAACATTTGTCCCGCGGCATGTATTTTATTTTACTTATTTTTTATATTGTACTGCCGTGATTTAACGTCCATCAGTTTTCAAGTACGTAACTATTAGTATGTGATAAGCTTACAAAATGCACACGTATTTAAATAAGAACTGTTCAAAGATTCTTAGAATTGTTGTATGCAAAAAGTTATATCCAATGCGTTTGTATGTTCTTTTTTTTAGTTCTTATGATTAAAAAACTTAGGCCTTTCACTAGATGATTAATATAGCGTCAGGATGCAACCTATGCCTACACTATACGGGACGCTGTAGTGCCTGGGACATTGTTTAGATATTAAAAAAAAAACTTTAATTCAAGATATACCTACCTAGTGCCAAACTGTAGAACGTCTTGGACTTGCCTCTAACTACCATCAAAATAAAGAATTTTTGCGTATAACACGAAGGGCATTTGAACTTTAAAATAAATCTTATAGTTTAAAGCTTGCAGAAGATAAATACCAGCCACGCCTATCATTACAGGTACATTCTTCTTAATATAGGTCGACCTAGCGTAAACGTCACATCTATAATAATGGTACTATATATGATTCTTCACGGTATTGGTCGCGAAGGAACAGGAGTAGAATCACCTAGTTTTAAGACGTTTCAAAGTGATCCCAGCGGTCCTACTGAATAAATGCTTTTTGACTTTGACTTTGACTATAGTCCTTTTCACGAACGGTTCCGTCACCAGGCTCTTTTATGTTAATTTCTCATATTAATAAGGATATAGAACAATCCTTTTTATTGAAGTATGTTTTAGTATAATCAGTATCACTAGATTTCATTTATTTCAAAATTTTCGTTGTGTACAGCGTGAAACGTAAAAATCTTATATGTATGTGTAAAAATACTATAAGTTAAATATCAATCTCAATTCACCAAAATGCTTTTTTTTTCACTCGCTAATTTACTAAAGCTAATAGGTTAGTTTAATCAAACGAATTAAAGATAGTTTATGTTTTATGAGAATGTGATAATATGAGAAAACTACTATCTATTCATTTGTTACCATTACTTATTTATACGAAGCATTGAGCGTTATCCAAAGCTTTGTGTTTATACGCCGGTGTAACGCCTAAGTTTAGTCGCACTGTACTAACGCAATAAGCGAAAGGAGAGGTCGCGACCCCAACGCATGCGCAGCATTTGATTCTAACTACAAGCTTTTGTATATACAAATATTACCTTTATGCTCACAATGCCTACGCCGCGAAACGAATTTGTCGCAAAATAACTCACATTTAAAACACCTACAAAGCAAAATGCCTCAAATCAAAACGACATATAATTACTGTACCTCTAATGCAAACGGACTTTATAGTAAAATTTCTAAACATCAGAATGGCTACCAATGCAATGTGACTTTAACGTAAAAGCTCTCACTAGTAAAATACCTGTATGTGAAGATATTTTGTGTCTCGACAAAATATCTCAAATGCAAAAAAAACTAATTAGTTTTAGGTCCTAAACATCAAAATGCTCCAAAATACAACAAATCAAATCAAGTTTGAGTTACAAGCATAGTTAATCAAAGTTATTAAACCGACCATCAGGTCGGGTTAATGTATTAAGGTACTCGATTGTAAATCAGGCCTTAATTTTTAATTTATCTTCTTCTTCTTCTTTTTAATCTGGCGTTTGTGACGATGTGTGTCACAATTTTGCCAATGTCAGCGTTCGAATGGTAGTAAAAAGGTAAAACGATCCTTTATTCCATCCAGTCCTACCAGTAGTTCGATAGTCGAACTGTTTGGATGTTTTTTTTCCAAATTGTTATACTGACGGATCGATTTATTTGGTTAGGTTATGTTAGGATAGTGACCACTGATGCGCGAGGCGAGCGAAGCGTGCCGCGGTAGCGGCCGCCGAAGCGCCAGTCTTATGGCGTAGTCTTATGGCGTGTGATGTACTATCCTTTAAAGTCATTTTAATTTTGAGACGTTTTGCCGCCGAGACAAGAAAGAATGCAGGCGTATTGCTAATTTGGCAAACCACGTTAGAGATATCGATTTGAGGCATTTTGCTTTGTAGGTGTTTTAAATGTGAGTTATTTTGCGACTAAGTCGTTTCGCGGCGTAGGCATTGTGAGCATAAAGGAAATATTATTGTATAATATTATAATAATGTCTACCATTCTTCTAGTCCCCTACCCAAATAGGTATTCAGTGTTCCAACAACAGAATACCATTTATTTTCGAGTGTTTGTTTGATATTAGATAGAACATCCAAAAATGCTATCAAAAAAACAAAAAAAAAAATTTTTTTCTCTTTAGGTTTCTCCAAAATTTTTTTTAATCAAAATCAAGCCCATGATTTCTAACAATATTTTTCCATAACTATTTGCCGTTTGACAATACCATGTATATGTATGTATTATGGAGTTGGACAATCTATAGATCATTGCCAACGATTCACGACCCAAATTATTCTAGATTCGTACAGATCAGTCAACCACAGGACCGGAATCAGCCGAGAGATTTAAGTCATCCTAAATTCCTGAACGTCTTAAAAGTCAACATTCCTTCACGTTCCCAAACGCTACATGAACCTAGATCACCTAAGACTGGCTAAGACCAGTAGCCGGTCGCTACAAAGGAAACCAGTATTTTATCTCATCTGTTCATTCTTAAGATGACCAAAAAGTATTCTGATAAGCTTTCTTTTGCACAATAACTTCAAACTGTAAAAAGCCAAGTGCATCATTATACCCAAAATATTTCATAACAACTTTTAATATCTATGGTCTTATCTTCACTAGATTTACTTAAAACAGAGTCAGGAAAGCTATGCCTACACTGGACCTTGTTTGCCTGACAATTTTTTAGTAATAGTTTGCCATAGTTCCAAATGTCCAGGATGTCGGGACCTAAAATGGAGCTGGGCGGGACACATAGCGAGGCTTGGTGATGACAGGTGGAGTAGAGTATTGACTGAATGGTGGCCCAGATCTGGGTACAGGAACGTAGGACGTCCGGCGGCCAGATGGGCAGACGATATTGTACACGTCGCGGGCCGTCAATGGGTCAGATTAGCGCAGGATCGTGGTGGATGGTACAAGCTTAGAGAGGCCTATACACAGCTGTGGGTGAAGTCAGGCTGTGGATGATGATGATGATTGCAATATGTAACACAAAAACGCCGACTGTTTTTTGTGAGGTACATAAGAAACTTCTACTAACTAAACTATCAACCATACAAAATATATGAATTCATACATATCTTAAGTACATAAAAACACGCCCCTTTCCCGTAGGGGTTGCACTACAGATTTCCACATACTACGATCCTGACATTCATCTATCATTATGATAGACACATCTTTGAATAACTTCGTATTTTTGAAGTCGGTAAAGAGAAAGGAGTATTCAAAACGTAACTAATTGATATAGATAGTCAGTGAAGGATTTCTACTTTAAATGCAAGACTATTGCGTAATGTTAGGTATTTAGCTGCCTAATACCTAATGGGTGTAACATAATATCTCTTGAAAACAAAAGCAGAACCAAAACAAATGTAACCGCAAGAGCGATTGTCAAAAAAATTAAAGAAAAATCTGCCAAGTGCGAGGTAGATTTACTCATGAAGAGTATTTATCTTACCATGATAAACTAGTGGTTCAGTGAGAACAGTAGACCTCGCGAACCAAATTGATTTTCAGGTGCTTTGTATTTTCCACTAGGCTTACCTACCTTACCTATACCTATGTAAATTTTTAAGCAATATAGAGAGATAAGTTTTAGTAGTAGATTAGTATACGTAGGTATCAATTTTACGAAAAAACGTCCCATATATAACGCTAAACAAAAGTGCGATAAACTAAATTAATATAATTTTAGTTGTTAACACTAGTCAAGTACAAGATGTCAAATAATATGTAAGCTTATTGATACAAGTTTTTTCTTAGCTTCGACTAGTTTTTGTAAGTATCCTTGTACACCCATTAGCTAACATATGCGCTGTCCGTTTCTCACGACGATTGCAGGGGTCAGAGGCCGAGAGCATGAGGTACCTGATTTATCGATGATTTAGCAACTGTTTATATTTTTACTATAATATAAGTACATAAAGATTGAAACACGTCCCAAAAATTGCACATTGCACGCATGCAGGATTTGAACCCACGAATCTGACCGATTTGATGACCTATTAATGACAACTTGAATAAAGTATATGAATGTATTGAGAGTGAATGAATGAGACGATGTATTTCAGGATTATAGCTAGGTGGAAATCCATGGTCTCTGCTTACACCTACTAACTGAAAACTGGCGTGTTTTTTTTGTTTATTTGTTTATTTATAACAATTACATTGTCTTAACAGTAAGGACATCAAAACGACAATGGAATTACATACAACATAAATTACAAACAACATAAATACTTGTAGCAGCGAATGTGAATTTCGCCAATGTAGTGTTAAAAACATTCATAGCATCCGAAGCAGATAAGCTATTGATAGCACTTACGTGAATGAATGGTGCTTTGCTCAGGTTATGTTGCACATACAAAAAATATTCTTCTGTGTTGCTTACGTAAAAATATTAATTTTATATGAATATATTTTATTCAGTCATTAAAAACCTACAAACCAGGTTCACAAAATATTAATTTAAAACTACATCATTCCAATTTTCATTCTTAATGTCACTATGATTTACTTACATTTATATTTTTTATAGATTTTTACATCAGTCGTTTATATGTCTACATTTTGGGCCATCGTATCATCGGTCCCATGGTGTAATGGTTAGCACTCTGGACTTTGAATCCAGCGATCCGAGTTCAAATCTCGGTGGGACCTAGTTTTTGTATCATGCTTTATTTCATTCGATATTTTCTTGGTGATTATCGCGGAATTTGTTTTCATAATCATCATTATTATTAATACGTCAAGCGCAGATAAGACAAAAAAGATGTGTAGAAAGATAAAAACACACGGCCGGGATTCGAACTCGCAAAGCAACCTTTAGAAAAAAAACACAAAATTCGTATAATTCTTCGTCCTAAATCGGAGAATTGTCAATTATGATATAGAAATGTAATTTCATAATAATTATCAGGTTATTTCATGTTAGTCCCCCAATTTACTTGATGTCATCGATCCATAAAGTACCTTTTGTACTACTCTTTAATTAACAAGCAACGCGTCAGTGCTTTTAAATTTATTATAGCTATAAATTTATGTAACAATAAAATTGTTTAAACAACTGTTTTTATTGTGTTATTACGGTGTTGGCCTAGTAGATACATTGACTTGAAAGATGCAGGTTCGAATTTTAGCGTGTATGCTTTTATTAGTTACTACTAACATCTATATTTCTTGCCTCAGGTCATGATGTCTTCAGTCACCGTTAGGAAGTTTTGAAATTTCATCACTTAGTGACTTCTTCTTCTTCTTGTCGTGTCACTAGTTCTTTCGAACCAGAGTGGTGAAGGATTGTAAGTTCGCCTCTAAGAGGCTCCTTACGTGCACTTGACACATGTTTTCGAACTTTGTAGGTTCTACGACATGCCGGTTCCCTCACGATGTTTTCCTTCACCGTTTGAGAGTACTGGCATAATGCACATAATTTTTTCGGCAGAAAAACTCATTGGTGCACGACCGGGATTGAACCCACGACCTTACGATCGGAAGGCGGGGCCACTACCACTAGACCACGTGCTCTTAGTGACGATAAGTATGTTTAGACTTATGTGTACCGATTTCTTTACTACATGGATTGAATATATAGACAAGTCCTATGCCACCAACAGTATATTACAGATGGAAGACTAGGCAGTAAAAGTGTTATCGAGCGAAGCCGCGAGCAGCACAGTATACGCATAAATTCCCTTTCATTTTATTCCGTCCTCGACATTAAAGCATTTCGATTGATGCATCGAATCATTACAATCATTAGGCATAAAGGTCATAGGATAGTCATTGAACGTTAGGTTAGGGATACACTGACTGCTCAAGCAGTCGACGATGATTTTGAGCAGTCATATACTAATTATAACTTTGACTATTATACTAATTATACGGAGTAAATATAAGTTGTATAATTGTGGAGGGCGATCACCGGAATTATTTGGGATATTTTTATGAAAATCATTTACTTACCGATATGACCGACATAATAATAAATATTAAATTTCAAATTCATTTTACTTAATTAACCTTGTATTAGAAAGTAGTCTTATACTACTAATAGATTTTTAGTAGTATAAGACTACAGTTTATCTTATAGGTAGGTACTCTAACTACTTAAAAACTAAGTACTTATCTGAAACCTTATTTAATCGACAATCATTGCGGGTTAACCAAATGTTAAAAAATATAGATGTGTTACAAGTGCGTTGAAATTGAAGACTCAAAATCGTCCTATTAGCAAATTTTTACTTCAACTTAATCAATAGTTAATTTAAAATATCCTTGGGGTTAAAAAACAACTACAACATGAAAGTCATCAAACATATCTTCACCATTGACTGCTCAAGGTGTCCGTGTATTTCCGGCCTTATCGCTTAGGGTCTTTGTAAATGAGTCGGAATAATTGTCTATTATTACTTTTATTATCAAAGTATTTAATCGGATTGTATTAAATGTTCGTGATGTGATAAGAAATCTGATTCCGATATTATTATACTAGCTTTCAACTGCGGCTTTACTTGCGTTTAACTCAAAATAGTACACGTAGTGGTCGTGCTTGCTTAGTCGTTCTTGATAGATCGTCAAAGTTAAGCAACGTTCGAAACGGTCTGTAAGTGGATGGGTGACCGCCAGTGACATTTTCATCGCTTCCGTGCTTCGGAGGGCACGTTAAATTGTCGGGCCCGGCTATTTAAGTCGTTAAGCCATGACAGAGGCCTTAAGGCGGCCTAAAAACTCCGTCAACAGAATTGGCCACTGACTTATACGAACTTACAGTTCGCCCAACGGATCTAGGCATTCGTAAAGTTAGCTGTTTGTCTGCGCAGTGACCGCTTTTTCATACAAAATTTTGTTCTGCGCAGACAAACGGCTAACTTCACGAATGCCTAGATCCGTTGGGCGAACTATACTTAGTAAAACCGCCTTACTATGGGGGTTACCAATTAGTGACGCTGACTGTACCTTAGTTTTCATACAAAAAGTTACGCGACCTCTAATCAATGTTCGCAGGTTCGAGTTTCAAAGGGTGCAATTTTTGGGATGCATTTTAAAATATTTTCTCATGTCCAGCATCGAGTTTAATACAAGCTAGCTATTTACTTTCTTGAGACTAAATCTAAAATGAAACCTTTATTCTAACATTTTACGTAAGAGGTTTACGTATTTCTTCGTAACTTGATACATTAGGGGTTATTGACCTTATGTTTATCTAAAGAGAAGTGATGAAACAATTGATCTATTATCAGTATCTATGGTATTGTATGTTATTCACCCTGTACTGTGAGCACCGGTCATCATCATCATCATCAGCCTATGGCAGTCCACTGCTGGACATAGGCCTCCCCTAGTGCGCGCCATTGCGCCCTGTCCTCAGCTCGACGCATCCAGTTTCTGCCGGCAGCCTTTCGCAGATCGTCACTCCACCTGGCCGGAGGGCGTCCTACACTACGTTTGCCGAGTCGCGGTCTCCACTCAAGAACTCTTTTACCCCAACGGTTATCGGTTCTTCGGCAGATATGGCCAGCCCACTGCCACTTCAGCTTGCTGATTCTCTGAGCTATGTCGACAACTTTGGTTCTATGTCGGATAGTCTCGTTGCGGATTCCTTCAGAGAAACTCCGAGCATAGCTCGTTCCATAGCTCGCTGAGCGACTTTAAAGCACCGGTCACCATAATTGAAATACGGCATTAAAAAAGTTAGTACGTATGAGTTTGTGGCCATATCTGGTGAGTGGTGACGAAGCTTTAAGCCCGCTATAATGCCTCCGTCATGGCTTTAAGACGCGGGTTCAAGTCCCGCACAGGTGCAATTTTTGGGATGCCTTTTAAAATCTTTGCTACCACTATTCCATCGCAGATTGTGCATTATTTTTGTAATTTGTGTGCAATAGAGCCATGTTGGTCGAATTGGGTTGTGCCTCAACTTTCAATCTGAAGGTCGTGGGTTCGAATCACGGCCGTGCATCAATGGATTTTTCGTTTCATAAAATTTATATGCGCTTTATCACGAGCTCCTAACGGTGAAGGAAAACATCGTGAGGAAACCCGCAGCTTAGTCAGCTCCACACGTATTGACGTCGTCTTTCCTGTAGGCCAGGCTGATTAAGCTGAGAGGATAGTTTAGGTGCTGGGCAAGCCTATTCCATCTCAAACAATGTCCCAGACACTACAGCGTACCTCCTGACGCTGTATAAATCATCTAATATAGATGTCAAGGCCTAAGTTTTTGTGTGCAATAAAATATTTTAATTAAATATTAACTTTTGCAGTATTTCAAAGTTCAAATTAGTAATTGTTCTCTTGTAATATATTGTAATCTATTTCTATTGTAAATGTCCCTAAACTTTGGATTTAAAATATAAAATAACTAGCTGCGCTCCCGCGGTGTGACCCGCGGTCCCTCGGGATTTTTTCATTTTTTCGGGATAAAAAGTAGCCTATGTCCTTCCTTGGGATACAACCTTTAACTATGCCAAATTTCAGCTTAGTCTGTTCAGCGGTTTGGGCGTGAAAGCGTAACAAACAGACAGACAGACAGACAGACAGAGTTACTTTCACATTTATAATATTAGTATGGATTCCTTTCATTTCACAGACTTATAAACTATCCGATTTACAATATAACTAGGATAGGACTAAGTGCTCAATGCACGTACTAAAGCACATTTCAGGCGTACGAAGTGACAGTATTGTTTCAGAAATTTAATATTGCACGACAATGACACAGTAAGATGTGCTAAAGAGAGGACACGGCTATTGTTGCGAAGGTCTAGTCAAAAAGCATTTAATACACAAACATACTACATAAAAACCATGTTGGCCGAATGGGGTTGTACCTCAACTTTCAATCCGAAGGTTGTGGGTTCGAATCCCGGCCGTGCATCAATGGATTTTGCGTTTCGTAAAATTTATATGCGTGATTATACACGTGCTCTTAACGTTGAAAGGTAGGGGCTTATAAATATAACACATTCTCGATCTAAAGATGATCGTGAGTGTCGTGGAACACTCGGTTGGAACGAAATTACGTACTAGGTACTATGCGCAGCATTTTGCACAATTTGTGAAGTTATCAACGAAAACAAGTTTTTTTGCTTCCTTTTACCCCGGAGTCAAAGTCAAAGTCAAAAAGCATTTATTCAGTAGGACCGCTGGGATCACTTTGAAACATCGGAGACATCGATATGTCGTGACGGTAGAATGGAACGCTTTCTTTTGTTTTTCTAGCCTAGCCTCCATCTCGATACCGTCCGAAAAGGTACTTCGTTCCAAAATTCAGGATCAACTGCCTTATCCACAGCCTCTTGGTTATATGACGTAACATAGTGCATAGCTGTCACTAATCTGAGCAATCCCCAGTAATTAAATTCACGTGCAGGGTACAAGCTATTTGTTTACATGTTTAATACATTCACATATAAGTTGTATACATTGGATCTTGAGAACAACATCCCCAAGCGACAATACATATATTAATAAATAAATAAATAAATAATGTTGGACATTTCACACAGCATTATCTGACCCCAAACTAAGCAAAGCTTGTACTATGGGAACCAGATAACTGATATACTACTTATATACTTTTTGTTTGTATATACATAGAAACACCCAGACCCGAGACAAATATTCTGCATGCTGTTTAATTTATTATTTTATTAAGTATCTCTATCACTCAGACCTACTAACTACTCGTATATGAAACGTGTACTTTTTTTGACGTAGGTAGGAATCCAAAGTTTTTTATTCATTTCAAAACTATTTCCTCTGTCGCTAACGCGCCTAAAGAAGTTTTCACTTCAATAAAATACCCACTGTGCGAACTTCGCGCTCTTGCGGCTACCAAAAGGCCTAGAACAGGCCTCATTCTAGTCACACCCACAGACCTCAAAAGTATACCGATGAAGAGATTACACGTTTATCAAAGACAAGCATCACTCTATATGCAGCGAAAGCGTTTTACGTAGGATTATAGAATTTTTATGGTACATTTGGAATATTTGTGCGCAATTTCACATAGTATAAAACTATACATTTGTTATAAGTGACGACCTCTGTAGCGCAGTGGGCGAAGGCCCGCCTGCGACGCTAAAGGCTGCGGGTTCGATCCCCGCGGCGGGACCAATGTTTGGATGATCTACAAATATTTGTCTCGGGTCTGGGTGTTTCTATGTATAATATGTATGTATTTACGAACAAAAAGTATATAAGTAGTATATTAGTCATCTAGTACCCATAACACAAGCTCTGCTTACTTTGGGGCTAGATGATGCTGTGTGTATTTATTTATTATTTATTAAGCACACTTTCATTCAGCGAAAATTTAGGGCCATGTTCTTCTTCTTTATCTTATCGTGTCACCAGTTCTTTCGAACCTGTGTGGTGAAAAGATTTTAAGTGCGCCTCAAAGAGGCTCCTTTCGTGCACTTGACACATGTTTTCGAACTTTGTAGGTTCTACGACATGCCGGTTTCCTCACGATGTTTTCCTTCACCGTTTGAGAGTACTGACATAGTGCACGACCATTGTGAAACTTGGAATATATTTGTAGCATAATTTAAAATGTTGGTAAGTTGGTACCACGTGCGAAGTTGCGGGCAGTAACTAGTTCGCTTATTGTTTATGAAGCCCATACAGGGTGTAAAAAGACTTCTACCGAAAACTGAGGGATTGCAATCAGACCATGATTCTGAACAAATTTATCGAAAAAAAAACGCAAAAAAATTTTGAATTAGCTACGTCATTTTATTTTATTTTCTAGTTTTTTGCTACTAGTACAACATAATAAGACCATACCTACCTAATCATTTCATTTATAAAAGAAAAAAAACAAATTAAACTCAAAATTCAGCAATCTACGTATAAAAACGCGCCCAGTACATACGCTCGACCAGCTGTGCGAGGTCGGTTTTGATTTTTTTGGAAAATCCTTTTGGATTTGGCTATGTTTTGGGATGCTGTACCTACCCCTTTCGGCTTCGGGAGACGTCTTTTTACACCCTGTATATTACGCAAGTCTATAAAACAATGCAGATTGATTGTTTAAAAGCACACAGATGTCACAAGGTTGTCTATTGTTTTTGAACAATATTATGAGCCAAGAATCTAAACCTGTTGCAACAATTTGAAACATTATCAATATCAGATGAGCTTGTAGGTATATCTTGTAGCTTGATCAGATAAAGAGGTTTTTGCATAAGTGGTGTAAGAGTTATTTAGTTGAGTGCCTTGAGTTTTCAGGTCGTTGGTTCAAATCTCAGCTAAGCAAACCATCATTTTATTATTTACTAGCTGCGCTCCCGCGGTGTGACCCGCGGTCCCTGGGGATTTTTTCATTTTTTCGGGATAAAAAGTAGCCTATGTCCTTCCCTGGGATACAACCTTTAACTATGCCAAATTTCAGCTTAATCTGTTCAGCGGTTTGGGTGTGAAAGCGCAACAAACAGACAGACAGACAGAGTTACTTTCACATTTATAATATTAGTATGGATTATTATTATTATTTTAGCCTGTATTGTCCCATTGCAGGGCTCCCTTTTTTCCAGTTTTTCCTATCCATGGCTGCAGTGGGCCAATCTGGAAGATGCACATCTAACTCGTCCCGCCATCTCCGCGGTGGTCTGCCACGTGGACGTCTTGTGTTGGGCACCCATTCAGTTAATTTCAGTTGTGGTCTTTGCCCACAAGTCGTCCGACATGCGACAGACATGGCCGACCCAATCCCACTTTATGGTGTAATATCATTTTATGGTGTCCAATAAATTAAGTAGGTATCATCTATTCTAGGTCTTGAAAATTTGTTTTTTTAATAACACCTCAGTCTATAAGTAATTCAACAATCAGACTGAAAATATAACGTTTTCGTTACGTTAATTCAACTTATTTTCCGTATTCCGTACTTTCGTAAATAATTCATGTATTCCATGACATTTGAAACAAAAGCTCTCTCGAGAATTCACCAAAAATAACTTTAAATCAACTCCGTGGTAGAATACGTATCAGCCCTTTGCCATCATTTAAAAAGAGTTTTCCATTCGTATAGCCACGCGCGGGATATAAATCATGACAGTCAAGAATCGAACTTCACATTCGAAAAAAGAACGCGCGGTGATGCGTTCCGAATGCCGCTCCCGATTTGAGGATCTATACGTGGGCTGAATAAAGTCGTTGGGTTGTCCGCTAAGAACACAAAACTTTGTTGGAAACTTTTTAAGATGTCGAAGTTTGGTAGTCTCTGCGATTATTCTACAATTTTTAAGATTTATTATCTATGTGCACTCACTTTACTATGCCTCAAATTATAATTTTCGGCTCTTACACATAATGAAATCATCATCTTACTGTCCTATTCCCACATTATGTGGGGTCGGCACAACATGTGTTCTTCTTCCATTCTCCTCTATCAGCCGTCATAATGAAATACCAATTAAATTAATAAACAAAATGCGAAAGTGAAAATATATTTGCTTAGCGATTTATTTGTGATTATAGTAAGTACTTATCTAATTATTTCATGTAAATAAATAAATAAATAACCCTGGACTTTTCACACAGCATCATCTAGCCCCAAAGTAAGCAGAGCTTGTGTTATGGGTACTAGAATGACTGAAAATAAATAAAATAATAATGATGTGAAATAAAAGATCTTATCAAAACGACCTAATCAACAACAAGTGGCTACATTTATCTAGAAATGTCTTCAGTTGGCAACACACTCAGAATCTGGAGCCCAATAAAATCCTGACCATGTGACGGCCGTTGGAAAATCTGAGGCGCATTCCAATTTTACGGTTGGCGATTTCAAAAATTAAATAGTTATTTATCCGTTTTCAGAAATAAACTATTAAAGTTTTCCAATTAAGACGAAGCTTTGCGGTTTTTAGAAAATTTACGAGTTTTTTTTATCGAAATACGTTCGTTTGGATTCTTAGGTGGAAAGAGTTCTTTATATTAATGGGTTGCCACGCTTATATTTTTTGAATTTGCCGCAATTTTTCAGGGTCTACTTTCATTTGCCAGACTATATAAAGATTTATAAGTCCATATTAGAAATGGCAAGGGATACAAAGTGGCAGTAAGAGTTAAACTAAATTGAACTGGCACCTTTTGCATCACAAACTGTTCAGTACATACCTACATAATTCAGTATGTACTTAAGTTTGTATGAGTCAGTGGCCAAGGTTTTTTTTGTAGATACTAGCTGCGCTTCCGCGGTGTGACCCGCGGTCCCTCGGAATTTTTTTCATTTTTTCGGGATAAAAAGTGGCCTATGTCCTTCCCTGGGATACAACCTTTAACTATGCCAAATTTCAGCTTAATCTGTTCAGCTGTTTTGGCGTGAAAACGTAACAAACAGACAGACAGATAGACAGAGTTACTATTGGAAATTAGGATTACGGGAAAAAGAAAAATGCAGAGTTACGTTATAAAATACGTTGATACGTATATTGAAATTAAATATGACCAATACGAGGAAGGTAGGTATTATAGCTAGGTTCTTACTCCAAGGCAGGCAGCAGTGAAAAGAGAAAGATACTGAGGCGTTCAGGCTTTTATGCTGAAGCATTAAGTGTTGCCATGTTCAAAGTATAATCTACCAATGAATACAAAACAAATGTTACCATATTAATTTTTGCAACTATACATTAAAATGCCAACACGCCCCCTCAAAAATTAATCACAAACTATTTACAATCATCCTAGTTTTCTACCTATCCAACATTATAAACCTTCCAAGTATTTTCTGGGGAAAATTACAATACTTATGGTCCAACATTTGTTGCAAGGATTAGGGAAACCCAGTAAAACCTAATCAGACCATGAACTTAAATTATGCACTTAAAATTAAATTATGCATTTTTAACATACATTATTCATTCAAAACTTAAACTATGCATTTAACACTTAAATTATGCATTTAACAAAACAATGTAAATCAACAAACATTTTAAAAACAAAATCAACATAAGTACCTAGAGATACATCTACAAACATAAACCCACTTCATCTCTGAACTGTCGAAACGCGACAATCGGCAGCGGCTTAGTTAACATATCGGCTGTCTGCTCACCTGTGGGAAGATACAACAATTTTATTACATTGTTTTCAACCTGTTCTCTAGAGAAATGGTACTTTATGTCAATATGTTTTGACCTCTTATGGCTCGTAGGATTATTTGCTATACATATACATCCATTATTGTCTTCAAAAATAGGTATTGGACTGACAATATCAATTTTAACATTTATCATAAGAGACTTTAACCACAATGCTTCTTTCACAGCTTCAAACAATGCCATGTACTCGGCCTCAGTCGAAGAAGCCGCAACAGATATTTATCTCTTTGTATTCCAAGTTATTGTACATCTATTAAACAGTTTAAATAAATAACCAGAAGTACTTCTTCTATCATTTACATCATTGCCACCCCAATCTGAATCTACATAACCACATAAAATATGTTCATAATTATTGCATCTTTTGTACGTTAGTTTTAATGTTACAGTGCCTTTCAAATACCTAAGCACTCTCTTGAGACATTGCCACAACTCTTTATTATTTTTGTTTGTGTATCTGCTCAAAATATTTACACTAACGCTTAAATCAGGGCGCGTACACAACATAACATACATCAAACAACCAATAAGGTTACGACAGGGTGCACTATACTCACTATCTAAGTTTAGAGCTTCATAATTTGGCTTAACCTCTAAAGGAGTACTGACCGGATTACAGTCAGACATACCAAATTTTTCTAAAATCGATTTTATGTATGAACTTTGATCTAAAGTTACAGAGTCATTATTTCGAGTGATTTTAATGCCTAGAAATAATTTAATGGAGTTTAAATCAACCATTTTAAATTTACTCATCAAATAGTCCTTCAGACTAACCATTGTTTGATTGTCAGCACAGGCCAAGACGAGATCATCGACATACAATAGCACATATACATTTCTACATATATCACCCTTATCTAAAATATAAATACATCTATCGACCGATGAGTTTACAAACCTCTTTTCTTTCAGACACTGATCAAATAATTCAAACCAACACCTAGCAGCTTGTTTTAATCCATACAAAGCTTTATTTAATTTACAGACATAACCACTTTTGCTATACACACCATCTGGCACTTTCATATAAATTTCTTCCTTCAGAATGCCATTTAAAAATGCAGTTTTTACATCCATATGATGTACCAATAAATTAAATTGATTTGCAAGGCTAATCATTAATCTAAAACTTGCTATACGAGCTACTGGCGCAAAAGTTTCATTGTAATCAGTTAAATATTCCTGACTAAAACCCCTGGCAACTAGGCGTGCCTTAAATCTTATTGGATTACCAAATTCATCATTTTTAATACTAAAAACCCATTTAGAATCTATTACGTTCTTATTTTCGGGTTCAGGCACTAACGTCCAAGTATTATTGGCTAAATGTGAATCTAATTCATCTCTAATTGCACCTTCCCATCGAGTTCTATCTTCCCGATTTTTAATCTCACTAAATGAAGTAGGTACTTCGTAACTAACAGACTGAGCACACAATAGAACATCATCAATTTCTTTGCACGAAATCGGTGTACGACCTTTTATCCTAGCACTCCTCCTCAACTGACAAGAATCACTGATGTCATGATCGGAACTACAAGTTTCACTCGTACTTGTTTCATCGGCAACAATCGGCTTTGTCATACTATTTGAATCGTTTAGCTTACGAATCTTACAACCAGAAATAAACTCATCAGTTTTCAAACTACCCGATTTTAAACTACGAGTATCAGGTTTAGAAATATCGGATTTCAAATTACCCGATTTATTTTCAACTGATTTCAAACTACCCGATTTTAAACTATCCGGTTTAGGCATAATAATATCGGATTTCGAATTACCCGATTTCGTTTCAACTGATTTCGAACTACCCGATTTCGAACTATCAGGTTTAGGTATATCAGATTTCGAACTATCACAGCCTAGAGGTTCCGGTGACCCAGATACTGATATCAATTCAGTATTTTGCAACTTAGGCCTTGACTGTAGAAAATTAACTTCATCTACTATGACATCCCGAACTGTTTCATATTTTTCACGGTCTGTGTTCCATACCTTATAGCCATTCGGTACAAAACCTACCAGTATACCCTTCCATGATTTTTTTTCATCGAACTTACTCTTACTGGTTTTATTATGTACATACACGGTAGAACCAAAAACCTTTAAATATTTAATTTCGGGTCTTTTATCGTGCCACAATTCAAAGGGAGTTTTATTTTGTTGCAAAGCCCGGGTAGGCGTAATGTTTATCAAATACACTGCAGTTAATACTGCATCACCCCAAAAATACTTTGGTAAACTAGCACCACTAACCATAGCACGGGCTTTTTCCGTTATTGTTCTAACCATACGTTCAGACACCCCATTTTGTTGAGGTGTTCTAGGAACAGTAAAATGATAAGAAATTCCCCGAGACACACAGTATTCTTTCATTTCATTAGACAAATACTCCCGCCCATTATCACAGTACAAATTTACCAATTTTAAATTGAATTTTGCCTCACTTTTTGCTACGAAATCTTTAAAGACTGAAAACACATCTGATTTATAGGCTATCAGGTACACAACACAGTAGTGAGTAAATTGATCTACGAACAACACAAAGTAACTCTTATTGTCAATTGAAGAAGGAGTGATCGGCCCACAAACATCAGTATGAACAACAAATAATGGTCGTTTGATATAGCTTTTATCTTTAGCTATATTAAATGGCAAACGAGACTGTTTCCCGTTTATGCATGCTTCACAAAGATTTTCGTTCGGAGTTACTGATTCAATTAAACTACCGTCATTAGTCATACAATTATTTTTCAAGCACAAAAACTTTTGTTTACTTATATGACCTAATCTTTGATGCCACAAGTCATAATTATTTTTATTCTTAGTGCATAAATGAGAAACAGATCGATTAACTTTGAAATCTACCGAAATTAAATTATTAATTGCCTTACCTCGCATCAGTATTGTACCGTCCTTACTGATATTCGTTCCATGCTGATCGAAGGTGATGGTCAGCCCGGCACGTTGCATCCTCGACACCGACAGCAGGTTGTAGGGTGCCTCAGGACAGAACAGCACGTCCTCCAGTGTACCGTTGATGCCTGTGTCGCTAATTACTTGCAATGTCCCACGTTTGGTAGCCGAAATGAATTCACCGTGCTTAGCAACTTATCGGTTTCTTCAAGCTTCGCTCCAGCGGCCAACAGCTCCGTCATTAGGTCGTCAAAAATCGTGAAATGTTTGACTAGTGGAATGTCACCTTGCAGCTTCAAGCTTAGCAGCTTCTTCCGTATTGCCAGCTGCGTGGCTAGACTTTTTCTCTCGTATAAGGCGTCCAGGTTCTCCAAGATGGCTTTGGCGGTCAGTTCTTCTTTGGCGAAACTGAGGAAGGAGTCAGCCAAATACTCGACGATCACGCTTTTCGCAGTTTGGTTTTGCTTTTCCCAAGCCTCGTTTCGTAACACGGGTTCTTCGTTGATGACCTTGACGACATCCAGTTCTGCCAATAGCGCACGAATACGAAACTTCCACACGCTATATTTTTCTCCGTTGAATGGTTGGATGTTTCTCTTCTTTTTTTTTAGGTTATCCATGACGATTGGGAAAACACGTGATTTTATGAAGATATTTTAGCTAGATTTCTGGGCCCATAACCTATTGGAAATTAGGATTACGGGAAAAAGAAAAATGCAGAGTTACGTTATAAAATACGTTGATACGTATATTGAAATTAAATATGACCAATACGAGGAAGGTAGGTATTATAGCTAGGTTCTTACTCCAAGGCAGGCAGCAGTGAAAAGAGAAAGATACTGAGGCGTTCAGGCTTTTATGCTGAAGCATTAAGTGTTGCCATGTTCAAAGTATAATCTACCAATGAATACAAAACAAATGTTACCATATTAATTTTTGCAACTATACATTAAAATGCCAACAGTTACTTTCACATTAATAATATTAGTATGGAAGGATTATAACATATGTACTGTTTACTCTTTCCCTGTGTCCGTGTTCTTGTAACCGTATTCAAAACTTTCCCTCCAAAACAGTGTTCTGCCCAACTCATTAACGTTCTTTACGGCGCTTATTAACGTGAACGTGTGTAACCTGTTGCCTACCCCTTGTTACCCCCTGTTACCCCTTTTGTTACCCCTTTTTGTAGCTTTACAACTTTTGCAGTGAATTTTCGTACTTTTGTATGGATGTTGTTACAATTATTACAGTTTTATGAAAGGTGTTGCCATCTCTGATAGAATGCTGTGACAATCTAAATTACTTTAAACGGTAAAAGGAGTCTGACATCTTTCATTTTCAAAGGATCTAAAGTGACTAAATCTGAAAGAATGTAATAGCCTAGGCATCAAGCCAGCCATTAGTTAACCAGACGGCTGAATATCATTCAGGCCGCTAGTTGAACGGCGCCGTTTAATCAGACGCCGTCTGATTTAACCAGTTGGCTGCGACATATATAAGAAAAAGTAGCGGGCCCAGGACACTCCCTTGAAGAACACCATGGGACACCGTTCTACCGTGTCTTAGGGGCACAGTCGTGCGTGATTATGATTTAAATTACCATATATATATAGTCATTTACTTCAGCATCATCGCCAATAAATACCACCCACTACTGGTAAGTACCCTCCTCTGTTCATTTAGGTACTTATAAATCGAAATATCAGGTAAATTCGATTTTTTACCAAACCTACAGTTTCAAAAAAGCTCTCTAGGTATATGTTGGTAAATAAATACCTAGATAAAAAAAGTACGTGAGTGTCGTGGAACACTCGGTTGGAACGAAGCAAAGAGTACTTTTCTTTACTGGGAATATAATAAATTAATTGTCAATTAGGTATCCTAGAAACGCTCTTCCGTACTAACAATGTAGCAATCTATGGACTGTGTCGCGGCTGCGCATTTTGCACTGTGACGATTTGACATACACATGTGTTGTGACGGTAAAATGGAACAATTTTTTTTACAGCCTCAGTCTTTTTTTTCTTCGATACCGTCCGAAAAGGAACTTCGTTCCAAAAATCGTTGTACACATTCAAAAACGGTCCAAAAATGGCTAAAAGCATGTTTTTGCGTCCCCAATTCAAATCTGGGTATATATTCCATAATCTAAACATATGGAACACAAGTACCACCCCTTAAACAAGTACATTTAGAAACATAGATCCCCTTAGGCGCAGTGTACACGCAAAACAAGATAAGGCACGGCACACACTCAAACTTTAATTAATCGCCACATCTATGCAAGAAAAAACGCGCGGACGTGCCCAAATGTGAAACTGGCCTTATGTCAAACGATTCTATACCCTATGTCACGTACAAATAAAGTTTACGATATTACGGATTCATACCCAAAGTTTTCAAACAATTTTGTACCTTAACATGCTTGTAAGAACGTTCAGATTTCATTGTTGATGTGTTTTGAAGGATTTTGAACTCTATGCCAATAGAAACAAGGTTTACGAGATTTAGTTTTGTTATTGTCATAACGGAATAAGTTTAGGTGTTTATGAGTATGTTAATAATGTGACGGTCGGCAAATGTTGAGATAGCCATCAGAGTTAATGCTCGTTTTGACATTACTAGGGTATATTAGTTATGCAAGTAAATATATGGAGTGCTGTGTTTGACTAGTGGAGTAGTGCGAAGGTCATGGGTTCGATTATATTTTAAACTAGCTGTCCGGTGTTACCCGCGGTCCCTCGGGATTTTAACTTTGCCGAGATAAAATGTAGGCTATGTTCTTTCGGGATTATAATGGTAAAATAATTTTACAAATCGGTCCAGTAACTTTGGAGCCTATTCAATTCAAACAAGCAAACAAATCTTTTCTCTTTTCAATATAAGTATAGATTTTCTGAAATACAAAATTCTGCAAAATGTGGGCATATCAAATATGTTCGGAGGTTCCACTGACTACCCCCTTAAACGTCAAAAGGTTCTTTCAGTGTCTACCTTGCCTTGTAGACACCGTCGTACTATAAGTGTTATTGGTATTATACCATGTATTATATTTTTTAAAGTCACGTTTCAAAATGCAAAGCGAATTTCTATTAGCAAGTATTTTAAAGTTAGTTCTTGAAGCACGCTCACAACTCTAGCGTACACGCTGCATTTATAGTGCGAGAGTCCAACGTAAATAAGATACGTCAAAATTATTATTTCAGGCGAGCCAAGAACAACGATCGTCGAAGATTATGTATAATTAATTATGAGGTTAAAGAATTTTTATTTCTCATAAGAACTACAAAATGTTCACTTAAAATGAGATACAAAAATATGATACTTAACTTAGTTTAGGTAGGTAACTACATATATACTTACTTAACTAAGAAGCTTATGTTTATATTTATTATTTATAGCCTCTAGGCCCAACACAATGGTAGGTGAGTAGTTATCGAAGCACTATCCACATTATAAAACTTAAAAAGCTGTTCTATATTTTTTTAATAAGTTATATATTTATATAATCATTATATAATAATTTCATATGATCTAGGTCTAAAATAAATCTTATCTAAGTTACTTTTAAATCGGTTGAGGCTCTGCAAAATGCTGACATTTACCAAAAATACTTGACTGTGACTACCTTTTACTAGACATAATCAAAAGATCTGGAATACAGAAAGATCTGAGAGAATGTCTACCACGCACTGGGGATAGTCTTGTTGATGAATGAATGAATGAAGGCAACGTTTGGATGGATGATTGATGATGATGATGTTCGTTTATTTGAGACACTACTTTTTTTGTAGGATAGTAGGATAAGATACGAGTTTTTATCTTAACTTAGATGATTTTTAAAGCGTCAGGAGGCCACCCATGCCTACACTCAACGGGACGCTGTAGTTGCTTGCCCAATACGTAAAGTCTAAACCATCCTTCTAAAACATAGTAAAAAACTAACCAGCTCTCAATCTATGCGTGGGATGTTTGTCAGATTGTCAGCGAGCCTCATCTGAAGTCGAATAGTTGGAATTACGGCGAGCGAAGCGAGCAGAGTTTCGGATTTCGGCTAATGGGGGATGCATTAGCGAAGTTGAACTAGTTCCTTGGACTTTGGTTTGGCCTGATTATAGCTTTGATTGTACTAAGTTTTAATAAACTTATCTTTTAATAATTTTTAATTTTTATTGTATTAAACCACACTTAGGCATTTTATTGAGAAATGAAATGACTTACTTATCAAAATTTTTAATTCCGACAGGATTCGAACCTGCAACGATCAATCGACCCTTCTAAAGCCGGAGTGCCTTACCATTCAGCCAAGGAAACCTTGACGTCACAATCGAAATCTTTGATAAGCTCATATTTGATATTTTAATTTTTTTTAATAAAGAATATGAAGATTTATCTTTTAAATTCGCATTATTCGTGTCAAAAATAAAAACTCAATTCATCTAAGAGAGTTACCAAATTCTTACACTATTAAACCCTTATATTCGGGTTTGAAATCAAGGCACTGCTCTTTTGAGTCTTATACCAAATCTTTACACAATAAACTAAACTACTCGTATATAAACGTTTCGAGGTGCCAATACATACATCTCGTTCAATCTGAATGTCATATAAATCGGTTCAGCCATTTCAGCGTGATGAATAGATACATACAGACTTACAACCTTTATATATAATGTTATAGCCATTCCACAAAATTCACTGACTGCAGACTAACACTACAAACATCTACTAACAATAAAAACGGAATGAGTAATAGCTATGTCCACGGGACAGACAGACAGATACACGCCTGATTAACGAGCGCAGCTCAGATTTGAGCTTGATACGGACTACTGTCTCAGGATGTGTGTGCACGAGCAACTGGAAGACAACTTTTTGTTGCCAAAATATTTATGCCATCACTATCAGGAACATTTGGAACTACTTGAAACTTACAGTTATTTAACCACGTATCATGGCAGGCTAGGATTGATTAAAAATTAAAACGGAAAATGACATCAATGTCCAACTCGGAACCAAAATTACAAGTGAGGATGAGGCTTTCTGAGTTTTGCGGGAAAAGTATCCACTATCCAATTTAAATGGCACCTTTAGACCCCTCGCAGACTACAAACTTTTCTGTCGGCCGATGGTTTGGTCGGGCTCGTGATGAGTATGCAACGATTCTTTTCCATACTCATCACGAGCCCGACTGATCTGTCGGCCGTTGGAAAGTCTGTAGTCTGCGAGGGGTCTTAAAGTTCACCCTTTCAAAAGAATTATGAAAATCAGTCTAGAATTGACGGAGAAATCGGTGAACATCGGGCCTGTTAAAAATAAATAAAATACCGGATAGAGAAAAATAACTGTCTACATTCGTTGCAAAAGCTCAGTACAACTAGACCATAGATACTAGAACTGATTCATATTTCATAGATAATAAATAACGTTCCAATATCACTCAACGAGTTGTGTATGTTTATTTCAACATCCTTTATAATCTCCTGCTTTTTTGAAATGGATTAAAATGCAACTTTTATCGCCCGTGTGCGCTGTCCTAACCGGTTGGGCTGCGATTAACTGTACATTATGTGTCACTATGGAAAGCATGTGATTTTAATATTACGCAAGCTAAGCATGTTGGTCTAGTGGGATGTGAATGTAGACTGGCTTTTTAGTGGTAGCGTGTGAAGTTACCTGATATTTTTTAAACTATTCGTTTAAAAACTCTGGTAACGGAGTTTTTAGGCCGCCTTAAGGCTTCCGACGATGGGCTTGCAACCTGTCACGTATGGAATACTAACTTCTACAAAATGTGGGCATGTATCAAATATTATGTGTTTGGACATGACTCTGACGACCCCCCTTAGACATCTTCAAAGGATCTGGAATAAGTAACATAAAAAGATCTAAGAGAAAGTCTACCGCACCTTGGGGATACAGTCGTGAACCCGTTTATATTCTTAAGGCTTCCGTCATGGCTTAACGACTTTCTCGCCCGGACCGACAATTAAACGCGCCCTCCGAAGCAAGGAAGCGCTCAGTTGATAATGCCAATAGCGTTCACCCTTCACTGACCGGTCACCTGGACAATCTATGAAGAACGTCTTAGCAAGCTACACCACGAGTAGGTACTACAGAGAAAAATAAAAATACCATTAGTATGTCATTTCGACAGTCTGTATTACGCATGACCGGTCACCCATCGTAAAGAGACCGTTGTACAAGATAATCGCATTATGCTACCTGACATCCATTTATCTCCATCTACGGTGCACGAGTAATGGTCGACTATATTAATATTAATCTTTTTTGCTGGGTAAGGTCAACCTTTAAGACTAAAAGTTGTCCTAAAAGAACGCATCGAAAGTTTGTACGAACGCGCGATTAAATTAAGCATAATTTATATATTTTTATAGTGTTTTTTATAAACTACACTTAGGTATTTCATTATGAAATGAAAAGTCTTATCAAAATTTTCGATTCCGACGGGATTCGAACCCGCAACGATCAGACGATCCTCGTAAAGCCGGAGTGCCTTACCATTAAGCCACAGAATCCATGTCGTCACAAAAAAAGAGCTTATCAAAAGTTTCGATTGTTATGTAGTTCGATAGTAGATGATTTATACAGCGTCAGGAGGCAACCTATGCCTACACTCAACGGGACGCTGCAGTGCCTGGGACATTGTTTGAGATGGAATAGGCTTGCCTAGCACCTAAACCATCCTCTCAGCTTAATCAGCCTGGCCCACAGGAAAGACGACGTCAATACGTGTGGAGCTGACTAAGCTGCGGGTTTCCTCACGATGTTTTCCTTCACCGTTATGAGCTCGTGTTAAAGCGCATATACATTTTTCGAAAAGAAAAATCCAGTGATGCACGGCCGGGATTAGAACCCATGACCTTCGGATTGAAAGTCGGGGCATTACCCCATTCGACCAACACAGCCAGTTGCTAAATTTCTAACTCTACTATTAGGTAGGAATTTAGAATAATATTTATTTATCGCCCTCGTATACAACTTGGGCCATATATTTAAACCCAGGACAAATTATGACAAGCAATATGGTCGCAATGATTTAAAAATATGAACTTCAACAGTTATGGCGAGAAGAAAAGAGCTTAGCTCTTTTTGATGCGGTTTTATTTGATGACCTCTGTGGCGCAGTGGGCGAAGGTCCACCTGCGACGCAGAAGGTAGCGGGTTCGATCCCAGCCGCGGGACAAATGTTGGTATGACTTACAGACATATGTCTTACTGGGTCTTCTCTTACTGGTCTGGGTGTTTCTATGTATAATATGTATGTATTTACAATTACAAACTAAAAGTATATAAGTAGTTTATCAGTCATTCTAGTACCCATAACAAGCTCTGCTTACTTTGGGGCTAGATGATGCTGTGTGAAAAGTCCAGCATTATTTATTTATTTATTTATTTTTGAATCCGGTGCTTACACAACCATACTTACTGATCCCAGACGATCTCAGAAGCTATGTTAAGTAAAAAAATGTTTTTGAAGCACATACCTGTAACAAAAATAAAACAATTATTAATTTAATTATGAATAAAAGTTGGCCGAATGGGGTTGGGGCTTTTAATCCGAAGGTTGTAGATTCGAATCCCGGCCGTGCATCAATGGATTTTGCGTTTCGTAAAATTTATATGCACATTAACACGTGCTCTAAACGATGAAGGAAAATATCGTGAGGAAATCAGTTAGTGTTCTTATAGGCGGCGATGGGCTTGCAACCTGTCACGTATGGAATACTAACAATATATATATATATACTAGCAAGATGTGGGCATGTATCAAATATGTGTTTGGACATGCCTCTGACTACCCCCCTTAGACATCTGCAAAGGATCTGGAAAAAGTAACATAAAAAGATCTGAGATAATGTCTACCGCACCTTGGGGATACAGTCGTGAACCTGTTTACGTGTGAAACTTCAAGTGAGTATTAGATAACTTACTTCTCTTGTCTTACAGTGCGCCCAACGGATCTAGGCATTCGTAAAGTTAGCCGTTTGTCTGCGCTGTGAACGCTTTTTAATACAAAATTGTGTTCTACGCAGACAAACGGTTTACTTCACGAATGCGTGGATCCTTTGGGCGAACTGTACTTGTTCAACTAAATAGTATTAACTATTCTCCTCTTACACGTAAGTTTGTATAAGTCAGTGGGCAACTCTGGTGACGGAGTTTTTAGGCCGCCTTAGGCCTTCGTCATGGCCTAATCTTCTCTATATATAAAAACTAGCTGACCCGCGCAACTTCGTCTGCGCATTATTAGGATTCAAGTGCAGGAGTGTTACCTAAAGTTTATTTACACTGTGTTTGAATTGAATAAAAAGGAATCAAATTTTCCATACTAACTTTAACACCCTGTAAAACATCCATATGGGTTGATTTTTTTAAATTAGATAAGCATATATTCAAGTAAAAAAGCTAAAGCATCTACGTTCCAAATTTCATTACAATCGGTTAAGTCGTCACGTCTATGAAACTGCCTATTTTAATTTCCAAAACGCTAAATGATCTGTATTCTTGATCTCGCAACGCTACCTAGTTGTGAAAATGAAAAATATAGATGGCGTTGCTAGCGTTGCTAATCAACGCCAAGGAAAAATATTTTATTTTCTAGCTGGTACCCGCGATTTCGTCAGTAAAATAACATAAGTTGAAAACCTATAAAATTATCGAAAAGTCTAAGCAAAAATCTCCAATAGCTTTCAAAACTCAAAATGATCGTATCTCGACCTCCGCTATAGTAGAAACGCCACCTAGGAGAAAAAAGTAAAAAGCAGTTTTGACCTCGGTGATATAGATGGCGTTCGAACCAAAGCCTAAGAAAAAGTATTTAAATATACCAAAAAAATCTTAATTTCGTATGTATTGATGAGTGGAGATATACATGTTACATGTTTTTAATTAATTTAAAAATCATTTATCATGCAAAATGAGAAAAAAAACAAAAAAATCTGCTATGCAAAAACAGAGCAAAAAGTGGCGGTCACCCATCATCTTTATGACCTCGCCCAGGGTCGCTCAACTTTTTTCCCCATACAAACTTGCAACCCTTATTTTCACGCCCCCTTATAAATATTTAAAGAAAAAAGTAGCCTATGTCCGTCCCTGGGGTAAAATCTTTATCCATGCTCTTTATCATATCCTCTTTCGTCCGAGGTCTAGCTACGAGCAGACGTGCTATTGTATTTTTAAATAACCCACAAACAAAAGTGCACCTTAATACCAACAGTTTAAAGTGGTTTTCACCTTTGTGCATTACGAAATACAATTTCTCAAGTCTTTGACGTCACCTGAACGCGCAGTGCTGCGCGAGAACGAAAGGTACATTTTAAAAATTGCTATCCTGTTTTCGCACCACTCATCGGGATCGCAAACGCAACCAGCGACGCGGAAAAGAGAACACACCTTCAATAATTTGCCTCCTGCTCTCTCGTAGCTCAACAAGTCCGTGAAACGCGACCAGCGACGCGTAAACGAGACAGTTGACATAATTGCTAACTCGCTTCCACTCGTGGAGTATTCGATTGACTACAAGCTGCAATACCTACCCCTGCTTTGTGACTGCACTGAGAACAATACCGATACATTACTAACCTGCTATAGTGACGTACCTATAACCTTACTACGTATTTTTAAAACGCAATTTGCTCATTTTACTACGAGATAGATAACGAAAGTTAATTAGAGAAATCGTAGTAATTATGATGCATTCTCCGCAAAAATCGGGCTCACTGCCAAATATCCAAACACTGGATGATGCTGTACTACCAGCTTGTGCCCTGAGAGTAAATAAACGTCGCAGAGTACAAAAAACACAATGCCTGGATAAGGAGGGGGATTCTCCGACTAAAGACTGTCAAGACCAGGAGTCTACTATGGCACAGGTACAAAATATGATGATGGGTATAAAAGATGAGATGAGAGAAATGAACGAAAATCAAAATACCCAAAACAACTCGATTCTGTCGGCTCTTAAAGACATCCAGCAAACCAATAGCCTGGTTCAGGCCACTATAACACACCTGTCTGAAGAAAATGCAGAGCTGAAAAAGAAGCTAGAGAAAATGGAAATACAGGCAAAAAATGACAAAGAAAAAATTCAGCTCTTGGAGAGTAGATTAGAAGAATCACAAAGAAATGAGAGGAAATCAAACATAGAGATCAAAAATGTGCCCTTAAAAGGAGATGAAAACAAGAAAGACCTACAGCAAATGGTCATGAAGCTCTACAAGAATCTCAATGTAGAGATAAGCAAATCAGACATCAAAGACATTATAAAAACAAAAAAACAGAAGGCAGAAAGGAGCACTCTTATCGTCGAGTTGAGTAACACCTTCATAAAAACAGACCTCTTGAAATCAGCGAAGACCTACAACATCAAAAACAAAACAAGCAAACTGAGCGCGAAGCTTTTGGGGATAAACGCTCATGCTGATACTCAGATATTTATATCTGAAAATCTTACACCAGCAGCATCCAGGCTATATTTCCTAGCCAGAGACTTTAAGATGGCAAACAAGTATAAATACTGCTGGACAAGCTATGGGAAAGTCTATCTACGACTCGATGATAACTCTCCGATTATAATTGTACACAGCGAAGCCCAACTACAGCAACTAGCTACGAAGTGACTATACAATGTGCAAATACGTAACATCCTAGATAAACTATACTCTATTTTATACAGTATTTACCTCATAAATTCTAATTTAATAATAATTACATTTATAGTTATTATATCATATCTATTATATCTCATAAATACTAATTATATACTTATTATATTAAAACTTATTATATCATATCTATTATTATGTATTGTATCTGTTTATTACATGACAATTATTAAAATCAAGGCTAATCAGCTTCTATATCGTATCTTAGGCATTAGCTTTATATTAAAACAAATATTATTAAATAATATATTACACTTTATCGAATGCACTTGCCAATTCACATGTAACAGACGCTATGTCCCAGTTCATAAATATTCAAATCTTATAGTACACTCAATGAACCCGAAAATATATATCACCCGCTATCCCAAGCATCCTCTCGATAATGGATAGTCAAAATATAGTGATACAGGAATTAGACTCGTTAGATGACACTGCCATAAGTTGTTCGATCTGTGATCTTCATAAAAACCTGCCTAAAGATACACCCAACCTTTCAATAGCAGTACAAAATATAAGAAGCATCCATAAAACCTCTAATCTCGATGACCTCGATATTAACCTGCGCATGCTTAAACAAGACGTCGATATCATTGTTCTCACTGAATGTAGAATCGACCTTAACAAACCACTCCCCATAAAATCGGAATACATATCATATTGTTCTAGGAAAAAAGTAAACCAAAACGATGGTGTAGTTGTCTTTATAAAAAGCGCATTAAAACACACTATAAAAGAAATTACTCTGTTCGGAGCGTCTTGCCTAGAAATTAACACCCCAATTAGTACAATAGTCTGTATTTATCGTCCTCCAGCGATGAAAAATCCTGACAAATTTATTAATTCACTAGATAACTATTTGAAAGCACCACACCTAAAAGTAAACACAACTATAACAGGAGATATTAATATAGACATCATAGAAGGAAATGACGGCAAATATTCTGACCTCTACCTCGACATGCTGGCAACTCACTGCTTACTTCCTAAACACAGGCTTGATACAAGAGACGACAGTTGCCTCGACCATGTCATCTCAAACCTAGACACAAATAAACTCTCAATTAAAGTAGCAGTCCTAGATTCGACTATAACAGATCACAAAATGCTAATAATTAACTACTATTTAAATACAAACACTACAAATATTAAAAGAAATACTAAAACTACAACAAATTATCAAAACGCACTTAAATCTCTACAAAATAAAAATATTGCTGACTTAAATAACATACAAAATCCAAATACCCTTTGTCATAAGCTAATAGATATAATTTCAAATTGTCTAGTCGAACATACAATAACTATTAAAATACCATGTAAAAATAGAATCCTAAAGCCATGGATGACACCAGGAATTTTAAAATGCATAAGGAATAGAAATAGACTACAAAAACAACTTAAAAAAGACAACACAAATGAAATTCTAAAAATAACTTATCGACGTTATCGTAACTACTGTAATAACCTCATTAAAAAAATAAGAAACCAATATGAAAGAGAGCAGCTTAATAAATGTAAAACAAATAACAAAAGCCTATGGAAATGCATAAAAAGGATAACCTACCTAAACAAAAATATATCTACAAATACTGACCTTCTAAATCTAAAAACCGATGCTTATCAATCAGCTGAATATATTAATCAACATTTTAATAACGTTGGAAAATCCCTTGCTGATAAAATAAATATATCTAAACCTGACTTATACAACTATGTACAATCACTTCCCTCTCAAATTAACTCTATTGGCATAATTGATCCAGATGTCTCGGAAATAGAATCAATTATAGCTAATCTTAAAACCGAGTCCGCTGCTGGTTGGGATAAAATTCCAACGAAGTTTATTAAAATAGCTAAAACGGAACTAGCCCCTATACTTACCCACCTTAGTAAACTTTGCTTTCAACAAGGAATCTTCCCGCAAGAGCTGAAACGCTCTATCATTCATCCTATATACAAAAGTGGTGACAGAGACGATATTAATAATTATAGGCCCATTTCTATCCTTCCAGTCATTTCAAAAATTTTAGAAAAATTAGTCAATGTCCGCTTAAAAAAATTTCTCAATACGTATAACTTACTGTCTGAGTCTCAATATGGTTTCCGTGAAGGGTTTAGTACTGAAAATGCAATTATGGAATTGACTAGTAATATTACTGAATACCTAGATAAAAAGAAAAAAGCATTATGCATATTTTTGGATTTAAAAAAAGCGTTTGATACCGTCTCTGTTGCTACTCTAATCAAAAAACTGGAAAAAATAGGTATAAGAGGCTCCTTCCTTGCGTTACTATCTAACTATTTAATTGATCGGACACAGAGAGTTAAACTAGATAACAGCACATACAGCAAAGACGAACCTATTTCTGACTATGGCGTACCGCAGGGAAGTGTCCTCGGACCTACCTTATTTCTCACATATATAAACGATCTGACTAATATCAAATTAAATAACGGTAAAGTTTTTTCTTATGCTGATGACACGGCCTTATTATTTCATGGCGACTCCTGGGGCGACGTGTATACTACAGCTGAAACAGGACTTAAAACTATCATAAATTGGCTAAACCTAAACTTACTTACTCTAAATACATTTAAAACTAACTATATAACATTTTCGATAAATAAATCTACTCAACCTGACTTGAACCTCAACCTAACTGCACACTTTTGCAAAAGTATATCTACTTGTGACTGTGAACCACTGAACCGTGTAAAAAGTACTAAATATTTAGGTGTAATTTTGGACAGTCATCTCAGCTGGCGTCCGCAAATAGAACTAGTATCAAATAGATTAAAAAAGTTAGTTTGGATCTTCAAAACCCTACGAGACATTGCTGATATACAACTGCTCACCTACATCTATATAACATTAGCACAGTCAGTTCTCACATATTGCCTTTCGATCTGGGGGGGTACACACAAAACAAAACTTATCAGCATTGAAAGGTCACAACGGTACATACTAAAAGTGTTACTAAGAAAGAAAAAAACCTTCAGTACGGACCAACTATTCAAAGAAGCTAATGTTTTAACAGTTAGACAACTTTATATTCTAGAATGTGTACTAAAAATACATAAAAAGTTAAAACTTGAGCCACATATGTTAAATAAACGTAGATTTAAAATAATAAAACCAGCGAGTAGAACAGTATTTGCATCAAAACAGTTTTCCGACCAATCAATTCAAATATACAACGATATAAACAAAAAATTAAAAATCTATACTAAAACTTACCTTCAATGTAAAACGACAGTGACAAGTTGGCTTAAATCCCTAACATATGAAGAAACGGAAGATATTTTAAAACTAGTAATATAAACACATTAGATATAAAATTATTTCCAAAAACCTACCATAAAAATTCAACATTTAATAACACTTTAAATACTTACCCTAAAATTAAGAAAATAATTAATGATACTTACGATTATTAAACACTAAAGCTTAACATGATAACATAAATGTATAAAACCTTATATCTTATATATCTTATCTTGTATCTTCAGTATCTATAAAAATATATACATAAATTAAATTACTATTTTTATATACTTAAAATAATATATGTAATATTCATTATTATTTATTACTTATCATATTTATAATTATATTTATCTATATTTATTTTATGTACATAATTATTTATTTATTTATTATATACACTGTACCTACATCGCTCAAGTATTATTATTACTTTTAGTGTATTTATCATTTGTTATTTATTAGTGTTCATTAAATTCTAATACCTACCTATACTATAACTTACTAGATAATTATCTCACACAAGTGTTTAATGACCTTAAGAAAGAGGGGACTCTTCTAACACAAGTTTACTTAACTTAACTGAAGAGTTCCCAACCCTAGAATAAGCAACTCACTTGTAAAAACAATAAATACATTTTTACTTTTACTTTACTTTATGCCAAATTTCAGCTTAATCTGTTTAGCGGTTTGGGCGTGAAAGCGTAACAAACAGACAGACAGACAGACAGACAGAGTTACTTTCAGATTTATAATATTAGTATGGAAGTATGGATTTAACAAATATTTAATAATAACATGGCGGTCCCGGAGCGGGATGTATGATCCTTTAAAGTTTAGAGGTTAATATGTAGGTAAGGTCGAATTTGATCAGTTAGAATTGACCATTTTTGGGGGTGGATTGACATGATGGTTTATGGCCGACATGACACGGGGGTGTCCAAACCTCCCTACTGCCCAATGCTCCCCTACCTCCCATATATATTTCATTGATATATTACCACTCCCCTCTCCCATTCCATAGTTCCCAGACACTTTTTAAACTATCATGGTTTTCAACATTTTTAACACAGTTAACGGGATATTTACCATTATTTAATGTTCTTTGAGTTTCCCGATATTTCGGCGCAGTTGCATACGCCATGGTCAATAGTATCTATGGTATTAATCATGGTTAATATCCCGTTACCTGTGTTAAAAATCCCAGACACTTGTCCTACCGTACTAACTGATATTTATTCTGTGGTCGCGATGTATCTTACATTTTTAAACTCATGATAACTTCTGAATAAAATGTCCGATTTCAATCATTCAAAAAGTAATCGACGGGTACTGAAACAGCCTTTACTACGAAGGAATTTATTTGGATAAGAATAAATACCAAAATAAGAATAACGTGGTCTGCTTTTGGTCGGCATTTTTATTATCTTTTTAAATTATAAATGTTGTTATTCTGACACAACCACAATAGTTGGACATATGCTATCGCTGACTTTTTTGTAGATATTGATACGTTCTTTAATATTGTAGAACATTTTTTTGTTCTAGCATCAATAGTTTCCGCAGCGCACGCGATATGAAGAATTTTATGTTCAAAATTTTTACACCTTTGGTTACATTATTGCAATTTTCATAAGGATCTCTAATTTTTTTGAAAATAATTTATAGCCTATGTTCATCACAGATAATGTAGGATTCTAATGGTGAAAGAATTTTTCAAATCGGTCCAGTAGTTTCGGAGCCTATTCAATTCAAACAAACAAACAAACAAACAAACAAACAAACAAACAAACAAACAAATGTTTCCTCTTTATAATATTAGTGTAGATGAATCCCTATAACCCTTGGTCACGCCATCTCGCGTGAACGGCTGGACCGATTTCACTATTTCTTTTTTTGTTGTGTTTGTTATTGTCAGGAGAAGGTTCTTATGACAGAAAAAATCTCTATATTAATCATGGAGGGCGTGAAGTTGAAAGTTTGTATGGGGAGTTGGTAGTTCCAGTTAAAGGCAATAGAAGGCGTTGCTAATAAGTATGTTATTTTACTGACGAAGTCGCGGGTACCAACTACCAGCTAGTAATAAATAAAAATACAGAAACTGACAGACAGACAGAGTAGTTTCATTCAAATAACAGATAAGGACGATAAAAACTAATATTTTCGTTATTGCTATCAAAATCCTCTCATCAAATCAGTATTATTCCAAAAATAGCAGGTACAGTCAGCATCGAAAATCATAACTAAACGACGATTTTTTAAAAGTATGACGGCGCGAGCGTGGGCGAAGCTGCAGAAGGCTCTTCGTCAGCGTCTCCTAGTACGGGATTTATCGTTAAGGGTACTCAGGAAAACCACACAGTTGATACGGCTCAGGTTTATTGTGAAAGAAGCGTCGAGTAGGTACAAAAGTCGAGTTGTCTAGGTAGGTACGGTGAACGTGGCAGTTTCGTTGCTCTGAGATGTGTACTGTCTGGTGGTTGGGTTAGGTTAGAGGGAAGAGGTCGAGCTCAGCAGCAATGGCTCTGTCCTCGAGTGGGGCAGTGGTGGGGGGTCGATAAGCGACACTACCGCCGCCACTATGCGTTCACAGTACTTTTACAATAATCAAGCTACATACTAGGTCTAGCGAGAGATTACGAAGTCAAGTAACCGTTACAAAACAATTCTTCATTTTTATCTTAACCTGATATTACGACAAGTATTAAAAGAGCATTTACACGGTGCAATTTTTGGCTTGTTTTGCTAAGCCGACCGAGCGAGCGAGGCACTTACAGTATAACTAAATTAATAAAGCGCTTCGGTTGGTTTCGTATTTCTCTCTATTTCCGAATACATCCGATCGACTTCAAGGAAGTAATTATATCCCTTTACCTATCCTAGTATAGTATTTTTTAGAAAATTACCACCTTGAAGTTCTTGATGTATTCGGAAATAGACAGAAATACGAAACCAATCGAAGCGCTTTATTAATGTAGTTGATTGTACTAAGACTTTTAGCAGCCGTTGACACGAAAAAAATTGCAAAGCGATACGATATCGTATCGGTTGAAATTATTCCGTGTAAATTAAATGCTTTTTATGGATCGAAATACTAATTTGGTCTGTTAGGACGTATGATCAACTTTCAATCCGTGAATTTAAAAAAAAAATCTTAATTTTGATTTGAATTTTAGTAACTTTGCTTAAATTCCGTCAGGGAACGCTACTTACCCAACTTCTTGAAATGTTGTTAATCTTCATATTAGGCTGACTTGAAAGTTGCTTTGCATAAAATTTTGAGGCCGACTGTACAGGTTTCCAATAACCGTGGTTTTAATATCACAGCGGCGGCGCAAAGTCAACATCCGGGAGTTGAACCCGCTCTATTAGAATTCCGAAATATTAGAATTTTTGGAATAGGAAAACGGTAGTTTTTTATTAAACATGAAAAACTATTGACTTCTGTTTGGTTTCCGTGATCAATATGGCTAAATTAAATGCGAATGTTTTTTCTTAAAATCCATTCACACTATGCACTAGTGTGAATAGATAGAACTGTTTATTGACACGGCAAGAAGATTTACGTACGCTAAAATTCATCATCATCATCCGCAGCCTTTTTCATCCCACTGCTGGGTCTAGTTATAAACAATATAACTTTGACACACCAGATTATACAGTTTGGGGTTGAATTGCAAAAAAGGTTATTCCTGGTCATCAAACGTGCTATTGGCATAGGAGTGCAGGTTCGATTACACGTCCCATCCATCCTCGCTATCCCCTGCTTTATGGCTTGGAAACAAAAGCTACGCCATCGAAGCCATAAAGCCAAACGCCAAAATACTCACAAAGATGTCAAATAATTTGTAACTCAATATCGGGCCAATAAATAACACTTTATTGCATCGATGACAGCGCTCCCAGCGACGGACACTTGAAAAAGCGGATACAATATTATAACGTACATTTTTAATAATTTAATGGTGGTTGCAGACTTATCTGCGCCGAACTGTCAATTCAATAGAAGAAATGCTGTGACGTCAGAAGCCAGCCGCATTTTCTGACGTCATCATCATTTTTTGTATAGAAATATGACTGCGGCGCGTACGGCGCGGCCAAATGTGCGATAAGGTTAAGAAAGCTAAGGCCTTCCTTCGTTCCGTCCACTCTTGTATATTGAAAGCTAATGTAGAGTCCAGAGTGATAGTCAAGTTCGTCTTTCCGCCACGGTCTGCCGCGTGGTCGTCTTCTGTCCCGTGCGATCCACACTGTGTTACGTTCATCATCATAATTTCAGCCATATAGCACTGAACATATTCCTCCCCCATCGATCTCCACAGCGATCGAACTTGTGCAGCCTGCACCCAACGGCTCTCAGCAACCTTTACCAGATCGTCTTTCCATCTAGTGGGGGCCGTCCTCTACTGCGGTTTCCGGTGCGTGGTCTCCACTCTCCAGTGTTACGTTACGATCGGTGTAAGTAACCCAATCCAAACGCGGAAATAATAGTTTATTTTTTTTCATTAATTTTCATTCATTCATTCATTTCATTACTGTACAACATAATATAGCGGTAGTCGTTATTCAGAACCATGGCGTAACTTTACGTTGACAGGCATCGATGCTATCTACCTTCCAATAAGTATTGCTTTTGAAGTAGGTCAAAAATATACATTTTAATATTCATTTCCTATGATATGTTACATTTATATTTTGAAAAATACTTTAGAAACAGTTTTGGGATAGAAAAAAGTTCGTAAGAGTATGACTAACTCTGGTGATGGACTTTTTAGGCCGCATTAAGGCCTCTATCATGGCTTAACGACTAAATAAATAAATATACAGGGTGTAAAAAGACTGCTACCGAAAACTGAGGGATTGCAATCAGACCATGATTCTGAACATATTTATCGAAAAAAAACTCAAAAAAAATTTTGACTTAGCTACGTCTTTTTATTTTATTTTATAGTTTTTTGCTACTAGTACAACATAATAAGACCATACCTACCTAATCATTTCATTTATAAAAGAAAAAAACAATTAAAACTCAAAATCCAGCAATCTACGTATAAAAACGCGCCCAGTACATACGCAAACAGTGATCTTCAAACGCTGTTTTCTCCGGATATAATGATTTTTTCGGAAAATCCTTTTGGATTTGGTTGTGTTTTGGGATGCTGTACCTACCCCTTTCGGCTTCGGTAGACGTCTTTTTACACCCTGTATATATAAATAATGCTGGTCATTTTTCACACATCAAGCCCCAAACTAAGCAAAGCTTGTACTATGGGAACCAGATAACTGATATACTACTTATATACTTTTTGTTTGTAAATACATACATATTATACATAGAAACACCCAAACCCGAGATATATATTTGCAGATCATACAAACATTTATCTCGCGGCGGGGATCGAACCCGCAACCGTCTGCGGGAAATAGCCGGGAACGACAATTTTACTTGCCTTCTGAAGCACAGTTGATAATGCCATTGGTCATCATCATCATCAATGGCCTCATACATCTACGAGAGATTTGGGAGGTCCGGCACTTACGTAGGTGGCTAGTAAGGCCGATATTGGTCTATGCCATTGGTCACCCATCCACTTTTGTGACCACAAAGAACGTTGCTGAACTTCGACGAACCATGGACGACTAAGAAAGTTACACCACGACCTCATGAGAGCATGAGATCAGTAGATATCTTATTTATTTATACGAGCCGTGTTGGTTGAATGGAGTTGTGCCTCCACTTTCAATCCGAAGGTCGTTTCGGTTTCGAATCCCGGCCATGCATGGAATTTTCGTTTCGTGAAAATATGCTCTTTTAACACGAGCTCTTAACGGTGAAGGGAAACAACGTGAGGAAACCCGCAGCTTAGTCAGCTCCACACGTATTGACGTCGTCTCTTCTGTGGGCGGCTGATTAAGCTGAGAGGATGGTTTAGGTGCTGCAAGCCTATTCCATCTCAAACAATGTCCCAGGCACTACAGCGTCCCGTTTAGTGTAGGCATAGGCTGCCTCTATAAATCATCTATTAAAGATAAAGGCCTAAGTTTTTTTTTTACCACAGCATAATTATAATTATAAGCTACCAATTATTTATTCACTTTTAATTATTATTACTTACAGATTTTTTTATAATCTAATGCGATAATCTAGATATAAACTTATAAGTTATACTTATTACTTCTATTATTATGTACAAACAAATAATTAAAACATTTCAAAAGATAATAATTGGTATAATTAAACACCCTTACTTTGACAGTCGGGTAAAAATAGGAACCGGATCTCTCACGACTGCCTCAAAGCGCAGTAGACATTAGCTTCACACTCACATTCTTTCGCGAGTTATTGAGCGTACAGGATTGCGCGCGGGAAAACAATGTACACGCAATCGCGAGTGATAATTTTGATGCTACGCGTTCTTTCGCGCGCGATTACTCGTTAGTTCTTGTCAAAACCCAATCATGCGGGAAAGCCACGCGCAATCGCGAGTGATAACTTTTTTGAAGCTTGAAGCTAAGCGTTCTATCACGCGCGATTGGCTGTATCCCTCGCGATAGATTGTGCGTATAAAGGCTGCTAATGTCAACCCATACTCATTTCCACGTAGGTATTACTTTAAAACATTAATTATAACCGGTTTAGCAACGTAACATGCAGTGTAAGTATATTGTACCCAATAAACCTAATTAAATATATAAAACTTAAAACACTTACGATTAATTTGACCCCAGTCACACAGAAGCGTAACGCAAAATCTCGCTTTCTTTTTTTTATATAACCAATTTCATCCCGCAGCTGGGCAAAGGACTTACCCAAACTTTTCCAACGGTCTCTATTCTCCTACTTCCAACTCCTTACTAATATTATAAGTCTAAAGTTTGTATGTTCGTGTGAGTATGTATGTTCAATCACGCATTAAGCAGTGGAGCGGATGCAACTTAATCAGGCTAAGTATTTATTTATCTAAAATGTTCGTAACCACGTGAGCGTTACATGTTCGTAACCACGTGAGCGTTACAAACAAAGCTGCGGTGGAAAGTTAGTCTTGAAATATAAATGGCCAAGTGCGAGTTACAATAGCACATTAAAGGTTTTAAGTACTTAGGTACCTACTTCTAAACTTATTTTTGTACCGACTCGTACTACCATTTTGGAGCTTAGCATGACTTATGAAAACAACATATGATTTTTTTAACCAGATATGACAAGCCCTTGCAAGATAAAACCGTCTATTAACTTTGACTTTGACCACGTTCAACACATGCCCAACAGCTGTAAATGCAAGAATTTTAATCAGAGACTGGTTCAAGTCTATTTCGTAACAGATAAAACCGGTCTATAAAACTAAAATCACTGTAAATTGGCGCCAAAAAGTCCCTAAAATTTACCAAATAAACGTGACATGAAACGGTGTGACTGACACGATCATAAAATACGACGGGTTTACGACTGACCGCATTTACACTGTAATGTAACGTAAATTAACGCACTTAGGGACGTGACTTATTTGAACTTGAAAGACTACATTTACACTGTTTTGTAACAATAACATTTTATGTAAACAATATACGGCGTATTGAAATTATACTGTTGAGAAAAATGCATTCAACAACTAATTGAATTTATACTGTTTAGTAACGTAAAGAAAGATCGGCCTTATTACAATTGAATAGAATAAATTTACCATACCTACCTATACTGTGTTCAATTTCTTATCCACACACACAGTGTAACCTTGATAACATAATTATAGTATATAAAATACTTTTCCAGTAGGTATTTATTTGCATTTCAAAATATTGTGTTTATGTCGAATTCAATAATCATCCTAGCCGATTTTGGCTCCAGAGACTTGGTTTAATTTATCTATGGGCTTTAGGGCTAGTTTCACCAAACTTTATCTAACAGAGCGTTAGTTAATTTGACATCAAATTTAGTAAGAGAAATAACAACGGATTAAGTATTTAACAGACTGTTACGATTGCTTTGTGCTCCATCATGCTCTAACAAAGGAATATCTTCATTAACAAGCCGCTAAATCTAATCGCTGGTCGGCGGCCGATTAGCTAACTAGCAGTTGACATCGTTTAAAATTAAAAATATGTCACAACAATCAAAAATCCGAGAGTGACAGAGAGCCGTTTGTCTGCGCAGAACACAATTTTGTATGAAAAAGCGTTCACTGCGCTGATAAACGGCTAACGGTCGATTTATTAACCAGCTGTTAAACTTGACTTTGGTGAAACTGGCCCTTAGTTTTCAGAAATTCAGTAAAATTTAACAGAATACGTTCAACCGCATTTACACTGCAACGTAACATACAACACTTTGTTGTGGTGATTAAAAATGTTTGGAATTTTTCGGATAAATATTTTTCATTACCGTAGTACTTTGAAGCTTATTGGATTGCGGAGTCATACTTTGGCTTTCATTTGAGGGTTTTGTTTCGGCTTTTTGAATAATCAGGTACCATCCAGAATTAATTCTACCTACTATAAACCGTAAAATATGTAATCCCATTAAAATTTTACCGATATTATTAAACCGATTACAACAAGAGAAGTCACACAACTAATTTGGGTTCCGTACCCAAAAGGTAAAACGGGAACCCTATTACTACGCAGTAGCGTTTAGACTGCGGGCGGCTAGCCGCGCGGCTAAAATTTTAGTACAATTTTGTGGCGTTAAGTGCGTACAATCACAAGCGGTTGCATATTAAAACTGGCCCACCACGCGGCTAGCCGCCCCGCGGTTCAACCGCTAGGCTAGTGCGTAAGAGGGCTTAGACTTCGCTGTCTGTCTGTCCGTCCGTCTGTCACCAGGCTGTATCTCATGAACTGTGATAGTTAGACAATTTAAATTTTCACAGATGATGTATTTCTGTTGCCGCTATAATAACAACTAAAAACAGAATAAAATAAATATTTACGGGCAGCCCCCCTTAAATATTTATTTTATATACACAAACGTGTTTTTTTGCCATTTTTATATGGTACGGAACCCTTCGTGCGCGAGTCCGACTCGCACTTCGCCGTTTTTTTTTTTTTTTTTCAATTTAATTTACACATATCTACCAGAAATAATTTAAAGGAATGGATAATTCAAAACAGAAGCAAACCACCACAAAGCAATTAAAATTAAAAATAACTTAATCCACCGATTCGGCCCGTTCCACTTAATTAATTAATTACATTCTAAAATTCACGAACCGTTATTCGTAATGATTGGGCACTTCGAAAGCTACGCTAGAATATGACTAAGCTATTTTTTATAGGGTTGTAAACGACGCGACTTTGGAGCGCGACTTTTTAAATTAGGACGTTGACGTGGCATTGGTCTTTCATTCATTCATTCATACAAAACACTTGGATACATTTACATTTTACCAACTATACACCCCAAAAAAATACTGCTACTCGGCGTCTGTTACTGAAAACATTTATGTAGTTAAAACTCAAAAAAAAAGAGAAATAATTATAACCTAAAAAGGAGACGAGTTATTCATGGATTTATGATAGCTACTGGGGTTTTACTGACTGGGGATGATACGAGAGCATAGTTTAAATGACCATCCGTACGCGATTTTTATCTGTAGTATTTATTTGTACAGTTTTCATAAAACCGCCTAAACGTTCGAAATTGTGTCAATGGGGCGTACCTAAAATCGCTTCACCAAACTACTGGTTCGAAGGAACTACATCATATTATGAAGATAAGATAATGTCGCGACAAAAAGTCGCGTCTGATCCACAGTCAGAGTAATTCCAGTAAGTATCCGAGGATAAGAATCCTTGTCATGTCATGACATGTCAAGTGTTCGGGTATTCACTTTTTTCTTTTAGATAATTATGAATGGCGTACCTCCATGACTCAACTCTATAAAAATAAACTTCAAAACATAAATTCAATTTATCCATACTATCCATACTAATATTATAAATCTGAAAGTAACTCTGTCTGTCTGTCTGTCTGTCTGTCTGTCTGTTTGTTACGCTTTCACGCCCAAACCGCTGAACAGATTGAGCTGAAATTTGGCATGGGTAAAGATTATACCCCAGGGCAAAAAAAGATAAAGATTATACATAGGCTACTTTTTTCTTTAAATATTTATAAGGGGGCGTGAAAATAAGGGTTGCAAGTTTGTATGGGGAAAAAAGTTCAGCGACCCTGGGCGAGGTCATAAAGATGATGGGTGACCGTCACTTTTTGCTATGTTCTTGCATTGCAGATTTTTTTGTTTTTTTTTCTCATTTTGCATGGTAAATGATTTTTAAATTAATGATAAACATGAAACATGTATATTTCCACTCATCAATACATTCGAAATTAAAATAAACTTTAGGTAACACTTGAATCCTAATAAAGCGCAGACGAAGTTGCGCGGGTCAGCTAGTAATATATACATAATACTATTTTGGCATACCATTCTTGCCTCTTGCCACAGAATATTAGCTCTTACTCCGTTGAGTTTGAGAAAGCAAAAGGCAAGAATGGTATGCCAGAATGGTAGAGAATAGAGTCCTTCATAATGTACCTACTACCTACCATGTTATGCTCTGTAGTCTGTGTTTGTTTCTGTTTAATAACTATTACCTTTGGGTCAGTAAATTATATTTCATTCTACTCTATTATATGATATTCTACATAGAAACATACACAGAATTTGATTTAGATAGTAGGATGTGTTTTACGATCAGGAGTAAAAGCACCTATACTCCAGCCAAATTCGATACCTATGGAATTTTTATAAACATTAGATATCAGCTGATTGCTGCGTTTGTCTAGGGTTGTCACTTACGTAATAAATAAATAAATAAATAACCATTTATTTCAGGCCACACAGAACAAATTCACCAAACTACATGTATGATGTTTAGAATTTATAAGTAAATTCTACCAGATTTGTTACAATTTTCTATGTTTACGTGTACTATGAAGATTATTAATAATGGAATTAACAAACTTCACTAAATTACCAAAAACGAAAATATAAATCACTGAGTTTTCATCTTTTTATTAAAAATGAAAACAAGTTTAATTTCTGCTGTCAAGTGAAAGAACTGTCAGTCCAATGTTTACAAAAATTCCATAAGCAATTTGGCTGTAGTATAGTTTTAAGTGATCCCAGCGGTCCTATTGAATAAATTATTTAATTATTTATTATTTTATTTATTTATTTTATTATTTAAAAATACTTTTTGAATTAGACTTTGAACTTTGTATGGATGTATGTATGTATAGTAGTATAGACGACCTCTGTGGCGCAGTGGGCGAAATCCGCCTGCGACCCAGAAGGTTGCGGGTTCGATCCCCGCTGCGGAACAAATGTTTGAATGACCTACTATTTGTCTCGGGTCTGGGTGTTTCTATGTATAATATGTATGTATTTACAAACAAAAAGTATATAAGTAGTTTATCAATCATTCTAGTACCCATAACACAAGCTCTGCTTACTTTGGGGCTAGATGATGCTGTGTGAAAAGTCCAGCATTATTTATTTATTTCATCATCATCTTCCTGCCCCTTTACCACATTATGTGAGGTCGGCACAACATGTGTTCTTCTTCCATTCTCCTCTATCAGCCGTCATCTCAACACTCACTCCTTTCTTACTCCTTTCTACTTATTTATTTATTTATGTGTAGTTACTAGGGTCATTGTCTCTATAGCTAGCGCATCTACAAGTGCCTAACAAGCTCTGAATAGCCGTTGTAATTAAATACTCTCTGCGCTATAATTACACGATACCATCTAGCCTCTGAACCTTTTTAAAGCTTTACTAGTAATTTTAAGTCCCAGTTGCTTTAAGAAGCCGCCATTTTGTTTACCGTCATATGACTTTACTACCAACCGCCAAATATTAGAAATATTAGAAAAATAATTGTATGAACAATTTTTTCAGTAAGATTTGGATGAAACTAAAAAATGTAAGTACAGTTCGCCCAACGGATCTAGGCATTCGTGAAGTTAGCCGTTTGTTTGCGCAGAACACAATTTTGTATGAAAAATCGGTCACTGCGCAGACAAACGGCTAATGTAAGGGCGACCTGTAAGTTCGTATGATGAAACTTAGATTAGGGGAAAATAGCGGAATAGCGTATAGACTTTTTTTGAAGTTGGTACTCTACGAGCAAAGCCGCGGGCACAAGCTAAATTCTATTGATGTTTTACAAACGTTTCATACGGCAGCCGTTTTTCAGAAACTGTATCAAGAAACTTATAAATTCTCGTGGCATCTAGGATCGTATTTGCAGAGGTCGCGGGTTCGGAACTGGTATCTGTGGTATTTTTAGTGTTTTATAAGCTAAGAATATGTTTATTACTGTGTAGGAGGTTGTGTAAACTAAACATTACACACATTATTGAAATTTTCGAAATTGGTAATTTGAAAAGAGCCAGTGAAAACCCTGTAAATGCAAAAGTTTGGTTCGATGCATGAATGTCTACTGCTTCAAGCAAAAGCGGAACGCATTTTGATGAAATATCTTATAGAAATAGTGTACCCTGGAAAAACTCATAGTTCCTTTTTTTTATCCCAGAAAAGTGAACGATTCCCGATCGCAAATAACACCTCGGAACGCAGCTAGATCAGAGCCATTTGTACATGGATGCTGTGATTGCAATGTTGTCATAAGTACATATGTTATACATTGCGTGTTTTATCCGTCGCGTCGTGAAGAGCAAGAGACAAAAAGCGCAATGTAGGTCGAAGCGCTCTATCCTGCCGAGATCGCATTACGCGCAAACGCGTGTAAAATTGAAGTGAGATTGCTTCGAACGCGTGTTTGCAGCCGGACGCATTTACACTGTACTGTAATGGATTAGGAGCAAGTAGAGAAAGTAAGAGTGACAGAATGGATCCCGAGGGAAGGAAAAAGAAAACAAGGTAGACCAAGAAAGAGATGGAGAGATGTAGGTATTTAATTTACTCAACGAGATGAACCGGATTGAATGAGAAAGGCTAGGGTGAGTGATGAAAGGAGATATTTAGGGAAGGCCTACGCCACAGAGGCGACTGCTGCGGAGGCGCTAGAATACAATTATTAAAACAAGTATAGTAAAGTGAAAATACGTCCCTACGTCGAAATACGACGAAAGACTAAAGTCGTGGATGTAGGTAGGAGGATAAACCAGTTGAAGTGGAGATGGGCAGGACACTTGACAAGGCGGGAAGACGGTAGATGGACAAAGGCAGTTACCGAGTGGTGGCCTCGCGAGGGTCACAGAACACCAGGCAGACCACCAGCCAGATGGTCTGATGACGTTGTAAAGGAGGTGGGAATACATTGGGTTCGACTGGCACAGGACCGGAAGTAGTGGCGTGAAAATGAGAAGGCCTATACTCAGCAGTGGGTGGATGTGGGCTGATTAGATAGATAGATGGAAAGTCAAAAGTGTAGAGCATAATTAGTTAAGTAAGTAATTTATTTCAAGTGATTTGTAATGTAGTAGAATAACATTTTATTTTATTTATTTTAGTAGAGAAAGATGATAAAGTAACATGTTCTAATTTAAACTAAACTTTAAACGGTAAAGAAAAAAAAAGGAGTCAGTAGCCCTCTCTGGTAACGGAGTTTTTAGGCCGCCTTAAGGCCTCCGTCATGGCTTAACGACTTACCGGGACCGAAAATTGAACATGAAGCACGGAGGTTGAGATGATTAAAGAGTTAATAAAACTACCTTATCCATCGTCTAACACTGCTCTTACCGGTGTGACAGACAGCCAACCTTAATGCGTTTTATTATGTGTGAACGAAAATTTGATGTACTCTGCGATACGGAACCCGGCGGTTAAGGCGATGAAACCTGTGATTTAGGACTAATAGCCAATCCCCGCTTTTTTATTGCATTCCGCTTTTCCGATGCGGTACCCTAAAATTGTTTTTAAGATTTATGTTTATAAGCTGTCAAGGTTTTGCAATCAGCCTGCATGACCATTTCTCTATGGTAGAATTGGGTAGAATCCATACTAATATTATAAAGCTGAAAATTAGAAGATTAGCGAGTTTATATGTTACATAGCCCAAAACGCAACGATAGCGCGATCAAATTTTTCCTGTGGCGCCCTCTATTATGTAGTAAAACGTCTCTGTCTGTCTGTCTGTTTGTTACCTTTTCACGCCTAAACCACTGAACAGAATATGCTGAAATATGTAATGGATCAAGTAGATTGTAGGCCTACCATTACTTTTTAATTTTATATGTATGTAAACTGTGTAGTGATAAGTAGTAGTAGTGTTCCTAATTTGTTGTATGTACCTACTTACCTACCTTTTGTTTAGTCCTTTCTTCGTACTTGTTCTTTTCTTTTTCTTATATCTACCTATTAGTTAAGTGTTTTTTTTTCTTGTATGTCTTTTACGTGTGGTATGCAATAAAGAATTATCTCTCTATCTATCTATCTAGTGTGTGTTTCAAAAAAAGTGTTTTTCTTTCTTTCTTTGTGCGAGTAGTGAGTAAAAGCTCGCATTTCCTAGCTTCATACAATACATAGATCATTGTCGCAGTTGAACTTTTACGATTTTTTCAATGTTTTTCATCACCATTTTTTGTCGATAAGGCCTCACCCAAAAACAAACATAAACTATGTAAATAAGGAAAGAACTGACCGCAATTCTTTTATGGTAAAGAAAAAACACTTTTTGGTGTAAAAATACCTCTTTCGGTGCTCGAACAGTAACACCACTGTAAACCAAGCTTCAAGGTAAAATGAGCTTTATGTTCAAATAAATAAAAATCAATTTGGTACTTACATAAAAGTTTTAAATAAATAATGTTTTTCCGGAAATCGCTCCTGACCTCTGTGTAACATTTTTTTTAAATATATTACAAAAAAAAGTATGGAAATTCTCTCAAATCTTCAGGTCAATCTCAATTTTAGATTCGAGAAAGTTCGATAGGTAATCAGAAGCAATTTCAAACATTCGTCACATTATTCAAAGCAGTAGGTTTCAAGTGGTAGGATTCATTTCTAAGCTCCGGGCACCGGGCCTATACACGATGTAACAATTGATTTGGCGAAAGCTTTATACATTTTTGAGATGAGCCATGGAGGGCAGGTACCTTAACCGTTGTAGCTTTTTGTCGCTGACTGTAATTTTTTTCCAAAATCTGTGAATGCAGTTCAAAATTTCAAGTAGTTAGGAAGTTAAGAGCGTTTTCCTGTAGGTTCAACGGTTGAGGTACCTGCCCTCCACGGCCATCTCAAAAATCCATCTGTATAGTCAGTTTGACACAATGCCATGGTAGCCAATGCCAATGGTAGCTAGGCCCTCAAGAAAGTGAGACTCAATAATTTGGGACTATTTTGTATCTGTGGCAACTCCCATTCAAAAACCAATGGGGTGAAATTTACCCTTCATTCTTTGAACGTTAACAATGACTTGTATTTTTATTCCGACAGTAAAGAGGACCCTTTCAGGGTTCTTTGGCGAAAAATAAAAAATGAGGTTCCTTTAGATAGCTTGAGACATGGTAATGTTGAAGCTGATTTTGTAAGAGTTGAGGGTACTGCCTTGAATTTTAAATGCCGTTGGTTCGAATCCCGTACATCAATCTAATTTTGAAAAATGTAATGAAATGGAATATCTAAGTACAAGCTTATACCAGTAGAAGAAAACTTAGCTTAAAGTGGTGGATGGGCTTGCAACCTATCACTTAATTTGACGAGCCTAAGGCGTGTCGCTAACAGAAACGAAAGTCGAGGCGCGTACGAGGCGGGGGCGCGGCGCGGGCGTGGCGCGCGCTCCTTCCGCGACTCCTAATCACCTGTCTCTACTCATCTTTTGAAGATGATATGTTGAAAGACTGAAACAGGACATACACACCGCCGCCTCGACGCTTAGCACACGTCAATTTAGCCCGCGCCCCGACGTCGCCTTGACTTTGCTGTTAGCGACCTGCTTATAGTAGCTTGACTAAAACTAGAAAAAAAGTAATATCAATATTGACTATGACATAAATAAGGTTATTAAAGCAGATTGAACGAAAACAGAGCTTAATTGATAACGTATTTTCAAAGTTTCTAATTCAATTTGAACTTTTCACCAATAGATGAAAGGTGGGTATTACGAGTTTCATGACCCAAAGAGAGAATATTTAAAGTAAGTTCTTAAATAAATAAATAAATCTCTGTAGCGCAGTGGACGAAGGCCCGCCTGCGTCGCAAAAGGTTGCGGGTTAGATCCCCGCGGCGGGACCAATGTTTGTATGAAAAAACGTAAACAGGTTCACGACTGTATCCCCAAGGTGCGGTAGACATTCTCTTAGATCTTTTTATGTTACTTATTCCAGATACTTTGAAGATGTCTAAGGGGGGTAGTCAGAGGCATGTCCAAACACATATTTGATACATGCCCACATCTTGCAGAAGTTAGGATTCCATACGTGACAGGTTGCAAACCCATAGCCGCCTGTAAGAACACTAACTGGTTTCCTCACGATGTTTTCCTTCACCGTTTAGAGCACGTGTTAAAGCGCATATAAATTTTACGAAACGCAAAATTCATTGATGCACGGCCGGGATTCGAACCCACAACGAACCACAACTGTTTGAGATGGAATTTCATTTATATCTAACTAGCTGCACTCCCGCGGTGTGACCCGCGGTCCCTCGGGATTTTTCTTTTTTTCGGGATAAAAAGTAGCCTATTTCCTTCCCTGGGATACAACCATTAACTATGCCAAATTTCAGCTCAATCTGTTCAGCGGTTTGGGCGTGAAAGCGTAACAAACAGACAGACAGACAGACAGATAGACAGACAGACAGACAAAGTTACATTCACATTTATAATATTATAGTATAGTATGGATTTGCCCAGCACCTAAACCATCCTTTCTGCTTCATCTGCCTTGTCCACAGAAAAGACATGGAGGTTAGCTACGGGTTTCCTCTACTTATGTTTTATTAGCCACTGCGCGCGGCTTCGCCCGCGTAGTACCAACATTTTGAATAGCCTATATGCTATTATAGGTTACTATCTACGCCTATTCCAAGTTTCATCCAAATCGGTTCACTGGTTTAGGCGTGATTGAAACACACAAACATCCAAACATCTATTAGTGGGATTTTGTATCGTTTTGAGCTTGTGGTATTTACGAACACATAATTTATCCTACGGTTATGGGTTCGAAACAGTCATGCACGAATGAATGTCTACGGAAAAGAATATGTGCACTATGCCAGTACTCTCAAACGGTGAAAAAAAACATTGTGAGGAAACCGGTATGTCGTAGAACATACAAAATTCGAAAACATGTGTCAAGTGAGAAAGGAGAATGCCTCACTGTGGAGCACTTTCACTACACTGAAAGAACTTGACAAAAAACTATTACAACTTAAAATCGTTTTTATTTTAATCTTTATAACCTCTTAAACTAAGCTAATTATCATTTTATTAAACCGTTATCTATTTTGTTGCTATAAACAAGAACACCGGGATGCTGTTATGGCTTCCTGTTCCTGTTTGTGGAAGAGCTTATAGTTGTGGTTTACGGGAATTTCAACCTTATCGACGATGGAATTGCTACCTGTCATGTTGTGCAAAATAAGGATATGTGACAAATTATTGTACAGCTAAGTACAAAAAAAAAAAAGTAAGAAAGCGAATGTACTTAAACGCCATTTACAGAATACCATTCTTACATCTTGCCACAGAATATGGTATCGTGTAAATGGAGTTTTATTATAAGTACCTAGTTTGGTGTAGGTAGAGCAGAGGCCATGATTTCCTTATCTATAAATAGGAAAGTGTGTGAGTATGTTTGTGTTTTAATCTAGCCTTATTAAGGTATCCAATTTGATGAAACTTGATATACCTAAAGATGGCTTTAAAACACTGTCTCGTCACCTCAATCACAGGAACTTACTTTGTATGTGTTTTTTTATCGAAGCAGACACGGTGGTGTGAAGGGGAGGTAGGGGTGTAGCCTGTCTATAAATAGGGCTAAATGGGGGTAAGTCTGGGCGGCACAATAGAAGGGCGAGTCATTTCCAGGTGGAGATGCCTGAATACTTAACGACCCTAGAGCTGAAGGGTTAGGGGTGTAAGTTAGGAGATGTAGCGATTTCAGCCACGTATTTTATTATTTTAAATTATTTTTTTTATTTATTTATTTTTGCTATGTTGTTGGTGAGATTCATTTCGCCTTCCAGTTTATGCTTTTTCTCACGTAAATGGTTGCCTGAAAGAGATCGCTTTCAGCGATAACGCCGCCAGTTGTCTACTTATAAATAGTGTCGTTTTCTTGTACGTATTCATGTGGTATGCAATAAATAATTATCTATCTATTTCGTTGTCCGCCTGCGTGTTTCACAGTGTCACACTCGCATGATTGGTCAATTTTAAGGGGAGTATAAATAAATAAATAATGCTGGATTTTTCACACAGCATCAGCCCCAAACTAAGCAAAGCTTGTACTATGGGAACCAGATAACTGATATACTACTTATATACTTTTTGTTTGTAAATACATACATATTATACATAGAAACACCCAGACCCGAGACAAATATTTGTAGATCATACAAACATTGGTCCCGCCGGGGGGATCGAACCCGCAACCTTTTGCCGTTGGCGTCGCAGGCGGGCCTTCGCCCACTGCGCTACAGAGGTCGTCGTATTAGCTTGTAAATTAAAATATTGTTTAAATAAACTTTATTCCAGTCATAACTTGTACTGTACCCTAAAAGACCCTCATACTAAAGTAAGGAGTTATTAAAGATTAATCTTACATAGGAAATTGTTTTCAGAGTTTTTTCTTTCGTTTATAATGTCACCATGTCACCAACAGACACAAGATAAATGTGTTCTAATGTTTACCAAACACTAAAAAAACTTAGGCCTTTTAGATGATTTATACAGCGTTGAAGGCAACCTATGCCTACACTTAACGGGACGCTGTAGTGCCTGGGACATTGTTCGAGATGGAATAGGTTTGACCAGCACCTAAACCACCCTCTCAGCTTAATCAGCCTAGCCCACAGTAGAGACAACGTAAATACGTGTGGAGCTGACTAAGCTGCGGATTTCCTCACGATGTTTTCCTTCACCGTAATGTTACCGTAAAAGAGTGACGACACCAACCTCTTACTATAGCTACCTTAATCTCATCACACCTTGTATCGTCACAATGGTCGACGTGTTAGAGTGTCCGCCTCTGTGAGACAGCCTCGAGTTCAAATCCCAGTAGGATAATAACTTTTTGCACTTTATATTTTTTTGTACTTACATTTTTTAAAGCGGTTAAAGAACCGTTAACGAAACCTGGTTCAAGTTTTCACTTCAGTCGGGACTCTTGGATTGCCACTGTTTTTTTAGGGCATTCTCCTTCTAGTCTTCAAAGTGATCCCAGCGGTCCTACTGAATAAATGCTTTTTGACTTTGACTTCTATAATTAATTTAGTTTTTACGTGAAAGAGACCATACAAACTTTTGCATTTACAAAATTAGTAAGAAAATTTTTAATTTTTTCATCATCTCCGACTCACACTTGCCAGTTTTTACTTGTCAATGACACTACTCGTACAAGACCCGTTAAAGATTACAGATAGTGTAACGTGGGCTGACAGACATACAAAAATATTATCTGTAGATACTGCTGATTGCATTGTCTACAAATTGTCTACACTTGTGTAGAGTAAGATAGCTTGACTAATCCTGTTGTTTATATGTATACAAATATATAAATATGTAGTAGCTTAGTTTCTGTAAATAAACTTCTGGGGAAAGTATATTATTTTTTAAAGGGTATTCGGTACCCTTAGAAAACCCATTATAATTTTAAAATCGGTCCACAATTGTTAGAGAATATACCTCTTTCGTCTTTAGTTTTAAAATGTTACTTTTTACCCGGTTTTACCACACATAGTATAATGAAATATGCGTAGGCATGTCGAGCCTCTCAGTATTTTCGACACAATATGCGCATATACCTGTAGATATTGTATATGACTTTAGACAACCCTCCGTCTGCAACCGAACAATAGTAGGGTTCTAGAACAATTGGGGTACCAGACACCCCGAGGGAGGTTTGTAGGCGTGTACTTGTGTACTGCAGGCATCTTTGTATCGAGATTAAAACATTGGTAAGCACATCCACAAGATGTAATTTTTTCGACAAGAAACAAGTGTAAAATTGCGATAAAACTGGGTTATATATATATAATAATAAAAAAAAATCTCCACTAAAATATCAACTTCAAAAAAATGCGGCCTGTAGGCGAGAAAAGACAAGCTGACTGGCGGAAAGCATCATTTTTCAATCTCGAAACTATATGCAATTTGAAATCTCACGTGAGATTAGAGGGGGAGGGATGGGGTCGAGCAAAATCTCACGACATCTCACCAAGGGGGAAAAATCGCCAAATTTACCTCACGTAATTTATGGGCGCCCCCCTATTTATGTGCATACCATGACCTTTTTCATTTAAAGTATTTGAACCTTTAGACCTTTAGATCGAAAGACAATACCACTACGGGAACACATTTTTTTAGAGAACGCAATTAATAAAGCAACAATATTTCGCACATTACATGAAAACACACTCACATCAAAAATATAAACAAAATGAAAAACCGGCAAGTTACCTCGAAACGCTTTTGGCGACAAAAATATTGCGGTTCCCGCGTTTTTAGGGTACTGTATGGAATAACATTATTTAATAATGGTTACGGTTCACCGATCTCACTCAAAGGTATAGTTGTTCCACCTCACGAAGGTCACAACTGTGTAGATTTATTTCTGTGTGCGTAAGCGTTACTGAGCGCTTGGTCCATGGAGCATTCCCGATCTTACGCACACACGAACAACGTGTGCATCTACCGCTTTCGGGACATAGAACAACATGTATCGATGTCACGCCAGCGTTTAGGAGCATGCAAAGACACGAGAAATTTTGTCGATGACTTCGATGGCACAGTGGGTGTGGGAATGCCTGCTTGGGACGCAGAAGGTTGCGGGTTCGATCACCGCCGCGGATAAATGTTTGTATAATCTGCAAATATTTATCTCGGGTCTGGGTGTTTCTATCTGAATATGTTTTACAAAAATTTCTATAAGTAGTATATCAGTTATCTGGTTCCCATAGTACAAGCTTTGCTTAGTCTGTGGCTAGATGATGCTGTGTGAAATGCCCAGCATTATTTATTATATGTATATAGTGTACATGGACTGATATACTACATATATATATCCTTTTGGTTTGTAAATACATACATATTATACATAGAAAACACCCAGACCCGAGACAAATATTTTGTTATAAACATTCATATCATCATCATACAAACCGCGGCGGGAATCGAACCCGCACAACCTTCTGCATCGCAGGCGGGCATTCGCCCACTGCGCTACAGAGGTCGGCGAACGATATAAGTATATTTTGTCACGTAGCGGATGTGTTTTTTCGCCCATTTAATGCAAATTTTAAAGTTTATTTATTACTTCGTTCCCAAACAGTTGTAAAACGAAAATCTAGGTTACTTACAAGCGTAAGAAAATGATATACGGAACCATTACTCAAATAAGTGGTCTCATTTTTTATTTAGTTTGAAAACTTTTGCAATCAACTGTCCCCGCCGCGTGAGCTCGAAATAACGAACTGGCGATAGTTTTTTTATTGCCAGAAATAACGTATAGCGCGTATAAATAATTCCCAAGCAGGGTTGCCAGTGTTGCCACTTAACCCTACAAGTGAGATGAATTGCCAAGCGTTTTTTATACTAAAGTATGGCATTATTGAAAATAATATTCTAAAGTAAAACTTAGGCCTTTACATCTATATTAGATGATTTATACAGCGTCAGGAGGCAACCTATGCCTACACTTAACGGGACGCTGTAGTGCCTGGGACATTGTTTGAGATGGAATAGGCTTGCCCAGCACCTAAACCATCCTCTCAGCTTAATCAGCCTGGCCCACAGGAAAGACGACCTCAATACGTGTGGAGCTGACTAAGCTGCGGGTTTCCTCACGATGTTTTCCTTCACCGTTTTGAGCTCGAGTTAAAGCGCATGTATATTTTTCGAAACGAAAAATCCAGTGATGCACGGCCGGGATTCGAACCCACGACCTTCGGATTGAAAGTCGAGGCACAACCCCATTCGACCAACACGGCTCTACATTCTACGGCATTCTAAAGTATAATGCCTAAAAATATGAGGCGTGTTGGCCTAATGGTATGTTCTCTGGACTTTGTATCCGAAGTCCGGCTATCAATGGATTTCTGCAGTTCAGTTTGTTTAAGGGAATTCTATATTCCTCTGGAAATGTCTACGGGTAGTCATCAGTTTACATAATATTTAGGTTTCATATTTACTTTTATCGTTTAGATTTGAACACGTGTCTGCTTAAAAAGTTTTCAAAACGAAACTTCCATTGCACTGCCAGGATTCGAACCCAAATCCCTCCGGATTGAAGGCACTATCCCAAACAGCCAAAACGGCTCTAAATATTTAAATGCATTTAATATGCATTGACGTTATTACTCCATTTCTCCAAACTTAACATATAAAGGAGAAGTGCCAAACTTGGCCCAAACGAGCAATCCACCAAGTAGATCGCGATAACCTATCAGAGCTCAATTAAGCCGTCGACGACGTAGACTTGAGAGGAAAACTTGGAGATCTATTGAAAACTCAGCAATGTTAGTTGAGTTTGCAATATATGTGAGAAAGAATCTTTACTTTCTAAGAAAGAAAACTGTTAGCATGTCTCATATCTTATCTTATCTTACAAGGACATATTTTTTCAGTAAAGAATAGGATTTTTTTTTTAACTTATTTAAGGGTTTTGTCGCTTAGCGACCACATCACAAATAATGAAACAAAATTATAGCATGATTCCAGTGATCTAATTTCTAATATTAAAAATATAAAAGTTTACAAATTGTTCGTGTAATTTTACAAATTCGACTAGCAAGATTTGACACGGAAAAAGATAAACCCAAACACAAAAATTACATTTTAAGCTTTCTAAAGTCCGGGATTTGAACCCCCGACCTTTAAATCAAAACTTAAAAGTAAATGTACTCCCACGGCCGATGACTCTGTAGTTTAATAATGATATAATTGAAATAAATGTTCAAATTAAATGATGTTCACCACGCACCGTTTCATTTGGTAATCACATGCGAGTAAATGCATACACGTTAAATGGTCGCATTATGTCCCCATTTTGTGGTAGTCACAGTTAGTCATAACCTTTTCAATTATACAGGGTGTGGCAAAATTTAACCGCATTTAGAGCATCTACCTTTTCTATTGTCTATGTGTGTGTATTAGCTTACTTTATAGTATCTTTATATCCAACTTAATGGCTATGTATTTCATTTCTTATTTTGATATATTGTCCTGACTCTTATAAAAAAAATATATATATTTACTGGAATGATGATAGAAGACCAATTTTATTTAGGTACGGTTACGTATTTCAGTCAAAAACAAAAAAATTGTTTAAAGAAAATAAAATTCTCATTTGTCAAATTACAAATATACAAGCGAAATGGAATTGCACAGTCACACAGTAGCTTTCAAAACAAACAAATTAAAAATAGACATTTGCTCTAAAAGCTCGTCAAAGGTTCTGAAAACAAAGCTTGCATTTGTTAATGAAGGTGCATACAGGATGTTCCATTCTACGTCGTACGAACTATGCGACCGTCTAAAGTACAGGGTGTTAGTTTTCCGAGGGAATGTTTCCAATTTGCTGAACTATTTGGTATCGCTCGGAAAAGGGCGCGTTCGAAAAAGTTTGCGAGTTTGAATTTGGAATAGCTTTGAAGACTGTTGCGAGTTTCCATTTTGTATTTAATAGCAACGATTTAATTGATTTTGAATGTGGAACAAAAATATTCTAAAATATCATTATTCGTTACTTTCATTATTCACGTGACCTAAGAAATTTGTCAGCATGTTTCTTACTGATGTACCTACGTTATGCTGAAACGGCTGAACGGATTCAGATGAAATTTGTGGTAAACGTAGTACTTTTATCCCGATAAGTGTGTGTGGTGAATCCTATACCCAGCAGTGGAGATGATAGACGGATGTCAGACCGTAGATGATGATGTAGATTTACGTGTAATCAGAAACTCATTCCTATTAATCTTTAAAATCATTCGATCTGGATGTTTGAAAGCACATTTTTACATATCAATTTAAGCTCTCGCTTGCTGTATTTGAATATGAATGGAAGAGGCCATGTCCCTAGACTACCCCGGGTCGAACAGGGTTGCCACTTTGACGACCTCTGTAGCACAGTGGGCGAAGGCCCGCCTGCGACGCAAAAGGTTGCGGGTTCGATCCCCGCGGCGGGACCAATGTTTGTGTGATCTACAAATATTTGTCTCGGGTCTGGGTGTTTCTATGTATAATATGTATGTATTTACCAACAAAATGTATATAAGTAGTTTATCAGTCATCTAGTACCCATAACACAAGCTCTGCTTACTTTGGGGCTAGATGATACTGTGTGAAAAGTCCAGCATTATTTATTTATATATTTACTTTACACAGACTTTTGCTCAATTGTCGGGACTTTTTTAGAGTGTTGAAATTGTGACGACCACGGAGACGCAAGAGGTTCGATGCTCAGGACAAATGTTTGCAATATTTGTTCCAGGTTCCAGTAGGTCTTTACATTACATGGTAGGTTAGGTACTCGTATTTGCTGTTACCCACTGATGAAGAACTAGAGCTACGTCATATCTCTCAAACCATCTCTCTCCGAGATACATGACAAAATAAAGTAAGTGTGCAAGATGTGAGCATGTATTAAATATGGGTTTAGACATGCCTCTGACTCCCCCCCTTAGACATCTTCAAAGGATCTGGAATAAACAAAAAGATCTGAGAGAATTTCTACCGCGCCTTGGGGATACAGTCGTGAACCTGTTCACGTTTTTTTAAAGTAAGTGTAAGTGACGGAGATTTTAGTCCTCCGTTATCGCTTTATTACTAAATAATCCTTACTTAATTTAAGGGACCAAATGACCTTTTAAGGCTCGATTTGAAGACACAATTCAGCTTGGCTCTCAGTTTTTTTTTTATTTTAAAGTATTTTGGCAACCCTAAAAGGCCCCGCTATGAAACTCGAATTCTATTGATACCGTTTACGTATTTGAAGTTTACGGAAATACTCAGTTGGAAAATGAGTAAACAGTTTCATGATACTTAAATTCTAAGTTCACCATTTCTATGTTACACAAGATTTAAGTTCACCATCATTGTAGCTGTGGCACACACAGAATGGCCGTCTTCGGTCTTCTTAAAAAAAAAAACTTAGGCCTTTACATCTATATTTATACAGCGTCAGGAGGCAACCTCTACACTTAACGGGACGCTGTAGTGCCTGGGACATTGTTTAAGATGGAATAGGCTTGCCCAGCACCTAAACCATCCTCTCAGCTTAATCAGCCTGGCCCACAGGAAAGACAACGTCAATACGTGTGGATCTGATTAAGCTGCGGGTTTCCTCACGATGTTTTCCTTCACCGTTAAGAGTTCGTGTTAAAGCGGATATAAATTTTACGGAACGAAAAATCCATTGATGCACGGCTGGGATTCGAACCCACGACCTTCGGATTGAAAGTCGAGGTTCAACCCCATTCGACCAACACGGCTCTCAGGAATTAAAACACCATTTATTTATTTTTTAGCAAGAGCATTCCGTGGCAAGAGGCAAGAATGATATGAGGCATCGTGTAATAGCTTTTTACCTAAATTTTTACTTTCAAACATAATAATATCAAAACACACCATCCACCATCACAAATCCCATTACCCCATACCCGTTATCGTGAATCGCGAAAAAATTATACATTCAAACGTACCTACACTTCACGAGATTTCACTCAATGTATCTTATCAGGTTCAAACGGCAACAGTCGACACCCCTTTAAAGCTGCGATCTCGATGTCAGCGGAGCTGGGAGCGAAGCGGCAGCGGTAAGTGATCCGCCAGGAAATCGACCAGGGGCCGTATTCGCATTCCTTTTTTCGTTCGTTTGTTGAATGGTCCTAGGTTAGGACCGTGTTTTAACGTTTGAAAAACTGGCCCTCGAAGTCAGAAATAGTGGTGGGAAGCATCCGAATATTCATCAAACGAACGAAAAAAGGAACGCGAATACGGACCCAGGAGGATTGTTATTGGAACGAAGTTCCTTTTTGGACGGTATCGAGGATGGAGGCTAGAAAAAAAAACCGTAACGACACATACATAGGTCAAAACGTCACAGTGCGAAGTACGCAGACGCAAAATAGTCCATTGTTACACTGTTAGTACTAGGATTTGAATATTTGTCAATAATTATTTTGACAAATACCAAATTTCAAAGTTGAAATTTCGTTCTAACCGAGTGTTTCACGGAGGTTCCACGATACTCACATATTTTTATTATTTATAGTAGTTTTATTTGACCTACGTAGTGGTTTAGCACTGGCGGTACTATCAGCCGCACTGCGATTCATTTCAGCGGAACACATCCGCGACGAAACCGATCCGCTGAAGTTTGAATCGCTATGCGGGTCTCTTCCCGCCCCGCTCCCGCTAATTTCGAGAACGCAGTCAAAGGGGTAAGGGGAGGAGGGAGTAAAATGGGAAGTCTACGGGGAATGAACGACTTTTCAATAAAAATTGCTGGTTTCAATAATGTTTGAGGTATATTTGAAGCAAAATATTCGTAATTTAGATGATGTTAAATTGATGCTTAGTTGAAATTCAAGCGTGTTTTGTAATGCTATATATCTTCGTTTTTGTAAATATTTATTCATTTTCTTTTAAACTTGATTTTTATCCTATCCTATATTTTATCAGTTTGTTTGGTGGACCGATTTAGATGAAACTTGGAATAGATGTAGATCTTAGCTTGGAATAGGGGCTATTAAAGTTGCGGCTAGTTTTTATAAAATTTCAAAACAAACAGTATTTATAAGATTGTTGTCATGCTGATTGTCTATTTATCAAAAGACCTGATCTAAGAAAATGTCTACCACGCCTCGTCGCGATCCTGTTTCGTACACATTTTCTGCTTTAATAACTAACCCTTCCTTTAATGTACCTAAAATGGGCTTTTTGTTGATCGACACGACAAAGCAAACATAGTTAAAACGCTATTTAGAGACTAATATACTAAAAATGTCTTTACACGCACGCTGCTTTAACGCACTGCTACGCACGTCTTTTTAACCAACTTTAAAATATATTTTTTCCGTTGATTCTTTTCCCGTCTGGCTTACAAAAAATTATCGACCTTGTCGATTTCAAGTACGTCATTGAAGTCTCTTTTTTTTTTAACTGTCATAACAAGAAGAAGACTCATTGTAACGTACACTAAACTTACTAAAATAGAAAATAGGCTTGATAAATTTAATAATCCAAACGAAATGAACCGCTTAGGTATACATTTTAAAGGCCTTACTTTCACTGAGCGGCTAAACGGTGTGTGTGACATAAGCCTTAAGTCAATCCTCTTTTAGGGTTGCCACTACTAAGGGGTGTCCACTATTTTGGGGTAAATAGACACCCCGGGGAGTGAAAGCATAAGGATCCTTCGTGGAAGCGGGTGCAATCTAATTTACGCAAAAAAGGGGATATCTTAAACCTTTTTCGGGACACACTGACAGCTTATTACAACAATAGGAATAAAGAGAAGAAGAAGCCGGGCAATGAAGTGAAACCAGAAGAAACCAAGAAGTGAAGTGAGAGAGAAGAAGAAGAAGACTGAGCCAAGATGTTACTTATTGGGCGGTATAGTCGCTAAGCGACAAAGCCCTTTTATTTTTTTTTCATATAAATAAATAAATAAATCTGGCTACAAGTGGAACTTGTGTCGAACTATGTAAATATTTCGGTCAGAATTAAATTGTGAAGTATTAGCAACATTTTGCATGTTTCGTTTCGTCCGAGTATGGTTTGCATTTTACTTCTGTTATGATTTTTATTAATTCTTGATTGCTCAGCTGTAACCCGCGGCTTTGCACGTGTTCGATTACTGATAATAGTAGTCTATCGCTGTGTTTCAAAGAAGTTAGAGCCATATTTCAGACATTTTGTATACTTACAACTAACACAAACCATACATAATGTATTTAAAAGTTTAAAAAAATCTATAGTATAGGTTAATAAAAAAAAACTATGTAACTTTATGTTTATAAAGGTATCTTTAGGTATACAGGGTGTAAAAAGACTACTACCGAAAACTGAGGCGTTGCAATCAGACCACTATTCTAAACATATTTAGCGGAAAAAAAAAATCAAAAAAATTTTTTTACTTAGCTACGTCATTTTATGTAATTTCCGGTTATTTACTACTAATACAACATAATAAGACCATACCTACCTAATAATTTCATTTATAAATGAAAAAAAAACTAATAAAACTCAAAATCTAGCAAAATACGTATAAAAACGCGCCCAGTACAAGTACAAGTAATCTTCAAACGAGTTTTCTCCGGATATAATATTTTTTTTGGAAAATCCTTTTGGATTTGGTTGTGTGTTGGGATACTGTACCTACCCCTTTCGGCTTCGGTACAGGTCTTTTTACACCCGGTATTTTAGGCATTTATCCCCCATCCCCCGCAACCGTGTGTCTCCAATAAATCCATAGATGATACGCGGCGAACCATGCCCCACTTGAATAGCACCTTTAGTTGCTTTTAGAAAAACCACTCTACTTGAATGTGAGAAAATTTCTATTCGAGAGAATAATTTCTATTTGCTAAGGGCTATTGTGGACATGAATAGACCCTTCGGTTCTGTAGATGATTGGTATTTCTCTGTCAATAGCGTAGTTTGGTGGAGTTAAGTGGCAGAGTTTTGGCGTGATTTTAGTGTCGAACGTCACGCAGCGTATGATGCGCGACGTATGCGTCGCGTTTTGTGCCTGTGTTGCTTTTCATACAATCTCGGTGTTCAAAACAGTTCACACCATGCGTATGTTACTTACCCTGCGTCTTACGTGGGCGGCTTGACGCGAACGCGATTGCGAAGCGAAGCGATTCTACTTTTATCTTCAAATATTTGTCAAAATGTTGGTCATGATGTTACGGATTGACATATTCCGATTTGTGAAACATCAAATGCTAAATCACTTTCGTCTTTGACTATGACTCCTAGGATCCTAGATAGTGAGGAGGTTGCATCATTGTTGAAGTGTAAAAAGGGCATCTTACTAACTTAAGCTAGTTATACACGCTTCAAAATACAACACGTCTCGGACCCGTATCGGATACTTTCTGACGCCATGTCCAACTTGCTAACTGCACTGCACATTTGATAGCTAGCACTAGTTAGAACCTAATGATCTAACAATATCTTTACGTGGCGTAGACACGGGTAAGGTTTGACCGTCACGAGTTCAGTCACTTGATGTCCACAACAGAACATTATGGCTACACGCTATGGTTCGAAGGACTACTATTTATTTATGCTATTTATTAGGCTATGCTATTTTATTTGGTTTTCTCGTGTTTTACTAGGTTTTATTTAATTTCGGTGGCATTTTACTAATGAATTGGATACGTAACAGGAAATTTGGCAAATGGAATGGGGGAGTATTAAAGAAGATTTCTCATTTGACGAAAGATTTCCGTTGGAGTTTTGAAATGACAAGCCGCCATGATTTTTTCAAAACCAAATTGACATGACTTGACTTGACTTGACATGACATGAATACATATTTAAAACTTGACATTGGCAGAATTATACTGTTAATACAGTTAGTTGCCATTAATAAGAAGAAGAAGCTATGGTTCACCGAAGGGGTTTACCTATGCAGTTATGCCTGCGTAGGTAGACCAAGCGTGTGTAGAGCAATTTCCAGGCAGTTTTTGCATGTTTATTTCGACCTCTGTGGCAGTGGGTGAAAGCCCGCTAGGAACGCAGAAGGTTGCGGGTTCGATCCCTGCCGCGGGATAAATGTTTGTATGATCTGCAAATATTTATCTCGGGTCTGGGTGTTTCTATGTATAATATGTATGTATTTACAAACATTTAGTGGTTCCCATAGTACGTACAAGCTTTGCTTAGTTTGGGGCTATAGTCCTCTTCACATAGGAAAGTTTCCGTGACAAGGCACTTTTATGTTAATTTCTGAATTTAAAAAACACATATATAAATCCTTTTTTTTTATTTGTATATTTCAGTATTATGATTAGAATTCATTTATTTCAAAATGTTTCATTGTTGTACAGCGTAAAACTTTAAAGTTCTATGTGTCAGGGATACGTTCCTACGTGAAAAATACTTTATCACGTTCTCTCGCTTGCACAATAGTGTAGTCACTAGTATGCCAGCAGCGAGAGAATATGAAAAGCGATTTCAGATTCGTTTCACTATGTCAAAATTTACATGTAGTTCAAAAACTGCCAGGAAAAGTGAACGAAAGGAGCCTTTGAGGCGCACTTAAAATCCTTTCACCACACTGGTTCGAAAGAATTGGTGACGCTAAGAAGAAACTGCTAGGAAATAAGAGTTCATGTTAACCCCCTGGTAACCTCTCCGTCAGATCGTAGCGTGTTTAAAACTATTGAGCACCCTTGATTTAAAACAAGGAGTTTGTAGTCATCATCAAAAAGAGCTCAGCTCTTGTCGGTGCAATGATGCAACCTCCTCCACCTCTCCCTTTCCAATGCGATCTTCTCTTTTATCTGATTCATGAAATTTAATCTAGGCCTTCCTCTTCCTCGTCTTCCTTCCACTTTTCCTTCTATGATGTTCTTGATAAAGTGATATTTTTTGAGCAGAAGACGGGTGATTTAATATATTTTTTGTACAGCTTCATGTTGCAACTAATGCTAGCAATTCCGCGCATCTGTCGAAGCCTCCAACTCTTATCGACAATGGCTATTAGCTGACAACTCTTTGCGAGACTAACTTTGACATCCCCTAGCAGTACTTACTGATAGCATTATTTATTTCATTACAATAAATATTCAAAATATTCAACATACATCAACTGAAGCCATAGATTTCGTATTGCTATAGATTGGTACTGACACATTTTATTAATTTTTACAGCCTCTATTGGACACTCATCAAATTATTCATACAAAATCGCGAACTGTTTGATGAGTCCATCGTTGTTTGTTCGGTTTGTAACTTTTGATGATTTATTTGCAACATAAACAAACACAAAGTACATTAAGTAACTTGCCATCATATTTCGTTGTATAGTTTAAGTTCTCTATATTTAAAAAAAACTTCTCCATGTAGTTCTCAATCAGAACCTACTCACACAGCTTCACAGTTTTTCAACTTTTGCAGTTTCATCGTTTTATTTGTAATTTTTGCTCAACTGCAATTCGTTCTGAATAAACATATTTTAACTTTACTTTTACTTTAAGTACAAAGGTTATGTTACAATGGAGTTGATCGTACCCTTTTGCTATAATGTCACTTATTTTGTCCGAATGTACGTCTAAAACACGCAACAGTCATACCTACAATACTTACTTAGTTTGTATCATATACCACTATCGTGTCGTGGGTAAAACTTAGGACTTTACATCTATATTAGATGATTTATACAGCGTCAGGAGGCAAGCTATGCCTACCTTAACGGGACGCTGTAGTGCCTGGGACATTGTTTGAGATGGAATAGGCTAGTAGCACCTAAACCATCCTCTCAGCTTGATCAGCCGCCCACAGGAAAGACGACGTCGATACGTGTGGGGCTGACTAAGCTGCGGGTTTCCTCACGATGTTTTCCTTTAACGTTAAGAGCTAGCGCATAATTTTACGAAAAGAAAAATCCATTGATGCACGGCCGAGATTTAAACCCACGACTTCCAGATTGAAAGTCGAGGCAAAACCCCATTCGACCAACGTGGGTACCATTGGTATTAAAAGTATTAAAAGATCGTAGATTCAATCTGGCTGTGAACCAATGAGTTTTTTTGTACACTCCAAGAACTAGACATAACCAGAGAGATAATAATAATAATTAATATTATTATTATATTATTATTGCATTTTTAGTCTTGAAGGGATAGTAGCCGGTATTGTGTCTCCATGACACAAGATCAAAATTGTCAAAAAGGCCTCTGTGTGTTGGCTTCGGCCCCATGCATGCCTATCAAAGATCCGGGACTCTATAGTTCCGTGATGTTAAACTTTGACAAACAAAATATTAAATAATTCTCTAAATGATTCTCTAACGCTAGAAAGTGCTGCTAAGCTTTGATGCAGGAACGACTGTTGTTTGAAACGAGTTAAGAACAATGTTGGTATAACATGTTTTCCTTACAAACTTTCTTATACGTTTCTGTGCAAGTTACGAAGCTAGGCCTCCTCAAGGCCTCCGGTTCACAGATCAACAAAAAATCTAAGAAGCTTTTTCTTAAGAGTTAGGCCTAGGCCGCTTGAAGGCCTCTGGGCGGTCTACAAACAGACAATTAAAAAGCGAAGAAACTTAGCCGTTTCTTTAAGATTCGGCATTAAGATTAAGCATTCCAAATCCTTTTAAGATACGACATACTTATTGCAAAAAGGGGTAGTCAAAGGCACATAAAAAAACAATCAGCAGAAATTAAATACGTTAATGTTGTTTAGGAACATGCATGCTTCAAAAGTTTTGAAATGACTGTAATCTAATGTTTTTTTCTCAACACCGTGTCATATTTAGATTACCTACCAAGAATACATACATACTTACATCATAGTTAAGTTTTTTGTATGTTTTTGTTTTACTTTTTATGTTGTGTGCAATAAAGTATTTTCTATCTATCTATCTACCTGTATCTGTTCATACCTAGCTGTAAGTTTTCCCAAAACTTGTAAAATAAAATAAAATAAAATACATACATAAAATCACGCCTCTTTCCCGAAGGGGTATGCAGAGACCACGGATCTCCACTTACCATAAGAATTCTTACCTAAAATACCTATTATTTTGGGTTAGGAGCTTTTGTACCAATCTCAATTTGACTAGTTAGCTGATATGACATGCAACCTAATTGTCTAACTTGAAATTCCCAGTTGTCATCCCAATAGAGCTCAACCAATCACATAATAGGAAAATTACAATTAAAGTTCAGAATGGGTTTCAAAAGTCGTTTCAAAGTGATCCCAGCTGTCCTACTGAATAAATGCTTTTTGACTTTGACTTTGACTTTGAAAATGAAGCCCATGTCTATTGCCATGAATTACACATTAAGGCCCCAGATTGCTTTACGACCAAATCTCTAAATGACTTTTTACTTTTACCAGGATTCGACCCCATGACCTTCAGATTGAAAATAATCATGCAACCCACTAAGTCAACACAGCGATAAATTATTTCGTATTTCACAATACATTTACAAAAAACAATCAACACTGACAAATATTAATTCCGAAATTCCACAATATTAACTGCTCCCAAGATAGGGGGAATGATATATGTTGCCAAGTACAGGGTGTGATACAGTTAGTCACGAATACTAAATTACTATGCTTTATAGAATACCTAAATTGAAACAATACGAAAGCGAAGAGAGGCCTATACTATACTATACAGCAGTGGGATGACAAAGGCTGATGATGATGATGATGATGATAGAATACCTAACATTTAGCTAAAGTGGTTTACAGATATATTATCTATATTTCGAAGCGCTTGCTTGCTGTTAACGTTGTGAAAGGTATGTGGATGGGTGATCGCTAGTGGCAACTGAGCGCTTCCGTGCTTCGGAGGGCACGTTAAATTGTCGGTACCGGCTAGTAAGTCGCTAAGCCATGACGGAGTAAAACTCCGTCACCAGTTGGCCACTAACTTCATCATCATCCTCAGCCTTTTTCGTCCCACTGCTGGGCATAGGCCACTCTTCGCTTAGCCTACTTACCTACTGTTTCTTACCATTTTGATACGGAACCCTAAAAAAATAACAAAACAGACAAACCAACAAAACAAACGCTGACCAAAAGGTTCGAATGCGCAAGCCAAGCAGACAGTTTTTAATAACAATTAAAAATTCAAATGATCGGAATCTTACAAACAAACCGTTTTGTCAACACTGCGGGAACCAGAGTTGTACCAGTTGTACTAACTTTGGGACACACGGACTGGTAATTTAGCTTTTGTATGATTTTAAAATAGAACGATGAAAAATTAACGAGAATTCTAAATGAAAAGTTGCACCCATGAGCGACCTCCATTTTTGAGGACCTCAAAATAAAAAACATTTTGTACTATTTCATTCTTGACTAGCTGCGCTCCCGCGGTGTGACCCGCGGTCCCTCGGGATTTTTCATTTTTTCGGGATAAAAGGTAGCCTATGTCCTTCCCTGGGATACAACCTTTAACTATGCCAAATTTCAGCATAATCTGTTCAGCGATTTGGGCGTGAAAGCGTAACAAACAGACAGACAGGCAGACAGACAGAGTTACTTTCACATTTATAATATTAGTATGGAAGTATGGATGGATATGGAAGTATGGATGGTATGTATGGATTCCTAAAGGTGATGATGATTAGTCAGTCATGTTTTTTTTGTTTAGAATACGGTGATGAGTAAAAATGAAATTTACATTTAATTTACTCATCAATCAAGGACACTTACGCCCTTTACAAAATATTTAAAGTCTGATTTTGTGTACTAAACACAGGCTTTTTACATCTATATTAGATGATTTATACAGCGTCAGGAGGCAACCTATGCCTACACTTAACGGGACTGTAGTGCCTGGGACATTGTTTGAGATGGCTTGCCCAGCACTCTTAGCTGAATTAGCCGCCCACAGGAGAGACGACGTCAATACATGTGGAGCTGACTAAGCTGCTGATTTTGATTATAAAGTAAGTTTGTCAGTTTGAGTGACATGTCATGAAAAATTACATATTCAAAGACGAAAAACTGTTGACACTGTGATTTTACGCCGCAACATGTCTTTGACACATTGACTTTTAAATATTTGTGACACATTGTTGTTTAGAATGTGAAGCGTTTTATGAGAGCTCTCAAATCGAGATCTTACGAGAATCGTTTATTTACGAGCAATTTCGTTATTCACTTTTGTAGATGAAACTTTGATTTATAGATAGCTTCAGCAAGCAGCTTTGCAAGGTATCCGCATAAAATACGTAAAATAGTATTTTCATCGTGTAACAGCCGGTTTCTCGAACGCTTTTCAAATTGACAAACCGATTAAACTTGGATTACTTGGTCCTCATTGGTCGAATAACAGACTTGCCCAGTGATTAGTTAATTTTGAAGATGATTTGCGTTCGAGAAACCGGCCGTAAGTCCTTTTTTGACGTGACAACGTCTTATAATTCGATAGAGCCGGCTGCACGCACGAAAAAACATGACGTCATGCGGCGTTACCTCGAGGCGTTACCTGAGGCGTTCCATGTAAGGCTTGAAGTGGAAGCGAGAGCGCGGAACGAGCGACAAAGAAGCACAATCGGCCTTTGCGTTGTCACGTTCAACTATCGTCAGTAAACCGACTTTACAGACAACCAATTTTTTTTTAACATTAGTGCAGACAGACATTGATAGTCTAGCTAGACTAGTTTTGTTTGCGGCTTCACTCGCGTCTTTATGCTGATTTAAATAAACATATAGCTGCTTATTACATAAACGTTAAACCTTAGTTGAACAAAACTGTTACCACAAAAAAGCGTTTTATGCACGAGCATTTAAAGATCGTTGTTCTAGGGACAGTTTTTAGTTAGTCTTAGTCTAAACTCGGTTCATTTTCTTGTAATAAGACGTATTAGGTCCCATTGGTTAATTTAATAATTATAATAATTATTATAAATAGGCGTAGAGTAAGGGGAGTTCTTTGCCCTGCAGTGAAATGAAAAAGGCTGAGAATGATGATGATGAAGAAATAATAGTAAAAACGTTGTCTAACGTTACAGTGTGTCCCGAAACATCTGAGCAACAAATTAAAGGTCCCGAAATGATTGTAAAGGGTGTTCTAAGAGTTCAAGATTAATTAATCAAGCTTCGAGTTCTATTCAACGGAATCTGAGAATTTTAATTGCATTTAAAACTTACCAAGTTCCGATTGTTTAAGAGATAAAATGTATAATGTTGAATAGCTGATTGTTAAGAACTAAGTTAATGTTCTACTAAGTTTGTCATTCATTTTAAACCCGATGTAAAACCAGGTGTTAAGTTTGAAATGGTCATATGTGGTCATATGACTATGGTATTGCAGCTTACGGGAGTATTGAATTGTATTGTATTATTTTTTTAATATTGATTATATTTATTGACGACCTCGGTGGAGCAGTTGGTGAAGGTCCGCCTGCGACGCAGAAGGTTGCGGGTTCGATCCCCGCCGCGGGACAAATGTTTGTATGACCTACAGATATTTGTCTCGGGTCTTGGTGTATCTATGTATAATATGTATGTATTTACAAACAAAGTATAAATAGTAATTATCAGTTATCTGGTTCCCATAGTACAAGCTTTGCTTAGTTTGGGGCTAGATGATGCTGTGTGAAATGTCCAGCATTATTTATTATTATAATGTATATTAAGCAAGTTAGTATGTAAACATTATGTTTTAGTAAGATGAATAAGCCGTTTACAATAGTGTGGTCAAAAAAGGCCTGTAAAATAGTTAATAAGTGGTGATAAATAAATAATTGACTTGATCGACACTGTGTTTAGCTATAATTCAAGAAATTCTGTCATTTTATACTCGTTTAAAACATGTTGTTTTATAAAATATTACGTGCACTAAAGCAAAGCAATATTCCGTCCTCTCCTCACACTCGTTCCTCATACTAATGGCAATAAACTCAGCTTAGACTGAGAGCACTAGTCTGGTGTAGTCCTAGATGATATCAAATTCTTATTTATGCTATGAAATACAGACGTTCACTGCTGCTTGGAATTGTATCAGTAGATAAATTTTATTTTCTATTATTGATGTTTTATTAAGATAGATGGCGCTTATAACAGCTTTTATAACTTTGGTTTGAGCGTATATTTTTCTCAAAACATTTATCTTTGATAGCACTTAGCGCCTCACAAGTTTAAAAACCAGTGCGATGAAAAAATTTGACGTTTGCCTCAACGAAACTCCTTTTTGACCCTTCACACAAGCAAACTAAACTAGCGCTTCAATAAAATGAAAACCTATATCACTTTTTACCCGCAAACCGGGGACAGTTTTAAAACTCAAAAGAAAATTCAAATTGTGCAGACCAGTTTAAACCGAGCTAGCTACAATACCGTTTTTATGAATAACACCGATTTTCATCTGAACATAAATTCGTGTGCACAACTCTCACAAAAACTAAAAAAAGAAAAACTCAGTGACTGACAAACAACAGTTTTGTTGTGTTGTTGATGGTATATCGGTATGTACAGGACAACACAAAACAGAAGTTAGCATGAAAACTATGGAATAAAAAAAAATACCCAAGGTGCGGTAGACATTCTCTCAGATCTTTTTATGTTACTTATTCCAGATACTTAGATTTTTTTTCCTATGGAATAAACTAAAAATAACAACCTTTTTAGTGCATTGGGCAAAGGTCGAAGGTTCGATTCCCGCCGCGGGACAGATGTTTGTATTTTCTGCAATATCATTGCCTCTGCCATTTCGTAACATTTGTCCCGTATCACACAGAGCACAATTTTTTTATGTTAATTAAACTAAAGATAAAAATCCCGAGTTTAAATCACCTACCGGTTACCGCAGGTTAAGTGCCCAAAAGGCTGGCAGCATTCTCTCATTTAATGATAATGAAATAGTTAAAATACATCCTGTGTGAACATTGTAAGTGTTAACGTGTTAAGCAGGATATGTTAGACGCATAATAAAAACAGTCCAAGTTTACACAAGACACGTTCCATTGGCTCAGTTTCAAGCTCAAAGCCGTAACTGGTGCAAACAAACAACTACGTTTACATGTTTTTACGTTTGTATGTAACGCCAAAAATACAAACGGACTGTTAAACAAACAAGTTTTCAAAGCTTCTGGCGGCAGAGCGGATGTGTTCATGCGCGAAGCGAGTTTATACGCTCACTGAATAATAATAAATAAATAAGAGGAAGTGTGAAAGTGGCGCCAGTTAATGAAAAGATGAGGAGCAACAGGCTAGCATGGTGTGGGCATGTAATGAGAAGAGAAGAAGGTCATGTAAATAGGAGAGTGCTAGGTATGAATGTTGATGGATTTACGAGTAGAGGTAGGCCAAAGAAAAGATGATGGATTGTGTGAAGGATGACATGAGTAAGAAAGGAGTGAGTGTTGAGATGACGGCTGATAGAGGAGAATGGAAGAACACATGTTGTGCCAACCCCACATAATGTGGGAAAAGGGCAGGAAGATGAAATAATAATAACGCTGGACTTTTCACACAGCATCATCTAGCCCCAAAGAAAGCAGAGCTTGTGTTGTGGGTACTAGATGACTGATATACTACTTATATACTTTTTGTTTGTAAATACATACATATTATACATAGAAACACCCAGACCCGAGACAAATATGTGTAGGTCATACAAACATTTGTCCCGCGGCGGGAATCGAACCCGCAACCTTCTGCATCGCAGGAGAATAGGAGGTAGTTTAACATTATAGATATTTTTTCTAAACCCCAGTAATTACCTAGGTTAGGTTCCTAACATACACAGAACGCCTATAACAAAAAAACGCTTTCTGTTACTTTTAGGGGTTTCCATTTCCGAATTGGGGTTCTTATATATTTCTAGTAAAAAAAAAGAAAATAGTAAATATGGCGTTTTTTTTTAATTATTACAGTGTGACTGCCAAAGCAGTTTTCCCGCTACCACCCCCACTACACCCCCACCGCTACGAAAGCCGAGCGACGACGTCATTCATCTCATTTAAATACGAGTTTGCGACACCTAATGCCAGATCTGGGGACATTTTTCAGACCTCCCGACTTGAGATTCCAGTGAGTTATTACATGAAATGGTGACCTTAAGTTTAGGATTCTTTTGAAATTGTATACGTTATACCACCGTTGTTGCAGTTGTTAGAAATATAGAAACAAGATTATCTCTGAAATACAGAGAAAACAGTGTAACTACTGAAGATAATCTCGCAAATATGCCGGTGCTGCTCGCTTCGCTTGACCAAACATAGATTGATCACATGCTCACTTCGCTCGCTAGACCAAAACGAAATAGTTTTGGCTGCTGTGTCACCCACATCATGGCTAGGTCTTTGATTTAAATAATATCAATCATCCACTTTTTGGACGAAGCAATAGTAGATAAAAGAAAAACTTACATTTAAAAAATTAAATGTTTAATTATTACAGTTTATACCGTTATTTAACGGTTTAAAAGTTTCAGAAAACGCATTCTTTAACTAAGTTTCTTGACAAAGTGGTTGAATTCGTCAAGCAAGAGTGAAGCGTCAATTTTAAGAATGGATGGTATTCGCTGATCACCCATTACGTTGTAACGAATGAGCAAAAAAAATCACTGATAATATTATCGAGTTACAAATTACACAATTAGACTAGATATTATATATACCCTATTTAGGTATGGGGTAGCTTTTTAAAAATTCCCATCGCATTGAAGTATCAGAATTTCATATTTTCTAGGGTATTTTAAGTCTCATCTTTGAATTTTTTTTCGTCTAAGTACTTTTAATATTTTCGCCAAAATTGTGGAACGATTTTGCAAAATTACGTTTTGTTTCAAAGTGTGTTTTGAGGTGGTCTCATTTTTTTTTATCCTAAAAAGCCTCATGCAATTTGGAATACTTAGACTTGTACGATAGTAATCTAAACCTAAACCTCATGCAATTTGGAATACTTGTACAATAGTTGTATAACTCTGTAGACAGCTTATTTGCATAACTTGGATCTTGGACGAATTCGTCCAAGCTTGTACCCCATAAAGCACGTGTGACACATCACGACCTCACGTTTCTGTATAAAACTAGTTGCAAATAAGCGATAAATCATGGCGAAACACGTATTAATTGTCGAGCTCGCGTCACACGTCACGCGCGACCGTAACACGTCTTGGAAGAACTGTCGTAAATCTGAACACAGATAATAGAATATACGGTATAAAATTTTCACTTAGAAAAAAGTATCTTAGTTGTTCCATCTTTAGGGGTAGATAGAGATAGTATTCCCCCAATCTATGGCAAAGAGGGAGTACTCGCCTCGCTAAGGTTTGCCCAACTGGCACACTTACCTTAGGGCCTGTTCGGCCGACAGTTATAGTCGGAAAGTTCTATATAGGTCGTATGTGCTCAGAAATGTTGCTTGCGCGATGCAGGCTTTCAATACTTTTTGCGTGTTTCCAGCGCCATCTAGTGGTACAGCTCCGAAGTACGTCGCTGTAATTGACATCTCTAGTAGTTCTCCTTTGTAGTTCAGGCGATTGTAGATAGATGACGCCACACATCTAACGAAGGCGTGTTGGTCCTACTCCGTCACCAGAGTTAGCCACTTAAGTACAGTACGCAAAACCTATCTTTAGCTATCTGAAGTAGCAGCGCAGAAGCCATTTTTGATGACGCCTAAAAGACAGCGTTAGTATAGCTGCCTCGCTCACTCGCTTAGCTTGTTGCATCGTCCTATCTCGCGCAAACCTGCACAATCGTTTAGTGCACCTAACTTCAGAGAGCTAAAGATCGGTTGTGCGTACTGTACTTACTTTTTATTGGATTCCTGCGTAAGCGACACTGAGCGCTCATTCGTCCATGGAGCGTTCCCGGGCTTATACAGAAACAACGTGCATGTGCATCTACACACACAATTATGTTCAACATGTCTTCTACTATAAACCATCAGTTATCATCTGGTTCTGGTTCCCATAGCCAGTTAGTTTCCATAGCTCTGCTTAGTAGGGCTTTCATGACGAAGTAAGTAGGAACTCTTATTGCAAAATTCATTCAAGCTCGCCGTTTCTTCTTTGCAATTTAGTACCGTGATACATAAGCATAAGGCTCTTTTTACAATAAATAAGTATTCAAGTGCTACAAACTCGATTCTCGACCAATCGGCCAATATATGAGTAGGTCTACACATTTCTTTTCAATGCTATACAATAGATTTGGGGACGGGCGGCCTTTTACGTATCTAAGGAATTGCTATCAATCGTTTGAAGATTTCTATGAATTGTTTGTTAATACCGAGAAATCATAGAAAAAGAGTTAAGGTATAAGGTAAACTTTATCCGCGATGAGTTTAATGTAATTGATTACAATGTCTTCAAAGAATCTGAAATACAAAATGTACATTTTTAAATTAGTACATTTTTATTTTATTGGTTTGTTTTTGTTTTATTTTTAATAATTTAAGGTGTGCAATAAAGTACATATTTTCACTAATGAATGAATTAAAATATGTACATGATGAATGAAAGATGAACATCAAAATATTATTTTAATTTTGATTTTTGATCTGAGAGAATGTCTACCCCGACTGGGGAATAGACAAGAACTTTTTGTTTTTAAAAGACTACACGAGAAAAATAAAAATGATGTGACTTTCATAACAGGGATATACGAGTGTAAAGACTACTTTCGAAAAACCCAATTCTGAACATATTTCGCGAAAAAAAACACGCAAAACATTACAAGTAGCAAAAACTTTAATCCTGAAATGGCTAAACGGATTTTGATGAATGTTATGAAGGCTCTACTTCTGAACACAGGCTATTTATTCCAAAAAAGTGAGTGTTCCTGAGAATATTCATGTGTTAGACAAGTGTTATAATAAAAATAGATAGCAATAGGAAAGGAATGGGATACGATACGAAACACTGACCCCGACTCCCTTGAGCGATGCGACCCTTGACATGGTAACAGGCAGCCATTCATTTCAATCCAGGCTTTATACGGATACCATTGATTTTGAATAATCCGAATAAAATAGTAATAAAATTGTAAAGGTCTTGAATAAAACTGTTCTTTCTGTCTGAAAAGGTTTTGCTATCGTTTTTTTTTTTGTTAAGTCTAGTAGCCATATTGTGCATAGTGGATGTATTGACTTTAAATTGATGGTCGTGAGCTCGAATTCAGGTTGCATCAATAGGTTTTTCGTTACGGATTAAAACGAGCTCTAAATGGTGAAGGAAAACATGAGGAAACTGGAAACCAAAGATGGGCGCTAGCAGCAAAAAAATTAAGCGCTTCCGAAGGGCACGAAAAATTTAAGTAAGAGGCCTTCAGGCGGCCTAAAACTCATCAGATTTGACCACTGACATTTGAAAGTACTGATTTTCATTTACATTTCAAAGTTTAAAAAACAAATGTAACATTCATTCATTCATTCATTCAAAAACCCCAAAGTTAAATAAAAGTAAAATTATGACAGCCCAATAATAATTTTCACAAATTATACCCGAATTTTGTACAGATGATAAAGTAACTTACTTTCGTACTAAGCGGTTGAGTTGGAAAGTCTAAATTACAAGGTTTCAGCAGCATTACTTTTATATACGTTTTCGTCAGACTTCAAGCGGAAAAAACGAGAAACAAATACTTAGTAGACAGGGTATCGTAGACATTTCTAAATTTTTTATTATTTTTATAGTGTTAAAACGGAGATGGCGGGACGAACTCGACCAGTTTCTAACGGACTGGCGGGATGTTGCTGGGGACCGAGATGTCTGGAGGGAGTGGGGGGAGGCCTTTGCCCAGCAGTGGGACTCTCGTGGCTGATAATAATAATAGTTTTATACCACACTAGGTATTTTATTGAGAAAATGAAATGAAAAGACTTATCAAAATTTAAAGGTGCTATAACTGATAGAATTCAAGAGCTTAGCAAAAATTTCGTCTGCGACGAACAAGGATTCCGTAGCCGAATTGGTAAAAGGCGGCTCCGGCTTTAGGAGGATCGTCGTATCATTGCGGGTTCGAATCCCGTCGGAATCGAAAATTTTGGTATTTTCATTTTATTTTCTCGATTTCTCAATTTTCTTTTGTATTCAAGATGGTGATCGCTATAACCGAGGATATCTGAGGCGATAGTCAAATGTATGTCTAGGAATTTTAACGTATATTATGTGCATATTGCAAATAGGTAAGTATTCGGACGTGATTCTTGCAACCTAAACATCTTCATAGGACCTTGAAATCCCTAAAAAGATCTAAAAGAATGTTAAATAGAGATTAAGTTCTGAACATGTATCGTTTTTTTAAAGTCCGCTATGAGAATATAAGTCATAGCGGACTTTTAACAAAAGGTCAGTTGTTTCATCCGCTATCTATTCATACAAAAAAATCCTTTGTGTATAATTTAACAAAAGTTGTATAATATTTGCTAAAAGAGCCCTCTGTTGGCCTATCTTTGTAATACGAGAATTCCTTTTTCCCTTTTTAATAATGCACAGTAATTCAGGTTTTTAAAGATCAGGTGAAGGGCGTAATGAGCGATTTAAGTTGGGTTAACTGGCGATTTTTGTTGCCTACTTCATGTAAAAAATGTTTGACCCTTTTAGTATCTAGTCTATTGGTCGCGAAGGAACAGGAGTAGAATCACCTAGTTTTAAGACGTTTCAAAGTGATCCCAGCGGTCCTACTGAATAAATGCTTTTTGACTTTGACTTTTGACTTTGACTTCAAGTCCTACGTGAAAACTAGTCAAGTTCTCTACAAAACTTTAGATTCTTTAGGTACTTTACTAATTATACTATAATTAAAATGTTGGTAATGGTGAAATAAAAACATCTACAAAATCTGAAAGAATAGCTACCTTGCAAAGCTATGTTTTGTTTTTCTATTATAATATCTAATATGACAAAAATTGCCATGCTTCCGGCTACTAATTGCTCGTCTGTAGAGCCCTTAGATGAAATAATTATGGGTAAAGTATAAGTGAAATTGCCGGCTAAATTGTATTCCTTGATTAAAGGTTAATGCCTTAATATTTGGGGCCCTTGATGACGGCGAGAATAATTTTAATAATTTTGTAATGTGATGTTATTTTGAGGCAAGAAGTAATAATTTTTTTACTTTCACATCTCGTCCAGTGACAGTAACCCTGCGTCTTACGTGGGCGGCTTGACGCGAACGCGTTTGCGATGCGATTCGATGCGGCTGCTGTCCTACGTGCGCGCGAATCGCCCTACATAGTTTACGTTAAATCATACAAAGTGTCAAAACTCGCAAACAAACTGATCGCGGTCGCTTCAATTCGCGTTGCGCCGCTGCGCACCGCTCACGTAGGACACTTCAATAGTAAATCGACTGTTTATTTTTTCCGCGCCGCACCGCGCTGCTTCGCGTACGTGTTCAGATCGCCCACGTAAGACGAGCCGTACAGTTTCCTTAAATGTCTTCTTCTAGAAGTAGAATGTATAAGTCAAATTCATATTCTGTGGCATTTTCAAATAAAATTATCTTGTAGGATATCTAAAGGGCTTTGAGGATGTGTAGCATTTTGAAGATAAATTATTTAGGTTTGCTTTTATTATTTGAAGACAATGTTGTAGAAACCGGCTTAATTCACATGTTTGTAAAAACTGTAGTCGTATAGTTATTGTCATCTTTGTACATTATATCTTTATACACCCACTGTCCGATTATGTTTGTTATGGTATAAACTGAAACCGCAACAAATGAGCTCGCTTCTCTCGCCGCTATGGCTCGCTTTACTCGCTCAGACAGAGACACTCAAACAATGCGCTGGACGGCATAATTTACAAGTTATTCAAATACGGCAACTATTCAGACTTCGGTGGGCTGCGATTTTTGGGGACACATTGGTGAGAAATATTTTGAACATGACTAATTCGCCGTGTTTTGATAGAGTTTCAATGTCCCAGGCACTACAGCGTCCCGTTAAGTGTAGGCATGGATTGCATCCTGACGCTTTATAAATCATCTTATATAGATGTAAAGGCCTAAGTTTTTTTTGATAGGATTTACATTGAATGACAGATATTTATAAGTTATCGAGACGAGCAGGAAGATTTGAACTTTATTGACTTTCTTTGAATTGAATGGCTTTTTATCTACTAGCATCGGATCATAATCTTTTGCGAGGAGTATTTCTGATCTGCTTAATAACAGAAGACGGTCTACATATGTTACTGTTTGTTGGGTTTTACACATAACCAACTGCCCATTTGATTATTTGTGTAAATGCACAAAAGTATATTCTTTTTAATTTTTTTTCTGAAAATGTGAAACCATAATGATGTATGTCTTTCATCCGTGTGTCCGATTTCTAAAACCACGGTACCCAGACCCAGGTGTTTCAGGGATAACTGCAGATAGCAATTTATACATTACCTGTCTCCACCTATTTCTATAACGAGACGTCAGTATAAACCCGTAATGTAAAGCGAACTGGATGGAATTTACATGCAAAATGCTGGCTCGTTGGACTAGGATTGTTTGGATCGGAATAGTGATTTAGTTACTTGAAAGTTAGTTTGGAATTAGTAATGAGCTGTGCATGATAGGAGCTTCTTTGGATTTTAAAATAATATCGACACACTCTGGTTTGTTTACATTGGAAACTTACTTAGGGCATTGACTAAAATATTTTTGAGAGTAGAATACAAACATAATTAACAGTGTGTTTTTAAGTAGTTTAAGACGGTAAACAAATGGTTTTGATTTTCATTTACCACCAAGAACGTTAATTTTCCTAAAATAATTGATATAATATTAAAACTAACAACAGACTATTTAGAATTATTATTCATGAATCAGAATGTTTCTCATGTTTATTATTAAAAATATAACCATGATAGTTTTAAAAATCATATTCAAAAATACTACTTCAATAACCATGATGGTTTTTTTGTCTATTGCTCGAAGGAAATATTAACGTAACATTACGTGAATTTTTAAACTTGGTGAACATCAGGACTCTAGTATAATACTAAAACAATAAAATCTTATAAACTTACTTTTCTTCTTCTCTTTCTTCTTGCAAATCTTACACTTTCTAGTAATATCTACTGGAACAGTATAAACACCGACTCTAGTTATGCAGATTCGGAGGAAATCTCATGGAAATGGAATCGTCTAAGTTACAGCATTAGCAGTTATTCGGACTGCAGCGAATCTTATTGTGGACATTTTAGATTTAAATTAATAAACACAAATCCATACTCCATACTAATATTGTAAATGTAAAAGTAACTCTGTCTGTCTGTCTGTATATCTGTCTGTCTGTTTGTTACCTTTTCACGCCCAAACCACTGAACAGATTAGGCGGAAAATAAAAGTTGTATCCCAGGGAAGGACATAGGCTACTTTTTATCCCGAACAAATCCCGAGGGACCGCGAGTCACACCGCGGGAGCGCAGCTAGTCATAGATAATTGTGTCACTACCACTTGAACACCACAGCACTGTTGGTCTAGTTGTAGTAGTACTGTACTACTGCCCCGCCTTCCAATCGTGAGTTCAATCCCGGTCGTGCACCAATGAGTTTTTCTCTCTAAAAATGTAAGTAAATTATGCCAGTCTCTACTATCAAACATACATACATACATACATAAAATCATGCCTCTTTCCCGAAGGGGTAGGCAGAGACCACGGATCTCCACTTGCTACGATCCTGACACACAACTTTTGCCTCATTCACTCTCATAACATTCTTCATACATGCTCGCCGATTGATCCAAGAAGTTTCGCCTAGTTTTATTATATATATATTTTTTTTATTCTTTCTACTGTACTATCAAAGTAAAGGAAAACATCGTGTAGAAAGATGTCTCATGGTGTAGACTAAATAAAACACGTCCAAATACGTATTAGTACTTAGGCCACATATCAAAACTTCAAAAAATAAGTATACATATTATGTATAAGTAAAATAGCACCAGTTGAGTCATCTAAGGATCGCAAAATTCGCAAAAGATCTTGCTCAATAATCTTCAGCGACAAGGATAGCAGGTTGATAATGCGGTTTCCTTTGTTGCTTTGTGAATAGTCTATTAGACAGCGAAGCGGACATGTTGTGGACCTCAAAACAACTGTCGGAGTTTAGACTAGCAACTACTAGATGGCGACACAGGACAAATTAGATTGCGTTATCGTTTTGAGCTATTTATTTCTTTAAGAAAATAAAGGACCGTCAAAGAACATTTAATTTTAAACTTTAAAAAATTCAGAATTATATTAGCTCTCAAACCTAAGCTATTTTTTGACGAAAATAAACTCTATGTCTCTCCAAGGCACGGTAGACATCAGTAGACATTCTTAGATAAGGTAATGGAAGAGGAGTGACGTTGAAAGAAACAAAAGAGATTCTTTAGTGAACTTAAATTAGGAGTTCAGCAATTTTCTAAGTAATTTTTCATACAAATTTCTGCCTTTGAGGTCATCAATCCCGTCTTATCTTCGCATCAAAGATATTTCTAAAAAGACGAACGTCATCTGCCATTTTTTAAGCCTTTATTTAAAAAGTACTGTCGTGCACAATGTTCACATGTCAACATCTGAAAGCTTTTTACTAAGACGTATTCAATAACATATCAGTTAAGTTGTGAAGTATTTAAAAGTAAAACTGAAGAGATGCAATGATGTAGAGGGCCATTCAATCGCTAAATTATAATTTTAAAAAGAATTCCCTGCAGGACTAAGTCCAACGAAGGACTAAGAAGTAAGAACTCAATCCTTTTCCTCTTTCTGTATATTTCATTGCCATAGTGGTATATCTGTTGGATTAGAGGGGTTAAGTAAGTTCGTCTGCCAACTGTGGTGACGGAAGCCGCCTTGAGGCCTGGGGACCAGCTTTTTTTTTTTCGGACGGCCTAGATGCTGATGGCCTTATGCTCATTATACGCCTTATGCCTTATGTCAGCTTTACCGGACTTTGGTGTGCGCAGAAGGCGACGGCACCGAGAGAGAGAGAGTGAAAGGCAGCATGCTCAAGGACACCCCTAGGGGTACGAACCACGGCTTGGGCTGTTGCCGGAGAAAGAGTCGAATGGTTTTCCCGCCCGGGGGCGAGGAAACCAAAGGACATCTGTTGACCACTTCTGTGCTGGTCCCCACTAGCGTTCCCCACAGACCGTTCAGAACGGTACTTGACTTCGATAATCCATCAAGAATGACCAAGCTACACCGCGAGCGCTTTTACACAAGGTACAGATCGCCCAACGGATCTAGGCATTCGTGAAGTTAGCCGTTTGTCTGCGCAGTGAACGCTTTTTCATACAAAATTGTGTTCCGCGCAGACAAACGGCTAACTTCATGAATGCCTAGATCCGTTGGGTGAACTGTACAAGTTGGTAACTGTACGTAAAATGCCGGCTCCAGGAAACCGAGGAAGCCAGGGTCAAGCGGCAACTTCAGTAAATCGGAACAAGAAACCAGCTGACTAATGCTCGGCAATCAGTCTCCGAGATAAAAAGCCTTTCAGGACGCCCGTGACTGGACGTAATTAGTTTATTGAGCACATCGGTCCCTTTTAGGGCACAAGGAAATGTCATCGATATTTGGAAACCGAAAATGTGTGACAGTTTCGGCTGCCCCAGCATCGACTCTATCCCCACATTTGATGACCTCTGTGGCGCAGTAGGCGACGGTCCGCTCGCGACGCAGAAGGTTGCGGGTTCGATCCCCGCCGCGGGACAAATGTTTCTATCCTACAGATATTTGTCTAGGGTCTGGGTGTTTCTATGTATAATATGTAAGTATTTACAAACAAAAAGTATATAAGTAGTTTATCAGTCATCTAGTACCCATAACACAAGCTCTGCTTTCTTTGGGGCTAGATGATGCTGTGTGAAAAGGTCAGCATTATTTATTTATTTACAGTAACAAATAACCTGCCTTGGAATTTTTAAACGCCAAAAAATATCTACCTTAGTTGAAATAGATTAGGTTGGTCCAGTTAGATCACTTAAATTCGTCTTCAAATTCCCGTGCAATTGTCTAAATGCTTTCACTGCCATCCCAGCACCATCACCATCGCTAACTATTCTCCCAAAATATTGTAAACTAGCTCTTGCTCGTGTATTTCGTTATAGACAATGAGTCCAAACAACCTTCCTAAAATATTTACAGACGAACGATTTTATGCCGCGACCCAGCGAGGTAAATTAATCCTATTTCTTTCAAAGCCTTGAAGAAATGGGTGATAAGCCCTAGTCTCCAAAAATACTACTAAATGGCGCCATAGAACAAATTAGATTGCGCTTTTGTTGTGTGCACAATGTAAAATTAACTATTTTGGATAATCAATTGTTATGGATGTAATTTATAATCCAACTCCAAGTAAAAGTACTACAAACCAGCGTGATTATTAAAATGATCCACTACTACGGAAAGTCATTTTTGAAAACAATAGCAGCCTTCACACGCACAATCTTTCGCGAGTGATTAAGCGTACAAAAGATCCACTACTACGAAAAGTCATTTTTGAAAACAATAGCAGCCTTCACACGCACAATCTTTCGCGAGTGATTGAGCGTACAGGATTGCGCGCGGGAAAGTCTGTTCACGCAATTGCGAGTTATAATTTTGATGCTACGCGTTCTTTCGCGCGCGATTACTCGTTAGTTCCTGTCAAAGCGCAAACGCGTCAAAACGCGATAGATTGTGCGTGTGAAAGCTGCTATTTTTGGAAGACATTTCTGCATACTACGGTTAAGTTTCTAAATACTACATGCAAAAAAAAAAAAAAAAACATACATACAGCCGAACATATAACCTCCTCCTTTTTTTGAAGTCGGTTAAAAATGTTTGTAAGAAATCGATATACCTTGAATGCTAACTGCATTAAAGGTATTTGACAACGTGTAACAGTCGTAGGATCATTAATAAAACAAATTCTACAACCTTTTCCATGAAACACGAAAATGCTTCCATTATTTAAGATTACTCAAAAAAAGAACAAATTAATCACGCGTGATTCTCTTTTAAACCATGGCAATAGTTTTACGGTCGTAAAAAAATTACTCAAACATCGCTGAACGTTATTTTTAACCGACTGCAAAAAATGAAGGAGGTTCTATATTCGGCTGTATGTATGTATGTTTTTTTTTTAACTTATATTAAAGTCATTTTCATTGCAATAGTCTAACTAAACTCGTAGTGACCAGTTCTTCCGTGATCACGGCGTATGCAACAGCACCGAAATATGTTATTATTTGACGACCTATGTGGCGCGGTGGGCGAAGGTCCGCCTGCGACGCAGAAGGTTGCGGGTTCGATCCCCGCCGTGGGACAAATGTTTGTATGACCTACAGATATTTGTCTCGGGTCTGGGTGTTTCTATATATAATATGTATGTATTTACAAACAAAAAAGTATATAAGTAGTATATCAGGTTATCAGGTTTCCATAGTACAAGCTTTGCTTAGTTTGGGGCTAGATGATGCTGTGTGAAAATGTCCAGCGGTATTTATTTATTTATGTATAATCTACAAAAACATTAAAAGGTAAATATCCCGTTATAAGGGTGAAATAAAAGTGATAAAAATTATAGTTTAAAAAGTTATATTTCATAATTATTTGGTAAAGCTCGTCTATACTACGTTCGGCAATTCTTAAGGAACAGTAGCCCACGGCCGATGCTGTAAAGTTTTATTACAAGCGGTATAATTACCCAAAGTTTAGGAAAAACCCGGGAATTACAGGGCAAGTGACGTCAGATGAAGCAATGCTGAAAGGACCACGTTTAATTACTCAAAAGTTTTTGACTTGTGTCATTACAGGGTTAGGGTACAAGGCTTTTGACATCAAGGAAAAAGGGGTAATTCTTTAAATCTGTTATTAGAGACATCGACATTCATTAAGTTTAGAAAAAAGACGGTAAAAGTGGTATAAATTTGTCTGAACTCTACTAGGAACGAAGTGAGATTTTATGTAGAACAGATTTTTGAAATTTTTGTAGTTTAGTTACAGAGATTGCCCACAAATACCAAACTAACGAACGGTGTAAGTGTATATCGTTCTTTTACAAGTATTTCGTTCAAGTAGTTATCTACTTTATACCCAAGTTTACTCTAAGAAGTAACTGAACTGTGTTTTCCGGTTCTGAAAATTCGACCTTCATATTTCACACAAGACTGACAAGTTAGGTCATTATGAATACCTCCGTATGCCGTTCGGATTGACAAACTCGCCCACTCCAAAAGTATACCCAGACCCTTAGACGAATCCGAAGAACTTGGCCCTTTATTAATTAACGAACTCTTGCAATTACGCCCCTCGGTTCTTTTAGAAGTTGAGGTATCGTTATTGGATTTCGGATCATCTTGTGGAATTGTAAGGAAGTTTTCTTTGATTAAGACAGACATATGGCGGGAAGCTTCGAAGTTTTGCCGCAAAAGACAGAACAAGTTAACTTTGCGGCACACTCAAACATCCTGAAGATATGAGCAATCAGGGACATTGACCTCTGTTTTTTTCCAATTTTTAAAAATAAGTACTTACACAAAAACTAAAAAACCGGCCAAGTGCGAGTCGAACTCGCGGACGAACGGTTTCGTACCATTATCTATAAAAACGGCAAAAAAAATCACGTTTGTTGTATGGGAGCCCCCTTAAATATTTATTTTATTCTGTTTTTTAGTATTTGTTGTTATAGCGGCAACAGAAATACATCAAAGTCAAAGTCAAAAAGCATTTATTCAGTAGGACCGCTGGGATCACTTTGAAACGTCTTAAAACTAGGTGATTCTACTCCTGTTCCTTCGCGACCAATCCATCATCTGTGAAAATTTCAACTGTCTAACTACCACGGTTCATAAGATACAGCCATATCATAAGCCATACCACAAGTGTCGGACAGACAGACCGACAGACAGACGGACGAACAGCGAAATCTTAGGTTAGTAATAGGGTTTCTGTTTTACCTTTTGGGTACGGAACCCTAAAAACGACTTCTATGCTTGACTCAGATCATGATCATAACCAACTATAAATATTTGCCACCTACCTCCATCTTCAGGAATATTCAGCAGCTTCTTCGCTCCAGGGCTGGGTCCACGAACAGCTGACAAGGCCCGCTGCAGGGTCTCACTCATCTGCTTGCCGCCAGCACTCTGAGCCAGCAGCAGTAAACACAGCAGGAAGACTCGCGCCATGATGACCAGCTACATCTTTCGAGACATCTGGAAGACGGAGATAGATTTTACGAATCAGAAGAATAGGTACATCAAATCACATGAGTGGGAGATCACTAAAGACTGGTCAGGAGCACTGGTGGTCTAGTGGTAGTGTCCCCGCCTTCCGATCGAAGGTCGTGGGTTCAATCCTGATCATGCACCAAGAGTTTTTCTGTCAAAAAAATGATGTGCACTATGCCAGTAGTCTCAAACGGTAAAGGAAAACATCGTGAGGAAACCGGCATGTCGTAGAACCTAAAAAGTTTGAAAACATGTTTGAGGCCCTTTGAGGCGCACTTAAAATCCTTTCACCACACTGATTCGAAAGAACAGTGACACGATAAGAAGATTAAGAAGGAACTAATTACTTAAATTACTTAATATTACTTAATGTAAGTTTAAGTAAGTTTATTATTAGTTGTAAGTATACAATTAAGTAGGTATATTATATTATTTCAAAACCAATTCTTTCTTTGGTCATGTCCCCATATATTTCTCGATATGTCCATTTATCCATCCACAGGTTGTCTGGTAGAGATCGCTTTTTAGCGATAAGACCGCCGATTGTATATCATAGTTAAGTTTTTTGTATGTTTTTGTTTTACTTTTTATGTGGTGTGCAATAAAGTATTTTCTATCTATCTATCTATCTAACTAATAGAAAATTTTGGGAGACACACACAATAGGTTACTTATTAAAAAAATATTAACAACCTGGTCGCGGCTTCGCTAACTTCGTACTTAAATTGTCTATGCCACTCCAGAATCTAGATGTACTGTACACCCTTCAAAAAGTCATATGCAGTAGGCAGAGTATAAGTTACATAGACAAAATGAAAACGATATAAAAATATCATAAAATGATAAGTTATCATTTCATTATAATATGTTTTCTACATTCACAGGACATTATCTATTCCTAATCTTTAATAAATCATACAACTTTGGGTCCCACAGTCTCGGCTAAAGGTTGCACATTATTTTATTTATTTTAATAGGTTCTTTACGAAACAACATAAATATAGACGACAGTCATTCCTTTTTTACAGTTTATTTATCTAGGAATGCTTTAAAATATGAACAATCAAGGGTCCATTAATATTTGAGTCAATAAATGCCGCGGGGATTTTTCGAAAAGGGATGGAAGTTTGATGAGAAAGCCGGAATTTATTAAATGACAAGGCAGATGCCATCACGTCTGAATTTGGCCGGATAAATAATAAAAGAAAACGGAATATCAACAACCATACCTAACCAAAACCATCTCCCTACTAGGTAATCAACAAACAACATTGAAGTCGAAAAATAAGTTAAGCCGTTTTGAAGAATGATTTTGACTACAAAATTATAGACTAGGAAAGAAGTATGCTTTTAATGTTTGTGTGGTGGGTTTCAAGCTTTAAAACTGCATAAATTACAGACTTTTTAGCAACCTTTAATCGAAAAACTCACTCTCGGGGTGTACATAAAAGAACCAGCGATACGAAACAGTCGCACCCCAATCCCTAATTGGTACGTAAACAATGAAACATTACACCATCCTTTATAAGGAACCAGCCAACTCCCTGCCCTAATTACCTGCACTATAATTAAGTAAACAAATACGTTTGAGTTTCGCACAACGCCATCTGTCTTTGAAGTGAATACCAGCTCTATATCAAATAATTTTGGTTTTTATAAGCAAATAATGGTTGCCTGGAAGAGATCGCTTTCAGCGATGCAATAAATAATTATCTATCTATCAGATCTTCTAATTTTGGTTTTTATTTAGTAGTAAATTATTACCCAGTATATATGTAAAATGAGGAATGAAACAGTAAAATAGTCGGATATTACATAAAAAAGTCGGACATTATGCCTCATGGCATCTTAAACAAACAGCTACTTACAATAGCTATAAAACATGGCCATAATAAATGTCTATTTTTCCTAATTACTGGGCTCAGATTAATTCTATCTTTAGCAACGGGATTATCAATATTGAAATTGTCAATAATTCTTAATCGTTGCGTCACGCGAGAAAATTTAGAAATGCACGCTTTTTAGACCAGTTTTTTTACCATATTTTGCTTATTATACGCCATTTACACGATACCATACCATCCAACGTCACAGTGCGAAGTGCGCAATCGCGAAACTGTTCATAGATTGTTACATTGTTAGTACGGAAGAGCGTTTCTAGAATTAGTTAATAATTTATTTGCCAAATGCCAAACTCACTCGATTGGAACGAAGTTTCAACTTGTCAAAGTTCCAATCGAGTGTTCCACGACACTCACGTACTTTTTTTTGTATTATTCAGGAGCCTATTGTCTACTCTGTAAAGACTAGGCCACTGTCGAGATAGACTGAATAGGCCCAGCACCTAAACCATCCTGTCAATTTAATCGGTCTTATCCACAGAAACACAACGAGGTTCTTTCATGGGAAATACCGTACTCTTTTATAATAAACTTCCAGATAATGCCACTAAATTGCCTATTCGAAGATTTAAAAGTTACATAAAAAATAATCTTATAAAGAAAGCGTACTATTCTATTGGTGATTATATTAATGATAAATTCGCGTGGCCTGATGTCGCTCTGCCCCTCGACAGCTGATGTGTGCACAATGCCTTTGCTATCTTGCTTAGCTTCTTGAATTTTACTAACTTTACTTTTAATTTTACAACTAAGTTAGTTAAGAAATTAGCCTAAGTTTAGATCTAAGATGGATCACCTAAAAAAAGCTAGGCCCCAAACCGTGTTTGTTGCCCTGATTCTTCACGGTATTGGTCGCGAAGGAACAGGAGTAGAATCACCTAGTTTTAAGACGTTTCAAAGTGATCCCAGCGGTACTACTGAATAAATGCTTTTTTAAAAAAAAAAAAAAAAGATACAATCTCAAAGGCAGGTCGCTAACAGCCAAGTCGGAGCGGCGCCGCGCCGGCGCCGGCGTCCAGGCGGCGTCGGGCCGCGGGCGAAATTGACGTGTGCTAAGCGGCGGCGGAGTGTATGTCTTGTTTCATTCATTCAACATGTCATCTTCAAAAGATGAGTAGGACAGGAAGGAGCGCGCGCCTCGCCCGCGCCTCGACTCTTGACTTTTGTATGTTTTTTACTTTTTTCAACGAGATTCGCGCCCGCGCCGCGCCTCCGCCTGGACTTTCGCGCCCCCGCCAAGCCCGCGCCTCGATTCTTGACTTTTGTACGTTTTTTATTTTCAACGAGATTCGCGCCCGCGCCGCGCCTCGACTTTCGTTTTAGCGACACGCCTAAAGCTTTTAAACTCAAACGTAATTTATCTATTCTACCGTAGAGAATACTCTTTTATAAGACACGATAATGCCAACCAAATGAACAGGCAATCCATCATTTCACTGACACAATACCTTTCCCCAATAAGTATGACGATAGGTCAGTATCACGTGACTTATAATTTGTCCGGAAATCCGAAGCCTGTTCGTGCATGTACAATGGTGTTTTATTTAGACGTGATATCGATATCCTGTCGGTACCTATTGCTTCACTGGTTCTTTCTTGTTCAATAATCCCATTGAACAAGTGAGTAGAGCAATTTAAAAGGCTTTTTAAATAAACTAAAAAAAAAAGCGTTTTGAGTCTACATTTTTCACACGCACTACCAAATTGTGGAAATCATTGCCGGACTCTGTATTTTCCGGTAAGTGGACTATAGGGGTCTTCAAATCAAGAGTCAATCCTTCTAGGAAAGCATGCTCCATCTTAGACCTCACTATTGCAATAAATTAACATCAGGCAGTGGTAAAATGTTGACCTATTTTAATTTATATTATAATAAAGTACGTGAGTGTCGTGGAACACCATGTTGGAACGAAGTTTCAACTTTCATCAGACAGTGAGGTCAAATGGTGACTGTTAATTTTAAAAAAAAAAGTACGTGAGTGTCGTGTTGGAACGAAGTTTCAACTTTGACTTTTTTTGTCATTTTTGAATTTTTAAATTATTGAAATTTATGAAACTTGAAAATATAAGAAACATTTTGCACAATTTGTGAAGTTATCAACGAAAACATATTTTTTGCTTCTGTAAAGTTGTGTTTTTGCAGTTATCCTTTTATTCCCCGGAGACAACGAGATGTCGTGACGGTAATTTTCTTCTTCTAGCCCTCATCCTCGATACCGTCCGAAAGAGAACTGTTAAACTGCTATGATACAGTAGGTGGTCTAAAATTTCGCTTCTGATAACGGTGTCAGCGGACAAAACTAAATGTTATCAGGGACGAATGAAATGATAACATGACCACGGGACGAAGACCCTAAAAACACAGCTACTAGAGAGTTGGCCACTAACTAGGTCTTACAATTATCAACTGAGCGCTTCTGTGCTTCGGGGGGCAAGTTTATTTGTCGAGACGATAAGCAATGATGGAGGCCTTAAGGTGAAAACTCTATCACCAGAGTAGACCAACTCATGCGAACTTATGTAAATAAGTGAAGCATAAATTACATTCTCCTGATGTTTCATAAACCATATAAAGTTGAGACTTAAGTTTTATCCCAGCTTAACCTCAAACTGAAGTATCTTAAAATGCAAAAAGAAAGATTCTTATAAAAGAAAAGTTTGTTTAAATCTCGATGTGTGGAAGTTTGTCCAACTTTTATCCCAAGTAGAGATTGGCGGTCAAAAACTTTAATATATCTCCACATCTTTCCTTTTTAGGTCACTCGATTTAGAACAAGCGAAGCCAATATTAGATTTTGATACCTAAACCATCCCATCTCAAACAATGTCCCAGACACTACAGCAGGCTCCCGTTGAGTGTAGGTTGGGTTGCCTCCTGACAATGTATAAAATCATCTAGAATAGATTATAGGTAATTTTTTTTTTACCAATGTTTGTATGACCTACAAATATTTGTCTCGGATCTGGGTGTTTCTATCCATACTTCCATACTAGCCATATCCAATGTGAAAGTAACTCTGTCTGTCTATCTGTCTGTCTGTCTGTTTGTTACGCTTTCACGCCCAAACCGCTAAACAGATTAAGCTGAAATTTGGCATAGTTAAAGGTTGTATCCCAGGGAAGGACATAGGCTACTTTTTATCCCGAAAAAATGAAAAAAATCCCGAGGGACCGCGGGTAACACCGCGGGAGCGCAGCTAGTGTATAATATGTATGTATGTATTTACAAACAAAAAGTATATATAAGTAGTATATCAGTCATCTAGTACCCATAATACAAGCTCTGCTTACTTTGGGGCTGGGGGGTTTAATAATAATGTCTACCGTACTATGAGAATTGATTTGCTATAGTGTACGATAGGAGCCTCTTTGAGGCGTACATTATCACCACACTGGTTCAAACTAGTGATATCAAAAGAAGACTTTTATTCAATGTTTTACCTTGGTATGCGCAGGAGTCATCCGAAAAGGGCAATCCAATCACAAACACACTATTCAAATATAGAACACTCGCACTTTCACCTCAATTTATCACATTTAACGTTCCAAACTTCACTAAAACACACGTGTTTACAAAATAACTCAATTAGAAACAATATAACAAATTAAAAACTAAATAAACACGGAACGCATCATTCCGGCCGCAAAACGGAACGAAACTAACCTAAAAATCAAACGTTCGAAACATAAAATTTTGACGATACGTTCAAAGGGACTTGGCTCCAGAACCTATATAACTATCCCCAAACGATTTTCAACCTTACACGTATATAATACAGACTATAATACTATGATCGTTAACTATTTTGAACTTGGTACGAAAAGCACTTATCTTTGTGTTCATTTTCTACCTGAGCTCTGTCCATTTTTTTACGTGCATGTGTGGGAAGATCCTTTGTACTATTACAAGGGAATTTTTATCCTATAACGAGCGTGTTAGGGTTGATTTTAGCTAGTTGTTTTGTATGGTATCGGCAAATAGTTTGTGGTCAATGATTGCAAACGCCCTCGGCTATGCAGTTTTTAGAATTTGTCAATAGTTGGAATAATAATAATAATAAATAAATAATAAATAATAATGGTGAACGAAACAAATAACTGTAGTATCTATCAATGCTTTAAGAGCACTGGTGGTCTAGTGGTAGTGGCCCCGCTTTCCGATCGTAAGGTCGTGGGTTCAATCCCGGTCGTGCACCAATGAGTTTTTCTGCCGAAAAACGTATGCGGGGAAATTGACCAGATGTACGCTAATTCAAACATGTGTCAAGTCCACGAAGGAGCCTCTTTGAGGCGCACTTAAAATCCTTTGACCAACAAGTGACACGATAAGAAGAAGATCAATGCTTTAAATCTAGTATTTATCTACAGATACTAAACTAGCATAAAAAAAACAACGGGATAACGATAGAGATGTAGAGTTTGAGCACCTACTTAGTACCTAAAACTGCGCGTCCGTGCTTCAGCATCAGAATCATTTATTGAAACAGGTAAAACATGGAGATAAATAAATAATGCTGGACTTTCACACGGCATCATCTAGCCCCAAAGTAAGCAGAGCTTGTGTTATGGGTACTAGATGACTGATGATAACTTATATACTTTTTGTTTGTAAATACATACATATTATAGATAGAAACACCCAGACTCGAGACAAATATCTGTAGGTCATACAAAAATTTGTCCCACGGCGGGGATCGAACCCGCAACCTGCTGCGTCGCAGGCGACCTTCGCCCACTGCGCCATAGAGGTCGTCAGGAGATGGAATATACTCAGAGACGTTAAATTATCGGTCCTGGCTTTTAAGTCTTTAAGCCATGACGGAGGCCTTAAGGCGGCCTAAAAAGTCCGTCACCAGAGTTGGCCACTGACTCATACGAACTTATTTTTTTTACTTATACAACCGGCTTCGTGAGTTAACATTATGGATCTGGCCCTTGATCAGGAATTGATCAGAATTTGACGTTTCTTGCACTGTGATTGGTTGCTGTCGGTCGAACCGAATGCATTCCGCTATATTATGAATCAAGGCCCTGCTAGTCTCTAAAGCTAGTGTTCATATACTTGAACATTGTATCCGGTCACAGGCTAAGTTTAATAGACAATCAACTAATCTACGGGGAACTATGCGATATTGCAATTTTGTACGTGCATCGAGTTTTGGTGTTAGTTTAGTTATGACACTTTGCCGGGACGGATAGGCTCACGTCATCTACAGCCCGGTTTAGCCCACTAGGTTATAAAAAGTTCGTATGAGTCAGTGGCCATCCCTGGTGACTGAGCTTTTAGGCCGCCTTAAGGCTTCCGTCATGGCTTAACGACTTAATAGCCGGGACCGACAATTTAAGGTGCCCTCCGAAGCACGGAAGCGCTCAGTTGATAATGCCATTAGCGGTCACCCACTTACTGACCGTTTAGAACGTTGCTTAAGTTTGACGAGAACGACTAAGCAAGCTACGCCCTTTAAACTAGGCTATATGTCTCCCTCTTCGCCATTCAAGAAGCTTCTTTGCTAGTCTCATCCATCTAAATAACTTTGACTTCAAAAAAAAAAATACAACTGTATCCCATAGGCGTGATAGACATTTTCACAGCTTAGTTTTTTGTGTATTCCAGATCTTTTAAGATATCTAAGAACGTTGTCTGAGGCATGTTGTAATTACATACTCTTAGGTACTCTTAGGTTCTTAGGTATTCCATCTCAATAGATTTTTCCCGTGACTGTCCCGTCCCGTTTGGTGTAAAGACTTTAACCTATTTTCAGTAGGTGTTATCCAAACTGAGTTACCGCATGAAATGAAAACGCGCTAGTAGTTTGATAGAGATTTGTTTAGTACTTTTAGGTATTTTGAGAGCACTGGTGGTCTAGAACATTCCTATCTTGTCGTGGGTTCGAATCAGTCGTGCAATAGTTTTTTGTCTTAAACATATTTACAAAATACTGTTGAACGTCATTTACACGATACTGGCATACCACTCTTGCTTCTTGCCACAGAATATTAGCTCTTGCTATATTTGCTCTTGAATTTAAGAAAGCAAGAGGCAGGAATGGTATGCCACAATGTTATCGTGTAAATGGCGATTCAATCTCAAGCGGTGAAGGAAACCAGAATATATTTTAGGATATTTTCTTTAAGCTGCCTTGATTCTCTTCTGCAGAGAATGTCCACCGAGCTTTTAAGGCGTGTCGCTAACAGAAACGAAAGTCGAAGCGGATCGCGGCGCGGGCGTGAATCTCGTTGAAAAAAGTAAAAAACAAACAAAAGTCAAGAGTCGAGGCGCGGGCAAGGCGGGGGCGCAGCGCAGGTGAGGCGCGCGCCCCTTCCGCGACTCCTAATCACTTGTCTACTCATCTTTTGAATTGAAGATAACATGTTGAATGAATATAACAAGACATATACGCCGCTGCCTCGATGGTAACACACGTCTGTTTCGCCCGCGCCCCGACGCCGCCCCGACTTTGCTGTTAGCGACCTGCCTAAGATCTGTCGCGTCTAGTTTCAGCATAACGTTGCCAGTACTCTCAAACGGTGAAGGACAACATCGTGAGGAAACCGGCACGTCCAAGAACCTAAGGAGTTCGAAAACATGTGTACACGAAAGGAGCCTTTGAGGCGCACTTAAAATCCTTTCACCACACTGGTTCGAAAGAACTGATGAGACGATAAAAAGAAGAAGAAGCTTAACGTTTTTAGGTTAAATTCTGTTTGTAATCTACAATAAGACCTAAGTACAGCTAAAGTTTTAATTACATTCAGTACAACAAAAGGCCTAGATTTGCATAATTACGACACGCATAGAAAATACTCCACAAGCGAACAACCTACCCCGTATTCACAAACGATCATATATTTATTTATTAGGACTAGTTTGATCACATGGTAGGGAAGGAATATAAGTTAAATCGTCTAATTTAGCTCGTAAGACTTGTGAGTTATCCCGGCGGTCCTACTGAACAAAAATACTTTTGACTTTAAATCAGACTATTTTAAACATATTTTTATCCTTTTTTTACACTAGCGTAGCGGTCATAATTAATGCATTTAATTTAAGACTTTGAAGCTTTTGAGTGTCGTTTGTGAATATGGCCCCCAAAGCCTCAAGTAAACTTAATGAGGTTTGCTGACCAATGAGTTTAAACTTTCTCAAACTGAAATTATATATCTCGTAATTTAAAAAAAAATCGTGTTCATTTCGCACTGTGACGATTTGACATATACATGTGTCGTGACGGTAAAATGGAACAATTTTTTTTCCAGCCTAAGTCTTTTCTTCTTCGATACCGTCCGAAAAGGAACTTCGTTCCAAAATCAGGATTACGACTTTATTCCCAAAGTATTATGGACATTCTTTAGCAAATCATACATTCAAGATCCTTTTAAGGTATCTAGGGGGTAGTCAGAAGGATGTCAAAATTTTATGAACACGTTTGAGAGGATGTTTGTATCTCATTCACGCAAAAACTGCTGAATGGATTTGTATGAATTTTGACACGGAGAAGGACCGCGGGTTACAGCGCGGAGCGCAGCTAGTTAAATGGTAAGTAATTTCGTATGAGTCCGTGGCCAACTCTGGTGACGGAGTTTTTAGGCCGCCTTAAGGCCTCCTTCATGGCTTAACGATATAGCCGGGACCAACACGTGCCCTGCGAAGCACGGAAGTAAAATGGTTACAAAATGATAAAGGCATCATATACGAAGTTCTCTCTAGAACATAAACAGCACAATGCATTCGGGTCCAGTTAATAAGAGCATAATTCTGTCTGCTGGCAACGGACCGTTAGGTACGACTGGCTACATGCGAGTAAATATGGACGAAATTACACCAATTGTTTTTTAAATTGGTTAGATTTTGACCACACATCTGAATGTTGAAGGTTTTAAATTCACCTCAATGCATCCCAATTTTACCCCTATTGTACCCATGCGGGACTAGTACCCGCGACTTTCGCTGATCCGTAGTGGGATGCATTTTAAAATCATAGATAATCGCTATCACATATGCGGCAGCACTGAGGCAGACCGACTACTCGACTCGCAGATGTAGAGATCAGTAGGAAACCACCAGAGACGACATTATAGGGGAGAAAGCAGTGGATCCAGCACAAAATCTCCAGGAGTTGTCTGATACACAAGAGAACATTACCCAACAGTGGGTGTTACCAGCTAAATAGATGTACCGTCAGCTTCACCAACTGGTAACCCCAAGGTTTGAGGTCCTCGCACATTTAGCCGCACCATACGCGCCGTACGCATTTTTCTACAGAAACACTGCTGCTGATGTTCAAAACGCGCCACATTTTCTGACGTCACGACTCAGTTGATAATGCCAGTGGCCGTCACCCATCCACTTATTGACTGTTTAGAACTAAGGAGGACTAAGGACTAAGGCCGCGTTTACGGACACGCGGCGCTGCTTGCTCGCATCTTCTTCTTCTTCTACTTTTTAATCTGGTATTTGTGACGATGTGTGTCACAATTTTGCCAATGTCAGCGTTCGAATGACGCGTGGCTTCTCGCGGCGCGTTACGAGTTTTGACGTTTACGGAGAAGCGTCGCGTCATCGCACGCTTATTTTCACGTAGGAACGTATCCCTGACACATAGAACTTTTACGTTTCACGCTGTTCAACAATGAAACATTTTAAAATAAATGAGATCTAGTGATAATACAGATACAGCTTCAAATATAAAGGATATTGTTTATTTCCTTTTTAATAATTTCAGAAATTAACATAAAAGAGCCTTGTCACGGAACCATTCCTATGTGAAAAGGACTATAGTAATGTACGGTGACGGTTACGTTCAGGGGCCGTATTCGCGTGTCTTTTTTCGTTCGTTTGATGAATTCGGATGCTTCCCACCACTATTTCTGACTTCAAGGTCCAATTTTTCAAACGTCAAAACACGGTCCTAACCTAGGACCAAATATTCCAAACCGAAAAATTGGCCCATAAAGTCAGATATCGTGGTGGGTCTCTTGGAAATTCGTGGTGTAGCAAACTTCACCACGAGCGTATTCAGTGCACCAGCTGAATATTTTAATGTTATTGGTGTAAATGCTACAAAAGTCTCGGCTTAAGAAGTTGCTTTTTCAAGTAGATCGCAAATACAGAGCGTGTGCCGTTGAATTTGACTGTGAAATTCGGGGCAGGGGGTGGGGGTACAAAGAGCCTTCAGGTTCCGGACCTCTTGGCGTGATAGTGTGCATACAATATATAATACATAGTGTACAGTAATACATAATTCATAGAGTAGTGATCACAATCACACAACAGGAATTTATTTTAGGATTTCACTGGCTCACTGTTACACCCAGATTCGAGCGCATACGCACATCCAACTCGTATCGCGCCTAGCGTCAGACTGCTAGTTTACTGCTACGCCCTCTACTGGTGTACATGAGAATTGTCTCATGCACACCAGTAGAGGGTCAGTAGAGGTACATTGGTACTATATCTATTTTCTAGATACAAACACTACACATCTCTATATATAAAAACTAGCTGCGCTCCCGCGGTGTTACCCGCGGTCCCTCGGGATTTTTTCCATTTTTCGGGATAAAAAGTAGCCTATGTCCTTCCCTGGGATACAACCTTTAACTATGCCAAATTTCAGCTTAATCTGTTCAGCGCTTTGGGAGTGAAAGCGTAACAAACAGACAGACAGATAGACAGATAGACAGACAGACAGAGTTACTTTCACATTTATAATAGTATATAGTATATATAGTATATAGTATAGATGAATCCCTATATCCCTTGGTCACGCCATTACGCGTGAACGGCTGGACCGATTTCACTACTTTTTTTTGTTGTGTTTGTTATTGTCAGGAGAAAGTTTTTATGACAGAAAAACATTTAAAAATTGCGGAAAAAATGCATCATGCGCAGACGAAGTCGCGAGGGTCAGCTAGTAGGTACATAAAATGTGAGTTTGAAAAACGGCGATTCTCCTAGCCAGAGTCTCTATTCATTTTTATAGTTTTCTCACAGGGCAAATGCCTCTCGCGCCACTCTTCCACTCCTCGCGATCTACATCCGATCTAACCTATCCCGTGATTCAGCCGTAGTTCTGATCCACCATTCGTATCAGTTTTTTCGTAAAAAAACATATTTTTTTAGTATCTTCTCACAAACGGTGAAGGAAAACATCATGAAGTCAAAGTCAAAGTCAAAAAGCATTTATTCAGTAGGACCGCTGGGATCACTTTGAAACGTCTTAAAACTAGGTGATTCTACTCCTGTTCCTTCGCGACCAATACCGTGAAGAACCAGGGCAACAAACACGGTTTGGGGCCTAGCTTTTTTTAGGTGATCCATCTTAGATCTTACTTAGGCTAATTTCTTAACTAACTTAGTTGTAAAATGACTGCATGTCAGTCGTTAAATCCTAATAATTTTGAGGCAGCATGTCATAGAGTAAACGAATACAAGTGTCAAGAGCGCGAAAGAAGCCCCTTCGATTACTTTCAAAGTACTAGACACAAGAAAAAAGCAATACCTAAGTATTATATTTATTTTGGTTAAAACCTCCACGTGTTGACCTATCCAAGTTATTTGCTCACATTAACATACAAACACAACAAATCCATTAAATCATCTCCCCTTCTTCCGTACCCTGGTTTCCAGAACAGGATACCCTGTAAGTGTTACCTGGTGAAGTGGTTGACTATCTTAGGTTCGATGTCCGTACCGTTTTATTTTAGCAGAAGGTTGCGGGTTCGATCCCCGCCGCGAGACAAATGTTTGTATGACCTACAGATATTTGTCTCGGATCTGGGTGTTTCTATATATAATATGTATGTATTTACAAACAAAAAGTATATAAGTAGTATATCAGTTATCTGGTTCCCATAGTACAAGCTTTGCTTAGTTTGGGGCTTGATGTGTGAAAAATGTCTAGCATTATTTATTTATATATTTATTTATTTAGTCGTTAAGCCATGATAGAGGCCTTAATGCGGCCTAAAAAGTCCATCACCAGAGTTAGTCATACTCTTACGAACTTTTTTCTATCCCAAAACTGTTTCTAAAGTATTTTTCAAAATATAAATGTAACATATCATAGGAAATGAATATTAAAATGTATATTTTTGACCTACTTCAAAAGCAATACTTATTAGAAGGTAGATAGCATCGATGCCTGTCAACGTAAAGTTACGCCATGGTTCTGAATAACGACTACCGCTATATTAAATTGTACAGTAATGAAATGAATGAATGAATGAAAATGAATGAAAAAAAATTAACTATTATTTCCGCGTTTTGATTGGGTTACTTACAAAGATCGTAACGTAACACTGGAGAGTGGAGGCCACGCACCGGAAACCGCAGTAGAGGACGGCCCCCACTAGATGGAAAGACGATCTGGTAAAGGTTGCTGAGAGCCGTTGGGTGCAGGCTGCACAAGCTAGAAGATGCTGTGTGAAAATGTCCAGCATTATTTATTTATTTATTTACTTATTTGTTTCAGACAGTGGACAGTGTCGGATAAAAGAAGTAGATTTACTACATCTACCAAAAAAATATTGGAAGACCAAATAAATATCATAATCATGCTGTTTCTACGCGAGCGGAGCCGCGAGCGGAAGCTAGTGTGCTATAAATCTGTCAGCGCGGTTAATGAGGTAGTGTCTTGTAGCGTTTTAATGAACTATCTATTTCGTTCACAGAATTTCCAGTTTCACACAATTTTCACGGATTACATCTACGTTTAATTTATATTGATAAATAAAAACAGGTTCACGACTGTATCCCCAAGGTGCGGTAGACATTCTCTAGATCTTTTTATGTTACTTATTTCAAAGCCTTTAAAGATGTCTAAGGGGGTAGTCAGAGGCATGTCCAAACACATATTTGATACATGCCCACATCTTGCAGAAGTTAGTATTCCATACGTGACAGGTTGTAAGCCCATCGCCGCCTATAAGAACACTAACTGGTTTCCTCACGATGTTTCCCTTCATTAGAGCACGTGTTAAAGCGCATATAAATTTTACGAAATGCAAAATCCATTGATGTACCGCCGGGATTCGAACCCACAACCTTCTGATTGAAAGTCGAGGTACAACCCCATTCGGCCAACACGGCTATATAAATATCTTATTAATATTATAATACAAGTTTGTGAGGATGAATGTATGTGTATGTTACTCGTGGTCGTGCTTGCTTAGTCTTTCTTGATAGATCGTCGAAGTTAAGCAACGTTCGAAACGGTCTGTAAGTGGATGGGTGACCGCCAGTGGCATTTTCATCTGAGCGCTTCCGTGCTTCGGAGTTTCGGAGGGCACGTTTAATTGTCGGGCCCGGCTATTAAGTCGTTAAACCATGAGGCCTTAAGGCGGCCTAAAAACTCCGTCACCAGAATTAGCCACTGACTCATACGAGCTTATTTTTTAACGCAAAAACTACTGAATTATTTAGTACAAGCTGAGCTCCCGCGGTGTGACCCGCGGTCCCTCGGGATTTTTTCATTTTTTCGGAATAAAAGATAGCCTATGTGAAGGACATAGGCTATCTTTTATTCCTGGGATACAATCTTTATCCATATCCATAAATTTTCAGCCTAATCTGTTCAGTGGTTTGGGCGTGACAAGGTAACAAACAGACAGACAGACAGATTTATAATATTAGTATGGATAAATAATCGTTTGAAGATGTGTAGGGGGTAATAGTACGAACTTTAAAAATGGTAATTTTTATGTAAGTATGATCCATAGTTAGATTTAACTAGTAGTACCACAATCAGAAGTCAAAAGAACAATCAGATGCCTGGAAGAGATGCCTGAAGAGACGCTTCTTAGTGATAAGGCCGCCAATTGTAAATTTTTATCTGGTTTTTCTTTTGCTATAGTTCGTTTTAATTTTATTAATGGTGTGCAATAAAGAATTTTAATTCATTCATTCAGAAGTTTTCAAAATATTCCAAATTTATTAAGTTACTTAAAGTTTTAAACTAAATCTAATATTCTAAAACTATACGAATATAATACCTTTGTTATAATTGTCACCAAGAATCTATAGAAAATTTTAGTGAACAATTTCTCGTAATATTAAATTGAAATAGCTTTTTAAATACTAATTTCCAAATTTCAATTAATTCTCTCAAGTTCGCTTTTGATTGCTGAAGTTGTAAACAATGCTTTGATTGAAACTAAATTACAGATTAGTTATTTCTAACATTGAAATAGTTACCTAATTGTTTGCCTTATTATTAGTATTTTTTAAATTAACCTATACTTTCCCACTGCTGGGCAAAGATCTTCCCTAAAATTTTCCAATTATTTATATACTTATCCATACTATCCATACTAATATTATAAATGTGAAAGTAACTCTGACTGTCTGTCTGTTTGTTACGCTTTCACGCCCAAACCGCTGAACAGATTAAGCTGAAATTTGGCATAGTTAAAGGTTGTATCCCAGGGAAGGACATAGGCTACCTTTTATCCCGAAAAAATAAAAAAATCCCGAGGGATCGCGGATCACACCGCGGGAGCGTAGCTACTTACTTATAAATTCAGTAATAAAAACATTCACAACTTTACAAAAAAAAAACTTAGACCTTTACATCTATATTAGATGATTTATATAGCGTCAGGAGGCAACCTATGCCTACACTTAACGGGACGCTGTAATGCCTGGGACATTGTTTGAGATGGAGGCCTAAACCTAACCTAACCTAAACCATCCTCTCAATTAATCAGCCGCCCACAGGAAAGACGACGTCAATACGTGTGGAGCTGACTAAGCTGCTGGTTTCCTCACATTGTTTTCCTTCACCGTTAAGACCTCGTGTTATAGCGCATCTAAATTTTACGAAACGAAAAATTCATTGATGCACGGCCGGGATTTGAACCTACGACCTTCAGATTGAAAGTCGAGGCACAACCCCATTCGACCAACATGGCTCTCAACTTTACAACACCCATAATAAATACGCAAAGTGTGGATACCATACAAATTGGCACTGAAATATAAAACTAACGTAAACGTGAAATCCTTCATTACGTGAAAATGTTGATTTATTCAACAAAGGGAAGTTCATTTCCTCACCTCTTGTTACGCACTAAGATTAACCCTCCAATGTCAATTAGGGGTGCTTTAGGGATGGGAGATTTTACGGACTGACGGACCCTAATACATGCAGGGTGTAAAAATACTACTACCGAAAACTGAGGGGTTGCAATCAGACCATGATTCTAAACATATTTAGCAAAAAAAAATAATAATTTTTGTTTACGTAATTTTATGTTACTTATTTCCGGTTAATTACTATTAGAACAACATAATATCACCTATCTAATAATTTCATTTATATAAGAAAAAAACAGTTCAAACTCAAAATCCACCAATCTACGTAAAACAACGCGCCCAGTACATACGCAAACAGTAATCTTCAAACGCTGTTTTCTCCGGATATAATGATTTTTTCGGAAAATCCTTTAAGATTTGGTTGTGTGTTGGGATGCTGTACCTACCCCTTTCGGCTTCAGTAGACGTCTTTTTACACTCTGTATATACATAAATAGTTTATGTGATAGTAAGAATCGAATGACCTTGTGGCTAAAATGATGAAGGTTTTCAGGTATTAGGGGTCACTAAAGATTATTCCACCAAAACATTCCATGTTAAATTGGTTGCAAAGACTGACGACCTCTGTAGCGCAGTGTGTGAAGGTCCGCTAACGACGCAGTAGGTTGCGGGTTCGATCCCCGCCGCGGGACAAATGTTTGTATGATCTACAGATATTTGTCTCGGGTCTAGGTGTTGCTATGTATAATGTACTTATTTACAAACAAAAAGTATATAAGTAGTAAGTAGTCATGTAGTACCCATAACACAAGCTCTGCTTACTTTGGGGCTAGATGATGCTGTGTGAAAAAGTCCAACATTATTTAAGACTGCATTTCATTGTAAAAAAAAAGTACGTGAGTGTCGTGGAACACTCTGTTAGAACGAAGCAAAGAGTACTTTTCTATACTGGGAATTTCAAATTCAAATCAAACGTGACGGTAAAAAAAAATCTCCCAGCCCCCCAGTTTGTTTTCTTCGATACCGTCCTAAAAGGAACTTTGTTAGTTATGAGTTCTCTACTAGTAGAGCCAAACCCCTAGCCTAGCTGAGCTCCGGTTAGTATGTCTTAGTCCTCGAGGCCGTTGTAGAGTCAGTGGTGTTTGAAGTTTAAACAGTATACCGAGAACACCTTATCCTTAAGTGATATATATTAAGGTTGCCTGGAAGAAATAGCTTTCGATAAGGCCGCCCATTGTACTTAGAACTTTTTATTATATTTGTGTTCAGCGAATCACATCACTAGCCGGTGTTTGCTCAGCTAATAACTAGCTAGGAGGTAAACATCCGATTTGCCAAGCGATTTTCAACCTTGTATCTACTATTTATTTTCATAGGATAATGTTATATCGACATATCAAATAACACAATACATGTAAGACTATTTGAGTAGGATTATTACAAGTTAGACAATAACGCCTATTTTCATCATCATCATCATCATCATCATCCACAGCCTGACTTCACCCACTGCTGGGTATACCCAGCCAATAGGCCTCCCAAGCTTAGGGATGCCATCCACCACGATCCTGCGCTTATCTGACCCATTGACGGCCCGCGACGTGTACAATATCGTCTGCCCATCTGGCCGCCGGACGTCCTACGTTCCTGTACCCAGATCTGGGCCACCATTCAGTCAATACTCTACTCCACCTGTCATCACCACGCCGCGCTATGTGTCCCGCCCAGCTCCATTTTAGGTTCATTATCCTATTCCCGACATCCTGGACTTTGGTCTGTTTTCGGATTTCGACATTTGGAACTCGGTCTATAAGTTTGATGCCGAGCATGGCGCGCTCCATGACCCTCTGTACCACCCTCATCCCATTTCCATAAGAAAACAGATTTCTATCTGATACGATGGACTTCTTTTGCCATTTTTGAAGGAGCGTGTAGTGCTCTGCTATTTTATTTAGTTTTCTCGTGTTTTACTAGGTTTTATTATGTAATTTCGGTGGCATTTTACTAATGAAGCTATGGATACGTAACAGGAGATTTGGCAAATGGAATGGGAGAGTATTCAAGACGTTTTCTCATTTGACGAAAGATTTCCGTTGGGAGTTTTGAAAGGACAAGCCGCCATGTTTTTTCAATTGACTCAAATTGACGTGACAAAGTAATACATATTTGAAGAAAGATTTGAAGTGAAGTCAAAGTTAAAAGATGAAGAAGAAATGAAAAGAAGAAGAAGAAGGAATCAAGAATTGAAGTGAAACCATTAAGAATAATATGAAGACCTATATGATGAAGACCTAGACCTAGATGATGTTTATTACCGATTGGGCGATATAGTCGCTCAGCGACAAAGCCCTTTTTTTGTGAATAAATAATAATAATATCTGATACGATCCTGACATACATCTTACGTCTTATTCACTCTCATTACATTCATAGTCGGTCTAGGGTATTTTTGACCTCTATGTTATCTCTAAAATGTCGCCAATTTGGGCCACATATAGGTCTTTCTAGCACCATAGTACACAAATTTTGTTACTACTCTCATTAATTTCGTCTACAATGCCTGTAAAACGTAAACAGGTTCACGACTGTATCCCCAAGGTGCGGTAGACATTCTCTCAGATCTTTTTACTCATCTGGACCTTTGAAGATGTCTTAGGGGGGTAGTCAGAGGCATGTCCAAACACATAATATTTGCTACACGCCCACATCTTGCAGAAATTAGTATTCCATACGTGACAGGTTGCAAGCCCATCGCCGCCTATAAGAACACTAACTGGTTTTCTCACGATGACTTCTTCACCGTTTAGAGCACGTGTTAAAGCGCATATAAATTTTATGAAACGCAAAATCCATTTATGCACGGCCGGGATTCGAACCCACAACCTTCGGAATGAAGGTTTAGGTACAACCCCATTCGGCCAACACGGCTTTTTCATTGTCTGTCACTACACCAATCACTACATCTTTCACTCCACGCTGTTTCTATCAAACTATCTTATCTTTCTATACCATTAAAAGTAAGTAAGTACTACATGTCTCTATTTTCTTTTTATAATCTCAAATGCTTAGAAGATGAGCTTTATTAACGTTTTTACAGAAATCTGATCAACAAAATTCCATCGTTTTCTAGAATTGAAAACTTATTAATTCTGACAAACGAATTCCATTTTCAAATTGCCTCTACAATTACACTCAATTCTATAATCCAAAGAAAATTCAATCCAATGAACTCAGCAATAAGACCTATTTTTAATTCAAATTCATTTTCATAATTCGAACACTTTCGATATTGCGTTCTAAAAACGGTTATTTAAGACGCGGTTTCGGCGAGCTGAATTGAATTTAGAAGTTTAGGATTAAGGTCCAGTCTCGCGTAGCGTAACATTAGTTAGGCATTTTATTCGGGATCGTTCGTAATTTGTCGTGTCGTTAGCGAAGATATCGTATTGCAAGGCTCGTTTCTTTAGTAATAAGATTGGGAAGTAATGTTCATGATCTTTTGTTTCTATTAAAAGCGCGAAATAAATTCTTTACATATTTAAAGTTATTTTTTTCTTTTATTAACTATGTCGTCGCGCCAGCTCGATGGGTTGTATTAATAAAAGCAGCGGGTCGTGCCTACTACGAGTACATGGATAATAATATCTCTATCTACAGTAATTTCTATTCTAAACTAAATTGCGTTCAAATATTAATACCTACCTACATCATCATCCATATCCATACTATCCATGCTTACTGATATACTTATTACTTATATTACTTATTACTTATATTTCTTATTACTCATAATATTATAAATCTGAAAGTAACTCTGTCTGTCTGTCTTTCTTTCTGTCTGTCTGTCTGTCTGTCTGTCTGTCTGTCTGTCTGTCTGTCTGTCTGTCTGTCTGTCTGTCTGTCTGTCTGTCTGTCTGTCTGTCTGTCTGTCTGTTTGTTACGCTTTCACGCCCCTTTCACGTTACGATTCTCATACATTCATAAATTAAATTTCACACATAAAATAACCTTATAAAACTCATAAAAAACTGACATTTTCATTATAATCCCGTAACATGTCGAGCCGCACAAAGCAAACAATCATAACTTATTCAAAATCCAATTAAACATGCAAAAGCCAACATTAAAAAGCAAACGAGTATTCAAAAAAGGAACAATTTGCATCCGCCATTGAATTTGCCGGCGAAATTATTTAACTGTCAGTGTAATTGACAGGACCTTTGTCAGGTGCGCAGACGCAGACGTCTTAAATGAAAAAGATTGATTTAATTGCGTATTGTTTTATTCAAATGTAAAGAGGATTTTAAGTGTGGGTGTTTTTTGAAATTTGAAGTTTGGGGTTTACGTAAAGACTTGTTTATAAGACTTCGAAGTCATATTTTCAACGAATAGAGACGGTGTCGCCAGAGACGAAAAGTCTACATTTTGTTTTTTTTGGAATGCACTTTAAAATCTGAAATGATCGCTAGATGTGAAGTTACAACAACAAAAAATACATGAGTTTCGTGGAACACTCGGTTGGAACGAAATTTCAACTTTGACATTTGTCAAATAAATTATTGTTATACTAATCCTCGAAACGCTCTTCCGTACTAACAATGTAACAATCTATGGACTATTTTGCGACTGCGCACTTCGCACTGTGACGATTTGACATATTATACATGTGTCGTGCGTGACGCAAAAATCGAACACTTTTTTCGTCTGGTCATGTAACGCGATGTATGTGATTTACAATAAAATACCAAAAATATAAGTTTTTGTTTATTATACGAACAGGAACTTCGTTCCAAAAAAACTTAGTATTTACTTATTATTTTATGAAGGAGTGGAAGAATATATACCTTTACAGTGGGACACTACAGGTTAATATGATTTTATGTTTAAAAATAACTAAATTTATTTGCTTAAGCTCAAATTAGCGTGAAAGGCCCCCTGCAGGCTGGTTTATAACATCCAAAACAAATTACTTAAAATGAAATAATACACGCGTGTTCGTGTTATAATACAATTCTAGTACTTTTTGGTCATATTTTGTTGAGTAATTATTTAGTGAATGTAAAAGTTATTCTTTGTTTTGTGGAAAAAATGTGTTTTTGTGACTTAGTCTGTTGTTTCGTCATGTAGCCGAAAACCCAGCTGATTATAATTATGATAAAATTGCCCGCGACTTTGCTTTCGTGGGACCAAAACATAGAAAACTAATATTATCAAGAGAAAAGATTTGTTTGTTTGTATTGAATAGGCTCTGAAACTACTGGACCGATTTGAAAAATTCTTTCACCATTAGAATCCTACATTATCCCTGATGAACATATACATAAATAAATAAAAAGGTATAAAATAAATAGGTACCTTTACTCTTTAAAATAGTCTTCTACACAGATTTTTACTATGTACTACTAAGTAGCTACTATGAGCCTACTATGGCCTACTATACCTACTATGGGATCAATAAAAAGCGATTTCATAAAATCTGTTTCCAACCAAACATGCCAGATTATACCTTAATTCTCTGCAATAAAGCTCATTATACCAAAAACATCGTTCCAAATGACTTGGGCCACACTTGGCGCATATCCAGACCAGATTTTATCTTGACGTCCCAGGAATTAAGTTCTGGTAATCTCTGGATCGATAGACGCTGGCCTTTTGGGACTCATCAGCCGATTAGGGATCAGGCTGGATGTCCACTAAACCGGAACTAACGTGTTAAGAAAGAGCTGTTTAGCTACTTTAGGAACAAGCGTGTAATATTGATAGGTCTACTACAACATCTGACGACCTCTGTGGCGCAGTGGGTGAAAGCCCGCTTGGGACGCGGAAGGTTGCGGGTTCGATCCCCCCCGCGGGATAAATGTTTGTATGATCTGCAAATATTTATCTTGGATCTGGGTGTTTCTATATATAATATGTATGTATTTACAAACAAAAAGTATACAAGTAGTATATCAGTTATCTAGTTCCCATAGTACAAGCTTTGCTTAGTTTGGGGCTAGATGACGCTGTGTAAAATGTTCAGCAATATTTATTTCTTCATAACTCTCACAAAAAAAATAAGAACGCAAAACACATTAAATAAGTAAAATAAATTATTACGTTCCTCTAAATATGGCCCTAAGTGTAAAAAAAACTTAGGCCTTTACATCTATATTAGATGATTTATACAGCGTCAGGAGGCAACCTATGCCTACACTTAACGGGACGCTGTAGTGCCTGGGACATTGTTTGAGATGGAATAGGCTTGCCCAGCACCTAAACCATCCTCTCAGCTTAATCAGCCGCACACAGGAAAGACGACTTTCCTATGTGTAGATAAGTACTAATTTACTTAAATACAAACAGTTTATACCTACTTAATATCCATTTCATTTCATAAAAGCTCTCATCCGAACATACTTGTACTTTTATGCGCACATAAAAATATTCGTACATTCCCAACCCGAAGTGTGTAAGTAATAAAATTCAGATTTTGCGACCGAATCCTATGCAAATCACTTTCCATTTGAATTCATTTGAAGTCCACTGGTTCGTTTTTGGTCGTGTTAAATGAGAATTTTGAGCGTTCATGTCAATGAGTTGGTATATTGGTTTATTAACTTCCTACGCGGCGATAGGCTTGCAACCAGTCACATAAGGAATGTCTTTGACCTCGTTAGCAATATTCTATTCTTATGATATTTCCTATATCAGCTGTGGCTTGGGAAACAATCGTGAGCCTGTGTGAAAAAATCATAACTTAAAAAACACAAAATTCGCGTAACATATTTATTATGGCATCCGAACACGGCAAGGCACCTTTAATAACTTAAGCGTCAACTTAGTCCTGAAATGAAACCTAAACTTGGTTACCTAAGTTTCACGTTTACAACGTCAAATCTCCTGTATATTAAGCGTAAGTTCTTCTACGCGTCACGCTCGCCTTAATACTTCCCCGATCAGATTATTTAGCCGCATTTTACACCTGCTGCCTTCTTCTGGACGCCATTGGAATATTAAACAGGTCGAGGGAGGATCGCTGACAAAATTATACGATGCTGGGCTCTATAAGGACTTTTCACGACGTTCAGATTTCGCGACATCATAGTTATGGACTTGCAATGTGGAATTCTAACTAGCTGTAATAATGAGCATATTTTTTTATGATAAATGTTTCGGCTCTTGAACTCGAAACTTACACAGGCAAGAATGAGGTCTACGATGGAGCGAGCCTACCCAAAGGTGCCTATTAACTCTCTTCTTAAAAACAACAGGGTCGTAGCTCAGCGGAAATACAGATGCTGGAAGCTGATTCCAAATGTTTGCAGTGCGCATAATAAAAGAACTTTGAAAGCGTTTAGTTCTAATTAGTGGAATATCAACCAGGTGAGGATGGTAATCAGCTGTGATTGAGAGAAGAAGACATCAAGGAATCAGGTCACTTACAAAAGACAGCTGGGCTTAGCTGGTTATTTAAGGTATCATTGGCTAAAGAACAGAATTAGAATCACCTAGCTTTTCAAATGATCTCAGCAGTCCTGAATAATTTTTTTTTTTTTATGATGAATGGGTCGGCTCTTGACCTCAGACTTACACAGGCAAGAATGAGGTCTACGATGGAGCGAGCCTACCCAAAGGTGCCTATTAACTCTCTTCTTAAAAACAATAGGGTCGTAGCTCATTACATTACATTATTATTGACTTCTTGAACCTCGGTTTGTCAATAGATATACCAGTTTCATAACCCATCAGCCAGAAATATAGCTAAATATATTTTATACCATTTTCTATAAGTTTTAATACTATTTTATCGGTAACTTGAGCAATTTTGAGAGGATATAATCCACATATACGCGCTCACGACATAATGTAAACAGTAATTTGCGTGCGCTTCGTGCCAAATGCACTTGGAGAGAAGCCAATTCGGCCGGCGGACGCGATTTAGGCTTTCACACAGACAATTTCTAGCTAGCTCACTATAAAACAGACGACCTCTGTGGAGCAGTGAGCGAAGGTTGCGGGTTCGATCCCGCCGCAGGAAAAAAAATTGTATGACCTACAGATATTTGTCTCGGGTCTGGGTATATAATATGGTCTATATGATATGGATGTAAAAAAAAGGAAACAAAAAGTATATCAGTCATCTAGTACCCTAGTACAAGCTCTGCTAACGTTGGGGCTAGATGATGCTGTGTGAAAAGTCCAGAATTATTTTTTTATTTAAACACTCATAGGAAACACAATCTTAGTTCTAATTGATTAATGTATTACACTTCATCCAGTATTTGATTTAGACCTACTTACATTATAAATACCGACTAATAAAATATATGTCAAAGTTTGTTATAATATTTATTTGTATGTTTTTTTGTGTAATTTGTTGACTGCCTGCGAAAGCTAGTTATGGAAATATTGCGACCTTCAGCATAGCTTCTTACGTTGATTCCTGATTTTGTCTGTAGAGTACCGCGCAGTCGATACTTCAGCATACAAAATTGTCTACTTTACTTACTGTACTAGCTGTTTTGAACACGCATAGTCCGCGGTCCGATGGACAAACCTAATAACCGGAGAATTAAAAATTTTGCTTATGTGAGTGTGCCGCTTTTTCGCGCGATGGACGAACATAAAATTAATTTAACCAGTTATTCAAAAGCCAGCTTTTTTGAGAAAAACTCGAATGAATAAGCCAGTTGTAATTTAAAATGAAATTCTGAAGTAAGTTGAGATTTTTTTCATGAAAAATACTCTAATTTAAGCACAACTTGCTTTGCAGAAGCTTTACCTACTATTGGTTAGATATACGATCTTTCTAGATATAAGGTAAAACACTTTCTAGATATTAAAATGTATAAGATGTTTTATTACAAAATGATAATTTATATTCGTTAAGTGAAAATAAAGTGAGCGTGTCGAGAATTCAATGTTTTAAACTCCAAGAAAACAAACTTAAAAAGCTTTATTCGGTAAACGTAAATATAATTAATAATAACTGTTCCGACTTATTTGATCGAGAGCCAGCCAGACCTCGGTAGACTTTGATGGATCACCTCGTATACCATCTTGTTCAACCACAATCAGGAACAATCAAAAATGAGCTCTATTCCTATAAAAATAGGGTGATACGCATTTTTAAAAGACAAGGTAAGGTCGCCCAAGTGTAAACTCTATTTTGAAGATAATAGAGTTACGTATGTTTTGCGTTGGATCGACGATATTGTATGAGATAATTATGTAAAAAATGCTTTTGTTAAATCGGTATTTAAGATAGTGGACCTCGCAGACGTCCTGAATAAATATTATTAAGTCAGAACGTCTGCGGGGTTACACGTACTTAAAGTATAAGTAATAAAATATAGTATAACTATAACCCCAGATTAAATAATACAATTCTAGCTATAACATATCGGTTTTGGGTATTTCAATATTAAATAACTGTTGCAAGGTAATCATTTTCTTAATCGCGGACGCTCATCCCGAAAATCGGTGTGAAAAGGTTACAAATACAGAATATTTTTTTTTTTTTTTAAATTGAACCGACTTCACAGAACACAAACTGAAGAACCTTCTACCTACACACTAAAAAGAGAAAAATAAGAATATGATTTGAAGTCGGTGCCAACTATTCATTTACATCTAAGTAATTCAAAAGAACTTGGGTGCAAAATTGTATCCTGGTACGCTATCGCTCGATTTCTTTTTTTTTATAGGTACCTAATCGTATTCACTTGGATACATAAGATAACATACATACAGCCGAACATATAACCTCCTCCTTTTTTTGAAGTCGGTTAAAAACAGAGTTACTTCAGATTTACACAGCAATACTATCTCTATTATCTTTTTTTTTTAGATTAAACGTACAGGAATCGAACCCAGGAATAAAACTAGGCGCGAAGCTCTCGGCCATCACTGCACTAGAAATAATTACATACATATAAAAACACGCCTCTTTCCCGAAGGGGTAGTCAGAGACCACGGATCTCCACTTGCTACGATCCTGACGCACAACTTTTGCCTCATTCAGTCTCATTACATTCTTCATACATGCTCGCCGGTTTAGGGTACTTTTGACCTGACCTTTTTACTTTTGAAAAATAATTACATATTTGCTTAAAATGTACACTAAACTGGGGGACTTAGCGATGAGCTGCGAATATGGGTAGACAAGTGTAATCCAGCTCTTGGCTAGATATAAAGCTAGCTGAAATAGCTTTATGGCTAAACTAGTTATGCCTCGCGATTTCATCCGTGTAAGTTTGACACGGGTCGTGGTAATTATTATGATATGGATGTGTATTTTACTCCCTGTGCCCAAAGGATTCGAGAATGGCTAAGGGTCGGTTCAGAACTGACGGAAGATGCGTCGCGTATTATCGGTCGCGTAACGCCAGAACAGACAGTTATATGAGAAAATGTTCAACCTTTCACATTTGAACGATGGTACGATTGATGACGATTACGATAACGAAGACCACTGAATACGCTCGACTCATCTTCCGTCAGATGTGACGACCCTTAATCTGAAAAAACTTATCATGATGCAGTTTTTTGACCGACTTCATAAAAGGAGGAGGTTCTCAATTCGACTGTATGATTTGTTTTGTATCTTGTTATGCGATAACTCCGCCAATCGTGCACCGATTTAAAAAAATCTATTTTTGTTTGATGGTTTATACTCCCGAGGTGGTTCCATATAATATTTATTCCAGACGCTTTGATAGTATTCCCGTAAAACTCAAAAAACATCATCCTTTTTATAATTTTCGACCCGAGTCCAACATACACGGTTTCCTTTTTTGATTTGGAGTAATTATGACACAAATAAATAGTGGGCTTTACTTTTTTTGGGTGGTAATTCTGTTCAAGATTATAAACGTAATTTTTATTGAAGTGAAAACATCTTTAGGCGCGTTCAGCAGTTTTGAGATGGATAAAAAAATATTTCGTAACATTTCATGAAGTTTCATTGATCTAAGGGATAGACTGTCCGACTTTAGAGAGATATTCCCGAGCCCCGAGTTCAAATCTCAATAGTACCTACAGTAACTTTTGCAATTTGTATTTTTTTGTATGTACAAAAATCTTTTTCTACCATTGCCGAAACCTCGTTCAACTTTTCACTTCTGCCGGCACTCTGAGGGAGTGCTACTGTATTTTTTTTCTGACACGGTACCAAAGACTAGTAAAAAAAACACACTTTTTTTATTACTTCATAGCAGACACCTAGCACAGCTCACATTTACGTGAGATCTAGTTATTGGTGCAAGAATATTCAAACCTACCACAGGATCGAAAAGACGCTTCCACTAAAACACTAGTGTAGTAACTCATACATTGAAGATTTCAACGTATTTTACGGTAGTAATATAACAATACCAGTTTTTAAGCGCTCCTACGAAGCGGTTAGCGAGGTTAAGTTTACGTTTAAACTTTGGCTTTAACTTTAAACTATGCACCTGCACTTAGCTTGATGCACTTTTGTTAACCTGACGAGTTTAAGATGCAGTTACTACAAATACTATAGTAAGTTTGTGTGAACCGGTTTAAACGAAACTTAGAATGCTGTCCGTCGCAGTATTACCCGCGGTCTCTCGGGAAAACTTCACTTTCCGGGATAAAATATAGCCTATGTTCATCAGGGATAATGTAGGATTCTAATAGTGAAAGATTTTTTTCAAATCGGTCCAGTAGTTTCGGAGCCTATTCAATTCAAACAAACAAATCTTTCCTCTTTATAATATTAGTGTAGATGTAGATACAGGGTTGTTTGTAAAACACCGGTAACCTCTTCATCAATCATCATCATCAACAGCCTATGGCAGTCCACTGCTGGACATAGGCCTCCCCTAGTGCGCGCCATTAACCGCGGTAACCTCTTAGGACTGGATAATATCCTCATAAACAACAACTTTACTTACTTGCCCCCGATATCATATCGGCGTCCGATACCGATATCGGATCGGATAATGTAAAAACGCTCGAAGCATAATAATTTATATTTTTCAAATATTGGTACCTACCTACCACGCGAGATAAGCAACATTTTGTGAATAATTGTAGAAATCGAACAAACCTCGTCAAGGTCGTAAACAAACATTGACCACCTTTCCTCATTAGATGATTATACAGCGTCAGGCAACCTATGCCTCCACTAACGGGACGCTGTAGTGCCTGGGCCATTGTTTGTGATATAAACACTTTTTCAACACACTTGCTCATAAAGTGGCTCTATGGTCACCGCAATTAGGCACATAATGACACCCATAATCAAACTGTGACTTTTTCATTACTATAACTCACTAGTGAACCTCGGCTCTGTTAAGAGAACTCAACGTCAACTCAAATAACGTCTCGGCGGTAATCACCAATGTTACACACTAGTACCATAATGTACTATTATTTACCACAGTTGTATACGCAGTACATAATATAAGCCACTTCGTAACTCACGAGATATCCAAACCTAAAATATGACCATTTATTAGCATAATATCATGGATCATGATTCGGGTCTGCTGAATATTTATTAACGGACAAACAGACACAGCTGGTTTTGTGACATATAGATATTCTTATTTGTATGGTCTAGTATTTGATATATAGAGAGGAAACGTTTTTATGATAATGACATCTGAAGGTCGTGGGTTCGAATCCCTGCCGTGCATCAATTGATTTTTCGGTTCGAAAAATTCATAAGTATGCGCTTAACGGTGAAGGAAAACATCGTGAGGAAACCCGCAGCTTTGTCACACGTTTTGACGTCGTCTCTCCGGTGGGCGGCTGATTCAGCTGAGAGGATGGTTTAGGTGCTGGGCAAGTCTATTCCATCTCAAACAATGTCCCAGGCACTACAGCGTCCCGGTAAGTGTTGGCATAGGTTGCCTCCTGACCCCCCCCCGATGGATTCCAATCTTGACGCGATGGGGGGGCTTAGTAACCGTGGTTTGGAGGCCCACGGTGAAGCGAAAAGGAATCCCAGGCGGGGACGCCCTGGTGGCGTCTGGCGGGTAGGGTCGCGGGTGAAGAGGCGTGTCGGTGTTTCGTTGCCGCTCGCCCTATCTCCCGCGACCCAACGGTGGCGCACCGTAAGATGCGTCGGCGGCGGGGCCGCAGTGGAAGAGGAGTGTCGGTGTTACGTTGCCGCTCTCCCTGTCCTCTGCGGCCGTTTTTGGAGGCTTCTCCACGCGCACCTCTTTAATTAGAGTGCGCAGTGGACGAAGGGAGCGGAGAGCTCTGGTGGTGAGTAGCGGACGCTAGGTGTGGGGGCACCTTCGTCCACCTTGCACTACCCACTATGCGGGGCCGCCTTAAAAAAGGTTGCCTCCTGACGCTGCATAAATTATTTAATATGAATGTAAAGGGCTCATTATGTATTTATATTTATGTTAACTCTTAATCACTTGGAATAATAAAACACCATTTACACGATACCATTCTAGCATACTATACTTGCCTCTTGCTTTCTCAAACTCAACGGAGTAAGAGCTAATTCTGTGGCAAGAGGCAAGAATGGTATGCTGGAATGTAAATGGTGTTTTAAAACGAAATAAATAAATCTAGATTTTTAATTTGAAATTTAAGCAAGTGCAGATTCTGACCGTTCATCAATTGATTTTATGCTTCATCCATACTAATATTATAAATGTGAAAGTAACTCTGTCTATCTGTCTGTCTGTCTATCTGTTTGTTACGCTTTCACGCCCAAACTGCTGAACAGATTAAGCTGAAATTTGGCATAGTTAAAGGTTGTATCCCAGGGAAGGACATAGGCTACATCTTATCCCGAAAAAAATTAAAAATCCCCAGGGACCGCGGGTCACACCGCGGGAACGCAGCTAGTTATAAATAATTCATATGTGCTTATAAGCCCGTATGCACTATCGGTTGAACCGTGGGGCGGCTAGCCGCGTGGCGGGTCGTTTTTCCAGTTTTATTACGCAACCGCTTGTGTTTGTACCCACTTAACCGCCACAAAATTGTATTAAAAAGCCGCGCGGCTAGCAGCCCCCGGGGTTCAGCTGCTAGTGCGTAACAGGGCTAGGCCTTAAAGATAATATAGGTTTCATTGTTCGACTTAAACTCATCTTGAAACTAAGTGTTTCTACTCCTGTTCCTTCGCGACCAATACCTCGAACCAGTAACAAACACGGTTTGGGGGCTAGCTTTCTTCTAGGACCTGGGTGATCAATCTAAATAATTACATACATAGCCAAGACTTGAAGGAATGGCACAACAAACACAATTTACCGAGCAGTGGATGCAAACAGGCTATAATATAACTAAAATAAATAAATAAATAATGCTGGACTTTTCACACAGCATCATCTAGCCCCAAAGTAAGCAGAGCTTGTGTTATGGGTACTAGAATGACTGATAAACTACTTATATACTTTTTGTTTGTAAATACATACATATTATACATAGAAACACCCAGACCCGAGACAAATATTTGTAGATCATACAAACATTGGTCCCGCCGCGGAGATCGAACCCGCAACCTTTTGCGTATAACTATTGCTTAATTTATCAAACTTTACCTAGAAATAAATAATTTATTGAATTTCTAATAACTCTGTCTTTCAAAACACATTTCAATTGCACCTTTAATAAGAGAATAGCGATGTTTATGCTAACTAATGCTAGTTTAATGGATTAAGGAGGTGTCTGAAGTACCCTTAGCACTGTTCCATCGTTTGAGAGCGCAAGTATAACCAGTATTCTAATGGCGGCGATATAATCAGTTAGTATTTTAATGGCAACTTTACTACGCTATCTTTTGCAAAATGTGGGCATAAAATTATTGCTAGAGGCACGTCCAAATTCATATTCGTGTCACAACCTAAGTATATTTAAGGCCATCCAAAAATCGTTGAAAATGACTGCCAGTCAGAAGCATACCCAAAACATGGCGGCATTACCACGGTGAATGGCATTGCTGATCTTGGGCGTCATCATCGAGCATTTGAGCCAAAGAGATAATTTTGAAATTTTGAAAATCCCTATATCGGTCGGTGAGAAGTTTTTTTAACCGACTTCAAAAAAAGGAGGAGGTTATATGTTCGGCTGTATGTATGTTTTTTTTTTTTTTTTTTTTTATGTATGTTCACCGATATTTCCGTCAGTTGTGGACCGATTTCCAAAATTTTTTTTTTGTTTGAAAGGGTATACTCTTATAGTGGTCCCATATAAATTTTATTCCTGAGGGATTAATAGTTTTCCCGTAAAACTAAAACAATCACTGAACTTTAAGAAAATTGTGGCCCGATTTCCAAAATTTTTTTTTTTGTTAGAAAGAGGTATACTCTCAAGGTGGCGCCATATATTTTTTTTCCTGAGGGATTAATAGTTTTCCCGTAAAACTAAAACAATCACTGAACTTTAAGAAAACTCTGGACCGATTTCCAAAATTTTTTTTGTTAGAAAGTGTAAAGGACACACTCTCAAGGTGGCGCCATATATTTTTTTTCCTGAGGGATTGACAGTTTTCCCGTAACATTCAAAAAACCTCATTCTCACTACACAACACACTGACTCACAATCTGAGTCAAACATTAAATAGTTTGAAAGGGTATTACACCCGAGGTAGTCCAAAATATTTTCTTTTCCTTATGGATTGATAGTTTTCCCCCTTGCTGAACTCCGGTGTGTCCTTTAGTAGGTCTGCCCATGACTTCTCTTATCCTTTCCTACTTAAGCTACGATAAGCAAAGTCTTAATGTACTCTTAGCTTACTATATTATTTACACATACACTTTTATTTACACAGTATTTATTTACTTCAAATTATATTCTTATTTTTCTCTTTTTAGTGTGTAGAAGGTTCTTCTGTTTGTGTTCTGTGAAGTCGGTTCAATTTTTTTTTTCAAAAATTTTTATTAGTACTACTTTTAAGGCGTAACTAGCTTATTACTTTGTGTTGAAGTATACTTATGTGCCATTCTGTGAAAATAATAATATATAATTGCTTAAATTTATTTCCTGAAATAATGATCTAACTACAGTGAGCAGAACCCTAGTTAATGAAGAAGAAACTAGTGCTAAGGTCTCAGGTTAATACTGAGATTTCAATTGGGATTTCGTAGGATTATCACTGGGGATTATATTTGAAGTAGAAACAGTGATAGTAATTAATGGTTAATATTATTGTTTTATGTATTTAATAAGTAACAAACTAAACTAACGCAAAATCGTAAAATTTACGGTTCAAAATTCATGAAAATCGGCAGAGTAATTGGTTAAGTTATCTTTTTTATTTACCGTTTAAGGCCTGAATAAAGGGCAAATAAGTGTAAGTAATAAATAATTTACATTCAGATTAAACTTTAAGATAAATAAATAACGCTGGACTTTTTCACAGAAACTAAGCTACTACACATTTACATATATTTACAAAATACAACAGGATTAGTCAAGCTATCTAAGGATCGTTAGAAACGATCTATAGATAGCTCAACTGATCCAGGTCACTGTCAGCCGGAAGCGTGCCCAAAACACTGGCGGCATTACCACGCTGGATGGCAATGCTGATCCTTTGAGCCAAAAATGTGCCAGCTCTCGGATCACGCGTCGCTTCGACCAGACGCCCTGAAATAATTTTGAAAATTTGGACTTAATATCATTTATTTATATTTCTGACCCATTCTAGACAAGGCAGCTAATAATCCTTTGCGGCTATCTGATTACCCCGTTGCAGAGGTACACAATACCGAATTCGTTATTCAGTTAGAGGATTTCATTAGTACAAAGTTTTGCAACATGGCTGTATAGATTATGGAAATGACATCGTTTAAAATTAGTTTCTTTATAATCGTTCTTTGTTTTGAATTCTAAAAAGATAATTACATTTTAAAAACTAAAAAGAAAACCGACTTCAAGGATTTTGGGAATGAGGGTTTTTGATTTTTACGGGAACACTATCAATCACTCAGGAAAAATATGTATATGAGAAACCCTCGAGAGATCTCAAATGCAAAGATTCACGTTTGCAAATACCACAATTAGCCAAACAATTTATCCGATTACCTTGCACCCCGAAGCACCAAGACGGACATATTCTCAAAGACGGACATTATCAATATTTCAAGTCTCTACGACAAGCGCTTCAGGTTGTACGTTGTCTGTCATTCAATCAGGGCCAAAGGTAATCGTACAAAAACAAAAATACTTATGTCAAACCTTTTTCCATCGTCCGAGTAGAAAGGAATATTTGTAAGTCGCAAAGTCGTAATGATGATTCTGTGAACTAAATATGACCAATTACATAGTCCCATTGGTCCAAGGGATAAAGCTTCTTGTGAGATATCCCCGGGCTCCGAGTTCAAATCCCGGTAGTACAGTAACTTTTTGCATTCTTTTTTTAAGTTTAGAACCATTACCTCGTTCAAGTTTTCACTTCTGCCGGCACTCTCGGGGAGTGCCACATTTTTTTTATGGTTCTGTGAACTAAGTATGACCACTTCCAGAGCCCTAGATCTAGGTTTGCCTAATTTGTCTAGCTCGCCCGGTGCTACCAAACTTTGAGGACAAATTGAACTCGTGTTTTGCTGCTTAGGATGCTGATCTATTGAAGATGTTTTCATGTTGAATACTGATCACATTGTCTACCGCGCTTGTGGTCTTTAATATGACCTCAATACATCTTGTCACTTTCGAACCAGTGTGGTGAGAGGATTTTAAGAGAAGCTGCGGGTTTCCTCATATTTCTTTGTTTTTAACTTAGACAAGACATAATGCTATTAATAAAGAATTAGAATTCCACAAACCCACATTTAAGATTACGACACGACTTGTTCTAGTTTCTAAAAATAACTAACAATTTCCCGGTTCCTCTCGTTTTTAGCGGCGCACAAATATTTACTAACTGTGAATTAGGTTAATCTGTTTGTTTGATTTCGTGGCTTCATATTGATTTACGTTTAACTGTTATTTTATAGTTAATGTAGTTTTTATGAGGATTAGTGGCATGTAAATTGTTTTTACTCATCGAAGGTCGTTCGGATTTAGCTGTGTTTTAGTTATTTGAGCTTTTATCATTTAACCTAGATGGCGCCGTGTAAACTCTACTAAGCAGATATTTTAAGCAGCGCCATCTAGTTTCATACTAAGCGAATCTTTAAATGTGGAAACCTCCTCCTCTGCTCGTACTCCTCAATGCTGAAGGTCTTGACCTCTTTTAGGTATCCATGTTTGTACCTGAAACAAAAAAACAAAAAATATGAACAAAAATTACATTTACGTCATCGTCCTGTGTATTTGTGTATTATTATTATCTAAGTAATTATCTATCTATCTATCTATCCTGCCTGTCACATATTATGTGGTTTCGGTACATTTACTCTTCTTCAATTCTCCTCTATCACCCGTCATATCACCATTTTCGTACCTACTCATGTTATCATCACACAATAATTTACTCACAAAAACAATATGAATTGCAAATGTAGTCTATTCTAAATGTGTGTATTTGAGTTATATGTATTTAAATTCATACTACTTTACCATAACTTTAACTCAGCGCCATTTATTTATTTATCATCAGAACATCAGAGCCATCTATCGTCAGAACAAGTGAACTAACAAGCTTTAGTTTTATTAATGCCATCGACTCACGCACAACATAATTACTCTGCAACAATGATGGCTATTGCAAGTGTCGTGGGCACGCTACGTAGTGATGGGAATAGCATCGCTTGTATTTATCGATGATTACGTTTTATCGATAATTTTATGAGCTTGTGGCGTCGTAGAGCGTAAGGTTTTTACCTTGTGTCATCACATTATTTTACTTCTTTTTATTTTATTAATAGAATGAAAGGCGAATACTTATAGATTGCCTGCTTCTTTTTAGATTAAAAATAAAAACATAAAATTCTTGGGTTGCGTCATTAGACCAGTGCTGGGAATATATATTTCCCTTTATTTCATCTAACGCCAAAACAAAAATATAAGTTTATGAAAAGACAAATAAAATCAAAATAGTGTAGATAAAAGTAAATTGAACTCAGAAGCAATGAAATTTAAGTTGAAATCTGTAGAAAATATACGCAATATCCCATCTCTTGTTATAGAATCTATCTTATTGAAACTAAATCGATAATATAACGAACTCGATTATCATAAAATCCTTACGATGGGGTTAGTTTGCAGCTGAATGAAGAACAGCTAGTCTTGCTAAACAAATACGGTTTTAATAATAAGTTTATATTATGAATGTATTTTATTAAACTTATTATTTTTTTTTCTCTCTCAAACAAAATTTACATTAAAATAAATACACAAAAAAGAATGTAAAAAATAAATACATTAAAAGTCCAAAAAGGTTGTGGATATAAAAACTGTAAGATTCATTATTAGTAAGTAGTCAAAAACATATTATTTTGCAGTTAAACCTTTCACCACAATATTTTGGAAGTTTATACTAAGCTCCTTGTTGAGATCTTGTCAGCGTCGATGGTGCACGGCACGACACTAACGAGCATAAAGCTAATTTTAAAATAGCCTGAAATTTCCTACTTATTATACTTTTTCGGAAAACTCTTTTGTATTTGGTTGTGTGCTCTAACAAACCTTATCTTCTACACCCAGTTTATACCAGCTCATGCTGTTTATACCGTAGAGTAGGTAGATAAGGACCACAGCAATTCAATGAGCAAATGAACCAGCCATCTTATAGCACCTGTGCCTAGTCATGAGTACGCTTGAGCGACGCATTTCGTAGTGACGTGCATTTATTATCGATGCGATGTGGAGGCAGACAAAGGATGCGGTCTTGGACGGTGTCGTGTCATACACATACACGACTAAATGTATTTTTAGGGATGGGCTCATATCGATAAAGCTTTACTTATTACTAAACATGTCGGATTTGACATAGTGGGCAATTGCCCGACACGTTTAATTCCTAAGGCGCGACAAAATTCGCAATTTGCATAGGTGTCTCAGTGAAATTTTTTAAAGTTGTGTTTATCAATGTAGTACCCACTCACTATGTTTATGATAACTATTTGTTTTTGTTTTGGATGTGGGGTTTTGTATACCTAATCATTGTTTTTAATAGGTACAAGCGAATTTTCAGTGGATTAAATTTTTTAGAATAATTACAATTCACAGCTTTTTTCAATACTACACAAACACAAATTGTATTTCATTCATAGAATCTTACATAACTCAAAAAAAAAATGTTGACCTGTGAGAACAGAATAAATCCTACAGCTAAACGCTCACTCTAACACAATCATCGACCGACCAATAAAATAGATTTTAAACATTTATCGATAATATTATCGACTACCCTATCCCTAGGGAGCGCCGCAAAATAAGATACGCCCGCAACAGGCGGTCGTTTTTTGCTCAGTTTTGCTGAACCTGGATTTAAGGTGATGTTTTTAAAAAAAAATCACACTTGGATAACCGCAGAACTTACTAAGTTCATAGGAATTAGTGGAAAACTCTGATGACGGAGTTTTTAGGCTGCCATATGGCCTCCGTCATGGGTTAACGACTTAAAAGACGGGACTGACAATTCAAAGTGCCTTCCGAAGCACGAACCGCAAAACTCTATACTTACAACACGGTACTTCGATGCCACTGGCCGTCACAACGATGATAGGTGGCATTATCAACTGAGCGCTTCCGTGCTTCGGAGGGTACGTTATTTTGTTAGTTCTGGCTATAAAGTTGTGGGGTTCTGCCCCATATTAGGGATAACTATGGAACAATTGGGATCCAAAATAAAACACTTTAAATAGATTTAGCCTGACGCCGGCACGACCGCTCGGTTCCACGCAATCTTGCGAATACCCCCAAGCGAGCGCCTCGGGCGCCATCTTTATTCTCTTGGCTAGAACACCATAAAAGTCATTTATGTTTATGTTTAAGTATACTTACTTTGTAGTGTAAGTTTGGTTTGGTTCACTTACGCAACTGATTTTCAAAACTGGTTAAGAAAAAACACCTTTTACTCCTTTTTTGATAACTGGTTTATGATAAAGCAATATAAAAATGCTTTCTCTTAACTGACATTTTCATAGTTAAGAAAGGAGAAATATGTTTATGCTTTTTATCATTGAATACGAACGTTATATAACGGAGGCTGTGATTTACAAAATCGGGGTTGAACAGGTTCATTCGAGCACCTGTTTTATATAGATAACATTTTACAGTAAAAATAGTCATCTGAAAATGTTTCAATATCTATTATTTATAAGAAAAATCATTTGCTAGTGACTACGCTTTCTTGCTTCGGAGGGCACGTTAAATTGTCGGTCCCGGTTAAGTCGTCAAGCCTTGACGGAGGCCTTAAGGCGGCCTAAAAACTCCGTCACCAGAGTTGGCCACGGACTCATACGAACTTACTTTACGTACCCTAGTACTTTTACTCTGACACAGCGGGATAGAGAGAAGTTGGAGGCTTTTGAAATGTGGTGCTACGAGAAGGATGGAGAGGATTAGCTGGACGGAGAAGGTTACCAACGAGGAAGTGCTGAGAAGAGTTGAGGAGAAAAGGGTTTTGATGAACACCGTTCAAAATCGAAGAGGAAAAATAATTGGACATCTTATACGACATGACAGCTTTATCAAGAACATCATAGATAGGAAGAGTGGAAGGAAGACGAGGAAGAGGAAGGCCTAGAATAAATTTCATGATACAGATAAAAGAGAAGATCGCTGTCATGTCGTATAAAGAAGTTAAGGAGACCGCATTGGAAAAGGAGAGGTGGATGAAGTTGCATCATTGCACCGACAAGAGCTGAGCTCTTAAATTTGATGATGATGACCTACAGGGTTCCGTGACAAGGCTCTTTTATGTTAATTTCTCGAATTATTAAAAAGGAATTAACAACGGTGAAGGAAAACATCGTGAGGAAACCAGTTAGTGTTCTTATAGGCGGCGATGTGCTTGCGACCTGTCGCGTACGGGAAACTAACTTCTGCGAGATGTGGGCATGTATCAAATATGTGTTAAGACATGCCTCTGACTACCCCCCTTAGACATCTTCAAATGATCTGGAATAAGTAACAAAAAGATCTGAGAGAATGTCTACCGCGCCTTGGGGATACAGTCGTGAACCTGTTTACGTTTTTACGAAATAAACAAAATCCTTTATTACTCTTATTAAAGTTGTGTATTTTAGTATTATCACTAAATTTAGTGATAATACTAAATGAAATAATAAATGAAATTTCATTTATTTCAAATTTTTTCATTATTGTACAGCGTAAAAAGGGATACGTTCCTACGTGAAAAATACTGTAATTAACTATTCATTACTAATTCATCCGTTTAATGAATAATGAACTACAAATGGGATTCAATGTTCAGTTAGTAATCGATTAAAATCATGCTGAGTTGAATTAGTACCGCACTTTGGTTAATTATTTTAAGTGCTGACCAAAGGAGCTACAGTGAACTGTGGGCGAAGGTCCGACTGGCACGCAAGTTGTGGGTTCAATTCTCGCCGCGTGACAATTTTTTTTATGAATGAATTTATTGTTAGTGCAAATATTAAATATATAAATATTTTATTTATCATTTTTCAAAATGTATTTCTTGCTACCCTACATCATAAAAGGAAACGGTTCAGTTAGACTGTAGGTTGGTTGGTATGTTAGCCAGTCTCATAATTAAGTATAATAATATATCATCATCATGTCAGCCATCTAGTGTCCACTGCTGAATATAGGCCTCCCCCATCGATTTCCACAGCGATCGATCTTGTGCAGCCTGCACCCAACGGCTCTCAGCAACCTTTACCAGATCGTCTTTCCATCTAGTGGGGGCCGTCCTCTACTGCGGTTTCCGGTGCGTGGCCTTCACTCGAGAACCTTTCTGCCCAACGGCCGTCAGTTCTACGAGCTATGTGCCCCGCCCACTGCCTCTTCAACTTGCTAATCCTCTGGGCTATGTCGGTGACTTTAGTGCGTCTACGGATCTCTTCATTTCTGATTCAATCTCATAGAATAATATACAGGGTGTAAAAGACGTCTACCGAAGCCGAAAGGGATAGGTACAGCATCCCAACACACAACCAAATCCAAAAGGATTTTCCGAAAAAAAACATTATTTCCGGAGAAAACAGCGTTTGAAGATTATTGTTAGCGTATGTACTGGACGCGTTTTTATACGTAGATTGCTGGATTTTGAGTTTTAATAGTTTTATTTTTTTATAAATCCAATTATTAGGTAGGTACAGTCTTATTTTGTTATACTAGTAGTAAATAACTAGAAAATTAAATAAAATGACGTAGCTAAGTCAAAAAATTTTTTGCGTTGCTAAATATGTTCAGAATCATGGTCTGATTGAAACCCCTCAGTTTTCGGTAGCAGTCTTTTTACACCCTGTTGTAACGTTGTAATTTTTCATTCACGAAAATTATATTCAAACTTTGCATTTCAGAACTAGTAACGCCATCTTTTGGTGCTCTCTGAAACTAAGACAACGTCGTTCGGATATTGATCGATTTACATCGATATTTTTGTCTGAATAAAGTAGTGGAGTAAATTACATAAATAAATTCCTGATTTTTATAGGGTTTGAAAAAATATAGTTTTGTAATTTCGTAACAAATTGGATTTTTAGATATATTCTAGTCTGTCATCATTCAGGTGTATCGGAACGCGTTGAGGTCAGGTTAGCTGTCAAGCATTTGACTAGGGTCCTTTCTGAGAGCTTGAAATGAGCAGAGGTCATGGCGGCTCTGATTTATTTGTGAAAAACAGGCGTGCTGCTAAGCAGGTGATGTCTAAGACATCCTTTAATGGATTGAAATAATCCTCAATTTAAAAAACAACATGAGCAACTTGGAGTAATTTCGGCGGCGGTGTGGGTTTATGCGTCAGATGTTTGGATCGCGAATCCTCTGATGCGGGAATCTTTTATAAATTGAATCTTTTATAAATTGAATTTTTTATAAATTAAATTTTTATAAATCAAAATTTTAGGATCATTAGAATTTTGGAATCTTTATAGATTAATCTTTAGAATCATACATTAACTTGGGATATTTCCTTCTGGAATATCTACTTGCATGATCAGTTCTTCCAACTTGTTGTGGTTGATCGAGAGCTCATCCTGGTCGAGACTGTCCGGCTGAAGAAGATACCCTTGGATGTCCCATCGACACATAGAAGTTAGCATCGGTTGTCTGGGTAACAACGAGTCCAGGTATTCCTTCTTTTCATCTTGACGACGGTGACCATCGGTCACAGGAGCTGGATTCCCAGGGGCCAGTCTCATCGATTCGAGTCATCTTTTGTCCTTCAGACTGAGTTTATTTTAAAGAAATTTACAAGTAACGATAATCTCACCACGCGAACCATTAACACGAAGTCCCTGTTTCTTGTTTCCGTTTCCTTTGAGAATAGTACAGAAGTTGATCACTTGCTATTATCATTTCTAACTATATCAAGGTACTTATCTAAAGTAAAATTAATTACATTTATATATAATACAAGTATAAGAAGTAAGTTTCAAATAAACTGTAATACAAGGGAAACAATTGTTTAATTTCATCTTAGACTAATTAAGGTTCACAACTACATAAATTTCTGTAAGCCGGCAAACTTAAATATTACATCTAAATCAAAAATACAAACCTTACAGTGGCGCCCAACTTTGTGTGAGATTATCTTTACTTTCTTGGAAGTTTAGGGGTGGGAGGCCAATAATAGAAGTACCATTGTGTGCTGACTTTCCTCTCTTACACTTCCTTTTGTTATGTTAGATTTGTTTTTTAAAGTTGCTCATGTTGTTTATTGTGTTTTGTTGTGTATTTGCCCCATATTTTATGTTTAAAAAACTTGTTACCAATTTAAAAACAAAGTGTGTTTATTCTACAAGAGTGATACATAATGTTAGGTTTAACTTGTTGAGTATAAACAATCAGGGGACAAATAAGTATTTTGAATATTTCAGTAGCAGGTCAATAACCTCTGTTTAGTGTTTGAAAGTTAAATAAATTAACTTTCATGTTTAGTGGAAAACTAGGTCACTAATTTAAGTAGAAAACAATTTTCTACATTGTTTTGGTGCTAGATATAGTTAGCAAATAACTAGTTTTCCATACTTTGTATAATATTAGTAAGTTGAAAAGTTTAATATTACTTTCTTACTAAATATTTTGCTTTTGTGTTTAAAATAGTGTAAGCATATAATATAGGTGTTTATTTATTACATAATAATAAGGTAGTAAATAACGCTCTAAAATATAATTTAGGGAAAATATATGAATATTTGTGTTTGATACTTTTATTAAAACAACAAAATCACAAACTTAGTTTGTGTATGGAGTGTTAAAATAACTTGAAAGTATCTTGATGTGTGATTTATACTGTGTTTAATATTAAGTTATAACAGTTAATAATAGTGTACTAAGTAGGTTCAGGCTTAACAAATTAGGGTAAAATTCTCAACGGAAACAACTCAAATCTTTAAAATTTAAAATAATTTTTTTTTTTTTGAACGGTTCTACTAAATAAAATTAAAATGGATATTAAAAACGTATACTTACATTCTTTATTGCGCGACGAACTAGTCTATGAAGTCACTATTCGCACTGAAACACCAGAAGACACCGTTCCCAAATTGAAAAAACAATTGAAGTCATTGTGTAAGGAGTTTGGCCCCGAGGATATTATTGATGATGATCTTAAACCAGGTGTAGAGTTGCCCATTATTACAGATAAGTTGAAGGAGCTACAAACCAACTTGGACAACTACAAGAAGAGCAAAGAACGTTATCAGCTGACCCGTTCTAAGGCTTTGTATTGTCATTTATTGTACCGGTTAGACAGAATTAGGTGCAAGGAGGCAGTCGACAAGGAGATACAGTCTAGCTTGAGAGTCAAATTGAAATCTTGTTTTGTAGCTTTGGAAAACTTCATTTCGAAAAAACCTGATGGGGAAATTCCGGGTAGCCATTCCTCTGAGGAGGTTAGGGAAAGTGTTGCGGAATGTTCGTCAAAACATACAAACATCCTAAAGTGGAACATTAAATTTGATGGCCGTACCAGTGTTCATTCGTTTTTGGAAACGGTCAACGAGCGCGCGACAGCTTTTAATGTTGTTGATAGTGTCTTGTTTAAGTCGGCGTTTTGTTTTTTCGCTGATCAGACTCTTTTGTGGTATAGAGGCATAAAGAGTCAAGTCTCTTCGTGGAAGGAGTTGAGTGATTTGTTGGTTGAGGAATTTTCACCCGCAGATTATGATTATAGATTGTTAGGAGAAATTCGTTCTCGTACTCAAGGCCAAGATGAACCTATTCACATTTATTTTGCAGTTGTGATGGGAATGTTTGCACGTTTAAAACGACCACTTTCAGAGCAAGAACAAATAGAAATCTTGTTACATAACATTAGGCCGGTATTTTCGGAACCACTAGCATTGCACGAATTTAATACTGTTGCTGATCTAAAGGAAAAATGTCGGAAAATTGAAACAAGACGCCAGCAATCCAGTATGTTTGCTGAACCACCAAAACAGCCAAGTTTGAATCCAGAATATATGTATAAAAGCAAATCACCAAAGCCTGTTGCAGCGGTTACAAAACCAACATCGACGAGGAAAATTACACAATTACCCTCAAATAGCAAGAAATATTTTTGCTTAAAGTGTAAAGCTGATACACACAGTGCTAAATTTTGTAAGGACAAACGGACGCTATGTTATAAGTGTGGTGAGGTAGGGTACACAGTAAAATCATGTCCCAAGTGTACAATTGCACAAAATCAAAAAAACTAATAGGCTCAAACCGTGGTAACATTTCGAAGCGTAAGGTCGGACCTTCGGAAGACAAATGGTTAACTCAAGTTAAGGAGTATTTCAAAAAGAACACCGTTACTTCGGTTTTGTTTGAGCCTAACTTAAATGATATACGGCCATATTTGAACGTGAGCATTCTTGATATAACTGTATGCGGTTTACTGGATTCAGGAGCCGCAATTTCTATTATTGGAAATGGAGCGCACGAGCGTTTCTTGTTGTTGGGATATTCTCTGGAGCAATCTTGTGAATCAACTGTTTCTGTTGCTGATGGATCAACATGTGTAACGATAGGTACTATGTCGTTACCTATTACGTTTAAAGGAGTAACTAGGGTAATTAAATTCTATGTCATCCCATCTATAGTATCAAACGTAATATTCGGGGTTGACTTCTGGAAGGGTTTTAAATTAATGCCAGATATATTCAATAGTATTTCATATATAGAGGCACCTAGGAATTTTATTACATGCGGTTCTGTAAACAAACCTGTTAACTTTATTCAAGCTTATGACAATTTAACTTCTGAACAACAAGAACTAGCAGAAATGATGATAAAGCAGTTTCATAGTATTTCCTTCGAAAGTAAAGGCTTAGGTAGGACAAATCTGATTGAACACTCGATAAATACAGGCGATTCTTTACCGATAAAATGCAGACCATATCCTATGTCACCGGAAAAGTCTAAGGAATTACATAAGGAAGTGGATAAAATGTTGGAGCTTGATGTCATCACGCTTAGTGAAAGCCCCTGGAACAATCCAGTCCTTATGGTTCCTAAACCTGATGGAACATGGCGGTTTTGTCTGGATTGTCGAAAATTAAATTCAGTCACAAAAGGTGATGCTTATGCAATCCCTTATATACCACAAATATTGGACAGCCTTAGGAATGCTAAATACATCAGTTCAGTAGATTTCAAATCTAGTTTTTGGCAAATTAAATTAGATGAGCAGTCACAAGAAAAAACCAGCTTTACAGTCCCAGGTAGAGGTTTATATAAATTTAAGGTCATGCCATTCGGATTGTGTGGAGCACCAGCTCGCCAGCAGCGTTTGATGGACATGTTGTTTGGTACACCCTTTTGCAGTGATATAACTAAGGGGATGATTTTTTGCTACGTTGATGACATTATCATTGTAGCAGAGGACTTTGAAACGCATTTGTTGTTGTTGAAGCGTCTGTACCAACGCATAGAAAGTGCAAACCTTACCATAAATTTTGAAAAAAGTAAGTTCTTCCGGAAATCTTTGAAATACCTAGGTTACATAGTAGATGAGTGCGGTTTGAGGACAGATCCAGACAAAGTGCGTGCTATCTTGGAGTTTCCAGTACCAAAAACTTCAAAAGAAGTTAAAATGTTTTTAGGTACATGTTCTTGGTACCGTAGGTTTATTAGAAACTTTTCCAGCATAGCAGCACCTTTGAATGCCCTCACTAGCTCTAAAATAAAATTTCTTTGGAATTCATCAGCAGAGGAAGCGTTCAATACCCTAAAAAACTGTTTAGTGTCCGCTCCAGTTTTAACATGCCCCGATTTTGACAAGCCTTTTGCTGTTCATTGCGATGCATCAAGTTATGGCGTAGGTGGTATGCTAACCCAGAAAGTAGATGGGAATGACCATCCTATTGCCTACATTAGTAGATCTCTTAATAAAAACGAACGAAATTATAGTGCAACCGAAAGGGAAGCACTAGCTGTTGTTTTTGCGGTAGAAAAGTTTGAGCCATATCTAGGTACTAGGCCATTTACTGTTATTACAGATCATGCTTCACTAAGGTGGTTCATGAATCTTGAAAATCCAACTGGACGCTTAGCTCGTTGGGGATGCCGTCTATCTCAATTTAATTTTGAAATTGAACATAGAAAGGGAAAGGATAATGTTGTTCCGGACGCTCTCTCTCGCTTAATGAATGTGGAAGCAGTAAATATCCCAGTTTCAAATAACGAAGATGATGAGTGGTATAATAAAGTCATACAGGGATGTACAGCATTTTCGAAAAACTATCCCAATTACAAAGTAGACAACGGCAAGCTATACAGGTTTTGTAAAGGCAAATATTCCCTTACTCAGGAATTTGACTGGAAAGAGGTGGTACCAAAGTCTAGTCGAGGTACAGTCATCACGGAAAACCACGAACCTCCTACTTCAGGACATCTGGGTGTATTCAAAACACATCGCAGAATAAGTTTGAGATATTACTGGCCAGGGATGTACCGAGATGTAACGGACTTTATAAAGAACTGTGCAACGTGTTCTGCATACAAGCACAAAACTACCCTCACACCAGGATTAATGGGACAGCCCAAACAATGTTACAGACCATTTCAAGCGTTATCAGTAGACTTAGTAGGTCCTTTGCCTAGATCTCGTTCTGGTTATATTCATTTACTGGTAGTAACATGCTGTTTTTCGAAGTATACCATGTTATTTCCTCTAAGACGTGCTACAAGTGCCGCGGTGGCAAAGATGTTCGAAAACTATGTAATTCTTGCTCATGGGATTCCGGAAACCGTGATTACCGACAATGGGGTTCAATTCACGGGATCAGAATTTCGTGGGTTATTAGAGAAATACAAGGTACCTCGTGTACACTATGGACCGAGATATACGCCACAGATAAACACTGTAGAACGGTACAATAAAACAGTGATGACCGCAGTTTCTTCTTATGTCAAAGATGACCATAGAACTTGGGATCTACACTTATTTAAGATACAATTTGCATTGAACAGCGCTGTTAATGAGACTACTGGCTTTACGCCGTTCTTTTTAGTCCATGGCCGAGAACCTATAATAAATGGTTCATTCTATAAGCAGACAGACTGTGAATATGAAGTCGCAATGCCAAGGGAGGAATACGCAGGAGAATTTGGTACTCTAAAAGAGATATTCGAGAAAGTACGTTCTAATATGCTGAAAGCACACGCCACTAACGCTAAATACTACAATTTAAGAAGACGGGAGGTTAAATTGACAGAAGGACAGGAAGTTTGGCGGAAAACGTATATACAGAGCGATGCTGATAAATTTAAAGCTACCAAATTGGCTCCAAAGTATGAAAAGTGCATAGTAAAGAAAGTTTTATCCCCACTGGTGTATCAGTTAGTGGGTTATAATGGTAAAGATCTTGGCACTTGGCATATCAAGGATATTAAGTTGTGATGATATTCGTATAAAATTCACAGTTCTTTGTCGTGTTTTGTTTGGGTTTTCAGCCGTAGGACGAGAAATTCTTGTGTTGTTGAGAAATATTTCTCAACAATGATGCCAAGGCTTTTGGTTAGGTTTTTAGTTAGGGTTTTGCATGTTAGTTTAAGTTGTTACAGGGCTATTCCTGGTTTTGTTTTAGGAAATTAAATATTTCCTGCATTTTGATATGCCTACATAGGCATTTTATGTCGCAACGACATCCTTTAGGGATTAGCGAATTGTTTTTTGGAGGTGTCTCATAGTAGACCATTCTCATTTACTTTGTTGTAATGGCTAGATGTGCCTTACACATTCTTAGATTATAAATAGGTATAAGGCTTAGAAAGTAGATTTCGAGTAGAATTGCATGTCAATGTCTACTTAGGGGAATTTGAGTTATACTGGCTCTACAGGAATAACTCTACAGGGTTTTGTATGCATGGAGGTGGCAGGCAGTGAATTAGAAACTGATGCTTACAGGAATGAAAGAAATGCATGGAAGAGGCATAAAAGAGATGTATGAAATTGTATGGGGTTTCCTTATGCTCGGACGGCAGGTGATTTTGGAATTGGAGAAGACAGGTCCTGGTGGTTGGTTATTTTTATTTGGTTCGAATTACTGTTGTCTGAATAGAATTTTTTTTTTGTTATATTTAGTTAGTAAGTGTTGTTGTTAAAACTCTAGGTTTTTTTTTTGATGTTTTTTCCTTTGTATTCACGATTACTTTGTGTACGTTTTGAAGGTGCGCTGAGGGCAGCGCAGTTTCTCTCTACGTTCAAAACTTTTCCTTAGGGGGGAGGGTATTGTAACGTTGTAATTTTTCATTCACGAAAATTATATTCAAACTTTGCATTTCAGAACTAGTAACGCCATCTTTTGGTGCTCTCTGAAACTAAGACAACGTCGTTCGGATATTGATCGATTTACATCGATATTTTTGTCTGAATAAAGTAGTGGAGTAAATTACATAAATAAATTCCTGATTTTTATAGGGTTTGAAAAAATATAGTTTTGTAATTTCGTAACAAATTGGATTTTTAGATATATTCTAGTCTGTCATCATTCAGGTGTATCGGAACGCGTTGAGGTCAGGTTAGCTGTCAAGCATTTGACTAGGGTCCTTTCTGAGAGCTTGAAATGAGCAGAGGTCATGGCGGCTCTGATTTATTTGTGAAAAACAGGCGTGCTGCTAAGCAGGTGATGTCTAAGACATCCTTTAATGGATTGAAATAATCCTCAATTTAAAAAACAACATGAGCAACTTGGAGTAATTTCGGCGGCGGTGTGGGTTTATGCGTCAGATGTTTGGATCGCGAATCCTCTGATGCGGGAATCTTTTATAAATTGAATCTTTTATAAATTGAATTTTTTATAAATTAAATTTTTATAAATCAAAATTTTAGGATCATTAGAATTTTGGAATCTTTATAGATTAATCTTTAGAATCATACATTAACTTGGGATATTTCCTTCTGGAATATCTACTTGCATGATCAGTTCTTCCAACTTGTTGTGGTTGATCGAGAGCTCATCCTGGTCGAGACTGTCCGGCTGAAGAAGATACCCTTGGATGTCCCATCGACACATAGAAGTTAGCATCGGTTGTCTGGGTAACAACGAGTCCAGGTATTCCTTCTTTTCATCTTGACGACGGTGACCATCGGTCACAGGAGCTGGATTCCCAGGGGCCAGTCTCATCGATTCGAGTCATCTTTTGTCCTTCAGACTGAGTTTATTTTAAAGAAATTTACAAGTAACGATAATCTCACCACGCGAACCATTAACACGAAGTCCCTGTTTCTTGTTTCCGTTTCCTTTGAGAATAGTACAGAAGTTGATCACTTGCTATTATCATTTCTAACTATATCAAGGTACTTATCTAAAGTAAAATTAATTACATTTATATATAATACAAGTATAAGAAGTAAGTTTCAAATAAACTGTAATACAAGGGAAACAATTGTTTAATTTCATCTTAGACTAATTAAGGTTCACAACTACATAAATTTCTGTAAGCCGGCAAACTTAAATATTACATCTAAATCAAAAATACAAACCTTACACTGTATATAATATCATCATAATTAAGTCCTTTCACAGTAGAGCCATGACCAATGATTAGCTCGCCTATTAATATTTCAACCAAATGCGGCGCAAATTTAATTATTCGAATAGTGTATTGCGAATGCTCTTATTATTTACTAACCGTTAGCGAAATAGACATTTTGACAGTTAGTTTAATTAATTAAACATTGAATTGTAAACGTCTAATAAAAATAGAGTATTAGAGATTCATTTCGGATAATTAAAAATAAAAAACGTAAAAACAGGTTCACGACTGTATCCCCAAGGTGCGGTAGACATTCTCTCAGATCTTTTTATGTTACTTATTCCAGAGCCTTTAAACATGTCTAATGGGGGTAGTCAGAGGCATGTCCAAACACATATTTGATACATGCCCACTTCTTGCAGAAGTTAGTAATCCAAACGTGACAGGTTGCAAGCCCATCGCCGCCTATAAGAACACTAACTGGTTTCCTCACGATGTTTTCCTTCACCGTTTAGAGCAAAAAAAAAAAAAAAACCCATTCGGCCAACACGGCTATAAAAAAATTTGAAAATTATCATTTAAAAAAATTAAAATTTTTCAAGGCGGTCACCTATCCCAAAACTGACCGCGCCTAACGTTGCTTGTGCTTAAGATCATCACACTATCTTTAAACCCTTTTTAGGCCACAGGCATGATATTTTTGTGTAAAAAAATTTTGTTAGTAAAAAAATAAGTATCTTTTTACACTCGATCATTTTTTCTTATCAAGGTACTTTGTGATGTCCAAATTCAAACATAGTAGTGCTTGGCACAAAGCTTTTGGCATTTTATACATGACAAGTTGCAAGCCCGTCGTCCTCTTCCCTTTATCTTACAGTGCAATAAAGATGGATGAGTAACAAAGATACCACATGTATTCGTCACACACGTTAGTCTCAAACCGCTTTTAAGAAATTATGAAAACATCATCCGAACCCATCCATCATCTATCTACCATCAGCGACAGCGAAATTGAGCTGATATGTAAAATATTTCGTAAAAATAAGATATCATCATTTTTGAAGAATTTTAAAAAACAGTCGATATAAGCGTGATACGGATTTATAATTTTAGGTTTGAACAAGTGACGTTTCGAAACCTGACTAAACAAAAAAATTTTTTTTTGTTTCAAACTACCCCTTTTTTATTTAGCAAAAAGGAAATAGGTAGGTATAGGTATAATTTATAAAAAAAAATTAAACCTACCTTTAACTTTATTTACAGAAACTAAGATACTACATATTTACATATAAGCTATCTAAGGATCGATTGAAACGATCTATAGATAGCTTAACTGATCCACAGGTCACTGTCAGTCGGAACTTATAATACGAATACTAAGATTATGATTTTAGGTTCAAAAACTTAAAAAATCCACTTAACAACTTTTCCTTGCAAGTAAGTACAATTATCAAGTAAATAAATGTTTTTTTATTGCTTAACTGAATTACATAAAACTTTTAAAAATATCGCAGCAATGCAACCCGCCCGAGTCAGTCGGAATTTATAATACAAAATAGTAAGATTATGATTTTAGGTTCTAAAACTTAAAAAATCCACTTAACAACTTTTCCTTGCAATTATCCAGTAAGTAAATGTTTTTTATTGCTTAACCGAATTCCATAAAACTTTTAAAAATACCGCAGCAATGCAACCCGCCCGAGTAACTCGATACTCGATTTAAATCTCGATTCATTTATCGAATCGCGTATCGATTAACTTTAAAATCGATTTTTGGAAAAATGCAAATCGTTTTTTAGCTTTTGCTACATTTGTAAATGCCAGGAATGTTGTATTAATAAAAAACTTTTATTATAAGGTTTTGACATTTTATTATTATGTACAATTAGTTGTTTTATCGCATGAATGCGGGTTTGTCATAATTGTGTGTGTAGATGCACATGCATGTGGTTTCTGTGTGTGTAAGCTCGGGAACGTTCCATGGACGATTGAGCGCTCAGTATCGCTTACGCACACAAAAACTTTACACGTTCGTGAGAAAAACAACTGTACAACACACAAACTGTGTTAGGAACAGGAGTAGAATCACCTAGTTTCAAGACGTTTCAAAGTGATCTCAGCGGTCCTACATGGTTTTTGACTTTGACTTTGACTGTACCTCGCTATACCGGTGACCGCTTTTCAGAAAAATATCGAAAAAAAAGATTGAATTTGTGAATAAATTTCGAAAAAAATCTGATTGGATCTTCGAAATTAGTCCCGGATGGGTTGGCCCTAATTATAAGGCATCGTTGACTTGTACGTGACTGACATGCATCTAGAAATATCGAAGGTTCCAGAAAGAAATACCATCATCATCATCCTACTAACCCTAAAAAAATCTTAGGCCTTTACATCTATACTCGTATTAGATGATTTATACAGCATCAGGAGGCGTTCCATGCCTACACTTAACGGGACGCTGTAGTGCCTGGGACATTGTTTGAGATGGAATAGGCTTGAACAGCACCTAAACCATTCTCAGCTTAATCCTGGCCCATGATAGTTTGTGAGGATGTTTCTTAATCTTTCACGCAAAAACAGCTAAGTAGATTTTGAAGAAATTAGGCTCAGAGATAGATTATAGACTGGAATTGCAAATAGGCAACTTTTTTGAGATGAAAAGGAGAAAAGCGGTGGTATCACGTGAGCAAAACCGCGATCACGCCACTAGTATTCAGTAAAGTAGTGATTCATAATGTCCAGTATTATATTATTTATTAATTCATTCATTCAACAAAATAGTTCAGAAACAAAAGCTGTGAAGACGATCTCAAACTAAATAAACTTCACACTTAATGAATTTCTATAGATTATTTTCATCAGAATACGAACTGTTCAAAGAATAACTTGGAGCAGCTAAATATCGTGAAACTTTATTATTTCTGTAGCGGAGGACGAAAGTTCCTTTCAGACACTTTATATTGAAAACACACGGTAGAATATTGCGGACGAAAACGCTAACTTTGCTTGTAGCTACGTTATTTTTTTTTACGTTATTAAAACTGTTTAAAAAAGAGAAGACATGTAATGTTAGAAAAAAACCTTAATTACAGTAAGTATAAAATCTATACTATATCTTGACTCGTAACATGTTATGAAACACAACGTGGCGTTTTAGATGACACAAAATACCTGTGTTATAATATGCGTGGGGTAAGTCCAGGCGATGATGAAATGCTTGAAAAATATCGAATAAGGAATCCACGTTTATGGCGTCGATACCAAAGTGATTACTATTATACTACTCGTAGGAACCCAGAAAAAATATCTGACAGACATGCCGTCATGGAGACGTGTTTAAGAAAAACGCACGCTGCGTTTTTCTCCGTGACGATGGTTCAAAGCGAATCATGAATCCGTATGTTTAAAAACAACTTAAGATGGAATACTAATTACGTAAATTCAAAACTACGAGCGGAGTAAATATTCGGCAACTAAATAGCGAGCGATTTGTAAAAGCACTTTTCTTAGCAGTGCCAAGGTTTTACCCGCGTACCTGGTTACCCGGTACGTGATACGCGGTACGCGGTTTTACCCTTACCCTGCGGCGACCTGGACGCGAACTCGAAGCAGCGCGGTGCGGTGTGGAAAAAATAAACAGTGATTTTACGCAGGGTTAGAAAACTTAAGTTGGCAGTTTTTAATAGAGACTGTGAAAATATCCAAGGGTAAAGAGACACGCGGTTTTACACGTTGTTCCTCAGAAATACTTCTTTCTATCGTGATAAATTGACGACCTCTGTAGCGCAGTGGGCGAAGGCCCGCCTGCGACGCAAAAGGTTGCGGGTTCGATCCCCGCGGCAGGACCAATGTTTATATGATCTACAAATATTTGTCTCGGGTCTGGGTGTTTCTATGTATAATATGTATTTACAAACAAGAAGAATAAAGTAGTATATGAGTCATCTAGTACCCATAACACAAGCTCTACTTACTTTGGGGCTAGATGATGCTGTGTGAAAAGTACAGCATTATTTATTTTATTTTTATTTTTATTAATCCAGGGTGAAATAAACAGGATCTCAACTGTACCTATCCCCAAGCCACGGTAGTCAATTTCTCAGATCCATAGTTTATGATTATTTTAAGAAAGGAATACTCGTACAAGAGTAGGTAGAGACAAGGCCACTCAATAAAATCCATACTAATACGAGCTGAAAATTAAAAGATTAGCGAGTATATTATGTTACACAGCCCAAAACGCAACGCTAGCGCGATCTAATTTTTCCTGTGTCGCCATCTATTATGTAGTAAAATGTCTCTGTTTGTTACCTTATCACGCCTAAACCACTGAACAGATAATGCTGAAATATGAAATGGATAAAGATTATGTCCCAGAGACGGACATAGGCTACTTTTTATTCAAAAATAATCATGGAGGGCGTGAAATTAGGGTTGAAAGTTTGTATGGGGAGTTGGAAGTTCCAGTACTAGATGGCGTTGCTAGCCTATGGCCGAGATGGCGCTATTATTGCATTTTTTAAAGTTTCAGAAGATTCAGTTCTATTTAGAGGTTTTCAAGTATGTTATTTTGCTGACGAAGTCGCGGGTACCAGCTAGTGATTCTATATTTTGCTTAATATTGTGATAGGTTGCAATTTCATCCACCAAGACTTTGTTATCTCAGTACTATCATACCTTTTTTTATGAGAACACTAACTGGTTCTAAATTGTCTTATAAATTATCTTCACATGTATGATGCGGTCGGGTAAATCGCAAAGAATAATATCAAAGCGTGTACATTGCGCAGTCCTCTGCCTGAAGCTCGGCTTAGTGGGGTCTCAGAGGCGGGAGTTATGAGACTGTCTGTAGTGAGAGCGATTAGCGATAAACGAGCGATAACGATAAACGAACTCATAAAAATATTACTGTGCTCCATATGACGATACGATTACAATAAAAATTACAGGTACAGTCAGCTTCTAAAGTCAATTAACATCCCCTATATCCCTCTTTAATATAATAAAGCTGAAAGTTTGTGAGTTTGTTTGGATGTTTGTGTTTCAATCACGCCTAAACCAGTGAACCGATTTGGATGAAACTTAGAATAGGCGTAGATAGTGACCTGGAATGGCATATAGGCTATTAAATGTTGGTACCACGCGGGCGAAGCCGCGCGCAGTAGCTAGTATTACATAAATCTGAACATTTCTGAAATCCGTAGCATCCTATCAAAAATTTGAATATCACGTAAAATGCCATGCAAAAAACACCCGTGGGTCTTTTGCGACCAAAAAGCCTCCGAAAATGATAATAAACATGTCTGTGTGTGTGTGTAATATTTTTGTACGTATAAATAGCATGGGTGACCAAGATGTCTGATAGATGGAATAATTAAATTATGTTTGTCAAAGATGAACATCACCGGATTAGGGAGTCCAAGACCTTTGATGGGCATAGATGGGGCCGAAGCTAACATACCTACGCCCTTTTGATTGTTGTTATTAATATTGCATCGAAAAACGGGAAAATCACGGAGAGCTGGAAAAAATAATCTAAATTGCGTCCGCTCCGCTCTCCGCTGGCAGTCCGACCACACCCGCATCATACGCGTCCCGGTCGTATCATCTCGGATTATTGCGCAGATATTCTTGCTAACATTGTTATGTACCTTTTTGTTATCTGCTCAATTTTGTGCCGCCTTTGATTTGTAAGTCTATGGTTCGACTAGTGTTGCCAGTTCTGACGGAAAATGTTTACCATATTTTACAGACTTCAAGTATGTTTTTTTAAGTATTACCGTGGACAGATTTTCAAAATGATTTTTGTTTATAAAGGTATTGATATTTTTTCCCTAAAACTCGAAAACATCGGTTGTAGTTCAAACATTGAAGTTGGATTTCTTTTTAATTGTATGTACAGTCAGCAACGAGAGTCGATTAACATTTGATGTTTAACAAATCAGAATATATCCGAAATCCGTAACATTATGGCCAAAATTTTGATAAATTCTGAAAGTTATGGCTCCAAAAAAAAATCCCATTATTTTTTTCTTAGGAAGCGCAAAGGATTGGCTTTTTATAAAGGCATACTAGTGCCAATTCTACTGTTAACTCACTAAAGCTAGCTAGACTAGCTAAAAATCTTAGCTTAGGTAGAAATACTAAAAAAGCTATTCCGTTATTCACAGTTGATTAAATTTAGAACGCTTTAGTTCATCCTAAACCGCATCTTAAGTTTAATACCCGCTGCTGCCATCTGGTGCTGAGTAGCAGTACAAGAGCAATATCTATGGATTTGTTTGATTGGTAAGGTCTCTTTCACACGAGGATTTTACGAATTATTTGACGTTTTGAAGTTGACTTTTATCTTTATTTGACAGTTTTAAAGTTGATTTGTTGTTATTTGACAGTTCTGAAGTTGACTTTTAATGGTAATTGATTGTTGTTCGACTTCGAAGACGTGTAAAAAGAAGAAGAAGGATGTAAACAAAACAAACACCATCAAAGCTGTTCTGGTTCTCGTTAGAATATAATTTTCTTTGGTTCTGTTCATCTACAAAGAAAAAACCTAAATGTATCAGAGGGCCTAGACAATGTAACAATCGATTAGCGAATCTATATTCGATAAGTTCAAAAATGTAAGTATGGGTTTGAAGAAATGAAAAAAAGGTTACTAAATTTTTGTTTGTTTATAATAACCAACCCTTTGTATACCTACCTACTTCAACCAGTAAACAAACAAAACAAATTAATGACCTTGTTTCTAGAAGCCCTGAAGTGAGTCAACTGTTTTATATGATCAAAGCATCTCTATTAGATGTTGGTGTAGTTCACAGGACAGTCACAATGAATATAAGGATTCTACTTTATCTAGCTGAGTCTAGTGGCAGAAATCTGCGGATAATGATGATAATTCATTAAAATTACAATGTGTAAATATGAAGTTGGAAAACTAGGTGTGCTTTTTTTTCAGAGAATCAAGATAAAGCACAAGTCTTAAAGATGTAATATAAAGCATCCTCAGTGGAAGAGTTTCTATTTGTGTTGGAGCAGGACTGCTCTCAAGATTGTTGGATCTTTATCTGTAGAAGTTTCCAGACATCAAATGAGGTACCTAATTATTACAATTTTATAAATTATTCTATTTGTAAAGTTTAACGGTGTCAACTTGTACTTTAAAAAGCTTGTTTTTACAGGATCTGCCTATGCTACAATATTACCATCTTCAAAACCATATAAACAACCACCACAAGTGCACTAGCCACTAAGTGAGGTAGATGATAAGCAGGCACCGCCCAATTAAGCCGGCTTGGCTTCCGGTCAATTGCAAAGTTTGATAAAAACTAATAATGGATTATAAGTACACCGGTGTTTGGAACCTACCTTGTTTTTAGTTATTTTTTTATTTCATTATTCATTCTACTTATTCATAATGAAATTGATAATTTAATGAAAAATGTATTAGGTATGTATAATAAAACATTAAACATTCTTTTATAACTAGTTTTACTTATTGAAAAATTAAAAGAATCTTATACTAATTATCTGGCAAATAAACCATGCTTCGATTAGAAAATCATAACTTCTGGCCAATATCATCCTCTTCATCCGGTAGAAATTATTGATATCTGGGTCTCCGAAACCTGTAAAAGTAACATTATTCAATATTATCATTAGTTTCATCATTCTTTTGGGTAGGTAGTGATTTTACTCAGATTCTATCTGCTACCATTGATATAAGCACATGCTCAGGGCTGGTTAGCTGAAACCAGCACAGGGGATAGTAGTGGGTGAAACCACGGATTTAAAGAAATGTCTGTGGTGAAAAAAAAAAGATAAAGATTGATGTGAGCAGAGGTAAATCAAAGTTATGATATAGGCAGGTTTTTTACTAGTTCAAGATAACTAAACAAAAGACTAGGTTGTTTGGGTTGTTTGTGGGTTTTCCTTTGTTTAGTGGATGATGTTAGCTGATTTTCTTGAAGTTATAGCAGCTTGATCTTAGAAAAAATACAAACTGATCTTTATAAACACTTTGTTTTCACAGGTTAGGTTTTTATGAGGGTTTTTATAACCAAAATAACACTCAAGAATTTTAAACGTAGGCTCAATCTTACAGCAGAAGCACTGACCACATCAAGATGTATGTAAAAACACAAACCTTTACGAAGAATCCTTCACGACAGCTACCACAAACTTGCATGTTTTCGGTGATGTTTTGAAGCGATTTTCTCACAGAACACTGGCGGAGGATTTTCTTCTGGTAAAACACTCGAAAACATGTATTTGCATCACCTTGTTCATTATTTAATAATTCAACTAGCACAAAAATAATATTTTGTTTGTTTTGAGGTCCTTCAAATCACATTTCACATCACAATCCTACTTGGTATTTTTAGTCAACACCTATTTACATGCTCGCTAAGATTAGGAATTTTACGCGTAAAACTGACTAAAAATGTACACTCAGAATACGGTTTAGGCATTTTTAACTAAGTTGAGTAACTAGCTAAGATTTTAGAGCTATCATCTTAACTTTAGCTTTAGTTTGCTGCGTCGGAATAAGATAAGTGATTAAAGCTAATCTTAGCGATTTTTAGTTAGCTTTAGCTAGTTAAGTGTCTATTGGAATTGAGGCCACTGTTAATCGACTTTCGTTGCTGACTGTACTTACTCGTTTACCTAAAAAAATTTCGACAAAAATTGCAACGAACCTGTGATAAATAAGGTTCGTTGCAATTTTTGTCGAAATTATTTTATTTCCCGCATATATCGAACAATCTCGGTAAATATACAAAATACTAATTGTGTTGTATTAATTAGCAAGCCGGACATGTCAGCTCCTAATGTCAGCATGTCTGCCCGCGGGCTGTGTACGATCACATTTACACAATGATAATTCCAAATACGTTACGAGTATAGGTTTAAAAGTTAAGTAAGTAATTTCATATGAGTCAGAGGCCAACTTTGCTGATGAAGTTTTTAGGCCGCCTTAAGGCCTCCGTCATGGCTTAACTTCATAACCGGGACCGACAATTCAAAGTTTTAAGCTTGACTAATCCTGTTGTATTTTGTATATATATGTAAATATGTAGTGGCTTAGTTTCTGTATCTGAAGGTCGTGGGTTCGAATCCCGGCCGTGCATCAATGGATTTTTCGTTTCGTAAAATTTATATGCGCTATAACACGAGCTCGTAACGGTGAAGGAAAGCATCGTAAGGAAACCCGCAGCTTAGTCAGCTCCACACGTATTGACGTCGTCTTTCCCGTGGGCGGCTGATTAAGCTGAGAGGATGGCTTAGGTGCTGGGCAAACCTATTCCATCTCAAACAACGTCCCAGGCACTACAGCGTCCCGTTAAGTGTAGGCATGGATTGCCTCCTGACGCTGTATAAATCATCTAATAGATGTAAAGGCCTAAGTTTTTTTTAGTTTCTGTAAATAAACAGTATCTATTTAAAGTCAAAAACAGTTAAAATCAAAACATTACAACAATTAAAAGTATTCGAAGCTCTTTTAAAACCGAAATTGCTTGTTCTACCTTATTTAGTTTAATCAAGTGGAAACACGCTCAGTTAAGTCAGGTCTAATAAATTACTTCGATCAGACCTTAAATTCATTAAAAATAAAATAAAAGTATATTTTATTTCGGCTTGTAACTTAACACCGCGAAACAGCGCGTAATAAATTGTATTTTGTATCGGTTGGTTCTCGATGGTTCCGTAGGTTTTAAATTTAGGCTAATTGCTGATACCTGCGACGATGGGCTTGCAACCTGTCACGAATGGAATGCTAACAAAGTCAAGAATCAGTAGGACCGCTGGGATCATTTTGAATAGTCTTAAAACTAGGTGATTCTACTCCTGTTCCTTCGCGACCAATACCGTGAAGAACCAGGGCAACAAACACGGTTTGGGGTCTAGCGCACTTTTAGGTGATCCATCTTAAAACTAAATAGTCAAGCTTCGTTCAGACATTCAGTAACTTTTGCAAAATGTCCCCATCTCCTTATCGTGTCACTAGTTCTTTCGAACCAGTGTGGTGAAAGGATTATTCTCTAAGAGGCTCCTTTCGTGCACTTGACACATGTTTTCGAACTTTTTAAGCTCTAGGACATGCCGGTATCCTCACTTTATGTGCAAATTTGCAAAAATCGGTTAAAAATTCGACCCGTGTGCGAGAACATTCAGGCTGACCGACCGAAACTTCGGTCAAAGGGTTGTGGGTGGTAAAGAAACGCTCCATGGACGAATGAGTGCTCAGTATCGCTTACCCTCCCCGTCTTACGTGGGCGGTGTGACGCGAACGCGTTTGCGAAGCGAAGCGATGCGATTCGATGCGGCTCGGCAGGTCTGTCCTACGTGCGCGCGAATCGTCCTACAGATTTCAGATTGAGTATACCAGTTCGCGCGTAAAAGTCAAACAAACTGATCGCGTTCGCTTCGCTTCGCACCGCGCCGCTGCGCACCGGTGACGTAGGACACTTTAATAAATGGACTGTTTATTTGTTTCCGCGCCGCATCGCGCCGCTTCGCGTTCGCGTCAAACCGCCCACGTAAGACGAGCCGTTACGCACACAAACAAATCTACACACAATTAAGACCAACTCTTTGTAAGATGGAACATCTTGCACGACATTATGCACTTCAGTACTAACTGTGGATTAAACTGCGGTTTTCTGGTAATAATTCATTCTGGTTTTAATCATGGCCCATTGGTTCGTGTTGCTTGGAACATTGATGTTTTATTGGCAGCCATTAAGGAAATTATATTTTTAATGTATCGTACAAATAGCACCCAGACAGATAAATAAATAAAAAATAAAAAATAATAATAATACTGGACTTTTCACACAGCATCATCTAGCCCCAAAGTAAGCTTGAGCTTGTGGTATGGGTACTAGATGACTGATAAACTACTTATATACTTTTTGTTTGTAAATACATACATATTATACATAGAAACACCCAACCCGAGACAAATATCTGTAGGTCATACAAACATTTGTCCCGCGGCGGGGATCGAACCCGCAACCTTCTGCATCGCAGAAACTAAACAAATATAACTGATATTTTAATAACTTGAGAGTTACTAAACTCGCCAACTCTAGTGGTAGAGTTTTCAGGGCGTCTTAGGTTTGACCATTTAATGTGTGCTCCGAAGCACGGAAGCGATAATGCCACTAGCGGTCATCCATCCACTTACTGACAATAAACGTGTCCTCCGAAGCACGGAAGCGTTCTGTTGATAATGCCACTAGCTAGTTACCTTCGACGACCTATCAAGAACGACTAAGCTACGTCACGAGCGCTTCAATATTTCTTTATTTATTTATTTGGCACACAAAACACATTACAACACAAATAAAATAACAATTACAAATATGAGGATTTTAACACTATGTTGCAACATAAACATATGTGCGCACAGCTATATATACAAATAATGAGCTGAGCAATATAAATTAACCCATGAAAAGTCTAAAACATGTAGAATACATGTCTAGCTTGGTGTGAAAATGACTTATAAAATGTAGAACCACAATGTTTCCAACCTGTAAGACCAGGGTTGCCACACTCCACTTGCAAATCGCAAGTAATACTACCCAGGGCGTGCTCAGCTTAGGAATGCGCATTGCCTACTGAGAGGGTTAGGCTGGGGTTACGAGCGGAGCGATAAGCGTATGTGATCCAAGAATTTATTACAGAAAAACTAGGTCCCGAAGGCGTCGTGTTTGTTGCCCTGCTTCTTCACAGTATTGGTCGCGAAAGAACATCCCACTAATATAATAAAGCTGAAAATTTGTGAGTTTGTTTAGATGTTTGTATGTTTGTGTTTCAATCACGCCTAAACTAGTGAACCGATTCTGATGAAACTTGGAATAGGCGTAGATAGTGACCTGGAATAGCATATAGGCTATTCAAAATGTTGGTACCACGCGGGCGAAGCCGCACGCTAGCAATAAATAGAATCACCTATAGCTTTTATTCACCCACGCTGAATTTGAAACCCCTTTCGCCACGCATCGGCGATGATGGGTTCAAACCGTATCGGTGAAATTGTTGGATGCATTTTAAATATTTTTATCGTGTGATTTTAATTTTTTTTATAAGTTGGTAGTTAGTTTTGGGTAGTGTAGAATTTCACAATACAGGAATATTGTGAAATTCTTTGAAATCTAAAATATGACACTATGGTCATGTCTAAATCTAAATTTTAAAATTTCCAACCCCATGTGATGGTCTGTTGATCCGCTATCTGCTACAGCTTACCCGCTGATCTTAAGCCACCATAGCCATAATCTGTTCATATCGCACGCCTTGGGCATATGTCATCATTCAGAAGCTGAAGTCTGGCTTACTGGATCTCTTTGAGTAACTAGTTTAAGAAACCTCTACTATATCAGGATATGTAAGAAGAAACTTTAGGATGATTAAAGCAATTTATTATTTCTGAATCTTATTTCAGTTCAATTCAATGTTACTTGGTCGGCTCTCACAGATAGAATGCCTTCCCTCCATCATAATTCGTTACAGGTTTTTTCCATGGAATAGCCATCCGTTTGGCTGCCAAGCGCTTATCCAATCACAGGCTCAGATGCTCTGTGATTGGCCAGCGTCATCGCGCTACAAAATTTTCGACCAATCGTGGGGCTTGACAAAGTACTTATTATTTAAAAATATGTTAAAATAAATCAATTTTATATAAACAGACTTATCAAAATTCAAAATATTAATTATTACGATTAAAATAACATAATTATACAATTTAAAACAACTTTATACTTGTATTGCACAAGTTCACCGGAAGAGAAACCTTAAAAAGACAATCATAGACTACAAAATATTCTTTCTTTTTACAAAATTATTGTGAAATAAATTAAATTTCTTTATATATTTTAGAAACCCTTACAATCGTCCATCCTGATAACGTGTGCGTCCCCGCATACGGACCCAGGTGGAACCCTTACAATCGGATTATTAAATAAACAGAGTCATCTAGCCCCAAACTAAGCAAAGCTTGTACTATGGGAACCAGATAACTGATATACTACTTATACTTGTACTTATGCTTGTACTTATACTTATACTTTTTGTTTGTAAATACATACATATTATACATAGATGTACCAGTATCCATTATATAATCGCAAGTTATGAACAGACTGATCGATTCAGTTTCATATCCTATGCAAAAACTGAAAGATAACTGATATACTACTTATACTTGTACTTGTACTTATACTTGTTCTTATACTTATACTTTTTGTTTGTAAATACATACATATTATACATAGATGTAACAGTATCCATTATACAATCGCAAGTTATGAACAGACTGATCGATTCAGTTTCATATCCTATGCAAAAGCTGAAAGATAACTGATATACTACTTATACTTGTACTTATACTTGTACTTATACTTGTACTTATACTTGTACTTGTACTTATACTTTTTTGTTTGTAAATACATACATATTATACATAGATGTAACAGTATCCATTATACAATCGCAAGTTATGAACAGACTGATCGATTCAGTTTCATATCCTATGCAAAAGCTGAATTGAAAAGACGATCGATACGTCAAATCAGCGCTCACAGGACGATCGATTACCTGTGATTGCGCCTCATAGTCATAGAATTTTAGACACAGAACCGATCGATTCGGTTCAGTGTGAAATCATCGATACCGAGCAATAAATGAACACCAGGATACGCTTACAAGACGATCGATTACTTGATCACGCTCCCGGTGAACTTTCAGCAATGTCAGTCAAAACACGACCGATCGATCCTCGTGTTTTGATCTGAAACAATAAATAAAAACAAATCTGTAGTTAAGGTCGATTCCGACGTATACCTAGAATGTTACTCTAATCACTATCACTTTTAGAGTTCGGATCAGAATCATTCTCATTCAGGTGGCAAGGCAGCGATGTGGATCCATGGCTTCATGCGATCAGCAGCAACGAAAGTTTTCCGTTTATTTTGTGAACAATCTAAGCCCGGAACGGGAGATAATTTATAGCGATCCCTACCTAAAACCTCATCGACACGGTAGGGCCCTACATAATAAGGCATCAGTTTTTTTTTTTTTTTGCTCTGCCCATCATTCTTGAAACAAGTTTTTGTTAATTTAACTAGTGTGCCTTTCTCATACTTACGCGCCGGTTTCCTATTTTTATCGCATCGCTCTTTCTGTTTGGCCTGTTCCTTATCTATTCTATCCTTAACCTCGTCGCGTGACGGACCGATCGCTGGAGTCACGCGTTTCAGCAGCAATTTCGTTTAAAATGGGGCTTATCTCTACATTAGTAACGGAACAAAACAACACTTCCGCGGAAGTTCTTCCAGTAGTTTTCTGAATAGTGTTATTTAATCCCCACTGAAATATTCCCAAATGATGATCCCAGTCCTTTTCAACATGCTTAACATTTAAAGCTTCCAGAGAGTCTAAAATGGTACGGTTGTACCGTTCCGCTTGACCATTTGATTGGGGCCTGGCCATTCAATATTATGCTTGAAACTCTTATCAAGAGCAAACTTTTTAAATACATGAGACGTAAAACAACTACCACGATCACTAATTAAACAATCAGGCGTTCTAAATGTATAAAATATATCTTCTAGAACTTTGACAACATTCTGAATGTTTGTGTTTCTAACAGATTTCACAAAACAAAATTTTGTGAAACCGTCCACTATCACAAGCAGATGAGTATGACCCCTATTAGATTTAACGAAAGGCCCAAGGTGGTCAACGTGCAGAGTATGAAACGGTACATCCACCTTGGCTATGGAATGGAGAAAACCTTCATGATCATTTAAGGTTTTCTTGGCAAAAGCACATTCTATGCAAGCGCTTACATACTTATTAACAAATTTCGTCATTTTGGCGAAGTCTCTCCAAAGTTTTCTCATAGCCAAAGTGTCCGAAGTCATCGTGGTTCATACGACACAATTGCCACCTTGCTTCTTTCAGTACTACCCACCGAATATTGTTTTTATCGTCGCCTACATTACGAAACAGCTTCTTATCCTTAATGACGTAATCGTCATTTATCTACCTTTCTCATCAAGACTATAATATAAAATGTTTCTGGTCCTACATAGCTCAGAGTCTCAGAGTTGAAGAGTGTGCAGCCAGTCATCGTCAGTAATAGACATTATAGTCGACAACTGCTCCTCGCAAGTATCTCCACTGGATTTCTAGACAATGCATCGACGTGGCTTATTTTTGAACCGGCTCGGTATTAAATAGTACAGTCAAACTCCTGCAAGGTCAACCACCAACGAGCGATCCTCGGAATAAGGTCTCTTTAAAAATGTTGAGCGCAATGTGCTACAATCAGTGACTATCTTAAATTCCTTTCCTAGCAGACCCTAAACTTTCGCAGAGAAAAAGACTACAGCTAGAGTTTATAGTTCATAAGAATGGAAATTCTTTTCTTCTGGCGAAGTTTGTCTGCTATAATAAGCTATTGGGTGAAAGGGTCATTTCTGATGTACGTTGTAGTAGTATACCACCAATTCCTAACATACTCGCATCGGTATGCAACTCTGTCTCTGCTCTGAAATTGGCACCTGATAGTAGCCAGAGGCGAGATAGAGTGTAATAAAACTAGCCTGTCCTGAAAGACGTGCTATTTCGTCTTCGGTAATGGGCATAGGATACCTTTCCTTGACAATCGCTGCATTGAGCATACGATAATACACACACATGCGCATAGATCCATCTTTCTTTCGAACAAGTATAATTGGGCTAGCGTACTCTGATACAGACTCTTTCACTATTCTGGCATCTAACATCTCTCCTATCATGCCACGCACCTTTTTTGTTCGTGGTGAGACAACCTGTTCGGTCGATACACGATAGGGTGATTATTGTTCAACTATGTGCATTTCGGTTTTGTTAGTGCAACCCAAATCTTTGAGACAAGAAACGAAACAATGCTTGTACCTTTAAAGCAGCTCTATGAGACGATGTTTATGTTGGTCCGACACTCCAACACCTTCACTAACCTGACTTTCATACAAATCACGCGCTGCAATATAGTCTAACTGTAGCTCCACAATCACCCTATTGATAAAGTCTACCTTACCTGTTCTACAAAACACGGTACTCTTTGGAATCCGACAGGATTTTGATAAAGGTGTTACTTGTACATTGATTCGGTAAAGACCACCAATTAAAATGTATTGATTGTTCGGTTCTCCTGCGAAACTATTCTTTAGATACACACTGCCACATACGAATCTCCGATTTGGGCCTTTACCGTAGATGCGCCATAGAGCTGAACGACATCGTCCGACTGAACCTTAAGAGAGTTTACGCAACCAGTATTTTCTAAATCAGGTGAAGGCAATTCATTTCCTATACGAGTATCACGGAACTCTAGCTTGGTTGAATCTTTAAAGACAATTATATGAGGTTGCTTGGTAAAAGATTGCCCTAACAACATAGGTTTGTCTAACAAACAGTCATTCACGACCCTACATGAAACAGTAGCCGTCATTGACATCTATAACGAGCGACAGCTCTCCTAAAGAATGCACTATTCCATTTCCAAACCTTTCATAACCGACGAAGCTTTGTTGTGAGCCAAGCCTAGGTTACCAGCAACGGATTCTTTGATTAATGTAACGTAACTTCCAAAATCGACAAAAGCTTTGAATTCAATCCTGTTCACTTTAATATCCTTAATGAATTTTGAACTTGTCCTTAAACTATTTTGTTCCGTACTAGAATCGATGCGCATTGTCTTAGGGACAGTGGTATTTTTATAGTGTTTAGTCGTATTTACAAAGCAGCTTTCGGACGTATGCCCAACTTTGTTACATTTAGAGTACTTTATCAAAGGTTTTGAGCAATATAAGAATCTATGTCCTAGCTCCTTGCAGCTAAAACACCCAGTAAAAGGCTGTCTGAATCCAGTTTTTATTTTCGAGCTATGGTTTGTATTAGCCACGTTACTGTCAGCGTTTTTAGTTTTACAAGATGTACGATCAATCATAGAATGACTCGTATCTATATTACTGACTAAGTACTGCAACAGCAAGTCTGGGTTTGAGCAACGCAACGCTAAAACTCCAGATCTTCAAGTTCGATCACTAAGACCATGGATAATACAATCCACCGCTCGTTTTCCTTCAATATCACATCGATTGAGAAGTGTCAATTTCTCATAGTAAACCTCTATTGGTTCCTGAAATCTACTCCTAAGAATTTCTTCCAAAGCCTAGCCATAGTTCTGTTCAAAAGGAAATGCGCTCAATAATTTTTCTTCCCAATCTTTCCATGAGACAAGAATAGAATTTAAGCCCTCATACCAGGTTTTAGCGAGGCCTTGAAGTTTTTGCATAGCGCAATGAGTGGTGGTCTTATCATCCCATCCATACACAGAAGCGCACTCGTTAACTTTCTTTATCCACACGTCAATGCGTTGAGCCTTAGATGAAGGGTCAAAATTTGGAAGAATATTATTAAAATCGTATCTTTTGTGAATGTGCTCTGGACGGACTGTGACGTAAGACCACCTTTCAAACATTTGATAAATTCTACAAAATCATTCCTGGTTATAGAAGGACTACGTGACCTTGTATCTTCATCGGCGACACGCGGTTCCGGGTCTCAATGCCGCAGGTTACTGCGGCTGCGGCTCCTATCGCGAAGCACGCTGGTCTCCCTTGGTATATGGTGATGCTGCTCTGGCACGTGGAGTAGCTCGCGCGCTCGTTGCAGCTCCTTTTCTAGTAATTCAACTCGTTCGCGGCCACGTTCTCGGTTATGGTCTCGCTCAACGTGGCTAGGGCTGCGAGATCGAACAAGACTTTCGACTGCGAGACGTATTATGGCGATCCCGGTGACCAGGAGTCTCTCGCCTTCGACTGTCCCGATCGGAATCCCGACGTCGCGGGTGATCCTGTTCGTTCATCGTCTGAAAGGATTGCGTGGTATGCAATCGCAGAAAAATAAAAACAATTAAAAAAAAAAAAAATTTTAACAAAAATAAAAATTTCAAAAAAAATAAAATTTCAAAAAAATAAAAATTTCAAAAAAATAAAAATTTCAAAAAAATCAAATAACGGAAATTTCAAAAATTAAAATTTCAAAAAAAAATAAAATTTCAAAAAATAAAATAATTAACAAAAATTAAAAAACATAAAACTTTGATAAAATAACATATTAAAACAATTATACAAAATAAAATATTGTAAGTAGTTGTTAAAAAAAAGATTGGTTAAGCTCCATTTATGAAATATTAGCCATTTATTGTACCTATAATTTTTATCTACTTTATCACCTATAGTCTGTTAACGCTACTCAAATAAAGTAAAATATAACATCATTATAAATCCTATCAGCATACTGGATCTAAGACAACCCAGTGAAAGGATAAGAAGAAAAAGATGTATCGATGATGTACCCTCGTATCAAACAATGAAGCTAGACTTTGTTTCGAAAATAATATAAGCATAAAGCATCTCCAATCTTCGTAGGTAATTAAATAACTACGCAGAGCAAACTTTACAATAATTGTCTGCGACCACGCCTATTTAATAATGCAAATCGTCGGGAATAAAATAAGATAATTTTAATGCGATGGGTTCCCATATAATTCATAAGAAATAGTATTCATTTGCTACAGGATAAGTGCAATCATAATAACATTAATAACCCAGTATAAATTAACATTACACAGCGGAGCTTAGCTTTCAAGTTACCCTTTTTTTTCAAGAAAAGAAAAAATAATTAGAGAAATAACGATATCTTTACACTGCATAGCACAAAAGTAGCACTATTCAAGAGAACAAAATATAAAGTACTTAGTTACCACAAGAAGCGACTAAAAGAACATTAACTGTTATTATATTACAAACAACTTGGGCGTGTACTTACTGTTAAGTTGATCTCGATCAGCACTTCTGAGATTTAAGAAACCTCTACTATATCAGGATATGTAAGAAGAAACTTTAGGATGATTAAAGCAATTTATTATTTCTGAATCTTATTTCAGTTCAATTCAATGTTACTTGGTCGGCTCTCACAGATAGAATGCCTTCCCTCCATCATAATTCGTTACAGGTTTTTTCCATGGAATAGCCATCCGTTTGGCTGCCAAGCGCTTATCCAATCACAGGCTCAGATGCTCTGTGATTGGCCAGCGTCATCGCGCTACAAAATTTTCGACCAATCGTGGGGCTTGACAAAGTACTTATTATTTAAAAATATGTTAAAATAAATCAATTTTATATAAACAGACTTATCAAAATTCAAAATATTAATTATTACGATTAAAATAACATAATTATACAATTTAAAACAACTTTATACTTGTATTGCACAAGTTCACCGGAAGAGAAACCTTAAAAAGACAATCATAGACTACAAAATATTCTTTCTTTTTACAAAATTATTGTGAAATAAATTAAATTTCTTTATATATTTTAGAAACCCTTACACTAGATAGCGACGGAGGATGGTACCTAGTTCGATTCCCAACGCGGTTCAAATGATCATGATCTGCAAATATTCCTAGGGGTGGGACTTTTCTGTAATAATTGTATATTTACAATTTTTTAAGGCGAGAGAGGTGTTTCAAAAAATCAGGGATTATTTTTCGTTGCAACCTTATTTCTCCTAAAATGAGATTTACTTTTTGGGAGCGATCCTTAATTAAATTAAATTGAGTAAAAGAGATACCCGCATCTAATCAGGGTATTTTTGTGTTTAGGATTTAAAAAAGTCATCAATAATTCAGACTCACAGCTTTTTATATTTTCCCTAAATGTACCTATGTATATCTAAGGTTTCCTGGCAGAGATATCTTATAGCAATAATGAGTTCTACAGCAAAACTTTAGACGGAGTTGAGCAATCTATCGTTGAAAACGATTAGATACCAAAACACAGGCGACAATACCATATGGAACGGCAATGCTAATACGAGTACGTTCGGAAAAATCTACAACTCTATATTTCTAAATTCTATTCTACATGACCCTTACTAATAAACTTGACATAAAGTCATGCATAACCTATGAATAACCATACAAATTTTTAGTTTATTCATGACATAACTATATGTCAAGTCAGTAAGTATTAGCCTTTATCTATAATTTATACTCGAGTATCCAAGATTAAAATTCTTCTTCTTAGTCGTTATCTTCATTGCTGAAGGTCGTGTCTAGTCTGGACTGGTTGATTACTCGATGCATCATGCTTTTCCATTTCTCCCTGTCTTCGACAGCCTTTAGAGCTTTAGGTATTGGTAGGCCGGTGAGTTTCTTGACTGTGTCTGTCCAACGGGTAGGTGAGCGACCGCGGGGTCAAAGATTAAAATTAGGAACCTATTTATTCTATATTCTATATCTAGCAAACGAGCAAGTGGCACACCTGATGGTTAGTGATTACCACCGCCCACAGACAACTGCAGCATCAAGAAGCACTGCAGATGCGTTGCCGGTCTTTAAGGTAGGAATAGGCTCTTTTCTCGCTTAAGTAGCAGCAGTCTGGAAATACCGCTGGCGACAGCTGATTCCATAATTCTGTTGCGCGAGGCAGGAAATGACGTGACTGCCAACCGTGTTGTGGACTGCCAACCATGTATATATTCATAGCTTTTATCATTAATCGACCACATGCAATGAATTCTATTCTCCTGTCAATCATACAAGACAAACATATTCGGAAACCACATCTACCAAAATTATAAAATAATATAAAATACTAATAGAGGAAATATTAGACGAATATCCCAAATAAAAACCATTTCGTTCATTGGAAAATTTGTCTAAGCTAGTGAGACATAGAGTATAAATTTGCAACGCATAAAATTTACAAAATTTGTTACATGTTACAGCAAATTTGAACTGTATCTTATTGTAATAAGGATGAAACTTGCGTGGTGGATGTCTGGTTCATAGCCCCGAAAGTAAACAATGATTAATCAGCCCTTAGTAAGGGGGTTGTCATAAAAATATGATATTGAATAGGGGATGTTTAGTTTGGGTTGAAATGTGAATTTTGGGCTATTGTTGTTCATCAATGAGCCCTTTTTGGGGTTCAGAAGGCAAATATCAAAACCCCTAAGCTACTTGTCAGTCTGTCCGTGTTATGTATAAAAATCGTGGTGTAGCTTACTTCTGCACACTACATTTCACAGAGATCAAACTAACTAAATACTGAATACGATTAAAATCGAAAGTCAACATGATATACTACCAACATCTTAGTCACGCTGCCGCCTGACTGACCTACCCAAATGCGTTGATATTTTCTAAAAAATAGAGTTCTTGATAGATCGTCGAATGGTCGAAGTTAGGCAAGTTCTCTGCGGTCATAGATAGCCATCTATCACTAGCTATCTATCTAGCACTAGCGATCACCCAGCCGGGTGATCGCTAGTGCCATTTTCAACTAAGCTAGTTCAAGTTATGTCTTAAACTACTTCCTAGCATTTGAAGGAAGCCAAACACTCCGTCACCAGAGTTGGCCACTATCTCATACGAACTATGTTTGTCCGTACGTTATAATCAAATAAATTCAATAAATAGAACCATTGTAGTGAAATAAATTTAACTGTGCCTCAAAGAGACTCTTTTAGTGCACCTGACACCATATTTTCATACTTTTACAACCATAAATAAATAAATAAATAATGCTGGACTTTTCACACAGCATCATCTAGCCCCAAAGTAAGCAGAGCTTGTGTTATGGGCACTAGATGACTGATATACTACTTACATACTTTTTGTTTCTAAATACATACATATTACGAGTATACATAAAAACACCCAGACTCGAGACAAAAATTTTTGTAGATCATATAAACATTGGTCCCGCCGCGGGGATCGAACCCACAAACTTTTGCGTCGCAGGCAGGCCTTCGCCCACTGCGCTACAGAGGTCGTCAACCATAGTCAAAAAGCCTAATTTCCCAGGCCATCACGTAGGTAGTCTAGTATTTTCAGCTTTCTGCGCCACCCAGGGAACTTACCTACAGCGTGTCCCGTTTGTAGGATAAGCTTAGTACATGAATATTAAAGTGAAACGTTATTGTGGACGAATTTACACCGGCTTACACAGGCTCACGATTGTATACTTATGACGTACCTCATAGCCATGCTTCAAGAAATGAAATGAAATTTATTTGCACGAACACATGTGATACAATAAGATCTTAAAATTATATTTGTCCATTCTGTGTCCTACCAAAATATTAGGCATGCTTTTAAATGTCAAGATAAATGATAATAAGTAAAAAAATTATAATTAATGTCCCTGACTATTTGAGTATTCATTTACGGAGTAAAAACATTTGTCGATAAGCCATTTTTTTTTATTTATTACTGAACAAATGGCCATTTAATTCTTAAAGATACTGATCAGCTACCTACTGAGGTAGCTTATTATAAACCATAATGCACATGTAATAGGCTTGACGTTGTGTTAGAAGAGAGAATTTACGGGTTCGATTCCCGTCAGGGGAGAAATGTTTGTATTTAATAAAATAGTATAAAAGTCATTGTTCATTTTGGGACCAGATGATGACGTATGAAATGTGTTTGATTTATCAAAATCCGTTAAAAAATAAATTTAGCTTACTACTTAGCCTGGAGTATCACTGGGTGACGCCGTAGGGCACAACTAGTCTTAAAAAACTCTAAGTATAAGTGAACCTATTTCCTACAAGATAGATCTTCAAAGGCAACATGAAGCCTTTGAACAGAGCAGCGGGCTACGATGTCTATTATCTACGTTAATTAGACAAGATAACAATATTATTAGAAAATCCATACTAATATTATAAATGTGAAAGTAACTCTGTCTGTCTATATGTCTGTCTGTTTGTTACGCTTTCACGCCCAAACCGCTGAACAGATTAAGCTGAAATTTGGCATAGTTTAAGGTTGTATCTCAGAAAAGGACATAGCTACCTCTTATCCCGAAAAAAATAAAAAATCCCGAGGGACCGCGGGTCACACCGCGGGAGCGCAGCTAGTAATATTATAATTATCAAATAAATAGAAAATAATTTCCCTTACAACATTCTAGAACACTCACCTCGTTATTTCAGTTGAATTTATTTTCTTATTAAAATGTAAACAGAATTATGACGACACGAATGTATCGAATAAGGTAGAAGAGTTTTTTTTAATTTAAGATGGGTCTAAAGGGTACACTGAAAAAAAAATTACTCGTCTAAGTTGCTAAATCCCTTTGTCGTCAATTTTTTGTGCTCACGACGTAGTTTTTTAACTTGGCGTCTTGGTAAAATAATACTGTGCAACAGAGGTTTTTTTGTGGATAGCTTTTTTGTCGGTCCGACAAAGCTTCTTTAGACGTCGCGTCACATTAAATTTTGCTTATGTCACTACGGCAAAGCAAGTTGTCTATACGTCAATGCAAGTTGTCGCTACTACAAATCCGGCTGAAGAATCCGTTAATGGCAAAAATAAACTGTAACGTGTAACTTTAACGTAATGACAAAACGTTTTTTTACAGTTTACTATGACATAAGACTTTTGTCTCTACGACATAAGAGGCACAGAATCCGCTGAAGTGAAAAGGTATGCTTTATTACGCAGACGCATAAACAAAATTAACTCAGCGACTATGTCTTAGGAGGTTGTCACTACAACATAATGAGCTTTATGCTCTGGCTTTATGAAAATGTATTGTGTACTTTAACGCCAGTGCAGAAGTTTTAACGAAGTACGTACGTACCTACCTGCCTACCTACCTAGAGGTAGGTAGGCAGGTAATAAGAGAATTCTCGAACAAAAACTTTTTTTACATGTCAAAATATAAACTCATAAACTACACGTACGTCACGTAAAGTTTTTAAGTAATCTTTAACGGGCGTCACACACGTTAGCTCTAATGTACCTACTTACCTACATAACATTCCTTTCTTTCCCATGCATGTCAAAATAAACATTAGCTGCCACAATAGAAAAGATCCTACTTAAATACAATAGCGGTGCGTCGCAGATGTTTGCTATTCCATTTTACGTAGGCGTTACAAGTAGGTAGGTAGGTAGGTATCAAAGGTTTATTTTGCGTTCACATTAAGTCATTATTTAATTGTTTTGATAATAATCATTATTTTAATGGTCATTATCAAAAGATCAATTTTTAATCTGTAAATGTAAAATGTCTATAATAATATCTTATTTGTGATAGTAAGTATACCTACATATCACCCATCACCGTACCGCCTACGCCTTATCGCTGCTACTGCTCAGTGCTAGTCTTCTATAATATGGATGTACCTACTACAAACAACAAGTAGGTAGGTACCTACCTATTTATTTATTATAGTAAGTATATCAGAGTCATCTAGTACCCATAACACAAGCTCTGCTAACTTTGGGGCTAGATGATGCTGTCTGAAAAGTCCAGCATTAAGTACCTACTTATATTTATTTATTACTATACTAGTGCGGAGCTCATTGTGCGCAGACAATATTGTACACGTCGCGGGCCGGCAATGGATCAGATTAGCGCAGGATCGTGGTGGATATACCCAGCAGTAGGTGAAGTCAGGCTGTGGGTGGGTGATGATGAGCGCGGAGCTCACACCTGCTACACAGCGTCGCCGCCCATGATGCCGGGCAAGAGAAGCGAAGGCGGCGATATTGCGTACCACGCACTCTACAGTACGAATCATGGAGGTAACACCGCCTTCCACCACTTCGGTGTTCTGCCGCCTACGAGTCTTGGTACCAGCTTGCTCTAGCTTCATCCACTGCGCCCTCTGCGAGTCAGAGGGACGCGCGGAGAAGACCATTAGTTATCCGACAATGACTTCGTTGTCCGGTCATTGTCGGACTTAGCAGGGTACACCGGTTCTCTACTGCCGATTCCCCCGGTTCCTCCCCGGGACAAGCAGCTTTGAGTGCACGAGAAGGTTGTCGGGTCGCATTTTTCAACCGATTTTGAACTCGGTACCTACTATTAATTACCTACTTAATGCGAAAGTAAGTTTGTATATAACTAGTAGGTAGGTAGGAGGTACCTACAACAAAGTAGGTAGCGTTCAACCTTAAATTAATATACTCTTCGAAAATTGCCCTTGTGTGTGCTGCATAAGATCTATTTTTAATTGAAATATTGCATAGGAAATAAACTCCGGAATACACTCCGGTGAATAGGTAATGCGAGTCACATCCATACTAATATTATAAATCTGAAAGTAACTCTGTCTGTCTGTCTGTCTGTTTGTTACGCTTTCACGCCCAAACCGCTGAACAGATTAAGCTGAAATTTGGCATGGATAAAGATTATACCCCAGGGACGGACATAGGCTACTTTTTTCTTTAAATATTTAAATATGTAATAAGGGCGTGAAAATAAGGGTTGCAAGTTTGTATGGGGAAAAAAGTTGAGCGACGCTGGGCGAGGTCATAAAGATGATGGGTGACCGCCACTTTTTGCTCTGTTTTTGCATTGCAGATTTTTTTATTTTTTTTTCTCATTTTGCATGATAAATGATTTTTAAATTAATTAAAAACATTTAACATGTATATTTCCACTCATCAATACATACGAAATTAAGATTTTTTTGATATATTAAAATACTTTTTCTTAGGCTTTGGTTAGATCTATATCACGGAGGTCAAAACTGCTTTTTACTTTTTTCTCCTAGGTGGCGTTTCTACTATAGCGGAGGTCGAGATACGATCATTTTGAGTTTTGAAAGCTATTGGAGATTTTTGCTTAGACTTTTCGATAATTTTTATAGGTTTTCAACTTATGTTATTTTACTGACGAAATCGCGGATACATACCAGCTAGAAAATAAAATATTTTTCCTTGGCGTTGATTAGCAACGCAAGCAACGCCATCTATATTTTTCATTTTCACAACTAGGTAGCGTTGCGAGATCAAGAATACAGATCATTTAGCGTTTTGGAAATAAAAATAGGCAGTTTCATAGACGTAAGATTCGAAAAGAAATTTTGTGTTAGTGAATGTTTGTTTTGTTGCCACGTATCTCCGTGACGACTTAACCGATTGTAATGAAATTTGGAACGTAGATGCTTTAGCTTTTTTACTTGAATATAGGCTTATCTAATTTAAAAAAATCAACCCATATAGATGTTTTACAGGGTGTTAAAGTTAGTATGGAAAATTTGATTCCTTAGTCTGATTCACTTCAAACACAGTGTAAATAAACTTTAGGTAACACTCCTGCACTTGAATCCTAATGATGCGCAGACGAAGTTGCGCGGGTCAGCTAGTTCATCATAATTTGATATTGCTCTCAGTTAGGGCTGCCATCCGGGTTTCCCCGGATTTGTCCTAGTTTAGAGGGCGTCCGGGGAGCGTCCGGGCGGGGTTTCATTTTAAGTCCGGGTTAAAAAATTTGAAGTGATTGGCTAAAGACGTAGGTATCGTGCTACTATCGGCAACCTAATACTATCGGCAAGAAAAAGACGTAGGTATCGTGACGATTTATTCTAAAAAAATTTGGCTCGCTCCGCTCGCCAGTGCGGACAAAAAACAAAAAGTACAATCACTTGCAAGATCTGTGTTTGCCTTTTCTGTTTTCTTAATAAGTAGTAGAAGAACTTAGAAGTAGTAATTCTTATTGAAAACAGAAGGTAGGTACCTAATACGTGCTAATTCTATAGTCAAGAACGAGATGAATCGTGTTGATTTTTTCTGAAAAAAAAGGCTCGCTAGGGGGCGCCGCGCCGGCCGTATCTCACACAGGGCGCTGGTAGTGCAAGCTTTTTTTTGCCAATCTAGAAACGGAGACGCTTCGCTCGCTCAGTGAATAATGATAAAATACCTACATAAACCTACTTATGTAAAAATTTTAGTCTGAAAATAAAATAAAACACAAGACATTTTCAGCTGTTTTAGACTAAAATACTGACTATGTTTAAAAAAACCTCATGTCCGGGTTTTGGGCTCTAAAATCCGGGGTATTCACGTGTCTTGTCCTGGTTGCCAAATTTAGAGATGGCAGCCCTAGATTCAACTAGAATAAAGTTTACCTACTATTATCACAAATCACAAAGGCCTCTGTTTATTTGACTGAGGTTTGTTGAGCAAGTTGAGCTAGAGACAAAGGCCTTTGTCATTTTAAAACTGTCTGTTACACACAGTGTTGCCACAGTGGTCAACTCTAGATCTAACGGAGCAAAATTATAGATACCACAGAATTTACTACACATGATATGATGATAATAATTATTTATTATTATTATTAGGAGCCTGTAGCGTCCCACTGCAGGGCAAAGGCCTCCCTTCCCTCTCTTCATTCGTCTCTATTTTGGGCCACCGTGGACCAATCCTTTAAGTGTATGATGAATGATAATAATAATAAATAATGCTGGACATTACACACCACATCATCTAGCCCCAAACTAAGCAAAGCTTGTACAATGGGAACCAGATAACTGATATACCTACTACTTATAGTTTTTTTTTTTGTAAATAATATATCTATACTAATATTATAAAGAGGAACGGTTTGTTTGTTTGTTTGAATTGAATAGGCTCTGAAACTACGGGACCGATTTGAAAAATTAATCCTATGTAAGTAAAAAAAGATTTTAAAATGCATCCCAAAAATTTGCACACTGATGGCAACCCTGGTCGCCGGTCAGCCATCATGCCTCCATTTCATTTCTGTCTGTGGGCCATATCATATCGTTCGAGTTGTGCTTGTGCGTTCCGTCTAGGTAGGTAGGTAAATAATTGTAAGACCTTGTATTGTAAATATTTGTATTCTTTTTGTTATGGAGGACCTAAAGTCATTTTTAGAAGCTGCCAAATTATCGCATCTGCTCGATTATCTCAGTGGTAAGTAAAACATAATTTACTTGTAGATAAATTGTTGCACAAAACACATGTGCTATCTGAAAGATGTAGGTTAGGTTATCGGCTGTGGTGTGGATTTATAATTTCCAGTAGCGAAGTTTGATTAAGGGTGCTTACCTACCCTGGACCTATTGACTTTGAGGGCCTACTCAATAGCGACGCTACGCAATTAGCGGCCAAATCCATATTCGCCAGTGCTTAGGCGCTCAACGTCGGGATCGGAGCTTACGGATTTATTTTGTCATTCGTATTGAGAAAATGCAAAATGGAAAATCAAATCAGCATTCTCTCAATACAAATGATAATCCGTACCTACACTCAATGGACAAGTACCTCCAACAGATGTGTGCACTGATTAGAAGGCGGCCGGGACTTAGAAAAATTTCGAGATTTTTTTTTATTTTTTATTATTATTTACTTCTCTTATAGATCTCGTAAAAATAAAGCTTTTTTGCCGTATATTTTTTTTTCGTCCGACTTGTAGTTTTTGAGAAAATCGTCGATAAATGTTTCAGTAAGATTTTAATATCTTTAATTTATGGAAAACTATGAGTCTGAGAGAAAAATGGTTTTCAGGAAATATCTTTATTTTTGTTCAAACTTTAAGTAAAAATTGAGAAAAACGTATGTTTATAGAGTAACAAGTATGTTGAAAATTTTTCTGTCTTTGCCTTCAAAATAGTACAATGGTGCCAGCGACTTATAAAATTTTCAAAAGTTTTCTCAATATATATATATATGTATATATTTTTTGCTTCTAGGTCCAAGAGCACATAAAATTAAAAGCTTTTAGCGTTATAAAATATTTTAGTCCGATGCTTTATTTCGTCTAAAATCTAAATTATTTATCCTGATTCTATGAAAAAGTTTGTCTTCTCAGAAAACAATTTTGAACACAATGCCTAGATCCGTTGGAAGAACTTTACAGAACCTTGTCACAACGAATCTTTAGTTCTCTGAAGCATGACTAAACGATTGCGAATGTCAAGATCTTCTAAGGGTCATCAAAATGGGTTCTACGCAGCTACTTGCAGCCAACTTTAGAAAGCCAAAGATCCGTTGTGCTTACTGTTCCCTAAATGCATGCTACCTACTAACATGTGTGTGTGCTTTATCTTGCATTTAACAAATTTTCAGAGCAAGGGATGGAATTAAAATTTTTATTATTAGCCAATGATAATGACCTAAAAGAACTGGTTCCTCGCATGGTAGACAAAATAAAACTGCGGAATGCTATAGAAACATATAGAAAGGTTTGTGCTTACTTTTGTCAGGCTTACATGTATAATATTAAATGGTACTATTATTCCATCGGGGGGGTTAGAAATGAATATGTAAGAAAGCAAAATTGAACAAAATCAAGTATAGGGAACGGCTGAACTCACATTCAAACCACCTGGCTGACAGCTTACAGGATACCTTAACTCTTGGGGATAGTTAGTAAGCTGAGCAGCGAGGTGCTTTGAATGTGAGTTAAGGTCAATTATGCTTGCTTACATAAAAATCATTTTTAACCCCCGATGCAAATATGTGTAACCTATGTTATGTGGGGTGTAAGGAAAACAATACAAAATGCATAAAAGCCATCATCTCAACTTTAGGAAAATATCCAATCCCTGTTTATTATACAATGCATGTAAGGCGGAGGGCAGGTACCTTAACCAAAAAAAAATGGTATAATATGTGTTTCAGGCTGAAATAGAAAGCATCGATGTTTCGACTGTTTCTAACTTTGAAATTATTGGAACTGACATAGAATGCCCTCCATCACCTGCATCAAACGTTACTAATGTGGAAGTTAGCTCACTGAATGTTGTGTCGGTAAGAAGATGGAAATGTTTGAGCTCATTTTAGTACAGTATACTGTCATGGTTACATAATTAGGTAATTATTAATGAATAATAACTGTCTTTTAGGTAACACCTGAGCCAGGTCAGAGTGACTCTAAAACCACCAGTACACCACAGATTGCCAGGGGCCCGAAAATTTTGCCAGTAAGAAAAAAAAATATCAGCTCCCTGCATTTATCCCACTCTATTTAATTTTGGGATTCATAGTTGGAGTCCATTCCCACTTGCTTTAAGGTCATGAGGATCTTTGCTTTACCTAAAGTCAAGTATCATTTATTTAATAGGATACAAAGGATCACTTTGGAAGGAAACATCTTACAAGTTAGGTAAATCTAAGTGCCAGTTCTCTATAATGATGCTTTTCTGTTTCAGGATTTCGTCGAAGAAGAGTGGCAATTTATTCAAGAAATTGGCCCCCTCGAAGACAGAAAGCCACTCAAACAATTGCTTGAACTCACCACCTTTGGAAAAGCCTTACTGGAAAAAGAGGAACCGTTTCTCACTCCCAAAGAGCGAAAAGCTTTGGTGCAGTTAGTTGTGGAACACCAACTCCGTACATTACCAAGCATCAAAGACACTATAAGACAAGAGGTGTGGTCCAGCTGGGCTAAAGAAATCTGCTCTGTATTTAAAAAAGAACATCCGGATATTTATTATGTGCCATATCGAGTAACAGAGCGCCAGGCTTTGCCTGCTTCCGGTCTGCTGCACAACCGGTTAATTACTCATCGCCGCTTTCTTAAGTCGGATTGTAAAAGGGCCAATAGCAGTGGTAACAGCAGCCCTAGCAGTGGGAAATCGGCGGAAAAACGTTTGCGACCTCTTCCTCCTGATTCCTATCATAGTTATGACGACCCAACAGACGCAAGCAATGACATAGAATGGCTTGAAGGTTCTTCATCGCCTTTCGATGTCGTTTTGAGAAAATGGCAATCAACTTTTAAGGTCAGGGAAAAACTTTTAAAAGAGAAGTCCATTGAAGATTATTTCCAGCAGTTTCCTGTCTTGCGTTTGCCGGCTGGTCACCAACTGGTAAGTGAATACTCAATATCTACGTAAATGACTGTATAATCTCTCAAATATAATAAAAATAATGCTGGAATTTTTCACACAGTTTGGTGCTAGATCCCCAAAGTAAGCAGAGCTTGTGTTATGGGTACTAGATGACTGACATATTAATTATGTACTTTTTTGTTTGTAAATACATACATATTATTATACATAGAAACACCCAGACCCGAGACAAATATTTGTAGATTATACAAACATTGGTCCCGCCGCTGGGATCGAACCCGCAACCTTTTGCGTAGCAGGCGGGCCTTCGCCCACTGCGCCACAGAGAGAGTCAATGACATGTTTTAATTTAATGTCGTCCATAGAATTACATTCTGTTTAATATGCGTTTAGAGTTGTGTGTTACCATCATTGTTCTCCAAAATGTAAAGAATGTTTTCTTTGTTCTAGTTGGAAAGCGATTTCGATAAAAATTATCCCCTGGGATCAGCAACATTCATTGAACATTTTCCATTGATAAAAAAAAGACTACTAGAGCTACTGGTGAATAAAGGGTCACATATAAGAGCTGAGTCAGCGGTCTCCGAACTACTGGACTTGGCAACTGGTAAGTTCTATTTATTTAATATTTAATTTCGTTAAAGTCGCCAGGACCAGTGGTTTAGGCTGTGCATTGTCAGTTAGTCAGTCAGTCAGTCGGGACTTTTCCTATTTATAATGAGATGGTTGTATTATGTGAAGCCTCTATATCTCATAATATCAGTAGAGGAGGCTATCGCTTTGCAACTTTAGGTTTGATTTTAGATTACACTTGCTACCGCGCGCGGCTTCGCCCGCGTGGTACCAACATTTTGAATAGCCTATATGCTATTCCAGGTCACTATCTACGTCTATTCCAAGTTTCATCTAAATCGGTTCACTGCCTTAGGCGTGATTGAAACACAAATATACAAACATAGTCACACTTTATTATATTAGTAGAAATAGTAGGATAGGATAATGTATTTTATTTTTGCCTGGCCAAAACACGTCTTAAATATACTTTGGTTTATTCTAAACAGAAGGAGAGGAGCAAGGAAGTGTTGCTGCGCTGAGGTGCATTCCGTATTTGGTTAAACAAGTGCCCCCCGTATCAAGAAAGGTTAAAGGAAAACAGTGGAAGCCTGCACGCATTGAAGTGTCACAGGCGTTCATTGGCCATGTTTGTTCACCGGGAGACATTCAAAGGTGCATTGATGATCGCCTGACCTTAGCACGTGATAGAGGTATTACCTTTGGACCATATATAATAGCGGTGGGAACCTCCTGGTCAACTATATATCAATATGAAGTTGTGGTAACGAAAAACGTGAGGTACCAGTTTAGTGATGTAACAACCGCGCTCACCACTGCCTTCAAAATTTATTTTGCTCTTGATATTGAATATGCTGGTGATGCTGCCCTGTGTTGGGTGTTCTTGCAGCGGGCAGTCTATAAAATTGTTACTAAGTTTGATGCCCTCTACGACAAAAGTGTCACCATAAGAGAATTGATTAAAGATTGCGAAAGATTTTAACCTCTTTAACAAATAAAATGTATAAAAATAATAAGAAAAGATTTGAGATTCCACTGAAATATTCAGTTGGCGGCGGGGTCACCACCTTTTAATCCGATTAGTCCTTAAGGCTATACCGGGACCTGCCATCGCTAATGCGTAAAGGTGACCCAGGGTTCTTTACCCACCAACGGGGGTAGGTAAAGAGCTCTATAGGGTGGGTCTATAAGATTTTAAGGGGTCCGACTGGTTCCGATACTAATCACATACAAATACAATACAAGGTTTTACAAATACAATACAAGGTTTTACAATAAAATATTATTTACCTACCTAGACTGGTTCCGCTATTCTTCACTGCCTACTAATCGTTTTGTTAAAAGCTAATTTCTATAAAGAAAGTTCTATTATTGTTAATAAAGTAGAATCAGATAATGTTCACTTTGCACGTATACGCACCTTGTACGTATACGATCGTAAACAATTAGCCTTTAAAGCACAACAATTAGACACTATTGGATTTGATGACCATTATTATGCATACCAAGTTAATGTTCCTGACTATGAGTTAGCAATAATATATATTAAGTATGAGGATCTTCAGCATCGCTCTCCATGTTTTTTGTCGTTATTGGCTATGGTACTCCTCCTGAAAGTTATGTAATTTTGAGGAAACCTCTTTAACAAATAAAATGTATAAAAATAATAAGAAAAGATTTGAGATTCCACTGAAATATTCAGTTGGCGGCGGGGTCACCACCTTTTAATCCGATTAGTCCTTAAGGCTATACCGGGACCTGCCATCGCTAATGCGTAAAGGTGACCCAGGGTTCTTTACCCACCAACGGGGGTAGGTAAAGAGCTCTATAGGGTGGGTCTATAAGGTTTCAAGGGGTCCGACTGGTTCCGCTATTCTTTCTTCCTTGTAATGGTTTTGTAAATAATTTTAAATGCTTAATGTCATTGTCAATATTAATGGCTTTAGTTATGGAATAATGTTGATAGGAGTCTGGGGCTTGATTTTGATAAAATTAAGAATTGCATTTAAAAAGATTATTAATATTAATTTATTCAGCAAAAATATATCTTAATTTTATCGAAATTGAACCCGTGACTATTAACAACATTTTTCCATAACTATAGCCGTTTGCATTTTCCCCTCAGAGGGCGCTCGACAAAACTAACTCTGTATACCTCATAGCTAATAGTTGGTTTGTTTGTATGGATGTTACTCTGGTTACAGCTTTTTAATTAATAAAAGTGTTTATTTTAATCTTTTTTTAGTTTAATTGATCTACACTCCTTGGAGTCATCGTGACAGTGGCTAGTGTGGCAACGTTAAGGTGATATGTCTCAAAGGTATGTTTTCTTAAGCGTTTCTTCAAATTATATTATAGCGACATATTCAGGAACCCCTCCCACACAATCGAAATCCTCTGAGGTGGGGTATTCGATGTAAGTAGCTGTCCAATTAACACAGAGAGCTGTTGAGCTCTGTGAGCTTTAAGGAGCCTCCTCCCCTTTTATAGGATAGTTTTATTGTCCCATGATATATCATGATAGTTATATAATGGGCCAATAAAGCTATCATACAAAAGGGCAATAAAGCAATAAAGCTTTGGAGGCTAAAGGAGGCTCCTTAAAGCTCACAGAGCTCAACAGCTTTCTGTGTTAATTGGATAGCTACTTACATCGAATACCTCACCTCAGAGGATTTTGATTGTGTGGGAGGGGTTTCTGAATATGTCGCTTTAATATAATTTGAAGAAACGCTTAAGAAAAATACCTTCTCTGCCACGCATTTTCCTCAACTATTTTATAGCAACAGTATAAGTGACGCCCTCCCCCTCACATACCTATATCTCTCCCAGGTATATGAGGGGGAGGGCGTCACTTATACTGTCGCTATAAAATAGTTGAGGAAAATGCGTGGCAGAGACATATCACCTATCACGTGGGCACAGCAATACACTGTCACTGTGACAACACAACCTAGACGTAGGGACAGCAGAACATTGCCTCTGTGACAATACACTGGTAGACGCAGGGACATTAGTACACTGTCACAGTGACAATTCACTGTAGACGTAGGGACAGCAGTACATTGTCATAATCACAAAGCACAGTAGACATAGGGACAGAAGTACACTGCCACAGTGACAATTTACCGTAGGCATAGGAACAGCCGTACATTGTCATAATGACAAAGCACAGTAAACATAGGGACATCAGTACATTGCCACAGTGACAATTTACCGTAGGCATAGGAACAGCCGTACATTGTCATACTGACAAAGCACAGTAAACATAGCGACATAAGTACATTGCCACAGTGACAGCTGTACACTGTCACAGTCACAATTCACCGTAGACATAGGAACAGCAGTACATTGTCATAATCACAAAGCACAGTAGACATAGGAACAGAAGTACACTGCCACAGTGACAATTTACCGTAGGCATAGGAACAGCCGTACATTGTCATAATGACAAAGCACAGTAAACATAGGGACATAAGTACATTGCCACAGTGACAGCTGTACAATGTCACAGTCACAATTCACCGTAGACATAGGAACAGCAGTACATTGTCATAATCACAAAGCACAGTAGACATAGGGACAGAAGTACACTGCCACAGTGACAATTTACCGTAGGCATAGGAACAGCCGTACATTGTCATAATGACAAAGCACAGTAAACATAGGGACATAAGTACATTGCCACAGTGACAGCTGTACACTGTCACAGTGACAATTCACCGTAGACATAGGAACAGCAGTACATTGTCATAATGACAAAGCACAGTAGACATAGGGACATAAGTACACTGCCACAGTGACAATTTACCGTGTCAAAAAGACATCGCCTTATAACGCGAAGCCAACGCAACGATGTCGAATTGTTAATATGACATGAACGTAGTGGTATTATGGACTTATCAACTTTGACGTAGGGACAATTTAGCAGAGGCTAATCTACAATGTTTGTGACAGAGTTGCGCATATGTGGCAACAAAAATCCGTCTCTAAGTTCCTTCGTCATTGATCTCTGGATACGACAAAAAAGGCTCAGTCGGAGTGATCAAGTTCCCTAGTAATCTCCTATTTGTTAAGGGATTTTTGTCACCGCGTTAATATTTTTTTTTGAGTGTAGTTAGAAGTCCAAATATCACACACACACACTTGATTTTCATGTAAAGTCTGTCTTCTAGACGCACTTTAAAGCCCTATCATCACACTGGGTCGAAAGAACAAGCGTCTAGACTAGAAGAAGACTACTTAAAAAGCGAACCATTAATGGTGCAAAAGTAACTGGTTAGTGGTTAAAATAAATAAAAAGTTTTAATTACAGACCCTTTTAAGAATAAGAATAAGAATAACTTTATTCGTAGTTTTTTTTTTAAATAATACAGTAACGTTGGTACATAAAACTATTGACACCTTAAAACTACGAAATGGCGTCCAACTCAGCATAATTGTTATACTCGTAATAGCCATTGACTACTACTCGTACAACGCTGGTCTTCCGTTGTCGTTCCGTCTTTTATGGTCCATAACCTCAAATTAATCGTACATAGGTACTGTGTCGTTAACAGTCACAATGAGAAGTCACAAGTAGGTCAGTGGAAGCTGTGGAAGGTATACTTGGTGATGACTGAGTGCATGCCAGCCCAGTGACACGGGAGATATTTATATATTAACTATCTGTTACAGTACAGTGTGACCGAGAAAGGCCCAGTGTGTGGATCAAATGCAGAGCGCCTCTTTGCATATTCGCGAGTGTTTGACTAACGCGCTTTTCCGAAATGCCCTGAGCGCTAGCTCGTGCTTTGGATCTATCAGGGTGCCTGGTATTTCTATAATTCACTTTTGGTATCAAAGTAACGTAGATTCATTTAAAATTATTATTAGTATAAAGTTTTTCCATCTCACGAATAGAAGTATACTAATATTTTATGAGTAGCCCCTATAACTAACAAAATCGAGCTCTTAACGGTGAAGGAAAACATCGTGAGGAAACCCGCAGCTTAGTCAGCTACGTATTGACGTCGTCTTTCCTGTGTGCGGCTGATTAAGCTGAGAGGATGGTTTAGGTGCTGGGCAAGCCTATTCCATCTCAAACAAAGTCCCAGGCACTACAGCGTCCCGTTAAGTGTAGGCATAGGTTGCCGCCTGACGCTGTATAAATAATCTAATATAGATGTAAAGGTCTCATTTTTTAGCCCGTATAGTAAGCTGTGTGAAACAATAAAAGTAATTGATTTGACCACAATTCACTTATTTTGTAGTCAATGACTCATTTTCAAACCTTTCACCACAATGACACACCATGACAATTCCAAATGACTCACGGATTCCATTCAAGTTTTTGCGCCTTTCATTATAACTTAAGTTTTTCTTTCTACAGGAATGCGTCAGTAGAATAATTATTTCCAAAAACTTTTGGTATCATCTGAATCATCAATCTGTGTGTATATTTTATAAATCTAAAAGTTTGTGTTTTTGATGTGATAACTATCCGGTAGACTAATTTAGATGAAACTTAGAACAGGAGTTTATTCGCGTTCTTTTTTTCGTTCGTTTGATGAATATTCGGATGTTTCTTAGATAGATAGTATTCGGTCAATAAGATTTTTAGAAGAATAGGTTCATTCGGTCAATAAGAATTTATTTAGAAGACCGTGTTTTAACGATGACCTAGGACCAAATATTACAAACCGCAAAATTGACCCTTGATGTCAGAATGCGTAGTAAGAAACATCAGAACATTCAAACGAAAGAAAGAACGGGATACGGCCCCATATAGATCTTAGCCTGAACACTTGAATGTTGGTAGTGAAAGAAGCTGGTGAAAGCTAGTTTGAATATAATAATTCTTCGTAACTTATTATTTTACTTTCAGAGAAGAAAGATGATATTTTAGGGTCTTGGATGAGACTCATCTCTAGCAATAAGGCTTCGGAAAAACCTGCGCGACCAAAGCGACTGCCAAGCGGGAGCGTCTGCCGCGCGGCGGACGCTGCCCATACTTCATCTATGGCGCTTTGCACACGTACGCGACCACAACGCGTGAATATTTTCATACATATTCGTTTCGCGTTCCAGACGCTCCCGCTTCGCAGTCAATTCCCGCGTTACGCATGTTTGGCCGAAGCTTAAATTATATTTTAAAGAATGATGATAATGATGAAAGGACTCTTGATTCAAAACAACACGCAATTTAACATCTGTCTCTATTAACGAGAATGCTAGAAAGAGATAGCAAGCTATTATGATATGTTAGAGCGAGACAGTATCCAGGATATCTAGATAAAGCTTAATTAGAGGATGAATCATAATGAACTTAGAATAAACTAGGTTTAGTATAATTGGACAATCAACAATATAAGTATATGACTATTTAGCAAGAAACTAACTGTTAAGTAGGTAGGTACTAGTGTAGGAAGAATCTCTATTTAAAATTCTTAATTTGGAATACACGTACCTACTTTACACTGACACACTGACTACCCCCCTTAGACATCTTCAAAGGATCTGGAATAAGTAACATAAAAAGATCTGAGCGAATGCCTACCGCACCTTGGGGATACAGTCGTGAACCTGTTTCTGTTTTACTTTACACAGTACCAAGTGATCACGTTTGTTTTTTTTTTTTATAAAAAAATAGTTCATCCGTTTTGAGCTTCATGTTATAAAGATACAAACGTAAAACTTATAGCGACTCCTGAGGTTACAAATGAGTTTTAGAACAATAAAAACTAAAAGAATAAAACTTTAATAAAACTTCATTTCGTTTGCGTCTTCAATCCAGTCGGGTTATTAAACTTGTTATAATATTGACTTTAGCAAGACTTTAAATATCAAAAAGGCATTACATTTTTCATTTACTATGCGAGTTCTCTAAAGTTGCGTACGGACTTCTCGTTCAAATGAACGCGTACCCAGTTACGCGTACGCAAACGCCTAGACCGTACAGTTCGCCCAACGGATCTAGGCATACGTAAAGCCGTTTGTCTGCGCAGAACACAATTTTGTATGAAAAAGCGACAAACGGCTAACTTCACGAATGCCTAGATCCGTTGGTCGAACTGTACCTGCAGCATGGCGCATACATTTTACATCATCTCGCGCGAGTCAACCATACGCGGAAACGGCACGCGAAACTGTTTTATCTCACGAAGACGGGTATTATTGAATGTGTAGATTTGCTACTGTGTAAGCAATACTGAGCGCTCATTCGTCCATCCATGTGTTCCTGCTTGCGCTCAGTCACTAGTCGAAGGCTGTCCAAAAGCATGTAGGAAATGAATGGTGATATATCCGAACATAATTAGTTAGCAACGATTAGAATATTGTATCCGAACGGCAAGGAATTGAAGATATAGACTGAGTGAGTGAACGAGATGAAAGAATGAGGTGAACGATGAAAAATAGAGTAACTCCCTCTTCCAGCTACGATGTACGACGTTCGGTTGTGTAAAAGTTTGAAAGATGTTTAAAAAATAAAATAAATAGTTGAAACTTAGTGTTTATATTGCTCCCGTATCCCACATACATTTGATACATGCCGTATTAGCTGTGTGTGCGTAATAGGTAGGTATTAAGCGTATGCATTTATATTAGAGAACTCTAGTGTCAAGATAACTACTAACCGAAAACAATGTAATCTTCTCAACAATAAACACTATCTATCTATTACATACGTGACAAGTTGCAAGCCCAGCGCCGCCTTTGTGAATAAACTGGTTTCCTCACGATGTTTTCCTTCACCGTTGAGAGCACGCCGTAAACGATACCATTCTGGCATACCATTCTTGCCTCTAGCCACTTCGCATTAGCTCTTACTCCGTTGAATTTGAAAAGGCAAGAGGAAATGGTATGCCAGAACGGTATCGTGTAAATGGCGATTCATACAAAAAATATAGGCTCCATGTTAAAATTATGTTACGCAAAGCTTACAATGATGAACAAACATAAAAGTTACAGAGATTTACAAATATTTGTTCCATTTTTTCGCTTACACAGTTGATACAACAAATATTTTGTATTCAAGAAAAATTTTGTTTTCTAACGAAATGTAGTTTCTATTTGAGTTTATTTTTTGAGAAAATTTGTTTACTTACACGAAATAATGTCTTTAGTGACATTAATTACATACTAGCAGCACGCCCGCGACTTTCCTTACATGGTACTAAGGTACTCCTTTTCACACCCTTAGGGAAAGAATTTCCAAAATGTCCTCTCTACATAGGCCATTATAAAATATCAGATTATTTGGATGACAAAAAAGCTTGGGACTGAATATGCTCCAACTCGTTTTAACATAATTAAGATAAAAATGTATTAATTGAAAAGTGACGATTCTAAACAATCCAAAGTGATTACAATGAATAAACTACTTTTGAGTTTGAGTTTGATTAAAAATGTTGGTACCACGTAAGCGAAGCCGCACGCAGAATCTAGTCCTATAATACAATAATGGTGACCGTTTTCCTAGTAGGCGGGCTCGGTATAAAACATCTATTTACAATATTCTACATTAATAAGACAGTCACACGGTAACAACAACTTATCCATCTAGATAGTAGACAAGTCTGGGATCCGATGCTGCCCATTTGACTAAGCCACTTTGCTTCAGCTTTACTTTCTGTGTGGGACAAGCTATAAGCCATGAAGTTATTAGCTATTACCTCCGTGGTGTGACCCGAGTTTTCATTATTTTTATGGAAAGGTGAAAGGTGGTGTTCTAGCCGAGAGAATAAAGATCCCATCCTCGTAGCCAATGTGGGGTTCTGCCCCATATTAGGGATGGAACAATTGGGATCAAAAATAAAACACATTTGTTCCACGCCGTCTTGCGAATGCCCCCGAGCGAGCGTCTCGGACGCCATCTTTATTTTCTCGGCTAGAACATCTCACTTTACCGGGATAGAACGTTTCCAGGGACTATGCTTTACCCATTTCATCCACATTCCTCATTTTTAATTTGTATTCAGTTCCCAGCGAAAGACTTGCAGGCTGTACGCCTACCATGAAGTGTAATTACGTTTCGAACCAAAATTGCGATTCGCACTTTGAAACACATTAGTTCCGAAATCGGTTCCGATGACGTTCTTGCGAAATAAATCTCACCAATGAAACGCCATAACAAACGAAGTACCTTGTATTTCAAATAGATCATGACTGTATCCCCAGGGTGCGGTAGACAATAGCAGCCTTTAGACGCACGATCTTTCGCGAGTGATTGAGCGTACAGGATTGCGAGCGGGAAAGCCTGTACACGCAATCGCGAGTGATAATTTTTTTGAAGCTTGAAGCTACGCGTTCTATCACGCGCCATAGACTGTGCGTATAAAGGCTGCTATTCTCTCTGAACTTTTTTATGTATCCAGATACTTTCGAAGTTGCATAAGGGAATAGTCGGTGTATGTATGTATGTATCTATAAATATAAAAGAGCCTGACCTGACTGACTGTAGCTTCCTTTTATAACATGGGTGTCACTAAGGCGGGATTTTTCGAAAGTCAACACCCAAAGGGTTGGGGTGAAAACATTTATATGAAACTTTTAAATGCGTCTAGCGATTTGCTTAAAACTCAGTTTGAATACTAATAACTAAAAATAAATGGACACGTGTTTCGGAGTTTTTCAAAACAACCATCAAAAAGGGCTGAAATGGAGATTCAAAGTTTCATACTTTTTAATATGCCGCGGGTCGGCTAGTTGAGTATAAAAGAAAAAGGGCCCAAACAGATATAAACCCGCTTTAGTCTATAACTTGTACCAAACACATCGTTTTACCGAGTCAAATATTATGCAACGAATCAGTAATGTACACTTTACACAGGCTATAGATTTTTAAATAAAATTCACACTACGTGTGTTCTGAACATGTAGTGTTAAGCTAGGCAACTTTGAATCATTCTCGTACATCTAGAGACAAGATGGTGTGGTGAAAGGATGTTAGAATCACCTAATTTTAGATTATTCTAAGCGACTTCCCAGCGGCTCACTGAATAAATATTTTTTTATTTTTGACTTTTTTCAGTGGCTCTGAAGTTTTCTTTCTCCGTTCTAGAATTTTCTCTCTCGCTCAAAAAAAAATGGGGTATTATGGTAATCAAACCGCCACTAAAATCAAGGTCAACTCGCCTTTTAAAGAAGTGTTTATCCTTTGTATCGTATGTATTTAAATCGTTGAAAACCCAATATATCCAAATGAAAAATGTAGAATACATGTTTTAAAACGCCATGTTTTATTTTATACATTTTATTCACATTGAAAAAGTATGCAAATTCGTTCGAACATCGCCGTTAAGACTCTAATTATTTTTTTGTTCGACCTCCTGTGTGGTTTTAATTATTTTTTGCTCTTTCCATTTTAAAGATGGTATTTACGGTCGAAAGCCTTTTTAATTGGTACCAGACTTGGACAACGTGATGTAGAGAAACGGTACAGTCAGCTACAGAAGTTGGTGAATTATATTTCGAACAAAACTACTCTGGTAACTTTGAAAATACAACCAAACATAAAAAAACTTAGGCCTTTACATCTATCATCATTTTCCTGCCCTTATCCCGCTTATGCGGGGTCGGCACAACATGTTCTCTTCATGTTGTACGTTGGATTTGGCTGTGTTTTATGACCGGCCGCCTGCCTGACGTCAACCCTCTTTGGGAATACTTGTTGTATCTAGCCGACGATGACTAAATGTCCCCCATCGTCGCCTTTAAGGCCATCCACATTGCCTTGCTGCCTCGCCACCGGGGGTGGATTGCTAAGAGCCGAGGCAGACTTAGGCCTTTACATCTATATTAGATGATTTATACAGCGTCAGGAGGCAATCCATGCCTACACTTAACAGGACGCTGTAGTGCCTGGGACATTGTATTAAAATCTTCAGGATACTGACCATAAAACAACACGTAGTAGTTATTTAAATGCTTTATATTCAAATTTACAACAACCAAACATTTGAATTTTCAGAACAATCTCGCCATCATTATTTTTCATCAATCCTCTCTGTCAAACCCATGTCAAACCGCCACTCTCAAAGTATTGCCAGTCAATATTTTTTAAACTCCTCAGGTGATACAATTATTTGGTTTTAGTTAATGAGTAATAACATATTATTTAAATATAGAATAAACCAAATTAATATTTTAGGTAGATAAAATTGCATAAATGCTAACAGTCGGCCATTCTGCAGCGGGGATGTCCTCATCTCCGAATTCAACTCGGCCATTCGTCAAAGAAGGTTAGGTATGTCCTCATACTATCGTGTTTCTTATTGTTAAGTAATCGTTATACCTGTCGATATTTAGGTAGTGTGTTTTTATTGGATTAGGTGCTTTGAAAGTGGCAATTTAATATTGATTTTTACATGATAGCATTTAGATTATACTCAGCAGATAGATTATAATAATCAGTAACAATGAATGAAGCAACAGTTCTATGAATATAACATTATAAAATCTAAATTATGTACTATTTAATACACAGATCATCCGTAGCACTAATCGAGCTAAAGACTTTCCATTACCACACTGGGGTACATTATTTGATGCACTACACTGGAAGTATTCAATATCACCATAATATCATACTAGGGGTTTCGCTATATTGATTTATGTACCACACTGGGGTTACTAAATAATATCGTAGATATGCCACACTGGGGGCTTCACTTTATTGATGCACCACACTGGGGTTACACAATATTATCGTATATATGCCACACTGGGGGCTTTACTTTATTGATGCACCATACTGGGGTTACACAATGTTATCTTATGCCACACTGGGGCTTCGCTTCCTTGATGCACCACACTGGGGTGCTTAATATTATTATGTGTCACACTGGGGACACTTGATTTTATGTGCCACACTGGGGACACTTGATTTTATGTGCCACACTGGGGACACTTGATTTTATGTGCCACACTGGGGCAGCTTCAGGTTGTACCAGTCAGCACCTAGGCTGTAAATGTTAAGAGGGGAAGGTATGGTTTAGATAAGATATACATAATTATAACTTTTAACTTTATTCCGACGACGACCCATCACTTTTGAGACCTACATCACTATCCGAGTGAGGTGTATCAACAGTGATCCATGATTTTAAATGGTCAGCTGGAAATATATTTTTATATGGACGATTTGTGTGTCCCTCCACATTTGAAACTTCGTATCTGTCTTTGTCTAGGACGCTAGTAACTTTGAAGGGACCCTTAAATCGAGGTGCTAACTTTTTACTTTTACCTTTATCAGGATTATGGTTAGGTATCATTACCAAATCGCCTTCTTGAAATATTTTCGAAGGTGCCCTACGTTTGTCAAATATTTCTTTCATTTTTGCCTGATTGTCTTCTATATTTTCCTGTACCGTTTGTCTGAGCTCTTCTCTTTCTGCTATTGTCATCTGTTCTGGTTGTTCTAAAGCCCCTTTAATGATTCCCTCGGACTGTCCTATTGTCTTTTGCCCAAATACAATTTCAGCGGGAGACTTTCCCGTACCTTTATTGACGGTATTATTTAGACCCCATTGTAGTTTGCCTAGATTCGTGTCCCAATCTTTTTCATCCCGACCGTGGTTCATAGCCGCCAGCGAGTTCAAAATAGTTCGATTGTATCGTTCAATCTGCCCGTTCGCTCGCGGTGTTGCCACTGCATTGCAAACGTGTTTGGTACCAATAGAGCCGATAAAGTTTTTAAACTCGCTAGAGGTAAAACTCGTGCCCTGATCAGATATTATCACTTGAGGTTGACCGAATACAGAGAAAATCTCTTCTAAAGCTTTAATTGTGCTCTTTGTCTTAGTATTTTTCACGCCCTTTATGAAAATAAACTTACTGAAGGCGTCAATGACTCCAAGAATATAACAATTACCACGTTTACTCCTTATGAACGGACCCAAGTGGTCCATGTGAACAGTATGGAATATAGCGTTGATTTTCGGAATAGGATGTAGAGAGCCACTTTTCTTTCCCGCCAGTTCCTTATTGTATGCACAGTTAATACATGCTTTGACATACTTTTTAACAAAGCGATTCATTTTAGGAAACCAGTAATCAGAAGCTATCTTTTCTAAAGTCTTTTCTACTGAGAAGTGGCCCGCATCGTCGTGGTTTATTTGGCATATTCGCCAACGTGCAGAGTTTGGTACTACCCATCGAAGCTTGTTCCCAATCTTCCGGTATATCTTGTTGTCACGTATAGTATAGTTCGTTGTTATATCCTTGAGCTCATTTTCATTGGTCTCTAAAATGTTTTTAATGTTTTTCAAGTGAGGATCCGTCATTTGGACAGTCTGAAGCCAATCTTTAGCGGTAATATTGAGAATCTCTAATTCCTCTTGCTCTTGTTCTGGTTGATGGACTGGGTTTCTACTGAGTGCGTCCACGTGTTGCATATTATGCCCAGGCCTGTATTCAACAGTAAAATTATACTCTTGAAGTATAAGCCACCATCTTGCAACTTTCGGCAACAGGTCCCTCTTTGTTAGGGTTGCACGCAACGCGCTACAGTCAGTGATGACTTTAAATTCCGTACCAATGAGGTATACCCGAAACCTTTTTAGTGACATCACAACGGCCATTGTTTCTAATTCGTAAGAGTGCCAGAACTCTTCTTCTCGTGTGGTTTGGCGACTGAAGTAAGCAACTGGTTTCAGAGGTGATTCTTCATTGCATTTTTGTAGCAGGATTCCACCTATGCCTACCTTACTGGCATCACAATGCACCTCTGTACAAAACTCAGCATTATATAGTGCCAAAACCGGTCTCGTTATGAGTTTTGATTTGATATCTAAAAATGCTGCTTCCTGTTCATCACCCCATGTCCAGTTCGCATCTGCCTTAGTCAGCTTTGTTAAAGGCCTAGCGATGCATGCAAAATTATACACAAAGCGTCGGAAGAAACTTGCTAGGCCGACAAATTGTCTGACTTGGTGGACATTCGTTGGCCGAGGAAAGTCCTGTACTGCGTGTATTTTCTTACTACCAGGCTTAAGGCCCTCTTCTGATATCTCAAATCCTAAATAATCGATTTGAGACTGGAAGAAAAAAACATTTCTTTAGATTTAAGGTCAGGTTAGCTTTCTTTAGCAGACCGAAAATCGATTCGAGTTTCTCGAACATTTCATCTGTAGTGCTGCCCGTACATAAGATATCATCTAAATAAGGTATAGCTAGATCGAAGCGCTTCGCACCTAATGCTTTATTGATCATACTTTGGAAGACGGCAGGAGCATTGACAAGGCCGAAAGGCATGCGAGTATACTCGTAATGCCCATCTGGCGTTACAAATCCTGTGACATGTCTAGAATTCTCTGCCACAGGTATCTGATGATAGCCTGAGGCCAGATCTAGACTCGTAAATAATGATTTCCCATTGAGTCGGTCCAGTTGATCTTCTATGACTGGCATAGGATAGCTATCTTTAACTGTCTTTTTGTTTAGGGCTCGATAATCGACACATAAACGAGTTTCGCCGTTCTTTTTGCGTACAAGGACAATAGGGCTAGAGTACGCCGATTGTGATTCTCTTATGATGCCATTTGATAACAGTTCACCAATTATTTCTCTAACCTTCGCCCGTTCACTAAAAGGGAGTTTGTACGGTTTATAAATAACAGGTGTATCATCGTTTAATTTTATGTTCATTTCTGTTATATGTGTAAGGCCAAGTTCTCGTGTTTCCAGCGCGAAACAGTCTCTAAAGTCATTTAGCAATCGAACTAGTCGATCCTTTTCAGGTTCACATATCTTTGGACCAACATTCATCATGTCTATTGTAATCGGACGCTTTGGATCCGAGACTTGTGTATCTGATCCATCACTCAAGTTTATTTCGTTTACCTCATAATAAGATTCGGTTTTGGTACTGGGAAGAAATGTGCTTTTTTGTGGTAATTTTACAGCTCTAGCTATTAGTTTGTTGTTTTTGAAGCAAATAGGTTTATTAGATGAATTGACTACTATAAGTTGACCCTGATTATTCTTAAACTGATATACCCCTTGCAAGAGAATATACTGATTATCAGGCTTCATGCAAATATTGCCTGATACAAACAAAGCCCCTGAGTATTCATCGTCTGTTCGCGTGTCTACGCTGTTTAATCCCACCTTTACTGTCACATCATGAGCGCAGTAAACGTCTACTCTTTCTGCTTCCGAATCATCGCAGTATAATATCAGGCTTGAACTCGTTTTATGGGCTACAACCGTTGGTAATTCAGTGAGAGATTGTCCTATTAATACCTCCGTATCTAGCAAATGATCCTCAACAACAAAGACTTCGACGTCTGCCTCTACTGCATCGACTATAATATTTACAACCATTTTTCCTAAAGGTATTACACTTCCTAAAGCAAACCCCTTAATGACTGGTAATCCAGACTTCAGTAAAGGTATCTGAGTTTCGTCCGCTACACTTTTACGAACCAGTGTGCATTGACTACCGAAATCAATGTATGCAGAACGTTCAATATTATTTAGACTAATAGATTTTAAATACTTGCCATTTGTTTGATTGTTAGGTGTGATTCTTAAAACTTTCTGCGCAATCTCTGGTTTATTGATATGTTCCTCCTTGCTGTTAACATTAGATTTCCGAAAATTGTTTATAGCTTCGCATTTTTGGCTGTCATGTCCAGAACGAGAGCATTTCTCACATCGTTTTCTAGGTTTAGTACATGTGCGAGATGTGTGACCTACCTCAAGGCAATTAAAACATTGGATTTGCTTAATACTCTCTCGAGGTGCAGTATAAGATGCTGCTTGGGTTCTAGTGTATAGGGGTTTTTCCCCGATCTTCGTGTTAGATTCAGGTCTGTTAACTTGATTAACCCTGCGTACGAACGAGTTGTTTTTCTTGGAAATCCTACGAAGATAATTAAGTAATTGAGAAGGTTTCTTGAAACTCGAACCTTGTGCATTTAGACGTATATTAAAGTCAAATATTCCATTAACAATACAATCGACTGCATTACGGCCTGTTATGCCGCACATCTTCACCATTTTCGCCTTGTCATGATAATAGTCTTCTAACGATTCTTCTCTTCTGCTTCTCCTTTCTAACATTTCTGATAGTTTGTCGGCATAATTTCGGTCATCAGGAAATGCTTTAATTATCTTCTTTTGCCATTCTCGCCAACTGAGATTAATAGTACTCAGACCTTGGTACCATTTCTTTGCATGGCCAGCCAATTTTGGGATAGCGTAGAAAATAATTTTTTTTTCGTTCCAATTGTAAATCGCGGCAGTTTCGTTGACCTTACGTATCCAATTGATGGCCAACTGATCATTCGTATCCGGGTTAAATTCTGGAATCACATGTTGTGCGCCTTCAAAATGATGATCCGTCTTACTGATTATTCTAGCAAATTTCTCCAGAACATCATGATCGCGATTTGTGTTCGATCTGGAAAGTCGTCGTCTTTTGCCGTATTTATTCCGACGAAGCCTTTCGCGTGATGGTCTGGCTTTGACATAATCAGATTCGAACGATACTGAATCCGACGAAATTGCAGAACTAGATCGCTGACGTTTTCTCCCCTTTAATCGGTAATGCAGAAATCCACTAGCAGAATCGCTTTTTGTTGATCTAGAGGAAATGGACGAGTGTCGTCGACGTTTATCTTTACGTTTGCGTCTTCGTGTTTTGGTTTGCGAAGAACTACTTTCCGTGCTTGAGATAGAGGGTTGAAGACGTCGTGATCTACTACGGTATGTCTCACGCTTGTTTTTCTGTCTGTCCGTCGAACTAATTTCATTCCGCAGTCTGCGTATGGGACGATCATGGCGATTCTTATTACGAGACGATCTCGTGTTCCCTTGACTGTCACACGGTGGTGTGTAATGCGACCTCTCCGAAGATGACATAATATTAGAAAAGCTGGTCTAGTGTAGCGCCTATGATATTATTATTATGTATTTTATAATGTGAATCAATGTTAACGCGTGTTATATATATAATATAATATAATAAGATAAGAATAATAAGGATAGGTAAGGAAGAAACAAAAGAAAACGAAACTTAAGCAGGTAAAAGACAAGTACCTAAATATAAAACCTTGAAATTCAAAGTTAAAATTATTTTCATTATAGGGAAACCTTTGGCCAGCGGGGAATAATTTCGGATTAAGATAAGAATGATTTAGTACCAGTTGGTCGGACCACAAGAACAAAAGTATTTTATTTCCTAATGAGTAGTAGTTTATAATATTTATTTTTCTGTTTTATTACTTGGAAGTGTTGGTTTTTATTTCATTTAATCTTGATACTCGTTCTAAAAAAAAACTTGTTGTATGCTGCTTACACTTTAAATTGTAAAGATATTATTATTATTATTATTTTATATATATATATATTTTTTTTTTTTTTTTTTTTTACATCGGAACATAATTTATTGAAGTGTAAAAGTAAAACAAAATCTAAACAGTCGATGAATCAATAAGTATGAAATTTAACTGTATCACCGGAACATAATTTATTGAAGTGTAAAAGTAAAACAAAATCTAAACAGTCGATGAATCGATAAGTATGAAATTTAACTGTATCACCGGAACATAATTTATTGAAGTGTAAAAGTAAAACAAAATCTAAACAGTCGATGAATAGATAAGTATGAAATTTAGCTGTATCACCGGAACATAATTTATTGGAGTGTAAAAGTAAAATAAAATCTAAACAGTCGGTGAATTGATAAGTATGAAATTTAACTGTATCTTTAGTATGTTGTTCTATATGAATAAACCATAATAATTGGTTGAGATGAATTAATCATGTTACTAAATTATGAAATAATATAGATTTTGATGGTCTCGATTAAACTGTAGGACATTACTAATTGACTGAACTTGATATCACCATGATTTGTCATGCATGATAAAAAATATATATATATAATGTATAATGGATAAGAAGGTACCTACATAGTACCTAGTTTGATTTCTATGTGACAACGCCTCTGTTATATATGATCTGGGGTTATATTTAACTTTGCATACCGGTACCAGTAGGTGAAACATGTTACAATATTCATAACTTTTCATCTTGCATGCAACTCTAACACATGGATTATTTTTATCTTTCAACGTAGGAGTACAGCTCACTTGCACGGAGACTTACTTAGTTCAAAACAATTGATGTATGGGTGCAATTTGTTACATTTTGATCTTGCATGCAATTCAGTTCAAAACGTTTATTGTAAGTGTACACCTACGCAATGACTTGAGCAAATACATTATCTTTATCTTTCTGCGTAGGAGTGCAGCTCAGTTCCACCCATGGGAGCTTAGTTCGAAACTAAATGAAATTACAAAGATAGCATACAACTCATAATAAACAAAGTGTACATACCACAAGTATTCGCCAATGTTCTTACCACTTCTGAAGTATTAAAATCTTCAGGATACTGACCATAAAACAACACGTAGTAGTTATTTAAATGCTTTATATTCAAATTTACAACAACCAAACATTTGAATTTTCAGAACAATCTCGCCATCATTATTTTTCATCAATCCTCTCTGTCAAACCCATGTCAAACCGCCACTCTCAAAGTATTGCCAGTCAATATTTTTTAAACTCCTCAGGTGATACAATTATTTGGTTTTAGTTAATGAGTAATAACATCTTATTTAAATATAGAATAAACCAAATTAATATTTTAGGTAGATAAAATTGCATAAATGCTAACAATTGTTTGAGATGGAATAGGCTTGCCCAGCACCTAAACCATCCTCTCAGCTTATTTAGCCTGGCCCACAGGAAAGACGACGTCAATACGTGTGGAGCTGACTAAGCTGCGTGTTTCCTCACGACGTTTTCCTTCACCGTTAAAAGCTCGTGTTGAAGTACGAAACGAAAAATCCATTGATGCACGACCGGGATTTGAACCCACGACTTTCGGATTGAAAGACGAGGCATAACCCCATTCGACCAACACGGCTCTACACAACCAAACTTACGTATACATAAAATCACGCCTCTTTCCCAACATTGTTTAAAACCTACACCACTGAGAACGCAATTTTAAAATACTATAATGAAAATAACATGCCTCTGACTACCCCCCTTAGACATCTTCATAGGATCTGGAATAAGTAACATAAAAATATCTGAGAGAATGTCTACCCCACCTTGGGGATACAGTCGTGAACTTGTTTTGTTTTTTTTTTATAATGAAAAATGAAAAATCTAAAATTTCTTGCCCTTTCCCCACGGGTCAAGTGCGGTCGGCACAACGTATTTTGTTCTTTTAACTTATATAATATCCTACTGTAGGCCAAGTGAACACTCAAAGATACGTCAATATTTCAGCCAATTCGTGCAAAAACAATACATCTCTGTCAATATGAAGCAGCCATGCAAAAAATAAGGGCCAAAGAGTTATGATATGTGGATAGGCAGTGGCATGTCTTATCCCTGGGGATGAGGGATTGACGGAGGTTCGGCCCTCCTTGTCTCTGAGGTAATAATTGAAGTTGAAGCTTGCTATGCCTGTGGAAGTCTTGAAGAATAGTTTTATATTACCTATTGTTTTATTGCGTAAAAAATGTTGTTTCCTGACTGTTTGCCCGTGTTTTAAAAGACGTAATAGCGGGTAAATAGATTTTTAAGATACTTCCAGAAATTACACCCATACAGGATTTTAACCCAGGATTTACGCTGATCCGTGACGAGATTGATTAAAATTAATGATAGGGGAAATACAGCTCCATCTAGCCTGAAAGCAAGGATAATTATTATGAAAACTTGATACTTATTAAACACAAAAATAACTGTTAAATCACATACACAAAAGGTATTATTTTTGCGTATTTACGTGATCTCTACCTTCAATAATAGACAGACAAACTTTGAATCTTCTATTCTTCTTTTTCCTGCCCTTATCCCACTTAAGTGGGGTCAGCACAACAAGTTTCTCTCTTCCATTTCCCTCTATCACCCGTCATATCAGAACTCACTCCTTTCACAAACATATCCGCATTCACACAGTCCATCCATCTTTTCTTAGGCCTACCCCTACCGGTATATCCATCCACATTCATACTCAACACTCGTCGTGTTATATGACTCTCATCCCTCCTCATGACATGCCCAATGCCCATACCACGCCAACCTTCCACTTCTCAATTTGTCAGTCACTGGCGCTACTTTCAAACTTCCCCTGATGTACTCATTCAAAGACTTTGAATATTTTAAATAAAAAAGCCTACCGCGTCAAAAAAGTGAGTATTCCGTTTTGTTTTTTATTATAAATTAAATAATTTTTTTAGCAAAGCCTGTTAATTCATGTAGCTACATAACTAGGTTCCGAACGGACTAAAGGTAGACATCAAAGGTGGCTTTCAATCAGCCGCCGGAAGAACCCTAATACTGTTACACTGGGTTCCGTTTCATTCGGGCCGAAAACAATGTTTTAGTACGTTTTTGTTTTGGTACAAAATGTAGGCCCACGCGAGCTTTAATGCATGTTTTTTTACATAGGCCCTTACTAATAAACTTTACATAAAGTTATGTCATGCATAACCTATGAATAACCATACCAATTTTTAGTTGTCTGTTTACTAGTCTGCAGGATGTAGCGAAAAAAATGTCTATCAGCTGGGTCCCACCGCGGTACAATATTTGTATGATCTGCAAATATTTGTTTAATAAATAATAATTAATAAATAATGCTGGACATTTTTCACACAGCATCATCTAGCCCCAAACTAAGCAAAGCTTGTACTATGGGAACCAGATAACTGATATACTACTTATATACTTTTTTAATGATCTAGTATTCTCATAATAAAAAGTTTAGCCTGTTAATCCAGGCATTGCGTTGCCGAGACGATCTCGAAGCATTTATAGGCACTCCTAGGATTACATAAGTTCACATAAGTAGGTACATAAGTAAATTTGCATAAGTACTCTGTGATCTGGTAAAGGTTGCTAAGAGCCGTTGGGTGCAGGCTGCACAAGATCGATCGCTGTGGAAATCAATGGGGGAGCCCTATGTTCAGCAGTGGACACTAGATGGCTGACATGATGATGATGATGACTCTGTGATCCTTGCCCAGCAGTGGGATATATAATGAATAAAGCTATCATGCTGTGACTTACTCCACAGCCGAAACAAAAAGAAAGTTTCTCGCTAGTTACTTATTTACGTGGCTCTTTGATTAGATAGGTACAGTCGGCATCAAATATAAATGATGTTTTATGGCGTACAAACTTTTTTTATGTTTGTTAACAAGGACGAATTATTCGTTCTTGGTTTGTTTATTGGGGTAACAAAGAAGTACAACAGAATGCCTAGTTGAAACTTATTTATGAAGCGTTTTCTGTATGTAAATAAACTACTGAATAAATTATGCAAAACAGCTGCATGCAGCTAGGTTCAGTTTTTTGTGCTCTGATCAGTCGGCCATTGTCATGGTTTTACCTATTTGAAGCGCTCGTGGTCGTGCTTGCTTAGTCGTTCTTGATAGATCGTCAAAGTTCGTTCATCGTCAAAATCATCGTCAACTGAGGTCAACTGAAGCACGTCTGAACTTGCTACATGGTCCTGAATAAAGTGAGGATAGTGAAAGAAATAATTTTAACCCCGCAGCTTCTATGGCAGAGGACAAAAGGGAACTTAGTTCACAAGAGTGACCTTTTTAAAGCGCACTTAAAATCCTTCCACTTCACTGGTCAGTAAGTAAGTGGATGGGTGACCGCCATTGGCATTTTCGTCTGAGCGCTTCCGTGCTTCGGAGGGCACGTTAAATTGTCGGTCCCGGCTATTTAAGACTTAAGTGTATGTCTGTTTGTTACGCTTTCTCGCCCAAACCGCTGAACAGATTAAGCTGAAATTTGGCATAGTTAAAGGTTGTATCCCAGGGAAGGACATAGGCTACTTTTTAACCCGAAAAATGTTAAAATCCCGAGGGACCGCGGGTCACACCGCGGGAGCGCAGCTAGAAGTTAATATATCTTTTGATACTTGCTGCGCAAATAATATTCCTCTACTAGATGTAAACTAGTACAAAAACAATTGGATCGAAGTTTATTGTCCCTAAATATAAAATCACAAAATATGTAAGATTCACAATTTCTGTCAACTATTCAACCAATTTTACAAAACCTGTATTCCAATCTCAATAAATGAAACTATCTTGCAAAATCTTATTCCAAGAGTGACCTTAAAATTTATCGTTCATATTCAAAGGGATCACACAAGTCAACTGAATAGGGATTTAAATTTCAAATCATCTGAAATAGTAGTGACGCGAAGAAAACATAGAGAGGGACGTTTGATAAATGCCGGATAAATAATTGGCAAACATTTGGCCGACCGCATACTGCGTCTGTGTCAGAATGTAGGTCCGACTGCAGTGAATAGTAAGGCATTTTATCCGAAACCGATCTACTCGTACATATTTTCAAAATATTATGTAAAGTGTTAGATAAAAAGGAGCGATCGTGATTTTTTTTTTTTAAGAATTATTTGTGTTGATTGATCAAGAAATAAAGTTGCGACAGAAAATATATATATGGGTTATTTGTAAAACACCTGTAGAACAAAAGTTGTTATTTATGATGATAGTAATACAGTCCTGAGAGGTTAACGGTGTTTTACAAATAACCCTGTATAAATTATATGCAGAATTTTATAATACTTAGTAAATTACATTCACTGAATTCGTCACTAGCTTATAAGCACACCAGATACATACTCAAATAGAGCCGGAAACACAGACAGATACAATAAGGCAAGAGTCAAAAAGCCGGATAAAAAGCCAGATGCAAAAAAAAACCGGCCTTCCCAACCCTGCGCACCCCTCATTGCCATAGTCCTCATAAAAGTTATGCAAACAACTCCAAGAGAACTTAGTAGGTACCTACTGTAGGTACCTACGGTAAGACAGCGAAAATACGAGCTTTCGCATTTCTGGCGAAATTCATTCATTACTAGACTATGCTTGGAGACTGGAAGCGATTTGAACCGGCCGATACGATTTGCATAAGACTACGTCCCAAAAAACAATGATCCTATTTCTCATCATCATCTTCCTGCCTGGTCATTAATGGGGTCGGCACAAGGTGAGTTCTGAAGATTTCTAAGGGACTACCCCATTAGGAATCAAAGGATCAAATCAAAGGATCTAAGGCATGTCCAAATACACATTTGATTTATGTACAATGTACATGTGACGAGTTGCAACCTGTGGGTTTGATTACCATACAATAAAAAGAGAATTTATCGTGAACTATAAAAACAATCAGACGCCCAGTAGGTAGATAAGATAGTTGTTTTAACGAGACGCTCTCTACCAAAGCGTTTTAAAAGTTATATTTAGTTTGAATCAATGCTCTTTTTGAATTGAATAAATAAGATTTTATTTAAAATGCATAAAGTTGGATTTTCCTAAGTGACCAACTCTGGCCTTAAGGCCATGGTAGTGGATGGCAGACCGCTAGTGGCAGTCCCAGCTAAACTCGTTAAGCCACGACGGAAGCCGGCGGATTAAAAACTCCGTCACCAGAGTTGCCCACTGACTCATACGAACCTACTTCTACAAGGTTAGAAATATAAATTGGGATATCGGTCTCACAGACCGCGGAAATAATCTCATATTGTGGAGGGCAGTAATCCCGGTTAATATTGATGGATAGTTTTATGCGAGAGTGTATTATTTTATCCAACTGTGGAAGGTTTTGTTTTTAGATCGAATTTTAATTTAGCCATGATTTCCTATCATGACTCAGTCAGTTTAAATAGATTTAGTAGGACCATTTTCATCACTTAAAATCGTCTTAAAGAACTTGGAGATTCTACTCCTGTTCCTTTGCGAAAAATACCGCGGGCAAGCCTATTCCATCTCAAACAATGTCCCAGGCACTACAGCGTCCCGTTAAGTGTAGGCATAGGTTGCCTCGCTGTACAAATCATCTACCAGGGGAACAAACACGTTGTGGGGTCAATCAAGCTCTCTTGAAATCTTCAAGCTGTTCATTGTATAATTGTTGTTGTTTTAAGCATGTAGAGCCGTGTTGGTCGAGTGGGGTTGTGCCTTGACTTTCAATCTGAAGGTCATGGGTTCGAATCCCGGCCGTGCATCAATGCATTTTTCGCTTTGTAAAATTTATATGCGCTGTAACACAAGCTCTTAGCGGTGAAGGAAAACATCCGGTAAGGAAACCCGCAGCTTAGTCAGCTCCACACGTATCGACGTCGTCTTTCCTATGGGCCAGGCTGATTAAGCTGAGAGGATGGTTTAGGTGCTGGGCAAGCCTATTCAATCTCAAACAATGTCCCAGGCACTACAGCGTCCCGTTAAGTGTAGGCATGGATTGTCTCCTGACGCTGTATAAATCATCTAGTTAAGATGTAAAATAATAATAAACCCGAGACAAATATCTGTAGGTCACACAAACATTTGTCCCGCGGTGGGGATCGAACCCGCAACCTTCTGCGTCGCAGGCGGACCTTCGCCCACTGCGCCACAGGGGTCGTTGTAAGTTTAAAAAAAAAAGGCCTAAGTTTTTTAAGCATGTACTGTCCCATTGCTGGGACTAGGCCTCCTGGAGTTTTTCAGGATTTTCGGTCTGACACTATTCCCTACCACTGCATGTCGCTGAATCATAATTCATAGTCATTCTTTTAGAGCTTGTAAATGTTAAGAAGAAGAAAATGTTGTAAATGTTAAGAGAAAGAAGGTAGCTGTCATGTCATATAAAAAGGTCAAGGAAGCAGGAAAGAGATACATGGATGGATTCATCAGTCAAGGAGTAAATCCTTAAATAAGAAGAAGAAATGTTAAGAGCAGCGATATGATATCTTTCTAGTCAGGTTTCCACACAAACGCTGATTTTGGACGGTGACACTTTAATTGTAAAGTCATAGTCAAAGTCATAGTGTAAAGTCAATAATCATTTATTCAGTTCCGCAGGGATCACTTAGAACATTCTAAGAGCGACTCTATTCCCAGCAGTGGGCTAGAATATCACCGATCGTTCCGGGGTCTCATTGACCCCGATACGATTGATATTTTAATCTTGATATTTTGGTAGACTCTGATAGGTTAACTAATTTATTTAAATGTTTTAATCTGAATCACCTCTTTATTGAGCCAACTAGGGTTACATCAGAGACTGCCACATGTCTAGACAATGTTTTCTGTAGCTGTATACCAATTAGTAAATCTTTAATTAAGAATTTTGCCTCTGATCACTATGGCCAAAGTGTAGTATTTCCTAATTTCATCTTAAATGAACCTACTGAGTTCTCTTACCGGCCTGTCACTAAGAGTCGCATTTTAAAATTCCAGAGTAATATAGAACTCAGAATGTCACTTTTAGCTTGTCTAGAAAACCCGAATGACCTATTCACCAGTTTGTCAAATCTTATTATTGAAGAGCATAAAAAAATATTTAAATTAAAGACCTGCATAACTAGGACTTGTGTGAGCTTTGTAGACTGGGCAACGCCAGGTATTTATCGAAGTAGGAATAGACTTTATGATCTTTATGCTACTAGGGAACTTATGCTTCATAACCCATCGCATATCTTATACATTAAGAACTATTCTAAAATCTTCAAAATGGTATGTCAAGCTGCTAAATCAATACATTTTAAAAATAAAATTGTGTCTTCATCAAATAAAGTTAAAGCCACTTGGAAAGTAATAAATAATGAAACAGGTAAATCAAGACCTGGTTTCAAACAAATTAATTTAAAAGTCAATGATAATCTTTTAACTAATAACATTGAAATAGCTAACGCGTTTGATAGTTTTTTTTCGAATATAGCCCATGTTGCGACCAAGCCACTTAATTCTTCGGCTACTGGCGCACTTAAATTTTTAGAATCTGGTGTTGCTCAGTGTGGAAGTGACTTTGAATTCAGTTATGTTAACGCAGATAATATTGCCAAAACCTTTAAAACTCTTAATATTAAAAACACTGAAGATTTATGGGGGATATCAACTAAGATATTAGCCACTATTGTCGTTGATATTGCTCCATGTCTAGCTTATGTCTTTAACAGATGTGTAGACGAGGGTGTTTTTCCTGATCTGATGAAATTTAGCAAGCTTATCCCATTATTCAAGTCTGGCAATGAAAGCGACCCTGCTAACTACAGACCAATTTCGATTCTACCTGCGTTAAGTAAAATATTTGAGAAAGTTATGTTGAATCAATTGCTTGCGTACTTTAACCTTCACGGGCTTCTACATAAATATCAATTTGGATTTACCAAAGGTCGTTCAACAACTGATGCAGGTACTTTGCTTCTAAAGCACATCTATGATGCCTTTGAAAACTCACAAGACGTGATCGGAGTATTCTGCGATCTTTCTAAAGCTTTTGATTGCGTGTGTCACAAGACTCTGATTTCTAAGTTAAAATACTATGGCGTCAATAATCGAGCTATAGACCTTGTCGATTCCTATCTATCCAATAGAGTTCTTAAGGTTGATGTAGGTGGTGAAAGGTCTGCAGGGTCACTAATTGATATGGGTGTACCTCAGGGCTCAATATTAGGCCCCTTCTTGTTTCTAGTATACATAAACGACCTTCCTTCTTTTGTGAAAGACATGTGTGACATTGTTCTGTTTGCTGATGATACCTCATTGGTTTTTAAAGTTGATAGATATAAAGAAAATTACGATGATGTTAATGCGTCTCTATCCCTAGTTTTAAAATGGTTTACGGCTAATAATCTCTTACTTAATGCCAAGAAAACGAAATGTATTAAATTCACTTTGCCTAACGTGGTTCACAAACCAACTAAAATTGAGATAAATGGAGAAACACTTAATCTTGTAGATTCAGCAATTTTCTTAGGGCTGACTGTTGATTCCAAATTGCAGTGGGGACCTCACATTGAAAGACTTGCAGGTAGACTTAGCTCCGCTGCATATGCAGTTCGTACGATTAGGAGTTTGGCTGATGAAGAGACAGCCAAGCTAGTATATTATAGTTACTTCCATAGTGTGATGTCATACGGTATCTTTCTCTGGGGTAAAGCAGCCGATATTCAAGATATTTTTGTTTTGCAAAAGCGGGCTGTCCGTGCGATTTACAATATGAAACCACGGGACTCGCTAAGACAACGTTTTAAAGAAATTAATATTCTAACAGTATTTTCACAATACATTTATGAAATCCTTTTGCACACTCATAAATATATAAATGACTTTAAGAAAAAAAGTGACGTGCATAGAATTAATACTAGAAATAAGGATAAACTTTGTGTGCCTGAATTTAGATTAGAAAAAGTGAAAGGTTCTTTCATGGGAAATACCGTACTCTTTTATAATAAACTTCCAGATAATGCCACTAAATTGCCTATTCGAAGATTTAAAAGTTACATAAAAAATAATCTTATAAAGAAAGCGTACTATTCTATTGGTGATTATATTAATGATAAATTCGCGTGGCCTGATGTCGCTCTGCCCCTCGACAGCTGATGTGTGCACAATGCCTTTGCTATCTTGCTTAGCTTCTTGAATTTTACTAACTTTACTTTTAATTTTACAACTAAGTTAGTTAAGAAATTAGCCTAAGTTTAGATCTAAGATGGATCACCTAAAAAAAGCTAGGCCCCAAACCGTGTTTGTTGCCCTGATTCTTCACGGTATTGGTCGCGAAGGAACAGGAGTAGAATCACCTAGTTTTAAGACGTTTCAAAGTGATCCCAGCGGTCCTACTGAATAAATGCTATTTGACTTGACTTTGACTTTGACCCGAGACGGAACCAATATCCCACTGTAAAGGGCAGTAATCCCGGGTTAATGTTGACGGATGGCTGCATGCGAGTGGGAGCCATTCAGTGACACGGCGAGTGAGCTATTTTGAGAGATTAGGGGTTGCATCGGGTAGTTCAAGTTCAACTTTTATTGATTGATTCTGGTCGTGTTAGGTCAATGAACTTTGTAATTTTGTAAATTCTTAGTTGCCCAGCAAAAAAAGTTTAAAGCCAATGATTTTTGTGTTTTTGATGATATAGGTAAGTTCGTGTAAATCAGTGGCCAACACTGGTGACGGAGTTTTTAGGCCGCCATGAGGCCTCCGTCATGGCTTAACGACTTAAATAGCCGACATTTTACGTGCCCTCCGAAGCAAGGAAGCGCTCAGATGATATGCCACTGGCGGTCACCCATCCACTTACAGACCGTTTCAAACGTTGCTAAACTTCGACGATCTATCAAGAACGACTAAGCAAGCACGACCACGAGCGCTTCATTTTTATTTTCCTTTAGGTAATGAATTTAAGCGACGGAACGGGTAGCAATTCTTACACAGAATCTTTCTTTTTTATTAGGTTTAGTGATATTAAAATACCATTCGGAAAGACATGCAGAGTGGCAGGAAACGCGTTAATATTAAGTGACAACACCCAAACACAAGATCTTTATTCAGTCATCTATTCATTTTTCTACAAAGCAAAACTTCTTACACTAAATACTTTGTTGTATGAAGGTGGTATGACAAAAAACATAAAATATTCGCACAAAAACGGAACTAAACTGTCAGAGGTAAACCGGTGTTGAAACTGATGGATGGTCTCATACCAGAGTGCGCTATGCGGTGAAATACTGGACGTCAGCGAGTGTTTAGAGATTAGGCTGAAAAATATAGTTCCGAAATGTGTGGAGCTGGATATTTTGGAATGGTGTATACGTGTGTGTATTGGAATGAATAACTGCAAAAACATGGAATAACTAGTATTTTTTGTTGTTTTATAAATATACAAATTATAACTAAAAATTAATCTTTCAATAGTTTCTTAAGCGTGATCGCTTCTCAGCTGAAATGCAAAAGATGAGAGTTCGATTCTCGCCGCGGGAAAATGTTTGTCATGATCTGCTGATATTTTTTCTGGGTTTGGGTGGGTGTTGCAGTAGGTACCTAGACCTACTATGGAACTCGTGGACCTACTGTGGAAAGTGTTCAAAAGTTGTTCAGAAATTGAATTGCTCTGCCCGAATGATACCATCCCCAAAAACTGACCGAGCAAGTTAAGCGATAAGTTAGCGAACTTGGCCGACACCAGTGGCTCAGTAAGCGACGATTTGACACGAACTTTGACCTCTCTGATCTATATCACGATATCAATAACAAAGTTATATTTTGTTGGCAACTTATCCGACGAAAACTAACGTATTATTGGAACGAAGTTCCTTTTCGAACGGTATCGAGGATGGAGGCTAGAATAAAAAACCGTCACGACACATACATAGGTCAAAACGTCACAGTGCTAAGTACGCAGACGCAAAATAGTTCATAGATTGTTACACTGTTCTTCTTCTTCTTTTTATTAATGGCAACTAACTGTATTAACAGTATAATTTTGCCAATGTCAAGTTTTAAATATGTATCCATGTCATGTCAAGTTAAGTCAAGTCATGTCAATTTGGTTTTGAAAAAAACATGGCGGCTTGTCATTTCAAAAATCCAACGGAAATCTGTCCTCAAATGAGAAATCTTCTTGAATACTCCCCCATTCCATTTACCAAATCTCCTGTTACGTATCCAAGGCTTCATTAGTAAAATGCCACCGAAATTACATAATAAAACCTAGTAAAACACGAGAAAACCAAATAAAATAGCTCGGTAAGTAGAAACAGACCATAAATACGTAGAAATAAGTTCCAATGAGTCAGAGGCCAACTCTGGTGACGGAGTTTTTGGCCGCCTAAGGTGTCCGTCTTCGAAGAACGGCAACGCTCAGATGAAAATGCCACTGGCGGTCACCCATCCACTTACTTACTGACCAGTGAAGTGGAAGGATTTTAAGTGCGCTTTAAAAAGGTCACTCTTGTTCCCTTTTGTCCTCTGCCATAGAAGCTGCGGGGTTAAAATTCTTTCTTTCACTATCCTCACTTTATTCAGGACCATGTAGCAAGTTCAGACGTGCTTCAGTTGACCTCAGTTAACCTCAGATGACCTCAGATGTAGTTACTAGTAAGGAGAGTACCTGTAACAAGATTATGTAAATTAGAACTGAATAGGACTGAAAGACTTCATGTCCCGACGATGATAGGGTTACGAGCACGAGTTACGACAGTAATCCCTCAGCATGGTAGACATCAAATCATGTAACTTTAAGTTCATTTGAAAATGTCTGTCCGTATTCACAGGCGCAAACGAATCTTTAAATCCTTTCCTAGTTGTTATATATTATTGCATCTCTGAGTAAGTGTACCTCTGAACTTCGACAGTCCTTCGACACGTCGCTAACTTCGAAAAGATATAGTTCGACAAGCGTTTGTTTCGACGGAACATTTCTTCGACAACACAATCTTCGAAAGACCACTACTCCGACAGACTCTACTGCGACATGCACTTGTTCCGCAGACAATTATTTAAATGTTATTTGGCTTTATTATAAAAACTAAAACCAATGTTGACATGTCAAAACAAAACTGTTACCGCATTAAAGTTCTATGTACGAGTATTTAAAGATCGTTTTCGTATTTAGAGACAGTTTTTTAGTCAGTGCTTCGCTGAACTCGGTTCATATTTTTTGTAATAAGACGGATTGAGTCTGTACAAGAGATGAATACAAATCAAATTCCCTATAGTATTAACTATAAAAGCTTCATAACTTTTCCCCTATATCAAACTTAAGGGATCGCTCCCTCCAAACGGTGACCTATTGTGACAAACATCTTAATTTAATTGAACCCCATTTCATAATTGGCTTTCCGCCCCCGGGTAACATAATTTTCGTTTTACGACAAAAACACCTGAGATGGAAGTTTTTTTTCCATCATTTATTCCTTTTTGCTAAGCGAATATGGGTAAAAAATTGTGCTTATAAAAATAATTTAACATTTGAGAATTCATACCAGAGAAGAAAAAAGTCAGAAACAGATTAAACTTAAAATAAAACTTTTGAAACTATCATGGTCAAAAATCATGGTAATTAATAATTATCCCGTTGAAAACAATAATTTTTGCTGATTTATATTTGAGTCTACCACGCCTTGGGGCTTGAAAAATCAAAAAATAATTTATTTTTTATTTTAAATAGATATAAATACATTTATTTACAGCATTACAAGCTAGTTTTAATGCCGGTAGACTATAAAAGCATTTCCCATTAACATATAAAACAATATTCACTCCCAAACAGGAAGTTTACCTGTGGTGATCAAAAACATCAACAATTCAACCTTTACATTGTATAAATCATAACAAACACACTATAATATTAAACACACACATGTATATTAGTTGACTATTCTGTTACCGTCATATAACAAAAACTTAACCCATTTTGACAATCGGGTAAAAATAGGCTTTTTGTTGTTTTTTGAGAAGGCCGGTGATGACCAAGTCGGAAACCACGAGAGTTAGAGAAAAATCGTGAAAGGAGTCATGCCCTCGATTTTTGAAAACAAACAGCATATTTAGTTTTTTGTTAAAAAAATTACTTTTGACATACACGAATGACTTTTAAAAAAAGAAGACAGCAGAAAGAAGCAATAATGCCACTAGATACCCAATACTCAACATCCACCTCTGTGACCGCATATAACTAGGCAACTTCGACGATCTATCGAAAACGACTAAACAAGCTACCTACATCACGAGCGCTTCATGACGGTGGCCGTTTCTTGAGAACCTAAGGTTATAATAGTAAGGAACCGGTTTTGGAGCCTACGGGACGTCTGCTGGGCGTAAGGGTGAGGACACACATAAGCGGAGGCGATAGTCGAAGCGGATAATGCTCATGCTGTACTTGCACCAAGTTTGAACCAAGTTTGAACAGAAACCACTCTTAGATAGGACTCAGGACAGGATCATCAACATAATCATTTGCAGATCAAACAATGATATTTTAAGTAACATCATTGAGCTCAAATAATAACCCACTGCTGGACATAAGCCTCCTCCTTCAAACGCCACTCCAATCGGCCCTGTGTTGATCTCATCCAGGTCTTTCCCTCAATATCCCCTGGCTGCGTGTCAGGATAGGCATTCTTATCATCATTATCATTGGCTACGCCGGTAGTCCTTACAGTTATGATTTACTAGCTGGTACCCGCGACTTCGTCAACAAAATAAGAAACTTGAAAACCTCTAAACAGAACTGAAAGCTGCAAAAAACTTCTGAAATTCTTAAAAATGCAATAATAGCGCCATCTCGACCTCAGCCATAGGTTAGCAAAGCCATCTAGTTGCCTTTAGCTGGAACTTCCAACTCCCCATACAAACTTTCAACCCTTATTTCACGCTCTCCATGATGTCCGTCTTTGGAACATAATCTTTATCCATGTCATATTTCCGCCTAATCTGTTCAGTGGTTTAGGCGTGAAAAGGTAACAAACAGACAGACATTAATTACTACATAATAGATGGCGACATAGAATAAATTAGATCGCGCTATCGTTGCGTTTTGGGCTGTGTAATATATAAACTCGCTAATCTTCTAATTTTCAGCTTTATAATATTATAGTATGGATAAATAGACATACATAGACAAAGTTTTCAAAAATTTTCAAAAAACACAAAAATTGGCGTAAATAATTTGAATGTATAATCGAAAACACATTGCAACTCCCACGACTAATTCATGAACTATAGCGTGAGTTCTAGGCGGTAGTATTAGCGAGACTATCCTACGCTTATGCCCACACTCGCTCCCGCTACCGCTTATGCCCACACACGCTCCCCAACCCGAGTCAGTGAACCGGCGCAGGCGCAGCCTCCTAGATCGCCATTACTCAATGAACACATAAATAAAGGCGACGTTGAGTTTGATGAAAGCAACTACGATTGTATGGATTTAATGGAAATGGTAATCGTATTTATGGGATTACATTGCATTTTTAATTTTGTATTCATCAGTTCTAAGATTTATTTGATGAGAGGTTTCCAGATAGGCAGAGAGGCAGAGTTTCCAGAGCATTCCAATAGGCGTCGATGGGCTTGCAACTTGTCACGGAATGCTAACTTCTGCAAAATCTAGGCATGTGCCAAAATATAATTGGACGCTGGACGTGCCTCTGAAAACATCTTTAAACATGTTTTCTGAGATGATAATCGGGTTGGGATACACAGCCAGTTTTCAACCGACTTCAAAAACAGAAGGAGGTTCTATGTTCGGCTGTAGTATGTTTTTAACACACTTTTTTTTATGTATGGTCTCCGAAATTTTCGTTACTTAGAACCGATTTCCAAAATTATTTTTTTATTTCTGAGGGACTGATAGTTTTCCCGTATAACCTCATCCTCAATGGGCGCGCTGAGTGACGCCTTGAGTCAAACTTTCTTTAAAAATTTTAATAAACGCAAATTATGATTCTATATAAATGGGTTTATATTGAACGCTAATTAAGACAAACTAATGAACGTACACAATCGTGTAATCCCGCTAACAAATCCAGTCATTAATTCCTTAACATGATACCATAATGGTCAGCTCATTTTGAAATACATAATCAGCTAATCCTCGGTGATGAGGCTGAGGCAAAAGGTGCGAGTTGGATTCTCGTGGCGAAACAAATGAAACTTTAAAGTAAAAATTTGAAGTGCCTTAGGGCGCGTTCACAAAGCGATCCGTTTTAAAGGTCCGTTATTTGATGGCGTACGTAATTGTATGATCGAGTTCACACACAAAACAGTATTTCGGATCCATAAAAAATTGGGGTAATCTAATCGACAGATCCGTTAAATAGGATCTTTTAAAATCGGACGTTCTATGTGAACGCGCCCTTACAGCGTTTTCACACTATCGAGCTATCGAAATTGATAGCTCCGATACATTTTATTTGGCTTCTTTCATGCACGTGACACAATGTTACCAAAACTTTTAGGTTCTATCACATGCCGGTTTCCTCACGATGTTTTCCTTCACCATTTGAGAGTACTAACAAAGTGCTCATATTTTCGGCAGAAAAACTCTTTGCTGCACGACTGGATTCGAGCCCACGACACAGCCTTTACATTGAGCCAGAAACTGACGTCAGTCCACTACCGAGTCAGTGCTGATCTGGCACTGCAATCGTGTAAATTGATTTACTGACGTAATACTGACTGCGTGTAAATATTACTCAATGTAGCCTTTAGAAGAATGCCTTTAGACCAGAGATAAAACACTATGGATTAATGGATTTTGCGTTTCGTAAAATTTATATGTGCTTTAACACGTGCTCTAAACTGTGAAGGAAAACATCGTGAGGAAACCAGTTAGTGTTCTTATAGGCGGCGATGGGCTTGCAACCTGTCACATATGGAATACTAACTTCTGCAAGATGTGTGCATGTATCAAATATGTGTTTTTTTTACATGCCTCTGACTACCCCCCTTAGATATCTTCAAAGGATCTGGAATAAGTAAGATCTGAGAGAATGTCTACCGCACCTTGGGGATACAGTCGTGAATCTGTTAACGTTTACGTTTTATAGAACACTAGCTTGTCACACGGATATGCTTGATATTAGGGTAAGAACTTATGGACTGTATAAATTATCGGCGTTGTAATGGCGGGAATTATTTACCGCCGACGCGTGCCTGAAATGGAGGCGTGAGTATGATGACAAACGGAAGCGACAAGAACTCCATAATATAGTTCTTACTCACGAAGGTGGGTTGGTTTTAATTGTGCGTGTAGTTCGTTTATGTGTGCGTAAGATGAATCTGAATTTGTAAGCGATACTGAGCGCTCAATTGTCCATGGAGCGTTTCCCAGCTAACGCACACACAATCAAAGTGCATATGCAGGGCATTTACACACAATAAGACGGTTTAAGTGCGTACAATGACAAGCGGTTGCATATTAAACCTGAAAAAGCGGCCCGCCACGCGGCTAGCCGCCCCGCGGTGCGTAGAGGGCTAAGTATTTTTTTTGACAGTTCTTTGATAGAGAGCCTGCTAACCATGACCACACTGGAAGCCGTTTTCTACAGTAGAATAGAGTAAAATGACATTTGAGTTTTGGCAAAAGCATATAAGTATCATTATTTTCTATAACCGCGATGTAAAACAAATAAAACAGTCTAAAAGTACGTTTTCTTCCGTACTACCTATTAGATTTCAATTTCAACACAACATCTTCTTCTTTTTATTATGGCAACTAACTGATTAACAGTATAATTCTGCCAATGTCAAGTTTTAAATAAGTATTCATGTCATGTCAAGTCAAGTCATGTCAATTTGGTTTTGAAAAAACATGGCGGCTTGTCATTTCAAAACTCCAACGGAAATCTTTCGTCAAATGAGAAATCTTCTTGAATACTCCATTCCATTTACCAAATCTCCTGTTACGTATCCAAGGCTTCATTAGTAAAATGCCACCGAAATTACATAATAAAACCTAGTAAAAAACACGAGAAAACCAAATAGCAGTGCCACTAGCTCCTTCAAAAATGGCGAAAGAAGCCCCCGTTCCAACATCAAAACTAACTTCGTTGTCATTCTTCTAAAGAAATCAAGGAAGTCAACGTCACTCTTTTCTTCGTCTTATTTCAAATCGCTCCCGCTCATCACAATGCTCACAGCCGCAGCTTTGCACGTTAAGCTAAAGAGCACTCTCGTTATGTATTGATGTGCATTAATTATGTAACTCGGGTGACGCCGGGCGAAGGACTTGTATGTAGGTTAATTATATTTTAAGATGTTACTATCTTCAAAGTAACATGCAAAAGTTGGTGATGATTGTTGTTTGTAACTCTTTTATGCAACTACTGAATGAATTTGGATGAAGTTCGGCTCACAGATAGATTAAAGTCTGGACACACTCTTTTTTATCCTGGAAAAGTGAAGTATTCCTGATTGACCACAGGTTGTTCACCTTGAAGAGATATGATAGCCAAATACCGAGAAAAAAAAACATGTGCCTAATATTATTTGGACATCTTTGACTACCCTTGACATGTACCGCGGATCTCTGAGAGAATGTCTATAGTAAGTTCGTATGCGTCAGTGGCCAACTCTGGTGACGGAGTTTTTAGGCCGCCTTAAGGCCTCCGTCGTGGCTTAACGACTTAAATAGCCGGGACCGACAATTTAACGTGCCCTCCGAAGCACGGAAGATGAAAAGGAATAGTCAGATCCTGTAGAATCACTTGGTTTTAAGACTATTTTATAAGTTAATATCCCAGCGATCCAACTGAATAAAATGATTCTTCTTTTCGTGTCACTAGTTCTTTCGAACCAGCATGGTGAAAGGGTTTTTTCTCAAAGAGGCTCATTTCTTGCACCTTGATTCAATGTAATATCAGTTGAAAATTATAACCCTTATGGGTTATACGACTAAAAATAGCCGTTAAAATATCGTGTTCCGTCAGCGGTCCTGTTGACCGGTTAACTGGATTATTTTCGCGTTAATTAACATATCCATGGTTTCGTTTTAATTTCGAACGATATCGCTTACGGGTAGGGGTGGGAAAAACCCGGATAATTGCAAAACTGTGTCGTATTTTTGCTAACAATGCAAGCATGAATTGCTATAAGAAACTTCAGAGAGGCATTCTATTTAAACAAGGAAGTGCGTGAAAATCTTAATACTTTTAAAAGATTGAAAAAATTAACTTATATCTATTTGTACCACTATGAGAACTGAACCCGTCACTAGCATCTCTACCGAATCGTAGATCATCTGATTCTGTCTCTCATCTCTAGCCGGACAATCGCTCGTAAGGACCCATATTTTAATACAAAGAGCCGTATATATTTCAGTCCTATAGACATTACACTCCAGTAGTACTCCGAGCTTATACAGTTAGTTAAGAATATACAGTCCGTCTTTTAATACAAAAAGCCGGATAATAACTGAAGAAGTTTGTGACTACCTCGAATGGTTGGGAGCTAATAAACTATTTTTTATAAATAAAATAAAAACTTGCGTGTGCACAGAAGTTATATTTTTCGAGAGAATGAATGAATAACAATAATGAATGAACTAAATAAAGCTACAGATAATAAATAGAAAAGAATGATTACATCATTCAACTTAATGTTTCCAACAATAACAGTATTTTGAAAATGGCCGGATATACAAACGGGTACATCCCTTTACCCTGATTCACAGATAATTACCGCGCGTAGTATTTAACATGTCCAGCACAGATTGCTGCTTGTTATTCTTTAACCGACTATACTATATTCTATATGTATCAATACAATTTAGCTCGTAGCACAGCTCGTAGTAAGAAGCATCCGAATATTCATAAAACAAACGCGATTAACGCCCAGAGTTAATTCACCTGGGTGCTATGTACACTTTTAGTAAACTCAGTTCATAAAACAAAAGATATTTATTTTCAAAAAAAGTAAACTTTATTCACTCAACAAAAATTAATTCAAACATAATAAATATTTTTTTGTATTTATTCGGCTCCCTTTTTAACCACGACGGAACGGAAAAGTGCGTTTGGGATGACCGATTTAGTTACGGTTTTCTGTTATATGTTTGGGATTCACGGGAGATGGTTCCTGGAGAAATGTTATGGTGTCCTTTACATATAATACTCGATGATTTATACATCAGGAGGCAACCTATGCCTACACACGCTGTAGTGCCTGGGACATTGTTTGAGATGGAATAGGCTTCACACATGTACTCGTATTCATACATCTCATCTTTTCTTATGCCTGTATAGTGTATTAGTATACATATTATATATATATTTATTTTTTTAACCTACATTATCCCACTGCTGGGCAAAGGTCTCCTCAAAGGTGTAAGGGGTTTTGAATATCATCTTTAAAAACCCAAGCCAACCTTACCGGCCCGTGGTACACCCTGCCGACCAACAAACAAGGCTCTGGCGCCCCACCCACCAACCCGCACTAGACCAGCGTTGTGGGTTATGGTCTAAACCCCCCATGGTAAGAACAAACCAACAACGGCCCCAAGTGTCCGGCGACCCCAGCGGCTGCGCTGGCGTTGACGGGAACCAAGCCAGTCCTGGAGTTAGGGGTGCGAAGTATCTCCGGGTGAGATCCCACCGTCAAACGACCAATGCAAATGTTAATATGGATTCCGAAACGCTTAATGTTCTAACATATAATGTTAAAACACTGATGAGCGACGAACGGCTCGTCGAATTAGAAAATGCCCTTAAAGACCATATTATATATTAAGTTTAAAAAAATGTTTTCAAACACTAGTCACGTTGCACGTATCCAAGAAATCGGTAAAAGCCGATTTTTCGAGTGAGAATCTTTTTACTGGCGTCGGCCGCTAAAAGCGTTCGCGTGTTTGGATGGACGGTTGTGGAATAATAGCTTATCCGAAAGGTTCTGGATATTTGACTATCCGACAGGGGCTAACTACATACTGGCGTTTTGTAGCGATTGGAGATACTAATATTTTTTTTTTTTAGCCTATACTGTCCCACTGCTGGGCAAAGGCCTCCCCCGTCACCTTCCACACCTCGCGGTCTTCCGCGATTTTCCCCCAATCCTTCCTAAAGGCGTCCAGGTCATCGCGCCAGCGCTTTTTAGGCCTGCCTCGGAGTCGCCTGCCATCCACCGGGATCCAACCAGTCACCACTCTGGCCCACCTGTCTGGGTGCATGCGGGTGCATACTAATATAATAATAAATAAATAAAGCTGGACTTTACACACATCATCATCTAGCCCCAAAGTAAGCAGAGCTTGTGTTATGGGTACTAGATGACTGAAAAACTACTTATACACTTTTTGTTTGTAAATACATACATATTATATAGAAACACCCAGACCCGAGACAAATATCTGTAGGTCATACAAACATTTGTCCCGCGGCGGGGATCGAACCCGCAACCTTCTGCGTCGCAGGCGGACCTTTGCCCACTGCGCCACTGAGGTCGTCAACTATGCATATGAAATGGTATTTTTATGAAATGCGCGACTTCAGGCGCGGACGTCGACACTGGAAGTTATATGCTTCATAGTTTCGGAGAACCGTGTAGTATGAAGTTCATACTACACGGGCGGTTTTCCCGCGCGGCAAACCGCTTCTGAACCGCACTAGACACAAATTAATATGGAAGTTGTATGTTGCACACTACACGGGCAGTTCTCCCGCCGCCATATTAAATTGTGTCTAGAGTCCATATTGAAAGACGCAGGGGGAAAAATTGCGAATTAAATATTTTTTTTTTCAATAAACTTATTTCCTTCCCATTTTCCCGCTCAAAAAGCAGCTGTTCAAAAGCAGCTCGAATCCATAGAACAATACACAATGTTTCTGAACATCTGCAACAATTATTGCAGCCCCTTAGAAGATACCTTTAGCTTATGGTACAAGTCATAAGATGGGCCAGGGCCACGCGGCGGCGACCGATTGGTAATGTCCAGTCGACTGAACAAACGAGAAAAGAAATCTCACTAGTTCAGTCAACTGAACTGGACAACTGAACTAGTGGGAATAGACGAAATAAACGCGTGAATACCATACTGCTGTCTACGGCGTGCGCCGGTTGCCGCGGCCACGTTGGCAGCCGCGTACAATCACCGTACATTGCGTGCCCCAGCAGCCGTCGCCTCTCCGGTGAAGGCGTCGCACGAAGCCACACCTGAAACGTCCTAAGTAACGCCGCCTGACCATAGAGTCAAAGTCAAAAAGCATTTATTCAGTAGGACCGCTGGGATCACTTTGAAACGTCTTAAAACTAAGTGATTCTACTCCTGTTCCTTCGCGACCAATACCGCGAAGAACCAGGGCAACAAACACGGTTTGGGGCCTAGCTTTTTTTAGGTGATCCATCTTAGATCTAAACTTAGGCTAATTTCTTAACCAACTTAGTTGCTTTAATTAAATTATCTATAAAAAAAAAAAAAGCTGCGCAAAATAAACGTGGCCTAGTTTCATCACAATCACACCTAATAAAGCGCTCGTGGTGTAGCTTACTTCGTCGCTCTTGATAGATCGTCGATGTTAAGCAACGCTCTAAACGGTCAGTAAGTGGATGGGTGACCGCCAGTGGCATTATCAACTGAGCGCTTCCGTGATTTTGAAGGCACGTGAAATTGTCGATCCTGTCTATTTTGCCGCTATTATAAAAATTATTTTAGGCCGCCTTGAAGTATCTGTCATGGTTTAATGTTAATAGCCAGGACCAACAATTTGACGTGCCCTCCGAAGCACGGAAGCGCTCGATTGATAATGCCACTAGCGGTCACTCATTCACTTATTGTCCGCTCAGAACGTTGTTTTTCTTCGACGATATATCAAGAACGACATAGCAAGCTAACACGAGCGTTTCTGATCGCTACCGCTCATGACCACTTTCAAATCGCCATCGCTTCCGCCTCTGACTTCTCCCACAGCTCTCTCTAACGAGACCGTCTCCTGCTAATTATACTAATTAGTACATTCGCGTGCGAAAGGTTGAACAAAGGCTCACCGACAATATTTCTTAAAATATCCTAATATTACTAGCCCATGTTTTTTATTACTTGTGGCTACTGGAAGAGATTTCGGAGCGTCACAGTGTTGTTATGATGTTCTTGTCGTCTTAACTAACTAACTGTCGTCTTAAACCAGTGTGGTGAGTCGATTTTAAGCATTGAGGTATTTATAAGGCGCCGTCAAGGCTTTTTTCATGCTCGCAAAAAATAAAATATCTTGTGGACGTAGCATAGCATGGTTTTTGGAACTGAATAATAATAATTTTTTATGCCATTGTTATACCAGATTAAATCAACTTTACTTTAGGGGTAGACAGATACCAAAACTTTTACCCAAATTTCTAGACTGAGAAGTAAAAAAAAATCCCAACGACCCCACTAACTTCACTAGTGGGGTAGTTGGGAATAAAAAGTATCAACGACCCCTATGAAAAAAACCAACTCCATTTAGGTTCATTATAAGGTTGTCGCCGCCCACACTCATAAAAAGTAATTTCTTGTATAACAACTCTAAATGTGAATACTTTATAAAAAAGGGGAGTTAATTCGAGAAAGGTCGACTGTATCCCTAAGGCATGGTAGACAGTCTCTTAGATCAAGTCATTTAATATTCTCTGAAGTTTAACGACCTCTGTGGCGCAGTGGGCGAAGCCCCGCGCCTGTGACGTAGTAGGTTGCGGGTTCGATTACCGCCGCGGGACAAAAGTATGACTTATGTAGGTGCTATCCATCCATTTCAATAATATGTATGAATTTACAATTAAAAGTATCTAAGCATACCTACATCAGTTATTTGGTATCCATAGTACAAGCTCTGCTTAGTTTAGGGCTAGATGACGCTGTGTAACTCTAACAATATCTATTTATGTCTAAGTTGCTAGTCAAAGGCACGTCCAATGTAGATTGCGAAAAGAAGTACACCTGTGCGATACAATATCGTATAGGTTGGAATTCTTTCGTGTAAATGCTATCTTTGTATAATACAGATACAGGTTTAAAGTACACTAAAAATATGTAAAATTACCTACGCTATACCTATACCTAAGCTAATAATTACAACAATGTAGTTTTACTCTTTAGCTGTAGTACAAATTATAACCTACTGTATTTTAAGTTTCCTGAAATAAATACTTGATTGATTGATTGATTGATTGATCTATTATCCTTTTTGCAATCATATCCTGTATCAGTTCTTAAACATAAATCATGAATGTTATTTATGTATTTAATGCTATTTTAGAATGACAGCACAAATATAACCCTTAAGCCTAGTTTTCTTAATAACGAAAACGTAATGTGACGGACGTTCGTTACATTTTTTAAGTAAAATTAAATAAATATTATTAAAATGCTACTCTATCAACCTTGTTATAAAATATGTAAGTAAATGATTACTAACTATTAAGTATTTTTAAGACAAACGTTTACAAAACTATTTTATCTGTGTAATCTATAATGTATCTCCTTCTATTTGCTTAATCTCTTTAATGAGTAAAATGTCTTCATTGTTTGATATTAGGATTTAAAATTCTTCTTTGTGTGCAAATAAACAGAGACATCTCCAGAACAAAAAATGCCCTTAATTGCGGGTACGGCAGTCTGGTAGAGATCGCTTTTTAGCGATAAGACCGCCGATTTTTTATTTATTCATTTACACATTTATGATAGAAAGCAGGGAGGGATGTTACGGATGTGTAATTTCGGATATGGATATGGATACGGATATTTACAAATTATTATACCGGATTCGGATACGGATACGGATGTTAAATTATTTCGGATTATCCGGATAGTTTCGGATAATTTCGGTTTCGGATATTAAGCGGGCCACGATACTGTCCTGACGTGATGACCCTGACAAGTTACATTGTGGCACTGACATTGTGAACATCAAGTTTGGAGACTGCCTATATCCGAAATTATTCGAAACTTTTATATCGGATTCGGATACGGATACGGATATTTTTTTATTTCGGATATCCGGTAGTTTCGGATATGGATATGGATATCCCTAACATCCCTGATAGAAAGCTTACAGTTAAAACCAAAACGCTAGTTTTATATTTTAGTTTAACTTTTTATGTGGGGTGCAATAAAGTATTTCTATTTTACGTTCCCAGTATATTACAAACCAAGTTTGGACACCGGACGTGTAGTATCCAATGTCATCAGTTTTATGTCGTTTTGTATTAGAATGTCTACCAATAGTATTTCTCTTTAGTTGGGAAATAGAATATTCTAAGAAACTTGTAATCCTTATCTTAAAGAGAGTAAGGGTATTAGTCTGTTGCTCAATCAAGGAAATACACAGGATCACGACTATACCCTTAGGTAAGCCATGGGACATAAATGCATGAATGAATGAATGAACACTTTATATATGACATATTCTCTAAGATCAAGTGTAACTTGTACCTAGTATATATTGTCTTTGCTTGTACGCAAAAAATGTACCACTCAGAAATTGAGTTTTAAAAGATTCCCGTTCAAAAATGTTTTTTCCTGATAAGAACACTAACTGGTTTCCTCACGATGTTTTCCTTCACCGTTTAGAGCACGTGTTAAAGCGCATATAAATTTTACGAAACGCAAAATCCATTGATGCACGGCCGGTAATTCGGTAGAAGTCTGAAAAAATCGGTATATTTAAATAAAAATCGGTAGATTGGTAGATTTACATTTCGCGATCACTACACGTACCACTAATGAGCTCATCAACGGACGGCGGCGGCTCTGAGACCTAAGATACTTTTTGGGAAATGGAATAAGATGTCTGACGACCTCTGTGGCGCAGTGGGCGAAGGTCCGCCTGCGATGCAGAAGGTTGCGGGTTCGATCCCCGCCGCGGGACAAATGTTTGTATGACTACAGATATTTGACTCGGGTCTGGGTGTTTCTATGTATAATATGTATGTATTTACAAACAAAAAGTATATAAGTAGTTTATCAGTCATCTAGTACCCATACCACAAGCTCAAGCTTACTTTAGGGCTAGATGATGCTGTATGAAAAGTCCAGCATTATTTATTTATTTATATTTATGTACCTACTCTACCTACCTACCCTGAATACATACGGTGTATACAATCATGCAATCCTTTGTCTACGGTTCGTTTTATTCATTTTTCATGTGAATTACGAGAATTAAAAGCGTAATTAGGTGTCGAAATGATTAATTTTTAATTTTGCTACTTGTGATAATTATAGCCCAAAGGAAAAATCGGTAGATTCGAGTACTTTTCAGTAGATCGGTGGATGGTGAAGAAATTCGGTTAAAATACCGATTTTTCGGTAGCATCGGCAACACTGGTTCTATTCCAGGCAACGATATCCGATTCCAGACAACAAATTTAATCTATATACAGATCTAGCCCATTCAAATCCATTCAGTGGTTTTTGTATGACAGAGTAGCAAACGCAAACAAACACACAACTCTCGCACTCTTTAAATGCAAGACAAACCAAAAAAAGCGAGACACTACCACCCTTTTCTCGTTTCGTCATATATTTGAATCACAAATCTAAAAAAAAATTCGCTACGTTGATTTGAACTAATTTGTAGGACTTAGAGGAAGAATACACTCTGTGCCGACCCCACTTAGCGCTGGATAAGAGCAAGGGAATGATGATGATTTGTAGGATTTCTCTTCCACACAAGTAAAACCAAGAGTAAAGCTAGTCTATAAACACAATTTGAACTGCTAGAGCGTAAATAATATATTATCATTATTACAATTGTTAGGGAGTGAAATGGGGTGAGTTTATGGCGGGAATATAGTTATTTTTGTAATATTATTTTAAGGACTAGACGTAGGTTACTTTTATTATTTTGAGAGCTATCTTATTATCTGAATTTAGTAAGACTAATATTAATATTTTAGCATTTTTAATACATACATACATAAAATCACGCCTCTTTCCCGAAGGGGTAGGCAGAGACCACGGATCTCCACTTGCTACTATCCTGACACACAACTTTTGCCTCATTCACTCTCATTACATTCTTCATACATGCTCGCCGGTTTACTTTTGACCTGGCTCTTCTCCAAAATGTCGCCGATTTGATCCAAGAAGTTTCGCCTAGGCCTTCCCCTTCCAGCTGCCCCATATACACTTGCCTCATACACTTGCTTTGTCAAACGACTGTCATCCATCCTCTTTACATGCCCAAACCATCTTAACATACCTTTCTCGATCCTCAACACTACATCTTCTTTCACTCCACACTGTTCCCTAATCACACAATTTCTCACTCTATCATTCAACGTTACCCCACACATACTACGCAACGCTCTCATTTCAAGGCCTTTGCCCAGCAGTGGGACATTTAGGTCAAATAATTGATTAGAAAACAATATTAAGAATTCTTTTGTATCACTAGTTCTTTCGAACCAATGTGCTGAATGGATTCTTAGTGCAAAAGAGGAGTGAACAAAAAAATTATCAAATGCAGTAACGAAATTAAAAGCAATTTATGTCATTTCGTTGATCACCTTCGAAATCCCGAATTTAAATTCCAAAATAAAAAGCACCCTTAAATAAATCACCCTGAAAACATTACAACCCCAAGTTTCGAGTTATAATCGTTAATTAAATCCACCAAGATCCCCAGTGAGTTATTACTGAAAATCCACCCTTGATGTTTTGCTTGCACTTTTAGTGACCGGGTTTTCCTCAAAACAACGCGATTTTTACACTTAAAATAAAAACTTTCCTTTTTACTTTACTCTCCATTATGTTTTCTTTATATAAAGAGAAACCGTCTTATTACAAGAAAATAAACCGAGTTAAGACTAAGACTAACTAAAAAACTGTCCCTAGAAAAACGAATTTTAAATACTCGTTTATTATCATCCTCATCTGGTTGATATTCCACTTATTAGAACTAAGCGCTTCGAAAGTTCTTTTATTATGCGCACTGCAAAAATTTGGAATCAGCTTCCAGCGTCTGTATTTCCGCTGAGCTACGACCCTATTGTTTTTAAGAAGAGAGTTAATAGGCACCTTCTGGGTAAGCTCGCTCCATCGTAGACCTCACTCTTGCCTGTGTAAGTCTGAGGTCAAGAGCCGACCCATTCATCATAAAAAAAAAAGATCCCAAGATATTAAAAAAAAATTACAAAACGAATTTTAAAAATCATGAATTATTACTGTCTGCCCCCACAAGCTGCCCCTACGCGGTGGCAGACGGTAACACTTGACTATCCACCCCCACGTATGAAAAATGGGGGCGCACAGTAATACAATATTACTGCTACTGCGTCTAGCGCAGACTAGGTCTAGGCAGACTGGATTTTTTATGGCTTATGATAAAATTAAATGTATCATTATCGTTAAAAGATCATACTATGGGTAATGTGTTTATTTTTATTTTTATGATGAATGGGTTGGCTCTTGTCCTCGAAACTTACACAGGTAAGAATGAGGTCTACGATGGAGTGAGCCTACCCAGAAGGTGCCTATTAACTCTCTTCCAAATAGGGAAGAGCGGAAGAAGAGAACTGTTGTGCCGACCCCGCTAAAGTGGGATAAGGGTAAGCAAATTATTTATTTTGTAGAACTGTTATGCCGATTCCTAAAACAATTTTAGGATAATACAAGACAGACACGCCACCTGTCGGGATAAAAACCAACCAGAACCACGGAGGGTGGACGTCTCATTAAAGTTGGCCAAATTATTCTGGCAGTCTCAAGGCATCACAGTGTTTATACAACAGCTGATACACTTGATACATCGGAACTAGTTTGAATGTGATCAGCTCTTGTTATAGAGTTGAAGTCTCCGTCATAGCTGGACTATCAACTTACTACGACCGAAAATTTAACGTGCCCTCCGAAGCACGGAGGCGCCCACTTGCTATTCATATTGTCCATGTATTTTGTGACCGCGCAGATTAGCGCTTCACTTCGATATATCATGAAAGCTAGCAAGAAGACAAATTGAGGAGTGGAAGGTTGGCGTGGTATGGGCATGTCATGAGGAGGGATGAGAGTCATATAACACGACGAGTGATGAGTATGAATGTGGATGGATATACCGGTAGGGGTAGGCCTTAGAAAAGATGGATGTACTGTGTGAATGCGGATATGTTTGTGAAAGGAGTGAGTTCTGATATGACGGGTTATAGAGGGAAATGGAAGAGAGAAACATGTTGTGCCGACCCCACTTAAGTGGGATAAGGGTAGGAAGAAGAAGATCATGAAGGCTAGCATTCTAGATTATTTGAGCGATTTCAATTGTCGCCGTTGGAAATTTAACACATTCCATGCCTACGGTGGCGTCCAAAGAATGAAGCCACAGGACGCGTGTGTGGGAAATAGTCGTGAGGTGTCCTGTTACGACGTCAACTGTTATGGTTGAAGATACCCAGCTGACTTTATACTCACTGTGCCACCCGTAGCTCATTAAAAACTTGGTCCGACGAGACATCTATAGGAATTTACCTGAAAAAGAAGAAACTTTATAAGAAGGATTATTCAATTAGAACGCAGCTTAATTTTGGGGAAATTAAGTTTTAAAGTAGAAAAGTTTATGTTTGACATCTTCACCACAGTTCTCTTAACGCCTTAACTTTGTTTCAAGTTCATTGACACCAGAGGAACCATGAAAGAACCAGGAAAGATAAAAAAAAACCTAAGTGATGTCCACAAGATACCTCTTTTCTACAAAATACTTTGTACTAAAAAAAATTATTAGGTACATCTATATTAGATTGATACAGCATCAGGAGGCAATCCATGCCTACACTTAACGGGACGCTGTAGTGCCTGGGACATTGTTTGAGATGGAATAGGCAGCACCTAAACAATCCTCTCAGCTTAATCAGCCGCCCACAGGAAAGACGACGTCAATACGTGTGGAGCTGACTAAGCTGCGGGTTTCCTCACGATGCTTTCCTTTAATTCCCTTATTTACTATTTAACAACTTTAGGTACATATAACTATGTATTCTTATTATCCTTTATATTTCACCTAAAAAAGTTAAATTTACCATCCTACCAACTATTTGATAAACTGATAACATACTACTAATAAATAAGGTGGAATGTTCAAATAGTCGCTATTTAATTCAGTTTATTCAAAACAAGATAAACAAACTTTATCACCACTTCACTAAAAGCGTATAGATCACGCGAGATGGCGCTTGTCAAAACATCCAGCCAACAACTAATCAAGTCAGTCGTGCACCGACCTGCGGAGGGTGTGGACGTAATTTATGTTCCGCTTCTCAATGGGAATCGACACGCGATGCTTATCAATTTGCGATTTATCTATTACAAAATGTACAGATCTTTTTTGTGTATTGAAACGAGTTTCGTGAATCAAATATTTTGATGTAACTTTTAATGTACGAACATTGTAAGTACATTTCTTTCTACTTGCAGAAGTCAATATTCCATACGTGACAGGTTGCAAGCCCATCGCCGCCTATAAGAACACTAACTGGTTTCCTCACGATGTTTTCCTTCACCGTTTTGAGCTCGTGCTAAAGCGCATATAATTTTTTCGAAACAAAAATCCAGTGATGCACGGCCGGGATTCGAACCCATGACCTTCGGATTGAAAGTCGAGGCACAACCCCATTCGACCAACACGACTTTATGAATTAGTCATTGTTATAAAGACCCGTAATTCATAAAATAATGATTTTATCAAATCACGAGAACTTAAAAAGTTATTTATTTATATTTTTGCGACTTCCGTTGATATCTCACGATTATTTGATATTAATAAATAAATAAATAAATAAATAAATAATGCTGGACTTTTCACACAGCATCATCTAGCCCCAAAGTAAGCTTGAGCTTGTGGTATGGGTACTAGATGACTGATAAACTACTTATATACTTTTTGTTTGTAAATACATACATATTATACATAGAAACACCCAGACCCGAGACAAATATCTGTAGGTCATACAAACATTTGTCCCGCGGCGGGGATCGAACCCGCAACCTTCTGCATCGCAGGCGGACCTTCCCCCACTGCGCCACAGAGGTCGTCTAAATTAATAGATGATTTAAAGGTGGAAGGAACCGTTAAATACCTTTACTGAAATACCTTGTTAGGAAATTAACAATGTTTCCGTTTTCCAATTAGCAATAACCCTAAAAACATCATAAATTATTATGACATTAATTTATAACATTCGTTATTACAACTTAATCGTGTACAATTCTCTTTCAGCGTCCCGTTGCGTGTAGGCATATGTCACGTCTTGAACGCGTTTAGTTTACACGCTGGCTAGCAAGCCTCAGCGAAACTAGCGCTGAAGGTCTACCAGCTGCCTGGAAACGCGAGTTTTTAGGCCGCCTTATTAGCTCATGGCTTAACGAGCCTGGACCGACAATTTAACGTGCCCTCGACGAAGCCCGGAAGCGCTCAGTTGATAATGCTACTTGCGGTCACCAATATACTTACTGACCAGATATCAAGGCCGTTGGGGCAGAAAAGTTCTCGAGTGGAGGCCACGCACCGGAAACCGCAAGAGGACGGCCCCACTAGATGGAAAGACGATCTGGTAAAGGTTGCTGGGAGCCGTTGGGTGCAGGCTGCACAAGATCGATCGCTGTGGAAATCGATGGGGGAGGCCTATGTTCAGCAGTGGACACTAGACGGCTGACATGATATCAAGAACGAATAAGCAAGCTATGCCACGAGCGTTACAATTCATATGCATATTAATACCAAATATCATAAAATTATAAAATATCACATTTTTACAAGGAGTGTTAATGAGCGTCGCCCCACCTTAAGGGCGTGGTCGCAGTGACGGCGATAAACGACGCAAGGTGTTATTTTCGTCGAAGAAATCTTGGATGATGGACGATGGAGGCGATAAATGGTTGAACTGTCAATTTTGTTGAAGAAATATGGTAAAATAACGAAAAAAATAAATGAGTTCACTAAGTGAAACATGTAGATGGCGCTACCGGTGCTATAACCGATAAAATATGAGCTTATCAAAAATTGCAATTGTGACGACATAGATTCTGTGGCCGAATGGTAAGGCACTCCGGCTTTAGGAGGATCGTCTGATCGTTGCGGGTTCGAATCTCGTCGGAATCGAACATTTTGATGACTTTTCATTTCTCAATGAAATAGCTAAGTGTGGTTTAACACTATAAAAAATATAAATTACTAGCTGAGCTCCCGCGGTGTGACCCGCGGTCCCTCGGGATTTTTTATTTTTTTCGGGATAAAAAGCAGCCTATGTCTTTCCCTGGGATACAACTTTTAACTATGCCAAATTTTAGCTTAATCTGTTCAGCGGTTTGGGCGTGAAAGCGTAACAAACAGACAGACAGACAGAGTTACTTTCACATTTATAATATTAGTAAGGATTAGAAATATGGTAGTTAAAAACATTACCTACCCTATTTTAACGACGATAGCAAACTCAATGTAGGTAGTTATTTTCTAGCGTTTCGATATTTCTAGATTTTTTTTCGATGATGAAAGACAACTTGAATCTAAGTGCCCGCGACTGATAAAGTAGGCTAAGGAACTCTCCCTGGAGGACACCGAAGAGGTGAAATTTCCTTTGTCCTCCTCGCTACTTTATCGCAATGGCGCTAGTTCCGCTACTTAACAACCAGTATGTAATCAGCAATCGCAATTATCACAAATTTTAACGGAGGCCTTAAGGCGGCCTAAAAACTCCGTCACCAGAGTTGGCCTCTGACTCATACGAACTTACATTTTACAAATTGCACATAATCAGGCGGCCGGTTTTTTAACCTGCTACTGTGTGTAACCACTATGCCAACACAGATCTAAAACATACCCTTAAACCCCAGTAAATTGTACAAGCATGTGCACGGGTCATTAAATTTTGACCCCAATTTATGTCTTCATTTGAAAAATGTTTGGTTCAATGCACTTCCTTAATTACATTCTTTATTGTTAAAACACCAGCAGCCTTATTATCTACCTTGAGATCCAGTCCCAGTGGTCATCAAAATAGAGCTCAACCAATCACACAATACGAAAATGACAATTGAAGGCCAGGCTATGAAAGGTTTCGAATTTAAACTAATATATAACACAAACCATGTAATACTTGCGGCTTGTAATACTTGTTAAAGCCGTGAAGGTTGTGGGTTCAAATCCCGGCCGTGCATCAATGGATTTTGCGTTTCGTAAAATTTATATGCGCTTTAACACGTGCTCTAAGCGGTGAAGGAAAACATCGTGAGGAAACCAGTTAGTGTTCTTATAGGCGGCGATGGGCTTGCAACCTGTCACGTATGGAATACTAACTTCTGCTAGATGTGGGCATGTATCAAATATGTGTTTGGACATGCCTCTGACTACCCCCCTTAGACATCTTCAAAGGATCTGGAATAAGTAAGATCTGAGAGAATGTCTACCGCACGTTGGGGATACAGTCGTGAACCTGTTTACGTTTTACGTTTTTTTTTTGTAATACTTGTAGATGGATGGATTGTGTGAAAGAAGATATGAGTAAGAAAGGAGTGGATACGGAGATGACGAGTGATAGGGGAGAGTGGAAGAAAAGAACATGTTGTGCCGACCCCGCATAAGCGGGATAAGGGCAGGAAAATGATGATAATGTAATACTTGCGGCTATCAATATTTTAACAGGTATTGTAAAATGCAGTAGCTTTCATAAACTACACACATTGCACATAAACCAGTAGCGCAACTCCGACAGCGTGATTCCAAATACAGTTTGGCCGTGCTCCACTATGTGCATAATGCACTTTTTGTCGTGTCCCTAAATTAGAACTAGTGTGGTAAAAGTGTTTTAATGAGCCTTAAACAGGCGTCTTCGTGGTCTGATCTTGATGAAATTCTGACATAGAGAGCATTGGTGTACGACGTATTTGAAGTTTTGAATCCACCGGCAGGGCAGCTTCAACTAGACAACAATATTTCTCAAACCTACGTATAACTAAGGCCTTTACATCTATATTAGATGATTTATGCAGCGTCAGGAAGCATTCCATGCCTACACTAAACGGGACGCTGTAGTGGCTGGGACATTGTTTTAGATGGAATAGGCTTGCCCAGCACCTAAGCCATCCTCTCAGCTTAATCGGCCTGGCCCACAGGAAAGACGACGTCGATACGTGTGGAGCTCACGAAGCTGCGGGTTTCCTCACGATGTTTTCCTTCACCGTTAAGAACTCGTGCGCATATAAATTTTACAAACCAAAAATCCGTTGATGCACGGCCGGGATATACTATGTCGTGTACAATGTACCTAGCGCCTTTATGCTTTGCACTTAGCAATTTAGTGCTAGACTTCAGTTATTTATACTCCATTTCGACGTATTTATAGTTAGTATTTTTCTGTTATTCTGAGATGATGGAAAGGAGGTGTTTGTTTCGTATTTAAGGTTGAATGAGGGTAATATTTTTAGTGGAGATTTTTATTATAGTAAGTATATTATCGATGACTTTGCGGTACAGAAACAGGAGTAAAATCACCTAGTTTTAAGACGTTTCTTCTTCTTTTTATTAATGGCAACTAACTGTATTAACGGTACAATTCTGTGTATTATGCATATAAACTTTCCTCTTGAATAACTCTATCTATTAAAAAAAACCGCATCAAAATCCGATGCGTAGTTTTAAAGATCTAAGCATAAATATGGACAGATAGCGGAAAGCGACTTTGTTTTATACTATGGTAGTATGCCTATGCTGGGCAAAGGGCCCGTCTTCTTCCGATTAAATGTAAGTAGTTTTTTTTTATTTACTCAACAAAAATGGATTTACATTGAAAACTTACTCTTTTACAAAACACTATGCTTATTATAAAAACGTAAAACCTTAGTTGAACCCCATGTTGACACATGTCAAAACAAAACTGTAACCACAAAAAAGCGTTCTATGTACGAGTGTTTAAACATCGTTTTTTTAGGGACAATTTTTAAGTTAGACTTGGTCTAATCTCGGCTCATTTTCTTGTAATAAGCCCCTATATCACAAACCATCTGACGACCTCTGTGGCGCAGTGGGCGAAGGTCCGCCTGCGATGCAGAAGGTTACGGGTTCGATCCCCGCCGCGGGACAAATGTTTGTATGACTACAGATATTTGTCTCGGGTCTGGGTGTTTCTATGTATAATATGTATGTATTTACAAAAAGTATATAAGTAGTTTATCAGTCATCTAGTACCCATACCACAAGCTCGAGCTTAATTTGGGGCTAGATGATGCTGTGAAAAAGTCCAAAATCTTTGCTTAAACCTTTTTGCTGGAGCATTCTGTAGATTGATAACATCGTCTGAAACAAAAGCGTTGGCACGAATAACTTCTAAAATAATTCAATAGATTCACATATTCCTTTACGCGGCCCCGAGCTGAACACATTGTATCATAACATCCAAGCTTTGCGATTGTGGAGGTTTTAGGGTTGCCACTACGGAAAACCGGTTTTTTTGTTTATAAAATAGCACGTGAGGCTTGTAGCAAGTGGAAATCTGTAATCTCTGCTCTGCCTAAACGTACAGAAATAAACGTGATTATTTTTTAATGTATGTTTTTTTATAATGTCGACTAGTTGACTGATGTTATAAGTGATCCCAGCGATCACTTCTACAGCGATACATTTAATTTTCAAACTTGGCGTAACAAAACCGTTTTTAACATGCGACAGCCCTAAGAAACCGGTTCCTGGCAGTACAGGATACATAATCCCTTTTGTACCAAGTTTTAATGATATTATTACGGATCCGATTCTGAATTCTGATACATTGTATTTATAGAATCAGAGTAGTTAAACTTTTGGCGAACAGATCTGTTACTTGTCTTTGAAGTTGCTATTATTGCTTACAGTTTAATATTATGTCACTACAATAGGGATTTGAACATTTTCGTTCATGGCTGACAAGGCAGACGCCAACTTAATCATCTATAATAGATGGAAAATACCTATTATGAAGGTATTATAATTATACGACGTTGTCTTTCCTGTGAAAAAGGCCGAATAAGCTCATGCCTGTTCCGTCTTAATGCCCGAGGCGCTACAGCAGTCAGCACCCCATTAAGTGTAGGCATAGGTTGCTTCATGTCGCTGTAGAAATCATCTAATATAGATGTGAAAACCTAAGTTAAGCTTATACTTAAAAAAACAGATTTGAACTCAGAGGCCTAACAAAAAACGGGGAGGTGTGGGTCAGGGCAATTTACCTGTGTGATTATTGGGTCCAATTGACGTAAGGTATTTTAAGTGTATGAAACGAGATTTGAACCTACTTGAACCGCTCGTGGTCGTGCTTGCTTAGTCGTTCTTGATAGATTGTCGAAGTTAAGCATCATTCGAAACGGTCTGTAAGTGGATGGGTGACCGCCAGTGGTATTTTCATCTGAGCGCTTCCGTGCTTCGGAGGGCACGTTAAATTGTCGGTCACGGCTATTTAAGTCGTTAAGCCATGACGGAGGCCTCAAGGCGGCCTAAAAACTCCGTCACCAGAGTTGGCCACTGACTCATACGAACTTACTTTGAACCTACTACTAGCAGGTACTACAGGTCATTAACCCCAACGCCTGGATTGATTGTGTCAGTTGTTCTGCAGTTTCAGCTCGTAAACTCGATGATACATAGCTCTGAATATTTTACAGCGGGAACACTAGAATTGCGGGAATAACCGGTTTTATAGTAACTGTAAAACCGGTTAAAAATAGGACTCTAATCCACAACTGTTGTGGATTCGAGTCCCAATTTTCAACATTTTATCTCCATGAAAAAACGACTTCCACCTTTCTTAAAGTCATACTCGTAGAAAAAACTTTTTTTTACGGATTTTTTTGTTTGCTATTATTTTAAAACCAAGTTCATATCAGGCTCATTCAGTCAGCTTAAGGACCGAAAAAACCAGTAAACGCACTCGGTGTATGACCGTAAAATTAAGCGTATGGAATCAACAAATATTACGACGATACACTGCCGGACAAAACAATATAAAAAATAACCATCGCTTACTTCATCTATAGATATCACATTGAGTAGTGCTATAATAATAACAGTTTTCCATACATGACAGTTTGCAAGTTCATCGCCATTCGCCGCCTATTACCTACAATATAAAGTAACTGCTTTCCTCACAATGTTTTCCTTTCATTGTTAGAGCTCGGCACATTTTTCATAATGAAAACTCCAAAGATGCACGACCGGAATTCGAACCCTCTACCTCGCAGAATACTAGGTAAGAATAAGACATTAATCATAATTACAATAATAAATAATAATAAGACATTGATCGCTATTCCTACCCATTTTGTATTGTTTTAATATTGTGTGTAATTTATATTTCTTATTTTGCCACCTCATCTATTTCACCTCAAGTTTAAATTTATCGTATATCTACGGACAAACAAACATCTAACTCATAAGATCAGAGAAGGAAAAGTTAATGCTATTATACTTTTGAAAGAGATTTCTAAAAATAAACCAGCATTGTACAGCTTCTTAGTTTTTGACATAAAAACGACTGCATTTCCCCAAGTATGTTATACATCTCAAGTACTCGTACCTACCTATATCATAGGCTTTTAATATTTATTTATATATAAAAAAATTATAACAGCGACAGTCTGTACCTGAACCCCATAAAAAATTTTAAGCTTTCACAATTACGAGTACAACTTAAAAAAATAAAAACATTTTTTTTTTAAATATACTACCCTATTTTAACTCTTTTTTTGTCCCACAGTGTTAAGCGCTACAGCAAAACACATGGATAAGTAGTTTCACTGTCAATTGCCCTCGATAACCGGTTATAGCAAATGAGCTGTTATGTTACTGCATTGGACATACTGTGGCATCGCTTTGTGTATTACTGCATTTATTATACTGTGGCTATATCTAGCGTAGCGTAGCTCTAAGGGTCGGTTCACATCTGACGGAAGATGCGTCGCGTTTTATCGGTCGCGAAACGCCAGAACAGACAATTATATGAGAAAACATTAAACCTTTCACACTTGAATACGCTCGACGCATTTTCCGTCAGATGTGAATCGACCCTTATGCACCAAATACTTTTAATCCGCGTTAGGTAGGGAAAATTAACGTCAAAAAAATGCTAATATGGTCCAAATATTATTGAATACTTACTTTCTTAAACTTTCGCGGTCTTACTTACATACTATTGGACATGCCTCGTGGCTATTATTAGACATCTTCAAAGGATCTTTCATCTGACAATGTCTACTGCGCCTTGGGGATGCTGTTGTGTCTATTACATTAAAAAAATAACCTAGTTCTCATAGTAGCCTAGTTTTTTAAAAATCGATTATTTCGTTTCTATGTTCTTCAAAGTAATTGTCCGTGTGTCCCAACACAAAGTGCGCTTTGAATTATGTATCAGTGTGATCGACACGGCTTTTGTTGCTAATAGTCTTCTGGGCGCCATTTTAAATTGATGTGTGTCACTTGGTCACGGCTTCAGTTCAAAATAGCCCTTATTACTAAGAGAATAAAGCTGTAACTTCAACTGATCCTGATGTTGACATAAATAAAATTTATCTTCAGTATGATTCGGTTACAGGCGAAAATGATTCTTATTCCCGTAGTGATAGCGTTCTTAATAAAAAAATCTTTGTAATAGGGTAAGTGTGGCATTAGTGGATTCAGTATAAAACACTGGATAGTGAATTTAGTATCACAAAAAAAAATCTAAAATGTTTTAAGTTCGCTTGTGTTTAATAAGTTGTAGTTTCACTACCTGGAAGTAAAGTGTTCATTAATTATAATTAAATATAATATTATAAAGAGGAAACATTTGTTTGTTTGTTTGTTTGTTTGTTTGTTTGAATTGAATAGGCTCCGAAACTACTGGACCGATTTGAAAAATTCTTTCACCATTAGAATCCTACATTATCTGTGATGAACATAGGCTATAAATTATTTTAAAAAAAATTAGAGATCCTTATGAAAATTGCAATAATGTAACCAAAGGTGTAAAAATTTTGAACATAAAATTCTTCATATCGCGTGCGCTGCGAAAACTATTGATGATAGAACAAAAAAATGTTCTACAATATTAAAGAACGTATCAATATCTGATACGTCGCGACGACGACGCGGCAGACCGCGAACAAGATGGAGGGACGAGCTCGCCAAATTCCGTGCCGACTGGACATTATTAGCACAGGAGAGAGATGAATGGAGGGAGTGGGGGGAGGCCTTTGCCCAGCAGTGGGACATTGAGGGCTGATATAATAATAATAATAATAATCAATATCTACAAAAAAGTCAGCGATAGCATATGTCCAACTATTGTGGTTGTGTCAGAATAACAACTTTTATAATTTAAAAAGTGAATAAAAATGACGACCAAAAGCAGACCACGTTATTCTTATTTTGGTATTTATTCTTATCCAAATAAATTCCTTCGTAGTAAAGGCTGTTTCAGTACCCGTCGATTACTTTTTGAATGATTGAAATTGGACATTTTATTCAAAAGATATCATGAGTTTAAAAATGTAAGATACATCGCGACCACAGAATAAATATCAGTTAGTACGGTAGGACAAGTGTCTGGGATTTTTAACACAGGTAACGGGATATTAACCATGATTAATACCATAGATACTATTGATCATGGCGTATGCAACTGCGCCGAAATATCGGGAAACTCAAAAAACATTAAATCATGGTAAATATCCCGTTAACTGTGTTAAAAATGTCGAAAACCATGATAGTTTAAAAAGTGTCTGAGAACTATGGAATGAATGGAAGGGAGTGGTAATATATCAATGAAATATATATGGGAGGTAGGGGAGCATTGGGCAGTAGAGAGGTTTGGACACCCCCGTGTCATGTCGGCCATAAACCATCATGCCTATCGTCAAATCGGAATTTGATCAGTTAGAATTGACCATGTATGGGGGTGGATTGGCATGATAGTGTATGGCCGGCATAACACGGGGATTTGCCGGTGGTGTCCAAACCTGCCTTACTGCCCAATACTCCCCTACCTACCTTAGACCTTACCTACATATTAACCTCTAAACTTTAAAGGATCATACATCCCGCTCCGGGACCGCCATGTTGTTATTAAATTTTTGTTAAATACCTATAATAAACCCGTGCGAAGCCGGGGCGGACAGCTAGTAATTAAATACTTTAACTAAATGCTGCTTATTATAAAAACATAAAACCTTGGTTGAACCCCATGTTGACACATGTCAAAACAAAACTGTTACCACAATTACGTTTTTATACTAAAAAGAAAACCGACTTCAATGTTTGACTCTAAACGCGGTGTGACTCAGGGCGTCAAGCTGTCGATTCGATTTCTATTTGTGACATGGCTAGGAGGGAAGGTGTTTAGAGTTTTACGGGGAAACTATCAATCCCTCAGGAATAAAATTTATATGGGACCACCTCTGGAGTATACCCTTTCAAACATGAAAAGAATTTTGCAAATCGGTCAACAAATGGCGGAGCAATCTCGTAACAAGATACAAAAAAAAAAAAAAAAAACATACAGACGAATTGAGAACCTCCTCCTTTTTTGAAGTCGGTTGAAAAAGCGTTCTATGTGCGAGTATTGAAAGATCGTTTTTCTAGGGACAGTTTTTTAGTTAAACTTGGTCTAAACTCGGCTCATTCTCTTGTAATAAGCCCCTTGACTTTATTCAGCAAGTACATTAGCCAAATACTGATATATTTTTCTGTTTTTTAGTTTTCAGCGACGATGAAAGTGTTTTTTTAACATGCACATTTTTTAAGAAGCGCTCGTGGTCGTGCGTTCTTAGTCTTGATAGATCGTCGAAGTTAAGCAACGTTCGAAACGGTCTGTAAGTGGATGGGTGACCGCCAGTGGCATTTTCATCTGAGCGCTTCCGTGCTGCGGAGGGCACGTTAAATTGTCGGTCCCGGCTATTTAAGTCATTAAGCCATGACGGAGGTCTTAAGGCGGCCTAAAAACTCCGTCACCAGAGTCGGTCACTGACTCATACAAAGTAACTTTTTTAACATGTACGGTTTTTTAACTGACAGATAACTTACTTGGAGCCTTACTCGGCAATGGTGAGACAAGCCCATAATGGCACTTATCGAAGTAACTACTGTTATTCTGCTATCATTTGCAATTGTAATTACAACAATAGACTCCATTACGAACGTCGCAAGGATTATTTTTGCATAAATTCTTTAGTTAGCAAGTCGCTACAGGAAACAACAGTCTTGGACAAAATGGTGGTTAAATAATGAAGACCTTCGTTGTCTTTAAATTGCTTACAACTCGAAAAACTTTGTAAAAGATAGGCAACTTGGAGTATTCTAGATGTGATATATTTGTAATTTGAGTGTGTTTAAGAGTGTGCAGGAGCGGTTTAAGGAATTTTGTAGTTATTTATCTCAGAATCTGTAAAAGCTACAACCTTCATATTTAGGGAAATGATACTTCGAACTTTTATCTTGGATTAAGTGTTTTAAAAACACGATTGGTGAAAGTTATCTCAATCATATTTTTTTTTAAATACATGTTTTGCACACATTTTGCTATTTATCTGAGGAATAGCATACTTTTTTTTGTTGGGTTTTTGTTTTGTCAAGAAATCAACATGTATTTCTTTAGTTGTGTCTTTTAATTTTTCGATTGGTTGTTTAGTTAACTTGTAATTAGGTAAAAAGTGTTTTGGCGCTGTAAATGACGTTGCGTATCTGTCGCTCTGTACTGCTCACACGCCGAACAAATCACACTCGCTGTCCTGCTTACAAAATGGCGGCTTATGGCACATTCTTAAAAGCTTGTGAAAATTTATCCTTCAGCAAAAACGTTAAATGTAGTCCAACCTAAAAAAAATGTCTTCTATTTTTACTCTTATTTCAGATCCTCCATGATTAGGTACTTACTTACTCGTATTTTTGAAAAAAAAAAAAAACCATGCCCAATATTACCTATCAAAATCTTGTTTAAAACGGTTTGACGTAAAAAGACAACACAGACTTACTTTCACATTTACAATATAGGGTCTTTCATTTTAAACTACACGAACTGACAGGGCCTCATTTTTGGGTTGTGAATAGACGTTTGACCGTATCAATTTAATTCCTAAGCCGATTTAAGTTTTCACTCCAAAATTAATCATTTATTGATTTTTTTGAAATGTTGCATAATGATTTTCAAGGAGAACAGACGTTCCACCAATCGCAGCGCAGCTACGTCACGAACGGACTAAGTTATACAAGAAGCAACGATCAATTTAAAGGATAGTCTTTATCGATTTTCTCGGGATTTTCATAACAAAACAAAAAAAAATTAATTAAATTTATTTGTTGAACACAATTCCTGAATTAAGTTAGTTTAAAATGAAAGACCCTACATAAGTATGGTTTGTTGCAATGTTCGAGCACGTGGCAAAAAAACCCCTAAATTGAAAAGAACCCCTAAACAGGGGCTATAAGAGACGTATCGCGACATCTTGTATCGATCCCCACGACTGATAATAATGCTATTAATGACTTATTTCCCCCAACTCACCCTATTTCGTACACAGCACAGCACAAACTGAAGGTCCCTGTAGTGATAAAATAGTGACGTAGGAGTAGGTAAACAAATATTTTGTTGCTGATCATGTAAATATTTGCCACACGAGAATGAATCTAATGCTAAACGCATGCAAGCTTACTTTGAGCGAGTCTCCCATTATTCGATTGGCATTGGATTTTGAATTATTCGTTTTAAGATGGATCACGTAAAAGAAAGAAAGCTAGGCTATAAATCGTGTTGTTTTTCACGGTATTTACGGTCGCGAAGGAACAGAATAAAAAGTAGAATAATAGTAAAATAATAAATATAATAATAATAATAATAAATAACAATAGTCGAATCACCTAGTTTTAAGACTATTCTAAGTGATCCCACCGGTCTCACTAAATAAACTGTTTAGTTTCGATACCTCCAAATTGTGTTCCACTGTGTCCCTAATAGTCCCTATGTCCTTTTCAATAGATGTTATCTACCGACCCTACAATTTGAGGTAGATTATTGTTAGTTTAGCGATAACATTTGCGATTGAATTCTTTGATATTGATAGATGGATGATGGATTTTTATTGCCTCGCTGTATTTATTACCTTCCGATTGAGTTGTTGAGTTTTATTGTATACTAGCGACACGCCCTAACTTTTTCTGTATTCATAAAATAATGAAACTTCCTACTAAAAATATAAATCTGGAAGTTTGGTGGTTTAATCCAAACGTGCTTGCAAATTATCGCGTTTATTTATAAGTAGAAATAAGGTATATTTTGATGGTATTGTGGCGGTGGCGGGAAGGCAGTGGTTCGACTGGCGCAGGATCGGAAAAAGTGGCGTGTAAATGTGGGGGTCTATACTCAGCAGTGGGTGGATGTGGGCAGATTAGCTATAGATAGGTGGTACTAGGTACCTACATTTTAAAACATATCAAAGGCATATAATAAGACGCAGAATCGTTCTTTAGCTCTCTGAAGTAGCTGCGCAGAACCCATTTTTGATGACGCCTAAAATCGTGCTATCTCGCTTACTCTACCAAATCGCAATCGTCTATTGCACCTAGCCGAAGATCCGTTATAGTATAATAAAATAAAATAAAAAGCCTTTTTATTTCGTTGTAGATTACAAAAACAAAAGAAAGTAAAAAAATAGAAAGTAAAATTTTTTTTGTTAGTAAGTAGTTAAGTACTTAGGAACTAAAAAAAATTTTTTTTTTGTTAGTTTTTTATGATTACTTAAGTATTCTTTAGCATATATTTTTTTAGGTGTTAATCATATCGTGTAAGAAACTTATTTTAATTTAAATATCTACAAGAACCCCTCTGCGGGTAAAGGCCTCCTCCAAGGATAGCCAGTCCCGTTATAGTATACTTATCTTAATTCCAAAAGAAATCAAAATAACAGGTTGCAATTCAAACCTATCAATAAACTTAAAATAAAAATTACAAATAAAATATTCATACAATCATTGCTCTAAACTCATCTAACTTCAAGTTTTCAATAACACTCCATAGAAACGAACTTAATCCTAACGTATTAACATACACCTACGCATTATAATATAATTTACATAATATTATAATATCGCTCTCATACGCTGTCATCAGAGTAAATGCTTTTTGTATTTAATTTTATGATTTTTTATTGGTCTGTAGATGGTTTGATTTTGCCGCAAACCATAGATTATGTAAAAGTAACTCTTTTATGATGAGTCTGTCTGTGTACCGTGTTTTTATCAGTATACGACCAATATTAGACAGTTTGGATGGATGTTTGTTGCCACTTTACGCTAAAACGGCTGAACAGATTTGAATGAAATTATGTTGTGGAGGTAGCTTATACCCTGGATTAAAGCATAGACTTTTTATCACTTTTAAAGTATTCCCGAGTGACCGTAGGTAACATTGAGGGACGCTGTCTTTAGTAAGTTCGTCTGAGTTTTTGAATTTATGATTTCTTGATGTCTTTGAAAGTTGACACTTTTCCAATTTAATTTTAATACCCTTTAAGGTGAGGAGTGCTAGGCTATCTTGGTATGGACACGTTATAAGGAGGGATGAAAACCATGTTACCCAAAGAGTTATGAATATGAGTGTGGCTGGGTATGCAAGAAGAGGAAGGCCGAAGAAGAAGTGGTTGGATTGTGTGAGAGAGGATATGAATGTATAAGGAGTGGATGCACAATTGACGAGTGATAGGAGTGAGTAAGAAGAGGACATGTTGTGCCGACCCCACTTAGTGTGGGATAAGGTCAGGGAGATGATGATGAATTTTAATACCCTAACAAAATTAGTTGTAATTATATTATGGGTTATCAAACTTTAATCATTGTGTAAAGATTATTCGCTAGAGTTATAGATAGCGTTAATAATAGTTATTAATTTAAAGGCGTTAATTTTTGGGGGAGATTCGTATCTATGGTGGCGATTTTGATTATTCATTGAATATAATGTAAATTAATTAATTGCTTTTTTAATAATATAAGATAGTAGAGAATTAAGAGTGGATTTTCTCAATAATTTGATCATGAAACTTTGAATACTTTTCTAAGTACAGATAATTTTAAGATTTTTAAATGCATATACTACTTACCAAAAATATTATTTCAAACGTTTTGAATATGAACCCACGACTTAGTTGAAATGTGGATGCAGAAAGATTGAACAAAAATCAAATATTTTTTGTAAACGCCATCAAAATTATTCCCAGAATCCGACATCAATCAAAAGTCGATTTCCGGATACAATTAAGAGGGATTCGTTTTGGCGGGAAAAATGCCCGCGTACCCTCAAAACGGGCTAATTTCGTATGCATCACTTCTGTCGAAGACGTAGCGAGTTTCCTTAAGAATTTAGGGTTCCGTAGGCAGAACAATAATAATAATATAGGCAAGATGGACGTCCTCTCGTTCTTGAGAGTTTTAAAGAAATAAAAAAGTACGTGAGTGTCGTGAAACACTCGGTTGGAACGAAGTTTGTACTTTTGACATTTTGCGCACCTTGTACGCCACTTTTCGCACTCTGCGCATCTTTTTTTTGCGCACTTGGTACTATGCGCACCATTTTGCAACATTTGTGAAGTTATCAACGAAAACATGCTTTTTGCTTCTCCTGTAAAGTTGTGTTTTTGCAGTTATCCTTTTATTCCCCGGAGACAGCGATATGTCGTGCCGGTAAAATGGAACGCTTTTGTTTTTATAGCCTAGCCTCCATCCTCGATATCATCCGAAAAGGAAATTCGGTAAAAAAAAAAATATTAAGTTACTGATACATCGTGCTTAAGAGGGCACGTTAAATTGCCAGTCCCGGCTATTAAGTCCTGCCCAGGGGATTTGACCGCCTTAAGGCCTCCGTCATGGCTTAATATGTCGTTAAGCCATGACAGAGGCCTTAAGGCGGTCAAATTAGATAGGAGAGAGGTGTCTACGGTCCAGGGAGCGTATTCGCGTTCTTATTTTCGTTCGTTTGATGAATATTCGGATGTTTCTTACTACGATTACCGAGTTCAAGGGCCAATTTTTCGGTTAGGAATATTTGGTCCTAAGACCGTGTTTTAACGTTGATCTTATCGACTGAATACAATGTAGCTCGTAGGAAGAAGCATCCGAATATTCATCAAACGAATGAAAAAACGAACGCGAATAACCCCCCAGAGTTGGCTGTTGATTAAGTCATCATACGAACTTTATTAATTCAGATTCCAGAAATCAATTAAATATAATATACAGAACCCAAGTCAATTTCTTGAAGAAAGGCCAAGCAACCCTCAGTGGGTGTGACAAGTTTAATTTAAACTTGGTCGGACGGACCCCGGCAAACGATTATAACTTTCAAATGTTATTTTTAATGACTTTTTCAGGAATCCTTATTAATGCATCATATTTCCTCGTGTTTATGGGTAATTCAGTTTTTGCAATTTTTTCCGTATAATTTTCACGAAAATGAGTTTTGAAGTTCATGAAAACTTGAACGGATTTGAATGAAATTCGTGTCTTGTTTGAAATTTCGGCTTTTTGATACTCAATGTAGGTTTATTTATTATTTGAACATTAAAGGTAATGCTGTTTATATTAAACATCATAAAATAATATTGGTTTTGTATTCCGTCAATCATCACAATTTTACAGTTTGTTACCTCTATTCAAATGTCAGACTGTGTTACAGTGACAGATTATATTCTTATATAATAAAAATAAAAACTAACAGTATCACAGTACCTAATGTGCAACGTCTATGTTTACATTACATTAAACACGTGCATCATATTAGTTTGTAATTAAATGAAAATGAGTATGAAATTAACGTATAAAATACAAAAACTATTGAAGGAATGGACAATGTGTTCGCGAACTTTGCACAAAATCAGGGTTAACATGTAAAATAGAAAACCCAAACGACGCAAAGATACAGAATCCGTTTTGATGACCCCCAACTTCGAAATGACTGTTTGACCGTCTCCAAAGACGGAACACTGAACAATCACGAGAGTCTGGTGGATACAGCTGGGTTATTTCATCCAATACATCTGTGCTTCTTTGTGCCACTAGTTCTAACCAGTGTGGTGAAAGGATTGTAAGTGCGCCAAAAGAAGCTCCTGTTATACAGGGTTATTTGTAAACCGGTAACCTCTCAGGACTGTATTACTATCATCATAAATAACAACTTTTGTTACCTAATATAATAACGAAAATCCATTTATGCGCCGATGATGGCCGAGATTCGATCCCACGACTTTCGAGATACAACCCCATTCGGTCAACACAAATTTAATAAGCGCTTTTATTATGCGCACTGCAAAAATTTGGAATCAGCTTCCAGCGTCTGTATTTCCGCTGAGCTACGACCCTATTGTTCTTAAGAAGAGAGTTAATAGGCACCTTCTGGGTAAGTTCGCTCCATCTATACTAATATTATAAAGCTGAAAAGTAGAGGATTAGCGAGTTTATATGTTACGTTCCCCAAAACGCAACGATAGCGCGATCTAATTTTTCCTGTGGCGCCATCTATTATGTAGTAAAATGTGTCTGTCTGTCTGTCTGTTTGTTACCTTTTCACGCCTAAACCACTGAACAGATGATGCTGAAATATGACATGGATAAAGATTATGTCCCAGGGACGGACATAGGCTACTTTTTTTTTTTCAAAACGAATCATGAAGGGCGTGAAATAAGGGTTGAAATTTTGTATGGGGACTTAAAGTGAAGTTCCAGTTGAAGGCCACTAGATGGCGTTGCTGTCCTATGGCTGAGGTCGAGATGGCGCTATTATTGCATTTTTATTTTTAAAAGTATCAGAAGAAAATCATCTGAACAGCAGTTTTCAGTTCTGTTTACTTAATTTTGCTAACGAAGTCGCGGGTACCAGCTAGTTCATCATAAAAAAAAAAAACTCTAGATACGTGAGCAATTGTATCAGCTGCTGTCTTTTACAAAGGACTGTGACGCTAAGTGGGTCAAAACTACACTTAAGGCGCGATGGACGGGGCGAACGTGAAATATGAATTATCCAAGTTTTGTCCTTTTTCCAGCACACTGTCGAACGTGAAACTTGTATCCTTTCTCCGTCCTCTGATTACGAACCGTTTATTCGGAAACCGAAATGTAGAACCTTTTTTTTTCTTTGGCTTCGCAAAAAGTGTGCATGCGCCATTTTTCATTGTAAAAATTAAGGAAACAAAAGTTATGAAATACCGCGGAGTAGAACCTATTAGATGCGTTTTAAAAACTAAAAGAAATTCCACTTTAATGTTGGACTCAGGGGGTTATTCGCGTTCGTTTTTTCATTCGTTCGATGAATATTCGGATGCTTCTTACTACGAGCTACATTGTATACAGTCGATAAGATCAACGTTAAACACGGTCCTAACCTAGAACCAAATATTCCAAACCGAAAAATTGGCAGATGAAGTCAGGAATCGTAGTAAGAAAAATCCGAATATTCATCAAACGAACAAAAAAGAGAACGCGAATACGGCCCAGGTCAAGTCTGACAGTTGACACCATCGAACTTTTTAACCCACTTCCAAAAAAGGAGGCGGTTTTATGGTTAGCGTACGTAGGTAAGTATATTTTTTTGTACGTTCCGATTTTCCGAGTACACATAATCTCCGTCATTTGTGGACCGATTTTCAAAGTTCTTTTTTGTTTTTAAAAAGGCATACTCTCGATGTGGTCCATTATAAATATTCTTATGGAATCGATACTTCCCAGTATTTAAAAACTTCTGCCTCACTTGTAATTTTCTACGTACTTAATCAAAATAAAAAAAGTACGTGAGTGTCGTGGAACACTCGGTTGGAACGAAGCAATGAGTAATTTTCTATACGAGTACTGGGAATATAATAAATTAATTGTCAATTAGGTATCCTAGAAACGCTCTTCCGTACTGACAATGTAACAATCTATGAACTGTGTCGCGGCTTCGCATTTCGCACTGTAACGATTTGACATATACATGTGTCGTGACGGTAAAATGGAATAAGATTTTTTTTCGAGCCTCAGTCTTTTTTTCTTCGATACCGTCCGAAAAGGAACGTCCCAATAAAAATAAATAAAACAAAATGAAGTCGGTTTTCCAAACATATTAATTTAGATTTTGATAAACTATTTCTTATAGTATTTCAGCCGTATCTAACGGTCTCTAATAAAGCGTTAAAACAAAACTGCTGACTAAAAGTTTGCTCGATGGCGCGGTGCGTGTTAACAAGGGTAGATTTATTAAACACACTTACCTACTTGTTTCTATGTTTGGTGTCACTGGTTCTTTTTTTATAGCCAAATAAAAGGCGAACTCGTATTTATGGTCTAAAAGAAAACACACTAGTTTACGTTATTGGTGAGGCCTAACCTAGGCATGTTAACACGTTCAATGCCACCGACTCGCCTGGCCAGTCCAAGTTTACATTCCAGTGCCGGCGACTCGCGTGGCGAGTTTAGTGTATAATAACACCTTAAGCTGTCGCGAATCAAATTATGTTGGATCAAAGCTAGCTTCTTAAACATCTTACTAGTATTTTTCACGTAGGAACGTATCTCTGACACATAGAACTTTTACGTTTTACGCTGTACAATAATGAAAATTTGGAAACAAGTGAAATCCATCCATACTAATATTATAAATGTGAAAGTAACTGTCTGTATGTCTGTTTGTTACTCTTTTACGCACAAACCGCTGAACAGATTAAGCTGAAATTTGGCATAGATAAAGTTTGTATCACAGGGAAGGACATAGGCTACTTTTTATCCCGAAAAAATGAAAAAAATCCGAGGGACCGCGGGTCACATAGCGGGAGCGCAGCTAGTCTAGTAATAAGATACAACTTAGAAAAGAATCTTGTCTATTTCCTTTTTTTATTTCTTTTCCTTTTATAGTTTGACTAATCCTGTTGTATTTTGTAAATATATGTAAATATGTAGTAGAGCCTTGTCACCTTGTCGATTTTAGGCGTCATTTTTAAGACGCCTAAAATCGTGCTATCTCGCTTACTCTACCAAACCTGCGCAATCGTCTATTGCAGCTAACTTCAGAGAGCGAAAGATCCGTTTTGCTTAGAGTACCTAACCTTGTTATTTGCCTAGGCATAGACTGCTAACTCGATTAAACTGCAGGCCGGTAAATCGTTATAGTTAGACGAAAATTAAGTTTGCGTGGTATCAAAGACAAAATGCATAAGCTTAGGGAGGACTATACAGCAGTGGTTGAAGTTTGAGAGTAGGTACAAATCCATACTTCCATAATCACTACATAGTATAAAACAAAGTCGCCTTTTCTGTCCCTATATCCCTATGTGCGCTTAAATCTTTAAAACTACGCAACGGATTTTGATGCGGTTTTTTCCAATAGATAGAGTGATTCAAGAGGAAGGTTTATATGTATAATACATGCATCATATACTAAGGCAACATTGCTAATTTTAGATGTTTCTAACGTGATGTCGTAAATAAACCTATTTTTTTGGGCTTATTTATGCCCGTGCAAAGTCGGAGCGGGCCGCTATGTTTTTATATACAACGTTCATAGTTTTTCTGTAGTGTATTTAATTTAGTATCAGCATTGCACCCGTGCGAAGCCGGGGCGGGTCGCTAGTAATATTATAAATGTGAAAGTAACTCTGTCTGTCTGTTTGTTACGCTTTCACGCCCAAACCACTGAACAGATTAAGCTGAAATTTGGCATAGTTAAAGGTTGTATCCCAGGGAAGGACATAGGCTACCTTTTATCCCAAAAAAATGAAAAAATCCCGAGGGATCGCGGGTCACACCGCGGGAGCGCAGCTAGTATACAATAATGTTTTTAAAGTATTTGAACAGAAAAACTTGGTGCACGCACGTTCGAACCCACGACTTTAAGATCGGAAAGCTCTATCTAGTAAAGGTTTTAAGACCGAATTAAGAGTACCCTAAACCGGCGAGCATATATGAAGAATGTAATGAGAGTGAGTGAGGCAAAAGTTGTCAGGATCGTAGCAAGTGGAGATCCGTGGACTCTGCCTACCCCGTAGGGAAAGAGGCGTGATTTTATGTATGTATGACACACACGACACAAAAGTAGGTACCTACTTATAAATCCTACAATCGCGTATTTGCACCGTCGCAAACGGTGTAATGGGTGTAAAAAAGCTCTAAACATGAAACAGTTTCCGCAAGACAGAGCAATGCCATACACACACGGTACGAGTCGAGCAACGAATCGGTATCTTAAAGGTAAATGCTTTTACTAGCGTTGCGTAGGTAATTCGCGAATAGATATGAAACTCCTTATAAAAAAGTAACATAATTTAACACTAGTTGTATGTTTAGCGTAGCTTAGTTATAATGATTAGGTACTACTAAATAGTACCTAAGTAGTGACATGATAAATAATCATAAACAATAATAAATAGAGAAACTGACTTACTACGTGAACTCTACGCATATGAATCTGCGTTGTCATAGATTAACAATTAAGTGAAATATTAATATAAAAGGCGAAAAGCTTAAAAGTGCTTCCACAAAATGTCTAAAAAATTCAGTTATTAATCGAAGCGCTCGAGCTTCGCGCGAAGCGTCGAAGTTAAGCAGCGTTCGAAACGTTCTGTAAGTGAAAGGTTGACCGCCAGTGGCATTTTCATCTGAGCGCTTCCGTGCTTCGGAGGGCACGCTTAATTGTCGGTCCCGGCTATTTAAGTCGTTAAGCCATGACGAGGCCTTAAGGCGGCCTAAAAACTCCGTCACCAGAGTTGGCCTCTGACTCATACGAACTTACTTACGTACTTACTTTTTAGTTAGTAGCTCAGTTGGTTAGCTTAATGTCACATAACGGCAAGGCAGTTTTCCCCATTTTCACCAAGCGAAAAGGAATAAATGATTAAACAAAAGTTATACTACGTATTTATAAACTATAAAAATTAGTAAGTAAGTATGGTTAATAGTTATTTTTAGGTTATGTTATACCTTCAATAACGTTATAACAAAGCGGCCATTCACGCTCTATACAAGCCTGGGCCCAAAAGTCAAAAGTGACGACCAATGAAAAAAAAAAAGGTCTCACCACTATAATTGGGAATGTCAATCCGAGTAATTTTCAGTATGGCACCAAGTCTCTAAATCAACTTCAAAAGATTTCTTAGGTTGAAAAATCTGGATTTCTATACAATTAATTTTTTTGACTTAGAGACTTGGTGCCATATTGAAAAATACTCTGACTTCTTTAATAGTGTAGACACCTTTATTTTCGTTGGCCGGCACTTTTGACTTTTGATCCCAAAATGAAAAGCCGTAATTTTTGTCACGGAACACCATACGTGGAAAAAAACTCATTTGCTAGGTCCTAGTAAACTACGTGACCCCGAGTTTCAGTTCTCTATCCTCCTTCACCCAGAACTCGTGTAAACGGCCCTTATCTACCATCAGGTGGTTTCCGAGCTGAATTCAGAATTAGCCTGACAGCTGGGCTTGGCTCCAGGATTGAAGATAAACATATTTACATCTGTTTCATTTTAAAAGCCGTGTTGGCTGAATGGGGTTGTTACCTCAACTTTCAATCCGAAGGTTGTGGGTTCAAATCCCGGCCGTGCATCAATGGATTTTGCGTTACGTAATTTATATGCGTTTTAACACGTGCTCTATAGGCGTTAGTGTTCTAGGCGGCGATGGGCTTGCAACCTGTCACGTATGGAATACTAACTTCTGCAAAATGTGGGCACGTATTAAATATCATTTGTTTGGACATGCCTCTGACTACCCCCTTTAGACATCTTCAAAGGATCTGGAATAAGTAACATAAAAAGATCTGAGAGAATGTCTACCGCACCTTGGGGACACAGTCGTGAACCTGTGTGTGTGTGTCATTTTACAAGCTTTTATGAAGTGCACTTTAAGTCCTTTCACCACACTTGTTAGAAAGAACACGATCAGAAAAGCTTTTAATTTGCATGTTTGTATGACATAATGACAATGTTGGGTATCAAGAGCAATGTTTGTATCGATATGACAATTTTATGAGGACTGGGCGAAGGTGACGCAGAAGGTAGGTTCAATTTCCGCCCCGGGCGAATTTTTGTATGATCTGCAGATATTTTTTCAAGACTAGTGGGGAAAAAGTCCCAACGACTCCCCTGCTCATGTCAGTGGGGTCGTTGGGAATCAAAATTCCCAACCACCACACTAGCCTCCCCATCAGTGTGGTCCTGTGGGTAGTTAATCAGTTAATCAATATCAGTCATATCACAAACTCTGAGAGCACTGGGGGTCTAGTAGTAACCAGCGGATCCGCCTTCCGATCCTATTCATGGGTTCAAATTCGGTTGTGCACTAATGAGTTAATCCATTACGGAGGCATTAAGGCGGTTTAAAAACTCTGTCAACAGAGTTGTCCATTGACTCTTACTTAATTTGCCCTAGTGGTCAATTTCAATGTAAATAAATCTCTTTAATACATAAAATAGCTTCAATGTCAAAATATTTCAAACCGCAGTCCACGCAATGTTTGTAGAGGAAGACCGTTTGAGCAAACAAGGGAATCGGGACAAGCGGGAATTACACGTAGCAATGTAAAACTTACTATAAAAACTCTGTAATTGTATTGGAATATCATCTTCCTGCCCTTTTCACCTTATGTGAGGTCGTCACAACATGTGTTCTTCCATTCTCCTCTATCAGCCGTCATCTCAATACTCATTTCTTACTCATGTCATCCTTCACACAATCCATCCATCTTTTCTTTGGCCTACCTCTACTCGTAAATCCATTAACATTCATACCAACCACTCTTCTAGTTACATGACCTTCTCATTACATGCCCATACCATGCTAGCCTGTTGCTCCTCATCTTTTCATTCACTGGCGCCACTTTCACATGTACCTATTCATTTCTTTTCTTATGCAAACTTTGTCCTGGCACGAGAATCAAACTAGCTCTTCTTACGTCACAACCAAGCAATCGCTCGCCATCACACTGAGGAGACACACAAGATCTTTATATTATTTTTATATTAAAAAAGTCGACTTTAACAAAATAAAGTTACCTAAAACACTAATTTGATGAGATGCTCACTAGAGCGCAATCGGCCGTCAACAACCACAATCGCCTATCCCAAGAAACCTCGTTTCCCGGATTCAACAGGTCGGATCGAAGCGCCTCAAAGTCCCAATGTTGGACAACGGGCTAACCGCAATACGCCCTCGCGATCGAAAGCGAAGTGGTGTAAGTCAAAAACTTATAAAAACGTGTTAAACTTTTTGTGTACACACAAACTATTATTTGTGTTTTATTAGTGTATTTTATTTATATTAAAATTACACTGAAAAATACTTACCTCAAAAACGTCCAACTTCCTATACAGATTGTATAAAACTTATTCAAAAACATTATGTATACATATATTTTTTTTCAAAGTTTTCGAATAGCTTACAAAGCATGATAAACTTATACATATATTTTTGAATGTAATAGATACAAGCTTTTCATATAAAAATAAAATATATAAAACCGCTTTACTTTTAAATATCTGTGATCCTTAACACACACAACAATTTGATTTTTTTTAGATTTTTTTTTTATAACACGCCAGTCTATCTCTTTCACCAAAACCGAAAGGCCACGAACTTTCTTCATAACGCCGAGAACACTCGAAAGCGATCAATGGAAACTTCAGGAGACCCTCATTACCTTAATGTGCTATTACGTGACCCGAACGGACCCTACCACAGACTCACGTACTTATATACATTTAGCAGTATCACTTTTAACCTCTAGCTTTTGAAAACACCAACAACTAACTAAGAAATAGGTAAAGAGTAAGTTCGAATGAATCAGTAGTCAACTCTGGTGATGGAGTTTTAGGCCGCCATAAGGCCTCCGTCATGACTTAACGACTTAAATAGCCGGGACCGACATTTTACGTTCCCTCCGAAGCACGGAAGCGCTCAGATGAAAATGCCACTGGTGGCGGTCGCCCGACCACGAGCGCTTAAGAAATAGGTACCATTTAGATACATGTTTTATACAAGCTAACAAAGAATATTTTTTCTGCAAGATACGTAATGAAACAATTCCCACAATTTTTTTACCTAAATACTCAAGTAGGCTTTAGGAGTGATCAAAAAGCTAAAAAAGCGTACTATACTGTAACATACTTGTTAGACAATTAACACGTTAAATGCCAGTGATGCATTATGTGTTGTTCATGGAAGACGTGCTGCGGTTAACAGCTGCGCATAAGTTACCAGCTCAGCTACAAGATTAGAAATATTAAAAGGCATTCATTATTGTACCTAATACATCACAAAACAGAGCTCATTTTATGATGTCAGCCGTCTTATAGTGATAGTTTGTCGGGGCTATGCGGTCAGATGATTTTTATTTAATCGTTGCAGGGTCAGCTTAATGCTCTGATGGGAGTACCTGGAACAAAGAAACGGTATTTGTAGAGATGTTACTTTTATGGGATACTAAAACTTCAACATGCGTGATCGATTCTCGAGTCGGGACAAATGTTTGTGGTACTGATACCATGAACACAGGGTCAGACAGGACTATGTAATGTCTATGTAACTGTTGCATGTACTTCATGTTTACAATAACTTAAACCAATTACTGTTGTAACCGTACCGTAAAGTGTACCGTTTTATCAGCGGTACAAAATTTTATCAAAATCGTACCACGTTTTTTGCTCCTGGGGTGTAGAGCACAGCGCAGCGTGGCCTAGCTCTGAGCATTAAACGTGTCAAATTGTAACTGTACGAAATAAAATATACGTGGGAAGTATTAAAACTGATTTTATTAAAGTAACAGTCAAGACACAATCCGCCATCAAAGATTTTACAAACAGGAAGGAGGAAAAATGACACAACACAAAAACCAACTACATTTTTGTCAATGTTGCCATTTTAAATATAAAAGTTATTTAACTGTATTGCCAGTTAAAACATAAAAAATCTACTATTTAATTTTTCATTTTTCTATGTTCAGATTGTTCTGAATGATAATAAAAAATACTTTTTTTTTAGATTATTTATAAAGCCTAACCTTCGAAGTAACTTTCAAATTTTTTATTGAACTTTTATAATATGAACTTGATTGATAAATCTTTATCAAAGCGCTTCAATATCATTAGATTATTATTAGGATTATGTTCGGAGCATCTGCGATAATTTGTCTTTTTCGTTTAATTGAAGGCTATACAGGCTGATTAATGATGATTTGATTTTGATACCGATTGATTTGTTTAATTATCATACTTATTAAGTAAATTATATTTCACAACCTACACCACCTAACTTCCGAACACATTTCTACTTCATCAATGCAATTCAAAATTAAATACATTAAATTGCTAATAGACGGCGCGGCAGACCACGCAAGCGATGGCGCGACGAGCTGGACACCTTCAGCGACTATCAGTGGCAGACAATAGCGTTGGACCGGAAAGCTTGGAAAACTCGAGGGGAGGCCTTTGCCCAGCAGTGGGATAGTGGGGGCTAAAAACAACAACAACAACAACAAATTGCTTAGTCAGTTTTAAGTTGCCGGCATGTCGGAGAACGTAAAAAGTTCGAAAACATGGTGTCAAGTGCATGAATTGAGTCTTTTAGAAGCGCACTTACAATCATTTCACCACCCTGGTACGCAAGAATTCTTTCTTTATTCTTTATTGCACAAATAAATTACATATATACAGGGTGTAAAAAGACGTCTACCGAAGCCGAAAGGGGTAGGTACAGAGTCCCAACACACAACCAAATCCAAAAGGATTTTCTAAAAAAATCATTATATCCGGAGATAACCGACCTCGCACAGCTGGTCGAACGTATGTACTGGACGCGTTTTTATACGTAGATTGCTGGATTTTGAGTTTTAATTGTTTTTTTCTTTTATAAATAAAATTATTAGGTAGGTATGGTCTTATTATGTTGTATTAGTAGTAAATAACTAGAAAATAAAATAAAATGACGTAGCTAAGTCACAATTTTTTTTGCGGTTTTTTTCGATAAATATGTTCAGAATCATGGTCTGATTGCAATCCCTCAGTTTTCGGTAGCAGTCTTTTTACACCCTGTAGAATCTTGAAGAGAAGTAATGGCAGAGGCGAGCTTAACCCTAAAAAGAGTTCTCTTATAGGAGAGAGAGAGAGATGGGGTTGTAACAGTGGGTGCATGTAACTTATGACAGAAGAAGAGATCTAAGTTCATTATCCTACATTGATATTGTCACTAAGTATGTCAAATATATGCACTAGTACGTCAGACTCGGTCATCATCATCCCTGGTCTCATACATCTACAAGAGATGATTTATGCAGCGTCCATTTGGTAGGTCCGGCACTTACGTAGATGGCTCGTTAGGCCGATACGAGCGACATACGACCGCAAATCTGACAAAGAAAGACATGAATTCTGTCTGAAAGTCACAGTAATACAATACTTGGAAATTTCATGCTTGTTTAACTTATTTTCTTGTCACTAGTTATATAAATAATAAATAAATAAATAATGCTGGACATTTTCACACAGCATCATCTAGCCCCAAACTAAGCAAAGCTTGTACTATGGGAACCAGATAACTGATATACTACTTATATACTTTTCATTTGTAAATACATACATATTATACATAGAAACACCCAGACCCGAGACAAATATCTGTAGGTCATACAAACATTTGTCCCGCGGCGGGGATCGAACCCGCAACCTTCTGCGTCGCAGGCAGACCTTCGCCCGCTGCGTCACAGAGGTCGTCATATCGAGCAGTGTTGTAAAAGGATTTGAAGTGCACCTCAAAGAGGCTAACTGCTCAACTGATTAAAATATATAGATAGATAGTTATTTATTGTTACACCTTAAAATTAAATTACAAAATTCAAAACTAAAAACAACTTAAGTCTAATTGTTGTGACACAATGGGCGGTCTTAACACTCCGAGTCATCTCTTCCAGGCAACCTTTGGATGGTTATTGTGTTAAGTGTGTTTTTTACATTATAAGTAACTTTATAGATTTTTCTCTTACAAAATAAAAAAACTGTAATCACCAAATATCACACACAGTATAAAATCTATACCTATACGTATTGTCTACTCGACTAAGTAGTCTCTAAGTAAAAAAAATTTATAAAAAAATAGACTTCAAAATAGCACAACATGTTTAGCCGTTCAAATGGATCACCTGTACAGTCATAAACTTTAAACCAAGTTATAATCCCCTCAATGAAATTAAAATACAAGATTCCGATGACGAACATCAATTCGTCTTTTGAAATCACTAAAAAGATTTTGATACCCAAAATACAATCAGAATAAACTAATTTGTAGAAATCTAATCAAAACCGGTATAAGTAACACGCCCACTAAAACTGAGTACCGCCTCCGTTGACTTTAAGTTATAAGCGGAAGCGATTAGCTTAGAGATTACTGACACGGATGCCTGCAAACTCAAGCATGATCCACATAAAAATAGGTAGGACATAGGTAGTTTGTTTTATTTTTGTTTATTTTTAATTCTGTTACTTTGCATTGTACCTACTCGTGTTGTCTAAATGTTTGATGTTCTTAATTTCATTGTATCGTGTTGTGTGTGTCAAATAAATATATTCTTATTCTTATCTAATTTTTTACATGATATATAACAGAAACTAAACCAGTTCTTAATGATAACAAAACACAAGTAAATTCATTCAAAATTATTAAACAATTTATTTAGAAAAATAAAATAATAAATAACAAAATAAATAATGCTGGACTTTTTCACACAGCATCATCTAGCCCCAAAGTAAGTAGAGCTTGTGTTATGGGTACTAGAATGACTGATAAACTACTTATATACTTTTTGTTTGTAAATACATACATATTATACATAGAAACACCCAGAAAAAAATGGAGGAATCTTATTTATTTTAGGGTTTAAATAATGATGATTAGCGCAACAGCTAAACCAGTTTTTATTTGAAAACATAAAATCATCTAATCATCTTTAATTTATTTCAGACATCAGTATAATTTGGTCCAATAGAAATTTCTTAGCAAATAAAAAAAGTCAATTAAAAAAAAAAAGAAAAAAAAAAAAAAGTCGGTTGAATAAAATTTTAACTTGAACCACACAAAGTTACTGTACCATAAAATATGGTCGAAAACTATATCTTGGAGTAATTACTAGACATGTGAACCCATTACATATAGATTAAGGCTACGGTTTATTAACAAAAACAGGAACCCGAAAAAGATGAATTCTTGAGATAGGACGTTGCGCCGGCCGACGACTCGTAAAAATATGTGTTAAAAAATATATTTTTAAACAAAAATCATAGGCCTTTACATCTTAACCTACTAGATTATACAGGGTGTAAAAAGACTGCTACCGAAAACTGAGGGGTATAAAAACGCGCTCAGTGTATACGCTCGACCAGCTGTGCGAGGTCGGTTTTCTTCGGATATAATGTTTTTTTCGGAAAATCCTTTTGGATTTGGTTGTGTGATGGGATGCTGTACCTACCCCTTTCGGCTTCGGTAGACGTCTTTTTACACCCTGTATACTCATAGCAGAGTTATACAGCGTCAGGACGCAACCTATGCCTACACTCAACGGGACGCTGTAGTGCCTGGGACATTGTTTGAAATGGAATAGGCTTGCTCAATCGGACACATGACTTAATTCTTTATTATAAAATAAAAGCACAGAATAATAATCACTACGGTAGCTCCCACACTAATGGAACTAGAATTAGTCGCGGAGCTAGTCGTGGATTATTAACGTCATGTCTCACCTTAATGGATGGTGTTATGCAACAGGTAGCCAAGCAAATAAAAATTGCAGTTTAGTCCAGTTCAGTGTATTAATAAGAGACTGGCCTGGGGCCGTATTCACGTTCCTTTTTTCGTTCGTTTCGGATGCTTCCCACCACGATTTCTGACTTCAAGGGCCAATTTTTCAGTTTGGAATATTTGGTCCTAGACTAAGACCATGTTTTAACGTTTGAAAAATTGTCCCTTGAAGTCAGAAATAGTGATGGGAGGCATTCGAATATTCATCAAACGAACGAAAAAAGACACGCGAATACGGCCTTGCTTTGAAGCGTTAAATCAGAAGTTTCTATGAATATTCGAATGTTGCCCTTCTACGATTACTACGTTACTACGATTTCTGACTTCAAGGACCAATTTTTCGGTTAGGAATATTTGGTCCTAAGTTAGAAGCGAGTTTCTAGTTTGATCTAATCGACCAAATACAATGTAGTTCGTAGTAGGAAGCTTCCGAATATTGACGACCTCGGTGGCGCAGTGGGCGAAGGTCCGCCTGCGACGCAGAAGGTTGCGGGTTCGATCCCCGCCGCGGGATAAATGTTTGTATGACCTACAGATATTTGTCTCGGGTCTGAGTGTTTATGTTTAATATGTATGTATTTACAAAAAAAAAGTATATAAGTAGTGTATCAGTTATCTGGTTCCCATAGTACAAGCTTTGCTTAGTTTGGGGCTAGATGATGCTGTGTGAAAAATGTCCAGCATTAATTATTTATTTATTTATTTATTCATCGATATTTCGGATTCAACGTTTCAAAGTAAGACCCCGTATTTTATAGCTTTAGTGATCTGAGCTCTGACAAATCCATACTAATATTATAAAGCTGAAAATTAGAAGTTTAGCGACTTTATATGTTACACAGTCTAAAACGCAACGATAGCGCGATCTAATTTTCTCTGTGTCGCCATCTATTATGTAGTAAAATGTCTCTGTCTGTCTGTCTGTTTGTTACCCTTTCACGCCTAAACCACTGAACAGATTATGCTGAAATATGACATGGATGAAGATTATGTCCCATGGACGGACATAGGCTACTTTTTTTTTCAAAAATAATCATGGAGGGCGTGAAATAATTGTTGAAAGTTTTTATGGGGAGTTAGAAGTTCCAGTCAAAGGCAACTAGATGGCGTTGATAACCTATGGCTGAGGCCGATTTGGCGCTATTATTGCATTTTTAAAAGTTTCAGAAGATTCTTGCAGTTTTCAGTTCTATTTAGAGGTTTTCAAGTATGTTATTTTGCTGACGAAGTCGCGGGTACCAGCTTGTCTTAGCTATAATTTGTCTGGTAATCATTCACTCATAGTCGAAGATCCGTTGAATAACGACCTTCACCCATCTGTTACACATACTAGATTTGATATAAAATACTTTTCATCAAATCTCCTTGTCGAGTCACTGTTATTTCGAACCAGTGTGGTGAAAGGATTATAAGTGCGCAGAGGCTCATCATTTCATCCAATGATACGTGAAGGTCGTTGTTCAATGGATCTTTGACTTTCACATTATAAAGCTGGTTGTTAAAATGCGAGTTCACGCTCGTGAAACGCTTTTATGTATCGTTTTGGTTCGTGAAAGCTCGCATACGATAAACATGAAAAGAGAGCTAGATTAGTTTAAAATGAAACCCACTTCTAAGCACTAAGATACTTTGCGCTTTCTTAATGTGATCGATTAACCAAAAAATTGTTTTAACGTGTAGAATACAACAATGTTTTGTACAAGAACGAGGGGCTAGTTTGGCGCTGTGTACAAAATGTCCTCTAATATTTATTTATTTATTGAACTCTAGTTCGTGAGGTACAGTCAGGCGGTTCGTACTGCAGGATGGTTACCAGTTGGTGACGCAGACCGTACCTATAGATGATTACTGCATAATTCCATCCAAAGTACATGTTTAAGCATTTTTCACGGTAGCCGCATCACTAAATAAGTAATTTGGAAACCACATACAAACCACATAATTATTCCATTGTTTTTCCCACATTCGACCCTATTTTGTTTCAAAACATATTCAAAAAGTCATCTAACAATACCTTGTATGGTCTTAGAAATAAGGTTGAAAATTCCGTGAATTTATGCAAATGACAAGTAAAAACTTGAGTGACACTGATAGATTTGTTTAATTCTCAGAATAACACAAAGACTACTTTTTGGATCAAAATTGTTCTAATGCCAGTTTTTGTGTGTATAATTAAGAAATAAAAAGTTGATTCGGTCTAGGGTATTGTGTGACCTAGCGTAATTAATTTTAGGTTTTGTTATGCTCGTGACGTCATTAGTAAAAAATAATAGTCTGGGATAAAACAAGGCGAAGTAAGTACCTACTTAAACAAAAAATAACCTACAATTCACCAAAAAAGTACTTATAAAAATAAGCAAAACGGTTTTTAAGCTTTCTTTAAGTTATTCATCATCCTCATGAAAAATCAGCACGGTCAGGATTTGAACTCGCGACAATCGCAACAATACCAAACGAAAAACAGGATTTTTCTGTACACAAGCTCAAAACGGCGAAGGAAAACATCAGGAAACATGACACTGGACTTTTCACAGCATCATCTAGCCCCAAAGTAAGCAGAGCTTGTGTTATGGGTACTAGATGACTGATATACTACTATACACTTTTTGTTGTAACTACATACATATTATACATTGAAACACCCAGACCCAAGACAAATATTTGTAGATCATACAAACATTCGTCCCGCGGCGGGGATCGAACCCGCAACCTTTTGCGTCGCAGGCGGGCCTTCGCCCACTGCGCCACAGAGGTCGTCAGAGGAAAACAAGCAGTGTTACACTGTTTTCCATAGACCAAGCACTATTCTTACAGACAAATAGACAACAACTATTTCGGTTATTTATGTTTTGTATATGCTACACAATTGATTCGCAATAACCAGTGGTGATAAACACCAGCAGAGTTGGCATCGGTTCAAGGCATCAGCAAATATTGTTTTACGGTTAGTGATGTGTATTACATACGAAAAATATACGGATACGGAATTAATAGAATATAATAGAATAAAGTTTTATTTTCTCCACATCACATACAACAGTTACAGTAGGTACTTAAATCTACATAATTTTATGTGGGTGAAAATACGGCTACCCCTCAGCATTTGCTTCAACAGCTCGAGAGTGTTGGAGCGCTGGTTTTCAGTACCACATGAAACACTAGATGCAACCCTAATACCTTATTCACATTCAGCGATAATACATGTATTTCACATAAATTTTACCGTTTTTCGTTCTCTTATAAAATAAAGCAAAGCAAGTACCTAAAAACTCTGTCACCAGAGCTGGCCACTAACTCATACGAACTTACACTTACTTTTTAGTTGGTAGGTACCTAATTACCTTCTTAGACACCTTGTGGCAATAGGTCTTAAGAAAGCTTGTCAAAAATGTTTCCTTGGATGACAGGTATTAAATAATAATATGGTGTTTTAAGTTTCACGGTTCAACTTGTTTAATGTGAACGTGGGGTTAGAACACTAATTTTCCATACGGAGAGCGGATACGGAAACACATCACTAGTCATAAGATCTGAATGGCAATAGTTCAATAGTTTTGTCCTTCGAAGCAATTTAAAAGTTTTACTCATCTTTAACGAGACTCCACCAAGATTTTATACATATTTCGGTTCTAAATATAATATACGGGTAATATTATATTTATACAAACAGTTTTCTTTAGAACAAGCGGCTAGCGACGACTTTGCCTAGTTTAATATTTATGATCATGGAATATCTTTATACATGAGCTAATAAATAAAAATAAAACTCATATAAAGTGGAAACACGTCTCTTGTTGTGTCACTACACTAGTTTTTCGAACTAGTGTGGTGAAAGGACTCAAAGTGCCTCCTTGCGTGCTTTTGACGGATGTTATGTATACGACGATATCTCGATTTTTTCCTTCACCATTTAAGACTGGCATTGCACATTTTTGGAATTTAACCTCATTGGTTCAAGACCAAGTTCAAGCCTGGGAGACTGGCATGTCGTAGAACCTAAAAAGCTCAAAAACGGTTGAAAAGTGACACGACAAGAAGAACCTTAGGGTATTTTACGGAGAAAACTCACCATTTATCCAATGGGTCGTACGCTTATGGTGTCGTATAAGGGATAGTCAAATAGTTTATGAACATTTAAACTTTACAAGTGTTTCAGTTTAAGTAGACACCTTGAAGTGCCAAAGGGTAACCATTACATCGCATTGTAACCCATCGTTTACTTTACACCAACAAACAAAGCATGTATTCGACATGTATAATTTCTAGTTCACATCTAATAAAGTTCCGATTATTTTGTGTATTCTGCTTACAATGACCACCTTATCTCCACTATAGAATAGAGTAAAATGAGTTTTGAGTTTCTGCAAAAAATATCTTTTCTACAACGCGATAAAACTCAAAATCGTCTAAAGTCGTCTATCTATCTATCTATTCAGCCGGTAGCACCCACTATTGGGTATAGGCCTCTTCTCTTTCACGCCACTCCTGGCGGTCTTGTGCCAGCCGGATCCACTGTTCTCCCACCGCCCCCACAATGTCGTCTGACCATCGGGCAGGTGGTCTGCCCCGAGGCCGCCGCATATCTCTTGGCCACCACTCGGTAAACGCCTTGGTCCATCGGTTATCGTATTAAAGTCGTCTAGAGTGTATAATATAGAAAATTACATTTGTGTCTCTAGAATCTAGGGATAAGCAGGTGAGCAGACAGATGGGTAGCCAGAGGCATGTCCAAATAAATTGTCATATGCCCACGTTTTTCAAAAATTAGCACTTTATACGTGGTTGTTGCATTAGCGGCCTTCACACGCACAATCTTTCGCGAGTGGAGCGTATAGGATTGGGCGCGGGAAAGCCTGTACACGCAATCGCGATTGATAATTTTGATGCTACGCGTTCTTTGCGCGCGATCACTCGTTAGTTCTTGTCAAAAGCTATCGTGCGGGAAAGCCTGTACGCGCAATCGCGAGTAATAATTTTTTTTAAGCTTGAAGCTACGCGTTCTATCACGCGCGATTGGCTGTATCCCTCGCGATAGATTGTGCGTATAAAGGCTGCTATTGCAAACACATCGCCACCAGAATACTACCAGCCAGAATACTAACTGGTAAGTAATATTATAATAGGTACTTACTTACCTACTTAATAAAAAGTATCGTGATTTCGAAGTGTTTTTAAGTGTCCGTATTGACGGACTTTCCTGTGGGCCAGGCTGATTAAGCTGAGAGGACGGTTTAGGTGCTGGGCAAGCATATTCCATCTCAAACAATGTCCCAGGCACTGCAGCGTCCTATTCAGTGTAGGCATAGGTTGCCTCCTGAAGTCCTGACGCTGTATAAATCATCTAATATAGATGGCCTAAGTTTTTTTTTAAGTGTCCGAGTTGTGTTATTTATATCGTGAGCTTAGTTATATTTCAAGATGGTGGTGTGGTGACCCTACTTGCAATGCGTTCACGTATTTGAGTATGTTCGTAAAACGTTCATTCACAGTTAACACTCGATTTTACGTTCTCCTTTACAGTCTTCGGTATTAAGTAAATTCTGTGGTCGACACAGAGCTATAAAATGGTTTGTGCAAGTAACTCTACAAAAGAATGTACAAGTGAACTGCGCAAGTGATGGTTGACCGCTATTGGCATTATCAACTGAGCGCTTCCGGGCTACGGAGGGCACGTTCAATTGTCCGTCCCGGCTGAAGTCGTTAAGTCATGCCATGTATGGACTACGTAGTTTTTACACGCGCGTTAAAAAAACGCGCGCGATTCAAACGCTTAATAGGCTCAGTTCGTCTATTCTATAAAGAAAAATGCTCATGTAGTATTGAAAATTAACATGTAAGTAACCCGCGCAAAACGATAATACATAATATATGCAAGAATGAGTAAATAAATCCTGCATAGAAGGCATCATCGAAATCGATGGCTGTGAAATTGAGGCTACTTACACTTAATTCACCTGAGTTGATATTAAAAAAATTACAGGGGACAATATTGATTGTATTCGTAAAAACGTAGGCCTTTACATCTATATTAGATGATTTATACAGCGTCAGGAGGCAATCTATGCCTACACTTAACGGGATGCTGTAGTGCCTTGGACATTGTTTGAGATGGAATATGCTTGCCCAGCACCTAAACCATCCTCTCAGCTTAATCAGCCTCCCACAGGAAAGACGACGTCAATACGTGTGGAGCTGACTAAGCTGCGGGTTTCCTCACGATGTTTTCCTTCACCGTTAAGAGCACGTAAATTTTACGAAACGAAAAATCCATTGATGCACGGCCAGGATTTGAACCCACGACCCTCGGATTGAAAGTCAAGGCACAACCCCGTTCGACCAACACGGCTCTCTCATTTTTGCATTCGTAAAAGTTGCATTATAAAGCTTTTGTATCTTGTTGTAAACTACTGTACTTACAAGTAACATAAACTGCATTTTCTTTGGATCTCAGTTCAAAGGAACTGTTTGAGATGATACAATTTTATAGGGATACTAGCTGACCCGCGGCAAACGTTGTTTTTCCATTATATCGCTATTAAAAAATAAGGGTTGATCGTAGAAGGGTGAAAATTGAGGATTGTATGTATTTTTGTATGTTGTATCATAAAAAAATAACAATTAAAAATTTTGTCTAAAAAATAAGAAATAAAATTTAGGGGTGGACTACCCCTAACATTTAGGGGGATGAAAAATAGATGTTGGCCGATTCTCATAGATACCGGATAAGCACAAAAAATTTCATCAAAATCGGTCAAGCCGTTTCGGAGGAGTAGGGCAACGAAAACTGTGACACGAGAATTTTATATATTAGATAAGTTTTAACCGCCATTTGTAGTAATTGCCGTTATTATATTATAGCCATGTTGGCTGAATGGGGTTGTGCCTCGACTTTCAATACGAAGGTCGTTGGTTTGTATCCCAGCCGTGCTTCAATGGATTTTTCGTTACGTAAAATTGATATGCACTTTAACACAAGCTCTAAACGGTGAAGGAAAACCTCGTGAGGAAACCAGTTAGTGTTCTTATAGGCGGCGATGGGCTTGCAACCTGTCACGTATGGAATACTATCTTCTGCAAGATGGGAATGTATCAAATATTATGTGTTTGGACATGCCTCTGACTACCCCCCTTAGACATCTTCAAAGGATCTGGAATAAGGGGATCACCTTGGGGATACAGTCGTAAACCTGTTTACGTTTTTTTTGTAGTAATTGCGTTTTTACCCTTTTCTACGTTATGTTGCGGTTGAATCTGGAATTATCTTCATGCGAGCTCAAAAACGGTGAAGGAAAACATCGTAAGGAAATTATTCTCTCGGCGGGTCTATTACATTTATTTTATTTACCTGCACTCCGATGTGTTACATAATATTATGTGAGTTTTTATAGCCTATGTGTTATCACAATAATATAATCTATCTCTGTATATCAAACATCCATAAAGCCTCACATAGTAACGCATAAGTAACTAATACTGCGCGCGGCTTTGCTCGCGTGGAACTACCAACATTTTGACCAACAGACCAACAGTTTCCATCTCCGCCTATTCCAAGTATCATTCAAATCGGTTCACTTTCGAATTATGCCCGCCGTTCCTATCGCTAAATAAAAAATGTCCGTGGTTTGAAACAGACCCGTCGAAAAAGTTTGTATGCTAAATTTAATTTCGAATGAATACAGATTTGGAATCGCCTTTGGTAGAATGAGTTCGTAGCGAAAGTTCGTCGTGAACTAAATTAATCTTGTTTCATTCCAACAAATGATTAACTCCTGAATCTAACTAAATCCATGCCTTGCAACATTCATTTCGCAATCAATGAAAACGTTTAGGTACCGTGGATAGTTAGAAAACATGCGTCAAGTGCACGAACGGGGCCTCTTAGAGGCACACTGATCCTTTCACCACACTGGTTCGAAAGAACTAGAAGAAGACTGTGAAAAATCAGCAATAAACATGGTTCTGGTTCTAGCTTGCTTTAGTTCCTTTGAGCGAAAAGATGTACCCAATAGGAACCCAGTAATCAAGAATCGCCAAAATATTTAACTGATCTAATAAAATAGGATTTAAGGATTGAGAATAATGTATTTATTGTCATAATAATGTCGAAATTATTAAATTAATCAATAAAATAAATCTACAAAATACAACAATCCGCCATGATAGCTGTACACCAATCAGAGCGCGTGACGTCATCTTCTAGTACAGACCTTAGATTATAAACGGGTATCATTTAAGCTATCACCAATTTAATTAGTTTTGTGTTTCTTAAATAATAGGGTTTGTCCTCAAAATAGTAGATCTGTCACCAAAATGTAGTCACCAAACAATGCAAAATCAGTTCCACAATAAATCACCTAAAATCCTGAGATATAAGGTCTAGTACCAAATAAATGTTTTTGTATGTATTATAATAGGTGTGTCCTAATAAGTATTTAAGCAAACTAACAGGACAGTACAACAGGAGCAAGTCGGTTCTAGCACTCGCCGGCCGCTACAGCGGCACGCTTCGCTCGGCTTGTGTGTGGTTTTTCACCACACACCTAACCGCTCGTCGCTTCGCTCCACGCAACCTATGCTATAGGTCTGTTAGCCTACTAGTAGGTAATACAAGAAGCACATTCGCATATACATACCTGGGAACAATTTTTGTTTATCTGAGAACGAAAATATTTCGTGGCGATAGATCAATTTATTAGGTGATACAACTTGATGACAAATATACATTTTGGTGATAGAAAATATAGTTCCCATTATAAACCGCCTTGCTGTACAGAACAAAACTGTGAATTTTGCTTCCGATTTTTTTCACGTAGTATTTGCTGTTGACGTGTGAGCTGTGACGTCACAACAGCCGCCATGAAAACGGCGAGCATTTGGCGTGAATTTCAAATTTTTATTTTAAATTTGATTTTATGTTTAAAAACCTTTATTTTCTACTGAAATATGATATTTTTTTCAAATGACAACTCATTCTGAACAAAATAGAATAGATTTTGTATAATTACATGTTAAAAATTAAACTCAGTCAATAAATGGCAGAGCAATCGCGTAACAAGATACAAAAAAAAACACAGACGAATTGAGAACCTCCTTTTTTGAAGTCGGTTGAAAACTGTCATCATGCCTATTGTGGCTGAAATTATGACAAACTAGTTCGTTTACATGTGAAAAGGTAACTTTTTCCACGTTTTTATGCATCTAGAGTCTAGACAGGTTAATAAATTAGGTATTTGACAGTAAAGTAGGTACTAAGAATTTAGTTACACTGATTAGATTCGTTTGAAACTCGATAAAATGCGTCTCATCGCACGTTTAAGATTTAACACCTAATCATACTTCAAAAGGGCCAGGTGAAAAGAACTCTTAAACGCAAGCTTGATAAAGAATTCCAATTCAAATTATTTTTCAAGTCGAAGTTCAGTAACTTTCTAAGCGATCTGTAAGTGGATGGGTGACCGCCAGTGGCATTTTCATTTGAGCGCTTCCGTGCTTCAGAGGGCACGTTAATTGTCGGTCCCGGCTATAAGCCGTTAAGCCATGACAGAGGCCTTAAGGCGGCCTAAAAACTCCGTCACCAGGGTTGGCCACTGACTCATACGAACTTACTTGTTATTGTAAGAATGTAATGAGTATGAATGAGGCGAAAGATTTGTTATTACCATGAAAATGTTATAGCAATTGGAAATATGTGGCCTATGCCTGCCTACCCCTTTGCCGTTTAAAGAAGGAAGTCAGTAGCACATCCAAAAGGCATTATGCCTATAATATAACACAAGCTCTGCTTACTTTGGGGCTAGATGATGCTGTGTGAAAAGTCCAGCATTATTTATTTATTTATTTATTTAATATCAGCAGTTTTCTATACGTGACAAGCGGCAAGTCCATCGCTGATTTATTATTTACCACCCAACAATAAAGGTGCTACTGCTATTTCTTACGAATTTTACGCAGTAGGTAAGTTATAGCCGTGTTGGTCGAATGAGGTTGTGCCTCGATTCAATCTAAAGGTCGTGGGTACGAATCCCGGCCTTCCATCAATGAATTTTCGTTTCATTAAATTTATATGCGCTGTAACACGAGCTCTTAACGGTGAAGGAAAACATTGTGAGGAAACCCGCAGCTTAGTCAGCTCCACACGTATTGACGTTGTCTCCCCTGTGGGCTGCTGATTTAGCTGAGAGGATGGTTTAGGTGCTGCAAGCCTATTCCATCTCAAACAATATCCTGTATATGGGTGGATCAACTTTTTAGTGTAAAATCTTGTCCCCGACGTAAAAAAAATCGTAAAAGGTGCTGAGTTAGATTAATTGTCGGTTTTAACATTAATTAATAAAATCAGATCCTTTACCATTACGCTTGTTCATCAATATTTTAAAAATATTTAGTCAATTATATTTAAAATTATCGTGACCCAGTGGACGAAAATTGGATTTCATACAAATTTCACTTGTCCCCAGCGCAAATCACGCACATATGTAACGCTGCTGTGTAAAATTTTTCCTTGACTTGTCTTTATATTTTCTATCTACATTGTTCCTTGATGTACCAGCATTCTAAAATACTGATTTGCGAAACAAAATATTGCATTTTTCAATGAAAAAACACGGTTTGAAATGTTGTCCCCGACTTTTACCCAATTCGCGATGTCAACTGGGTAACGACAAAAAAGTATTACAAAGTGTAAGTAATATAGACAGTTATTGGCTAGGCTAATAGAAAACTCATCTGCATGTCGTAAAATAAAGATTGTTGACCCTTGGCCATTATGTGGACTCTGCCATTACGTCTGTAGTTCGCAGCGGGACTGGGTGTCATTGTTTTTTATCCGCTGACTCACGACGAAATTTCTTACAAGTAAACTGCTTCTCAAAGTAATTTCGATATTATGTTTTGACATTTGATTCTGAAATGCTTTGCATCCACGTATTTTTTTACTTTCATTAAATTCGTTGAAGAAAAAGAGTTAAAAACCTTAGTTTGTATCCTGAGTCACCGTTCCACTGGCTCACAAAAACTGTGACCCAAGAGACAATTTTTAGTGACCCAAGAGACATTCTGCATAAAAGTTATCATAATTTATACAATAAACAATTTGGTGAGTGATAAACGGATTAAATACATAAAGATTCATTGCACATTTTTAGTTTCTAATAGAAAACACTCAGATTTAAGTTTAAAATAGCTTTAAGTATGAATTAGTTGTGAGGTCGATACAATACACCACACTTCATTCGATTCTGCTTTTACACATTCCATTTATCTTTTCTTTAATCTATTTTTACCCACACTCAATGTCGGCGACGGAGAAGAGTCAAGAGGTCAACTGGCTCGAATATGCATGGCCTTCGTAGATTACGAAAAAAAACCTTTGAAAGCAAGAAATCTCTCTCCATCGCTGTAAGATCCATTTTAACTATATGGATTTACTGCGGATGATGTATACCACCATAAATGTGCGGTAAAGAGGAAAACCTTATCACCCAAGCTTTTTACGGGTGTCCTAGAAGACGTCGTAAAAACTCTTGAATTAGACAGCTCGGGAATAAAAGTCTGCCTGTAGGTAGGTGTATTCCTGTAGCACCTTAGGTTTGTAGACGATTTGTAGACGACCTCAACCTCATCCTTTTCTGGTGGAACAAAAAAAAAGATGCTTCGAAAGCTTCGGGCCTACTTTTAGAGATGCGTGATCCTGATCACTCATCTTTAAGTAGTTTACTTTTTACCTCAAAAGTAGGCCTGAAGATGATGAAGATGGTTCCAAACATTGCATTGGAAACAAGCTCTGCCAATGTGTTCTACCAACTGCCATCATGGTGCTAACTACCATCATGGTGCATTGATGCTCACGAAGGAGACTGTGCTCTCTTGAGAGTCGCACTGAGAGCTATAAAGCGAGCAATGCTCGGTATCACTTATAAGATTGTCCCCAATACCGAAATTCCCGAATGAACAAGATAAAATTGTAAGATGCACAAGCGGTTATTGGGGCTCAAATAATATTGGCTGGGCAGGACTAGCCAGGCGGCTGTAGCAAAGTAGTAATTCAGTCCACTAACTATGAAATTATGGTGCCGAGACATGGGCGCTCACGAAGGAGACTGCGCAAGATCAGATCATCTCTGATCTTGTGCCGTCTCCTTCGCATGGAATAAGCAATGCTCGGTATTACACTAGAGATTTATTATTAGATCTACCCAGTCCTCGATGCCGAAACACACACACAAGTGGTTAGTGGGGCTCAAATGGAGTTGGTTGGGCAGGACAAGTGGTCAGGTGCGGTGATGACAGGATCAAAGTTGTAAATGAGTGGTGTCCCAATGGTGGTAAATAGAGTGATGGTCGTCATCACAGAAAAAAAGGATCGACGGCATCGTAAAGTCTGTAGAATATAATACAAGGGCAAGATTACCATACCACAGGACAAAGACGAATGACAAAAGTGAAGAAAGGCCTGTACCCTGCTGGCCCAGCCTTTCTCATCCCACGGAATAAAATTTTGATGATTATTTTGATGAATCTACAGGTAGTAAATTATTTTTATTTTTGGCCATATGTTGAAAGATATCTTCAGTCGGTAAGTTAGTGAAAAAACTACGCTCAAGGCGAGCCGCGGTCCAATGCGCTAGAGCCTAGAAAATAGATTTCATCTACAAAAAGCTTTTTAGGTCTTCTATTAACCAAGATTTATGTTATTAGAGATATAGGACTGGTTTGCTACGCAGATGACTGTTTAAATAAACGAAAACCCTCATTTTCATAGAATGTTATCATTAATTTTAGAGAAATATGTAATAATTGTTAGGTTAGGGTTTATTTTCTATGATAACTTTAAAAAGTAAATTGGTTGTCACATTTAGGAGATATTTTTGTACCTTGTATAGTTTTTTATAATGTAATTTGCCTATGGCATAGTACCATATATGTCTCTGGAGTCACCATTATGTCTCCGGGCTCACGTAGTTGTCCCCAAAAATTTGGACACTGATAGCAGGATTATTAAAAAAGTAAAGGTTATTATACAAAATGTTGTATGACAAATGTTTGAAGAATAACCTACAATAGTCATGTAAAAAGTGCATCTTTCTGGCGTTTCTAGAAACAGAATTACAAGAAAAGTAAATAAAATTTCTTTCATTTAGTGACCCCAGAGACACAATGAGGTATATTTTCAAAAAATTGAGACACTTTATTTACATTTTGATTATGCCAGATTGATTTAATTGAATAATAGTTCACATTGAAACAGATTTACTTTTTAAAATATAGTTTTTTATGAACTTTTTACCATAATACGTCATTGTGAGTTAGGTGACATTTTTGGGAGCCACTTTTGGAATAAAGGTATAAAAATCCATGAAAACGACAAAATTTTTTGGTGCTCGTAGTAGATTTATAAACTACAGAAATTTATTAAACAATATTAGGTGAAATTATAGCAATATTTCAACATTTATTTTTTTACACAAAAAGTTGATTCATGACAGAAAAAAGTTGATCCGCCCATAAATAATCTAAGGTAAGTTTGGATTAACTTGTTCGTGAAATCTTTAATTTAAATACTTACTCCGTAACACAACAAAACTTGGGGAACTTTGATAAATTGATTAAATTATTCATAATCTTACCTCAGAAAGCTATATATATATACATCAAACAAACAACTGTAATAATAGATGAAGTGTTACCGCGGGAACATCGCGTATTCATGAGGCATTTTCAATTTATCTTTGCAAAAGGTTATGTGAAAAAGGGCCTCCTAAAAGATCCCCCACATGATGTGCTGGCAACCATACTTTTTCGTTGGCAACTCGACGAGAGAAGCTGATGACAGTGACAGCGTGTGACGGGAGTTCCGGCGGCGCGCGGTCGGGTGATTGGAGTTTATTGTTGTTAAAAAATAACGAAGTAATTGATAAAACATTGGAAGAAAGCTAAGAATTAATAGATGGGCCGATGATTTTCTCTGGCAATATGTATACAGTAATAAGACTACTAGCGAAAACTGAGGGGTTGCAATCAGACCATGATTCTAACTCATTTAGCGAAAAAAACACAAAAAAAATGTTTGACTTAGCCTAGTCATTTTATGTTAATTTCAGTTATTGACTACTCGTATAACATAATAAAACCATACCTACCTAATAATTTCATTTATAAAAGAAAAAACTCAAAATCCCGCAATCTACGTAAAACAACGCGCCCAGTACATACGCAAACAGTAATTCTTCAAACGCTGTTTTCTCCGGATACAATGATTTTTTCGGAAAATCCTTTTGGATTTGGTTCTGTGTTGGGATGCTGTACCTACCCCTTTCGGCTTCGGTAGTCGTCTTTTTACACTCTGTAGAGTTACAGGTACTTTGCAGATGTCTAGGGGGTAGTTATTAGGTACCTATATTTTCATTCCCAACGACCCCATTGGTTTGCGTAGTGGGGTCGTTGGGATTTTTATTCTCAGCTACCCAACTAGTGGGGAGGTAAGTGGGGTCGTTGGGCATCCATACTAAAAAAATCAACCCATATGGATGTTTTACAGGGTTTTAATGTTAGAATGGAAAATTTGATTCCTTGGTCTGATTCACTGCCAACACAGTGTAAATAAACTTTAGGTAACACTCCTACACTTGAATCCTAATAATGCGCAGACGAAGTTGCGCGGGTCAGCTAGTATATCATATTTTGTACTGAAAACATTTTCTCGCACTTGCTTAAACAGCTAAAAATCTAGAATTACGCAGGAATTACATATCCAAGCTTAGGTCATACAAATTACGTAAAGAACTAAATAAATTATCGAACCGTCAAGACAAATTAGCAGTTGAAAGCTAGGGTTGTCACGCGGAGCTTCGCGCCTTCGTGTCAGGGCTGCCACGCACGTAGCAAGTTAATTAAAATAATAAAGTTGTTCGTGTTGGCGGCGGCGTTGCGATTGAGTGAGCAATGTGCAGGTTTTGAATTTTATTTTAAAAGCAAATTTTACTATATAGATTAATCAGCGTTGTAGTGTGGCCAAAGATTTTTAGTTCTAGTATGAACTGTTATTAGTTTTACACTAAACTTACATAAATAATACCTTGTGAGTTGTGTTATGTCACTAGCTGCCCTCGCCTAAAATTTCGCTAGCTGCCCTCGCCTATGATTTAGTTTCTGTTACGCCCTGCGATCTCTTAACTGTTCTTCTTCTTCTTATCGAGTCACTAGTTCTTTCGAACCAGTGTGGTTAAGTGTTCTGTCAAGCACAATGACTTTATCGTTGTGTCAACCCTAAAAGGAACCAATAGGAACGCCGGAGACAGCTCATTTGCGCGCCAAAATCGATTTACACACCGAGTGTGCTTCTTGCCTAATTAGCAATAACTCAGTGACAACCCTGATGCGTTGGCCTAGTGGGGCCTGTTGGCTTTGCGATGCGGGTTCAAATCTTGCCTGTGCAACAAGGTGTTTCCATATTTGAGTAAAAATATGGTTATCAATGACAAGGGACATAGGCTAAGTAGAAACAGTTGACAAATACAAACAGGATCACGACCCAATGGTACGGTAGACATTCTCTCAGATGTCGAAAAATACTATTTGCTATCTGCCTTCATTGTGCGTAAGCTAGCATTCCATACATGACTGGGACCAAACCCATCGCCGTAGACTGAATTTATTCAAAGAAATGAAGTAATATTTTGACTTTATTAACATTTTATGATTATTTTGACAGTATAACACACAAGATTTAAAATGATTTGTAGCTCGAAGTAGCGAATGAAGTTCCGTAAAATTGTTTAGCGACAGCTGTCAAAAAGTCCATTAATTTGACACATGACGTTTGAGTTAAAGTTTTGACTACACTAATTGGTTGGGTGTGTGTTAATTATATCATTAGTCATGTCGTGTTTTTAAAAATGAAAATTGAAGAGTATTTAACTTGTATCTGTCATCTGTATTATTTTATAGATCTTAAAGCATAACAAAAGTAAGTTTGAATTAGTTAGTGGCCAACTCTGGTGACGAGTTTTTAGGCCGCCTTAAGACCTCATGGCTTAACGACTTAAATAGCCGGGACCGACAATTTAACGTACCCTCCGAAACTCGGTACTAGGTAGGTATTGAGGCGCCATTATTGGTAAAGTGGCACCCCTACAAGTCTTGTCAGAAAGACATGCCACAACCTTTCAGAATAACCTACAAAATAGCTCGTATTATGATCCGAACCTTTATCAATTGACATCGTAAAATGTCACACGGCACTCACACATACAGGCACGTATTAAGGGCTATTCTTGCTAGTTGATTAGAATTAGAATTCATTTATTTGCGTGAATGTACCATATTAGATTTTATATATAATAAAGTTCTTATATATAAAATCAAGTTCAAACAAACATACTCCGTGGTGTAATCTGCAATGGATCCGACAGATACTGACCTATCCAAAACGGATTCATACAAAAATAAGAGGTTTAAGCTTTTTTCTGTATTTCCCATTACAACAATTTGCCTTAAGAGTTAGGTAATTCTACCCCCTGTTCCAAGTCAATTTAGTCCAGTAGTCCTACAGGTACATGCGCAACGGAAGACACGAGAAATTTTGTCTACCTATTTCTTACAAAGATTTCTCTTACAGGACAGATAAGTTTCTCGTTATAGACTATTGCTATTGCTATGAGTTGGTCTATAACCGATATTACTGTGAAAACTTTACTTAATTTAAAATATAGGTAGGCCCTATTTTGCACAAGAAAACGATAGAATTTTGACACTTTCTTCTCCAGAGACCTCGATGGGAATCTGTAGTGTTCAAATCTGTTCTTCATTTTACTAATGAAGCCTTGGATACTTAACAGGAGATTTGGCAAATGGAATGGGGGAGTATTCAAGAAAATTTCTCATTTGACGAAAGATTTCCGTTGGAGTGTTGAAATGACAAGCCGCCATGTTTTTTCAAAATCAAATTGACGTGACAAGATACATTTTGAAGTGAAGTGAAACAGTTGCCATTATTAAAAAGAAGAAGAAACCAAGAAGTGAAGTGAAACCAAGAAGAAGAAGTAGACTAAGCTAAGATGTTACTGATTGGGCGGTATAGTCGCTCAGCGACAAAGCCCTTTTCTTTTTTTTGATCATGAAAAAAAAAAACTGTTCTTCAAGGTTCAATGAGATAGTAAAGTAGGGCCGTGATGAACTTCCTCATACCTGAATGCGACACTGTGCGCCTTACATAAATCATACTAAAATATCTTCACAAAATCGCGCCCCATTCACGCGCTTCCGTCGCCGCCGGCTAATTTACCGATTCACGGCAGGATTAAGTCTCATACAAATGTTATTTACACGGCATTTGTTATAAAATCTTAAGATTTTTGTGAAGGTGTATCACAATAATTATTTTGAGAGGTAAACGAAAGTTCTTGGATCAAATTGGCGACATTTTGGAGAAGGGTCTGGTCAGAAGTACCCTAAACCGGCGAGCATGTATGAAGAATGTAATGAGAGTGAATGAGGCAAAAGTTGTGTCAGGATCGAAGCATGAGAGATCCGTGTTCTCTGCCTACCCCATAGGGAAAGGCGTGATTTTATGTATGTATGTATGAAAACGAGAATAAGTAAGTTGGCTAACTAACTCTGGTGACGACACGACACAGGACAACTAAGATTTAGTATGGACGCGGCGTACCTTTGCCATTTTTGTTTTTTGTTTGAACATTTTTTTTGGCATAATGTTGCATGACTTGCATATAACGTAATTTTTTGAAATGGCGGGCGATTTAGGTCTGCTAAAATTTTAATTTGATCTAGTAAGTAGGCGTACCTAACCTACGTACACCTCATGTTTTGTTTTCCTTCACACTAGTCTAAAAAATGTTTTTGAATATAATAGTGAGTTAACAAAAATTTAGATTAACTACAATGAAAGGCTTAGCTAGGCTCATGCTTAAAATCGTGATCTTGTTGTTTTTTCATCAACTGGCTACCGACACGAACGGATTACAGCGACATCAAGATAACTAACCTCCTTCACGTATGACAATTTGACAGCGACATAATCAGAACTTATGTTTGTTAGCTTTGAGGCGCAGCTTTGAATGTTAATTACGTATTAAGATCTGTTTTCTGTTGAAGCGTCGGCCGTTATGACTGATAAGAGATGTTTATTAGATGTTTTATTTATTAATGTAAAGAAACAATGTTACTTAAGGGTAATAGAAACTTGTTTGCTCTAGGGGCCTAGTCAGCAACAATTAGAAAATATTTAACTTCCATTTTCGTCGTGTTTAGAGTAGTTTTTTAATTAAAAACTTAGGCTTTTACATCTATATTAGACGATTTATACAGCGTCAGGACGCAATCCATGCCTATACTTAACGGGACGCTGTAGTGCCTGGACATTGTTTGAGATGGAATAGGCTTGCCCAGCACCTAAACCATCCTCTCAGCTTAATCAGCCGCCCACAGGAAAGACGACGTCGATACGTGTGGAGCTGACTAAGCTGCGGGTTTCCTCACGATGTTTTCCTTCACCGTTAAGAGCTCGTGTTACAGCGCATATAAATTTTACGATTTTGGGTTCGAATCCCGGCCGTGCATCAATGGATTTTTCGTTTTGTTTGTTTAATTGTGAACTAATAAACGCCTCTAACTATCCTGTTCGGCGAAGTGAATTTAGACAGGCTGTGTATGTTGATGATAATGATTCTGTTATTATTTTATGACCGTTAGCTACTATTGGAAGAGGTTTCAGGAATTTGCCAGGAGGCACACTGAACTCAGAGTCATCTTTACATTTTAAGAACTTTTTAAATGAAAATGATGGAGTTCACGATATAGGGATTAAGTATGTGGATAAATTAACGTTACCGCTTTACTACAGCCGTCATAAAACACGGTATCTATATTTGTAAAACCACAGCTTTCGTAGTTCCAAGTCACTTATCTCAAATTTCTGTGTAAATAACATTAACATTTATTTGTTTTACTCGTTGGTTCCTTCGTATATTAAAACAGAGGTGTATTTTGTGTGATAAAATATGGTTAGAAAGACATCATATTTTGCTACTTGGTTTTGGTTGGTATTCAGTTAAAACCACGGATTTAAAGAACTGTGTATGTCTGTGGTTAAAAAAATTTCGAATAATACACTATTTAACTCAAGAACGGCTGAACTGATATTTATGACAAATGATTGTGGGATTAGCAGCCGCTAGCAGAACAACAATTAAAATATCGGAAAAAATCACGATAAAAAAAGAAGAGTTATGAAGTTTGGGGGGTCAGCTATTTTTTTAAAAGAAAAGCTAAACACAAGTCTTTTTACCAATTCAAACATTGAAGTTAGTGGCTCTGCTATTTTATTTAGTTTTCTCGTGTTTTACTAGGTTTTATTATGTAATTTCGGTGGCATTTTACTAATGAAGCCTTGGATACGTAACAGGAGATTTGGCAAATGGAATGGGGGAGTATTCAAGAAGATTTCTCATTTGACGAAAGATTTCCGTTTTTGAAGAGTTTTAAAATGACAAGCCGCCATGTTTTTTCAAAATCAAATTGACGTGACATAATACATTTTGAAGTGAAGGGAAACAGTTAGCATTATTAAAAATAAGAAGAAGGAAGAACAAGAAGAAGAAGTAACCAAGAAGTGAAGTGAAACCAAGAAGAATAAGAAGACTAAGCTAAGATGTTACTGTTTGGGCGGTATAGTCGCTCAGCGGCAAAGCCCTTTTCTTTTTTTTTGTAAATAAAAAAAAACATTGAAGTCAGTTTTCTTTTTAATTTTTTTAATTTAAAAATAAACTTCATTCTCAATTCTTTGAAATAAGAACATTAACTATTATTATATCATTAATTAGATTTTTGTAGTGTTTAGGGCCACTACATACGTAGTTTCTAAATTAATTTAACGCATAATCTTTTAGCGCCCCTTACGTCTAATTGGACCATCCCAACGCTAACGTTAGCGTTATTTTTAACGTTCTGACAGGTTTATCGCTATACGAGGTGGTAAGCGCCTAAAGATGATTCAAATGAAGATGCTTTGATGTTTGAGATTTTTGTGAAGTTTATTTGAGGTTTTTAACTGTTTTACAGTCATAATGATTCTATTTCTATGTTTATTATTCTATTTCTCAATCCTGGAGCTAAAAAACATATTTATTTTCTGTTACTACTATTAATAAATAAATAATGCTGGACATTTCTACATCACACACTATACTATACTACACAGTATCATCTAGCCCCAAACTAAGCAAAGCTTGTACTATGGGAATCAGATAACAGATATACTACTTATATACTTTTTGTTTGTAAATACATACATATTTTTCATAGAAAACACCCAGAATCGAGATAAATATTTGCAGCAATTTCCCATGTGTTAATCTAGTCTAAGAATCTAAAAAGTTTTCTATTTCTATAAAAGATTTTCAAAAGCCTCCCAAAAATTGCTGCTGTACGAGATATGAACCTACGACCTTTGCGATCGCGACAACACTCTCCCAACTGGTAGTTTGTGGAGTACTTCACTGCTTCAAATAATCTAATAAGTAGGTCCTACATACTCCACACTGCAGTATTTACCCGACTGACACACAAGACGGCTAAAGTATAATGTTTTCTTTTCAGGTACACGAATTGACAGCCATGTAATGTTTTTTTCTTGTTGTACTAATTCGCATTTCACATTCAAAATCTTCACAAACAATACTCGTATTTCGTAGCCACCTCAGTAAATTCCTTGCCGTGTGCAGACACAAGTGGCGCCCTCTACAAACCTGCTCCAATTATTCCGCTCTCCGAAATGTCCAGTGTCTTACGTGGACTCAAGATGTGCAGTTTGATTTAAACCCTGTTTCCCAAAGCTCAGACCGCAGCTAGTCAGCTCCACACGTGTCGTATTGACGTCGTCTTTTCTGTGGGCGAGGCCGATTGAAACTGATCGCACATTGTCCGCGCCGTAAACACCGCAGTCATTTTTCTAGACAAAAACTACTGTTGACGTGAGAAAATGTAGCTCGCTTCTGACGTCTCAGCATTTCTTCTATTGAATTGACAGTTCAGTGCGTTCGGCTCGGCTGGATCGTGCGACCTTTAGCTGAGAGAATGGTTTAGGTACTGGGCAAGCCTATTCCATCTCAAACAATGTCCCAGGCACTACAGCGTCCCGTTTAGTGTAGACATGGATTGCCTCCTGACGCTGTATAAATCATCTAATATAGATGTAAAAGCCTAAGTTTTTGTTTTTTTCCTAAAGCTCAACGAAGCAAGGTCGTAGGCTAGTTCTGTGCGGTCATAGAGGATGGGTGACAACTAGCAGTATTATCAACTTATATTTTTGAAATCTAAGAGTAAATGTTACTAGAAACGATATTCTTCTAATTGAATCGATTTGTCGCAGCCAACTAGCTTATTTAGCCGTTCAATCAGACGCCTAGCCTCTTTATTAAACAGCGCGTTTCCGTGTGGACGAGCCTCACTTTTGTTCTACTGAGAGCCCCCACTTGAGCTCGGTATCGGTCGCGAAGGAACAGGAGCAGGTAGAATCACCTAATTTCAAGACCATTCAAAGTGATCCCAGCGGTCCATGAATAAAATGATTTTTGACTTTGACTTTCAGTTTGCCGTCATATTGACTCCGTTTCTTCGGGAAGCAGTCCTGTACCTAGTAGATAAGTATACTTGTAGGAATCCGTCCAAGGAGGTTGTAGGTTGATGACCGATAGACTCCGTAATAGGGTAGCGTAGGCCTTGAAGGGACAATCTCATGAGACAGGAAGTTAACTACCTACTATGACTATGTTGTGTCAGTATGTCTTACGAACCAGTGTGGTGAAAGGATTTAACGTGCGCCTTAGAGAGTGGTCAAACGCAATCTTGTAGATTAGGAAAAACTAAATAATAGGTAGCTTTAGTTTACAAAAAAATCAGTTATGCAGGTCTGTCAATCAAATCCACTCGCAGATAGTCGAGGTACTAACACACTAAGCCAACACGGCCGAAGCCTCTGCTTCGGCTCTGCTCGCTTCTCTAAGCGTACCTAGATATTCTAACAACGAAAGCACTTCGCATAATCAATTAAACTCTCTCGTTTTCGAGAATTACTCATCTCTACAATTTGACATATTAACTCATCATCAAAGCTTTCTGAAAATTAGACTTGTAATACGTAATTAGAAATTAAGCAGTCGTCGTGGAGTCAAGTCAGGCCCTCATCTGTCATGCTGCCACAAAAAGAGCGGGAAATTAAAAATAAGAATAGAACTGACAGTGACATTTCACTAAAATGGCGGAAAGCTCCTAAATAGGATAGTCTATGAAAAACTGTAATAATTTTGGCACTGTTATACATCACAGGCCACAGGGGCCGTATTCCCGTTCTTATTTTCGTTCGTTTGATGAATATTCGGATGAACGAACGCGAGTAACCCCCTATATGCGAACTGATTTCCTTCACATTCAAGAACCCTCTCCATTGGCTATACCAACAAGTCGTATACTTTTATTAAGAACTGCAGTCACAAGCTGACGGCCGGTTTCTCGAACGCTTTTCAAATTGACAAGCCGATAAAACTTGGAATATTTGGTCCTCATTGGTCGAATAACTGATTTGACAAATGATTAGTTAAATTTTGAAATTTGCGTTCGAGAAACCGGCCGTAAGCCTCTTCAAACAAGGATTTGCTGATTTTTTTAACGTTTTGGATGGGAATACGAGTTGACGCGTAAACTTACAGTAGCCACAAAATAAAAATATGGAAACGTAACGTAAACAGGTTCACGAACCAAGGTGCGGTAGACATTCTTTTATGTTACTTATTACAGATCCATTGAAGATGTCTAAAGGGGGTAGTCAGAGGCATGTCCAAACACATATTTGATACATGCCCACATCTTGCAGAAGTTAGTATTCCATACGTGACAGGTTGCAGGCCCATCGCCGCCTATAAGAACACTAACTGGTTTCCTCACGATGTTTTCCTTCACCGTTTAGAGCACGTGTTAAAGCGCATATAAATTTTACGAAATGCAAAATCCATTGATGCACGGCCGGGATTCGAACCCACAACCTTCGGATTGAAAGTTGAGGTACAACCCCATTCGGCCAACACGGCTCTAAAAAAATGTAAGTAAATGAATAAAACCGCTCCCCGCTCCGCGCATTTGTTCAAACCCTCAGTTTTAGCGGCCCGCGCTCCGCGATTATGCAAACCACTTATAATTGTGTTAAACGCTGAGGGAACCATTTCGCTCAAAATGTGTTTGACGTGTAATTTCATTATTTTATTGTGGTACAATTGAATTACTTGACACTCCGGCGAGCTTGGCCGCGAATCTGATTAAAGCAAACTTTTTTCGCGGTATTTTTAATTCGATTTTCGAATTTTCGGATAAAGGTCCGGTTGGCGCGAACTGAGATGAGGCGCTATGAAGATATCAATACAATTAAGAGCTTATTACAACGTAAACTAGCCGTGTTGGTCGAATGGGGTTGTGCCTCGACTTTCAATTGGAAAGTCGTGGGTTCGAATCCCGGCTGTGCATCAATGGATTTTTCGTTTCGAAAAATTTATTTGCGCTTTAACACGAGCTCATAACGGTGAAGGAAAACATCGTGAGGAAACCCGTAGCTTAGTCAGCTTCACACGTATTGACGTCGTCTTTCCTGTGGGCCAGGCTGATCAAGCTGAGAGGATGGTTTAGGTGCTGGGCAAGCCTATTCCATCTCAAACCATGTCCCAGGCACTACAGCGTCCCGATAAGTGTAGGCATAGGTTGCCTCCTGACGCTGTATAAATCATCTAATATAGATGCAAAGGCCTAAGATATACAACGTAATAAGGTACACTGTTCAGTGACAGCGTAACAGTGTCAGCGGCGATGGTATGCCTATTGTGAAGTAGATACAAGCACCAGGAACAGGATCATGCATGACATTCATTCTGATCAAGTCACAATAATCATTTGAACATGTCTAAAGTAGTCATCTCAGACGCACGTCAAAATACATATTATTGAAACTTGTAGCATCCATAATAAATAATATAATAAATAGTTTATTTTTCCAAAAAGTGTACAGATAAGACAGAAGGTTAGGATTAACTTACAATCAGGTATGGTTTTTATCCATGCGTTGCAATTGCAGGCCTATTGCCGCCATCTTGTTTTGGAGCTACATTTAAATTAGTTTTTTTTAAGTGCTTTGATGAGTATCAATATCACAAAATGTTTAAAGTCGTGCTTTAACGAGTCCTTCTAGTTTCTTTGGTCCATAGCCAACATTTTCAATCAGTATTTTTTACCCTTTGAGCGGGGAGGTTTTACGTTCAACTTAGTTGGCAGCACTGTTCAACAAAATGGTGAACACTTTGTGGTTTTATGTGGGGGTAATGGACCAAAATGCCTTTTTAAACTAGTTGAACTAGACGTAGGTTAGTTTTTTGTTCTCTGTTAACTTCAGTTAAAAATAAAAAAAGGTATTAGTTTCAGGAATGAGACAAAACTGCGTGCTCCGTTGAAGGAAAACCAGTTAGTATTCTGATGGTAGCAATGGGCTTGCAGCCTATCATGAAATGCAAAATAGACATAATCTGAGAGAATGTCTACCGTGCCTTGAGGATACCATCGTGATCTGATAGGTATAACTTTTTGTGTCTGTTCACTATGCATTAACACGTTGGCTGCCAACTACGAGTATATTCGTAGCAACGTATCTAGGATCCAGCGCCAGCTACGAGTTTATACGTCGATGTTTAGTTGAGGCTACCTACAAAATTAAAAGCGTTGGCAACAGGTTAAACAGGACGGGAATCGATTGGTTGGCATTGGAAATGAAACTTACAAAATAAAATGAGAACACTTTCATATTTTTTTTTTCAGAGTTAGCTAAGATGTGCTAAGATGGAAGGCAATGGGTATAGGTTTTTTTTACTACGAATATATTCGTATGGCAGCCAACGTGTTAAACTTAGTTCTTAAAGGTAAAACGTAGCCATTTTTAATCCACAAGTAAGCCCGAAGTACACCTAAAGTCTAAAACAGCCACTTTTCACTTGCAAACTTACAAAGAGCCACGAAAAATGTCGTACAGAGGAATTTCATATTCCCTTTGTCATGTAAATTCTTTTTCTAACATTAAATTTAATACACTCCACGTACAGGGTGTTCCCATAAAGCTTTTTAAATGTTTGTTTATGCTTAAGTCGTTAAGCGTCATGAATTTATGGCTTGTTGAAGCGTGTGGCGCGTTTGATTTGAAAAAGGAACACGTTTAGTTTTAAATCTTTTGTGGTTTAAGTTTGAGGGGATATTTAGGCTTATTTTTAGTTCCAAAGAGAAAACCACAAAGTAGTTAAAAACGAAATTACTAAGTAAAGAAGCTTGTAGCATAAGTTCTATCAATATATACTACTTTTCATATCCTGTAACTATCTTTATTATTTATGACAGCTGACTGAGACTTCGCTTACTTGGTACCTGAATAAATGCTGCTTAGACGACCTCTGTGGCGCAGTGGGCGAAGGTCCGCCTGCGATGCAGAAGGTTGCGGGTTCGATCCCCGCCGCGGGACAAATGTTTGTATGACCTACAGATATTTGTCTCGGGTCTGGGTGTTTCTATGTAAAATATGGATGTATTTACAAACAAAAAGTATATAAGTAGTTTATCAGTCATCTACACCCATAACACAAGCTCTGCTTACTTTGGGGCTAGATGATGCTGTGTGAAAAGTCCAGCATTATTTTTATTTATTTTAGCTTAGAAGCCATTCCTTCTAGAAAACTTTTTTGCTAGGAACCGAGCCAATCTTGATTTTAAAACGGAAAATATTCTTTTCGTAATTATTTTAACAAGAATCACGCTGTATAGAAATGTTTACAAGGGTTGGTTTTGTATGGGAACTCGCACGTGTTCCAAAATCCATATTGGATTTTACATATTTAAATACTGTAATAAATATGTTATGAAGCCATTACCGGCTTGTCTAAAACATTTTGCTGAAATAAGGTGAACGTGGTTTATTTTCATTTTATGAGATAAGGTTCAGCTATGCAGATATATTGAGGACTCTCTTATATTTTGATGAAATATTCTTAGTTTAATTTTAAGCGAAGGATTTGCATTAAGCCCATACTAATATAACACATACAATAGGACTCAAGCTCAACTCAAAATCAAATAAGATCTTAATCCTCACTAATATTGTACGTCTATTAATTTAATATAGATTTTAATGAAACTAAGCTACTACATATTTACAAAATACAACTAAATTAGTCAAGCTTACTACGGATCGTTAGAAACGATCTATAGATAGCTTAACTGATCCAGGTTACTGTTAGTCGGAAGCGTGCCCAAAACACTGGCGGCATTACGATTTTAATTAATGCTCTTTTACAGGAATGTGTTTATTTTCAACCGACTTCAAAAAAGGAGGAGGTTCTCAATTCGTCTGTATGTTTTTTTTTTTTTTGTATCTTGTTACGCGATTGTTCCGCCATTTGTTGACCGATTTGCAAAATTATTTTCATGTTTGAAAGGGTATACCCCAGAGGTGGTCCCATATAAATTTTATTCCTGAGGGATTGATAGTTTCCCCGTAAAACTCTAAACACCTTCCCTCCTAGCCATGTCACAAATAGAAATCGAATCGACAGCTTGACGCCCTGAGTCACACCGCGTTTCGAGTCAAACATTGAAGTCGGTTTTCTTTTTAGTATAAAAATTAAAAACGTAATTATGTTATATTACGTCTTATTAAGAAAATAATGTAATTAATTAAGTAAGCAATTTATAGCATTTATTGATTGTTTAAGATTTAAACAAATAAAAAATCATTGAAATAAACCAAAATTTCTGAGTAAGTACTAGATGTACCGACCGACTGACATATTATTTACTAGCTGGTACCCGCGACTTCGTCAGCTAAATAACATACTTAATAAAAAAATAAAAACAGAACTGAAAACTGCTGTTCAGAAGATTATCTTCTGATACTTTTAAAAGTAAAAATGCAATAATAACGCCATCTCGACCTCAGCCATAGGACAGCAACGCCATCTAGTGGCCTTTAACTGGAACTTCACTTTAAGTCCCCATACAAAATTTCAGCCCTTATTTCACGCCCTTCATGATTAGTTTTGAAAAAAAAAGTAGCCTATGTCCGTCCCTGGGACATAATCTTTATCCATGTCATATTTCAGCATCATCTGTTCAGTGGTTTAGGCGTGAAAAGGTAACAAACAGACAGACAGACAGACACATTTTACTACATAATAGATGGCGCCACAGGAAAAATTAGATCGCGCTATCGTTGCGTTTTGGGGAACGTAATATATAAAATCGCTAAACCTCTACTTTTCAGCTTTATAATATTAGTATGGATTATTAATTACCAATAAATTTGATATGAGTGAGTATGTATTTTATTTATCAATTTTGAATTTAAATTGATTGACAAAACCTACCAAAGCGAGTCAAAAGCTAGGGTGCCAGCCAACCACGGTGCCAAAGAACGAACCAGTGAAACAACAAAGGCCTGTGGGAAACCAGTAAAGACAGGAATGGCCGTAAAGGCGTAAAATGGGTACAATAATGACGGCGTTCGGTACAAATTACAGGGTACGATCCGCGTATGGTATTTAATATATGGTTTACTGCTGTTGTGGTTTTTGAACATTTATTTTGCAATATCGGGATTTAAAATGTTGGCCTAGTAATGTGAATTTAAAATTTAAATTGCTATAATATTTAACTAATCGTTGGCTAACAGCCGGTTTCTCGAACGCTTTTCAAATTGACAAAGCGTTAAAACTTCAAAAACGTGGTCTGTTCATCATCGTCGAAGGACAGATTTGACCAATGATTACCTTGTTAATTTTGAAGATGATTTGCGTTCGAGAAACCGGCCGTAAGGGTGTGAGTTTGAATCTAGTGTTTTTGGAGAGAAAGTCAGTTTTAGCTTGAAAATATGATTGTTTTTGAATGGCAATGGGCTTGAAATTTATGAAATTTTCTATATTATTTAATTGTTTGTCGATGTGGTCCCATGTTGGTTTTCTCCCAAAGGATTATGCATTTCGCGTAAAACTTTAAACCTCATGGTCGCTTGTCCGCCGTCTGATTAAGCGCCTAGCCATTTGATTAAACGGCGCCGTTCAACTAGCGGCTTGAATTATATTAGGCAAATGGCTTGGAGCTATTACGTTTAACTACTTGCCTAGCTAAGTCATTTCTAAGTTATAAAGATAACATTATTGTTGAACGGGTTTGTGTAGTATTAGTACTCAATTTCATAACTAGATGGCGCGACTAAGAATGACCAATTCCTAGATCGCGCTGACGAAAACGATTGGTATTAGACCTCTCAATAACACCAACCTTTTTTTTTATTAAAAAAGAACATTGCTTATTTTATTTTCATCGAATAACAAAAATGTTTATTTGACATTTTAGTGTCAATTACTCAGTTAAAATCCCGATAGATAAACAAACTGAGACATCCTGCTCAGCCTCCAGGGTACTGGCACCTGAAGGTAGAACGAGTTTGACAACTGATCCCATTAGTGCTGCGTTCACGGATGAATATAGACGTTTTTTGAAGTACCCGGGTATTATAAAATTACTTTTTAATCGGACCACCTAGACCAGAGACAACTTTTCTAAAAAATAAATAAATTAGATTTTCAATTTGAAATGTACGCATTTTATTTAACACGAGCTATCGATAAAGTATATGTGCCACATACATATTGAAACGTGTCTCTGATTACGCCCATAGCCATTTTCAAAAACATGACAGCAGTCGGGTAAAAATAAGTAAATGATCTCATTTGATTTGTCAGAATAGAGAACAGAGTAAGCAACTTGTCTAATAGGTATACAAAATCGTACAAAAAAACATGATTCTGCTTCATTTAAAGTAAAAAAAAAGCTTTAACACGTGCTCTAAACGGTGAAGGAAAACATCGTGAGGAAACCAGTTAGTGTTCTTATAGGCAGCGATGGGCTTGCAACCTGTCACGTATGGAATACTAACTTCTGCAAGATGTGGGCATGTATCAAATATGTTTGGACATGCCTCTGACTACCCCCCTTAGACATCTTCAAAGGATCCGGAATAAGTTACATAAAAAGATCTGAGAGAATGTCTACCGCACCTTGGGGATACAGTCGTGAACCTGTTTTTCAAAGTTCGACTACAACATTGCGGCGTGTAGAAGCTTCCTCGTGTCGTGGCCGAGACGTCCTGTAAATCCGGTGATATACAGCACCCATTGATCTCTAGTCATTCGTCTAGTCAGTGTCGAGGTCGACGACTTTTGGGCATTTGTTAAAATGACAGTATTTGCTCGATGTTGCTGTGGCATGTCCGAATGATGATGAAGTCAAAAAAAATCAAACACAAAATCACAAAAAGTAAAATAATTGTAAACACGTAATTTTTTTATTGTAAATTTTAATTGTAAAAAGCTATCTCCATGGTAGTATAAGGTAGTATGACAATTAATAGTACCTACAACTTAGTAAAATCATAAAATGACATTGATTTCAGACCTAACAAGCTTACGCACACAGAAACAACGTGCATTTACACACACACAACCAATACGCCTTCGCGTAGAACAACTCATCAACTCATCTAGTCATCTACAAACTCATCTCAGTAGTAGTATTAAATCCATTTACACGATACCATTATTGCCTCTTGCTTTCTTAAACTCAACAAAGCAAGAGCTAATATTCTGTGGCAGGGCAAGAACGGTATGACAGAACGGTATCGTGTAAATGGTGGTACTTAGGCCTTTACATCTATATTAGATGATTTATACAGCGTCAGGAGGCAACCTATGCCTACACTTAACGGGACGCTGTAGTGCCTGGGATATTGTTTTTTTTTGAGATGGAATAGGCTTGCCCAGCACCTAAACCATCCTCTCAGCTTAATCAGCCTGGTCCACAGGAAAGACAACGTCAATACGTGTGGAGCTGACTAAGCTGCTGGTTTCCTCACGATGTTTTCCTTCACCGTTAAGAGCAAGTGTTAAAGCGCATATAAATTTTACGAAACGTAAAATCCATTGATGCACGGCCGGGATTCGAACCCGTGACCTTCGGATTGAAAGTCGAGGTTCAACCCCATTCGATCAACACGGATCTTAAAAAAAATGGCTCTTAAATGGTGGTAAATACATACATATACATAGAAAAACCCAAACCCGAGATAAATATTTGCAGATCAATTTATTCGGCGGGGATCGAACCCGCAACCGTCTGCGTCCCAAGACTCCCAAGCGGGCTTTCACCCACTACGCCACAGAGGTCGTCAAATGATGTTTTATATTCTCTCTGACACTTAAAGCCCATGCTTTCAGTTTTTTAAGCCGAACCGTTGCATCGGGTTGAATAATGGCATACTATAACTAACATGGCGCCCCAAGCTGCTAAATATAGCACCTGACAGCTAACTGTTTATTCGTGGCATTTTTTGGGTGAAAACGGGATAAATGTTGTATCCATGAGGTATACAATGTGTGTGGATTGTGCCTTGGCTTTTGTGTGTTGTGTTGTGAATCCCGGCCGATGCATCGATGGATTTTTCGTTCTGGAAATGCTCATTGGAAATGCTTGAAAATGAACTCTGAACGGTGAAGGAAAACATAGTATAAGACCTAGATTAAGGATCCATGTCTTGTGCCATGTCTGCCCCTCGACAGCTGATGAGTGCACAATGCCTTTGCTATGTTGCCTAGCTTTTTGATTTTTTTATATATAATTTAATTAAGGCAACTAAGTTTTAAGAAATTAGCCTAAGTTTAGATCTAAGATGGATAACCTCAAAAAAGCTAGGCCCCAAACCGTGTGTTGCCCTGGTTCTTCACGGTATTGGTCGCGAAGGAACAGCATTAGAATCACCTAGTTTTAAGACGTTTCAAAGTGATCCCAGCGGTCCTACTGAATAAATGATTTTTGACTTTGACTTAGACCTTGTGGTTTGTGCCTTGTCTTCAATTTTTTCCATAAACTAGGAATAATAAAAAAGCCTTTATTGCTACCATTTTACATAAAATGTTTGCTTACTTCAAAATAGGTTACTAAATAATTCTAATTAGTCTAATTGAGGCGACTTCTACCGATAGCGAATAGATATAATTAAGTAAACTTACCTAAGGTTAAAAAGCAGATAAATATAGGTATCTACTTTTTAACTAAATATTCTCACGAAGCTATAAATAATATGGCATTCCTCAAATAGCAAAATCATGATTCAAAAGCACACAAAAACAAATTACTATCAAAACATTTGATTCGTCATAAAATGCTAAGCAATTTGTTGTGAACTTAAACAAGATTATTATTAGTAAGTATTTTATGAAACCCTGTCATATTAGAACCAAATAAGAATTTGATATTTGATCTTATCGTCCTTAGCTACCTACATAATAAAGCAACGTGTATAATGAAGCGCTACTTCAAAAATTGAGTCCTTTTTTGATATAGGAGCACGCAAAAACCTACTTAAACTAATGAATGATGTCTCATTTTAATCCTAAAGCTCTGTAAATTGTTTCCTTTTTTTTTTACAAAAATATTAACAACTAGCTGCGCTATATGTGGTGTTATTTGCGGTCCCTCGGGAATAGTTCACTTTTCCGGATATAAAAAGTAGCCTACGGGCTGTTCCTGACAGTAATCTATCTCTATGCCAAAACATCTGAATCCATTCAGCAGTTTTTGTGTGAAAGAGTATCAAACAATACATCTATTTGGATGAAACTTATTTATTGTATTCGCGAGGAACCTCCGTTGTTCTCGTAAGTTCGTATGAGTCACCAACTCTGGTGACGAACTTTTTAGACTGCCTTAAGGCCTCCGTCATGGCTTAACGACTTAATAGCCGGGACCGACAATTTAACGTGCCCTCTGAAGCACGGAAGCGCTCAGATTAAATTGCCTGGTGATCACCCATCCACTTACGGACCGTTTAGTTTTTGCCTATAGAACGACTAGCAAGCTGGCAAGCACGAGCACGAAGCGCTGTTCTCGAGTAGGCAAAAAGAATTGCTACGATCGACAGTGGCCTTTTAGTAATTCTATTTTAGGTGCCATCTACGTCTAAAACAAAAGAATCGAGTCCATATTATCTTCTGAGAATCAATAAGTATATTCTATTAGTCATAGTTTGTAAACCACTTCTGATGTTTATTTTATGTGTGGGCAGAGTGAATGCTTATATGACTTTTTAAACAGTCTACTACATGAGATAATTACGTTTTAAAAACTTAAGACTTCAATGTTAATAATAATAAATGTTTATAATTAAATAATAATATGTTAATAATAATGTGAATTATTATGCTGTTGGTGTTGCCTAAATAAATAAAATAAAAATAAAATAAATGTTTCACTAGCAAGAATGAGGTTTTTTTAGTTTACATAATGAAAAATCTTTCAGGAATTATATTATGGGAACACAGGGAAAGTGTATCCTTTCAATCAAAGAATTTTCCGAATCGGTCCATTAATGTATAGGTGCTAGGCTAGTCTATCCCATCTCAGACAATGTCAGGGCACTACAGCGTCCCGTTGAGTGTAGGCGTAGGTTGCCTCCTGACGGTGTATAAATTATCTAGTACAGACACAGAGCAGATGAAAAGGGTCCGGTTCGTAGTCACTGCTGCTTATTACATAAACGTTAAACCTTAGTTGAACCCCATGTTGACACATGTCAAAACAAAACTGTTACCACAAAAAAGCGTTCTATGTACGACTATTTAAAGATCGTTTTTCTAGGGACTGTTTTTTAGTTAGTCTTAGTCTAAACTCGGTTAATTTTCTTGTAATAAGAGGGTCTAAGTTTAAAGTAAAAATGCAATTTTAAATTGATTGTCAAATTGAAAATGATGCAAAAGAGTTGACAAAGTACCGGACCCGGCATCCGGTCAATTAGCCGGACGGGCCGGTCGTCCGGAAAATATACGGAAGCACTTGACAGCTAGACCTTCCTAACTGAATTATCATACGAAACTCAACCTTATTTATATTGAGAGACAGCGCATTTCGATTTAGTGTCTATATTTCGTTGAAAACCTTTGAATGTGAATCGCAGAAACTGAACTGAACCTTATTGCTTTTAAAGACAGCTCATTTCTTTCTGTTGATAATATTTCGTTGACAGCTGATCCATTGAAACAGTCCTGGGGCCGTATTCACGTTCTTATTTTCGTTCGTTTGATGAATATTCGGATGCTTCTTACTACGATTTCTGACTTCAAGGGCCAATTTTTCGGTTTTGAATATTTGTTCCTAGGTTACCGTGTTTAACATTTGAAAAATTGGCCCTTGAAGTCAAAAATCGTAGTGAGAAACATCCGAATATTCATCAAACGAACAAAAAAAGGAACGCGAATACGTTCCCAGACGCGAGAAAACTAAAGTTAACCTTATTGCTATTTCGACACAGCTCATTATGATTGTTCTAATATTTGTATCGAAAATAAGTTAGCGAGCCATTATTGAATCTAAATAAATCATAATAAAGTGTCTTTCTTCTTCATGAGAAAAAGTGAAACATGGCAGGTGGGAAGCGGGAAAAATTATTTAAAAAATACGATTTTCTCCAACAGAAAGCTGATTGGCTTACACTGTCAGTGTCAACTGTCATAATGTTTTTTTAGAACATTGGTTTTTCTATTTGTGAAAGTGAAAATCGTTTTTAAATATTTTAAGTTGATTTTATGTCATTTAAGTTATAAAACTTTTATTATCAAAAAATATTGTGTGGGGCACGGCTGAGATGAAACAGATGCGAGTTCGATTCCCACGGGCGGGATCGATGTACCGCGCTTTTTCTATGAAACATTCACGAATGCCTAGATCTGTTGATCGTACTGTAGTTGTATTTAATCCCTTTGTATAAAATTAGAATTTATTGTTTTATCAAAACTATTCCCCATTACTCTGCACTTCTTATATCAGTTTTACAAAACTATAATACACTATTTGAGCACACAAAACCACCACCTGGTGTCAAAGCACTGTCAACAAAAAAATAAACCCTACATATACAGAATAAAGCACATAATCAATCAACGATACCGCGAGGGTTGCCATCAATTCATCATTGGGATGTAGAATGTAGGTCGAATTTTAAAGCTCTTTGTATTGACATGCGATATTGTTTCGTATCTGATGAGCGTAGATCACAATTTTGATTGAGCGGAGCTTGTCTTACGGTATCTTTTGGCCTATGACCCGAACGAAGTATTGTTTAATCTGTGTCTGTAGAGCAGATTAGGCATGCTACAGTTTACCGAGTGTAATAGAATTAGTACCGAAAATTAATTGAAATAAATAAAATCCATACTAATATTATAAATGTGAAAGTAACTCTGTCTGTTTGTTACGCTTTCACGCCCAAACCGCTGAACAGATTAAGCTGAAATTTGGCATAGTTAAAGGTTGTATCCCAGGGAAGGACATAGGATAGGTACTTTTTATCCCGAAAAAATGAAAATATCCCGAGGGACCGCGGGTCACACCGCGGGAGCGCAGCTAGTGATAAATAATGCTGGACTTTTTTACACAGCATCATCTAGCCCCAAAGTAAGCAGAGCATGTGTTATGGGTATTATATGACTTACTTTTTGTTTGTAAATACATACATATTATATTATACATAGAAACACCCAGACCCGAGACAAATATTTGTAGATCATACAAATATTGGTCCCGCCGCGGTTTTAGTTTTAAATTGCCCGAGTTTCACAAAAAATTTAGGAATCATATTTAAGCAGTACTTTTCATTAAAAAATTTACGGCTTTTGGCTTTTAATCATGCTATTTCTTTTAAAACAAAACTAGAAGCTGGTTATTTTAAACACAGACAAAAGGTAAGTACCTACGTAGACGTACGTACCTACGACGTAAGTACCTACTTAGTCCCACGACTAGTATGGCGTAGACTTATCATGGATTTTTCGTTTCGTAAAATTTATATGCGCTTTAACACGAGCTTTTAACGGTGAAGGAAAACATCGTGAGGCAACCCGCAGCATTGTCAGCTCCACACGTATTGACGTCGTCTTTCCTGTGAGCGGCTGATTAAGCTGAGAGGATGGTTTAGGTGCTGGGCAAGCCTATTCGATCTCAAACAATGTCCCAGGCACTACAGCGTCCCGTTAAGTGTAGGCATAGGTTGCCTCCTGACGCTGTATAAAGTATAATGTATAAGTAAATATCATCTATACCTATCATCAAAGGCCTAAGTTTCTTTTTTTATCATAAGCTTAGGTTTAAAAGGGCAGGAATGAAATCTCAAAGACCAACAACAAAACTGTTATTGAATCATCCACTCTTGCTACAGTCGATATTTATTCGATTTTGTTTTGAGTGCTCTGATTTTTCAACAGTGGTCTTGTACACCCAGTATAGTGATGTGGTGTAGTCATTTTTACTGCCTATTTATGGGAGAGATAGCAGTTGGCCTAGTTGCGGCCTATTTTACTCGGTATCGATAAAGTAGTCCTTCGACTTCGCCATTTTTGTCGATAGTGATAATTATGGATATATCGATAGCTATATTGCATTAAGTATTTTAGATGAAAAATGCAATAATTTTTTTAATGCGATTCGTTGTCTTTGGGTAAAAATAGCATAATCGATCGCTCTGGAAATCAATGGGGGAGGCCTATGTTCAGCAGTGGACTTCATGTGGCTGAGATGCTGATTCAAAATACACTAAACGTTTCTAAAATTACTACTACCATGCTTTTATGCAGACAAGAGACTAAATGCCTACCACTTGGGACACTGTAGATATTGGACATTGTTTGAGTTAGATTTGTGTCACCATTTCTTGAAATCCGTGGTGTCACCTAATCTTCAGCCAGTTCTCAATCAAAAAAAGTGAACAAAATTACCTAAGTATTTATTTTTTGTCTGCATCGTCCCACTTCAGGGCAAAGGCCTCCCTTTTACCACACCTAACATTAATGCACATAAATAGAAGCATTGGTACTAAACTACATTGAACATTATTCATTCTCTATGGCAAAACAGTGTCATCACTTAAGCAAACAGCCTATAATTTCCTGCTAATCCTGTTAAATGAACAAGGAGAAATGTTCACATAGGCATCGAGCAAAATAGACTCGTGAATTTACCTGTCAACTAACTCACTCACACAGTATCAGGTGTATCCTAACTATCGATAATTCGATAATCTAATTAGCTCGCTTTCCCAACTCTGTTCATGGTTATAGCGTTGTACTTAGCACTATTTGCATTTATTAGCCATTAAATGACACAACAACGATCGAATGGTGATTTAAATATTTTTGGAAAATCGTAACTTTATACGGTATAAAAATAACAGATACTTATTCAATTCGTATTGTTACCTATTTTCTGTGTATGTACTTCAATGAAACTTAATAAATTGGACGTCCCGTTTTTGGGAAATTCCACATGCACAACTTTTATTAATTATTGTGATATTTTAACATCTAGATCCATTCAAGTATCGACAACTTTGTCGATATGGTCCCAGCACTATACATCGATGAAAGATAAAGTACTAAGTAGTGAGGGGTCGATTCTAACAGTGATATTGTTGTTCAAATGTCTTCATGGCCAATGACATGACTTTCTCGGTGGTATATGAAATCCATCAACTCAATAGGACTTCTATTTAGGAACATAAACTTATCTAACATCATAGTCATAGTAAAAAAATGTTTTACCTATTATAAATTGTAAACCATTAATCATGTGACATTCTATTCAAATTCTAAAATAACATTGTTGACAAGTTTTATGAGACAAAAACCAATATGGCGCCCGACGAAAACCTAAAGTAGATAATTTACGATCGAAAGGGTTCGATTTTAGAACCAAATAGTTTTTACGCTGTCATAAATAAGGCAGAAAATTGCATTCCTTTTCATATGTTCATTTCACGCGTGTAAAATGTAATAAGCAACATAAATCTAGGGTTGCCATGTTCGGGTATACAAAAAACACTTTTGTTTTCGTTTAAATAGTGTCGGTTTTTGAATGAATATTCGGAAGCAGATTACAGCAATATTATGAATAGAAGCAGCCCCTACTAGGGGTTGAGTTAGCAAATAACATGTTGTACACCAATTGCATGCAGTATTTATTGCCATTCTACCATTTGTGTATTATGAATATTTTTATTATTTATGGACAAGTCACGTGTCAGTGGATTTAAAACATTATGAGGACTTTCTTGAATAAGGGAGCTACCAAGATCGCAGTATTAAAATAATTAGCACCCAATAGTTACATTTCTGTCAGTCTTGATTCCACATTAGGACTTTAGGACACATGTCAGTATCAACAAGTACCTACCAATATACAACAGCTAGACCCAACACGTGGGTACAGTAGACACAATCACAACCAGTCTTTAGCTCTCTGAAGTAGCTGAGTAGAACCCATTTTTGATGACGCCTAAAAGACGAAGACAGCGTTGTATAGCTGCCTCGCTCACTCACTTAGTTTGTTGCATCGTCCTATCTCGCCTACTTTACACGAGCAAACCTGCGCAATCGTTTAGTGCAACTAACATCAGAGAGCTAAAGATTTGTTGAATCGACTGTTCTTACCTACTTGCAAAAAAATATTCTCTCAGAATTGAGCTTTATCTACAGGAAAGACATCTATCCATCCATACATACTAATATTATGAAGTAACGCTATCTGTCTGTTACCTTTTCACGACTACGGATATAGATTGCATCCCACGAGTACCTAGATGTACTATTATTTTTCAAAATTCATCATGGTGCTGGTGTTACGGAAGTTTGTATGGGGAACCGAAATAACAATTTTAAATGCAAGAAAAAGTAGTTCCCTACTCAATAGCACAGTCAATAGTACCTATGAAGATAATATGAGTAGAACTTACAACAAAATAACTATTTCTATCTGAGACAGAATAAAAAGTAATTTTAATCACGCGTACGATCTCGTCTCTTCAATAACTTGACATAGAACAGATGTCGCAACCAACACTTAGTGGAACTTGGAAGTGGCTAAGCACGTGTCACTGTGGCACAGATGGTAATGGAATATCAACTTTAGTGCTTGGAAATAGGGCTTAGTAAGAATTGAATTGAAACATGTTGGACATGATAATGTTTTTGTTAGAAAAACGATGGGTTCCTCTTGTTATGTTTAATGTAGACCAAATAAATAAGTACCTCTACAGCATCTGGAAAACTTTTTTTTTTTTTCACTTTCACGAGGAGTCATTACTACTCACTCGTACATGTTTATAAAATCCGTTTAAATGTCAAAGTCAAAAAGCATTTCTTCCGCTGCCGCTGGGAATACCTAGACTGGTGATTCTACAACGCGTGTCCCTTCACGGAAAATTACCAGAAAATAACAGTACGTAGATTAATAGATGAAGTGAGATTTACAAGTAGTTCTAAGTACCTCTACGTACTGCTACGTCTTCCGGGAGCCGACTGCGTGTTGCCAACTAAAAGTTCCTTCCAGTTATTACTTTAAGTTCGAAACTTGTATGGAATTGTCATTTTAATAGGTGCAAGTTTGCATGAGCGCGTTCAGACTGTAGTGAAGAAAGTAATAAGTATTTCTTATTCTTCCTTTTACTTAGAAATTATTTGAAAGGCATCCATAGCGACCATAGCTCAACAGGTATTTTTGCTTGTGTACTGTGGGTTTTGTTATGCCAGTTTGGGGCAATGCACGGTACATATACGTATTATACTATTCCAAAGTATATAAGTAGTATATCACCCATAACACAAGCTCTGCTTACTTTGGGGCTAGATGATGCTGTGTGGAAAGTCCAGCATTATTTATTACCTATTTATTTATTTATTTACTATCTAGTTTTTACCTACAAATTCAGATATAGATATGAAGAGCACATAGGTCCTTTAGTAAACTTCACTTTTGTGATAAGAAGGCTTTGGCTATTCATATCAACATATCAATCCATTCAGCCGTTTTACCTTGAAGGACTAACATACCCATATTTTTTTTTGTAGTAGATAATATCAGAGATATGTTGGTAAAACTCAAGTAGGTACCCAAAGATCACACATACATAATTCAGCTGGTCGCTTGCCCGTCGCTGTGGTTATTTTATGAAGGGTAGTGAAAGGTCCCGTTTCTACAATGTAAGATGGTGACTCGTGAATTGCTCGGTTGAATAAAGAAGTTATGAGAGACACTTGGATTATGTGCTAAGATCAGATACCTACTTAGCATGTTATGGTAAATATTAAATAAACGGGATCTGGGCCTTGATTCATAATACAGCGGAATGCATTCGGTTCGGAATCGACCGACAGCAACCAATCACAGTGCAAGAAACGTCAAATTCGGATCAATTCCTGATTCGATTTCTATTCATAACATGGTTAGAGACCATGTTATGAATAGAAATCGAATCAATAGATATCGCTAAAACTGCATATACATATGTCAAGTATCGCGGCAATGAGTTCCTGGCATTATGTCAAACTGACGATTAATAGAGCTTAACTCCCGTGCCGCAATACTTATATACCTACTTTTACTAAAAAAATAAAACAATTTGTATCATCCCACTTAAATTTTACCTCGGTAATCCTTTTACATTTGACACGTTTTTATGTCAGTGGTTTGACATGACAGTGTCATGTTTGGTTAGGGTTGTTTGTTGAGTCTCGGATCCTAGCCTGCTTGATTCGACTAAAGATTTCAAAAGCTGGTGTACATTTTTATAAGTACCTATGGCATAAGATGCTACGTATGCCAAAATAAGGTTGGTACCATCTAAAATACACAACAACGCGTGCGGTGCAGGTGAAATATGCGAATTTTAACATCAAGTTCATAATGATAAGATAGATAGAAAATACTTTATTATACAAATGGAAATTACAAAAAGACAAGCAAAGATACAGGAGGATACTTCAAGCTAAGTACAATGGGCTGTCTTATCGCTGTGAGCGATTTCTTCCAGACAACCTTATAAGTACATATATATAAGTTTCTCATTAAACCTAAAATAACGTAATTTTAACTCGTTCTCAATTGGATACATATACAAACACTGTATCTGTAGCTGAGTTGAGTACCGAATCGTATTGTTCGCGAACATGCATCGGAGACTGGATTGAACACAGATTGCTTACCAATATTTTCTTAGGAATATCGGCTTGGGTTATGACTAGCTGTTTGTAAATAAAAAATAATGGCCGTCTCAAGGTTGAGGTAACGTTCCGTGTGTAAGCCGAGAGCATTATGATGATAAAACACGGTAAAAATCTGTTTTCTACTATTTACTCGTATAAGTCGTAGGTTCAAATCCCGGCCGTGCATCAATGGATTTTTCGTTTCGTCAAATTTATATGCGCTTTAACACGAGCTCTTAACGGTGAAGGAAAACATCGTTCGAAACCCGCAGCTTAGTCAGCTCCACACGTATTGACGTCGTCTTTCCTGTGGGCCAGGCCGATTAAGCTGAGAGGATGGTTTAGGTGCTGGGCAAGCCTATTCCATCTCAAACAATGTCCAGGCACTACAGCGTCCCGTTAAGTGTAGGCATGGATTGCCTCCTGACGCTGTATAAATCATCTAATATAGATGTAAAGGCCTAAGTTAACTATTTACTAACCAATGGGCTGAAAATAGCGTACAATCCCTCTTCGTATCACTAAAATCACATTAATATTACGCCCGTGTTAGCACCATTTTCTACACCTAGATTATGCTACATCTACATGTATTCAAAGTTACATCTAAATCAGTCCACTTGCAGGCTTTAGAAAAAAAACGTAAACAGGTTCACGACTGTATCCCCAAGGTGCGGTAGACATTCTCTCAGATCTTACTTATTCCAGATCCTTTGAAGATGTGAAGGGGGGTAGTCAGAGGCATGTTCAAACACATATTTGATACATGCCTACAGGCTTTAGAAATTATCTTTTATCATTGTCGAAGTGTGTTTTGTCCGCCACAAGAATCGAACTAGCAATATCTACGCCACTGAGGCCGTCATAATCTTTTGTCTTCATCCTCCTTCGAAGCCTCTTTTTTATCTCCACCGCTCCGTGACAAATCATGATTAGACACCGATTAAGTAATTATCTCGCGCTCGTAAAGCTAAGTGGCTTCGACAGATAGCCTTACGGAACTCTGATTTCATTCGTCAAAGCACTTTGGTTTTAGTAACTTAATTTTCTTTTCTAGGGCACTTGTTTTTGAGAAAAGCGTGCATTTTTCTTTTAGATTTATCGGAAAACCTAACGTTTTGGGCACGCTTCCGACTGACAGTGACCTGGATCAGTTGAGCTATCTATAGATCGTTTTTAACGATCCTTAAATAGCTTGACTAATCCTGTTGTATTTTGTAAATATGTAGTAGCTAGTAGTAAATAAACTTACATTAGTATTATTTTCGGAAAACCTACTTCTATATTCATTTACAAATATTTCTTGGTATTAATATCATCACAATTAACCCACAACTGGGTATAAGCCTCCCTCAAAAGGCAGTCAATAAATAATCTAAGGCTTGAAATATAAGTAGCCTAATTTGTAATATACGTAAACGTAAAAAAACGTAAACAGGTTCACGACTGTATCCCCAACGTGCGGTAGACATTCTCTCAGATCTTACTTATTCCAGATCCTTTGAAGATGTCTAAGGGGGGTAGTCAGAGGCATGTCCAAACACGTATTTGATACATGCCCACATCTTGCAGAAGTTAGTATTCCATACGTGACAGGTTGCAAGCCCATCGCCGCCTATAAGAACACTAACTGGTTTCCTCACGATGTTTTCCTTCACCGTTTAGAGCACGTGTTAATGCGCATATAAATTTTACGAAACGCAAAATCCATTGATGCACGGCCGGGATTCGAACCCACAACCTTCGGATTGAAAGTTGAGGTACAACCCCATTCGGCCAACACGGCTTTTTTTATATAATTTGTTATATACCTTTATAATATTAGTGTAGATTGTATAAACTAGTGTTGTATCCATTTTAAAATAGACAATATATCATAAACTTCTGACACGTCCACACAATCAGATAATTTTACCTCCATTAAATGGTGCGTGATTTACTTTGCATTTTTACCGAACAAAGATGGCCGTCGTTTCGCATAAAAATTACCAATCATCGTTGGCAGAGTTATTGAGATGCAATAGTGAATACGAAACACAATACGAACATAGTACAGCAGTTCAGTATAACATGTTCGTCGTAGTCGGAGTTACAGTCCGGCCAATCGACGGCCGTCGACGCGCAATTGTAATTTTTTTATGCATATCTGCGCTAACTTCACGAATGCCGAGAATCGAGATGATGTTGTTTGAAAAGTCCAGCACTATTTATTATTTAATCTTTAAAGTAACATGCAATCCACGCCATACATTTTGCTATTTGGTACATAGATTTAAATTAGCTGGTTCTTTCATTCTAATAATTAACGATAATAAGCGATTGAATAGGCGTATATGCGGGCCTGGCTAATTAGTGTGTTGTGACTGATTTATAGGATTTTTTTTGTGTTTTTTTGTTTGCTATAGATTGTAATGATCTAAAAAAAACAACAATAATAAAAAGCTAGTATCAGTTGCTGTACTGGTAACATTATACTACTACTAGTTGCTGATGCATGGGTGATTTTCAGTGCAGTTAACATCCTGAATGAAGTAAAATATTACAGAAAATAATTTATTTTATTTCATAAAATAATTGGCGACAATGATTTTGTACATTCATTACAACTCATTAAGGAAAAATAGCTTTTTACTGTTTAATAATTTAACATTCTACATAGCCGAGGACAACCCCGGACACTACATTTTTTTTTTCGCAAAATCAAAGATATTTGTGAAAATTATAATTAGTTTTAATTGACTAATAGTGGTCCTCAATCCCCTAAAACCAAGGAAAATAATGCCCTGAAATCTGGCATTCTACATATAGATACTTTAAAGAAATACTTTGAAATAGGTGTAAGATCATTTTTAAAAGGAAAGGATTTTCTCGGGAAACACTGACAAAATTATTACTATCTCTTTTTTCAGTTTCTTGATGAGGTCAGGATACACACACAGGATCTCCAAGACAGGATCAAGGAAGGTCAGAACAGGATAGGAAGCGGGATGGCTCTTCAATATTCTGTAACTGATAAACAGCTAAATTAAGGTCAATCGACAGGAATTCCATGATGGACTTCGGGTCAAGTATGATAACTGCCGAACTGTTATTGACGTGACAACGTCTTATAATTCGATAGAGCCGGCTGCACGCACGAAAAAACATGACGTCATGCGGCGTTACCTCGCTCTGAGGCGTTCCATGTAAGGCTTGAAGTGCAAGCGAGAGCGCGGAACGAGCGACAAAGAAGCACAATCGGCCTTTGCGTTCGGCAGCGTTCGACATCCGTCTCTCTCCTACTTGAGTGAGCGATGCGTAGACGTTGTCACGTTCAACTATCGTCAGTAAACCGACTTTACAGACAACCAATTTTTTTTTATCTATAAGAATGCATGTTTAGTTAGTATATATTGTATTTCAGTTTAAAAAGGATTATAATCATGATTTTGAGTTGGTTTGGTATCCAGTCATATACTTTCTCTTGTTAAAAAAAGTTTGTATTTAAATTAGTTTTGTATTTAGATCAGTTGAGCTATCCATAGATCGTTTCTAACGATCCTTAGATAGCTTGACTAATCCTGTTGTATTTTGTAAATATATAGTAGCTTAGTTTCTGTAAATAAAGTTATTAATTAAAAAAAAAAGTTTATTAATATTTACGTTATAAGTATTGTTTAATGACGTAAGTAAATTATTTTACATTTTAAACATGAAAACCTGGCATAGTATTATTGTATTAGAAAGCCCTATCAATCATATCAATTAATGAAGTTCAAAGAGCATCAATATCAGAGGAATGGGTGTTTTAAATTATGTCTTACATAATGTCAATCACATCTTACATAGGGAGTGATTGTAGCTTGTTGAATTCATTTAAAAAGAACATGTTACAATTAAATGCTACATACTGTACTACTTAGTATAATATGAAGCAGCAGGGACGATAAATGCTATTATTATATTATTATATCAGCCCTCAATGTCCCACTGCTGGGCAAAGGCCTCCCCCCACTCCCTCCATTCATCTCTCTCCTGTGCTAATAATGTCAAAAAAAATAACAATACACAGATCGCTGATGTAGCCACAAAAGCCGCCAGGCTTAAATGGGACTGGGCGGGCCATGTTTGCCGTATGTCGGGATACCAGTGGGCCAAATTGACCACAGAGTGGTGCCCTGATACGTCGCGACGACGACGCGGACCGCGAACCAGATGGAGGGACGAGCTCGCCAAATTCCGTGCCGACTGGACATTATTAGCACAGGAGAGAGATAAATGCTATTAATGTAATAATAATATTAAATGAAATATGGGCTATGTATACATTTTAAATGAACAGTTCGCCCAACGGATCTAGGCATTCGTGAAGTTAGCCGTTTGTCTGCGCAGTGACCGGTTTTTCATGAATACAAAATTGTGTTCTGCGCAGGCAAACGGCTAACTTCACGAATGCCTAGATCCGTTGGGCGAACTGTACTAAACATATTTCACAACTCAATGGTTTTAAGCGGAACTGCTTTGTTTACAACATGTTCAATTAACCATTATCAATTGATTAATTTTTCCAACTGGTGAATGAATTAGTAATTGAATTTCAGTAGCTAGATTGTTTTGACTTATTTTGAGAGTCAGTTATTTTGGAAGTTTGTTCATGAACTTATTGAGGTACAAATTTTTTAAAGCCTTACCACAAAGGACAATAGATCATATCATTTAGTCATACAACTTACAATTGCACAACCAATCTTTAGCTCTCTCAAAGTTAAGTGCACTAAACAATTGCGCAGGTTTGGTAGAGTAAGCGAGACAGCGCAATGCAACAAAGTAAGCGAGTGAGCAAGGCACAAGTTATCAAAAATGGGTTCTGCGCAGCTACTTCAGAGAGCTAAAGATTGCTTGTGCACACTGTACTTAACATTTTGTCTGTAGGTTAGTGTATTGGATAGGTACTTAAATCTTATTTAACTGTAGATACCTATCCCTACCTATAAGTGTACTAATATAGCACATAGAACATAATTAGGTACAGGTAAGTACCTAGCTCTACCGCCTACCTAAGTAGTAATTTTTAGGTAGAGGTAGACCATCTACCTCTTCATAAGATTGACTACTTAGGTAGGTGGTAGATTTTAATTTACCTCCTCTATGTTTACTATTTTTGAGGACTAGCCTATCTTAGATCACATAAACCTATCCATAGATCTTCGGTAGGTGGTAGAGTTGAAATTACCTTCTCTATGTTTGCTATTTTTAAGGACTAGCCTATCTTAGATCAGATAAACCTATCCATAGATCTCTCAGCAATCCTCAGCAGGCTCTAGTTTAATTTTAGCTGTGAATAGGAATATAATGAATATCTAATTACTAAGTAGGTACCTACCTACCAGCTAATGATACCAGTTCAATGTCCGTAATAAAAAGTCTATCAATTCAAATGATAGAGTGTATGGGAAGATGTTATCAATCAATTTAGACTACAAAAAATTGTACCGTGTGAAGAGTAGGTACCTACACTTCGTTCAACGGATCTAGGCATTCGTGAAGTTAGCCGTTTGTTTGCGCAGTGACCGCTTCTTCATACAAAAATGTGTTCTGCGCGTCGAAACGGCTAACTTCACGAATGCCTAGATCCGTTGAACGAAGTGTACATTGTAGCGAGAATATGATCTAAGATTTGGCTTTTACGATTGAAATTAAAACTGTTTATTAGGGCCTCTACGGCAAATAATTTGACAGCGCAGAGCTTTTATATTCAAATTTGTTTTCTATCAATTGTTAGATATTATCTAGGATAGTTATAGTTTTTATCTAGGATTTTAAAGCTGCCTGCACGTTATTTTCTACACTACATTGAAGTTGACTTGGAACTTCAAAGATACAAAAGTACAACAAAGTTTTTTGAAGACCTAACTGAACATGCGCGGTACGATGTCAACAAAACACAAACTTTCTTCGGAAAGTTTACAAAACTATGTGAATATCATAATATTACCTTGAAAGTCGATGCAGCTGTCCCGAGATGAAACTCCGGTAACAAAAGCACTATTCCACTTGGATTCACAACATTCCTTCAAACACAACTCAAAACTAGTTGTACACTCACACTTCAAAAGGCACTTTTTATGTGAAATTTCAACTGAAACACTTGTAAAACACACTGAACTACACTGCGAGAGCTTTTCGAACAACTGTATGGCTTGGTTTTATTCAAAAAGTTACTATTTACCGGATAAAAACTTTTTTTTCGTAGTAAACAAACGGAGCGCACTTCTACAGTTTCGGCACGCGACGGCCATCTTCCGTTTTGGTATAGTTTGGGGTTAAATGCGATAGATGGAGCTGATTTTAGCTTTTTTTATTCAAATTGTATTTTTCTAAATCTAAAAATACAATAAAAAATATATATACTCACCTAGGTACTTACTTATTTTTTTTAATCTGATACAAATTCTAAATTTTCAAAACATTTCATTCTTAAGGAGTTGCCATCTCACTTACAATTTTACCGCATTAGTAGCAGATTCCACTTTTTTATGTAGGTAGTTCAACCATAGAGGCATAATATAGTTCAACTTTTTTTTATTTTTACGAACTTCACTATCACTTCACTACATAGTTTATATTTTATATCTTTAAAACTACGCAACGGATTTTGATGCGGTTTTTGTTAATGGATCGAGTGTTTCAAGAGGAAGGTTTAAATGTATAATGCATGTATTTAGTATCAGCATTGCACCCGTGCGAAGCCGGGGCGGGTCGCTAGTAATACAATAATTTAAGGTAAGGTGCTTTCTGGTAAGACCGGACAAGTAGTAAGTCCGGATAAGTCATGTAACTACTAAATTCAGCAATATTTTTAAATGATGGCAACATCACCGTACGCGCCATTTTGTTGTGCCCCTCCCTACAGTCTGCTTTTTACGCTATGCCCAGCAGAACGTGTGCTATTGTCGTTCATAAAAAGGATGTACCAAAAGTGGAAAAAGACATGATCCGATCTTCCACCTGAAACGTTCTGTGAGCAATTTGGTAGGTAATTTTTGTTTATTTTTGAAGTTTTGCTGTTTTATTACCATTTGCGATGTAAGACTAATTGATTAGTACTATACAATCATGTCTACGACGTTTGTAGACAAAGATCCGATCTTTAACCTCGTAGGTTAAGATCGGACATAATCCGCCGGTCTTTCACTTTAAAGTGTTTCTCAAACTTTTTACTTTACATGCTTTTTATTTTTAACCGACTTCAAAAAAAGGAGGAGGTTATATGTTCGGCTGTATGTATGTTTTTTTTTTATGTATGTTCACCGATATTTCCGTCAGTTGTGGACCGATTTACAAAATTGTTTTTTTGTTTGAAAGGGTATACTCTTATTGTGGTCCCATATAAATTTTATTCCTGAGGGATTAATAGTTTTCCCGTGAAACTAAAACAATCACTGAACTTTAAGAAAATTGTGGCCCGATTTCCAAAATTTTTTTTTTGTTAGAAAGAGGAATACTCTCAAGGTGGCTGTACAAGCCGACGCATGCACATAATCTAGGTTACAGTATTGAACTTTGAATTAGCTTACTCTGCACTGTGATGCTCTTTACAATAACGTGAAACAATAAAATCAGTCTGAAACAAGTACTCATCGGGTTTGGTTATTTTAGCTCTCTTCGGAGCCACCACCCTTAGCTAGCTACCCTTAGCTCTTACTTCAGCTCAGCTTTACTTATTGTTGGTTAACCCCAACATTTTGGTCCTTCGAGCTTAAAAGCGGGATCAAACGGGAACATTTGATCCATCGAGCTTACGTACAAGCGGGATCGTAGCAATTCTTCTATTCCGCGTACGTTGACCCAGCGAACTGTGACGAAATTCGGTTCACGTCACCTCGCGAGCGATATATCAAAGTTAACTTTTACCTTGTGTGATCAAGTGCGTTACTGTGAGTTACAAGTGAGTCAGGAGACTTGCTTGGCCGCACTATTCACCACCAGCAGCAGCTTTCAAGTAAGATCGTTCATATTTTACTTGCTTAACTAGCTACCATGACGAACTACGAAGAGATCTTCAACCGCCAAGCGGAGGTCGTCACTGAGATTCAGCGCATCGGCGTCAACTTCGACAAGGATCCAGCTCATCGAAAGACCTCGGACTATCTTAAGAAAAGGTTAGACGCTTTAGATAGACTCTGGGGAGAGTTCGATGATAATAACAATACTCTTGTTAAGTTGCCGAATAAATCTCAAAGGTATTTCCAAGAATCGATTTACGATCGTACAAGTGAGTATTATCGTCAATTACGCGAAAATTTACTAGCTTATAAGTCTTCTAAGTTGGAGAAACCTTCAGGGTCAGGTACAGGTACTAATACCGAGACAGGTCCAACCAACAAAGCTGACGAACTTTTGTCCTTGCAAAGGACTAACTTTAGAGCATTTAAGCGACTAGTTTCGAGCATCAATGTGAGTGAGATCAGCGAGAAGTGGGAGTTAGAAGACGAGCTGCGCAGTCTCCAGGATAGATGGAAGGCCATCGACAAGCTTCATCTTGAAATAGACAACATTCTAGAAGGTGAGGATGAGGTTTATCAGGATGAGTTCATCAATCAGGAGACATCGTTTAAGAAAACTAAGAAGGCGCTCAATCAAAAATTATCTGCAACCTCTCATATCGAAAAATCTACACCTACTCTGGATATTCCCACCTTTACAGGGAAGTATTCTAGTTGGCCTACATTTTTTGATTTATTCACTGAAGCTATACACAATAACAACTTCCTACCGAAAGCTCAAAAAATGCAGCACCTCAAGGGAAAGGTAAAGGGAGAAGCAGAACGCCTTATCCAGCATCTGAATATCTCGTCGGAGAATTACGACATTGCTTGGGAGATATTGACCCACCGATACAACAATCCTCAGGTATTGTTCAGCACTCACATCGAAACATTTCTTAATCAGCCCAGCATCAGTAAGCAGACGTCGTATGAGATCAAGCGCATCTACGACACCTCCACGGAATGCATACACGCCATACACAACCTAGGAGTGAATACTGAGAGTTGGGATCCGCTACTTGTTCATATAATAGGCAAAAAACTCGATAGCGAAACCTACATCGCGTATAAGGAAGCACGTAAGTCTCCTAGAGAATTGCCTACTCTAGATGAGATGATGAACTTTCTCGAAAGTAAGTTCATAGCTCTCGAACCTACTCATAAGCGAGATAATTCTTCTTATGCTAAGCCAGCTCATCAGAATCAAGCTAAGCCAGCTACACAGCATCAAGCTAAACCAAGCTTCAACTACAGAAATTCATCCAGGTATCAAACCGCTTCTATTTCCACGTGTAAGTGCCCTCTATGTAGCAACGAACACGAGCTGTACCGATGTCAACGATTCCTAACCATGTCAGTAGAAGCAAAATTGAGGACGATTGCAAAACTCCAACTTTGTAAAAATTGTTTATTTAAACATCCAAATGATAAATGTTTTTCAATTAAAAGATGCAAAGAATGCAATGGTCAACACCACACACAAATGCATGACGCATACGTCGGGTCATTACATTCGAGGTCACCGTCCAATGTTGAGCAAAATTCACAATTAGCAACAACTTCGCCTACTAAGCCGCTCAGCAACAAGCCTCACACAGCTAACCACATTTCTGCTGACGACGAAGAAGTTTTACTAGCTACAGTTTTAATAAAAATTCAAGCGATTGACGGAAACTATGTCACACTTCGAGCTTTACTTGATCAAGGCTCTCAGATTAACCTAATATCTGAGAACGCCGCCCAGCTACTAGGGTTACCACGTCGAAAATTTAACGTTTCTGTATCTGGCGTAGGCATAGTTCGCAAGCAAAGTAAGCAACTTATTTCTTTAAAATGCATGTCAATCTACGACGACTACAACTTTGCTACAGAAGCATGCATCATCCCACGAGTTATTGGAGATCTGCCCCACACTTCGTTTTCAAAGCGAGAATGGCCTCATATCCAGCACTTGAAGCTCGCAGATCCTGAATACAACATGACAAAGCCTATCGACTTGCTGTTAGACGCTTCAGTTTACTCAGAAATCATAATGAGTGGTCTAGTCAAAGGTTCGTACAATACACCCATAGCGCAGCAAACTCAACTCGGCTGGATCTTGTCTGGGAACGTCAAAACCTTCAACTGCAGCATCGTCGTCAACAATTTGGATGAAATAGCTAAGTATTGGGAGATGGAGGAAATGCCAAACTCATCTTCTGACCTCACAATAGAAGAGAAATACTGCGAAGAGCATTACGCAGCTACTACCAAGCGACTGGAAGATGGTAGGTACGAAGTAGCCCTACCTATGAAGCAAAATTATGAACAAAAGCTAGGTTCTTCTAAAGCTAAAGCTACAGCTCAATTTATACAGCTAGAAAGCAAGATGGCGAAGAATAAAGCTTACTCCAATAGCTATAAGCAATTTATCCACGAGTATCAAGAACTAGGTCATATGCGTCCAGCGCTCCAGAGTGACCACGTCACGTATCATATGCCACATCATGGAGTTCTAGAGTCTACTACTTCCAGCATGCGTGTAGTATTCAACGCTTCATCAAAAACTAGTTCCGGTCTTAGCCTCAATGACGTCATGGAATGTGGTCCAAACTTGCAGCATGACTTACCAACGCTAATGTTAAACTGGAGAAGGTATAAATACGTGATTTCTGCTGATATTGAAAAAATGTTTAGGCAAATTCTTATCAGAAAGGAAGATCAGCGTCTGCAATGTATCATCTGGAGAGAGTGCCCCCGGGAACCGTTTCAAGAACATCTACTTACAACTGTGACGTACGGTTCCAAAGCAGCTCCATATTTAGCGATGCGCACTCTTCGTCAACTAGCTAAGGATGATTCCAATAAATACCCTCTTGCAGCATCAGCATTAGAAAGTCACTTCTATATGGACGACCTACTTAGCGGTGAAAATACCATAGAAGCTACTAAGGAACTACAAAGACAGCTAATTGAAATACTTAAAGGAGCCGGGATGAATCTAAGAAAATTCACTGCAAATGATCCAAAGCTATTAGATAATCTATGTATAGATCAGCTTGACCAGCCATTTGAATTTAAATGTCATGAGTCTCGAAAAACGCTAGGGTTGAGATGGAAGCCCTCGTCTGACTCATTCGTGTTTACAAATAAAATAGAGAACGCCGCTAAATGTAACACGAAACGCCAGCTACTTTCTGAGATATCGAAGCTATTTGATCCGTTAGGATGGCTCTCGCCACTAACGATTCGAGCAAAAATCCTATTCCAGAATACTTGGTCTTCTTGTATAGGATGGGACGACCCCATCCCAGAAAAAACGTTCAACGAATGGGTTCAGATAAGAAATGACCTTCAGCATATAAGTCAGTTCGACATCCCTAGATATTTAGGTGACACACAAAAGGCATTTCAATTACACGGCTATAGCGACGCGTCGGAAAAAGCTTACGCCTGCGTTATTTACTTAGTAGCGCACAATGATAAAGGTGAGTGCACAATACGGCTCGTCGCTGCGAAAACAAAACTAGCTCCACTAAAGAAGAAAGTTTCATTGCCACGTTTAGAATTGTGCGGAGCTTTACTTCTAACTCAGCTTATGCAAGTCGTAAAGAAAGCTTTAAAAGACAGCCAATTTGATGTCTACGCGTGGACCGACTCTACAGTAGTTCTCGGTTGGCTCCATGGAGATTTATCTCGTTGGAAACAGTTCGTCGCGAATCGAGTACAGCAGATAACGGACATCATACCAGCTTCAAATTGGAACCACGTCCGCTCCGAGGACAACGCCGCTGACTGTGCCACCAGAGGATTAACATTAGCTAAACTTAAGAGTAACCCACTTTGGTGGAACGGCCCAGAATGGTTAGCCAGTTTCAGTCCTAGCAACATCAAAAACAAAACGTATGAGCAACCGACGATTGAAACAAAGAAGGTTAGTGTAAACATAGCCTTACAGCAAGCTAGCATATCTTTTATAAATAAATTATTAAAAGACAATAGCTCGATCACGCGCGCCGCAAAGGTACTTGCATGGGTGTTGCGTTTCACAACAGCGTTACGTCATAAACATTTGGAACGTGCCACTGTTTTGTCAGCTAAGGAAATAAATAAAGCATACGAACTAATTATCAAGCAAGTACAAGCTATGGAATTTGAAGCGGATTTACAAAGCATTAAAATGAAAGGTCAGGTTCGACCAAACAGCAAGCTAGCTAACCTCTGTCCCGATCTGGATGAAAATGGGATTTTAAGAGTAGGTGGCCGCCTTCGTCATTCCATAGTAAGCAGCTCAGCTAAGCATCCAATAATCCTGCCCAGCCACTGTCGATTTACTGATCTAATCATCAATCAAGCTCACATAACTACATTACACGGTGGCCCGCGACTTACTCTATCGTACATCCGAGAGAAATATTGGATTCTCAGCGGCATGAGGACTGTTAAAACACAGCTTAGATTATGTGTCAAGTGCCGCCGCTTTAGCTCTGAAAAACAGCATCAAGTCATGGCCGATCTACCACGTGTCAGGGTCACCCCTTCTCGCCCCTTTACGCACACTGGCGTGGATTTTACTGGACATGTAGACCTTAAAGCGAGCAAGGGTAGAGGAGTGAAGACCAACAAAGGCTACGTGGCCGTGTTCGTTTGCCTATCTACAAAGGCCGTTCACCTAGAATTGGTGTCTGATCTTAGCACTCCAGCCTTTTTGGCAGCTTTTCGCCGTTTCTGTGCACGAAGAGGGACACCTCGTCGAATGTATAGCGACAACGGCACGAACTTCATCGGATCAAAGAGAGCATTAGACATAGAATACAGACAAATCTTAAATACGATCAATCAGGATTTGTTCAGCAAAGTCAGCGAAATGAACATCGAGTGGTCATTTAATGCTCCAGCTTGGCCAAGTGCAGGAGGCTTATGGGAAGCCGCCGTAAAAAGCTTCAAACGACATCTGAAACGAGTCTTAGGCGAACAAAAGCTTACCTATGAGGAGTTTGCTACTTTGCTTCATCAGATCGAGGCATGTATGAACTCCCGCCCTTTGTTTCCTCTAACGGAGAATTCTGAGGACAGTTATTTAACCCCAGGACACTTCATTATAGGAGACTCTTTACTATCAAGACCTCAGACCGATCCAGATGATGTCAAACTATCAACACGTTGGCAGCTAGTACAAACTATGAACAAGCACTTTTGGAAGCTTTGGTCATCAGATTATCTCCAGCATCTTCAAGCTCGTTCCAAGTGGAGAACACCTACTACAAACCTGGACATAAACAACATTGTACTCATCAAGGATGACAACTTACCTCCAGGAAAGTGGGCACTCGGCAGAGTAATAGATCTTCATCCTGGAAGTGACGGATACGTTAGGGTTGTATCTATTAAAACAGAAAATAAAATCCTCAAGCGACCCGTAACAAAGCTTATACTACTACCGATTGAAGCTGCAAAAGATGATGACTCAACCTCAGCAAATCATACTGACCAGCAAACTTCACCACTTGCAAGCTCTACTAGAGGTGCACGTGGAAACAAGCATAAAACTCTTAAAAGCTTTTTTACTTTAGCTCTCTTACTTTTCTCAACTATGATATCTCCTACTACTCAGCAAAACGTCTCACACATCAGTACTACAGCTCTGAATGATTCAAAAACACTTTACTTCGACAAAATATCTAATCTCCAGTACATACGGGATGAGTGGAGGCTAGTTGTGTACTACAATCTAACTGGCTACTGGCAAGCAATCACTGATATGGAGACTTACGTAAAGCATCTCAGAGGAATGACAACAAAAGGCAACTCTCAATATCAGCAAATTACTAATCAGCTAACACATGGATTAAGCGAAATAGAGCACTACAATCAAATTCTACAGAACCCTACCAGCAAACGACAGAAAAGAGGTTTAGTTAATGGAGTCGGGAGCTTAGCAAACTATCTATTTGGCACATTAGACAACAACTTTGCACAACAATATGCCAAGGACATTGAAAAAATTGCTTACAACGAAAATCATCTTAAGAAACTCATCAAAAATCAAACTGTAGTTATCGAAGCCGAGTATAACATTATACAACGCAACGAGCAAATTATGAATAAGCAATTTTCTGCAATCAATGAACACCTTCGCAGCGTGTCAGCTGATTTGAATCAATTGCGATCGAACGTCAACAACGAACTTTACATTACGTCATCGGCGTTATCAGCTAGCATCATCCTCGACAGCCTGAGACGTATGCAAAGTTCTCTTATAGCTACCGTGACCGATATAAGTCACGGCCACATCGATGCACATTTAATAACCTACGAACAATTAGAAGAACAAATCAACTTCATATCTGCACAGCTACAGGGTGATCTAAAAGTACCCTTGGAGACAGGAAGCATACGAGATTTATACAAGCTACTCAAGGTACACGCAAAAGTTCATAAAAACTATCTCATCATCGAAATAAAAGTACCACTAGTCAGCAATGAAATTTATGAGCTCGATAAAATAATTAGCATACCCCAGAATAAAGATGGTATATCATACCATACCGTACCTACCTACCCTTATATAGCTTTTAATTTACGCAAAAACGCTATCATCTTCTTAACAGACTATGATCTACAAGCTTGCCTTCATGCATCAGAAGAAAAAATACTATGCATCTCAGATAATCCTATTTATAATTTTGACCTCAAGAAAAACATATGTAACATTCCTTTAATAAATACAGGCAAAACCACATCAACCTGTATTTACGAGCAATCGCCGTGTGTAAACAAATGGTTCAAGTTACACCGACAAAACTCCTGGATATACTCATGTTGCAATGAATGCAACATTCACACTTTTTGCACAGCTGATGTTACTATGAGTTCTTTATCGGGCAATGGACTTATTGATATAGGTCAAGGATGCACACTTAAAGGTGACTCTTTTACTATATTCTCTCACAACAACTTCTTACGAAAGGTAAATATCCCTACTTCTATCGAAGCCCCAGAGCTATCTATTCTGAATAGCGCCATTAAGACACCTACAGCTAGTTATACTTTTACTACTGAAGATCATCAACAAGCATATCGTCAGGTAATGGACGAGATAACCGAGTTGAAGCAGCAGGCAACATCATCTGACCTCAGCTATCACGACATCCACCAATACTCCATTTCTTATGGCATACTCGCCGTACTGGTGGTGGTATGTATCGTGGGAGCATGTTTTCGAGCAAAGCTACTCCGCAGCCTGAAGCTGGCAACGCCTCCCGGGGGGGAGGCCTCGGTGAGCGCAGCTGCCCGCGCGTCTGCTTTCAACGAGCGACACGTTTCACGCGAGTGTAGTGAGTTACGTGAATCAGTGAGCATGAGCAATTTAAGTGTTAATAAACGCATTGCGCCCCCTAAACCCCCGCGTTCCGTGGCGATATCGATTCCTTGTGACTCTTTCAGTGAAATAGTCAGCCCAACGGGAGCCACGAACTAGTTATTCTAAAAAAGATTTATACCTACTAAGACTATCTTTCAGTGTTTTTATTTTTAAGGACACTAAGCAATCTAGCATAACTGTTGTTTCTACGTTATTTGTTATTGTACTCTTTTTACTTTTACTTTTCTTTATTAATTAGCATAGGATTTGTTTTTATCCTTTTTTTCTTTCTTTTTTGAGTTGGCAAGATGTACAAGCCGACGCATGCACATAATCTAGGTTACAGTATTGAACTTTGAATTAGCTTACTCTGCACTGTGATGCTCTTTACAATAACGTGAAACAATAAAATCAGTCTGAAACAAGTACTCATCGGGTTTGGTTATTTTAGCTCTCTTCGGAGCCACCACCCTTAGCTAGCTACCCTTAGCTCTTACTTCAGCTCAGCTTTACTTATTGTTGGTTAACCCCAACAGTGGCGCCATATATTTTTTTTCCTGAGGGATTAATAGTTTTCCCGTAAAACTAAAACAATCACTGAACTTTAAGAAAATTGTGGACCGATTTCCAAAATTTTTTTTTTGTAAGAAAGAGGTATACTCTCAAGGTGGCGCCATATATTTTTTTTTCCTGAGGGATTGACACTTTTCCCGTAACATTCAAACAACCTCATTCTCACTACACAACACACCCTGACTCACAATCTGAGTCAAACATTAAATAGTTTGAAAGGGTATTACACCCGAGGTAGTCCAAAATATTTTCTTTTCCTTATGGATTGATAGTTTTCCCCCTTGCTGAACTCCGGTGTCCTTTAGTAGGTCTGCCCATGACTTCTCTTATCCTTTCCTACTTAAGCTACGATAAGCAAAGTCTTAATGTACTCGTAGCTTACTATATTATTTACACATACACTTTTATTGACACAGTATTTATTTACTTACACTAAAAAAAGAAAAATAAAACTTTTTGAAAAAAAAAATTGAACCGACTTCACAGAACACAAACAGAAGAACCTTCTACACACTAAAAAGAGAAAAATAAGAATATACTCGTAATTTGAAGTCGGTGCCAAGTGAATACGATTAGGTACCTACCTATAAAAAAAAGAAATCGAGCGATAGCGTACCAGGATACAATTTTGCACCCAAGTTCTTTTGAATTTCTTAGATGTAAATGAATAGTTGGCACCGACTTCAAATTACGAGTATATTCTTATTTTTCTCTTTTTAGTGTGTAGAAGGTTCTTCTGTTTGTGTTCTGTGAAGTCGGTTCAAATTTTTTTTTCAAAAAGTTTTTACTTTCAATATTCGATTTGTCTGTATCAAACGTCTCACTTTCGCAAGCTTTTGTACGGATGTCTTGGCTGTTTTCGCCTACAAGTAAGTAAGTTATCAAAGTTACCTAAATTTATGATGTTTAAAATGTAACTATTTTTACTAATAATGTTGTAAAAGTACTTACTTTTTTGTTTTTACTTAAAGAAGTATTTGTTATGATTAGTTGTTGATTGTTATTGATTTCTTGTTTGTTCTGGATTGTATAAAATACGTAACGTTGACAGAACGTGCTATAATACTGCATATTTATATTACTTAATAATAATTTAAGTGGATTGACCGAGTTTGGAATACCACGCTGCGTTCAACGACTGGTATTGTCGACGTAGGGCGCAAAACAGTCAAGTTGAAGTTGGACTGGGCAGGGCACGTGAGCCGGATGCACAGCGAAAAATGGGCAAACATCTTAACACCCTGGAGACAACGCCGCGGACGGCCAAGGAAACGCTGGAGAGACGACCTCGACTCCTTCGATAGTGGGTGGTGGAACCTATCAAAGGAGAGAGATGGTTGGAAATAATTGGGGGAGACCTTTGCCCATCAGTGGGACAGTATAGGTTAAATTAAAAAAAATCATTTAAGAGTAAAGTGCCCACCTACAGACTGAAATGTTCGTCCTATTAAACCGTAGGTAAGTATTTAGTTATGTATTACATAAAGTTTTTTGATTTTTTGCTTATTTGTTTGTAGATTAAAATGTACGCTTATAATGAATAAAGTTGATTGATAATAATTTTTTTGTTATTATTAGAGCTTGAAAATGCAAGTTTCAACTCAGAAAACTGACTTCTATTTTGTTAATTGTCTGCCTGCTGTAATCATGAGTCTAATGAGCCTTTAGATGTAAAAGTTTGAGATACACAAAAATCTATGTTTGAAGCATGCGGGGTAAGATCGGACATTTGGTGTAAAAAAATGTATTAAATCTTCGCTAAAACTTAAATTTGAAAACCAATTCAATAACAATTTGAACTATGTTTTTTATTAGGTAAGTCCGAATATTTTCCTGTGATAGAGCTTATTCTAGCTGTTACAGAGGTGATTTTATAAGGTAGTCCGGTCTTACCTTAACACGGTCCGATCTTTTACTTGCCATTCTGAAAAATTTTGCTCTGTTTGATCATTCATAAAACATCAACCGTTGTGTTTATCTAAACATTACAAATAAGAAATGAAACCTCTGTATTTTTGCAACAGTTTGGTTGCTATGGTGTTGTAAAAGAGTCACTAGAGGCGATACAATAAAATATTTTCTAAGACTCTTTAGGTTTTCTCAAAAATAGTCCGATCTTACCAGAAAGCACCTTAGGTGGTATCTACCTAATTCAAATTCTTATAATAATTATCGGGTATAGATTACTAACTACTTACATAGTTTTAATTTAGCAGTAACCAGTCATATTATTCCAAGTTTCATCGAATCGGAAACTATGGATGTCTCGATTGAAACACAACATTCTCGTAGTAGGTAGTAATATTTTGGAAAACTTCATTAATAATATTACTTAGTGGAATGTATTTCGATAATCCACTCATATTCAACGCGTAAACTTTTGAAATCCAATAACAAGTTGTGCTAGCAATTGGAAAATAAACAGAGATAGACTCGGTTATGAAGTGGTAAACTGGTAACCCCACGGGGGGAATGCCATTCCAACTTTAAAATTGTATCGTTATCCATTTTCAGTTACATTTTCTCGATCACAAGATCGTAAAAGCACTGATAAAAGTAAGAACTATATATTGAGTTGTTTCAAATGCTCTGTAACTAGGTAACCTACCTAAATATAGGAATAGGTTTACAGAACAGTTTTTGGAATACGCTAAGTAGTTACCCAGATTTTGTTTACCTGACCCATTCCAATGTTTAAAAACTCAGAAGCAAGTGAGATGGCAACACTTTTCTTAGTGCCTTTAAATTTGGAATAGCAACGTATTAACTAGCATCGCCACGCACTTTCGATTAGCAACACTCAAGGCTGCGACACCCCATAGTCCAAGCATAGTCCAAGTAAGGTAAGTACGCACCTACCTACCTACCTACAATCACACAAATAACGGTGTTCTAACTTCTAAAATGTTCTTATCTGTATAATGACGACCTCTGTAGCGCAGTGGGCGAAGGCCCGCCTGCGACGCAAAAGGTTGCGGGTTCGATCCCCGCAGCGGCGGGACCAATGTTTGTATGATTTACAAATATTTGTCTCGGGTCTGGGTGTTTCTATGTATAATATGTATGTATTTACAAACAAAAAGTATAAGTATAAGTAGTATATCAGTCATCGAGTACCCATAACACAAGGTCTGCTTACTTTGGGGATAGATGATGATGTGTGAAAAGTCCAGCATTATTTATTTATTTAATCTAGCAATATATTTAAGATTTCGTGTGTAAGGGTTACTACGGAATTAGGTAATCCGCTGTCTGTTCATCCATCCATTTTTTTTACGTTTACGTATTTGCTAGTAGGATAATAATAAGAAACAGGCTTTACCTTTAGTAGGAACCAAAGTTATTTTCTTTCTTTTACCTAGGTACGTAGGTACTTACCATTTTCGAAAATTATCTCTCATTACGAAGTTTTAAACTAGTGTTAGCTCAGTTCGTGGCTCTAGCATAGAACACTTTAAAAATATAAAACACTATAAAAATATAATCCTTATCTAGCATAGAACGTCGCAAGAGCACTGACAATTAAACTACCTACCTAAGTACCTACCTACGCATAGTTAGCGAATAGCTGTGTACCTAGTAGGTACCTACTACGACTTTTGTATCTATTGTGCTAATATATTATCGAATTTCCAAGATACTTTAGTACGACAAGTCTAATTTAAACTTTTTCCGAGCCCGTTGGGACCTGACAGATAAATTTATTAACTTCGTGTTGTATAAGTTTGGCTACGAGTTGAGATTTTTTTTTCTTTTGTTATAAGACGTAAGATGTAGCACTTTAAGATTGCCGTTAACTTAAACATTTTTATTATAAGCCCAGACCATAAACTATAGGTAAGGTACCTAGGCATCATCACCATCATCATGTCAGCCATCTAGCGTCCACTACTGAACATAGGCCTCCCCCATCGATTTCCACAGCGATCGATCTTGTGCCTGCACCCAACGGCTCCCAGCAACCTTTACCAGATCGTCTTTCCATCTAGTGGGGGCCGTCCTCTACTGCGGTTTCCGGTGCGTGGCCTCCACTCGAAAACTTTTCTGCCCCAACGGCCGTCAGTTCTACGAGCTATGTGCCCCGCCCACTGCCACTTCAACTTGCTAATCTTGTGGGCTATGTCAGTGACTTTAGTGCATCTACGGATCTCTTCATTTCTGATTCGATCTCGTAGAGAGACACCAAGCATAGGCATACCTAGGCATGCCAGCAACCAACCAGGATATTGTAGGTTGTCAATTTTTATTCATAAAAAAAACAGAGAGATGTATAAGTAGGTAAGTAAGTACCTACTTACATCCTTTATCTTTGAACAACTAGCTCAGTAGGTAGATACCTACCTACTAAAAATGTGCCTGCTTACTATGATCGCCTATATCTCTATAAAAGTAGAGTAAAAAGTTTAGACAAAAGATTATTTTCTATTTATTCCATCAACCAATACAATTAAGTACAACAAGGTAGGTAGATACCCACTCTACTTACCTACCTACACCTAAGCATGTCATATTACTTTATTCTACCGTAGAGTAGGTAGGTACCTACCTTAATCATTAAATAAGTACATAGAGATTGGGTACCTAACCTAGTCAAGTGTTGTCAGTCACGGTAAGGAGACTGGTACCCAGACAGTTCAAAATAACGGTTCTTTTGATTCTTATCAAAGGAGTACCTACCTACCTACCTATCCGTAAAGTGAAAATGTACCTACTTTAACTGTACCTACCTGTTTAATTAGGTACCCTAGACAGTCAGTTAACCCTTTCCCATTTCACCGTTCGTTATCTTAATTAGGAAGAACTAGCAACGAAACTCCTAATTCAATTGCAGTTTCTCGGCAAAAAAGCATTCAAATGCAGGCGCGTAAAAAATTCAGCGTGTGTCGCCGTGGTTCAATTAAACGTGTTACTAACTTGGACGGTAGTTGGCAGCACTGGTTTTGTTTTATTTTTTTTGTCTGCAACTTTACAGTCAATTTGAGTTAGGTACGTACCATAGATTTAGCATGGTACCTTTTTGGTACATATATATGGTACGTACCTAATTTAGCTAGCTTTCAGTTTTCACTTGACATTGATAGAAATAACCATAGCTACTACCGACTAGGTAAGCATTACAGTTCATGCTTCATGATAAGTTACTTATCGACCTAGGTAGGTACCTACATAATTGGCTCAATTCTATGACACTCGCTTGCTATTCCACGCGTACCTGCAAAAATCAAATGAGAATGCTAAAAATGAATAAGATGAATGAGAATTTTAGGCGATCTATTCAATTTTAGTTTAGCTGCTAAAATGCTATTCAACAAGTGTCATTTTAGTCAAATATATAGAGAACTAATTTGATTCATTTTAGCGGCGACTAAATTAGTCCCACCTAAAATAAAAATACGTTAACTTGTGCAAATTCTATTCATAAAAAACTATATTTCGCATTAGAAATAGATGAAGAACTCGTCATCATAGCAGCCGTTTGGTCTGAAGAGGAGGATGGCGATGGCTAGGGGGAAAAGTATGAACACAGAGCTTACGTAGAATACCGACTAGTGCGTTCTCTGATTTCAGAAAAAAAAACAAGAAATATGGCCGAATGAATATGGAATACCTGTGTATCTACTTTCTTCATTTAGTGGGGAAGGTACCTACAAAATATACCTACAATGCGTACCTTCCTAGTAGGTACCTACCTACCTACACAGTGAGTAGCCTACCTAGGTACCTGTATGTAGATATTGTTCAAATGCCTTGAATAAAATAGAGTGCTTCTTATTTGTGTCTTACCGCCGATAAAAATGTTCTTACATACATTATTAGAAACAACGCTCCTTGTTGAAAAATTATAGCAAATAAAAATTCTAGCGTCCTCCGAACGTTATTCCAATTTATGAAGGCGCTCATTTAGGCAGTGCTTCTACGAAACTTAAAAAATGCAGCTTCCTAAACGACATAATGAGTGCCATTTGGATCCAAGTGGTGCTGGGGCGGTAGCCTATTGGGAACAGGACCATAGTAGCAGAATCTCCATGAACAACTTTGGAGACATGCGATTTCAACGAGAAAATCAAATGAAAAGACTTATCAAAATTTTCAATTCCGACGGAATTCGACCGCAATGATACGACGATCCTCCTAAAGCCGGAGCCGCCTTTTACCAATTCGGCTACGGAATCCTTGTTCGTCGCAGCATAAAAAAAATGCGATATCAAATTCGTGGTTTGTTGAAATTTTTAGCGATTGAATGGATGGGTGTCCGCTACTACAACCAGTTTGGTTGTATCGAGTCGTTGAATTTGATCCGGTTTATAAGCTTATTTATTTATTAAAATTCTACGGCCTAAATGTGATCCGGTTTGAATGTCACACATACATATCTAATGATAAGGATAACGATGTTAAAACAAATGTAGTACCTTACCATCAGCATCATCATCATCCACATGCTAACTTCGTCCACTACTTGCTGGTTAGTGGACTCAATAACCAACTACAAATAATGCTACAAAGTTGTCTGTGGCTACAAATTAGCTTCAAAGTTGTCTACTCTGATCTACTAAAATCTTTTTTAATGATTTGTTCTTCATATCAAAGCAGCAGGTTGAGAACCGTTTCTAATTCTCGTAACCAAATATTTTTTTACAGTATCCTAACGAACAACCCAATCCAAAAGATTTCATGGGGGCTCGTATGTGTTGCCAACCAATCTAAATTTGCCTTGGTTCTATCTATTCCTTTCTTAGAACTTCTTGTCCAGTCCCCGACTCCCCCTTGGCCAAAGTGGATCCCGTTCGGTTCGGAAATAAAATCGCAACAGTTATTAAGAGCACTTGACCCGAATACGAAAACCCAAGTTGATGTTTGGGCCTAAAACTCGAAAAGGAATCACTGAGATTTTTAGTACAAATAAGTAAGTTCCATTTTATCTGTAGACTAGCTGACCCGCGCAACTTCGTCTGCGCATTATTAGGATTCAAGTGCAGGAGTGTTACCTAAAATTTATTTATTTACACTGTGTTTGAAGTGAATCAGACCAAGGAATCAAATTTTCCATACTAACTTTAACACCCTGTAAAACATCCATATGGGTTGATTTTTTTAAATTAAATAAGCCTATATTCAAGTACTTAAAGCATCTACGTTCCAAATTACATCACAATCGGTTAAGTCATCACGGAGCAACAAAACAAACATTCACTAACACAGACTTTCTTTTCGAATCTTACGACTTTGAAACTGCCTTGCACCACCCGTAGAAGTTGTTTTGAAAAAATCAAAAACTATTTATATTCTCTTTGATAAAAATACGGTCTTTATTTAATAAACTTTAATTAATAATCTTCGATTAATTAATAACTTTAGTGGGATAGGATTATATAAGGAATAAGATCAGAGAAATAAGTATAAGCTAAAGCACAGGCTAAAGTAAACTTGACAAAACGCAACGATAGCGCGATCTAGAAAACGGTCAAAATTAGCAGCGCCATCTAGTTGCGTTAATAATTTTAATATTAATAATTGAAACTTCGGATGTATTGATGAGTAGATTTATAAATGATTACCTACATGCTCATCATTAATTTTAAAATCATTAAGTAGGTAAGTACTTCAAATTTTAATTTCCAAAACGCTAAATGATCTGCATTCTTGACCTCACAACGCTACCTGGTTGTGAAAATGAAAAACATAGATGGCATGCTAACCAACGCCAAGGAAAAATATTTTATTTTCTAGCTGGTTTGTACCCGCTACTTTGTCAGTAAAATAACATAAGTAGGTAGGGTACTTTAAAACCTATAAAAATTATCGAAAAGTCTAAGCAAAAATCTCCAATAGCTTTCAAAACTCAAAATGATCGTATCTCGACCTCCGCTATAGTACAAACGCCACCTAGGAGAAAAAAGTAAAAAGCAGTTTTGACCTCGGGTGATACAGATGGCGTTCTAACCAAAGCCAAGGAAAAAGTATTTTATAATATTAAAAAAATCTTTATTTCGGATATATTGATGAGTGGAAATATACATGTTACATGTTTATCATTAATTTAAAAATCATTTACCATGCAAAATGAGAAAAAAACAAAAAAATCTGCAATGCAAGAACATAGAAAAAAGTGGCGGTCACCCATCATCTTTATGACCTCGCCCAGGGTCGCTGAACTTTTTTCCCCATACAAACTTGCAACCCTTATTTTCACGCCCCCTTATAAATATTTAAAGAAAAAAGTAGCCTATGTCCGTCCCTGGGGTATAATCTTTATCCATGCCAAATTTCAGCTCAATCTGTTCAGCGGTTTGGGCGTGAAAGCGTAACAAACAGACAGACAGACAGACAGACAGACAGACAGACAGACAGACAGACAGAGTTACTTTCAGATTTATAATATTAGTATGGAGTATGGATTGATATATTACCACTCCCCTCTCCCATTCCATAGTTCCCAGACACTTTTTAAACTATCATGGTTTTCAACATTTTTAACACAGTTAACGGTATATTTACCATGATTTAATGTTGCATACGCCATGATCAATAGTATCTATGGTATTAATCATGGTTAATATCCCGTTACCTGTGTTAAAAATCCCAGACACTTGTCCTACCGTACTAACTGATATTTATTCTGTGGTCGCGATGTATCTTACATTTTTAAACTCATGATAACTTTTGAATAAACTGTCCGATTTCAATCATTCAAAAAGTAATCGACGGGTACTGAAACAGACTTTACTACGAAATTTTTATTTGAAAAATTGGTATTTATTCTTATCCAAATAAATTCCTTCGAATTTATTTGGATAAGAATAAATACCAAAATACGAATAACGTGGTCTGCTTTTGGTCGGCATTTTTATTCACTTTTTAAATTATAAAAGTTGTTATTCTGACACAACCACAATAGTTGGACATATGCTATCGCTGACTTTTTTGTAGATATTGATACGTTCTTTAATATTGTAGAACATTTTTTTGTTCTATCATCAATAGTTTTCGCAGCGCACGCGATATGAAGAATTTTATGTTCAAAATTTTTACACCTTTGGTTACATTATTGCAATTTTCATAAGGATCTCTAATTTTTTTGAAAATAATTTATAGCCTATGTTCATCACAGATAATGTAGGATTCTAATGGTGAAAGAATTTTTCAAATCGGTCCAGTAGTTTCGGAGCCTATTCAATTCAAACAAACAAACAAACAAACAAACAAACAAATGTTTCCTCTTTATAATATTATTATTATATTATTATTATTATTAGTGTAGATTACGTACCTACCTAATTAATAAGGTAAAATAAGTTCGTATGAGTCAGTGGCCAACTCTGGTGACGGAGTTTTTAGGCCGCCTGTATTCCTGTATTTCCTCGCAGACTATCTCATACATTCGAAAGTTTGTGAAGATAGATTGCTAGGTGTTTAATACTATTTGATTAAAAACGAAATGGATAATCTATGTGGATGTTTTGCACAGAGATAACAGTCTAGAATAGCACATAGACAACTTTTTATCACCTATGTGTGAGTGAAATCACATTGTGATTTATTTTATTTCGAAAAAAATAGCCATTAAATATTAAAACTATAATTTATTAGATACAATTTACATGTTTTCAAAACAAGTCTAAGAATAAATTAATAAATAAGCGTATCTCTTTCCTTAAGCTCTATGTCTTCAATACCTCTGATATCATCTTCAATTTCTTGCAATGACTTGTCTTTAGTTTCTGGTAGAGTTTTATATAGAAAAAATAAACACAGTCCCAAAGATACTCCATATATCACGTAAGTACCATGCAGTCCTGTCTGTGACACCAAAACAGGAGTTACTTTCAATGTCAAACCAAAGAAAGACGTAAATACTAACCCAGAAACAAATAAGCCTAATCCTCTATGTTGTAAAGGTATAATTTCGCTTATCAACGCAAAAGATACGGGAACAACTCCTATGTTCACTACAAAACATAAGAATATAATAATCAAAGCTGTTAGCCAAAGGATTTCATACGAGAACTTAAAGATTGTATCCAAGTATACTAACAAACCAACAGTCATCATTAGTAGTACTGTAAATACTCCTGAATTGAAAAGTAAAGTTCTGCGGTCGAAATATCTTATGACTATCATTGAAGATGAAAAAGCAAAAACTGTTAATATATCAGAGCCTAAAGTGAAGTATATAGTAGCTGTTTTATCTCCTAACAATGTCATGAGTATTTCTGTAACGTAAGCTACGAAAAAGTGACGTCCACACAGATCCAAAGCTAAAGTCAGAACAGTCACTATTAGAATTGGTTTCTGAAAATCTTTCTCTCTAAATTTATTCGCTATCATCAGCCAACTCTTCTCTGTTCTCCCAGAATTCGTCATCTGCGCTTGGATCAGCTTCTTCAAATGTTTTTGACTTTCCTCGCCATCCCCATTCAGCCATTCAAATGATTTCCTGCACTCCACAAATTTCCCTTTCACCGCTAAATACGAAGGACTCTCCGGCCAGAACAGAGTCAAGATTATTGCCATTAACGGAGGAATGATAGCAAATAGAGATATCTGTCTCCAAGTCCAAAATGTGCCCATGGCATGGCAGCAGAGACTTCCAACTGCTATGAAGACCTTCTTGAGGGTTACGAAGTACCCACGTCTGGACGGATGAACATATTCACTGACAATAATAACGTTAATGTAGATGGCTCCGAGGCTGATACCCTGGATGATTCTCGCCGCGTATAGACCGGTGATGCTGGTCGCGAAGGGGAAGATAGACCAGCCCACGACGTGGTTGAAGTTGAAGGCAATATGTGCGGCCTTTCTACCGCACAGAGGTAGGATTGGCGACATTATGAATGCCCCGAAGAAACCACCAACGCCGACACTTGCAGCTGTAATTGAAAAACGTAATATAGAATTGATTCAGGCGTAACTTTCAATACCAGTACTTTCAGTACCATTTTCAATATCAAACGTAGAAAGTTTAAAACCTTATCGAAGAATGTATGAAATACAGGTAACCTCCTCACGAGGCCGTGGGATGTCTTGTGCATCTAGAATAATAATTCATATTTTACTAGCTTCCACCTCCAGCTATTCTGGTTTGCTGTCATCATTTTAAATAGCCTAGGTATTTAAAATTATTAATTTTATTTTATATTAGGTAGCTGCTCCAGGGTACGGTCTTTAAACTTCACTGGATGATAACATGACTTCAGATTTTAATGCCTAATACATCATCATCTCCCTGACCTTATCCCACGCTAAGTGGAGTCGGCACAACATGTCTTCTTCTTCCACTCACTCCTATCACTCGTTAATTGTGCATCCATTCCCTTTACATTCATATCATCTCTCACACAATACAACCACTTCTTCTTCGGCCTTCCTCTTCTTGCATACCCAGCCACACTCATACTCATAACTCTTTGGGTAACATGGTTTTCATCCCTCCTCATAACGTGTCCATACCAAGATAGCCTAGCACTCCTTACCTTTTCAGAAATAGGTGCCACTTTCAAACTTCATCTGATACTTATACTCATTCCTTATCTTGTCTAACCGTTACCCCCCACACATCCATCTTAACATTCGCATTTCATTTACATGCACTTTCCTTTCATCCGTCTTCTTCATTGCCCAACACTCTGATCCATACATCGCGACAGGTCTTATAACGGTCTTGTAGATCTTCCTTTCAACTTAAGGTACTTACCTTTTTAACTTATTTTAATGCCTAATTAATACAAATAGGATAAAATGGTTAATGTAAGTAAGGCCTCATTTTTTCACATTCTAAAGACAAATTTACACGCTTGCCAAACCAAACTCATGTTCTCTCACTTGTAAGTGACGGTGCTTATCATTTGTCTAGCTTGCACGCTAAATTGGCCAAGGTTTGTCAAGCGTGTAATGTAAACGCGCTATATTGAGCTATTCAATTCAACTTACTGATCCAAGAAGCGTGGTCCCTGGTGGTCATGATATCAGTATTGTTGCGAGTGATGGCCGGCATCAGAACTGCAGGAAATCCCAGTAGGTAACCAGCGCTGATGGATGACAGCAGACCAGTTGCCACTATGAACCACTGGAAGAGACAAATTATTTGCAATTTTAACGAATAAATAGCCGGGGATCATCAGGTCTAGGTCTAATGTGGATTATAAAAACGGCTCTGGAGTCTGGGTGCGGGCATTAGGTTAAAATCCAGTCGTAATGAGCTTTTTTTGTCAATGAGCAAATGTAGCTCATAAAATTATATGAATAGGCTAGTTTTTATTCCTGAAAATGTAGTATTCCCGTGAAACAGCTATTTTTATATTAGGAGATCAGAAGGTAGGTATGTACCATCTACCTAATTAAACGGCATTACTCACTTGTCTCAAAATATATTTATCCCACATTAAAAAATTCGAATTAACGTTAATATCCAAAATGCCAAACAACTATTCTACTCAAATGCTTAATTTGAATAACACAAAACGTGTTTGATCTTCAGACTACGAAAAAGATAACTACATATATATAAGTAAGTATGGGATATAGATTAAAGATTTATCGCTTATTATAACTAGGTATTTATTTTTTAGTTTACTGACTGATATTTATTATTGATTAAAGAGCCAAAATCATTAGCTTCATAGTGTTTTGTTTTTTTTTTGCCTGAGGAGAGGCGACGCCGGCGGCGGCGCCGCGGACGGCCAAGGAAGCGCTGGCTGAAAACGACCTCGACTCCTTTTGGGTGGTGGAAACCATCTAAGGAGCGATATGGTTAGATGGACCTTTGCCCAGCCGTAAGACAGCAGATATATAAATGAAAAGACTTTGGCGGCACGATCTCGACGGAATTGAAAAAGAGTGATGGGAGATCGCTTAAGTTCTTTGCCCAGCTGTGGGACAATATAGGTTAACAAAAAAATATCGAGGTAGGTATATACAGGTGTAAAAAGACGTCTACCGAAGCCGAAGGTGTAGGTACAGGTATCCCAACACACAACTAAATCCCAAAGGATTTTCCGAAAAAAATCATTATATCCGGAGAAAATAGCGTTTGAAGATTACTGTTTTTGTCTTTAGTTTAATTTAGAATTAGTTTATTCTATAGTGTTAAATGATACCTACATAAAGTTTCCTTCAGAACTAGGTACCTACCTATGTTGTAATGTCAAGGAGGTGGTGTTGAGACTGCTACACAGTTTATTAAACTTTTGCAGTTCTCATCGTTCTTTTGTAATCAGTTTTTCTGTGTACATTGTTCTGAATAAATAATTTTGAATAATTTTGACTGTTTGCGTATGCACTGGGCGCGTTGTTTTACGTAGATTGCTGGATTTTGAGTTTTAATTGTTTATTTCTTTTATTTATTAAATTATCAGGTAGGTATGGTCTTATTATGTTGTCCTAGTAGTAAATAACTGAAAATAACTAGTGATGGGCCGAATGTGGTTTTAACCGAATACGAACTTCGGCCGAACATTCGGTGAAAATGAAAAGTTCGGCCGAACTTCGGCCGAAGTTCGGTAGGTACCTAGTTTCATTGTATTTTCTCGAAATAAATACGTCAAATCTTGTTTACGCGATCATTGAAGTTTTCTAGAGTAAATGGAGTGTGGTGCTTGTACTGCTTTTCACTGTGTGACAAATATGGATGATTGAGTTGTCGTTACAACTACTTATTTTCAATTCTACGACTGTTCAGAAGGTACGTGTACGTACTAGAGGTGTGCGCCGATCGGCGCGGCGCACGCCGCCGACGATTTTATCGGCGTAAAATCGGCGCCAATATTGAGTATGTACAAAATCCTTAAAGTCTATTCCACATAGCATGGGTGCTGACATATTTGCCATTTGTTGTTTTTTTAGAGATGATAGGGCAAAAATCTATTGACAAAAAATCGATGACAGTTTTACGTGCTTTTTTGGTTCAACGGCCAGCCCACTGCCACTTTAGACTTCTCTGAGCTATGTCTACAGTCTCGTTGCGGATTCTATCCTTCAGAGAAACTCCAAGCATAGTTCGTTCCATAGCTAACTGAGCGACTAGCAGTACTGTGAGTGTCCACTTTTCGGCTCCGATGTCATGAGAGGTAGGTAGGACGCAGTCATTGAAAACTTTCATTTTACGACATTGCGGTATGTGAGACTAGAAAACGTAGTTACCTAGTAGTGTAGTTATTTTTTTTTTATTAAATAAGTCAGCATTTGACCTCCCTCTGCCTGATGTTAGTCGTGAGCAGTAGTGAGGTCTAAGATGGAGCATGCTTTCCTAGAAGCAACCTATTTACTTTTGATTTGAAGACCCCTATATTCTCCTCTTGGCTTCCTTCTCAAAGTTGTCTCTACGAACATCTGCCCGAGGTACCTATGTGTAGGTACGGTACGGTACTGCGAAAAAACTTCAAGAAGGTGCCCATTTACAGAGACCGGTCTCGGATCAATTCGGTTATTGATCATGACTTATCTCTTATCCAAATTCTTGCCGAAAATCGCTCTCGAGGCTGATGCTAGACAGTCCAGTATGTGCTCGCCGTTTATGTTTATGCCCATACCTTTCCAATCCAGTGTCTTAAAAATATCTTGCGCCGCGCTTGTGAACAGTTTCGGAGATATGACATCTCCCTGTCTCACTCCTCTGCTCAGTCTGATGGACTTAAGACTGCTGGTCCTGTACTCGGACACTCCTGGTGGCGGCTTCATACAGACATCTCAAAACTTCGATATAACGATAGACTACTTGGCATCGCTGCAAGGATTCCAGGACAGCCCAGGTTTCGACAGAGTCAAAGGCCTTCTCATAGTCCACAAAAGCTAGATACAGGGGCTAATTATACTCTTCGGACTTCTGTAGAGTTTGAATTGGTATAATATGCTGTGTGAATAAGGTATATGGTGTGGTGCCATATCCCCCGCGAAACCCGGCCTGTTCCGATGGCTGGAACTCGTCAAGTCTTCTCAAGAACTCGACGATTCGTAATAACCCGAGAGAAAAGCTAATAAACGTGGCTAAGGAGCGAGATGGGTCGAGTTTTTAAGAAGAGTCTGGACTCTTCTTAAAAAACAAAACCACCAAGCTCTCGTTCCACGTAGAATCGGCGCACACCTCTAGGACGTACGTACGACGTATTTCACTATTTTAATTGGCATAAATCGACAACACACGGTTAACACTCTAAAACTGTCCGATTTAACGTTTTATGGTGTTAACTGTGTGTGTGACTTTAGTTGATCGAGTGAGCGAAGCGTCTCAGTTTCGAAATTGGCCAAAAAAATGCTTTTGTCTGTCATTCAGGTCGCATTTTTCAACCGATTTGGATGTAAAGAACGTCGGTCGTCTCCATACAAACTGTGACCTGGCTCAAATAATTATCGTTTCCAGTTTTGATCTACAGCCTGATTTCTTGCTTACGAAGCCACTTACCGTATGCAATTCGTAATTTCTTATTATCAAGCCGAAAAATAATAATAACTATTTATTTACCCCTAAAATGTACTGAACTTGGTATATTTTTTATCTGTGGAAAATTTGAGGTCCGATCATGCCCTCCTTCTTTGAACATAAGTTCCGTAGTATAGTAAGATTTATATTTACTAATGTCGATCGTGATGTTTGACTGGGGTAAACTGGGAGGGAAACGGGGGGGCTACACAGTCCTCTCCGCTTTCAAGAGGCGAACCAGTGGACACCAGATTCTACCTATTAGGACCAAGGGAACGCGCGTAGTCTATTGAGAAAACTAAAACGTACTTAAACGTAAAAAAAGTCTACCTTAACTTTTGAAAAATTCAAGCACCTGAAATACAAATTAAATTTGGACTTTTTTTTGGATGGGAGGTCTTCTGTTCTCACAGAATGGTTGAAACTTTGTAGGAGTACTTATACTTAATGCACTTAATGTACTCCTACAAAGTTTTAACCATCACGTCGATTGCACATTTGCTCAGTTGGTAGAGAGTCACTGGTTTAGTTTTATTATTTTAGTCAAGCAGTTGTGTTTTTGTGAAAGTTCCTTTACGGACGGTATCGCAGAAAAACAGGCTGGAGCTGGAAGAAAAATTTCGTTCCATTTTACCGTCATGCCACGTCACGAAATCGTCACAGTGCGAAGCGCGCAGTCGCAAACAGGCCATAGATTGTTACATTGTTAGTACGGAAGTGCGTTTGATTTGAATTTGAAATTTTCAGTATAGAAAAGTACTCTTTGCTTCGTTCTAACCGAGTGTTCCACGACATTCACGTACTTTTGATTAATATATTTTGTAGTACCGAACTTCGGCAGTTTGAACCGAATTTCGGCCGAATGCCGAACTTCGGTTCAAGCTGCCGAAGTTCGGTTTAACCGAATGTGAAACGAACTTCGGCCCATCCCTAAAAATAACATAAAATGACGTAGCCAAGTAAAAATTTTTTTTTTTTTGCGTTATTTTTTCGCTAAATATGTTTAGAATCATGGTCTGATTGCAACCCCTCAGTTTTCGGTAGTAGTCTTTTTACACCCTGTATGTACTTTGTGTTACCCTACTTTCTGTTCGTAAAGTCGAGGTGACTTCACAGGCGCAGTCTAAGAACCAGAGTTATTCTGTGCCATCAGGCACGGAGAAGCTGAGACTGGACCACGTGGACCTATTTGACCCACAATAGGACTTTTTTTCTTAAATTTGTTGTTTTTTGCACCTATCTACCAGACCCAGATAATACCTATAGCTATAGGTACTTTACCTACCTACCTACCTACAAATTTTGAGAGGGGTCATTCGCATAATATTATAATTTTAATTATAATCATTTAAAATCAAAATAGGTAAATAGAATAGCTTTTGTACCGCTATACCTGTTTTTGGCACAATAAACTTTATCTTATCTTATCTTATAGAATAGAATAGAGTAGAGGTAGGCCATAGAAAATATGGATGGATTGTGTAAAGGATGACATGAGTAAGAAAGGAGTTAATAATGAGATGTTGAATAATGAGTAATGTTGAGATGACGGCTGATAGAGGAGAATGGAAGAGGAACACATGTTGTGCCGACCCCACATAATGTGGGAAAAGGGCAGGAAGATGATGATGAGAATAGAATATAATAAATTATACTATCCTGCACGCACCTTATGAGTAGATAAAAAAGAAACGAATAAATTAAAGAACTAAGCTGAATAATTTATTGTTTCACGGTTTAGTCAAATGATAAAAAATAAAATTGTTTTTTCCACCAACAAAGACAGAAAATAAAAAACAATTTTGGTACTTACTTACATACGTAGGTATACCTACATAGTCTACATACCTAATTATTTATAGGTAATTAACATAGGTAAGGTACCTACAAGAAGTTGCAAAATGTGCCATATAGGATGTGTCTGTGCTGGTTTTTTGTTAAAGTCTATAATGACCGTGAGACGTGCATAAAAATAAATAAGTTAGTGTTCTTATAGGCAGCGATGGGCTTGCAACCTGTCACGTATGGAATACTAACTTCTGCAAAATGTGGGCATGTACCAATATTATGTGTTTGGGCATGCCTCTGACTACCCCCTTAGACATCTTCAAAGGATCTGGAATAAGTAACAGTCGTGAACCTGTTTACGTTTTTTTTCAACTTTTCAGGCAATCTAGGACAGATTTGTTGGGAGAGCTAAAGAAAGTGCTAATAGCAATGAGAGCATTTCCCAAGACATCTACCACACAAGGCACAAGTCTCGGGAAATCTTTCAGCTCAGATCGAGACTGTTTGCTGCCAGTCAGCCTTGCTGTCAGCAGCCTCACGACAATCTGCTGGCAATAATTATGAAGTTTGTTGTTTTCAATCGGAAATATTTTGAGATTAATTCTAAGCACAAATTATCTTGACCTAGATAAAGTAATCACGCATAGCTATTAGATCAAGGTATTTCTTTCAGCTACTTGACGCAATTCAGTTTTTCCAACACCTCTGAGGTTATTATTGTAAGGTTTATATTTTTGATTTAGATGTAATATTTAAGTTTGCCGGCTTACAGAAATTTATGTAGTTGTGAACCTTAATTAGTCTAAGATGAAATTAAACAATCGTTTCCCTTGTATTACAGTTTATTTGAAACTTACTTCTTATACTTGTATTATATATAAATGTAATTAATTTTACTTTAGATAAGTACCTTGATATGGTTAGAAATGATAATAGCAAGTGATCAACTTCTGTACTATTCTCAAAGGAAACGGAAACAAGAAACAGGGACTTCGTGTTAATGGTTCGCGTGGTGAGATTATCGTTACTTGTAAATTTCTTTAAAATAAACTCAGTCTGAAGGACAAAAGATGACTCGAATCGATGAGACTGGCCCCTGGGAATCCAGCTCCTGTGACCGATGGTCACCGTCGTCAAGATGAAAAGAAGGAATACCTGGACTCGTTGTTACCCAGACAACCGATGCTAACTTCTATGTGTCGATGGGACATCCAAGGGTATCTTCTTCAGCCGGACAGTCTCGACCAGGATGAGCTCTCGATCAACCACAACAAGTTGGAAGAACTGATCATGCAAGTAGATATTCCAGAAGGAAATATCCCAAGTTAATGTATGATTCTAAAGATTAATCTATAAAGATTCCAAAATTCTAATGATCCTAAAATTTTGATTTATAAAAATTTAATTTATAAAAAAATTTAATTTATAAAAAATTCCCGCATCAGAGGATTCGCGATCCAAACATCTGACGCATAAACCCACACCGCCGCCGAAATTACTCCAAGTTGCTCATGTTGTTTTTTAAATTGAGGATTATTTCAATCCATTAAAGGATGTCTTAGACATCACCTGCTTAGCAGCACGCCTGTTTTTCACAAATAAATCAGAGCCGCCATGACCTCTGCTCATTTCAAGCTCTCAGAAAGGACCCTAGTCAAATGCTTGACAGCTAACCTGACCTCAACGCGTTCCGATACACCTGAATGATGACAGACTAGAATATATCTAAAAATCCAATTTGTTACGAAATTACAAAACTATATTTTTTCAAACCCTATAAAAATCAGGAATTTATTTATGTAATTTACTCCACTACTTTATTCAGACAAAAATATCGATGTAAATCGATCAATATCCGAACGACGTTGTCTTAGTTTCAGAGAGCACCAAAAGATGGCGTTACTAGTTCTGAAATGCAAAGTTTGAATATAATTTTCGTGAATGAAAAATTACAACGTTACAATACCCTCCCCCCTAAGGAAAAGTTTTGAACGTAGAGAGAAACTGCGCTGCCCTCAGCGCACCTTCAAAACGTACACAAAGTAATCGTGAATACAAAGGAAAAAACATCAAAAAAAAAACCTAGAGTTTTAACAACAACACTTACTAACTAAATATAACAAAAAAAAAATTCTATCCAGACAACAGTAATTCGAACCAAATAAAAATAACCAACCACCAGGACCTGTCTTCTCCAATTCCAAAATCACCTGCCGTCCGAGCATAAGGAAACCCCATACAATTTCATACATCTCTTTTATGCCTCTTCCATGCATTTCTTTCATTCCTGTAAGCATCAGTTTCTAATTCACTGCCTGCCACCTCCATGCATACAAAACCCTGTAGAGTTATTCCTGTAGAGCCAGTATAACTCAAATTCCCCTAAGTAGACATTGACATGCAATTCTACTCGAAATCTACTTTCTAAGCCTTATACCTATTTATAATCTAAGAATGTGTAAGGCACATCTAGCCATTACAACAAAGTAAATGAGAATGGTCTACTATGAGACACCTCCAAAAAACAATTCGCTAATCCCTAAAGGATGTCGTTGCGACATAAAATGCCTATGTAGGCATATCAAAATGCAGGAAATATTTAATTTCCTAAAACAAAACCAGGAATAGCCCTGTAACAACTTAAACTAACATGCAAAACCCTAACTAAAAACCTAACCAAAAGCCTTGGCATCATTGTTGAGAAATAATTCTCAACAACACAAGAATTTCTCGTCCTACGGCTGAAAACCCAAACAAAACACGACAAAGAACTGTGAATTTTATACGAATATCATCACAACTTAATATCCTTGATATGCCAAGTGCCAAGATCTTTACCATTATAACCCACTAACTGATACACCAGTGGGGATAAAACTTTCTTTACTATGCACTTTTCATACTTTGGAGCCAATTTGGTAGCTTTAAATTTATCAGCATCGCTCTGTATATACGTTTTCCGCCAAACTTCCTGTCCTTCTGTCAATTTAACCTCCCGTCTTCTTAAATTGTAGTATTTAGCGTTAGTGGCGTGTGCTTTCAGCATATTAGAACGTACTTTCTCGAATATCTCTTTTAGAGTACCAAATTCTCCTGCGTATTCCTCCCTTGGCATTGCGACTTCATATTCACAGTCTGTCTGCTTATAGAATGAACCATTTATTATAGGTTCTCGGCCATGGACTAAAAAGAACGGCGTAAAGCCAGTAGTCTCATTAACAGCGCTGTTCAATGCAAATTGTATCTTAAATAAGTGTAGATCCCAAGTTCTATGGTCATCTTTGACATAAGAAGAAACTGCGGTCATCACTGTTTTATTGTACCGTTCTACAGTGTTTATCTGTGGCGTATATCTCGGTCCATAGTGTACACGAGGTACCTTGTATTTCTCTAATAACCCACGAAATTCTGATCCCGTGAATTGAACCCCATTGTCGGTAATCACGGTTTCCGGAATCCCATGAGCAAGAATTACATAGTTTTCGAACATCTTTGCCACCGCGGCACTTGTAGCACGTCTTAGAGGAAATAACATGGTATACTTCGAAAAACAGCATGTTACTACCAGTAAATGAATATAACCAGAACGAGATCTAGGCAAAGGACCTACTAAGTCTACTGATAACGCTTGAAATGGTCTGTAACATTGTTTGGGCTGTCCCATTAATCCTGGTGTGAGGGTAGTTTTGTGCTTGTATGCAGAACACGTTGCACAGTTCTTTATAAAGTCCGTTACATCTCGGTACATCCCTGGCCAGTAATATCTCAAACTTATTCTGCGATGTGTTTTGAATACACCCAGATGTCCTGAAGTAGGAGGTTCGTGGTTTTCCGTGATGACTGTACCTCGACTAGACTTTGGTACCACCTCTTTCCAGTCAAATTCCTGAGTAAGGGAATATTTGCCTTTACAAAACCTGTATAGCTTGCCGTTGTCTACTTTGTAATTGGGATAGTTTTTCGAAAATGCTGTACATCCCTGTATGACTTTATTATACCACTCATCATCTTCGTTATTTGAAACTGGGATATTTACTGCTTCCACATTCATTAAGCGAGAGAGAGCGTCCGGAACAACATTATCCTTTCCCTTTCTATGTTCAATTTCAAAATTAAATTGAGATAGACGGCATCCCCAACGAGCTAAGCGTCCAGTTGGATTTTCAAGATTCATGAACCACCTTAGTGAAGCATGATCTGTAATAACAGTAAATGGCCTAGTACCTAGATATGGCTCAAACTTTTCTACCGCAAAAACAACAGCTAGTGCTTCCCTTTCGGTTGCACTATAATTTCGTTCGTTTTTATTAAGAGATCTACTAATGTAGGCAATAGGATGGTCATTCCCATCTACTTTCTGGGTTAGCATACCACCTACGCCATAACTTGATGCATCGCAATGAACAGCAAAAGGCTTGTCAAAATCGGGGCATGTTAAAACTGGAGCGGACACTAAACAGTTTTTTAGGGTATTGAACGCTTCCTCTGCTGATGAATTCCAAAGAAATTTTATTTTAGAGCTAGTGAGGGCATTCAAAGGTGCTGCTATGCTGGAAAAGTTTCTAATAAACCTACGGTACCAAGAACATGTACCTAAAAACATTTTAACTTCTTTTGAAGTTTTTGGTACTGGAAACTCCAAGATAGCACGCACTTTGTCTGGATCTGTCCTCAAACCGCACTCATCTACTATGTAACCTAGGTATTTCAAAGATTTCCGGAAGAACTTACTTTTTTCAAAATTTATGGTAAGGTTTGCACTTTCTATGCGTTGGTACAGACGCTTCAACAACAACAAATGCGTTTCAAAGTCCTCTGCTACAATGATAATGTCATCAACGTAGCAAAAAATCATCCCCTTAGTTATATCACTGCAAAAGGGTGTACCAAACAACATGTCCATCAAACGCTGCTGGCGAGCTGGTGCTCCACACAATCCGAATGGCATGACCTTAAATTTATATAAACCTCTACCTGGGACTGTAAAGCTGGTTTTTTCTTGTGACTGCTCATCTAATTTAATTTGCCAAAAACTAGATTTGAAATCTACTGAACTGATGTATTTAGCATTCCTAAGGCTGTCCAATATTTGTGGTATATAAGGGATTGCATAAGCATCACCTTTTGTGACTGAATTTAATTTTCGACAATCCAGACAAAACCGCCATGTTCCATCAGGTTTAGGAACCATAAGGACTGGATTGTTCCAGGGGCTTTCACTAGGCGTGATGACATCAAGCTCCAACATTTTATCCACTTCCTTATGTAATTCCTTAGACTTTTCCGGTGACATAGGATATGGTCTGCATTTTATCGGTAAAGAATCGCCTGTATTTATCGAGTGTTTAATCAGATTTGTCCTACCTAAGCCTTTACTTTCGAAGGAAATACTATGAAACTGCTTTATCATCATTTCTGCTAGTTCTTGTTGTTCAGAAGTTAAATTGTCATAAGCTTGAATAAAGTTAACAGGTTTGTTTACAGAACCGCATGTAATAAAATTCCTAGGTGCCTCTATATATGCAATACTATTGAATATATCTGGCATTAATTTAAAACCCTTCCAGAAGTCAACCCCGAATATTACGTTTGATACGATAGATGGGATGACATAGAATTTAATTACCCTAGTTACTCCTTTAAACGTAATAGGTAACGACATAGTACCTATCGTTACACATGTTGATCCATCAGCAACAGAAACAGTTGATTCACAAGATTGCTCCAGAGAATATCCCAACAACAAGAAACGCTCGTGCGCTCCATTTCCAATAATAGAAATTTCGGCTCCTGAATCCAGTAAACCGCATACAGTTATATCAAGAATGCTCACGTTCAAATATGGCCGTATATCATTTAAGTTAGGCTCAAACAAAACCGAAGTAATGGTGTTGTTTTTGAAATACTCCTTAACTTGAGTTAACCATTTGTCTTCCGAAGGTCCGACCTTACGCTTCGAAATGTTACCACGGTTTGAGCCTATTAGTTTTTTTGATTTTGTGCATTTTTACACTTGGGACATGATTTTACTGTGTACCCTACCTCACCACACTTATAACATAGCGTCCGTTTGTCCTTACAAAATTTAGCACTGTGTGTATCAGCTTTACACTTTAAGCAAAAATATTTCTTGCTATTTGAGGGTAATTGTGTAATTTTCCTCGTCGATGTTGGTTTTGTAACCGCTGCAACAGGCTTTGGTGATTTGCTTTTATACATATATTCTGGATTCAAACTTGGCTGTTTTGGTGGTTCAGCAAACATACTGGATTGCTGGCGTCTTGTTTCAATTTTTCGACATTTTTCCTTTAGATCAGCAACAGTATTAAATTCGTGCAATGCTAGTGGTTCCGAAAATACCGGCCTAATGTTATGTAACAAGATTTCTATTTGTTCTTGCTCTGAAAGTGGTCGTTTTAAACGTGCAAACATTCCCATCACAACTGCAAAATAAATGTGAATAGGTTCATCTTGGCCTTGAGTACGAGAACGAATTTCTCCTAACAATCTATAATCATAATCTGCGGGTGAAAATTCCTCAACCAACAAATCACTCAACTCCTTCCACGAAGAGACTTGACTCTTTATGCCTCTATACCACAAAAGAGTCTGATCAGCGAAAAAACAAAACGCCGACTTAAACAAGACACTATCAACAACATTAAAAGCTGTCGCGCGCTCGTTGACCGTTTCCAAAAACGAATGAACACTGGTACGGCCATCAAATTTAATGTTCCACTTTAGGATGTTTGTATGTTTTGATGAACATTCCTCAACACTTTCCCTAACCTCCTCAGAGGAATGGCTACCCGGAATTTCCCCATCAGGTTTTTTCGAAATGAAGTTTTCCAAAGCTACAAAACAAGATTTCAATTTGACTCTCAAGCTAGACTGTATCTCCTTGTCGACTGCCTCCTTGCACCTAATTCTGTCTAACCGGTACAATAAATGACAATACAAAGCCTTAGAACGGGTCAGCTGATAACGTTCTTTGCTCTTCTTGTAGTTGTCCAAGTTGGTTTGTAGCTCCTTCAACTTATCTGTAATAATGGGCAACTCTACACCTGGTTTAAGATCTTCATCAATAATATCCTCGGGGCCAAACTCCTTACACAATGACTTCAATTGTTTTTTCAATTTGGGAACGGTGTCTTCTGGTGTTTCAGTGCGAATAGTGACTTCATAGACTAGTTCGTCGCGCAATAAAGAATGTAAGTATACGTTTTTAATATCCATTTTAATTTTATTTAGTAGAACCGTTCAAAAAAAAAAATATTTTAAATTTTAAAGATTTGAGTTGTTTCCGTTGAGAATTTTACCCTAATTTGTTAAGCCTGAACCTACTTAGTACACTATTATTAACTGTTATAACTTAATATTAAACACAGTATAAATCACACTCAAGATACTTTCAAGTTATTTTAACACTCCATACACAAACTATGTTTGTGATTTTGTAGTTTTAATAAAAGTATCAAACACAAATATTCATATATTTTCCCTAAATTATATTTTAGAGCGTTATTTACTACCTTATTATTATGTAATAAACACCTATATTATATGCTTACACTATTTCAAACACAAAAGCAAAATATTTAGTAAGAAAGTAATATTAAACTTTTCAACTTACTAATATTATACAAAGTATGGAAAACTAGTTATTTGCTAACTATATCTAGCACCAAAACAATGTAGAAAATTGTTTTCTACTTAAATTAGTGACCTAGTTTTCCACTAAACATGAAAGTTAATTTATTTAACTTTCAAACACTAAACAGAGGTTATTGACCTGCTACTGAAATATTCAAAATACTTATTTGTCCCCTGATTGTTTATACTCAACAAGTTAAACCTAACATTATGTATCACTCTTGTAGAATAAACACACTTTGTTTTTAAATTGGTAACAAGTTTAAAGTTTTAAACATAAAAAATGGGGCAAATACACAACAAAACACAATAAACAACATGAGCAACTTTAAAAAACAAATCTAACATAACAAAAGGAAGTGTAAGAGAGGAAAGTCAGCACACAATGGTACTTCTATTATTGGCCTCCCACCCCTAAACTTCCAAGAAAGTAAAGATAATCTCACACTAAGTTGGGCGCCACTGTATGGTTTATATTTTTGATTTAGATGTAATATTTAAGTTTGCCGGCTTACAGAAATTTATGTAGTTGTGAACCTTAATTAGTCTAAGATGAAATTAAACAATCGTTTCCCTTGTATTACAGTTTATTTGAAACTTACTTCTTATACTTGTATTATATATAAATGTAATTAATTTTACTTTAGATAAGTACCTTGATATGGTTAGAAATGATAATAGCAAGTGATCAACTTCTGTACTATTCTCAAAGGAAACGGAAACAAGAAACAGGGACTTCGTGTTAATGGTTCGCGTGGTGAGATTATCGTTACTTGTAAATTTCTTTAAAATAAACTCAGTCTGAAGGACAAAAGATGACTCGAATCGATGAGACTGGCCCCTGGGAATCCAGCTCCTGTGACCGATGGTCACCGTCGTCAAGATGAAAAGAAGGAATACCTGGACTCGTTGTTACCCAGACAACCGATGCTAACTTCTATGTGTCGATGGGACATCCAAGGGTATCTTCTTCAGCCGGACAGTCTCGACCAGGATGAGCTCTCGATCAACCACAACAAGTTGGAAGAACTGATCATGCAAGTAGATATTCCAGAAGGAAATATCCCAAGTTAATGTATGATTCTAAAGATTAATCTATAAAGATTCCAAAATTCTAATGATCCTAAAATTTTGATTTATAAAAATTTAATTTATAAAAAAATTTAATTTATAAAAAATTCCCGCATCAGAGGATTCGCGATCCAAACATCTGACGCATAAACCCACACCGCCGCCGAAATTACTCCAAGTTGCTCATGTTGTTTTTTAAATTGAGGATTATTTCAATCCATTAAAGGATGTCTTAGACATCACCTGCTTAGCAGCACGCCTGTTTTTCACAAATAAATCAGAGCCGCCATGACCTCTGCTCATTTCAAGCTCTCAGAAAGGACCCTAGTCAAATGCTTGACAGCTAACCTGACCTCAACGCGTTCCGATACACCTGAATGATGACAGACTAGAATATATCTAAAAATCCAATTTGTTACGAAATTACAAAACTATATTTTTTCAAACCCTATAAAAATCAGGAATTTATTTATGTAATTTACTCCACTACTTTATTCAGACAAAAATATCGATGTAAATCGATCAATATCCGAACGACGTTGTCTTAGTTTCAGAGAGCACCAAAAGATGGCGTTACTAGTTCTGAAATGCAAAGTTTGAATATAATTTTCGTGAATGAAAAATTACAACGTTACATTATCAATTTCTTGCAATGTTTTATCCTTTGTTTCTGGTAGAGTCTTGTAAAGGAAAATCAAGCATAGCCCCAAACAGGATCCATATATCGCGTAAGTGCCGTATAATCCTGTCAGTGATATCAACACAGGAGTCAATTTCAATGTCAATGCGAATAAAATCGTGAACACTAAACCAGAAACAAAGGACCCTAAGCCTCTGTGTGCCAGTGGTATTATTTCAGCTATCAACGTAAAAGCTACAGGAACAACGCCTATGTTTACAACGAAACAGAGGAAAATAATAATCAAAGCAATAAACCAAAGGATTTCAACAGAGAATTTGTAAATTGTATCCAAATATACCAGCACACTTACAGTTAGCATGAGCAACACTGTAAAGAAACCACATGTAAACAGTAATGTTCTGCGATTGAAATATCTTATGACTAATGTGCATGATGCAAGAGCGATGACAGTCAATAAATCTGCGCCTAAAGTGAAGTATGTGGCTGAAGTTTTATCATTTAGTAATTTCATCAAAATCTCTACAACGTAAGCAACAAAAAAGTATCGTCCACAGAAATCTAAAACCAAGGTCAGGACCAGCACCATTAGCATTGGGTTTCGGAAATCTTTCGCTGCAACCGTCTTCATTATTTGCAATAAGTTTGCTTTCTTTAACCTCTCTGATTTTCCCATCTGTGCTTCTATCAAATTCTTCAGGTGCTTTCGACTTTTTTCACTATCACCACTTAGCCATTTGAAAGACTTTTCGCATTCCGTATATCTGCCATTCAACGCTAAAAACGACGGACTTTCAGGCCAAAACAGAGTCAGTATTATCGCTATAGAAGGAAAAGCGATGGCGAACATGGATATCTGTCTCCAAGTCCAAAATGGTTCCATGGCATGACAGCAGAGACTTCCAAATGCTATGGCGACATTTTTCATGGTTAGGAAGTACCCTCGTCTGCTGGGGTGGACATATTCACTGACAATTATGTTGTTGATGTAGATGCCTCCGACAGTGAAACCTTGGGTGATTCTCGCGGCGTATAGCGTATGGATGCTGGTGGCGAAAGGAAAGATGATCCAGCCGAGAACTTGGGGGAGGTTAACGGCGATGTGGGCTGCTTTTCTGCCGAGGATTGGAAGAACTGGCGATAATATAAACGCGCCGAGTAAGCCACCAAAACCACTGCTTGCAGCTGAAATTAAAAATATAGTGGATAGGTTTGGGACAATTACCTACAACAGCCGGAGTCTCGATAACAGTGCCGGTAAGGCTATACATAATTAATTACCTACTGTGGAATATGAAATAGGTAAGTATATCTACCTATTTCAAATTAAAACGATTAGTATATTTGGTTGTCTTAAGGAGAATGTAACTGCATTTCTTTAAATAAATAAATGATGCTGGACTTTTCACACAGCATCATCTAGCCCCAAAGTAAGCAGAGCTTGTGTTATGGTATAATATGTAGTTATAGAAGAAAAAGGATGGATGGATTGTGAGAAAGATAAGATTGAGGACGTCTGAAAGGGGAAAGTAGAAGAATGTAGACTGACCCCACATAACAAGGGCAGGATAAAAAAAATATATACATAGAGTTGTAAAAATATTAAAAACAGCGAAGCTCAAGTGAACACAAATATGGGCTAACATTTTGATCATGACCTTTGCCCAGTGGGACAGCATAGGTTGAAAAAAAACGAGTTGGTACTGTGAATAGACTTACTGATCCAAGAGGCCTGGTCGCTGGAGGTGTTGATGTCAGTGCTGTTGCCTGTGATGGCCGGGATAAGGACAGCCGGGAACGCGAGCATGTATCCAACGCTGATGGAGGAAAGAATTCCGGAGAAAACAATATAACTCTGAAAGATATTAGAAAATCTTATCTACTTCCAAACTTAGAATAATGAAAATCATTAATATTGTTAGGACATATAAAATAAATAGGCTAAACTTTTAAATCAAATCAAATTAAATTAGATAAAATAAAACTCAGAATGAATCGCAAAACAAAAAAATAGGTAAAACGCGGTATTATCAATATGTTAATATCGTATATTATAATACAAGACCTACAAGTACATATTAGAAAGGATGAATGAAATAAAAAAAAGTAGTAGGTACCTACTTACCTACATATCTATAAACCGTGACTGTTGTCCTGACTCTTCACGGATAGAACTGACGATTCTAAGGAAGCGTAGGATATCCCAGTGGTGGAATACCTGATCCAAAAGAGCAGGATGATATTAATAACTTACTTGTCTCCAAAAATAGATGTCCCACATTATCGATACTTCAAAGAAATTGCACTTAAACACAACCTCAAGGTTTCTCGCTAAATGTCACTATGCGCAAGCGCCGATCAAATTAACAATTCTAATTTCTCATCTATCTAGGCTTCGGTAATTACCAATATTACCATACCTTCAAAGAATATGTATATTTTTTATTCCGTTAGAAACATCTGTACCTGGGTTCTAGGTACCTAACCTACCTACACTATTAGGTAGGTATACGGGTAAGTAAACCTTTCCGATCTACTGTTTGACAGCATGGGAAAGCTCAGTTGTAATTGCCACAGTAAAAAAAAATGATTTTGGAACATAGTTCCTTTTCGGACGGTAACGAAGAAAAAAAAGACTGAGGCTGCAAAATAAAATTGTTCCATTTTACCGTCACGACACATATTATGTCAAATCGTCACAGTGCGAAATGCGCCGCGACACAATCGCAGGCCGCTAGTTGAACGGCGCCGTTTAATCAAATGGCTAGGCGTTTAATTGAACGGCGGGTTAAACCAGTTGGCTGCGACATCGATACCGGATGGTGAATAAAATTCATACTTAGCACCTGCTAGAGTTCGTTATTTCGAGACTCAGCTGACTAGGTAGTACTAATAAGATTATTTATTTACAGAATCTAAGCTAAGCATATTTACATATATTTACAAAATACAACAGGATTAGTCAAGCTATCTAACGATCCTCGTTAGAAACGAAAAGGGCTTTGTCGCTGAGCGACTATATCGCCCAATCGGTAATAAACATCATCTAGGTCTAGGTCTTCATCATATAGGTCTTAATATTCTTTATGGTTTCACTTCACTTATTGGTTTCTTCTTCTTCTTCTTTTATTCCTTCTTCTTCTTTTCACTTTGACTTCACTTCAAATCTTTCTTCAAAATATGTATTACGTCACGTCAAGAAACGATCTATAGATAGCTCAACTGATCCAGGTCACTGTCAGTCGGAAGCGTGCCCAAAACACTGGCGGCACTATCACGCTGGATGGCAATGCTTAGTAATGGAAGTACTTATGTAAAATAATAGTAATGTGATCAATAGGTAAATAAACCTTCTTGCTAAAATTTTTATGTAAAACGAAGCAAAAAACACTATTTAGATTAATTTAGGTTTTAGGTACCTACATTATTTTGCATTAAACTAGCTATTTAGATAATTCAGCAATATACAGTAAGTAGGTAGGTACCTATTTTATTATTATGTGTGAGAAAAAAACAAAAAATCATCACTGTGCGATTATAACATTTTTTTGTTATTTTTTTGGAAGGTAGGTACCTACCTACCTACCTAGGTAAACCCAGACTCACAAAGACACGTAGGAAAAACTCCATTGAAAATTACATACCTACTAATATGCAGTAGACGTAAGTAAGTTAATTAGTTTTGTAAAGTTTAGACCTCTTCTTCGTCTTCTACCATATTGTTAAATAATTTAAATTGTCGGGCCCGGCTATACAGGATGTAAAAAGACGTCTACCAAAGCCGAAAGGGGTAGGTACAGCATGCCACAAAATCCATAAGGATAAAAAAAAAAATTGAGTTTTTTTTCGCTAAATATGTTAAGAATCATGGTCTGATTGCAACCCCTCAGTTTTCAGTAGTAGTATTTTTACACCCTGTATAAGTCGTTAAGCCATGACGGAGGCCTTAAGGCGGCCTAAAAACTTCGTCACCAGAGTTGGCCACTGACTCATACTTACTTTTACCATATTGAAAGTCAACTCCGGAATCCTGACACGCACTTAGCCAGTTTTCATGTCAAGAGAAACTCCGTGTATCCAAACAACTCCAAACAATCAAACAGTCGATTAAAATTGTATTGTTATTAATTACCCTTAGGTATTAAAGCCTAGGTAGATGAAAACCTGTTTTGCTGATTAGATCGGCGCTTGCGCATAGTGATGTCTAAGGAGATACCTAAAGGTCGTGTTTGTGTGAAACTTCAAAAATACTATAAAAATGTTGGATATCTATTTTTGGAGACAAGTAAGTTAGTTAAATTACAGAATCGAGTCTAATACTAAATCCATACTAATTTATAAATGGGAAAGTAAGTCTATTAGCCCTCTATAGGGTCTTTCATTTTAAACTACACAAACTGACAGGGCCTCATTTTTGTTTTATAAATAGACGTTTGACCGTATTAATTTAATTCCTAAACCGATTTAAGTCTTACTTAAAAATGTGTCATTTATTGATTTTTTACAAATGTTTCATCATGATTTTCAAGGAGTACAGACGTTCCACCAATCGCAGCGCAGCTAAATCACGAATGGACTAAGTTATACAAGAAGAAACAATCAATTTAAATAATATCCATTTTCTTGGGATTTACATAACAAAACAAAAAAAAAAACATTACATAATATTTTTTAATTTAAGTATTTGTTGAACGCAATTCCTGAATTAAGTTAGTTTAAAATGAAAGACCCTATTTCATTGTAGCATGTGAGTGCAGACAGACAGACACCATTTTTTCGTATCACGCATCTTTTATTCTGCGGAGAAAACTGATTATAGTCTTAGTTTGTATATGTACCTACTAATTGTGATCGATATGAGATGGCTGAATATCATTCAAGCCGCTAGTTGAACGGCGCCGTTTAATCAAATGACTAGGCGTTTAATAGAACGGCGGATTAAACCAGCTGGCTGCGACAGATATTTTGTCAATCGATGCCATGGATCATTGAAAAAATCTGTCATGGATGGACTATTATCTGTCACCACTGAATATGTATCGTGTAGGCAAGAGTGTTATGCCAGAATGGAATCTTGTAAATGGCATTTGGGATACCTACCTAGTACCTACAAATGAGTGTACATAAGTATTTAGGTACCTATAGGTACAATCATTGTCAATTTCAGAGCTTCGTTGTATGCACCGGAATTATTTTCTCCATCAGCGTTGGATACATGCTCGCGTTCCCGGCTGTCCTCATCCCAGCCATCACAAGTAACAGCACTGACATCAACACCTCCAGCGACCAGGCCTCTTGGATCAGTAAGTGATAAGTTCTATAATATTTCATAGACAAAAGAGCCGTGGTGGCTATTTATGTCTATGGTGACCTAGTGGCATGTAGGTATCGACATGCAATCCGAAACATCCGAATCTCGTTTCGTACCATTTATGCGCATAAACAAGCTCAAACACCGTGAGGACTCCCGCAGATAGTTTTGGTGTAGGTAAGCCTATTCCATCACAAACAATGTCCCCGGCACCGCGGCACTGCAACGCGATCCGTTGGGTGTTTATCAACTATAAACGTAACTTATTGTTCTTAATTCATAATTTTTAGGGTTCCGTACCCAAAGAGTAAAACGGGAACCGAACCCTATAACTAAGACTTGTCTATCTGTCTGTCTGTCCGTCCGTCTGTCACCAGACTGTCTCATGAACCGTGATAGTTAGTTCACAGATGATAGATAGATAGATAGAAAATACTTTATTGCACACCACATAAAAAAGTAAAACAAAAACATACAAAAAACTTAACTATGATATACAATCGGCGGTCTTATCGCTAAAAAGCTTTAAGTAAAAAAAAAAAAAAAAATATAAAGTTTTCAGATGATCCATTTTTGTTACCGCTATAACGAACGACAAATACTAAAAAACAGAATAAAATAGATATTTAAGGGGGCTCCATACAACAAACGTTAGCCGTTTTTATAGATAATGGTACGGAACCTTTCATGCGCGAGTCCGACTCGCACTTGTTGTATCATAATCTGGTCTTCAGACTACGGCTGGTACGTATACCAACTCTTTCTTTTTAATTTCAGCTGCAAGCTGTGGTCTTGGTGGCTTTATCGGCGCTATTATTCTATCTCCAGTTCTTCCTCTCCTCGGTAGAAAAGCAGCTCACATTGCCGTTAACCTCTCCCAAGTCATCGGCTGGATCATCTTTCCTTTCGCCACCAACATCCATGCGCTATACGCCGCGAGAATCATCCAAGGTTTTACTGTCGGAGGCATCTACATCAACAGCATAATTGTCAGTGAGTACGTCCACCCTAGCAGACGAGGGTACTTCCTAACCATGAAAAAAGTCGCCATAGCATTTGGAAGTCTCTGCTGTCATGCCATGGAACCATTTTGGACTTGGAGACAGATATCCATGTTCGCCATCGCTTTTCCTTCTATAGCGATAATACTGACTCTGTTTTGGCCTGAGAGTCCGTCGTTTTTAGCGTTGAATGGCAGATATACAGAATGCGAAAAGTCTTTCAAATGGCTAAGTGGTGATGGTGAAGAAAGTCGAAAGCACCTGAAGAATTTGATAGAAGCACAGATGGGAAAATCAGAGAGGTTAAAGAAAACAAGCGTATCGCAAGTAATGAAGACAGTTGCAGCGAAAGATTTCCGAAACCCAATGCTAATGGTGCTGATCCTGACCTTCGTTTTGGATTTCTGTGGACGATACTATTTTGTTGCTTACGTTGTAGAGATTTTGATGAAATTACTAAATGATAAAACTTCAGCCATATATTTCACTTTAGGCGCAGATTTATTGACTGTCATCGCTCTTGCATCATCTACATTAGTCATAAGATATTTCAATCGCAGAACATTACTGTTTACATGTGGTTTCTTTACAGTGTTGCTCATGCTAACTGTAAGTGTGCTGGTATACTTGGATACAATTTACAAATTCTCTGTCGAAATCCTTTGGTTTATTGCTTTGATTATTATTTTCCTCTGTTTCGTTGTAAACATAGGCGTAGTTCCTGTAGCTTTTGCGTTGATAGCTGAAATAATACCACTGGCACACAGAGGCTTAGGGTCCTTTGTTTCTGGTTTAGTGTTCACGTTTTTATTAACATTGACTTTGAAATTGACGCCTGTGTTGATATCACTGACAGGATTGTACGGCACTTACGCGATATATGGATCCTGTTTGGGGCTATGCTTGATGTTTATTTACAAGACTCTACCAGAAACAAAGGATAAAACATTGCAAGAAATTCAGGATAATTTAAGAGGTGTTGTAAAAACTGAATTGAGCTTAGTAGCGGAACGAAATACATTGATTTAATGGGTAGTTAGTTACGGTCTACCTAATACGTGGTTTTTCATCTAATAATAAGATTCATGCTAAAGGTTAAATTAGCATATTGATTATCATAGTGTTATATTACATTACAATCCGAAATTATGACATGCATATCTAGTATTTTGGGTAAGTCCCCCATCTCTCTCTCTCCTATAAAGGTTTGCTGTAAGAGAACTCTTTTTAGGGTTAAGCTCGCCTCTGCCATTACTTCTCTTTAAGTTTATATGTATGTAATTTCTTTGTGCAATAAAGAATAAATAAATAAATAAATAAAGTAAGTAGCCTAAAACTACTAAGGTGCTTTCTGGTAAGACCGGACAAGTAGTAAGTCCGGATAAGTCATGTAACTACTAAATTCAGCAATATTTTTAAATGATGGCAACATCACCATACGCGCCATTTTGTTGTGCCCCTCCCTACAGTCTGCTTTTTACGCTATGCCCAGCAGAACGTGTGCTATTGTCGTTCAAAAAAAGGATGTACCAAAAGTGGAAAAAGACATGATCCGATCTTCCACCTGAAACGTTCTGTGAGCAATTTGGTAGGTAATTTTTGTTTATTTTTGAAGTTTTGCTGTTTTATTACCATTTGCGATGTAAGACTAATTGATTAGTACTATACAATCATGTCTACGACGTTTGTAGACAAAGATCCGATCTTTAACCTCGTAGGTTAAGATCGGACATAATCCGCCGGTCTTTCACTTTAAAGTGTTTCTCAAACTTTTTACTTTACATGCTTTTTATTTTACTTTCAATATTCGATTTGTCTGTATCAAACGTCTCACTTTCGCAAGCTTTTGTACGGATGTCTTGGCTGTTTTCGCCTACAAGTAAGTAAGTTATCAAAGTTACCTAAATTTATGATGTTTAAAATGTAACTTGTTTTACTAATAATGTTGTAAAAGTACTTACTTTTTTGTTTTTACTTAAAGAAGTATTTGTTATGTTTAGTTGTTGATTGTTATTGATTTCTTGTTTGTTCTGGATTGTATAAAATACGTAAGTATTAAGATTTGTTGACAGAACGTGCTATAATACTGCATATTTATATTACTTAATAATAATTTAAGTGGATTGACCGAGTTTTGAATACCACGCTGCGTTCAACGACTGGTATTGTCGACGTAGGGCGCAAAACAGTCAAGTTGAAGTGGGACTGGGCAGGGCACGTGAGCCGGATGCACAGCGAAAAATGGGCAAACATCTTAACACCCTGGAGACAACGCCGCGGACGGCCAAGGAAACGCTGGAGAGACGACCTCGACTCCTTCGATAGTGGGTGGTGGAACCTATCAAAGGAGAGAGATGGTTGGAAATAATTGGGAAAGACCTTTGCCCAGCAGTGGGACAGTATAGGTTAAATAAAAAAAAAATTTAAGAGTAAAGTGCCCACCAACAGACTGAAATGTTCGTCCTATTAAACAGTAGGTATTTAGTTATGTTCATGAACATAAAGTTTTTTGATTTTTTGCTTATTTGTTTGTAGATTCAAATTTAAGCTTATAATGAATAAAGTTGATTGATAATAATTTTTTTTGTTATTATTAGAGCTTGAAAATGCAAGTTTCAACTCAGAAAACTGACTTCTATTTTGTTAATTGTCTGCCTGCTGTAATTATGAGTCTAATGAGCCTTTAGATGTAAAAGTTTGAGATACACAAAAATCTATGTTTGAAGCATGCGGGGTAAGATCGGACATTTGGAGTAAAAAAATGTATTAAATCTTCGCTAAAACTTAAATTTGAAAACCAATTCAATAACAATTTGTACCTACTATGTTTTTTATTAGGTAAGTCCGAATATTTTCCTGTGATAGAGCTTATTCTAGCTGTTACAGAGGTGATTTTATAAGGTAGTCCGGTCTTACCTTAACACGGTCCGATCTTTTACTTGCCATTCTGAAAAATTTTGCTATGTTTGATCATTCATAAAACATCAACCGTTGTATTTATCTAAATATTACAAATAAGAAATGAAACCTCTGTATTTTTGCAACAGTTTGGTTGCTATGGCGTTGTAAAAGAGTCACTAGAGGCGATACAATAAAATATTTTCTAAGACTCTTTAGGTTTTCTCAAAAATAGTCCGATCTTACCAGAAAGCACCTTACCTACTACATTTTGCAATTTATTTTTCTGTAGTTTCATATAAAATTAGAAACGTCCATAGTTTTTGTTTAATCAACATTAGGTACAATAGAAATTCTAGTCACACTAATTATCTATTTACATGTTTTTATTTTTATTTTGAAAATGTCACGGAGTTCCACGCGTGTCTAAATAGCCGATCAACATTGTGGTGTATTTCCATAAATAGGAATATAACTATTAACTACCAACTTCTTTGACTGAAACTAGTTTTGTTATTTCATAAATAGGAATATTTAAAGCCACTCACGTTTATGTATAAGATTTTTTATTTTATTTTATTTATAACGGAATAACAAACAGCTACATTATAAAGCTTAACTAAAGAACTTATGGAGGTAAGATTCAGATCTACTACAGGTATTTATAAAACTCGATATGTCTGTAATTGGAAGATATTAGGAGAAAAACAATATTATTGGCATCTATGAAGACAGTATAAATACCTACCTACGACTTAATATTAAAATTGTATGATTTGGGGTCAGAATCCCAAGCGCGTCGCAAAATATGCTTTTAGTGCATGATATATAATATTGTTGAAGATGTCGCAATTGCACAATTTACTAAAAACCTTACACAATGTTATACTTAGATCTAAAAGATTGTGAATTAGACGCCGTTAGACGGGTTGCTGTCGTTTGGGATACAAAAGTTTGACACTTTTGATTTTTAATATTTTTTTCACTGTCTTGGGACACCAATAGAAAAAACTGTTTTTTTTCAAAACCAAATTGACTTGACTTGACTTGACTTGACATGACATACTTAGGCCTTTACATCTATATTAGATGATTTATACAGCGTCAGGAGGCAACCTTTGCCTACACTTAACGGGACGCTGTAGTGCCTGGGATATTGTTTGAGATGGAATAGGCTTGCCCAGCACCTAAACCATCCTCTCAGCTTAATCAGCCTGGCCCACAGGAAAGACGACGTCAATACGTGTGGAGCTGACTAAGCTGCGGGTTTCCTCACGATGTTTTCCTTCACCGTTTTGAGCTCACTGGCACACACACCGGCCGTGCATCACTGGATTTTTCGTTTCGAAAAATGTACATGCGCTTTAACTCGAGCTCAAAACATGACATAAATACATATTTAATACTTGACATTGGCAGAATTATACTGTGAATACAGTTAGTTGCCATTAATAAAAAGAAGAAGAAGAAAGCTGTTTTGTACAGTCAGACAAAAAACCTCTTACGATATAGTTTTTGAAACTATCATGGTTTGCCATTCTGGCATACCATTCGGCATTCTTGCCTCATGCCACATACTAGTAGCTCGGTTGAGTTTGAGAAGGCAAGAATGGTATGCCATAATAGCATGGTGTAAATGGCGTCTTATTTGAAGCAAGAATTATAAATAACTAGCTGGTACCCACAGAACTATATCTAAATATAGTTCTGTGCTGGTACCCGTGACTTCGTCAGCAAAATAACATACTTATTAGCAACGCCATCTATTTGCCTTTAACTGGAACTTCCAACTCCCCATACAAACTTTCAACCCTTATTTCACGCCCTCCATGATTAATATAGAGATTTTTTCTGTCATAAGAACCTTCTCCTGAAAATAACAAACACAACAAAAAAAGAGTAGTGAAATCGGTCCAGCCGTTCACGCGTGATGGCGTGACCAAGGCAAATAGGGATTCATTTTTATGTATAGAGATGACTTAGATATCGTTAAAAGCAATGATAACGCGATCTTTACTGTGTTTCGACATCTCGTTGACAAATAAAGAGATTTTACCAAAAAAGGTCGATCATTTTATTGTTATGCCGACTTAACATAAATGTGGGACAAGGGCAGGAACATGGTATAATACAAATTGTTTATTTACAGAAACTAAGCTATATATTTACACTAGACACACACCCAGACCCGAGATAAATATTTACAGATCATACAAACATTTATCCCGCGGCGGGGATCGAACCCGCAACCATCTGCGTCCCAAGCGGGCTTTCAACCACTGTGCCACAGAAGTCGTGCTATAAGACGAAATAAATCATGCTTAGTCGTGTTTTGGTCACAAGAGAGCGAGCTTGTATGTAAAACGTGCCCAAAACACCGGCGGCATTACCACGATGAATGGCAATACTTTTGAGCAAAAAATACGCCAGCTCTCGAATCACGCGACCTTGTATTTTGGAATGGTTTCAGGTTTTTGTGATGCTGGGCATCATCTTTGCATACCCCACGGTACTGACCAGCTCAGCATCCAACTACAACTACTCGACATGAGTATATATCTCGTCTCAGCATAGCTCCTGGCTTGATAAGTCCTAAAAACCTCAGGTCCACAAATTCATCCATGTCTTTGTTGCACTCCGCGGCGTTTTCCGCGTTCCCTCGAGAATGCTTCATTCTTCTCCGGGATATATATGCGTTAATCCAGGGTTTAAATTACATCTTTAACTCATCCAAATGGATTCAGGGTTAGGTAATCTTTATGTAGGCTTTTATCATTATCTCAAATTGTTTGTGTTTCAGTTACAAAACTCTTCCATTTTCAGCTGCAAGCCATAGATAGCATACCTACGTCCCGTATGCTATCTATGGTTCGTGCTTAACAGTATTTCTTTTAATTTTATATTAAACTGTGCCAGAAAAAAAGAATAGAACGTTGCAAGAAATTGAAGATGAAATCAGAGGCGTTAAAAGAAAGATTGATGATGCTCTAGTTGGACTAGAAACAGACATCAAATGAATATGAGATGTGGTTTTACAAACTGGTATCGCAACATTGTTGAGATTATTCCAGGAATATAGAAGATAAACAATATTTACTTATCTCATGGGGGCGTATCGATATCATATGTCTAAACAGAACTAAGCTAGATTGTGGTCACCAAGTATTGTGACAACAGTCTCTGATCGAATACGATATTAAAATGTCTGTCATTACTTGTGTGTTAATATTAACAAAAATACTCGTATTATGTGGTGGTACTTGCGTAGAACGCAGAACAAAAGATAACAATTGGGAAATGAAATTAAGAAAAGATTTGATAAAGGACTACTTCGTTTACGAACCACCAAAGGGTAATATGGACAATTGTAGCAGAGTTAATGTCGAGCTCCTCGTGGTCTTAATGAACGCAAAATTCGATTCTGATAGTGGCAAAATGACTCTCTACAGCAAGCTTCTCACAGTATGGAAAGACCAAAGAATGACCTGGAACCCAAAGGAATATGGAAACATCACCAGAACTTACATAAACGGTAAAAAAATCTGGACTCCAGAGTTTACATTCTTCGATACTGTGTTTGATAAACATAATTACAAATACTGTCATCTTGTTAATAACAAAACTGTGATTAGTTCACAGAAGTATGTGTATGATATCATTTGTATATTAAGTGGCAGTAATTGGCCATATGATCGACAGTCGTGTGTTTTGGTAATCGGAGCTTTGCCGACCAGTCCAATAACATTGAGACATAGACACGAGATAGCACCATTGCCAGATAGAGTCACTCAGGTAGCAGGCGGGTGGGATTTTATAGATATTTTATTTAAAAATGAAACTTCTTCGAATTCTGTGCGTGTAGAGTTTGTGATAGAACGTCGTGCTTCTAGCATGTCCACCTTTATCGTATTCCCTTGTAAAGCTTTATCCATTCTTACATTATCATCTTTATGCTTAGATTTTAGGAATACATACCGTTTGTTTGCTATATGTTTCAGTTTAATTTGTCATTTATATTTCTTGACTATCTTAGCAGAGAATATACCGATAAAGTTTCTTGATACTCCTACTATTTTATTATATTTGCGAGGTTCACTTGTATTAACTGCTTTAAATGTTATTTGTTTATTTTCTTTGACTGTTTTATACAAAAGAGATGGTTTAGTTCCGTCAAGGATTATATTTGTAAGCGAATACATCTACAACAGCCGATTGAAATATTTTCTACCGGTCATTGATGATAATGCAAAATGGTTAAAATTCGTGTATATTTTGAACATCTGTTTGATTTTGATTACTGTATTTGTTTATATCACTATGTATTTTGCGTTTATTCCTACTGCTTATACATATTATAATAATATTGTTGTCGACACAAGAGATCATAAGTAAATAACTCCGATCCATAGGTAGGCACACCTATCTGTGATCGAAATTAGACATAATTAAAACATAAATTATTTTATTTCTTTCTTTTAGGAAGACCATCGCCAAATAAAAATACAGTAGAAACTATGATAGGTTACTTTAAAGGTCTCCACTTAACTTAAAGCGACTAGAGCCGTGTTGGTCGAATGGGGTTGTGCCTCGACTTTCAATCCGAAGGTCGTGGGTTCGCATCCCAGCGCTTTAATGCGCTTTAACACGAGCTCTTAACGGTGAAGGAAAACATCGTCAGGTCCACACATATTGACGTCGTCTTTCCTGTGGGCCAGGCTGATTAAGCTGAGAGGATGGTTTAGGTGCTGGGCAAGCCTATTCCATCTCAAACAATGCCCCAGGCACTACAGCGTCCCGTTAAGTGTAGGCATAGGTTGCCTCCTGACGCTGTATAAATCCTCTTTTAAAAGATGTAGGTAGGTACTGGACGTTGTTTTACATACGTCATCTCACATAGGTAGGTATTATGGTATTATTTCCTAAAACAGTAAAAATAAACAAAAATCTACTTTGATGTTGTTTGGTTTTCATTAACATGTGGGTAAGTTTTAGCTGTAAGCAGGTTATCCACTAAGCCATAGAGCTCATTAAAACAACTGCTTTTAATAAAACAGTCAGTTAAGTACATAATTCATTTATAGTAGTTTTCTCCATTCGTCTGCAACGAATAGGAAATTATTTTCCCCGCGTTATTTTAGCTGTATGGTGTAAAGTGTAGGTGGAGAGCGAAGCGAGCCCTGCAGCGATTTATTAACGTAGGTACTTTATCACAATGTCACTGTGGCGACCTCTACCTACCATCGCCTGAACTACAAGAGATGTCAATTATACAGCGACCTAGCTACTTCGGAGCTGTACCACTAGATGGCGCTGGGATCACAGATAAACCGATTTCCATACAAACGATGGAAAAAGTATTGAATCCTGAATCGCGCAAACGATGTTTCTAAGCACATGTAACTTATATAGAACTATCCGACTACAACTGTCGGCCGAACAGGTCCTAAGGTAAGTGTGCCAGTCAGGCAAACCTTAGTGAGGCGAGTACGAGATAGCTCTTTGCCATAGTTTGGGGGAATACCACCTACCCCCAAATCACAAAGCCTGGTCTAAGTCGTTGTTTAATTATTTTCAGCTGTGTTGTAAATATTTCTTTAGCTACCTACGTCAAATGCTGACAGATTTAGTTCCCTGAACTCACATTTGCACAAATGTCTTACCTACACTCATAGGCAGATCTAACCGCCCAGCAGGATTTTAAACGTGTTTGAGAAATTAATTGCATTGTTTTGACGACCTCTGTAGCGCGGTGGGCGAAGGCCCGCCTGCGACGCAAAAGGTTGCGGGTTCGATCTCCGCGGCGGGACCAATGTTTGTATGATCTACAAATATTTGTCTCGGGTCTGGGTGTTTCTATGTATAATATGTATGTATTTACAAACAAAAAGTATATAAGTAGTATATCAGTCATCTAGTACCCATAACACAAGCTCTGCTTACTTTGGGGCTAGATGATGCTGTGTGAAAAGTCCAGCATTATTTATTTATTTATATTATATTTATTTATTGTTTAATTAATTTTGAATTGTGTATTATTCATTATGTATTTTGTAATGAAATTAATGTCCTACCTACGACATGTGACTCTCATAAGTGAATGCTTTTTTTGACTTCCACACTGGCCACGACGATAGACCGCCTCGGGGGTATTAGTATAGAACTTTTTGTGCTAGTATAAAATTTGGGGGTGGTACTGTAGACATGTAATTAGTTAAACGCTAGTTACACGATACCATTTTGACATACCATTCTTGCAGCTTGCAATAAAATATTAGCTCTCCATTGAGTTTGAGAAAGCAAGAGGCAAGAATGGTATGCCAAAATGGTATCGTGTAACTTGCGATTTAGTCTACAATTCGCTTTTTGTCATCACCTAGACAGCTTTAGACAGTCGGCTAACCTAATTGCAGCAGTGGGCGGAGGGTGTAAATGCGATTTATTTGTTCTCGACTCACTGTAGGTTCTAACTCACGAAGGCGGGTTGGTCTTAATTGTGTGTGTCAATGCACATGCACGTTGTTTCTGTGTGCGTAAGGTCGGGAATACTCCTTGGAATGAGCGCTCAGTATCGCTTACACAGACAGAAACAAATCTACCTACTTTATGACAACTGTAGTGGGTTTGTTCGGAGACTGTTTGGTACCAGTTAGCACAGACAATATACTCGTACATACCAGTTAGTAACTAACCAGTGCTTTGGCCTACTAAGTTAACAACTTGGAATCACTGAGAGGTTTGTAAAGTTGTTGAGAGGTACCTAAAACTTGATTTTTAACCATCAAGATTTAAACCAGCACGACGAAATGATTATTACCGTCTGCCCCCACGCGGTGGCAGACGGTAACACTTATGGCTATCCACCCCCACGTATGAAAAATGGGGGCACACAGTAGTAAAATATTACCGACTGCCACTGCGTTTAGTGCCACGGTGGAAGACAGGAATTATTATGGGCCCCCCGAAAAATTATAAGTTATTTTAAATTTAATTTTCAATTAAATGTCCTATGTATGTTCCTCTTGTCCATACTTCCTCTAGGGCAGTCTAAGAAAAGAATAATAATTATGAATACGTAAATACAAAATAAAAATTTTGAAAAAACCCACGACGAATGTGATATATTCCTTAAGTTTAGAGCTGGTGTTACGTAAACGAAAAACATGTCCGGGATTCGAACCCGGAACAATAACTCTCCAACTCGACTAACCCCTCTATTTGCATGAAATAATAAAAACCTACGTTCCGTCGATGGATTGTGAGATATCGTGTGACGAACTAACGAATATTTGCATAGAACTAGGTTTCGTACATACGAATGGAACAGAAATAGAAAAAAGGTTATGGAAAAATGTAGATACAGCTGACACGTTTCTAGGGTTCCTCTGCCACTGCGCCACTGAAAACCAGCGCTCAAACACTCTCGAGCTGTTGGAGCAAATGCTGAGGGGTAGCCGTATTGTCACCCACATAAAATTGTGTAGATTTAAGTACCTATTTTGTAACTGTTGTATATGATGTGGAGAAAATAAAACTTTATTCTATTCTATTCTCTTTCTCTCCGAGAATCTAAAAATGGGAGAATGACTCAGTCGTGATTGAAGGAATATCTATGTAGCTAATAAAATCACCTAGTTTGATATAAGTACCTACCTACTTAAAAGCTAGACTAAACTTAGCCCAGCGGTCCCAATTTAAAACTTGTATTCAATCAAATATCTTTGTAGAATTAAGCAATTAGGCCGAGCTTGTTAGGTATGTATAAATATATAAATAAATAATGCTGGACTTTTTCACAAAGCATCATCTAGCCCCTAAGTAAGCAGAACTTGTGTTATGGGTACTAGATAACTGATATACTACTTCTATAGTTTTTGTTTGTAAATACATACATATTATACATAGAAAATACCCAGACCTGAGACAAATATCTGTAGGTCATATAAACATTTTTGTCCAGCGGCAGGGATCGAAACCGCAACCTTCTGATTCGCAGGCGGACCTTCGCCCACTGCGTCACAGAGGTACTCTATCTCACTCTATCACAGAGGCACATATTTCAGAAGCAGGGACTCGATCGCGCATGCGGAACCATTGTCACTATTAGTGAAACACACCTCACTGCGGGGTTCGACTCAATTTCATTTATTAAAATCTTGCCTAGAAAAACATTTCGAATACCTACGAGTCAATAGATATTTTTTGTTATCCAGATACGAGTGAGTTTGACTGAAAAGTTTAAATTGAAACCTATTTCTCAATAAAATTGAGTAACTACCTAAGTAAGTCCTAAAAGACAAACAGTATGTAATAGTTAGGAGGCAACCCATATCTACACTCAACGGGATGCTGTAGTTCCTGGGAGTTGGGACATTGTTTGGGATAGAATGGGCTTGCCAAGCACCTAAAACACCTCTTACAGGAAAATCAACATCAATAGGTACAGTCAGCGACAGAAGTTCTTGAACAAAATTGGAGACTTCAGTTTTATTTACATCGTGATACTACGAGCAAAGGTTAGATTATCCACCGCCTTGCTGTACAGACCAAAACTGTGTGACCTTTTGTTTCAGATTTTTTTCACGTAGTATTTGCTGTTGACGTGTGAGCTGTGACGTCATAACAGCCGCCATGACAATGACGAGCGTTTTGGCGTGAATTTCAAATTTTAATTTAAAATTAGATTTTTATGTTTGAAGACCTTTATTTTCTACTGAAATATGATATTTTTTCACATAACAAATCATCAGATTTTAAAAAAATTACATCATGCCTATTATAATGAATGACCTTGCAATAGTAATAGCCCTATTCCGGGTCCACTGAATCATATTGTATGTAGGTAGGTATCCTTCTTTGGAAAAATAAACAATTTAATTTGATTTGATAAAATGTTCATGAACTTCTGTCGCTGACCGTACCTACATATGGATTTGATGATTTGAAGAACAGTGTGTATTTTTTTAAATAAACAATACATATCCTAATGAGACAACTATGCAGATCTATAAATGGATGAGCAATAGAATCCATAATCCATCCGCCATTTTCGCAAGTAATTAAGTTTGCGCTAAGTTTTGACGTGATTGTACACAGGAAACCACTCAGACATCATTATTTCTGGAATGCATGGATGGACTGACAGACGCATTATTTATAATATAACGGGACTAGACAAAATAAGGATTTGTATTTTTTTTATAGTGTTAAACCACACTTGGTTTCATTGATTTGCCCGCCTGCGACGCAAAAGGTTGCGGGTTCGATCCCCGCCGCGGGACCAATATTTGTACGATCTACAAATATTTGTCTCGGGTCTGGGTGTTTCTATGTATAATATGTATGTATTTACAAACAAAAAGTATATAAGTAGTATATCAGTCATCTAGTACCCATAACACAAGCTCTGCTTACTTTGGGGCTAGATGATGCTGTGTGAAAAAGTCCATCGTTATTTATTTATTTATTATTTATTATTGATAATTTAAAAGTCTTATCAAAATTTTCGATTCCGACGGGATTTGAACCCGCAACGATCAGACGATCCTCCTAAAGCCGGAGTGCCTTACCATTCGGCCACAGAATCCGACCGATAAAATAAGAATTCTACCGGTGCTATAACCGATAAAATATTAGCTTATCAAAAATGACGACACGGATTCAGTGGTGTGTGTTTCAGAGTGATAACTCTGAAATTTTGCAATCGCACTTCATGGTAGACGTAGGTAGTGTTGTGTTATTTAGATAAATTCAACTGAAATCACATCTAGATTGGCACCTCATGAATGAGGCTTTCAGGCTCGTTTAGCCAATAAATAGCAGCAGACGGAATAATTGAACGGCCGGCCGGAAGCGGAAATACGACGGAAATTGACGCAGCTTCTATCTCGTGCAAGTTTTAGTGATGAGGGACAGATTATGTCTCGCTAAGCGAATGTTGGTAATTTTTGAAGTCGTTTGTAGAATAAAATGTTAAAAATAAATTAGCTCAATGCGTTAAAAAAATCTATACAAACGTATTTCGCCCCATTGGGGGTTAATGAAATATACTCAATTTATTTGTAACAACTCAAAATATTACGCTCGTTATCCTCTCTCCTAAAGGCCATGGTTTGACATACGAACTCACGACAGAAATAACAATTTATCTTTAAAACGTTCATTCTTTATCTAAAAAACCTATGGTTCATTCATTCGTTCATTTAACACCGCACAAACGCAACCCCCATTTACCTCATTTAAAAACAGGTGAGCCAAGTTATCTTGTGGTAAGAGGGGGGTAACAAATGCTATTTTTTCCCTCCCTCAGAGGGTCATTTATCAGTCCACAGGAGGGGTATGGCGGCCAGCATGACACGAGAGTGACAAAACAATTTCAGTGTTGTAATGACACCTAATTTGGGGTAAATAAAATTGTCGGTGTTTTGGGGTATATTTTCGGAGATGAGTTTACATTTGTCGGATTGGCCAGTTCGAAAATATGACATTAAAGGTCTTTTTTCTTTTCGTGGAAAAGACTAGGTAGGTATATAAAACTGTAATAGGTACGTATTAGCTTTTAGGTAGGTAAATGCTTCTAAAAATACTACATAGATTATGGTAATCTATGTAGTACCTAGTACCTACCTAGAATTTTTAGAAGCAACCATCTTACATTGTTTTGCTCACCTCCATCATTCAGGTGTCAGGCTGGACAACGTGTAATTTATGTTACTATTGCAACTCGTACCGTATTTACAAACGGGCTGAGTATTTTTTAAATAGGTAATTATCTAACAGGGATCTACTTTTTAGAAAAAAAAATAAGATAGAAAATAACAAGCGATGATGAGGTTTTTTAAGTTTTTTGGGAAAAGTAGGTATCAATCCTATCAGACCTCGAGATCTTTTTTAAAAAACGGTTTTCCGAATTACTCTGTATATCAAAGTCAAAAATCATTTATTAAGTAGAACCGCTGGAATCACTAAGTGATTGTAGGTACCTACACCAATTCCTTCGTGACCAATAGGCAATAGGTAGGTACCGTGACCCCATTTCAAAGTGATCCCAGCGGTCCTACTGAATAAATGCTTTTTGACTTTGACTTTGACATGGCACCAAAACACGGTTTGATGCATATTTTCTGTGATCAATCCTAAAACTACTTAAGTAAGTAATATATTTTTGGGATACATTTAAAAATCTTTAAGTAATATAGTTTGTAGGTTAGGTATGCTCGCTGACCTTCTGGGCTCCAAACTTCTGCTAAATGCATTGTTGTTTTTAACGGGACGAGATCGCGTAACAGTTTTAGATAATAATCGAACTATTACGACCTCTGTGGCGCAGTGGGTGAGAGCCCGCTTGGGACGCAGGAGGTTGCGGGTTCGATCCCCGCCGCGGGATAAATGTTTGTATGATCTACAAATATTTATCTCGGGTCGGAGTGTTTCTATGTATAATATGTATGTATTTACAAACAAAAAAATATATACGTAATCTATGGTTCCCATAGTACAAGCTTTGCTTAGTTTGGGGCTAGATGATGCTGTGTGAAATGTCCAGCATTTTTTTTTCTATTAATTTAGTTTAAAAAGTGTTCTGCTAAATTTGCAAAAATTCTTTATGAATACGGGTGTAATGTCGGGCTCGAAAACTATAGGTATTTTTTTGTTGTTTTACCTCTTTTTGTAGAACATCATTTATCATTTGTACAAGTTGAGGTAATGAATTTGTTTTAAGGTTTTTATATTATTTTGTGTTAGACAAGCGCCAAGGTTTATTTAAAAACCAAAAAATGGTCACCAATTTAGTTTAATTACACGATTCTAGGTAGGTATTTTGTTTGAGTCCCCTAATTCGGGAACTGCGAAGTAGGGTACGTACGTTTATTTAGCTCATGACGGCGGACGTGTATATTTGTTTTTGTGTGCATAAGCGATATTGAGCGCTCATTCGTCCATGGAGCGTTCCCGACCTTACACACACAGAAACAACGTGCATGTGCATCTACACACACAATTAGGACCAACCCGCCTTCGTAAGTTTCAACAACTGTAGGTATTATACGCACAATCGTTCTTTAGCTCTCTCTGAAGTAGCTGCGCAGAACCCATTTTTGATGTCTTGTATAGCTGACTCGCTCACTCGCTTAGTTTGTTGCATCGCGCTATCTCACTTACTCTACCAAACCGCAATCGTCTATTGCACCTAACTTCAGAGAGCTAAAGATCCGTTGTGCTTATACAACCGTGATTGTTCTACCAACCGTGCAATGCCACTGTAAGCATTAAGATAGCGGTAATGTATTACATGGTTCCATTTACATAACTTTATATAGGCGATAAGACTTGCCAAATGCTGAAACTGTATTTGGGTCATAATTTTCATATTGTTTCATTGTTGTTTCAAGTAGGCCTATTATACTAAATAAATAAATAAATAATGCTGGACTATTCACACAGCATCATCTAGCCCCAAAGTAAGCAGAGCTTGTGTTATGGGTACTAGATGACTGATATACTACTTAAATACTTTTTGTTTGTAAATATATACATATTATACATAGAAACACCCAGACCCGAGACAAATATTTGCAGATCATACAAACATTGGTCCCGCCGCGGGGATCGAACCCGCAACCTTTTGCATCGCAGGCAGGCCTTCGCCCACTGCGCCACAGAGGTCGTCAAAAATCTGTAAATGTCTGTAAATTAATATCTATTGGACAAGAATATTGACGTTATTTAATCTTATTTTATTTGGATATAGAAATACTTATTTACCTTATTATTATATAATTTAAATATAATGAAATATAATATAAAATGTACACATTGCACGCGCAAACCGTTGGTTATGGCTGACCGGCTGTAGGTACCACTAACACCTGCTACATTTTTTACCCTTAATACGCAATAAAACAATTTGATTTGATTAGGTTTTGAGGCTAAAATTAAAAATAAAACTACATGGAAATTAATTAACAAAATACCCAGAGTAAGTATAAAACATTTATTTTCTTTAAACTAAACTTCTTTCATACAACAAAATACTTTACATGATTGTAAATTATTTACTTTTTATATCATTCTTTATTATATTTAAAAATAGCTCAATCAATCCAGACACTGCCAGTCGGAAACGTGCCCAATAATATTGAATTGAAATGTGGTGTACCTAAGTGGTGTATGGTGTAAGTGTACCTACATACTTGTATCAAAATTTGATGTTTCACAAATCTCAATATTTTCAAAATCATATTTTAGAAAATATTTGAAGAATATGTGTCAGCCCATGTCAATTTCAAAGGAAAAGTTATTTTTTTTTTAGAAATCGAAAACAAATGGCGTTTTAAGAATCAGACTGTTAATCGACTTTTGTGGCTGACTGTACATACAGGCTTTACCTATACAACATTGCCCCTCTTAGTTATCAAATGATTACTTAGTTAAATTATTTGACAAAGCTCTTAGCGAATTAACATAGCCTACGTACTCTATGGATAAATCGCTTATGTCTACTTAACCGTTGTTTATTAACGGTTTTATAAAGACGATTATTAGCCGTTAGTGACTCTGAGTGCGGCTGTTAGTCTGAAGCTGACTGTACCGAATGTTATTTGCATCGAGCGGTCCCGCATGTCGGATTGCATTCCAATTACAGCAGAACACAAAACAGTTTAATTAGTTAAAGTTCGGCGTACGCGGCCATGTTTGATATACCGCACCTGTTGTACCCTCGGCGTATCCTGAAATTAAATGCAATCATAATTTTGGTAACTTTTTGGTAAATCCATCATGGCTAAGACTTCCATAAGGCCATGCGACCCTCTCCTTCAGTGAGTAAAAGAGTGGCCGGTTTCTCAAACGAATCATCTTCAAAAATGATCATTGTTCAAATCTGTCATACAACCAATGAGGGCCAAGTATTCCAAGTTAATCAGAGTTTAATCAGCTTGTCATAAGACTTCTTAGCAGCCGATGACAGAGTCATAATACACTGCTTTATCCCCTTGGTTAATCTACTAAATAAGGTAGGTACACCACAAGCGTTTCAGAGGTGAGTAAAGGTGGTCGCAGACCTATCCGCGCCGAACTGTCAATTCAATAGAACAAATGCTGAGACGTCAGAAGCCAGCCACACTTTCTGACGTCATCAGTATATTTTGTATAGAAAATGACTGCGGACCTTTTCAGAGGGGTGTTGAATGTTGATGATAACACTAACCTCATATACCCATCCTCCCCCCACCCCTTTCCCCACCAGTTGAGGAGTATCCAGTACTCAGGGGTGTACCCCACCAGCAGCATGGCGTGGTTCAACCGCCACGGCAGGCAGAACGGGTCGTCGTAGATGCCGCTTCTATGAGTCAAAGAACATTTTATCTGAAGTGCTGACCTATTGACAGACGAAGCAGAGCCCAACTGCTTATTCCGAAGGTGCTGATAAACTTGTTAAACGCCGTTCTTAAATCGTGAACAACGAATAGCCAAGGATAGAGCCAAACATCGCTACGAACATGTACACAATGATTCTCGAGAACGCAGTCAATAAATAAATAAATAACGCTGGACTTTTCACAGCATCATCTAGCCCCAAAGTAAGCAGAGCCTGTGTTATGGATACTAGAATGACTGATAAACTACTATACTTTTTGTTTGTAAATACATACATATTATACATAGAAACACCCAGACCCGAGACAAATATCTGTAGGTCATACAAACATTTGTCCCGCGGCGGGAATCGAACCCGCAACCTTCTGCGATGAATGACGAATGAACGAAGACGGCGGCGGAAAATGACAGAATTGCTCGTCTCAGCAAAAAGCTCCAAGCAACTCCGGGCTAGAATGCTTGCTAGTAGAACGCTTGTTCCAATGCTCGCTAAAACACTCGTTTATTTTTCTGTACCTACTGTAAAATTCGCTAGAATGCTCATTTCAACTAAGAAATGTAAGTATTTACCTACCTGTAAAGCTGAAAAGTGAAGGGTGCAGCGTTAACCCCCACAGCAAGAGGTCCTATGGTAGCCACCGCACGCTCCATAGCCTCTTCATCACCAGGAGGCAGCATGGCCCAGCGGCGAGGCTTCACGGAGACCAGACTCCGGCGGTAGTGGCAGTGGCCTCTCTGTAATCATATCAGCTACATGACGGAAATCGCAGCAGAGGACGCCCATTAAGAAATACGAGAAATACTATTAAACGTTGGTGAGAAGTTTTGATGAAACGAAAGAGAGGACTGCATCGCCATGGCACGGTAGACAGACACTCAGATCAATTTACGCAAGATATCGAATATCTGAGGGGCCATCCCAAAGCACCAACATGCACTTACATTCTACTTACTTAACTTCTACTTATGTTTTTGTTTTTACTATTTTAGGTGTACCATAAAGTGTTCATTCATTCATTTCCTAGTGGGTATGGATTCAAGTCATAATATAACTTTGAATTCAAGGCCACTAACCTTGCCCTTATAAGGATAGCTGGTCTCCAAGATCAGGCCGCTCCTGGCTGCGTAGCGTAACGCGGCGCGGATGGAACCTCCATCGCAGCCCATGTTACCATCATTGTGGCTGCAGTCCACAATCTGTTGGGGGCTGAAAGACATGATTACGAAGTGAATCAGGAAGGAACAGCCTGTGCGACACTGATCCAGGTGTCTAGTCCAGGTGCTTTTTGACCCTGTGCACAGGACCGACCAATTCGATAGGTGGGAATGGAGACTGCACCCAGGGGGGTGATACTGGGCTGAAATAATGATGATAACTAATGAAGACCACAAAGGTCCACCTCACTATTACGATCCTTCTGATCGCTCTGATATTTTAGTGTAGGTAAAATGATTGTACTTTTTCTTGCTAGGGACAAAAGTTTGCATACAAAGATATCTATTCCGGGTTGTATGTTCTCGTAGTTTCACCCAGATATGGGGTGAGGACGTAGACTATTGGTAGTTACCTAAGCTCTCCCCAACTCTTATGTTTCTTGTACAGCTGGGCCTGCAGTGCGTGGGTGACAGCGAAGGCGTAGCAAGCTCCACACTTCCACTGTTCCTCTCGTCTTGGCTTGAACCCTTTACGGCGCCAGTCCACCTACAGATGATATCCTTCAATAACCTAAGACGATCTTGACTAGCTAGACCATGAAACTATTCCAGACTAATAGTTTTATTGGCTTTTTTTCCGATAGAGTCATACGTTTTGCCAAAACGGCATAATGAATTTCATGACTGAGATTCGGAGAATCTAATTTTCTAAACAGATCAAGGGCTGGCTTTCTGTGACATTTATAAAGTCTGATCTTAATGCATGTAAAGTAATTTCTTAAAATTGGCCTTTAGATATACAGGGTGTGAAAAGACGTCTACCGAAGCCGAAAGGGGTAGGTACAGCATCCCAACACACAACCAAATCTAAAAGGATTTTCCAAAAAAATCATTATATCCGGAGAAAACCGACCTCGCACAGCTGGTCGAGCGTATGCATTGGGCGCGTTTTTATACGTAGATTGCTGGATTTTGAGTTTTAATTGTTTTTTTTCTTTTATCAATGTAATTATTAGGTAGGTATGGTCTTATTATGCTGTACTAGTAGCAAAAAACTAGAAAATAAAATAAAATGACGTAGCTAAGTCAAAAATTTTTTGCGTTTTTTTTTCGATAAATATGTTCAGAATCATGGTCTGATTGCAATCCCTCAGTTTTCGGTAGCAGTCTTTTTACACCCTGTATATTAGCATCTTCATTGGCTGTAAACGGTGTCAGTCAGGGTGCACAATTAGGACTTAAACATTTTCGTTCGTGGCATAGGTAAAGCTAGCTGTCCACACAATGACCAGTAATACCTTTTCAGGAATATGGTTCTTCAAACTTTTACGATAAGCAGTCTTGTAGTGGTCTTCTGCAGGATCAAACAGCGGTATCGTAGGGAACAGCTTCAGAATTTTCTTGAAGTAGTCTGTTACACTCTGAAACGATCCATGACGATAGATTTGTGAGGATGTATGGACGTGTTGATGTTTGTTAGTCTTTCACGCAAAAACCTACTAAAAAGTACCGAGAGACCGCGGGTACGTAGGTATGTTTGTATGGAGTTTCATCCGGGGATAGTCATTAGCAATGGATAGCAGGTAACTAGTTCTTGATTATCCGACACAGATGCTACTAAATTCATGGGATGGGTATGATCAATCAGTTGAATTATAATCTGGAGCGTAAGGAACAGCTGTGTTACTCCAATAAACTGAGACTTTCACGTCTATAACTACTAGATGATTTATACAGCGTCATGAGGCAATTTAAACCTACACAACGGGACGCTGTAGTGCCTGAGACATTGTTTACGATGGAATAAGCTTGCCCGACATCTGATCCTCAAAAGTTATTGGTTGTCATGGCAACCTTAGAGCAGTGCTCTTTGAGTCAAACTTTTACATATATTTTGGTTTTCAGGAACGTTTTTCGGGATAAAAAGTAGTCTATAACTATTCTGGAGTTATACCTTTCACCTTACCAAATTTCATTGTAAACTGTTTCGTCGTTTGAGCCTGATCCTTACACAAACATACAAACATCCAAATATCCAAACATCTAAACAAACTCACAAACTTTCAGCTTTATTATATGAGTGGGATGTTTAGGTGACGCCAGCATTTACCTACACGATGTCTGATGCCATCTTGCCTCTTGCTTTCCCAACAGAGCAAGAGTTATTGTTCTGTAGCAAAGCAAGTGGCAAGAATGGCAACGTGTAAACGGCGTCTTACTTAGGTATAGCTTATTCGTAGGTCATTTAGAAAGTGATCAAGCCACATTGTCTGTGGTCTGTGACAAGCGTGAGTGTCTGGTATCACGACGCATTACCGTCAGGTATTAAATTGCCAACTGATGTCTATGATTTATTGATACGTAATACAAGATACTAATTAGGTTACCTAACTGATAGGAACTTGGTTTGATATTCTTCGATACTAGGAAACTACTTAGGTAAGTACCTACCTAAGTAATTTACCTATTTGACGATTTTGATGGAAGTCGTGGAGTACTCGAAAGAGAGTGAGAACGAGGTGCGAGTTTGATATCGCGGCGGTGCAAATTTTAATGTTTCATGATCAGAGCATGTGTATCATTAAATTTTTAGTAGAAAAGCTGTTTTGTTTTCACATGTTAGAATCCCTGATTTTAAATTTCTTTATTAAGGCGCCATCTCTTGGCAACTTTTAGAACTAAATTAAACAGTTGACGCGATGGTTCTAAAAATACGGTAGCCGTGACAAAAGTGGTATAACTTACCAAATCAGCAAAGAGGTTCAAACTCAAGGAATATGAAATGTCTCCAGCTAAGTATTGTTGGTTGTGTTCTGCAACTAGTTTAAGGTTCTCCCGCCATTTCTTTAGTGCTGCCATCTCGTGGTGAATTGTTGAGTACTGTTTTTTGTGGACCGCCTGGAATAATGTTATGATTGTGACTTTGAATTTTATAAAATTGCAGACACAATTAAATAAATCCATATCCATACTAATATTATAAATGTGAAAGTAACTCTGTCTGTCTGTCTGTTTGTTACGCTTTCACGCCCAAACCGCTGAACAGATTAAGCTGAAATTTGGCATAGTTAAAGGTTGTATTCCAGGGAAGGACATAGGCTACTTTTTATCCCGAAAAAATGAAAATATCCGGAGGGACCGCGGTTAAATATAAATATGACCTAGTGCTTGATATTATTTAAGTAATAGGCTTACCTTATATTCATGCCAGTGAATTTCAGGCACATCGTCATTTACCAATAATCCTTTTAAAATGTGTTCTTTTCTATAGCTTCCTCTGCCATCACTGTCACACTCGCTAACATTGTTATATCTCAAAAAATCACCAAATCTTTGAGTTCTATCGAAAAAATTTAAAGTTTTTTCAGCAAATATATTCATTTTTTCCGTTTTCAAACATCTAGGTAACCTATTACATTGAGAGGGTTTGTATTTATTTAAAACTGTTTTTATTTTCATTGACGCGTCAGTAATGTTAAAATCGCAAGAAATAAGAGAAAATTGAATAATAATTAATAAAAGATGCATGATTCTTATTAGATCAGAATTAAGTACTGTACATCAGTGACTAATTTAATGAATGCTTATCAAAAATGCTGATTCGGTTTTGTGTCGAAAATGTGCTTAGTTGTCTTTATAATGCAAGAATGGTTATTGACAGTGACCAAGTTTCTGCAAGTACTTATATTCAGTAGGTTGTTGCAAATCATTTTTATCATTATCTCTACATCGCATCGACTCTAAATAGTTAAAATATAAGGCCCTTACTAATAAAATTGACATGCATAAACTAAAAATTTGTATGGTAAGTAATTCATAGGTTATGCATGACATAACTTTATGTCAAGTTTATTAGTAAGGGCCTATGTCATTTAAGTTTTCTTATATTATTTAATAAACATATTCAATAATAAAACAGTGGATAAAATGATGAATCATTTATTTGTCAAAAATACCTAACTAATACACAATGGCATCACAATGTCAAGTTTGAGCCACATCGTAACTCAAAAACTCAGAAAAACATAAATAAAATTAAATATCTAGGAACAAATTGCTATTTATAACGCGATAATATTTATAAAAACAATATCACAACAAAGCTTTTCGGAGATAGTAAAATAATATCAAAATAAAAATTATATATTTATTTTATAAAAATACTTTTAAATCAATACTTTTTATAGTTATATATTTCCATAGATTTTCATGAAATTTATTTGATTTGAATGCCTGCATTTCAATGAGGTACCTAGTCAAAAAGTGACATACATTATTTATGTATTCTCTATTCTCACAACATTTTAAAATAAGGTGCTTTGGGGTAATTCCGATAGAAATTTCTATGAGATGACACGAGGTCAATGTTTTGGTTAATTATTCAAAGTAGTTTGTATTTACAGCAATTATCGTTACATCTTTCATTACGTAGTGAATAGATTTATGCTTTTTAATTTATTAAACTCTTGAATTGTAGTTGGATTCGTTCAATAAAGCATTTGAAGTATTAAATAATATTTTTAGGGTACAGGGGAAATTACGAACTATCTTGGGGCAATTCCGAAACCATTCAAAAGTCGATTCTATGGCACTCTGACCGAAGGCTTACATTTCTTTTTCAATCGTAGTTGCCCCTGACACAAAACATGACCAATAAAACCATTAGTCTCGCTGATCTATTTTTTTTTATATTTGTAGTTCGGAATTACCCCAAACAACTCTCTTATAGAAAAGATAAGTGGGGTTAATGATAAATGGGAATAACCCCAATGGGGTGATTACGAATAAAAATTAAAAACAAAGCTAGGACGTTGTGTTTCTCTCAAAAATTCGCAAAAAACTATAATCTATCATAAAAACCAACAATTGTTTAAATAACTTACCAGAATTCCGAGATAAATAAGTTGGGGCTATTGCGAATTATCAAAAATTGCGCGAAAATGACTAGTTTCAAAAAAATTTCCATTGCGCACGTTGTGTTGACACTAGAGACTCACGACGACTGTCACGGCGAGATAAATCAAGATGGCGTTTAGACCAATGCTGCCAGCAGGAAAATATCGCATTAGTTGTTAGATATTTTGGATTTTCGGAATATACCCATTTTCGTAATTACCCCAATGCACCTTATATCAATAATTAAATATAATTGCCTACAAATAAATAATGATACCTAAGTCCATTACGTTGATGTCATGAGTAAATATCATTAAACTATATACATTTTCTACAGCGAGATTTCAAAACAGCATTTTATGACTTGTCCCGATTTGGTGGCCAGCACCGTGGGCCATCTTCGTCGCCAAAAATTACGCTCAAACAGCCAGTTTCTATATTATCTGTGGTTTTACCTAAATTATCGCGATTTTTGACATTACATGTACCTATATTTTGTGTCAAATATCGCAATAATCAGCAGCGTTAGCCGCAGGTGAGTACCTGGCATTCTGTGGTTATATACCTATTACATTAGATTAGAAGTCATGAAATATGTCATATATTTGTGTCACACAGTGTTATAATAAGTATAAGTAGGTATACTATTATGCACCACAGTTAGCATAACCAGAAAAAGAATACAAACCGGCCGTAAGTATGTTTTATTATAAAAAAAATATTTGTAACTAAAAAAAAAAAAACTGAAAAAATTGTTTGGCGATCCAGAATCAAACCCGCGTTTCGTTAAAATAGCAAGTCACAAGACGTTGTAATAACCACACTTAACAATATTTAATGAATAATCTCACACTCCTGCCATTTAAATAAGTGATATTTTCTATCTACCATGATAATAATAAGAATCCTATTAATAAACTATCTACGCTTATTCAGGTCTACAGAAAGCTATGACATGAAAAATATCACTAAGGCTTCGCGCAAACGGGCAACCGACCACAGCCACAAAACACCGCCACTATAACTCGGTTCATTAGAGAAAGGAATCTAAACTAGCTGCAATAATCATGTATCTCGCTTGCACACGAGTGCCGTCATTCGTGTGAAAGCGAGATAACATGATTATCGCGGCTAGTTTACATTCCTTTCTCTAATGAACCGAGTTATAGCAAATTTTTTCATACATTTTACTACAGCGTGTGGCGGAAACCGGCGTGAACCGTGTGCTGAGAGTCCATGTAAAATGTATGAAAACTACAGGAAAGTGGCTGTGGTCGGGGGCCCGTTTGCGCGGAGCCTTAATTGGTATTTAACTAAGCCAGTATTCTCAAATCACATCGAAATTATAAATGCAAAACGTAAAAAAATATGTGGATATTCAAAAGTATTACCTACCTACTTTTCATGTTTTTTTTTTGTGTTGGGAATACTTTTTATTACATTTTTGTTTACAAAGATTATATCACACAGTAACATTAATACCCACTTAATATGTAGAGGGGAAAAAACAGTGAACTGCTTAAGATGATGGTATTATTTATATCAGAATTGTCTACTTAAAACTAAAGTAATGTAATTTCGTATGAGTCAGTGGCCAACTCTGACGGAACATCTTATCATCTGGTCAGGGCATAACGACTTAAATAGCCGGAACCGACAATTAAGCGTGCCCTCCGAAGCACGGAAGCGCTCAGATGAAAATGCCACTAGCGGTCACCCATCCACTTACAGACTTAAAACTATTTTATAACTAAATGTTAGTGCTAATAATACTCAGTAATACCTATTAGTAAAGTGTGATAGTTAATTCGATAGGGTCGTTTACACTATGTATTTATTTCTAATGACATCTTGTGTAAACTGACCTTACAACCCTGACTTCCATTACTCCGAAATTTAAAAGTTATAGCTGTTGCCCGCGACTTCGTTCGCATGGCTTTGATGTGTATGTGTGAGAACAATAGCCATATCAAAATATTCCTTATGAAAATTGAATTTTTCCCGGATAAAAAGCAGCCTGTCATTCTCTGCCCCTAAACCCCCTGTGAAAAACAAAACAAATTTATACTATCGTAAATTTTTCCGGGATAAAAAAACCTATGGTTCTGTTCTAAACTATAATCTATCTCTGTGCCAAATTTTATCCAGATTTGCTCAGCCGTTCTGGCGTGTTAAGTAACAAACATCCAAACTTTTACATTTATAATAATATCGAAAAAAAAAAATGGAAATTTTATGGGTCTCGTGTGTTTTTGAGAATACTGGATTAAAATGAATTTAATAATTCCTTCACAGAAGTATGGTTTGAGCTTTAATATCTACAAAAACATTAATTATTTCACATAATCAATATTTTTTGGTTTTATACAGTGTTAGTTTTTTATTATTTATAATAAGATAATTTTTACAATTCTTAAAAAATACCTACAGTTTTTATTGCAGTTAGATTTGTGTAGTATACTTTAGTAAAATAATACATAGTGTTTTTTCAAATAGAACATATGAAAATATAAATTAACAGTTAATATTAATGACATAAAATAATTATTTAATATTCACAGCAATAACTACTGGGGTACTTTTACTTTACTATTATTTGCACATACTCATCGGAAGATTTGATTTTTACACAAATAAATTGGGAAATTTGACAGTAAATTACAGTACCACTTAATGGATGTAAAATATAATAACAATTAAAAATATGGTAACACGATTTTTTATCAAAAAGGTACTGAAATGGTCGCTAAGTAATTATTTTGTCCGATTCACACTATAATCATTATTATGACAACTATAATATGAATTAAATTGAGAATATCTGATCATTAACATATTTTCAAAGCGACCATTTTAGTTCCAGATATTTTGTGGCTGAACTTATTGAATAACCACTATTATTTTAGAAGCAATTTTTTTTATTTATTTTTAGTCTTAAAGACTAATAAATCGAACTTCTTGAACTTGTATGAGATTAAATCGAGCTAATTTTGCGAAGTTCGTTTAACTCTTTATATGATTTTAACTCTTTATATGATTCGATTTGTCAACTCAGAATGTTCGTGAGAGATTTTAAAAGAAAATGCAATTGACTATGCTGAGTTGTTAGTTTATCGGTTTTACCGAATTGAGCTAATTTGTCTTTACCGATACTCAATAATTATGTAATATACTAATATTACATTCCTATCTGATATTAACCGATCGATACTTGAAAAAATTCAGTTTCAGTTTCATATCATAGATAATTCAAAAATAAAGTCAACATTTTTACATTTAAACCCAGAACGCGATGAAAATCAATTCAACATCCAAACATAACATAAGTTTGAATTTAGTTTAGCTAATTTTAAACATCATACGAACATACTAGTACCTGCATTTTTGATTTGAAAGGTTTTTCATTAGGTATTTTGAAATAACTTTGGACCACACATGCCATCTTATTTCAAAACTGTAAAAATATTGAAATCTCTTATCACACGAGTAGCGAGTACTATCAAGCCATGATCATGATATATGTAAAATACGCACAATCGTTCTTTAGCTCTCTGAAGTTGCGCAGAACCTTTGTTGACGCCTAAAATCGTGCTATCTCGCTTACTCTACTAAACCTGCGCAATCGTCTATTGCACCTAACTTCAGAGAGCTAAACATCCGTTGTTCAACTATTTGAAATTGCTGAAAATAACGTATCGGTTATTAACAAATAATCAGTCCTTTCAAGTTCACTTCTTGAATTACCGTAACCTTTGGGTTGATTGGCCGTTGAAGTTCTTGAGTTCTGTGTACGGTTTCGAAAGTAGTTTGACATCGTCACCACTAGATGATAGGGACTGGTAGCCTTTCCTGTTCTTGTAGACCATGAGTCTGTAATACGATAATGGCAATTAATTTCACATTGAAAATTAGTTGAATTGAACTAGAGTGAATTTAGAATGAGGCCCATAAGATGTAGGTAAGTACAATAAATGTTAAAATGTAGTAATAAGGTGATTTAAATGATTATTAACTAGCTGCGCTCCCGCGGTGTGACCCGCGGTTCCTCGGGATTTTTTATTTTTAGGGATAAAAAGCCTATCTGGGATACAACCTTTAACTATGCCAAATTTTAGCTTAATCTGTTCAGCGGTATGGGCGTGAAAGCGTAACAAACAGACAGACAAGCAGTAAGAGTAGGTGCAGATATGGAACATAAATACATTAACATGTTGTCAGTAAACAAAGGCAGATGTCGTACAAACAAATGTCACTTGTTTATCAAGTACACATTGCACACGATTAAACGTGCGTTATTTATTTAAAGAATCAAATAATTTAAACTTTTTAAATTAAAAGAAAGTAGATCACGACTATGCTCAACATGGTTATTACTCTGATGAGTCTGACGTCACTCAAGATCTTTTGAAGATGTCTAAGGTACGGAAAAATTTAAGTTGGAGAAACCTACTTTAAAATAATCTTGGTATGAGAAGAGAAGATTTGATTCAAGACATTCAAAACTTTTTATATTCTTTTTTTTTTTATGATGAATGGGTCGGCTCTTGACCTCAGACTTACACAGGCAAGAGTGAGGTCTACGATGGAGCGAGCTTACCAAGAAGGTGCCTATTAACTCTCTTCTTAAAACAATAGGGTCGTAGCTCAGCGGGAATACAGACGCTGGAAGCTGATTCCAAATAAAAAAAAATAAAAAAAATATGACGTTTAATAAATAAACACATTTTATCGAATTTTTGGGATGCATCAGTGTAGTTGCAGGCGGTCGATTTTTAAGTAGGTAACGATTAAAAAGTAATTTCAAGTAATTTTATAAAGTGAATTCAAGGCTGATTTATAAAAAATAAAAAACAACTTATTCATTAAGTACTTGTAAAAATTTAATTAATTGTGTGTATAATTAGGTGGATTCTTCTTCTTATGGTGTCACCAGTTCTGCCGAACCAGTGTGATGAAAGGATTTTGAGTGCACCTCAAAGATTAGGTGAAAAGGTCGATTGTTACAATTATATTCATAAAAAAATATAAAATATAATTACGTTTTTATACTAAAAAGAAAACCGACTTCAATGTTTGACTCGAAACGCGGTGTGACTCAGGGCGTCAAGCTGTTGATTCGATTTCTATTTGTGACATGGCTAGGAGGGAAGGTGTTTAGAGTTTTACGGGGAAACTATCAATCCCTCAGGAATAAAATTTATATGGGACCACCTCTGGAGTATACCCTTTCAAACATGAAAAGAATTTTGCAAATCGGTCAACAAATGACGGAGCAATCGCGTAACAAGATACAAAAAAAAAAAAAAAAACATACAGACGAATTGAGAACCTCCTCCTTTTCAACCGACTTCAAAAAAGGAGGAGGTTCTCAATTCGTCTGTATGTTGTTTTTTTTTTTTTTTTTTTGGTATCTTGTTACGCGATTGTTCCGCCATTTGTTGACCGATTTGCAAAATTATTTTTATGTTTGAAAGGGTATACTCCAGAGGTGGTCCCATATAAATTTTATTCCTGAGGGATTTATAGTTTCCCCGTAAAACTCTAAACACCTTCCCTCCTTGACGCCCTGATTCACACCGCGTTTCGAGTCAAACATTGAAGTCGGTTTTCTTTTTAGTATTAAAAGATAATTATTTGAAGTCGGTTGATGATTAACTCGCCTTCAAAATCGGGGAATACGAGTATAAATGAGATTTTTTTTTTTATATCCCCAGATTACGTTACTGTTTGGAGTTTTGGACCACTCGGTATCTAAGCTAAGTATTAAAACAATTTAATTACTTATAGTGCTTCCAACGGATCTAAGCATTGTTGAAGTTAGCCGTTTGTCTGCGCAGAGCACAATTTTGTATGAAAAAGCGGTCACTGCGCAGACAAACGGTTACCTTCACGAATGCCTAGATCCGTTGGAAGAAATGAACATTAAAATATACCTTTATATCTAAGATTCTAGCAAAAATATGAAGAAATTTAGAAATGTGTTTAGTTAACTACCCTAGACTTCAAATATCTGAGTAATGCCTGTATACTTGGTTATCAAAGTAAAAGTCGTGAGCCTGGTTTATCAAGAAAAAATACACCCTGTATCAGGCGCGTATGCAATCATGTGATTATGTAAATAATATAACTACTTCCATTGCGCTTGCTACAGTAGTACTGCAGCCGCCGCATTGAGCAGACGTGTCTAACTTTATGATATTTTCACTGCCGCTCAACTCTTTTGAAGGTCGTGATGAGCGTGAGTAAATGTGGTAACCAACAAAATAATAGGGTTATTTTTGTGGTGCGTTTGTTGCATTTTATCTTTTAAAGCGATTTTGGTTTCTGTTTTTCTACTATTGTTACGTTTTTGCGGTTGTTTTTAGTTAATTTTAAAGAATAGTTTTATTAGTTTTTTTTTTATAATCTGGGTCACATCATGATGTTTATTTTAAATAATATTGGACAGGTATTTAAAATTATAGTTTTTTAATCGATTAATTCAGTAAAATGAAACCTAACCTAGTGGCCAAAAACGAGCTGAAAATTATGATGATTACTAATAGTATTAAAACAGATGAACCAATATTTAATTCACATTTTTACAGGTTAAACGTCCCTTAATTTAGACATTAGAAAAAACTAGTTGTAAGTTAGTATAGCTGTGATAATTCCTTTGAATATTGAACCTGGTACGGTCAGCGGCAGAAGTTCATGAACATTTGATGTATTTGAATCTTCAATATCTTCGAAGTTCGTAGGGTTTTAGATAAAACTTCACCTTACATTGGATGTTTTGCCTTGCACCATTACTATTATGAAAAAAAAAGGCAATTTTCCCACAAATAATGATGAAAATGAAGCTTTAAAATCTCCAATTGTTCATGAACTTCTGTAAAACGTAAGTTTATATTTATCTTTATGTAAACGAATGTAAGTAGGAAGAAGATTATTTGAATGTACTTATACTAATTGAATGTGAATGCAGATTTTTTGACTTTTCAATAAATTTACAGAATTTTTCGAGTTTTAATTTACAAAAACTAAGCTACTAAATATTTACAAAATACAACAGGATTAGTCAAGCTATCTAAGGATCGTTAGAAACGACTATAGATAGGTCAACTGATCCAAGTCACTGTCAGTCGGAAGCGTGCCCAAAACACTGGCGGCATTATCACGCTGGATGGCAATGCTGATCCTTTGAGCCAAAAATCCTATTAATCCTATTATACTTATAACAAACTAAACGACAGATTCAAACTTGCGGGTTGCTCTTAATTGTGTGTGTAGATGCACATATACGTTGTTTCTGTGTGAGTAAGCTCGGAAACGCTCCATGGACGAATGAGCGCTCCGTATTGCTTACGCACAATACGCACACAGAAACAAATCTACACACACAATTAAGACCAGCCCGCTTTCCTGAGATAACTCTAAGTACATGGTCAATACAAAACAAAACGGAAAGACTATGTACATAAATCCATTGTATTCTTCAGTACAATGTAAATTGCACTACGTTAATTACATTTCACAATGCCATGATTTTATCTTAATTATTATGTACAATCACTGAACAAGTAGATACCTAACCACATCCACTAAATAACAAAAGCCAATAAAAGGAAGTAGCAGAGAGGATGGGTGACCGCTAGTGGCATTATCAACTGAGCGCTTCCGTGCTTCGGGGCTGATGTTTTTACGTGCCCGGTTATTCGCGTTAGTTTTTTCGTTCGTTTGACGAGATACATTGTATTCAGTCGATAAGATCAACGTTAAAACATGGTCCTAACCTTGGACCAAATATTCCAAACCGAAAAATGGCACTTGAAGTCAGGCATCTTAGAAAGCAACATCCGAATATTCATCAAACGAACGAAAATAAGAACGGGATTACGGACCCAGCTCTCAGTTGATAATGCCACTAGCGGTTAGGTCACCACTAGTGACACTACCCACTTTTGTGACTGTATAGAATGTTGCTTAACTTCCATACTAATATTATAAATGTGAAAGTAACTCTGTCTGTCTGTCTGTTTGTTACGCTTTCACGCCCTAACCGCTGAACAGATTAAGCTGAAATTTGACAAAGTTAAAGGTTGTATCCCACGGAAGGACATAGGCTACTTTTTATCCCGAAAAAATGAAAAAATCCCGAGGGACCGCGGGTCGCATCGCGGGAGCGCAGCTAGTCTTAAATATAAGATAGCAAGCTACACTTCGAGCGCTTAAAGTTGTAGGTAGGAAGCGAGGATACCTATATCATTCACGTTACCTTGTTAAATAATTATTATAGGTATTTAGTGCAAAACTGATAATAAAAAATGACATAGCAAAATAATGGTGTCCTTGATATGAAAATACTTGGAACAGTGTAAAATGATTACTCTCGAAAACTCAAACGAGACTAATAAGATTGTTTTTAGGACTAAAAACTGGAAAAGTCAACCCTTTCTATGTAGAAGTTGGCATCACAACCTTGACCATCCTTATCTAGCCAATTTAACACACTAATACCACAAATACATTTTAGTTTGTTTTCAATCTGTAAGCGATACTGAGCGCTTATTCGTCCACGGAGCGTTCCCGAACTAACGCACACAAACAACGTGGTGTAAAAGCTTTGTTATCCTCACATCGTGTTGGCAAAGCTACAGGAAGCTATTGAAAAAAACTGTGGGAATATTATACGGAAGGCACGCTTTATAATATTGAACGACCTTTTAATATTGTTTACTAATTGGCAGGTAATAAAACGCAAAATCACGACTGTATGGTCTTCTTTTTTATTAATGGCAACTAACTGTATAAACAGTATAATTCTGCCAATGTCGAGTATTAAATATGTATTTATGTCATGTCATGTCAAGTCAAGTCATGTTGATTTGGTTTTGAAAAAAACATGGCGGCTTGTCATTTCAGAACTCCAACGGAAATCTTTCGTCAAATGAGAAACCTTGAATACTCCCACATTCCATTTGCCAAATCTCCTGTTACGTATCCAAGGCTTCATTAGTAAAATGCCACCGAAATTACATAATAAAACATAGTAAAACACGAGTAAACCAAATAAAATAGCAGAGCCACTAGCTCCTTCAGAAATGGCGAAAGAAGTCTCTGTAAACTCTCAAGGGTGGTAACCGGCATGATGTCAATTTTTCAAATTGTCATCATGCCTATTAATCGACTTTTGTTGCTAACTGTACAGTGTACATGTATCTTTCCACTAGGTCACTGGTGTCTTCCTATAGTTAAACTCAAGTTAAACTATAGTTTCTAGGATGATATACAGGGTGTAAAAAGACGTCTACCGAAGCCGAAAGGGGTAGGTACGAAAAATCCAAAAGGATTTTTCGAAAAAATCATTATATCCGGGAGAAAACAGCGTTTGAAGATCACTGTTTGCGTATGTACTGGGCGCGTTTTTATATGTAGATTGCTGGATTTTGAGTTTTAATTGTTTTTTTCTTTTATAAATGAAATGATTAGGTAGGTATGGTCTTATTATGTTGTACTAGTAGCAAAAAACTAGAAAATAAAATAAAATGACGTAGCTAATTAAAAAAAAATTTTGAGTTTTTTTCGATAAATATGTTCAGAATCATGGTCTGATTGCAATCCCTCAGTTTTCGGTAGCAGTCTTTTTACACCCTGTAGATGGCAGAAAACGGATGCAGTTTGTAATAGTACAATTGCCGGGAGTGGCTAATTTGAGACATCCTGTCATAAATCTAGACAAGTCCTAGGGCAAGGTTGGGAACCTAAATGATCTTAAGAGTGTGCAGGAGCGATTTAAGCAATTTTGTAGTTATTTATTTCAAAATCTGTTAAAGCTACCTTCATATTTAGGGAAATTATACTTCGAGCTTTTATCTTGGATTACGTGTTTTAAAAACATGTTCGCTGAAAGTTTTGTAGATAATATATTTTTTCAACCGACTTCAAAAAAGGAGGAGGTTCTCAATTCGTCTGTATGTTTTTTTTTTTTTTTTTTTGTATCTTGTTACGCGATTGTTCCGCCATTTGTTGACCGATTTGCAAAATTCTTTTCATGTTTGAAAGGGTATAGAGGCTCCAGAGGTGGTCCCATATAAATTTTATTCCTGAGGGATTGATAGTTTCCCCGTAAAGCTCTAAACACCTTCCCTCCTAGCCATGTCACAAATAGACATCGAATCGACAGCTTGACGCCCTGAGTCATACCGCGTTTGGAGTCAAACATTGAAGTCGGTTTTCTTTTTAGTATAAAAACGTAATTATTATTTTTCAATTAGTTGTTTAATGAACTTGTAATTTGGTAAAAAGTGTTTTGTCGCTGTAAATGACGTTGCGTATCCATAGCTCTGTACTTCTCACACGCCGAACAAATCACACTCGCTGTCTCGCTTACAAAATGGCGGCTCCTGCACACTCTTAATACAAGGTGTTCTGCAATTTATATCATCGATTGTATCCCAAAGGCACGGTAGTTATTCTCTTAGATTACATTTTGGTAATATGTATGTAAATATTTACAAACAAAAAGTATATAAGTAGTATATCAGATAGTACAAGCTTTGCTTAGTTTGGGGCTAGTGATGTTGTGTGAAATGTCCAGCATTATTTATTTATTAAGTCTGTTGAAGATTCATTGAAGTCTAAGGGCAGAGGCAAGTCCAAATACTTTGTTGTACACATGTCAATTTTGCAGAAGTTAGCATTCCATACGTGACAGGTTGCAAGCCCATCGCCGCTTATTAGAATACTAACTGGTTTTCTTAAGATGTTTTCCTTCAAATTTAAGATTTCTTTATCAATTGCGTATACCTAATCCGAAACTAAAAACGGCTGGGATTCAAACCCACGACTTTCGAAATTAATATCAAAGTACAACCCCACTATAAATCAATAAGTAAATAATTTCCGACTGACAGTGACCAGGGATCAGTTTAGCTATCTATCGTTTCTAACGATCCTTAGACAGCTTGACTAATACTGTTGTATTTTGTAAATATACGTAAATGTATATATGTAGTAGCTTAGTTTCTGTAAATAAACATATTCTTTCCAAATAATTTCTACATTTAATTGTTTTAAAATTATTTTGAATAACTTGTCGTACCAAGATCTATGACATCGGCGAAAGAGCAATAAATCTCAAGTGGAGTTGGACAGGACACCTGGCTAGACGTGGTGATGGCCGGTGGAGTAAATCTTTGACCGAGTGGTGGCCAAGATCGGACCACCGGAATCGAGGTCGTCCGAGAGAACGTTGGGTCGACGACATAGTAAAGGTCGTAGGGAATGTTTGGACGCGAGAGGCGCACGAGGAGACTGGCATAAAAGAAGGGAGGCCTATACCCAACATTGGGTGTTACCAGGCTGAGATGATGATGATGATAACTTGTAACATTACGCAGCAGCAGTTCAATTTACGATGTATTTTTTCACACCACTGTAACATACAATAGAGTGGCCTTGGGACCAACAAAGGACCAGTGTAATTGCTATCAATGCTATACAATTCAAAAAAACCTTGGAACCTTTTATACATTCGTTTGTAAGTACTATGGTTTAAATACAAACGTTCGTATTAAATATAGAGATAAAACTTGTTTTATATATATATACAGGGTGTAAAAAGACGTCTACCGAAGCCGAAAGGCATAGGTACAGCATCCCAACACACAACCAAATCCAAAAGGATTTTACGAAAAAAATCATTATATCCGGAGAAAACAGCGTTTGAAGATTACTGTTTGCGTATGTATTGGGCGCGTTGTTTTACGTGTTTTTGGATTTTGAGATTGTTGGATTTTGAGTTTTAATTGTTTTTTTCTTTTATTAATGAAATTATCAGATAGGTTTGGTCTTATTATGTTGTACTATAGTAGGGCCAAGATAATAGGTCACTTTTGACAGATGTCAGTTTTATATTCATAGTGAGGTGACCTGCTTAAAAACATCGATTAAATGAATGAATCGAATGAATCGATACAGACTTGAAACATATGTGAATTTTAAAAATGATCATGCGAATCCCTGTCCCATTATTATTTTTTCTTTCATAAATTAAAGGAGCAAAATAAGACAAGTACCTACGTAATTTAACAAAAAAAATGCTTTTATTTACTTGAACTATCGGAACTGCTATCTTCATCACTGCTGTCAGCACTCAGAGATATTATTAATTCATTTTCAATAATATTGTCTATTCTCACATCTCGTTCAAAATCTTGTAAAATTATTTTCTTTGTCTTCTCCACGACTTTTCGCCAGTCTTCTGTAGTGACTTCTGCACATGTAGTTTGTAGCAGTACTGAAGGGTGGTTCGGTATTGTTCCGCGCTGCATGACCCTTTATTTGTGCCCAAATAAGATCGATGGCGTTATACTGGCAATGGTAGGGAGGCAATCGAATAACTTCGTGTCCATGCTCTAGGGCTAGTTCATCGATTACATAGCGGAGCTTGGACGGCTTAGTTGCTTTTACCAGATTTAACAACTCAACTTTTAATAAAGTTGGACTTGCCTCCACACCATTTCTTACCAGCCACGAGACAATTTCTTGCTTTTTATTTGCTTGAGTTGGTGATTTATCAACTTGTACAGAATGATACGGAGCATTGTCCATTATAATTTTCGATGGGTTTTCTAAGCTGACTAGCAGCTTCTCAAACCACTCTTTAAAAACATCAAAGTTCATTTCCTCATGGTAATCTGTTGTAGTTTTAGAGGCGAATGCGAGGAGGCAGTCTGGAATAAAACCTTGAGAAGCTGATCCCGCGTGACATATAATAAGTCGGGCTCCTTTTCCCGATGGAACTTTTGAGGTGGAGGCCGCTGTATCATCGGTCCATGTCCGCGCAACCGTATGGTTCGCATTCAACCATGTTTCGTAAATAAACACGACATTGTCCCAATCCGTAATTTTATTAACCTCACGTAAGAATGTTATTCTCTTCAAAATAATATCGTAGCGTTCTAGCAGGATTTTCCGCTTGTCGGATTTTTTAAATCTAAAGCCAATCGATTTCAAAACCTTTGCTAGAGACGATTTGCCTCCAAAAAATAAACCTGCGCCTTTTAACGAACTCAATAGCTTTTCCCGTGTAGGATATTCTTTTCTCGAGTAATATCCATAAATGTGGTTGCGAATTGCAGTAGCATCACAATTATCAACGTCAACAATTTTCTTGTCCCTCTTTCGTTTTTTCGGTGTACGTAAAGTATTATCTTCTGAGCCTGATGGTCCGTATTTCTCTTTCAGAATTTGAGTTACTGTCTTCTTCCCTATTCCCAATGCTTCGGCAACGCGTTCTCTCGGTGGTTTCAATGGTAAAAGAGGCCCATCGTTAACTGATTCACGTCCAAAATAATTGTACAATTTCAGCACTAGTTCGCGAGATTGACTGTTTAGAGTTTTCCCCCGTTTCGACATAGTAAGACTGTAATGTTTTTCTTGTTTAATAATTGTTAAGCAATCGGAGTCCAATTTATAGCCAGGTAAACGTAGTCAGTAAGATCAGTTCAATGAAAAAGCCGGATCAGAAGAAAATAACAGAGAGCACACCAAAAACGCACAGTCACTTCGCACAACAACAAAAGACTGCGTCATCATCATGTTATGGCGACATGACATGCGTCATCGACAGGCACTGGTGTTGCCAGCAACATCCACCTAAATTGCACCCAACATCAATGACCTTTCTATTTAGTTATTTTTTTGTATTTTTATAGTTAGTTAAAAGAATAATAAATATGTATAATTAGGTTTTACTATAATCACAACGTGGTTATAAATTTATGGTGATTTTTCTTCACAAGTAATCATTGCATTCGATTCAACTTACAATCCTATCAGCTTTCGATTTTTAGAGTAACATCCCTAGTGTTTAAAAAGAAAAAGGGTTGACTGACGCAACATTGTAACGACGTTCAGTTCTTTAGATCAGAAATTGTTTATTATGTTTAGAATGGTTTATTAGTGAAAGCAAATCGTAAAATTACTCGTATCGGTCATTATTACAATAAATTTGTAAACGTAATTGAAAAAAGTTAAGCAATTGTGCAGTTCTTATTTTATGCCCGCCGTTACAAGGTCACGTTGTTGAATTTTGATGAAATGTCAAAAGTGACCTATTATCTTGGCCCTACTGTAGTAGTAAATAACCGAAAATAACATAAATTGACGTAGCTAAGTCAAAAAATTGTTTGCGTTTTTTTTTCGCTAAATATGTATAGAATGTTGGTCTGATTGCAATTCCTCAGTTTTCGGTAGTAGTCTTTATACACCCTGTATAATTTACTATCCTAAGTCGGTTCTAAAACTGTTTGTTTTCCAACAAATTAAAATAAATAAATAAAATTCTATTCTCATCTTTAACGAAATAATTATTTTTCTAACAACGTACCAACACTCATCTGGTTATTAAGAAATATAATATGAATTTATAATAAATAATAAATAAATAATGATGGACTTTCCACACAGCATCATCTAGCCCCAAAGTAAGCAGAGCTCGTGTTATGGGTACTACATGTGATATTTGACAGACATTTTATTTTTGTAAATACATACATATTATACATAGAAACACCCAGACACGAGACAAACAATTGTAGATCATACAAACATTGGTCCCGCCGCGGGTATCGAACCCGCAACCTTTTGCGTCGCAGGCGGGCCTTCGCCCGCTGCGCTACAGAGGTCGTCAATTATCTTGAAGTACTAGCTTCCTTAAACCGGAAAAAATCTAGCAAACACGGAAAACCTCCCACGTTTTGTGCGAGAAATTTCTAGCGTCGTTTGTCCGGTTGCGTGATTATGAGACATTATCATGTAGTCGGCCACAAGAGTCTGATATTTTTGAAATACAGGGTGGTCCAGACAGTGGCATAAAAAATGTACGTGAGTGTCGTGGAACACTCGGTTGGAATTCCACTTTAACGTTTGGCATCACTACATAGTATAAAACAAAGTCGCCTTTTCTGTCCCTATATCCCTATGTGCGCTTAAATCTTTAAAACTACGCAACGGATTTTGATGCGGTTTTTTCCAATAGATAGAGTGATTCAAGAGGAAGGTTTTATAATACATGCATCATATACTAAGGCAACATTGCTAATTTTAGAGGTTTCTAACGTGATGTCGTAAATTAACCTATTTTTTTGGGCTTTATGCCCGTGCAAAGTCGGAGCGGGCCGCTATGTTTTTATATACAACGTTCATAGTTTTTCTGTAGTGTACTTAATTTAGTATCAGCATTGCACCCGTGCGAAGCCGGGGCGGGTCGCTAGTTTCTCAAATAAATTATTTATTAAAATCCTAGAAACGCTCTCCCGTACTAACAATGTAACAGTTTGTGTACTGTTTTGCGACTGCTCACTTCGCACTATGACGATTTGATATATACATGTGTCGTGACGCAAAAATCTAACATTTTTTCGTTTAGCCCGATACCGTCCGAAATTGGCGACAGGCACAGAGTATTTTCTTTGGCGACAGAGTCTTTCATATACAGGGTGGTCTAAACAGTGACATAAAGAGTATCCATACTAATATTAAAAATATGAAAGTAACTCTGTCTGTCTGTCTGTCTGTTTGTTACGCTTTCACGGCCAAACCTCTGAACAGATTAAGCTGAAATTTGGCATAGTTAAAGGTTGTATCCCAGGGAAGGATATAAGCTACTTTTAATCCCGAAAAAATGAAAAAATCCCGAGGGACCGCGGGTCACACCGCGGGAGCGCAGCTAGTTTGATATACAGGAGGGCCGGGCCACACAGTGAAAAATAAAAATAGCGTCAAGAATCTTTGATATACAGGTGGTCCAAACAGTGACAGAAAAAAATGTATTAATTGCACTATGTCTGAAAATACCCCATTAACCCCATAGCCTCGCAAACAAATTGTACTACTTTGTATTTTTCATATAGTCAACATACCTGTGTCTTTAAAGTATTGCAGTTTCAAGACAATAGCTAGGTACATGCTTAAATATTTTTTTGTAATATTTTAGTTGTACTTATTTATGTAAGTATTTATTTGAGGATAAAAAGGTAGGTTCTTATCTAAAGTTACTTAAGACTTTTCTCCATACTCGCCAAGCGAAAATGAATAAATTATGAAAAAACATATTTATATCACAAGTCAATAACATTTTAGAATTATAATTTTTATTTCACAATAAATGGAATGTACCTATTTATCAATAAATGATAAGTTAGTTATTACTAATTAAGTATTTAAGTTTAATATATTGGTTTATCACAATTATATTGTTTTTAGCACCCAGCTATTGGAAGTACTTACCTACAGATAAATATGTATTATCGTATTATGCTTAGTGTTATGTACTTATTTTACCTAACAACTATGTATTAACTTGAAATACTGATAATTATCACAAAAATACATTTAGAAAACCATTTAATAAAACACATGATTAGATATATCTATTTTCCCGTAGTGTCTTTGTGCAACATCAAATTAAAAGTAAAAAGAAATATTATAAAAATTGAGAAATGAAGTCTTATCAATTTTTTTTCGATTTCGACGGGATTCAAACCCGCAACGATCAGACGATCCTCCTAAAGCCGGAGTGCCTTACCATTCGGCCACAGAATCCATGTCGTCTCAATCGAAAAAAAATTTGATAAGACTTTTCATTTCTCAATGAAATACCTAAGTGTGGCTTAACACTATAAAAAATATATATAAATTGTTATTAAAAATGGGTACTAAAACTAAAACTTTTTTTAACTTACTAAAATGGTGTACCTATTAATACGCACAATCGTTCTTTAGCTCTCTGAAGTTGCGCAGAACATTTGATGACGCCTAAAATCGTGCTATCTCGCTTACTCTACCAAACCTGCGCAATCGTCTATTGCACCTAACTTCAGAGAGCTAAAGATCCGCTTAGTATACCTGTTGAATGGAATGTTTAATATAATATTAAAATCTATTATAATAAGCAATGGTCTTACTTTTATGGGCCTCATTTAAATCAGGAAAATCCAGAATAAATTGATATCTGAAACAAACGAAACACTTATTAAAACTAATAACCACATACAAAATAATAAAAAAGTTTGGTCAAAAATGTTTGTCCTCTCAATCGGTGAAGGAAAACATTGTTGGCGACCTCTGTAGCGCAGTGGGTGAATCGCCTGCGCCGCAGAAGGTTGCGGGTTCGATCAAGCCGCATTTTTTTTTCAAAATCAAATTGACATGTCTTGACATAACATGAATACATATTTAAAACTTGACATTAGCATTATACTGTTAATACAGTTGGTTGCCATTAATAAAAAGAGGCGCACTTAAAATCCTTTCACCACACTGGTACAGAACTGGTGACACAACAAGAAGATCTGTAACTCATGAACTCACCTCACCCAAGTGTACCCGCGGCTACAGAGGCCAGCACCACTAGCATAGCGGTGGCCACGCCCCCGGCGCCAACACTCGCCGTAACGGGTCCGGAACTGGAGCCGAACGCGTCCGCTGCAGACAACGCATCTGTTGAAATGGCCACAGTCAGCGAGACGCTGATGGCTCATCTAGACTTGGCTTTGGCTTGTTTAGAGATTTTTGGTATATAAAATCATAGACTTTAACATTTTTGGTATATATCTTAAGGTGTTAACCACGATGCGATTTTATCCAGCAGCCTTATTAGCAGCCCTTAAGGTGCATTTACACGATGCGATTTCAATCCATACGATATCGTATCGCACGGCAATTTTCCGTGTAAACGCTCATCGTATGCGATTTGTCATAGATAGCGCGACGCTCGTCGGCACGTTCAATAGGCGGGGCTTAACAAATCGTACGAAAAATTGCATCGTGTAAATGCACCTTTATACGCACAATCTATCGCGAGGGATACAGCCGATCGCGCGTAAAAGAACGCGTAGCTTCAAGCTTCAAAAAAATATCTATCACGCGCCTGAGGGTACAGACTTTCCCGCACGATAGCGTTTTGACAAGAACTAAAATCGCATCGTGTAAATGCACATTTACTTTTAACTATGCGAAGAGATGGATCGATGTTTGTTGCTCTTTTGAATAAACAGAAACAGAACGAATTTGAATAAAACTAGTTAGTATTTAAAATTGGGGTACCACGTTCTACAAAGAGATCAGAATTTACATTAAGCAGATACCTATTACAATATTTTATTCTCGAACACAATAATGAGATTTTTTATGTTTGAACATAAGTTAATCTCAAAATGATGTGCTCGCTTCGCTCGCCGGTATACATTTCCAAATGTTTAAACAATATTTTTTTTATTCTTGAACACAATTGAATAAATAATCAGAAATTTGAATATCACTCTTAGCACATTTAACTCAAGGTAATTGTATCATTCATTTTACTACTACTAATACAAGAGCTCGCTTCGCTTGCCCATACCAAAGTTAATTTATCATTTATAAGCACATAGCGTGTATTTTGAATTCCAAGCAAGGCATTAATTACCTCTAAACCCAATGTATTATTTAAATACAGTATTTAAGTTACAATATTTAACAAAATACTGATTAAAAAAAACTAGCAAATTACTAAAGAAGTAATTATCAATAACTCTACATTTAAATAAAATATACCAAAACCAAAGTTAGTCTTAGATAGCCCATAAAACATGCAATAAAAAACAAATAAAATTAAAATAAATCTGAAAATAAAAAGTGAATTATTTATGGTCATGGAAAGCTTGCTGATACATAACACATAAGCGAATATATTCATTTAGTTTACATAGAAAACCATAATACTTTCTAGGAAGTTTGAAAAATTACTACTTTCAATAATAGCTACAACATTGATTGACACTAAAAAAAGATGACATACCTAAGCCGGCGACTGGTGTGGATGAAAAAAAGATTATATTAGTAGGCGGCAACTTAAATTATATTAATAAAAAAATGATATGTTTAATTTATAACTTTAAAACTTTGAACATAATTTAATAGATTTAAATCATTTATTACATACACTCTGTAAGTGTTGGTGAATGTGTTAATCGTTAACTTTTTTTGTGATTTTAAAAACATGTCACCTCTACAACTTTTTTAAATAATAGCGACAAAATACTCTGATATAAGCCACCACCATTTTTTTTTAAAAACATTTCTTAAACTATTCTGCTTTTTTTCTGTTTTTCACAAACTATACTGAATTAAACTAAAATAATCGTTCTTAATTTCACACTACAGACAACGGGTAGTTGTTTTTTTGGCTAAATCTACCCTCAAAAGTGTTATTTTTATTAAAGTAATTAAGTTTTAGGAATACCACTGTAAAACTTAGTCTATTTTGGTCTTTAACGTGAACAAAATAAGAACGACACATTTTAGTGTAGTCATTGAACAGCAGAATCACCAATAACTATTATGAATTAACGGATATAATAATTATAATTGTGATTAAGATGTACATACCTCCATATCGGTTTAAGAGTGCCATAATAACACCGTTTGTCCACCCAAAGCCGGTTTGTACTACGTACTCGCCGCCTCCACCCAAACCACCAAATATGGTCGCGTCATACTGAAAATAAATCATTTATTTAATAAATAATGGTAACGATAAAAGGTAAGTTTTTTATTACCTAGTAGGTGATGGAAGTTTTTAATAACAACCATAAAAATACATTAGTAGGTAGGTATTAGTAGGTATAATTTAATTAAACTAAAGATAAAAAAACAGTAAAGTAAAAAGTAAGTTGGCCACTAACTCATACGAACTTACTAACAATGGTTCAAAAATGATTAATATTGGTTAAACAATGATTTAACTTTGGTTAAACAATGATTTAACAGAGGTTAAATTATACATTTATAATCTGTTCGATCATTAACTCAGTTGGTTAGAGCATAGCCATAGTTCGGCAAGGTCGTGGGTTCACAATGGGTGTAATTTTTAGATGCATTTTAAAAATCTTATAGACACGATAGAGATTTAAACACCATTGGAAGAGTTTGAGGGAGACCTTTGTCCAGCAGTGGGACGAGATAGTTTGAATAAAAAAACAGATAATAAATATATTGAGTTACCTTTTCAAGCATAGCCGTTTTATGCTTCCAAACTTCGAAGTTGGACCGCACCCATTTTGTGGCCATCTCGTTAGCGTATCTCATGGCTTCGGGGTGACCTGTGAAAAAAAGGATTATAATCACAAAATCAGTTTTGTATAGTTAATGAACAACAGAATCGATGGCATTGTATTTTATGATGATTACACAGGAATTAGAACGCAAGAATGAGGTCTACGATGGAGCGAGCCTACTATCTTTCAGGCCAGAAGGTGCCTATTAACTATCTTTTTAAGGAAGTATTCTGCAATCTCTATACAGGGTGTAAAAAGACGTCTACCGAAGCCGAAAGGGGTAAGTACAGCATCCCAAAACACAACCAAATCCAAAAGGATTTTCCGAAAAAAACATTATATCCGGAGAAAACAGCGTTTGAAGATCACTGTTTGCGTATGTACTGGGCGCGTTTTTATACGTAGATTGCTGGATTTTGAGTTTTAATTGTTTTTTTATTTTATAAATGAAATGATTAGGTAGGTATGGTCTTATTATGTTGTACTAGTAGCAAAAAAATAGAAAATAAAATAAAATGACGTAGCTAAGTCAAAAAATTTTTTGAGTTTTTTTTTCGATAAATTTGTTCAAAATCATCTGTATACAGGGTGTAAAAAGACTGCTACCGAAAACTGAGGGATTGCAATCAGACCATGATTCTGAACATATTTATCGAAAAAAAACTCAAAAAAAAATTTGACTTAGCTACCACATTTTATTTTATTTTCTAGTTTTTTGCTACTAGTACAACATAACAAGACCATACCTACCTAATCATTTCATTTATAAAAGAAAAAAAAACAGTTAAAACTCAAAATCCAGCAATCTACGTATAAAAACGCGCTCAGTACATACGCTCGACCAGCTGTGCGAGGTCGGTTTTCTTCGGATATAATGTTTTTTTTTGAAAAATCCTTTTGGATTTGGCTGTGTTTTGGGAGGCTGTACCTACCCCTTTCGGCTTCGGTAGACGTCTTTTTATACCCTGTATAAAAATGAATCCCCATATCCTTTGGCCACGGCATCACGCGTGAACGGCTGGACCGATTTCATTAATTTTGAAATAAGGGTTGAAAGTTTGTATAGGGAGTTGAAAGTTCCAGTTAAAGGCAACAGATGGCGCTATTATTGCCTTTTTTAGATGTTTTCAAGTAAGTTATTTCGCTGACGAAGTCGCGGGTACCAGCTAGTCACTTATAAATTATATTAAACTTCATTTATTTATTTATTCATTGAGATGTATAAGTGTATAAATAATTCATTTAATTTATTCATTACAGAATTAATTATTCTAATTCGTATTATCTAAAAAAAATACAAGGACACATAATAACATTCGACAGAAAAATTACTCAAAAATAAAAATATTAAAGTTGGAGTCTTCACGAATGCCTAGATCCGTCGGGCGAAGTGTACCTGTGTTGGCCAGTCCCATAACGATGATGTATTGCAATGGCGGCCACGCGTTGGGATAATCCCACTGCTCGCCAGAATGTTCCATCGTGGTTGGTATACCACCTTCGAAGATATCCACCTGATAAAACATTACAATTATTAATGTCATCCACATTTGTTAATGTCTTCTCCCTAGACTCAAAGGTTTGCTGGTAGAAAACTCTTTTAGGGTTAAGCTCGCCTTTGTACATGTACTTTCTAATTATTGTTTTATAACCATTGTCTTGTGTACAATAAAGAATTACAGAATTATTTTTATACAAGTGGACCCGGGCGCGACGTCGTAGCGCATTATTAGCAAAGTAGCGGAGCTTTGAGTGAATCGAAAAAATATACAAACTATTAAACTCCCTCGCTTGATACAATAATAATAAGTAATGATAACTACTATTATTAAAACGTCATCATCTTCCTGCCCTTTTCCCACACTACGTGGGGTCGGCACAACATGTGTTCTTCTTCCATTCTCCTCTATCAGCCGTCATCTCAACACTCACTCCTTTCTCACTCATGTCATCCTTCACACAATCCATCCATCTTTTCTTTGGCCTACCTCTACTCGTAAATCCATCAACATTCATACCAAGCACTCTCCTAGTTACATGACCTTCTTCTCTTCTCAATCAAATATGTGTTTGGACATGCCTCTGACTACCCCCTTAGACAGTCTTCAAAGGATCTGGAATAAGTAACATAAAAAGATCTGAGAGATTGTCTATCGCACCTTGGGATACAGTCGTCAACCGGCTCACGTTTTTTTTTACAATTGGACTTTTCTACCTTCGCTTTCGACAATTATTACTATTATAGGCTATTATAGGCTCAGGGTTTTTTTTTTGTTTAGGGTTTTTTTTTTATGGAAGAGGGAGCAAACGAGCCAGTGGCACACCTGATGGTAAGTGATTACCACCGCCCACAGACAACCGCAGCATCAAGAAGCACTGCAGATGCGTTGCCGGCCTTTGAGGTAGGAATAGGCTCTTTTCTTGAAGGTGCCTAAGTCGTATCGGTCTGGAAATACCGCTGGCGACAGCTGATTCCATAAGTCTGTTGTGCGAGGCAGGAATTGGCGTGAAAACCGCACAGTTGTGGACTGCCAACCATCCACATGATGTGGATGGTATGAGTATTGCTGTCGTTGCATACGATGGCGGAATTCAGCGGCTGGTATCAGTCCAAACAATTCTTCTGAGCACTCCCCATTGTATATGCGGTACATGATGCATAGAGATGCAACATCTCTACGTAAAGCCAATGGATCAAGCCTATCGGAAAGGACTTGGTCGTTGACAACACGAGCGGCTCTTCGTTGTATACGATCAAAAGGAAGAAGCTGGTACTGGGTCTCACATTCTTTATCGTATTTTGCAATTACCTTGACTTTGTCTAAATAGTTGATGATCCTGCTAACATAGTAATCTTTTCTTGCTTTGTCATAGCTTCCCGTCCACAATGGCGCAAGATTTGAAGGGTAGAAATAATCACGACGTCTGTTTGACTCCATACTGTAGTCTAACCAGACTCCTACGTCTTCGTGCCATAGGACCTGAAATATAATAAAAAAGTAAAAACTTCGTTTATTGACATAATAAGAATGTACAAAAAACTTTGAATCCATAGGCTCCCAAACTAGTTAAAATTATTATTATGTCTAGGTACCAAAAAAGCTGATCTGAACATTAAAAAGTTCGACGACCTCTGTGGCGTAGTGGGCGAAGGTCCGCCTGCGACGCAAAAGGTTGCGGGTTCGATCCCTGCCGCGGGACAAATGTTTGTATGACTTACAGATATTCGTCTCGGGTCTGGGTGTTTCTATGTATAATATTTATGTATTTACAAACAAAAAGCATTTATGTAGTATATCAGTTATCTGGTTCCCATAGTATTAGTTTCTTAAATAGATTCTAAACAAATAAGTTTTTGAAAAGAAAACTTCTTTAGCCGCGTTAGGCATTTTTCAGATGCGGGAAAACTATCAAACTCAGTCACGTGACTGTTACCCTGTTACGACACCATCCTCTAACTAATTACCTACTTTAATTTCGTCACATATTGTATCTTCACAATGTTTTCATTTTAAGAGTGTCCGCCTCGGGTGAGACTGTGGCTAAGTTCACGATTCATCACGATTCATAACAAAACAAAAAAAAACATTACATAAAATTTTTTTAATTTATTTTTTGAACCCAATTCCTGAATTAAGTTAATATAAAATGAAAGACCCTATATAGTAATATACAGGGTGTAAAAAGACGTCTACCGAAGCCGAAAGGGGTAGGTACAGCATCCCAACACACAACCAAATCCAAAAGGATTTTCCGAAAAAATCATTATATCCGGAAAAACAGCGTTTGAAGATCACTGTTTGCGTATGTACTGGGCGCGCTGTTTTACGTAGATTGATGGATTTTGAGTTTTAATTGTTTTTTTCTTTTATAAATGAAATGATTAGGTAGTTATGGTCTTATTATGTTGTACTAGTAGCAAAAAACTAGAAAATAAAATAAAATGACGTAGCTAAGTAAAAAAAAATTTGAGTTTTTTTTTTCGATAAATATGTTCAGAATCATGGTCTGATTGCAATCCCTCAGTTTTCGGTAGCAGTCTTTTTACACCCTGTATAGTAATAAATATATAGTAATAATATACTCGTAGTATATAAGTATATATAGTATGGATAGAGAAGTATACCTGATCAATAGTATTCATGAAGTCAGCATGGACGCCCTTGTAGTACTCCATCTTGCCTCTGTTATCCAGCCTCTGGTGGAACCGAGCCATCAGCTCCGCGTTCCAAGCCATGATGGCGTTCAGGTCTACCGGTATGATGGAGCGGGTCTTCAAGTTTGTCAAGTTACCTGGAAACCAGATACTTAATATCTTAATCTACTGGGCTAAGTTCGTGGACAACTCTGGTGACGGATTAAAGCCGCCCTAGCCTATCATAGCTGGACTTAATAGCCGGGACCGACAATTTAACGTGCCCGAAGCATGGCAGCGCTGTTGACAATTACTGTCACGGTGGGTGCAAGCATGCTTGGGAAGCAGAAGGTTGCGGGTTCGATCCCCGCCGCGGGATAAATGTTTGTATGATCTGCAAATATTTATCTCGGGTCTGGGTGTTTCTATGTATAATTTGTATGTATTTACAAACAAAAAATATGTAGTATATCAGTCATCTGGTTCTCATAGTACATGCAGGCTTTGCTTAGTTTGGGGCTAGATGATGCTGTGTGAAAAATTACCAGCATCCAGTGCACCCATCCAATTACTGACCGCTCAGAATGTTGCCTAACTTCGACGATCGATCTAGCAAGAACGACTAAGCAAGCTACTCGAACGCGTTTTAGTAACTAAAAACTAAAGTCATTAATCAAAAGACATTTTTGCACTTCGACAGTCGTCTTAAAAGCTAGGTACATAGGTTACCAGGAAGAGATCGCTTTTAGCGATAAGGTCACCCTTTGTTACACATTTTGTTATCAAGGTTTTTGTTTTCTGTTTGTTACTTTTTTATGGTGTACAATAAAGTAATAATCTAATCTAAAGTAGGCACAACGGATCTTTGGCTTTCTGAAGTAGCTGCGCAGAACCCATTTTTGATGAGACGAAGACAGCGTTGTATAGCTGCCTCGCTCACTCGCTTATGTTTGTTGCATCGTTCTATCTCGCTTACTCTACACACGCAATGAACTACATGCGTAGACGCAATCGTTTGGTGCACCTAACTTCAGAGAGCTAAAGATCCGTTGTGGCTAGTGTAAACTCCTTGCCCTTGGTGGCCAATGCTGACAATAATGACAAAAATTATGATTTGGTGGATTTTAATCTACAATTACGTTTGAATGACGGTAGATAAGGTGTTCGTTGAGAGCCGTTAATAACGCAAAACACATTAACAGCCGGTTTCTCGAACGCTTTTCAAATTGACAAGCTGATTTAACTTGGATTACTTGGTTCACCTTTGTCAAATGACAGATTTGAGCAATGATTAGTTAATTTTGAAGATGATTTGCGTTCGAGAAACCGGCCGTAATACTACAAAATGATTTGTTCCGACTGCAAGTATAGTAAGAACTAGCTACTGCGCGCGGCTTCGCCCGCGTGGTACCAACATTTTGAATAGCCTATATGCTATTCCAGGTCACTATCCACGCCCATTCCAAGTTTCAAACAAATTGGTTCACTGGTTTAGGCGTGATTGAAACACAAACATACAAACATCTAAACTAACTCATAAACTTTCAGCTTTATTATATTAGTGGGATAGTGGAATTAGATAAATTATTCACAATGTACTTCATTAATTCGTATTTCTATTTTCTACAAAATCGGTAGGTATGATTTCTTCCTAAAATGGATGCTATTTAACAAGATAACAATCAAAAACTTCATCTATTTGGTGAATATGAATGTACACTATACATTTTGTATGAAACAAAACCGGGTAAAGGATTTCAACACTTATTTCGTGCGGGATAAGGTGTATATTTCTGTAATCACCTACCACCAACTTGGGCATAGCCAGTTACGCTCAAGATATCCAGATGGCGCTGTTCGAAGTATCGGTAAAACTTATCTGAATAACACAATATTTTTTAAAGTAAGTTCGTATGAGTCAGTGGCCAACTCTGGTGACGAAGTTTTTAGGCCGCCTTAAGGCCTCCGTCATGGCTTAACGACTTAAATAGCCGGGACCGACAATTAAAGTGCCCTCCGAAGCACGGAAGCGCTCAGATGAAAATGCCACTGGCGGTCCACTCAATGCTCAAGTGCAAAAAAGTCTATAATTTATGGCTATTTTCTCAGACGAATATAAAAATGAAATGTCATTTCAATTCAAGGTAGGTCCCCAACGGATGAGCCGATTTTCGTTTAGTTTTTTTTGTGTGAAAGATAATAATAAAGATCCTGAGTGTTCTTGGCCATGTTTCAAGAAAATCTGTTCAGCCGTTTGAAGATCATCGGCTCTTTTCTAGTTGATGAAGGGATCAGACTAACTTCCTTGGGGCTAAATTAAAAAAAAAAGTCTCATGTATGTGATTCATTACTCATTGTAATTGATATTGCAAATATATTATATAATAACTGTGTGGAATTATATTCTTCCTGCCTTGTCATACACAATACATTGTGGAGTTAGCAAAATTCTTCAGTTTTTCTTTACCAGTCGTCATCCGAGCACCTAATCATAACCCGTCTTATTACAAGAATATGAGCCGAGTTTAGACCAAGTCTAACTAAAAAACTGTCCCTAGAAAAACGTTCTTTAAATACTCGTACATAGAATGCTTTTTGGTGGTAACAGTTATGTTTTGACATGTGTCAACATGGGGTTCAACCAAGGTTTTACGTTTTTATAATAAGCAACCTTATGTCTATTTTTTGGTGTTTTTATTTGTAAGGGCTTGTATAGTTATCAGGATATATGTGTATCCAAAAGGATTCTGTAAATGTAAATTTTGACTTTGTCATAGATAAGATACGATTATCTTACCTTTATTGGTGCCATTAAGAATGAACCAGCGTGAGGAGAAGTCCCAACCCGACTCAGCCGCCGCTTTTAGCTCTGCATAAAGTTCTTCTTTTTCTTCGTGCTTGTCAAAATGTCTGTAATCATTTTTAAGTATTACATAAGTGAAGTGAAACAGTTGCCATTATTCAAAAGAAGAAGAAGGAATAACAAGAAGAAGAAGAAACCAAGAAGGGACGTGAAACCAAGAAGAAGAAGACTAAGCTAAAATGTTACTGATTGGGCGGTAGAATCGCTTAAACAAAGCCTTTTTCTTTTTTTTGTAAAAAAAAAAACTTTTATATAAGTGATGAAACAGGGTGTCCCAAGAATGATATAAAAAAATAATAAATTCAATTTCAATTTATTTATAAAACTTAATACATTAATATTACAATAAATAAATACTTAAATGAAATGAAATAATGAATGAATATGAATAAAATAAATCGGCGAAATGTATGTACGCGCATAATTCTTATTTTTTTTATACAGGGTGTAAAAAGACGTCTACCGAAGCCGAAAGGGGTAGGTACAGCATCCCAACACACAGCCAAATCCAAAAGGATTTTCCGAAAAAAACATTATATCCGGAGAAAACCGAACTCGCACAGCTGGTCGAGCGTATGTTCTGGGCGCGTTTTTATACGTAGATTGCTGGATTTTGAGTTTTAATTGTGTTTTTCTTTTATAAATGAAATGATTAGGTAGGTATGGTCTTATTATGTTGTACTAGTAGCAAAAAATTAGAAAATAAAATAAAATGACGTAGCTAAGTCAAATTTTTTTTGCGTTTTTTTTCGATAAATATGTTCAGAATCATGGTCTGATTGCAATCCCTCAGTTTTCGGTAGTAGTCTTTTTACACCCTGTATGAAATTGTGTTCGCGAACTTCACGAATGCCTAGATCCGTTGAACGATGTGTAGTTTTACTTACTTAGCAACATCAACATCTTCTTTATAGCTTTCTGGTCTTGGTCCATGCGACATATCATTGTATCTCATTAGCTTATACCTGAAATTAATACGATTTTTAAGTAAAAAAGACTTTGTCAGCAAAATAACATAAGTAGGTACTTGAAAACCTAAAAAAAGAATTGAAAACTCTAAGCAAAAATCTCCATTAACTTTTCAAAACTCAAAATGATCGTATCTCGAGCTCCGCTATAGAAGAAACGCTACCTAGGAGAAAAAAGTAAAAAGCAATTTTTACCTCGGCGATATGTATGTTGTATGATCTACAAATATTTGTCTCAGGTCTGGGTGTTTCTATGTATAATATGTATGTATTTACAAACAAAAAGTATATAAGTAGTATATCAGTTATCTGGTTCCCATAGTACAAGCTCTGCTTACTTTGGGGCTAGATGATGCTGTGTGAAAAGTCGAGCATTATTTATTTATTTAAATTATATTATTTATTATTATTATGAGCCCGTGATGTCCTACTGCAAAGGCCTCCCTTCCTTTCTTCCACTTAACTCTATTGTAAGCTAATGTTCTCCAATGGGGAGAGTAAGAGTCAAATTCGTCTCTCCACCGTCGCCGCGGTCTGCCGCGTGCTCGTTTCCTGTTCCGTTTTTTTTACTTATTTAAATTAAAAAAAAAAAACTCACTTTTGTCCGTTGCGTTCAATCTCAACAGTGTGGTTTGTCATCCAGAAATCGAACTCCCTGTCTAACGTGTGGATGTGTGTGCGAAGGAAGCCGAGGTCATCGAAGTCATCCATTATAAGCTGCACCATTGGAATTAGAAGTGGTGGTTGAGATCTGCAAATACATGAATTAATTAAATAAGAAAAAGTGAGTGTCGTGGAACCTCCGTGGAACAGTCGGTTGGAACGAAGTTTCAACTTTGACATTTGGAATTTGTGTATTAAAATCATAGTACTAACAGTGTAACAATGGACGGTGACGTTTTAACCTATGTATGTGTCGTGACGGTAGCCCGTAGCTGCTAATGAAATAATGTTTGCAAATAAATCAATATCATTATTAACTACAGCCTCTAAACTTAGGCCTTTACATCTATGTTAGATGATTTATACAGCGTCAAGGCAACCTATGCCTACACTTAACGGGACGCTGTAGTGCCTGGGACATTGTTTGAGATGGAGGCTGCAGCACCTAAACCACCCTCTCAGCTTAATCAGCCGCCCACAGGAAAGACGACGGCAATACGTGTGGAGCTGACTAAGCTGCGGATTTCCTCACGATGTTTTCCTTCACCGTTAAGAGCTCGTGTTAAAGCTCATATTTTACGAGACGAAAAATCCATTGATGCACGGCCGGGATCCGAACCCACGACTTTCAGATCGAAAATCGAGGCACAACCCCATTCGACCAACACGGCTCACAGCCTCTATAGGTAAATAAAATATTTAAGAACAGCAAGCGCTATTTATACCTAAACTATGCGAAGCTTGTATTATACACAAAATTTTTCAATAAAGATTTTATAAAATACGTTACAAAAATTGCACCTATGTGGGACTTGAACCCGCGACCTTGTGAATCAGCTAGTTTGCAATAATCACCTCATAGCATAATAAATCCTTCCACCGTTGGGTATGAACCCGATCCTCTCCACCACATCCAGGAAGTTGGAGACCATGCCGCGCGCAGTAGCCCTCATCTCAGAAAGCAGTAGACCTTTGATGATCCAGTAGGAGTCCCAGTAGTAAAACTCACGGAAACGACCACCTGGAAGCAAGTTCGTTTGAGTCAGTGGCCAACTCTGGTGACGGAGTTTTTACGCCGCCTTAAGGCCTTCGTCATGGCTTAACTAGCCGGGACCGACAATGGACATGATGACAATTTTTCAAAATCTGTTCTATGTTGTTCAGTAGAAAAAAATATAATATTTCAGTAGGATATAAAGTTTTTCAAACCTACAAATTTGAAATTCACGCCAAAACCAATTTGACCCACATTCTGGTGTCCGATTGAGCTGAATTTTGGTACACTTATCTTAAATTTAAAAAATATAGTGACAGTTTGCTGATCTGATGATGAAGTCAGGAGCTGTTCAAAAGAACTCTTTAGCAACTTGCCCGAGAGAGCTGAAACTCGGCGGGGTTGAGTTCTGACTGACCATAATTTCAAAAATATATAGTGACAGCGAGCCGAAGGAACAGGAGTAGAATCACCTAGTTTTAAGACGTTTCAAAGTGATCCCAGCGGTCCTACTGAATAAATGATTTTTGACTTTGACTTTGTTGTTCAATGGAACTCCTCAGGGAATAACAGTTAAATATCAGAGTTTGGGCTCATATGAATCGCACTACCAGGGGCCATATTCGCGTTCCTTTTTTCGTTCGTTTGATGAATATTCGGATGTTAGAACGAAAAAGTTCCTTTTTTCGTTCGTAACATCCGAATATTCCCCAGTTATTCCCAATACGGCCCCAGTTATTGAAAGCTTGTAATAAAAGTAAGTTAGTATGAGTCAGTGGCCAACGCTTGTATTAAAAAATCATTTCTCAAAAATAAACTATTCATGATTTTTATATATTTAAAATGATAAATACCTACCTTAATTCCTGTCTACCCTACTCACCAGGCACTATAACCGGATTGTCGACGTAGATGATAGAGTACAGCTCCTGGTTATGCTTGACTTCTTCCTTCATCTTACGTCCTAGTTGCAGCCAGAGTCGGTTCAGATCAGATGCCCACGCGTGGAGATACGGGTCTTTGATGCGTTGAAGAAATGCTGCATGGAAATTAATCTGTATTAAATACTAAATAGGTAATAAATAAGATGAATAAATATTACTGGACGATTCACAGCACCATTTAAGTAGCTTGTGTTATACATTATGTGTATTTATAACAATATGTTTTCCGTGAAGAATGGATAACATCCCCCGCATTCGCCTGCGGGGAGGGGAAGTGTTTTGTGTTGAAGATGTCAACGTCAAAATTTAACAAATGTATGTGTCAATTTTGTTTGGTCTGGTCATTTTGAAATGTGCGCATGTGTGCAAAAACCATAGAGAAAATACACAAAAACAATAACAACATTAATGGCGGACTTCTTTCGCCATTTTTGAAGGAACTAGTGGCTCTGCTATTTTATTTAGTTTTCTCGTGTTTTACTAGGTTTTATTATGTAATTTCGGTGGCATTTTACTAATGAAGCTTTGGATACGTAACAGGAGATTTGGCAAATGGAATGGGGGAGTATTCAAGAAGTTTTCTCATTTGACGAAAGATTTCCCTTGGAGTTTTGAAAAGACAAGCCGCCATGTTTTTTCAATTGACTCAAATTGACGTGACGAAATACATATTTTGAAGAAAGATTTGACGTGAAGTCATGAAAAGAAGAAGGAATAAAAGAAGAAGAAGAAGAAACCAATAAGTGAAGTGAAACCATAAAGAAATGAAGACCTATATGATGAAGACTAACTAGATGTTTATTACCGATTGGGCGATATAGTCGCTCAGCGACAAAGCCCTTTTTTGTGTTTTTGTGAATAAATAATAATAATAATAACATTAATGGCGCAGCAGACGGCGGTTTTGCGGAAGTACAATATTTTCCTTCACTGTTTACCCATATTTTTGGTTAGATAAATTTGTTTGTGTTCGGCCAGATTAGAAATCAACTTAGAGCAGGGTACACGGGTGCTTCAGCAAAAATGCGCCAGTTCGTGGATCACGCGTCGAATCGACCACCTTTAGTGACTAAAGATTCAACCACCATTGGCTCAATGCACATCAAAGAGAATAATAATATATAGGGAATAGAGTGCCCACTTGCGAAAAAAAGTGTCACCTATTAATGTTGCCCAAAGAGAATAATAATAATGCGCATTGAATTGGCAGCGAGGCGACGATCAGTTTATAACAAGACATTATAAACCTTAAGCACAATGTTATAAGATACTAGCTGGTACCCGCGACTTCGTCAGCAAAATAACATACCTACTTGAAAACCTCTAAATAGAACTGAAAGCTGCAAGAATCTTCTGAAACTTTTAAAAATGCAATAATAGCGCCATCTCAGCCTCAGCCATAGGTTAGCAACGCCATCTAGGTGCCTTTAACTGGAACTTCACTTCAACTCCCCATACAAAATTTCAACCCTTATTTCACGCCCTATATAATTATTTTTGAAAAAAAATAGCCTATGTCCGTACCTGGGACATAATCTTTATCCATGTCATATTTCAGCATAATCTGTTCAGTAATTTAGGCGTGAAAAGGTAACAAACAGACAGACAGACAGAGACATTTTACTACATAATAGATGGCGCCACAGGAAAAATTAGATCGCGCTATCGTTGCGTTTTGGGCAACGTAACATATAAACTCGCTAATTCTCTAATTTTCAGCTTTAAAATATTAGTATGGATAATGTCGAGCAGACTCGCGAGCGAATCTGTATCTTTTAACATTGTTCCTAAGGTTTATAATGTCACTAAAGATTATGACCAAGTATATATACCAGGGTTATCTTTCCAGTCCGTAGGCCGCCACTCCTCAAACTCGGAGCCCTCAGGGTCGAAGTTCTCGTTCACAAACTCCTGGATGTCAGCCTTCGTCGGCCGGGAATCTGTCCTGGAAGACACAGGTCATAAATAAATGATACGTTCATCAGGCCAGGCTCAACGGTGAAGGAAAACATTGCGAGGAAACCCGTCAGCTCCACACGTATTGAAGTTCTATAATTTCCTGTGTTGTATTTAACCTGAGAGGATGGTTTAGTTAGGCTTTCGTTTCTGTTAGCGACGCGCCTTAGGTGCTGGGTAAGCCCAGAACAATGTCCCAGGGGACATTGTATGAGATGGAATAGATCGCTGTAGTGCCTGCACTACAGCGTCCCGTTGAGTGTAGGCATAGATTGCGTCTTGACCTCCGTCATGGCTTAATAATGCGCATACCTGTTCATCATCTGGTAGAAATGGTCCATGGTAATGTTGGGAGACCACTTGATCTTCATATCCACGAAGGTCTTGGAGTCGTTGTACAGACCAGCCATCTGGACAGTTTCCAGGAGTGGTCCGTGGCAGTAGATCATGCTGGAACACATACAATTGAAGTTGTTTACGAGGCCATGTTTGAATGTATGTTCCTCGATTACTTGAAGACGCATTGACCGTTTTTTGAAATTGTTTTTTTGATGTCTGAAGGGGTATACTTTACAGGTGCTCTCATATACATTTTATTTCTAAGGGATTGATAATGATCCCGCAAATTCAAAAAACCTCATCTTTAATTTTCAGTTGTCAGAGTATCAAAAAAGTAATTTGTTCAAAACACACCTGACCTGTTTTGATATGAGTATAAGTCCTGACTCCTGAGTCAGTGTGGCATAATAGTCTACAATGGACATTTAACATCAACATGTAATGTATAATATACAAACATTATGTATAGCTTCATTCGCAAGGCACAAGGTCACAAAGCAAGCGCGCTTCCGGCATTCACAGCCGGCGCACGCGCAGCCTATATACACAGAATATAGTGCAAAACGATAATAAGATCGTCTTGAACTTTAAACTAAGGCCAAACGGAAATAGATATAGTAATTAATAAGTAGGTAACTTCCTATTCTGCTTAAGTATCAAAATCAAATGTATATCGTAAAAATCTTACCTAGTTACAGCAATTATACCTGGCATGTTGAACTACTCAACCGATTTCAAATATTTTGCTTTTGTTTAATATGGATTAAAATAAAATGGTAGAGCAACCGATGTAACTTGAGCTCTTATTTGATAGAACTACGATGGTTTCACTGTTCAGTTTGGATAGCTATAGCTACAACAAGGGCTTAGCGACCATTTTTTGCAAATAAAGTCGAAGATAAAAAGCCATGGATGGAAATATACAGTCCCTGGGTGGTATAGGTAATGTTGATACCGCGTAAGCGAAGTAGACATTTTGTATAAACTCACCTATCACAAGTAGGAGGCAGTGTTCTCCTATCTGCCTCCACAGCTGCCACCAATAAAGCACCAAACAAACACCACATTTTATACATCATCCTTAATTAAAACACTATCAATAATGGCACAGCACTGTACACTTAACACTAATATCACTGAATAAATTAAAGGAACTCAAAGTTTTGTTTTGGATTGTCTTGATTCTGTATTCACGTGTTCAAAAAGGTCCTAAGTTTTTTGAACGTTTTCCTTCGAATTAGTTGGATGGTCATTTTGGGCGGTATGGCTACGGTGGTGTCTCAATTGGCACTATTTGTGCCCTGTAATCATCCTGAAACAAAGAAAAATAGGTTTATTGGATGTGACGAATGCTTTTGATGCCGAAGCAATGGTAATAAAGAAAATAATGCGTTGTTCAAATATGTTTTACAGGTCATCATGTTGTTTTTAAAACTAACACAAATATAATCAAGAATATAAAACAAACAATCTTTAAATAATGGCTAGGATTGAAGATTACAAAATGGGATTCCCAGGGACCCATACTTGGTCTCAAGTATTATTATCCGAAATTGTGGCAGCTCAAAAATACGACGAAACGCTTCAAGAAAAGGGTGGGAGTACCTCGCGTAGTCTTGGCGGCACTCCCAGGTTGTGCAAATTAGTTATATAATTCAACTGAAATATACCTACCGTAAAAGAAAAAAACATTACAGATAACAGAACATTCAGTCTGAAGAAAATACTTAGTAACGAGAACTTGAAATAGCCAACGGACGAGGCTGTCACTAGTCTAATTTTAACATTTGAATGACAGACAGACGAGCACAATGGCATTGTTAGAAGTACTCGCGGCAGATGTTACAATACGATTCCATGACGTGTCAAGCTATTGAGAGGAATGGTGGTTTTCTATACCTACGCTGATCAAATATGAACTTTTAAGTAACTAGCAAGTATCAAAAATCGTCAAAACTGAAAAATAATGGTAATTGTCACGTTGATAACAATAATTATTTTATTTTAAGTATCAATTGAAAAAATAAACCCAGTAAATATGGCGTAAGACTGTAGTTTCTGAGTGTATTGGTTCTGGTTCAAAAAGTAACAAGCTTTGCTTTGTTCTAGACGATGTGTAAAATGACAACAAATATTTAATTACAAAATTATTTATAATTATATTTATACTTATTCAAATGCCTAAGCATCGTAGATATTATTTTCTTTCGCAACGTAAGTATGAATTCATAGAAGTGAAAAATCATTTTATGAGCATAGTATGTAAATAAATGCAATAAGGTAAATTGTCAGCATTCATAGAATTTGTAGATAACGCAAGTTATGTACACATTTATTACCTATTGCATCACATAAACGTCTATTAGCTCATTTATTTATTTTATTTTATTTATTTACTAGCTGACCCGCGTGACTGACTGCGCATTATTCGGTCCAGCCGTTCACGCTGGACCAAATGGCGTGACCAAAGGATATAGGGATAAATTATTTCCCCCACGCAATTTTTTAAATTTTTTTCTGTCATAAAAACTTTCTCCTTATAATAACAAACACAAAAAAAATAATAGTGAAATCGGTCCAGCCGTTCACGCGTGATGACATGACCAAGGGATATAGGGATTCATTTTTATATATAGAAGAAGATAGAGATATAATATTTTATATTCACGAAACAGATTACAATCATATTAGAAGAGAAAATTATAAAAATAGATTCGTAATCCTACAAGTGCCGCAAGTGTTTTGAGCACGCTTCCGACTGACAGTGACCTGGATCAGTTGAGCTATCTATAGATCGTTTCTAACGATCCTAAGATAGCTTGAGTAATCCTGTTGTATTTTGTAAATGATGATGACTGTGTATGATATGAATGTATTAACAAACAAAAAAGTTGTATATCAGTTATCTGGTTCCCATAGTACAAGCTTTGCTTAGTTTGGGGCTAGATGATGCTGTGTGAATTTTTTATTTGCAGTAATAACACGTCACAAATCTATGATAGGTCAAATAACGTGAACACTAAGACCAGCTAGATATGACAGAAACATAATGAACCGACATAGGTTCATGAACTCAGAAGTTACCGAAGGACGAATGCGTAGGTCGATAAAGATCTCATTTATCGAAAAGTTTATCTTATAGCGATGGAAACTTTTAATTTATTCCAAGCGTAGTCAATTAATTTTAACAACAATAAAATTTATTAAATTTCAATCAAATTGATTTGGCTTGGCGAAGGGACGAATTAAAAGATGAAGATTACATTTTTATAAGACCATAAAAAAAACAATAAATATATCGAGTCGAATTACAATATGCAAACGAATCTTACTCAGCTCCACACGTATTGACTTTGTATTTCCTGTGGACAAGGCCTATTAAGCTGAAATGATGGTTTAGGTGCTACTAGTCTATTTCATCTCAATGTCCACAGTACTACAGCATCCCGTTGAGTGTAGGTTGCCTGATGCTGTATAAATCATATCTATGTTGAGCAGATTTATTTACAAACACGCAGAAATGTGCGGAACAGCAAAGTGTGCGCTTCCGGCGTTCAGCCAATTGGTCTATCAATTGGAAGATTGACTTACCTTTGGACAACCTTGGCCAGGAACTATTCTGGATTATTCTGAATGTCTTGGAAAACCAAACGACGAAGAAAATCTCTCGAATAAAGTCACTCAAGATCTTTCAAATGGGCAATCAAAGGCAGGTGCGAATACTAAATTGGGCACATACAAAAGGAGCTTCTTTGAGGCGCACTTGAAATCCTTTCACCGCACTGGTTCGAAAGAACTGGTAACACGATAAGAAGAAGGAATAAGCAGTCCTTACGTGACAAGCAAAGTCAGAACGGATCAAGAAATGAAACATCTAGAAAATGTATTTCTGTGTGGAGCTGATGGTAGATTAGATTACACTAAACATCATAAAGGCGTACGTATTCTTCTTTAACATTTAGATGAGCTAGTGTAAAATGAGATGATAATGATGATAGGTTAGGTACCATATCACCTCAACACCCAGTCTTGGAACGAATATCAGCACAAACATTTATCCAGCCACAAGAACTACCTCTTGCATCTCTGTCTAACACCCGTTCACAGTTACCCAACTGGTTGCACTTGCAAGTGGACAACGTGATAAAAACAGGTGGGTATCACGCACGTGCTCAACGCTGCCAAGTCACACGGTCACACCCCCACACGTCATAATTACATGTGCCATAACTTGAAGGTATTCGACAACATATATCACGCCACACCTCTGGGACATATTTGGGCTTATAAATAGAAATTAGAGCATAGCCATATAATGGTAACGAGAAACAAACAGAAAAGGATTATGACTCATTTTCCCCGTAAAAAAAAATCACGTATCTATTCTGTAGGGATAGGCTAGCCAGAGACCACAGATTTCCACTGTTACATTCACCCTCATTATTGTCATACAAACACGTTGATTTCAAAGGCTATTTATATTCAGTTTTGTATAATTCTTTTAGATATTCAGTCATTCATAGGGTATGGCGCCACTGACAACCAGCGCTCCAACACTCTCGAGCTGTTGGAGCAAATGCTGAGGGGTAGCCATATTTTCACCCACATAAAATTATGTAGATTTAAGTACCTATTGTAACTGGTGTATATGATGTGGAGAAAATAAAACTTTATTATTCTTATTCATTCCAATTAATTTTCTGATGATTTTTTGAATAGATATATGTTGGGAACTCTTTGACCACTTGAGTTGGTAGCCAACTCTGATAACACAGTTTTTGGGCCGCCTGACCAATACGATTATACATCAGACTGCATGAAAAACCAAGATCTGTTTTCCACATTTAAAGATCGAAAGATTCCACCTCAGCCAGGGAACACTGCCAAAACAGTCGGCCGACATGCGGAGATATTTACGATCGTCCTTCATTGAGTCTTGCCCATTCATGCCAATGAACGTCATTGCTCTGCCCTCCTTCTGATTCTTAATTTGTCGTGGTGTTTTTGTGGAGGTATATGACCTTCAGATTTGGTTTTGGATCCTGAGTTTGCGTCAGTGGGTGCCTGAAGACGAAGACGACACGACAGAGGGAAGAAATGTTCTAGGATGCAATAGGTGCTGGGCAATCATAATTTAAAATCAAGGCACTGCAAGGCCCCGTGTTATAGGTACCCATGTAGGTACTACTTCTCAACCTTGTATACGAGTATGTGGACAGGTAAAATTCGTAATTTTATAAGTTTTGTCTTCAATGAATGAATGAATTTAACAAAAAATTAAAATCTTATTTAATAGAAAAAAGTTATTACAATATTCAAGATTATTTAGAAGACAATAAAAGATGCAAAAAGTAAACTCAGGTTCCTAAATATATATTCAATTGTACCTAAACCTTAAACCAAAAATGTTCCTTTTGATTACGTTAAGAAAAAGGCTGTGCCAATTTATTAATTACCTACTTAAGTTACATTGTAAGTTAGAAAATACCTAAACTAAGTACCAAATGTTGTAGTGCCCCAGCGGGGCTCATGTTATGAAACACAATTTTATTTTAAGATCTATTTACTAACATGAAGCAATAAACGTTTTGAATTTAATGAATGAGAATTCTTTATTGTACACTTTAAACTATGAAACAAAATAATTAAATAAAACAAATAATGACAATGTACAATGCCTTATCGCTAATGAGCGATCTCTTCCAGGCAACCTTTGGATGGAGAGGAACTCGGTTAAAGAAGTCAATTCAAAGTCAGTCAATGCAATTAGTGAAATTGATACGCGGCCAAAATTAGACTCAAAATGCAAATAGTTGAGAGTTAATTGGCAGTTAGGCAGGTCGTCGACTTTGTGAAGGTTAAGTATTAATGACAGCCTTAGTGAATAAGACCGACTGAAGCGCTCGTGGTTGTGCTTGCTTAGTCGTTCTTGATAGATCGTCGAAATTAAGCAACGTTTGATAAGGTCTGTAAGTGGATGGGTGACCGCCAGTGGCATTTTTATCTGAGCGCTTCCGTGCTTCGGAGGGCACGTTAAATTGTCGGTCCCGGCTATTTAAATCGTTAAGCCACGACGGCCTAAAAACTCCGTCACCAGAGTTGGCCACTGACTCATACGAACTTACTTTACTTTTACCGACTAGACTATTTATATGATAGGTAAATCTACCCTTCTAATTCATTGTCCCAGGCAGTCATGTTAAATTCAGACAGATCCTTAATTTTATATAACAGACTGAATTGAGTATATTAAGGTATGTAACCTACGGATAGAAAATATAGGTAGGTACACCGAAGTTTTATAATAAAAAAATATATAAGGAAAAGTGTAAGTTTGTAGCCAAATTTGATGATGGCCTGTACATAACTAATAAAACATAAGCAAAAAAAAACATTTAGGACATGATTCAGAAATTATCAACTAACTGCGAGATATTTGCAATACAGATAACAGTTTTTTTTTACATTTTGTATAATCAAATTTATCAAACGAAGATATAAAATGCACTAGATATGATTACTACGGCGGCAAACACGAAAATATTTACACTAGTCGTTTCTAGGTCATCAGGAACTGAAGACTTCCGCTATTGATTTGCAAATTAATATATTTTTTTTAATAAATATTGAACCATATTATTATGATAAAAAAATACTTAGGCCTTCACATCTATATTAGATCATTTATTTATACAGCGTCAGGAGGCAGCCCATGACTACACTGAACGGGACGCTGCAGTGCCTTAGTAACAGTAATTGGCTTGAAATTATGATGAATAATACTAATTAAAGTATTGTTTTCACACATACGGAAGCATATGAATTGTTTTGGTGGTGAAAGTATTTCAGACCTAATATATTTTTGGATATGAAAAACCTAAAAAACCTAAACAAAATTAGCATTGACACACCTATAATATAACTCAGTGGAAAGTCGTTAAAATCAAAATGTACCTGTTTACCTTGAACTTGTTTTGAAATAATATGATTAGACTGTTATTAGTATGAAAAACTGTGAAATCAATTTACAAATCGTAACGAAGAAGGCTATACGTACGTTACGTACTTAATAAAAAAAAGTAAAATAAGTACTCGTATTTATTTATACAGGGTGTAAAAAGACTACTACCGAAAACTGAGGGGTTCATGGGACCATGATTAGAAACTATTAACATATTTAAGAAAAAAAAAACCTAAAAAAAATTTACTTAGCTACGTCATTGTATGTTATTTTTGATGATAGATAGATAGACTACTAGTTCAACATAATGAGACCATACCTACCTGATAATTTCATTTATAAAAGAAAAAAAAAACAGTTAAAACTCAAAATCCAGCAGTCTACGTAAAACAACGCGCCCAGTACATAGGCAAACAGTAATCTTCATTTCTGCTTTCTCCGGATATAATGATTTTTTCGGAAAATCCTTTTGCATTTGGTTGTGTGTTGGGATGCTGTACCTACCCCTTTCGGCTTCGGTAGACGTCTTTTTACACCCTGTATGTACTTATCAGTAAGTAAATATTACATTTTACAGCTGAAAACGTTTAGGTAATAGTTTTAAAGTGTAACAAATGTTTAGTTAGAATCGAAAGTTATTTAGCATAGCCTTGGTTGCTGTAACAAGGTTGATCTAGAATTGCGTTGTTCAGATATTAATATTGATAAGAATTTTATTAAAAAAAGCAAAGCAAATAATCACCCTGAATGACGGTTAGAAGATAGGAAACAAAACTTCTACTCATCATCATCATCAGCCTATGGCAGTCCACTGCTGGACATAGGCCTCCCCTAGTGCGTCCTCAGCTCGACGCATCCAGCTTCTGCCGGCAGCCTTTCGCAGATCGTCACTCCACCTGACCGGAGGGCGTCCTACACTACGTTTGCCAAGTCGCGGTCTCCACTCAAGAACTCGTTTACCCCAACGGTTATCGGTTCTTCGGCAGATATGGCCAGCCCACTGCCACCACCCTCTTGTAACTTCTACTATTTCTCTAAAATTAGGTCAAATTATACCTAAGGTTAGTAGGTGATCAATCTTCATAAATCTAAATAGCCATACTTAGACTTATCAAATGCACGTTGAAGAAAGAACAAATCTTCTACTTCTTGTCGTGTCACTAGTTCTTTCGAACCGTTGTGGTGATAGGATTATAAGTGCGCCTCAAATAGGCTCCTCTCTTGAACATAATAAGAACAAATTGACTTGAAAAGAGAAACCACGAAATCAAATGAAAGACAACCTCTGTGGCGCTGTGGGCGAACGTCCGCCTGCGACGCAGAATGTTGCGGGTTCGATCCCCGCCGCGGGACAAATGTTTGTATGACCTACAGATATTTGTCTCTTGTTTGTTTCTTGGTCTGGGTGTTTCTATGTATAATATGTATGTATTTACAAACAAAAAAAGTATATAAGTAGTATATCAGTTATCTGGTTCCCATAGTACAAGCTTTGCTTAGTTTGGGGCTAGATGATGCTGTGTGAAAATGTCCAGCATTAAAAAAAAAAAAAAAAAAAAAAAATTAGCAGTCCTAATAATCGTACCAAACTACGCAAAGATGTGGTTTTTTTATTATCTATAGAATTTATTCCACTGTGTTGTGACGTAAGAACATCGGATAGAAACAAAGTTCAATGACATAGTTCAAGCGAGCAACGGTTGTGTTCAGGGATTGTGATAACTAGATAAATACTGCATGGCCTTGAACTTTCTACACGGCTTCTGAGGCTTCAGTCTGAGAGCCTGAGCCTGTGTAAGTTAGAGGTCAAGAGCCGACCCATTCATCATAAAAAATAATAATAAAAAAAAGTCTCATGTATGTGACACTGTAATTGATATTGCAAATATATTACATAACTGTGTGGAATTATATTCTTCCTGCCTTGTCATACACAATACATTGTGGAGTTAGCAAAATTCTTCAGTTTTTCTTTACCAGTCGTCATCCGAGCACCTAATCATAACCCGTCTTATTACAAGAAAATGAACCTAACTTTAGACAAAGACTAAGTAAAAACTGTCCCTAGAAAAACGATCTTTAAATACTACATAGAACGCGTTTGTTTTTGTGGTACTTTTTTGTTTTGACATGTGTCAACATGTGGTTCAACTAAGGTTTAACCTTTATGTAATAAGCAGCAACCTGTTTTTATATTGTGTCATCTTTCACACAATTACAAATTGTCTGAAATAAAATTTCTGACAATGCTGTAATTTGAATTGAAAAGCGTACACTTACTTTGTCAAATTCAAAAAAGATATAGATCAATCAGATATTTGAGAATCAGTAATTAAGTGATCCTGGCTGATTATTGAAAGGAAAATAGAATAAATGGCGTGAACCGAGGGAAGCCTAAACCCAGCAGTGGGATATTATTGGCTGCTGATGATGATGATGAAACAGAATCATCAGGGGATGATATTGGCCCCTAAAGCACATAAACAGATGGAACAATTGAGAAGACTATAATAGGAACAGCGAAGAACCACGTAGGCGGCAGTAACAAGAAAATTAGAACGAATTACATTCAATTTGCACGACAACAGACACTAATGTGAACCTTAGTGGTACAGAATAGATGCTATATTTATTACCAACACGAAGTGTGTTATTGTGTGAAATGAACTAAAATTAAGAAATGTAGCAGTTCCTAAATTGTTTTTAAACAGGTGAGAATTTTTCTCCTGAGAAAACTTGTTTACTTAGTTGAATTTTAGTTCTCCGATTCAAATGAACATAGTACGTATACGTACATGCATATATGCATCATAAGCATAAAATATAACACTGCAAAACTCAGTCATAGACCCTATCTCGGGTAAAATAAAGTAAGATGACATTGAGTCTAAGCAAAATAAATTTTTCTAAGGCGCGATAAAACACAAAATCGTCTACACTCGATAACTACATACTGCGTATTCGTGAAAACCATTCGATAACTACTGCGTATTCGTGAAAACCATTCGATAACTACTGCGTATTCGTGAAAAACCATTCGATAACTACTGCGTATTCGTGAAAACCATCCACTTCTCTTCCAATAATTCAATCTGCGTAAATATGTAGGATTGTTTAATTAAAGACATGAATCCTAACAGGCTTTTGATTAACTAAAGCTGTCATAGCTGTTAATGAAGTCACCTGCCTCTAAAATCTTTAAGAAACTCCAATATTATATTTTAAGTTCCAACGAAAAATCCTAAAAATTTTACAAGTGTTTGAGATTCGCTCCAAAATTCGGAATAGGTTCCCCGTCGGTTCACTTTTGCAAAAACGATTTTAAGTATAACTACCGCGCACAAATTACTCTTGAAACTCTTCACAAACGAAACTGAACTTTACGTGTTACGAAATAGATCACAAAATGTACTCACGATTTTCACTGGCAAGCCACCCTTGTCATAGAAACACACTCATCACTGCGCGCTGTTCTCTCTATCCACCAACATCCTTCGTGAAGTCACGACTATGACGTCAGAACACGCTTCAGAACCCTGCTGGCTTTCAGCCACTATAATTCCGACTTGATAAGGGCCATAATATACAAACCAAAGGTTTAAGTATACTAAAGCTATAATAATTTCTTCTCAAAAATTTGAGATCACACAAATGGCAAAACGCAACGATAGCGCGATCTAGAAATTGTACAAAATTGGTGGCGCCATCTAGTTCTGTACACAATAAACTTAATTTTATAACACAGGTATCCTATTTTGGGGCCAAGACTGGATGTGACTAGTCATTTCAATGAACTTAGTGCATTTGGCGATAAAAGTTGATAAATCTGCTGCTGTCAGGTGGCGCTTCCATCCGGGAAACTGACTTTAAATCAAACTTTGATTTCAATAAATCTATGTTTGAATTTTTAATACAGACTAGCAGCTGTTCCCGCGACTTCGTTCGCGTGGGCTCATTAGTTTTTCCGGTTTTCCTGCGTAGATCCCGATCCCGTATTCCGGGGTAAAAAGTAGCCTATATGTTGTCCGACTAGAGCTCGTGTTAATGAACATATTTTATTGAATCTCGACCGGAATCCAAACTCGTATCGACGAGACCAACCTCCCACTAGGCCAAATTTGTTGCAGTGACGTCAATACAAAACGACAGATACAAATGAATACATTTTGCAGTTCAGTGATATACTTATTATAAACTAGCTGTGCCCGTGTAGTGGGTTCGTTTTCCCGTGTAATTATCTACCTCCATAATAAATCACAAAAATCCGTTCATCCATTTCATCGCTAAGAAGCAACAACATCCATCCATCCAAAGTTTTACGTATCAAGACAAGAACCGACAACTCATCTGAAGTAGATACAAGACACGTGGAGAATAAAAGACAGGCGTGACTTAACGCTACTGAAAACGCAGGACGTGATACAGTTGATCATACGAAACAAATCAGCTCTCAATTATCCAAGGGTAAAACGCTTGCCAAATCATTTATTTCTGGTACTCAAGATCACGGTTAGGTAACTCACCGGTATTGTCTATAATTCACTGAACAACACTAACTCACTTGCGAACTCGCGACACACGTCTGCACCCTGCGGCGATCAGGTATCAACTGACTGGCTGAATTGTTGTTTCGCATTGTGTGCACACATGCGTAGATAAAAGGTGTTTGATGAAAGTGCCGTGTGTGTACACGTGCACAGAATAAAATACAGTAGTCATGTGTGTAAGTGTGTGTGTCAACAATTTGAATGACGCTTTGTAGATTATGTTGACGTGGTGATTTATGCAATTTTTGCGAGACTTTGGACACATTTGCTGTCCATTTGAAATTGTTATTGAATGTGCTATATAAAAAAATATTATATTATGATTACTTATTAGATATTTCATTAGATCTCTACTTAGAATAGGTAAATAATAAGGAAATGATAGTGGGCTCACTTCAAGGCCATTTAAGGCTTTGACGCTTTCAAGTGCATACACCCCTTCTTCTTATCGTGCCATCTGTTCTTTCGAACCAGTGTGGTGAAAGGATTCAAAGAGGCTCCTTTCGTGCATTTGACACATGTTTTTCGAATTTTTTTTAGGTTCTACGACATGCCGGTTTCCTCACGATGTTTTCCTTTTGAGAGTGCTGCCATTGTGCACATAAATATTTCGAAAGAAAAACTCATTGGTGCACGACCTTACGATCGAAAGGCGGGGCCACTACCACTACACCACAGTGCTTTAGACCCCTGAAACATCCATTGTAGAGATCCAGTTTGATTTTCCAACCTTTAAGCAGAACAAAATCTATCTACGAAATTAGCTTGTAAAAAAAAAAAAACGTGGAACTAAAGAATGATAATACAATTTAAAAAATCATTCAAACAAAACTGTCGTAGGTACGATCATTATTAAACATAAGCATTGTAATGTGAACGCTTACATAATACCTAGTAACATATATGTTTATAGGTAGGTGTACTATGTATAATATTGGCAAGACGTATGACATAAAAAACTTCTCTAATATTAGCTGTCTGGAATAGTAGAATCGTAGTAATGCTAAGAATTTGTTTACGTAGATATTGTTTAGTGTGAGTTGTGTTTTTTAGTTTTTCTAGTGCAGGGTTCGTGGTGATAATTTTTATTTTACAAATTTTTGGAAAACTGAGAGTATTGAATTTAATTTTTTGAATTGTTTTATGAATTATCAGGTTTTTTCAGCGTAGCAGGATTTTTGTTAGCCGACTGGATTTCACACGAAAAAAAGTCACATTTTGAACGCGAATTAGGTTCTAGCTAAATATTGGAACTTGGAACGGTAGGTTTTTCATGAAAATGAAAAATCGCGAATTTCCTCCTTTTGCCTACATATGTATTAGGGTGGATCGACAATGTATGAAAAAAAAATTTTTTTCGACAATCGTTTGCTAATAGTGGGGGAAAGTTGTATTATAGTGAGCATAGAAACTGTGATTTTTTTCAGATTTTTAAAGTAACATCTAATGCTGCCGCATTGAAGTTGAAAAAATTTTTTTTTTCTGAAATTTTGCCTTTCTCTCTAACATTGAAATTGTTATTTTGAATATGATAATTTTATAAATTTTGTTATAAAATACAAATATAAAATGTATATTTAAATAATTACCTAAAAAAATAGATATCACATTCATGAAACTACTAAAACTACAGAGCTAAGTTTGACCTAAAATCTCTCTTTTTCTCAAACTTTGCCATGGCTTTGTGAGATTATTATTTTGTTAGAATCAAGCTTTTTCTAGCTTTGGATGTGCAGACAGAACATAAAGCTTTTGTTACAATTAGTAAAAATTCATTCAACAGCTTGTATGTGACAAGGTAGACTTGAAAAAGACCCATATTAAACATTTAGCTGATAGTTTTCGGACGTACGCCGCTCATCCGTTATCGAAGTTTTTCAGGATGAGCAAAGTAGCTATTTCTTTACATTACTGGTCTTCTATCTTCTATAGGTTTGGTGGGAGGTATTTAGAGTTTAATAATTGCTGAAACAGAGATGTTGAGCCCATTATTACGCGAAAAGTGTTTTTTATAGGAACCACGTCTCGGTGCGTAAAGTTTTACTACAAATTTTGAAATTTTGGTGCGATATCTCCATGAAAATATAAAATCGTAATACCTATAGACATAGCACGTGCTACCACGCGTGTGACAGCCTTTCAGGAGATATATTACTTTGCTAAATCGTCTGCAACATGGCTAATCGCAGAAAAAATATTCTGTGTAAACAAATTGATCAGCACTCAACTTAGATCATCTGTACTTTCAGGCAAGGCATCACTTATACTCTGAAAGGATGTATAATAATGAGAATTTATATAATAATAACAGCTTGTAGTTTTAAAGTGCTTTACCCATCATCCCCACGTAAGAGTGTGGTCCTAAAGTTAAACCATCATGGTAAAGGGACAAAGGGGCAACTCGTTCAGTAACTGGCAAATTATCCTCTGCATTGGTCTTCCAGTTCGTTTTTTAAGCAACCGAATGATGCCACCGCCGCATTAAGTTAGTTCTTCGTTAGTTCCATCACATTCTATGACTACAAGCTGCTTTTTGACGATATTTTTATAGTAAAGATCTGACTGACAACTTTCTCTAATAACTTAGCAGTATCTGCCATTATGCGGTGGTATATGACCCAAGTAGACAGATCTAGGCTCTTCTATTATTGTAATGTGATCCTCCACCATGATCTACTGGTAGTTCCGTTTATTCTTATTTGGCATTTGCATCGTCCTGACTTCTTTTCCGTCAAAGAACAATTGTGCGAATAAGTTCGAAACATGCGTCTCTGGGAACATTTTCACGAGTTTTCTCTTCGCACTTTGTATCGATGTATTACGGATATTTTTGACTTCTGCGATGAAAACTTACATTCTATTTCATTGTTCTACTCAACCTCTAGAGAATAGTGTACTTAAAAACAAATTAATCTTAAAATGCGATGATCATAGATGCTTTACAAAATGATGAAAAATTACCTATATTGCAAAAGTTCAATGACCTTGCGGCGGCACTTACCCTTTCTTGATCCTAATAATATTTTGCACACTTTATTTTGAGCCTATTAGACACCCTTTTTTTGCTATTAGCAAACCATTTTCAAAAAAAGTGAATTTCGATCCACCCTAATATGTATATCAAAGGTCATGGCGAATATAATCGAGTCTAATATTAGCAAAGCACTAATCTCCTATCTTCTTCTTGTCATGTCACTAGTTCTTTCAAACCAGTGTGTTGAAAGGAAATTAGTGCACCTCCTCAATTCCTGCCTCGCACAACAGACTTATGGAATCAGCTGTCGCCAGCGGTATTTCCAGACCGATTCGACTTAGGCACCTTCAAGAAAAGAGCCTATTCCTACCTCAAAGGCCGGCAACGCATCTGCAGTGCTTCTTGATGCTGCAGTTGTCTGTGGGCGGTGGTAATCACTTACCATCAGGTGTGCCACTGGCTCGTTTGCCCCCTCTTCCATAAAAAAAAAACCTCCAAGAGGCCTCCTTTATACTCGTACAATACATACTTATGCCTTGAAAGATAACTTTATCATATTTTACAGATCCAAACTTTAAACAACTCTGTACTTATTTATAGTCACGGTGATCTATCATCGCCAACGTTTCAGTCACCTTGTGCTAGCTTTGGTTTACGTACGTCAGTAGAGCGTAACGTAAACTCCTGCAGAATTTGATTTTGCGAATAAATAAAACGTAAACAGGTTCACGACTGTATCCCCAAGGTGCGGTAGACATTCTCTCAGATCTTTTTATGTTATTTATTCCAGATCATTTGAAGATGTCTAAGGGGGTAGTCAGAGGCATGTCCAAACACATATTTGATACATGCCCACATCTTGCAGAAGTTAGTATTCCATACGTGACAGGTTGCAAGCCCATCGCCGCCTATAAGAACACTAACTGGTTTCCTCACGATGTTTTCTTTCACCGTTTAAACGCAAAATCCATTGATGCACGGCCGGGATTCGAACTCACAACCTTCGGATTGAAAGTTGATAACATTTATGTTTTAGAAATCTGAATATTTCCGAAATCCGCATCGGTAAGAACAACATTTTTACTAATATTTGAAGATTATTAGATAAAAGATATTTTTTTCTTAGTTTTCGAAAACAAAAGCCATTTTAAAAAGTCCAACTGTTAATCGACTTTTGCTGCTGACTGTACAATTACAAGCTAGGGTTGATTCAAAGAGGCAGTCAGTGACGTCAATTACATAATGTGTTTAATTTTCAACAAACACTATTAGCATGTTCAACTAGGCTTTAAGTTCAGAAAGTATTTAATCTAGTGTTTCAAGGTCAGTATTTCGTTTCACTTCATTATCTGCTTTAGTTCTAAGAATTTGTCGCATTAGCTAAGTATAATTTTTGTTTCTTTGCAAAAAGAACGCAATTTTAAGACAAATAAGATAATAAAATAAAATAAAAATAGCCTTTATTCTATAACATTAAGATTATAAAATGAGAAAATAATTATCATAGTACATAAATCAAATTAAAATGTTTATCATAGGTAATTATCATAGTAATATTAAGCATGCATAATTATTATGTAATTTTAGAATGTTATAGTCGCCTCTCTGGCGTAGGCCTCCCCCATATTTTTCCACATTTCTCTATCTCTGGCTTGTCTCATCCAATCTGGTCCTATTTTTTGATAAAATATGTCTTTCCACCGTTTTTTTGGGCGTCCTCTCTTTCTCTTATTGTTACGTGGTATCCATTCAATTGCTCTTTTAGTCCATCTTGTGTTTTCCATTCGGCATATGTGTCCAGCCCAATTCCACTTTAGTGATCTGATTCTATAAATGATGTCAAGTAGCTTTGTTTTTGCTCTAATAGTATTGTTGCTAATTCTGTCGGATAATTTGATTCCTGTCATACTACCACAGAACTAGATATAGTTCTGTGCATACTACGTTCCATTTTCTAAAAAAAAAATGGAAAGACAAATAAGATAAAGCGTTTTTATTTGTGAAACAAAAGTACATTTTTATTTTTCTAATTTTATACGAGATGGAAATATGCGTGTCGGCTGACAACCATGAGACGATTGCGGAATCTAGTTTAATAGTCTAAAATATTAAAATCATAATGAAAATAACTCCAATATCAGTAAAAATTCATTTGTTACACATTAATGTTGTGCATTTACTATGGAGCGTGCAATATTTAATATCAAAAACAAATAAATCAAATGTGGGCACGCACATTATTATTTAATGTAGTAGGTACCCACCAAAGTACAATAGTAAGCTGGGTGGGGATCAAACATTGTTGCGTAGTCAAACGTAGGCTACTTACCTGGGTGTTTCTATGTATAATATGTATGTATTTACAAACAAAAAGTATATAAGTAGTATATCAGTCATCTAGTACCCATAACACAAGCTCTGCTTACTTTGGGGCTAGATGATGCTGTGTGAAAAAAGTCCAGAATTATTTATTTATTTACTTACAATTCGGTAAGAAAATAATTACGTTTTTATACTAAAAAGAAAACCGACTTCAATGTTTGACTCGAAACGCGGTGTGACTCAGGGCGTCAAACTGTCGATTCGATTTCTATTTGTGACATGGCTAGGAGGGAAGGGGTTTAGAGTTTTACGGGGAAACTATCAATCCCTCAGGAATAAAATTTATATGGGACCACCTCTGGAGTATACCCTTTCAAACATGAAAAGAATTTTGCAAATCGGTCAACAAATGGCGGAACAATCGCGTAACAAGATACAAAAAAAAAAAAAACCATACAGACGAATTGAGAACCTCCTTTTTTGAAGTCGGTTGAAAATACGAAGTTTGACTAAAGGTAGATTAGTTTCCCTCGAGTACCTACAGCTTTGAACACAAGAAATTTTATACTTATTGCAGATAATTTTTAATCGTCTGCACCTTATAGTGGCTGAGATATGTTCAACATTTGAATATCAAAACAGAAATGCAAACTCAATTCATTAGGTAGACAGTACCTAGTATAGTGGGTACTACTACCTAGGTATTGTCATAGTAACAGTATTTGTTTAGACGACGAACAATGATGTGTATGTATGCAAGACTGCGAGGTTCTCCTGTCTAAGTGATAGGAGATTTAACTCTAAGCTATCATGGATCAACACTTTATTAAAAAAAGTACGTGAATGCCGTGGAACACTTGGTTGGAACGAAGTTTCAACTTTGACATTTGGCATTTGTCAAATAAATTATTGTCAAATAATAAAATCCTTTCACCACACTGGTTGGAAAGAACTAGTGACACGATAAGATGAAGAAGACTTCGCTCACGTGGACAACATTTTGAACAGCCTACATGCAGCCATGTCCACATAATAGCTCTCCCATCCAAATTGGTTCACTACTTCAGACATTATTGAAACACAAACATACAAACATTCCGATTTAAGGAACCTTTTTTTTATACCGTCAGCAAATCTATTATGGATACCACCGTTGGGACAGCGGAAGGGATGTCACCGACTAAAAACTGACGTGTGACCGGCCTCCTTGCATATCAAGGTGCTCCGGGATCCCGGAACGCACCGGTGCCTCTCGCATTTTGCCAAAAGCACTGTCCCGGGAATGACACCCACAGCCACGCCCCAGATTTAAGGAACTTAGTAGAAAAATTGGATTTGTAGGATTGTATCAATAACCACTGGTTCCTGAAACATAGTTACATAAAACCAAGTTTGGAAAGCTATGGATTCAATAAAAATTGTACGCATTTTTGTGTGTCTTTTTTTTTTTCTTTACTTTACTTTACTTTAAAGAAGTATAATACCAGCGTTTATCTTTGCGCCAAACAAGCCTAGCAATTGTTCAACCTGCAGCTGGCACGTGTTTGGAGTCACGTGTACCTACCTACAGCGACACTAATGAGAAGATACGGATTATAAGCATTGCTACTTCATTGCACGACCGGAGAGAAAAACAAAACACACAAAAACATTCCTTGAAACTTTTCTTGACAACTTTTAGAGTAGGTAGTACTTAAATTTAAAAAAAGCTCGACCAAAGGTGAACATTCTTGATCAAGTCACCTTTCAAAATTACAAGAAATCAAAATCTGTTTACCGTTTGAAAGCTACGATGCTACAGACAGACAAACAGATAGTTCTTTTCGTAAGGAGTTAAAAACAGTCTCAGGATTTTATCCCTATGTAAAGTTAAAGCCACTATCTAGAATTTTAGATCTCTTGAAGATGATTTAAAATGATCATCATGCAATCCATATATCGATATATAGTTTGCAAGTTTGCATTCTATATGACGGGTCGCAAGCCCATTGCCGCTTATCAGAAAGCTAGTTTTGTAACGATGTGTTCCTTCACCATCAAGAATATATCAATAAGCATATCATTATCATTGATACATTCTTGATGGTGAAGGAACACATCGTAAATGTAGCTGGGAAAGCGTGGGAAAGGACTGCACAGGACCGAGAAGAGTGGCGGAATACAGAGGAGGCCTATACTCAGCAGTGGGTGTAACCGGGCTGAATATATAGATGGTGTTCAAGGAAAAACGCACACAACTTAGTCAGCGGCCATGACAGCCAAGCCTCTAAGATGCTGGCTTCTGATTGGTCGAGAGGAACGCGCCTTCCTACGTCATTAACTCCAGCGCAGGTTTATCAAGAACTATTATAGTCGATAAGCGAGCGGGTTGAAGCATTCTATCTTCTACTGGACTTGGCCGTCAGTAGCAGCTAAATCCTTCTTTTTCACTGACGTATGAGTATTAAAAACAAAGTATTATGAATAAGACATCTTATTTCTGAAAAACCACAGAAAAAGTACTAGGCACAGTAGGTACCTAGGTACTAGCGCATAAAGACGTGCGATAGAGCTAAATAAGCAAGTTGTTTTGTCAGGTAGAGATGAGGTCATATTTAAATTCAGCACTTGATTATCTCATAGAAAAGTGACACAGCGTTTTTAAAAATGAAACATCATATAGACAACATGTTTGCAGTATTCATCCGATTGTCAAATTTGTTGTATAATGTTCAATATTTTCTTGCGGAAGTTTTTTTTGTACGTCGAAACGAAATCTTTTTATTAAAAATTTCTTCTGGTCAAAGTTAGAAAGCATTTATTCAGTAGGACCGCTGAGATCACTTAGAATAGTCTTAGAACTAGGTGATTCCTGTTCCTTCGCGACCAATACCGTGAAGAACCGGCAACAAACACGGTTTAGGGCACAGAACTATAGGGTCTTTCATTTTAAACTACACAAACTGACAGGGCCTCATTTTTGGGTTGTAAATAGACGTTTTACCGTATCAATTTAATTCCTAAGCCCATTTAAGTTTTCACTTCAAAATTTATATTTTATTGATTTTTTAGAATTGTTGCATAATGATTTTCAAGAAGAACAGACGTTCCACCAATCACAGCGCAGCTACATCACGAATGGGCTATGTTATACAAGAAGCAACAATCTATTGAAAGGATAGTATTTATCGATTTTCTCGGGATTTTCATAACAAAACAAAAAAAATTATAACAAAAAATTATTTTTTTTGAACCCAATTCCTGAATTAAGTTAGTATAAAATGAAAGACCCTATATATGTAGAGTTCTGTGGTTTAGAGACTAGAGCACTAACGTCTAGGAGACTCGGCTCCGCTCGTCTATTCAACAAACACACACCCTTTTGGAAAGTAGTTGGCCTTATTTATAATGATAGTGCAACGCACTGCTGCAACTGATGTCTAACAGCGACTTTGTAAAGTACCTACAGTTTGACACTATTTACGATCCCGCCATAGTATTTCTGCAAACATCGCCTTATACCAAATAACGTGCGTGAGCCTGAGCAGTGAGTATGAGTTAGTGACCAACTTTGGTGACGGAGTTTTTAGGCCGTCTTAAGGCTTCCGTGCCCTCCGAAGCACGGAAGCACTCAGTTGATATTCCACTTACTGACCAGTCAGTATGTTGCTTAACTTCGACGATCTATCAAGAACGACTAAGCAAGCTACACTACATTTGTGCATGAGCAATGAAATCCACTGAGGTGTTGTGCAATCGATTTCTGCAAGGTTTGATAGACGGTCTCTCGCCCTAGATAGTTGTTGGTAAAGTAGGTCTTAGTGTATCTTAATCATCATTTTTGCAACAGATGATTAAGGTTTTCAGTCAGGTTACATACCATTAAGGTTCTAAGAAAGAACAAACTTACTATATGTCGATACTATAGTATTTTTCACGTATGAACGTATCCCTACACATAAAACTTTTACGTTTCACGCTGTTCAACACTGAAAAATTTTGAAATAAATTAAATCTAGTGATAATACTAATAGGATACAACTTCAAAAATAAAGGATTTTGTCTTTCCTTTTTAATAATTTCCGAAATTAACATAAAAGAGATTCGTTTCGCCTTCCGTTCCTATGTGAAAAGGACTAGAAAGGGTATTTTACAAGGCCGATTAAGCTGAGAGGATGGTTTAAGTGCTGGGCAAGCCTATTCCATCTCAAACAATGTCCCAGGCACTACAGCGTCCCGTTGAGTATAGGCATAGGTCGCCTCCTGAAGCTGTACAAACCATCTAGTACCAATCGGCGAGACATTATTCTCGACTTGATTGATACTTCTTAATCTTACTATTCTAGAAATTTTATAATGCTGTAAGTTTGTGTGTATGGATAATTGAACTTAAGTTTGTATTTCAAAGGCTAATAAATCTACAACTTTTTTTTATATTTTTACTTTATAGTAAGTATACTTACTGTAAACTAGGTATCTTTATTATTTCATAATTACGATAATTTCAATCATTGTTTATCAGATGATTATCCAGGTGTTGATAGACAAATCTGTTTACAAGCACGTCCGTTGGAAAATGCCGGTGTGTACACTAGAAGATCGATCGCATCTGGTGTTGCCTCACTCTTATCAGTGGAGTTTTTCCTTGGTACTTGCCCGAAAGAAATGCTACTGCTCCACCTGCGTCCTAACACGTTAAAATGTGACATATTTGACATTAGATCCATACATTTTATTTCAAATATATCACTTTTGGTGGAGCAGTAGCATACACGATTCCATTCTGGCATACATCTTGCCTCTTGCCGCAGAATATTCTTCCTCCATTGAGTTTGAGAAAGCAAGAGGAAAGAATGGTATGCCAGAATAGTATCGTGTAAATGGCGTTATGCGAGCTGCGCCTTGTTCCTCGCGTTCCTTCTGGAATGAATGAACTTTTCCGGGATAATAAAATAGAATAGCAAGCATTCGTATTGAAACGTCATATTATTTTTTTTATTTAGAATACAATGACATTCAAATGACCGCGAGAGTTGTCTTGATGAAACGGGAATCAAAGCGTTTTACGACCAAATTAGAAAGCTTGGCTACGTGAGGATGCGCACGCGCAAGACACAGACGCATTTTGAGAATGACTCAATGCGTGTGTTTAACACAATGATTCATCAAAAAAGGTTTCCTCCAAAAAGGTTTTGTGCACGACTTTATGTATTTAACTATTTAAATTAACTATTTTATTTGCCATTCAGCGTGGCAATGCCGCCAGTATTTTGGGCACGCTTCCGACTGGCAGTGACCTGGATCAGTTGAGCAATCTACAGATCGTTTTTACGACGATGCTCAGATAGCTTGACTGATTCTATTGTATTTTGTAATTTTAAATAGCCGGGACCGACAATTAAACGTGCCCTCCGAAGCACGGAAGCGCTCAGATGCAAATGCCACTGGCGGTCACCCATCAACTTACTAACCGTTTCGAACGTTGCTTACATTCGACAATCTATTAGGAATGACTAAGCCAGCATGACCACGAACGCTTCTATATTTAGAACCATTATAAGGAGGACATAGGCAATTACTCTTTTAATATCCTGATTTTTATATTTCTTTGAAGCCGGTTACAAATAAGAATATTACAGAGGTCATCCATTGTTACACGTTATTAAAATTACATCTCGGTTTTATTTGTTTCGTTTTATTGTGCAGGTATAGTACATTAAAGTTAATCCATACTAACCATACTTATATTATAAATGTGAAAGTAACTCTGTCTGTTTGTTACCTTTTCACGCCCAAACGCTGAAATTTGGCATGGATAAAGATTATACGCCAGGGACGGACATATGCTACTTTTTTATTGTAAATAATCATAAGGGGGCGAGAAAATAAGGGTTGCAAGTTTGTATGGGGAACAAAGTTAAGCAACACTGGGCGCGGTCATAAAGATGATGGGTGACCGCCACTTTTTGCAATTCAGTTTTTTTTGTTTTGTTTTATTTTTCATGATAAATGATTATTAAATAAATGATAAAATGTAACATAATGTACATTCCACTCATCAATACATCCGAAGTTAAGATTTTTTTGATATTAAAATACTTTTTCCTTGGCTTTAGTTACAACGCCATCTATACCACCGAGGTCAAAACTGCTTTTTCCGCGGAGGTTACAGCGGAGGTCGAGATACGATCATTTTGAGTTTTGAAAAGTTAATGGAGATTTTTGCTTAGGCTTCTCGATTCTTTTAGGATTTCAAGTACCAACTTATATTATTTTGCTAACGAAAACGCGGGTACCAGCTAGTATTCTAATATTTGCATTGACACACTGCCGGGTTTCAAGCCCTTCATGCACTTTGCCGAGAAGGTTATAGGTCTACCTAATACTATCAGACAGAACACAACGTCAAACAAAAAAATAATAATTTAGGTATAAACTATGGTCTGGGGTATAACCTAAAAGCGCCACAACCTAATTGATGATAGCCATTATCAATCAAAACATTGATGTTGATAGCATAATATCAATCATAATATTTTGCTAGAAGAATTAGATCCATAAATAGCCTTGAACGTTCCTGCGTCATATACAAAGGAAATTGGTGCTTATAATGTGGGGACTAGAGTTGATTGTTCTAATTGGAAAATGGGATTGGAAACTGATGCTTATCATAGAGGAGTACAGTTGAAATTCAGATATCATTGCCAATCACGATATTATGCAAAACTGATGCTAGTGCTGAAGAGATAAAGTTCAATTTAGAGCAAATGGTTGTTGATGACGTATTCAACTGAAATTTGCAAGGGTCATGATTGAGGTGCTGGTATGATGTCAGGAGATGCCGGATGCCACACCAATAGAAGGTAATGAAAATAAATCGCATATTAATTTACAGTCAAAACAAACTGATTGAAGCATAATTAGCTCTATTTGATAAATATACGGCTGTTAATTGTCCGAGACAGTTTCATAGAATTTTATTAGTTTCAATTACCTAAATGCTTACTTACAGAGATTTAGGCCCATATTAATAAACCTTACTCAGCTCAAGAGGCCGCGCTTGATATCAATCTTGAGATCCTGATCATACTAATAGACATGATTATAGATGTTCTCAAGTTGCGGATAGGTTTACGTCATCAACTGAGTGATGGACTGATTAATAAACGAAACTCAAACTTAAGTATACAATGAGTGCGGGTTCTCGAGATGCTATTTCGTGCGTTCGGGCAGTCCGTGACTTGAGATGTGATTATAGTATTTATGTGTCTATTAATTAGCAATAATCTTGAGATGCTGATGACGTCATAATGGCGTATCAAATGATATCGCACTTAAGTACGTTGTTGAGTCACAACTATCCTACATTTGTTGTGTTACACTTTTAAGAAGCTTTTAAGAATCAGGGTACTTGACATGACTTGATGCAAGAACTTAAATGCTACATTATTGATTTAGCAACATACGTCAAATGCACCAGCGAATTTGCGATTAAAGATTATAATATCAGTAGGTTTATCGTTGTTAACAAAGAAAGTCCAATGTATTCGGCTGCATCAAAGGTGAGTATTGTCATGTTTAGTAACCTACCCTAGATAAGATAGGATAAAACCCCAGACCATAAAATAAAACCTAGTTGTTTTTTGTCACTGATTCTACACCAACTAGGTTTCACTGATTCGTGGGTATCAGACACTACGAGGTTGGGTACCACAACACCCAGATCTGCATAGCGATTCATACTTCAGCGGGACTCCGATCCGCTGTTCAACCAGTGCAGGAAACGTCAGTTTTGGATCAATTCTACGGAACGGTTTCAACGCGGCTACGTTCCGCTGAAGTATTGAGCCTTATTTTAATATCAAAAAATCCTTATTTCGGATGTATTGATGAGTAGAAATATACATGTTATATGTTTATCATTAATTTTAATCATTTATCATGCAAAATAATATAGATAGGTAGGTATATTAATCTAATAAAACTTCGTAGGTGTGTCCGAGGTTTTAAACCAGTTTTATCTACACCTGTGTAAATGCCACGCAAATAAGACGAAATTATATTTCCATATCCGGGACGATATTTTTAATACAATCTATGACCTATGTAGTCTTTTTGATACTTTTGTCTACTGTATGAAAGAAAAGTTCGGTCTTTTACAGTCAAGTAAGTAGCCAACTCTATGCCTAAAGGTTTTCGTCATGGCTTAGGCAGGGCTATGCCACACTGTAGGAAAATACCGTAGCTATACTATTTTGCCGAGAAACGAACCTGCTAAATGTAAAAAACACAATAAGTAGGTACCTAGTAATTTTACCAGCATACCGAGGGCCCCTATCAAAAGGTTTTTCACTAACATCGTGAAAGTAACAACCTGTTCAAAATTTTCCACTAGCTACTTAACTCCATCCATGTGCTGGCATTCCAAGTGTTAATGTTATAGGCCATGAGTAAGTTCGTATGAGTCAGTGGCCAACTCTGGTGACGGAGTTTTTAGGCCGCCTTAAGGCCTCCGTCATGGCTTAACGACTTAAATAGCCGGGACCGACAATGTAACGTGCCCTCCGAAGCACGGAAGCGCCCAGATGAAAATGCCAATGGCGGTCACCCATCCACTTACAGACCGTTTCGAACGTTGCTTAATTTCGACGATCTATCAAGAACGACTAAGCAAGCACGACCACGAGCGGTTCAATAAAAAAATATATAATATAGGCCATGACAGGAGCCTTTAGCCTTCCTAGATAGTGCATAGCTTACTTAGAAATCTAGATTATCTAACTAGTTTTGAAACAATCTAACAAGAAATCCATCTGAATGCATCCATGAACTGAAATATCTGTCTGCGTAACATAACGTGAATATCCATAGCAACAGATCAGCCCCATTCCAACCATTCACTTTTTAAGTAAAGGTAAGCGGGCCCAAGTACCCCGGCGCGTGCGCACGTGACCAAGGTCACGCGATGACTGGCCAATCGACGCGTGCCGCGCGGAGGCGTGGTCGTGACGTATTGGCTGACGCAACAACTTACGATTTTAAATTAAGAACAGGAAGCAAATTACAAGTTTCGCACTTTAAAATTTGGCAACTACCTACATACCTGAAGCTTATTATTAAAAAACAATAATTTGAATGTATTTTTCACAATAGAATGTGAATTTTGTTCCATAGATATATTTGAAAAGAAATTGACAAATCCAATGCTATATTTATTAAAATCATCATTATGAAAAAATTAATATTATTTAAAGATAATGGGTCATCTTTAAAAGGATACTACGGGAGGTAGGTATAGGTAAGAAATTAATATTTTTATTAGGAAGTCAAGCTTAGACAAAGTCAATAGGTACACCTCAATTTCTCACAAGTTCTTTAAATGATTCAATGATACTCTTTGATTTGCCATGATAAGTGCCATGTAATTTTTCTTTTATCATGCTGAACAAACAATTTTTACACCAATGACAAAGTCAAAGTCAAAGTCAAAAAGCATTTATTCAGTAGGACCGCTGGGATCACTTTGAAACGTCTTAAAACTAGGTGATTCTACAACAATTTATATTGTTAAGGTTTAGGTTATTTAGTTTTTCTTTTGTACCCCTTTCGTTTGTTATACCTACTTATACATAGCTTCATATCTTAGTACTGAGGTAAAAATCTCACTAGTAATATGTACTTTCTCCAAAGTCGACAATAAGCTCAAACCTAATTACCTATCTACTAGCCGAAGCAGCGATCACTCGTGTCTACATACAAGTCGTATACTTAGTTAGAACGAGATGCTCAAAGCAAAATCTAGAATTAGGTCTCTCCTTATGTTATATGGGAACAACGAACTACAAACAGCAATTTTTTTGCTGCGAGTAAGTTCTTCCCCTTGCATTACTTCGATACAAGATTGTTACTTACTTTAGTTAGTTAAGACCTTTCTGAATAAACATTCATTTCATTTCATTTCATTTCATTGGTCCTTGCTAACAGTTCCCTTCTATCCTATTTGCGGGTAAGTTAAGTAAAACAAATTTTATAAGTAATTTATATGTTTATAGTGTTAAACCACACTAGATCGATTGTGACATGTGTAGTGTACATGGGTGGATCAACTTTTTAGTGTCAAACCTTGTCCCCAAAGGTTAAATTACAGTAAAAAGTGTTGAGCTCGTTTAATTGCTGGTTTTATAATTATTTAATCAAATCAGATCCTTTGCCGTTACAACTGTTCACAATAATTTAAAAAAAAATCGAATAAATATATTAAAATTTTTCGTGACCCAGTTGACGAAAATTGGCTTCCATACAAATTTCACTTGTCCCCAGAGCACTTTACCCACATATACAACGCTGTTGTGAAAAATATTTCCATGACTTGCCTTTATATTTTTTATCTACAATACTCCTTGATACATCAGCATTCTAAAACATTGATTTGCAAAAAAAAATATTTAAATTTTCAACGAAAAAACTCGGTTTGAATAGTTGTCCCCAACATTATCGCTCATCGCGTTGTCAACTGACTAACGACAAAGAAAGTACTACAATGTGTGAGTGAAACAGAAGGTCAATGGCTCGACCAATAGTAAACTGATCTGCAAGTCGTATGATTGAGTCAAACCACTCATGATCGTTTTATGTACTCGGCCATTTCGTCCGTAGCCGGCATCGGGACCGGGTGTCTTTGTTTTGCATCCGCTGACTCACGACGGAATTTCGGTAAGTAAAAACTTTTTACGAGTAATTTTGATTGTATGTTATGACATTTAGTTCTGTAATTCTTTAAAAACATGTGTTTTGTTAATTTTCTAAAATACGTAGAAGAAAAGAAGCTCATAACCGCAGATTTTATCCTGAGTCACAGTTCCACTGGCTCACGAAATCTGTGACCCAAGAGACAATTTTTTGTGACCCAAGAGACTTTATGCACCAAAAGTTAAATAATGTATTAAAATAATGAATCTGGTGTGCAATTCACATGTTTTATCCATAAATTTCATTGCACATATTTTATTGGATTTAGAGAATTCGAGTTTAAAATAAGTTCAAGCATGATTTAAGAGCGTAAGTCTTATGCGGGGTCGGCACAATGACTTCTTCATGAAATTTCATATCTATGCATCATTTTTTTTTCTTTTAGCCTGTCTTTACCTACATAATTATGCATCCACACTTATACACTGGTGATACTATTGTTATAGTTACTTGTAAATGTGCATTTAATCATTCCATTTACTGCACTTTTTGACCATAATACTTAACATGCCTCCGAACACGGGAGTTCGGATGTCCTTGCCATCTTTCTCATTTATAATGACTTACTCGTTACTTATATTCGTTCTATTCATTTTGCTCACCTATATCAATTTTTATATTAGCTAACCCAATTCATCGCAACGCCTTTGTTTCAGCTAAAATGCCATTATCAGCTGCCGAAAGGCAACGACGATACAAAGAAAAAATTAAAAAGGACCCTTTGAAGTATGAAGAATACAAAAGAAAGAAAAGAGCTAACTATCACACAGCAAAGAAACTTGTCAAAGATTTGACGCCTAAAGAAAAGTTAAATGCAAGAGTGATTTGGAAGCTTAGAAAGCGTGATTCAAGGCAAAAAAGAAAAAACTTGAATCGTGTTCTCGACATGACGCCACCTAGCTCTCCTGTCATGTTGATACCGGATGAAGACGTTCCACCGAATGTATTACAAGAAGTTTTACCTCAAAACGATGACTATGCGGATTTGTCTGGCATAGAAACTCCAGAAAACTCAGCGAATCCGAGTAATAAGTCAAAAAAAAGTCCTGGAAGGAATACACCAAGGACAGGCCGATCAAAATTAAGCCAAGAAAATATAAGACTGCAGGAAGAAAATGAAAAGCTGAGAAAAAAACTCGAAAGATACAAAAAACGAATCCAAAGAGGTGATGACAAAAAAAAAGATAAGAAAATTGATGATAAAGACAAGTACAAAAAATTATCCAACGCTATCAAAGAAAGATACCAAAAATCAAAGAAACGCAAGGAAAAGAATATCCTAAAGGATATATTTGAAGATATTGATGACGCGCAAAAAAAAGTGATGATAACAGAATCTTTAGGAATTGCAAGACCATTAAGAACCAATACCATAGTGAAGAAATCTACGACGAAACTAAAGCAAACAATCGAGACTTTTTTCCAAAGAGAAGACATATCAAGAGCGACAGCAGGAAAGAGAGAAACCATCACACGGCATGGTGAGAAAATGCAAAGACGATACTTGTTGGATAGTATGAGAAATCTTTACAAAACGTTTATGTTAGAGAACCCTGGGGTAAAGTGCTCGTACTATTATTTGACACGAAACAGACCATTTTTTGTCGTCAAGCCTTCTGTGAGTGGACGTGAAATGTGCTTATGTAAAACGCACATTAATCCCACATACAAAGCCAATGCACTGAAAAATAAGAACTTTATCGATACCGACGACTTAAATAAGCTGATTACTGCTACCGTTTGCAACCCAAAAGACCAAAGCTGCATGTACGGAAATTGCACACTGTGTCGTGACAAGCAAATAGTAGCCAATGGTGACAATGATCGCAGCATCATCCAATGGAAGGAATGGGGAAGAATTGAGGAATCATACGAAAAAGAAGGGAATAAGCTGAAAGTTTTTAAAAATGTAAAGCTGGATAAAGAAGGAACAGTCAAAAAATTAATGATAGAATTCAACAAAGAGTTAAAAATTCTGAAGAAACACATTTACAACATGAAGGCTCAATTTAGTAACTTCAGACAGGCCGTTGACAATTTGCAGCTGACAGAAGCAGTCATTGTAGCAGACTTTAGTGAGAATTACAGTTGCAAGCTCCACGAAGAAATACAAGCGCATCATTTTGGTGGTTCTAGAAAGCAGGTATCGCTACACACGGTTGTCGCATACGTTTACGGAGGTGAACAGAACAAAAAAGTTGAATCTTACTGCACTGTATCGTCAAACACTAATCACCAACCTGCTGCTATTTGGGCACATCTTGAACCAGTCTTGAAGGATATTAGAAGTTCTTATCCTGAAATAACGTTTGTCCACTTCTTTTCAGATGGACCTTTTAGTCAATATAGACAAAAACAGAACTTTTATCTTAGTTCAAATAAAATATTTGACTATGGATTCAAAGCATTGACCTGGTCCTTCTTTGAGGCAGGCCATGGGAAGGGACCAGCAGACGGCATTGGCGGATATCTCAAAAGGTCAGCGGATGATTTGGTGGCAAGAGGTGAAGACATAACCTGCGCATATAAATTTTATGAAGTTCTCAAGGACGTCAGCAAAATAAAACTGCACTTCATTAATACTGAAAACATAGAAGACATTTCGAAACAAATTCCAGCCAAAATCCAACCTCTTGTAGGCACAAAAGATGTTCATCAAATATTTACTGCCGTTCGAGGAGAACTGAAATACAGGAACCTTAGCTGCTTTTGTAGCCGAGGCTTTTGTGATTGTCTTTCACCAAAAATATACCACCCTCTTAGAAATGAGAAAAAAACTGGACAAATCATAAGACAGAAGAAAAGGGACGTCAATTCAATTAAAAATATGGAAGAAGCTGAACCAGTTCTGAATGATGAAAATTCGAATGCCTATAAGCTTATTGACGAAGATGTATCAGTGACTTCCGATGAAGACTTGTTTCTCAGCAATTACTCGTATAGAGTAAAGCAGAAGTCACCTCTCAAAGAGATAGGATTACTGGATTTGAGCCAAGCTCGTTCAAAAAATTGGTATGATATTATTTACAGAACTCCGGACACTTCTGATGATGATGAAACCACTGCAGATAATCAACAGCCAAGTGGATCTGGACAACAATCCAACAATAAAGAAAATCAAGGAGTAAGACCTGGGGACTTTTTGCTAGTTAACGTGACCGCGACAAAAGGAAAGATTTTTAGATATGCTTGTATCGTTGACGATTTGCATGATGATGGTGAAATCAGAGTTACATTTTTGCGCTCTGCAAAAAACAAAAAGAATACTTTTCGTCTTGAGAAAAGCGACGTATCAGACATTGATTACACAGACATCGTTAAAATTCTTTCCGAGCCAACCATCACTGATAAACATGGTGAACTGTATTATGTGTTCGAAAACGATGTGGAAGTTTCTGAAAAGTGAATTTGTTCCTAATATTTGATTAATCTAAAGGTTGATTAAAGTATTATCATTTTAATGTGATCTCAAATAATTGTGTTCTAGTAGTATTTTTTAAGATAAAATGATAGGTACCTCAGACTGATTATTTTATTGTTTGCTTTTATAATTTGTTTTAGAATAGTTGATGTAACACAAAGTGTGATTTTTGCTAGATAGGAGCTCATTACAATAATTACTTAATGCAAAGAACTGATTTTTCATACTTTTAGATATCGTTTGGACCTTGTAGTGTACTATTGTGTCTCTGGAGTCACCAAATATGTCTCTAGGGTAACGAAGTTGTCCCCAAAATTTCTAACGTTTAACCTACGATTTTTTAATGAGTAAAGGCTATCACCAAAATTGTTATATGAGAAAAGATGCATGAATAAACGACGATTAATATAGGAAAGGCGCGCTTTTCTTGTGTTTCTATAAACGGAGTAATAAGAAAAAAAAAAAAAAAATCTGTTGCTGTGTGACTCCAGAGACACAATGGGGTATATTTTAAAAAAAATGAGACTGTTTATTGTAATTTTGATAGTGCAATATTGATTCATATAAATAATAGTTTCCATTAAAACAGAAAAACGGTTTAAAATGTTGTTTTTTATTTACTTTTTACCACTACTAATCCTTGTTAGTTAGGTGACATTTTAGGGACCCGCTTAAGGAATAGAAGCTTAAAATTCTGTGATAATCTCATAAATCTTCACTGCACGTAACAGATTAATAAACTACAGAAATTTATCTAGCCATATTAGGTGAAATTGAAGCACAATTGTAATATTTTTTTTTTTACACAAAAAGTTGATTCATGACAGAAAAAAGTTGATCCGCCCACATGATAAAGGTCTTAGAATTTATTGTACATGTGGTTATCAACATGAGTCCTGGAAGGACATCGCAAAAAATAAAAATACTGGGTTGTTAAGCCTAGTATTTTGCTATTACGTATCTACATATTAAAATTAAAAAACCAATGCCATCGTCACTTACCTGAAAAAAATGAAAGAAACTTCCGGATTCGAAGTTCAAACAGGGATCACTGAAACTGTTTTCACACGATTTGTAGACGAGATGATTTATTTTTATTTTTGTGATTTCGCTGTAATTAACGATAATTCTAAATTACATCGGAAAGTTGTAAAAACCCTTCTATAACTAGTAGAATAATCGCGACACAAACCAAATGTATGTATAAGCAAAAATACGACCGACCGATTACAACTTACGAACTTACATACAAGTTTCGACAATCAATCAATCAAACCACAACCACAAGGCACAAGCCGGACCATTTGATCAAATCAATCAAACAAAATACGTCACATTGACATTGCCATTATGTGACATTGACAATGACAGTGACCTTGCTGCATTGACTTTGCAGATATCAGACCAGATCAACTTAGACAGCTAGGTTACACGCAGCCAGCAGACACAATTTTAATCTTCTTTATTTTTATTTTATTGTATGAACGCGCTCAGGCGATTGAGTGCCGAGCCAATCAAGAAGAGAAGCCAAGCGCACCATACTTTGAGCACCTTGCAAAAACCTACCGGCAAAACCCACAAAGAAGATTACACAATAATTTAATTTAAGTAAGAGGAGTAAGGAGGTAAGTAACTTTAAAATACAAATTGTTGCCTTACTTTGTAATTTTGATAGGAATATTAGTTAAACGAACTACAACCTTGCTGGGTACCTAGGTCATCATGCTATAAGTATAGTAGCTCTATGATCATCAGTAGGTACCTAACTACAGTTCTTCCAACGGATCTAGGCATTCGTGAAGTTAGCCGTTTGTCTGCGCAGAACACAATTTTGTATGAAAAAGCGTTCGCTGCGCAGACAAACGGCTAACTTCACGAATGCCTAGATCTGTTGGACAAAGTGTACCTACCTACTTACCAAATTAATAATGTCACTGACGTGAATGTAGTTCACAGAATAGAGAGTAGAGGTACCTACGGGTAGTTTTAATTGAAAAAGAAAAAATAGGTATATTTTTTTTATAGATTTTTTTCATTTGCATTATTCTACTCTAAAAATATCTTTTTATAATAATACTATATTATTATATTAAAATACAATACCTACATACAAATAACGTATATACAACACATATACTTACATAAATCATACGATAAATTTCAATATATAAATACATACGTCCAAAAAATTTATACATACGATAAAATGTATTTATTTTAGCTAACTAGCTAGGTACGTCGTTTCATGCCGTTTCATCAATTATCATAAAGTCTTAAGCTGAGCACATAGTGGGTACTTTGTATTGCTTCAGCTGAGGTACTCCAGACACCTGAGGGTTCTGACCCTGAAGGATTTGGACTTTCAACGCTCTGTACTGCTGGTCCAGTTTCGGCCTGCAGGTGACCTGCACAGGCTGGACTTTGAAGCCTTCACTGCGGCAGTGAGACTGGCACGCAGGCAGACGAGTGGTTGTGATGCAAATCTCTCCATGGTTCTCGTAATACTGGACCTGCTGCTGCAGCTCGCAAGTGACCCTCGGTTTCAAGTAGCTCCTGGACCTGTACACAATCTGGCCGCTCCAGCCCTCTTCAGAAGAAGACTGCATGTTGTTCTGCCATTCGATGTCAGATCGGAGGATTGAGGTGAACTTGTTTTTGCGCTGGTAAGCCTGCTGCCTGGCCTTGGTCTGCAGCTCCTGGGTCTTAGGGTCGCTGTTTCCATCGTCCAGAGCGAAAGATGCACCGTAGAGTTCAGGCCAGTCGACGAGACCGTGGGGGGTTTCGAAGTCATCCCGAGCATCGCCAGTCATGCGACCACAGATACCCCAGGCTGAGTTGCGGTGTACGCCGGATAGAACCACCACTCTCTCACCGTCGTAGATGACGCGGAGTCTGCTGCGGTCGATGGAGAGGACCAGGACACCGTCATTTTGGGTGAAGTACTTCAGAAGGTGCTTGTCGGATACGTCGTCCCAGTACATAGTAAGGTCTCCTTCGGACACCTTCTTGCCGTTAGTCTTGACTTGGACGTTGTGCTTCTGGCCCTCTACGCCGGGGGTGATCTCAATTTCCAAGTCCTTGCCGGTCTCAGTTCTGAAAATAATATAATGATCATGGGTATCTTGCAGCATACCAGTTAACCTGATAATTATTATATGCGACTTAGTTTGATTCAGAAAATGTGCACAGACTTCGTTTGATCTTTGTATACTCGTAGGTAGACCTAATTTGGAAATCAACCTTGGATGGTACCTTTTTTCGCTTTGTTATCTAAATGTTCATACTATAGGAGATTTAACTTACTTGTAAGAAATGTAGATCTCCTGCTGCTTGGGGCTGGGCCTCCTGGCGAGGATGACGAGGTCCTGCCAGTTCTTGTGCTCGTTAGCCTGGTCCTGGACAAGCACGTGCCAGGAACGGGACAGAGTGTAGTCGAAGCTGCGGTTGCTGAAGGTCCTGATTTTGGAGCCGTCGACGGTGCAGAAAGCTATGGAAATTATATCAGGTAGGTAAGTAAGTATAAGTGGGAGAGCTAAATGCTCATTTGAATTCTCAGGTGTAAAAATTATTGATTTCAGCGTTTGAATGGATAGAAAGGTAAGTAAAGATAAAGCATGCTAAATGCTGATAGGTTGTTTACTTACGTTGGAACTGTTGGCGAGTGAAGTAGTTCTGGACGCGCTCGTATAGCCTAACTGGCTCGTAGTAAGACAGGATCTCGGCACTCCAGCTAGGGATGGGCACGTTGTTCATCTTGATGAGGCCGTATTTGGTGGTCATGGACCAGTCGAGGATGTCCTGGGTGTAATCTACAGTTGCCTTGATTTCAACCTTTCCTTCAGGGTTGCTCTTCATGGGGTTCGCGTCGCTGTTCCAGAAGCCAAAGTTCTCCACCATACGGTAGAAGTGGTAAGTCATGTTCTTGAACTGTTGGTCAACGTTCTTGTAAGTGATGGTCGCTTCTAGGGTATCAGGGGAGTGAGCCATGACGATCATCTTACGGCAAGCGTGCTGGTAGTAGTTGTTCTCAGAAATCTCCTTGACGCACTGTTTAGCTGTAGGCAGGGCCTTCAACTCCTCAGTGTACTTCTCACTGCGTTGGGTTTGAGCTTGGATCTGAATGCGGCTGGCCTGTCCGAACTGGATGTCAGACGTGAAAGAAGACTTAAGCTCCTTCTGGAGGGCTTGCAGGAAGTTCAGGGTGGTAATTTCGGGCCTCTGCAGTTTACCGACAGCGTTGATCTGGTTCTTGAACTGAGGTGAGTTGACACCGGCGAAGACAGCGTACTGTATCTTAGGGTCAACCTGGGATTCGGAGAGAGCGGCGGTCAGGATGTATTCGGTCTTCTGGGGTCCATCGAAGATGGCACTCAGGTCAACAACGCCAACGTTAGCGGAGTTGATGCCGGCGGCAGCACGCTTTACAATTTCTTGACGGCGGGCTTCACTGTTGGGCGCCACACCGTTGATCTGAGTAGCTTCACCGATTTCACCAGCATGCTTCTGATTCTCAAGCATATCTATAATGACAAAACACAGTTTTATACCCAACTCAGAAATAAATCAAATCTGTACCTATCTAATTATGTTTGTGTACAAAAATATCTATTAAACGTTCTTCATGATTACTTACCGAAAACAACGTTGAAGGTAACAGCCTTGTTCTGGGATTGCTTGCCGAGGTATTTGACGTTGAAGTGGGTCATAGCAACATCCTGTTGGTCGAAGACGTACACGATGTTGGACATCATGTTGTTCGTGGGGAACATATTCCTCATGCTTCTGAAGTCCTCGGAGTATGAGTATCCTTGGAGTTGGAAAACCATGCCAACCTTCTGTCCGGCCTTGTGGTCAGCAGCGTACACTTTCCTGGTGCGTTCGATGACCTTGGTAGTGGAATCTTGGGAGATGGTGACAAGTCCGTCCTTCTTCTGGCTAGCACTGTAGGGCCAGACGCTGTAGTGGATAAGGGTAGAGTCCATTTCAGGGTGCAGAGGTTGCACGCGGAGCTTGAGGCCTCTGGGTTGGAGGTGAATGTTCATCTTGACAGGAACGTTGAACTGGATCTTGTTAACAATACCTACACTGGAGTGAGTGTTTGAGAGGGTATCCATAAATCCTACGTTACCGTCGATGTTTCTGGCGTAAGTGAACTGTATCTCCTTGTCCATGCTGGCCTGGAAACCATTCTGCTCGTGGTCGTACTTGATGTCTCCCTTAGCTTTGCTCTGAATGTGGATCACGGTGGGCTCTTTGTACTTGAAAATGAAAGGCATTCCCATGGGGAGAGGGAACATGATAGAGACCTGAGCTTGGTTAAGTACTTTAGTGTAGTGCTTGTCGACTCCCTGAGCTACTTCGGTCATGTACTGTTTGATGTCTTCGGGCAGTTTTTTCAGATCATCTTCGCTGAAAGAGAAGAACCTCTGCTGGTTGATGAGGTCGATGTAAACGGAGGCTTCCAGAGGGGATTCAGGTTCGCGCTTGATGTTGAGCATCTGAGCGATTTTCTCTGCAGGATACTTGTGGTCAGCCTGGGACCTGGAGCGAGGTACCAGCATAGTTTCCTTCAGGTATTCAACGAATTGTTGGACGCTGGAGAAAGATGCGTAGAACTGTAACAAAAAATTAAATTCAATCCTCGTCTGAATGCATAAAGGTAAACTATCAATTAAGATGTAGTTTTATCACAACTCAAGTTTACCTTGCTGCCGAGTCCGTTGTACTTAGTCTTCAAGGTGTACCACAGGGTCTTGGGGAGTACGCTGTCATCACTACCAATCTGGGACTGAGAGCTGAATATGTTGATGTCATTATAGTAGTCAAATTCGTCGTTCAGGTTCTTGATGGACTCTTGGTAACCGAACTTTTCGTTGGTGAGCATCCACCTGGCGGCTTCAGCGGTCCTTGCCCTGAAAATACGAAGAGATTAGAAGATGTCGTAACACGATTTAAGAGTTCAGATAAATGAAGGATTAAGGATGTAACTTACAGTTGCATGTAGCGAGGGTTCTTCAGTTGAGCAGCAGATTCGATGCCAGATTTCAAAGCAGCACGAACTTGCACACTGGGGTCCTTATGGGTCATTTGAGCCATGGATTGCATCATGGTGGACGTGGGTTTAGCCATGAAGATCCTGTTGATGGCGGCAACCCTAATTTCGTAGGGCTCGGCGGTGTTCTTCAAGATGGAGTAAAGGACAGCACGGACATGCTTGTCTTCCTGTTGGGTAAGGACCTGCAGATTGTTGACCATTTCTACGCGGAGATAGTTGGATGTTGGGATCTTGCCTTCCAGGTAGGGGGCAAATACTTTCAGGATCTCACGGTGACCGAGGTTGCCGATAGCGCGAACGTACACTTGAGCCTTGCTGCTGTCTCCTTGTTCAATGGCTATCTTCAGCTGCTCAGAGAGGTGGGGCAGTATTTCTTCCAAGACGAAAGGATCGTGTTTGCGGGTAAGACGACCGTACATGTGCGTTGGGTAGTATGAGTGCGCAGTATCGTTGTTGACATGGGCCATGTTGATGAGTCTGGTCACAGAAATCAGAGCAGAAGTGTTCAAGAATCTCTGCTGGCTAACTTCAGCGCTGACAGCGAGCTTGAAGAACTGAGTCATGACGTCCTTGGTCGGGTAACGAAGAGTGTTGGCAAGGGTTGCAACGACTTCAGCGGCTTCCTCTCCTTGAATTTTCTTAGTCTGGATCCAGGTCTTGATCTGCTGGAAGGCAGGGAGGGTACCAGCTTGGGCAACGGCGTCGCGGTAAATCATCCACATATCAGACTTGATGATGTTGTTCGAAGACTTGCCTACTTCGATGCTGCGGCTAGTCTGGCCGAGTTGCTCGGTGCTCATGGCAGCGATGACGCGGACAAGGATGTTGAATTTGGAAAGGAAATCAGCCTTAGGCATGTTGCTGGGATTTTGCAGCTGCTGGGCGATTTCCTGGAGCAGCTTCTGGGCATTCATGGTGTTTTGCTTCTTGTCGGTATGGGGCTGAGGACTCATGTACAGAGCGGCATACGCGGGCTCGTTGATTGTCGGGATCTCGTCGTTGACATAAGCTGACGATGAATCGCTGGAAGAACTTGAAGAGCTTGAAGAGCTGGACTCGTGGGCCTTAACGCTTTTTTTGTTCACATCCATGAGTTTCGGGGCAAAACGGCGCACCCTGTTTTTTGGCTCCTGAACCTGAAGATGCTCATGGGATTCTTCGGATGAAGAAGATGATGAAGACCTGTCATGGTAAGGGGTTTGTTTGGTGGTCATAGAGTACAACAGGCTCTGGATCAGGCGATTGCCTTCAGGTTTCTGCCACTCCGCTTCACTGTCTTGTTCCCAAGCAACTAGAGTGAGGAGCACATTGCTGTATACCTCAGCCTTCTGCTTGCCGTAGAGATGGGGGTGAACGTGGACGGTGCTGGTAGTTTCAGCCTTGTAGATTTGTCCTTGCTTTGAAGCGAGGATGCGGGAAACGGTGTTACGTCTGATGAACTGTTCTTCAACGGGCTTGTGGGCCGAGCCGGTCCATTCCGCGCCCTCGGGCACTCCGAAGTGGTAGGCGACTCTGTGGTGGCAGTGTCCGTAGTTCTTGCTCTTTGTGATTTCAATGGGATCTTCTTCGGACGTGAATTTGGGCAGCTCGCGGCGCCATTCAGCAGCCATGGGGGAGACGGCGTAGAGCGTCTCGCAGTCACCAGTGACGTCAGTCTCCATCTTCCTGAACAGACCCTGCTGGGTTTCCTTGTCATAGTTGTTCTGGGATCCGTGGATATTTTTGTAGGTAGACAGATCAACTTGGAGAGCACCGATCAGACCCTTGAGGAGGTTCTCATGGGGGAGGGAAAGAGAAGCTGGCAGACTAAGAGAGACGACACGGCCACCGTCGAGGACAATCTCGAAGGGCTTGTCGAGGTTGGGTACCGGCTGGAACTTCAGATTCTCAGGAAGGTCTCTGTTGTTCGGCAGTTGTTGGTGGACCTGGGCGTGTTGTGGGTTCTCTAGCTTGGCAGAGAGCTTGCCGGGGGCAGGGACGCGGATGATGAAGCGGGCCCGGAAGATGCTGCCGGAGCTGGCGCCTTCTTGAAGCCACGCCAGGGTGCGGGCCTCCACGTCATAGCGGTACAGCTTGCCGACCTGCCATGGTGACTGACTCTCGGGCTGGCTTCCGCTCAACTGGGATGAGACGGCGGCTAGGAAATACACAAGTTGTTAAAATGCTAATCGCGGATCCTAAGTTCAGTTATCTCATATTTTTTTTAACCTACTTAGTGGGGATGTGAATGAGAAATTACGGAATGAGATCTCCGCTTTGGCAAAATACAATAAGCAGGTAGGTAAGCAGGTACTTAAATGCTAAACATAAGAGGCACATAAAGTTTTAATACAATGATTGTACAGAATGACAAAAAATTATGTTCAAAACTCGCCTCAGGCACTTTAAAATTATATTTTTTATTCTAAATAGTTAGGTAGTTTGAAAACATGAAAGGATATGATTCGCAAGAAAACTTAATATGTTATGTGTTGGGGAGGCTAGGTGGTCGTTGGGACTTTTTATTCCCAACTAGTTAGTAGGGTCGTTGGGAATAAACCTAAAATTAACAGACAAAAATAAAGCAAACACAATCGCCAAAAACTTATCACATATCTAAGTACCTATATCATTTTGGAACTCACCGATAATCGCCGTCAGAACCAATAACTTCATGTCAAAGCCGATGCCGTGTTGTTGGAGAAGACAACTTCTGACGATCTGCCAGCAGACCCTAGCTTATATACCCCTGATGCACGTGCACTTGACCCTAGGACCCCTAGGATCTAGATAGGGACAATGTTGCGGTCATTCGCATTTGATCCGTCTAATACCTACCTACTGATAAGGGTTGGTTTTAGCTTGCCCATTTCAAATAATGTCCCAGGCACTACAGCGTCCCGTTGAATGTAGTGTAGGCATAGGTGGCCTCCTGACGCTGTATAAATCATCTAGTAAGTACCTACTTAGTTAGGTAAAAACTAAGAGGCCTAGGTCGTGCTAACCTGTGCTCTAACTGTGAAAATGAAATACCTACCAGGAGGTAGTTATATGTCTCCATTCAAGATTAAAAAAAATACAAATATAAGTTTAAACCGTTAGGTTGGCTTCGGCCCTATGTCTTTCAAAGGTCCAGGAATCCAAGTACTGAGATTTTCAACTTGGACTAACAAATGCTAGTAATCTTATTGTTGTGTCCTAGATCTTTCGAACAAGTGTGGTAAAAGGATTTTAAGTGCACATCATAGAAGCTCTTTTCATGTTTAATAACACTTTACCAAGTAACCACTTTCTAGCCACTTACCTCACCTCATGTTGTCCCCTTGATGCATGATCAGAGCGACTATTTTGGGGGGCCCACCCAGTTATCAGTTAGCGAGTCCCATCCACCATCTTCTACATGTTAATTATTAAAATAATTTCGGCGGGTTCCCTAATCCCCCCCATTATTTTCTCATCATCCCTATAGCCGTGTAGGAATAGTTTTCCTTTTCGCAACAGTCCTGCACAAAGCAGAGACTGTGCCTGGATGCATTTTTATAGTGTAACAGGGATAATAGCCGGTAATTCTCCATCACATGTCGAATCTATTGTAGGTAGGTAAGTTGATTCTACGCTCCTTTCAGTGATCAATTTTCTTACAGGTAGGTACCCAACAAACCGTTGTTGCCTTGGACCGCCAAGGCACCATAGGCTCGTAATGTTCATCTTTGACAAAAACAACTAGGTACCTAATAGGTGCTTACCATCATCCAACAGCATAGTCTCCAAGCAAGGATTCCGCTTGCTGGGTAACAGAAATTACTATTCGGTAGAGTTTCCCAGAGACGGAAACCGTTGATAGCCATGATTAATAGTTATCAGAAAAAAATAAAATTAAAGTCAACCTAAAAACACTGGAACACCTGTATACAGGGTGTAAAAAGACTGCTACCGAAAACTGAGGGATTGCAATCAGACCATGATTCTGAACATATTTATCGAAAAAAAACTCAAAAATTTTTTTGACTTAGCTACGTCATTTTATTTTATTTTCTAGTTTTTTGCTACTAGTACAACATAATAAGACCATATCTACCTAATCATTTCATTTATAAAAGAAAAAAACAATTAAAACTCAAAATCCAGCAATCTACGTATAAAAACGCGCCCAGTACATACGCAAACAGTGATCTTCAAACGCTGTTTTCTCCGGGTATAATGATTTTTTCGGAAAATCCTTTTGGATTTGGTTGTGTTTTGGGATGCTGTACCTACCTTTCGGCATCGGTAGATGTCTTTTTACACCCTGTATAGCTCAACCGAATTAGTTTTTACCTATCTATATTTTGTATCGTAATTTAATTAAGTACCTATGACTAAAGTCATCGGCAAGAGCTAGTAGGTAATCTATCAACTGAAATCTCTTAGCAACATTCAAGGTACCATGTCACACGTGTTAGATTCTATATGACCTTAGGACCCCAGATATCTAGATACTGACAGTGTTGCGATCCATGGTCGTTACTCTGAAAGGTGGGGGTGCACTAAACTAGGACAAGTAATTAGATACTATCACCTTGATAGTGTTATTAGTAGTTGTTATTAGTAGGTTATGTCCTAATTAGTAGGTAAAGTATTAGAGATACCTAACCACCCCACATCTTTCGCCTTGACCAATTTTAATCCCATCCCATCCCACTTCCCACTCATATAATAAAGCTGCAAGTTTGTGAGTTTGTTTAGATGTTTGTATGTTTGTGTTTCAATCACGCCTAAACCAGTGAACCGATTGGGATGAAACTTGGAATAGGCGTAGATAGTGACCTGGAGCATATAGGCTATTCAAAATGTTGGTACCACGCGGGCGAAGCCGCGCGCTGAAGCTTGTAATTATTATATCACAAATAACATAATAATAGGTATAAGGTATTTGTATTTCTATTTTTATGTTTTCAAAAAAAAAAATGAAAAAGGAGTCAACAATGACGTTGATCTCGATTTTTTGTAAAAACATGACATTATGTGAGTAAATTAGTATGAGGCAGTGGCCAACTATGGTGACGGAGTTTTTAGCCCGCCTTAAGGCGTCCGTTACGGCAAAACGACTTAAATAGCCGGGAACAATTTAACGTGCCCTCCGAAGCACGGAAGCGCCCGGATGAAAATGCCACTGGCGGTCACCCATCCACTTACAGACCGTTTCGAACGTTGCATCAAGAACGACAAGCACGACCACGAGCGCTTCGTGGCGCATTGATCCTACTATTTATAACTAGATAAAAAATAAAACACACTCGTTAATTCCATAGTTTAATTTTTTATGTTTATTAAAATTAATGACAGCAACTGTCATAAAACTTAAAACATAAAATTGTCTAAAGATGTTGAGACATCTTCAAATTATGAGCAAAAAAAGAGATCTCTTATGGAAAAAACTTACGTACCTACTTACAACGAGATTCTTTGGAAAGCATCTATTTTGTACATTATTTATAATATCTTATTATTTAGTTAAAATGCTATAAAAAGAAATTAATGAAACATGATTTAATTCAATATTAAGTAACTTACTAGTACCTACTTATTTCGAATCTTTTGGTTGCTTTTGTTTTTTCTCTCTAAAAAACAGTTTTTATTTGGCTATAAATTTAATTAATTAAATAATAAGTAATGACTTAATTGAGGCTGAAACCTAGCTGCATGTCATAGGTAAGTAAGTACTAGGACTAGGTACAGTCAGCATCAAAAGTTGATTAACATTTGAAGTTTCCAAAATCAGACTATTTCCGAAATACGTAACACCATGAGCAAAATTTTGACAAATAGTTGATCATTAACTCTCAGTCCATATTAATATCCCAAGCAAAGTTTATTTTTTCTTAACAATCGAAAAGACATGGCGCTTTACAAAACAAACTGTTAAGCGCAACAAGCTTATTACTTTGTGTTGAAGTATACTTACGTGCCGTTCTGTGAAAAATATAATGCTTAATCAGCTTTTGATGCTGACTGTACCACAAAATACTACAAACTAAATTACTAAAAACAAATCTATACAAAATTGAGCAAATATAGGTGCAAATGGAAAGTTATTTAATTAAAATAAAAATTTACAATAACTCATGTCTTTTGAGAGAGATCATACCTAGACATAAAATACTTAATATTAGAACTAATACCTACATAAGTAAAAATACTTAAGTTAGATACTTGAATCTACATAAACTTTGGTCTAGGCTGTGTGTTTAACACATTTACAATTAATAAGCAATAAAAAAATACTTAGTCTAATTTGAGCCAATTTTTTTTCAGTCTTTTATTGAGCTTCAATTCAATTGACTTACTATAAGATCCTTACTAAGTAATCACTTATTTTACTTTTAACTTTATGCCCTTAGTGGGCATACTACTACTAGCTACTGCGCGCGGCTTCACCCGCGTGGTACCAACATTTTGAATAGCATATGCTATTCCAGCTCACAATCTACGCCTATTCCATGTTTCATCCAAATCGGTTCACTGGTTTAGGCGTGATTGAAACACAAACATACAAACATCTAAACAAACTGACAAACTTTTTGCTTTATTGGCGTAATTTGCTTAAAACTATTTAATAAAACAGTGAAAATGTACAAACAACAGAGAAATTATTTGATCCTTGCATAACTCTCTAAAAATTTACAAAAATATCAGATTTAACTGCAAACTGTACAATAGGTGCGACGTAGAGTAGGTATGGACAGCGGCAGAAGTTCACGAACTAATATCTTCATCTTCAAAGTTCGGCTTGTAGTAAACATTGGATGCTTTGCCTAGTACCATTACGATTTGTGAATAAATTAAAAAAAAATCCCACAAATAACGCCTTTCAAATCTTTGTTTTGTTATTCAAGTACTTCTGTCCAAAACCTACAGCTTTTGCAATTTTGGCACCGTCAACTTATCCCGAATACACCTCAAAGTGGCTAGTTTCGCTGGCGAGCTGGGTACGGAGGGTTCCTCCCTTCTAATAGGTCTGGATGGGGGGATGCAAGTGCGAGGGACAGTCGCCATATGGGGATGGGACTTGACGTGCTTGCGAAGCGATGAGGGGTCAGTGTAGCGCTTGCCGCAACCGACAGCTCCGCAGGCGTAGGGTCTCTAAGAAATAACAGATATAGTTAGACTTAGATGCTTATTTAGATAGCATGGACGCCTGCAGCTTCACCCACCTACGTTGTACCAATATTTTCCACTCTATTTCACAACACAATAATTTCCAAAGATTTGTAATGCTCCCCTAGACTCCTATATCATAAAAAGAAATGCACCTTGCTTCAGATAATACCTATCTGTTGCCCCATATATGTACATCCTACCCAGGAGTCCGAAAACAACCCACATATTATGCGCAAAAATTTGGAATCAGCTTCCAGCATCTGTATTTCCGCTGAGCTACGACCCTGTTGTTTTTAAGAAGAGAGTTAATAGGCACCTTCTGGGTAAGCTCGCTCCATCGTAGACCTCACTCTTGCCTGTGTAAGTTTCGAGGTCAAGAGCCGACCCATTCATCATTAAAAAAGAAAGAGCTGAGCAAGTAGGGGAAGGAGTAGAAGTTGGATCGTTTTCAAACTCCTGATAATTCCTTGCTGGCAGAATTTAGAAAAACTTACCGCATTGAAGTGCGTGCGCTGATGTTTAGCTCGATCTGAGGAGTTGGAGAATGCCTTCCTGCAGTGAGGTGCTGGGCAGGCGTACGGCCGCTCCCCTGTGTGCGAGCGGACATGGATCTTCAGGTTCTCTAACCTGGAGAAGGCCTTTCCACAGCCAGGGTGCTGAAAAAAACACATGAAATGAAGAATGGCAAAAGCAGAAGGGAGCCAGGTGTAGTACCCAGGCCGCCAGGTGATGTAAGGCGAAATGGAACAGGTGAAATGTTATGGAGTGAAATTGGTATATGAGCCAAAGAACTTTTGAAATGTTCTCAAACGATTTATCTCCAAGATATCGTAACCTACCTCGCGATGTGACCAAGACCCAATTTAGAAACCTAATAAGTACTAAGCTAAATATGATTTATCTTATCGTATTTACAGTTTCAACATTATAACCAATTTAGACAAAACATTATTTTAATCTAGTCTAAACTTTAAAACTGTGGACTCTAAAGTTTGTTTTCTAAGGTCTTAGTAGGTTCTAATTAGGGGAGGCTTATGTCCAGCTGTGAGCTGTCAATGATGATGATGAAACTTACATGACAACGGTTTGGTTTGTGTCCGGAATGTACCCTCATGTGTATAAGAAGTTTGTATCTCGCATTGAATGGTCGCCGTGCGCGCGCGCAGTCTCGCCAGAGGCAGCTGAACTCGTCACCTAGAAAGAAATGACATAACATGTGTCAAGTGCACGAAACTAGCCTCTTTGAGGCGCACTAATATCCTTTTACTGCAATGGCCCTTAATTCATAATACAGCGGAATGCATTCGGTTCGGAATCGACCGACAGCAATCAATGACAGTGCAGGAATTGATCCGAATTTGACGTTTCTTACACTGTGATTGGTTGCTGTCGTCCGATTCCGAACCGAATGCATTCCGCTGTATTATGAATCAAGGGCCTGGTTTACCTTTGTAAGTGTTGACGTGTGCTCTTTCAATGTGCTCCACCAAAGTACTTTGATTGGGATATTTTTCGAAGCATTGCTCCCATTGGCAGACTCTTTCTCCTGAAAAAATATGAATGTTTTACTTACTTACCTACATAAAAAATACAGTGTATAAGTGTATAGATAAATTTTGATCAACTTGTATATTATTGTTTTACTAGCGTACCTTGACTTTTGTCCTTCTCATGTTTCCTTACAGTATTCTCGGTTTGACTGGATGTAGTTTCACTGTCCCCTTCCATATGAATTCCGAAATCATCCAAATTAATAAACAGTTCATCTTCATCAAACGTTTCAGAGTTATCATCGTAAAAAGTACTTTGGACATCACTTTCAACTGATTCACAAATGGATATCTTTCGTTCATTTCTATCAAAGTTGAACTCTGTACCACTAGTTGGTGTGTCTGGTAATATGTATCTATTATTGCTATCTAAGTTATGAAGGATGTTGTTTGGGTAGCTGTAATGGTCTATACTGCTAACTTGAGTGTTCTCTAACATATTTACATCAGGAACATTCTGTTTCGCCGTTTCTTCATAATTGTAATTGTAGCGTTTATTGAATACTGTGTCTATTGACGGCAGAAGATTCTTTTCAGCCATGTTTGTGTTTAAATATTCTTCTTTAAAGCCGTCAGGGGTAAGTCTTGATTCATCTTCTCTACAAAGCTCATCGATCAATGATTCATCATCAATATAATCGTTGTTTATTTCGTACAGACCTTTCAGTTGTTCTTTATTACTTGTCGAGTCAGTTTTATAGCATTTTTCCTCAAAGTCAATACTATCAAGATCTAACAAAACTTCTTTTATGTTCTGTTCGTTTATATTATTATCTATAACTTCGTCTATAATTTCAAAATCTGTACCAACGTTCTCGTTATTCCAATTGTCTAAAACTTCAAAGTCGAAGCTTTCCTCCACTCCATACTTGAAGTTATCATTCTTCTTTTTGCTATTTTCTAATTCCAGATTGAATTGCGTCATGTAGTAGGCGTGAAGATCAGTCGGGTTGTTTTTTCTGTCGCTAAACAATTCTTCCTCATCGTAACACGGTATGATATCATAATCCGCCATATTTCTAAGTTCATTTACCTAATAGGGTTCAGTAATCTTTGAGAGGTGTCTGTAATTGGCATGTGGTGTTTATGCCTTTAAGTTTCGCATGTGGCTCGTTGCTATTATTATAAAAATAAACTTTCTCTCAAAGTTTCATCGTGCGCGGATCAGCATCTGCGAATTATAATTTAATCGTTTATTTTATCTTATTATTACGTGACACGTGTTCGAGAGATGTTGCTACCTATTTCCTTTTTTTCTGAGGAAGTTACAGTGTTTTTTGTTGTGGCAAGTGATGGGCTGAAAGATATCCGATTTATAAGTCGTTAACCTTTCATCATTCGGCTCAAATGCTGCCCAAAAAAATAAAGAATTTAATTTTGTTTAGTTGTCTTCGCTCTGATGAAATTTAAATTTAATACTTGAAGTTATTCGCGTTTCGTAGTTTTTAGGAAAATCCATAATGCATAGAAAGTTACACAGTCATCTTAGGTCACACAACTAATTCATTATTTATACTTAGCAAGAAAATAAAAAATAATTCTTACATTCTAAGTATTTTTACCGGAATACCATTTTTGCTCAATGGCAGAGGTTTGGTTATAATCAAAAAATTAATTAAAAAAAGCAAAGCAGGTAATTGCGTTCACTGATAAATGTTTTTTTTTTCAAACAAGTTAAATAATTTTTTTTATAAAAAAACAATATAAAATGTCAAATTTTAAATAATATTTTAAATATAAAAATTTAATATATATTTTAATTAGTTTTTCAAGATTTATAGATTTTGTACTTTTTTTTTTAATTTTGGTAACAAAGTACAAAGACTAAGTATAAAAAAAAGCTTTCCTAAAAACGTATAATATTTTTTTTTATGTTGTTATTGCTTTGAATAATAATATAAACATTAAAAAATATGAAGTAAGTATTCAATGAAAATGCTAGAAAATCTAAATGGCTCTAAAACTCGTCGGACTGACTTAACAGAAATGGGTGATACCGGGCTGATGTTTAGTATAATTTTAGCAATTTTTTTCAACTAAAATATATCAATCAACTACCTTCCTCAAAAACTATAATTAACTTAATAAAAACAATAAGAAGCTTACCTGACTTCCGAGCACAAAACCAAAAACTGTAATGGCGGCAACTGTCAAATTAACTGTAAGCACGACCTGTCACTACCGGGTGTAACACAGGAATGACAGGAGAGCTCGGAGACACCGGGATAGAGTCCTTACTGAAACACATGCCTTTAGATTTGACTGGAAACGGCACAAAAGCGCTGAATTAGGTAAATTACTTTTTTTTATTTAAACGTTTTAAACTTTCGTAATTTGGTGACTTATTTATTATTTTATAACGGGTATTTTTTATTGATTATGTATGTAAGTGATTAAATAATTTTTTTTTTAATTTATTTATAATTAAGAGTTTTTTTAGTTGCAAAAGAGGAACTAGTCTTTTGGCTAGAGTAAGCTGAGAGGGATAGTGTTTTTTTTTTTTTTTTCATTTTTCATTTCATTCATTCATTCATTTAAACACTTTAAACTCGCCTACTAAGTAGGTAATGATCATTCGCTAAATTAAAAAGATCAAACTTAAAAAGTTTTTAAAACAACGTCGCATAATTCTCAAAAAAAGTATTAAAAAAAAAAAAAATTAATATTTCATGGTTCAATTAAAATAAAAACAAAAAAAAATGTTTTTCTTTTTTTGTTGTTGACTGCACGTTTGTGTTCTGAGCGACACAAACAAAACATAACTTCTCATATGAACAAAATATTAAAGTACATAGTAGCTTAGGTTTTCAATACAGTGTTCTTTGAATTTGCAGTTTATTTCCAGTGATATTGCTAGTTGACTGTCTCATCCAGTAACAGATATTTTCGGGATAAACTTGTTCGGAACATGTGCTTTTCATGTGGCAAATGTTGCTGCCACTGAAGTCCCTAAAAACAACTTGGCCTTTATTCTTTAGGTGTTAAGGTTTATGATCAAAAGCATTTCATTTGACTTCTGAAATATTGCTTTGCTAAGTTAAACCATCTTTTGGCGCCAAGTAGCGCTTTATTGATAATGCTTTTCTAAGTTTATAAGTAGGTAAGTACCTAATATCACCCAAACTGAATTGTTTAATTAGAGGTCATGGTACGGGACCGGGTGCCGTACCATGACGTACAATTCAGTTTGGGTGCTATCCAGTTCAGGTTCAAAGTTTTCGTACTGTGACAACTTGACTGTTTTACTTATACTTAAGTATTATATTCCAAAACGATCAGTTTTTACGATAAGTCTAGTAAATTTTATCATTAGTAACTTTTAATAAATTCAAATTCAAAACGTAGATTAATAATGATAATATTAAAACGTAGATTAATAATGATTATAATGATAATTAATAAAGTAGATAGATAATAAAATAAAATAGTGTTTCGTAACACATAACATTCACAACGATATCATACGTCATGGTACATTTTAGCGAAGCAGTTCAGTTTAGGACTTATACTGAATCGCTATTAGAGCTCATAGTAGGGCTCCAGGTAGGTTCTAGGTCCGTATTAGAAAGAAGTACAATACGCGCAATCGTTCTTTAGCTCTCTGAAGTAGCTGCGCAGAACCCATTTTTCATGACGTCTAAATTCGTGCTTTGTCGCTTACTCTACCAAACCTGCGCAATCGTCTATTGCACCTAACTTCAGAGAGCTAAAGATCCGTTGTGGTTATTGTACCTACAGTTTAATCTGGATTCTCTTTTCATTCAACCAAGTACAACTTATAAATGAATAAGTAGAGATAACCCTGATCCAGTATTGATGTAAGTAAGGCAACATTGTAATGAGGTGAATACACTTCTAATGGCAATATCTTGCCACGAGGCGATCTGAGATCAAAGATCGATATTGACGGATTGACGTAGGACACGAAACGTGGAGGATTAGAGATTGGTTTGTCTTCAGTTTGATTCATTGGACCGATCGTCGAACTAGTGAGTATTTTTTTTCATCGTATCGTTGTTACAGAAAGGTTGACTGACACTGGTGGTCTAGTGGTAGTGGCGCCTTCCGATCCTAAGGTCATGGGTTCGAATCGGGCACAAATGAGTTTGTATGTACACCAGTATTAAAAAACGGTGAAAGAAACCAGCATGTCGTAGAACCTAAAAAGTTCCAAAACATCAAGTGCACAATGGAATCCTCTAAAAATTATTTCAATATCTTTATGAAGATCGGCCGAGCGGAAAATTCGGAAAATTTTCATTTCGGAAAATGCAACAGGACCTCTAAATGTTGGAAGCAAAATGTTTGTTATGAATAAGTACCTAGTCCTTTTCACATAGGAACACGGACCGTAATCCCGTGTTTTTTTCGTTCGTTTGATGAATACTTATTCCACACTCCACACGTATCGACGTCTTCTTTCCTGTGGGCGGCTGATTAAGCTGAGAGGATGGTTTAGGTGCTGCAAGCCTATTCCATCTCAAAAATGTCCCAGGCACTACAGCGTCCCGTTAAGTGTAGTCAAAGGTTGCCTTCTGATGCTGTATAAATCATCTATGAAGTAGAGAGTGATATAACACGACGAGTGATGAGTATGAATGTGGATGGATATACCGGTAGGGGTAGGCCTAAGAAAAGATGGATGGACTGTGTAAATGCGGATATGTTTGTGAAAGGAGTGAGTTCTGATATGACGGGTCCCATACAACCATTTTTGTCGCCGTTACGTTAAAGTGACGTAACCATTTTCAAGTAACAATAATTTTTGGTCAAAAATTTACGTAAATCTCTGTCGTAATTACGAAACATGTTACGTTAAAGTGTCGAAAAGTGGGGATCAATCGTAACAGTATTTTTTGTCGCATCGTATCGGTTCCATGTTGAAACATTTCAACCTTATTGTGTTCACTTTACCATTCAATGGTTCATTTCATTCATTCCTCTTTATAATCTACCCAGATATATGAACAGAAATTTTGAAGTGTACTTTTTTAGTTGAAAGGTGTGTTGTGACATTAATTTTATTTTTCGCCGCCATCATAAAAATGTGAGTACCTACATTATTCTGTAATATTTGCTTGTTAGTCGACCTAAAATACTCTGCGAATTGAAATTCATCGTGCAGTTTAGTGTAATTTAACCAAATCTACCGATGCGCCTGTAGGATTTGATAAAATAGTTCAAATGTTTTCTGTTATTGTGATCGTTTTCAATAAAAAAAAAGTCAAAATACAATATTTTCGAACCACATAAATGATTTATATTATACTGTCTATAAAAATAAGCAAAGTGTATTCTTTTTAACTAATTATATTGGATAGTTATATAAATTTCAATGGAAAAATATGTATTTACTTGATGACAAAACTTGACCCATAGTTACGTTAATATGTTGAAAAATTTCAAAATTGTGTCAAGAACTGTTACAGGGCGACTGTTTTATAAAATGGAGTTTTGTTTATTTTATGTTCACAGTGGTTCTCAACATGCCATTTAATGAGGTTTCTGCGGAAGAAGGGTGGGTAGATGTAACCTACCTATTTTGACCTCGCTCATTGAAAAAAACGAGATACAAGCTCTATGATGCAATGAACACAGCATTCCAGAGAAAAACTGGAAGAAAATGAAATGCAGAGTAAAAGAGACATTTCTACATTCGAAAAAGTCCTCCGTTTTTTAATGTGAAATAAAGTTCTAAAAAATTAAACTTCTTTTTAATAGATTAACCTTGGATTTTCATTTTTATTTTAAGAGTAGGTACTTACTTAACCTTTGTTGTGTGTTATAAAAACAATCCATACTAATCTATACTCCATACTAATATTATAAATGTGAAAGTAACTTTTTTCTGTCTTTCTATCTGTCTGTTTGTTACCTTTTCACGCCCAATCTACTGAACAGATTAGGCAAAAAATTGGCATGGATAAAGGTTGTATCCCAGGGAAAGACATAGGCTACTTTTTATCCCGAAAAAATGCCGAGGGACCGCAAGTCATACCGCGGGAGCGCAGCTAGTAATTAATATTCATCTGCACAAACAACAGTCCCTGAGCACCACTAAAGCTTGAGAACCTCTGGTTTTCTGTTTTGACAAATCCAACAATTAGTGTCGTTATCTTTACTACAATTACTGTTACCTAGTGTCGTCAATGTGTTGACAATTTACTCAAGTCCACACAATGTGTCAAGAACAAAATGAAGAACAAAATGACGAAAATTATCGACACAAAGCACACACACTATTACTGTAATGTTTTCGATACAAATTGTCAACACCTTTAATACACGCTGCAACCAAAATCACAAGTAACGTAATTGTTACGACAAATTGCAAATTTGCGACGTTTTTAAAATTTTGCGACCGAAAATGGTTGTATGGGGTGATAGAGGGAAATGGAAGAGAGAAACATGTTGTGCCGACCCCAGTTAAGTGGGATAAGGGCAGGAAGAAGAAGAAGAAGTACCTAGGTATACGTAAGTAAAGGCCTAAGTTTTTGGAACCATTAATCGTAAAACAACCTCAAAACATCAAGTTATTACCTACCCCAATAATTTAAAAGACTTGAATATGAAAGCAAGTCGTATTCATTTTATTATCTTGTATGCATATGCATTTTTATTTTATCACTTGCGGGACACGTGTCGAGTCGAAGTTCGATTTAGTACCCTAGTGTAAATACTTAATAGAAGTGTCATTCACAGCTTAGCTGCTTTGTGGGTTCGATTCTCATCAAGGTTAAAAAAGTACGTGAGTCTCGTGGAACCACCGTGGAACACTCGGTTGAAACGAAGTTTCAGAAGAAGAAGAAAGCAAGAAGTGAAGTGAAACCAAGAAGAAGAAGAAGATCCCTTTACTAAACTAAACTAAGATAAGTTGTTACGGATGTTACTGATTAGGCGGTATAGTCGCCCAGCGACAAAGCCATTTTCTTTTGTTCATGTAAATAAATAAAAAATAAAAAAACTTTTGCATTTGTCAAATAAATTTATTAAAATCCTAGAAACGCTCTTCCTATAACATAACAATGTAACAATCTGTGGACTGTTTCGCGTCTGCGCACTTCGCGCTGTGACGTTTTGACCTATGTATGTGTCGTGACGGTAAAATCGAACGCTTTTTTTCTAGCCCCCATCCTCGATACCGTCCGAAAAGCAACTTCGTTCAAAAAAAAAAATAACTGCATATTCAGTTTTTTTATAAACGGAAATCGATCCGAATTACATCCTATTATTATTATATAATTACATCATATAATGAAGAATTATATGATTTGAAATTTTATTTGATTTTTTATTATTGGATGAAGCGCTCGTGGTCGTGCTTGCTTAGCCGTTCTTGATGCAACATTCGAAACGGTCTGTAAGTGGATGGGTGACCGTCAGTGGCATTTACATCTGAGCGCTTCCGTGCTTCGGAGGGCACGTCAAATTGTCGGTCCCGGCTATTAAGTCGTTAAGCCATGACGGAGGCCTTAAGGCGGCCTAAAAACTCCGTCACCAGAGTTGGCCACTGACTCATACGAACTTATTTTACTTAATGGATTTTGTTGCTGATCATCAATCTTGCAATGAAGGTTGTTATCGTCATAAGTAGTTTTCCTACACTGTGTACCTAAGCTTTTGTAGGTCTAAATTTTCCAGATGATTTTTTGAATATAAATAAATAAATAAATAAATAATGCTGGACTTTTCACACAGCATCATAAAAATATGACACATACATAAAAAATAATCGTGACTTTATTTGATTGATATCGTATGTTTAGACCCGAGAGCCAAAACTATTCAATCCATACCATCCATACAAAAAAAAAATCATTTCTATAATACGATTAGGTAATTTTTTATTTACAGAAACTAAGCTACTATATATTTACATATATTTACAAAATACAACAGAATTAGTCAAGCTATCTAAGGATCGTTAGAAACGATCTATAGATAGCTCAACTGATCCAGGTCACTGTCAGTCGGAAGCATGCCCAAAACACTGGCGGCATTACCACGCTGGATGGCAATGCTGATCCTTTGAGCCAAAAATGCGCCAGCTCTCGGATCACGCATCGCCTCGTAATACGATAAATCTCTCTTGAAAATACAGTATCTGATCTCAATCTTCAAAATTAAACACATTTTTACATTATCTGAAATTTCCAAGGTCTGCTTAAAATGACCTAAACACAACAAATTAGGTTTTCTGTTAATGATTAATGAACGTAAACGTATTACATATCTAGGCCATGAGATGTCGAGAAATGCTTACACTTGTTGCAGCGTGAGGTTCTCAAACTATTGTCGTAGGAAAACATCTGGCAGCAAATTTTAGAGCGCATTAAGTATTATGGTTGTTTATGGGTTTGTAAGTAATTATAATAATTTTCCTTTATTTTATCTTTACTTAGTATAGCAATAGTTTGAATATGTGAAGTATATGAACTAAGTATATACACCGCTATTTTATACCTACCAAAAAATGGCCTCATTATCATTTTCTGCATCTACTGCAACCGTCCTTAAATTATTATTGGTAGTCATAAAATAGCGGTGTATTATATTTTTAATTGTAAGTAGAGGCTGTCGCTCAGTTTCATAATAATTATATTGAACGTCATATGTGTTGTTTAACTATTATCTCGTTATTATACAGACGACCTCTGTGGCGCAGTGGGCGAAGGTCCGCCTGCGATGCAGAAGGTTGCGGGTTCATCTCCGCCGCGGGACAAATGTTTGTATGACCTACAGATATTTGTCTCGGGTCTGGGTGTTTCTATGTATAATATGTATGTATTTACAAACAAAAAGTATATAAGTAGTTTATCAGTCATCTAGTACCCATAACCATAACACAAGCTCAAGCTTACTTTGGGGCTAGATGATGCTGTGTGAAAAGTCCAGCATTATTTATTTATTTTATTATTTATTGCACGATTATGAATGGTCCTGCGTTGATCCTGCGTATACTCTATTGGCGCGATAACTGTCAAATTAGAATAAATAAAAAAGTGCCTGTCAAGATTAGCAAGAAATAATCTAAACATACATAATGTATTCTCTAACTTTTATAAGAAACCGACAATTTTATTTCAATGAAACAAGCATTAAAGCCCCAAGATTTTTTTTCTATTTATAGTGAAAGCTAAAAGTTTGAGTACCAGCGATCGTCGCGGTGGTACACCGAATTAACACACTCGTGCTTACCACTGCTGTTCAACCGCGGCCCGCACGGCTATAGTTAAAGCGGGCCCGTTCATTTACATAGAAAATGCTACGTATTAGGTTGAACTCAGTATGAATCCTTTTCGATCATCTAATGACTTCAAAAAATATTTGGTAGGAAAATCTATTCCTTAAACGATTGAATGGATTTGGATGATTTTTTCCGAATGTAGCCTAAATTACCTAATACAGGCTTCTTTTAATCTCGCTAACTAACCACTAACCCATTTGATGTTGCACATGATAACTGTGAAAACACGTAGGTACCACCTAAAATAAGACCTTCATTGTAAGTACAACAGTATGCAATAAAATATTCTGATTCTGATTCGCTGAAATAGCTTGTTGTGCCATCGATGGCGTGGTCTGCGGCGCCGTCTCGTATCGGTCGCCTACTGTTTAAAAGCTGATGGTTCTATGGTGGAAGGTTACGATGGAAAATTCCCTGCGGGCCGCAGCTTGACTCTCGCTGAATAGGTACAAAGGCACGCGCACATGTGTGTAAAAAAACAGAAATACAATAATGGTAGCGAGTAATTGTGCCACACTCTGGGCACATGTTATAAAAAACAATTATAAATAAACTTTCATTTGAAAGCTTTGTTTTTTAAACAAAAAATCTTTTTAGAGATAAGTTCTCTTTGTTTTTTATAAAAAAAATCTGAAGATGTTTGTTTTACAGTTATTGACAGAGAGTTTTTATACTTCATAATGTGTAGTTTTGATGAAGAAACTAACATTCATGTTAATTTCAATAAGGTACCTGAGGTGATTAAGGCCCAGGGCATTATAAGGTCCACTTTCAATATTCACGCGATTTATGAACTAAACCATGTTACATTTTAGGTACTGCTATGGTAAAATAAGGCCCACAAAAAAGTATTTTGAAAATGGCTGTAACTTTTAATTTTTCAATGTAACTTGATCATTTTTGTAATTAAAAAGTAGCATATTGAACTAAACCTTAGGAAACCCCCATTTTTCGTCATATTAGTCATGTAACACGCGATTTATAAGACTTTCAAGTTAGGTGGGCCTTATTCACCTCGGCTACCTTTATAATAAGTATCTTCAATAAATAATCATGATAATTTTAGTAACTTATATTTTAATTAAAAATCCGAAAATGCGGTTGCTTATTTTTTACAATTAACTCTTCCTGAACCAAACATTAGAATTACAAAAGAAAAGGATGCTCAATGAGGCATACATTTTGCCAACCATGATCAAAGACAAAGTTTTCGCTCCTATTTAGGGGATTTTCCTAACAAAAGGTAGTGTTTTTTTAACATAACATTAGGAATTTCTATGTCCATCTTCGATCTTTAACCTTAGGTAGGTTAGCTACCTATTTTTGATTTTTTACAAAAATTGTTTGAGATTTTACTTACTTTTAAAATGGTTCATCATGATCTAAATACCTACCTACCTACCATTACAAGTATTATTTATTATTACAAGTATTATTAATAGTATGTTTTCATGGAATAACTTTTGTATCATAGTTAGGCCTACGTTTTTTTAGTCTTATGTAGGATTTTAATGATCCGATGACACGAAAACTACAAAAACAGTCGCAGTTTAAAAAAAAATCTCACGTGTATCTCACAAAACTATTCCCACATGCAACTATTACTCATCTCTTCAAAAAAAAACATTAAAAACTAACAAAAATACTATATTAACCCCTAACTTTCCATTTCGAATTGGAATGACACTTTTGTTGACAAAAAAACTAAAAATCTTTAACCCATTCGAACATGTGCGTGTAAAAAGTTTGAAGAAAAAAGTTTTTTTAATAGATAGAGTTCAGTAACCAGATCGTTGGGATTATGACGGAGTTATTTTAGAGGTTTTTGTCGGTTCACTGGTTTTGTGGTGTATGAGTTGAGTTATAATTAAGAGCCACATGTCAAAAAGTGATGTGCCTGTTGTAGGAAAGTTACGATTATTATCGTAAATGCACAGCATTGTTTTACTTTTTTGGATAATATTTTACGTAATTAATGCTATTAAATAAAGCTAATTAATTTTAAGGGCTGTTTCCCTAGGTAATAAATAAATGAGCTCTACATATTTTCATAATTCGGTACTTATAATTTTAATTTCTAAGACTTGAGAAAATGTCTACTAAGTACATTAATTATTTGTCATGGATGTAAATTCGTTAACCTGTTTTTTTTAACCAACTTTTAAAAATAAAATTATTTCTTTTTTGCATGTTTTCCAGAAAAATATATGCACTTACGTACCTAAAAAAAATAGGTTTAAAATGTACCTACCTAGGTATAAATAATGCCTTTCCTTCGATTCCTTACTCACAAAAAAACCTCATCAATCTTAAAATGGTTAAAATTTTAAAGTTGTTTTTATAGTATAAAAAAACTAATTTTATCGATAAGTAGGTATAGAACATCACTAGTCCCTGCACTTGCTACAAGCCATTAATCAACCGCGCACGTTGGCGTATCGATGCACCATGCCGTTCCAATTGTCTAATGTTTTATTTACACAACTATGCTTTCAATCGCTTTCTTGATTAAAACGATAAGGCAAAGATGTTTTTAAGCAGGTTTTATTTATTGAAGCCCCGCACAGTCAGCGTTTTAACGTTGTCTTTCCTTCAGTTAATGGTTTAGCTGCTGGACAAGTAAGTTATATTCCATCTCAAACATAGCTTAGTTTGTGCTGATTTTAATGTTAATTTAATAATGTAAGTACTAATTTAAACATGGCTATAGCCTAAAGTAACAATGGAAGGTAACGCGGCATCTACAACACAAGTCTTGTACTGTAGATACCGCTGCACATCTTAATCAACCACAAGCCATAGTACGATTAGGTAGGTCCTACCTACCTAATTATTAAATATACCTACCTACCTTATTGTAAAAAAAGTGTAAGATTAACCAATTGTTGATTGTACTCTGCTTGATTTGAATAAACGTAATTATTTATTTATTTATTTTTTCACCTATAAGTAGATACCTACCTACTTCAGCGTTCCGTGAGTTTACCTAGGCATAAGTGGCCCTTGACTTGACGCTGTACCTATAGGTAGGTAAATCATCTTAGTACCTACTTAATAAAGATGGCCTCCACATTTTATATAGAGATAGGTAGGGTAGATAGGTAGGTACCTGGAATTTATGATAGAATCTATACAGGGTTATTTGTAAAACACCGGTAACCTCTCAGTTTTACTATCATAATAAACAACAACTTTTGTTCAATGACTTTTAAAAATTCATCATATTTTAGTTCATCAGATTTCCATACAAAAATGAAAATATTTAAATTAATCGCTCTAAATATTACGAAGTCTATGCGATGCAAAAGAAAGCGATAATACGTTAGCGGGGTTAGGGCGGCGGGGGCGCTTGAAATTGACCTATTTAATACAGAGTTTAAATGTGTTAGATAGGACAACGAAATCTTGAAGTTTTGTTTTTGGTAAATGTATTGTCTTGTTAAAAGTCATAGAACTAAAATTGTTGTTTATGATAATAGTAATACAGTCCTGAGAGGTTACCGGTGGTTTTACAAATAACCCTGTATTTATAAGGCTCAGGAAGCGGACTGAACTTAACCTAAACCTTAGGTCCTAGAAACATGAAACTAAATTATTCAACACCACATAATGAATATGTCATTTTATTTATAACCTAAATTCAGGGTTTTGAATCGGAATGTCGGTGCATCATCAGACTCGACGCGTCACATTTGCCAGACATCCGAAACCACTTCCTAATAACAATTTATTATGAAATTCTTAATCTTGAGCTATATTTATCCAACTGATGCATAAAATTGCCAAATTGGTCATTCGACTTCTTATATAGGGTCTTTCCTTTCATTTTATATTAACTTAATTCAGGAATTAGGTTCAAAATATAAATTAATAAATATTTATGTAATGTGTTTATTTTGTGTTGTTATGAAAATCCCGAGAAAATCGATAAAGACTATCCTTTCAATTGATTGTTTCTTCTTGTATAAGTTAGCCCATTCGTGATGTAGCTGCGCTGTGGTTGGTGGAACGTCTGTTCTCCTTGAAAATCATTATGCAAAAATTCAAAAAATCAATAAATAATAAATGAAGTGAAAACTTAAATCGGCTTAGGAATTAAATTGTTACGGTCAAACGTCTATTTTCAACCCAAAATCGAGGCCCTGTCAGTTTGTGTAGTTTAAAAAAGACCCTATATAGGGACTTGTCCGACTGCTAGCGATGAGCGAGTGGCGAAAAGAGAGTTTAGTTTTTTAAGTAGTTCTGTCGCTGGGCTTTAAACGAGTGAGCGAGTGCGGCGTAAAGAGGAATTTGTTTGTATTGAATAGGCTCCTAAACTACTGGACCGATTTGAAAAATTCTTTCACCATTAGTATCCTACATTATCCCTGATGAACATAGGCTATACAGGGTGTAAAAAGACGTCTACCGAAGCCGAAAGGGGTAGGTACAGCATCCCAACACACAACCAAATCCAAAGGGATTTTCCGAAAAAATCATTATATCCAGAGAAAACAGCGTTTGAAGATTACTGTTTGCGTATGTACTGGGCGCGTTTTTTTACGTATATGGCTGGATTTTGAGTTTAAATATTTTTTTTCTTTTAAAAATGAAATAATTAGGTAGGTTTGTTCTTATTATGTTATACTAGTAGTCAATAACTGAAAATAACATAAAATGACTAAGCTAAGTAAAAAAATTTTTTGCGTTTTTTTTTTCGCTAAATGAGTTTAGAATAATGGTCTGATTGCAAATCCTCAGTTTTCGGTAGTAGTCTTTTTACACCCTGTATTTTATTCCGGGAAAGTGATTTTTTCCCGAGGGACCGCGGGTAGCACCGCGAAAAAAAAACAATAATTATTATTGTCATCACATCCGCTGTGACACACACAACTGTATTTATTTCTGATCTGGAAGTTAGGTTAATTACTAGCGCGCCATTTTTTGTCGCTAAACAGACGTTATCGCAGATCATTATTGACTTAGATAATTTTAGCTAAGCAAGTTAAAGATCTATTTTATTTATTAGAACAAAGCTTCCGACTGGCAGTGGCCTGGATCAGTTGAACTGTCTATAGATCGTTTTTATGACGTTCCTTAGATAGCTTGACTGATTCTATTTTATTTTCTAATTTTATATTCATATTGTTATTAGAATAAAGTATAGAAAGGTACCTAATTATAATTAAGTTTTTTAAAAACTAAAAAGAAAACCGACTTTAATATTTGACTTATAAGGGCGTGGCGTTTTTTTGAGTTTTACGGGAAAACTATCAATCCCTCAGGAATAAAATTTATATGGGACCACCTCGGAAGTAATACCCTTTTAAACAAAAAAGGAATTTTGGAAATCGGTCCATAATTTTATTGACGGATATATCGGTGAACATACATAAAAAAAATACATACAGCCGAGCATAATAACCTCCTCCTTTTTTGAAGTTGGTACACAGTGGTACACAGCAAGTTATTACTTACGTTTTGATAATGAGGTACTTAGGGAATACCTACTATACGAGTACCTACTAACTAACTTACTAAATTAAAATTAAAAACAGAGTTAAGAAAATGACGATGATGTTCGTGTCATTACTTCCGTATTCATATTTTTTCTCGTCTCTTTTAAAAACCCACTAAGAGGTGAAATGAAAGAATCGGTTTTTCATCTTTTTTTCACAGGGTTTTCAATGGGGGTTCCTGACAACCATAATGCGATTTCCTCCACCATTAAGTACCTACACTATAGTAAAACACATGAGTAATTGTAATGAATTCGTTTAATACAACACTAATTAAGTAAGTATAATTTACAATGATCTAAATGTATTTGCCCTTACATGGGCAGACTAACAGTCGCATCCCAACAATTGCCAAAATGGAAAATAATCACAAAAATATACGCGTATTATGAAAATCATGAGCGTATTGGGGCGTATTCAAAAAATCTTAGGTAAACTGTACCTAATAATTGTAAAGTTCCATGATAATTTTCTTGTAATTAGAAAATGTTACAATTTATATAAAATCATTTTCCATTTTGATAAATGTTTTAGCAAGAACTAGCAAAATTGATAAAAAATAACCTTTATTACAACAAAATCAATTCCGAAAATTGTCGCTTTGACTTGCATTTCTCAAAATACAATTTCGATGTACCTGAGTTCACTTAGTCAAGTTGTAAGCCTAAATTACTTAGGCTAAAGTTCACTAACACATTAATTTACGACAAAATACGTCAATGTCGTTACTTTATGCATCTTAATTCTCTTTTAATGTGTTGATGAGCATTAGCCTTTTTGTTCATTTCATTTGAAGAGGCTTGTTTCTTCATCTGAGTAAAGTATCGAATAAAAACGAAACAAAACATGGTACCCTACTGTATTTTTCAGTTCATGTTACATTCTCGGATCATTTTCAATTCAAGAATAAGTATTGAATAGTTTACTAAAAAACGTAGAAAGTAGAAGTATCCAATAGCTACAGTTGTCTAGGAGTTTATTCTTCTCGGCGATGATGAATGCCGTGAGAGTGAATCTTACTTTAACTGAAGATTACTCAGGACCTTACTCAGATGATCAAACCTTTGCTATTGTTCACAATTGGGTATTACTTCTACTGTAACTTGTCAAAAAAGTAATACTTACTAGAAGCTGTGGTACTTTACTGTTTATTTATAACATGGTATACTCTTAAAGGCGGTTATCATATTTTCTATATTAAAAAAATTCAAATTCAGTACACTGCGATACATTTTGCATATCCAATGATACAGTACTAGATTATAGTAAGTATACATAAATAGTTGTGATATGGTTACTTCACCCTTTCATAAAAACTTTTACAAAAACTACTACCGAAGTAACACAAGGTAATTCTGTAACTAAGTGAATTTAATGTCATTTTATTTGCACATAAAACAAAACCGGCTATTTTCATTCAATAAATGCAGTTAAAATGCGGGAAAATTTGTTTGAACAAAACCAATTTTTAATCAGTTAATACGTACAATAAGTGAACATTTTACCTACATTATTCATCTAAATTCTCTACAACATGAACGATTTAAGCAATATTTTATAAGTAAACGTTTACATGATTTCTATTTTTACCATTTAAAGAATTTATACAATTCATGATAGTCATGATAAATATGTACAGCCTAACTTAGTCTAAAACTACCTACAAATTATGGAATTCATAATGCCGCTAAAAAAGCGCCACTAAAATATTACCACTCAACACAAAAATAATAAAAAAATATTCATCAGATCGATCATCACAAAACAAAATAATATGTTAATCTATAAACTGTTAAAAAGTAAGAGCTGTTTTGTACCTGCTGGTTGGACATTATGTAGGTAGGTACTACTGAGATCTTTTTTATTCATTAATGTAGTATGAAAATCCTATTTTAACTGAAACATTATCTAGAAATCAATGTTTAATGTAAGACTGACGTCCATTTCGATAGCGTTATTCAAACTATAGAATATTATTCAAACGGATAGAATAGACGATTGATATTATAGTTATACGACATGACACATTTATTGTGGGTATTATTCTTATCACTATGAATTATTCATAGTAAAATTAATATTAAACATTTATACAATGTATTTTAAGTATTTGTATAATGTTATAACGTATGGAATACTAACTTCTGCAAAATGTGGGCATGTATCAAATATTATGTGTTTGGACATACCTCTGACTACACCCCTTAGACATCTTCAAAGGATATGGAATAAGTAACATAAAAAGATCTGAGAGAATGTCTACCGCAGCTTGGGGATACAGTCGTGAACCTGTTTACGTTTACTTTTAAATAAAAAGTGTCAGGTTAAAAAACATGATTTTCATACTACGTCAGCTGATTTATGAAATACGCGCTGTAAGTAGTGTTTTATCGCAAAAATAACCAACTTAAAATCAAAATCCAACTTAAACGCTTAGCGTAATTAACTTTAGAGCAATACTAACTACTTATTGTTCTTATCTTCAGTAACAAACAATGATTAAATAGTTTTAAATATTGATATGGACCTTTTAAGGTTTTAAATCGTTGACTCCACTCATCGACTACATTTCTCTAACGCTTACACTAGATACAACTAACAATTTTGGATCAGCGCAGCTACCAAATCTAAATTAACTAAAAATAAACATAAAACCTATTAATACTTCGAAGTCCCGTTAAAACCGGGTGAAACGGAAAAAAATATATTTGGTTAAACATACAATTCCTCTTTCGAGATCCTCCGTTTAACAGTGAACACATTACACTTTAAACACTGCACTAATATGAATAGATCTACACCCGTAAGTATTATGTATTAGATACTGTGATATATTGTAACGTCCACGCGTATTGAAAACTGAACACTTCATTCACTAAACAAAGTGAACACACTTCGTTGACTTGAACATATTGTCCGTTTTCAGCGTTCACTTTTCGGACATTTTCTTTATGAATTCTATCACATGACCAGCAAAGTTGATAGAATTACTATGCCATCCGTGTTCATACATTATTTAACAAACGACATGAATATTTTCACAATTTCTAAAGTTTAGTTCATAAAACTGCAAAAAACAGTTTCTTCAGATCTCATGAGGCTTTCTACGGAACATTTTATAAACTGATCAATCTTGATATTTATATTTAGCAAATTGCTCCGTAGAAAAAATACATGAATTGTTCAGTATCAACTACTTCACGTTCAACAGCAACGAGTTTTGCAAAATTGATCAGTAAACGTTTGTTGTCAAGTCAAAATGTTCGACAACTCTCTCAACTTACTTGATGACTGAACATTTTTGCAAACTGTTCACTGAACACAAATTGTTAGATATTGTGAACACTTACGTACACAACTGTTCACATAATTTGCTAACGATTCTGAACAACACCTAACTTCGGCACAAAATTTTCTGTGTACACTTACTGAACATTTTTCACAAGCGGAGTAAGTGTTCACAAAACACTGATCACTTACCACATTAACTTTCACAAAAATGTTTACTGAATTACTTGTCAGATCTCTGTTCGTTCAGGGATAGGTTCTCCGCCTCATCCTTGATGTGGGACATGGGCGGGCGGAACCTCTCTTCACGAGGGTATTCATCGTAAGGGCTGGTTTCACCGGAGCGACTGCTGGGAGGCTCCTTGTAGTCTGGAAATTACGGTAGGTTCATTTGAATAAAAATAAACAATAAAAAAACACTATTGTTGGACTCTCTGGGTCAATAAATGAAATTTTTACTTTTTTTTTTTTTACTCTGAATAAAATTACAAACGAAGATGAAGTGATATCACAAGTTTTACGTTTAGTGTGACTTGAAACTGGGTTTGAATTCCGGCCGTGCATCATTCCTATCAACCTATTGGAAAAAAAATTGTGGCACTCCGAGAGTGACAACAGAAATGAAAAATTGAACGAGGTTTCGGCAACGGTTCTAAAATTAAAAAAAGTACAAAAAAAATAAAGTGCAAAAAGTTACTAGCCCACTGGGATTCGAACTCAGGACAGTCTCACCCGAAGCGGACACAAATAAACCATTGTGAAGATACAATATGTGACGAAATGAAGGTACGTATTAGTAAAGAGGATAGTGTCGTAACACGGTAACAGTCACGTGACTGAATTTGATATTTTTCCCGCATCTGAAAAATGCCTAACGCGGCTAAAGAAGTTTTCACTTCAAAAATGTGCATTAATGTGAACTGAGCTGAAGGCAAACATCATAAGGAAACCCATATGTGTCCTATACATGGGTAAATTTTGTAGTTGGTAAGGCATACGTTGGAGGTCACAAGCCTATTAGTTCCCATCTAAGTAGGTAGATACTTTTACGTATAGTGTTTAGATATTTACCTTTGTTAGAATAATCAGAAGCCTGCATCTCGTTCTTGAGCGCGTAAATATTGGGTTTGATGTCCTGTGTCTCACCAGCGCTCAGGTCCTCGGCCTTCGCGTCGTGGGAGGAGCTGCTTCCGTAGCCGTTCATCATCTGGGACCGGCTGCAATGGACATTGACTTATAAATAACAGTCACATACAGTGGACAGTATCAACACCAGTACACAACCAATCTTTAGCTCTCTGAAGTAGCTACTTCAGAGAGCTAAAGATTGGTTGTGATTTTAATGACGCCTAAAAGACGTCATTAAAATTACATTGTATAGCTGCCTCGCTCACTCGCTTAGTTTGTTGCATCGTGCTATCTCGCTTACTCTACACACGCAATGTACTGCTGTTACATGCACAAACCTGCGCAATCGTTTATTGCACCTAACTTATTCCGTTTATTGCACCTAACTACAGAGAGCTAAAGATCGGTTTGCCTGCTGTACCATGAGATTATGAGATCTACCTGCTTATCATGACCATTCATGGTAAGCGGGATACCTAAACTACCTAAGGAGGTAGTATTTTTATAAAGTCCTGTTTACATTCTCCAGTAGCAATCCAGCGGCGCTGGCCGTAACCACGATAAAACTCAATCGTCTAAATTCAAATTAATGTAATTCTCCTTATTTCTACTTTAGAAATAAGCTGGTGGAAATGGAAAACAGGAAAGGAAGCATTTTTAATTCGTCAGAAAGGCCGTTGGACCGAGATTGTAGGTGTGGTAGGAGAGCAGTGGATCCGGCACAATACTACAAGGAGAAAGCGATGGAGAAGTAGCTTCTACCCAAAGGGGTATTCTCGGCTAAATAGATAGAATATTGAGAATTACCTGTAATCTTCATGAGACGATGGGTACTCCTCAGTCTGCATCATGTGGTCTTCACCAGACATGTATGAAAGATTGCAGTCTTCCATCATACCCTGAAACCATCAACATTAAAGATTAATCTTCTTTTATTTGTCTTGTTTCATCTTGGTGCATCAATGGATGGTATTTCTGTTTCGGAAAATATATGTGCATTTATTTATTTTTATTAACAAGACACTAAACCTCAGGGGATTCAATACCGCAAAAATTAGGTAAACCTAAGCTCCATCGTAGACCTCATTCTTGCGCCTGTGTAAGTTTCGAGGTCTAGAGCCGACCCATTCTTCATAAAAAAAACCTATTTATTTTTCGTACCTGAAGGTTCCTCTTTAGGGCTTCGTTGTAACTGTGAGGACTGGTCAGCATCGGTGGGCTTTGTGCTCCCATGAACCTGAATAGTTAGAATTTGTTAAAACCACCAATCTTTAAAGGAAAAACGGTCAATACTTTATCTTTGAAAATTCAGAAGGAATTTAAATTTTAAGTTTCTTGTAAAAATAAAATAATATAAAATCATACCCCGGCCAAAGAGACCTCTTCTAAAATAATGAATCAGAAACCCATTATTTTAATCAAAGTGATTTTTGTACGTGTGATTCATGTGGAGTGTAAAATTTTGAATGATAGTCCAATTCGTCTGTACAAGTGATTCGTGTCACAGTTTGTGTGTATGTGTGAGTGTGCGTGAAAGATAGAGATAATATAAATAGAATAAAAGAGAAAGAAAAAAAGGGGCAAGCTTATAAGAAAGAGAAAAACATACATGCGACAGAAATAGCTCATGCAAAGCCCGAAAAGCTCACTCACCTGATGTTGGGAAACATGCTGAGATTAAAGATTAAAAATTGAAAATTATCTTTAATCTTACTTGGGAATCCAACGACGATCCTTTACATACACGTTTAGCACATGCAAAATATACAATTCATTTGGAACCTAAGCCGTCGTATAAAAATATCAGAATATACTTACATTAGCAAAATAATCATTATGAATTAAGCTAGTTTGAACAATGTCGATGTGATGTTAAATCTATAGCAAAACAATCGGTTATAGCTTTGCAGACTAATATTTATGAAACTAGTGTGACTGTTAACAATCTAGATGATCTACTATAAACAGACCACACTGCTTCATAAATGCTAATTATTTTTAAACAATCACGTGTCTCTAAACTAACATAACATGTTGAATTAATCTATTACACAGTGATACACTTTACATAATCAGACATCAATCTAAATGTGTACCAGAAATTATCATTTTAGATAATTTGGATGATAATTTTCGGCAATTGAATAATCACACGAGAATGATGCTAATGTGGACGCGATCGTCCAACGATTCTTTAATTCATAATAATATGATTTGTTTTTACAAATGTATGTTTACTTTTTTATCGGCCCTAAATCTATTTGAAACATGTTTTTGACATTATTTTTCTGATCGTTGTTTCCCTCTAGACAATCTATTGCAACAGCGTTATCGATGATTGCAATCGCTTTCATCACCTCAAATTAATTGTGTTTTTTAATCCAGTTTTTCTTATTATTCAATTGTTTTTTTATTGGTATTTTTTTTTGTTTCTACTTAGATTTGTTCAGTCGTTTCCAATGATCGATAATGCTCTGTCTAAAGGGCTATGCTAGATTCGTTGGACGGTCGCAACAGTATCCGCTGCGGCCTTACTGTGAGGCGTTGGGTCCCGGCTGCGTCGGCTCATACTTCCTCGGCCTGCCTCGGCTCAGGTGGCGTCTCTTCACGAACTCCGCGTCGTCCACCATCCAGAATGAGCCAAAGTCGTCCTCGTAGCGGACGAAACATTTGTGCAGGGATAAGTTCGTCCGGATAGCGTTCTATAATTTAGCACAATCTACAACCACTGAAAATTCACATATCAAGTGCTCTCATCGTTGATAACATGAACAAAGCCCGATGAAAGCACATCAGATCGTCGTGGAAAAACACCGTGATGACATGCAGGAGCCGGACCCAGGGGAGAGGGAGTGAGAGGAGCTAGGTTAGGCAAGCGAGTATAATGTTAGTCACCCCTTGCTTATCCACACACACATAACGAGTCCTATATACCAATAACAAGACCTGAACGTAGCGCCATAACACTGTTATAACGCTACTCACAAATTCAAACCCACTACACAAATACAAATTCAAATCTGAAAAGATGAAACTTTATTTACACGAGAAGATACATCGCTAGATTAGATAGAAAATATTTAAGAGAAGATTAAAATACCGAAAACTGTTAAGTGTGATGTGTGGAGTGTGGGTGTTGTGTTTACTGAGTGTGGTTGTTTATTAGTTGTGTAACGAGTTAGATATGTACAGTATGTAAATAGGGAAGAAGGCGAGTGTTAAACCAGTAGTTTTATTTTTGTGCCAATTTAAGAATCTGAAATATTTTTTTAATTATTTTAATGCCCAGCCAGACTATTAAATAAATGATCTCGTCTCTGCTTTTAATAATGAGCAATAGGAACTTAATTTTTATAATGCTTGTGCATAATAACCAATTTTATTTTGTTGGTAATTAGGTATTTGGATTGCTTTGTGTTCAAGCTTTGGTTATTTTGAAGCCAGATATTAAATAAACAATGCTGGACATTTTCACACAGCATCAGCCAGAATTTATTTCAGTATTCATGGTTTTTTTTTTCTACCTAAAATGATGAAGAAGTTACTAGTCATCTTGTCATAGTGTAGCAGCATATCGTAGTAAGTGTTCAGTGTTAAAATGATAGTGTTCATTTCAGTGTCGTTAGAGCGTAGTGTGAAAGGATTGAATTTTTATGTGTATGAAATAATGTTATTTGGAAGTGGCAATAAAATTCAAATAATGAAAATTAATCGTGCAAAGTGAATTTTGCAGAGTAGGTAGATATTTAAATTGATAAAGTTATAATTTTACGACAAATTTTAACTTTATTTATTTGATTTACTGGGTGGTGGTATTGAGTGTTTTCATCGTCGCGTTTGTGTAAAATTTTGGGTGTGTTTTTTTCAGGTGTTCATTTCATGTCATTAAAATTAATCGGACAAATGATTTACTGTGTGATTGTACTGTTATTATACTGTGTGTGTGTGTGTATATTTTATACAGTGTATTCAGTGTTTTCATCGTAGTGTTTCTGTAAAATTTTGGGTGCGTTTATTTCAGGTGTTCATTTCATGTCATTAAAATTTCATCGTAGAATTTATGTGAGTATGAGTAGGTAGGTAATAAATGTTTGTTACATCAAATGTCAGTGTTTATGTCAAGATTGTTTATTGTGATTATTGTGTCAACATTACTCTTGGCAATGTTTGTGTTAAGTGTTCAGTGTCTAAGTGTGTATGTGTCAAAGTGTTAAATAATTGTGAATATCACTTTTAGAGATGTCACGTGTTCAGTGTAAAGTTAGTGTACCTACATCTAACGTTCGGTAATGTTAATTTTAAGTGTTCAATGTCAATGTTTTTATGTGTCAAGTGTTTACAGTGTTTATGTGTCAAGTGGTCAAAGTGTTTATGTGTCAAGTGGTCAATGTGTTTATGTGTCAAGTGGTCAATGTGTTTATGTGTCAAGTGTTTACACTTTACAGTGTTTATGTGTCAAGTGGTCAAAGTGTTTATGTGTCAAGTGTTTACAGTGTTTATGTGTCAAGTGGTCAAAGTGTTTATGTGTCAAGTGTTCACAGCTTTTATGTGTCAACGCCGCTTGTTCATGTCACATGCTCAAAGCGAGCATATCCAGTGGAAAAATATCCATGTCGAGTGTTTAGAGTAGATGAACCAATATTAACATGCATAATAGTATTTAGTGTTCATGTGTTATTCATGTCAGTTAATATGAGACACAGCAATCAAGTTTTTAGCGTTATTTCATTCAGTTTTCAATGCTGATGCATTAATAATACATGTAAAGTTAGGTGTTACAGTTTAATCACAATTTACCACAATGATCTTGCAATATTTTCATTTCTGTACCTATGTATATATTTATTTATGTGTCTGTGATTGTATTCACTTTTGTTAACGTTACTTAAAAAGTTATTAACTTTAATGATATTCTCAGCGTCAAGCTCAATGATTTTTTTTTAAATTCAATATCAATATTTACTCATTGAAATGATCGTATTAAGTGTTCAGTGTCAACAACTATTCATGGCAATTTTAATATTTCCGTTGAACCTTTCAGTTTCAATAGAATTCTCAATATAGTGTCTGTGAGGCGTATTTCATTCCAGTTGTTATTTTGTTTAGTATTCTTGTAAAGTGCAGTATTTACATTTATAATTTCAAGTGTATACTGTCACGTGTTTAGTCAAGTGTTGAGTGTTTTTGTTAAAATTGTCGTGTAAAGTGTTCACTGTCTGTGTTACATTACTTTGGGCAATGTTAGTGTCAAGTGTTCAGTTGGCACATGACAATGTCCATGTAAAAGTGTTCAAAGTGTCCGTGTACATTCTAGAATCGGTCTTGACCGGGGGCCGTACCCCGGCATCGGCGGCGGCGGCGCGTGCGCTGCCCTCTGCGGCCTTCGCTTGTAGAACTCCACCTCGTCGACTGTCCACACCGCGCCCTTCACGTTCTCCACTCTCATGAAGCATTTGTGGAGAGACAGGTTGTGGCGAACGGCGTTCTGTGTTTCACTTCTTGTTTTTATGGGGTCTTAGCTTTGTGAACGATATTGCACTATACGATTAAATGGAATTCTATGGCGTTTTAAAACTCCTGCGCCAGTTTTTTTGAAATCCTGACGGCTGCGCCAGTTGCAACTAAACACATGCGTTCTTTTAAGTTATGATTTTTTTATATAATTGAAGCATTCAAGTGATTTGAAAAATTCCGAAATCATATTTTGATTATAGTACAATATCGTTTGAGAATGCAGTCCTAAATAATTAGGATTATGTTACACACTACATAGTATCACAACAATTATGGTAATAATATCACTGACTATCTTCAATGGTGTGAATGAGTAGTCTTCACATATAAAAAAAACCGGTTAAAGTCTTTACAAATACCATTGAAGACAATTCAAGTGAAAAAGACGCTGAAAATAGAAATACATAATCTAAGTTACCTTATTTTGATGACTTAGAAATCAACAGGATCCAAACAGTTAAGAACAATCAATAGACACGTATAAATTAAGTTTTGTATAGTAGTTAGGGTATATGACTATAATTTATAACCTATTGAAGATAAGACTTATTTTTAATAAATTTTGTAATGTTCAGTTATATTATAATGTACCTAGTACGATTATTTTTTCTGTAAAAAAACTTTCTAAAGTACACATTTGATAAAGTCTTTCGTTTTAAATAAAAGTTAACCAAACTTCTTCTAAGATACAGCATCAATATTTTTATTCCTTCATTTTGTCTTAAATTTTTTGAAGAGGTGTTTTTTTTATAAAAAATAGCCACATACCCTTGTTCATAAACGACATTATATCTAACCTTATAACCTACCTTCCAAGTGGCAGCATTGCGCCTGAAGTAGCAGAAAGTGGTCTGGAACCAGTTGTAGATCTCGTTCAGAGTTAGCTGCTTGTCTGGAGATTCAATTATTGCCTGAAAATACCATAAACAACAATTTTCAACTCATAAACCAAAGCAGAAATCAATTTTATCATGCGGTGAAAAAGAGTGGCCCCATAACGGGTCCTTGTAGAACTCCAGAAGTATTTATAAAACTATGTTCATAATCAGTTTAAATTCTAAACTGTTTGTTTTTTACATGGTAAAAGATTCAAATGAGAGAAAATAAACATTAACAAATACGGCAGGTTTAACAAATGTAATAAAATTGCTTGTGAAAAGTTATCAAAAGCATTTGAAAAGTACAAACCTGGCGAATCAACGAGGCGTAAGTAAACGGAGGTCGCACATCAGCGCTCTTGTAAAATTCACGATTGCGTTGGATCTCTGAAACACAAGAAATATTTCAGTAAACAATAAAAAATACAACGTTGTAATAGTGATATTGGTAGTAAACGCACCTGCTGAGATGCATTCTAAACTTATATTACCTTGTTGCACATCTAATCCGGCTCTTTCGAGCATGTACGGAAGACCTTAGACAAAGATGCATAAGATAATTTCCAGATTATGAAGTAAAAATCGGTTATAACTAATCTATACAAAATTGTTAGCTGCAAATACTACGCAGTGTTGTGAAAATTATGACTTCGTTTGAGTATATCGCATAAAGTCGACAAAGATGAAAAAAGTAATTGTTAATAGTAGATGGATTATGTTTATAAAAAAATTTCTTACCACCAGCAATGGCGACACCGGACTTATCGGAGACGCGACGTCTCACGGGGCCTGGAGAAGCGCCTTCATTGGGTGCAGCTGATAACAAAACAAATGCTCAATTATTCAAATTATCAAAGTTTTTAGTTTAACACACTTCGTTGTACAATTCCAAAGCTACCATGTTGTAGCTAGCAGTTTCTTGGTGGCCAAGGATGGTCTGTTAACACTTCAGGCAGGGTTCTCTTCATCGAGTGATTCGAGTAAAGGCTATGTTTTTCATCAGCTACCCTTTTCCGTGCTGTATCTTGTTGCTGGATCAAAGATCATACAGCAAGTGTATCAGTTGAAATATGCTTATTCTCTGTTTCTTCTTAATCTTCTCCTGACCGTCTTACCTTCAACTACATGATGCCCACTATTCTTCATCGACTATTGAGTGTTTATCTGACTGTTTCTAGGTATTTTTCCACAGAAACACTTACCGTGCTGTATCTTGGCGGCATGATGCGAGGTGTCCCTGGCCGCGTGCAGGTGTCGCATCATGGCGGCGAGGCGGTCGCGCTCGCGCCGCAGCTGCAGCTCCAACTGAGCCACCACCTGCATCTGCACGCGCGCCTGCGCGGCTGAGCGGTCGTCCAGCGTGTGGGCTGCTTCCAGGTGCCTAGGGAATACGGTCATTTGAGAAGAATAGGGAAAAGAGTATTGAATAGGAAGAAGAATAAGACTTTCAGAATAATAGTTAAATCGTTGCTATGAGTTAGGAAAGTCTGATAAAGGTAGGAGTTTTTAAGGCCGCCTAGAGGCCGATGGAACGTTTATAATGCTCAAATGGAAGGGAAATAAACAATTATGCTCGTCCTTGGAAATGTACCGGTACCTACAGAAAAACGGCCTTGTCGTGCCATCAGTTCTTACGAACTATTAGTTGTAACACGATTTTTAGGTGCCTCAAAGAAGATTCGGAAACGGTGAAGTAAAATATGGTAAAGATATGGGCATGTCGTAGTACCGAAGTGATTAGGACATTGTTTGAGATAGAATAGGCAAACTTTTTAATATTGGGCAAAATTTGGTTTAAATATAGATAGAAGTTAGATACTTCTTGAACTCTCTCTTACTTGACGAACGCCTGGTAGTCTTCAGCGAGGGCATCACACCCTGGCCACTTGCACACTCCTCGCCCGAAGAGAGGATGCTCCTCCATCTCACTCCCCCACAGCATCAGACCTGGTGGAGCATTAGGTGGCACGGACAGTGGCCCGTGCATCAAATACTGGCGCTGCACTGCTTGCAGCTGCTGCACTAGCTGTTGCTGCTGGGCGCCTAGCTGCTGTTGCAGCGAACCTGAAAGGTTACACTCTTCAACCTCTTCCAATACAAAACAATCGGAATAAGGAAACAACCTTATTTAATAAGAGCACTGGTGGTTTAGTAGCAGCTTCGGTCAAAGGTCGAATCCAATCGTGCACCAATGGATTTTTCAGCCGAAAAAATTATCAACACTAGTACTTTCAAACGGTAAATAAAATAAATAAATAAATAATGCTGGACTTTTTCACACAGCATCCTCTAGCCCCAAAGTAAGCAGAGCTTGTGTTATGGGTACTAGATGACTGATAAACTAATTATATACTTTTTGTTTGTAAATACATACATATTATAGATAGAAACACCCAGACTAGAGACAAATATCTGTAGGTCATACAAACATTTGTCCCAGGGCGGGGATCGAGCCCGCAACATGCTGCATCGCAGGTGGAACGGTGCAGGAAAACATCGTGAGGAAACCAGCTTGTAGAAAGAAGAACGGGCCTTTGCACCTAAAAAGTTCGAAAACATGTGTCAAGTGCACAAAAGCACTTATGATCCTTTCTTCTCACTGGTTCGAAAGAAGTAATGACACGACAAAAAGACTTACTTGGCGAGCTGTCAGGTGGAGGAAGATGTGACTGTGATAGCAGATTCAGGTTCAGCTGGTCCTGCATCCTGGACTGCTCGAGCTGCCTCTTAGCGGCTTCGGTTGTCAAATGCTGGAACAGGATGGATGATGAGGACTGGATAGAACATTTTGCTCAACATAAGCTTAAAAGTAGCTGCGCACTACGATGTTACCCTCTTTCCTTCTGAAATGCTTAATTTTTTTATGAGAAAAAGTAGACTATAATCTATCTCTGTGCCAAACTGCATCTAAATCCATTTAGTAGCTTTTGCGTAAATGAGTAACGAACATCCATAAATTTCATCTTTACCATAATATAAGTAGGATGTCATACCTTAATGATATTCAACAATCACTGGCAAATCTTACCTGCTTCTGCATATGATGCTGGTGGAAGAGTCTTTGCTTCATCAGCACCTGCAATTGCGAGTGCTGGTCCAGCAGTTGCATCGCCAGGAGGTCTGGAGCCACCAATGGAAGGGGAGAGCGAGCCCCGGCGGCCGAGCCGGTGGGAGAGACGGGGGCTGGGCTGGAGTGCGCTGAACCAGCGGTTGGGGAGGTTGGGGCTGATGCCTGAGAAATTGATCTTTTATGACCAGTGGGTTAGGGCTGAATAGACCAATTCTATCTAGGCTACATGCTAGGTTAGAATGACCAAGTATTATGGGATGAAAACTATAAAATACTTGTTCATGCTGGCCGGTTCATATGTGTATTGGTCAATGACAATGGCAATTATTAAGTACAATACAAAAAAACAAAAAGCTTTATTCATTAAAAGTCTTCCAGTGACAAGTGAGCACCTAGACTCGCCTACCCTACTGCATTTGTTACTTGCCACTGTCCATGACCAAAGTAAGCCGCTCATAAGGACATACCAGATGAAAGGCAGTGGGAATCAGTGGGATAGATAAAGATAGCTTACTCTTGCAAGTGCGAGAGGCTCATGGTCCCGCGGGGGCGAAGCGCGGCGGGGCGGGGGGCTGCGCCGACGTCGCCGCGCGGCCTCACCCCCCCACCTTGACTCCTCCCTGCAAAGACAATAATATGAGTCCCAATAGTAATACAATAGTATGAGGAGGTATAGGTAGCGAAAGAATTTTCTTGCCCTGGCTTCAACTCCGGAGGCAGCAGCCTCGGAAGTCAACACCACAACCCCCGAGGGTTTGACGAAAGAACCCTAAAAAATCTACATCCTTCTTAACATAACCAGTGGACCACCCAAATTTTCGGCAGAATAGAAATACTTTTTTTTAATAGGCCGTGAGCTGATTTATATGAGCTCAAACACAGATATTTTACTGTTATTCACTTAGACATTCCATTGAACAGCTCCTAGCTCCATCATCAGAACAGCTCAATGTCACGATCATATTTTCAAATTGTACACGAAACTTGACCGATGTACCGAGTTTCAATTCAATCGGCTTTATTTTATGTGGAGTCCCGTTGAACAGCTCCTAGCTCCATCATCAGATCAGCTCGTTGTCACCATATTATTGCGTTGTCATTAAAGACCTAATTAATTGTATCAAAATTCAGCATAATCGGACACCGGGAAGTGGGTCTTAATTCAGCTTGCTAGATTTGCCCCGGACAAAAATTTACAAAGATTGCAAAAAAAATACTTTTGATTTTCGATATTAAGTTAAAAAGCCTGTAGAAATGATGATTTTCTACCATATTCTACCACACTATTAACCTAAGCAGGTCTAGCCTCGCGTTTTTCAGGTCATTATTTCTGCTCCAAGATTCCCTCCTGTTCCAAGTTTCCACGAAAGTGAAAATACTAATCAAATCCCTATACCAATGCTCAAAGGAAGGCTTTGAAGGTATACTGAGGGTTGGTCTTATTTTTGCCACTTAATCTTGTATTTTTTTTTCGTCTCATCTTGTAGCTTGTGGGGAAAATTAAGTTTTATTCTTACCACATATTCAATTTTATTCAAACCTACTCACCGATCCAAACAACGGTCCAGCTCGAATGAGTTGAGGAGCGGCGGCTTTACAGCACCACCAGCGTTCGAGTTCAAAGCTGGCTCCGGACCCTGGAGATAACAGGAAACCATTCATATTATTACAAAACAAAGAAAATAACACATTGTGGAAGCAGGTGCGTTATACGCGTACGTTTTTTGGTTAGTTTGATAAATATTCGGATGTTTCTTACTACGAGCTAAATAAGATCAAAAGTTACACGGTCCTAGAACCAAGTATTCCAAACCGAAAATTTGGCTCTTGAAGTCAGAAATCGTAGTAAGAAACATCCGAATATTCATCAAACGAACGAACATAAGGGAATACGACCCCAAAGCAAGAACCTAAAGATAGTTATTCTCTCCAGTATAAAAAGGTGTTTATGTTAGTGGTCGGGTGAAAGGGCTAGCCTAGATGGGCTAGATGTTAGCATACCTAGGGATGTTATTAAAAATAGTTTACAATATCGCATGTTAGATGTTTATAATTGCAATATCAAAACAAATCTCACTCTGACCTCATACTGTAAATATGTTTACGTTAGGGCATATGGTGTAATAACATTATGTACTTCATCATTTATTTTGATTTTTAAGGTTCCGTTGGTACCTGAAGGTAGGCGATGGTCTTGAACCTGCTAGATGGAATGCTAACTCCTGCAAAATGTGGGCATTATACGAAAATTAAATGATTTAAATATGTTTTAAACTAAAAATAAAACCTACTTCAATTTTGAACATACAAACATTCATACCACGATGACGTTTTTAAGCTTTGCAGGAAAAGTATTAATCCCTCACGAATCAAACATAGAACCTCCTATTTTTGGAGGTGGTAAAAAAAGTAAAATAGACAAATCGTAAATGATTGCCCTTGAAACAAAGAACATGCTTGCACAACACAATATTTTGCATTATTGCACATTACATAACGGTGTCACGTTCGATAAACTTACGTGACAAATAAATAAAGATTAATCATTTTGTTTCCAAAATATAAATAGGTATTATAAGTACGCGTGTGTTTATCAACTTCCTGCTATTGTTTTAATTTTTTGAAAGTACCTATTAAGTAAAAAAGTAAGTTCGTATGAGTCAGTGGCCAACTCTAGTCTTACGGCCTCCGTCATAACTTAACGACTTAAATAGCCGGGACCGACAATTTAACGTGCCCTCCGAAGCACGGAAGCGCTCAGATGCAAATGCCACTGGCGGTCATCCATCCACTTACAGACCGTTTCGAACGTTGCTTAACTTCGGAGATCTATCAAGAACGATTAAGCAAGCACGACCACGAGCGCTTGTACCTAAGTACATTTAACCTCACACTTACAAAGCTGAGAGAATGGTTTAGGTGCTGGGTACATACAACCCTACTACATCGCACAAATAATGTGCCAATGTTAAATTAATATACCAATGTAGCTCCACACGTATTGACGTCCGTCTTTCCTGTGGGCCAGGCTTATTAAGCTGAGAGGATAATTTAGGTGCTGGGCAAGCCTATTCCATCTCAAACAATGTCCCAGGCACTACAGCGTCCCGTTAAGTGTAGGCATAGGTTGCCTCCTGACACTGTATAAATCATCTATTAAAGATGTAAAGGCCTAAGTTTTTTTTTTTACTCTCTATTCTCGAGATGGTGGTCCCATTTCATTCCTGAGGGATTGATTTCTCGTCCGACATTGTAATTTAGATCTTAAAACGTAATTCAGTAAATAAATAATGCTGGACACTAAGCAAAGCTTGTACTATGGGAATCAGATAACTGATATACTACTTGTATACTTTTTGTTTGTAAATACATATTATACATATTATACATAGAAACACCCAGACCCGAGATAAATATTTGCAAATCATACAAACATTTATCCCGCGGCGGGGATCGAACCCCCAACCTTCTGCGTTCCAAACGGGCTTTCAGCCACTGCGCCACAGAGACATTTATTATCAATGATACACACGACCAGGAAATAAACCTAAAAAATAACGTCGTCTAACCAAACCAAGGTATAAGAATCACAACTAATGTTTGAGTCAGCGCCGTGTTTACTTATCAAGTTTCATTGTTTAGTATTTTTGCTAAAACAACTGGCGAGCAACACGACCCGGTGGCAAACAATAACACACTTACGATTGTGCTTATAAACTAACTTAAACCGAGCACCTACGTAAGCTAAAGTAAGTAAAGAAGTAGGTATACTTCTAGATGGAATCAGCATTTGCCTGCCCTTATCGGGTCGGCACAACATTTTCTCTTCTTCCACTCTCCCCTATCACTCGTCATCTCCGTATCCACTCCTTACTTACCCATATCTTCTTTCACACAATCCATCCATCTTTTCTTTGGTCTACCTCTAGTTACATATCCATACACATCCATTTTCATCACCCTTTTAGTTACGTGACTTTCATCCCTCCGCATCACATGCCCATACCACGCTAACCTATTGCTCCACAACTTTTCAGTCACCGGCGCTACTTTGAGACTTCTGATCAAGATAGTCGACAGCCAAACTTAGAAACGTTTAACTAAATTTTTTTGTCAAAACTCATCTTGGTGAAGCCTCCTAATTTATTTTAACTAGTTTGGGAGCCTATGGATTCAATACTTTAAAAGTTTCGAGATATAATAGGGCTAAGGGAGACCTTTGCTCAGCATTGGGACCAATTCTCTCCAACCATCCATAGGTTCCACAACTCACTGTGTACACCAAAGGATTCGAGATCGTCTATCCAGTTTTATAAATAGGTACCTAAACTAAAAACTATACTATCTATATTAGCTGATTTATACAGCGTCAGGAGGCAAACTATGTCTACACTTAACGGGACGCTGTAGTGCCTGGGACATTGTTTGAGATGGAATAGGCTTGCCCATTACCTAAACCATCCTCTCAGCTTAATCAGCCTGGCCCACAGGAAAGTCGACGTCAATACGTGCTTAGTCAACTCCACACGTAAATAGGTACCTACATACAGCACAAAAAAGCGAAAAACTTCGAAAACATTGTCCAGCGCACTTATAATCCTTTTACACTGCACTGGTTCGAAAGAAATAGTGACAACAACACAAAGATAAGACGCAGTTTACACGATGCCATGTTGGCATACTATTCTTGCCTCTTGCTTTCACAAAATCAACGGAGCAAGAGCTAATATTCTGTAGCAAGAAAGGTACGGACAGCGACAGAAGTTCATGAACATTTGATGTATTTGAATCTTCAATATCTTGGAAGTTCGTAGGGTTTTAGATAAAACTTCAGCTTGCATCGGATGTTTTGCCTAGCACCATTACTATTTATGAAAAAAAATAGACAATTTTCCCACAAATAATGAAGCTTTAAAATCTCCAATTGTTCATGAACTTCTGTCGCTGACTGTAATATGCCAGAATGGTATCGTGTAAACGGCGTTAAGTCACAAAATATCTTACCTGTCTTACAGCATACAGCATCTCAGTATCTTCTTGATTCTTCTATTAACTATTACTCAAAACCTAGACTAGAGTTAGACTAGACTTAGACTAGACTTATTCACTTCTAGTCTTGTTTTTGACCAACTTTTTGATAATCGAATTCATTGTGCTATATTTTTCATAAACCTGTAATAATTTGTTAATGTACTTTTGTCGCATTTATTTCGAAATTGATAATGTTTTAATATTTTTATTGAAGTTAATACGTGAGTGAAATAATGCATATTTTGCAAAGATTATTCTCCGTTTTCTTAAAAAAAAATACAGGACCCAGGACCGCACGCTCAGCTATTGTCACGAGCGGTCACCCATCCACTTAGTGATCGCGCAGAATGTCATGTGTCTCCAACAACACTAATCATGATAGGCCTCTCCCATCGATTTCCACAGCGATCGATCTTTGTGCAGCCTGCACCCAGCAACCTTCATCTATTCGTCTTTCCATCTAGTGGGGGCCGTTATCTACTGCGATATATAGGGTTTTTCATTTTAAACTACACAAACTGACAAGGCATCATTTTTGGGTTGTAAATAGACGTTTGACCGTATCAATCTAATTCCTAAGCCGATTTAAGTTTTCACTTAAAAATGTATCATTAAATAATTTTTTTACAAATGTTGCATAATGGTTTTAAAGGGACGCTCCACCAATCGCAGCGCAGCTACATCACGAATGGACTAAGTTATACAAGAAGAAACAATCAATTGAATGAATAGTCTTTAGAACAAATAAAACAAAAAAATCATTACATAAATATTTTTTAATTTATTTGTTTAACCCAATTCCTGAATTTAGTTAGTTTAAAATGAAAGACCCTATATACCTATATCAAAGTGGCTTACTAAAAGTACGTAAAGACCTAAGTACTAGTAAACTCGTAGCAATATCCGTAGAGCTCGTAGCTCGTAGCACTGCTACGCCATTGTGTCTACTCGGAATTTTTAATTAAAAACTGCTGGATTTTTAATAAAAAACTTTTTGCTTTATTACGTAGAGAACTTGAAATGGAAATTAATTAAAAAAAAGTAAATCTGTTAGTTTTAGCTTTTGAATGCGAAATGTAGGCATGAGCCAAATATCTGGACGTGCCTCTGAATATCACCTTAGACATCTTAAATGGATCTCATGGCTTGATTTAACATAATTTTCGTGTTTTAGGGAAAAAGTCATCATTTTATTTGTGTTTTGTTTCTTTAGATATAATTAAATATATTTAAAAGCATTGATCTGCTACAAAAAAATGTTTAACCGATCGAAAACTACACACTTCTACTTTATCTAAGCTTTTTTAATTTCGGAAAAGGATCGGAAAGATCAAAATAAATAGTAACATGAGTACTACTTTTTACTAGCTGTAACTGGCCGGTAGGTCAAATTAAAAAAAAACTACCTAAGTCAAACGATTAGGTCAAAGGTTAGACATTCTTTATCAATTTAACTTAGTACAAATATATACAGGGTGCACAGTAATAATCCTTTATTACGTATTCACAAATCCATTACTGTAACGCGCGAAACTTTCATTTCCAGGCTACCTACAAGCCCTAATTACTTAACAACCCAGAAATCTTCATAAATAATACGTGAAACTGTAATTTCAGCTTTGCCACTCAAAAGCGCCGCTCCTCCCCCCTGAAAAGTGACGGCGGCGAGATCAAAGCTTTTCCCGACCAATGGGAGCTGAGCGCTGAAAAGTGACACGCCCACCCGCTGTAGAGCGCTGCCTTTTATGTAGCCGACTTTTTTAATCTGGCAACGTGGCTTGCAATTTAAACTAGAAAAGATGCTTTGTTTTAGTATTTTATACGTTAGTTTATTTCAGACAAAGATAGAAGATTGTACTTTTACTACCTGTCACCTAGAGACTTGAGAGAGACAGAGCACTGGTGGTCTAATGGTAGTCACCCAGCCTTCCGATTGTAAGGTTGTGGTTATGCACTATGCCAGTACTCTCTAACGGTGAAGGAAAACATCGTGAGGAAACCGGCATGTCGTGGAACCTAAAGTTCAAAAACATGTGTCAAGTGCACGAAAGAAGCCTCTTTGAGGCGCACTTAAAATCCTTTCACCACACTGATTCGAATGAACTAGTGACACGATAAGAAGAACCTAGAGACTTCACTAGAACCTAATTTTACTTTTACGAGCCGAGTTTCACATTTGTTCCGTTCCCCACTGGAGCTTGGAGTTTTAAGATGGATCACCTAAAAGAATCACCTAGTTATTGCAAGTAATCCCAGTTACTGAATCCTTTTTGATCACAATGCCTACGTAGCGAAACGACTTTGAAGGATTAATAACTCACATTTAAAACACTTACAAAGTTTACAACTGACCCCTTTGAAATACGAAATTAACTGCAAATAGCAGTCATTCAATCATTGTGAGATTGATTTATATCATGATAGTACGGGACATAGCATGAAGGTGATGATGCATTGTAGAAATTGCTGCACTGTTCTCCTCAATATGGATGCGATATGCCTCTGACTAGGAGGTGCACCCCTCCACAGTCATGGTTAGAAGGGTCAAAGTATATTAAACTCCCTATGAATCTGCGATAATGTCTACCGTGCCTTGGTGTTTCGTTTCAATGATAATAATGAGTTTTCATCATATTGTTAATCATTTTATGGATTGTTTCTCTATATTGTTATCTTGTGTTTTTTCAACCGACTTCAAAAAAGGAGGAGGTTCTCAATTCGTCTGTATGTTTTTTTTTTTTTTTTGTATCTTGTTACGCCATTTGTTGACCGATTTGCAAAATTCTTTTCATGTTTGAAAGGGTATACTCCAGAGGTGGTCCCATATAAATTTTATTCCTGAGGGATTGATAGTTTCCCCGTAAAACTCTAAACACCTTCCCTCCTAGCCATGTCACAAATAGAAATCGAATCGACAGGTTGACGCCCTGAGTCACACCGCGTTTCGAGTCAAACATTGAAGTCGGTTTTCTTTTTAGTATAAAAACGTAATTATCTAGTACCAAATATAATAATTATATAAGTATATTATTTAGAGTTATTAATTAATGGGTTGTCACGCTTATATTTTTGAATTTGCCGCCTCATTTTCAGGGTCTACTTTCATTTGCCAGACTCTAGTCCTATTCCCCATTATTATACAGTCCCTATCTGAAGAACTCAGTTGACTGAGTGGACTCACTCAAAGCTCCAATCAAAACAGACGAATGGACTGTCAAAATTGAATCCCTTGATTGGACGTCCCAATCGAATCTCAGCTACAATTCAAAAAAAGTTTTTTTTTTCATCTGCTATATTTTTCGCTGTTTTTCGAAAGTATTTGTTTCGTAAAAATTTAACTATTTTACTTGGCTCATTCTCGTCACATCTAAAAAAGGTGCCCACTTACATCCGGCAGCCTTTATAAGTTTATAATGACTAAAAATCCGTGAAAAAATTAATTAATTAAAAATCCTATAATTAATCTAGGAGCAAGCACAGGATCTGGTTTTCCTGTCACGCATACCATCAGCGCATTTAAAAAAAAAATCTTAACTTCGGATGTATTGATGTGTGGGAATATACAATGTTACATTTTATCATTCATTTTAAATTCATTTATCATGCCAAATAAAAAAAAAACAAAAAATCTGGAGTGCAAAAAGTGGCTCAGGCGGTCACCCATCATCTTTATGACCGCGCTCAGCGTTGCTTAACTTTGTTCCCCATACAAACTTGCAACCCTTATTTTCACACCTCCATATTATTTACAAAAAAAAGTAACCTATGTCCGTCTCTTCATTCAGCTTAATCTGCTCAGCGGTTTAAGCGTGAAAAGATAACAAACAGACAGACAGAGTTACTTTCACATTAAGTGTGGATAGATGTAATGAGATTACGAGAGTGAATGTGGCAAAGGATGTAGGTAAGTAATAAGTATCATAGCTTTAGCTAGTGATGTCTATCCCTACCCCACAGGAAAAGTGAAGTGAAAACCCGCGGTTCCTTGATAATACTGTACTGTACGTTCCGGGATAAAAAAAACACTTATAATCCTTTCACCACACTGGTTCGAAAGAACTGGTGACACGACATAAAGACATATAATCCTGTCCTATTCAAAACAGGTGGATGCGCATTATGATGGGCTCTATCTGAATTATATCATTTATTTATGTAATTTTAATATATCTGACTAATCATAATAATTCTGTATGTAGTAATAAGTGTGTGTGTAAAATTCCATATGGATTGATAATTGTAATCTGAAATAAATAAATAATAATAATAATAATAAAGAAGAAGGGATAAAAAGAAACAACTATTGCGGGATAAATGTATTCCAGACTATAAATCTATCTCTGTGCCAAACATCCTCTATTCAGTAGTTTTTGCGAGAATTAGTAACAAAATCCATACAATCTCACAAACTTGCGCATTATTATTATCAGTTGGATATGAACATGTTACATTGTAATTATTGTCCACGGTGAAACGGTGAAGGAAAACATCGTGAGGAAACCCGCAGCTTAGTCAGCTCCACACGTATTGACGTCGTCTCTCCTGTGGGCGGCTGATTAAGCTGAGAGGATGGTTTAGGTGCTGCAGCCTCCATCTCAAACAATGTCCCAGGCACTACAGCGTCCCGTTAAGTGTAGGCATAGGTTGCCTCCTGACGCTGTATAAATCATCTAGTATAGATGTAAAGGCCTAAGTTTTTTTATTGTCCAAGTACGTTTAGTGCAAATAAGTAACGGTTTAGGCTTCCTCCTTGTCTAAGTAATTATAACGTCAAAATAGTCTAAGCGACAAATAATGAAACAAGCCTAAGCTCCATGTGTTCCATTTTTAAAATCATGTCGTTTCTCGACATTCTAATCCATACTATCCATACTTTCATATCCATATCCATACTTACGTACTCACATATACTTCCATACTAATATTATAAATGTCAAAGTAACTCTGTCTGTCTGTCTGTCTGTCTGTCTGTCTGTTTGTTACGCTTTCACGCTCAAACCGCTGAACAGACTAAGGTGAAATTTGGCATCGTTAAAGTTGTATCCCAGGGAAGGACATAGGTTACTTTTTATCCCGAAAAAATGAAAAAATCCCGAGGGACCGCGGGTCACACCGCGGGAGCGCAGCTAGTTTTAAATAATTTTATAAAATTGCATAATTTTCTTATGAAATGATTAAGTTTTAAACCAACACATATCAGAATTTGTAATGTTTTCTAATAAATTATGAATTTCTAGGGATTTGTATTATGCGAATGTGCGAATCAACACAATACGTGCCAATATGTGCGTTTTGAAAAATGCGCTGATGATTCGACAGTGGAACATGATTTTCTTTGTGTTTGTTTATCTGTAATATTACACGAAAAGCACGAAAATTGTATTGAAAACATTTTTCGAAAATAAGGTAAGTACCTATGGTAGAAATTTGCAAGTTTGATGCAAAGTTATGTAATTACTGAAACTATGGCATAATCAGATGTAAAGTTGCACAGGAGACTGTCTAAATTTTTTTTTTTAATTAAAAGTAGTTATTAACTCATTTGACAGAGATACAAAACTACGACAAAAGGTTTATTTGAGCAAATTATCATAATTAATCTAAACTTACCAATTCAAATTCATTCATGCACGTGAATAAATATTTTCAATTATATAATTAAATATGAAATCCGACACCGCTTTGATAAAAAAACATCTTAGATAAGTATTTAATAGCACAAAGAAAAATGTTTTAGGAATGAGAAAAGTTTGAAATTGAATTAGGAAAATGCATTCTGTGTGTCTCTTATCAGCTGTCAAAACCAGCGCTTTTCAGTGGCCCCCTCCCATTGGCCAGCCGCTGATGAGCGACGCTGTGATTGGCTGGGTGTGGAGCACATGAGCGACAGACCACGTGCTTATAAGTTCCACTTTCAAATTTCGAACTTTCCTCGACGCGGGGATAATTTTAAAACATTTATTTTGATGAATTCAGTTGTGACAGCAGAAAAGTAATAACGAGGATAATTTTGTTGAAGTGTTTAGATAATTTTAGTGTTTTAATATCCAGGAAAATAGTAATATTTATTTAAATTGGCTAATAAAGGTAATAATTTTGTTGATATTATGCCACAAACGTGTTATTATTTTTGCATAAATATGAAATAAAATGTATAAAACCAAGAATAGATGCAAATGTCGTCGCTTATCCGGAAAACTCACGTATCACTCAAAAACTTACGCACTCGCCGCCAAAAATCCTGTTCCTAGCATTATTTCACTCACGATAATCACGAAAATAATTAAAATAATCAATAATCAAACAATAAAAAATAACGAAACACTAACCAGCGACAAAAAGTACCACTCATAAGCTCCAGCCCGACTGCAGTTCCCGATGCAAATTATTTACTCGGATGCAATTTTATGCATCCCTGTTAAAAAACAATAAAAAATATCCCAATCAATATGAAAATGTTTGAAGTAAAATCTGAATTCTGTTTGTATTTAAATATTTGGTCGCGCGTATAAACAATACACAACAGTCTTCGACGCCGCGGCAACAACAATGCTAGCGAAATAAGCAAGAAATATTTAACTACCATGGAGGGGTGGGGCGGGCACTGGCCCTCAGTATTGGTGCTACGCCTGTGGTAGTTATAGTTTACTTGATACACAGCTCAAATACAAATAATATAAACATGACAACTGAGCATGCGCGATAGCCTCCGAATGGGACGACAACAACCGCACACCATCAAAAAAATACCCCAATAACGCATTTCCGACAAATCTATAGTTTCATTTCATGAAAAATACGATTCTAACTACTGATGGTGTTGTAGTGGCATGCTAAATTGCTTTTTTATGGATTAATTTGCATATTTTTGACAGGTTTGGCGTCGGTTCGGGAGGGTAGAGCGCATGCGCGACGTGGACGAGCGCGAAAATATTGACGATGCAAAATGTTTATTTTTGGCGCAACGCATTTTGCTATCCAAGTAGAATTTGTAGATGTGTTTTGACTAAGCGACAAAATTATTCCTACACTCCAAGCTTACAATCCAGTTGTAAAATAAAAACAAATCTCAGATTGTCATTGAAATGAAAGTTGGTTTGACTGAAAGCGGTTGAAGTCTTGAAATCATAAAAAAGTTGAAAGATATAACTGTCTGAGAACAAGTTACAGAAGTAATCAGTTTTCGACGGGTCTGTGGGGAGAAGCAGGATTTATTTCAATTATAAACCGATATGAGGGATGTGCGCATGCGTGGCTGAATTTACACCGAAGTGTGAACATTGTGCGCATCTATAAGGGTGGTCGCACAGTCCAGCCGATCCGAACGCGCCGAACTGTCAATCCAATAGAGAAAATGCTGCTGACGTCATCTGCATTTTTTTATAGAAAAATGACTGCGGCGCGTACGGCGCGGATGAGTGTGCGATCAGGTTAATGCTCGGTCTTGCACAAAACATCAGACAGCTGGTCGGAAAAATTCCATTGTTTTAACGAGCCGTTGGCCTGATACTAATTAAAAAACCAAAAGTAAATAATTTATGAGCATTTTAAAAAGTAGCTATTTAAAGTTGAACCTCAAAAAGACGGTTCTCTAATTAAATCTAGATTCACGTCGCGTCGGAAACCTTATCATAATATTAACTTTATTGAATAAATAAAATATATTTCTTTCCTTATTCCTTTTAGCAGCACGTCGTAAAAACCCCACTATCTACTGTAGCGCTCCTGAAATACGTTATTTCTACGTCACAACCTTTTAGAATAACTCTGACGTCATCGTGTCACCAACGAAACCATTATCAGATATACGGTTTGTGACGTTCGTCATGCTTTAAAATTATAACTGAAGCGGGAACATATTGTATTCTAAGTATAATTTTAGTCATAATTAAGTGGTTTCCGAGTATCACATAATAGAGATAGAAAATGCGTCAGCTACTAAACTCAAAAGTGCAGGTACCTAGTACCTACTTGTTAATGTATTACTTGACTTTTGAATCTATTTTAATTAACAACTTTCCTGCCATAGTACGCCTCTAAGTGGGATCATCACTGAATATTTCTCTTTCTATTTTACTTTATCAATCGTCACTAGAACACTCCTTTCACAGATAATTATCCATATTCACACATTCCATCTTTTCTTGGAACTATTCCTACCGATGTACCTACCAATCCATCCACATATAATTCATGTCAAAGTCAAAGCCAAAGAGTATTTATTCAGTAGGACCGCTGGGATAACTTTGAAACGTCTTAAAACTAGGTGATTCTACTCCTGTTCCTTCGCGACCAATACCGTGAAGAACCAGTGTCATGGACGACCTCTGTAGCGCAGTGAGCAAAGGTCCGCCTGCGACGCAGAAGGTTGCGGGTTCGATCCCCGCGCGGGACAAATGTTTGTATGACCTATAGATATTTGTCCCGGGTCTGGGTATTTCTATGTATAATATGTATGTATTTACTTTACAGACAAAAAGCGTATAAGTAGTTTATCAGTCATGGGCACTAGACCCATAACACAAGCTCTGCTTACTTTGGGGCTAGATGATGCTGTGTGAAAAGTCCAGCGTTATTTATGTAAAATGATATTTTGACATCTATCGTTGATCTATTAGTAAAGCTATAGTTGACGCTAGACTTCTGTATTTAAAACGTATTTGTTGTTATGTTTGTAATTTGAATTCGCTAAAATTATACGACTTGTTTACACAAGGTCGTCGAGTTCCGCATTTTTTGCATAATTCCAGTTTACGAATTTATTTGTGTATTTTTATATCGAGGCGGACGATCGCGATGTGGGTGGCGGTACTTAAAACTGAACACGTGTTTTTATGTATTTTAAAGGTTATGAGTAGGTAATGACAGCAGGTGATGACATTTTAGCTGCCGATTTAAGATTTATACGACCTACTGACATAAAACATCGAATATTCTGAATTTCTTTCCAATATGGCTCAAATAAGTTAAGATGACCCAAGGAATTGTGAATGAGTGTTTAATTAATATGACATACTTACCTACTTTTTTTAACACTAAACTAACTTTAATTCATTAGGTTTTGAACTAATTATAATTCAACAGGGATTGATAATAAACAAGATGTAGATTTTATTCTGCTCTGTAAATTAAAAAAAAAAGTAATAAATATTAATAGCTTTTTTGTAAGTTCTGTTAAATACAGAGAAAGACTTCTTGCGTGATGCGGACTCTATTATATTGATTGACATCCGATACTTGGAGATTCTAAACTTCATACTTTTTGTTTATTACGTCACTGAAACGGCTGAACATATTTCGATGAAAGTTATAAAATATCTTACGCTCACCTACATTTACGTATTGTCTAAATTATTCGGTGTGACGGTGGCCAGGCTTTCGGGAGGCCATTGACATTTTTATTGGCAGATGATTTAGCGGCCATCGATCGTCCACTATTCATCTTGAATTAGAATTTATTTGACAGCTGTGCGAAACTGACAGAATATAGAGCAGTGGGTTATGTCGTGGTTTTGATGACGTAATTACGTGTGAATTTGCCTAACGGTTTGGGAAAAGTCTCAATAATTTTAGTTATTTTTAATACGTACCTACGTGTGCTTATCAAGCTTTTAGTGAGAAATTAAAACTGACTCTAAATAACTTCTTACTCTGGATTACCTGCGTTGAAGTTAAAAAATATTTTTTTTAAATGTGGTCGCTTAGAGTAAAATAAAACTTGACAAAAGCATATTTTCTCTAAGGAACCACAAACATTTCAATAGAGAGAAGTTACATTGTGTAGAATACGAATTAATATTTTAGTAGCTATTTCGTATAATCCTTTGTATCTATTTATTATCATTTAACGAACATATTAATTCTGGAGAGACGACCTCGACTCCTTTGATAGTGGGTGGTGGAACCTATCAAAGGAGAGAGATGGTTGGAAGGAATTGGAGGAGACCTTTGCCCAGCAGCGGGACAGTATAGGTTAAATAAAAAAAAAAAATCGGGAAATTTACAATACTTACCTACTAATAGAAATATAACTGGTAATTTCCCTACCTAGGTACGCATGTTTAAAAATACTTACTAGTATTAAATAAGTAATTAATTGCTAATTAAAAAATATCATTTTCCTGTAAGTAGTGCTGAAATTAAGTTACAGGTAATTTTAAAATAGTCATGTATTTTTGGGGCAGTTTATATTGAATATTATATATTGAACTTGTATTTTTGTTTTTTTTTAATACTTTTTTCAGCTAGTTCGACGACCTCTGTAGCGCAGTGGGCGAAGGCCCACCTGCGACACAGAAGGTTGCGGGTTCGATCCCCGCGGCGGGACAAAATGTTTGTACAATCTACAGATATTTTTCTCTGGTCTGGGTGTTTGCTATGTATAATATGAATTGTATGTATTTACAAACAAAAAGTAGAAATATATTAAGTAGTATATCAGTCACGTAGTACCCATAATACAAGCTCTGCTTACTTTGGGGCTAGATGATGATGTGTGCAAGTCCATTATTTATTATTTATTTATATTTAGTTACATTTTGTTGTACTTTTAAATTATGTCAAAATAAAGACAAGCCTTTTGAGTATTAATGGGTAAAGTCAAACTGAATTGATAATAATGGATTCTTGCTAAATTAACATCGAATGCTATTAAAAATATCGGCAACCATTTATAATTTCTACCTTCTACGCAAAACCTAGAACTTCAGCGTTTAAATACCGGGAGCCAGCAGCAAAAAATATTAATTAAAAAGCGTATTCAGAGTGAATTGTCTGATGAGCGCTGGGCGTGACCACGCCCACTGAACAGTGACGCCCTGCCCGCTTTACAGCGACGCCTATCTCAAGGAGCTTGGTATGGAAAATATTTATTTTATTCATACTATCACTTCGTCCTGTTACCAAACTGGAAACAACTAGTCCACAATAACATTAATACTAATAAGAAAACTGATAACGACTGTTTTTAAACATGGTAGCCATTCTCTCAAATTTTTCAGGATCCTTTAGAGATGAGTAGATACTGTATCTAACGAATAGGGTACCTATCGATTGGAACGATCTCTTGGCTCAACGATGGCTTTGATCCTGTGATAAACTAAATCAAGTGTATTAAATTTAATTTTAAATGTAAGATATAAGTTTCTGTAATTTATCATAGTGTCTCGCTTCTTTTGGTGTTTCTACCGTGCCCCAAATAGTAATGACTTAATAATCATGTCTATATTTCTGTCGCCAGCTCTCGCTCTATATTCATTATGGCGGGTAGTAGTACGTAGGACAATAAAGTACTAAGAATAGTTTATGTCTAGGGGGTAGGGGGTTAAACTTCCCCAACCAATCCACCCCCATAGGGGTTACATCGGAATAGACTAGGTCTTGTGTAAGCTTAAGTCTTGAAGAGAAAGCTACGACCAGAGAATGAGAATTGGAACGTACGTTGGTATACGTACATCAGTATTAGATGCGCATCTTGGTACAAAGTCATACAAACTCACACATTGGAACTCAGTCTCTGATTTGTCAGCATATCAGAAAATATACGCATCAAAGAGCTTTTAATCATGAACGAAATCATCTTGAAACCAGTCAGCCTTGCAAAATGTGTGCATTTGCCAAATGTATCTGGACGTGCCCCTGACTACCCCATTCGATCATTTCTGGGGATTCCACATTGTAACACATCACTTATGTACCATTTTGCAGAAGTTATCAATATTCCATGATCAATCATCCATTAACGTGACAGGTTGCAAACCTTTCGACGCTTATAATAATACTTTTTGTCGGTTAGACTATTTAAAAAAACAGGTTCACGACTGTATTCATAATGTGTTGTAGACATTCTCTCAGATGATTTTATATTACTCATTCCAGATCCTTTGAAGACGTCTAAGGAGGGTAGTCAGAGGCATGACCAAACACATATTTGATACATGGCCACATCTTGCAGAAGTTAGTATTCCGTACGTGACAGGTTGCAAGCCCATCGCCGCCTATAAGAAAACTAACTAGTTTCCTCACGATGTTTTCCTTCACCGTTTAGAGCACGTGTTAAAGCGCATATAAATTTTACGAAACGCAAAATCCATTGATGCACGGCTGGGATTCGAACCCACAACCTTTGGATTGAAAGTTGAGGTAAAACCCCATTCGGCCAACACGGCTTTTTTTAAATAATTATTATTACTTTTATAAGGTACCTATACTTTTTGTCGGTTAGACTATTTGGTTACGTTAAGATGGGTACTAAACTGTTTAATGACCAATAAATGTTTTGCGGTAGTCTTACCTAAAGGTTTTACGACTATGAAGAACAACACTTTTATTTTTTCTTGATTTGCACTATTGGACCCCAATTTTATGATTCTAGACATCGTTATGAATTAAATCAGGACATAACTTAAACATGAAATAGGTTTTATTTACTTTTAGCTTTTTTTATTTGTAAGTAGCTGTAGAGGACATTATATTTGTATTATTTGAATACGTGGTATTTATTTTGAATCGAAACTGTGTGCATGTCTTTCTCAAATATAAATTATAAGTGAAATAAAAAGCTAATATTTTCTACAATGCGAATTAATCAATATCGTCTAACTCAGATGTCATTTTACTCTAAGTACTGTTGGTACTTAGAGATAGGGATGATCATTATTGATCATGTACACAGGCTGAAATTCTGAAATGATATATTATTCTAAGTAGGTATAGTATGAAAACCGAATAAAAAATTGAACTAACTATTTTTGAAATTGTAATTTGTTTCAAAGTTGGAATCTTTTTCCTTCCCGCTTCCTTTTTATTCATTGTCTATGCTATGGTCTTCAATAATCAATGGGATTGTTTCAAGGTTTAAATCTAGATACAAAGAGAAAGTAAGTATGATCAGAATTACAAATAAGGGTAGGAATAGGAAGCACCCTGTTTGAATATAGCTTATTGACAAGTGCTCAGCTTAGAGGCTGTCCGACCTTAAATGTAGGTTCAATGGTAAGTACTTATCATCATTGATAATTTTTATAGGAGGATAACTTAGGAGTAACCATATTTTTTTGGAGTTTAAACCTGGCGTAACTTTACACCACGTTTATTAATAAGGGCCTATAGGTTTAGTTATTAGCAAGCAGCCCCCTTAGTATGACCACGCTATCTCTACGGTAGAATAGAGAAAATGACATTTTCGTTCAGACGATTTTTAATTATAATGCGGTCGTAGAAAAGATTATTTTGCCTTAACTCCTAAGTCATTTTACTCTATTCTACCGTGGAGATAGTGTGGTCATGGTCATGCTAAGGGGGCAGGTTTACTTACCACTTTAGGTAACTGCACCATTGGTCTCTGAAACGATACATTTTTAATTAAATAAGATGACGACCTCTGTAGCGCAGTGGGCGAAGGTCTGCCTGCGACGCAGAAATGTTTGTATGACCTACAGATATTTGTCCCGGGTCTGGGTGTTTCTAAGTATAATATGTATGTATTTACAAACAAAAAGTATATAAGTAGTTTATCAGTCATTCTAGTACCCATAACACAAGCTTTGCTTACTTTGGGGCTAGATGATGCTGTGTGAAAAGTCCAGCGTTATTTATTTATTATTTAAGTAGGTTAGGTACATATTACATTTTAAATACTTATCGTTTTATTTTTTGTGTATTTATGTACAGAAGTAGCTTCGCTTCGCTGATGATATCTTGCACTTTTGCATCATAATTCAAAGTACCTACCTATGTACCTAAAAGAACTAAGCAAGTGATTCTACTTCTACCAGGAAACAATTTTGTATGAAATAGCGGTTAATGCGCAGACAAACGGCTAACTTCACGAATGCCTAGATCCGTTGGATGAACTGTAGGTACCTAATCCAAGTTTAATCGGTTTGACAATTTGAAAATCGTTCGAGAAACCGGCTGTAAGTTAATTTTAATGTGTATCATCTTTGCCAATAAATTATTCTGATTCTGATTCTAAGCTGCGGATTCCCTCACGGTGTTTTAAATTTTAAGCCCAAATACACACACACACACACACAGGTTCACGACTGTATCCCCAAGGTGCAGTAGACATTCTCTCAGATCCTTTTATGTTACTTATTCCAGATCCTTTGCAGATGTCTAAGGGGGGTAGTCAGAGGCATGTCCAAACACATATTTGATACATGCCCACATTTTGCAGAAGTTAGTATTCCATACGTGACAGGTTGCAAGCCCATCGCCGCCTATAAGAACACTAGCTGGTTTCCTCACGATGTTTTCCTTCACCGTTTAGAGCACGTGTTAAAGCGCATATAAATTTTACGTAACGCAAAATCCATTGATGCACGGCCGGGATTCGAACCCACAACCTTCGGATTGAAAGTTAAGGTACAACACCCCACTCGGCCAACACGTAAACCCAAATAATTGAATCTAAAAGTAGTCAATGATGTTTATCGAATGAATGAATTGAACCATATCTGTTGAACGATATCTTTTGCTGAAGTAAACATGTTGATAAGTTGTATAAATAATTTATTGAGTTTTTATCTTTTACGACTTTGCGAATAAATAATATTTTCAACACACTTGCTCATAAAGTGGCTCTATGGTCACCGCAATTAGGCACATAATGACACCCATAATCAAACTGTGACTTTTTCATTACTATAACTCACTAGTGAGTAATAGAATTTTTTTTTAATTTTATTGGTTGAGTTGCTTTGTTCTTTAAAAAGTTTTTATTCAGAAAAAAGACCGTGTTCAATAGAACAAATAAATTAATGTTCCTATTGCTTGCTCATTTCATGCAACTTCTAATTGAAATAGATAATTTTAACTCGTACGTGTTTAATAAATAAAACTTTCACTCAAATATAACTTTTGTTTTCTCTATAATAAAAGAAAACTTTAAATTCCCCATTTTGTCCGTGGCAGAATAGGCCGCAAGCCCTATGCGCGGCGCGGAAATATAGTCTGTGGCCGATCGCAATGCGCGCGCATAGGAAAACTGATTAATTTTTCCCGCAATAGCGAAACATTTTTCACAACTCGTTTTCACTGTTGAAAATGAGTTTTTATTGTTATTTTATTCACAAGTGTGTTGAAAAACGTCGTATGATACACGTGTGTATTGATGATTACCGTCCTCTGTTCTATTATGAGCCTCGCCTAACGGCTCGGCTCATAAAAACACCTCGGCGGTAATCACCAATGTTACACACTAGTACCATAATGTACTATTAATTTTATAAAACATGTTTGGTTATAGAGATTTCCATTCCAGATCTGGATTTTTGATTGGACAATTCGACTGCGCGTAACCACGACCACCCAATTATTATCTCTAATTAAACTTAGGCCTTTACATCTATATTAGATGATTTATACAGCGTCAGGAGGCAATCCATGCCTACACTTAACGGGACGCTGTAGTGCCTGGGACATTGTTTGAGATGGAATAGGCTTGCCCAGCACCTGAACCATCCTCTCAGCTTAATCAGCCGCCCACAGGAAAGACGACGTCAATACGTGTGGAGCTGACTAAGCTGCGGGTTTCCTCACGATGTTTCCTTCACCATATTTATATTATCTCTAGGTGCTGAAGAATAGTCTCAATTGCTCCCCTACCGTTCGTAGAGATAGGGGGATAGGTTTTTTGAATATTAGGGGTAGTTATGGTATGCGGAATACGTATAGCGACGATAATAGACAGATGATATAAATATCCAAGTTTGAGTGAAATATTTTAAAGGCACCTAATTAAATAAATTGAACTGATATTTCAATTTATTCATCCAAATTAATACAGTTGGTAGGTAATTTGCCAAAAAAATTGGACAAACTGACACATTTACCCACATTTTATATATCCACTTGACTTGTTTTTGTTTGCGTCCATTATCAAGGAAGATAGGCTTATGTAAATAGTGATAATATTATGTGCGTATATTAAGCTGAAGATAGCGAATGAAAAATTCATCTCTTTCAATCGTTCACTTGATATTTTTGTCGCTACTTCAAATTATTATTAGGTTAATAAACCCATTACGTACCTTATTAATTACTTAATTAATCCTTATTTATTATTATTAAATATTAAGTAGCTTAGTTATTTTCTGTAAATAAACATACTTAATAATAAAAAATAAATTAGCTGACCAATAAAATTGTGGATCTCATTTTGTAAACTTTGTCTTTTAAAAATTAAAAAATAATATCGCTGACATGTTTTTTAATCGAATTTACTTATTGTTTTTGAGAAAGCCTTTATGCATGGTGCATATCGAATTATTATAAACATGAAAATCGAATGAAAACATACACATGGTTTGTAAACCGATTCTGTACACAAGCGATTATTTTATAAATAATGGCATCGATATAATCGTACAGGTGCGTGACGGTTTACCCATTTTTATAACACAAACAATACAAATTTCAACACGGTTTATTCTGGGTGGGCAATAACATCAAATTATACTATGATGCCTTTACAGCTTCAGGACTCGGGGGGTACCCTACTCAAACACTCAACAAGACGCTGTACCTTTAGAGTATAATACAAAGGCATACATTTTATTTATTTATTTATTTTCTATTTATTTATTTATAACAAATCATCATCACCATCATCAACCTCTCATCCCACTGCTGGGTATAGACCTCTCTTCGTTTTTGCCATTCGCCTCTATCCTGAGCCAGTGTTGCCCATGTACGACCTGCAGATATAACGATGACTTCGCCCCATCTTGTAGGTGGACGACCGACACTCCTTTTTCCATCTCTAGGCCACCACTCAGCACTTTGCTCCACCTGTCATCATCACGCCTGGCCACGTGTCCTGCCCAACTCCATTTGAGCCCCAATATTTGCTTGCTGACATCTTGGATTTTTGTCTGCTTGCGAATTTCGGTATTGGGGACTCGATCTAAAAGTGTGATGCCGAGCATTTGAGCGCCACTGAAAACCAGCGCTCCAACACTCTCGAGCTGTTGGAGCAAATGCTGAGGGGTAGCCGTATTTTCACCCACATAAAATTGTGTAGATTTAAGTAACTGTTGTATATGATGTGGAGAAAATAAAACTTTATTCTATTCTATTATATTCTATTCATTTATAACAATTACATTGTCCTAACAGTAAGGACACCAAAGCGACAATGTAATTACATACAACATAAATACTTTGTAGCAGCGAATTTGGATTTCGGCAATGCAGTGTTAAAAACATCCATATCATCTGAAGCACATAATGTATTGATGGCACTTAGGGCACGCGTGAATGGTGCTTTACTCAGCATAAACTGTCCGTTAGACCCTACGCCACCTAATAGTCACACTGATACGTAGCCCTGGATGGTTTAGGTGCTGGGCAAGCCTATTCCATCTCAAACAATGTCCCAGGCATTACAGCGTCCCGTTAAGTGTAGGCATAGATTGCCTCCTGACGCTGTATAAATCATCTAATATAGATGTGAAGGCCTAAGTTAGGTACCTAATACCATTCTCCCCAAGCTTTGATCTCCCACACCACGACAAAAATTCGCAAGTTTTTCATTCGCCTCCTGAAGTCCATACTATTTATGTCGACTCTACATTGCAGCAACTGTAGCAACCTACTGCAAAAATAGGGCCCAGTGCAAAAATAGAGCCTCCTTGTGGCAAACTTAAAATCCTTTCATCACACTGGTTCGTAAGAACTAGTAACACTACAAGAAGAACTATAAAACACACACCGTTCTGAGAAGACACAGCGTGTTTTTCAGAAAAAAAACAACACACAATTGCAAAAATATTTTGAAACCTTTAGATATGATTTTAAAATCATTTTTCAAGTTTCAATAAAGCCTTTGAAGGCTAATGATTGCGCGCTTTGCGCGCCGTGACTGTGCTGTTTTTGAGAAAAACATATTTTGATAAGCTTCGGAAAGAGATGGTGTGATAGAGAGAGACGGATTTTATATCTTGATTTTGGTGTTTACGTACAATGTACTCGTAGGTACCTACCCTGAGAAGGTTTTGGTTTTCAAGGTACCTTTGGGGTTATAAAACAACAAAAAAGTTTCGTATTTAGTAATTTTTCCTTTTCTATGGTGGCGCTGGCGTAGCGAGCGATTGCACGGCTCAAACCCAAAAGTATGCGAGTTCGATTCTCATTTGAATTAAATTTTCGTATAGGTAGGCAATAAGGGTTTGAATGATCTGCATTCCAACGACATAGAGAATCAGTCTTGGATGTTATTTAAGTATTATATATTATATATTATTACATGTATTTTGTAAATATATGTAAATATGTAGTAGCTTAGTTTCTGTAAATAAATACATAAGTAAGTATTATATTTGTCCATAAACACAAGTATTCTAAACGGTGAAGGAAAATCCATCGTGAGGAAACCAGTAAGTGATCTTGCAACCTGTCACGTATGGAGTACTAACTGCAAGATTTGGGCATGTATATAGGTAATATGTATCTGGACATGCCTCTGACTACCCCCCTTAGACATCTTCAAAGGATCTGGAATACATTAAAGATCTGTGAGAATATCTACCGCGCCTTGGGGATACAGTCGTGAACCTGTTTACGTTTAACACGTGTATAATAGGGTTTTAAAATATGCTACAAGACTTCAAAAAAGACCCACCACTATCGTTATTTTAAAAGTTAAAAAAAACAAAGATGTTTACAAAAAACATACGGAGGAAAGGTAAACTGTACTGTAAGTCTAAACAAATTTCTTTACATATCGATTATGGCCGCTTTATCCGATTATTGTAAACATGAAATCGAATGAAAACATACATTATACAGAGTGCACAGTACGAGTTTTTACTTAATCGATTGCGATAACGTAAACGTAGATTTGTATGTGAAAAACTCGTACCAGACATTGGATTTTTCCTGGCATCTTCTCTGCTGCATGACGACATTCGAAAAATAACATTTTTTGCAAAAGCATCTTTAGTAAAAACTCGATAAAACTCAAAATTGTCTAGGTAAGTTAATATGTCGTCTTATGTAGGTCTACGTCTTATCTAGGTATGTCCTACTCTAGCCTAGGTAGGTCAGTTACTTACCGTAGAACTGAAATTAAAAATAATTTGTTGCCTACTAAAATAAGAAACTACCAAGTCGGACTCTGAAATAGTTATGAGGATGAGAAATTATTTCTACTTTCTGAAAAACTTACCTAAGTATTAAATTTCACTTTTTTTTGTTTGCAAACTTTTTTCTAAATATCTTTTTGAACAGCACTAAATTTTAGATTAAAAGTTAACTTCGTTTTGCGATAATTCTATCTACTTATACATAGTTCTGAAATAAAAATCCCTCGTGGCTATTGCGTTATCACGGGAGAAAACAATTTTACCATTCTGGAATTAGTATTAGTAGGTAAAATAATAAAGTAGGTAGGTAGTTATAATAAGTATTACTCACCGTTTCATTCACGGATACATCGTCATCCCTTTGAAGGCACATTCACAAAACTATCAGCTAGGAACAATAGCGGCCCGAGAGAGGAGCCCTGCGTAACGCCGCATGCGAACACCGACTGACCGAGCCGTGTTTTCAATACAATCTGTAGGACAGAAAAAAAAATAATAACAAACTCTGATTCTTATTCATAATAACGGTTTTATAGTCTTTTATATTCTGGGCAAGGAGAAATACATATTAAGTAGTAGGTAAGTAGGTACCTAAGGAGTTCGCGGCACGAAAAAAGTCCTGCGTAAAGCTGAACTTTCGAAAAACCTGTCGCACGAATAATCCATCTTTTTTGTAGCGCAAACTCTAGTAGGAAATACGAGTTCTTTATTCCAAAAAAGCCACAAGAAAACAAGACAAATCAAAACGTAAGTAGGTAGGCAGGTACATACTTATAAGTCGTCAAAGCTGTCGACTTCAAAGTTACTTCTGTAAATTACAAAATTCTTGAAAGAAACTATGTATTTTCAGTGCCTTTAACATTTTTCTTGTAAGTTAGCGCCCTCTCTACATTTTTTCTAGAACTCAACAGGCTGTACATTTAAGGCGGCAAACCAACGCCATCTATTGATGATAACCTGAAGTATTGTTTTTTTTTTTTCGAAGCAACGTCATGCCTGTTGCATACAGCCAATTGTTTACACAATACAAAAGACCCTTGTTTGTTTTTCGCTAGACGTTTCCTGGTTTGTTTTGTGTGTGGATGTGTGTATGTGTGCGTTGGTGTGTTTTCACAGCCGGCTGTATGTGTTGGAGGACTGTACACACAAAATGTTGTTGTTTGCATGGCTCGGCCCGGCTCGAATAAATTCTGCCTGAACGATGAATGATGATGAAATAATATTTTTTTACGGCTAAAGAAATCTCAAGCACTACTTATTAGGTTAGGTACGTAGGTACCTACACGAGATGTAAAAACACGGATAAACAAGAGCTGTTTTTCATTCAAATTTTGAATTCATAATTTTTGAACAGTTTGACGAAAATTTAAAATTATAAAAACTGCACTTTTTTGCCAGTGATTCATTTTAATGTTGATAAGTTTCATTAATTTTAATCTTTTTACTAATAAAATTAACGGGAAAGGCATTAAAATGCTAATTACAAGTAAAAAGTAGCTTAATTGATAATTTGCAGGGGCGGATTGAGGGATGAATTCATTGCTAGTTAGCAACTTACAGCCGCCCCTATCAAAAATTTGTTTCAGCTATTTTAGCTAATCTATGATGGATATAGGTAGGTAGGTAGGTACTTGTAGGTAAGTAAATAACTTTAAAATATCGTTCCGTTTTGGAAGTTGGTCTATACATATACCTATAGTAGGTAGGTACTTACATACATAATACCTATAGTAGGTATATACCTATGTAAAAATATTTTATGTAAATTTTGCTAGGCTGGTAGGCTAGAAAACTCTTAGGTAACCGTTTGGAAATCTAGATCAAATTAATAAATAAGTAGGTACTTCTAAAAATGTTAATTTTACCTTTCTACATAATCTTTGTATTTTATGGAGATATACGCTTATTAGCCTCATCATAATAAAGGTCTCTACCATATTATTTATGTAATATAAAATAAAAAACTTTTTGAATGTAGGAGGTAGTCAGAGGCTCGTCCAAATACTTAGTCGTCACACGCTCATAATTTGTAGAGTATTGGATGGTCTTGTGGTGATGCGGCCCGCCTTCCGATCTTAAGGTTGCTGGTTCGAATCACGGGGGCTATTCGCGTTCGTTTGATGAATATTCGGATGCTTCTTACTACGTGCTACATTGCATTCAGTCGATATGATCAACGTTAAACCACAGTCTTAACCTAGGACCAAATATTCCAAACCAAAAAATTGGCCGAAATTCATAAAATCATCCGAATATTCATCAATCGAACGAAAATAAGAACGGGAATACGGCCCCTGATCGTACACCAATAAGTTTTTCTGACCAAAAAATTATTATGCCAGCAATCTAAAACGGTGAAGGAAAACATCTTTATCTCTCATCTCATTTTATGTCTTTCTTTATTGTTCTACATTGTGATAATAAAGTTTATATAATTTTTGATGCAAGTTTTATGGGTATATTTTATTTGTTTTAATTTCTCAAAATACAAGTATTGTAAGTTTGACTTTAGCTTAGTTTAAGCGCATGACATGCGCTTAAACTAAGCTAAAGTCAAGTAGTCGTAGCGTCTGTCGCGCGCTCGCATCTAGTGCCTCAGAATACCAGCGCTTGTGCTTGTTCTACTCTGCAATTGCACTGTGCTGAGTGAGTGGTAACCTTTTTTGCTAATTTAAGAATTATATGAATGTACCTACGTAAAATACTTGTACCACAATTTTAGCAAAATAAAACTTTACTTTACTTTAATGAATACAGCATGTCGTCGTAGCACCTGAAAAGTTCGGAAAACATGATGGATGATAGACTCTTTGATGTGAGCTTGAAATTCCACCACACTGATTCGGAAGAGCTAGGGATACGGCAAGAAGAATTTGTAGAAACTAGTATTATGTCTAAGTAATTCCTTCTGCGTAGAGTCGACGAAAAGAGATCGCTATTGCAAGTTGTCGAGAACAGAAGGGGAAAGATGATCGGCCATCTTATACGACATGACAGTTTCATTAAGAACATTATAGAAGGGAAAGTGGAAGGAAGAAGAGGCAGACCGAGGATAAGCTACATGAGCCAAGTAAAGGAGAAGGTAGTCATGTCGTATAAAGAGGTCAAGGAAGCAGCCCTGGAAAGAGATACATGGAAAGGGATTCATCAGTTGTGCCGACAAGGAGTAAATCCTTAAATAAGAAGAAGAGAAGAAGATAATTCCTTAAGGGACAAGTAACAACCCATGCCACTAAAAGTGACGTAAAACGTGAGTAAACCTGTCAACTAGATATACATAATTTATCCGCAGCTAGACTTGTAGTTATGCAATTTACTAACAGACAGGGGAAACAGAAAACAATGACGATGGGAATGCTTTTCTTATTGTTTTGTATGTGCAGACAGACTTACAAATAATTAATTGTGTAGATTGTATCTCGCAGCTCTAGATTCTAGGGAAATAAGATTGGAGATACGCGTGTGACGTTACTAGTTCTTTCACAGTCACTGTGTGGCTTTTGTATCCAAAACTGTGTTAGTGTGAATGTGAATGAATCTCAATAATATCTTCATTAAGGATATTAAAAGGCATCCCAAACTCTTCAACTCCCCTGATTCTATTTATTTCATGATTGAATGCAGCTCAAAGTACCTACATATTTATGTTTTGGTCACCGTATGATCAGTGACCTGACAGGCAAGATAGTGCTGAATAAAGATACCTAATTATGACTTAAATAATAAGGGCCTTACTAATAAATTTGACATAAAGTTATGTCGTGCATAAACTAAAAAATTGTATGGTTATTCATAGGTTATGCATGACATAACTTTATGTCAAGTTCATTAGTAAGGGCCTAAGTGCTTACTGTTTTTCAGAAGTATAAGTCTGCGCATGCAAGGAAAAATATAACGATAATAAATTGATAATTAAGTAATATCCGTAAAGCTTACTGTTAGCCAAATAAAATAATTCAATTCGTTAATTATTCAAGTGGTCTAATCAGAAAATTATCGGTTTTGTGAACAAATAGGGGCAATTGGCTCGAAATATTATCGCATCACGTTAAAATCTGCATAGCTTAGAACTCTACTATATCACAAAACGAGAAAAGAACGATAGAGTAGTAGCTAAATAGGTACCTACGAACTAAGAATAACACACACAGTACCTACCTACCGTCAGGCCAGGCCTTACCTTGAAGTACAGCCTGAAGGACCTCATTAACCCAATGATAATTATCTACAATGAAGTTCAATGAGTTAACCATCTTTGGTCTAAAACGATGCAAGGTATTCACAAATAAAACGGTACAAAATAATTCGCTACAATCCTTAAACAAATAGTACTGTTGGTGTTGGTCTTAGCAACATGAATTGTTTTTTTTTTCATGTTGTGTACATTGTGAGACTGCGCATGTAGGCGTGACGGCCGATAGCGTTATCGACGCGAGCCTCGCAAAATACACAACAAACACACACAGTATATGCAAAATACACAGACAACACAGGTGTGGTTTAGCGATAATTAAGTAGGTAAAATAAATAAAAAACGCTATTTATTACTGTTTGTATGAGATTTCGCGGTAATTTCTAGTTTTGTTATTTGTTTGTTGGATATTGAAGGTGTGTGTGTATTGAGAATGTTATCGCAATTTAGTTTAGGTACATACCTACAGACCCTACCTAGATGTAAAATACAATACCTAGGTATGTACTTATTTAACAATATATTTTAGGAGTGACCATGTCCAGCAATTGACTGCGGGTGATCGATGATGATGATAATAATGAGGCACTAAGTAAGAACCTACTCACTAAAAATAAAAACTCTTAGGTAAATGACAATACGACACCGAAAAAATTACTAAATTAAATAAGGTACCTATAGGTAGGTAAAATAAAACTATTAGGTAATCTTACAATCTGTAACAAACAGTACCTAATAATAATAATAATACACTATAAGGATATTACAATTTTAAGGTAGGATTTAATAATTAATAGTTAATGTAAATTAGTTTAAAGTGATCCCAGCGGTCCTACTGAATAAATGATTTTTTACTTTGACTTTGAATACTTAGCTTATTTTTTAAGTAGGTATCTATCTTTGACAATGAAATAGTGTTTAATCTTAAAAACGCTCGCGTACACTTGTACGAAATTGCGCCTTCCTACTGATAATACAAAACAACCTAAATAATGTAGCGGCCTCGAAATCTAAATAATTTGCGCCTATCAGCCACGCTTCCGACCTCCTTTTGTTTCCTAAACAATCTGAAACTAGCGCGCATTACCTAGGTACTATTTCTGAGCTAAAATCTCAAAAAAAAAACAAACATACAGCCGAACATAACCTCCTCCTTTTTTTGAAGTCGGTTAAAAACTAGGGATAACCTTTACCTGAAACAATAACAAACCTATTTACTAAACTACGTGAAGGTAGGTATAAGTACCTACCAACCACAGATGAAACAGCCAAATTAATCAAAATTGGGCTTTCTCGTCTATGCTACCAACTTTTTTTTACCTTATTATCATCATCATTTCAGCCCAGTAAAGGTTCTTATATTCTTTTACATAAGTAGCTAATAAAATAGAGTGAATACCTACTTAGCGATGCCTTTGGGAATATCCCTCCCTATTTATCTAAAAAAAAAAACTTCTAAAACATTCAAGCGTAGTGAGCTTGAATGTTTTAGAAGTTTTTTTTTATTAAATTTTTGAGTAGAAAAATAATTTCTTATCAAACAGGTAAGTACCTGGTTAGGTATTACCCAACTTATGTGCAATTTAAAATTACATACATACATAGCCAGCCACTTACTAATTATCTACCTACCTACCTTCCTAAACAATTTATTAGGTAGGTACTCTAGGTACTTACTTGCCCCCACGCAAAGAAAGCCTTAATGCGACCCTGAAATTTTCTACCGAAAACTTTGTTTATATTATAACAATGTAGGTATTATTAGTTTTGATACTTACACATTATTATAAGTACGTATTATACCTAGTAAAAAAAACATTATTTTGTTCTAAAAATAAAATTATTTTTTTCGACGACCTCTGTGGCGCAGTGGGCGAAGGTCCGCCTGCGACGCAGAAGGTTGCGGGTTCGATCCCCGCCGCGGGACAAATGTTTGTATGACTTACAGATATTTGTCTCTGGTCTGGGTGTTTCTATGTATAATATGTATGTATTTACAAACAAAAACTATATAAGTAGTATATCAGTTATCTGGTTCCCAAAGTACAAGCTTTGCTTAGTTTGGGGCTAGATGATGCTGTGTGAAAATGTCCAGCATTATTTATTATTATTTTATTATTATAAAAGTAGATAGGTAGATTTAATTTTTTTTTGTCTCCGTCATTTTGTTTCGGCTAGAAGATTGATTTTGAAAATTACCTGTATTTTAATTTGTATTTAGAGCACTGGTGGTCTAGTGGTAGTGGCCCCGCCTCCCAATCGTAAGGTCGTGGATTCAATCCCGGTCGTGCGCCTATGAGTTTTTCTTTTCTGCCGAAAAACTATGTGCACTATGCCAGTACTCTCAAACGGTGAAGTCAAAGGTTCGAAAACATTTGTCAAGAGATGAGAGCCTCTTTGAGGCGCACTTAAAATCCTTTCACCACACTGGTTTGAAAGAACTGGTGACTCGATAAGAAGACCTGTATTTTTTTAAGACCTACCTCCTACCTAGGTAGGTACTAGGTACTTATTGGTTCAAAGACATTGAATACTTAACCCACCTGATTGACTTTGACTTTGAACCCAGACCTAGACGTATTCTGTACCTAGACTCAAAAGCGAATTAAGTACCTACCTACCTGCGTAGATACATACCTATCTAATTAGTTTTTTCTAGACGTGACGTACCTACGACGTACCTATATAACATAACTAAAGTATATTAACTAAGTAGGTAACATATATAAGATAAGATAAGATAAGATAAAATAGTTTATTTTGTGCCACACAGAAAAAAAACCCAATAAATATGTATATGTTACTTAGTTAAAAAAAACGACATACCTCAGTAGGTAGGTACCTCATTATATTGGTAGAGGATATTATTAAACTTTCAACTTCATCAATGACATGTAAATTTATCATAAAAAAAAATGTAGTACCTACAACGAAAGATTTGATGTTTCACAAATCTGAATACCTATATAGGTACCTTACCTATTTCCAAAATCCGTAATTCAATTCAATTCAATTCAAAACGTTTATTGCTTCATCTTAAAATAAAATAGTGTTTCATAACATGAACCTAGCTGGGACACTGCACATTTTATTTACCTATTTTTTTCATAAAAAAAGTACAAGTATGGCATACGTGTCTAATAGTGTAGTATTGGCACAGTCCTAAACATCATGCATTGTGATTTGTGATGTCATCACGGCGAAAATTTGGGTGAGGAGCGTTTGGATTGGGGATTGGAGCACATCTCAATTTGAAGTTTATTTCTTCTTCATTTTTTTATTATGGCAACTAACTGTATTAACAGTATAATTCTGCCAATGTCAAGTTTTAAATATTTCGAAGATATTGATTTATTTATATTTATATGAACAAAAAAGAAAAGGGCTTTGTCGCTATACCGCCCAATTCTATAAAATGCTGCAAGCCATTTTCAGCACGATGGTAAAGTGGCGCAAGTCATATTTTCAGTTTTTTGTATGAGTGTAATATTATCGAACTTATGTTAACTTATGTAAACGAATTATTTTATGTATATGCAATAACAATAATCAAAATTATCCTAAGTATCATAATCGGATTGCAATTTTTAGAAAAATCACATACTTGGTTAGGTATTCACTAAATTCGTGTTTTTTTTTAAACAGCATTGAAACTTTTAGTACCTAGGAAACCCTTATTCTAAGTAGTTCTTAACTTAAAAAATAATAATAATAAAGGTTCTGCTGTTCACTGCTAAACCTAATGAAACGAACGCGAACTTATTTTGTTTTTGATATAAGCACCTATATTACTTAGAAATAATCGTATAATCAGAAAATCCTTGTTCGCACTCGAACAAAAAAATAATCGTTCATAACACGATATCTAAATACAGACGTCGGTGTTGGCTAAGAGAAAAAAGTTTGAGAGTCTACAAACCCTTGTTTTTATAATCCATCCCCTTTATTTGCCTTTCCCAGTCGTAGGGCGATGGTTCGTACATTCAAACCCCTTTTGTCAGGACTTAAAATAAGTATTTGATAATAATAAATAGGTACCTACCTACACTTAGAAAAAAAAAATTTTACCTACCTACTCACATGAGAGCTCATAATATTCTCGAATTTCCATTCTTTGCCTTGATTATTGATGGGTTTCCAACCAAGAATTATGAATTAATGCAAATAATTTCTTGTAATATTGTGTAAATAACGTGTATGTAGGTACCCTAAGTACCTACTTACTATACACTCTTCCAGACCAACAACCTTTGGATAGAATGGAACAATGATATAATTTGGTCTGCTACATGAACAAAAAACCTCGATAAATCACTAAAATAATATTGCAAAACAAAATATGATTAAATAAGGGGAAACAGGGGCTCAGTGGTTACTGCGAGGGAAATACTTTAGGAAAATCATAAAAATCAGGATTTTTTGGACATGACTTCTTTAGGCAGTTGTTTTTTAGTAGGTTTCTATTTAATTATTTAAGTGTACTTATTTCATTATTTACACAGACAAATTATTGGTAGGGTAGGTTCTTGCGTTGTTACCGAGGGTATTATTGTTCTGTGGTTGCGACTACCTCCTTTGAAATTTATAAAAATAGCTACGTCAGATAGCTAATTCTCTTTACAAACTGTTGCCTTTATCTGACTGTTTTACAATAGTAGGTAGGTAATATATATTTTATTCAAAGTTTTTGTTACCTCATATTTATTTAAGAGTTAACAAACTCCGTTTGTGCAAATTTTATGACTAAATTGAGTTTTGTAGTCTCGCATTACATAGCAGCAAGTTATTTAAGGTAAGTAGGTACTTCTATTGTTTTTTCAATAGTATTGTTCATGTAAATTCTAAATTGAATGTTTATGTAAATTTTTTAGTACACGTGGATACTACTTAATTTGTGTGTGATGAGAAATCTCTTATGGGTACTTACTTTAAAAAATCTCTAAGTATCCTTGAAATGAGAGAGTTCGGTAAATAGGTACCTATACTTAACCATTATCTAGTTTCCTAAATAAAATAAAATAAATTAAGTAATTACATATATACTTATTTATTATTCAAATACATAGGTAGGTACAGGTACCTACATAGGTAGGTACAGGTACCTACATAGTTGAGTCGCATGGCACCTGCATTATTTAGTTATAAAATGCTACTAGGTAGGTACCAAGGTAGAATAGAAAGCTCAGCATAAATAAGTTTTCGCGTGTAGGTACGTAAAATTTAGTGGCGTGATGTCAAAAATCAATAAAGATAAAATGTGATGCTCGATACGTGAGTAAACATAATCAGTGACGATTCATTTCTCGTCATTTTTCCTTGTACCTACCTACCATAATACGATGGACATAAATTAAAAAGTAAACTCATCACCATCAGATTTTCGTCTTCGCCTAAATACATGACAAGTAACCTCTCCCTCCTTGTCTCCCCTCTTACACAAAGTGACAATAAGTCGCATACTCACACATGGCCATTGTTTGTACACTCTCACACACAAGGAACCGGCTAGGTATTCGGTTTCCCGCCACACCGGCGCGAACACGCACACAAAACACGAAAAGCAAACAATACAAACACCAACACAAGTAAATTTAAACTCACCTCAAAATAAATCCATTAGAAAACACACTTGTTCAAACAACTAGCGCTTAGCCTCGAAAACGCGTTGAAAAAACACTCGCCAGCATCCGATATTGTGTACTCAACACTTTTCCAAACTTTCTGTGCAGCCTACTTCTTGATTAGCACCTTCCGCGAGACTCCCGCCAAAACATCGCCTTAGAAAATAGAGTGAACTCGAGAAAAGTGCGCGCTAATCACTCAAAACGGTTACCAAAAGACCAAAAGTAGTCAATCAACGTAAATTAGTTCTCACACGAAAATATAACCTGTGTTCAGTCCAATTAGGTTCTAATTAAAACCAATAGTCTCTATTAGTAGAGCGAATTTGCAAACTTATTTTTTGCAAGGCCGAAATCGCTTCCGCAATTCAAATAGCGAACTCTAATCAAACACTCGCAAAGTAAAAGAATAGCGACAAGTGGCCCCAAGTCCCAACACTTAATATCACACGTTTCGCGGTAAAAATAAACTATGATTAACTGCTATTAAGATTCGCGGAGACAACCGAGGCGGCACCGGCGACCGGCATGCGAATGTGAAAAATAAATAGGTAAAAAACACGAACGATTATTATAAGTAATCAAAAATTGAACCTGCCAATAAAATCGCGAATTTGTTTACCGCGTTGCTATTTCGGTCGGTAGAAGCGGTTCCGATATGAATAATTATTATCGACGAGCGAACATCGACACATAGTTGTCGTTTCATAAAACGTGCGCGTTAAAACTGAGTCGAAAGGCTCGCCCCGTGTCGGAGCATAGCGCCGAATAAAATAAACAACAATATACCTAAATAAGCGGCTCGACGGGAGCGGCTGAGTGTGCGTGTGCGCCCGTGTGTGCGTGTGTAAACAAGGGGCAGCAGGGCATGCATGATATCCTTGACAAATGGCCAGCACTTTTGCACTTCTTAGAAAATTCATCATTAACTAATTGCGCTGTCCCTGAGTTGGATGACCCGAAGCACGGACAGCCGACCCTGACCCTTTGTTTTATCTTGGTCTGTGATTATATTTTATGTTAGGAGAATTAACGGACCTTCAGATAATAAAGTACCTATTGTAAAAAGCTCTTGTTTAACTTATTTGGATCTAAGAACTCCGCTAATCAAGCCATCGGTAAAATTGCTGAGCGCAGAAGTTCCTACGACTCAGCTCTATGTGTCGCCGCAGGTCCATCACACCGTGAAGGCTGAGGACATCTTCGAGTACCTATCTACTTGAAAGCGGAAGACTAGGTTAGCCATGAATTATCATGATGCTGACATCTCATCACAATGTGAGCTTCAAGTCTTTTATATTATGGTAAAAATGCCGACTGATCGTCTTTGGACTTTAATGGATGGAGCGTTCTGGCGGAAATGTATCGTCTTTATTAGACGTTTCCGCGGATGACCGGACACCTCGCCGACATTGCGTAGCACTTTACTGATGTAAGTTGAGCTCCAGTGTTTGTTGCCTTGGTTCTTCATGGTAATGGCTGCGAAGGAACAGGAGTAAAATCACCTAGTTTTAAGACGATTCAAAGTGCTCCCAGCGGTCCTACTGAATAAATGCTTTTTGATTTTTTATTTTGATTAACAGTTTTGCTTACAGTAGGTAATTAGGTATCAAATCAACATAAACTATTAAGTTAATATTACCAATTACATACCATACAACATTATGAATCTACTAGTGTCCGTATAAGGCAGATCTTAAACTCGTAAGTAGGTATTATGTTAACTAGATGGAAAGTAGTGTCCAATATTCCCCGACTCCCTCGCGAGAATAAACATATGACGTCACTGGCGGGTAAACAAACAAACAAACACATGCGCCGCGCTCATGTTTCCTTAATACAATTATTATTTCGAATGTGGAACGCGAACAGAACGGACGCGGCTGCCATCTAGTTTTTTTCGCATTTATTTATAATTTTGCGAGGCCACGTGTGCCTGGCCCCGCGCTCATTGTCTATTCGCATAGAATCCATGTGAATTAATTATGCATCACACATACTACTTATACATCTATTTTACATAATATTCGTACGCAATACAACAAACAATCTGAGCCTCGATTTAATTTAAAATATCATTGCTCGATGATAACTCGGCGTTCATAAAACATCTTGTCAAATTGACGTCATAGTAAAACAATTATTGTTATTATAAACGTTTACGAATAATCAACTTGCGCTAAGTATTTATTTATATCCTTCAATAGGCACAATAAGATTAACATTTTAAGCTCGTGGAGCAAATTTTGATAGGAGAGAGAGCCTTACAAATTATTAATTAGAAGTTTCACATGTTACGCTGGACAACAACGAACAATTTTGAAATAAATGTAGTCTAGTGATGGTACCTAGACCAAATACTAAAAGATAAAAAAAAAGGTTTTGTCTATTTCTTCTTTAATCATTTCAGAATTTAACATAATAATCAATTGCTTATTATTTTTCTCATAAATTAAAAATTGTTGTCTACATCGAATCGAAATTTTACTAATCGTACTTATGACGTTGTGCCTCAAGGTCGCCTCAATTTTAAAATAAAATTGCGTGGTTCATGATTTTTTTATGAATACCTAAACAAATTCAGGAAATTAAATACAAAATTAAATATTAGGCACCTAGGTAGGTCTAGATAGATAGATAGATAATTCTTTATTGCATACCACACGTAAACAAGAAAAAAAGACACTATTTACTACCTTTATTATTTATTTATATGAACAAAAAGAAAAGAGCTTTGAAGCTGAGCGACTATACCGCCCAATCAGGAGCATCTTGGCTCAGTCTTCTTCTTCTTCTCTCTCACTTCTGGTTTCACTTCATTCCCCGGCTTCTTCTTCTCTTTATTCCTTCTTCCTCCCTATATTCCTGCTTCCTCTTCTTTTTATTAATGGCAACGAAATGTAAACTGTATTAACAGTATAATTCTGCCAATGTCAAGTATCTTCACCTCTCAAATATGTATTATGTCACGTATAGGTAGACAACTGGCGATAACTGACTCTAGGTAGGTCTGCGCTTTTTTTTGATTCATCAGGTTTTCTATTGCATTACTAGGTAGTTAAGTAGGAGTAAGTACCTACCTAAGTAGGTAAGGTAGTATAGAGTAATCGTCTCTACTTACTAGGTACCTACTGCCATTTTTTTATTTTTTGGAGCCATTTATCTTTTGGTTTATATTTCATGCTAATGTATACAGGTAAGCAGCTCACCTGTACACAATAGCAGGAACTCACTGAGCTTTTTGTTAATATTCAAGAATTTTATGTTATTGCGGAGATTTTTCCAGTTACAAATTTAACACAGATGGAATATTACAAAATATGAAAAGGAATAAATATGGTATTATATATAATTATGAATATATACCTACAATTATAAACTGTACGATACCCTTACAAACGAAACGAAGTTACAAGACGACTCTTACAAGATTTTCGAATGAAGCTAGACTGCTGTCCTTGAATAATATAATTATTAAGTATTATAGTAATATATCAATTATTTTAACTTACCAGATATTATCTAGTAACTTAGAGATATTAGGTATAAAGGGTACCTATTACCTAATACTAGTATTTATGGTCTGGGCTAATACCTACCATGATTGGCGATCCTGCACGTCCGATACGTAGGTAATTCCTAAAACTACTACCTAACCCACTTATGCCTAAAAATTCGCTTCTGCATTGCCGCGTTAAACGCATACCAACGCGGGAATCAAACGTAGGACTCTTGTTGACTGCTAATGAGCCTTGATTTAGCACGTTGTTACTTTACTTAGTAGCTATTGTAGGTAAGTAGGTATTATTTTTAGCTATTATTTTAGTAGGTTCGTCACCTTATTTCAAACTTACATCCGGAGTGGTAAGACCACGTGAGGGTAAGACCTAATTGAACAGTAAGTAGGTGTAGCTAGATACCTAATCTGACTGTATGAGTACAAGTTCTACGCAACCTACGTTCTAAGCAAAAAAATGAATTTCCATTCTTTTGAGTAAGTACCTACCTACCTTTATTAGGCAAACCTTCAGCTTGTGGATGCAAACATACATACCACTGGAATGGAATATTTTAGAAAACATATTAGCGCCACCTTTCGTGTTACAAATGAACGAAAACGAACTCAGAATGCGCATAGGTTGCAAAGTAATCTAGAACCAGAACACTGTGCTGTGCACTGCGAAATTACTTTTTGATGTTTTCGTTAGATGGCGCAACTGGATCTGGATCTGAAATATAGTTAATGCTTATTTAGTTCCTAGAATGTCATTAAAATTAACTAAATAGTAAATATTTATTTCTCATTCTAATTATTTTTCATTCAAATTACACTTTACAACTTTACTATCCTCCTCATAAAAAAAAAGTTGGATGAATAAAAACATGGCTTTGCGCCACGTTGCTTTCACGAAATCTCGCATCTCGCTCGCAATAAAAAAAAATTACAACAGTTCAACGAAGCAGCGAAGAAATGGCGTCGCAAGTTGTTTTTTACTCATGAAATAAAGAAAGTGTTTCTAATCTTTGTACTGCTTCGTTTTTAGCTGTATGCTTCTAAAGAATGATATAAACCATTCACTTCAATGTTTAATTGACTAGTAGTGTTTATTTCGTGTTGATAAAATCTCGGACGGTCGGACAATGGCGTCATCGGAAGAGACCAGACTCTCGCATGTAAAAGTTGGTGAAAATCGTGATTACGCTAGTGATTTCCGCGGCTCGGGGATCGGAGGAGGTGCCGGTGGAGGCATTCAGCACCGCCGTCCTTCGCATGACTTCAGTAAACTGGCGAAATTGGGAAACTGCACAAGTATGTCAACTGAAGAACGACATCACGCTCTGTACAATAATTCCAAAGGTATAGTTGTCCTATACATACATAATTATCTATTGCAACAGTCTCCAAGTCTTTCAGAAGCGAAGCCGACCTCTTCTCTACACTCCGTCTATGTCTTTTTGGGGGGAAAATGATTAACCTATCATTCTTATTCTTACATCACATTACAGAGGTCAAATATGTTTGTAAACATACATATCCATTTTTGGTTCCCTATCCAGGCTTCTTAGGTCAGTTTCGTGGTGATGTCCTAGCTGTGGACACTTTTGGAGCAGTTTCTGTGAATCTCAAGTAGATTCATAGATGAATGACCTTGCTGCTATTTAGACAAGTACTTTCTATTTGCTAAAACAATTCATTAATTTTATGTTGGTTGTTTCTCAAACTGATGATGAGATTCATCTGCAACTGCTAATTACTTGGATAATCCAAGGAATATAATACAATATTTATCTTCAAATACAAACAATAATTCATCATTGTCTTCTACATCTAAGCAAAGAATTGGTAAAAACTACCGTTATAACCAAACAAAAGGAATAATAATCAATTTGATAGTAATTTACTTATTATGGCTGCATTGCCGCCCACCAGAGACGTGCTATGCAGCTATACTGCGAGGATGTAAAAGCTAAGCTACGAAACTATGTGATCATTTTCACTATGCTAAGCTATGTAGCGGAACGATTAAGACTGCTATGAATCCATAGCATGCATAAATCAAAGTCAAAATCAAAAAGCATTTATTCAGTAAGGCCGCTGGGATCACTTGGAAACGTCTTAAAACTAGGTGATTCTACTCCTGTTCCTTCGCGACCAATACCGTGAAGAACCAGGGTAAATAACACTGTTTGGGGCCTAGCATTTTTTAGGTGATCCATCTTAGATCTAAATTTACATATTAAAATTACATATATTACTATAGTTATATATTTTTTGATCATGCTATATTAAGCTGCGGAAGATAAAGTTGTGATTATTACATTTCTCTGATGTGGTCAAAGTTGGAAAAACATTTAAATAACTATCTTTGTGGCACTTTGTGGGTATATCTACATACATACATGTATAGTTCAATATGAATCTTGTATTCTAATGAGTGTGACTGAGGTTATCGTTGCAATCTTTTTATCTATTCTTTCCTTACATTGTAAGGACTATTTAAAATTTAAATGTTTCTTGAAATAGAATGTAGAGGTCTTATGGCGAGATGGCCTAGCTGCACCCTTTGGTTTTACCCATGATCACTCGGGAATATGTTACCTCTGAGCTATTTTTGATATTTCATGTTTCATCAGATTTGCGGCCTATTTTAATTGCATCTGCTTTTACCCAAGAGGGTGACTAAGAAGTCATCTTCTGAAGATTGTGAGTGAAATTATCGTAAAGAGTCAAATTAAAATCATTTATTTTTGATACACAGGTTAAAGGTGTTAGTATTTTGTAAAGAGCACTGTGATCTACCCACTGGGTGTACAAATTAGGTATCTACGTCTACCATTGCTTGGAAGTCGTGAACGTGTTTCGTTTTTCACAGGTCGAAAACGCAAGCACAGTCCGATCTCAAAAGAAATCTGCGTATACGAGTCCAACGCTACCCCCGCGAAGCTGACCAAGATCTGGCCGGTCTTCGACTCGGGAGGGTTCGGAGACGCCAGCATCCTAAACCTGCACCTGCTCAGAAAGACCAGCGCAGCAAGAAACCCTCTTCTCTTCCACCATGACGCTATACTCAGCTTCACAGAAGGACCATTGAAGAGGGATTGGTTTGCCGGCCTGCATGCCTCTTGGAGACAGACCCAGATATCGAACAAGATAGAGGACGATGACATCACTAAGCGGATCTTCTCTTCAGTTTCTCGACAGCTGAAAATCATCAACACGCACTTCCAACAGTCGATGTTCAGATATAAATACCCTCGGGTCACCCGATCCAACGTTCTACTTGAGACATCCAACCTTCGGAAGCCAGCTACGCATTTCAGTCTTACGATGAAGGCTATAAGGTTCCAATCGACTCCTAGACGGGAGCTCCCTTGCTACGGGAATTTGGAGCTTCCGTTCAAGGCTAAGCAAGAGAACACAACCTCGCCGCATTTTTTCCCGTCGATTGGGAAAAGTATCCAGACTGAGACCGATAAGGTGATGGAGGTGAAGGTTAAGGAGGAGAGGAAAGAACGGGAGAAAGATAGGGAACGGGAGAGGGAGAAGGATAGAGAACGAGAGAGGGAGAAGGATAGAGAACGGGAGAGAGAGAAAGATAAAGAACGGGAGAAGGAGAGAGATCGAGAGGAGAAGGAACGTGATAGGGACAGGTGAGTTGGTTTTCACTTTCATAGATTAAGATCTGTAAATCGTCATCTATCTGTTCACTTATTAAACTCACACGATTTAAACTCATTGTTGTTATAAAAACAACAATCTATATTGTTTATTTTTGTTTTATTTGTAGATCATACAAACATCCGTCCCGCGGCGGGGATCAAACCCGCAACCATCTGCATCGCAGCCTTATAATAATGCTGTATATTTCCAGATCGCATTCGTCCCGTCACTCGTCCTGCACGCACTGCCGGCGTCGTGCGCGCGTCAAGCGCTGCTCCATCGGCGTGCAGTGTCGGCGCGACCGCGCGGGCGCCGGCTGGCCCGCCCGCCCCGCGCTCGCCGACTCGCCCGCCCTCGCCGACAACCCGGCCGTCAAGGGGCTGAAGTACCATCGGTGAGAAGCCTGACAGCTGCTTATTACAAAAACGTGTAACCTTAGTTGAACCCACGGATTTAAAGAAATGAAGGGATTGGCTATGGAGGCGTGGCCCGTGTCGCAACATCAAGCTTATTCCAGCTGGTTCGGTCAAAATCAGGCACTAGTCGCGCTTCATGGCTGGTCGCGTGTGCATTTACCAATGTACTCAAAATTAAAAGTGATTCAATTCAATGTTCGACATACATTGCTGTGTTTATCTCGAGACCAGTCACAATCCAAGACATCGTGTTTCATATGATTATTATCAAATAGCCAGTCTATACATGTCTGTGGTTGAACCCCATGTTGACACATGTCAAAACAAAACTGTTACCACAAAAAAGCGTTCTATGTACGAGTATTTAAAGATCGTTTTTCTAGGGACAGTTTTTTAGTTAGACTTGATCTAAACTCGGCTCATTTTCTTGTAATAAGCCCAATGTGTTCCTTCTGCAGGACCGGCTACGTAAATCCGTTCCTAAGTAAAGACTAGTGGACCCGGGCGCGACTTCGTCCGCGTATTGTTTCGTCATACGAACTTAATGTTCAAAGCATAGTAGAACGAAATGACATCGCCATTTTGAAAAGTCAAAACTTATTGGTTCTCATGGCAATCTTAGAGCTCTTTGTGTCAAACAGAGTACTACTAAAGTTTCCCGTTGTAAAATATATTTATATATTTATATATAATAAAAAGTACGATTTACGATAAAAAGTAGCCTATATGCTATTCTGGAGTTATATCTTTCACCTTACCAAATTTCATTGTAAACTGTTTCGTCGTTTGAGCCTGATCCTTACACTAACATCCAAACATCCAAACATCTAAACAAACTCACAAACTTTAAGCTTTATTAAATGAGTGGGATATGTCTTTCGTCTGTACTCAAAGACGCTAACGGTTCCTAAGTAAAGTTTTAGAAACGAATTTAAGACATTTTAGCCGTTATAGCCTTATATGTATATATATTTTCAGATATAATGATATAACATAAAAGAGCCTTGAGCCGGCCCTGAGCTGTTATTTACCGGATTTGCTGCGCTGACACTTAATCTATATATTCTTGATCGAAGCTAAAATAAGTCCTTTGTTTCAGTCTGATGCGAGTGGACACGCATCCGAACGGCGGCGCTAGTGTCGTCTACTTGAACCAAAGGGACGTGGACATGCTCAACGCACATCAACAGGAGGCGTTAGCCAAGGAGTTCCTCAAGGTAACGTTCATCTCCCTCGAGCAGCGTCTTGTGCGCAAGTAGGTCACTCGTTGGTTAAACGTAAAAAACTTAGGCCTTTACATCTATATTAGATGATTTATACAGTGTCAGGAGACAATCCATGCCTACACTTAACGGGACGTTGTAGTGCCTGGGACATTGTTTGAGATGGAATAGGCTTGCCCAGCACCTAAGCCATCCTCTCAGCTTAATCAGCCGCCCACAGGAAAGACGACGTCAATACATGTGAAGCTGATTAAGCTGCGGGTTTCCTCACGATGTTTTCCTTCACCGTTACGAGCTCGTGTTATAGCGCATATAAATTTTACGAAAACGAAAAATCCATTGATGCACGGCCGGGATTCGAACCCACGATCTTCAGATTGAAAGTCGAGGCACAACCCCATTCGACCAACACGGCTCTAAACTTAAACGTAAAATATTGACTAAAATAAGTGCCGCATGTGCAAATTGCGAATGTATGGTGAAACCGTACACCCTTAAGATGTCGCAATGTCCTCAGCTGGTGTCCAATAAATTAAATTTTTTTTTTGTTATTTATTAGCATTGTTATTATTATAAAAGCTACATTGATAAAACTGTAATTTATGTAAGTTAGAAATGTTAGTTCCAAAACCAAACCGCTAGATGACGTCACTAGAAAAGTTAGATCGCGCTATCGTTGCGTTTTGGCTCAAGCGACGTATCATTTTCGGTTGCTAGTATTAACAAACATACAATAAATTTTCTATTGAATTTAAATTACAGTATCATTTGTAACAAATTGGAACGCTTACGACCTTTTCAGCTGGTGTTCTCGGAAGACAGCGAGGGCTGGGCCTACTTCGTGTGCGGCGTCGTGCGCGGCGCGGCCGGCGCGCTGCCCTGTCTGCTGGCGCACCTCGCCGGCACGCAGCCCAACCTCACCGTCAAGGCGGGCGTGCTGGCGCGAGCGTCGGATATAGACACCACCACCATCAGCAGATATTACCAGCAGGTGAGACCGTGTCGGGGCCGTCGTCTGCCCTGTCTGCTGGCGCACCTCGCCGGCACGCAGCCCAACCTCACCGTCAAGGCGGGCGTGCTGGCGCGAGCGTCGGATATAGACACCACCACCATCAGCAGATATTACCAGCAGGTGAGACCGTGTCGGGGCCGTCGTCTGCCCTGTCTGCTGGCGCACCTCGCCGGCACGCAGCCCAACCTCACGGTCAAGGCGGGCGTGCTGGCGCGAGCGTCGGATATAGACACCACCACCATCAGCAGATATTACCAGCAGGTGAGACCGTGTCGGGGCCGTCGTCTGCCCTGTCTGCTGGCGCACCTCGCCGGCACGCAGCCCAACCTCACGGTCAAGGCGGGCGTGCTGGCGCGAGCGTCGGATATAGACACCACCACCATCAGCAGATATTACCAGCAGGTGAGACCGTGTCGGGGCCGTCGTCTGCCCTGTCTGCTGGCGCACCTCGCCGGCACGCAGCCCAACCTCACGGTCAAGGCGGGCGTGCTGGCGCGAGCGTCGGATATAGACACCACCACCATCAGCAGATATTACCAGCAGGTGAGACCGTGTCGGGGCCGTCGTCTGCCCTGTCTGCTGGCGCACCTCGCCGGCACGCAGCCCAACCTCACGGTCAAGGCGGGCGTGCTGGCGCGAGCGTCGGATATAGACACCACCACCATCAGCAGATATTACCAGCAGGTGAGACCGTGTCGGGGCCGTCGTCTGCCCTGTCTGCTGGCGCACCTCGCCGGCACGCAGCCCAACCTCACGGTCAAGGCGGGCGTGCTGGCGCGAGCGTCGGATATAGACACCACCACCATCAGCAGATATTACCAGCAGGTGAGACCGTGTCGGGGCCGTCGTCTGCCCTGTCTGCTGGCGCACCTCGCCGGCACGCAGCCCAACCTCACGGTCAAGGCGGGCGTGCTGGCGCGAGCGTCGGATATAGACACCACCACCATCAGCAGATATTACCAGCAGGTGAGACCGTGTCGGGGCCGTCGTCTGCCCTGTCTGCTGGCGCACCTCGCCGGCACGCAGCCCAACCTCACGGTCAAGGCGGGCGTGCTGGCGCGAGCGTCGGATATAGACACCACCACCATCAGCAGATATTACCAGCAGGTGAGACCGTGTCGGGGCCGTCGTCTGCCCTGTCTGCTGGCGCACCTCGCCGGCACGCAGCCCAACCTCACGGTCAAGGCGGGCGTGCTGGCGCGAGCGTCGGATATAGACACCACCACCATCAGCAGATATTACCAGCAGGTGAGACCGTGTCGGGGCCGTCGTCTGCCCTGTCTGCTGGCGCACCTCGCCGGCACGCAGCCCAACCTCACGGTCAAGGCGGGCGTGCTGGCGCGAGCGTCGGATATAGACACCACCACCATCAGCAGATATTACCAGCAGGTGAGACCGTGTCGGGGCCGTCGTCTGCCCTGTCTGCTGGCGCACCTCGCCGGCACGCAGCCCAACCTCACGGTCAAGGCGGGCGTGCTGGCGCGAGCGTCGGATATAGACACCACCACCATCAGCAGATATTACCAGCAGGTGAGACCGTGTCGGGGCCGTCGTCTGCCCTGTCTGCTGGCGCACCTCGCCGGCACGCAGCCCAACCTCACCGTCAAGGCGGGCGTGCTGGCGCGAGCGTCGGATATAGACACCACCACCATCAGCAGATATTACCAGCAGGTGAGACCGTGTCGGGGCCGTCGTCTGCCCTGTCTGCTGGCGCACCTCGCCGGCACGCAGCCCAACCTCACCGTCAAGGCGGGCGTGCTGGCGCGAGCGTCGGATATAGACACCACCACCATCAGCAGATATTACCAGCAGGTGAGACCGTGTCGGGGCCGTCGTCTGCCCTGTCTGCTGGCGCACCTCGCCGGCACGCAGCCCAACCTCACGGTCAAGGCGGGCGTGCTGGCGCGAGCGTCGGATATAGACACCACCACCATCAGCAGATATTACCAGCAGGTGAGACCGTGTCGGGGCCGTCGTCTGCCCTGTCTGCTGGCGCACCTCGCCGGCACGCAGCCCAACCTCACGGTCAAGGCGGGCGTGCTGGCGCGAGCGTCGGATATAGACACCACCACCATCAGCAGATATTACCAGCAGGTGAGACCGTGTCGGGGCCGTCGTCTGCCCTGTCTGCTGGCGCACCTCGCCGGCACGCAGCCCAACCTCACGGTCAAGGCGGGCGTGCTGGCGCGAGCGTCGGATATAGACACCACCACCATCAGCAGATATTACCAGCAGGTGAGACCGTGTCGGGGCCGTCGTCTGCCCTGTCTGCTGGCGCACCTCGCCGGCACGCAGCCCAACCTCACGGTCAAGGCGGGCGTGCTGGCGCGAGCGTCGGATATAGACACCACCACCATCAGCAGATATTACCAGCAGGTGAGACCGTGTCGGGGCCGTCGTCTGCCCTGTCTGCTGGCGCACCTCGCCGGCACGCAGCCCAACCTCACGGTCAAGGCGGGCGTGCTGGCGCGAGCGTCGGATATAGACACCACCACCATCAGCAGATATTACCAGCAGGTGAGACCGTGTCGGGGCCGTCGTCTGCCCTGTCTGCTGGCGCACCTCGCCGGCACGCAGCCCAACCTCACCGTCAAGGCGGGCGTGCTGGCGCGAGCGTCGGATATAGACACCACCACCATCAGCAGATATTACCAGCAGGTGAGACCGTGTCGGGGCCGTCGTCTGCCCTGTCTGCTGGCGCACCTCGCCGGCACGCAGCCCAACCTCACGGTCAAGGCGGGCGTGCTGGCGCGAGCGTCGGATATAGACACCACCACCATCAGCAGATATTACCAGCAGGTGAGACCGTGTCGGGGCCGTCGTCTGCCCTGTCTGCTGGCGCACCTCGCCGGCACGCAGCCCAACCTCACGGTCAAGGCGGGCGTGCTGGCGCGAGCGTCGGATATAGACACCACCACCATCAGCAGATATTACCAGCAGGTGAGACCGTGTCGGGGCCGTCGTCTGCCCTGTCTGCTGGCGCACCTCGCCGGCACGCAGCCCAACCTCACGGTCAAGGCGGGCGTGCTGGCGCGAGCGTCGGATATAGACACCACCACCATCAGCAGATATTACCAGCAGGTGAGACCGTGTCGGGGCCGTCGTCTGCCCTGTCTGCTGGCGCACCTCGCCGGCACGCAGCCCAACCTCACCGTCAAGGCGGGCGTGCTGGCGCGAGCGTCGGATATAGACACCACCACCATCAGCAGATATTACCAGCAGGTGAGACCGTGTCGGGGCCGTCGTCTGCCCTGTCTGCTGGCGCACCTCGCCGGCACGCAGCCCAACCTCACGGTCAAGGCGGGCGTGCTGGCGCGAGCGTCGGATATAGACACCACCACCATCAGCAGATATTACCAGCAGGTGAGACCGTGTCGGGGCCGTCGTCTGCCCTGTCTGCTGGCGCACCTCGCCGGCACGCAGCCCAACCTCACGGTCAAGGCGGGCGTGCTGGCGCGAGCGTCGGATATAGACACCACCACCATCAGCAGATATTACCAGCAGGTGAGACCGTGTCGGGGCCGTCGTCTGCCCTGTCTGCTGGCGCACCTCGCCGGCACGCAGCCCAACCTCACGGTCAAGGCGGGCGTGCTGGCGCGAGCGTCGGATATAGACACCACCACCATCAGCAGATATTACCAGCAGGTGAGACCGTGTCGGGGCCGTCGTCTGCCCTGTCTGCTGGCGCACCTCGCCGGCACGCAGCCCAACCTCACGGTCAAGGCGGGCGTGCTGGCGCGAGCGTCGGATATAGACACCACCACCATCAGCAGATATTACCAGCAGGTGAGACCGTGTCGGGGCCGTCGTCTGCCCTGTCTGCTGGCGCACCTCGCCGGCACGCAGCCCAACCTCACGGTCAAGGCGGGCGTGCTGGCGCGAGCGTCGGATATAGACACCACCACCATCAGCAGATATTACCAGCAGGTGAGACCGTGTCGGGGCCGTCGTCTGCCCTGTCTGCTGGCGCACCTCGCCGGCACGCAGCCCAACCTCACGGTCAAGGCGGGCGTGCTGGCGCGAGCGTCGGATATAGACACCACCACCATCAGCAGATATTACCAGCAGGTGAGACCGTGTCGGGGCCGTCGTCTGCCCTGTCTGCTGGCGCACCTCGCCGGCACGCAGCCCAACCTCACGGTCAAGGCGGGCGTGCTGGCGCGAGCGTCGGATATAGACACCACCACCATCAGCAGATATTACCAGCAGGTCGGCCGGTCGTTCAGGCTACACCGGGCTTATTGCGTGTATTCTTAGCACGGCCGTGTCTGTGATAGGTGTTTTGTATCAAATAAAGATTTTTTCAACACACTTGCTCATAAAGTGGCTCTATGGTCACCGTTATAGCAATTAAAAAGTCACAGTTTGATTATGGGTATCATTCTATGCCTAATTGCGGTGACCATAGAGCCACTTATGAGCAAGTGTGTTGGAAAACGTCGTATGATACACGTGTGTATTGATGATTACCGTCCTCGGCTCTTTTAAGACCTACGGCTCGGGTCTCAATAGCGCCTCGGCGGTAATCACCCATGTTACACACTAGTACCATAATGTACTATATCAGTCGACTAGCTGTCCGTCTCGGTGATACTCGCGGTTCCACTGGAAAAATTCACTAACCCAGAATAGAATATAGCCTATGTTCATCTGGGACAAAGTAGGATTCTGATGGTGAAATAATTTTTCAAATCGGTCCAGTAGTTTCGGAGCCTATTCAATTCAAACAAACAAATCTTTCCTCTTTATAATATTAGTGTAGATAAACGTGATGCTTATACAGGGTGTAAAAAGACTGCTACCGAAAACTGAGGGGTTTCATTCAGACCATGATTCTGAACAATTTTAGCGGAAAAAAACGCAAAAAATATGTTGACGTCATCTTATTTTATTTTCTAGTTATTTACTACTAGTACAACATAATACGACCATACCTACCTAATTATTTCATTTGTAAAAGAAAAAAACAATTAAAACTCAAAATCCAGCAATCTACGGATAAAAACGCGCCCAGTACATACGCTCAACCAGCTGTGCGAGGTTGGTTTTCTCCGGATATAATGTTTTTTTTTGGAAAATCCTTTTTGATTTGGTTGTATGTTGGGATGCTGTACCTACCCCTTTCGGCTTCGGTAGACGTCTTTTTACACCCTGTATGTAATTTTCACAATTTAAGAATGAATAGATGACGAGAGAAGTTTTTCCATTTACTACAGCGTATTGAAAGCTTTCCCTTAACAAATCATCTAGCAAGCAAAACTAAAAGTGTAACATCTTCCAGGTGCAACAATCGTACTCCGCGGGCACGTGCCGCTGCGGCCCGCTGCACCAGATCTCCCTGGTGGGCACGGTGCACGAGGAGGTAGGGGGGTACTTCCCGGACATGCTGGAGATGCTGGCGCGATGCCCCTTCCTGCATCTGGTGAGGGTCGAGACAGACCAACTATCGATGTGCTGACGGTTCTTTTCTAGGTCGCGATGGGCTTGCAACCTGTCACGTACGGAATACTAGCTACTGCAAAATGGGGGACATGTATCAGATATGTATTCGGACATGCCTCTGACTACCCCCTAGGACATCTTCAAAGGATCTGGAATACGTAACATAAAAAAAACTGAGAGAATGTCTACCGCACCTTGGGGACACAGATACTCGTGATCCTGTTTTATTCGCGATATAAGACTATAGTGCAATTCACTAGTTTTGTCGTGTCTTCACTAAAATTGCAGCATTACATAGGTACCAATATACAATATACATACATCCTGTATGTAAAAAGACTACTACCGAAAACTGAGAGGTTGCAATCAAATCATGATTCTAAACATATTTAGCGGAAAAAAAACACAAAAAAAAAAAAAAAAAAAAAAAAAAAACTTAGCTACGTCATTTTATATTATTTTCGGTTATTTACTACTAGGGCAACATAAGAGCATATGTACCTGATAATTTCATTAATGAAAGAAAAAAACAATTAAAATTCAAAATCCAGCAATCTACGTAAAACAACGCGCCCAGTAAATGCGCAATCAGTAATCTTCAAACGCTGTTTTCTCCGGATATAATGATTTTTCGAAAAATCCTTTTGGATTTAGTTGTGTGTTGGGATGCTGTACCCACCCCTTTCGGTTGACGTCTTTTTAAACAACAATAACAAAACCATCTTGTCTTGTTGCAGACGATGCCATGGGGCCCCATGTCAGCTGTTGAGATGGAGCCACGCGAGTCTAACGATGGTCCCATCCTGTGGATCCGTCCCGGGGAGCAGCTCGTGCCCACTGCTGAACTCGGCAAGAGTCCCATCAAGAAGAGAAGGTAACAAAGTCAAATAGCATTTATTCAGTGCCGTGGGCGAAGGTCTGCGACGCAGAAGGTTGCGGGTTCGATCCCCGCCGTTGACAAATGTTTGTATCTACAGATATTTGTCTCGGGTCTGGGTGTTTCTATATATAATATGTATGTATTTACAAACATAAAGTATATAAGTAGTATATCAGTCATCTAGTACCCATAGCACAAGCTCTGCTTACTTTGGGGCTAGATGATGCTGTGTGAAAAAGTCCAGCATTAAATTCAGTTGGACAGCTGGGATCACTTATTACAGTATTGAAACTAGATGGTTCTACTCCTGTTCCTTCGCGACCAATACCGTGAAGAACCAGGTCAACAAACAATTTTCCGAACAAGAAAAGGTGAGGACTTCTTGCCCTACTGACAGACATATCTGACTATTTATCCATATCTATATTGCTGGTTGAATCATTGGAATCAGATATTTAATACAAAAGATTTCATGAGTTTAAAAATGTAAGTAAATTAGTAGAAAGATAAACCGCGGCGCGTAATGTGCGGGAATTGAGGCGCGGGAGAGAGAGGGGGTGATAACATCTACATTATGACATATTATACATATATGTAGGGGAGTTTGGGGGTGCTAAACCTATCCCCTAACTTATTGTGAGAAGGTAGTGGTGGAGCACAAATGTCAACTCATAATTCCGGATATTGAATTTGTATTCTCACGATTAATAAAGGTTACATGACTTAACGAGTGGGGAGTGATGACGCGACTGGCGTCGCGCTCTTCGTAATGTACGCGTCAGCCCGTTTAGGTCCTTGTGGCTATAGCCGCCACATATACATACATATGAAAGAATAAAGTTTCTGAAAAAAAAAAGTATTGCAAAAATCGCTTGACAAAATATAGATCACATATCCAACTAAGTTTTACTTGTAAACTCTGGAACGCCACATGGACGAATGAGAGCTCAGTGTCGCATACGTAGAAACAAGTCTACAAACACAATTGCGTTGCGACTATCGCGTCTTCATGAGATGAACAATTCAATTATGAAATGAAATGAAATGAATTTATTTGTCAGAAGAATGGTTATATAAAAATTTTAGATGTAAAGTGTCACATTCTCCACCGCATTAAATCTTCAAATTAATCATGTCACAATTTAAATTCAACATGCAATAGTAAATAAAAAATAATAAAAAATTAAAAGATTGATGTCAAGCTCTACATTATCAAATTAACTAATAATTGAATGATGTACATAATATTATAAAAATCTTTATCAGTTATTTGAAAAATCTGAAACAGTATAATATTGCCTATTATTACATATTATATCTATTGCAAAATCTGTATTTCCAGGACCGGTATAAACGAGCTGCGCAATCTACAATACTTGCCGCGGTACAGCGAGGCGCGAGAGTTCCTGTTCGAGGATCGCACGCGGGCGCACGCCGACCACGTGGGACATGGACTCGACAGGATTACCACGGCTGCTGTCGGTACGGGACACACTTAAAAGTCAATGTCAAAAATCATTTATTCAGTAGGACCGCTGGGATCACTTTGAAACGTCTTAAAACTAGGTGATTCTACTCCTGTTCCTTCGCGACCAATACCGTGAACACTTAGGGACACCTTACTTGATAAAAACCATGCAACTAAAACTTGAAACTATATTATCAATGGTAATATATGAAGTCACATCATTATCGTGAGTTTAAAAGAGTTAAGTTTTTTTACTAACTTTTACCGGTAAAGAAAAGTATCGTGAGGAAACCCGCAGCTTAGTCAGCTCCACACGTATTGACGTCGTCTTTCCTGTGGGCGGCTGATTAAGCTGAGAGGATGGCTTAGGTGCTGGGCAAACCTATTCCATCTCAGTGTCCCGTTAAGTGTAGGCATAAGTTACCTCCTGACGCTATATACATCATAAGTATAATATAAAGGTATAAGTTTAGTAGTTTATTAGGTCAATAACAATGGATTTTTTTAATTCTTTTGAGAAATAGCCGATTGAGAATAATTTGTTTTTGTTCAAATTTAATTTTCCCTTATTTATAAACGTGGTGTAAAGTTACGCCGGGTGTAACTTAGGAGTAACCGTAAAATTTTTGTGGCCTTACTAATAAACGTGGTGTAAAGTTATTCCTCGGAATAAAATAGGAATAACCATACATTTTGACAGTTTACACTCAGGAAACTTTATATCACGTTTATTAGTAAGGCCGCTAGAGTTTAAACCTGGCGTAACTTTACACCACGTCCACCACGTAAGGGCCTAAGTGTGAACAGATACAAACCAAATTGGTGTGCAAGAATAAAGATAAATTAATAAGATTTTATTAACATTGTATGGACTCTGTTGTCTTGAATAAAAACTTGTATAATAATAAATTATTATTAATAATAATGAAGTGGATTATGTCCGTGAATAATTAATGAAAATAAGAAAGAAGTCTCATGTTATTTGTAACATTTGTTGGGTATTGCAGGAAGGTGGAATTGAAACGCGTTGGGGCTTATTACAAGAGAATGAGCCGAGTATAGACCAAGTCTAACTAAAAAACTGTCCCTAGAAAAACGATCTTTAAATACTCGTACATAAAACGCTTTTTTTGTGGTGACAGTTTTATTTTGACATGTGTCAACATGGGGTACAACTAAGGTTTAACGTTTATGTAATAAGCAGCAGTGAGTTTTACAATGATGTTATAATGATGGATTACTCAACTTAGCTATCTAGCTTAAAAAAAGGAGTGGTTTATCAAACAAATTATTGGTAGTGGTGCGCAGGCTGGTTGCGAATGGAATGGCCGGTCGTCCTTTGTTCGATCGGTGACATGGAGGTATTGTGTTCCGAGGGTAGTGCCACTAGCGGCGGTCGACTTCTCGGAGGCCTGGACCTTGGTATTTTGCGTCAACAACATTATTAACTGTGACAGGTGTGCTAAAAGCGATACATTGTGGAGACGAGTCGGACCGCGGGCGCATCACGAAGGACGTGGTGGCCTTCCACGCTGCCGACTTCAACAAGCTGGTGCAACTGTTGCAGTTGGATCTGTACGAGCCGCCCATCAGCCAGTGTGTCACATGGTGAGAAATACATACACACAACTGGGGCCGTATTCCCGTTCTTATTTTCGTTCGTTTGATGAATATTCGGATGCTTTTTACCACGATTTCTGACTTCAAGGGGCATTTTTTCGGTTTGGAATATTTGGTTCTAGGCTGGGACCGTGTTTTTTTAACGTTGATCTTATCGACTGAATACAATGTAGCTCGTAGTAAGAAGCATCCGAATATTCATCAAATGAACGAAAATAAGAACGCGAATAACCCCCCGGATGTATATTAACGAACGAAATATACATTTTGAGTGTAGTTGAATTGAAATCGGTTACGTCATCCTCAAGTTATGGCGTGGTCATGAGAAATATGAATTAATTGTTATGCAACTGTGGCAATATTTTATCAATTTATTTTACTAACATTTTTTTTTTCAAAAATTCATAAAAAAATATTTTTTGTTGCTATAAAATAAACCTATAATTTCATAAGAACAAGACTTTCCTACTACAGGTAGATTATTCTGATATACAGGTTGGAGGAAGCGAAACTGAACCAGCTACGACGTGAAGGGGTGCGCTACTCGCGCTTGCCACTTTGTTCTGACGACATCTACTTCCTGCCTCGGAACATTATACATCAGTTCCGGACTGTTTCCGCCGTTGCCTCTGTCGGTAAGTCTAAATTTACAACGCGTCAGATTTTTTTACCGCGCTACAGAGTTCTTGAAATAATAAAACAATATAGTAATTAAATAAATAATGCTGGACTTTCCACACAGCATCATCTAGACCCAAAGTCAAAGTCAAAAAGCATTTATTCAGTAGGACCGCTGGGATCACTTTGAAACGTCATTAAACTAGGTGATTCTACTCCTGATCCTTCGCGACCAATACCGTGAAGAACCTAAAAAGTAGCCTAAAGTAAGCAGAGCTTGTGTGGGTACTAGGCGCTAGTAAGGCGCCACTGAAAACCAGCGCTCCAGCACTCTCGAGCTGTTCGAGCAAATGCTGAGGGGTAGCCGTATTTTCACCCACATAAAATTGTATAGATTTAAGTACCTATTTTGTAACTGTGTATATGTGGAGAAAATAAAACTTTATTCTATTCTATTTTATTCTACTACCGATATCCTTATCCATACTTCCATACTGATGTGGCGACCTCTATCTACCATCGCCTGAACTACAAGCTGAACTATAAGCTGAACTTCAAGAGATGTCAATTACAGCGACGTACTTCGGAGCTGTACAACTAGATGGCGCTAGAAACATGCAAAAAGTATAAACTATGTCTAATCTGTGGAAAAATTCCTAGATCGCGCTGACGAAGTTTACTAGACGACTAAGCCTATATAGAACTATCCGACTATAACTGTCGGCCGAAAGGCCCTAAGGTAAGTGTGCCAAATGGGCAAACCTTAGTGAGGCGAGTACTCCCTCTTTGTCATATCTTGGGGGAATTCCATTCTACCCCAAAGTGGTGACCTTCCGACGTGCCAGCCGTCGACTACCTCGGACGATTCCTGCCGAAACCCGACGACTGGATTCCTGAACACGATTTCTTCAACAACGCAGCGCAGCACTTCCCGCCATCATCATCATCATCATCAGCAGACTGCTATCTTCGTTTCTTCTCTTCTCTCTCTCCTTCAAGCTTACTTCCGGACCAGCACACCAGCACCAGCATCTTCCTCCGGCCTCCACAGTTCCACCGCAGCCGCCCTGACGACTTCCTGGTTCTGCAGGCTTATCCCCTCCTCGATAACGCTTCGTGGAGTTTCCCTAGCGGCATTCATCTGGGCATACAGTCTCGACTCACCGTAGACTCACCTGGAGCACCGCACCGCGGCATCATCCGGGCATACAGGCTCGACTCACCGTAGCCTCACCTGGAGCACCGCACCGCGCTTCGTCCCGACTCACCGTGGACCGTCTCGACTCACCGCAGACGTCAAGCGCTCTCCTGTCCTCAACCTGCTCATCGCACCAGTCTCGACTCACCGAAGACCACGACGAGCTAAGATGGACAACCCTACCATGCTGGCTGGCAACAAATACCTATATCGACCTTCGGTCTGGAAAGGGAGTGATGTGGCGACCTCTATCTACCATCGCCTGAACTACAAGCTGAACTATAAGCTGAACTTCAAGAGATGTCAATTACAGCGACGTACTTCGGAGCTGTACAACTAGATGGCGCTAGAAACATGCAAAAAGTATAAACTATGTCTAATCTGTGGAAAAATTCCTAGATCGCGCTGACGAAGTTTACTAGACGACTAAGCCTATATAGAACTATCCGACTATAACTGTCGGCCGAAAGGCCCTAAGGTAAGTGTGCCAGTTGGGCAAACCTTAGTGAGGCGAGTACTCCCTCTTTGTCATATATTGGGGGAATTCCATTCTACCCCAAACTAATATTATAAATGTGAAAGTAACTCTGTCTGTCTGTTTGTTACGCTTTCACGCCCAAACCGCTGAACAGATTAGGCTGAAATTTAGCATAGTTCAAGTTGGTATCCCAGGGAAGTACATAGGCTACCTTTTATCCCGAAAAAATGAAAACATTCCGAGGGACCGCGGGTCACACCGGGAGAGCGCAGCTAGTACTACATAAATGCTTTTTGTTTGTAAATACATACTTATGATACATAAAGAACCCGAGACAAATACTTTAGATCATGCTTCGGAGGGCACGTGAATTAAAGACGTTAAGGCTGCGTTTCCACCAGAAGTAAGCGAGGATGTGTTGCGAGGAATGTGTTTGTTAAGAACCAAGCTTCAAACTTTCTAGTGGTGAAAACGGAGTCTTAGCCAGGCTTATGGTGGCCTAAAAAGTCATCAAAGTTGGCCACTTATTCATACTTAATGTTTGCTCCAGCATGGCACCTCCGTCTGAAGCAATACTACCCAGGCTCTACGTCCTCGTCTCCTGCTGAAGAGCGCACCTCTGACCCGCCTCCCGTCATACATCGCACGCCCACACACAGCGCGCCGAGCGAGGGTAAATATCACTTTGTTCATTCATTCACACACATAGAGTACATTACAGAATTAATTATTCTAATTCGTAAATGTAAGAAAAATACAAGGACACATAATAACATTCGACAGAAAAATTACTCAAAAATCACGACTGTATCACCAAGGCACGGTAGACATTGTGATCTTTTGGTTTTCCCAGATTTTTTGTAATCATTTCTATTTCGAACTCACAATCTTCCAACCTTTCACCTCATTCGGCCAACACCATTCAACAGTAACTTAAAATGGTGAAGTAAAACTTGAAACATTTGCAGTGTTTTCCTTTACTTATTAAACATAGTGTTATATTACAGTTTCTTTATCCAAGGGTTGCTTATGATAATACAGTCATTCACATTTCTTGTGAATAATTGAGGTACATATTGATTCTTGGTTAAAGTTGAAAGGAGATTTTGTTCAGCTGTCATACAATAAATGTTTGCGAATATTCATATTGTTTGTTCTTTTACAGAAACAAAGAAATCCTCCGCCACAAAGCACAAGGCGGGCGTCATCGAAATGAGAGCTTTAAGCGCGAAATTCCACGAGAAATTGAACAAACCGCAGAAATTGTCTCACACAAGGAAGAGTTTTGACGTCAACAAACACGACAAGAAAGCTGACAAGAAAACCGACGCCAAAACTGAGAACGTTAAAGCTGAGAAAAGTGACGTGAAACCTGACAAAGTTGATGTGAAACCTGAGAAGAGTGACATGAAGGTTGAGAAAGATGATAAAACTGAAAAGATCGACTCTAAAGTTGATAAAACCGATAAGGTCGAGAAGAGTGACGTGAAAACTGAGAAAATGGATGTCAAATCTGAGAAGGTTGATTCAAAGTTGGATAAAGATAAAAATGAGAGAACTGATACCAAATCAGACATGAAACATGACAAAACCGATCCTAAACCAGTTAAAACAGAAACTAACTCTATCAAAGAAATAAAATCCGAAATAAAAACGGAGAAACCTGAAATAAAAACCGAGAAATCCGAACTCAAGGAGAAAGAACGAGAAAAATCGGACCGTTCAGAGAAATTAGAATCGAAATCAGACAGAACCGAGAAATCAGATAAAGACAAAAACCACAGACGTTCAGACAAGCACCGTTCGGACCGCTTGGACAAAGATCACCGAAGGCACTCTTCATCATCACGTCACAAATCTCATCATCGTTCCGACAGATCCAGAGATCGTAAAAAGGACCACAAAGATGACAAGAAAAAAGACCCTAAAGAAAGGTCAGATAGTGTTAAAAGTGTGTCGACAATGGTCGAGTCAAGAATACCTGAGGTTCTACATCGGCCACCAGATTAAGTGTAGTCTAAGGACTTTAAGTGACAATGTTGAAAGGGGTGGCCGGCGGTTGATCTCAAAAATGATTCAAATTAAGTTTTTCAGTTTGAAATTATGTTGATTGAGTTGTAATTAGTTGACTGATATTATTTTCAAGTATGAAAATGATTTGATTTGAATTTTTTGGTGAGGAAAATATTTAAATAATTTGCAAAGTTTCTCAGTGCGAGAATGAGGTAATTCTTTCTTGATACGTATTTTTTAGTTTGGTTTGATTTTAGTTTCTCAATATTTGATTTGCTTCATGATTCGTTTTTCACTTTGTCTCTTACGAAAATCTATTCTTCTAAAATCAATAACTTTAAAAAATCTTTCTCAGCATTTAAATTGGTAAAAGTTTTTTGCGAATATGCTTTTACAAAATAATGGCCAGTTTAGGGCATTTATTACAATAATTATCTCTAAAAACAAATAAAATAACCCAATTCGTTAAAATAAAAGTTTTAACAGCAATGGCCGCCCCTTATGTTTTAGTAAAATAGGGTAATTTTGTAAATATAATTATAAGCCAGGTCTCTTAGAGGCTAAGTGAAGATGGGTTTTAATGAATGTGCGCAGTTTTAGATTTAAGTACCAGTGTTTCTCGTCATCAATTCCAAGCAAAATGATGTTTTTATCAACTTGCCCGTCAATGATAATTTTGTTTTCAAAGTATTATCTTCACCCCACTAGTTTCTTTTGGACATAACGCTGTTAAGAAGGCTGTTCCTTTGGTGTCCAAAATTGCTAGAAAAATTCTTGAACATATTTTATAGTTCATTCTAGAAAAAGCTATGATTCATCTCTCCTGAGACGCGATCTACGCGTTGGAACTTGAGTGTCACACACTTCATCCAACGGATCTAGGCATTCGTGAAGTAGCCGTTTGTCTGCGCAGTGAACGCTTTTTCATACAAAATTGTGTTCTGCGCAGACAAACGGCTAACTTCACGCCTAGTTAGGAGAAGTGTAATAGCTAAATGTATTTTCTGTTTATTATGCATTAATATAAAACATTTTATGTGCTTTATAAAACTTGTAACACGGGCAGCATGGAATCACATTTTCATAGCTATAATTTGTTTAAGTGCGAGTAAATAGTCTTTCGAGGGCTTAAGAGTGTGCAGGAGCCGCCATTTTGTAAGCGGGACAGCGAGTGTGATTTGTTCGGCGTGTGAGGAGTACAGAGATATGGATACGCAACGTCAATTACAGCGACAAAACACTTTTTTATCTAATTACAAGTTAATTAAACAACCAATCGAAAAATAAAAAGACACAACTAAAGAAATACTTGTAGGTTTCTTGATAAATCAAAAACCCACCAAAAAAGTATGCTGTTCCTGAGATAAATAGCAAAATGTGTGCAAAACATGTATTTTTCAAAAATATATATTATCTAGAAAACATTCACCAATCGTGTTTTTAAAACACGTAATCCATACTAATATTATAAATGTGAAAGTAACTCTGTCTGTCTGTTTGTTACGCTTTCACGCCCAAACCGCTGAACAGATTAAGCTGAAATTTGGCATAGTTAAAGATTGTATCCCAGGGAAGGACATAGGCTACCTTTTATCGCGAAAAAAATAAAAAATCCCGAGGGACCGCGGGTCACACCGCGGGAGCGCAGCTAGTCCAAGATAAAAGGTCGAAGTATCATTTCCCTAAATATGTAGGTTGTAGCTTTTACAGATTCTGAGATAAATAACTATAAAATTGCTTAAATCACTCCTGCACACTCATAATATCTTTTTTAGTCGTACATAGCTTAACCTGCCATAAAGTACAGTTAGTCTTGCTATAGACTTACTTTCAAGTAGTAATAAGTTTTTACTTAATGTTTAATAACACTATTCTATTCCATTTCGTGTTCTGTCAACTCCACGCTGCTATATAGACCGATGTTCATATAAATGTCAGTATTATTTTTAAAAATTATCATTCGACGAATATTTGCTATAATACGCGTGAAATAACTTTGCTAGCGGTCAAAACATGCTCGCATGTTCAAAAGTCATTGTAAAAAAACTTTCACGATCACGATTGTACAACCAAGGTGCGGTAGACATTCTCAATTCTTAAGACAGTGATTTTTAAACGTATCTAATAAGTAATCTGCTCTTGAATGGACCTCGCTGCCCACAGGCCCCAAACTGTGTTTGTTACCCTGGCTCACGGTTCTACTAAATAATATGTTTTTTGACTTAGACACGTCTTTATTTGCCTATGATTAACTAACAGCCGGTTTCTCGAACGCTTTTCGTATTGACAAACCGATTATACTTTGATAACTTGGTCCTCATTGGTTGAATGACAGACTTGCCCAGTGGTTAGGTTAATTTGAAGATGATTTGCGTTCGAGAAACCGGCCGTAAGACGCGGAAATCTATACCTGCAAAATTATTTCACGCGGGATGTACTTTAGAATCTGAAACTGCGAGTGAGTTTGTGATTGAAGAGTTTATAACAAAGAAAAAGGTTTAAAAAAGTTAATATTTATGTCACCAAACATTGATTGCACCTGGAGTTCTTCCACCGAAAGGAAAACGGTTTTAAATGGAATGTTTGACAACTGATGCAATCGGTCTCAATTGGAAGTTAATAATGATAGATTGATATATGTTTTGCACAATGTCAGAGAATATATATTAATATAAAGTAAAGGTAATAAAGAGTGAATGAGGCAAAAGTTGTGTGTCAGGATCGTAGCAAGTGGAGATCCGTGGTCTGCCTATCCCTTCGGGAAAGAGGCGTGATTTTATGTATGTATGTATGTAAAGTAAAGGTGCATTTACACAATGCTATTTTTCGTACGATTTGCTAAGCCCCATTGAACGTGCCGACGAGGGTCGGGTTTACTATAACAAATCGCATACGTTGAGCGTTTAACACGTAAAAAATTGCCTTGCGATACGATATCTATATCACTTTTAAGAATGATTTATCGTAGCCCCTGCTGAGTTCTCGATATGCACAGTTCATGACAAACTAATTTGATTTCAAATATGAGTTGAAAACTGTACGGTAGAAGATATAAGAAGATATAATCCTTCTCAGTCAAGTTGTTTGGTGTGAAATCAACTTCGCTCAACTATACAACTAGATATCGGGTAACGTACAAAATTATGCCGATTTTTCCGATCCAAAACAAAGTTCACAGGAAGTTTTTATAACTAAGTACAGTACGCACAACCGATGTTTATCTCTCTGAAGTTAGGTGCAATAAACGATAGCGCAGGTTTGCGCGAGTAGGCGAGAGTGAGCGAGGCAGCTATACAACGCTGTCTTCGTTTTGTAGGCGTCATCAAAAATAGGTTCTGCGCAGCTACTTCAGAGAGCTAAAGATTGGTTGTGCGTACTGTATTTGTTTTAAACTCTGCTGAAGTTGTGCCCTCGGTGGAAGACTCTATATCCCTATAACATAATATTTTAACAATACACTTCTTGTTGTGTTAGACTGATTTTATAGTTTAGTGTAGCAATATTCCGGTGTCAAAAATAGAAGAATGTTCTATTGATAACCTTCTTCTATTACATACATAAAAAAGATTCCGTAGAATTTTATATATGTTCCCCGATTACTCAAAGACGCCTGGACCGATTTTGAATGAAACCACCCACAAAATAGAGTAGCTGGTTGTCACGTAACACATCCATGTTATTTTACTGAAACCTATTTGTTGTTAAATTATTAACTATTAAAATTAAATTCACATTATTAAAATCAGTCTAAATCGCAATAGCTTGTGTGGAATTTTGTAAATATCGAACCAACCACAAGTGTATGTGTAAAAGTTTTTTTTTTTTAATAATTTATTTCTTGAGTTTTGTGATTGTCGTTAGTTTCAAATAGAATTATGCAATAGTCTGTAATAGATCTGTTTGTGCGTTTGAAGAATCTGTTCACAGACAAAACTCGTAAACTTTGGCCAGTGATATAGTTGATATCGATTTACGTGTTTTTATAATGAATCGACCAATGTTGTTCTCCAGTGTTGTGGTGCGGGTTTCGTCTGTGAAAGGACTACATTATACACTTCGCCCAACGGATCTAGGCATTCGTGAAGTTAGCCATTTGCGCAGTGAATGCTTTTTCATATAAAATTGTGTTCTGCTGACAAACGGCTAACTTCACGAATGCCTAAATCCGTTGGGCGAACTGTACGCTGTTTATAACAGTCACATAATGCAAGGTCAAATAAGACAATGCAAAAATATATTTAGCAAAATCACTTTCTTCAAATTGAAGAGGATAAAATATAAATCTGATACTGTTTAGGTTTTGGTTACAACCATTGACTAGAACTTTTTAAATAATTGCATTTATAATGAAAATTGTAACCATGCGACCACCAGTTCTCTTAATTGATATGGTAACTATTTTGTATAAATGAATTATTGTACTAAAATCTACAAACGCACAAACCGTTCAAGAATTTGATACCGTGAATCGAGAAACTGTAAAATAAAAGACTTCAAATTAAAGAAATAAAGAGTAATACATAATTATTTAGATTTTTTAGTCATCCTACCCCTAATCAAATGGCATCATCACTCAGAAACTCGAAACTTAGGCTTAGGTTAGATATTGCCCACTACAGTTCAAGCGATTGCTTTATCCACTAAATATTTTGGCGCATCTTTTGTTCAAAGTAAGTTTTCTTGCAAGTTACGTTAAGAGTCATTCTCTCCTATAGAAACAGGTAAATAGGGTTTTCAAGTTAAGCTACGCAGGAACGCAGGCAATCTGATTGTATTTTAGTGTACTACGCACGTTCCTTATAAGGGACCTACATGACCAAGAAAAAGACCCTGAGGTCGAAGTACTGAAGTAGAACTAAGTCACACCTTATGTTATATGGGAACAACGAACTACAAACAGCAATTTTATGCTGCGAGTAAGTTCTTCCCCTTGCATTACTTCGATACAAGCTTGTTACTTATTTTAGTTAAGACCTTTCTGAATAAACATTCATTTCATTTCACTGTGTAGCCGAAATGAACCCGTCAAAACAGAATCAAATTCTCTTGCCGCTATTATTTATCACCACTATTGCTACGAGTATGTAGGTACTATTAGAGAATTAATATCAAGCATCTTCTAACTTCTAATCCTTCCGACGCACTAGTTTGAAAGAACTAATGACACGCCAAGAATCTGAATTCTGTGACAGACACCGGAGGCAACCTATTGTCGGTCTGTTCGACGACTGTCTACATTTAATGACACACTGCTGTAGTGCCTAGGTCATTGTTTGAGATGGAGGCTTACTTGATATTGAAAATGAAACAAAACGAGAATTTTCGACATTTATTATTATTTCCGCAGATTCAAGGTAAGTATACAAAAAACAGAGCAATTCGTATTTAATTACAAACAATAAATACCGCTGATATTCAGTCAAATCGTACTCTATGATAAATATGCTTAAAACTATTCATAAAATGGGTATTTGATTGTCGAATGGCACTTTGGCAAGATCTATGCAAGATATCGTCAGCAACTTATACAAGTTACAAAAGAAGTTAAAATGTCACATAGCGTAGCCTCAAACTAAGCAGAGATTTTACTAAGGGAAAGAAATGATACTTTATCAAGTTCTTAGGCACTTTTTTAAGACTCGATTTTGTATATTGGAAATTAAAAAATACATAATTATAATAGAGTTATAAAATATATACTTACAGAAACAAATTGAAAGTCTACAACGCTTAGGTATAAAGATTTTGAAAGAAACATTAAAATAATACAATAGTTCTTGTTATAATAAATATGATACAATCTATACAGAAATAACGGTAATTTAATTATTCAATTAAAGATATATCTCAATATCTTAATGAATAACTAGAAACTTGCTAACTTATTCCTTGTTATACAAAGTCGTTCACAGATGAATATAAGTACTTACTCAGAAATAGTTCGGTTGGAGACTTGAACACCGCAGGAAAGGGTGTTAATTTTTTTTTAAATAAATATTATTATAAATAACGCTGGACATTTTCACACAGCATCATCTAGCCCCAAACTAAGCAAAGCTTGTGCTATGGGAACCAGATAACTGATAAACTACTAATCTCATTTTTGTTTGTAAATACATACATATAAAATAGAAACACCCAGACCCGAGGCAAATATCTGTAGGTCATACAAACATTTGTCCCGCGGCGGGGATAGAACCCGGAACCTTCTGCGTCGCAGGCGGACCTTCGCCCACTTCGCCACAGAGGTCGTTTTATATATAAATATCAGTAGACGACACAGACACATTAAACCAGGAATAAGATAGAAATCAGCTTGTGCGCTAGTTTCATTTTAACAAATTCTTAAAACCATTAGATTTCCGTCAAGGTATAAAAATATGTAAATATAAAATTTTGATTTCAATTTTAAATATATGAGATTGCACGATATAAGGCACTTATTTACTTACATTAATGTTAAACCTGAGTAATAATGAGCAGGCTACGACCAACTTTAGTTTGGGTATGAACAAAACACCCAAAAACTGTGAACTTAAATAGAACATGGAAACCTTCATTTAAAAGTCACGCAACTTTTCTTTAAAACAACGTACAGACATCTTGGAACTTTGATTAGCAAACTTTTATGTTAGAGGCTATAAATTTGATATATTTTTTGCCGCCTAAAGGCCGTTCAATCTAACGATCTATGAACAACAACTAAGTTAGACCAGGGCCTTGATTCATAATACAGCGGAATGCATTCCGTTCGGAATCGACTGACAGCCACCAATCACAGTGCAAGAAACAAATTCGGATCAATTCCTGCACTGTGATTGGTTGCTGTCGGTCGATTCCGAACGGAATGCATTCCGCTGTATTATGAATCAAGGGCCAGATAAAGTTTTTTTTGCTCCTAACTTAGTAGGATTTGTATAAATAAATGTGTTTTCATGTTCTATTTGCGTTGCACTGACTAAAAAGTTAAAAATTCAATATAACTTAAAAAGAAAGATTTCAATATTCAAAACTAAATTATAATGACAGTCCCCAATTAGAGAAAATAATAACTATTTATTTATATATTTTTTCAATAATAATTTAAATTGATGAGGAAAGACAACTTTAATGTAATCACAATGCGCAGTAGATGCTTTTTGATTGTCTCCTGCGCATCGACTTAACTTTACGTATACTGCAATGCAAACATGAAACGTCCCGAGAATCGAACTCGCATCTCAAGTCAGCCGAATACTGCGGAGAAATTTCTATAATAATTCGTCTTTCCTCTAATCAGAGTCATCTACGGCTCACATTTAGATTGATTTATTAAAATGCAGTATCTACGAGTCCTAAAATAAATATTTAAATTAAATGAAAATTCCGAAAAGAAATTACTTACATATACTTACAAATATCTGTATTTTTCGATTGGTAAATTTTAAGCGATTTTTGATGTTATAATTGCTTTTCTATATATGTTATAGCAATGATACTAAAATTATTGTTGAAGGGCCTTACTAATAAATTTAACATAAAGTTATGTCGTGCATAAACTAAAAAATTGTATGGTTATTCATAGGGCACGCTTCCGACTGACAGTGACCTGGATCAGTTGAGCTATCTATAGATCGTTTCTAACGATCCTTAGATAGCTTGACTAATCCTGTTGTATTTTGTAAACATATGTAAATATGTAGTAGCTTAGTTTCTGTAAATAAATATTTTCATAGGTTATGCATGACATAACTTTATGTCAAGTTTATTAGTAAGGGCCTAAATATATAAAATGATTAATTAAACAATGATTTTTACAGATATCTGCAAGTGAAGAGACTATCTAGATAATACAAACTGGCAATTGGTGACTTTCCATCGTTAAGGGTTAAAACACTTTGGTTGTTTGAGTAGACACTCCGCTTACTGGAACAAAACATAGTACAAAAAATATTAGGAATATTAAACAAAGTCAAGTTGATTTCCAATAATTATTTTCAGAAAACATTAGCTTAGGAACAACTATTTCTTCTGTAGTTAAAAAGGTTTGTTTTTCTAAAACTTGGTTTATTTTGAAGAAAAAAAAAACTAATTTTTTTAGAAGTTTATAATATACATCCCACTAATATAATAAAGCTGAAAGTTTGTTTAGATGTTTGTATGTTTGTGTTTCAATCACGCCTAAACCAGTGAACCGATTTGGATGAAACTTGGAATAGGCGTAGATAGTGACCTGGAATAGCATATAGGCTATTCAAAATGTTGGTACCACGCGGGCGAAGCCGCGCGCAATAGCTAGTGTTATATAAGTATTAGTTTCCCGTGGTCAATCAGGAAACAAGAAAACTCAAATCATTGTAATTTATTTATCCCGTTGATAGCCATAATTAAGTTGTATGAAATAATAGCTGTTATATAACATAACAAGTTGTTTTCAATCGACTCACCACAAATCTATTGACTTTTGAGACGCCGGTCTTCGATACAGAAGTAGTGGTCACGTTCATGCTTTCAAACTTCTGCCGTAAACTGAAACAAATGCATTCGTTTTATATTATTTATTACTAGCTGCTACCCGCGACTTCGTCAGCAAAATAACTAAGTTACCTATAAAAAGAATCGAAAACTCAAAATGATCGAATCTTGTATCTCTCCGCTATAATAGAAACGCCATCTAGGAGAAAAAAGTAAAAACCAGTTTTGACCTCGGCGATATAGATGGCGTTCTAACCAAAGCCAAGTTCTAACCCTGCGTCTTACGTGGGCGGTGACGCGAACGCGATTGCGAAGTGATGCGATTCGATGCGGCGCGGCGCCTGTCCTACGTGCGCGCGAATCTTCCTACAGACTTCAGATTGAGTATACCAGTTCGCGCGTAAATGTCAAACCAACTGATGGCGTTCGCTACAAATCGCTGCGCACCGGTGACGTAGGACACTTCAATAGTAAATCGACTGCTTGTTGTTTCCGTTGGACGCGAACGCGAAGCGGCGCGGATAACAAACAGTCAATTTACTATCGAAGTGTCCTACGTCACCGGATTCGAAGCGAGCGCGATCAGTTGGTTTGACATTTACGCGCGAACTGGTATACTCAATCTGAAGTCTGTAGGAAGATTCGCGCGCACGTAGGACAGGCGCCGCGCCGCAGCGAATCGCATCACTTCGCTTTGCAAACGCGTTCGCGTCCAACCTGGGCGGTTTGAAGCGTAGGATACATGGTTGGAAACGATCTATGTTTCTGTTACCTCTTAGCGGTCTCGAGCTGAGAGTCATCATCCCCCCCCTCCCCCTGCCCCTCCCCCCGCGGCACGCTGACGGGGCAGGCGCTACGCTGCGGCTCCGACTCCGACCACTTCTCGAAACGATCGCGGAAGGACTTCGTGCGCGCCAGCTGTTGAGCCTGGGGAGAGTAACGTTGTTATTGTATACGTTTTGGAGAAGGGTCAGGTCAAAAGTATGAGAGGTTAGGGTTTTTAAATGAAACGAAGTGTTGGCTGTCTCAAAACGAAGTGAAAGAAAAATCATTCATTTAGCCAATTTATACCACCAGGAATGTACGTCACCAACCTAGCAGGCTAGCACAGTTTTATGATTGTCAACAGATGGCGTGTCAAGCTACTTTTAAATATTAACTTTATACAAATCAAATAAGTATCTCTGTATAAATCATTATTCATTTTTGTATATAAATATATAAATAAATCAACAAAAAGTACCCTAAACCGGCGAGCATGTATGAAGAATGTAATGAGAGTGAACGAGGCAAAAGTTGTGTGTCAGGATCGTAGCAAGTGGAGATCCGTGGTCTCTGCCTACCACTTAGGGAAAGAGGCCTGATTTTATGTACGTATTTTATACGTCAAATAAATAAATAATGCTGGACATTTTCACACAGCATCATCTAGCCCCAAACTAAGCAAAGCTTGTACTATGGGAACCAGATAACTGCTATACTACTTATATAGTTTTTGTTTGTAAATACATACATATTATACATAGAAACACCCAGACCCGAGATAAATATTTGCAGATTACAAACATTTATCCCGCGGCGGGATCGAACTTTTTTTTTGTATGTTTTTGTTTTACTTTTTATGTGGTGTGCAATAAAGTATTTTCTATCTTCTATCTAACTTTTGGGGAAAGGGCTTTCACTCACTGCGCCACTGAGGTCGTCCTTACTCTCGTATTAATGGATTAAAGTGGAATTCAAAGTGGAAACAAAACCGTTGATGGATCAGAGTGGAACTCAAAGTGGAAACTAATCCCTTAATCAATTTGATTAGTGGATCGGAATAGGGCGTGCAAACCTGCGCAATCGTTTAGTGCACCTAACTTCAGAGAGCTAAAGATCGGTTGTGCGCACTGTACCTGTTTCAAAGATCGGTTGTGCGCACTGTACCTGTTTCAAAGATCGGTTGTGCGCACTGTACCTGTTTCAAAGATCGGTTGTGCGCACTGTACCTGTTTCAAAGATCGGTTGTGCGCACTGTACCTGTTTCAAAGATCGGTTGTGCGCACTGTACCTGTTTCAAAGATCGGTTGTGCGCACTGTACCTGTTTCAAAGATCGGTTGTGCGCACTGTACCTGTTTCAAAGATCGGTTGTGCGCACTGTACTAGTTTCAAAGATCGGTTGTGCGCACTGTACCTGTTTCAAAGATCGGTTGTGCGCACTGTACCTGTTTCAAAGATCGGTTGTGCGCACTGTACCTGTTTCAAAGATCGGTTGTGCGCACTGTACTAGTTTCAAAGATCGGTTGTGCGCACTGTACCTGTTTCAAAGATCGGTTGTGCGCACTGTACCTGTTTCAAAGATCGGTTGTGCGCACTGTACCTGTTTCAAAGATCGGTTGTGCGCACTGTACTAGTTTCAAAGATCGGTTGTGCGCACTGTACCTGTTTCAAAGATCGGTTGTGCGCACTGTACCTGTTTCAAAGATCGGTTGTGCGCACTGTACCTGTTTCAAAGATCGGTTGTGCGCACTGTACCTGTTTCAAAGATCGGTTGTGCGCACTGTACCTGTTTCAAAGATCGGTTGTGCGCACTGTACCTGTTTCAAAGATCGGTTGTGCGCACTGTACCTGTTTCAAAGATCGGTTGTGCGCACTGTACTAGTTTCAAAGATCGGTTGTGCGCACTGTACCTGTTTCAAAGATCGGTTGTGCGCACTGTACCTGTTTCTAAGATCGGTTGTGCGCACTGTACCTGTTTCAAAGATCGGTTGTGCGCACTGTACCTGTTTCAAAGATCGGTTGTGCGCACTGTACCTGTTTCAAAGATCGGTTGTGCGCACTGTACTAGTTTCAAAGATCGGTTGTGCGCACTGTACCTGTTTCAAAGATCGGTTGTGCGCACTGTACCTGTTTCTAAGATCGGTTGTGCGCACTGTACCTGTTTCAAAGATCGGTTGTGCGCACTGTACCTGTTTCAAAGATCGGTTGTGCGCACTGTACTAGTTTCAAAAATCGGTTGTGCGCACTGTACCTGTTTCAAAGATCGGTTGTGCGCACTGTACCTGTTTCAAAGATCGGTTGTGCGCACTGTACCTGATCGGTTGTGCGCACTGTACTAGTTTCAAAGATCGGTTGTGCGCACTGTACTAGTTTCAAAGATCGGTTGTGCGCACTGTACCTGTTTCAAAGATCGGTTGTGCGCACTGTACCTGTTTCAAAGATCGGTTGTGCGCACTGTACCTGTTTCAAAGATCGGTTGTGCGCACTGTACTAGTTTCAAAGATCGGTTGTGCGCACTGTACCTGTTTCAAAGATCGGTTGTGCGCACTGTACCTGTTTCTAAGATCGGTTGTGCGCACTGTACCTGTTTCAAAGATCGGTTGTGCGCACTGTACCTGTTTCAAAGATCGGTTGTGCGCACTGTACCTGTTTCAAAGATCGGTTGTGCGCACTGTACCTGTTTCAAAGATCGGTTGTGCGCACTGTACCTGTTTCAAAGATCGGTTGTGCGCACTGTACCTGTTTCAAAGATCGGTTGTGCGCACTGTACTAGTTTCAAAGATCGGTTGTGCGCACTGTACCTGTTTCAAAGATCGGTTGTGCGCACTGTACCTGTTTCAAAGATCGGTTGTGCGCACTGTACCTGTTTCAAAGATCGGTTGTGCGCACTGTACTAGTTTCAAAGATCGGTTGTGCGCACTGTACCTGTTTCAAAGATCGGTTGTGCGCACTGTACCTGTTTCAAAGATCGGTTGTGCGCACTGTACCTGTTTCAAAGATCGGTTGTGCGCACTGTACCTGTTTCAAAGATCGGTTGTGCGCACTGTACCTGTTTCAAAGATCGGTTGTGCGCACTGTACCTGTTTCAAAGATCGGTTGTGCGCACTGTACCTGTTTCAAAGATCGGTTGTGCGCACTGTACCTGTTTCAAAGCCTCATCCTGTTCCCTCGCCTCGCTGCAGTAGCGTCTCCTCTCCTCCTCGCTGTCCTCTTCCGAGGAGTACTCCCCCTCAGAGCTGGTGTCCCCCGTGTGGGTGTGCTCGCCGGGGGGCGGGGGGGTGAAGCATTTCAGGGGCTTCGGGCCTGGGGGGTAAAGGGGTTCCAAGATTATAGGCTGAAAAGTCGGGTAATGTTCTAAGTAAAGTTTTAATGAAGCATTTTAGAGGCCTGAGGGAAAGTCTTTGAGTATTTAAGCTCCTTTCACCCCACTGATAAGTCGTATGAGTCAGTGGCTGACTCTGGTGACGGAATTTTTAGGCCGCCTAAGGCCTCCGTCATGGCTTAACGACTATAGCCGCGACAATTCAACGTGCCCTCCGAAGCACGGAAGCGCTCAGATGTAAATGCCACTGGCGGTCACCCATCCACTTACAGACCGTTTCGAACGTTGCTTAACTTCGACGATTTGTCAAGAACGACTAAGCAAGCACGACCACGCTTCAGCTAGAAACAGTGACACGACTGTCTGTTCAAATAGACTAGAATTGTCGTGTCTAGTTAGTTGTCTGGATATGAAATGAAATGAATTTATTTGTCAGAAGAATGGTTACATAAAGATTTTAGATATAAAGTAAGTGTCACATTCTCCACTGCATTAACACGGTATACAAATCCTTAGTCTTACATAAATAAATCTTCAAATTAATCATGTCACTATTTAAATTCAACATGATGAAATGAAATGAAATTATTTATTAAAAATAGATAGAAAGCTTACAGAAAAATCCAAAGCGCATAACTATCATAAATGAACATAACTTAAATATACTCTTTAGACTGTCATTGAAAATGTCGATATGCTGGAACTCGTGGAGAAAATCATTTAGTAGGTTTAAAGCACGTAACGTTGGCGCGTTACAAACTTGCGTGAAAGGTTCGTGTAGGATGTTAAGAGAACAACTTATGATAGATTAACATGACTCGATCACACTACACTCCTCTCCGAGGGACACTTACAATCCCTTCACCACACTGGTTCGTGTACAATGACACGTTAAGACGGCCGCTAGTCCCACATCCGTTTGGCTAGTTCATGTATACATAATTATAGTCTTTTCACATAGAAACGGTTCCGTGACAAGCTCTTTTATGTTAATGTCTGAAATTGTTAAAATCAGATATTTGTCTCGGGTCTGGGTGTTTCTATGTATAATATGTATGTATTTACAAACAAAATGTATATAAGTAGTATATCAGTTATCTGGTTCCCATAGTACAAGCTTTGCTTAGTTTGGGGCTAGATGATGCTGTGTGAAATGTCCAGCATTATTTATTTATTTGTTTAATAGGAAATAGACAAAATCATTTTTTTTATGTATTTTTTGATAATACTATCACTAGAATTTGATCGTAAAACGTAAAAGTTCTATGTGTCAGGGATACGTTCCTACGTGAAAAATACTATAATGGATCACTCTCATCTCCCACCTTGTTCGGTGATACATACCGGAGTCCTCAGGGTACTGGCTCTGCTCCTCCATCTGCCGGAAGACGCTGATCATCCTGGAAGCAGTCTGCCTGGAGGCAGCCAGTCCAGCATCAGGAGCTGTTCCTCCGCGAGCCACGTCCGCGTCGACGTAAAGTTCGGGGGATGGTGACTTGGCACGCTGAAATTAATAATAATTTTATTTTATTTATTCACAAAATCCACAGCTCTAAAAACTAAGTATATACCAAAGTATATACCAAACTTATAGATATCGGATTTACCTTATATAATATTAAACAAAGTAATTAACCGACAGTGTGTGTGTGTGTGTGTGTGTTTATGTGTGTGTGTGTGTGAGGGATGTAAGATAGATAGATAAATACATACATTATAATTTATAGCATACACTAGGTTCGTTGATAATACAAATAATTTGTCAATATTTTCTTTCTTGTGGTCAGCGACATAAATTAGAATAGAATAAAGTATTATTTTCTCCACATCATATACAACAGTTACAATATGTACTTAAATCTACATAATTTTATACGGCTACCCCTCAGCATTTGCTCCATCAGCTCGAGTCAAAGTCAAAGTCAAAAATCATTTATTCAGTAGGACCGCTGGGATCACTTTGAAACGTCTTAAAACTAGGTGATTCTACTCCTGTTCCTTCGCGACCGTGAAGAACCAGGGCAACAAACACGGTTTGGGGCCTAGCTTTTTTTAGGTGATCCATCTTATATCTAAACTTAGGCTAATTTCTTAACTAACTTAGTTGTAAAATTAAAAGTAAAGTTAGTAATAGAGTGTTGGAGCGCTGGTTTTCAGTGGCGCCAATTCATTCGCAGTAAATTCATGAACAATGGTGACAATGTAGATTTAAAAGCTTCATTTTCATCATGTTTTGTAGGAAAATTGTGTTATTTTTCATATAATAATGGTAATGGTGCAAGGCAAAGCATCCAATACAACCTATTTGTTGACCTACTGTCATTTATTATTATGGAGATAGTTACTAAGTCTAAGTATCTACCTATTTATTAATTTTGAATCTATGATTTAATTTTGTACTCTTAAAACTGACATGTAACCTGATTTTGTTATCAATAAATAAACTGAACTGAACTGAACAAGCTAAAGTTTTAGCGACATCAGAACAAATTAATGTTTAAGTACACAGTAACAAAGAATTTGAAAAGCGAGTTGAAAATCAGGTCTCGGGGCGGTAGGTCTCGAAGAAATTGAAACGGTCGGAGATATCTGCCGTCTCTATCTACAGCCTGGGTCTAGGATACCTGGGTCTGCCTGGGCGGGGTCATGCGGAACTCCTTGCGCGAGGTCTCGGGGCGGTAGGTCTCGAAGAACTTGAAACGGTCGGAGATATCTGCCGTCTCTATCTACAGCCTGGGTCTAGGATACCTGGGTCTGCCTGGGCGGGGTCATGCGGAACTCCTTGCGCGAGGTCTCGGGGCGGTAGGTCTCGAAGAACTTGAAACGGTCGGAGATATCTGCCGTCTCTATCTACAGCCTGGGTCTAGGATACCTGGGTTTGCCTGGGCGGGGTCATGCGGAACTCCTTGCGCGAGGTCTCGGGGCGGTAGGTCTCGAAGAACTTGAAACGGTCGGAGATATCTGCCGTCTCTATCTACAGCCTGGGTCTAGGATACCTGGGTTTGCCTGGGCGGGGTCATGCGGAACTCCTTGCGCGAGGTCTCGGGGCGGTAGGTCTCGAAGAACTTGAAACGGTCGGAGATATCTGCCGTCTCTATCTTCACGTCTTCTACTTTGTCAGCGGCACGGACCACGTCTTTGGGCACGAATGGCTGGGGACAATAACTATATGAAAAGCTGTATAATTTGTCTTACAAAAATAAAGATTCATAGTAAGAGTGTCAAGAATGAATGAATGAATGAATGAAAGTCAAGAAAGATACAGATGGATATTGAATCTTGCATTTGTTTTTAGGGTTCCGCACCTCAAAAGGAAAAAACGGAACCCTTCTAGGATCACTTTGTTGTCAGTCTGTCTGTCTGTCTGTCTGTCAAGGCCCTTTATCTCGGGAGCGTGTGGCGAACTGTGTGTTTACCTCTCAATGTATCTACTTAATGTAACAATGTAATTATATTGTAGTTGTTTGTAGTTCCGAAATAAATAAATAAAATAAAAATATAAAATTCAATAGTGTATGTGATACAAACAAATAAGAAATAAGAAAAATGTATTGTCCAAACTGTGTTGCATAGATGATAGATTTATCTATGTAGGTATCGATCAACAATAAAACTGAAAGGGCTGAACAGATTTCTATGAAACTAGCTGCGCTCCCGCGGTGTGACCCGCGGTCCCTCGGGATTTTTTTTTTTTTCATTTTTTCGGTATAAAAAGTAGATTAGTCCTTCCCTGGGATACAACCTTTAACTATGCCAAATTTCAGCTTAATCTGTTCAGCGGTTTGGGCGTGAAAGCGTAACAAACAGACAAACAGACAGACGGACAGAGTTACTTTCACATTTATAATATTAGTATGGATTACTACATATGTATTATTGTGACTCACGATTTCCTTCCGCTTGGGCGCCTCCTGCGGCGGCGGGGAGGTGGGGGGAAGGTTCTTGGCATTCGCGTCCAGCTCGAGGAAGATGGAGCGGGACTTCTTGCCGATACCTGCACATAACGAATCGTGGTAGCTAAGTTCTCGAATGCAAGGACTAACCTAACAAAGCACCATTCTTTTTTTTTTTTTATGGAAGAGGGGGCAAACGAGCCAGTGGCACACCTGATGGTAAGTGATTACCACCGCCCACAGACAACCGCAGCATCAAGAAGCACTGCAGATGCGTTGCCGGCCTTTGAGGTAGGAATAGGCTCTTTTCTTGAAGGTGCCTAAGTCGTATCGGTCTGGAAATACCGCTGGCGACAGCTGATTCCATAAGTTTGATGTGCGAGGCAGGAATTCAAGCGAGCCCTAAGTGCTATCAACAGCTTATGTAAAAAAAAAACTTAGGCCTTTACATCTATACTAGATGATTTATACAGCGTCAAGGCAACCTATGCCTACACTTAACGGGACGTTGTAGTGCCTGGGACATTGTTTGAGATGGAATAGGCTTGCAGCACCTAAACCATCCTCTCAGCTTAATCAGCCGCCCACAGGAGAGACGACGTCGATACGTGTGGAGCTGACTAAGCTGCGGGTTTCATCACGATGTTTTCCTTCACCGTTATGAGCTCGTGTTAAAGGCATATAAATTTTTCGAAACGAAAAATCCAGTGAGGAAACGGCCGGGATTCGAACCCACGACCTTCGGATTGAAAGTCGAGGCACAACCCCATCCGACCAACACGGCTCTTACCTTATGCACTTGTGATGATATAGATGTTTTTAATGTATTTGTGTTGTTTGTAATCTATGTTGTTTGTAATTCCATTATCGCTTTGGTGTCCCTACTGTTAAGACAATGTAATTGTTATAAATAAATAAATAAAAAAAAAAGTTATCGAAGTTAAGCAATATTCTGTGCGGTGACAAAGTGGATGGGTGACCGCTGAACTGAGGTTGAATTCTCAGTCCAGGCTATTTTTTATTTAGCTTGTTTTTCTTATCGTGTCACCAGTTCTTTCGAATCAGTGTGGTGAAAGGATTTTAAGTGCGCCTCTTAGAGGCTCCATTCGTGCACTTGACACATGTTTTCGAACTTTGTAGGTTCTACGACATGCCGGTTTCCTCACGATGTTTTCCTTCACCGTTTGAGAGTACTGACATAGTGCACATTAACTTTTCGGCAGAAAACTCATTGGTGCACGATTGGGTTTCACCCCACGACCTTACGATCGAAGGCGGGGCCACTACAACTAGACCCAAGTGGCCTAAAAACTCCACCGGTGTTTTGAGAACAGTTTTTAGCAACAAAAAACATCCGTGATACGAGAGCTGGCACATTTTTGTCTCAAAGGATCAGCATTGCCATCCAGCGTGGTAATGCCGCCAGTGTTTTGGGCACGCTTCCGACTGACAGTGACCTGGATCAGTTGAGCTATCTATAGATCGTTTCTAGCGATGCTTAGATAGCTTGACTAATCCTGTTGTTTTTTGTAAATATAGTAAACTAGCTGCGCTCCCGCGGTGTGACCCGCGGTCCCTCGGGATTTTTTTTTTTTCGGGATAAAAAGTAGCCTATGTCCTTCCCTGGGATACAACCTTTTACAATGCCAAATTTCAGCTTAATCTGTTCAGCGGTTTGGGCGTGAAAGCGTAACAAACAGACAGACAGACAGACAGATAGACTAGTATGGATATGTAGTAGCTTAGTTTCTGTAAATAAAGTCTTTATAAAAAACGAATTCTACATATTTTATTTATGGAGCAATATTTTTACTCAGCAGTGGGAAAAGTTCTAACTACCTTCATTGAAGAGCGAAGTGTCCACGACCTCCCTGTTCTTAGGCGGTTGGTTTTCATCGTTAAAGCAGCCGCTTTCAAACCGTTGCTTGATCGCTCGCGCCTTCTCTGCATCCAAGTCCAACTCGCGAGATATCTTGTCTGCTGATGTCACTCCTAGATAAGATAAGATACGTTTTTATTGTAAACTGTTGAATTTAACAAAGATGGTAGGTTTATTAACAAATAAAATGTACAAATAGTTTGCCCTTTTCGGACGTACAATATTAACATTAATACTATGTTACTAAGAAACTAAAAAAACACATCTTCATCTACTTAGACAATCTATTTACAATCATCATCACAGTAGAATTCTTCCAGATTGTAAAACCCTTTGGCAACAAGAAAGTTCTTTAGTTTGTTACCAAAAGCATTTCCATTTAGCGATTTGAGTGGAAGAGGAAGATGATTATACATCAAAACAATAAAATAATAATAATAATGGAATGCAGAAATATATAAATAAAAAAAATTGTGGCACTCCGGGAGTGCCAACAGAAGTGAAAACTTGAACGAGGTTTCGGTAACGGTTCTAAAATAAAAAGTACAAAATGATGATATCCCACTGGGATTCGAACTCAGGGCAGTTTCACCCGAGGCGGCCAGTCTCACAAATAGACCATTGTGAAGATACAATAAGTGACGAAATAGTAAGAGGATGGTGTCGTAACACGGTAACACTCACGAGTTTGTTTTTTTTTAAGTTTTCACTTCAATAATTCTTGACCCAAAGGTGTGAAAACACAGCGCCATCTAGCCCCTATCTAAGAAAAGCTAGTAAAATATGGGCGTGGCGAATATATATTTACATCTGTCTATCCTCTTAGACCGAGCTAAAATATCTTAAAGGATCTAAATGCCTGGAACATTGTTTAAATGGAACAGATTTTTCCAGCACGTGAAACATCTTAATTTGAATGGGCTATTAAGGAACTGGTTTTCTCACGATGTCTAGGGTATTGAAATTGTCAAATTAGACTCACCTTGTTCGCTTTGCAGGACTGACTGTTCGTACATCTCCTTGATTTTGGCTTGCTTGCCCTGAAAGTAAACGAGTAATCTGTAAATAAGATCTCACACCAGTAGCTGCGCTTTTGAATATACTTTTTAAGACCTCCTACAAATATTTGTCTCGGGTCTGGGTGTTTCTTTTTTTTTTTTAAAAGCATTTATTCAGTAGGACCGCTGGGATCACTTTGAAACGTCTTAAAACTAGGTGATTCTACTAATATGTATTTCTATGTATAATATGTATTTATTTCCAAACAAAAAGTATGTATAAGTAGTATATCAGTCATCTAGTTCCCATAACACAAGCTCTGCTTAGTTTGGGGCTAGATGATGCTGTGTGAAAAGTCCAGCATTATTTATTTATAACTTTCGATGACTTTGGTTTGTGTGGAGACAGATGATCTTTGGAAAGCAGACGATGATAGAAAGACCTAGAAGGATCTAGAATTCAAATTCAAATCATTTATTGCGAAATATGGTGGAAGGTCTTAAATAATTATAGAGGTATCACATATTTCACCAAAAACATTGGCATGGAAATATATTCATTAATATTCATTGCGTAAAATTAAATTAAATTAAATGTCAATTACCTATCTAAGCTAAATTACTGTCCGTCAAAAAATCATCAATATCATAGTAACACTTACTAGCTAATAAGAAGAATAGAACTATAGCGGATGTATTGGATCTGCCTACCTAGACTTCTTCTAGCACTGGTAAATAAGAAGCTTGATAGACTTTCACACTATATTGAAACTCGATACAGATAGGTATAAAATATTCGCGACTTCTCAACTAACTTGTGGCGACCTCTATCTACCATCGCCTGAACTACAAGCTGAACAATAAGCTGAACTTCAAGAGATGTCAATTACAGCGACGTACTTCGGAGCTGTACAACAAGATGGCGCTAGAAACACGCAAAAAGTAATAACTATGTCTATATCTGTGGAAAAATTTCTAGATCGCGCTGACGAAGTTTACTGGACGCCTAAGCCTATATAGAACTATCCGACTATAACTGTAGGCCGAAAGGCCCTAAGGTAAGTGTGCCAGTTGGGCAAACCTTAGTGAGGCGAGTACTCCCTCTTTACCATAACTTGGGGGAATACCATTCTACCCCCAAAAACTTATGCACATAGCTACGACACGTACACGCGACGCGACCCGGTCAAGAGATGGCGTGTGTTCGCCTTCAGATATCTGCGATGACTACTTTCTTGATCGTGCCGCGTCCCTTTATAAGAATTGAGAGAGCTCTAAATGACATGCGCAAAATAGCAATGTTCCTTTTACAAATATTTTACTAATACAGGGTGTAAAAAGACTGCTACCGAAAACTGAGGGATTGCAATCAGACCATGATTCTGAAAATTTTTTTTTTGCGTTTTTTTTTTATAAATAATAAAAAAAAAACGCAAAAAAAAAATTTACTTAGCTACGTCATTTTATTTTATTTTATAATTGTTTGCTACTAGTACAACATAATAAGACCATACCTACCTAATCATTTCATTTATAAAAGAAAAAAACAATTAAAACTCAAAATCCAGCAATCTACGCATAAAAACGCGCCCAGTACATACGCTCGACCAGCTGTGCGAGTTCGGTTTTCTCCGGATATAATGATTTTTTCGGAAAATCCTTTTGGATTTGGTTGTGTGTTGGGATGCTGTACCTACCCCTTTCGGCTTCGGTAGACGTCTTTTTACACCCTGGATATTGCCTGCAAGTTGTATACACAAATAGTTTATAGTCTGCTATCCAAATAGATTCTATATAATACAAATGAGTTTATTTACACGACAACTCCTACTACTACAGAACCAAGACTCACCATAAAGAGCCGGCTGCGTATATTCTGTATCTCCTGCTTGCGCTCCCGATGCCGCTCGCCGGCTGCGTCTGCGCCGCTCTCGAAGCGCGTCATGATCTCGCTCATGTTGCAGAAGGAGACGGGCTGCTCGCGGCCGGAGGTGTGTTTGTATGACTTGCGGAGGACCGAGTCTTCGTCTGCAGATACATACATAGATAAATCACGCTCATATCCTTAAGCCCATACTAATAAACGTGGTATAAAGTTATTCCTGTAAACTGTCAAAATGTATGGTTATTTTTAGTTTATTCCGAGGAATATCTTTACACCACATTTATTAGTAAGGCCCCTAATGTTTCTGCTCCACCTGCGTGTTAATTCGCTAGTGCGATATTTGATATAAAATGTACAGTCAGCAACGAAAGTCGATTGCCAGTTGGACTTTTTAAAATGGCTTTTGTTTTCGATAACCATGAAAAATAAACTTTTCTTGGGAAATTATTACGAACCAAGACTTTATTTTCAAATATTAGTAAAAATGTTGGTCATGATGGAATAAAATTATTTTGATTGGATTTAAAAAGTTTGTATGGGTAAAAAAGTTGAGCGACGCTGGGCGAGGTCATAAAGATGATGGGTGACCGCCACTTTTTGCTCTGTTTTTGCACTGCAGATTTTTATAATTTTGCATGATAAATGATTTTAAAATTAATGATAAACATGTAACATGTATATTTTCACTCATCAGTACATCCGAAATTAAGATTTTTTTGATATTCAAATACTTTTTCCTTGGCTTTGGTTTGAACGCCATCTATATCGACAAAGTCAAAACTGCTTTTTACTTTTTCTCGTCGGTGGCGTTTCTACTATAGCGGAGGTCGATTTATGTTCATTTTGAGTTTTGAAAAGTTAATGGAGATTTTTGCTTAGAGTTTTCGATTTTCTTTATTGGTTTTCAAGTACCTACTAATGTTATTTTGCTGACGAAGTCGCGGGTACCAGCTAGTAAATAATAAACCAATTCCTCTGCGCTTATCCCAATAAACATAATACTATCGCGACTGTATTCTCAAGGTTTATATATCACTAGCGACCCGCCCCGGCTTCGCACGGGTGCAATGCTGATACTAAATTAAATACACTACAGAAAAACTATGAACGTTGTATATAAAAACATAGCGGCCCGCTCCGACTTTGCACGGGCATAAATAAGCCCAAAAAAATAGGTTAATTTACGACATCACGTTAGAAACCTCTAAAATTAGCAATGTTGCCTTAGTATATGATGCATGTATTATACATATAAACCTTCCTCTTGAATCACTCTATCTATTGGAAAAAACCGCATCAAAATCCGTTGCGTAGTTTTAAAGATTTAAGCGCACATAGGGATATAGGGACAGAAAAGGCGACTTTGTTTTATACTATGTAGTGATAGTGATTTCCTTAGATCACCAGGGGGAATTTCTATCGCTTTAAATATTTATTGTTGTCTATGTATCTTTGTATGTTATATTCAATTCCATGCTATAACTTAGTTAGTATATATATTATGTTTAAGTATATATTTTTTGTCTCTGTATGTTTATTATATTTTTACGTATGTTTAAATAATAATATTTGTTTCTTTCATTCTCTTTGTTCATGTACCCACTATCTATTTTGCACATCTCTCTAGCCTCAAAGGTTTGCTGGAAGAAAACTCTTAGCAGGGTTAAGCTCGCCTTTGTACATGTCCTTTTTTATGTTATTATCCTGTGTGTGTCTATTTGTACAATAAAGAATTAAGAATACCCTCTGGTGATCTGAGGAAATGTTTGAACATGTTTTAGGGAATACCCTTTACGAGTACCTACTGACTGACCAATTCTGTATAGCAGTGCTGACCCACTACTGTACAAAAGTGGTCTGTCAGTGCTCGTAAAGTACCGCTACATACCATCTTCTTCCTCAGGCTCGCTGGAGCTGGCCTCCACCGGAACCCCGTTAAGATACTCGTCCGAAACTCCGATATCCATACCCTTGGCTTTGAACCTACGACAATACAATTCACACATAAAATAAATAAATAATGCTGGACATTTCACACAGTATCATCTAGCACCAAACTAAGCAAAGCTTGTACTATGGGAACCAGATAAATGATATACTATTTGTTTGTAAATACATACATATTATACATAGAAACACCCAGACCCGAGACAAATATATGTAGGTCATACAAACATTTTTCCCGCGGGAGGAATCGAACCCGCTATCTTCTGCGTCACAGACGGACCTTCGCCCACTGCGCCACAGAGATCTTTCCTGTGGACAAGGCTAAAGACAATAATGGCACCTGAGAGGATGGTTTAGGTGCTACAAGACTCCCATCTCAAACAATGTCCCAGGCACTACAGCGTCTGAGTGTAGGCTTAGGTTGCACTGACGCTGGTTTAAATCATCTAAGATAGATGAAGGCCTAAGTTTCAGTTACAATCCCACTTTAAAGTAGTCCATCCCACTAATTATAAGTGAAATTTTGAATTAAAATGTAAGTAAGTTCGTATGAGTCAGTGGCCAACTCTGGTGACGGAGTTTTTAGGCCGCCTTAAGGCCTCCGTCATGGCTTAACGACTTAAATAGCCGGGACCGACAATTTAACGTGCCCTCCGAAGCACGGGAGCGCTCAGATGTAAATGCCACTGGCGGTCACCCATCTTACAGACCGTTTCGAACGTTGCTTAACTTCGACGATCTATCAAGAAAGACTAAGCAAGCACGACCACGAGCGCTTGAATTTATTCATTCATGTGTTATTATTAGTAAGCTGGTACGAAGCCTTTTATGAGACATTCCGACCGGTTATCATTTTAGGTTACAAGTTTCAGACTAACATTAAAACATGTGGATGCTAACTTCTACAAAATGAGGGCATGTGCTAAATATTTGTATTTGAACGTGTCTCTACCATTAGAATGATTGTCTGCCGTGCAGGGGATACAGTCGAGTTATCCTTTTTAGGGTTCCGTACCCAAAGTGTAAAACGGGAACCCTATTACTGAGACATCGCTGTCTGTCCGTCCGTCTGTCACCAGGCTGTATCTCATGAACCGTGATAGTTAGACAGTTGAAATTTCCACAGATAATGTATTTATGTTGCCACTATAACAACAAATACTAAAAAACAGAACAAAATAAATATTTAAGGGGGATCCCATACAACAAACGTGATTTTTTTGCCGTTTTTATAGATAATGGTATGGAACCCTTCGTGTGCGAGTCCGATCTCGCAGTTGGCCGGTTTTTCTATTATGTTTTTCGCCCTGATCCAATACTTTTAATTGCACTGCAAGGAAAGAAAATAGGATCGTATTATATGTATAATACACATTTAAAAAGTTATGTACACATACACATACATACGTACGTCACGTATGGAATACTAACTTCTGCAAGATGTGGGCATGCATAAAATATGTGTTTGGACATGCCTCTGACTACCCCCTTAGACATCTTCAAAGGATCTGGAATAACTAACATAAAAAGACCGAAGTAGTCGTGAACCTGTTAACGTTAACACATACATTTTTCCAATAGCAATCCAATATCGCTCAATCACTAGTTACCACAGTTCTGTCCAAAACACTTCGAACTAATTATTAATTAACTACCAACCGCACTACACAGACTCTCATTAACCACTGCCTAAAAAACCGGCAAGCTTTTTAATAAAATTTTAGTTAAGTTACCGATATAAAAACAACCGTATTATTAAGAAAGTAAAGTTCAATTTGATGTAAATAATCTAGTTTCAGTTCAATAGTGGTCTGGCTAAAAAAAGTTTCATCTTAAAGTTCATAGCACGATGGGAGTTATTAATTGATAAGTGTACATTGCTTGCCGTGTTGGTCGAATGGGGTTGTGCATCGACTTTCAATCTGGAGGTCGTGGGTTCGAATCTCAGCCGTGCATCAATGGATTTTTCGTTTCGTAAAATTTATCTTAACGGTGAAGGAAAACATCGTGAGGAAACCCGCATCTTCAGCTTTACACGTATCGACGTCGTCTTTCCTGTGGGCGGCTGATTAAGCTGAGAGGATGGTTTAGGTGCTGGGCAAGCCTATTCCATCTCAAACAATGTCCAAGGCACTACAGCGTCCCGTTAAGTGTAGGCATGAATTGCCTCCTGATGCTGTATAAATCATCTAATATAGATGTAAAGGCCTAAGTTTTTTGGAACTTGGTAGAGTGGGGTTAAATCAGGTTTCGATTTGAAGGTAGGGGGTTTCAATTCCCAGCTGTGCATTAAAAATTTGATGTTTCGGAAAAATATTCACATTAATACCTGCTAGTCTGCTATTGCTATTGCCCTGGAAAGAGATAGATGGAGAGGGATTCATCAGTTGTGCCGACAAGGAGTAAATCCTTAAATAAGAAGAGAAGAGAGTCTGCTATTAGTCCTCTTAACATGGGAACGGTTCCGTGACAAGGCTCTTTTATGTTAATTTCTTAAATTATTAAAAAGAAATAGACAAAATCCTTTTTTTTTTTTTGTATCTTTTAGTACTATCTACTTTTATCACTAGATGTCATTTATTTAAAATTTTTTCATTGTTGAACAGCGTGAAACGTAAAAGTGAGTGTCAGGGATACGTTCCTACGTGAAAAATACTATAGTATTTTATTCACCGGTTACAAACACGTAGTTTGAAATGCTTCTATCTTCTACTACCTCTTTAAAAATATTAAAAAGATCTTCAATGACTTGATTTGAAAGAATGTCTACCGCGCTTTGAGGACAGAGATTACACCACTCGGCCAATGCGGCAATATCTTAAAAGTTGTATGTACTTATGTATACGACGACCTCTGTGGCGCAGTGGGCGAAGGTCCGCCTGCGATGCAGAAGGTTGCGGGTTCGATCCCCGCCGCGGGACTAATGTTTGTATGACCTACAGATATTTGTCTCGGGTCTGGGTGTTTCTATGTATGTATTTACAAACAAAAAGTATATAAGTAGTTTATCAATCATCTAGTACCCATACCATAAGCTCAAGCTTACTTTGGGGCTAGATGATGTGTGCAGTGGCGTAGCTACCGTCTAGGTGGTGCAGTGCACCGGGGCCCCCGAGCTCAAGGGGCCCTCGGACTCTGAGTCCCGAGAGTCCGGAAGGTTTTGTTCTTAGGAAACTATAGGTATGATTATTTTTGAAAATAAAAAAACCTGCATTATTAGATTTTTGAAATATTTCCCTAGAAAATGACGAATCAAATCGTAAGTTTTTACAAAATAATTACGTTTTTATACTAAAAAGAAAACCGACTTCAATGTTTGACTCGAAACGCGGTGTGACTCAGGGCGTCAAGCTGTCGATTCGATTTCTATTTGTGACATGGCTAGGAGGGAAGGTGTTTAGAGTTTTACGGGGAAACTATCAATCCCTCAGGAATAAAATTTATATGGGACCACCTCTGGAGTATACCCTTTCAAACATGAAAAGAATTTTGCAAATCGGTCAACAAATGGCGGAACAATCGCGTAACAAGATACAAAAAAAAAAAAAAAAACATACAGACGAATTGAGAACCTCCTCCTTTTTTGAAGTCGGTTGAAAATCAAATACGTTTACATTTTGCCACACGCTGCATATTTTGACTTGATAAAACCTAAACCGTTCAGTTAGGGCCCCGGTTTATTTTGCACCAAGGCCCTTGGCTACCTAGCTACGCCACTGGCTGTCTGAAAAGTCCAGCATTATTTATTTATTTATATGTATATCTACGGGAATTTAATTTATTATTATGTAAAATAAGCAGCAATGTTCAGCGAACTGAGCGATTAACTCAAAACTGAGCGATAGAGTTCCTAGTTCTTTGGTAAGCAAGCGCTCTTATGGGATTCAGAAATAGACGAAATCGACGCCTCTTGAATGACGCAAATGAGTTTATAGTGGACATCAATATTTTGATACTTTACTGTATAATTGATTATTATAAGTAATTATAATTTCGTTGGAATTTGAAAAATTTATGTTATTTTTTTTTTTCAATAATAACTCTTTGAGACAATCGATCTTTCAGAAGTGTTTTATAAGACGACCTCTGTGGCGCAGTGGGTGAAAGCCCGCTTGGGACTCAAAAGGTTGCGGGTTTGTTCCCGGCTGCGGGATAAATGTTTGTATGATCTGCAAATATTTATCTCGGGTCTGGGTTTTTCTATGTATAATATTTTATTTCATTTACTTATCACTACACACTATGATTACAGGGTGCCCCCAATGCAATAGCGTAGTCATATCTTAAATTCTAAATATGTATGTATTTACAAACAAAAAAAGTATATAAGTAGTATATCAGTTATCTGGGTCCCATAGTACAAGCTTTGCTTAGTTTGGGGCTAGATGATGCTGTGTGAAATGCCCAGCGTAAGTTGTTAAAAAAAGTGTTCCAATAGGATTTTTACAATACTATGTGTTTGATAAATATTTTTCATGTATCCAAATCAAATCATTTATTCATACATAAATAAAATACAATGGACCCTGCTCTAGGTCAATTAGGTATTGCTACATGAAAAATATTTATTTTAATAAATTTTCAAAACTTTAACTGACTTAAAATAGAAAATTTATAAAAAAAAAATAAGTAACAAATAATGTTACCTGCTTTTTTAATAAAATAGTTTAAAATTATTAAAATTTGCAACGTTTAAAAGTTTATTTAAACAATAAAACGAAGCTTATTATATCCAAGTATCAAAACCATACGATCCAACTAAACACGCGTGAGAGATACCATACGAAGGACATGACTAATACTGAACTATAATTTCACATGTCATAAGGTTCAAAATAGAACGAAAAAAACGGAATAAAAAGATGAAACTTTTCTTTGCTATATGGGTTATTACAATGTTATGGAAGAGTAATATTTGAGCTGGATTCTAACATTCTTGTATCGACGAAGGTTCATTAGCATTTGTGTAATAATTTATTTTGTTTATGCAATAATTACTACATGTATTTACAAAAAACCTTTTGACGACCTCTGTGGTGCAGTGGGCGAAGGCCCGCCTGCGACGCAAAAGGTTGCGGGTTCGATCCCCGCCGCGTCACAAATGTTTGTATGATCTACAGATAATTGTCTCGGGTCTGGGTGTTAGTATGTATAATATGTATGTATTACCCATAACACAAGCTCCGCTTTGGGGCTAGATGATGCTGTGTGAAAAGTCCAGCGTTATTTATAAAAAAAAGTATACAGGTAGTGGCAAAATTTTGCAGTATTACATATATACAGCCCGCCACGCGCGGGCGGATGAACATGTTAAAGTGAGAGAGAACGATGTCAAAGCGGCAAAACACGATAGCGCGATCTAATATCAGTAGCGCCATCTAGTTCTGTACTCGGTAAACTTTTACGGCAATATTTTTAAATATTTAAAAGGCCATTTTGTAACTAAACGGGTGAATAAAAATGCATAAATTTATGAAATTAAATAGTTTTTTAATTGTAAAATATAGTAGTAGTTCAGATGTTCAAGTTTTCACTTCTTTGGGCACTCCCGGGAGTGCCACTGTTTTTTTTATTATTATTTATTTTATTTTTGAAGCTGATGGCTTCAAACAGCTAAAAGACTCACTTGGATAGTTTGACCTTTAACCAAAATATGATTGGTGTAGGTATATTAAACTATAGCAAGATAATATAGCATGATGGATAAGCGTTATCCCAATGCAAAAATGACACATGTTTTGGATGGCTTCAATAGGGTAAAAGTGACTTACTTGGCTAGCTTAGCGAGCAAAGCGCGGCTCTTCTCCTTAGCGGGGGCGGGGGCGGGGGCGGGCGCGGGTTGCTCACGACCCGCATTCTCGAATAACTCAAAGCGGGACTTCACGTCCAGTTGGGTTAGTTCCTCCAAGCCCAGTTCTGGCTTGTCTGACGCTGAGGGACAATAAGACTTGATGAAGTTTATATGAATTAGAATAGAAGATAATTTATTGAAAACTAGCGACCCGCCCCGGCTTCGCACGGGTGCAATGCTGATACTAAATATTAGGGTTCAACCAGCGTCTGCAATGTAAGCGCAAAAAATGTGTTTATTTACGACATCGTATTAGAAACCTCTAAAATTATCAGTGTTTCTCTACTGTATTATACATATAAAACTTCCTCTTGAATCACTCTATCTATTAAAAACCTCATCAAAATCCGTTGTGTAGTTTTAAAGATCTAAGCATACTTAGTGTAGGCACCCAGTAAGTTTTTTAACAAAACGAATACTAGGCCCCCAGTAAGTTTTTTAACAAAACGAATACTAGGCCCCCAGTATTTTTTTAACATAACGAATACTAGGCACCCAGTAAGTTTTTTAACATAACGTATACTAGGCCCCCAGTAATTTTTTTAACAAAACGAATACTAGGCCCCCAGTATTTTTTAACATAACGAATACTAGGCACGTAGTAAGTTTTTTAACATAACGAATACTAGGCCCCCAGTAATTTTTTTAACAAAACGAATACTAGGCCCCCAGTAAACTTTTTAACAATACGAATACTAGGCCTCCAGTAAGTTTTTTAACCTACTCAATACTCGTTAGCTTTAACCCTGACTTGTGCCTACTTAGTATTTTAAAATCTTGTTTTGTAAGTACCTCTAACGACATCTGGCGGCAGCTCCACGGGATTGTTTTCGCAAATAATCATCTGATGCTTTTTGGGGGCAGCTGTGAACAAACAGAACTACATTAAGTAGGGTAAATATGTTAAATTTGCAATCGATTGCTGATCGCTCGTTGATTGTCGAACCACCGCGATAGAGTAGCAATCATTGGAACTAAGTTTAATGTTAGTATGTAGGTAGTTTGATTCTCTCTTTGATGTTTATAAGCCGATTTGGATGAAACTAGGTATAGATGTAGATCGTAGCCTGGAATATAGGCTATAAATATACTACTACGCAAGCGTAGCTGCGGGCGGAAGCTAATCATATTTTTGTATAAAAATTAGAACGGCATTACAACCAATTACACTCATTATAATTACTTAATGTAAAAAAAAAAAAAACAGATTAAGATAGGTACACTATTTACACAATTATGTTTGATGATAAAAATACAAAAATTTCAGAAGACTATAATAATTACAATACACATGAAAATAATAATAAATAAGTAATAATTGAAAATAAATAAGTTTTTTTTTTTAAGTTAATATGTTTATTTACAGAAACTAAGCTAGTACATATTTACAAATATTTACAAAATACAACAGGATTAGTCAAGCTATCTAAGGATCGTTAGAAACGATCTATAGATAGCTCAACTGATCCAGGTCACTGTCAGTCGGAAGTATATTATAAAAAAATAATAAAATCCAAATAGTCTAGTAAAATTTCAATTAAGTCGTCATACAAATCATCTATCATAATTCAAAAACATCTATCAAAATGACATCATTGAATGAATTTGATATCATTCCTCAAGTTCATAAAACATGAGACATGCTGACATGAGAGCTTTCCACCCATAAGTAAGTTAGGCCATTACATCTATATTAGATGATTTATACAGCGTCAGGAGGCAATCCATGCCTACACTTAACGGGACGCTGTAGTGCCTGGGACATTGTTTGAGATGGACTAGGCTTGCCCAGCACCTAAACCACCCTCTCAGCTTAATCAGCCGCCCACAGGAGAGACGACGTCAATACGTGTGGAGCTGACCAAGCTGCGGGTTTCCTCACGATGTTTTCCTTCACCGGACGACCTCTGTGGCGCAGTGGGCGAAGGTCCGCCTGCGACGCAGAAGGTTGCGGGTTCGATCCCCGCCGCGGGACAAATGTTTGTATGACCTACAGATATTTGTCTCGGGTTTGGGTGTTTCTATGTATAATATGTATGTATTTACAAACAAAAAGTATATAATATTTTATCTATCTATCTATCTATCATATAAGTATTCTATCAGTTATCTGGTTCCCATAGTACAAGCTTTGCTTAGTTTGGGGCTAGATGATGCTGTGTGGAAAATGTCCAGCATTATTTATTTATTTACCGTTAAGAGCTAGTGTTAAAGCGCATATAAATTTTACAAAACGAAAAATCCATTGATGCACGGCCGGGATTAGAACCAACGACCTTCAGAGCCGTGTTGGTCGAATGGGGTTGTGCCTGAACTTTCATAATGGTAAACTAACCGTCTAACTGGTCGTCTCCATCGACAGGTTTCGGCTCGAACAGTTGTTTGAAGTGAGGCTTGCAGTACAGCGTGGTGTGGTCACTCTGGTAGGTCTCCACTCTGGAACAAATCACACATCATCATCATCATCCGCAGCCTTTTTCATCCCACTGGGCATAGGCCTCTCTTCGCGTGTGCCAACCTTCCCTATCCTGCGCCAGTCTGACCCATGTACGACCTGCTATTTTTATAATGTCGTCGACCCATCTAGCCGCCGGACGACCAACAAATCACACAATTTAAACCAACGATCTGTATCCCCAAGGCACGGTAGACATTCTCTTGGATCCAGTCACTCAGCGTGGCGGTTCGCCATTCGACAGTAGTAGGTTCGCGACTAGATTTTTGAAATGATGGCTGCTGGCACAAAGAAGTATGGGTATTGATATAACCAGAGCCACAGTGTGTTATATGAATATAGATATAGAAGTTGAGGAGTCATTACTAAAATGTTCATAGATGACAAGCTCTTCAAGCTGATTTGGAAAATAAATACCTATTTTCTTCAATAGCTAATTTTATTACTGCCTCCCCAATATAGGGGTTCGCCGTCATCTAGAAACTTTGAAAGGGGTGGAGCCATAGGTATGAGAAACCCTGAAATGGTTTTCAGGGTTATTATGAGCTTTGAACTGCCTGGTATTGGTTTCGCAAGAACTAGTACCTATCACAAATAATTACGTTTTAAAAACTAAAGTGAAAACCGACTTCAATGTCGCGGCGTGGCTCAGGCAGTAGCCTGCCAAGTGAACATGAGGATTTTTGAGTTTTACGGGGAAACTATCAATTCCTCAGGAATAAAATTTATATGGGACCACCTCAGGAGTATACCCTTTCAAACAAAATAATAATTTAAAAAATAGGTCCACAAAAAAAACATACAGACGACTTGAGAACCTCCTTTTTTGAAGTCGGTTGAAAAGAAGAAATTTTTTTGCTGTGTGAAAAAGTCCAGCATTATTTTTTTATTATTATTATTTTGTTTGTCAAAGTTTAACATCACGGAACTATGGAGTCCCGGACCTTTGATAGGCATGCATGGGGCCGAACAACAATTTTGATCTTGTGTGATGGAGACACATACCGGCTACTATCCCTTCAAGACTATAAAAATGCATTCAGGAACAGTCTCCGGTTTGTGCAGAACTATTGAGGATATGGAAAACTAATTACCGGGCTATGGGGTGGGATGATAGTGAACTGGGTACTGGGGAAACTATGGGAACACTATATTCTTATTATTATTAAGACAAGACTCACGTGAGCTGCTTGCCGCACTGATGGCATCTAAAACAGTCCTTATGCCAAACTCGGCGCTCCGCTTTAACACGTTCCATGGCGTACACGGGTCTTGAACAAGCGCAGCAGGGCGGCTCCTGGCCCTCCGCGCTTAATTTCTTGTGCAGCTTCGATGAACTCTTCGACTGGAGGAAAAGCATTTTGTTTACAAATAGAATATGCTCACGACTGTATCTCCTGGGCGCGGTAGGTATCGCGCTGCTTTTCAACCATTTGCTATTTGACCGAGGCAGCGAACATTATTTTAGACTTTAGTAAGAGTTACGGTCTACTTCAATAAAATAATTTCTGTATTTCTTTCTTTATAAATTCAACTCGTTATGATCTTGCAAGAGAATATTGCTGGGAGCTGTTGGCCGCATACGATCGATCGCTTTGGAAATCAAACAATATGTTCAGACGTGATGACGGTCATGCGAGCATTTGCCCCCAGGATTTCACTTCTTACAAACCACGGGCACCAATGAGATCCACTTCACGAGCACCTAAACTTTGACGAGCCTAACTTCATTTGACTGGCTCCCCACTGGAGCTTGACTATTTAGTTTTGAGATGGATCACCTAAAAGCGCGCTCGGCCCCAAACCGTGTTTGTAGCCCTGGTTCTTCACGGTATTGGTCGCGAAGGAACAGGAGTAGAATCACCTAGTTTTAAGACTATTCTAAGTGATTCCAGGGGTCCTACGGAATAAAAAATGTATGTGCACTATGCCAGTACTCTCAAACGGTGAAGGAAAACATCGTGAGGAAACCATGTCGTAGAACCTAAAGGATCGAAAACATGTGTCAAGTGCACGAAAGGAGCCTCTTTGAGGTGCACTTATAATCCTTTCACCACACTGGTTCGAAAGAACTGGTGACACGACAAGAAGAAGAAGAATGATTTTTGACTTTGGCTTACCACAGAGATAGACCCCTCCTCCTTATGCCTCCTGGACTTCTTTTTCTTGACGGTCCGTTCCGAGACCTGCACCTCCTGGTAGCTGCGCTGCACCCTGGACTCCACCAGCGTCGAGGTCTCCATGCTGGCCGAAGCCGTCACGAGCGCCATCGTGTGCTGCTCTGGAAGGTATAGATAGTTTTAGAGACATTTACATCCACCATCTTTCTTACAACTTCAACCGCGTCGAAAATGTGTTTAGTTTAACCTACTACCCACTGCTGCGCAAGGGTCTCATATCCTTTCTGTCTTGGCTTTTCACGAAAGATTTTAAAAGTATTTTTTTGTTTAAAAGGGTGTACTCGAGGTGGTCCCATATTTGATTCCTGAGTGATTGATATTTGATACTTTTCCCGTACATCGCGTAATGATTGCTCACAATTTTCTACCTAGACTAACATTGAAGTCGGTTGATTTTTAAATTTAACGTACAATCAAACACCAGTTTCATTGTTTTGGTTCAAAGGGCTCGTGGTATAGATTGCTTAGTCGGTGTCATACATTATGAATGCCCATTATTATAATAATAATACGAGTATACAAAGTAGTGAACAATGGGGTTCTATAACGTAATTATCAGAAACTACGCATAGCACCCAGTAAAATTCGATGACCTCTGTAGCGCAGTGGGCGAAGGTCCGCTTGTGACGCAGAGGTTGCGGGTTCGATCTCCGCCACGGGACAAATGTTTGTATGATCTACAAGTATTTGTCTCGGGTCTGGGTGTTTTCTATGTATGATATGTATGTATGTACAAACAAAAAGTATTAAAGTAGTGTATCAGTCACGTAGTACCCATAACACAAGCTCTGCTTACTTTGGGACTAGATGATGCTGTGTGTCCAGCATTATTTATTTATCACTGAGGCCGAGAAAAAAATGTTTTGCATATCTAGCAATATGCAAATATTGAATCGCGCCAAACGCCTAAAAACGCTACGAATGTAAATTGTAAACAGCGTTAGGAGACCCACAGCTTAGTCAGCTCCGCGCGTATTGAATTAGGCCGATTAAGCTGAGAGGATGGTTGAGGTAGTGGGCAAGCAAGCCAGTTCCATCTCAAACAATGTCCCGGGCACTACATACAGCGTCCCGTTGAGGTTAGGCATAGGTTGCCTGACGCTGTATAAATTATTATGAAGATTTAAAGACCTAAGTTTAATCACGTCATGTTACATTTCTTAGGATCACACTGTTTCAAAAGTGATACAAGAAGACAAGGCCGGCGAGTTCCGTATTAAAACAGACACACCCATGTATCACATTTGCAACAGGTTCTTAATTAGCTGTTTCCAATAAAAGAACTTGATATGCAAATATAAATCGCTATCGGAAGTGAGTACCTATTGAAATCGCAATTTCTAATTTTCCATTTGTGTATGTCACGGAACGCATGCGGGTGATATTTCCGATTGCGGAATCGCAAAAGCATTTTTTTTTTGTATAGCTTCATAAATAAATCATAAGTCACAGTTTTTTTTTATAGCTTCATACAGGGTGTAAAAAAACAACTACCGAAAACTGAGGGGTTGCAATCAGACCATGATTCTAAACGCATTTAGCAAAAAAAAAAAAAAAGAAAAAAAAAATGTTTGACTTAGCTTAGTCATTTTATGTTATTTTCAGTTATTAACTACGTACTAGTTAGTACAACATAATAAGACCATACCTTTATTTCATTAAAAAAAAAACAATTTAAACTCAAAATCCAGCAATCTACGTAAAACAACGCGCCCAGTACATACGCAAACAGCTCTTCAAACGCTGTTTTCTCCGGATATAATGATTTTTTGGAAAATCCTTTTGGATTTGGTTGTGTGTTGGGATGCTGTACCTATTCGGCTTCGGTAGACGTCTTTTTACACCCTCTATATAACCATAAGTCACAGTTCAATATGATAAGTGTAGCTTTTCTGGTAATTCAAAGTCATTAAGCATTTATTAGGACCCGCTGGGATCACTTAAGATGACGTTTCTGATCCATTCATTCCTAAAACCAATGGGCAGATTTGGAATAGATTTAAATTGTATTGTATTTACTTTAATGTATTTACTTTTTTTTTTTTACGTTTTTTTACTCGAATGTATTTAGCCTATATCAGCTTTAAATTCATTTTCTTTTTATTATACACCTGACCAATCCTTCTTTCACTGAATTCCTCTCCATCCAAAGGTTGCCTGGAAGAGATCGCTCATTAGCGATAAGGCCGCCCATTGTACATTGTCATTATTTGTTATATTTAATTATTTTGTTTCATAGTTTAAGGTGTACAATAAAGAATTCTCATTCTATGCGCGCGAAATCACGGGCGGAAGCAAATCTTTTATATGATTTTGTAGGAGTCAATTTTAATAGTAGAAAACAAAATATTTACACTTAACAGTCATTGTTGAATTGCAGACTAAGCAACAATAACAGAAGCGTATTTTATGTCCCATTGTATTTCCGACTGAATCATACAATTGGAATGTAGAGACGGATTTCCGTTTAATTAATTCGATCTGCATGAACATTTTAGTTAAAACTACAAAGTCACTTTTACCTAGAAACGGTATCACTGTCATTTTAAAGATAACACTTCGCACAAACACTGTTACAATCAATAACACAAAATAAACTCTAAACAAATAAGTCCCTTTTCCACCAACGAAACACGTCTACTTTCTCCAACGTCCGAAACTAGAATGAGGTATTTTTAAGGTTAATTCAAATTCAGAATAACATAATTATTCATTGCTCTGCATTAATCATGAGAAGTAGGTAAATAAGACAAGTTATGTACCATTTGAGTAAATAAGCAAAAATGGCTTAGAAATTGCGAGTTTCAGTAAAAGTGGGTAGAGGAAAACAATGCATGCACTGGCATTGAGACTTTTGGCGGGAATCCAAGTGCAATTCTAGAATGTTTGAATTTCGAATTTGGAACAAACAGAACGTTAAACCTTCCAATACACTGAAGAACGAGCATCATTTTGAAAAAATATGCGTCTTTTCTAGAATATAGGGATCATTATTTTGTACCTCTAGGTTTTATTCTACCTGTTCGACTAGAATCTCTACATTTAAAACTATTCAAAATAAGAATGACGAAACGGGAAGATCCGTTACATTTAATGGTAACACACAAAAGTCATGTTCTAAATTTAAATCCACATTCAGATTTTGTAATATGACACCTATTTTCATGAATAAAGGGAAAAACAAAAGATACACGAACGAGAAAAACATTCAATCAAATCTATTTGTGTCGGACAAACAAAGTTTCACGTATAAAAAGATAGCTATTAAGTTTATAAGCTGTCAAAAGCGTGTTGTAGGTGGGAGGTTAAAGACACCATTTTTCGTGACTGACTTGCATATTTATTTCAAGCGTGAATATTTTATGCAGTCATGTTTCATCTTCATATTTTCAAATTAATAATGCTGGATAATGCTGGACATTTTCACACAGCATCATCTAGCCCCAAACTAAGCAAAGCTTGTACTATGGGAACCAGATAACTGATATACTACATATATACTTTTTGTTTGTAAATACATACATATTATACATAGAAACACCCAGACCCGAGACAAATCTGTATGTCATACAAACATTTGTCCCGCGGCGGGGATCGAACCCGCAACCTTCTGCGTCGCAGGCGGACCTTCACCCACTGCGCCACAGAGGTCGTCAAATTAATTATTATCTGACTAAGGAAGACAGAAACATGCTAAATTAAAACTATGAGGTGGAATTCGTTGCTTATTTACCAACAATTACAAAAAATTATACTGAAGAATATTTACTATACCAGTAGGTATAATAAAAAAAACTTAGGCCTTTACATCTATACTAGATGATTTATACAGCGTCAAGAGGCAACCTATGCCTACACTTAACGGGACGCTGTAGTGCCTGGGACATTGTTTGAGATGGAATAGGCTTGCCCAGCACCTAAACCATCCTCTCAGCTTAATCAGCCGCCCACAGGAAAGACGACGTCAATACGTGTGGAGCTGACTAAGCTGCGGGTTTCCTCACGATGTTTTCCTTCACCGTTATGAGCTCGTGTTAAAGCGCATATAAATTTTTCGAAACGAAGTTTCCAGTGATGCACGGCCGGGATTCGAACCCACGACCTTCGGATTGAAAGTCGAGGCACAACCCCATTTGACCAACACGGCTCTTAGTAGGTATAATATTACCTAATTTACCTATGCTTATACCGGCAATAGACATTAGTCTTCAGTAGATAGCTCTGACTATTGTGACATGCGGAAAACCCTAAATTTCCAACAAAAATAAACCCTACATCTTCGGCCGGCATTCTTGGCGCAGATTAAAAAAGAACCAGTGCGTCCGGAATGCAGGTCACGTTCCGAGAAGCTATAACCACACGGTTAATTTCTAAAAACTACGTCTTCGGGTGTATCGTCAATGTAGCTCGGACTGTGATGGATTAATTTATTACAATGCGAACACTGGTTTACCCTTTTCAACCGACTTCAAAAAAGGAGGAGGTTCTCAAGTAGTTTTGTTGTGTTGTTTTTTTTTTTCTTGTTACGCTTGATTGTTCCGCCAATTGTTGACCGATTTGCAAAATTCTTTTTATGTTTGAAAGGGTATACTCCAGGTAGTGGTCCCATATAAATTTTATTCCTGAGGGATTGATAGTTTCCCCGTAAAACTCTAAACACCTTCCCTCCATGTCACAAATAGAAATCGAATCGACAGCTTGACGCCCTGAGTCACACCGCGTTTCGAGTCAAACATTGAAGTCGGTTTTCTTTTTAGTATTAAAACGTAATTATTTATTTCATACTAGCTGGTTGGTGCCCGCGACTTCGTCAGCAAAATAAAGCCATAGGTTAGCAACGCAATCTAGTGGCCTTTAACTGGAACTTCCAACTCCCCATACAAACTTTCAACCTTTATTTCACGTCCTCCATGATTATTTAAAAAAAAAGTAGCCTATGTCCGTCCCTGGGACATAATCTTTATCCATGTCATATTTCAACCTGTCGGTGGGTTAGGCGTATAAAGGTAACAAACAGACAGACATTTTACTACATAATAGATGTCGACACCGAACAAAATAGATCGCGCTATCGTTGCGTTTTGGGCTGTGTAACTATAAACTTGCTAATCTTCTAATTTTCAACTTTATAATATTAATTTTAGTATGGATTTTATTTTATTAGTGATTGTGATCACTAGTGCTCTAGCTAGAGCATTAGTGATCACACGAAGCGGCTCCACCTTCTGATCCTAAAGTCGTGGTTTCGAATCTTTTAATGAGTTTTTCTGTCCAAAAAGTCAAGCGGTGAAGGAAAACATCTAGAGGAAACCTGCATGTCGTAGCTACAGAGTTCAAAAACAGTGCCAAGTGTGCACGAAAGAAGCCATAGGGGCGCACTTAAAATCCTGTCACCACTCTGCACATTTTACTTCCAAGGCTTCGAATGTGGGAATGGCAGCCACGACCACATTTTGAGCAAATAAATAAATAATAATTAAATAACGCTGGACATTTTCACACAGCATCATCTAGCCCCAAACTAAGCAAAGCTTGTACTATGGGAACCAGATAACTGATATACTGCTTATGTACTTTTAGTTTGTAAATACATACATATTATACATAGAAACACCCAGACCCGAGATAAATATCTGTAGGTCATTCAAACATTTATCCTGCGGCGGGGATCGAACCCGCAACCTTCTGCGTCGCAGGCGGACCTTCGCCCACTGCGTCACAGAGGTCGTCTAAAATATAAAAAACATTTTTGAAAAAAAAAATTGAACCGACTTCACAGAACACAAACAGAAGAACCTTCTACACACTAAAAAGAGAAAAATAAGAATATAATTTGAAGTCGGTGCCAACTATTCATTTACATCTAAGAAATTCAAAAGAACTTGGGTGCAAAATTGTATCCTGGTACGCTATCGCTCGATTTCTTTTTTTGATAGGTACTTAATCGTATTCACTTGGCACCGACTTCAAATTATATTCTTATTTTTCTCTTTTTAGTGTGTAGAAGGTTCTTCTGTTTGTGTTCTGTGAAGTCGGTTCAATTTTTTTTTTCAAAAATGTTTTATTTTTAACTTTTTAGTGTAAGTAAATAAATACTGTGTAAATAAAAGTGTATGTGTAAATAATATAGTAAGCTACGAGTACATTAAGACTTTGCTTATCGTAGCTTAAGTAGGAAAGGATAAGAGAAGTCATGGGCAGACCTACTAAAGGACACACCGGAGTTCAGCAAGGGGGAAAACTATCAATCCATAAGGAAAAGAAAATATTTTGGACTACCTCGGGTGTAATACCCTTTCAAACTATTTAATGTTTGACTCAGATTGTGAGTCAGGGTGTGTTGTGTAGTGAGAATGAGGTTTTTTGAATGTTACGGGAAAACTGTCAATCCCTCAGGAAAAAAAATATATGGCGCCACCTTGAGAGTGTATCCTTTACACTTTCTAACAAAAAAAATTTTGGAAATCGGTCCACAATTTTCTTAAAGTTCAGTGATTGTTTTAGTTTTACGGGAAAACTATTAATCCCTCAGGAAAAAAAAATATATGGCGCCACCTTGAGAGTATACCTCTTTCTAACAAAAAAAAAATTTTGGAAATCGGGCCACAATTTTCTTAAAGTTCAGTGATTGTTTTAGTTTTACGGGAAAACTATTAATCCCTCAGGAATAAAATTTATATGGGACCACTATAAGAGTATACCCTTTCAAACAAAAAAAAAAATTTTGGAAATCGGTCCACAACTGACGGAAATATCGGTGAACATACATAAAAAAAAAAAAAAAAAAAACATACATACAGCCGAACATATAACCTCCTCCTTTTTTTGAAGTCGGTTAAAAATAAAAGACCTTACTAAATGTAACTGAAAGTAAAGGTGAGAAGCCAAGTGCTTTTTGCCAGTGCCGAAAGATTTAGTAGCAATATTTCTTTGGCGAATATAGTGGTTCATTGCAAATGGATCCGATATTAAATTCAACGCTTGCTGAAGTGATACACGTGCAGATGTTTACAGAGTAGGTCCGATGACGTGGAACGTAATGTTGTTTCTGCTCTTACTTTCACTCTTAATCAAGACAATATGGTACTCAATAATTAAATTTGTGAGCGATGAGTTTTCATAGAAAATAATTCGAAGATTTTTTTGAACCCACGAACCAAAGACCACTTAGAACAGTAGCTAAAATAATTTAGAGGCGCACATTTACATTAAAACACGATCGAGTGAAAGTGCTAATGATGAAGTGGCTATCAATGTTATATTTATGAGCTAGCATATTGAAATAACTAGCTATTCCGTTTGAAATAAAATTTTATAGCACTTTTTTATGCCTATTGTGATATTTCTCACGACGGCATGACGTTGTCCAATAAATAATGGCTTACGATCTTTAAACATCTACTTTAAAATGTGATAAGTTGTTCAAATCTCTACTTCGATCATTATAAAATAATAATATTTGTTTGTAAGCCAAGAAATAAGCTGGAAGTCAAGGTTTTAGGCCACCATATAGTTTTCGCCATAGCTAACACTTCTAAGCCGGGATCCGAACTCTTCTTTATAAAAATAACAAGAGGTGATGGTCTTGCAACCTGTCACATAAGTTTTTAGAGTCTGGCAAATGAAAGTAGACCCTGAAAAAGAGGCGTCAAATTAAAAAATACAAGCATGACAACCCTTTAATTAATAACTTTAAATGTCCTTATGGGGTTACACGCTTATATTTTTTAATTTGCCGCCTCTTTTTCAGGGTCTACTTTCATTTGCCAGACTCTATCTTTGGAGGCAGTCGTTACAATTAAATTGGAAAATCTAGAGTGTGAAATATGAAAGCCAGACTAGAAGATTAAATGATTAAATCATTTAACGCAGCTTAAAATCGCGAGCGTGTCGAGCTGATGATTACTTGAACGCGTAAGTAGGTAGAAAGTGATAAAGATTGTGCTAAGTGACGAAGTCAAAAGGTAGGTAAGTACCTATTTAAAAATAAAAAAATCCGTGAAAACGCGGATAAGTTAATATGTTATCTCGGATAGAACTGTATTGCTTTTCAGACTGCATCCGATCTCAATTTTGAAATTCGTGAAAACTGGAACCGAAACCGAAAGTTCTAATCCAACTCTTAAGTATTTATTATTATTATTATTATTATTCAGCCGTTCTTGTTCCACTGCAGGGCAAAGGCCTCCCTTCCCTTCTTCCACTCTTCGCGATTCAACGCAGCGACAGGCCAATTCCGCAGGTAAGAGTCCAGCTCGTCCTGCCATCTCGCCCTGGGTCTTCCACGTCTGCGCGTCATATTTTGTGGGGTCCACTGTGTGGCTCGTTTTGCCCACAAATCGTTCGACATGCGGCAAATGTGTCCGGCCCAGTTCCATTTCAGGCTGGCGGCTTTGACACCAACGTCAACAATTTTGGTTTTGGAGCGCAGGATACTGTTCCGCACGCGGTCTGACAGTTTTACTTCTAAGATACTGCGCTCCATAGCCCGTTGGCAGACCCCAAGAGCGAACTTCTGATTCTTCGTCAAAGACCAAGTCTGAGCACCGTACGTAAGGATGGGGAGAATGCGTACGTCCATGAGTCTCTTTTTAAGGGTGAGTGGTAGTTTGCCCTTCATAAGGTCTTTCATTGACCAAAAGCACCTCCAGTTACATATACATACCTACTATATACTATACCTCTTAAGTATACATATACATATTATATTAAGCTTTTTGACTTTTATTAAGACCATTTGGATCATGTTGAAGTTGTCAATGTGATGAACAGGAGGACCAAAATCATCCCTTACATCTCCAGTTTTTGTCATGCACAATTTTCTGAGCTGATCTATGAGCCTCTAGGGGTTTTAACTCCGTAATCTGGAGAATTATTCGCGTGTGGCAACACAACGCACCTGCACGGATGCGCCGCACCCGATTGGCTAATTATAGCAGAGCTTATGTCACAGTAGGTAGCTGTTATGTCAACGCGGTGTCACTGCGAATGAGCAATTCATTTAAATCAAGCTTTATTGCATTGAGTTAAGCATGATTATAGATTGTAATTAAATTCTGGTTTCTAGGTACAAAAGGTGTTTTGACAAATTGGGTTTAAGTACCTACTTATCATAAACAACGTTAAATGTTCCGTAGAGAATTCACTACGGAAGATTTAAACTAGCTGCGCTCCCGCGGTGTTACCGGGATTTTTTTATTTTTTTCGGGATAAAAAGTAGCCTATGTCCTTCCCTGGGATACAACCTTTAACTATGCCAAATTTCAGCTTAATCTGTTCAGCGGTTTGGGCGTGAAAGCGAAACAGACAGACAGACAGAGTTATTTTCAATTTATAATATTAGTATGGATCAAAACTATTGTTGACAAGGCTTGTAGAAAACTAATTCATATTTTGTAAGGCTAGAAATTATGATCTACGTAGGTATTTTGTACATTAAACTACTCAAATTAAAGTATGCTGTTATTAATGAGTCAGGTAAAAAAAATATTTGTGTTCTTACGGCAAAAAATCGTGTGTTCAATATTCAGTAACAAATGAAACTCACGACATCGACCAGCGTTTATTTAGTGGACAATCCTGTAGTTACAACAGTACATCAGTTTGAGCACTTCCTGGTAGTAAATATTAGTTACACAGAGGTTTATGAGTGCTTTGTCACTGTTGCTCGTTTTACTATGTTTACCAGCTGTTTGGGCTAAGAGCTGGTCTTGTTCTAAGTACAATTAAATAAAGAACATCAACTAACACACAAACAAAAAAAAAAAAACTTAGGCATTTAAATCTATATTATATGATTTATCCAGCGTCATGACGCAATCCATGCCTACACTAACGGGACGCTGTGTAGGCATGTGACATTGTTTGAGATGGAGGCTTGCAGCACCTAAACCATCCTCTCGGCTTAATCAGCCGCCCACAGGAAAGACGACGTCAATACGTGTGGAGCTGACTAAGCTGCGGGTTTCCTTACGATGTTTTCCTTCACCGCTAAGAGCTCGTGTAACACACAAACACCAACAGTCACATAATCCTGCTTGCAGCAATCCGAAGTATGACCTACCTAAAGCACCTTTGGTAAAACTTAACTTTTCCTGGATAAAAAGTACATGCAGCAATCTACCTAGCCTACCTAAGGCCCCTCAGGAAATCTTTATTTTTCCAGGATAAAAAGTAATCTATGCGTTAATCCAGAATATAAGCAACCTCTTTAAAATATTTAAACTTAATCCATTCAGCTTTTTCAGTGTGAAGAAGCAACAACGATCTATTAAGTAAGATCCATCCGTACTACCACGGTAGTTCTGATTCTAATGTTCTCAATGTTACGTCTTCGATCAGAAACTCGTACGTAACGAAACTTCTTAGATATACTTACTAATTCTTTTAAATCAGAATTGCTATTTCTATCTAGATAAATCGTTTTTCCAAAATGTAGGCCATGTGGACTTCCTTATTCCTAACTGGCAACATTATCGCAAACTTCATTAATCCCTGTCCAAAGGAAATGTATGACTTCTATTCTAACATACCTAATAAGCAAATAGTATGATTTTAAAATGAGACCGAACTATTACACCTAATCAGGAACCAACACCTTTTAGATCCATTGTGCTCTTAATGGGTAATCGAAGCTATGATTGATATTTTATTTTGAAGCAATCAAGTCTGCTCTGTTGCCCTAGTTCATCATTGTATGAGTCGCAAAGGAACAGGTGCAGCATTCTCGATGTGAGAGATCATTCATAGTTTTTACCTAAATAGTTTGAAACTAAAGACCTGGCCATAAAATATGAAATTACTGGAACAGATCAAAGAAAGTACATACTTAATTTAGTAAATGATGAGTGTGAAACTAGCAATAAAATTTGAATTATAGCCAAATGTCAGGTGTTGATCCAAAAGGGCAGAGCTAAGTGGTCCAAAGATTTTGTAGACCTACTTACACTTGGCCCAACGGATCTAGGCATTCGTGAAGTTAGCCGTTTGTCTGCGGAGTGACCGCTTTTTCATACAAAATTGTGTTCTGCGCCGACAAACGGATAATTTTACAAATGCCTAGATCCGTTGGGCGAAGTGTACTACGTAGTAGGTTTCAAACTTCCTCGATGTGGTTGTTTTTACAAAGTTGCTAACTGTCTGCTCGATCAACGATAACAGTGCTTGTCCACATTAGCATACGAATCTATTACTAACATAACGTAAGACACGAACGTTATTTCTTACACACTGAAGAAGAATACAAGTTTAACACATCCTGCATTGATTCGGGACCAATTTGGAACTTCCCCTTTATAATTAGGAATTTTTATTCAATATTTTTTTCCTGTTTTTAAGAAGGAACTTATACTATATTGTTATTTTGTGTTTTCTTTCGTTTTTTTATTTATTTTTGTTGGAAATAAACAAAAGTATTGTTAATGTGTGTGTTACATGAACCGATGAATACATAGATCGTTATAATGACTGTAAGTTTTTAAATGTTGGATTAAAAATAAACCGACTAACCTTCACATCTCTTTCGTTTGTTTATTTTATAGTTCTGCATATTATTCACTCGGAATATCTTCGTTGCTGCTTTGAAAACTTTATGTTTCCACTTCATAGTTCAAAAAAATTTGGAAAAAAATTTGTTACAAGTGAATGGGGTAAATGGCTAAAACAGTTAGTAAGCAATTCCTTTTATAAATTAGATTCAAATTCTTAATTTAAATCTATGAAAGCAATAATAAAATTATGCCCATAGCATAAACCTTAGCATAATTTTTTTTTAAAAAGATAAAGAAAAGTGTAAGGAATTTCATTTCACTTTTGAATATTTCACATAAACAAACACACGTTTGAATATTTCACATAAACAAACACACGTGCAACAGATTTAACTAAAAGAACAAGGCTACTAAAGACGTATTGTCGATGAACAACAGAAAACAAAGACTAATTTTAAATCAAGATTTACAGATAAACCTGTAAGTATTAAAAAATAAACTAAATAAGTATTATACAAACGAATAAAGTTGCTAAACAAAAAAATCTGCGAAATTAAAGAAGGCCATGAATCAATAGGATTAAGAGGCAACAAAATAACGATCTAAAAAAAAAAACTTTTTAAGGTGAATCAACATTCAAAGATTACGCAAGAATTGCTTTTGCCAAGTCTCATTACAGCAATGTACGAACTTCCTAATATCGGACACTTACTAGCTGTTACTATGCAGGACAGTTGGCAAGATCCGATGAGATGAGTAGGTACCTACTCACTTAAAAATCGATCAAATACTATGACAAACAGTTTAATTATAACATCTTCATCGATCAATGGATCAATCGGTCAATAGTTTTGATTGAATTAAAAATCTATGGAATAACCATGGGGATTTTAATTTTCATTCAATAAACATTATTGTATTCTCGTGGTAAATGGTTTCTTTGACCGTATTAATAGAGCGTGTCAATGCATTAGATTTAATGTCTCAAAACATTTGATGCATGGGATTCCAGCGCACGATCTAAAGATATACACATGGTTCTTCTTTCGAGTCGAAGTTTCAACAAAACTCAGAGTCATTTAGACCAATGGCTAAGTAAGGCTAAGAGGCTACACCCACAGCGTTACTTGAGGAAGCTATAAGATCGTTCAATGTAAATGCTCCTTTTTTCATTCGTTTGATGAATATTCGGATGTAATTTACTACGATTTCTGACTGAATTACCCCCCTGGTGTTGGGACATAATGGATGTTGAACACGTGACATAGACTTGAACCAGGCAACAATTTCTTTACTGGAAGTAGAATATTGAGAAGACATTTTAAGTTTCAAGATGACGTCTGATAGAACAGTGTGAATGCGGAACCTGTTGGGACCCACTTAAAAGTAGGATAATGGGAGATGATGATTATGATGAACTTGTCGGTTCTATACAAAATTCTGTGGCGATCAATAGGTTGTATTACAAGTGCTTGCCATATGATACCAGACCACACAGACGCGAGTTAGAAACGATTAAAGATTTGCTGTTCAGGCTAAATATCTTCATGATGAGCGTGATTAGGCGAACCTAGCTAAAAGTGTTTTAGTGACAAATTCATGTCATGAATGTTTGTGAAAAAAAGTTGTTTGCGACAGAAATTAAAAACTAACCATTCCAACTTCTACAATCAAAGTTGATAGGTATAATCTAACAAGCTGGTACCCGCGACTTCGTCAGCGAAATGACATACTTGAAAACATCTAAATAGAACTGAAATCTGCAAGAATTTTAAAAATGCAATAATAGCGCCATCTGTTGCCTTTAACTGGAACTTCCAACTCCCCATACATACTTTTCAACCCTTATTTCACGCCCTTCGTGATTAATATAGAGATTTTTTCTGTCATAAGAAACCTTATCCTTAAAATAACAAACACAAGAAAAAAATAATAGTGAAATCGGTCCAGCCGTTCACGCGTGATGGCGTGACCAAGGGATATAGCGATTCATTTTTATATGTATTTAGAGACTAGCTGACCCGCGCGACAGCCGTGACTAAGGGATATAGGGATTCATTTTTATATATAGAAAGATTACCACTACGAATATCCTCGGCGTATAATTCTAGACTAAAGATTATTGATGTATTCTCGCCAAACTGAAGTTACTTCCCTGTCTGCGTTTCGTCTTTCAACGCGAAAGCAGTACTGTAACTTTGTAAGACAGGTAATGTATAATGGTAATCATTTCACAAGAAATTGAGCCTAAGCTTCGGATAAATCCAAGCGGAAGTTTTTTCCGTGATAAATCCATATTTTTTTGATTTTTCTCAAACGGTGAACGAAAACATCGTGTGGAAACCGGCATATCGTAGAACCTAAAAAGTTCGAAATCATGCGTCAAATGCACGAAAGGAGACTTTTAGAGACACGACAAGAAGATGCAGAGGGAAGCCTCAAAAGTGAGGTAGCTGTGTGAAGTTTGAATGATTGAGATTTTGATATGCTTAAACAAATTCATTTAGGTAAATCAGACACCACAAAACAAGAAACCACAAAAAAAGTGTCCTCAGCCTATTTTAGTCCCTAGCATGATCTCATCTCATTTTATCCTGTTTACATAATTTTGCCCTGTTATTAAAACATTGCAAGAACCAAAATTTTGTCCCGTTATTAAAACACTCGCTGCGCTCCCGCGGTGTTACCCGCGATCCCTCGGGTTTTTTTTATTTTTTCGCGATAAAAAGTAGCCTATCTGGGATACAACCTTTAACTATGCCAAATTTCAGCTTAATCTGTTCAGCGGTTTGGGCGTGAAAGTGTAACAAACAGACAGACAGACAGACAGCCAGAGTTACTTTCACATTTATAATATTAGTATGGAAGTATGGATGGATGTGTATGGATTGCAAGAACCTAAATTACCAGCACAATGCCCTTTTACTTCGATGAAATGCAGGAATGCCTGACTCACCCACTCTCTCGCGATGACCTAATCTTGAAATAATTTCGCCCTTTCGGCTTTATGCAACCATTTGAAGGATTTAAATGCATTTTAAATATTAGACTTTTTACCCGACTGCCAAGATTATTAAAATGTCAACCAAACATAATAATAGCTAACTAGTTAGGTATTGTAGATCTTTAGTAGATGATGGAAATAGATAGACCATTGATCCAATTCCGGAAATTCCTTCATTAATATTATATTAATTCTTGTGCTTGCTTAGTCGTTCTTGATAGATCGTAGAAGTTAAGCAACGTTCGAAACGGTCTGTAAGTGGATGGGTGAGCGCCAGTGGCATTTTCATCTGAGCGCTTCCGTGCTTCGGAGGGCACGTTAAATTGTTGGTCCCGGCTATCATGACGGAGGCCTTAAGGCGGCCTAAAAACTTCGTCATCAGAGTTGGCCACTGACTCATACGAACTTACTTACTACTTTTTTATTAATATCGTATATTGCATATCTCTGAGCGTCATAGGCTATGTCAACACGGCTGTTAATCTGGGAGTTATCAGTACTGCAGGTGATCTTAAAAAGCCGCTGTCGAAACTACAGGTGAAATTCGCCACTCAATCAAAGCTTAGAATCTACGAGCGCGCGTTCCGCTATGAATAGGCCGGTGCCGTTTTATTTTTACATCGTAAATGTCAAAACGCAGTTCTCTGACACAATTGGGTCGCGCAATCAATGCACGCCTCTGAAACTGTTGTATTTACACGTTTTTAGGGAAAAACAAAAGCAAAAAGAAAAGACGAGGATCATCGGAGTTATGGACAGAAATGAACCTTCTCCTTTTTTCTTTAATTGAAATGTCAAATGAAGGAAGAGCAAACACTAAACGAATACATTACCCCTGCCTGAGTGTTTTAAGCGTTGGTATCACGTGAGCGAGGCCACGGGCGGGAAACTAGTTCAAATACTTATTAGTCAGAAAATGAATAGAATAATACAGGTACTACTTATCTACATCTACACTAATATTATAAAGAGGAAACATTTGTTTGTTTGTTTGTTTGTTTGTTTGAATTGAATAGGCTCCGAAACTACTGGACCGATTTGAAAAATTCTTTCACCATTAGAATCCTACATTATCTGTGATGAACATAGGCTATAAATTATTTTCAAAAAAATTAGAGATCCTTATGAAAATTGCAATAATGTAACCAAAGGTGTAAAAATTTTGAACATAAAATTCTTCATATCGCGTGCGCTGCGAAAACTATTGATGATAGAACAAAAAAATGTTCTACAATATTAAAGAACGTATCAATATCTACAAAAAAGTCAGCGATAGCATATGTCCAACTATTGTGGTTTTGTCAGAATAACAACTTTTATAATTTACAAACAAACAAACAAACAAATGTTTCCTCTTTATAATATTAGTGTAGAAAAAGTGAATAAAAATGACGACCAAAAGCAGACCACGTTATTCTTATTTTGGTATTTATTCTTATCCAAATAAATTCCTTCGTAGTAAAGGCTGTTTCAGTACCCGTCAATTACTTTTTGAATGATTGAAATTGGACATTTTATTCAAAAGTTATCATGAGTTTAAAAATGTAAGATACATCGCGACCACAGAATAAATATCAGTTAGTACGGTAGGACAAGTGTCTAGGATTTTTAACACAGGTAACGGGATATTAACCATGATTAATACCATAGATACTATTGATCATGGCGTATGCAACTGCGCCGAAATATCGGGAAACTCAAAAAACATTAAATCATGGTAAATATCCCGTTAACTGTGTTAAAAATGTTGAAAACCATGATAGTTTAAAAAGTGTCTGGGAATTATGGAATTAATGGAAGGGAGTGGTAATATATCAATGAAATATATATGGGAGGTAGGGGAGCATTGGGCAGTAGAGAGGTTTGGACACCCCCGTGTCATGTCGGCCATAAACCATCATGCCTATCGTCAAATCGGAATTTGATCAGTTAGAATTGATCATGTATGGGGGTGGATTGGCATGACTAATGATGGATTGGCATGATGGTGTATGGCCGGCATAACACGGGGATTTGCTGGTGGTGTCCAAACCTGCCTTACTGCCCAATACTCCCTTACCTACCTTAGACCTTACCTACATATTATTAACCTCTAAACTTTAAAGGATCATACATCCCGCTCCGGGATCGCCATGTTGTTATTAAATTTTTGTTAAATACCTATAATAAACCCGTGCGAAGCCGGGGCGGACAGCTAGTAGCTATATAAGTGTAAGCCTATTAGCTTAGTACAAATTTGTTTTCTCTTTTATTTAATTTTTTGCTTTGTTTATCATTTGTAACTTTTGTGCACCAATTTAGTTTTGTAAGTATGTTATTCTTTAGTTAGACAGTAGTAGTAGTTGTCATGTCCGCTAATCAGAATCGGTCCTAACGGAAGATCAGCGCGGTTTGTTCTGTTTGTCAACTCACAATCCGCTTATTGCTGAGTTAGGCTCCATTTTGCAGCAACCTAGAATTTAAGTTATTCTCGTGTCTGTCGTGTTATGTACCTACTTATCGTTGCAAATAAAACATTTTCTATTTCTATTCTATTCTCATAAATTATTCTGCATAAACAAACATTCAAGAAATAGGTATTACTTAGCAACCCGAATCTAAAGTGTGTAGAATATTTCAGATTTCGTGAACTAACCAGATTTCCGTGCCTGTGTTGTATCTGTCAAACTAAGTTCCTAGCTCCAATTCTTAGACTCGCTGACTAATATTAGAGAATTTTGATATCAGGGCATTTTCGCCTAAAAGCACCTTTACATCTATATTAGATGATTTATACAGCGTCAGGAGGCAATCCATGCCATTAACGGGACGCTGTAATGCCTGGGATATCAGGAATAGGCTTACCCAGCACCTAAACCATCCTCTCAGCTTAATCAGCCGCGCACAGGAAGGACGAAGTCAATACGTGTAGAAAAATAAAGTACCTACGTACCTAATAATTAGGAAATCATTGGATGGAATGGAACTCGCAAGGGACAGAAAAGAATGCAACGGAGGACTATCCTACAGTCATAAAGTGTATATTGTTAAGGAAACAACAGGTAGAATGATATGTATTATGGTCTCAACTCAATCCGTTATCGGGCTTCATAAACCTTGTAAATTGCCACCAAATATTATATCTATTCATACATCGTGGTACTGCGACAAGGTATTAGGTTCGATGTTATTATACAAAGATATTTTGATTTGGCGGCTAGTGAACACTGATTCACACCATACAATGTCTTCAAAACATTCAATATCTAATATCAGGTACATGAATTAAATCGGAACATACTGAAATATAGCAATAAGCAGTTATGTATGATACACCGGATTTATTAATTTTCAAAGTAGGTACAGTACGCACAACCGATCTTTAGCTCTCTGAAGTTAGGTGCACTAAACGATTGCGCAGATTTGATAGAGTAAGCGAGATAGCGCGTTGCAACAAACTAAGATAGTGAGCGAGGCAGCTACCTATACAAGTCATCAAAAATGGGGTCTGCGCTACTTCAGAGAGCTAACGATTGGCTGTGCGTACTGTAGGTACATATTCTTAAGAGCACACGGAAGAATTTCAACCGATACGATATCGTATCGCATTGCATTTTTTACATGAAACGGCTATAGTACATAGTTTTATAGTGCGACGCTCGCTCGGCCCCTAAATGGCATCGGTAGCAAAACGAGGCGAAAATTGCATCGCACTCTTTTATTAGATTTGGAAAAATATCAACCGCGCCTTGGGACATGTGTGTGTTAAAATTTTGTTCTTCGGAGTGATGGCACGATGAGCAGGTGATGATGTGATATTTACGACACAGGTAGCGTAATAATCGTTTAAAATAATGGACAGCATTGAATATTGCTCCAAGAATAATCTTAAATCCAGGAGCCAAAACTGAGACAGAAATACCTGGATATTTGTGTTTACGACCAAGCTAGTGATCCGTGCTGGCTTCTTCTATTCACAAGTTTTTATTCATAGTCAAGTACCTACTGAGCTACGTCTCACACTTTTTTACGCTAAAGTTTTTTTGGAAAACATATTTCAGTACCTACCTACCAACGACAGAACCCGCATATAATCTCAGAAAAAAAACCTATAGGTAGGTAACCTACTTTGATGAAAACCGTAGGTATCAAAATTCTCTGACTAAATACGAACAGGCAGTGACTTTGTTTCAAACTATGCATTGATGGCAGCAGTTGGCACTAGATCTGATTCTAATGTGTGCGTGCAAATCAAATTGATTTAAAACTGCAAACGAGCGGAAACATCATTTTAATTTGTAATGTGCCTGATAGGAAAACAGAATCAAAACTGACCCCAAGGTACCGTAAAAGTTCTATCATATCAAGGCACTCCAGATCCTTTGTATACAGGTAGTCAGGGGCAAGCCCAGATTTGGCACGTGCCCATAGTTTACAGTTAAAATACACAAGATTACGACCTCTGTAGCGCAGTGGGCGAAAGCCCGGCTGCGACGCAGAAGGTTGCGGGTTCGATCCCCGCCGCGGGACAAGTGTTTGTATGATCTACAAATATTTGTCTCGGGTCTGGGTGTTTCTATGTATAATATGTATGTATTTACGAACAAAAAGTATATAAGTAGTATAATCAAAAAGTATATAATTATATCAGTCATGTAGTACCCATAACACAAGCTCTGCTTACTTTGGGGCTAGATGATGCTGTGTGAAAAGTCCAGCATTATTTATTTATTTATTTATTAAAAATAATCTTATTCATTACCCTAATTACTACTTCTTGGATCAATTGGCGACATTATGGAGAAGGGCCAGGTCAAAAGTAGGTACCTACTAAACCGGCGAGCATGTGTATGAAGAATGTAATGAGAGTGAATGAGGCAAAAGCTGTCAGGATCGTAGCAAGTGGAGATCCGTGGTATCTGCCTACCCCTTCGGGAAAGAGGCGAGATTTTATGTATCTATGTTAATTACCTACATGAGGTCCAAGTAAAATGTTCCCTGAGCCCTTGTATTAAGAATGTAGTAGGTAGGTGCTGGACTTTTCGCAACAGCAAATCGAACCTGTGTCCTCAGCCTACTCCTACATAAAATGCGCGATTTTGTGTATGTTCTTCACTAATTTAATCTGGCTCCAAACGTGTGAAAATATTCGCTGTACGATTTCGCGGTTTATTTTTGTCTTCAGTAATCGCAGAGTGAGAATTTGAGTGTTTCCTCTTTATATTTGAAATTCTTCTGAGAATATTTAAGTATCCGAAACGATTACTTTTAAAATACATAAAATCACTTATCTTTCCCGTAGAAATTTGGCATTAAAGTACGTAGAAAATTGATTTTCTCTTTCTGCGATCCTGACACAACTTCTTTGCCTCATTTACTCTCATTATAAGCCATGCCATGGAGGATTAAAAAGCCCTGCGCTATTCAATACAACCGGTCAGTCAACCATTGATAACCGCCCTGAGCATTGCTTACCTATAATTGTAATCTAGTCACATGGCGCTTAGCATACAAGTATCAACAATGTTTATATTTTGTATGCACAGAGCATCAACAATGTTTACATGAGAATGTACGTACAGTGAACAAGACTAAAAGAACATGAATCCATTTTGTTCTTTATTAGAACGAAGATCCTTTTTGGACAGTATCGGACGGGGGCTAGACGAAAAAAAGTGATTTTTGCGTCACGAGACATCGTCACAGTGTGCAGTCGCAAAACAGTCCATAGATTGTTACATTGTTAGTACGGAAGAGCGTTTCTAGGATAAGTAAGACAATAATTTATTTGACTAATGGCAAATGTCAAAGTTAAAAATTCGTTCTAACCGAGTGTTCCCCAACACTCACGTACTTTTTTTTTCAAATATAAAACGTGGACTTGTGCAAAAATGGCATCTGCAAATATGTACCTACATACATACCTACCTAACATGACATGTACCTATACCTACCTAAGAGGATATCCTCCACATCCTTTATTGCAACCTTATATGTGTTCAAAATGATGATAGGTTCATGAGTATCTTCGATAAAGAATACTTTGATCAAAGATGAGTATGATTGCAAATGCGTCAAAAACAAATATAGTCGCATTTTAAAATCTAGTTTTTTGAGATGTAAAAAAAAAGCCATTTACGTTTATTAACTTCTGTAGCTGACTGTAGATAGAGTAGCTGTTTGTCCTAATTTAATCAGGAGCACCAATAAAGGCAATTGCGATGCAGACCAATCATTATAATTCTTGGAATACGCTGAGATGCAATATGGCTAGAATAATGATTTCTAAAAGACTTGGATATGCCCCTGACTACTTTGAAAATTTTAATTATCACTTAGACACCAGTCGGCTATAAAGATAGCTCCGTAGCTATCGTTCAGACGCCGCTTACATGATGCCATTATTTCATACCATTCTTGCCTCGTGCTTGCTCAAATTCAACGGAGTAATAGCTAATATTCTGAGGCATGAGGCAAGAATGGTATGTATGACAGTATGGTCTTTGTTTACGAAAAATTCTACCTTCTTCTTCTTGTCGTGTCACCAGTTCTTTCGAACCAGTGTGGTGAAAGGATTGTAAGTGCGTCTCAAAGAGGCTCCTTTCGTGCACTTGACACATGTTTTCGAACTTTGTAGGTTCTACGACACGCCGGTGTCCTCACGATGTTTTCCTTCACCGTTTGAGAGTACTGGCATACCTTTTTTATCAATTAAAAGATGAAATAAAAGGTTTGTGGTCAATAAAGCAAAGGTCGATGACATCTACATAAAGGACAAGTGAGAAAACATACATTAAGAAAATAATGTTTGGCTCGAGTCTTGGCAGCAAACATTTGTTTACTTGATCCGCTAAATAGGTGGGTAGAACAGTCATCACTAATTTTGTTAAAGTTACAGTTCGCCCAACGGATCTAGGCATTCGTGAAGTTAGCCGTTTGTCTGCGCAGAACACAATTTTGTATGAAAAATCGGTCACTGCGCAGACAAACGGCTAACTTCACGAATGCCTAGATCCGTTGGGCAAACTGTACAGTCAGTGTCACCAACTGGTAACCCCCTCGCCACAGAATACAGATACCTACCCTCGTATGAAGCAAATAGGTAAAAAACTGCCTACTGGTGGTTACCTGCATAGGCAGTTTGTACCTGTGTGTCACTCTAGTGGGTTCCCTAGGGTTACGAGTCGGTGACACTGACTGTACCTGGACTCTCTTTGCTGACAGTACTACCTAATTTGGATAGAAAATAATCACTGCTAATGACTCTTGTACCTTAAAAAGTAATGCAACTGTCGTTATCAGTACAAATATTTGTCCTGATTGGACAAGACAAATGTCAGTTTAATGTTGTCTGGAACTTATCCACTTAGAATGGATAAGAATGGGCCAGTGGTATTACATATCAGTCGATTTTGTTAAAAGTAAGTACCTACTGTAATGTTTAGATGTGTCTTTAAATTATATATTTATAGGGTCGTGTTTTGAGTCCTGGCTGCCTATTAATCGCTGCACACCCTTATGTACACTTTGACCGCCATATACAATGAAACTCAAATACCTACCATAATGTGGAGATCAATAATTTTAATTAATTATTGTTATCCACACTTCAGATATGTAAGTACCAAACTCTGTGACAACCTCTGTGGTGCAGTGGGCAAAGGCTTACCTGCGACACAAAAAGTTTCGGGTTTGATCCCCGCGGCGGTGTTGTAACATCTACAATTGTTACGGGTCTGGGTGTTTCTATGTATAATATATATGTATTTACAAACAAAAAGTATAATAAGTAGTATATCAGTCATCTAGTACCCTTAACATAAGCTCTGCTTACTTTGGGCAGAGAATACAGACTTTGGGGCTAGATGATGCTGTGTGAAAAAGTCTGGCATTATTTATTTTATTTATAAACTAATTAGTAGGTAAGAACACACACTTATTTAAAATTTTACAGTGAACGCGAAGGAATTAGTTGGACTTGAAATTTTAAAATAGAATTATTTGTCATTGAGTAACTGCTTTTTTCTGGGATAAGTAGGCTAAGGTAATTCTTTTTTCGGACACCTGACCATCACCTCTTGACACATTTGTTATTGAGTCATTACACTACAAATTTTACCTAACACAATCTTGGCTGAACACCAATGACTTGGAAATCACGCAGCAAGTGTTTGTTACCAATAATTGTATGAACCAGGCCCGAAAATCGAGGCAAAAGTAAGTTTCATGACCCCACCAACGTAATAACATCGGAATGCACAGATGATACAGACCACAATGGTTTTATTTTCACTTTCTTAAAAATAAAAGTAACATACGTTTCCGGGAACACATCGAGCTTAAAACAAAGCCAACAATTATCCTGTGATGTAAAGCTGTAAAACACACACCAACTAGCAAAGTTTAATTTATAAAACTTACATTATTCCTGTTTCCACTAAAAATAAATAACTTTGAAAAACAACACACACGTTCACTTCGTTCACAACTACACCGCGAAATGTCAAACTTTTCGGGCCGGTTGGTGTTGCTAGCTAGAGAAACATAATTTCCCGATACTTTTCTGATCTGCACATAGGTACTTCTATGTTCTAAATTATCACCACTTTAACATTCAATAAATAAGTTTAATTACAAGAAAATTATTATCTATTGAAGTCTCGTTTAGTACCATTTGTTTAAATTAACTGATTTTAAAGGTTACAATGTATCTAGTTCACAATATTCACTGTAGACGTGGTCACCTCAGGAATCCGTCGGCTGAGAGTCGGAGAGGTTCACGTTACCTTTCGTAATTATTATTAGCGGTGCCTAAAAATAGGTCAAATATTTAAAAATGCCGGCTGGCACGCATTGCGATATACTGGTCGTAATCGCATTCGCAGTGCTGAGTGGATCAGTGTTTTTATGCGACGTGATTTAAACCGACTTCACTTCTGAAGAAAATTAAATAGATTTTATGGTAACCGTCTCTAAATAGAGATTGAGCTGAGCATTCCACTATTTGATGCAACTTTGATAGTACCTACTTTGTTAACCTCGGTCCAACGCAGCTCATTTGGGCTCATATTTATAAATACTCAAAGTTCTCCACTGATGCATTATGATTGTTTATCTACTGGTAGGTTATTTTATCAAAGTTTTCGTAGATTAGATGGGTACCTACTTACCTACATAATATTTAGGTGGAAGTAATTATTTTGATATACATTGTTTCCCAAAACGGAATTCGAATCCGTACCTACCTACCCCATAATGTAGGTAAGAACCTACCTACCAGGTATTATGTATCAAGCACTTAGCTAGTACAGTCAGCGACAGAAGTTCATGAACAATTAGAGATTTTAAAGCTTTATTTTCATCATTAATTTTTGGAAAATTGCCTATTTTTTTCATAAATAGTAATGGTGCAAGACAAAGCATCCAATGTAAGCTGAAGTTTTGTCTAAAACCCTACGAACTTCGAAGATATTGAAGATTCAAATACATCAAATGTTCATGAACTTCTGCCGCTGACCGTAAGTGAGGCTATCAACATTTAATATTGAAATTAAAAGTCCAGCGGGTAAAAAAAAACAACAAAGGAACAGTAAACATTTTTATTGTAAATATTATTTATTGTATCCCTTACAATCGCGATGCACCGATGGCATTTCAAGCTTTTCCAAAAACTTACAATGGCGTTCGATTTTTCATACATTTTCATTTCTAACTCTATTCGTGATCTCAATTACAGAAATATTGTTTTATTCGTTGAATATAATTCGGGACCGCTTTTTAAATAAAACACCTACTTATAATGAAGAGTTTTGAGCAATGAGTATTTGTTAGCTCAAACAAAAAATACCTATGCTGTCTAGTTTAGATACCTACTTATTCTTAATTTTACTGTCGATACACTTTCAAAATAATGCACTATGAATTTATTTCAAAACAGATCTACGCTTCTATTTTAGAGATCACGAATAGTTCTGTAAATAGGCACGTTATTATTTTATTTATATTTTTGAATACACCATCGCAAGTTGCTACTGCAAAATGATACAAGCTTCTTCTTTCTCAGTCAGCTCTTAATGCACGTAGATACGTAACATAACTACCAAACCTGGCTTAAACGTTCTAATGAGCTCAATACATGACTTCAAAATTAGTTAAAATTAAGTACTAAACATAATATAAAGTATGTTATTATTAATTCAACTAATGGATAAACAAAACATTAAACTTATTAGAAAAAATGCTAAACATAAATAAAAAGCAAAGAATTTAAGTGATAAGTTTTAGGTCTAATTTAATGCCTTTAGCAAATTATTATTTTGTTTTAACGTTACATTATCCCAATAAGGTTATTTGTTTTTTCTTGCAAGAGATAGAAAAATAAGAAATATCGAAAGAGTCTAAGAATCTTAGAGTCGTCCTACAAGTCTAACCATCTAGTAAGTACATAATGATTATGAGCACTACAGATCTTTGAAATACTTTCCTTTATACCCGTGCAGATGCCCTATCTACAAATACGTGGTGTATTTCCCTACTTCCTTTAGATATTAACAATCATTCAAGATTTCCTTTATCGACATGGTTTTTATTCAAAAGTTTTAACCGAAATTTTCAAATATTTACCGAATTCAAGAAACTGTAACTACTAATATTTATTAGAAGAGAAGAAAGTTTAGAATTTAAAAGTATTTATTTTAGATAATGGTGTCCGTGAATACTTAATCAAGCCGTTCCTTCAGTACCTCCGTTATAAGATAAGGCGATATAGCATCATCAGCGTCTAAACGCATTTATTTTTGAAAAGGTTTCTAAGAATTTTAAGTTTTCTAGTTAAAAATTTGTAAGGTTTTAGCGTAGAAGAATATTCTGACAACAGTTTATCTATCATTATATTTTATAAATAGGTATTATTTGACTAGTTAAAGTGTCGCTAGATTGATCTAGATAGCGAAAATATTAATTAATAGAAAGTTATACTATAGCAAAAAGTGGCTAACAAACTTGTATGTAACAAACGTGTATGCATTCTTATAAAAAACAAAAACCTCCCACAAAATTGGGCGACAATTTCCACTGGGCAATACTTAAGTTCGAAAAATAAATTAGATATTTCGCACCATTTTGCTTTTATAAAAATGCATAAATGTGCATTTTGAGACACCCAAATAGACCGATTTATTATTATTTTATTTAGAAAAATATGGTTTCTTCTTAGGCATAGAAAGATTTGCATTGAATACAATAGAACTATGTGCTATCATCACTCTTTAGAAAGATGAAACGTGAAAATTATCGATGATGTAGAAAACGGTTGCAATTTAATAACAAGTTTTAAAAAGTTTCAAACATAACATTATAAATTCTAATAGACAACGGATAAAAACATTAGAAATTTCAATTTTAAACACCTCCCAATTGTAAATAATCTATGAATGTACCATCGCGATAGTATTTTTTTATAACACAATAATAATTTATTTTGCCAAAGCGATATGTATTTTTATTGTAGCATTGTGTTTAAGTATGCTCTCATAAATAATTTTATCGTAATATTCAACCGTGTTATCAAATACTACTCTTATTATACACACCTAGTACATTTTGCTCCAATAACCCAATGATGCCTAACTGTACATAAAGCTTTATAAAATAAAATCTAGACCTTACTATTTAATCACTAAGCTATGCATTAACTGGCCGCTTATTACCTAGCGCGTAAGCCACCATTTTGTTCACTTACATTTCAAAATGGCAGACTAGCTAGTGTTACGAATTCAGGAGGTTTTTTCTCATCACAGTAAAGTCAAACTATTTTCCAACGCATTTTCTATACCTGTATATTAATACTTGCTATAATTAATGCGTTGACAAAGAGTATTTAGAATTATTCACCATTTCACATCACGATAATAACTAAGGATTGGTGTATGATGAGTCGTGAATTATTATCATTTTCATTACGCTAAAACCAAGATGAAGCTCCGCCTAGTTTTGTTGATAGCTCTCCAATTCCTCGGCCGAACATGTTTCCAACCTAAGCAATCAAAAGTTTAATTAGAAAATATATCATTAGGTAGTACGTTTTATGTTGAATTACCTAGTTATAGGTATATAAGAACGATGGCTTATTAAAATTGTATTTTAACTAAAATATTAACCTTCCCAACTACAGCAGTGACGTTTCCAAGCTTCGCCTCTTCAGTTAAGGATTCCAGTTTGGATTTACCACCTCTTGAGCCCTCCTCTGAACCATCATCGCCGGCTCTGCACAAAAATGTTAATATAGAAGACTCATTAGAGCCGATGAGCTTTGTAATCTAACATTTAGTATCCACTCCGTATGCTCAGAAATATTGATGCCCTCAGTGGTGCAGTGGGAGAAAGCCCGCTTGATACGCAGACAATTGCGGGTTCGATCCCCGCCGCGAGATAAATGTTTGTATGAAAAAATTATTTGCAAATATTTATTTCGGGTCTGGGGTGTTTCTATACTTATACACCGCTATTTTATGACTGCCAAAAAAAATTTTTAAGTACGGTTGTAGTAGATGCAGAAAATGATAATGGTCAATTATTTTTTTATTAAATTATCACAAAGTTTTCGAGGATTGTAGTCATAGTCGACCAAAACCGAACAAAATTTTATGAAAACTGTACAAATAAGTCAAGTTATGAAAACAATCGCGTACGGATTCTCATTTACACTATGCTCTCGTATCATCCCCAGTAGCTATCATATCCATTATGACTCGTCTCGTCTCCTTTTTGGGTTATAATTTTTTTTCTTATTTTTCGAGTTTTAACTACATAAATGTGATCAGTAACAGACACCGAGACCATATTTAAAATGGGATGTATAAGTATTCTATCAATTACATGGCTCTTATAGCTTTGCTTAGTTTGGGGCTAGATGACACTGTGTGAAATGTCCAGCATTATTTATTTATTTATTGGTGATTGCGAAAGTTAAGGAACGACTAATTACCCAGAATCCTGTTGCGTCAGCAACAAACTGCAGGTAGCCTCTTCTGTATGCATCCTCGAAGCCACGGCTTGATATGTCTTCGAATTCAGCTTATCATCGATCACGCCTTGCAGTTCGAAATCGCTGTACATTTTCTAGGAAAAAAAAAAACATGTCAGTTAGTTTGGTAGAAAACTACTCAAAATCGGGTAAAAAATAAAAATAATTTGATGGCAAGGTAAAAGTAATTGAAAAATCAAATCAACTATTGACAATGTTTGTAAAAAAAAAATCCCCAAAAATCGGGTAAAAATAATTAGATGGCAAGGTACCACTGGGGACTCTATCGCGTTTCATTTTTTTATCAATGAGGCTACTTACAAAGAGATTATAATCACTACGTTTGCTACAATATATTGATTGAAAATAGAAGATCATTGTTGAAAATGAAACAAAATTGTGATTTACAAAGAGTTTCGAGACCACAAAAGATTTTTTTATTATTTACTATTTTTTTATACACCGCGGGCCGAATCCACTGATGATTATGTGAGTCCTATTTAAGTAGTATATCAGTCATCTAGTACCCATAACACAAGCTCTGCTTACTTTGGGGCTAGATGATGCTGTGTGGAAAAGTCCAGCATTATTTATTTATTTATTTTTAACTTGCGATGCAAGTGCGCGCGGCCTAGTCTGGGTGAACCCCAGACTGTTACCTTAGAACATGGCGAGTTGTCATTGGGTGCGAGACTGTAAATAGACCTGGAATCTACCTGCTAACCATGACAACACCACTTCTATGGTAGAAAACAATTATAGCATGTCCTTTAGCCCAATGTCTCCATGACCATAAGTGTCCTATGATGACCTGGAGCTGATACCTTCAGGATGATGGAGAGGCAGGCCACCTGCTGAGGATGCAGCGCGGGCCGGTCTGCTCACCAGGTGCTGATGATGCAGAGCATCTAGTTATAAAGACCTAGAGCTGATACCTTCAGGATGATGGAGAGGCAGGCCACCTGCTGAGGATGCAGCGCGGGACGGTCTGCTCGCCAGGTGCTGATGATGCAGAGCATCTAGTTATGAAGAACTGGAGCTGATACCTTCAGGATGATGGAGAGGCAGGCCACCTGCTGAGGATGAAGCGCGGGCCGGTCTGCTGGCCAGGTGCTGATGATGCAGAGCATCTAGTTATGAAGACCTGGAGCTGATACCTTCAGGATGATGGAGAGGCAGGCCACCTGCTGAGGATGCAGCGCGGGCCGGTCTGCTGGCCAGGTGCTGATGATGCAGAGCATCTAGTTATGAAGACCTGGAGCTGATACCTTCAGGATGATGGAGAGGCAGGCCACCTGCTGAGGATGAAGCGCGGGCCGGTCTGCTGGCCAGGTGCTGATGATGCAGAGCATCTAGTTATGAAGACCTGGAGCTGATACCTTTAGGATGATGGAGAGGCAGGCCACCTGCTGAGGATGCAGCGCGGGCCGGTCTGCTAGCCAGGTGCTAATCATTGTGATCTGGATGCCGTACCACTGCTCGAACAGCTGGAGAATCCACAGCTCGTCTGTCACCTGGAAAAGTCGCACGTTATACTCTATCTGTGATCATCACTAACACCCAAAGGCCCTTACTAATAAACGTGTCATAAAGTTATTCCTCGGAATAAACTAAAAATACATTTTGACAGTTTACACTCAGGAATAACTTTACACCACGATTATTAGTAATGGCCAAAATGTCTATCTAAATCACCCAAATGCGAGTCAAAGAGTTGATACCTCAGACCAGCAGACTTATTAGCAGCCTTTAGACGACCTCTGTGGCGCAGTGGGCGAAGGTCCACTTGCGACGCTGAAGGTGGCAGGTTCGGTTTAACACGAGCTCTTAACAGCGACGAAAAACATCGTGAGGAAACCCGCAGCTTAGTCAGCTCCTCCTCAGCTGATAAATGAGGATGGTTTAGGTGCTGCAAGCCTCCATATCAAACAATGTCCATGGCACTACAGCGTCCCGTTGAGTGTAGGCATAGTTTGCCTCCTGACACTGTATAAATCATCTAATAAAGATGTATGGGCATCATGGGTTTTTGTTGTGTTCTTTCAGTCTACATAACAACTGACCTTCGATCTGATCTGGTCCATGGAATTCCTCATGAAGTTGACGTATCCCTGCCCGATGTCCTTCCCCGAACCTGACACATTGGCTATTGTCAGGATGGAACCGATCAAACTGTAACAAAATAAGGATTGAGTACAATTTTTTTTTGGAAGTTCCTTCTCAGACGGTATCGAGGATGGGGCTAGAAGAAAAAAAGCGTTCGATTTTACCGTCACGACACATGCATAGGTCAATAGGTCACAGTGCGATGAGCGCAGTCGCAAAACAGTCCATAGATTGTTACATTGTTAGTACGGAAGAGTGTTTATAGGATTTTAATATTTGACAAATGTCAAAGTTGAAACGTCGTTCCAACCGAGTGTTCCACGACACTCACGTACTTTTTTACATAACTCGTGGTGTATCTTGCGTCGTTCTTGATAGATCGTCGAAGTTAAGCAACGTTCTAAACGGTCAGTAAGTGGATGGGTGACCGCCAGTGGCATTTTCATCTGGGCGCTTCCGTGCTTCGGAGGGCACGTTACATTGTCGCTCCCGGCTATTTAAGTCGTTAAGCCATGACGGAGGCCTTAAGGCGGCCTGAAAACTCCGTCACCAGAGTTGGCCACTGACTCATACGAACTTAGGTACTCAATCTCTATGCCATATTCTATGAAGGCATAGTAAATTAAAATGTCTTTTGGATTTGACGATTATGACTAAAATTGCGGTTGTAAAAAAACAGTTTTTGCTTTTACATTGAGAAATGATAAGTTTTATCAAAATTTTCGATTCCGACGGATTCGAACCTGCAACGGTCAGACGACCCTCCTAAAGCCGGAGTGCCTTACCGTTCGGCCACGGAACCCTTGTCAGCAGAATAGTTTTTTTTTTTTTTAGCTCATTCTATCGGTTATAGCTTTTCATTCCTCACTGAAATACCTATATAAAGAACACTATAATTTTTTTAGCTTTTGCCTCAATTCAGATGTTATTTTATTATATTCTATCGTAGACATGTGTGTATTGTATCGTGGCATGCTAAGCTGCCTTAAAGTTTCAAAGTCAAAGTCAAAAATCATTTATTCAGTAGGACCGCTGGGATCACTTTGAAACATCTTAAAACTAGGTGATTCTACTCCTGTTCTTTCGCGACCAATACCGTGAAGAACCAGGGCAACAAACACGGTTTCGGGCCTAGCTTGTTTGTCATAAAGTTATTAGGATTTACCTCCCTTCGTCGAACCGCGCGATCTTAGCGAGCGTAGACTCTAGCACGGCGGACAGACGACTTGTCATGCCAGTAGACATCGCTCCGAGGCAGGCTTCGATCTGGTTGTCTATCTTTGTGTGGTATTGGTACTGTGGGATAAGATTAAAATTAATTTATCGAAAAATTTACTAAAGTATAATCTAAACGTAAACAGGTTCAAGACTGTATCCCCAAGGTGCGGTAGACATTCTCTCAGATCTTTTTATGTTATTTATTCCAGATCCTATTTAGATGTCTAAGGGTAGTTAGAGGCATGTCCAAACACATATTTGATACAATATGCCCACATCTTGCAGAAGTTAGTATTCCATACGTGACAGGTTGCAAGCCCATTGCTGCCTATAAGAACACTAACTGGTTTCCTCACGATGTTTTCCTTCACCGTTTAGAGCACGTGTAAAAGCGCATATAGATTTTACGAAACTACTATTTAAATAAAAAGAAATGTTGTTGTTGTTGTTCTTAGCTTCCACTATCCCACAGCTAGGCAAAGGCCTCCCTTCGAAAGGAATGTAATTTTTTTTATTATTTTTATAGTGTTATACTACACTAAGGTATATCATCGAGGATCAAAATGAAAAGACGAGAATGTAAGACGAGAAAAAAAGAACGAGAATCAAAATTTTCGATTCCGACGGGTTTCGAACTCGCAATGATACGACGATCCTCCTAAAGCCGGAGCCGGCTTTTACCAATTCGGCTACGGAATCCTTGTTCGTCGCAGTCGACATTTTTGCTAAGCTCATAATCTATTATTATTATTCTAGGAATCTTTAGGCCTTTACATATATATAAGCGTTAGGAGGCAATCCATGCCTACACTTAACGGGACGCTGTAGTGCCTGGGACATTGTTTGAGATGGAGGTTTGTAGCAGCTAAACCATCCTCTCAGCTTAAACAGCCGCCCACAGGAAAGACGACGTCGATACGTGTGGCTGACTAGGCTGCGGGTTTCCTCACGATGTTTATCTAGTAGATAAAAATGTAACTCACCACATCAACACCTTCGACCGCACATAGCTTCAGAGCTTGGTTCTTCGCATCTAAAGCCACGTTGACCATAGCACAGGTTTCTGCCGGAAGGATGTAGTCCGTCGACATGAAGGTTACACTCTTCTTCAACCACGACTGGAAGAAAGATATTCAAAATTTTATTAAGGTACAGTTCGCCCAACGGATCTAGGCATTCGTGGAGCCGTTTGTCTGCGCAGTGACCGCTTTTTCATACAAAACTGTGTTCGACGAATGAGGTACGTATAATAAGTAAGTTCGTATGAGTCAGTGGCCAACCCTGGTGACGGAGTTTCTAGGCCGCCTTAAGGCCTCCGTCATGGCTTAACGACTTTAATAGCCGATACTGGGTATCCAGCACAATTATTTTTGCTTTGTATTTAAGTAGTTTTACATCAAGAAAAGGCAAAAGGCAAATAGCAGATCCTCAGCCAAATCCTCAGCCAAATCTGCCTTTGGCTGAGGATTTGAATCTCAAAAGACGCAAATATATAAATCTTGATAGAGTTTTTGAACGATTTGGGGTTGAGATCCTAGGTCTGTGGAGTTTGGAGCCCTTCGGGTTTTCAAAATTCTTTCAGGGCGTTTGGTCGAAGCGACGCGTGATCCGAGAGCTGGCACATTTTTGGCTCAAAGGATCAGCATTGCCATCCAGCGAGGTAATGCCGCCAGTGTTTTGGGCACACTTCCTACTGACAGTGACCTGGATCAGTTGAGCTATCTATAGATCGTTTCTAGCGATCCTTAGATAGCTTGACTAATCCTGTTGTATTTTGTAAATATGTATATGTAAATATGTAATAGCTTAGTGTCTGTAAATAAAATAAGCTCTTTACTAGAAAAATACACGTATTGGTTATTCAAGCGAGAACAAAATATCCTCAACAAACTCTGCACCTGAAAAGAAGACTCCGTCTTCTGTATGCAGCCCTCCATCATATCACTGGCCATCAGCTTGAGCCTCTGTTCCAGGTGCGTTCTGAACTCGGGCTCCGGCCAGTGCAGGTCTCGGATGAAGCACTGCAGAGCGTCCAGCTTCCAGAACAACTCCTCGCTTGTCGAGCAGCCGTTCCTGGAACCAGTTTTATAGTCCTTTAATTTGTTCGATGCTGAAGATTATATACCTTCTGGGTAAGCTCGCTCCATCGTAGACCTCACTCTTGCCAGTGTAAGTTTCGAGGTCAAGAGCCGACCCATTCATCATTAAAAAAAAAAAAAAAAAAAAAAATTACACCCACGATAATATGTGAGATGTATTTAAAAATCTTTAGTAAAGAAGTGTGCGGTTAACACTAGAAGAATACACCGCTTTTTTGTAATTACCAAAAAAAATTAAGGACAGTTGCAGTAGATGCAGAAATTGATCATGGTATGGTCAGATTTTTTTATATTGAACTATCACAAAGTTATCGAGGATTGTAGTCAACAAAAACCGAACAAAATTTTATGAAAACTGTACAAATAAGTACTACAAACCACAATCCTGGGATGGGCTGGTTACCAACTTACCAATTCTTGCGTACTTCTTATTCTCTGAATTCTCTCTTAATATTAATTTTAGTCTGTTTCTCACCCTTTAATCTCCCATTTCTCCTTCTCAAATCCTTTATGCAGGGACTGGGCAATAGATGACTCCATCAGATCCACATACCGCACGACCAGCGGCGCAAACGTATCTCTTAAATGGTCATGGAACCGGCCTCCTTTCAGGTTTTCTGGTGAAAAATTAATAAAACAAGTGTAATTATCATTTACTAGCTGTCCGCCGCGGTGCTACCCGCGGTTCCCCGGGATACTTCACTTTTCCGGGGATAAAATATAGCCTATGTTCATCAGGGATAATGTAGGATTCTCATGGTGAAAGAATTTTTCAAATCGGTCCAGTAGTTTCGGAGCCTTTTCAATTCAAACAAACAAACAAATCTTTCCTCTTTATACTATTTTTATTAATTATTATATTATATTATAAAGTGTAGAAGTAAAACAGCACGTTTCATCGTCTTTAATCTTCTGTTTTTTTTAGTAAATATTTTGATTTTTATTTTATTTAACTTAATGAAAAAATGTCTTGTTAGTTCATAATTTGATCACAGAACTAATTACTCTACTATCATTGGACTAAGGTTATTAATTATAACAGAAAACATTATGATTGTTGTTAAAATATACTTTACTATTTTGCTTAATATACAGGGTGTAAAAAGACTGCTACCGAAAACTGAGGGATTGCAATCAGACCATGATTCTGAACATATTTATCGAAAAAAAAAACTCAACATTTTTTTTTACTTAGCTACGTCATTTTATTTTATTTTCTAGTTTTTTGCTACTAGTACAACATAATAAGACCTTATCTACCTAATCATTTCATTTATAAAAGAAAAAAAAATTAAAACTCAAAATCCAGCAATCTACGTATAAAAACGCGCCCAGTACATACGCAAACAGTGATCTTCAAACGCTGTTTTCTCCGGATATAATGTTTTTTTCGGAAAACCCTTTTGGATTTGGTTGTGTTTTGGGATGCTGTACCTACCCCTTTCGGCTTCGGTAGACGTCTTTTTACACCCTGTATGTATTAATGACAAAAATAGTCATCATCTCAGTCCTTCACAAAATGTAAAAAAAGTTACTTTATGCGAAAGCGTGTAATATTTTGAAATCAGATTCCACATACCATCTAGCCTCAAATAATCGTTCAAGATCTGGAACAGTGGAAATGAATCCCAGGTGTCCGGTGGCTGTTCGGTAAGCACTCTGTCCATATCCACCGCAAAGAGTGCCCAGAAGATCTCAGCATGTTCCACCAGCAGCTCGGAAAACCACGCGAACGCCTGAAAAAGACGTGTTACTATGTATGGTTTGGGCTCTTTTAAATTTATTTGAACGCCATTTGGTTTAAGAAGTGCGCTCTTTAAATTTAATTAAATGCCATTTGGACTAAGACAAGCGTTCAATCTTGATAGTCGAACGTTTTTGACAGTGGTTTTTATGTTTACTGGTGCAGTTGCAGCTAATAATGTTTGCTTTGAAAGTCATCGAAAGGCATTGCAAATTGTTGGACCCTGCAAACGTCTTATAAGTAAATATAGACATAGACATAGACATTGATTTATTTGCCACTCAAGCACTCATATAGACGTTTTTGGTTTCAAATGGTAGTAATATGGAATTGTTGTGAGTACTTTAAAATACTAGATTTATAATAAATTAGCTGTCAAGACAAATTAAGTGCTTCTTTAGTACATAGTTACGTTGTAAAAAATACATTTTGTACATCTTCTACATCACATCAAAGCTCCAAAATATTGAAGTAGGTACTATTTTTTACATTTTACATGATTTTAATGAGATTTTCAATATTTTGGCAAACTTGGATGTACACAAGAATCAACCATGCAGAATTACACATAAAGATAAAGGAATAAAGCTTACACTACCTACTTCAAATTACTATTAATTATTAATGCTATAATAAAATAGGGATTCAAATGTTTTGTTGTTTTTCGATGTGTGTGCGCCTAAATTGTTTGTCTAAGTATGTGTCTATAGTTTTAGTGAAAGCACGAGGTTGTTCGAAAGACTAGCGATCTACGTAAAGCTAAGTTCAGTGTAATGTGCTCAACGTTTAAGTTTTATGTAAATGTAAGCAGTAGTATCTTCGTGAATGTAAAACATGGAGTAGACTGTTTTAAAACTATTACACTTTTCATTGAAGACATGATTCTTAAGAAAAACCCTGCCAATAATGTTATTACTTTTGTTGATTCCAAAGAATTTAGCTCTAAGCCTAGAATGAAAAGTTTGATTTTATTTTTAATCTAATATTTTTTCTATAGAAAAATCCATGCAATGCTTTGAACATCTAAGCATTTGCCCAAGCGATTGTCGAACTATCATCAAGTCTACTCCTTTGTGATCAAACCAGAGTGAAGTATGATCAATATCGAGTGAACGATCAACAAGTGATTTAATCAGCTGAGCTTAAATGAGTAGTTACATTTGGTTGACCGCTAGAATCCGGTTTTGTGTTATAAACCTGCGGAGAGACAAAATATAAGATAGAAGTGGAATATAAAATACAAAGTTATAGATATATGCGGACATCTAGAGTCGGTAAGAGAATTTGTAAAAAGTTCTTACAAAATAATAGTTTTATTAAATAAACTACAAACTAAAGTGTTTAAGATTCTAAAATCAAAACAATTCTGAGTCATATTAATACAAATAACTTTGTACATTCTCTTATCAACAAAGCGACACAGAATATATACCAGGAAAATAAAATTCACTTTAGAATGTCAAAAACCAATGCACACAATGAAATCAAGAACTTTCTTACAATCATTTTAATAATCAAATTCCATTGTGTAAAACTGAACTGATTGATATAGAATCTATCAACTCAGCTTGAGGATAAAATAAATGTAATGCCGTATCATTCCCCACACTAATAGCGATAGGAGAGTAGGGTGCTATTCAGTGAAACATCAAGTGGTAAAACATCTCAAAGATTTTGAGGAAACTTTTTGAAATAAGCACAAGATCACGAGACTGATGTTTGTGAAGTTAAATAAGATATAAAACAACTATGACTTGATTTAAAGTAGTAATAATACAAAATGGTAACTCTGAATAAAGAAAACATAGAATAAACGACCAAAGATAAATTTAAACACGAAAAGAAGAACTCTTTGTTGAAAATAGTCTTTGAAACGTTTGACCGAACAGAGTCACAACATTGAATAATGGACACAGACATAAATATTGATAACTTTGGAAAATAACATTACATTATAATGACGTATTTGATAGTCCGTGATAGTACCTACTTTCTAATATTGATACTAATAAATAACTACAAAAATATTATCTTCCAAAGTTTTTTCCGTGATAAATGAAAGTTCTTCTCTAAGTAATTTACCTCTGCATAATGTTCTTCGTTCTGTTGCAACAGATCTACACACAACTCTGCCAGATGTATGAGGTCTTCTAGCTTCTTCGCAGGCGTTACCATGGTTTCCCCTCTTAGGTCCTCTGCAAACAAATTTGTGGTGTACGTTGTGATCTTATTTTACTTATACTGTACGAATATACGAATATCTATTAAAGTCCAGCATTATTTATTATTATTATTTTTATTCAAATATTCAGCAGAATATCGCTGGCTGGAGAGACGACCTCGACTCCACAATACATGTTGGTACGTATAGGTTGAATAAAATAGGGGTGTAGATGTAAAGGCTTACCTTCGATGTTCGCCTTTTGGCTAAGCTGCGAGTAGTTAAGCAACGCTGCGTTCTCCAAACTTGTCTGTATCATGGATCGCACATCTTCCGGCGCGACGGGAGTCACTATATCTTTCATTAATACCCGCTCTAGCAATGATAGGGTCGCCTGGAATAGATCATTCATTTTTATTTGTAGTTTCGTTTGAAAATAATCTGCATAGTCGAAATCGGTTGGAATACAGTCATTATTTTGTAGTTTATTCTGTTGTTATGACTGTGGTTGCGATTGAGTGACTTTCGACTGCGAACTTTCAGATTCTATTAAATACATCTCAAAATCTAAATCAAAGTGATCTATTCTAAATTCATCATAAACGAAGCATCGATACGACAAGAAAAAGAAAAGTAATCTACCCATCAATACAAAAGAACTTTCCCTAAAAATCTCCATAATTTGTTCCACTTTCAGTTCCAAGTACCCTCAATTCCTGGATCCACTTTCACCCCCAATACCTTCAACGCCCCTTCCGGCCGTCCGAACGGGAAGGCATATCTGAAGTTGGTGATCTGTTCCTGCAGCAGACTCTTCAGCCTCTCCCTGATCTCTGCAAACTTCTCTTTCTCGATGACTGTGATGCTGCCGACTCCATCGGGCCTGCCAGGCAACGTCGCACCACTGTGAATCACTGCACTGTGGGGCTTACTCTAGTAGGGCACAAGCGGGTTAGGGGGACAATGGGGGTTGCAGCTTCCGGCATTCCTATTGATACCTTTTATGTATTGCTATCTTTTATACAATGGAACTTTTTACAGAGGCATTTATTTATATATTTTACTACTGACACGTTTAAGTATTTTTATTGCTCTCTCTAGTAGGTGGGTATAATTTTGTTACAAAATGTTTCTATATCATTCAAAGGTAAGGTAATGTCTACGATCGACAAAGTTATATGAAATACTCTAGTATTGTTCTAGTTACAATAGCTAGATAATACTACAAATTCATTTTAAAATATAATCAAAACTAGTTTTCTAGAATAACTAATATCAACTTTCTAACTCTAACAATTTGATTAATGATGATAAAAGTAATAATTATGATAAAGACTGCAATTCCCAATAGTTCGGAAAATACATTAGTAAAAGGTAAGCAGGCACAGTTAATAAGCACATCGATACGTTCATAGGTTAGAAAGGTACTAAGTTAGATATCGTTAGGAAGCACTTACACGAGTGAGACATTCAAAGGGGCGTGTTATAATAAAGAGATATAATAAACAGGAGCTGCTTTTAACATTTTTATCCACAACAGTAGGCAATAGATTTCGTATGAGAAAATTACATGAACATTTGCACATAAAAAAAAATTGTGCGCGCTGGGTACCGCGAATGCTCACACAATTCATCAAGCAGCGACGACTGGAGAGTTGTAAGGATTTTTTGGAGTTGTGTCAACCCGGTTTGGATGAAATTTGTAACTGCATTGTGACCGTCGATGAAACCTGGATTCATCAACAACTTTTTCTTTTTTTCAAATTTAAAAAAGGATTTAAGGGGAAAAAGATTTTCGGACGACAGTGAGATGATGGCGGCTGTAGAAAGCCATTTTGAAGAGAACTCTAAGGAATACTTTTCCGGAGGGATAAAAGCGTTATTTTCAAGATGCGAAAAGTGTATTTCACTTGAGGGAGACTATATTGAAAAATAAAAAATAAAGAGTTAAACTTTTCTTTCAATAAGTATCTTAGGTCGCGAACTTATCAGCCGCCCCTCGTATGGTTTAAAATGTAAAAAGCATTTATTTACATAGAAGAAATGTGCCATGTTAAATACAGCTCCCAAATTAAAATTTTGCTAACACATAATTAAGAGTAAGGGACCTAAGGCACGTCCTTGTACAACACCGAATTAAAATATAGGAAAATGCAAGTACCAACCTTCTTAATTTCATAACTTGGGATTCGCTCCCAATTTACGACCTAAAGGTAAATTATTATTGGCAAAAGTTCGACTTTTAACCGATATTATTGAGATAAAATAATGTGATCAACAGAGTTGAATGCGTTTTATAAATCTAAATACAAATTTTCATCTATTGTAACAAAGAAAATTACTTTTGAATTTCAAAAATCCGATATAATCATTTCTCTTTAGCAGAGAGTACTTAAACCCAATTGGATTGAAGCACTCTCCGCTATAATAGTCCTGGTTAAAGAAATCTTCAATTCAAATTCAACCTTACTCCTCTACAAATAAAATCTCAACTTACCTATTCCCGTGAACATGGCTGCCGCAGAAGGCAAAGCTGTAATGCATCAGCGTAGGGTCAACAGTTTGCTGCGAGCTCTCAGCGACGTCCAACAAGTCGGAGAGGTAACAAAGATGGCGGTAGCAGCCGCGGACGCCGTAGCGAGCGCAATACTCGTCCAATACGAACACTTGCCCGGGAGAAAACCAACCCTGAAACGATATTATGAGCCCTTTATTCAACACTTGTGGACCCGGGCGCGACTTCGTCAGCTCATTGTTTCGTCATACAAACTTTAGAGATAATTAAATAAATAATGCTGAACTTTCCACACAGCATCATCTAGCCCCAAAGTAAGCAGAGCTTGTGTTATGGGTACTACATGACTGATATACTACTTATATACTTTTTGTTTGTAAATACATACATATTATACATAGAAACACCCAGACCTGAGATAAATATTTGCAAATCATACAAACATTTATACCGCGGCGGGGATCGAACCCGCAACCTTCTGCGTCCCAAGCGGGCTTTCACCCACTGCGCCACAGAGGTCGTCTATAATAGATTATAGAATACAATATAATTGTAACATACCCACATGACATCCCACTATTAATAAAGCTGTATGTTTGTGAGTTTGTTTAGATGTTTGTATGTTTGTGTTTCAATCACGCCTAAACCAGTGAACCGATTTGGATGAAACTTGGAATAGGCGTAGATAGTGACCTGGAATAGCATATAGGCTATTCAAAATGTTGGTACCACGCGGGCGAAGCCGGGCGCAGTAGCTACTAGTACAATAAAATAAAAATAAATCTCACTAAAGAGCAGTAAGGATCCTGCAGGCGATACTTCAGGGTTAGAGTCTGAAGCGTGCAGAAGAGCTGATGATGGTCGTACTGACAAGGGTCTGCCTGGATGTAGTCCTCCATGCCGTGCTTCCTGGCTTTGTCTGCATCTGCGAAGGTAGGGAATTAGGAGGGCCAATTGTGTTTTACAAGCGGATCGCAGCCGGATATAAAGTAATACTACGTATAGATTGGACACTTTGGACAGCCATCACCATATTGCCTCAGTGCCAATTGACGCCTCTAGAATTCTCGAATTTTAGAAATCTAAGTGTACATGTTGTCGAGAACAGAAGGGGAAAGATGATCGGCCATCTTATACGACATGACAGTTTCATTAAGAACATTATAGAAGGGAACGTGGAAGGAAGAAGAGGAAGAGGAAGACCGGGGATGAGCTACATGAGCCAAGTGAAGGAGAAGGTTGCTGTCATGTCGTATAAAGAGGTCAAGGAAGCAGCCCTGGAAAGAGATACATGGCGAGGGATTTATCAGTTGTGCCGACAAGGAGTAAATCCTTAAATAAGAAGAAGAAGAAGTGTACATGTATGAAATAATTTCGGTATAAGTCAGTAATTCAAATAGCATTGCAGGGGTGCCGAACTTCGGTCGCGTAACTTCGGCATAGTGTGTTTAGATACTAAATACTAAGGTAACAGTCAGCGAAACAAAGCTCATGAACAATTGAAGCTTTTAAAGCATCATTTTCATCATGATTTGCGGAGGAAACTGCGTATTTTTTTATAAATAATAATGGTGCAAGGCAAAGCATCCAAGCATACATAGGTTACCAGGAAGAGATCGCTTTTAGCGATAAGGTCACCCATTGTTACACATTTTGTTATCAAGGTTTTTATTGTTCTGTTTGTTACTTTTTTTGGTGTACAATAAAGTTATAATCTATCTATATATCTAGAAGCTAAGACGAGTTTCGAAGATGTTACCCGTGTTACCCGCGTTTCAAACCGCACTGTTCAATCTGCGGTTTGAAACTCAGTCCAGAATCCAGATGCTTAGTGTGAACTCTACGTGTAAAGTTTTTCAGGTATGTTCACTCACCTCCCATAATCTTGTGATGCGTATCCGACGTAGTAGGTGGAGTTGGTTTGTGGCTCTGCCCCGTAGCTCTGTATAACGCCATCACCCATAAATGGCATTCATTCTCATCCGTTACCCCCATCAGAACTGATTCTCCATCACGTACCGCGTTCATGAAGTGCTTTGCTCCTTCCAGTTCTGAAAAATAACGTTCATTGTAGGGGTGCCTTTGGGGAAAAATCTCACAAAAAGATCAAAAAGAGCGAAACATACTCGTACCTTGGCTGACGATGAGTTGCGCTGGAAAGAGAGAGAAGGATTAGTTTTCAAAGTTCTGTATTTCACTTCCGTCAAACCATACTTACGCTGTGAAAAGTGTGCCTGGCGCTTTTTGAGTGAGCAAAGCAAGCCGTTGGTGTTGTTAAACAAAAGTTGTTTCGAGCCAAGTGAGCCGTCAAAATACGTGGAAAAACATAAACGATGTCCCCGATAAGAAGGAAAATCCACAACGTGACAAGCGTAGCGGACCAATTGAATCTTATACCAGTCTAAAATACGTACTATGGGACGCTAACCGGCTACTTAAATCTATTAGTAATGTTTTTATATGGAAAATCTTTAGTAAGAATATTAACTAAGTCTGAGTACGGACATAATGCTTTTAGTGCCACGGATAGTGGCAAAGGACGAATTCGACATCTTCGGATATCACCACACAAGAAACTTGTTATACATAAAAACAACGTGGCGAGCGAAGCGACCCGCTTTTAGAACAAAACCATATAACAAACCGCTAGCCAGCTCAATATAGTCCACAGTGAAGCCATCCAGCTGCATCATTTCAGCTGGCTCCGACTTCTTGTCTTTATAGGAGCACAACGCGAAAGTGTACTGGCTGACTTGAACCAGCACCATGTAACGACGCTTCCATTTCCGCCATACAGACCGGCCGATCACGTGGAGGTAGCTGGAACAATTGAGATTACTTTGGCTGGTTTTCCTGCCACTCTGAGAGTGATCTTAATTACAATGAAGTAAGGATACTAATGGCTCAGCAGAATTGGCTCAGAATTCTCGGTCGCTGCTGTACAATAAGTATCATTAGTACATTGTAATAAAGATCATTCTCATATCAGCGCTGACAAGCGTGGCAGGAAAACCAGCCTTAAACTATATGTCTACAAAGTGGTAAAGATCGTATATACCTATGAGGTAATCTGCGAAACTAAGTACTCATTCGATTGCAAAACAATATCGATTTAAAATGGTCTCTTAGGATTACGAGATCCCGGTTAAATTAAAGAGCTTTTCGTTAATAAATGATTTGATTTGTAGTGTTGAGGATCGAGAAAGGTATGTTAAGATGGTTTGGACATGTAGAGAGGATGGATGACAGTCGTTTGACAAAGCAAGTGTATGAGGCAAGTGTGTATGGGACAGCTGGAAGGGGAAGGCCTAGGCGAACCTTGGATCAAATTGGCATTTTAGAGAAGGGCCAGGTCAAAAGTACCCTAAACCGGCGAGCATGTATGAAGAATGTAATGAGAGTGAACGAGGCAAAAGTTGTATGTCAGGATCGTAGCAAGTGGAGATCCGTGGTCTCTGCCTACCCCTTCGGGAAAGAGGCGTGATTTTATGTATGTATGTATGTTACGACCCTTTGATTAACTTAAGTCAACGCCATAAACAGATAGCTTTATAGGAGATGATAGGTGGAAAGACGCATCAAAGAGAAGAGGAAAGAGAAAACATGTTGAGCCACCGTCGTGAAATAAGGACAGAAACAAAAGCAAACATAATTATTTTTACCCGCAATGCTTCATGTTCAATGGCTTGTCCATGCGGCAAGCAATCTTGATCCTTAAGTCCTGGTCGGGAAGGTTCTTAGGCACCGTCATCCGATGCCACTCTGGTACCTGCAAAGGGCAACACTCTGCTGATCTGATAGATATACTTACAGTTCGCCCAACGGATCTAGGCATTCGTGAAGTTAGCCATTTGTCTGCGCAGAACACAATTTTATATGAAAAAGCAGTCACTGCGCAGACAAACGGCTAACTTCACGAATGCCTAGATCCGTTCTGTACTTACCTTAATTTCTATATTCAAGAACATGATATCCTTTAAAAGTAATCCTATTTTTCGTTTTTAAATCATTATTGACTAGTAGTTTAATAAGACTTAGTCCGGATTCCTCTTCTTCTTGTCGTGTCACCAGTTCTTTCGAACCAGTGTGGTGAAAGGATTATAAGTGCGCCTCAATGAGGCTCCTTTCGTGCACTTGACACAATGTTTTCGAACTTTGTAGTTTCCACGGCATGCTGGTTTCCTCACGATGTTTTCCTTCACCGTTTGAGAGTAGGTACTGGCATAGTGCACATAATTTTTACGGCAGAAAAACTCATTAGTGCACGACCGGGTTTGAACCCACGACCTTACGATCGGAAGGCCACTACCACTAGACCACCAGTCCGGATTGAATGATGCTCTCGTTTCCTCATACAAACTTTCATGTCTTCATGATTATTTTTGGAAAAATAGTAGCAAAACCTTTCCGGGATGCATCTTTATCCACCCTAAATATCAAAACTTGTTTTAGGCATAAAAAGGGACACACATATACAGTACACGGTGCTATTATTATTATCTCATTTATTTCAGATAAAAATCCATATAAAAACATAAAAATTCACACAATCAATTAGGTACATTTTGCTTACCTTGCTTGACAATGGCGTGGGCCTTAGCACAACTTTCCCTAGCTCCTTATCTTCCAAAGCGAGAACCCCAGGGTTTTCCGTGTAGAGTTTGACCTTTACAGCCGGGAGGGGCTGAGTCGTGCTGAAGTCTCCCTGCGTGTCCCACCTGGATTCAATTGCAAGTTCAATAACCTCATCCGTGTGATGTAAGTACCTAAACTCAGTGAATGTATCCCACTCATATAATAAAGCTGAAAGTTTGTAAGTTTGTTTAGATGTTTGTATGTTTGTGTAAGGATCAGGCTCAAACGACGAAACAGATTACAATGAAATTTGATAAGGTGAAAGGTATAGGCTATTTTTTATCCCGAAAAACGTTCCTGAAAACCAAATTTCATTGTAAACTGTTCCGTCGTTTGAGCCTGATCCTTACACAAACATACAAACATCTAAACAAAGTCATAAAACTTTCAGCTTTATTATATGAGTGGGAGGGGATGAGAAAATAGCCATAAATTATAGTCAGAAGTTCTGACTATAATCCTGACTCAGAACACTTGAGCATTAAGTTGAGGTCTGAGTTACGACTTAGAATATGGGTGCAAGTGTTTTAAGTTCTAAGATTCCTGAGTGTAGTGAGGGATTCAAAAGCTCAAGCAACAAAAACTAATTTTCCTCTCTTGTGTGTACTATTTTCATAATTATATAGTGGATCATAGATAGATTGTCGTTAGATACCAAGGACATAGCAAAAATAATTGCTATTAAAACTAGCTCATTGTACCTAACTCTTGATTTTTTCAAATAACAAAGTAGGCTATAAGCAAATACACTATAGTCTTTGGTAATTTCTATATTCTTTATTTTTGTGCTCTAAATGTCTAATCTTTTGAGCAATTTCTATTTGCATTGGAAAGAGATATGAAGAACTTTTAGTTATTGATATGACAGGCCAGCGACTCTACTCTTTAGTTTGACCTCTTCCTCGTCTGTCTCCCATAATATTTTATGGTAGACTAGCTGCGCTCCCGCGGTGTGACCCGCGGTCCCTCGGGATTTTTTTCATTTTTTCGGGATAAAAAGTAGCCTATGTCCTTCCCTGGGATACAACCTTTAACTATGCCAAATTTCAGCTTAATCTGTTCAGCAGCGGTTTGGGCGTGAAAGCGTAACAAACAGACAGACAGAGTTACTTTCACATTTATAATATTAGTATGGATGATTGATATGGTTTTACTTACTGTGGCTAAGCACAGTAGGTACTTTACGTAAAATAAGAATTTTTTCACCACAATAAGCTAAATCGGATTTAAAACTAGCCGCATACTTACATGGGTTTCGACGCCTCAGCCTGGTCAGTTTGCAGCTTATCACCTCCTTCCACCTCCATAGTGCAGTAGACTATCCTATTCGGCGCTAGAGACTTCAGACCCTTTACTTCCATAACAACCACCTACAATATATTTTATGTTCAGTTCATTCAACCCCTATTGTAACCCTGATGATATTTTCTACAGTAAATGCCTGTCTGGGGTCACAATAGGATCCCTGATGACATTTTCAGTAAATATGGCCGTCTGATTAGAAAAAGCTTTAAATGAATTAGGTTTATTGTTTATTCTGTTCTTAATTGTATTATTTACATCAACAATTCAAGGTAACTTTGTAGAAACATGTTTAAACTGAATTCATTGAAGGTTTAGCTCTATTTTGACGATTGATGAGAACGCTGAATTCATTTCAAATACTTTCTATACTAAGAACAATGTTTAGATAATGACAAATTCATTCATCTTATCAAGTTAGTATCCATTAGTCATAGTAATTACGGTCAATGTTTTATTGTATTTGCAACCGCTTTCCTCATCTCTCTCCTATCACAATACCTCGATCTGGAAAGTAAGCACAACATCCATTTTCGTAAGCTGAGTGTCGGCATCACCACTTTCTTCACCAGTGAGCTTGTTCGCGAGAGACCCTTGGGATCTGAAACATAGCTGCTTACTCAGTCTTGGACTCGGGTCTGGTCCCGCGTTTGATCTATCTTCCAAAATCAGCATCAAAAGTTGTCCACCACCATACAAATTTGAATTTACGGCAAATAATTTTGGCAAAATATATTCATCGACAAAAAAAATTATAATTTCCAGTATAAGAACAGTTGAAACAGGCAATATCATTGTAGACATAGAATTAGTACAAGTTAAAAGATAAATTGACGTCAATCAAGATTTAGCAATACATATTTATGAATACAACGTTTTACAGGTTATTGATAAAGAAAGGGTTATTTTAGACATTAGGAATTATGAATTTGTTAGGATTAGTCAAGCAGTATTTGGTAGGACATTCACAAGCCCCAAAGGACAAAATGCATGGTGGCAATAAAGGAACCATTACCGTTACCAAGAATGATTAAGCATATAAAGGGAAATATTACAAAGACTCTGTTCAAAGTAGCGTTAATACTATTGTACGGAATACTATGGTTATACAAAGTGAGAATGTTAATAATAGACAAAACTATAGTTTTGTTTATTAATAGTGATGTTAATGATAGTGAAATAGAATAAAATTTATTAAGCAAAGCTTTGTATAAGCTTGAAGCTTATTTTATCTTAAAAGTAGTAAAGATGAAGGTTAAAATGAATGAAAATAAAGTGAAACAAAAGATTAGAAGCTGTGTTTTTTAAAAGCTCATTTTCTATTAACATTTTTATTTCATTTTTAACGCTAAGCCTTTTATGTGTTACTGTAGCTATACCGTCTATAATACATTTATTTTGATCTACAATTATATTATCTATAAGCTTTTTATCATCTGGCAGTGTAGTGAAAGCTGTTTTAAATCCTGTGTTGTCATTTTTCATTCATTTATCATGAAGACCACATATATCTACGAAGGGTTTTACATTAGCTAGAAGCTTGAAACTACTATCTGTCTATTGCTACAGTGGTCGGATGACAACAGGATTCGGATAGTTTCTTCAGGCTAGGAGTGTAGGGTCTCTACACAAGACACGTGCGCAAAGTTATCAATTTTGTACTCATTACTTGTACTTCCTTTTATATTTTACCATCCGGATAAGTGCCAGGGTCAGAAAAACCAAAAACAGAAATGAACAAGTTAAAATTAAAAAGTGTCTGGATGTCGACTGTGGTTGGGAATCACGATTGTGGTTTCGGGGATCAAGATTTACCTACATGTTATACGTAAGAGAAGTAGCTACATATTTTGATCTCCTCACGATATCTTTTATTTGAAACCGTATTTTACACTGCACATATTTCTAGTTAAATGTTATGGTTTATCAAATTTGAAATTAGACTGTAGGAATTTCAAAGCTAAACGTTGTGTTATTGTCGAAGCATCCAGACTAAGGTTTATAGTACCTATGTGCGGAGAAGGTAAGAAATAACAAAAAACATCGAATTAGAAATGACAATGTTAGTAGAGTCATAACGAGTGATGCTCACAATGTAACGAATTTTGATAAACTTAAACTTAAATTGCATCTAATACTGAATGATTGATCAATGGTTACAAATATTGATATAACCAGTTACTTATATAGGGTCTTTCATATTAAACTACACAAACTGACAGGGCCTCATTTTTGGGTTGTAAATAGACGTTTGACCGTATCAATTTAATTCCTAAGCCGATTTAAGTTTTCACGTAAAAATGTATCATTTATTGATTTTTTTGAAATGTTGCATAATGATTTTCAAGGAGTACAGACGTTCCACCAACCGCAGCGCAGCTACATCACGAATGGACTAAGTTATACAAAAAGAAACAATCGACTGAAATAATAAGTTAAGTCTTTATTGATTACGGGATATTCACAGCAAAAAAAAAAATCATTACATAAATATTTTTAATTTATTTGTTGAACCCAATTCCTGAATTAAGTTTAGTTTAAAATGAAAGACCCTATATTATATTGTGGATTTGCTTACAGTAATTTGATTAACAACTTCGAAAGTAAGAATGTTAAATATCAAACCACAGTTAGAAACTAGAAATTGATTAAACAAAATGGCCGCGAGGAAGATGTATGAAAAATACAATTGATTAATCATTGAGCGACAACATTGACCACATCGAATATAATGATGATTCATCACAGATTCATTTGATGAAATTTTGAATCTTTATACTTGGAGAAAAATTAAATATACTGACAGAAATGCGGTATCCAAAATCAATTAATTTGTTTATGTAGGCTTCACCTGATATCAATAGTCGACCAATTTAAAAGAATCCGTACAAATTATATAATAGACGTTGGTAGTTTGGTTAAATATAAAAAAGTTTATGAACAGGAGTCTGTCAGTATAATAAACTTCTTTCAAGATCAAATACTCACATTTTTGACAATATAATTCTGATCCATATTCATCATTTAAAAATTTATACATATTTGCTTTGATAAACACTGACCTGTGATTATACCGCTTGATTTTATGCAGGCCGTATTTAGAGTCGGCGCCCCCTTTGGACACGGGAAGCGACTCGAGGTTTCCCATCAAGAGGTTGATGGAGGCCTTCAACTCTTCAACGTACAGGGATTCCATCTCTTTCAGAACGAACTTCGGCATTAGCTTGCGGTTCTGGGATTTCAATTGCCTTTTTTAGATGTTTCACAGAAAAGACGACGTCAATACGTGGAGCTGACTAAGCTGCGGGTTTTCTCACGATGTTTTCCTTCACCGTTAAGAGCTCGTGCGCATAAATCCACTGATGTACGGCCGGGATTCGAACCCAAGACCTTCGGATTGAAAGTCGAGAGAAAAGTGAGATTAAGCTGCGACGATGGTTTAGCACCTAAAAACTACAACACACTACAAGCCTATTCCATCTCTAACAATGCCCCAGGCACAACACCGGTATTGCCTCCTGACACTGTATAAAAAAATTAACACTAGCCTATATGCTATTCTGGAGTTATACCTTTCACCATACCAAATTTTATTGTGAACTGTTTCGTCGTTTGAGCCTGATCCTTACACAAACATACAAACATCTAAACAAACTCACAAACTTTCAGCTTTTTTATGAGTGGTATTCGTTTCTTTAATGAATCAATTTATAATGCCATATTGATCACTGGTATGGTGATGCATCGATACTTCAGTCTAATCATCAAAGATCACCTGATCTTCACTTACCTTCTCCATTTCGTTGACCTTCTGCATTCTTCCGTCCAGCTCCCTTCTAATGGCTGCGGCTTGTTCATCAGCTGAATCTAGCTGTAAAACCATCATCATCATTATGGTGAATGTGCTTGCTCCATTCACATATCACATAGATAAAAGCTTACACTAAAAAAAAAAACAAAGTTAAATTCGAATGATGAAGAAAACAATGTTGTACCGACACCGCTCACAAAGCGACTTTCGTCATGTTTATAATGTGGAAGGTTGACCGCTAGTGGCATAAAAAATGAACACTTTCGTATTTCTAAAACGTAGAAAGTATATTAACACTCATAACTTAAACCATCAAATTACTTTAACAAAGAACCTTCCCGTTGTTTGTTTAAATTAATATTATTTACTTTGCGAATTATTCAGTACCCAGACCCTTTTTAATAAATAATGCTAAATAACTCGTGTTTTAATTATCCTAGTTAATTAATTCTATGTTTACGACAAAGGCAAATACTCGCTTGAAGTGCGAGAAAGGAGTTTTAATTTAGATCGGATCGAATTTATGATAAAAATAATATTCATCATAAAATCTGACGAGAATCTAAGTTTATGGGTTTTGCGATTGAACAATTTATTTTAGTTTTAGATATTATTCGTCACTTTACTTTTAGAGACTTATGTCTAGCACATATAAATCACTAGCTTCGCCAGCGCCACTTGAGAACACTTCACTTTCCCGGGATAAAATATAGCCTATGTTCATCAGAGATACTGTAGGATTCTAATGGTGAAAGATTTTTTCAAATCGGTCCAATAGTTTCAGAGCTTATTCAATACAAACAAAGAAACAAATCTTTCCTCTTTATAATATTAGTGTAGATAAGCAAAGATGGGGGGATTGTGTGAAGGATGACATTAAGAAAGAAGTGAGTGTTGAAATGCCGGCTGATAAAAGAGAATGGCAGAATAGCACTGTTGTGCCGACCACACATGCGAAAAATCTTACCAGTAAAGCATTGAACAGCAACTGATGCTCAAACTTCTTCACTCCCAAGATCTGCTGGAACATGTCGTACAACTGCTCCTTGCTGAGGATACACTCCGCGTTCAGACTCTGCTGCTGCGCTCGCGAGGGACGCTTAGACTCATCGTCTCCCGGGATGCCTGCGGACCAAGGGGTTCTGTCAGCAAAGACACCCAGTATTCCAGGGCTAAGCATGCCTTTTCTGCCATGACTAAGCCTAAATGCAGATATTGCGTACCCACAGATTATAGACCAGGTTAGTTAAAATAAACCCTTATTACCAGGTAGGTACTTCAAGGTGTTCCAAGATGGTTGTGGCATTATTAACTGAGTGCTTCCGTGCTTCAGAGGGCAGGTTTAATTGTCGCACCCGGCTATTAAATGTGATATATTTTCGAAAAGGTGTTTATAATTAACAGTGTTTTTAGTTACATAAAAGTGCATCTTAAAAATGATATAAATTTTATTCAGTCAGTATTTTATAGGATGGCGAGATATCTAAAATCTGAAAAAAAAGAGCAATAGCAACATCGAAAAACACCAAAACATGCAGTGCTCCTTATCTGACAATGTAAAAAAAGGATAAGTATTTTTTAATTTTTTAATATTTTTTTTTTAATTCTGATCATTTTCGAAATATAATAAAGTTTATAATTTACAAATAGAAAGTATTGTTGAACAAGTAATAAGATTTTAAAAATAAAATACAAATGAATTGGATTAACAAAGAAAACTATAAATAAAACTGTCAACTTCAAACAGTTTAAGTTAAAAAAAAAATATTAAAAGAAACTTAATATTTCCAATTCGTAAACAAATAAGCATAAACCAAGCAACAACACGTGACTTAAGCAATCAAAGTATAGAAAATAGAATAAAATCAATGAAAATAAATCCGTCAAGTGATACCTGTTATTCCTGTTCGGGTGTGTGAGAGAGACATGTTGTGAAAGACAAGGAAAGAAACACAGACAGTGAGACAGATGCAGGCCACACACATAATCAGGATAGTACTTACACTAATGTTAGGAATAGGAACTACACAATTCCACTAAAATGAAATCAACGATACTATAGATGATGAACACAGTCTAAACAAACATTTACCTAAAATGAATAAAAACCTATGACATGGGACCCGTATTCTTAATAACAAATGTGTTATGTTTTAAAAGGGAATATAAGTACATCGACATACAAGGAAGTTACATTTTAAAACTCAAAAACAGTTGAAACAAAATGACTTAAATCAATATGAAAGTTGCAAGGGTTAAGAGGCAATTTATAACTAAAAGGGGACACAACAACACATCTAACATCGAGGACTTTAAAGATTATTTCAATAGGAGATAAAACTTTTAAGCAGTTTTAAGGGGTTATAGAAAAATTAACTTCATAATGAAATGCTTACCTTGAGCAGTACTAATGAAAAAACGTCAGACAAGCAGTTATACTCGTACATATACACACATTCGGAGCACATTGCAAACACAAGCATTTACACAAATTGCCTGCAACATGCTTCATATTTCAAATTATTTCTTGATTGTCAGCAAAGTAAATATCCCGTTAGGTAATTTGAAAACAATTTTGAAAAATGTAATCTGTTTATTAAATGTTGTACCTAAATATGAATTTCAAATTATTTTTAAATCTTTTTCTAACTTGATCTATGTTTTATTAAGAAACAAAACATACCTATGTTTTGTACCTTTTATATCATTTGCTAACAACCAATATTCTAATTTTATATCTTACTTATGAGCATCTATATTATAATCAGTTTCAATTATGACTTTTTTAATATTATCAAAATAAGTCCTAGATGCTCCTAAGTTATTTAAATGTTAAGAAATATGTAAAACTCTTACCCGTTCCTTTCATAATGCAGTCGAATTTGGCTAGCCATGAGGATAGAACAGTCTCTTTGCTGAGTCCATCTATCTCTGGCAAAGACCTGTTGGGTTGTTTTCAAAGTGTATAGAGATCAGTAAGGTTCTTAGTGCTTTACGGATGGTCCGTACGGACGTCTGTTGTCCGAATCTATCGTATAGAAATACATTATTGCGTTTAGTAGTGTTAATGGTCGAGCGTACGGACGATGTATACTGCGGAACTCCGTACGGACCATCCGTACAGCACTAAATGGAGCCTATTTGATAATTTGAAGACTAAAAACTTTCCCTTCAACTGGAGAAGTTTTTGTTCTGAGATCAGTAGATGAAGAAGTGCTTTCTCATGAATTATTAATAAGAAAACTATTAAAATAGAAGATATTAAACATAAAGTACAAGTTAATCAACAAAACTCTGAATATCTTCTTGATGTTGTAGGTAAAACTAATAACATCAACATAGACACCGAAATAGCTACCGAAAGATATAATGAAGATTATCATCAATTAGAGGTAAGTACTAGAATATAGAGTGCAATTACTTACGATGGAAACACCGGGAGATAGAAACAACAACATAAATACACCAAAAGAAAGAGTAAATAATCCATACCTACACTAAAGCTTATCATCAATGAATATTGATTACAGTAACGTTTAGGACATCAAACCTGCTCTTCTCGGCTTCCTCTCTTTATAGTTACCGATGCGATTTAAAGAAATTAACGATAAGAAGATCTTGACGGTATGAATGAATCGATTGAGATATGAGATGATCTCAATTTTCACGTTTAAGCATGGTCTGCGTGTTCTGATAAACTCTGACGAAATATGGTCACGCAGGACTGTGTATGACTGTTGGGTGATAATGGACATCAAACCTGACTCTCTTCTCGATGTTGTTCCGGAAGACCTCCCGGAAATCATGGTGGGAGCAAGCTCCCAACTTCACCATCTGTTCCACTCGCTCCGATTTCAGGAACACGTCGTGGTAGGACTGCACGGCGTTCTGGAAGGCTTCGTCTGCCAGGATCTGGGTCTCTCCTTTGAGGAAGGCCTGGAGGAGTTCGCTTGTAGATAATTTATTTGATATTGAATTGATTCTGCTCATGATTTTCTCAAACTTATGGCTTATTTGTAGTATGGCTTGTTAGAAAAGAAAGAAATATTGTTTTAAAATAATGTGATATGTGGACTTGTTTCTTGTTTTTGAGTCAATTTTGGAATAATTTTGGACCATTTTTATGAGGGACCACCTTTATTATGACTCAGCATCAATTTTAGCCTTTAGTCTGACTCCCAATATCTGACAACTCCATTTCTCGTAATATCGCGAACCCCTAGGAGTTCGCGTACCCCATCTGAAAACCCTATCTAAATATGCTAACGTAAAGGTCCCAAAACCATACACAGTTCAGAGGAGTCAAGTTTGTTCCTAAGGATGCAGCTAGAGGCGAAACACGTGTCGAAAACAATAAAAATGTAGTCATTCGTACACACAATCGACTGTGAATCGTTAGTGCTGCTCACGGATCAGCTTTCCAAGCCCTGTATTACCAACGCTATCAAGCTGAATGCCCTTTCCTGGAACGAACTATAGACACGACAAAAAGCAGAAGACAATACCTGAAACCGAGCCTGGATAGTCTCAAGCTGATGTGGAGTCAGCTTCGTGTGCCTTCGGGTCATGTCGGTCGGCTGCTTCGCGTTGAAAGGGTGCGCGATACATCGGGAAACGAATACGTACAGCTGCAAACGTCTCTTCTTGTCCTCTTCTAACTTTTCCATCTTCTCCTGTAATATTGAATTGTTCACTCCCTTGTATAACGATGACTAAAGTTGCCATAAATATGGATCTGTCCATTAGTTTATGCACTTGGAGATTCAGATTGCTGTCCACGAAAAGCTTTCTAAGAAACATCAGCTGTTATATCAAATTTAATGACAAAAAAAGGCTATTTAGATTTGAAGAAACGAATCTTTTAGAAGAAGTTCTTCACACTTTTATTAGCATGCGTACCAGTATAAGAAAAAACTGGCCAAGTGCGAGTCTCGCACACGAAGGGTTCCGTACCATTATCTATAAAAACGACAAAAAAAAAACACAGTTGTTGTATGGAAGCCGCCGTAAACATTTATGTTATTCTATATTTTTAGTACCTATCTGTTGTTATAGCGGCTACATAAATACATCATCTGTGAAAATGTCAACTGTCTATCACGGTTCATGAGATACAGCCTGGTGACAGCAGGACAGACAGACAAACAGACAAGGAAGCCTTAGTAATAGGGTTCCCGTTTTACCCTTTGGGTACGGAACCCCTTAAAACGCAAGAGTGATTAAGAGTAGGTAAGTAGTAGATTGAGCACTAAGTTACGGACTATTTTGGCCAAAACAATTTTTTTATTTCTCATCAAGTTTAGTCATCTTACCTCAATCAGTAATTTTGAATAAACGTTAGAAAGCTTTAACCTACATAAATAAATCCTAGCTTTTTCCAACCAAGTTTTTATCAGGGTTCATAAATTTAAAATCCTGCTGATGTAAGTTTTGGGAAAGCGAAAAATAAATATGTTCTGAGCACGCTACATGACGAATGGATATTACGACATGAACTGAAGCGCTCGTGGTCGTGCTTGCTTAGCCGTTCTTGATAGATCGTCGAAGTTAAGCAACGTTCGAAACGGTCTGTAAGTGGATGGGTGACCGTCAGTGGCATTTTCATCTGAGAGCTTCCGTGCTTCGGAGGGCACGTTAAATTGTCGGTCCCGGCTATTTAAGTCGTTAAGCCATAACGGAGGCCAAAAACTCCGTCACCAGAGTTGGGCACTGACTCGAACTTACTTACTATAAAAATGCGGCCTGTCGTCGTTGCGACTTTTTGTTCCTAACCACCCCACTGATAGGCAGGTTACTGGGGCCGTTGGGAATATATAACAAAATATGATGATATACCTGAGGATCCTGATCCTTATCCGACTGGCTGGCTCCGGAGGGGCTCGGGGAGGGAGCAGGAGCCTCCCCCGAGCTGGCACTCCCAGTGGAAGTTCTGCGGAGGAACGATCTACTCGATCGATAGTATTATATCGTCAATGTATATGAGATCGGTACACACAATCAGACGTTTTTGCGTTGTGTTTTGACAGTTAGGTGTTACAATTGTTCTATATCACGAAGGCGTGTGTAATGGTGTTTATGCACATGCACTTTGTTTCTGTGTGCGTAAGCGCTCATTCGTCCATGATGCGTTCCGACGCTTACGCACACAGAAACAAAGTGCATGTGCATAAACACACACCATTAAAACCAACCCGCATTCGTGAGATGGAACACGTGTACCCCATGTAAAACATAGTTGTGTAAAACATGTATTCAACGGTTTTTTTTTTTAACGTGGTATGTTTATTTTTAGAGTGTTTCAGTCTGTATGTGTGAACGAACAGTAATGTAGTGCATACTACGAACTAAAAACTACTTTGTGATTTTTTATAAAGAACTACAAAAATCTGTTGTCTAAAAAAACCAGCTTCTCACTTGTTTTCTTTCTAGAAATTACGATCATCTACAAATCTATCATTTTTCTTATTACAAATGCACCTTAAGTAAGTGCTTATTTTTACTTCATTTTGTAACTTTTTAAGTCGCAATATAATATTTTATTAAAACTCAATAATAATCTACTTTAGCCTCGTTTAAGCTCTGATTCTAGCTTTAGCTTCTAGAATGGTCCATGAGAGTAATGGACGTGAGACAGTAGGTATCCTACACCTACTATGACAACTAAGTAAAATTCTTATGGCCAACTCTATAACCGAGATATTAAAACGTAGAAAAGAAAAAACATATTTTTTTAGTAAGCACCACAAGAAACCTATTTGTAAGAACATAAGTACTTATTTTTGATGGTACCTTCGATCAAGAATTATTATGCTTATATTATGTATGCTTATATATTACATATTTTTTGTCATAGTTTTAAAATCTTCGTCACCAGAGTTGGCCAGCTCAAGAACATAGCTAGCCAGGCTACTTACGCGTGTGGCGGCGGGGCCAACGCGGCCGCCTCTCTCTGCCTAGTGGCGGGATGAAGGGGTGCCGCGTGTGGGGCCGTCGTTAAGGGACTTGGGCCTAGAGGAATTATTGAAAATTTACTATTGCACATAAGAACGAATTGTATGATAATTTGTCCTTGATTGCACACCCAGAGAATGGAACAAAAATAAAACAGAGGAAGGAGTTTTTTCACAATGTAGGTATAAATAGCGGAGTATTCTCGTTGTCCCCACTAAGTTCAGCCCTCTGCACTGGGAAGCCCAACGCCATTTTAATAAAATTTAGGAGCAGCCTGTTGCTTTTTTCTAGGCCACCTTTATTGGATAGTGATTAGAAAAGTAATTGGAGAATTGTTTGTACAACCTTGATTGTTCAAACTCGACTCAAACAAAACACTAGAGCAGGGTTTCTCAAACGTACCCCCAATTCATTCCCTCGGACAGCTTTAGTCGCATATTGAGTAAAGTTTTGGACAATTTTAGTCGACCAACCATTTCTCGTTAAACATGTTACGAACCCCGACCGTTGGGGGCAAACGTACTACATTTTGAGAAACCCTGCACTAAAGTAACTAAGCCCTTACGTACCTTTAGGCATGGCTCCGGGAAGCCCAGCCGTGGACCCCCTCGGGAGTTCAGGCTTCCCCCGGACAGACGGACGTCCCCCCGCAAGGGAACCGGGGGGGACTACTGCGAACACATTGCTATCAAAACACCTGACGGAACATTTATATCCCGGGTAGAGATACTTCTCGAAGGTATTCAGAGGAATTTAGCAGTGCCAGTGACAACCAACAGCAACTGAGCGCATCTGTTCTTATAAGTGCACGTTAAAATTAAATAGTCAGTCCCTGAATAAACAGGACGTCTTGATTTACAGAACTATATCAAGACTTTACCTATGTAGTCACAAACTTTTGACATACAGGAAAATTCTTGTACAGCCTCTATATAGGGTCTTTCATTTTATACTTAATTCAGGAATTGGGTTCAAAAAATAAATTAAAAAATATTTATGTAATGATTTGTTTTTGTTTTTTTATGAAAATCCCGAGAAAATTGATAAAGACTATGCTTTCAATTGATTGTTGCTTCTTGTATAACTTAGCCCATTCATGATGTAGCTGCGCTGCGATTGGTGGAACGTCTGTTCTCCTTGAATGATTTTCAAGTTATGCAACAATTCTAAAAAATCAATTAAAATGATAAATTTTGAAGTGAAAACTTAAATAGGCTTAGGAATTAAATTGATACTATCAAACGTCTATTTACAACCCAAAAATGAGGCCCTGTCAGTTTGTGTAGTTTAAAATGAAAGACCCTATATAAAAGTGTAAATATAATTTTCTAGTCATATATTAATTTGTACAGTGCGACGATTTTTACAAATAATTAAATAAACCATGACGTCTTTCCGTGGTCTTATGGATGAAATTAGACTATCCTAGCTGGTCACTTGTGGTAGCACCATGTTATGCCGTGCGTGTGTACAAACTACTAGTAAATGTTCAATTTAAAGTGGTTCTAGAAATTGTGTATGTATTATGTATAGCGCAATCTATGGTATTTTACGTCTATACTACGTTAGTTGCCATTTGATCACGCAATGCACCTACAATAACTACAAATTACAATGTATGTGTCATCTGTGCTGCTTGTGTATCCGACGTGAACCAGTGAGGTGATAGGAGTGTGTGCCTTAAAAACTGAGACAGATTGTTCTTATCGTCATCATTTTTTTACAAGTTCCTGTATCTCTACACTTGCTACCTACATGTTAAGGATATTTATATTTACCATTTATTTCGCAGTTCTGAAGCTTCAACAACTTATGTAATTATAAAGTTAGACCTGAATTTAGTTTTTAATAAAAACATTTCGAGCGCAGTCATAAACTGTTTTGCACACACAAGACCTGGGTAGTAGTTCCTAGGTATCTTTGGGAATCGTAAAATTTAAGTTAGGGCCCTGAATTTTTTTTTGGCTTGATTCTTCACGGTACCTATTGTTCGCGGAAGAACAGCTTGTAATGCTTCTCACTACGAATTCTGACTTCAAGGGCCAATTTTTCGGTTTGGAATATTTGGTCCTAAGTTAGGAGTAGGACCGTGTTTTAGCGTATGAAGAATTGGCCCTTCAAGTCAGAAACAGTGGTGGAAAGCATCAGAATATTCATCGAACGAACGAAAAAAGGAACGCGAATACGACCGCTGGGATCACTTAAAATAGTCTTCAAACAAATTTTACTCCTGTTCGTTCACGACCAATACCGTGAAGAATCAGAGGCCGTATTCTCGTTCTTATTTTCGATCGTTTGATGAATATTCGGATGTTTCTTACTACGATTTCGAAAATTGGCCCTTGAAGTCAGAACTTCAAGGGCCAATTTTCGGTTTGGAATATTTGGTCCTAAGTTAGAACTGTGTTTTAACGTTGATCTTATCGACTGAATACAATGTAGCTCGTAGTAAGAAGGAACCGAATATTCATCAAACGAACGAAAAACGAACGCGCATAACCCCCAGGGCAACAAACAAAACACGGTTTGGATCCGAGCATTCATTTAGGTGATCCATCTTAAAACTAAATAGTTAAATAGTCAAGCTCCAGTGGGGAGCCAGTCAAACAAAATTGAGGCTCGTCAAAGTAAGTTTAGATGCTCAACGAATCCGCGAATGTTAACACAATTACCACTATTACTAGCTATAATCTAGTCTAAATTAGTAAAGCAGTGAATGGTGATGTACCTAGGGACTTACGCTTGCCGCCAGCCATCTTGGACGGCTGTTTCTTGTGCTCGTCATCACTGTCTTCCTCCGAGGAACTTGGGTCGATCATCTTGAAGCTTCTGAAACAAAATGGCGTCAAAAGTTCATAATGTGACGCTTGGAGGAAAAATTAAAATCGATAATCTGACGTGACGACCTCTCTGAGCGAAGGAAGCCTTCTTTTGTGACGGAGTCTGCGAGTTCGATTCTAGCCACGGAACAAATGTTTGTATGATCTGCAAATATTTTTTGGGTCTTGTTTTCTATGTGTAATTAAAAAAAAAATGTTTTTTTTCACACAGCATCATCGAGTCCCAAAGCAAAGCCTGTACTATGGGAACCAGATAACTGATATACTACTTTTTGTTAGTAAATACATACATATTATACATAGAAACACCCAGACCCGAGATAAACATTTGCAGATCATACAAACATTTATCCCGCGGCGCCCGCAGGAACCCGCAACCTTCTGCGTCCCAATCGGGCTTTCACCCACTGCGCTACGGAGGTCGTATTTTAATTGCTATAAGTATTTATTTACAAACTATTATGGATGCTCTGCTTATTTTGGGGCTGTATGAAAAGGCCAGTGTTTTACATCAGTGAGTGACCTTGTCATACTTATATGAAAGAGGTGTGCGATTTTTAAACTTATGTTATTATAAAACGGTTTGATATCAACGCCCTTAGCACATCTACGCTGCGAAACCATGACCGCGGATACGCTGTAATTTCGCCGTGATCTGTCAGTATGTAGGAGAAGCGGCTCTAACGCATAGACTTAACTATAATTCTATCTCTTTCCGCCCGTGATACAGTCGATATGCTCAAATGCCTTTCACACCTCCGCTCTTGTTTCGCGGTGTCGCGTTGTTTTCGCACGAGTCTGTCAACGATCTCTGGAGTATTAGCGCTTATGCGAGCTGTATTGAACTTTGTTGCGTCGCAGCAAGAGTCGCTATTTATTTATTTTTTTCAAAAAGTGAGCCTTCTGTTCACATATGTATTCAATGCTCGCGTGACGTTCCGCCACGTATCCGCCGCCACAGTTACGCTTGTCCTTCTACGGTTGATCGCGGCGAAACCGCGATCCTGGTTTCGCGGCGGAGGTGTGCAAAGGGCGCAAAAGTCTCAATCGCCAGTACTATAAGAGTACTATAAAATAATCACACTAAAATCTAATAGAATACATAGTAAGTATACAATCATTAATCATCATTATTTCGGGCCATTGCATCATTTATCATTACCGCAAACTCTAGCTCATTTATCCTATCTATTCAATCTAACATGTCTAGACTATCGTTCAATCAACTACACACATCTCACATTGCTCAAACCTTATACCAAAGTAATAAGATTCAAATTGGCTTGCTCAGTTATTTAGGTTAAATTGAGGGTTGCATTGTATGAAGGTATGCATAATACATAGCTATGAATAATGAAAAGGGTTGAGTAGGAGTTTTGAAACGGCTTGTTATACTGATCGAATGTTTGAAATGAGCAAGATATTTTGAAAAATTGCCTTCTGCTTCCATGCCATATCTCTGCGGTACAATAGAGTTAAATTACGTTTTGAGTTCAGGCAAGAGCTTTCTTTTCTACAACCGCGATTATAGGTAGGTACTCTAAAATTCAGAGTAGGTACGTATAATCGCTATTTTAAGAGTTTTACACAATTCAGAGTCTAAATTATTAAGGTAAAGTTAGTTACACTTCGCTCAACGGATTTAGGCATTCGTGAAGTTAGCCGTTTGTCTGCGCAGTACACAATTTTGTATGAAAAATCAGTCACTGCGCAGACAAACGGCTAACTTCACAAATGCCTAAATACTTTGGTCGTGGAAAGCGTACTAAAAAAATAAAATGTTCCTTTATTTAGCCTAGGGGATATAGTTACAGTCGTGTTTTCATAACATAAATTAGGAGAAATGAGCATGTAAACATGTTTTCCATTCTTTTCATAAAAATATAAATAATATTATAAAAGCTTGATGATTAAAGATTTTTCTTGATATTATTTTCAACGTTCATTTCTAACGAAAATAAAAACATGTTTTTCTTTTCTGTAATGTAAGCTAGCAATAAGGCTTTTTGGTTTCGTTGAAGTTGGAAAACCACCCAATTATCCGAGTCACGTCGTGTGTGGAAAATAAGGAATCTTAGAGGATAGTGAGGAGTATGACCGGCTTTTTTAAAAGTCGGTTTGAAATTAGAACGAATTATAGACCGGCAAAGTGATCCCAGCGGTCCTACTGAATAAATGCTTTTTGACTTTGACTTTGACTTTAAACTAAGGCTACTAATAAACGTGGTATAAAGTGTAAACTGTCAAAATGTATATTTATTCCTATTTTATTCCGAGGAATAACTTTACATCACGTATATTAGTAAGGGCCTATAAGTTTAGTCGACGATTAAAATTAGGAACGAAACAATCTATTTAGTAAAGCCAGGGTATGGAAGTACTTCTTAGATTCAGAAATGTATAATCCCTTGATTCTGTAGGGGTAATCAGGACTAGACTGGTTTCCACCCGCATGGTAGGTACCAACATTGTAAACCAAGGTACATGCTACTCCAGAGAGATTAGTGAAACGTAGCGAACGATAGAGAAAGTTGGAAGAGTTTGGGAGTGACCGTTGCCCAGCAGTGGAACGAAAAAGGTTACATAATAAAAAGCGTGTTAAAAATTCTATTGGATACGTACGAGTAAGTATCATCATTATTAAAATTTTCCAACTTTTCTTATCAGGAGCACGACTGTTTCCTCCAAAATCCGGTAAACATTCTCTCAGCGTTTTGTTGAAAGTAACAGATTTTCCGACTTTTCTTGTTTAAACAAACGCATCCCTATAGCCGGAGGCTTTGCAAACAGTCCTTAGCCGTATTGTTGTATTGTTTGGTACAATAGCGTTGTTTTCCGAGCCGTCATGAAATATACGAGTATTATCGTGCGTGGAATATTTGCCTTCTTTTTACATGACTACAATGCTTAGCTTACACGCGCTTTCAAACAAAACATGGGTAATAGTTTACTTTACAAAGTTGTTACTTACCTTGTAGAATATAGGTTTGTCACTAGGTAGGTACCTACCAGGATATTAGTGTTTCAACGCTAAGTCGAAGTTAAGCAACGTTCTGACCGGTCAGTAGTGGATGAGTGACCCCGCTAGTGGCTTTATCTATCTATCTAATCAGCCCACATCCACCCAATGCTGAGTTTAGGCCTCCTCATTTTCACGCCACTGCTTCCGGTCCTGTGCCAGTCGAACCCAATGTTTTCTACCTTTACAATGTCATCAGACCATCTGGCTGGTGATCTGCCTGGTGTTCTGTGACCTTCGCGTGGCCACCAACTTACACAGCTTTATCAACTGGGCGCAAATATAGCATGCGCGCACATGCAAAATTTTCATCAAAAAACGTATCCGAAAACACCTCATTTTCATGTTTTGTCCTCAAAGTCCTTACCCGTTGCCGTAAGCAGAAGAGCGATTTGGACAAACTTTCAACAGGTGTAAGCAGTCTCGAATATCATAGGCTAGGCTATAAAAGAGTTAGTACTTAGGTATAATTCAAGAGAAGCCAGGCGGAAGCTAGTTGCATAATAAAACTTGGTTTAAAAGCGCCATAAAACAGCACTCAGCGAGTAACCGTGGTCAAACAATGAAGCACTCAGAACTTGTTACAACTTACTCTAGCCACGGCCTGCGGTTTTACTTGAACTTGAAAAGGGACAGATATCCTATTTATTTAGGATAAAACATTAACTATTACGGTATTTTTAAAGGTACCTTCTAGCTGCTTGTAGTTGGTACTTACCTACCCCTTTTTGTCCCGGAAAAGTATAATTCATGAGGGACAGCGGGTAAAGGCCGCGGGGCGTAAGCAGTAATATTACAACAGTTAAATAAATGTTTATGGATCCAGATTCACTACCTGCAGTAGGTAATTCGAGGGAAAATTGGATAGAAAAACAACATTTTGCAAAGATACAACCGAATTAGTGCCCGACCAATTTACCCGTGCCCGAAAACCCAGTTCTAAACCACAGATAAAATAATTCTAAACTGAATAAAATTACAATAAAATAAAATTTGGACTCGATTTGCTTGGCTTAGGTACAATTGGCAACCCCCCCGATGGATTCCAATCTTGACGCGATGGGGGGGCTTAGTAACCGTGGTTTGGTTGGCCCACGGTGAAGCCAAAAGGAATCCCAGGCGGGGACGCCCTGGTGGCGTCTGGCGGGTAGGGTCGCGGGTGAAGAGGCGTGTCGGTGTTTCGTTGCCGCTCGCCCTATCTCCCGCGACCCAACGGTGGCGCACCGTAAGATGCGTCGGCGGCGGGGCCGCAGTGGAAGAGGAGTGTCGGTGTTACGTTGCCGCTCTCCCTGTCCTCTGCGGCCGTTTTTGGAGGCTTCTCCACGCGCACCTCTTTAATTAGAGTGCGCAGTGGACGAAGGGAGCGGAGAGCTCTGGTGGTGAGTAGCGGACGCAAGGTGTGGGGGCATCTTCGTCCGCCTTGCACTACTCACCACTATGCGGGGCCGCCTTAAGGGCGGGGATCGCCAGAGGGGGACTGGACGTAAAGGCTGTGCCGGTTTCCGTTGGGTCGTTTGGTCGTTTAGTGGGTATACTAAAATGACGCTGGGTCGTTTAGTGGGTATACCGGGAGTCCCCGGGGAGTCCCACATACCCCTCTCGCCCCCCCGGCGGAGGGGATGCGTAATGCCTTTTTCCCAGCAAGAAAAAAAAAAAAAAAAAAAAAGGTACAATTGGCAACGGTGGCCTGACGGTTTTTTTTCTAGCCTACATCCTCGATAACGTCCGAAAAGGAACTTCGTTCAAAAAAAAAATTAGATTGATGATGAAATATATGATTTATTTATACAGCGTCAGGAGGCAATCCATGCCAACACTTAACGGGACGCTGTAGTGCCTGGGACATTGTTTGAGATGGAATAGGCTTGCCCAGCACCCAAACCATCCTCTCAGCTTAATCGGCCTGGCCCACAGGAAAGACGACGTCAATACGTGTAGAGCTGACTAAGCTGCGGGTTTCCTCACGATTGCCAACAGTGCAATAAAATTGGAAATTTCATTTTGTAAGATCCCATTTCAGTAAATAGTGGGTCACGGTCAAGATCTATTAAGAAACCTAGAGCATAAAAGAGTGTCGTTGAAATATTAGAGACATCCACCATATTAGATACTTCAGATGATCTTTGCCATTCATTCAGCTTGGGCAGATTTACCTCGTTAATTTTACAAATTAGGTAATATACTTAGTAAATATCTCGTATTTTGTGATGGCAGGTGCTAAACCTGGACATGCGAAGCTGACTTAACTAATAGCCAGTGTGGTGCCATTCAATGGAAGGGCGCCTTAAAACAATTACTCCATTGAAAAGACCTGATAATATCAGATCTTTTCAATCGGCTATACAGCCGATTGCAGATATGGAAAGTAAAAAAAAATAAAAAAATTGTGAATATCATATGAAAAAGTTAAAACTAGTTAGGTAATCGTTATGTAAAAAATAGTTTTAAAAATGTTTGCCAAACAGTATCATGCCCACATCTAGGTCTAAGGATAGAAAAAAGCGGTTCTTAATCTCAATGTGGTGAACACTAGAACAAAACAAAGTCCATTTTAAAACGTTGAAAGAAAACACGTAACCTTCGTAAATATGCATTGAAAAAGTGCCCTAATTATGTGAGGCAGGTTGAATTGCGTGCATAAATGTTCGATTTATTCACGACCTCACCACCTAAAGAGGTAAACGAGGCTTTACTTAGTACTCGTAGTCATCATTTTAATTTTCCTGCCCTTATCCCGCTTATGCGGGGTCGGCACAACATGTTCTCTTCTTCCACTCTCCCCTATCACTTGTCATCTCCGTATCCACTCCTTTCTTACCCATATCTTCTTTCACACAATCCATCCATCTTTTTTTTGGTCTACCTCTACTCTTATATCCATCCACATTCATTTCCATCACCCTTTTAGTTACGTGACTTTCATCCCTCCGCATTACATGCCCATACCGCGCTAACCTATTGCTCTTCAACTTTTCAGTCACCGGCGCTACTTTCAGACTTCCCCTAATATATTCATTCCTCACCTTATCCATTCGCGTCACACCGCACATCCATCTCAACATTCGCATCTCTGTCGCATGCACTCTTCTTTCATCCGTCGCTTTCGTAGCCCAGCACTCAGATCCATACAGCACGACTGGTCTAATGACCGTCTTGTAGATTTTCCCCTTAAGTTTAAGGGGCATACAAGGGTCGCAAGTTGTTCCTGAGACCTGTCGCCACTTCATCCATCCCGCATTCATTCTATTTTTGACGACTCGGTCTATTCCTCCATCATCTTGGATCAGTGACCCGAGGTATCGAAAATCGGAGCAGACTGGAAGGGATACACCATCGAGTACCTACTCGTAGTATTTACTTATTATTTACTAGCCAACGTTAAAAAAAATAGAAATAAAAATAGCTATATTTTGCGTCACACACAACAATAGCCAGATAAATATGCAATACAAAAATGGTCGTCATTCAGCATTTATGCAAAAGTTAGCAAAGGCTAACTATTGCGCTGGTTTTCTGTGACGCCATGCCAGCAGCGTGAAAATCATGTAGGTATCAGAGGCGCACATACTTATAGCTTTTCACCACGCTGATATGAAAAATAGTGACAAGATATACGAGAATTGTAGGAGATTCCTCTTCCCATAAAAGTTCAAAATTGCGACTGCTTTTCTTGGTAGCTTTTTTTCGCGAGTTTGCTTCAAAAAGTGTCTGTTGCAATGATAATGATGTGGCTTCTACATTTTTCCTCAATAAGGATAATAAGGAAACCTTACACGATCCTATCGACTCATGTACACGAGAAAATTCCCTAAACCCACTCCATTAACAAGATAGCCAATTAGGTGAAATTCGACGGTAACTCACTTTACGGAGGGCACAATAATAATGACTGTTGGGAAATCTAAATAATGGAATTTAAGACTACATTTTGAGCTAGTGACGTCATGCTGAAACGTAGTAGTTAGGTTGGTCTTAATTGTGTGTGTCTAAGAAGGAAACGCAGGTACCTGCGATACAAGATTTTTAATCTTAGTTTAGGTCTCTGCACCTCACATAATAATATATGTATAAGTAAGTAATAATAAATAAGTACTTTTTGTAAAAACGATACCTGATTGTAAGTTAATCACACACCTAATGTAAGTACTTACCTACGTCTTATCTGTACACTTGTCTATTTTTTGGAAAAATAAATAATTTATTTATTATTATTTATTTATGTGTAGATACACATGCACGTTGTTTCTGTGTGCTTTTGCGAGAGCACTAAATTTGTTTACCTAAATAAATATTTTTCTATACAGTCCTACTGTCGATGGACTGGGTGAAAGACGATACGGGGAAGAGGGATACATACGTAAGATCAACATCAATTATGTCAAAGTTTACAATATCAGCACCACGAGATCAATACCTGAAGATTGTATGTCTTTCACACAGTCGATCAACAGTAGGTTTGTATAGAAAAATATTGATTTAGGTAACCAATCATTAACGTCGTAGGCCGACAGTGGATCAGGCGGGCACAGGACCGGGAAGAATGGCAAAAGCGAAGGGAGGCCTATACCCAGCAGTGGGTGAAATCGAGCTGCGGATGATGATGAGGTAAATAAATTGAGTGCTCTCGCAAAAGTAACCAATTTGACTTGTATTTTCTCCGAGACAAATTAGCCGAAAAGGTTTGTAATAAGTTTTCACTGTATCAGATTCCAGACGACCCCGGGCATTTCTGTAATTGTTTCTGAGATATTTTTATTCTGGGTAAGTAATTGTTGTGAACTCAGTAACTGAACTACTAAATATAAATAAATAAATAATGCTGGACTTTTCACACAGCACCATCTAGCCCCAAAGTAAGCAGAGCTTGTGTTAGTATAGGTTGATACACTATAAGGTGATATAAGTGATAATAATAAAAAGTATATGAGTGTCGCGGAACACGTGGTGGGAACGAAGCAAAGAGTACTTTTCTATACTTACTGGGAATATAATCAATTAATTGTGAATTAGGTATCCTAGAAACGCTCTTCCGTACTAACAATGTCACAATCAATGGACTGTTTTGTGGCTGCGCACTTCGCACAGTGACGTTTTAAGAATAAGAATAAGAATTTATTTCTACGTACTTATGAAACATTTGTTTAGGTACTAAGTAAATGCTATGTTACAAAATTGTAGTGTTTGGTGTTAAAATAAAATCGACAAGTCAACTTAGGCAAAATGACGGTAGGTACTTAAACAGTTTAGAATAACTTTATCTTCCGTGCTAGTTTAGAACTGTGTTACGGCAAGATAATGATTCCCGCCCCATATAAATACGGGTCATTTATGCGTGCACACAATACAAGATTTAAGACTAATAAGTCCGGTTCCAGTTTTGACATATGTATGTGTCGTGACGGTAAATCGAACGCTTTTTAGGGTTCCGTACATCAAAAGGAAAAACGGAACCCTTGTAGGATCACTTTGTTGTCCGTCAACTCCCAGACCAGAGACAAATATCTGTAGATTATACAAACATTTGTCCCGCGGCGGGGATCGAACCCGCAACCTTCAGCGTCGCAAGCGGACCTTCGCCCACTGCGCCACAGAGGTCGTCAAATCGTAATAGTTGTTTTATCTTACGAAGGCGGGTTGTTTTAATCTAATTCCAAAGTCATTTAACTCTATTTTACCGTAGGTCAGGTGGTCATGGTATATCGGCAGACGTATACTAGCCAAGGTAATATAAAAAAAAATCGGACAAGTGCGAGTCAGACTCGTGCATGAAGGGTTCCGTAGCATTATCTATAAAAACGGCAAAAAAATCACGTTTGTTGTATGGGAGCCCCTTAATTATTTTGTTCTGTTTTTTAGTATTTGTTATATCGGCAACAAAAATACATCATCTGAGAAAATTTCAACTGTCTAACTATCACGGTTCATGAGATACAGCCTGGTGACAGACGGACACATAGACAGACAGACAGCGAAGTCTTAGCAATAGGGTTCCCGTTCTACCGTTTGGGTATGGAACCCTAAAAACTTTGCTTAACAAAACTTAAGTTCAGAACCAATCGATCGAGGGCACTCAATATATCCTCTCAAAGCTTTTAAGAACATCAAACAGGGTACTCGGAGGAACGCTAAATCTTTCATCGTCTAATGATTACCTTTCTGTGGTCCCTTGGGGCTCTATTTTAGTTGCGTCTCCTTTGCTGAGTAAGTAATTTATGTTTTTCAATATTTTATTTGAAACGGTCTGTAAGTAGATATGTGTGTGTTTTCATCTGAGCCAGAAAATCAAAACTTGTGCCCAGTAAAAGGCACAAGTTTGTGCTGTATGAAACCGTCGCTTTTTAGTAGCCTTTCGAAACTGTTCGGTTAACCAACATGGGTTTACTATTTTGGTTTTTGCTTAATAACTAGATAAATACGAAACATAGGAAGCTGAAACTTTACACAATGCTTTTTGATAAGAAGCACAAATTTTTGGTCTAGCGCACAAATCGTGGGTTGCGCCGTTTTCTTGTAGGTTGACTTTAAAGTTATGACACCATTTTTTTTACATTTAGTTAAATTATTCAACAATGCAAGTATGTACACTTTTGAAATTTTGTGTGGTTATTATAGGCGTCGAGACGGACCGAATACAGTTTTCAGCGACCTTGTGCATGGTCAAATTTAGACGCTACGATCATTTTAAGGTTTTTTAAAAAAACGCGATAACTAAAAAACTATAAATATTTTCTTAAATCTGATTCCGTCACAAATTAGCACAAATTAAGAGCTACTCGTGTATATATTTTCTACAGGCGTACATACAGTAGTTTTTGAGAAACACGATTTTTCAAAACGTTACCCTAGCTGGAAAATCTAGAAAACGCAATATCTCGAAAACCAGAAGTCGCACAAATATGCACAAATATAAGCTATCTGCCGATATACAATTCATCTCTCTCCGACCATTGGTTTAGAATTTTCCAGCTGGAGCAACGTTACCCTAGCTGGAAACTTTTTTTCCGTTTATTTCAAAAACTACAATATGCACAAATTTTTAATTTGGCGCACATTTATAGGTAGGCACTAGGCACAAATTTTTCCTCATTCTCAAATCTCTCTAGGAGACACTTTCCAGCTAGGGTAACGCACACGCGGGTCACACCGCGGGACCGCAGCTAGTCTACACTAATATTATAAAGAGGAAACATTTGTTTGTTTGTTTGTTTGAATTGAATAGGCTCCGAAACTACTGGACCGATTTAAAAAATTCTTTCACCATTAGAATCCTACATTATCTGTGATGAACATAGGCTATAAATTATTTTCAAAAAAATTAGAGATCCTTATGAAAATTGCAATAATGTTACCAAAGGTGTAAAAATTTTGAACATAAAATTCTTCATATCGCGTGCGCTGCGAAAACTATTGATGATAGAACAAAAAAATGTTCTACAATATTAAAGAACGTATCAATATCTACAAAAAAGTCAGCGATAGCATAATTATGTCCAACTATTGTGGTTGTGTCAGAATAACAACTTTTATAATTTAAAAAGTGAATAAAAATGCCGACCAAAAGCCGACCACGTTATTCTTATTTTGGTATTTATTCTTATCCAAATAAATTCCTTCGTAGTAAAGACTGTTTCAGTACCCGTCGATTACTTTTTGAATTATTGAAATCGGACATTTTATTCAAAAGTTATCATGAGTTTAAAAATGTAAGATACATCGCGACCACAGAATAAATATCAGTTAGTAGGGTAGGACAAGTGTCTGGGATTTTTAACACAGGGAACGGGATATTAACCATGATTAATACCATAGATACTATTGATCATGGCGTATGCAACTGCGCCGAAATATCGGGAAACTCAAAAAACATTAAATTATGGTAAATATCCCGTTAACTGTGTTAAAAATGTTGAAAACCGTGATAGTTTAAAAAGTGTCTGAGAACTATGAAATGGGAGAGGGGAGTGGTAATATATCAATGAAATATATATGGGAGGTAGGGGAGCATTGGGCAGTAGGGAGGTTTGGACATCCCCGTGTCATGTCGGCCATAAACCATCATGCCTATCGTCAAATCGGAATTTGATCAGTTAGAATTGACCATGTATGGGGGTGGATTGGCATGATGGTGTATGGCCGGCATAACACGGGGATTTGCCGGTGGTGTCCAAACCTGCCTTACTGTCCAATACTCCCCTACCTACCTTAGACCTTACCTACATAATACCTCTAAACTTTAAAGGATCATACATCCCGCTCCGGGACCGCCATGTTGTTATTAATTTTTTGTTAAATACCTATAATAAACCCGTGCGAAGCCGGGGCGGACAGCTAGTAGTAAATAAACCAAGCTAGTGCTACGCCGTAGCACCCCGAATCCACAAAACGCCTACGACGCGCTACGACGTAGGCAGTAACTGTGAAACAACCCTTGTACAAGTTTGACTTGAAGTTTCCAAAACTATTCATATCAGTGTGCACCAATTTGTTAACCGAGCATTTAATTAAGTCTTCATTAACGAGCAGACAGGACTCCGCGCCTGTGACTAATTCAGACCAGATTTCGTGGTGATAGCATAAGTTATGTGACTGACAGTTCTAGACTCTGTCGGCCTCGTACAGCCGTAATGTCTTGCTGAATCCAGAATCCGAATTCAGATTATTAATTTAGAAAGCCCGGAATTCCATACATTAACGTTAAAACACATTTAGATTTTTTCTGATTATGAATTTGTCAGATCGATCTAAGAATGATGATGGCGAGCGTTCTAAATTCCGGATCGGAATTTTAAGTTTCTGATAATTACGTAATTCCGTACATTTGAATAGAGCGGCACAGATACTGAAATTCAGATTATGAATTATTTTCTAAAAATAGTGCGATTAGTATTGAATTAATCCCACTTTCATAAAGATTTTTGCATGTGCCAAACACGAGGCTACTGATCAATCTAAATTTTTAAGATATCTATGTGTGAGGTGAGGCAAGGTGCCGGAATTCAGAATATTATGAACTAGCTACTGCGCGCTTTCGCCCGCGTGGTACCAACATTTTGAATAGCCTATGTGTTATTCCAGGTCACTATCTATCTACGCCTATTCCAAGTTTCATCTACCAAGGTTCACTGGTTTAGGCGTGATTGAAACACAAACATACAAACATCTAAATATCCAAACATCTTAACAAACTCACAAACTTTCAGCTTTATTATATTAGTGGGATTTAAGATTCTGATTTCAGAAAGACATTCCGGTATGAAGCAGTTACAATCAAAACCCTTAATTTTTTTTTTTTTTCAAAAATGTTGTTTTAAATTCACCAGCGATTTCTTGTTTCAAGGCTAAGTTGGGTCAATACAATTCACTCATGTAACTCTGAACTAGCGAAAGTTTTTTCAATCAAATGTTTTTCCTATCCAGTAGCTTTCCAATAACATTTGAAATGGGTTCAATGGGACTTGGATTGGATGTACCTACTCGCACAATAACGCGATAAACCTTCCTGTCACGTCACACACAAGTTCTTTCGAAACAGTAGGCTTTTAAAGTGATCATAGGTATACTTACCTAGGTACTAACATAAAAAGATCTGAGAGAATGTCTACCGCACCTTGGGGATACAGTCGTGAACCTGTTTTTACGTTTTACCTAGGTACTGGTCCCACTAAATACTACCACTAGACCACCAGTTCTCTAGACAGCTAGAGCTACTAGCTAGAAAAATCCGGCGGCGCGAGCTAGATGACAAACGTGACCAACGAATGAATGAACACTTTATTGTACACCAATACATAAAAAAAACACCACATAAATAAAACACGTTCGAAATTAGTACGATGGGCGGCCTTATCGCTGAAAGCGATTTCTTCTAATTCAACTAATGGTATCATAACGTGTATACCTGCGCTAGAACATTTAGTGCCAAAATAGGCTACATTAGCCATTTAGGGGAAAACACCCAAGCCCTACCTAGTTATTTGAAGTCCCAAAGCCGAGACACTGTAGCCGAAAAGGCAAAAACGGCTAGGTTGATTATATACAATCCTATACGTATTTATAAAGAAACGTGACATGCAGGCACCTTATCCTACTAATCCTTGTACTGGCCGCTGCAAATGCGAAAGCTTTAGAGAATGTATTGAATGTGTGGATATTGAGTGGATGTAGTAAGTACTTACCTACTTATTTAGGTATTTATGTTTGTTACTCTTTCATGCAAAAAAAAATCCTGAATTAATTTGAATGGAATTTGGCACAGAGATAGACTATAGTCACACACAGGCTACTTTTTATCCTGGACAAAATCTTCCCAAAGGATCGCGGGTAACACCCCGTAACGCATCTATTTAAAAAAACATCGCTACCCGTCTGCCACTTGTCCCCAAGGACAAAAAAACGTAGAAAACATTCACCGAGAGGCCATTGGGCCACATCAATGGGGACAGACTGGGCAAGTGACACTAGTACAGTTGCCGTACTAACCTCCTCGCCTAATTAACTTCAACGGATCTTATTCGCTTCCTTTATTGGTTTAAATTCAAGGGGGGACTACTATAAGTAAAAAAAAAATACTATAAGTAAAAAAAAATTTAAGACGAGACACGAAATTAAGCATAAACCTAATATCGCGACCATATAAATCTAAAAAATGGGCTTAATACTTGATTTGTATCCCCTCGGTCAAATTCTGTCAAGTTAATATTCTAAGCGTGACAGGTTGCAAGCCCATTGCCACCGCCGCCTATAATAGAACTTGTTTTAAATACAAATACAAAACGTTGTCTTAGCGAGTCCCGTGGTTTCATATTGTAAATCGCACGGATATCCCGCTTTTGCAAAACAAAAATATCTTGAATATCGGCTGCTTTACCCCAAAGAAAGATACCGTATGACATCACACTATGTAAGTAACTATAACACACTAGCTTAGCTGTCTCTTCCCCGAAGGACAAGTATCCCCAAGGGACGATAGACATGCTCTTAAATCAAGCCATTCAAGATCCATTATACATGATTTAAGGGGGAAATTCAGAGGAACACAGAGTTGGTCACTGACTCATACGAACTAAAGGAAAAAAAGAAGTACTAGCTGCGCTCCCGCGGTGTGACCCGCGGTCCCTCGGAATTTTTTAATTTTTTAGGGATAAAAAGTAGCCTATGTCCTTCCCTGGGATACAACCTTTAACTATGCCAAATTTCAGCTTAATCTGTTCAGCGGTTTGGGCGTGAAAGCGCAACAAACAAACAGACAGACAGAGTTATTTTCACATTTATAATATTAATATGGAAGTATGGATTTAGAGGCACTTCCAATTACATATTTAGCACAAGACAGTATAAAATATACCTACCTAACACAAGTATTAGGTACCTGCCAACTTCATCATTATCATTCCCTTGCCCTTATCCCACGCTAAGTGGGGTGGCACAACATGTATTTTTCTTCCATTCACTCATCATCAACTGTGTACTGTGTGTACCACTCCTTCCGCATTCATATCATCTCTCACACAATCCAACCACTGCTTTAACTTAAAAAGAGTACCATAAAAAGAGTCTTAACAAAGTAATGTAACAATATTGATATTGAAAGTATTTACCCAATTAGGATAACATTTCAAGGCTTAGTAAGCCTTGGAATTCCGCGTGTGTAGTTAATTAATCAACCACTTCACATTTTGATGGTAAGCTTAAATGAGCCATTTTACTTTAAGTTCAATTTACTTTACTACCCTCGACTTTCAATCCGAAGGCCGCTAGTTCGAATCCCGGAATTGTTTATGGATTTTCGGATCCCGGAAATGTCTATCGGTTCGGAAAATGTGCATTTGATGTAGAGGCAACATTAAGAAAATTTCTACAGGTTATCAAACCAATATTTTTACAAAACAATACTCTTGCGTTGTTCTATCTAAAACATTTCAATTCTGTACTAAATAGGTCAATTTCAAGCGCCCCCGCTGCCCTAACCCCGCTCCCCTCGCTATTGTACTATCGCTTTCTTTTGCTTCGCATAGACTTCGTAACATTTAGAGCGTTCAATTTAAATATTTTCATTTTTGTATGAAAAAAATATGATGAATTTTTAAAAGTCATAGAACAAAAGTTGTTCTTTATGATGATAGTAATACAGTCCTGAGAAGTTACCGGTGTTTTACAAATAGCCCTATGTAGACGTGTCTCTGACCACAAAGACATCTTCAAATGAATATTTATAGATCTTAATTATCTCTCAGATCTTAATTATTCCTAAGGGGGGTAGTCAGAGGCATGTCCAAACACATATTTGATACATGCCCACATCTTGCAGAAGTTAGTATTCCATACGTGACAGGTTGCAAGCCCATCGCCGCCTATAAGAACACTAACTGGTTTCCTCTTAATATATCTATATCTTTAATAAAGGCTCTATATTGGCTATATGACTGCTTACCCTCATTTACATAGTCACCTACATCCATAAACCTTGTGATAACGTAACTTACCTTCAAAAACAATTGCTGAACGCTCAATAAAGTTAAAATTATCAGTGATATCTACATCCTTCCGCTTACTCATGCATAGCTTATAAGTTTAATCAATACATTGTATAGTGTTGAGCACTAGGTCCTATATTAAAACCTATTTTTAGGTAATACATAGCATCCCTAGTTAAAATATAAGTTAGAAATTATGATTGAGTATGAATTCGATGAGGATTTTCTCTCAAATTCAAATTTTGACCCTTTTTTGCGACAGAATTATATACGTTTAAAAAATCTGTCAAGCCAGGCAGAATTTGCAAAAGTTCACGTTATTACGAAGTTATATAAACAGTTCTATGTATAGCTCTGATCCGGTTAATATAATTGAATGTAACTCACCGTCGGCTAGCACAACACAAGCATTATATTCACAGTATTCCTATTTACACGTTATGCGATTGAAACGTCAGGCGGTTCGGGTCTCAGTGCGATTTGTCGCATATTTGACGCGCAGGCGCGCTCGAGGCCTGTCGCCGGTCGATATGATAAAAGTAAGGTTGCGCCCTGCTATCGAGGTCACGGTTTTGCCGCGAGTTGCAGCGATGTTGCCAGATGTAAAAAAAAACGGATCACGTATCCCCAAGGCGCGGTAGACAATCTCTCGGATCGTTTTAGGAATCCAGATCCATTGAAGATGTCTAAGGGATGATGTCCAATATACCTAATGCCCACATTTTGCATATTGCCAGATGAAAATTTGTAGGTAATGAATTGACGGTTATCCCTGAAACCGATATTTCTTATCAGTATTATTTACTGCCTCGTATATATATATATAGGTAGGTAGGTACGAAAATGATTTTAAAATGATCAGAATCCTGGGTCCTTGATGTATGGGTGCCCATCGCGTTTTTTAGGGCTTCTGGTCGAAGCGAAACTCGTAGATTTCAAGTCTTTCAGGGTCAGGTTCAATACGTGAGATCAGCTGGCGCATATTTGGCTCCACAGATCAGCATTGCCATTCAGCGAGGTAATGCCGCCAGTGTTTTGGGCACGCTTCCGACTGACAGTGTCATGGATCAGTTGAGCTATCAATACCTACAGCGTTTTTAACGATCCTTAGGTACCTATATCTTGATCTGAGAATGTATACCTTGATGATTCTGTTTCAATTGTTTTGGTTCCGAGTTGAAATAGTTTTCAAACCTAATGTAATTCGAGTGAGTAGGTCTAGGTACCTCTACGAAGTATAATCATATTAGCTTAATCAATCAATTTAATCATCGCATCGTGAGGAAACCAGTTAGTGTTCTTATAGGCGGTAGGTATTGCAACTTGTCATGTATGAACTTCTGAAAGATGTGGGCATGTATCCAACATGTATTTGGACTTGCCTGACGGGGTAGTCAGAGGCACGTCCAAATACATGTTATTCCAGATCCTTTGAAGATGTCTAAGGGGGGTAGTAAGATGCATGTCCAAACACATATTTAATACATGTTACAACAATCACAATTTAAAAGAACCTAATTATTATTGTCATGGAGAAAATACAATAATAATCATGATTGTTATTTTGTACTTATTTGTGTGTGTGTGTGTGTGTGTGTGTGTGTGAGATAGAGAGAGAGAGAGAGAGTGTGTGGTTGTGTGTGGGAATGTCTCACTCTCTCTCTGTGTGAGTGTGTGGGTGTGTGTGTGTGTGTGAGAGAGAGAGAGAGAGATAGAGTGTGGTTGTGTGTGGGAATGTCTCACTCTCTCTCTGTGTGTGTGTGTGTGTGTGTGTGTGTGTGTGTGTGTGTGTGGGTGGGTGTGGGTGGGTGTTTGGTGTAAATGTGTGTATATTTACGAGAGTGCGTGAGCGTGTGTAAATGTGGACTCTAAAACAATGAAAAATACATTTAACTTAATTATTATCTTTATTTACAAAATTACAAGTAATTCTACAAATCATCAGCATCAGCAGAGTTGAGGTACCGGACCTCAGAGTCATGGCACGTCCTGCCTCGAAGACGAGCGATCGTTTGGCGCCCTCTCGCGGTGCGAGCCGACAACGCTAGGAAAATGAGAGATAGGGATAATGCTAGTAACAGTATTGTCATCAGTGCCGTCGTCCATGTACTAGATTTATCTGAAAAAAAAAAACAATACATTAATTGCTGCATTTAGAGATAATAATGGCTACTTAAATTGACAGAGATAAATGTCTACTGCCTTGGGGATAATCGTAATTTAATTTAATCGATTTTTGAAATGTTTAGAAGTACAAAAGGAGGATTTAGTATTTAGGCATGTATTTGCCTGGAAGAAATCGCTTTCAGTGATAAGGCCGCCCATTGTACTAATTTTGAACGTGTTTTATTTATGTGTTGTTTTGTTATTAATTGGTGTACAAACTGTACAATAAAGTGTTAATTCATTCATTCATTCATTCATACTATCCGTCGCGGTGTTATCAGCGGTCCCTCGAGAAAACTTCACTTTCCCGGGATAAAATATAGCCTATGTTCATCAGGGATAATGTAGGATACTAATGGTGAAAGAATTTTTCAAATCTATCCATTTTCGGAGCCTATACAAACAAACTAACAAACAAATCTTTCCTCTTTATAATATCAGTGTAGATAATGTATCTGGACATGCCTCTAACTACCCTTGAACGTCTTCAGAGAATCTGGATACATAAAAAGATCTGAGAGAATGTCTACCGCACCACTGCAGTCGTGATTCTGTTTTCATAAGTAATGAAGTGATCCTGTTTTTATACTAGAACAGTAGGAAGGTCCGCCTGCGACGCAGAAGGTTGCGGGTTCGATCCCCGCCGCGGGACAAATGTTTGTATAACCTACAGATATTTGTCTCGGGTCTGGGTGTTTCTATGTATAATATGTATGTATTTACAAACAAAAAAAGTATATAAGTAGTATATCAGTCATCTAGTACCCATAACACAAGCTCGGCTTACTTTGGGGCTAGATGATGCTGTGTGACAAGTCCAGCATTATTTATTTATTTATTTACTAGCTGACCCGCGCGACTTCGTCTGCGCATGATTCATTTTTTCAGCGCAATTTTTTAAAATATTTCTGTCATAAGAACCTTCTCCTTACAATAACAAACACAACAAAAAAATATTAGTGAAATCGGTCCAACCGTTCCCGCGTGATGGCGTGACCAAGGGATAAAGGGATTCATTTTTATATATAGAGATTATTTAAAATCAAGAAAAGGATCACTTACTTTCCGGTTTCACCTTATTTGTAACCATTTTGTTCAAATTAACTTGGGCTTCTGCCTTGCTTCTTTCAATGACATCTTCTGTGGTGTTTTGGTGAATAGTAATATCTTCATGAGTATTCTTGGGCGTTGTTACTGTTGTTGTAACTCTGGGCGTTGTTTTAACAGTTGTTGCTTGAGTTGTTGTTGGTTTGGGCGTCGTTCGTTTGGGAGTTGTTGGTTTAGGAGTTGTTGATTTAAGCGTAGTGGGTTTGGGCGTTGTTGGTTTGGGCGTTGTTAGTTTGGGCGTTGTGGGTTTAGGTGGTGTGGGTTTAGGAGTTGTTACTTTAGGTGTTGTTGGTTTAGGCGTTGTTGTAGTTGTTGTTGTGCTTGTTTTGGGGCTTGTGAGTTTTGTTGTTGTTGTTTCTCCCACTAGTTTCTGTGTCTCGGGTAGAGTTTCAGTAGATGAAGACACTGGGTCTGTTTCTGTAAAATTAATTTTAATGGTATTGGCTTGATTTTTTAATATTTTTATGTACCATGCAAGACTTATGTAGGTACATGTATGCTCTATCTAAGACACTTGATTATACAGTCAGAGTGTGATAAACCTATATTAGGATAATTACGTTTTAATACTAAAAAGAAACTTCAATGTTCGACTCGAAACGCGGTGTGACTCAGGGCGTCAAGCTGTCGATTCGATTTCTATTTGTGACATGGCTAGGAGGGAAGGTGTTTAGAGTTTTACGGGGAAACTATCAATCCCTCAGGAATAAAATTTATATGGGACCACCTCTGGAGTATACCCTTTCAAACATGAAAAGAATTTTGCAAATCGGTCAACAAATGGCGGAACAATCGCGTGACAAGATACAAAAAAAAAATCATTTTATCCGGAGAAAACAGCGTTTGAAGATTACTGTTTGCGTATGTACTGGACGCGTTTTTATACGTAGATTGCTGGATTTTGAGTTTTAATTTTTGTTTTCTTTTATAAATGAAATTATTAGGTAGGTATGACCTTATTATGTTGTACTAGTAGTAAATAACTAGAAAATGAAATAAAATGACGTAGCTAAGTAAACACTTTTTTTGCGTTTTTTTTTTCGCTAAAGATGTTCAGAATCATGGTCTGGTTGCAACCCCTCAGTTTTCGGTAGCAGTCTTTTTACACCCTGTATATTTGTCTCGGGTCTGGGTGTTTCTATGTATAATATGTATATATATACAAACAAAAAGTATATACCTAAGTAGTATATCAGTCATCTAGTACCCATAATACAAGCTCTGCTTACTTTGGGGCTAGATGATGCTGTGTGAAAAGTCCGGCATTATTTATTATTAGGACGAAGTTCCTTTGATTGTTACATTGTTAGTACGGAAGAGCATAATTTATTTGACGAATGCCAAATGTCTTAGTTCCAACTGAGTGTTCCACGACACTCACGTACTTTTTATTATAAATAATGCTGGACATTTTCACACAGCATCATAGATGATGCTGTGTGAAAATGTCCAGCATTCAGCATTCAGCAAATGTCCAGCGGCGGGGATCGAACCCGCAACCTTCTGCGTCCCAAGCGGGCTTTCACCCACTGCGCCACAGAGGTCGTCAAGTATAATGCTGCTTATTACATAAACGTTAAACCTTAGTTGAACCCCATGTTGACACATGTCAAAACAAAACTGTTACCACAAAAAAGCGTTCTATGTACGAGTATTTAAAGATCGTTTTTCTAGGGACAGTTTTTTAGTTAGTCTTAGTCTAAACTCAATTTATTTTCTTGTAATAAGACGGAATGCCATACTGACCTACGGTGCTCAGACATGGTCTTTGACTAAATCACAAAAAACGGACCTCAAGATTTGCCAGAGAGCTATGGAGCGCAGCGTTTTACAGATCAAAAGAACCGATAGAGTCCGTAATACCGAAATCCGATCGAGAACTGGCATAGCGGATGTAGGTACGAGGACTGCACGTTTGAAGTGGGACTGGACAGGTCATGTGACTCGAATGCACCCAGAACGTTGGGCGAAGATTGTCACTCAGTGGGTGCCTGAAAATAGTCGAAGACGACGCGGCAGACCCAGGAAAAGGTGGCGAGACGATCTGGATGCATTCGAGCCAGACTGGCAAACCGTGGCCTTGGACACAGACCCAGCAGTGGGACACAATAGGTTGAAAAAAAAAAAGGCTGAATGAGTTTACCTTCAGTGCTGAAGCATATATCGAGAAAGTCAGGACAGCAGTTCCTGGACAGCAGACATCTGAAGTGGCAGCCGCAGCCGGCATCATCCGCGGGCTGCGAGCAACGACCCAAGCACGATTGGACTGTACAAACAAACACATCATTTTTATATGTAAGTTCGGAAGAGTCAATGGCCAACACTGGTGACGGAGTAGCCGGGACCGACAATTTAACGTGCCCTCCGATGCATGGAAGCGCTCAGATGAATATGCCACTGGCGGTCACCCATCCACTTACTGGCAGTTTAGCACGTTGCCTAACTTCGACGATCTATGAACGACTAAGCAAGCTATCCTTACTAATCCTTACTATCCTCATCCTTATCCTTACTATATAATATTATAAATGTGAAAGTAACTGTCTGTCTGTCTGTCTGTTTGTTACCTTTTCACGCCCAAACCGCTGAACAGATTAAGCTGAAATTTGGCATGGATAAAGATTATACCCCAGGGACGGACATAGGCTACTTTTTTCTTTAATAATCATCAGGGGGCGTGAAAATAAGGGTTGCCAGTTTGTATGGGAAAAAGTTGAGCGACGCTGGGCGAGGTCATAAAGAAGATGGGTGACCGCTACTTTTTGCTCTATGTTTTGCATTGCAGATTTTTTTGTATTTTTTTATTTTGCATGATAAATGATTTTAAAATTAATGATAAACATGTAACATGTATATTTCCACTCATCAGTACATCCGAAGTTAAGATTTTTTTTATATTAAAAATACTGTTTCCTTGGCTTTGGTTAGAACACCATCTATATCGTCGAGGTCAAAACTGATTTTTATATAATACATACTACATAATACGGATACAACCTTTAACTATGCCAAATTTCAGCTTAATCTATTCAGCGGTTTGGGCGTGAAAGCGTAACAAACAAACAGACAGACAGACAGACAGATAGACAGACAGACAGAGTTACTTTCACATTTATAATATTATTAGTAAATTAGTAATATTAGTAATTAGTAATATTAGTAATATTAGTAACTAGCGGAACGCCCGCGACTTCGTTCACGTGGTACATATCAACATAGCCCTTATCACTTGAGTAAGCTTAAGCTTTTCATCACATTAACTAAACTGAGTGACTGTGACTGCAAGTTCAACTTTGATGACTGAGTCTGAGTCCGAGTCTCACTCTAAATCTGACCCTCAATCTAACCCTTATCTCGCTCTCACTCTTAATGTGACTCACAATCTCACTCTCACATTTTAATCTGACGCCCCCCCATAAAGTCACAAATCCATAAATCCATTAACCCCACTTCCAATCTCACTCCCACTTAAGAAATTCCACACATACTTAATCACCGCCAACACCCTGTTTCAGGAATTATTTACAGCCCTCCATTTCAACCCACCCCCTAAATACAAAAGTTCACCCCACCCCTACGAAATCCTAAAATGCAGCAGAAGAAGAATGTATCTTCCAAGTTTTAAGTTTTTAGGACTTATGGTTCTCATAGCAACTGTTACTCCTTCTTTCACCCCCTTTATAGTGAAGTTAAAAAAAAAATATATAAAAATATTACTCAGTACTCACACATAGCGAGTTTCAAGCGAATCGGACCACGCATTCAAAAACCCCAAACAAACATTAACACCTTAACACCACCCTACACCCCCTTCTAGGGGGTAGTTTTGATTTTTTTTTAATGCATACATTTTGTAATTACACTAATTAATACTCATACCGAGTTTCAAGCGAATCGGACAACGCATTCGATAAACCCCATACAAACATCAACACCCCTTCTAGGGGTAGTTTTGAAGCTTTTTGAATGCAAACTCATTCACAGAATTCATTAAAACTGTTGAACTATCATAATTCTAAATTTCATGTCTCTAAGTGCCAGGAATATGATTTTATGATTTTTTCCCGTTATTTTCCACTTATCCCACATTATCCCATTTCCCCCCACTTTATCCCGCATCATCCCATTTTTCTCGCTTGATCCCGTTTTTTCCTGCTTTTTCCCCCGCTTTATCCCGAATTATCCCGCTTTATCCCACATTATCTCGTTTTTTCCCTGCTGTATCCCTCTTTTTCCCAGTTTACCCCGCTTTTCCCGCATTATACCGATTCTTCCCGCTTTACCCTACTTTTCCCCCACATTATCCCTCTTTTTCCCGGTTTATCTCACTTTTTTCTGCTTTTCCCCCACTTTATCCCGCATTATCCTGCTTTTTCCCAGTTTATCCCGCTTTTTCCCCACTTTATCCCGCATTATCCTGTTTTTCCCCACTTTATCCCGCATTATCCTGCTTTTTCCCAGTTTAACCTGCTTTCCCCCCGCTTTATCCCGCATTATCCTAATTTTTCCCAGTTTATCCCGCTTTTCCCCCGCTTATCCCTTATACGTTATCCCTCCCCAAATACCCCACTTCCACTCCCAATGGACTTATGGCTCCCATAGAATCTGTACTGTACTTCCCCTTTTTCACCCCCATTAAAGGGTAGATTTTGAAAAAAAACATGCAGATATTTTTTATTACACTACTGCTAAATACTCATACCGAGTTTCGACCAAATTGAACCACGTATTAAAAAATCCCACGCAAACTTTGACACCCCTTTCACCCCGATTTAGGGGTAGTTATGAAATTATTAGAGTGCGGAATTTTTTTATTTACATTTTTAAATAATCATACAGAGTTTCAAGCAAATCGGACCACGCATTCAAAAAACCCCATACAAACATTAACACCCCCTACATCCCCTTCTAGGGATAGTTTTGAATTTTTTTGAATGTAGACTTTCATTAAAAGCGTTGAACTATCATAATTCTAAATTTGATGTCTCCAAGTGCCAGGAATACGATTTTTCATACAATCGTTTTTACCCCTTTTCACCCCTTTAGGGGTTGAATTTCAAAAAATCCCTTCTTAGTACACCCCTACGCACCAAGACGGACATACCCTCAAAATTTCAAGTCTCTACGACCAGCGGTTTAGGCTGTACGTTGTCTATCAGTCAGTCAGTCAGGACAAAGATTCTTATAATAATAGATTAGTAATATTAGTAATTAGTAATTAGTATATTAGTATATTATATTAGTATTAGTATATTAGTATAGTATGGATGAGTATATCAGTATTAGTATATATTAGTATATTAGTATGGATAGTTATACTCACAGTCACTAGGTGGCTTGGGCGGCGGCGTGGAGACCGCGCGATGCGCCGCTGCGCACGCGTCGCCGCGCAGGATCGACACGTCGTCGATCGCTATGTCACTTATGAACGACGAGCCACGAACTCCTTCTAACACTATCTGATGAATAAAAATAATTATTCTTTTAGACTGTAGGCAAAGAAAAGTTCCTTCCCTATTTTAATGATGATGATAATTATTTTTATAAACTACTAGCTGTCCGCCCCGGCTTCGCACGGGTTTATTATAGGTATTTAACAAAAATTTAATAACAACATGGCGGTCCCGGAGCGAGATGTATGATCCTTTAAAGTTTAGAGGTTAATATATAGGTAAGGTCTAAGGTAGGTAGGGGAGTATTGGGCAGTAAGGCAAGTTTGGACACCACCGGCAAATCCCCGTGTTATGCCGGCCATACACCATCATGCCAATCCACCATTAGTCATGCCAATCCACCCCCATACATGGTCAATTCTAACTGATCAAATTTCGATTTGACGATAGGCATGATGGTTTATGGCCGATATGACACGGGGGTGTCCAAACCTCCCTACTGCCCAATGCTCCCCTACCTCCCATATAATATTTCATTGATATATTACCACTCCCCTCTCCCATTCCATAGTTCCCAGACACTTTTTAAACTATCATGGTTTTCAACATTTTTAACACAGTTAACGGGATATTTACCATGATTTAATGTTTTTTGAGTTTCCCGGTATTTCGGCGCAGTTGCATACGCCATGATCAATAGTATCTATGGTATTAATCATGGTTAATATCCCGTTACCTGTGTTAAAAATCCCAGACACTTGTCCTACCGTACTAACTGATATTTATTCTGTGGTCGCGATGTATCTTACATTTTTAAACTCATGATAACTTTTGAATAAAATGACCGATTTCAATCATTCAAAAAGTAATTGACGGATACTGAAACAGCCTTTACTACGAAGGAATTTATTTTGATAAGAATAAATACCAAAATAAGAATAACGTGGTCTGCTTTTGGTCGGCATTTTTATTCACTTTTTAAATTATAAAAGTTGTTATTCTGACACAACCACAATAGTTGGACATATGCTATCGCTGATTTTTTTGTAGATATTGATACGTTCTTTAATATTGTAGAAAATTTTTTTGTTCTATCATCAATAGTTTTCGCAGCGCACGCGATATGAAGAATTTTATGTTCAAAATTTTTACACCTTTGGTTACATTATTGCAGTTTTCATAAGGATCTCTATTTTTTTTGAAAATAATTTATAGCCTATGTTCATCAGAGATAATGTAGGATTCTAATGGTGAAAGAATTTTTCAAATCGGTCCAGTAGTTTCGGAGCCTATTCAATTCAAACAAACAAACAAACAAACAAATGTTTCCTCTTTATAATATTATTAGTGTAGAAAAATAAAACTTAGAAAAAAACTCAAGCGCATTACTATGAAACTCATCCCCTATTCTGTTTTAATAACTCAAGAGTGGTATTTTTTTTTTAATGTGAATCGGAAAGTGTAGTTATTAAGAGTGAAATGAGAATTAAAATCTTATATTTTTTATATTAATATTTTAATACACAGTTATGAGATACCTAACAAACATTTAGGGGCTTATTACAAGAAAATGAGCCGAGTTTGAACCAAGTCTAACTATAAAAAGTGTCCCTAGAAAAACGATCTTTAAATACTCGTCCATAGAACGCTTTTTTTTTGTAACAGTTTTCTTTTGACATGTGTCAACATGGGATCCAACCACAGACACCAAGGATTTACGTTTTTATAATAAGCAGCTTAAAGTCCTTGTATAGCAGTGGGTGCCTGAACATAACTTCCTGGCTTTGCTTTGGACAAGGCTGAATAAGCCGAGAGAATGGCTTGAGTGCTGGGCAAGCCTAATTCCATCTCAAACAATGTCCCAGACACTACAGCATCCCATTGTAGGCATACATTGTCTCCCGATGCTGTATAAATCATCTAATATAGATGTCAAGGTCTAATATAACTAACCTGAAAGTCCTCGTTCATAGGTATCAGCTGCTTCACATCACTATACCAAGCGTTACCCTGGTTGCCCCATACTTTGAAGAGTAGGTACTTCTGTTCTGCCTCTGCTAGATTCAACATGTCTATTAATTGGAGGCTGATTGGCTTCTGGTACACCCTTAAGCCTCCCATATCCCTGAAAAGAGGAAACAAAAGCATTAGTACGCAAATTCTAGAAAAAAAACTTGGCCTTTACATCTATATTAGATGATTTATACAGCGTCAGGAGGCAACCTGCACTTAACGGGACGCTGTAGTGCCTGGGACATTGTTTGAGATGAAGGCTTGCAGCACCTAAACCATCCTCTCAGCTTAATCAGCCGCCCACAGGAGAGACGACGGCAATACGTGTGGAGCTGACTAAACTGCGGGTTTCCTCACGATGTTTTCCTTCACCGTTATGAGCTCGTGTTAAAGCGCATAATAAATTTTTCGAGACTAAATCCAGTGATGCACGGCCGGGATTCGAACCCACGACCTTCGGATTGAAAGTCTAGGCACAACCCCATTCTACCAACACGGCTCACGGATCTGTAAACACTAGACATATCCAAACCGTGTTTGTTGCCCTGGTTCTTCACGGTATTGGTCGCGAAGGAACAGGAGTAGAATCACCTAGTTTAAAGACGTTTCAAAGTGATCCTAGCGCTCCTACTGAATAAATGTTTTTTGACTTTGACTTTGATCCAATCTGCTTACGTTCTTGATTTAGTATTTTCATGTGCAACCTTTGTTCTGTTTGTGCAAAATAAATGTTTATCGTATTCTATTAATTTTGTTTCCTACTCAACAGGGGCAGGAAGAACTTGTTCTAGATTAAAGGGCTGTGCCAATCTATACCTATCTAAGTTAGATTCTAAAAGTAAGAAGTAAAGTAAGTTTGTATGAGTCAGTGGCCAACGCTGGTGATGAAGTTTTTAGGCCGCCTTAAGGCCTTCATCATGGCTTAACAACTTAAATAGCCGGGACCGTCAATTTTACGTGCCCTTCGAAGCACGGAAGCGGTCAGAAAAAAATGCCACTAGTGGTCACCCATCCACTTACAGACCGTTTGAATGTTGCTTAACTTCGACGATCTATCAAGAACGACTAAGCAAGCACGACCATGAGCGCTTTGCTTCCAAAATATTATATTTTGGAATTTGGAAACCATGAGCGCTTCAAGTTAGATTCAGTTAGAGTATAATAAGCTAAAAATAAGTTAAGTAATACCATATGTTGCAGTGCCTCAGTGGGGTTCATGTTATGAAACACCACCTAGTACCTATATTCATAAGATCAAAAAACTTACATGAAGCAATAAATGTTTTGAATTGAATTGAAGAAATTATAACTTACTTTCCATACATGTGGTAGAACAATTGGAAGCACCCATCTGTTGACAGGTTATAATCATAGACTGGAGAAAGCAGGCGTGCTGATGCATTCTCTGCTTTTGCAGAACTTTCTATGTACATGTAGTAGCCTGAAACATACAATACAATCGTTGTTCACTCGCCTGCTCAGTAAGTACACAATTTTTAAACAAATAAATAATCTCTATATAGAAAAATAAATCCCTATATCCCTTGGTCACGCCATCACGCGTGAACGGCTGGACCGGCAAAGGTTGTACTATGGGAAACAGATACCTGATAAACTACTTATACACTTTTTGTATGCAAATAAATACCTATATATTAGAAACACCCAGACCCGAGATAAATATTTACAGATACAAACATTTATCCCGCGGCGGGGATCGAACCCGCAACCTTCTGCGTCCCAAGCGGGCTTTCACCCACTGCGCCACAGAGGTCGTCAACAAATGTCTACGAAAAACAACCACAGATGGAAAGGCTGTGACCGCACAGGCAGGTGGCTTGTTTAGCGAGTCACCTAGTGAGAGTAATAGTGTTCTGTGAGTTTAGTAAAAAAAGCCTCGCGACCGGTCGCACCGCGCGCTTGGCGTCTTGCTAGTCGCAGCTAGACGCTTACCAGAGGCCTTACAGTTCCTGAGTGGTATTAGAGGCAAAGTACTTCGTAAGCGAAGCCTGGGCGGGCGATGGTATTTGTTCTTTTCGACATGATATCTTACCGGTCTCCATTAATTTTAACACTCACCATGCTTATTTTCCCCATGGGTATGATCGAATGAGGGTCCTGTCAATATGAAGTTGCTTGGAGTTTTATCATTCCAACGCTTCCAATCAAAATCATGTAGTTCATCTTGAGTCCACCCGCAAATAGCCGGGTCTTCGAAGTCACAGCTTAAACTCGATTTCAAAGTCGTGTCTAGACATCAAAATACACTGCATCATAATTTGGTATGCTAGTAGCTTGTATATTATATCCGTGAGACTAAATCGAACTTTTATACAAATTATTGCAAATAGTAGTGCAAACCAAAGATTTAAATCGTTTGGTGCAAACGCAATCTTTTCTACTTTTCTAGTGTAACTTGAAAATTGAAAATGGCGCTAAACGGCAAAAGTCAAAACAGACGTGTTGACAATGACAGATTTACGATTAAAGAGTTGCCAAGTATTTTCAAACTACCTAACAGTGAGGAAAGAAATAAGTAGGTACAAGCAACGGTACCAATACCAATGGTAATGAGGTTAGGTACCAATAATATTTTCAAATTTAATAATTTTTGTGCATATATATTGATTAATTGCAATCTATAGACCGTTTTTATCGATCTTTATATAACTTGGCTGATTCAAATTGTATTAAGGGTAGGTACCTGCCTAGTGCCTATGTTAATTTATGTACCTACAGTCAGCGTCACCAATTGGTAACCCCCTTAGTAAGGCCATTTGTAATGCAAGGGGATTACCTACCAGTTGGTGACGCTCACCGTGCCTACTTCCCTAACTAAATAATATGTAGAATCAAACAAAAAAAAGTACGTGGGTGTCGTGGAACCTCCGAGGAACACTCAGTTGGAACGAAGTTTCAACTTTGAAATTTAGAATTTGTCAAATAAATTATTGTCAAATATTAAAATCCTAGTACTAACAGTGTAACAATCTATGGACTGTTTCGCGTCTGCGCACTTCACACTGTGACGTTTTGCTTTTGACCTATGTAGGTCGTGACGGTAAACTCGATTGCTTTTTTCTTTTAGCCCCCATCCTCGATACCGTCTGAAAAGGAACTTCGTTCCAAAAAATATACATATAAGCACTAAATAGGTAATCCATTTTTGTATATTACCAACGCATTGTGGAGCTGTATCATTCCATTTGTATCCATCACAATATATCGCTGAAGATCCTTCAAGCTTGTACCCAGGGAGGCAGAAAGTTACAACCCAAGCACCATGATGTTCTCTTAATGGTATTGAATTGGGGCCTATGGGTAGAGGATTACAACCAGGTCCTGTAATTAATAAATTTGTTAGGTAGGCAGGTACTATTAAACTGTCACATTGTATCCTACATAAATACCTACAGCACCTCACGCCCACATTTTTGTCGCTACTTGCTGCAACTACCATTCAATGTTGAGTTTGTTGATTTGTTGATGTAGGTACTGCCTACCAATTTGATGAGTTCTTAGATTTTGTCTGAGGGTGAGTTGGTTAGTGCCGCTACTTTTGATAAAAGGGTAGTAGTGTGTATTCTGTGGCAGTAGGTTCAAATGTCATTGGTAGGTAGGTATTTTACCTACATGATAATAATATGTTCTTGATGAATAACTTGAACAGTCGTGATTCTGCCTACTACTATGGTGGTATTCCAGTAAGTTGTTGGTTGAACAAAGTACCTAAGCCTTTACTTACTGACACAGACTGGCAACGGAGAATCCCAGCGTCCATTCCTACAAGTTGCGTATCTGTCCCCAACAAGTTCATAACTAGGCGCGCACAGAAACTTTACCAGCCTGTTTCTTTGCTTTTGGCGCACTCTTCCATTGTCTAGCTTAAGAGGTCGACAAGGTTGATACATGTCTCCGAATGGATAAACTAAAAGGAGTAAATAAAAAAAAACATATTTGGAGATAGTCATCTTACACATAATTTACAAGTTTTCTTAAGTGCCTATGGAATTGAATAAATTAAGTATTAGAAAGTTCAAGAAATAGGTAGGCACCTACGTACATACTAAAAAACTACTAAGTCAATAATATAATGTAAGTAGGTAGGTAGGTACTTACATTTTCCATAATATGAGTAAGTTGTATATATAATTATGTGCATAATATGAGTAAGTTAATTACCTAAAGTTTGATTTTTAACCATTGATTACAATCAAATTATAGGTACTTAAGTACTCATTTTCCATAGGTCACTGAAAGTTAAGCCTACGCAACATTCCCATGTCACAGCGGAAACGTGTTGCGAGGACATGCCAAGAGTAGGCATCCGGCAGATAACAATGTGAATCTAGTGGAGAGCATGATAATTTTATAATTTATATTAATATCTTGGACAGTGATGAGATGGATGCTTGCCCAGCACCTAAACCATCTCAGCTAAGTAGGCTTTGCCTACCTACTGAAACGCTATGTTTGTGACAAGAATTTAAAAGCTCTATGTATTACAATTAAATGGGTTTAGGTATTTACCCTACCTAATTAGTGTAGGTAGGTATTTCAAAGTTTCAAAGTCTAAAGTGGCTACCTCGGCAAGGCTTTTCATGGCTAAACTTAGCTGTGAAACTCAGTTTTGGTCGTTTTCTGGCTAAGATTAATAGTAAGCCTTCCGGGCTACCTATGAAAGTTATTTCTTTAAGTAACTATAAAAGTCAATCGGATTGCTAAATTAAGAAAACTTTCTAAGTAATCAAATATGGTATCTGGATTATTGGTATATGTACAAATTATAAGTATCAACTCACCCGATTCGATAAAACTAAGAAGCAACAACACCAGTAAACACTTTCGTAACATGATTAGATTTTTAACACTCAGATATAAGCTAGTTTAATATTAGAAAATAAATAATGTTCATCGTTCTACGTTTGGGACTAGACTGTTACTAAAAATGATTGTTTGAAGTTTTTTAAAATAATTTATTATCATTAGCAGTTTATGTGACAAAGATAATGCTCTAGTTAGGACAGAACAGGCAAAGTTAAATTGATAGTGAGGTCTACAAAATAATGAAAGTAATTACTACATTGGTATTTATTTATAACTTCTAATAAGTAATAACTAAGATCTATGACTTTTTGTATTTACAATTATAGGTTTGTTACGTAGTATTTGGACATGACTCTGACTACCCCCCTTAGACATCTTGAATGATCTGAAATTTTGTTTAATGATCTGAGAAATGTCTGCCGCATCTTGAAGATACCTTTGTGATCATGCTTGTTTTCTTTTCATCTCTTAAGCGTCTCTGTGAGGCATGTGATGTCAGTTGTAGGCATTAATTTACGTTAGATACAAAAAATAATCTTTGCCAAACGGGATGCGTTATGCACTCTTATCAAGGGAAGCGAACTTTCCACTGAATATTCCTATGAATACTATCGCAAGCCCTGTTTTGGACACGCAGATTTTATACAATACCATTATCTTATCGCAAAAATCCAAATTTTTTAACGAATGACTGTTTTATGTAGAATTTAGTCAAAATTAGATATGAACAAGTAGCACTCTTAAATTTTAATAAGCTAAGTAATAGAATGGAATCGTGGAATAAATGAATTGTAAGTAGTCAAATTCATAATTATGTGACATAATAAGTACATACATGGCGAGTTCAAGTGGGTACCTTACCTGGCTAGGCAATTAAATAGGTACCTCTTTTTTCTAAGAAGGTACCCTGCCCACTTTTATTATGTAGGTGTACGATACGACAAGTCCCACGTCCTTATACTTAGTACCTATAGCTTGAATGTTACTCTAAAATAAACGCAGATCAATTATTAGGAACACTATTTTATTTTGAATTAAATAGGTAGGTTACTTAACTTCGGCGACATTCCAATCGGTAAGTAGGTAGTAGGTACTTCATGGCACGGACATTAAAAATACAGATTCTACCTTTACTGCATCATAGGAGGTAGGTACCAATATTTTTGGCAAAGCTGCAGCATAGTAGATAAAACTTTAAAAAAATATATTTGAGTCATAGAAAAACAATCCAGTTAATCGTTATCGCTTCCGCATGCATGAGCAGTCAGGAGGATACACATCCTGTTATTCTGATGCTGCGGTTATCCAACCTAAAGTGGTGAGATGACCCAGGCGATGTTCTAAGTAGTAGTAGTAGTACATAGACCTATTATACATAGGCAAAATTCACAGCAGACAATTTTTTTAATAAGTACATATTACTAGGTACCTACCTACTAGATTTGTTTCTACTTGTTGTAATTTTATTATTATGTTTGTATAGGAAACTGAATGAATAACTTTATTGTTCCAAAATAAAAAAGTAAGTTAGTTCGTATGAGTTAGTGGCCAGCACTGGTGACGGAGTTTTTAGGCCGCCTTAAAGCCTTCGTCATGGCATAACGACTTAAATAGCTAGGACCGACAATTTGACGTGCCCTCCGAAGCACGAAAGCGCTCAGATGTAAATGCCACTGGTGGTTACCCATCCACTTTCAGACCGTTTCAAACTTTGCTTTTTTTGGCACCACTGCGCTCCAACACTCTCGAGCTGTTGGAGCAAATGCTGAGGGGTAGCCGTATTTTCACCCACATAAAATTATGTAGATTTGGGTACCTATTGTAACTGTTGTATATGATGTGGAGAAAATAAAACTTTATTCTATTCTATTCTTTATTCTTAATTTCGACAATCTATCAAGAATGACTAAGCAAGCACGACCATGAGCGCTTTGCTTCCAAAATATTATATTTTGGAATTATTTATAATTTAATTTAATAACTATTTAATTATAAATTAATATAATAATTTAATATTTTGAATTTAATCTTAGTAGCTTGGTACCAAGTACCAATATTTGATGGGTATCAAAGGTTCGACACTTTAAGGAACGAACGGGGTAATTTATCTTTAGAAATTGGCGACAATTTTTAAAATTACCGAAATTGACATAGATTTAGCATGGTACCTTTTTTCCTACATATTATATGGAAATTGACAAGTAGAATGCTGACAGCCCAGACAACTGATCTAAGGCTGACAGTGACAGAAATTAAAAGAAAACAAAACAAAGCTGGTTGTAGTTGTTTGTACAATATTATGTAGTTGCTTACCTACTGTGCGTGTTGTTTTTTAGCCAAAATGCCAATATAATCTAAGTTCTCGGAGATTTTTAAATCGTGAAGATGGATAAAATATGCAGGCTATGTTTCTTCGTCATCGACACAGTCGAACTCACGGTAGATTCAGAAATAATGTCTAAACTCAAGACATGTTTGTGTCTCGAGGTACCTATATAATTTGCGTAAACATCAGGGTATGTTTTATTCTTAGCGTAATAACAGCAAAAACCTTATTGACTTTCAGCTTAGCATAACTGCACAATTTCCAAAGCGGATTTGTGAGATCTGTTACAAAAAAGTTGAAGACATTCACAGCTTCCGCGAAAAAGTGGTTCTAAACGAACACAAGCTCATGCAATGCCTCAACAATAACTCTCTGAAAAGTTTCTACTCGGAGCTAATCGGCGATATTAAGGAGGAAATCCCGAATTCTTCTTTAACCAAACTTTCTAGAGATGTCATGCTCCTGGAGTCCGATTATATAAAGGAGGAAGCAGAGAATCAAGATTCAAACGATGACACATATTTTGAACCTAAAATAAGTATTGATATTCAAAGAATTAAGACCGACCCAGACTGTATTAAAAACGGAAAAGCTGAACATAAAACCAGACCTAAACCTAAAGTCAAAGAAAAATCTGAGAAAAAAGTTAAAAGTCCCAAAGTCAATAGAAATGTAATTAGAAAAGATAAATATGCAGAGCATGATCCGAATAAATGCTTAACTTGCTTCAAATTGTGTGATTCCTCTCTAGAACTATCAAAACACTATAAAATCGAGCATAGTATTGAACCGGGGAGCTTGAAACCTGATGTTGACATGACAGATAAGTTTACACTACATGAGGTAGATGACAGGAAGTTTTTTAAATGTAACACTTGTGGAGACTCGAATGAAGATGTAACAGAGATTACTAAGCATGTAGTTTTACATAAATATGAGAGGCCATTTATTTGCAAATTGTGTGGTAAGACCTTTATTTATTTAATGCTGTTTGTATTAAGAATCATCAGAGTAAACGAAGCAGGGGAAGACAGACCATGAGATGGGAGGACGAACTTAAGTTTACAGCTGGTCCAAACTGGAGGAGAGTTCCCAGAGATAGAGAGCAGTGGAAACATTTGGAGGAGGCCTTTGCCAGGAGGCACACTGAACAAAGAGACATTTTATAATAAACTCAAAGAACCCCATTCTTGTTCAGGATAAAAGGGCTTATATAGATAGATAGATAGTATTAAGAATCAAATGGGATTTTGGGGGCCTACCCCTTTCTGTGCCTACCCCCAAAATCCCATTTGATTCTTAATACATGGTATTCCCCCAAATTATGACAAAGAGGGAGTACTTGCTTCGCTAAGGTTTGCCCAACTGGCACACTTACCTTAGGGCCCTTCGGCCGACAATTGTAGTCGGATAGTTCTATATAGTATGAATGAAACACATACTTTCAATACTTTTTGCATCATTTGTATGGGAATCCGCTTATCTGTGAACCCAGCGCCATCTCTCGTCTCATCAGCGTCGCTGTAATTGACATCTCTTGTAGTTCAGGCGATGCTAGATAGAGGTCACCACAGGATCATTACCATCTATGGGGTATATAAGGCACAGTAGACATTCTCCCAAACTTAGGAAATTCAAGATTGTTGGAAATATCTAAGAGGATTACCCATATTTAAAGAGAATTTGACACAGGGTTAAATTTGCACTTGCAGTGTTAATTGATCGAAGTATTAAACTGTCAAAAACTGATAAAAAAAAAACGAAATACAGTACTGGTTTTCGTCATGACATTCTCAGATCTAGAGCATGGGTGCTAATTTTTGGGATACATTTAAAAGTCTTTATTCTCAGATCTGTAGGTGAACTGTATCCGAGGTGCAGTAGACATTATCTCAGATCTTAAAAGTTTTTTTTTTTTGTTACAAGTTTTATCTGCAATCAGTTTTCCAACTATGAGCAAATTTGCGGGTGTAATGTCAGGCAGAGTTCACTCCAGTAGGCACTCTTCATTGATTTAGTCACACATTTAGCTGCATGACATCTTTCCTTTTAAGTCGTCTCCTTTTGTGAGTTGCTGTGCTAGTTGATTAGGATGACTTTTCAGTTTTTCCTGATATGTTTGAGCAGTGGTTCTTAAAAGTAGCCCTCCATCTTGTTTCATTAAGAGGCAGGTCCAAACACAGCAGCAATTAAGTTAACATTCCATACATGACCCTATATGAGTTCTTGCTTTCCTTATTACTTGTTTCTCTTCACTGTTTAGAGCTTGTGTATTTAATCTTAATTAATTTTATTCAAGGTAAAACATACAAAACAGTGTACGAGATAGTTCGTCACGGGCGAGTGCACAGCGGCTTCAAGCTGTTCTGCCAGCACGGCTGCGGCTACAGCTCTCCGTACCCCGGAGCCCTGAGGGACCACGAGAAGAGGCATACCGATGAACGGAATGTAAGAAAATGAATCATTTATTGTCAAACTGTGTATAATAAATGGTAACACTAGACTATCAACAGTTTACCCGTCCTAGTTATTAAATAAATTAATAAATAATGCTGGACTTTTCACACAGCATTATCTAGCCCCAAAGTAAGCTTGAGTTTGTGTTATGGGTACTAGATGACTGATAAACTACTTATATACTTTTTGTTTGTAAATACATAGATATTATACATAGAAACACCCAGACCCGAGACAAATATCTGTAGGTCATACAAACATATGTCCCGCGGCGGGGATCGAACCCGCAACCTTCTGCATTGCAGGCGGACCTTCGCCCACATATAGGCTATTTTTTTCTATGTATAGTATGTATTTACAATAAAATATATAAATATAAGTAGTATATCAGTTATCTAGGCTTCGTGACGACCTCTGTAGCGCAGTGGGCGAAAGCCCGGCTGCGACGCAGAAGGTTGCGGGTTCAATCACCGCCGCGGGACAAGTGTTTGTATGACCTACAAGTATTTGTCTCGGGTCTGGGTGTTTCTATGTATAATATGTATGTATTTCCAAACAAAAAGTATATAAGTAGTTTATCAATCATCTAGTACCCATAACACAAGCTCTGCTTACTTTGAGGCTAGATGATGCTGTGTGACAAGTCCAACGTTATTTATTTATTTATTTATTTATTTATTTATTAAGTCGTTAAGCAATGACTTAGGCTTTGAATCAACCTAAAAATTCTGTCACCAGAGTTGGCCATTGACTCACACGAACTTACTTTTGCTGTGCGAGTATCGCAATCGCTTGCTCGCGGATTCATTGTGTGATGATTTTATACTTCCAGTACACCTGCAAGACCTGCGGCAAGGGTTTCCTGGTGAAGACCTGGTTCGAGCAGCATCAGAACATCCACAATAACGTTAAACCCTTCGTTTGTGACTTCTGTGGCATGGCTTTTCATATGCACAGGTGCTTATATCCCACTAATATAATGAAGCTGAAAGTTTGTGAGTTTTAGATGTTTGGATATTTGGATGTTTGTATGTTTGTGTATCAAATACGCCTAAACCAGTGAACCTAAGCCAGTGGTATTTCCAGACCGATACGACTTAGGCACCTTCAAGAAAAGAGCCTATTCCTACCTCAAAGGCCGGCAACGCATCTGCAGTGCTTCTTGATGCTGCGGTTGTCTGTGGGCGGTGGTAATCACTTACCATCAGGTGTGCCACTGGCTCGTTTGCCCCCTCTTCCATAAAAAAAAAAAAAACAATTTAGATGAAACTTGAAATAAGCGTAGATAGTGACCTGGTATAGCATAATATGCGTGGTACCAACATTTTAAATGGCCTATATTATGGGCTATTTAAAATGTTGGTACCACGCGGGTGAAGCCGCGCGCAGTAGCTAGTGAGTTCTAATTCTTTTTAGAATCGAATATAATATCGCTCTTCCGTACTAACGATGTAAATAAATAAATAAATAAATAATGCTGGACTTTTTCACACAGCATCATCTAGCCCCAAAGTAAGCAGAGCTTGTGTTATGGGTACTAGATGACTGATATACTACTTATATACTTTTTGTTCGTAAATACATACATATTATACATAGAAACACCCAGACCCGAGACAAATATTTGTAGATCATACAAACATTGGTCCCGCCGCGGGGATCGAACCCGCAACCTTTTGCGTCGCAGGCGGGCCTTCGCCCACTGCGCTACAGAGGTCATCTGTAACAATCTATAGACTGCTTCGCGCTGTGACGCTTTGACATATTCATGTATCGTGACGCAAAAATCGAACACTTTTTTTCATCTAGCCCATCCGATACCGTCCGAAAAGGAACTTCGTTTCAAAAACTTTTCTACTATCTCCTAGCCAAGGACGATTTAGCTAACTCCGAGCCACTTGTAATCCTAAATGACTATTAAATGTAACAATTTTCAGATATCTGGTCACCCATCGCAACAAACGACACCCCGGTCTTTCGGCGATCACTAAGTACACGTGCACTCAATGCAACTTCACTTGTGATAACAAAAGCAGCCTTACTTTGCATATGGAGGTAACTGTTTTTATTGGTCAAGATAATGTGTTCAATGTCTACTTAAATCCGTTTATGTAGCCGTTAATGATTCTGAGTGCGGCTGTAAGAGTATTTATTGATTTTGACAACATCATCATTTTAATCATATTAAGCGATGGAGCATGTTTAAATTCAGTAAAGTAAAATACGCAGCCGATCTTTGTCTGTCTGAAGTTAGGTGCACTAAACGATTGCGCATGTAGAGTAAGCGTGATAGCACGAAGCAACAAACTAAGCGAGTGAGCGAGGCAGCTATACACCGGTGTATTCGCCTTTTATGCTTCATTAATAATTACGTTTTTATACTAAAAAGAAAACCGACTTCAATGTTTGACTCGAAACGCGGTGTGACTCAGGGCGTCAAGCTGTCGATTCGATTTCTATTTGTGACATGGCTAGGAGGGAAGGTGTTTAGAGTTTTACGGGGAAACTATCAATCCCTCAGGAATAAAATTTATATGGGACCACCTCTGGAGTATACCCTTTCAAACATGAAAAGAGTTTTGCAAATCGGTCAACAAATGGCGGAGCAATCACGTAACAAGATAAAAAAAAAAAAAAAAAAAAAAAACATACAGACGAATTGAGAACCTCCTCCTTTTTTGAAGTCGGTTGAAAATGAGTTCTGCGCATATGTCAGATAGCTAAAGATTGGCTGTGCGTATTGTAAAGCCTATTACCCTACTTCCTACTAATATTGAAAATGCGTAGAACATTGAGATAGAATAGTCTTGCAACATAAACCACCCTCTATTACCTACCCTACTTCAGCAGACAAGAAGAATAATAAATTAATAGTCATAAATTAATAATGCTGGACTTGTCGCACAGCATCATCTAGCCCCAAAGTAAGCAGAGCTTGTGTTATGGGTACTAGATGACTGATATACTACTTATATACTTTTTGTTAGTAAATACATATATATCATACAAACATTGGTCCCGCAACCTTTTATAATATTTTGCTTCTCTAAATTAAATTAACACTAGAAAATAGTCTTAGACTTATAAAAATTTTCGATTCCGACGGGATTCGAACCCGCAATGATACGAAGATCCTCCTAAAGCCGGAGCCGCCTTTTACCAATTCGGCTACGGAATCCTTGTTTGTCGCAGTCGATATTTTTGCTAAGCTCATATTCTATCGGTTATAGCACCGCTAGCGCCATCTACACGTTTCACTAAGTAAGTGTGGTGTTATTATTATTATATTAGCCCTCAATGTCCCACTGCTGGGCAAAGGCCTCGCCCCACTCCCTCCATTCATCCCTCTCCTGTGCTAATAAGGTCCATTCGGCACGGAATTTGGCGAGCTCGACCCTCCATCTTGTTCGTGGTCTTTGTAATTTTATAGTATGGTATAACACAATAAGGTTATGGATTGGTTTCCGAAATACAATAAACGAAAGAGGGGGAGACAGTTTAAAAGATGGGAGGACGAGTTGAGAGAGTTAGCAGGGAAAGAGTGGATTAGGACGGCAAGGGATAGAGAGAGGTGGAAAAGCTTGGAGGAGGCCTTTGCCAAAAAGGGGCAAGCAGATTATGTCGATGTCGTCTAATGTAAACGTAGATTAAAGTGTTAGTTATAGTTAAAAAAATCTGTATTATAAGGCTAATAAAAAATAACACAATAAAAAAAAAACTCCATTTCAAACAGGAACACACAGAAAACCCGTCAGAAGCGAAGCTAACGCTACTCTGCGACCTCTGTGGGAAGGGATTTGCACGAACCGACCATCTCACCAACCACAAGAATGGGAAGCATTTCGGCATTAAACCCTACAGCTGCAGGTAATTCTAATAGGGATTGGGGTTGGGTTAAACCAGCCTTATTGTGTAATTCAACTGGCAATGGACATGGGCTTCGTTTTGATATTTGAAACCAATTCTGGACTTTAATTGTCATTTTCCTATTATGTGATTGGTTGAGCTCTATTGGGATGACAAATGGGAATGGATTTTAAGTTAGTCAATAAGTCTGCAGGCTATAATATAACTCTTATTTGACGACCTCTGTGGCGCAGTGGGCGATGGCCCACCTGGGACGCAGAAGGTTGCGGGTTCGATCCCCGCCGCGGGACAAATGTTTGTATGACCTACAGATATGTGTCTCGGGTCTGAGTGTTTCTATGTATAATATGTATGTATTTACAAACAAAAGTAAAAAAGTAGTATATCAGTTATCTGGTTCCCATAGTACAAGCTTTGCTTAGTTTGGGGCTAGATGATGCTGTGTGAAATGTCCAGCATTATTTATCCATACTAATATTATAAATGTGAAAGTAACTCTGTCTGTCTGTTTGTTACGCTTTCACGCCCAAACCGCTGAACAGATTAAGCTGAAATTTGGCATAGTTAAAGGTTGTATCCCAGGGAAGGACATAGGCTACTTTTTCCCGAAAAAATGGAAAAAATCCCGAGGGACCGCGGGTCACACCGCGGGAGCGCAGCTAGTTTATTTATATTTCTAAAATTTGTTCCAGCATATGCAATAAGCAGTTCCAGAAGAAATTCAACCTATCAGTTCACACCCGAATCCACTCTGGTGAAGGTCGACGTTTGTGCCGATACTGCGGGAAACTGTTCGCGCAGAAAAGCACGCTACATCGACATCAGAAGAAGTAATATTTTAATCTTGACGAACATCTTACTCCTGTCCTTGTTTCTCATTATGACGACCTCTGTGGCGCAGTGGGCGAAGGCCGCAGACGCAGAAGGTTGCGAGTTCGATCCCCGCCGCGGGACAAATGTTTGTATGATCTACAGATATTTGTCTCGGGTCGGGGTGTTTTCTATGCACTGCAAAAATTTGGAATCAGCTTCCAGCGTCTGTATTTCCGCTGAGCTACGACCCTATTGTTTTTAAGAAGAGAGTTAATAGGCACCTTCTGGGTAAGCTCGCTCCATCGTAGACCTCACTCTTGCCTGTGTATGTTTGTAGTCAAGAGCCGACGCATTCATCATAAAAAAAAATGTATAACTAGCTGGTACCCGCGACTTCGTCAGTCAATCTTCTGAAACTTTTAAAAATGCAATAATAGCGACCTCAGCCATAGGTAAGCAACGCCATCTAGTTGCCTTTAACTGGAACTTCCAACTCCCCATACAAACTTGCAATCCTTATTTCACGCCCTCCATGATTAATATAGAGATTTTTTCTGTCATAAGAACCTTCTCCTGACAATAACAAACACAACAAAAAAAATTTGCGAAATCGGTCCAGCCGTTTACGCGTGATGGCGTGACCAAGGGATATAGGGATTCATTTTTATATATAGAGAAGATATGTATGTATTTACAAACAGCAGACTAAAATTAGGGCCTGTTGATGTAACTGCTTGAAGAAATGTACTGAAACGCCACCTACCGCCGGGCTAGGAAACCAAAGTAATCCAATCTACTCAAATAAAAACATAACTTTACATCTATATTAGATGATTTATACAGCGTGAGGAGGCAATCCTACACTTAACAGGACGCTGTAGTGCCTGGGACATTGTTTGAGATGGAGGCTTGCAGCACCTTAACCATCCTCTCAGCTTGATCACCCGCCCACAGGAGAGACGACGTCGATACGTGTAGAGCTGACTAAGCTGCGGGTTTCCTTACGATGTTTTCCTTCACCGTTTTGAGCTTGTGTTAAAGCGCATATTATTTTTTCTAAACGAAAAATCCAGTAATGTACGGCCGGGATTCGAACCCACGACCTTCGGATTGAAAGTCGAGGCAAAACTCCATTCGACCAACAAGGCTCTCATGAAACATAACTACCCTCAAAATAATTATTTTGTTTTTGGTTACAGACGACACCCTGAAGAGTATGATCGTACAAAAGAACAGAGGCCCTCAGAATGATTTACTTATTAATGTTTTTTTTTTTATTTTACATACTTTGATAATGAAATAAAATAAATACCTCTCACGATGCATTGCTGCGTACGTGGGACCAATGTGTTCGACTTTACTTTCGTGTGCAAAGAGAATCATTGTAAACCTTGGTTAGAAAAAAAAAAACATTTATTCCACAAACAAAATACAAAGTAGGGTGAACTCATCTAATTTCGTGATAAAGGCATTTGAGTAATAAAATACCAATAAATTATGAATTATTTTTATTCAGGCTTCGCATGAGTTTCAATCAGTCTTTTATCAGGAATATACGCACAATTAATCACAGTTTTTTCTAAAATCTTAAAAGTTATATCAAATTTACTAAAGCAAGTCAACTTGCCTAATTCCGTGGTGACCTCTTTAAGTCCGTGATAGCTACTACTTTAACTCCGATATAACGGAATTAGGCAAGTTAACTTATTTTTGTTGTATCAGACTCCGAATACTTTCGGGTCTTTTTGTCCTCCATGAAATCTGAAAGTAAACAAGCAAATTATAATAATAATTACATACCTGCTTAGATTTAGCGTCTGTTTAAATTTGCAGCTCGTATTAATAAAACAAATGCTGCGAAATTTGGTAATAAAACTACTCACGTAATTACGTGACAACTGCAAAAAAGTCTCACTCAATTCCGTGATAGCAAAATATATAATATTGGCTTAAAGTCATCATTTTAATTGGGACAAGATAAAACTAATCAAATAACATCAATCTTGTCTACTAAACTCAAAATAAGTCAATACTTTCAGTGAAAACCACAAATAATTCTGTGATAGCACAAAAACCACTCAACCGCTAAAACGCTAATATTTTAGACGAACAAAATAAGCTCTAACACTAAAACGACGCAGAACTATGACGAATTTTTTACTGCCACATCAAGGAAATATCATTTACAATTCATTATAATAGAAAGAAGCTAAGAAATCGGTTAAATACTTACATAAATAGAGCAAAGTTAGTCACCAATTCACAAACACTGCCGAAACCGGCGAGATTTGCGCGCGGACTGACAAAACCGTTCGTTGTTACTATCTCGCTCACTCGAGCGTCCCCAAACTTTACAGACGAATTTGAACATTATTACAGAGGCATAAGGTTGTATTTCCAGTCATTGATTTCGCTCGTACAGGCCTATGGTAGAGCTCAAACCAAATACCACTGAATTAGGCGAGTCACAGAATTAGATGAGTTCACCCTACTCAAAAAAATCAATAAAAAAATTAACACTAGTGAAAAATGTTTGTTGCATAGGCAGCTACTCTATTTGCCTGGATCCAGGGACCAGGCGTTGTTTTCCAGTGTTGCCGAGGGAAGGGTGGGGGAGGGGGTTATTTCAAATCTTTATATATAATGCCGCTAAATTAGCTTTCTCTTGCTAGATCTAATAATAATAATCTAATGCTAGATCCAAGTTCACGTATCGGACCTAGCCTTGGGACGTCCGGCGCGGGTGAGCTTGAGATGCACGAGGCGCACGTGCGTGCCGAGCGCCGAGGACTGGCCGAAGGCGGCAGGACAGCGCGAGCAGTGGGGTGTGGCGTAGCTAGGTAGCCAAGGGCCCTGGTGCAAAATAAACCGGGGTCCTTTATCAAGTCAAAATATGCAAGTGTGGCAAAATGTAAACGTATTTGATTTTTTTGTAAAAACTTACGATTTGATTCGTCATTTTCTGGGTAGCTATTTCAAAAATCTAATGCAGTTGTTTTTATTTTCAAAATAATCATACCTATAGTTTCCTAAGAACAAAACCTTCCGGACTCTCGGGACTCAGAGTCCGAGGGCCCCTTGAGCTTGGGGGCCCCGGTGCACTGCACCGCCTAGCCATTCGGTAGCTACGCCACTGGCACTGGGGGTTATTCCCCGCTGTTTTCTCGTGGTCCCAGGATTTTGTTTCATTAATGGGACCACAAGGGAGAACTGTTTCTCGTAGTCCCATTCCTATGCGCAGTAACGTATTTATCCTCCTGTATATAGGTATATGCTCCTACTGAACACAAAATCCACGGGGATCTGGCACTCGCCGGCCGCTACCGCGGCACGCTTCGCTCGGCTCGTGCGTGGTTGTTCACTATACACCTAACCACTCGCCGCTTCGCTCCTCGCAACCTATGCTATAGGTGGTCTGTTAGTTACATACCTATATACAGGAGGATAAATACGTTACTGAGCATAGGAATGGGACTACGAGAAACAGTTCTTGTGGTCCCATTAATGGGACAAAATCCTGGGACCACGAGAAAACAGCTTTAATCCCGTTGGTGTTTTTTCGATCGTTTGATGAATATTCGGATGTTTCTTACTACGATATTTGACTTCAAGGGCCAATTTTTTAAACGTTAAAACTAACCTAAGACCAAATACTTCAAACCGGAAAATTGGCCCTTGAAGTCAGGAATCGTAGCAAGAAGCATACGAATATTCATCAAACTATCAAGTTCTAGGGGAACGGAACGGAAAATTTCTTAAGTACCTATTTTTATTTATTTTTATTATTATTATCAGCCATGAGAGTCCCACTGTAGTCCTACTGTCCAAAGTACCTATACTCGGATATTTAAATTATATTTTAGTACATATAATCTAGAACAAAGTCGTGTTTGTTAGGCCGCTTATTGCTCGAGATCTGCTGGATCGATTTTCATGATTTTTGATTTGTTGGATTTGTCTCGGCCTAGAATAGCAAAATGTCTTTGGGTTTTTTTTATAAAGGTTCATTAATTGCTAAAATAATGAATGAACCTTTATAAAGAGTGTGTATGCTTTTTACTGGGCAGAACAGGGCAGGACGACGTCTGCCGAGTGCTGAGTGCCGCCGGGTCCGCTAGTATTTACTAACTGTCACTGTCAAAAACTTCAGAAAGTCCATTTCGTGTGTAAGCCTTCGATTTGTGATCAAAATTAATGCTGCTGAAAAATAAATAAACTCCCTAGTTTATCATATCTGTAATTACGACTCGAGGGAAATCACATAGAATTTTATATATGTAGTGTTTCTCTGGGAAATTATCAAAGAACAACCACAATGGAGGAAACTAATCAGTGTTGTTTGAGTTGCTTATGCACCGGAGATGAATTCAACTTACAGGAGTTTGCGATCCAATGCGAACCTCTTCGACCTATTTTTCAGGTAAATATGAAACTATCTAACATAACTTACATACTATTAAACGCCTAGATCCGTTGGCTGTTGTATCTAGGTACCTAATGTACTATTGGTCGCGAAGGAACAGGAGTATCACCTAGTTTTAAGACTATTTTGAGTGATCCCAGCGATCCTACTGAATAAATGCGGTATAGCCTATACCGTATAGGTCTAGAAAAGCAGGAGCTCAACGCCTCAAAATGGTAAATACCATTGACTTTGGGCAGAGAGGTGGATGAGAGCAGGGGATTTCCCGCCGCCGACGCATCTTACGGTGCGCCACCGTTGGGTCGCGGGAGATAGGGCGAGCGGCAACGAAACACCGACACGCCTCTGCACCCGCGACCCTACCCGCCAGACGCCAACAGGGCGTCCCCGCCTGGGATTCCTTTTCGCTTCACTGTGGGCCTCCAAACCACGGTTACTAAGCCCCCCCATCGCGTCAAGATTGGAATCCATCGGGGGGGAGTGGTCACTATCCTATCATAACCTAACCAACTGAAAGGTTTAATTTTTTTCTCGAAAACTGCATTACAATGTGATAGAAATGGTAGATTAATAATCAGGAAGCAAACCCTTACCGGTTTTATTAATTTTTGACCCTCAATTCCTGCTTCCACGATTCTAGACCCAAGCCATAAAATGCTTTTTGACTTTGTAAAACCTGTTCATCAATCAACAAAGACCCTTTAATAAAACTACTTAATATTCTTTCAAATAGGTATCTCCACCTATCTAACACTCTCGCTACCTTTTCATTATTAATTAACCTGTCTAGAAATAAGTTGTTGTGTATGTTGTGATACCCTGTAATTATGGGAATACTAGACCTAAGACATTTTGTTTTAACTCTTGTATGTAAGGTGTACACCCGTGTTGGGTATCCTTAATAAATGAAATAAAAAAATTAAATAAAATAAAAAATATATTTTCTTTTTGCAGGTGGACAAACTCAGCTTGTGTTATGTATGCACCAGGCTACTCCAGCACACCGAGATGTTCGTACAAAATGTACAGAGCAACCAGATTTTGTTGCAAAATCTGCATGGGGTATGTTTTATAGCATCATCATCTTCCTGCCCTTTTCCCACATTATGTGGGGTCGGCACAACATGTGTTCTTCTTCCATTTTCCTCTATCAGCCGTCATCTCAACACTCACTCCTTTCTCACTCATGTCATCCTTCACACAATCCATCCATCTTTTCTTTGGCCTACCTCTACTCATGTATGTTTTATAGCATGAAATTGAAATACCTATTGGTAAAAATATGGACAATATCCGATTATGTGGTATATTTTTATTAAATCATTATGTTCAGCACATTTGGGTCAGCACAGCATGCAATAATTGTTAGTTAGTGGTATACCCAGCAGTGGGTGAAATCGGGCTGCGGATGATGATGATGATGAATAAATAAATAATGCTGGACTATTCACACACGCATCATCTAGCCCTAAAGTTATGGATACTACATGACTGATTGCTACTTAAATACTTTTTGATTGTAAATACATACATTATACATAAAATCACCCAGACCCGAGACAAATATTTGTAGATTATACAAACATTGGTCCCGCCGCGGGGATCAAACCCGCAACCTTCTGCGTTGCAAGAGAGCCTTCACCCACTGCGCTACAGAGGTCGTCATTATGTGACTTCTATAATTATTAAGCCATGAAGGAGGCCTATGTCAGAGTTGGTCGCTAAATACAAAATTACTTTATTATTTATAGGACATACAATCCATTCAATCAGTCCGGCCACAAATCCAGCTTTCCATTGCTCTAACCTTGGCGCACCTGCCGAGTATTGAGCTGACCGGCTTTGGTGATGAGGAGCTTTCCGTCTTCAGCAGCCGAGACCAGGGGATCAAACTGGAGCCAAAGGAGGAAATGGAGCAATTGGAGGGAGAGTTTATTGATGGGAGTGATGGTAAGTTTAATATGTTTATCCATGTTCACGCCGAGGACGTCACTAGCTTCTACGCACATGTTTAGGATGAATGAATATAAATAACTTAATTAATAAATGAATGAATAAATAAATTAATGAATGTATGAATAGATAGATATATAGATAGATAATTATTTATTGCATACCACATGAAAAGACATACAAGAGAAAGACACTTAACTTATAGGTAGACAACTGGCGGCCTTATCGCTATAAGAGGTCTCTTACAAAAATTTTTTTTTTTTTGATGCCAACCATTCAGTTTCATGTCGGGAGACTCTTTAAGGTTTGAGTACTAGAAAAGTCAGAAATCGTCAGAAACTTTTCCCATACTACTGTACTAAAAATCGAACAATTAACTCGAAATTTTTTTTTGGTGACAACAATCCAAACAAACATGTATGGATCAAAAAACTCTATGGGACCTCCGTAGCCCATCTCAAAAATCCACACTGTATATCTGCTTTAGGACACATCCGCCAGATTCCACATTCGTCAGATCATTTATTTATTCCACATTCGTCAGATTTTTTTTACCTCTGACGAAACGATGATTCCTCGTTCGTCAGATTCCATTATTCTACATTTCTGGCTAACCTAACCAAATGGGACGTTGGTTAGGTTATGTTAGGATAGTGAAAAAACCATGCGCAAGGCGAGCGAGCGAAGCGAGTGTGCCGCGGCAGCGGCCGCCGAAGCGCCAGAAATAAATAAATCTGACGAAAGGGTCATTAGAAGTTATCCACATCCGTCATTCATGACGAAACTGAACTGAAATTATACAAAAAACTACTTCTGACGAAAGTGGAATCTGACGGATGTGTTCTAAATCGTATATCTCTAGTAAGATGATTTGATTATCCATCAACCTGACCAAAGATTTTCATTATAATTTTATTCTATGATTTTAATATTTATTTTCTTTGTTATAGATTTTCAAGATTCTGTGAAAGAAGAGAACTATCTTGTAGCTAACTATTCTTTGAAAGAAGAGATTGAATTGGACAGCATAGACTTGAAGAGTCTCCGAAGGAGTTTAAGAAACAAAAAAGTGAAGAAAAAAGATAATAAGAAAGAGAGGGAGAGAAAAATGAAAAAGTCAATGGGTAAATTGAAAAAATAAATGAAAAAAAAATAATTTCAGAAAACAGACACAGTTAACACTCAGGGGCTGATTTAGAAAAACGTAACATTATAGAAACTTCTTAAAGTAAATAAGATTTGTAATCAAGGCCTTCTAGATAATGTTATTCCACAAAATCCACGTAAAAATCAGTCACAAATAATAAAAATGCATTAAACACATTTAAATAAGTAATATAATTGAATACTATCCTATAAATCAGTTCCTGAGTGTACATTTTGCAAGCCAATAGCGGCTTTGCTAGTTATTTTATCTCAAAAAAGGTCTTAATTGTGTGTGTAGATTTCTCTGTGCCTAAGCAATGTAATCTTAACGGTGAAGGAAAACATCGTGAGGAAACCCGCAGCGTAGTCAGCTCCACACGTATTGACGTCGTCTTTCCTGTGGGCGGCTGATTAAGCTGAGAGGATGGTTAAGGTGCTGCAAGCCTCCATCTCAATGTCCCAGGCACTACAGCGTCCCGTTGAGTGTAGGCAAAGGTTGCCTCCTGACGCTGTATAAATCATCTAATATAGATGTAAAGGCCTAAGTTTAAGCAATACTGAGCGCTCATTGGTCCATGCAGCTTTCCAGAGCTTACGCACACATAAGCAACGTGCATTACACACAATTAAGACCTTCGTGATAGAACTATTATAACAGTGATAGTATAAAAAGCTATTATCTTTACCTACTATTAGTGTCGTGTCACCAGTTTTCACGAACCAGTGTGGTGAAAGGGTTATAAGTGCGGCTCAAAGAGGCTTCTTACTCATACCTTTACATTTTTAATGTTTTTTTTGAAGCGCTCGTGGTCGTGCATGCCTAGTCGTTCTTGATAGATCGTCGCAACATTCGAAACAGTCCGTAAGTGGATGGGTGACCAGTGGCATTTTCATCTGAGCGCTTCCGTGCTTCGGATGGCACGTTAAACCCGGCTATTAAGTCGTTAAGCCATGACGGAGGCCTTATGGCGGCCTAAAAACACCGTCAGCAGAGTTAGCCACTACGAACTAACTTATGGTTTTTATTTCAGAAATCCAATATAACTGCATAAGAGTGCACATATCGGAAGAGCAGTGCATAGAAGAGAGGGTAGTCAGGGCGCAAGACCCCGCCTACCTCAGCAGTGAGTACCGCTGCGAGACATGCGCGCAGGGCTTCGCCCTCAAGCATTCTTATCATGCGCATATAGCCAGACATAGTCCGGTGAGTGATGGAAATCACCAAACGGTGATGGAATACATTGAGGCATAGAAAACAATGATGGAAACCGTAACACCACAACAAAGTAAAAAAAAACAGTGGCACTCCCGGGAGTGCCCACAGAAGTGAAAACTTAAACAACTGAACTACTATATTCTACAGTTCAAAAACTATTTAATTTCATAATTTTATGCATTTTATTCACCCGTTGGCAGAAGCACTCATGGTCGTGCTTGCTTAGTCGTTTTTCATTGATTGTTGAAGTTAAGCAACGTTCGAAACGGTCTGTAAATGGATGGGTGACCGCCAGTGGCATTTTCATCTGAGCGCTTCCGTGCTTCGGAGGGCACGTTAAATTGTCGGTCCCGGCTATTTAAGTCGTTAAGCCGTGACGGAGGCCTTAGGGCGGCCTAAAAACTCCGTCACCAGAGTTGGCCACTGACTCATACGAACTTACTTTTTGACTTACTTACCCGTTTAGTTATACAATGGGCTTTTAAAAATGTAAAAATACTGCCGTTAAAGACTTCTTTTTTTTGACAGCGTTCTCACTTCAAAATGTTCACCAGCACGCGCCATCATTGTGTAACTCATTGGCCATTGCCTAATTTGCTAATATTGCCATTCTTTTCTTCAATTCACAAGACTTCAATTGCTATTTTGATGACTGATAATCGATTTCAAGATACACAATAACCCGGTGTCGGTAAACAGTCACGTGACCTTTTCGGCGAATCCATGATTTTTTTCTCATCCCAAAACTGCCAAACGCGCCTAAAGTTTTCACTTCAAAAAAAGGAACAGGAGTAAAATCACATAGTTTTAAGACGATTCAAAGTGACCCCGGCGGTCCTACTGAATAAATGCTTTTTGATTTTGACTTTGACATAATTGGAATTTGTTTATGATGTAAAAAGTACCCTAAACCGGCGAGCATGTATGAAAAATGTAATGAGAGTGAATGAGGCAAAAGTTATGTGTCAGGATCGTAGCAAGTGGAGAACTGGGGGGTTACTATGAACACCTATTGCCTGGCAGTTTTCGAACTAAATGTCAATTTCGAATAACCCGGTTCACTAAAGAAACTTCGCAACTTATCATGTTCTCTCGCTTGCACACTAGTACAGTCACAATGTGTTAGCGAGAGAGCATGATAAACGCCGCAATTTCAGATTTGTTTCTTTATGTCAGAATTGACAAGCAGTTCAAAAACTGCCTGGCAATAAGAGTTCATGCTAAGCCACCTGTGGTCTCTGCCTACCCTTTCGGGAAAGAGGCGTGATTTTATGTATGTATGTTTATGGAGTTTTGATAAAACAGTGATAGACCTTTCCGTTTGTTGCAGAGTAGAGGTGATTTTGAATGCAGCGTATGCACTTTGAGGTTTAAAACGGAAGCTAAATTAACTGCGCATAAACAGGGACACACGCTGTAAGTATTTAATTTACACCTGGTGTGGTAATTAAGTTTGGGTGCTATCCAGTTAAATTCCTAATTTTGCCCTTGATAGATAGATAGATAGAAAATACTTTATTGCACACCACATAAAAAGTAAAACAAAAACATACAAAAAACTTAACTATGCTATACAATCGGCGGTCTTATCGCTAAAAAGCGATCTCTACCAGACTTGACTCTTGATTCATAACTAGCTGCGCTCCCGCGGTGTGACCCGCGGTCCCTCGGGATTTTTTTCATTTTTTCGGGATAAAAGGTAGCCTATGTCCTTCCCTGGGATACAACCTTTAATTATGCCAAATTTCAGCTTAATCTGTTCAGCGGTTTGAAAAGGTAACAAACAGACAGACAGACAGATACATTTTACTACATAATAGATGGCGCCACAGGAAAAATTAGATCGCGCTATCGTTGCGTTTTGGGTAACGTAACATATAAACTCGCTAATCCTCTAATTTTCAGATTTATCATATTAGTAAGGATTAGTATAGAGTATAGATATGGATGTAAATAAATAATAAATAAATAATGCTGGACTATTCACACAGCATCATCCAGCCCCAAAGTAAGCAGAGCTTGTGTTATGGGTACTAGATGACTGATATACTACTTATATGCTTTTTTGTTTGTAAATACATACATATTATACATAGAAACACTCAGACCCGAGACAAATATATGTAGATCATACAAACATTGGTCCCGCCGCGGGGATCGAAACCTTTTGCGTCGCAGGCGGGCCTTCGCCCACTGCGCTACAGAGGTCGTCAATGTATGTATGTATGTTTGACCTTGACCTTCCAGACGCTACAAATGCCCTCAATGTGACCTCACCTGCGCCAACTATAGCACTATGACAGAACATTTTGCAGATAAACACAGTAACAACGGTTCTGAGTTTAGGTGCCCACAGTGTCCAAAGGTTTTCACGTAAGTTTACATTAAAATTAAAAAGGTCAAAAGTCAAACTTAACATTGGATTTTAAAATAGAAAAGGTCCCTTTATTTACATAAACTAAGCTACTACATATTTATATATATTTACAAAACACAACAGGATTAGTCAAGCTATCTAACGGTCGTTAGAAACGATATTTAGATAGCTCAACTGATCCAGGTCACTGTCAGTCGGAAGCGTGCCCAAAACACTGGCGGCATTACCACGCTTAACTCTATCTTAGAAAAGCTTTATTTTAGATTCTTGTCGCGTCACTAGTTCTTTCTTACCAGTCTCTTTGAAATGTTGTGTTTATAAAATATAGATAGGTTACAAGCGCGTGGAAATTGAAACATCGAAACGGTCTTATTAGCACAGTTTTTACTTCAGTTTGCGCCAAACAGAGCGACATTTTTGTCAGTGACAGTCACATGTTCCAACCTCAAATTTTAAACTTCGATAGTATGAACATAACGTACAGTTCGCCCAACGGATCTAGGCATTCGTGAAGTTAGCCGTTTGTCTGCGCAAAACACAATTTTGTATGAAAAAGCATTCACTGCGCAGACAAACGGCTAACTTCACGAATGCCTAAATCCGTTGGGCGAAGTGTATCTATACTTAGTTTATTTAATTGCATGTCGCACTTATTTTCATCAGTTGACCTTTTTGACGTGACTACGTCTTATAATTCGATAGAGCCGGCTGCACGCACGAAAAAACATGACGTCATGAGGCGTTACCTCGCTCTGAGGCGTTCCATGTAAGGCTTGAAGTGCAAGCGAGAGCGCGGAACGAGCGACAAAGAAGCACAATCGGCCTTTGCGTTCGGCAGCGTTCGACATCCGTCTCTCTCCCACTTGAGTGAGCGATGCGTAGACGTTGTCACGTTCAACTATCGTCAGTAAACCGACTTTACAGACAACCAATTTTTTTTTTGGGCAATACGGGCTATAAATAAATAAAATAAATAATAAGTTGACCTTTGACCTTGAACCCCCCCCCCCCCCCTAACATGACCTTTTCATACTTCTAGCCGCAGAGTATGTCTGCGCAAACACAAAACGTACAGACATTCTGGTAGAGGCGAGGTGTTTTGTGAACATTGCCACAAAACTTATGCTAATAAAGACTCACTACGGATACATATAATCAGGTAAATAATGTGTAAAAAAAAAGTACATGCTTTCTATTAATATATTGTTTATTTGTGGGTGACCGTCATTGGCATTTACATCTGAGCTTCCGTGCTTCGGAGGGCACGTTAAATTGTCGGTTCCGGCTATTTAAGTCGTTAAGCCATGACGGAGGCCTTAAGACGGCCTAAAAACTCCGTCACCAGAGTTGGCCAGACTCATACGAACTTACTTTATTTGAAACACTGAAATCATCATAAAAATACACAAGTAGGTATCTAATTTAATTAAACTAAAGATAAAAAACAGTGTTCAAATCACCGACCGCAAGTAATGTGTCCAAAAGGCTGGCGGCATTACCTCGGATGGCTATACTTATCCTCTGTCCGAGGTAAGCACCAGCCCTTTGGTCATACATACATACATAAATTCACGCCTCTTTCCCGAAGGGGTAGGCAGAGACCACAGATCTCCATTTGCTACGATCCTGACACACAACTTTTGCCTCATTCACTCTCATTACATTCTTCATACATGCTCGCCGGTTTAGGGTACTTTGGACCTGGCCCTTCTCCAAAATGTCGCCAATTTGATCCAAGAAGGTTCGCCTAGGCCGTCCCCTTCCAGCTGTCTCATACACACTTGCCTCATACACTTGCTTTGTCAAATGACTGTCATCCATCCTCTCTACATGCCCAAACCATCTTAACATACCTTTCTCGATCCTCAACACTACATTTTCTTTCACTCCACACTGTTCCCTTATCACACTATTTCTCACTCTATCTTTCATCGTTACCACACACATACTACGCAACGCTCTCATTTCAACAGCATTCACTCTACTCTGATGTTTTTTCTGCCACACCCAACTTTCACTACCATACATCAATGTCGGTCCCTTTGGTCATTGGTCTCGTCAATCAACCTCTTGGATAATTATCTGAAAAGGAGCCACGGCTCTGGACCCCATGGACCTGATGTTTCCTCACCAACAGGCAGAAATATATACCCATTGCCGATAGATATGTTTTTCCGCCTTTTGTAATTTTCTGCTGCTGCCGCTGCACCAGCTGTCCTAGAGGTTGCAATTAGTATAATATTACAATCTGGCCAAGTAGGCCAATGAGCAATTTGTCTCTGACATAGTTTTATAAAGAAAAATATAACTAAGAATGTGTCCAATGGCACTTTTCTTACTGTCTCTAGTTAAGGGGAAGACACTTTGTTCACGTGTTCTTTAAATACACTTATCACTTTATTATTTTACACTACACTAACTCAAACGTTTGAGTCTTCTTACTAAGTCCATGTTGCAAATGAATCTAATAAATTAAGTAGTGATGAATAAGACTTCCTATAGTTACTTTTGCATTATTTCATCGTTTTAAGTATCTTTTTTAAAGATATTAAGCATAATACTGGGAAAAAACCATTGAACTCGCGACACTGTTACCGTTAAACACCTCAGACATGGGAAAAAAAACCTGTTCAAGTTTTTACTTCTGTCGGCACTCCTGGAGTGCTACTGTTTTTTTTAGTCTTATCTTTAATATTAATTTATTGTGACATTTTCCAGAAAACATAGTTTAGAGTCGACATGCTCTGTAGGCAAGCGCTATTGTTGCAAAGACTGTGGATTGGCTTTCAAGGCGCCCTCGCATCTCAAGAACCACGCAGTTAAACACACTGATCTACGGCCTTTCTACTGCGTTGAATGTGACCGGTATTATTTTAATAATTATTTTTTTCACTTATATGAATGAATGTTGATGGATTTATGAGTAGAGGTAAGCCAAAGAAAAGAAGGATGGATTGTGTGAAGGATGACATGAGTGAGAAAGGAGTGAGTGTTGAGATGACGGCTGAAATCTATATTAGATGATTTATACAGCGTCAGGAGGCAAACTATGCCTACACACTACGGGACGCTGTAGTGCCTGGGACATTGTTTGAGATGGAGGCTTGCAGCACCTAAACCATCCTCTCAGCTTAATCAGCCGCCCACAGGAGAGACGACGTCGATACGTGTGGAGCTGACTAAGCTACGGGTTTCCTCACGATGTTTACCTTCACCGTTAAGATCTCGTGTTAAAGCGCATATTTTACGAATCGAAAAATCTATTGACGAACGTCCAGGATTCGAACCCACGACCTTTGGATTGAATTCGAGGCACAACCCCATTCGACCAACACGGCTCTTTTTCAGTTAACTGCACACATAAATACTATACCTACTGTAGTATACTTTAAAAAAAAAAAGCAATACTAGGCTGCATTGAGTTGCCATCAATGAAAAACATATTTTTCAGCAGTCGGTAGATGGGTGACCGCTAGTGAGCGCTTTCGTGCTTTGTATAGAAGGTTTTAAAACTAGATTTATTTTCAAAAAACAATTGCATTTGGAAAAATTACAGCTATAAGACATTGGTCAAAAAAATAAGTTTGTCTCAATTAATGCTATTTCACACAACGAATTACAGATCGAATAGTTTTAAATGATGATTATAATGTTTGTTGCAGGAGTTTTAAGACTGCTTACGCGTTATCGCATCATTTAAAGACAGCCGCGCCGCATGTCAACTACGCGGAATTACCGTAAGTCATCTATTTTTATATTCTTCTACTACTGCTCCACCTGAGTCTTAACGCGTTAAAAAGTGACATATTTCAAAGTCAAAGTCAAAAATCATTTATTCAGTAGGACCGCTGGGATCACTTTGAAACGTCTTAAAACTAGGTGATTCTACTCCTGTTCCTTCGCGACCAATACCAATATAATTTGACATTAGATCCATACATTATCTGTCCAATATGTCACTTTTGACGCAGGAGCAGAAGCATTTTAATTAACAAATAATCAACCTTCAAACTATTCAAATAAAGGTAATGTTTGTGAGTATGTTTGTATTTCAATCACGCGATGAAACTTGAAATAGATGTAGAGTGACCTGCAATAGCATGTAGGCTATTCAAAATGTTGGTCCCACGCGGGCGAAGCCGCGAGTCTAGTTTAACTTGACGACCTCTGTGGCGCAGTGGGTGAAAGCCCGCTTGGGACGCAGAAGGTTGCGGGTTCGATCCCCGCCGCGGGATAATTTTTTGTATGATCTGCAGATGTTTATCTCTGGGTGTTTCTATGTATAATATGTATTTACAAACAAAAAGTAATAAGTAGTATATCAGTTATCTGGTTCCCATAGTACAAGCTTTGCTTAGTTTGGGGCTTGATGATGCTGTGTGAAATGTCCAGCATTATTTATTTATAAATATAAAGGCCTAAGTTTTTAAACAAGCTTTGCTTAATTTTCTTAATATTTTTTATTCCAGATTGCATTGCCAAAGCTGTGATAAAAGATTCGCGGTGAAGAGAGATCTTATTAGACATATGAATAGAGTTCATCTGAATATAAAGCCGTATTCATGTGACAAATGTGATAGGGTGAGTCGATACATTTATTTAGGTAAGTCAAAGTATACTCTAAATACCGCGCCTTGAAGATGCAGTCGTGATTATATTTGTCCCCTTCTAAAAACGTAAACAGGTTCACGACTGTATCCCCAACGTGCGGTAGACATCCTCTCAGATCTTTTTATGTTACTTATTCCAGATCCTATAAAGATGTCTAAGGGGGGTAGTCAGAGGCATGTCCAAACACATATTTGATACATGCCCACATCTTGCAGAAGTTAGTATTCCATACGTGACAGGTTGCAAGCCCATCGCCGCCTATAAGAACACTAACTGGTTTCCTCACGATGTTTTCCTTCACCGTTTTGAGCTCGTGCGCATATAAATTTTTCGAAACGAAAAATCCCCTTATCGTATTAAAATCCTTTCACCACCCAGGTTCGAAAGAACTAGCGAGTTCTTTCGACCCAGTGTGGTGAACGGATTATAAGTGCGCCTCAAAGAGGCTCCTTCCGTTCACTATTTGTCCCCAATAATATATTTTGTCTACAGGCATACATAAACAACTGGTCGTTGAACGAACACAAGCGGTACACACACGAAGGGCTAAAGCGGCCCCTGCGATACCCCTGCTCGATGTGCGACAAGGTGTTCGATGTGAGTACATCAATTTTTTTTTTTTTTTTTTTTTTAATAAATAATGCTGGACATTTTCACACAGCATCATCTAGCCCCAAATTAAGCAAAGCTTGTACTATGGGAACCAGATAACTGATATACTATTATATATATACTGATATATATAAATACCAACCTGGGCACTAAGTTGATCCAGCCCGACTGCCGTGCATTCCTGACTCCACCTTTTCCCCCATATTACTCGACTCCGGTTGCATAGATCTTGCCCGGAGTGGCAACGGCGCAAATTTTTATGGAGAAATTGATGTGCTCAAAATTTTTATTGCTAAGATCTCAAACTTAATCGACTCCGTAACGGCCGAAATTCAGAAACCCATAAACACTTGTGGGCTCCGTTTTATATACCAAATCCAAAGTCGTATGTTGATCAGATCCATTTATATTATCAAAATTACAGCTTTATTTGATCCGACAAAACGAAACTGTATATTAAGAAACGTAGATTAATTTTTCGTAAACACTACAGTATTCGAAGTAGTGAAGGGCGCGGGGGCCGGGGCACGAACGCCCCGCTCCTGCAATTAAGACAATTATCAGAAGTAGAAAATTATCACAAAGAAAATAAGTAATTTTTAAAAAGGTTTTTGAGTTTACCGGTCAATTACTGGTCTTAAAAAAGATACATAAATCCTACTTCACTAACCTTAGCTCGTTCTCCATACATAACGGAAATGTCTGATACACGTTAGTGCAAACGTCCACAAGCTCCTAGCGCAACTGACGGTCCAATGACGATGTATTAGTTATTTATGCGATAAAATGTGCTTCATTTATTGGTTCGACTACTCTTTACTATTATAAGCAGTAGTATGCAACCTCTTGGTGGCAGTGGGCTGGCCATATCTCACGAAGAACCGAAACCGCTGGGGTAAAAGTGTTCTTGAGTGGAGACCGCGACTCGGCAAACGTAGTGTAGGACGCCCTCCAACCAGATGGGATGACGATCTGCGAAAGACTGCAGGCAGATGCTGGATGCGGCAAGCTGAATACAGGGCGCTATGGCGCTCATTAGGGGAGTACTAGTAATGTAGCCTGATGATGATGATGCAACCTCTTTATCTTTACTATTATAAGCAGTAGTATGCAACCTCTTGCCACCAAGAGGTTGCATACTACTGCTTATAATAGTAAAGAGTAGTCGAACCAATAAATGAAGCACATTTTATCGCATAAATAACTAATACATCGTCATTGGACCGTCAGTTGCGCTAGGAGCTTGTGGACGTGTGCACTAACGTGTATCAGACATTTCCGTTATGTATGGAGAACGAGCTAAGGTTAGTGAAGTAGGATTTATGTATCTTTTTTAAGACCAGTAATTGACCGGTAAATTTCTCAAAAACCTTTTTAAAAATTACTTATTTTCTTTGTGATAATTTTCTACTTCTGATAATTGTCTTAATTGCAGAACACATAATTGGGGCCTAATAATATCAACAAAGCGGCAATCCATTCTTAAGCATATGAAACTAGTTCACTAACCCTAGCTCGTTCTCCTCGTTCTTTAATTTTAAAAAATCATAGCGTGGATCCGCGCTTTAGTTGTTCTGTTATTCTGCTTGATGAAATTTATCAAACAAACCTATAATGCTAAAACAAATCTGCTAGAGACGTGTTATAAAAATCACCAGAGAATCAATCTGATAAAATAATTAAAATGTTAGATTTAGGTCAAACAAATGGCTAAGGCCGCAAGCGACCAATGGCTGAGCTCGGTGGGCTCTGATTGGCTCATTTGAATCGGATCAACAATTGCTAAAACGCAAAAAAGGTGGATTTGTATAAAAAGCACGTAATTATTATTATTACTGATGGTGACACTTGTGGCTCCGTTCGGATCCACATACGAACGGTGATGTGGCAATGGATCAACAAATACCAACCGGATCAACAAGTGAAAACGGATCAAATAATTACTAACTATATGGCACGTTTGATCAACATAGTGCCCATGGAGATATCTACTATTATATAACTGATATACTATATACTTTTTGTTTGTAAATACATACATATTATACATAGAAACACCCAGACCCGAGACAAATATCTGTAGGTCATACAAACATTTGTCCCGCGGCGGGGATCGAATCCGTAACCTTCTGCGTCGCAGGCGGGCCTTCGCCCACTGCGCTACAGAGGTCGTTAATTGTAAATGTCAAATTGTCAATATATCTTAAACTTCGATCACAAATAATTTTTAAAAATCCTTTCGTTTTCAAACCTTATTTGATCTATCAAATAAGGTTTTGTCCTTATATGTCCCTATCTCTAGATAGGGACATATAAGGACAAAAAGAGATTACCCTAGTTCTTTTCGGTTCAATTATTCAATTTCCTATTTATTATCACTTTTTAATGCGGCAAATTAAAAAAAATATCTGTTTTCTCTTTAAATAAATCTGTAGTAAAAAAAAAAAAACACGTTTTCAGCTTATTTACGACGACCTCTGTAGCGCAGTGGGCGAAGGCCCGCCTGCGACGCAAAAGGTTGCGGGTTTGATCCCCGCGGCGGGACCAATGTTTGTATGATCTACAAATATTTGTCTCGGGTCTGGGTGTTTCTATGTATAATATGTATGTACATATTTACAAAACATAAAGTATATAAGTAGTATATAGTCATCTAATACCCATAACACAAGCTCTGCTTAATTTGGGGCTAGATGATGCTGTGTGAAAAAGTCCAGCTTTATTTATTTACTAGCTGCGCTACCGCGGTGTGACCCGCGATCCCTCGGGATTTTTTCGGGATAAAAAGTAGCCTATGTCCTTCTCTGGGATACAACCTTTAACTATGCCAAATTTCAGCTCAATCTGTTCAGCGGTTTGGGCGTGAAAGCGTAACAAACAGACAGACAGACAGACAGACAGACAGAGTTACTTTCACATTTATAATATTAGTATGGAAGTATGGATTTTATTATTATTTAATATTCTTATTTCAGAGAAATTCCATCCTAAAGTCGCACGCACGCACGCACACAGGCGAGCGACCGTACCAGTGCTCGCGCTGTCCCGCCGCCTTCGGCCAGTCCTCGGCGCTCGGCACGCACGTGCGCCTCGTGCATCTCAAGCTCACCCGCGCCGGACGTCCCAAGGCTAGGTCCGATACGTGAACTTGGATCTAGCATTAATGCAAGAGAAAGCTAATTTAGCGGAATTAAATAAAAATATGTGAAATACTACGGTTTTTTTCATTGGTTCTCGTTGCACATGATAAAAAAATGCTTGCTAGGGTAGCCCCATGCATGCTATGTAGCGCAATGCATGCTAGTGTAACGTAATGCATGATAGTGTAGCCCTATGCATATTGTAACCTAATGCATGCTAGTGTAATGTAATGCATGATAGTGTAGCCGTATGTTTAATGTAACCTAATGCATGCTAGTGAAACGTAATGCATGCTAGTGTAGCCCTATGCATAGTGTAACTTAGTGCATGCTAGTGAAACGTAATGCATGATAGTGTAGCCCTATGTATAGTGTAACCTAAAGCATGCTAGTGTGGCCTAATGCCTGCTAGTGTGTCTTATTGCATGCTATTGTAGCTTACTGCATTCTAGTGTAACGTAATGCATGCTAGTGTACCTCTATGCACTAAGGTACATTAGCATGCATTAAGTTTAGCAATAAAGCTAGAGCAATAAAGTAGAGCCCGCAAAAAAAATCAAATTCTTGGCGGGGTCACCGAATTACGTTACTTTACTTAATCGATGTAAATAGAAAAACATGGCATGTTTGAATTTTTTTATATAAGAAGGAGAGATTCAAGGCAGGCCTCATACTTATGCAACCAAAACTGAATTTTAAAACTACATTTTACAAAAACAGTCTAGTTGTACTACCTACTAAATAGGTAGTTAATTCTCTGTTAATACTTACCTACATCAAAATGCCTGTCGCTAGACTATTCCTAAAGGTGCATTTACACGATGCAATTTTTCGTACGATTTGCTAAGCCCCGCCCATTGAACGTGCCGACGAGCGTCGCGCTTTCTATGACAAATCGCATACGATGAGCGTCCACACGTGGAAAATTGCCGTGCGATACGATATCGCATAGGCTGAAATCGCATCGTGTAAATGCACCTTAAATCCTACATACCTATACTAATAAGTAGGTAGGTAGTCAGGAAGTGTCGCTGTTTCCTATGTGCTCTAAATACTTCCGCTGTGAGGTGAGGCTGGAACACACGGGGGACATTTTATACTCAAATTAAATAGCTGTAGTTAACTGTGGCTCTACTTCAAATAAGTTGGTTAATCCCGGCCGAGCAATGGATTTAGGTAATGATGTTTTGATAAGAAAAACATCGCTCGTAAGTAGTAACTTTTACGAAGCGAAAAAAATCCATGCTGCAATACACAAACATCTAAACAGACATAATTAACATCCAACTAAAGATTTTAAAATGCATCCCAAAAATTACAACAATGGACTTGAACCCGCGAACTTTACTCCGTTGTGATAATTTTTTTCGAATGCATTTTTAATTTACTTGGCAGGGCATCCTAATTTTATCCTATTTTAGAGAATGTTGGTATAAAATGGTGCAAGTTATCCATGAATCCAGATTAATTTGGTAGGTACTTACAAAGGTCATCTTATAGGTACGGCCAGCGACAGAAGTTCATGAACATTTGATGTATTTGAATCTTCAATATCTTCGCAGTTCGTAAGGTATAAGATAAAACTTCACCATACATTGGATGTTTTGCCTTGCACCATTACTATTATGAAAAAAAATAGGCAATTTTCCCACAAATAATGAAGTAATGAAGCTTTCAAATCTCCAATTGTTCATGAACTTTTGTTGCTGACTGTACCTACATACAAACTTTCACATTTCCAATTGGTACTTTAAAGAAATAGAAATAGAAATATTTATTGCGCTTCTGTTGTTAGGGAGGTGTTATTGTTTATGTCAGGGTTTATGTTTGAAACAATGTATCTGTTAGGGCACAGCAATATTTTGCTAGGGGCGCTCTATTTTACATAACTTACAAAACTTATTACTCCTATTTTCCTAACAAAATTACTTAGTGCCTATTAACTAAGTATTTATTCCTAGAGTTTTTTAAGAGTCCGCAAAAAATTCTTGCAATGAGTAGAAACCGTTTTGAATAAGGTATTTTTTTTTAACATTTTTGAATGTACAGAGCGATGTATCTGTGACCCCCTATGCACGCCGGATCCTCGCGTCCCGGACGCGCGCGATCCCGTGGGACTGCCGGCGCCCTACACCTACACCTGAACTGAGCCACGTCGGTCGCTCTGAAGTTTGTTCAAAGGTCAAAGTCAATAACGTTTAAACTTCACGGTATTGGTCGCGAAGGAACAGGAGTAGAATCACCTAGACACTTTTAACTATGTAAGAGCTAGTTTCACGTCAAACTCGGCCGCTAGCCATTTGTCAGCGTAGTGAACTTTTACATACAAAAATTGTGTTCTGCGCAGACAAACGGCTCTCTTTCGCTCTCGGACTTTTGTTTGTTGTGACATATTTTTAATTTTCTACGATGTCAACTGCTAGTTAGCTAACGGGCCGCCGACTAGCGATTAGATTTAGCGGCATGTTAATGAAGACATTCCTCTATAAGAGCATGATGGAGCACAAAACAATCGGAACGGTCTGTTAAATACTTAATCCGTTGTTATTTGTCTTTACTAAGTCAAATTAACGCTCTGTTAGACAAAGTTTAGATAACTAATCCCAGTAGTCCTGACTGACCTATTTTCCTCACAAAACCGCATCATCGGTTGTCCTAATTTTTTGTACATTAGTAGAACCTAGACCTAATCTTTTTAGTCTCTATGCTTAGTTTTTTAATCATCTTACCTACCTAAGTATCTGTACTAGGGTCTTCACCTATAATTTTGTGTACCTAATGGTGAACCTCACGCTTCCCTAGCCGTGACCGAGATGCAACGAGAATTAGGTCACCGATCAATAAAAAAGATTTCTCGTTAGAAAATAATGATAGATTCTTGTTATTGATGCATTACTTGTCACATTTTTTATGCCTTATAAAGGTAGGTAAGTACCAGTTCTAAACTGTGATAAACATAAACATCATCATCGTTAAATAACTGATATTGGAGAGCACTTACTATGTAACTATGTTGAAATAAGTACCTACTTACGTAAATATAATTACTTCTTTAACGGTTGCCTTACATGTGATACCTATAAAATGTACCTAAATCCGTTATTGGCTGTATGGAATATGTATAAGTTTAAGCATAGATATTAAGAGCTGTGGATTTTGTTGATAAATAAAATAAAATAAATAAGCACTGGTGGTGTAGTGGAAACAGTCCTGTCTTCCGATCCTAAGGTTGTGGGTTCGAATCTGATCGTGCACTAATGATGCCAGGAAATTTACCTATCTATGTGCACTCTCAAACGGTGAATAAAAGAATGGTAAAGACATGTCACAGAAAAAAAAAAACGTTAACGTGTTTCAAGTGGACGAAAGGAAGTCTCTTTGAGGCTCACTAAAAATCCTTTCTTTCTCTACACTGGTTTGAAAGAACTATTGACTCGACAAAATAAATCTTTAAAGTTGGGCAGGTAGTACCTATTAAGTTTCAATGGATACATACTGCATCTGTGTATAAACCTTAATATGTAAACTTTTTCTCAAAGTTACTTTACGTTTTAATTAAAAGAAAAGTTCACAAGGAAAATGCTTCGATGAAAATCTATTTTCAACCTTAACGCTCTTAAAATACAACTCAGTTTTGCAACATACCTACGGGTAGAGTACCTATGTGGTTATTTGTATTATGAAGAGTCATTACACTTTAAAACTTTTGCATACACAAACGATTGTATACCTTATTGTTATAGCCAAAGGATTTATTTTGCAAAGATGCGTTCGAATTGTTTCATATCAGACAATATCCTTAAAAAGCTCTACCTTTGGTCCTCGAAGGTACATTGAACGGTATATTGAACGTTGACGAGGTAAAGTTTATTAGGTTATTGGAACGAAGTTCCTTCTCAGACAGTATCGGATGGGGGCTAGACATTTTTTTTATGATGAATGGGTCGGCTCTTTACCTCGAAACTTACACAGGCAAGAGTGAGGTCTACGATGGAGCGAGCTTACCCAGAAGGTGCCTATTAACTCTCTTAAAAACAACAGGGTCGTAGCTCAGCGGAAATAAAAAAGACGAAAAAAAGTGTTCGATTTTTGCGTCACGACACTTACATAGGTCAAAACGTCACAAAAACGTCAAAACGTTACAATACAACACAATAGACACGAGTTTTACAATTATGTACTTACCTACCTAAGTAATTAAATCTCTCAATTTTTAAGTGGGTGAAAATATGGCTACCCACCAGATTTTGCTCCAACAGCTGAAGAGTCTGCTGGTTTTCAGTGGTTATAGTAAGCACAACGGATCTTTAGCTCTCTAAAGTTAGGTGCAATACACGCTTTCGCAGGTTTGGTAGAGTAATCGAGATAGCACGATTTTACGCGTTATCAAAAATGGTTTCTGCACAGCTACTTCAGAGAGCTAAAGAACGATTGTGCGTTTTGTACCGTAGGTACATAAAGAGTATATTTAGGGGTTACCTAAATACTCTTGAAACTGTGAAAATATCGAGAACCCGTGGTACGTTAAAGGATCAGCCCACTACGCATGCGTGGTCCTGGCTCTTCCAAACGACCCTTTGTCTGAAGCCAGCCTCCACCCTTTCCACTCCACTCTTCAAGCGGGAAAACTGTGAGTAAATAAAGTATACTTTACGATATAATTATTTACCTGTGGCTCAAAAAAGGTTAAGGCTTGAATGTTCGATTCCCGCTGCGGGATAAATGTTTGCATGATTTAAAATGTTTGTCTCCGGTCTAGCGTAACGTTATTTTAAAGGTTGATAAGGTTCTAAAGGTGTTTCTTTATTAAGTACTAGCTGTGCCCGCGACATTCTCCGTTTTTCTCGCGGTTATCCCGACCCCGGGATAAAAAGTAGCATATAATTTGCCCTACGAGCTCCTCTATCTGTCCCATTAAAATTCGTACAGCCGTTCCAGAGATTAAGTAGGTGCTCATCCGATTTCAGAAATACTTCTTATTATTCTATTTAAAAAAAACTGCTGGATAGGAAATAGCACCATCTTTACGTGTCACTAGTTCTTTCGAACCAGCGTGGTGAATGGATTATAAGATGCGCCTTAATTAATGAGGCTCCTCCGGCATCACAATGTTTTCAAACTTTTTAGTTTCTATGACATTTTTCTCATGATGCTCCTTCACTGTTTGAGAGTTGAGTAGGTAATTGTGTTCAGAACCTAACTTTCCAAGTCAAGTTCAAATTGTAAATCGATAAGGGATAAGGGACGACATTTTAATTTCCTGGGCATACTTACACTCAAAAGTATTTTTACTCAATTCTACTGTACGTACAGATTCTTCTTTTATTTCTCTTCTTTCTTTCCTTCTTCAACTCCTTTTTTTGCGTTGAACAAAATTCTAAAAACAACAGCCAACTATGAAACTGTATGACACGCAAAAGAGCAAACTAGCATGACGAAACCTGACGAAACGATATGTTATCAACGCTTCAATTACCTATCCCCTACATCCGTAGGGTGCGAATAGGCCCATAAATTCTGTCTAAGCCTGACACGCCCGTGGTTCGGATGTATCCTGTAGGAGTTGAGGACTAGCATACACATTCACGTTGAAGCATGGCTCGAGGCAACACGAAGGAACAGTGAAGTGTAGTGATTGTGATGCTACTGTGAGGCTGTGTGTTTTAGAGTGAGTTTTTGTGTGTATGGCTAATGTTTTTTAAAAAAGTTTCGACAAAACGGACGTTGGTTTTTAGAAAATTATTTTAACTCTTGATTAGTTGGGTGATGGTATTGTGAGGCTGTGACGGTTTAGTGAGTTTTTTTGTGTCTATTTTTTTTAAAAACGTTTCAACAAACGGACGTAGGTTTTTCGGAAAATACTTAAGATTGTGATACATAGACCGATAAAGCACTGAGTGAGACACACCGCCACAGCCTCACAATGTAAGTATTTATATTATTGTTAGGCTGTGACGGTCTAATAAGTTTTTTGTGTCTATTTAAAAACGTTAACTTATTATTATGTATTAGTATATCTTATTATTGTGTTAGTACAAATAGTTAAGCCATTGCCCAAACTACCCCTACTAACTTTTGATGTCCCTGTTAACCCTAACAGACCGAGTTCCCGATAAGAGGCCATTAGACCCTAGAGAAGTAATATTTAGTTGTTTAAAGGTCCTGTTGGATGAGGGGTTGTTAAAGTTTAGTGTTTCAGATAGTATTATGTACCTAGGTACTTACATTTCAACGTTTCTATTCCAGTAACAGTCGTAGAATCAGAGTAGGTGCCTATCTACCTAGTGGCGTAGCTAGGTGACCAAGGGTCCTGTGCAAAAAAAGTGGGGCCCTAACTGAACGGTTTAGGTTTTATCAAGTTGAAATTTTAATATTATATATTAACATAAAAAGATCTGAGAACCTGTTTACGTATATATTATACAGTTTCTTTTTATGATGAATGGGTCAGCTCTTGACCTCAGACTTACACATGCAAGAGTGAGGTCTACGATGGAGCGAGCTTACCCAGAAGGTGCCTATTAACTCTCTTCTTAAAAACAACAGGGTCGTAGCTCAGCGGAAATACAGACGCTGGAAGCTGATTCCAAAGTTTTGCAGTGCGCGTAATAAAAGAACTTTCGAAGCGCTTAGTTCTAATAAGTGGAATATCAACCAGGTGGTGGATGTGGCAAAATTTTACGACATTGAAGGCAGCTACTTTTATTTTCATTTCATATTATCGATCGCGTAACGCCAGAACAGACAATTATATGAACAAACATTCACATTTAACCTTTCACATTTGAACGATGATACGCGATTATGAAAACGAAGACCGCTGAATACGCTCGACGCATCTTCCGTCAGATGTGAATCGACACTTACAGTTTTTGTTTAAGGAACTTTCCCATAGATCATACCCTCGCTCTTAGGAGTATCAAAGGATAATGAAATAATTGCGAATGATGAACTAAATCTTAACAACACAATTGGGTCATATTGAGTTGGCCTTAGATTAGGGATGGTACGAGATGACGGTATTCAGAGGTATGCCGACTTTTCGGTAAAATAATAGAAGTTTTTGCCGAATTCACTACTAGACTTGAGTAATGTAGAGCAAATCAATTTTATCAATGACTGAACCTAAGTTATAAATAAAGGCATAGGTTTGTAGGCCGATTCTCTCACATTATAAACACCCCGTTAAGTTCTTCCAATTCTTATCAATATTTTAAATTCAATAATGAAATAACTGACTAGGTATTTTGTGTCTTTGGGCCTTAAAACTTTTACTTAGACTTTTACAATTTAAAAGAAAATTGTACCATATTCTACCGAAATATTCGGTTAAGCATTCGGCTTGATAGCTTTTCGGTTCAATCAATTCAGCCCAACGCTACATTAGAGTCTAATGGTAGGTACTCGATCTATTTATAAGGCATCCATTATCCTATTGTGTCCCTTGGACTAGGTCAATATGCAGATTTCTTGCAAATAATTCTTCAAACTATGATGATATACAGGGTGGATCAATATGCAGATATCTTGCAAAGAACTCTTCAAACCTACGCTATGATGATACAGGTGGGGCGAAATTTCCCCTAATAATATTCCCCCTAATCGCGTGCTTTAACACGTGCTCTAAACGGTGAAGGAAAACATCGTGAGGAAACCAGTTAGTGTTCTTATAGGCGGCGATGGGCTTGCAACCTATCACGTATGGAATACTAGCTTCTACAAAATGTGGGCATGTATCAAATATGTGTTTGGACATGCCATCTTCCAAGGATCTGGAATAAGTACTTAACAGAAAAAAAAAAAGATCTGAGAGAATGTCTACCGCAGTTTGGGGATACAGTCGTGAACCTGTGTTAATTATTATTTATTAAGATTATTATTTAACTAGGAACATACCTACACGTTAAAAGCTATCTGCCTTCAATGACTTAAAATTTAGCTCTACCATTTGATGTCACCTATTTAATTTAAGAGTATTTCCTCAAATAAAATACCTACATATTTTCATTAGGCAGGTCTTACCCTAACCATCTACCAAAATGACTTACATTAAGTAAGTACCTACCTATAATAATTTCCAATAGGTACACACTGAGGCGAACAAGCTTCATAAAATATGGTAAGCCTTGAGGCTCCCGAACGGGATTGTAAATAACACACTTCAAGTGCTTGTAAATGATGTTTGTGTTTTTATTATCTGGAGATGGAGCTTATTATATGTTTTTGTAGCTGGCTAGGCTCTTTACCATTATCCTACAAAAAAAGAATTATACCATAAAAATTATATTATTATTTAAAATTATACTATACCTACTACAACGTTACCTACTAGATGGTGGCACACGACAAATTAATAATCGCGCTTTCGTTGCAATAAGCAAAAAGACGTGCTAGCTAATTCGTTCATTGATTATTCGTTTATCGAAGTAGGTACTTTTATTATAATGCTGATAGGTAGCAGAAAAACTTAGGGCTTTACATCTTTAAACAATCAATCAATGCACTGAACGAGATGTTGTATGTATGAATAGGTTTGCCAGCACCTAATCCATCCTCTCAGCTTTTACCACAGAAGAGACGTCGTTACATGTGGAGCTGACTAAGCTGCGGGTTTTCGCACGATGTTCCTTCACTTGTTGAACTAGCTCATGCAAACTTAGGAAGAAATCCTTTGTTGCAGACAAGAAAAGAGGGGCCGATTCTAATCGACGTACTACGCTACAAAAATGTTGAAACAGTTTCCCTAAAACCTAATTATTCTATAATTGGCAAAGGTACGCGTAAACACGGAAACTCCTTAGGTTGGGAAGAGATAGCAAGATGACGAAAGAGATGGAAGCCAAAAACGATGAAATTGAATTGAGCGCACAAGGAACAAGCACCAAACCAAGGTAAGATTAAGTGGCATGTTGGAGATAGGTGAACAGAATAGGCCCTAATGTTGAGCCTTGGGGTACGCCTTTAAATTTTTTTACAACCAATTTCACCCAAAGGGTTTTAGGTATCAAAATTAAGGGGTTCTTTTTTATTTAGGTACCTGACTTTACATAAATAACATAACAGGTTCATAGCTGCTATAAACCTATGAGAGAGAGAGAGAGAGAGAGAGTTAGTATTTCTGTTACTTGGTGAAAGTATTTACCTACCGGCACAAAATTTTACCTCCCAATTATTCAAATTTGAAATTTCCCCTTATCCCAGAAAGTAAATTGCTGAAAAAAGCGTAATTTTATGTTTAAAACACCTCCATCAGTTTTGACCACGGATTCTGTGGTTTTTTTCCAGCGATGTAGCGATGAAATCGGACTTACCAGAAAGAGGATCATGGGGCAGCAAGCTCGACTTCATCCTCTCCGTGGTGGGTCTAGCCATTGGTTTGGGCAACGTCTGGCGGTTCCCTTACCTCTGCTACAAAAATGGAGGAGGAGCCTTCTTGATCCCCTACTTCCTGACCCTGATTTTGGCGGGAATCCCCATGTTCTTCATGGAGCTGGCGATGGGCCAGATGCTGACGATCGGTGGACTGGGAGTGTTTAAGATTGCGCCAATATTCAAAGGTACCCACAATTCCAGAAATATTGTGCCTAGGCACTGTTGGCACACAATATTTTTCTCTACTCTAATAAACACGACTGAAGTTGCCATTGTTGACCTCAAGACCTCAAGGTACCTTAAGAAGAACATTGGTTCAGATACCGGCAGAGCATCTTTCGCATTTATTTATTCTTTGTTCTTTTGAGGATTTTTTTTTGATTGGACTAGCTTAACTAGTCATTTTAATAGTCACATGTATTCCTCTATTGTTGTATGGTGGTGAAGGGAAACATGGTATGGCAACCCGATCCTATATAATTTGTTTATTCGTTTTTTTATTTTATTTATCCTGAAATAATTTCTGATTACCTCCTCGGCAGGCAATAATTCTGAAAACTGCCAGGAAAATGCCTACTGTTACAAACTCATAAAAGTAAACGCAGGAATAAATTACGTACTCCAAGCCACGATTTGCGTAATTACAGCAGAAGGATAGGGAAGTCTTTGTGTATGAACAATTGATTCTAGTCCTTTGTAACCATTCTTTGTCGTTTGCACTTTTTTGTATGACTGAACGATGCTTAATGGGTATTGAAGATTACTTTTTCATGGCTTTTTGTGTGATGATCGATACCTTCGTGAGAGGTAGAACCTTCGATAGAGGCTGGTGGAAAACAGCTAGGAACAGGAACAGTTGACAGGAGTTGGGAGAGACCTTGTCCAACAGTGAGAAAACTTTGGGTTAAGTTAAATAAAAAGCAGTCGCAACCAGGCTTGTACGAAGAACGTAATCAGGGTGAATGAGGCAAAATAAATATTTTCAGGAGCAAAAGGGGTCACTTTATGTATGTAGGTACTAGCTGAAGATATAGAACAAATGAAAGGTGATGATCTCGCTATAGTTGTGTTTTACGCTAGCGTAAACTTATCATAGAACTATCAGATTAGATCTGATAATTCTATGATAAGCTATGGTAAGAGGATGTATTCTACGTGTGTTTTGACATGCTCCTGTGTTCAGGTATCGGGTACGCGGCCGCCGTTATGTCATGCTGGATGAACGTGTACTACATCGTTATCCTCGCCTGGGCCATCTTCTACTTCTTCATGTCTATGCGATCAGGTACGTCATAAGTTTGCCTGCATTAAACTTAAATGTCCAAGACTTGAGGATCTCGATACATTCCGGGCTGACTGGTAGGACAAAAGTGTTTCCAAGTCTTTAAAATAATGGGGGAGACTTTTGGCCAACAATGGAACCGTATAATTAAAAAAAAACTCTATTTTGGACCATTCTGGCTACATTTAAAGAGGCTTTGCTTTATTAGAAGGATAACTAATCACTTTTCTTTCTAAATACTTACTTTAGTATTATTTACGTGATTATTTTAGGTTTCTTTTTTCATCCTCAGAAGTACCGTGGCGGAACTGTGACAACTACTGGAACACGGCGACTTGCGTGAACCCCTACGATCGCAGGAACCTGACATGCTGGTCTTCGATCTCCGACATGAATACTTACTGCACTCTAAATGGAAAGAACGTCAGCAGAGCTATCCTTTCTGACCCTGTCAAGGAATTTTGGGAGTAAGTAACAATCTGTCATCTCCCGCCACCATTTCTTCTTCTTCTTTTCGAGTCTACTCTATAGGCTTTAAACTTTAAACACTTTAAATTATACCACCATTGAGGAGCAAGTAGGTACAGCATCCGTGAAGAAAGACCATCTGATAAATCCGATTGTCTGACTTTCTTGAATTTAACTACTTACAATCATTAGAGTTAGTAGGTAGAGTAGAAGTTTTTTTTTGAAACTTCTAAATATAGATTTTTCTGTTCATAAATTATTCTCCGGTTTCTTCAACATGTCGGCAACATTCGGGTTGATACATTGACAGACTGAAGGATCATTAATATTCATGAACTTCAGCTTTGTTTACTGCTGAAATCGAAAACTTTCCGAATGGAAAATAACTGTGTGTTTACACTGAAGAAACGGGGGTTGATTTAACAAAATAATTGGTATTCACTAGGGCGTGTAAAAACCGGGTTATTTTTAAAACCCGGTTTTTCGGTTTTTATGTTTTCTAAAACCGGTTAAACCGGTTTTTCGGGTTTTTTTTTTTGCGAGTTTTTTATGATAGAGGTGTCTTGGGCAAAATAAGTATCTATCTTAAAACATTAAAATAAAGGTCTAAAAGTTTATTTCACATTCGTGGATTTGGAAAAAGCCTATGATAAAGTGATGAGGAATGAACTTTGGTCGGTACTGTCGATGTATGGAGTGAACAGCAACCTCGTTCGAGCTCTGAAATCTCTCTATGAGGATTCCAGTGCTTGCGTGAGGATACATGGGTCATACACTGAGTGGTTTAACATCCAAAAGGGCGTAAGGCAGGGATGTGTAGCGTCACCATCACCATGGTTGTTTCATCTATTCATGGACAGTTGCTTGAAAGATTTGAAAGATAGTGCAAATGGTTTGAGAATGAATGAGTTACTCGTTAAATGTCTTCTCTATGCCGATGACCAGGTGATACTTGCGTCGTCGGAGAATGAGTTGCAGGAGATGGTAACAGTTATGCATGAAGCTTTTGAGCAAAAGGGAATGAAAGTAAATGTGAGCAAGACGAAAGTGATGGTTTTTGAAAAAGATGAATGTATGACAGCATGTAATATTCTGATTGGTGATGAAAGAGTGGATCAAGTGAAAGAGTTTGTGTATTTGGGGACATTGTTAACAAGAGAAGGAAAGCACGATGAGGATATCGAAAGAAGAGTGAATGCTGGAAACCGAGTGAATGGGGCACTTCACGATTTTATGAGCAGCCGGAAAGTGTCCAACAAGGCACGACTGGCAGTTCATAGAGGAGTGTTAGTGCCAACATTGATGTATGGTAGTAAAAGTTGGGTGTGGCAGAAAAAACATCAGAGTAGAGTGAATGCTGTTGAAATGAGAGCGTTACGTAGTATGTGTGGGGTAACGTTGAATGATAGAGTGAGAAATAGTGTGATAAGGGAACAGTGTGGAGTGAAAGAAGATGTAGTGTTGAGGATCGAGAAAGGTATGTTAAGATGGTATGGGCATGTAGAGAGTATGGATGACAGTCGTTTGACAAAGCAAGTGTATGTCCAGCATTATTTATTTATTTAGTGTGTGTCGACGCAACTGTAAGCGCCATCTCTACGCGGCTGAGGAGAAACAGCGCTTTGACGTCTTTCATCAATTTTGACGTTTCGGTCTGGAATGTCAGAGATGTCAGAGCGGGTGCTGTCATTACATCATCACTTTATCATCTGCTTTCTATGAAACACGATTGTTATAATTTATATTCAAATTTTAAAATAAACGTTTTTACTGGGAACATTACAAATATTCATTGGAGAAGGCAAACCCGAAGATCCCCGTAGCTAAAACATTGGCCCTACGACCCGGATTTGCTGCTTATGCTGGGAGAAGAATCCATTGATGTCCGTTATTGCAAGTCATCAAGAATTCAAGACATACAAAGGCAGCCCGCAACCAGCACTTCAGTTAACGGTCAGGTCTTCGATCCTGTCTACTCCTATCCTGGTTATCATTTGTGCTAAAATCGTGTCGTTTTCATTACTTTCAGAAAGAAATCAGTTCATTATCGCGTAGTGACCGTTACAATTACCAGTGCATCAAAACCGTGAGTACCTTATCTTATTCTTTGACATAGGCCTTTAGAATGGGTGTTGAAGATAAATTAGGCGTTCCTTCAAGAACTCCGCAAGTTTCCCCTAGTAAAAAGCTCGCCGATGATGATGAGTTGACTGTTCTGAGGCGGAAGCGTGGCAATTTGAAAGGTAGATTAACACAGTTTCAAAAATATCTGGACTCTTTTCAAGATTCCTGTCCTTCTAAACTACAAGTTAGAGAAATAAAGTTTAGATTACAGGCAGCACAAGATCATTTTAAAACATTTAACGAAATCCAAACTAAAATTGAATTAGTGAGTTCAGATTCAGATATTGATTCTAACAATGAATACGTCGAGTCATATGAAAACTTATATTTTTCTGTATTAGCAATTGCTCAAGATTTAGTCGAAAGTGAAGAAACTGAAAATAAAGGTTCAAATAACTCAAAATCCAACAGTTTTCGTTCTTTACCTAAAATCAAGCTTCCAACTTTCAGTGGAAAGTTTGATGATTGGCTCGAGTTCAAACATGCGTATGTAACAATGATCCATAACTGTTCAGATATAGACGAAATTCAGAAATTCCATTACTTGCGTTCCTCGTTGACAGGTACAGCTTTAGAGGTAATTAGTTCTTTTGAATTTACGCCTGAGAACTATACTCATGCATGGGAGTTATTGGAGAATAGGTTTCACAATACTAGGCTTTTGGTACAGAATCATATAAAGGCATTGTTTAATATTACGTTATTAAAACAGGAATCATCTTCACAAATTAGGAAGCTAATAGATACCGTTTTGCGAAATATTCGCTCACTTACATCACTAGGCGAACCGACCCAATCATGGGATACATTGATTATCTATCTAGTTCAATCAAAGCTCGATTCTACTACTGAGCGTGAGTGGGAGATCGAAAAGGGAACTATTCATTCTGATTCTGAGAGAAAGTTAAAATTAGACGATATTCTTTCATTTCTTAAGAAAAGGGCAGACATGTTAGATTCAATTAGTTCAAATCAAAATAAGCCACAAAATAAATCGCAATATTCATCTGCAATTGCTACTGAATCAAAAGGTACTTCACAAAAGCGCAACGCCGCACACTGCTACGCGTCGACTAGTAGTTCTGTAGCTAAACATATACCTAGAAATAAAGTCGATAAGTGTTATCTTTGTAACGGTGCACATGCAATTTATGCGTGTTTTAAATTTTTAAATCTGTCTATTCAAGATAGAATCAAAATCGTAGACGAGAAACAGTTATGTAGAAATTGTTTACGTTTCGGTCATTCACTTGCCGATTGCATTTTCGGTCCGTGTAAACAATGTCAACAAAAACATAACTCTTTGCTTCACCTAGCGTCAGGTAACACTGATGAGCCGTCAGCTGATCGGAGCACGTCTCAGGCTGAGTCATTATCGGCCGCGTTGCATTCCGTATCTATAGGTACCTATCATGGTAGTGTAGATGAATGTGCCGGCACATTACAGCCGGTGTTATTAAGTACGGCGTTAGTAGAAGTAGCCGATAATTATACTAAACGTTTTCATACAGCCCGAGCGCTGTTGGACAGTGGTAGTCAACACTGTTTCATTTCGGATAAGTTACAAAAACGAATCAATGCGCCATTGATACAGTCCACTATACGAATTTCAGGTGTTGCACAATCAGTGACACAAACAAATCATTCATGCGAATTACTTATGCGTTCTAAATTAAACGATTATTCTTCAAAGGTTAAATGTTTTGTCTTGCAGCGTATAACATCCAGTTTACCCACGACATACATAGATACCGAACATATACGTATTCCGGATAATGTAAACCTAGCAGATCCTACCTTCAATATTCCTTCGGAAATCGATTTATTGATAGGCGCGGACTTGTTCTGGGAATTACTAGACGGTAATAGAATCCGATTGGTAAACGGACCATTTCTTCAAAATTCGAAGTTAGGATGGTTGCTTTCGGGTCCTATAAACTCACAAAAGAATTTTGATGGCAACGGTCATCATATTCACTGCAATTTTAATCAAACCTTAGGGTTAGACGATCAACTTAAACGTTTTTGGGAGATAGAGAATGTCCCTCAGGTAGATAACATTCTAACGAAAGACGAGCAATTTTGTGAGGATATATTTACTTCTACAACTAAACGCGAGTCGGAGGGTAGATTTTCTGTTCGCATCCCGCTAAAAGAATCACCTGATGTTTTGGGTGATTCATACAATTCAGCAAAAAATAGGTTTCTTTCTTTGGAACGTAAACTAGAACGTCTGCCAGACTATAAACGTATGTACTCTGACTTTATGAATGAGTACTTGGCCTTAGGCCATATGAGTCGGATTGACAAAGTAAATGAACCTAATTATTTTCTTCCACATCATGGTGTGTTTAGGGAAAATAGTTCCACTACGAAGTTACGCGTTGTTTTTGATGCCAGTGCTGTGACAACCTCTAATAAATCACTTAATGATATTCAGTGTCCGGGTCCAGCACTGCAAAATGACATCTTTTCTATTCTGTTGAGGTTTAGACAGTACAAGTACGTGGCTTGTGCTGATGTAGAAAAAATGTTCAGGCAGATTTTAATTCAACCAGATCAGCGACCGTTGCAACTTGTACTATGGCGCGAAAAACCTGTAGATCCTTTAGACATATATCAGCTTAACACTGTAACGTACGGAACAGCATCAGCCCCATACCTAAGTATGCGCTGTATACGACAGTTAGCGTTGGAGTGTGAAGATGACGTCATAGCCAGAATAATTAAACAGGATTTTTTCGTTGATGATTTGTGTACCGGGCATGATGATTATCAGGAGCTACTAGCTATATGCGAAAAGACATCTCAAGTCTTACAGTCAGGATGCTTTCCGCTTCGTAAATGGACGTTCAACGCGGACGTCACAAAAGCTGCTTCTGTTCATACATTTAACGGGGAACATACGCAAAATAAAACGCTAGGGATAGGTTGGCAGAGCGATTGTGACGAATTATACTTCACCACAAAAATAGATTGCATTAGCGGAAGTACTACGAAACTAACTAAACGAGTAATGTTGTCAATCATTTCGCAGATTTATGACCCATTAGGTCTACTCTCACCCTCAGTTATAATTGCAAAGATATTAATACAAAAATTATGGCTTGACAAAATGGGATGGGATTCACCTGTGTCGCAAGATCTAACGGTGACTTGGAACAGCTTTATTGATTCTTTAGGTTGTTTGCAAAAAATACGCATTCCTCGTCATGTTATAGGCAATAAAGTTCAACACAAAGAACTTCATATTTTCACCGACGCATCACAAAACGCGTACGGTAGTTGTGCGTATATACGATCCTACAATGATATATCTACGGTCACTGTTAGGCTGTTGTGCGCGAAAAGTAAAGTAGCACCGCTGAAATCTATTAGTATACCTAGGTTGGAATTGTGCGGTGCGCTGGTAGGAGCGAGACTTTACAAAAAGATAATGGATTCATTACGATTAAATTTTAATCGCGTATTTTTCTGGACTGACTCGACGATCGTCATGGGATGGCTACGTATGTCTCCACATTTATTAAAAACTTTCGTTCAAAATCGAGTAGCTGAAATTAATGAACTTACTAATGACGCGGAATGGTTACATATTAGTGGCACAAATAACCCAGCCGATCTGTTGTCCAGAGGTCTACCTCTCGATTCATTAATCGACAGTAATTTATGGTGGAACGGACCATCTTATTTACAAGAAAATATTCGTGATTTTTCAAATAATGAACTTCGTAATGAATCAATTAATCTCAATAATTTACCCGAATTAAAATCACAATCAATTAATTTAACCAGTACTTGTTCCAACGACGTAATTCAATTTGATAAATATTCCTCATTCACTAAACTCAAGCGTATAGTTGCTTATGTATTACGTTTCATTTCAAGGTTGCGCCCGAGGCGATCAAAACAAGAAACCGGTCCCTTATCTGCAGTGGAGCTGAGCGCTTCGCAAGTGACGCTCGTTAGACTGGCGCAGGCGCAATCTTTTCCTGACGTGTACAGTAAACTTTTGAATAATATTCAAATTAACACGAATAGTAAATATACAAATTGCATTTCCGGTCTAAATATACTTCTCGATCAAGATAAGCTAATTAGAGTCGGTGGTAGATTATCAAACTCGTCTGATTTTAGCTATGAAAAGAAACACCCAATATTGTTGTGTAGTAAACATCATTTAACAACGCTTATAGTGCGGAGCGAACATAAACGTTTGCTTCACTGTGGCCCTCAACTACTTTTGTCTACATTGCGTGAATGCTGGTGGCCACTGAGCGCTAGAAATTTAGTTCGTAAAATAGTGCGTGAATGTGTTACTTGCGCGCGGATAAAGGGTAAAACTTTAAAGCCAATTATGGGCAATCTGCCAGCCGAAAGATTGGATTCTGGATTTCCGTTTGTTCGAACAGGTATGGATTTGGGAGGCCCGTTTTATATTTTAAATAAAAAGGGAAGAGGAGCACGTCTGACAAAATCGTACATATGTCTGTTCGTTTGTTTCCTTACTCGCGCTGTTCATTTGGAACTTGTTTCCAGTTTATCCACTGAAGACTTTATATTGGCTTTGAAACGTTTCATTGGTAGAAGAGGTAAACCTGAATCTATTTATTCTGACAATGGTAAAAACTTTGTTGGAGCTGAAAAGGAGTTCTATACGATTTTAAATACAAATTCACAACAAATAATTGATTATGCTACTAATAATGGAATTAAATTTAACTTTATTCCGCCATATTCACCCCATTTTGGAGGTCTGTGGGAAAGTGGGATAAGGTCATGTAAATATCATTTACGACGTGTAGTAGGTAACGCGAATCTTACTTATGAGGAATTGAGCACGGTTTTAGCACAAATTGAATCCGTCCTCAATTCCCGCCCCATGTCCCCTCTGTCCACAGATCCTGATGACTATAATCCATTGACTCCTGGTCATTTCCTTATTGGCCGGCCGTTGACTGCTCCTGCACACGATGACCTCACTGATGTCCCAATGTCCCGACTGAGCCGTTATCATCGCATCGAGCAGCTGCGTCAACATTTTTGGCAGCGATGGTCAAGGGAATATGTTTCAGAATTGCAACAAAGGACGAAATGGAAGTCACATCAAAATGACATCAAGCTCGAGAGCCTAGTCCTGATCAAGGAGGACAACCTGCCACCTCTGAAATGGCGGCTGGGACGTGTCATGAAGACATTCCCTGGCACGGATGGTGTTTCACGCGTTGCCGAGATTCGTACTGCAACCGGGACCATACGGAGGGCATTCTCAAAAATATGCCCTCTACCCCTGGAGCCTACACAGCGAGGAAATGTGAAACAAGATACTTCTTTCATTGGAAGCGGTGCTTCCAAGGCGGGCGGTATGTCGACGCAACTGTAAGCGCCATCTCTACGCGGCTGAGGAGAAACAGCGCTTTGACGTCTTTCATCAATTTTGACGTTTCGGTCTGGAATGTCAGAGATGTCAGAGCGGGTGCTGTCATTACATCATCACTTTATCATCTGCTTTCTATGAAACACGATTGTTATAATTTATATTCAAATTTTAAAATAAACGTTTTTACTGGGAACATTACAAATATTCATTGGAGAAGGCAAACCCGAAGATCCCCGTAGCTAAAACAGTGTGTATGGGACAACTGGAAGGGGAAGGCCTAGGCGAACCTTCTTGGATCAAATTGGCGACATTTTGGAGAAGGGCCAGGTCAAAAGTACCCTAAACCGGCGAGCATGTATAAAGAATGTAATGAGAGTGAATGAGGCAAAAGTTGCGTGTCAGGATCGTAGCAAGTGGAGATCCGTGGTCTCTGTCTACCCCTTCGGGAAAGAGGCGTGATTTTATGTATGTAGGTATGTATTAAAATAATTCAGTCTTATATTAAAACTCTCTCTTGCTCAAGTAAAGTTATAAACATTCGGTAATGTTTCTGGCTTGTCAACTCAATGCCAAAGTGCGCTCATCAACGACGTTTTATGCGGTCCAAAGATGGTTTTCTGAGAAGTTTTTGTTTGTATTTTTGCAATTGTAATGCATTATGTTGTAATATAATTAGGTAGATTATTAAGATCGTTTTAAATAAAGTCTACAAAGCGTAGTTTTAAATAAATTTGTCATCTATTACTCATTTAAAAAAAAAACCGAAAACCGGTTATTTTGAAGGAAAAAACCGGTTAAAAACCGACGAAAAATCAGTCGGTTAACCGGTTTTTCGGTTAATCGGTTAATCGGTTTACATGCCCTAGTATTCACGTATAACTTTAGTGCGACTCTATAATTTGTTTTTGAATTTTAAACGGCTTCTTTTACAAATGTTATTTTATAGAATATGAGCTTAGCAACCATTTTTTGAGGAGAACCGGTGGGTTGGTCTTGGATTCTACATAGTACCTTTCTTCCCAAAGACGCCGTGCCCTCCAAATCTCATCAGGCATCGAACACATCGGCAACATCCGCTGGGAGCTGGCCGGGACCCTGCTGCTGGTGTGGATCCTGTGCTACTTCTGCATCTGGAAGGGAGTGCGGTGGACCGGGAAGGTGGTCTACTTCACTGCGCTCTTCCCCTACTTCCTGCTTACTGTGCTGCTCATTAGAGGTAGGTCTTTTATTGCTTCCACTGCCACCGTCTACGGTGCCCGAAGGTAGCAGACACTCTTGAAACGGCATAAGATGTGTCTAACGAAATGTCTATTTGTGACCAACCATGACCGTTGCACTGATTCTGAGGCTAAATCTTCATGCTTTAAGTGAACCAGATCCTATCTATGCCTAAGCCTATGAATCCGGGATTCTACAATCTCAAGATTTTCAACTTGAACTTGGGATGCCGATGAAGATAAAATAATCGACTCTCAAAGAACCTGACTAAAATTGAGAGTTGATTACCATTTTTATCATTATCAGCATGCCCAGCCTGACTTCACCCACTGCTGGATATAGGCGTCCCTAAGCTTGCGTCGGTGATCATTTATGGTTCAAGAATTCTGTCTGCAGTTTAAAGTATTTCTTTCAGGTATCACCCTCCCTGGCGCATTAGAGGGCATCAAGTTCTACGTAATGCCGAACATGTCCAAGCTGCTGGAGTCCGAGGTGTGGATAGACGCCGTCACTCAGATCTTCTTCTCGTACGGTCTGGGCTTAGGCACGCTCGTCGCGCTTGGCAGTTATAACAAGTTTACGAACAACGTTTATAAGTAAGTCTTGAATCTTAAGGCTCCTTATTCCGAGTAATAATGTGGCTCAAGGTTAGAAACAGCATTTTATTCAATCTTTATAGGTACCTACGTTAGAAACTATATCCATAAGATGATCCTCAATCAAGGGTCTTCAGATATTCAAAATATGTAGAGTCACCAGCACGCCAGCTTGTTCAAATAAAATTTATAGGTTTCGGAATTACATTTCTTCCAATTTTTAATATTCCTTGTGACAGATTGCAATTACTACCTACCTATTAAATTACTAGGTAAATGGTTTCATTACGATAAATACGAAATATTTGTTTTCAGCTTATAATTTTACACATCAACTTTTGTGTCAGTAGCTGTTACCTTTTTGTATTCTACAATCTCCTAACTTAAACCTTTAACCTATTCATCAGGGACGCGTTGATCGTGTGCTCCGTCAACTCCAGCACCTCCATGTTCGCTGGCTTCGTGATCTTTTCCGTGGTGGGCTTCATGGCCCATGAGCAGCAGCGACCAGTAGCTGAAGTGGCCGCCTCAGGTATATTATACTTCCTAGTACTTTTAGGCCTTTACATCTTTACTAGCAGATTGGAAGAAATTACCTTCCTGGGGCATTGTTTGGATTGAATAGGCTTACCCAGCACCTAAACCGTCCTCTTGGTGAGATTGTGTGGAACTGACTAAGCTGCGGGTTTACTCAAGTTTTCCTTCACCAACAATGAACCAAACCGTGTCATAAACCAATAGTCTGAAAATACAGACAGATCCGTATCTATTTCATCATCATCATCATCATCATCATCATCTTCCTGACCTTATCTCCTAAGAAGGGTCGGTTTCCCATCATACCCACTTTTTTATTCATGTAGATACTTAATTACTTATCAGTCGATTCAGGTTGTCCAACAATTTCTTATCTACTAAAAACACTTTTACTTCCAGGTCCCGGTCTAGCCTTCCTCGCGTATCCATCAGCAGTTCTCCAGCTCCCCGGGGCTCCACTCTGGTCCTGCCTGTTTTTCTTCATGCTGCTCCTCATCGGTCTGGACTCGCAGTTCTGCACGATGGAAGGGTTCATCACAGCTGTTATTGATGAGTGGCCGAAGCTACTGCGAAGGAGGAAGGAGATCTTCATTGCTATTACTTGCATGATCTCGTACTTGGTCGGACTGTCTTGTATATCTGAGGTGAGTCCCGCGTTGACAGGATTCCACGTTGTACTCGTAATAATCAAAATTATTTGCCGTTATACCTAGTTAATTTATGAACCTATATTTTTACAATGCAGTAGGTACAAAAAATCTTCTACTTATTGAAGTTCCTAGGCCAATTTACTTGTTGGAATCGATTCTACCGTAGAGATAAATAAATAAAATAAATAATGCTGGACATTTCACACAGCATCTCTAGCCCCAAACTAAGCAAAGCTTGTACTATGGGAACCAGATAACTCATGAGATGGTACTTTACTTAGTAGATTAATAATAATTCAATTTTTTTTTTTAATAATGCTGGACATTTTCACACAGCATCATCTATACCCCAAACTAAGCAAAGCTTGTACTATGGGAACCAGATAACTGATATACTACTTATATACTTTTTGTTTGTAAATACATACATATTATACATAGAAACACCCAGACCCGAGACAAATATCTGTAGGTCATAGAAACATTTGTCCCGCGGCGGGGATCGAACCCGCAATTAGTTGCATTAAGTTCACATACAAGTATTTTTTACATGCCCCCTTGAAGAGAAGTGGATATCTTCAACGATGTGATCTACACCATCAATTTTTACTAAAAAATATATTTGCATCCAGGGTGGTATGTATGTTTTCCAAATCCTGGACTCCTACGCCGTGTCTGGCTTCTGTCTGCTTTTCCTGATCTTCTTCGAGTGCGTCTCCATCTCCTGGGCGTTCGGCGTGAACCGGTTCTACGACGGCATCAAGGAGATGATTGGCTACTACCCCACGATCTGGTGGAAGTTCTGCTGGGTTGGCTTCACGCCTGCCATCTGCATTGTGAGTATGAGTAGCATCATTAGAAAATTACAACGATTGAGATTTTTTGTGAAAAAGAGTTGTGTTGCAAAATTTAAAGAAAGTTAGAAATCTGAAAGAATTAAAACATCATAATTAAAAAAGTATCCATTATAACGTAATTGATATTTTTTCATAAACTCTGGGATGCTTATTATAAAAACGTAAAACCTTAGTTGAACCCCATGTTGACACAATCATGTGAAAACAAAACTGTTACCACAAAAAAGCGTTCTATGTACGAGTATTTAAAGATCGTTTTTCTAGGGACAGTTTTTTAGTTCCACTTGGTCTAAACTCGGCTCATTTTCTTGTAATAAGCCCCGTTATCTACATTATTTTGCTTTAATTTATCTAAAATAAAACATTCAATCGTTAAATTTAAATTACTTAATCAATTTTAAATTAATTGTAATGTAATCGTTAAACGAACTTCCTTAAATCCTCAGAGCGTGTTCATCTTCAACCTCGTGCAATGGAAGCCGATTAAGTACATGAACTACGAGTACCCCTGGTGGGCACATACCTTCGGATGGTTCACCGCTCTGTCCTCCATGCTCTGCATCCCAGGGTACATGGTGTACCTCTGGCGCGTCACACCTGGAACATGGCAGGAGGTTTGTGTCTATTTTTGTCAAGAAGTCAAAGTCAAGTCAAGTCAAAAAAGCATTTATTCAGTAGGACCGCTGGGATCACTTTGAAACGTCTTAAAACTAGGTGATTCTACTCCTGTTCCTTCGCGACCAATACCGTAAAGAACCAGGACAACAAACACGGTTTGACACCTACCTAGCTTTATTTATGTGGTCCATTTTAGTTCTAAAATACGTCTAACTTAGGTGTGGCACCTAAGCATAGCACTGGATACAGTATTTCCATTCAATGACTGAGGCAATAAGTGTTAATAGTTTGTGTATCTTTTTAGAAATTTAACAAGATCGTTCGTATCCCTGAAGACGTGCCGACTCTTCGCACCAAGATGCAAGCGGAGGAGCTGGCTAAGCACGGCTGCAAGGCCTAGACGGAGTTCCACAGGATCCCTAGTAACACTGTAACATTTGTTCAAGATACATACATAAGTTATAATTTTATAGTCAAATGTTATAAGATGATATTAAAACGGTCTGTAATATCAACTGTTTAAGATACTACGACGGAGGTTCATAATCAAATGTTTTTATATTAAAACAAATGTTATAAGATGATATTAAAACAGTCTAAGATCTACACAAGTTCTCCAATTCTATGGTCTGCATGTAGCCTAAAGTAGAAATATCAACTCTACGTGAATTAACAATCGTAATCTGTTAGGATTGCGTTACCTAAGATGTAAGATTTTACAGTGATGCTATGGGATTAAATAAAAAACGATAAATTTTTGGTCAATATTTTGGAAGTGTGACATTCTGAAAGTATTGATCAAAATAATTAAACGAAATGGAAGTATAAAAGGACGCACAATTAATTATTATGTGCCAAGTTATTGTGCCATAATTAATATTAATATTTATTGAGGTAGTTCTCATTATAGATCCCCGTATCTATAAATTCGGGCTATTTGTTTGTTTAAATATTTATTCAATATTTATAATTCAATTATAAAGATAATTATTTTAGTTTTTAAGTTAAAATGGCGACAATTTGATGACTTTCTGTTTTACTGTGGGTGCGTTGCGTTCATGTAGATTTATACTATACATTATATTAATTTAATTCAAACGATTATTAATTAAATTTTATAAATTAAAATTTAATTTTATTAGTATAAGTATGTGTATTTAAATGGAGTGTTAACTATTTTATTGTCTTCCAACTAGCTAATGCTTTAGGTAATCGTATTTAGCGCTATACGTGTTGATATGAAATAATTTAATATATTATTAATTATATCGTAAAATATATTTAAGTTTTAAACTTTGCCTAAACAAAAAATTCAGAACATTAAAATTATCACTACGGCCTACCAAAGATTTCGATGATATAATGAATATTGAGTTCTAGTGTATTAACTGGTCATTATTTATTTAATATAAAACTATTTTAATAATTAATTAAGATCATTAATACTTTATTTAATATATTTCATTAACTTGTTATCCTGCAATTCATTTTATTATTATAGATTTAAGCTAATACAAAGCGCAATGGGACGCGTGTTTTTTGAATCTTTATGGTGTTTTAGAAAATTATAAATGTGTATTAAGAGTTAATAAAAATTATGTCTTCTTAAATGCATTTATTCCTTTATGTTATTTTAATTATAATGTATTTTTATTGGATGAGTGTATGATGTTGTATTTTCCTTTAGAGTGAGGAAGTTTGTTTTTGCCTCTTAGAGAAATAAGTTAAGTATACTTAATCAGATCTGTATTCTTATAGAAAGTATTTATGTTTTGGATGTTCAGCTTTAATAAATATTTTAATAAAAAAAAAATGCACATGGTAGCTTACAATTTCGAACTTACTGATTCTGTGTTCTTTATGAGACCAAAATATAAATTAAAATATAACAATCTATCTTATACTGTAGATTTTTTAAAATTCAAATAGCGCGACCAAAACTTACCTTTAAATTTGATGAAAAATAACAAATACCACAAATTTTATTTTCTTTCAATCAGTATTAATCAAAGATATGATTATATTTATCGATTGTCAATTTATAAAAAAAACTAGTAAACATTCGTAGAATTTTTAAAATTATATACATTTAAAAGACCTATTTAAATTAGTTATTGACGTTGTTTATTCGTGAATTGTCTTAAATGTTTGTAGTATTTGATGGATATTTAATATAATTATTGTAGCCAAAACGTGTGTCAAATTATTATTATAATCTTATCAAGAATAATTATTACATGACTGTTATAACGGAGAATTACTATATCATTACAAAGTTCAATATTGAAATTTGATAAAAGATTTTGATTTCTGCCTGTTTTACAAATTCAAACTTTAAGCAGTGCTTCCATTATTTTAGGAATATTAAGCATAGGTATTATTAAATTACTTTATTAGAATATTGATTTGCCTCGATCGTATTTAGTTTTAAGTGACAGTGAATTTTGTAAATACAAAATATTCCTGAACATATTATTGTACAATGTATGTATAGTACAATGGTGTTACAAGATTTATATCATTATTATAATTATTTGCATACCTAAAAATAAATACTTATATCAAAATCCAATCTGTTACCCGAGGTTTATTTAATAAAATTATCAACAAAATTAAGTTGTTTTATTTTGAACCGACTTTCCAATTGTTGAATACCTAGTGGTAATATTTATTAACCCATTAACGAATAAATAAACTTATCGTTTTTTATAATAAGTAATAACAAAACATATTTTAATAAAACCTAGAATTTACAAAAACTACATTCTGCAAATTTTTGCGCCATAATGTTAGGTAATATTGTTTTCAAAATAAATTATTACAATTTTGACGAATCCTTTTAGCGATACAACGGTAATCTTTTATGCCTACACATTGTGCTGTGGACAGTCAACTAAAATAAAAATAATGCTGGACATTTTTCACACAGCATCATCTAGCCCCAAACTAAGCAAAGTTTGTACTATGGGAACCAGATAACTGATATACTACTTAATATACTTTTTGTTTGTAAATACATACATATTATACATAGAAACACCCAGACCCGAGATAAATATTTGCAGATCATACAAACATTTATCCCGCGGCGGGGATCGAACCCGCAACCTTCTGCGTCCCAAGCGGGCTTTCACCCACTGCGCCACAGAGGTCGTCTCACAGCATTTATCAGGCCTTAGTGTCAGTAGTACCATTGATGGTACAAGTGACACAACTTTGTATCCTCAGTACCATCAATGGTACTAAACGTAAACAGGTTCACGAATATATCCCCAAGGTGCGGTAGACATTCTCTCAGATTTCTCTCTTTTTAAGTTACTTATTCCAGATCCTTTGAAGATGTCTAAGGGGGGTCGTCAGAGGCATGTCCAACACATATTTGATATATGCCCACATCTACATCAATGATACTAGTGACAATTATTCAGGAGTTGAAGTAGATAGTAGGTATTAAGTAAGAAGTTTGCAGGTTTTCCACCTCCATTTTCATCAAACACTCAACACTCACTTCATTGGCTCTCTTTATCCTATTTAAAAAAAACAACACTTCTCTTAAAACTACTCCTACCTTTGCTTTATCCTATTTAAAAAAAAACAACTAACTACTCCTTCCTTTGCTGATGTAGTGATTTTAAGTGTAAAATTAACTTTTCATATCTGTATAGGTACCTACTCTGATAATGACTGTCAGTCTTGCTCATACATAAAATATGCTCACATTTTGCAAAAATGATTTGTTTTCACTAAAAAGACACTAAAGACTAATAAAAACTCTTTAAAATGTTATTTTTTTTTATCAGATATGTTAATATTAAAAAAATATACTTAGGTAGAGTTCAAAAAAAGGTGTTTTTATTTTTATTTTTTATGATGAATGGGTCGGCTCTTGACCTCAGACTTACACAGGCAAGAGTGAGGTCTACGATGGAGCGAGCTTACCCAGAAGGTGCCTATTAATTCTCTTCTTAAAAACAATAGGGTCGTAGCTCAGCGGAAATACAGACGCTGGAAGCTGATTCCAAATTTTTGCAGTGCGCATAATAAAAGAACTTTCGAAGCGCTTAGTTCTAATAAGTGGAATATCAACCAGATGAGGATGATAATCAATTTGAATAGCTTCGTTTGCTGTTGCCTGTACATACCATTTATGTGAAGATTAATGACGTAACTGTGGGCAGAGGCTCGCCTTCGATGTCAGCAATAAGCGCGAATGTACCAGCTCAATGCAAACTCAATCACCATTTTGACAGAGGTCATCATTTTATGGTCTGATCGTGTGTATGCTTTTATGAAAGAACTCAGGGTCGAAATGATTGTTGCAACATTATGAATGGGGTTTCTGTTCTATTTTCTAGTAACGGAATTTCATGTCTCTAAGTGCCAGGAATACGATTTTTCATACAAACATGTTTTGCTCTTTTCACCCCCTTAAAAAAATCCCTTCTTAGTACACCACTACGCACCAAGACAGACATACCCTTAAAATTTCAAGTCTCTACGACCAGTGGTTTAGGCTGTGCGTGTCTGTCAGTCTGTCAGTCAGTCAGTCAGTCAGGACAAAGAGATTTATTAATATTGAAGAAGAAGAAGATGAAGCGCTCATAGTGAGATTTTGGAGGGCACTTTTAATTGTCAGTCCCGGCTGTAACTTCGTTGAGCCATGGCTTTCGGCGGCATTAAAACTCCGTCACCAAAGTTGGCTTCTAACTCATACGAACTTACTTACTATTTAGTTCTATATATCAGCAAACTACACTTGTTGCAAAACAAAACTACTTTTAGTAAGTACTTGTTTTTAATCAACCTATTGTGTCCCACTGCTGGACAAAGGTTAAAAGAATGTACTTATTACTAAAAAAAATGTCTGATAAAACCACGTGATCAGCTTGTGAGTTTATTGAGTGGCATTGACATAATTTTAAGTAATTGAAATTCAACTTGCGTATGGCCTTCGACGGCGGAAATAAGTTTCGTATTCTCTGTACCAGGATTTTTCCTACATTTACGATAGATTTGAATAATTATTGTAGGTAGGTAACTATCTAGTTGTCTGAGTGGGAGATACCCTCCACTTTCAATCCAAAGGTTGCTGGTTTGAGTGGTCAAATTACTTTACCTACAGTTCTTCCAACGGTTCTAGGCATTCGTGAACACACTCGTAACTACACGAATGCCTAGATCCGTTGGAAGAACTGCTTATACCTAAGTTTATAGGCGGCCTAAATACTCCGTCACTAGAATTGGCCACTGCTAACTATACTATTTTACTTAGTCAATTACTAAGTATACCTACAACATTAGCATTGATGACAACATTCTTAAATAATCATGCAATAATGATCTCATGCTTGTCCTTAGACAACAATTTGTCTACATTTCACTTTCAAAGTTTTCGTAATTAAGTATCGGACCGTCAAAAACAAAACAAATTGACGACCCCCAGGCGGTAGATCTCAGATTTTATGTAATATTAGGACTTCTTTCGCCATTTTTGAAGGAGCTAGTGGCTCTGCTATTTTATTTAGTTTTCTCGTGTTTTACTAGGTTTTATATGTAATTTCGGTGGCATTTTACTAATGAAGCTTTGGATACGTAACAGGAGATTTGGCAAATGGAATGGGGGAGTATTCAAGAAGATTTCTCATTTGGCGAAAGATTTCCATCCATTGGAGTTTTGAAAGGACAAGCCGCCATGTTTTTTCAATTGACTCAAATTGACGCGACATATAATAATTATTTGAAGAAAGATTTGTAGTGAAGTCAAAGTGAAAAGAAGAAGAAGGAATAAAAAGAAGAAGAAGAAGAAACCAAGAAGTGAAGTGAGAGAGAAGAAGAAGAAGACTAAGCTAAGATGTTACTGATTGGGCGGTATAGTCGCACAGCGACAAAGCCCTTTTCTTTTTATTGTTAAATAAAAATAAATAAATAAAATATAATATTACCATAGATTTAGCATGGTACCTTTTATATTAATATTACAGATCCTTTGAAGATGTCTGAGGGGGAAGTCAGAGGCATGTCAAAATACATAGGTACTTGACACATACCTACATTTTGCGGAAATAGTGACAGGTTGCAAGCCACCTCCATACCCAGTAGGAGAAGTAATTACGGACACTGGTAGAATTGTGACAACAAGTCGCAGAAGCCATAAACCAAGAAGTGAAGTGAAGTGAAGTGAGAAGTAACTTCTTGAAAGAACGAAATAGCTCTCCTAACTAAATAGGGAGTAGATTCCTCTCGTCTTATCAATGCGGAACTTTAAATTGCTTGAGCAAACGTGATGAAACTGTATGTACAATTAATTATCTGGATGCTGTTATCAGTGTGCAAATATTACTACATCAGGGAAAGTGTGGTGTTCAAAAGCATATTATGTACATATTATGAACACAAACTAAAAGCAGATTTTTTGTTGGTGAGCGTAAATATTGTTCCTGTGAAATTTTGTTAAAAAATTTGGCGCCTTTGAAAAAAAAATTTATCGAGTTTATTTTTATTTAATTTAAGGATTTTTTTAGTAAAAATCTACCAACGTTGACAAATAGCATAGATTATAAATTTTACATTACCTACTTACCGTAAACATTTTCTAAAGATCTTGAATGCCTAAAATGATCTGGCCACCATAGTTATAATATGTATCCCAAAACCTCTATTGAATCGTGGTCCTGTTATAGTCGTAAATAATAGTAAAAGGAATAAAATAATGAATAAACAAATTACATTCCCAGACAACTAAATGAATAATGATAAAAAATTAAAGATGACGTTTCGTAGGATTGCCGATCGTCCTGAGACGTCCAGACTCTGACATGTAGCAGTGGGTGGGGGGCAAAGAGTTTTGTACAGATAAGACAGTCAACTTTACTTTGTGAAAATACGAATAAAGGTGGCGAGACGATTTGGATGCATTCGAACCAGACTGGCAAACTGTTGGTATTGGAGCGCAAGAAGTGGAAGACAAGGGAAGACCTTTGCCTAATACTAGGAAATGATAAGTTATGGTGATTAAAAGTATCACTTGAATACTCTGCAAGAAAATTTTTGCTCACAAAGGTACAATTTTATCATGACTATATAATATCTACAATATACTTATTTAAGTAACAAAAAAGTAGGAGGGAATAGGGGAATCTTCGCCAGCAGGACACAAATGCATCGAAATAATAACCACCCAAAAATAATAGATTAACATATACATAAAAGGACGGCCATTAAAAACTCAGCGTCTCTACCAAGTGGCCCATCTAAACAAACACTCTCTGATAAGAAGTCGATGCATCGACGCACGACCAAAATAGATCGCGTCTGGCGCGCATGGCTCGCACTCCTGCGCCTCCATGGACCACATTTAAAATTCGAACGCGACCGATTCCAAATTCAAATATAAAAAACGAGCACCCGTCCCACTTTTATGAAAGGAATCAAGTGAAATGGATATAGGATTGAAATAGTGTGTAAAAGTGAAAATAGTGATAATGTGGAAGTTAGTGAGTTTGTGCATTGTTTTGACGTGGTGTCGGGATGTGAGAGGTAACATATATTAAATAGTTTAAATAAAAAAAAAACTTTGTTGCTAAGAAAATTTAAAAGTTTATTTAAAAATGTAGGCTACCTTAAGTATCTAGACGATTTTTTTAAATTTCTTTAAATATTGAATAAAATTTTAATTAACGATCGTTAAATTTAAGTTTTAATAAGTAAGTACATTATTATTTAACGAAAAACAAAAATGAATTTTCTCTTTGGTTACTCACAACCACTGAGCTTACAACCTTTGTCACCATATCCACAATACAAGATGATTAAATAATGCGGGAATTTTTTCACACTGCATCAGTATTGCCAACTCCAACTCAGTGAAAAACTGCAGACATGCGTAGGAAAAACTGTGATAACTGTAAAAATTGATTTAAAAACTGAAAATCTACAGAATACATTGGAATCAGACAAAAACGGGGTTTCCCGAGTACCTATAAAGAACTGAAATTTGGATAAATGCCTATATAAACTGTGAGCGTCTCCAAAAAACTGTAGATCTACGGCCCCAAACTAAGCAAAGCTTGTACTACTCAAACTAATTAAATATTCATAGTTTTATTCACAAAGGCACAACATCTACTGTGTCAGTGCCATTAGTAGGTACTTTGCCGATTGGATGATGGTGATGTGATGTCATTTGATTACAATTATGTAGCTACTGTCAATGACAATAGATAATTTTTGCATAAAATAATACTAAAATAAGTTCGTTTAAGTTATAGGCCAACATTTTAACATACCTAGGTAGAATACTGGGCCCTTAAGAAGCTTAGGTAAGTATTTCAGACACCTAATCAGAGGCAAATCCAAACAACGATTGGCAAATGCCAACTTTTTCAAGTATTACCCAAGTACAGGTAGATGACTTATAAAAAAAATGTACGTGAGTGTCGTGGAACACTCGGTTGGAAAGTTTCAACTTAGACATTTGGCATTTGTCAAATAAATTACTTATTTATAAAAATCCTAGAAACGCTCTTCCGTACTAACAATGTAATGGACTGCTTCGCGACTGCGCACTTCACACTGTGATGTTTTGACAAATTATACATATATCGTGACTCAAAAACCGAACACTTTTTTTCTAGCCCCCATTTGGTACGGAGTACCGTCCGAAAAGGAACTTCGTTCCAAAAAGAAACTACTAAAACAATTGATAAATAATTGATTGTGATTTCCTTTACAGTTTAAAGTTCAAGCTATACTGAAAAGAAACATCCATTGATGCACGTTCGAGATTCAAACTCACGACCTTTGGATCGAAAGTCTAGACACGATACTAGCTTACACGATTCATGAACTTAATCTTTCCAACCATACATAGACGACGTTAACACGATGCCATTCTGACATACTATTCATGCCTCTTGCTTTCTCAAACTCTACGGAGCAAGAGCTAATATTCTGTGGCAAGATGCTATGTTATGACAGAATGGTATCGTGTAAACGGCTTAAGTCAATACAACAACTCATACAATGTTTGGTATGCAATACAAAGTTTACATAAAAAGCTGATTTTGTGATGAGAATAATGAGAATTGATAAATTATGTATAATACCTACAGTCAACGAGTCCATTAATATTTTGAGAATTTAAATTACTTTTGTTAACAAAGATATTAAAAATAGAAACAGCGTGATAAAGCTTCTAGTTTGTTTTAAAAAAGTACGACACGTGCACTGTGCAGCTGCTGCTGCACATGAGCTCACCGGTGCCACAGAATACCAGCGCTGCAGCACCTCTAAGTTGCTGCAGCACACGCTGAGTGGTGTCAATTTTTGTGTCTAGTATTAATGTTTTTCTATTCTATTCTATCTTCATCGATTTTGTTCTCTGTAGGTATCATGTTGTGATGTTGTGATACCCTGTAATTATGGGAACACTAGACCTAAGAGTAAGTAAGGTGTACACCCGTGTTGGATATCCTTAATAAATAAAATAAAATAAATACTTACCTACAGCTTCTTTGTGAATCAGGCGGCGGAACAATTTCCTTCACGTGGCCTACTGTCCCCGATAACTCATTTGGGACACCTTGTTTAATGATACGTTGTCATGTGCTTTTAAACACGCGCGAATTTAAGATAAAGTATGTTGAGTTAATATGAAATATCAAACGGATTGATTAATCTCTATATATAAAAATGAATCCCTATTTCCCTAGGTCACGGCATCACGCGTGAACGGCTGGACTGATTTCATAAAAATTTTTTTGTTGTGTTTGTTATTGTCAGAAGGTTCTTATGACAGAAAAAATAAAAAAAATGCGCGGAAAAATGAATCATCCGCAGACGAAGTCGCGCGGGTCAGCTAGTTGGATAATATTAATTGGAGGACTAAATGTCCCGTACCTATCTCAGTACCGAACAGGAGTAGAATCACCTAGTTTTAAGACGTTTCAAAGTGACCCCAGCGGTCCTACTGAATAAATGATTTTTGACTTTTGACTTACACTGGGCGAAGGACAACGCAAAAGGTTGCGGGTTCGATTCCCACAAAAAACGTGTATCATCATATAAATAAAATAAGAATCTACTCTAAATTTTTTGTGATTTTTTAAATCTTATAGGCCCTTACTAATAAACGTGGTGTAAAGTTATTCCTCGGAATAAAATAGGAACCATACATTTTGACAGTTGACACTCAGGACTAACTTTATACCACGTTTATTAGTAAGGCCGTTAGAGTAGGTATTTATTTTGTTTCTTAGAACAATTAACGATGAACTTAAATCACTCGTCTTGATAGTTTGGAGAAGAATTTCAAGTGGTTATCTCGATAAATGAATTGTTTTATTTTATGTCAGTGATTTAGCAACCATTAAATCTTATGAAGTGTTCTTGGTAAGTATTAGTTGTTCTTGATAGTCGCAGTGAAACAACGCTCTGTGAGGTCACAAAAGTGGATGGTTGACCGCTAGAGGCAGTTGTACCTAAGCGGTTCCGTGCTTTAAAAGGCACGTCAAATTGTCCGTTATGTTGCTAAGCCATGTATTAAGGCGGTCTTAATACTTCGTCACCAGAGTAGGCCACTAACTTACTCTACCTACTCGTATGCTGCTGTAGAGATGGTAAATAAAATTGTATTTTATCCACAATACAAAAAAAAAATAACCAAAATAGTTAGAAATATGAGTGTGCAAGTAGAAGACCGAAGATGTGGTTGGATTGTGCGAGAGATGATATGTGAAAGGAGAGGCTGCACAGTTGACGACTGATAAGAGTGAGTGGAGGAAGAATACAATAATGTATATGATTGATGAATAATGATTAAACTTGGTCGGAAATTCGGAATACTTATTTTTAATATTCTATCTAAACGACACCATCGTTTTTTAAGCCTCAACATTCCAGGAAACATCAGCGGCCAGATGGCAGAAATAACCCAGAAGTGCTGTGACGACGGTTCCGCGCACGCACGCAGCCATGATGAGGGATGCAACATCCCTACAGCACCAGCTGATGTTCCAGCTGCCTTTGGAGCGCTGTGTGTGATGGCACAGGCGCAGTGCTGTCGGGAGTATTATAAGTGAGTTCTTTTACTACTTCAGAGTAAAACGCCATTGATACTATACCATTATGGCATCTTGCCTCAGAATATTTAGCTCTTGCTCCGTTAAGTTAGAGAAAGTAAGAGGGAAAAAAAGGTATGTCAGAATGGTATCGTGTAAATGGTGTTTAAGCTACAAAACTATATCCATACTTTGATATTTTAATACTCGTACTTATCATATAATAGCTGAACCTATTTGAATTGTAAGTTTAAATTGTACAGAATTCTAAGATAGATATAGAAATAATTCCAACTACTTTGTATTCTAGTTTCCTTATTTTGAGCGAATATTAAAACAAACCCACTGAATTTAGCATGAAGTGGATAACATTTCAAAACATATTGTTTCACAATCCTAGGAATTGTTTATTTATAAATTAACAGAGGCCATGAGCTAATAGATGCTTTTAAGATGCAATTGAAAGATTATGCCACCACACTTCGTTGTTCGCCTTGTTCGGGCGCATACGACGAAGTGTGGAGGGTTCACTCGTCTTTATTTGCTTCATTCGCACGAATGACGAATAAGTGCGTTTCTGTTATGTGAACCCGTGAACTTTACGCCCTAAGCACAATCTCCGCTGTATTATGCTTCCAATGTGCCTTATTTTCCCAGCATTGGGACACATTGGTTGAAAAATATAAGTTTTACGTGAGTTTTTAGATGTTTGATTTGTTATAACTCTGCTGTTGTGTTGGTGGAGTGTTTTTTATCAGCTCATCTCATGATTTTTCAGGAAGAAAGACAGCTGCGACAGCGGCCTGGACCTCGAGCTTAGCACGGGGAAGTGCAAGGGCTCCAAAGACTTCACGAAGGTGAGTCCACTCCATCAGCACATCAGTCATCTGCTGAGAAGTGCTCAGGGTAGCTTGCTTAGTTGCAAGTTTGTGAATATGGATGTTTGTATATATATTTGATCTTCTTCTTTTTTTTGAAGTGAATACTTCTTTAGGCGCGTTGGGCATTATTTTATGAGATGTGAATAAATTCTTGGATTCGCCTTTTAGCTCATTCTAAACGGGTCAATAAAATGCATAAATTTTTTTTATTCAAGTTTTCATTTTTTCATTCAAGTTTTTTAATTTTTCTTCTTATGTCACTAGTTCTTACGAGCCAGTGTTGCGAAAGGATTTTAAGTGCGCCTCAGAGGCTCTTTTCGTGTACTTGATACAATATGTTTTCAAACTATTTAGGTTCTACGACATGCCAAAATATTGCTGTGCCCTAACAGGGTTTATGTTTGAAACAATGTATCCATTCACACTAACACCTCACAAACAACATAAGTGCAATAAATATTTCTATTTCTATTTCTATTTCATGCCGGTTTCCTCACGATGTTTTCCTTCACCGTTTGAGAGATTATTACCGTTTCCCTTGATGGGCTTATGAGATAATCGCAGGAACATTCGCATTACGTACTGTCTTAAGGGCCAGCATCCCGCGCAATGCAATGCTAATAATTACAAATCTGTCTGTTGATAGTTTTTTTACGTCGATTCACGATTTATATAACGAGTTCGTAAGAACTAGTGATCAGACATTAATAAAAATAGGTCCCTAAAGCTAGGAGACGTTGTCTCCTACTCCTATGATCAAAATTGACAAAAGGTTCTCTGTGTGTTGGCTTCGGCTTCATGCACCCATCATTGAGCCTAGCGTTCTCAGGTTAAGGGGCCGGAATCCCATATTGCCAAGATGTTTAACAAACAAAATTGACTTACTAAGCAGGATGAGAGCAATTTGGGCCGCAAATGTAGCATTTTTGGGTATTCTGGCCCTTAAGTAGGTAACTATAACTAGCTTATCGGTAAGTAAACTGACACTCTATGTTTGTATATAAAGATACTTCCTTATGTGCATAATGGTTCATACAATCTACATCGGAAGATTATGAATTTTAAACCGTCTTCAAAAAGTAAATATCCCTTTAGTATAGAGTTGAAAGTGTTCGTTGATAACCATAAAAACTTAGGTCATGGTATAATAGTTGCTGTACATGGTAACACATTGACCTTGGCACGTGTGATTTCAGATTTACCTATCTTTAGGTAGGTACTTTATTTGCTTACTTATAAATTGTGTGTCTGTTATTTTTTTAAACGTTGAATGGTTGATAAGGGATAAGGGCTGGTTATTTACCAGCTTTTAACTTCCTATGTTTGTTTGTCCGGATCACTATACCACGTGCTCTAAACGGTGAAGGAAAACATCGTGAGGAAACCAGTTAGTGTTCTTATAGGCGGCGATGGGCTTGCAACCTGTCACGTGTGGAATACTAACTTCTGCAAGATGTGGGCATGTATTAAATATGTGTTGGGTCATGCCTCTGACTACCCCCCTTAGACATCTTCATAGGATTTGGAATAAGTAACATAAAAAGATCTGAGAGAATGTCTACCGCACCTTGGGGATACAGTCGTGAACCTGTTTACGTTTTACTATAGGTAATTCGGTCAAGTGTGATCCCTTGCAATGAAGAGTGACCAACAGTAAAATAAATTAAATTCCTGTTAGTTACACCAGTGTGACAATCTGATGTAACCACGAGCCAGTCGTCGCTGAATTTAATCCATTTCCCGATTGTCCGAATAATCCGATTGAGCTGAATTTTGGCACACCCAATTAGTCTTTAGTGGCTCCAATAATAATGGTAACAGCGAGCTTATCTGCTCTATTCCACTCTGACCATTATCTCATGATAGAGTCTGTTAGAAAACTGGCTCACGTGTTAAAATATAAAAAAAAACCGATGATCTACCTACTTGTTTAAAAAATTGAGAACGACGAGCACTACGAGCACTCCACCTACTTATAACACGAGTTGAAGATCATATTTTAATAGTGCTAACCTCACCTCAAAAGATTTTTGAACCCCAGCGGGTCTTGAACTCACGATCTTTTGAAACAGAAAAATGTGTTTCAGGTGTGTTGTGACGAGTGCTCCCGGGGCTCCGCTGCGGGCCTGGCTGGCGGTGCAGAAGCTTGCGTGTCTAAGGCCCACGCCGGCAGTGCTGAGGGGTTGCTTGCTGATGATGCCTATTTGAAGTGCTGTATGGTATGTTACTGATGCAGAGAAAATCTTAAAACGTACGACTTCTTATAATTTTTCTAAAACACCAATATTAGATCCAGGCATTGATCCAATTTACTATTTTTGTTTTTCAGAAAACAGCGAAAGATGGTCCTCCAAAAATAACATCGAAACCAGAGGGTAAGGTTTTTAAAAATGGTCTAGTATCAATAATTTGGCACATTTTATAGGAATTTCAGGCATAAATCGCCAAAACTTTCTTCTTACTCCTCAGAAGTGATAGGTAGCAAGTCCACTACCGCATGAAAAATAAGCTGTAATGTCCACAGTGTTAGCATCTGTCTGCGAAGACTACGCCCCGAACGAGCTGTGTGCCCACCACTGCATCCCAATCCCTGGGTCTTACAAATGCGATTGCAACCCTGGCTTCATGCTGATGGCTGATGGCAGAAACTGCAGGGAGGTAGGACACCATCCTTTAGAGTTTTAGATTAAACTATTAACGAGGCAATCTCAAACCATTTATTTTGAATAAGTACCTGATTACAGTTTAGCAGTGAACCGGATCAATTCAAAATCAGAATCAGACTAAGTGCTACATTTGTCAGTCCTGGCTGTAAAGTCATTATGCCATGACAGAGGCCTTCAGGCGGCCTAAAAATAGTTCTTAATTTGCGAAGAGCAACTATTCCGTCATATTTTCACCACTTTTACTGAAAACCATTCGATATGATTAGAATCTTTTTTAAAATCTTTTTTTTAACACCTTGTCTACTTTGACTTTTAGGTGGTAAAGAACAGGTGTAAGCCCCGAAACCCTTGCGAGCATAAATGCAACGATAACGGCGTAGACGTGCTCTGCTCCTGTCGCAGAGGATACGAGCTGATGCCAGATGGAAAGTCATGCCAGGGTGAGGTTCCTTCCAAAAGAATGACAGAGAACACTGTCTTTAAGGTCTGGTAGATACTCTCTCAGATCTTTTGCCATTCTACCCCTGAAGATGTTATTAAAATAATGTCTTCCGTCTTCTTCTATCGTGTCACTAGTTCTTTAAAGCAACAGGGTTTTAAGTGTACCTCCACTTTGAGACACACGTAAACCCTTTTGAGTCATCGTGTTCTTGGAAATACGTACTAATACGTAATAACGACTTAAAAAAATCAAAACGTAAACGGAATCATAAACGTATGACACTCACTATAAGTTTCATCACTGTTGTTTCTTCTCTATAAATGAATATTTCTTGTCCAGACATCGACGAATGCCAGCTGGATATCCCCGTATGTCTGGCCGGTACCGAGTGCCACAACATCCAGGGCTCCTACCGCTGCATCAACCAGAAGAAATCCATACCCATCCGCGGCAACTCTAAGGGACAGTGCCCACCAGGTTTTGCCAGGAATTTGAAGAACAACGTTTGTGATGGTGAGCTTTGATGGAATTTTGTTTTAGTAAGAATCGGTAATAGAACGGTCGTTCAACAGTGTGTGTGATCGACGATAGAAAAGTACCAATATTCGATGCGTGAGGCAACATGACCGGAGAGAACGGGTTGTAAACAGAGGTCTACCCAAAAAAGATAATTGGTGGCTGTAGGTAGATGATGGTGCTGATGACGATGAAGAAGGAAGGTGGTGTTTTTATAGTTACAAAGAATATTCACCCTTTTAGAGTATTTCAATAGAATTCGTCAAAAGCAACTCTCATTTTCAGACATAAACGAATGCAAGCTTCCGCGCCCGCCTTGCCCTGCCTACCTCTGCCAGAACACAGTGGGAGGGTACAAGTGTGGGGGAGTTGTTGGGGACCCTATGAACCTCACCCCCAGACCTACTGACGTGGAGGACAGATGCCCTCCTGGATTTGCCCTAGGAAGTTCTGGAGAGTGCGAAGGTAAGAATTGGTTTATAAAAAAAATTATAAGTATTGGACGGCAGCCCCACCTTCCTAAGGTCTTTGTCCACGGTTTTTGGGTTCGAATCTAGTTGTGCAGCAATGAGTTCGAAGGCCGAAGGAACATATCGTGTGGAAATGAACTTGAGAACCTACGTTCGTAAACCTAATAAAATTGTGATTTTTTTATAAAGAAAGTCCCGATGCCTTCAAAACATGATCAAGACTGTATGTAGGAATGATTTTAAGAAAGTAAATATAAAATTATTACTTTTCAGATGTGGACGAATGTGCGATTATGACGGACGACTGCAACCGGCTTTCCCAATACTGTGTGAATACACACAGCTCCTTCTACTGTCAGGATATGGTCTCCAAGCTCTGTCAGCCTGGCTTCAAGATCGATGCCATGACCAACCGCTGTGAAGGTGAGCTAAGTGAGCTAAGCTGTTGATGAACAGTTAGGAATCCTGGAGATTTCAAGTGATACTGCAGTATCGCGGTTTTCGTTTTCTTACTTAATATTATTGATTTGTTACACGGCAACACGGTAAAATACACAACAATGAAATAAAACAATAATATAATGTCAATAATTGCTCTCGCGCGGAAAAACCATTCGTAAACGTATCGCGCGGGTTAGAGCGAGATAGCTGCCGACAAGTCTCTGCGTTCATATTACCGAGATAATGATGCGTTCAAGTAATACTCATAAGGCCCGCGCTACATATTATCTTGTTTCAGATATCAATGAATGTGAAGACCATGCGATCTGTAAATCAGATCAGATTTGCGTCAATCAGCCGGGACAGTACGTTTGTAAGCAGAAACCATCACAAGTCAGGTAATAAATTAAAACCAAAGCCGATAGGATCCATGTTTCCCAAGCCTAAGTTCAATGAGACAGCTGAGATTTTTTTCCCGGCAATTCCGTACCTGTGCCAATCTAATTCCACCATTAGGTGCAATTATAATATCATCAGACTATATTGTGTCGTCTGCCTTGTGATCCCTCACATGTCCGCCACCACTCGGTGACTGCCTTCGTCCATCTACCGTTTTTCCTTTGCTTCCATTTCAACGGGTTATTCCTTCTGTCCATTAGTATTAGATATTAGTCCTTCCTTTAAGCTTTCTGAATAATGGTATTTATTTATTTCAGACCTAGCAATGGCGAGTGTCCTGAGGGTATGAGAATCGATCCTGTTACGCATATATGCGAAGGTAACACAAGTTGACTCATACCAATGTCCAGCAAAGGTCTGGGTCTCCAATGAACATCACGGGACTATTCCCGTAATGTTCATTTGTGACAAATCAATGCTTTCTTACAGACATAGACGAGTGTGTCGAAGGGACACATCTGTGTGACCAACATCAGAACTGTGTCAACACCATCGGCAACTACCAATGTGACTGCAAACACGGCTTCGAACTGGATACCACAACTGGTGCTTGTGTTGGTAAGAAAGAACAATCAAGACCTGTCAACCAATCAAGATCCTGTTAGCAATAGACTTTTTCCAAGTCTTGACAAGACTACATATATCCAAAGACTAGTCCTCGGAAAAAGTCTACTGCTTTTTCACAGGTCAAGATAATCAAGATTCATTCCTCCTATTGGATATTTGTATATTTATTATATATTATATTTGTATATTAGATAACATCAAATATCCAAAAGATTGGATAAATGCTCATATGCTTTGACTTTGATACTCTGTCAGATGTGAACGAGTGCGCCACTCACCAGCACGACTGCATCTCCAACTCTCAGCGCTGCGACAACACCATCGGCTCCTACCTCTGCATCCGGATTACATCGTGCGGCACCGGCTATATACTTCAACACTCCACGGGGAAATGCGAAGGTAGATTTAGTAGCAATTTTATTATGGCTTAGTTTTCCTTCTTCTAAGGATTTGACCCTTGTCGGTACAACTGATGATCCCTCTCACGTAGGTCAGTTTTCACGGGCCTCCTTCGATTGATCTCTTTAACAATAATAATAATAATGCTGCAAGATAGAGGAGGCTAGAATAATAGAAGGACATTTATTCAGCAGTGGCTGATACCGGGCTGAGATGATGATGATGAATAGGCTTGCATGCATAGCAACCTGTGCATAAAATGAAACAAATAAGTAGGGGTTTTATATGTATTTCTTGGTCTTCTGCAACAGTCTCTTTAGTTCTCTCAGTTTTGACAACCACCGCTTGTGTACGTTCAGATAATGACGAATGCGCGCTCGGCACCCACAACTGCGCGATCGCCGGCCCGGAGTACCAGTGTATGAACATACCCGGCTCCTTCCGCTGCGTGAGGAAGCGCGCGTCTACCACCACGACCACCGCTGCTCCAGAATATGAATACGAATACTATGACTCTGAGTAAGTGCTTCACCATTTCCACTGTACCTAAGCCATAACGAAGGCTTTAAGGCCTAAACACTCTGACATCAGGGTTTATTTTATTTTTTTATTTTATTTATTAAGGATACCCAACACGGGTGTACACCTTACATACAAGAGTTAAAACAAAATGTCTTAGGTCTAGTGTTCCCATAATTATAGGGTATCACAACATGCGTAAAAGAGGGCACAACAACTTATTTCTAGATAGGTTTACTTAAGTAGTAAGAGTATAACAGAGATAAAAATATAGGTAACTTAATATACAATAATTAATCACTCATAAGGGTTGATCACTCATCAGACGACAGAATGACGGTAAGATTACTAAAATCACGGTAAGACTATCATCTCATCACTCGTGTCCTAAAATGCTACTGACCCATTGAATCGGGATAAAGAGTAGACAACTTAGTAATATGTCCACAATTATGCAATATACTGCCATTCTTATCTTTCAGCGAAGAAATCGATACACCAAGCACCAATAAAACCGACTCCGCACCTGCTGCTAGTTCAAGTCCAGCACCTTCCAACCCACCTTCCAGTACTGAGGTTGCACCACCTCCAGATCGCAGACCAAAAGATCAAACGCCAGAAGTACCGAAGCGCGAAGAACAAACAGATAAAGGAAATAAAATGCCAACAAACGAAGAAAGGAAACCAATAGACCACGTACCAGAAGTACCAAGATATATCGCACCTTTATACACCCCAGAAACAACTGCTTCTCCTGAACCAACACCAGAGATCACCTACTCCAAACCAGATACCAGAAACCGCCCTGAAATAGTCTACAAACCAAATTCAGAACCCCCAGAAAGGAACACCCCAGACTCAACATACTACGAAACGAAGCCTGATAAACCAATCAGTTCCAATGAGATTTCTCCAGAAGAAAAACCACGAGAGACAGAGATAGCAACAGAGAGAGAGATAGAAAGACAAACTGAAACAGTCACTGAACAGATACCTCCGAGAAGACCTAAAGGTTCAGTTCAGACGTACAGTCCATATCGGCCCACGTCAGAGTTCCCGCGACCCGTCACATCTAAATACGCTCCACCGCGGCCGGTTTACGAAGAACAGACAACGATTAAAAATTCCATCAATGTTAACGATTGTCCAACTGGATATGAAGTTGACAGTAATGGAGGGTGCTTTGGTAAGTGAAATCTTTTGATACTTATCCAAAAATTGTGTAGCTTTAGCCATTTCGACTGGCTTTACACTGACTGCAGAGCAAACCACGGAAATAAGCAGAAAACATACTCTCCTTTTATCGCGTTGGGATCCCCATTGGGATATCGATCGACAATAAGCGCACTAACGAAGTAGAGATTTTTTTATTTCTTATTTTTTTGTTCCAACTTTAGTGATACCTAGTTGTTAATATTGCAGACATTGACGAATGCACCACCAATCGCCACAGCTGTTCTGGACTGACTGAAACATGTCGAAACTCGGTAGGAGGCTACGTTTGCGACTGTGCGTTTGGATTTAGAAGGGACCTGACGAGCTCTGCGTGTGTTCCCGTTATTACCACTTCTTCCACAACAAGCACGACCAAGGAGCTTCCGCCACCGCCATCACTGCCGACGTTGCCTCCGATACTGCTAACGTTGCCACCGACACCACCTATTCAGCCCACGTTGCCACCAACACCGCCAACGCTGCCACAAACACCGCCAACGTTGCCACCGACTACATCAACGTTGCCACCGACTACACCAACGTTGCCACCGACTACTACTCCAGAACCAGTGTCTTCAACAACTCAAAAAGGTAATAAAACTGAGTCGTTCTTTCTATTTCTAAGACTGTTCGACTTTTATTGACTTCAAAGCGTACGATAGGAAGAACTAGTGTCACGACAAGAAGAAGAGACAACTGACCAAATTGTATGATTCCAGCTAGAGAACTATTCTTCGGGTACAGAGACGACAGGCCACAGTACACCAGGCCATTCAGGCCGAGGAGCTCTTGCGATGCTGGGTACTACCTTAATGCGCAGACGAGCAAATGCGAAGGTACTTGAACTTAATGCTTTTAACTCCTCCACTATAAATCTCTGTTGTTGTCGGTATGTTTGTGTTTCGATCACGCTACAACCAGTCGAGTTAAGGATGGAACTTTTAACATCAAGTATGAAGATTGCTTTGATAGATCGTCGAAGTGAAACAACATTGTCTGCGGCTACAAAATGGAGTGGCATTACGAACTGAAAGCATCCATGCTTCGAAGAGCACGAAAAATTCGGCTCTAAGTCGTTCAGCCATGACAGAGCCCTATACAGGGTGTAAAAAGACTGCTCCCGAAAACTTCAGGTGGTTAAAGTACCCATCAATATAAACAACTTTTTCTAAGAAACTATCACTGTGAGCGCGAAAAAAAAACAGCTGTTCCATACAAAAGTTCAATACCTACTTGGCTAAAATGTATGAAACAGCTGTTTTTTTTTCGCGCTCACAGTGTTGGTTTCTTAGAAAAAGTTGTTTATATTGATGGGTACTTTAACCACCTGAAGTTTTCGGGAGCAGTCTTTTTACACCCTGTATAATACAGGCGGCTTAAAAACTTCTTGATCAGAGTTGGCCACCAACTCATACAAAATTAGTTTCTTATGGCTAACAAATGCTTACAGATATAGACGAGTGTACCAACGGACAAGCAAACTGCGCAGCCGTAGAAATATGCGTGAACACGCGGGGGGGCTACCGATGCGAATGTCCCCCGAACTGGAGGCTGGATGACGTCAGGCACCGGTGCATCCCAGTCAGGAGCAAGGGACTCTTCCCGCCTGGATATGGGAATGAACCTGGTACATAACTGTCAAGAATCAAGTTTTACAACAGAATATTTCTTGTTATCTGAATTCCATTTTAATAACATCTTGAAATCATTCCACAAAAAAAACTTAATATTAACTGGTGTAACACGACAAATATTCGTCCTTGTCTTGACTCCATACTAGGGGGTTTCAGAGTCTAGGGTGTTTTATATACTTAATTATACAAGTTTATTTTCAGAGTTCCCAGCAGACCCTCAAGAATCAGTCGGCCACGGCTTCGAGAGCACCAACGTCGTAAACCCTGACTTCACCCAAGTGGGAGACAGGGGCACAGTGCTCAAGTGCCCATGGGGGTACCGGCTCGGAGATGATAATAACTGTGTTGGTAAGTCAATCATAAACTTTTTTGTCGGCATAACGGGTTTTTCTCTACCACTCCGCTTTATCAGTCGTTATCTCAACACACTTCTTTCTTACTCATATCATTCTTTTTTTTTTTTTTATTTAACCTTTACTGTCCCACTGCTGGGCAAAGGTCTCCCCCAATTCCTTCCAACCATCTCTCTCCTTTGATAGGTTCCACCACCCACTATCAAAGGAGTTTATTATTTTATTTTATTTATTTCTTTTTTCATTCTTCACAAAGTCCGTCCATCTTTTCTTTGGTCTGCCTCTTCCGCTGCATCCCTCTACATTCAAACCTAACATTCTTCTCGTCACATGACACTCTTTCCTCTTTTCGACAACCTATTAATAGTACCTGAGTAAGCAGTACAGGTAAGTCAATCGTCAGTAGGTACCTGGTACATACTATTTACCCTTAAAAATCGAAGGAAAACATCGCGAGGAAATCAGCAATCACAGAATCTTAAAACTTCGAAATCATGTGTCACTTGCACAAACGGAATCTCTTTGAGGCGCACTTAAAATTCTTTCACTTGATTTGAAATACGACTCTAGCTCTAACTTTGTTTTACCATGTTCCTGCAGATGTAGATGAATGCGCGACAGATGAAGCCAAGTGCGGCATACAACAGTTGTGCATCAACTTAGCTGGGGGATACACCTGCAGCTGTCCTCGAGGTCATCGTCTGGTTGGAGACCACGAGTGTGAAGATGTAGACGAGTGTGCTTTAGCTGGGAATACTGTAAGTTTGCAAGAGTCTCCGAACACCAAGCAAGTTTAAGGCATCCGTTACATTGCTATAGAGATGACTGTAGTGTTTTGTTTTCAGTCAATCTGCTCCCGGAACGCTGACTGTGTGAATACAATTGGATCCTACCGATGCATGTGTCACACCGGCTTCAGACCAGCTCCTGTTAACGACAAAGTAAGTGTCTATCATACATACGTCAGCGTCACTAACTAGTAATCCGTAGATACAAACTGCCTATTAGTAGCAATTTTGAATACACAACAGCCTGTAATGTAGCTGGGACAAAAGCAACTAGGAAGGTCTGGCCGCAGACGCAATCTAGCAAATTGCACCTGTTATATACACATCACAATTATTCACAAAATAATCAGCTGCAAACGTATTGAACATAGTATTTCCGGCTGATGAGTTCCTATTTCATCTCAAACAATGTTTCAGTCACTACAGCGCAGCTCCGCATTAAGTAGGCATCGATTGCCCAGAAGTTTTATAAATCATCTAGTGAAGATGTTAAGGCCTAAGTTTTCCCCAGGTCTGTGTGGATGTGGACGAGTGCTCGGAGTCACGACCTGGTTCCCTCTGTCAGCATCGATGCAACAACGTGTGGGGGAGTTACGGGTGCTCATGCCACAGGGGGTACCGACTTAGCGCTGACAACCGGTAAGTGATATCTACCATGGTTCAATGTTTTTGATTCATATGCATCAATGAAGAACTGGTCATAGTGTTGTTGACCTAGGTAAGTAAAGTAAGTAAAGTATAAAACTTTATTCTTCTATTCTATTCTATTCTAAAGTGTTGATAGTTTTAAAAGTTAGGTGTGACCAAAATCCTGGCATGGCGGAAGTACCTCATTGGATTATAATACACATCGATTCTAAGTTCAACGAAAACCATTGATCAATCGTTCCATGGATTGCTAAACATAGCTTCTGTCCGACAGCACCAGCTCTTGTCCAGGACAATCACTGCTTGGATGGTGTGGATTATCTCGAGATATTAATTAGATTCTGCTGATTTCCAGGACCTGTGTGGACGTGGATGAGTGCGTCGAGTACAAGTCGAAGGTGTGCGTCGGGAAGTGCTTGAATGAGCCGGGGAGCTACCGCTGCGCCTGTCCCATCGGCTACCGACTCTCGGAAGATAAGAAAAGCTGCATCGGTATGTTTTTAACATACTAATATAGGTCTGTTGTTTTTTACAGAATGTCTCTGACTACCCCCGTAAACATCTTTAAAGGATCTTGAACTGCCTTTAGATCCGAGAGCGTGCTAGTCGTGGTCATGCTTTTCTCAACGAATTTTAGAAAGTGGAGGGGCTCCAAGTGTCTCTGTTTTTGATGTTAACCGATTTCTCGTCGATACAGTCGTGATCCTGCGGTTTTTTATTTTGATTCCTGAGGAATTTATACATTTGCTTGTAATTTTCTATTTTGTCCAACATTTAAATCAATTTATAGACATTGACGAGTGCGAGACGGGCGAGGCGAGCTGCCAGACGGGCGTGCTCGGCGGCACCAGCCACGTGTGCAGCAACACGCGCGGCAGCTACCACTGCCAGCAGATCTCCTGCCCGCAAGGGTACAAACTCGAGGGGAAACAGTATGTACCGCTTCATACCTGTTATTACCTGTTCCCTAGACTTGATGTTACGTTAGACTTGTTGAAACACTTGACTTGACTTTAGACTTGTTGTAATAATTGACTTGACGTTTCGTTAGACTTGATGAAACAGATGAGTTGGCATCAGTCTTGACTTGATGAAACTCCGGACTTGACATAAGACTTGATGAAACACTTCACTTGATGCCAGACATTGACGATCTGATATCGTACCACGATATCAGTTTGATCACTTCATAGACTGGATAATTTAATTTTTGGACCAGTTTGGTCACTTACAATGTTTTTCAACTTTGTCTTCCAGCCGCTGCACAAAGACGCAGCGCGTGTGCATGGCCGGAGACTGGGAGTGCGCACACCAGGCCACCACCATCTCATACAACTTCATCACGTTCGTGTCCAACCTGTTCGTACCTGTTGATAATGTAAGCTCTGTAAACATCTTCCAGGTTTATTACCATTTAGGCGACCTGTCCTTAGGTATACCAACCTAGGTAGTTATAGGCCATCCCTCGCGCGATGATACGTTGCGATTGTATCGTGCGTTAAAACTGCTGGAACTGATTGTGCATGATCGTGTGACATTTAGTGTGGTGAACGGATTTTAAATGCGGCTCAATGAGACTCCTTTACATGTAGGGCCTTACTAATAAACGTGGTATAAAGTTATTCCTCGGAATAAAGTAGGAATAAACATATATTTTGACAGTTTACACTCAGGAATAACACGTTTATTAGTAAGTACGATTTTGAGTTTTGCCGCGGTTTATAAAATAAAGCTATTTTTTCCTAAGCTCAAATCGGATATTTCACTATTCTACCGTTGATAAAGAGTGGGTATCTATATGCTGTAGTTATGGTAAGCAGACTGATAGCTGTAAAAGCAAGTTTGTGAGTGACGGAGACCTTTGACCTCTTGTGGTCTTTTCAAAGGCTGCACCAACACCATTAGAAGTTGAAATCGTATTACACATACTTCTGGTTCCAGGTGAAACTGTTCACGATGCGTGGTCCAGCGTGGCCGTTTACGGAGCTGACCTTCCAGCTGCGACTGGTGAACGTGAACGCGCCCCCTAGCGTCAAGGACCGGGCGGATATCAACGCGTTCTTGTAAGTGGAAAACAAAAACTGCTACTTTAGGTACTTACACAATTTTTCAACCCTCGTTTTTGTCTAGACCATTCGGAAGTGCCATAAGAGTATTGCGATACTTCATTGGAACGCATCCGCGCTGAAACCGTTCCGTGGAATAGGTCTGAAAGTTACGTTTCTTTGCGCTGCGATTGGTTGCGGTCGGTTGAACCGCGAAACGGTTTCGTCACGGATGCGTTTCGCTGAAGTAGGTAGGTACCTAAGAATCGCTATGCAGGGCTATGTTTGCAATTCGATTGTGAATACGAGTGTGCTCTGTTGTATTTGTCAACATTCAATTCAATCCCTAACATTGACAGAAGAAACAATAAATTTTACTTATTATTCCTTCAAAAGAAAATAAAATAGATTTGTGAAGTAAGTGTAAGTTCGAAGCAAAATCATGCATTTAGCCGGCTATTGTGTGCACATTTATTTTCGACTTTATTCCTTAGACGATAAGGTTCATTTTTGTATGATGGGGTAAATGTGCATAAAGTTTATTAACTGATGTTTACGTTTCCAGACTAACCCAAAGTGGTCACGAAGCTGTCATCTCTCTGGTGCGTCCCTTAGAAGGTCCTCAAAGCATAGAGCTGGAGTTATCCATGGAACTACACAATCGGGAACAGTTTGGAGGCATCGCGATCGCTAAAGTCTTCATCTATGTATCGGAATACGAGTTCTGAGGGTAGAAAGAGAAGAGGGAGATAGAAAGAGATGTATAGTCACGTTTGATACGCTTTTACAAGTTCAGTAGTTTATTATAACTCTAAAAGAGTATTGACATCAAGTTAAAGTACCTTGAGCTGCGTAAGAGCTACTTGAAAGCATTTAAATCAAATATGAAACACATAAGTACGTTGTTGTACTTATGTGTTATTTACAGCGAAAATACAAAAGAATTTTTACAGCGAAAATACAGTTTTTCATTGATTTGTAAGTATACTTTAAAATCACAAAAAGTGTTAGTTTACCTAACTGCAGATAAAAAACTTAGATAAGTATTAAAAGTATTATTGTTTTTAATATTTTTATTTGTGCTTTAAAATACAGAAAATGAGATCACAAAATATTCTTCTTAGTCTATCTTTTCCCTATCACACTATCTATCCAAAGTTTTGGTCCATTCGTAGGTACATTTCTCTGTACATAAACCTCCTTATATTATAGGAATCGACTCTATATACCCACATTCATTACCATATAACTGCGATAGGACACCATAAATGCTAAAAACTAAACTTACCAACTCTATCGTTTTCCTCCAAAATAAGTTATCGGGACCAGCCCTTGCATCCTTTGAACTATCTAAAACCTAGTTAAGTATTATTTTTATCTGAAACATAACTAGATACTTAATATTTTAAAAGTTTAAGCTAATACTTAAGCATTACCTAATAAATAACTTTAAATCCTTTTTCACCAACCAGACAGTCAACCATCAGAAGTTTTATGAAATTTTAAAGACGAAAAATTGCCAAACGTGCTTAAATACTTAGATTAAGAGAAAACAGTGATAGGAAACATGTAACTACTAGCTAAAATCTAATTTGAACTGTTTTGGCTACTTTATAACTATTCAAAATTTGATATTTTTAGCTCTACAAACTACAACAATTACTGCTCCAAAAATAAACTTATGAGGTGGATATCCTGTTTAAGTTAGAAGAGTCAGCATAACCGCAATGTTAAGCTTACCATACATTTATAAATCGTTCGCCCTCTTCAAAACAAACTTCAGCACAGCGACCCATACTTCAGCGGAACGCATTCGCGATGAAACCGTTCCTAAATCCAAATACTGCGATTGGTTGCAGTTGGTTGTACAGCGGAACGGTTACGTCGCGGATGCATTCCGCTGAAGTATGAATCGCTACGCTATGCAGATTTGCGGAGAAAATAAATTTTGTTCTATGTATTTTATTACATTCTGAATTTGAAATACTAGCCTGAAAATCTAGGTAATGTGGTAGGCATATAAAAATTCCATTACTTAATGTACGAGTATATAATGGATTCAGGATGTTATTTAGTTTTTTCTTTAAAAAATAAAAGAGTTTAAATACCTAAATAAAATTAAACCCCAATTTGTAGGTACAGAGAAATCGGTGAACAACATACATTACTATCCACATACAGAACCTCCTTTTAGATGTTTTTTTTACAATTTCGACTGAAGCTGATCAAACAGACTCCTGGAACTTGACGCTTCTCTCACATTGCGAGGATGCTGGATCCAACTACTCATGAGGGTCGACGATGTCCAGCACAGTGAGGCAGCCGTCCTGTGAGGCGATGGCAAGTGCCTTCCCTCCGTGGGCACTCGCCACTCCCGTCACCTCAGCTGGGGCACGGTATTCTGCCACTGCTATACCATCTACGGTTCTGCAAGGGATCATAAGCGATAATAAACAAGATTATTTTGTAACACCGGTAACCTCTCAATACTTTAAGTATTACTGTAAAAAACAACTTTTGTTCTATGACTTTTAAAAATTCATCATTATTTTAGTTCATCAGATTTTCATACAAAAATAAAAATCTTTAAATTGAACGCTCTAAATGTTACGAAGTCTATGCGTAGCAAAAGAAAGCGATAGTACAATAGCGAGGGGGGCGGGGTTAGGGCGGCGGGGGCGCTTGAAATTAACCTATTTAATACAGAGTTGAAATGTGTTAGATAGGATAACGAAATCTTGAAGGTTTCTTTTTGGTAAATGTAAGTATTATGTTTTGTAAAACGTCATAGAACAAAAGTTGTTGTTTATGATGAGAGGTTACCGGTGTTTTACAAATAACCCTGTATATATTTTTTCTAACCTATGTTGTCCCACCGCTGGGCAAAGGTCTGCCTCAGATATTTTATGTCATATTATTTTATTCCAGATCCTTTGAAGATAGCTAGATATTTCTTCATTTTCAACCAAGACCTCAGCTTCAGAGTGTAGGCAACGTAGAATGCTAACAAGATTACGTTTTTATACTAAAAAGAAAACCGACTTCAATGTTTGACTCGAAACGCGGTGTGACTCAGGGCGACAAGCTGTCGATTCGATTTCTATTTGTGACATGGCTAGGAGGGAAGGTGTTTAGAGTTTTACGGGGAAACTATCAATCCCTCAGGAATAAAATTTATATGGGACCACCTCTGGAGTATACTCTTTCAAACATGAAAAGAATTTTGCAAATCGGTCAACAAATGGCGGAACAATCGCGTAACAAGATACAAAAAAAAACAAAAAAAAAAAAAAAAAAAAAAAAAACATAGAGACGAATTGAGAACCTCCTCCTTTTTTGAAGTCGGTTGAAAACATAGCGCTTCCATTTGGCTTAACCGTCGCATAAAGACATAAAAACTCACCTAAAAACCCTCAGCGTCTTCCGCCCACTATGATAGTAGAACACGTACAGATCATCGGAGCTGAACATGGTGATGATGGAGAAGACTCCCTCAGCAGCCCTGGAGATCAGGGGCTGGACGGAGACCCCTCGCCGTAGCTCGATGAGGTCTAGACCTCCGCGAGAGGGCGCGCAGAGCCCTATCTTACCATCGCGGGTACACGCCCCGTTCCATCTTGGTACGTGTCTGAAAATTGATCAAAAACTAACGAGGACTTCTGACCATTACCATACATGCTAGATATTCTCTCAAATCAAAATTAAATCACTCAAGGTCCTCGGGTAAATAGCTCAGTTCAGTTCATTTATTCATAACAATTTTTTACAAATCGTGTTTGAATTTTATACATGCAAATCTTATAACTAACATAATCTAAATAATAGTATAGGCAAATATTTTACATTAGTCTCAATAATTAAAAAAATATTAAAAATTAATAAAAAAATAAAAAATAAAATCACACGCTTGCACAGAACTCCTCGACTGAATAAAAACAGCCTTCCAACAAAATCATTTTTAGCTTATTATTTTTTAGCTAAACAAATTGGTCGTACGGTAGATTACTCATTACAATGTGCTTATGTATTTTCTCAGTCACCTGGTTTTCATAGTACAAGGTTTGCTTTGAAGTACGTTCCCAGTTTCCGTTCGGTGTCTGTCTGAGAGCAGTGTTTAGCTGGCATTGTGACTGACCAATCACAATGCCAGCTAAGCTCAGCTGCTCAGCTCCGCCTCAGTGAAAATGCACTCTAAAGCTAGATGACACTGTGTAAAATGTCCTCTCCAACAGGCGTGATAGAGGCTGTGCCCTACTTTTAACTGGCTAAATAAATATATTATTCTAGGAAAATCATCAAGTCCATACCTAATAAGTCGTTTGGTCTTGATGTCCAGAATCCCGGCCTTGTCGTTGCCCACCACAGCAACCCAGAGGGGTTTGTGGGGCAGAGCGACGATGCCCTGCATATCCTTTATCCCGCTGTTCTTTACTGGAATTCTGAAAGGGATCGGTCCTGGAGCTATTTGGAGTACAAATCGTAAAGGAAAGCTAGGTCTCATCGTGTTTTTTTGTCCTATGTTTTCAAGTCCTAGGTCGCGAAGGAACAGGAGTAGAATCACTTAGCTCTTAAAAACATTCTAAGTGATCCCTGCTGGTTGGTTGGTCTAGGTACTCTAAGGCTGTCATTAATAAACACGAACTAAGGTGGTATTAGCGCTAATCCAAAGCATAAGGCTGTAGTAGGTCAATTCAGTATTAATAAACAAAGACCAAGGAGGAACTAAGCTAATTCGACTCTACTCTCGGAGTAAGAGTTACTCCTAGGCGCCACCTAGTATAGAGATGGAGTAGGCAGACGTATCATGAATTTTGTCATTTTTACGTCACAAAAAAAGGTTGTGCAAATAGGATGGATTATGTTGATGATTTGAGAAAGAATTGAATGAGGATGGATACCAGTTTCAAAAATGTGGCGAGTGAAAATTTACAAGAATCTATTGGACGATCTCGAAAAACTGAACTTAAAATCCAAGTAACACTGCATAGGTATAGATTTTGTGGTGAAAAACCATTCGGATTAGCAAGAAACAATAAAACAGTTAAAATGACTAAATACTTTTTTATGATTAAAAATTTTTTGGTCAACAAAGAACACCAAAAAGTTTTAGAAGAATAAAACCTCTTTGAATAAAACAGATTGTCAAATACAAATTATTGTCTATCTCTGTCATTCATATAATTAATGACAGAGATAGACAATATTTTGAATGATAATATCATTCGTTCATTCACTCTTTTTCTACTAATCCCGATGTAAGTAATGTATAACTCATTCGAGACTACTACCAGTTTATTAATAACATCAAAATATTCAACTTGCTCCCTCGTTACTAAAGAAGTAACAACTCTGAGAGTAGTCTCGTATTAAGCTAGAATTAGGGTAATCTAATTAATAAGGCCGTAAGACTTTGGATAACAATAGTTTTAGTTCTCTGTTTTGACAGAAACTGATGAACTGAAAATTTGTACCGGTGGAACTTTGATCAACAGTGATCGAAGCGACTCGAAGTCTCAGTAATACCTACCAGCTAGTCCAAGATAGAAGAAGTGAATTTTCCTCATCATCATCTTCCTGTCCTTATCTCACTAAGTGGGGTCGACAAAACTAGTTTCCTTACTTTCACACATTTACATGTCAATACACAAGACCTTTCACCACACTGGTTCGACCACTAGTGGACTAGGAACACGAAAAGATGAAGAAGAACGCAAAAGAATATTCTATTATAGGAGGCAATATCTTACCTATGAAGTCTAGCACCAGTCCTAGCATGGAAGACGTGAAGGCTGTCGCGCGAGGATTTGTCGACTCCAGGAGCCACGATGTGGTGCTCATCAGCGGAGATCACAGCTGCGCGGTACCCCGTGCCTCTGACCTCGTATTCAGCTGTGTAGATGCGTTCTCCATCTAAAGAAGAGGCATTGAAAATGTATAGAAAAGAGATAAGTATTTACGTATAATTTTAGGAAAATAAGGAAAAGGTCTGTAGTAAAAAAGTCTTGCTCGAATGGGGTAGTGCCACGACTTTCGATCTGTAGGTCACACACATAGAATAACAGCCGTGCCCTAATTTCATGCGCATTTCACGAATTCAAAGCGGTAAGCATCACGAAGAAAGAAGAAGAGTCAGCTAATATTTTAACAGGTGGCAATGGGATCGCACGTATGGAACACAATTTTTTGCGAAAATATAGGCTTGTACTTTAAGTATTAGGACGAGCCTCTGACTACCCCCCAGACTTTCGTGATACTTACAGTCTTAGTCCAGTTTAAAACTTACCAGGAATAGTTCTAGCAATGATGTTAGCCATAGTGACATTGTCCACGTTAGCGGACCCTTGCATTGAGATCGTAATGAACTTCGTGCCGTCTTCTAGAAGGAGGACCTGCTTCACTCCTTTCTGCTCTTCTTTGTAGATAACCTGGACAGCAAAAGTTAAACACTTAGGCCTTGCATCTTTACGAGATGACACAGCTGCACACAGGCATAATCTAATGTTCAAAGGAAAAAACAGCCTACAATCAACAGGACTCTGTCGAGTCTGGCACATAGCTGAAACTTGCCCCGCACCTCTTTCAAAATTCAAAATCAGTTTCTATTACATCTTTAGGGTTCAAAGTGGAACTTTTACTTTAGAGTTGAGAAATAAAACAGCCGCACGAAGTCCTATCTACAAGTTATCATCATCATCCAAACCTAGCTAGAACTACTTGCCGCTTGTTCAGGAGTGTCCCATATCACAACGTTCCCGCTCTCAGCCGTGACAACGTTGTCTCCACTGGGGGTCACCACGGCCTGGGTCACAATGGCCCCAAGTGGTGCGTCTGCTAGCTGAGCTAGGAGTTTGCCTGTGGAGGTGTCCCAGAGACCCCAGCAGCTTCTGGTCACGGTGACTGCTAGCTGCTTGTCGCGGGCCAGACTGGAAGACAGGGTTTTGATGAAATTTCACGAAATTAATTGATGGAGCATGTCTCGAAATTAGGTACTTTAGACAGATCACGACTGCAACCCCAAGAAACAGCAGGAATTCTCCACATCTTTTGGATAAAGTACAGACAAAATTGGTTGTTTATGATGATAGTATAAAGAAGTAAAGGAGACCGCATTGGAAAGGGAGAGGTGGAGGAAGTTGCATCATTGCACCGACAAGAGCTGAGCTCTTAAATTTGATGATGATGATGATGATGATGGTAATACATTCCTGAGATTATCGGTGTTTTACAAATAACCCTGTATAAGGAGGTGGCAGAGTATGTAGTACCTACGTCTAAATACCTTTAAAAATTATAAATGTGCAACCAGAAACTTACCTGATAGAATCAATCGGCAGCTCCTGTCGATCAATCTTGTGCACCTGCTCAAATATATTATCAATGTTCCAGATCTTGACAGTTCTGTCTATAGAGGAGGTGATGACGTTATTCCAGGAGCCGACGGTGAGTGGTTCCAGCTGGACGATTCTCCCGAAGTGGGCATCCAGGACCTTGGTCAGTAGTGTGGTTTCAAGGCTCCAGACGTAAAGACTTTTTCTGCGGAAATACTAGTTTGGTACAACTTAAATAATTAAATAGTAGAACAGACCTAGACCGCTAGGGACTTCAAAACTCTATTCCTGTCACACTACTATTATACAGGGTGTAAAAAGACTGCTACCGAAAACTGAGGGATTGCAATCAGACCATGATTCTGAACATATTTATCGAAAAAAACTCAAAAAAATATTTGACTTAGCTACGTCATTTTATTTTATTTTCTAGTTTTTTGCTACTAGTACAACATAATAAGACCATACCTACCTAATCATTTCATTTATAAAAGAAAAAAACAATTAAAACTCAAAATCCAGCAATCTATGTATAAAAACGCGCCCAGTACATACGCAAACAGTGATCTTCAAACGCTGTTTTCTCCGGATATAATGATTTTTTCGAAAAATCCTTTTGGATTCGGTTGTGTGTTGGGATGCTGTACCTACCCCTTTCGGCTTCGGTAGACGTCTTTTTACACCCTGTATTCCTGTCCAATGATTCGAATCCGAATGATCTCCGTGAAGAACACGGCTTGGAGTAAATAGTTAAGCTCCAGGGGCGAGCCGATTGAACAAAAGAAGGCTCGTCAAAGTGTACGTGAGCTTAAATGAATGAACGGGTTCGTCTGGTAAATCAAGATTATTATATTTTATATAACCTACCTAACACCAGCAACCGCATATTTGTAGTTGTTGCTGATCATAAACGAGTTGGAGAGCGTCATTTTGGTGGAGATGTTGCGGATGGTGTGTGGTAGTTGCAGAACTATCCCGTGCAGGTGCTGGTCTTTCTCTTGTTCTTCGTCCTGTTTCTCCTCCTAAAAGAAGAAAGCAGAGGAGAACGGGCACATGACCAAGGTTCAAAAACAAACGACCGTAAAGTTGGCATAAGTAATTTGAAAGAACTTTTTTTAACACAAAAAAATCCATCCTACTGAAATCAACCATCAATGATGCCAATATTTTACAAAAAGTATTTCTATTGGGTCACTGGATTCACTTAGAATATATTCTACTCCAGTTGTATCCTGAGTGTCCAATATAGAAAAAAACTTACTTCGTCTTCTTCTGTCTTTTCTTCTTTGGACTTTTTGGACTTGATTATGTGCTTGTCTCTTGGTATGATATTGTCAAAGTCCCAGACCACGAAACTGTAAGTTGTTGTGGCTGAAACAAGGAAGTTTCAAACTGGTATGTATGCCTTAGAAAATCTTGTGGCTGAAAACTGGTGTTTTCATAGCTTATTTTGGACTGAAATAAATAGTTTTTTACCCTTACCCAATAACATTTTGTCTTTCTTCCCCCGTTTGAGTTGCAGCATAGCCTCTGCCGTGTCAGTCTCCCTATGATGGAGCTCTTGCACCTTCCTCCAGCGGCACTCCTCCTCGTTCAGCTCAAATATTGAAATCTGGAAGTAATTTTCATAGTAATCAAATCAAAATCAAATCCTCCCTTTGACTAGGTACTCCCTCTGGATTAGGAGATACAGTCGTTATCCATGTTATGTTTTTTATTTAGAACGGGGACAAACCTGATACCCCCTCTCAGGGTCACTCGTATAGACCCTGGTGCAGTGCTTATTCATGGCGAGAGCTCCTCGGCAGCGCAACGGCTTCATCCAGACACCCTTGCTGCAGAACAGGATCAGGAGCCGATCCTCATCCAGGTCTCCGCTCCATAGGACGAGGTAGAAGTTCTCCAGGTCTTTTAGCTCCATTGCTGGGAAAGTTTTGGGCGGGAGTTTTAAAGCAAAACTAAATTCGACACGTTAAATAATTTTTGCGGGTGCTTTTACGTAGTCTGTAAAAATACACTACTACTATTCTATGTACTATTCTGAAGGGTCTCCAGCCAGAATAGTATTTTTACATGGCGATTTTCGATCGAGATATGATCGAAGATGGCGATGCAGCAAATCTTCAAAAGCATCCGGGAATATCTAGAATTTGACTGTTGGAAGACTTTCCGAGAGATAAAAATACCCGTTATTACCTATGCCATCAAAATCACGATTTATAAAGTAAGGAATTAGGTAAAAACTTACAAAGTATCTCCCAGTTGACATCATCATACGGTTCAGTGGACGGCACCTGGCACGTGTTCTCCACCTCCCCCCGCGTGGAGTACTGCACCCAGGAGCGTGGCCCGTAGATAAACATGTGGTGGTTCAGGACGTTTACTCCGCGGACTGTTTCACCTGGAAACAAAGAGATTTTCAATTATAATTTTACTAAGTACCTACCTATGGTATTAGAAACATAATAGCCTGTCAAATTTGTCTTATCAAGCCTTTATTCACAAAAACCTCCTGGGCAAAGGGTTTATTTGCCAAAAGTTCTTGGGTAACCTGTTTTCATCTAGGCTTTTGTGAGAACTGGCTAAAGTCAAGATACTTGCCTTCGTCCAGAGGATTATCGATGGTGACGTATTCGCTTGTCAGCATGTTGAGCAGCATAGACTGAAACATAAGAAGATTAAAATTAATGATGCACATCTTTCAACAACAATGTTGTTGATCCATCGCCGGTATTCGGTCATCACATGGCAACTTACTACAGAGTTATTTGTAGAAGCAGCTGCCCACTTATTGTCTGGGGAGAGCTCCAAGTTTTGCATGATGCCTTCCAGCTGTGGGCACAGGTCCCTCGCCAGGTCTGATGTAGACAGGTCCCAGGAGATCACCCTGCTGGATATGGAGACTACGTATCGCTTGTCTGAAGATAGGCGGATCCCGAAGACTGCGAACTGGTGGCCTTCTAGTGAATACTGGAAAATACATGGTGATTTTGTAGAGACTGATTCTTCTTGACGTAACATTAGTTTTTCGAACCAGAGTGGTGAAAGGGTGCTTTTATCCACACTTAGGCTTCGTACTTTTTTAAGGTTTAAGGCATCACAGTTGCGTCGTGATATTTCTTTTTCTTTTCTACTAGCTAGACCACCAGTGCCATCAATTAGTAAAGAATTAAAACAATTATACTTGGCTACCTTCAAAGGTCCACCAGGAGTATGCAAACAGTGATGAGACGGCAACAAAGCGCAGTGGAACTTTCCTTTATCATGGCACTCCTTCAGCAACGCAGCTACTGCAGGGTTGGTGGGCGCTTCGGGCAGCAGCCGGCCGACCAGCTGAGGGGCCAGCATGTCGGGGTACTGGCCGATGATGGCGCCGCCGAGGCGTAGTGCATCGGCTACCAGCATCAGCTCTCTGGGAATCAGAATAAATCTGGTCAAAACCGGCGACATCAAAAAATATCACAAGTTTTGGATGTTAGTTAGAAATGGAGCAAATGGCGTTTACAGAGGGAGGCCTACCTACACCCAGCAGTAAATGGCCAACTCTAGTGAGTGACGGAGTGACGTAGTTCTTAGGCCGCCTAGGAGTGGGATCATGATAAAGATGATGTGTTGAATACTTAGACTAAATTCTGTTATGAGCATAAGAAACCAAACCGCCGCCAGTCTGACCCATTTATAACCGTTATTGTGTCATCGACCTTCTGGAGGCACTACTTACTTAACCATGTTAAACTAACCTCACAGCATCTTTATGGACATGTAGCTTGGCATCTTCAAAGTCTGCCAGCACTGCTTGTAGCGGGCAACAGTTCAGTTTGGCGTGGAGCCAGGAGTAGTTGAAAAGAACTTCAGAGTACAAGTCAGTGAAGCGTTTGGAGCGATTCAGGTGGAACGGCAGCTCACCAAACTGGAATAGATAAAACAAAATCACAACTATCCCTAACGTAACATGCATTGTCGAGGTACACGACATAGCTAAATGTGCAGATGGGGATCTAGCTATGTCGCTACCGCATACTTTTCTCAAATTATATCTCTTGGTAGACCCATCAGCAGACGCGAAGACCAACGGTTGGAGAGGGACTTTCCTGTCTGCCACTCCCTCTCGGTCGGCCAAGTTAAAGCGGTGCCGTTGGATCTCAGTGTATTTGAACGGCTTAGGGACTCCACCTCCCCAAATACCTGCAATACAAAACATTCTGTATTTTTGAGCGTTCTAGACTCTTGACTTCTACCCGCTGTATGGGTCAAAGAGTTTTTTAATCCCTTTGAATTTTTTGTTTTATTTAACGTTCTAGACTCTTGACTTTATATGGGTCGAAGAGTTTCTTAATCCCTTAGATTTTTTGTTTTATTTAACTGACTTCAAAAATCGAAGTTCTCACTGCTAGGCCTATGCCTGTAAAAATTGGGAGAGGCAACGGCCTCTCCCAAGTTTCCAGGGCCTCAGGTCCCAGTTCTTCAGCCTATCGCCTTAATTTACCAACCACAAACTGACAAACCATAATTTGCGTGGTCCACGCCGCGTGTCACTTTTTCAGGACTATTGTTAAGTGTTATAGATTACCCAGGTAGTAGTCAGCGATCATGGAGTGAAAGTACATGGCCATGTTCATGTTCTTAAAGTAGCGCTCGCGCGCCGTGTCCCGGAACTGCCGGTGGTACCAGTTCATCACGGAGACACCATCTGCCTCGCGTTCTGAGAGGTAATTGGGTAAGTCGTTGCGGATTCTGGAACAAAGAAAATTAAAATAGCATTTCCCAAGTAGCATTCGGGGTTCTATATAAGATGTCTAGTCGTTCACATGTACTCCACAAGCTGTGTAAGTCAACTGTATAAGAGCTGTATAGGTTGCTATAATGCTCTTATAGAACCAGTTTGGGCACAAATTAGACAGCCTTAAGTTCACTATGGCTGTACATTAGCAGTATAATAGCATTATAATAGCAGTTTAAGTAGTAACATCGGACTTAAGGCTGACTTACGGAACTATATGGGACGCAGTGTGAACCATACAACGTACATGAGTGTAATAAAGAGTAACAAGTGGCTAAATACACAGCCTTCACAGTTATAAAATCTGACAAAAGTACTCCAGTGCTACCTAAAATTCACGTGTGTCCTAAATTATTTCTTTATTTTAATTATTCCTCATAGTTTGGTTTTGTGTGTGATCCATAAACACGCAACTCCGACCGATATCAATAATTGAATAAAAATGTATGATAACACGCGGTAAGTACCTGTTTTAAATACTTAATAATGTTAAATGCCATGGGAATGCAACTTTATCGTGAAATGTATACATATTTACAGCTAAAATATTCACGCGCCTCTGTAAAATCGAAGTTTTCATTTTAAAATATTTAAAACTGGCTGAGAGGAAATCTACAATTTTCAGTTTTTGATATTATATTGGCATTATAAATAAACTACGGTAATTAATTATAACATGAAACCAAAACTCAATCGCTCTATCTGCGTATTTTGTGATAAATCTGCATGATAATTTTGGAGATTTATTTGGGAAATTTTTAGGTACCTAGAACAAAATGGTGGAAATGAAATACGGCTATGTGAACTGTTATAACTCTAATTTAATGCGGTGAGCGTATATAGGTTCACATGTGTTATGTTAGAATGCTGTTATCTGTAAGAAGTCCCATATTTGTACCACTACAGAGCCAATGTATATAAATTTATTCTGATGTGAACTTATGTACAGCTTTAAGATGTAGTTCAGGTCAGTTGTGTATTATCGTTTAATCTTTCATATACTGAAATTTTAGAGATCCGCAATAATAATTATAAACTTTCAGGTTCAGGAACATTTTCCTCTGCATCATGTACAGAACCCCATGAACAACGGTTGAAGTCGCACTTGTTGAAGCCGTATCGACGGGCTCATTTTCGGGCGTCGTTGTCAATCGCCTGTTTATTTTTACAATTTACGAATATTCTTTTGCAATTTTTCTCCTTATTCCACCGGTTCTCGCTCTTATTTTCCAAAAATTTTTATTCAATTTCACAAATTTTTGCACGCTAACGTAATTAATAATAAATAAAATAAATAAATAAATAATGCTGGACTTTTCACACAGCATCATCTAGCCCCAAAGTAAGCAGAGCTTGTGTTATGGGTACTAGATGACTGATATACTACTTATATACTTTTTGTTTGTAAATACTTACATATTATACATAGAAACACCCATACCCGAGACAAATATTTGTAGATCATACAAACATTGGTCCCGCCGCGGGGATCGAACCCGCAACCTTTTGCGTCGCAGGCGGGCCTTCGCCCACCGCGCTACAGAGGTCGTCAACAAATTAACACAGCTTGTAGGATAAGTGTAATAGAATATCACATTCACATTCATGTTCAGCTTACAGAAAATAAGAGTAGTACTTGTTGACAAATAAACTGCTATTGATGTTAATGGACAACACATATAGTCCTTTTAACAGCCTGCAGTGCACATGCGAACCATTTAAACACTTCTGTACATATAGTAAAAAAATGTTATTTTAATGATCACAAACAAGTCCTACTACAGCTACTAGCTGTATAACAGTCTAAAACAAGTAAACATAACAGCCTTTGGCTTTATAAATGACCACGTGTGTTCTATTAAAATGCTAGCTCTATAACATCGTACAAGTAGGCCGTTAAACAGCGGTTGCCGTATCTCAACCCTCCTATAATGCTCTTAGTCAGACGGCTGACTAAAGGATAGTTGTTAGAGTATTATAACACCAACAATCGTATAAAAGTATAACTCTACACTCCTATAAGTCCCTTAGACAGGTAAAGGTGTTATTAATCGCAATAATGCAGCTTTTACATCACGAGTGAGCTGTAATAATGCTTCAAGTACAACTGGGAACTAAATGTGTACTCTTAAATGGAGTAAAATGCTATTTGGGTTATTAGGTAGGACGGCTGGGATCACTGACAATAGAACAAAGGTCTATCGGAAATAGACTTGTCTTCTGATTCTAAGAATCTTTTAAGCTGTTTCAGCGTGAAGGTGCAAGAAACATCCATCCATCAAAAATCATACTAAGACTACATACAAAGTGCTACGCAGGATTTGTGAAGTTCTTACCTAGTCCACAACAAAGGTGGAATCCTCCTCACTGGTGGGAGATGGTACTGGTACACATCATCCAGCACCTTGTCATCCAAGGAGATCAGGTCTTCTAGCTCCGTTTCTGACAGACCACTCCGAGCAGCTGTGATGTAGGCTAGTGCGTGGAAGACGAGGAGACGACCGTGCTGGAAGTAGATACAATTGGCTTAGCAATTAAAATAACCAAGAGATAGGAATATGATGTGGCGAACTTATGTATAATTTATATGTATTTACATATTTAACATTAATTACATTCACACACATATTTATTTATATTATTTAATATTTATTATTTACATCAAGTACACAATAGTTAGATAAAATAAAATATTATACTTATTTACACTTAATTTCTAACATAAATATTATCGTACGTAATATCGGACGAAGTCCCCGCTCGCCGAGTCGTAGTATGGAAACGGGCAGCTTGTTTTGTTCAACGCCGTGCGCCGACGCATTCCGTAATGCACCGCGCGGGTAGTCTCAGCCTTGCACTTGCCGCGGACGCATGCATCTATTCTAGACGCTTTATTCTCGCTGCGCGCTCATAGTATTACCGTGTTATGTACGAGTATTTCGAATGTGCTTGCTTGTTTTGCAATTGTGAATATTTGTACCTACTCTGCTTGCAAATTCTATCCTTTCGTTTCCACTCCTTCTGAACTTTCAAACGTTATTTGTGTGTGCTACCTAATAAACTGGATGGTGAAACTTTATACAGTGCGTATCTATTTATTTGGACCTTGACTACCTACTGCAAGTATATACCTATTAGTAGCTACCTAAATAACCCCAAATAATATTCAGATGGAGAAAGTACATTTCTAGGAGAAAGTGGAAAACTCTGGTGCACAAAAAGTTAGGAGCACTAAAGGAGCCCTTTATAGAGCACATAAAAAAGTTCGCTACGAGTTGGTAACACGGCAACTTTGGTTAAGGAGTTTTTTAAAGAACTAGTGACACTACAAGAAGAAGATAAGTGTTACCTGTTTCTCAACTCTCTCATACAGCAGCATGATGGAGTCCATGACTGTGGAAGCCAGGTGTGTGTCTGTAGGCTTGGTGTAACTTCTCCATCTGCAGACCTGAAAAAATCTTCTAAAATGATTATCAGCACATTATTTTCTATTCTATTCTATTCTATTCTATTCTATTCACAGCCATACTAAATTGATGACAGTCAGTTCAAAACCAAAATATTATTTACACCGTTATCTCAGTATTTCATCTAGTAGTTTTGTATGATTTTACCTCTGCAAATACCAGTTTGACGAATATTGGTAAGGAGCACGCGGCAATAGCGTTGGAGACCAGACGCCATTGGTAGTTGGAGAGGTCCCTGGCTGCTCCAGCCATCCATAACCTAAAAACAGAAAACAATAATCTCTCAACACAAAAGTGGGAACCACTTCCACTAATGTTGGTTTGATAGCTGGGCAAGGTTCTTTAAAAATGTCTCAGATTCGGCTCCCGCTTGCCCACGTTTAGCCCAAAATATGTAATGATATGGAATTTAGCAGATACTTACTTCAAGACCTGCATAGCCAGGTCTTCTCCCAACGCTTTGACTTCAAGAAAGTTGTCTTCGGAGTCGATCATGCGTCTAAGGACGTCGTATTCTTTAGATACTTCTGGATTCGTCTCTTCACAGGCACAGGTCACTATTATCTGTAATCACCCTCAACTTTGTTAAAGCTTATGTGCTGGTAGAGTTTTGGGCTCTTTGAAGGTTAGGCAAGTGGAAAAAAAACAAATCAGGATCATGACTGTATCTCCAAGTCAATAGGGGTTCGAGATTCTTTGAAGATGTTAATGGGGTAGGCGCGTAAGAGGTGCGTCCTAAAAAAGCACCTTCATCATGGGTTCGATACCTTGCAATGAGGCGGCAGTCTTGTCGGCAGCCATGAAACTTTATTGTTCTCTGTTCCAATACCGGTAAGCTGTTCCACGGAATCCAGGAACAGGAGTAAGGGTTTCTGTGGTGACGCCAGGGTAAGGAGCTGCTTGAAGTGCGCCGTCAACGGCACCAGGTCATCTGGGATGCTCTCAAATGGGAGTGCAAAGTTGTATGATATCTGGAATTATCACACAATGATTGCATAACCTGCAGATAGTTTGATATTTTTTCCATTTGTTCCGAGTCTGAGTTTTAGGGTAGCAGTAGGTACTCATAATTTCTGATATCCACGACACTGTGAATCCTAGACCTGACACCAAATTCATGGCAAGTTTATAGCAATTAAAATCAATAGCAAGCAAATCTTTGGCTCAAAAAGAAGAAGGATTAATCGTGAAGAAATCACATTTCTCTAGCTTTTATAACTTGCTACCTACCTGCTGACATATAGAAATGAGAGTGGGCGTCAAAGCACTGGAGTCAGGAGTGGTTCCCAGGAATCGGATGATGTTGACGGGATGCGCGTCTCCAAACCACGTGTCCAGAGATAATGCTGCGCTTTTGGCAAGGAGACTGGTTTTCCCACATCCTCCTGAAATTTTCAGACATTATTTAGTGTGACACATGACTGTGTGATGAGCCGTGATGGCCAAGTGGGATGTACTTCCATTCTGAAGGTTGGAAGTTTATATCCTGGCCGTGCATCAATGAATTTTACGTTTTTGTATCAATAATTAATTTCATTAAAAGGAAAATTTTGTGAGGAAACCTGCAGCTAGTCAGCTTCACACAATTGATTGTTTGTGCCTGTCCTGTGGATGAGGCCAAATAAGCTGAGAGGATGGTTTCCGTGCCATTATGTCGCAAACACAACAGCGTCCGATTGAGTGTAGGTATAGATTGGCTCCTGATGCTGTATAAATCAGCTAGGAATCAAAAGATCAGAGAGAGAGAAGAAGATGAGGGAATTTCTGCCGTGCCTTGGGCATACAGTCGTGATTTTGTTAACGTTATAGAAAAGAAGATAAAATGAAACAACTGTTGCGCAAGCTCTACCAGAACTTTTTCTAAATACCTTCTCCATACAGAACCAGGGGTTTGTCGGAGTCATTCTTCATGTAGTTCTCGATGAAGGCCAGGTCCGGCTCCCGGCCGTGGTAGACCTTGACTGAGTTGTTGCAAGCGTGGAGATGCTGCAGAATCTCTGTCACTATCTGGCCGGTGGCGCTGCTGTCCTCTTTGCGCATTGCTCTAGAAATAAATACTGAATCTCAAAAAGTTAGAGTAGACGTCTTGATTTCTAAAGTACCTACGTTATCCAGTCATTTAGTAAACTCTACTGGTCCATGCTTAATAGTTAATATTTGATTATTTGGTTTTGTCTACCGAGATGTCACATACTATCCTACCTACAGCTTTCCCGTAAAACGTGTGTCCAAGAGAAATACACCATCACAGACAATTAGCACGTCCACAATAATAATCCCAGCAATACAAGGACTCACCTGTCCACCAGTTTGATGATGTTCTTGTAGAAATGTGATATGAAATGGGTCAGGTACTCCCCATGGGACTCTGGGTCCAGGCCTTCACGTCCAATCCATTCCACTGTGTATCTGGAACAAGCAGACGTATAAACATAACCCTGTGTGTGACATAACAGTCTCCGTGTAATAGTAGGCTTTTACTCTGAGACTCTCAAGTCACAGAATACTGAAACGTATTGGGTAAAAGTCGGCTTGTGACGCGGAAGGCTGAGCGTTCAATTCCAATCTTGAGACAATTTTTCGTAGGTTTTTTAGATATAGGTACAGCAGGGTAACTTACTTCTGTATATTAGTGGTCTCGATCTTATCCGGCAGCCTAACATCTCTCAAATCAGCCAGAAGCTTCGACGCCTCGTTATCCAGACTCCTGTTCAGGATGTCCACGAAGTTGCTGGCTTTCTTCAGGTTCTGAAGATTGATGTTGTTAATGTACCGGACGTACGCGAGGCAGTGATTCTTCGTGTTCTTCACGTTGAGGACCCCGTTTATGACTTCGCGTTCAGTTACTGGAAGATGGAAAAATCAGGTAAACATTTAAAAAGTCTTTCTTGACTTGAAAACGTAGCTAACGTTTCCAACAAACACACTCTTAAGGTACAAAGATGACATCAAACATCTTCGAGCATATGCTACGGGTTATGCTAATAAAGGTTTCTAGGCTGACCGTATACTTCTGTTTTGCTGTATGGCTCCACTCAGCGGTAATTTTAACTAACAGCTCGGTTATGCTTTGTCTAGTTAGATCAAATTGGGCAATTTAAGTTGCGAGTAAAAGTTCCAAACTTCAGGAGGCTTTTAGTTCGAAAATCCTCTATTGCTAGAAATAAAAACATCGAAAAATTCCCAACCTACCAGACATGAAGTAATTATGCATTGTGTCCTTGTCTATCTTCCCCGCAGCGTACAGCTGGGAGGAAGCTTTGCGGAACAACTTCTGCATCTTGCCAAGTGTGTCCCACCAGATGGCCTGGTCCTCGGCCTGGAGTTTTGGGACTCTCTGGAAGAAAAGAGTTTGATGAACAGTTTCTGACTCTCTCCTTAAGTTTAACATGCCTCTAATTTGGTTACATTTTTTTACTCACCTTGTTATTAAAATTAATTAATATCGAAGATATAGGCTGCAGAACCGATATAGGAGGTACTGCATTAGCATCCTTCTTGTACCACGTATCAAGCAGGATGACGTCAGCCCCTCCAGCAGCTAGCTCATCACGTAACATCTGCAGCTCTGATGAAAGCACGTAGGTAGGGATAGGCCTGGATGGAAGCGAAGCAAGCCGCTTAGATAAAACAATAGGAAGAAAGCGAGCCGCTCTGGTGAAACAGTAAAGTGGAGCTACAATACTCTATTTTCTTTTAAACCCTTGTATGATTGATGTGTGTACCTTTATTTCAGTCACATCTCACGCAATATTTTGACAGAAAGCGATTCAAGCTGCGCAATTGAAATAAGCTATAATGAGCTCTATTACGATTTGGGTTCATCAATAACAGTTTTTTTGTCATGTTTCAAACATCGATCCTCAATCAAATCTGATAAGCGACGAACATGAAGGAAGTAACTGTCCAATTTTTTGTGACCGTGAGCTAAATAGCTGCACAGATGTACGCTTATCACCTGTATCCATATTTCTGGCCAAGGAAGACCACAAAGTTGGGCCCCATGGACAGTCGCTGGCAGTTCTTTATCTCTCGCATGCACAGCTCGGTGGTCATGTGGTCGTCTGTGGCTTCGTCTCTTACTCCCCAACGCATGTCCACTACCTGGAGTCATCAAATAGAATGTTTGAATGGACATTTAAAAAAACCCCATTAGGCATGTTTGTCAAGTAGGACTCAATAAGTCTCGTAAATAAGATTTTAAAATAGTAACAGAGGCCATTTGTTGGCCAGCTAGCAGGGCGCGGGACATTGCCCTAGGCTTCCGCTCACAGAAATAAACCGTCGGTTAAATAGTAATGTTTACAAGTAACGCTATTTAGGGAGAGCCACGGGTTTGTTGACCTAGGCACGCTGTTCCTAGGGAAACGTTCAGTAAAAATGTAACATGTTTACTGTATCTAGGGTAGTTTCGAATTTCGATAAACGATTGACGAAAAACGCGCAAACTCTAGCTAAGTAAGTATAGTTAATTAAATGTTTGGTTGGATGGGTGGATGTTTATTTAGTTGGTCCTTAGGCAAAAATAAACAGCTGTTCATACTTGGATGAACATATCTTAAGGGGTAGCTTTATACTCTGGATTATACGCATAGGATTAATATCCCGTAATATTTCCGAGAGTCTGCGGGTTACACTACAGAGCGGAGCTAGTTTGTCTTTAAAAACTCGATTTATTCGTTTTACAAAAATCAGTTACCCAGCAAAAGAAATGTATTAAATTACGAAATTTTTCCTGATAGTGGTGTGGTAGTGGAAAGACCACAGATTTCCACATACATACTTAATAAAATAGGTAGGTGTCTGGCACCTACATCTACCGCCTCATTATTCCCGTCGCTAAGTTCCAATTAGTATACTAATATCGTTTTGTATTAACTTTTCTTTCGGTAGTCATTAATACCTTGAGAAGAAATTCAGAGAAAAAACTTCAAAACGTATAAAATGTTCCGGGAAAAACTGATTCCATAGGATTTAAATTCATTTCGGTTTTCAAAGAAATATTTATATTCCGGATTATGTTAAGGAAAGAACCAAAGGGCTTGGATTGGGTTCACCGATAGTAGATCGAACGATTCGGTTGTGTTATGTTATTTGCAATTAAATAACTCATTTTTTAATCAACCCAATCCATACTTATATATCCATACTTAATATTATAAATCTGAAAGTAACTCTGTCTCCTGTCTGTCTGTCCGTCTGTCTGTCTGTTTGTTACGCTTTCACGCCCAAACCGCTGAACAGATTAAGCTGAAATTTGCCATAGTTAAAGGTTGTATCCCAGGGAAGGACATAGGCTACCTTTTATCCCGTTAAAATCCCGAGGGACTGCGCTAACCTCCCCAGGGGTAGTTGGGAATAAAAAGTACCAACGACCCTACTGACATAAGCGGTGGGGTCGTTAGGACTTTTTATTCCCAACAAAATTCCTAACGACCACACTAGCCTCCTCATCAAGCTGTTAGTTATATAAATAGATCTGATTCCACACTTAGGATTCCTTGTGCCGCGGGTTACAGAAACTAGGAGCACCATGGTACCACGATACAATTTATCTGGAAAACTTTTCCATATTTCCTCTTTCAAAGTAGTCGATTCGTTGGACGACGTTGGACGTCCGGCGGCCAGATGGGCAGACGATATTATACAAGTCGCGGGCCGTCAATGGGTCAGATTAGCGCAGGATCGTGGAGGGAGGCCTATACCCAGCAGTCGGTGAAGTCAGGCTGTGGATGATGAAGTAGTCGATTCAATGTTGTTATACCAATGAAAATCATTTATCTTATTAAATAGGGCGGATTTTTGAGATGGGCCACGGAGTGCAGTCTTAGGAGACCTTCCCTAGCTTTTTGAGTTTTGAATTGCATTCACAGATTTTGAAAGAAAATTACAGTCAGCGACAAAAATGTCAAAAGGAAAAAAAAAATATTTTTAAGTCAATTTATTCAGTTTTATGTAGGGATCAAAATACTCTATGGGGCTATTTAAGGTTTAGAGGTGCATTTACACGACACGGTCTAAGCACGTACGATTTAGCATCGCATGCCAATTTTTCACGTGTAAACGCTCACCGTACGCTAAATGTCGTAAGTGCGACGGTCACAGTAGAAAAGTCAGAGATCGTCAAAAACTATGATGCTACGATTAAGTTCCTAACTTTTTTACTATGATGATGATGAATCTTTTCAGTAACTTATCCGTCGGGGATTAACGAAAAACAAACGGTCGGCATCATTTTTATAGATACTTATCCAGAAAATAAATGTTCAATGAAACGATTTCGTCGTATTATTGATTCTGAGATGGAATTCTGATGAAATTGATCGAAAATAGGTCAGAGATTTACCGCAGTTGAAAAGAGAATTGTAAAACTAAAATGGTCGTCGCCGTCATTTTGAGTTCTTAATTGAACAAATTAAAAAAAAACACCACGAATATGAATAGAATAGAATAGAATAGAATAGAATAGAATAGAATAGAATAGAATAGAAAATGTTTTATTTGCAACGATAAGTAGGTACATAATAACACGACAGACACGAGAATAACTTAAGTTCTAGGTTGCTGCAAAATATGGGGTGTGTTTCGCTACATACAGAAGGATGATTACGAGCGTTTTCCCAAGGTGCGGTAGACAATAGCGGCCTTCACACGCACAATCTTTCGCAAGTGCAGATTGAGCGTACAGGATTGCGCGCGGGAAAGTCTGTATACGCAATCGCGAGTGATAATGTTGATGCCACGCGTTCTTTCGGGCGCGATTACTCGTTAGTTCTTGTCAAAACGCAATCGATCGGGAAAGTCTGTCTGTACGCGCAATCGCAAGTGATAATTTTTTGAAACTTGAAGCTAAGCTACGCGTTATTTCGTGCTCGATTGGCTGAATCACTCGCGATAGATTGTGCGTGTGAATGCTCTAAGATCTTTTCTGTATTTCAGATCCTTTGAAAATATCTGGGGGTATTCTGAGGCAAGTCCAAAACATATTAGGTACATGTCCATGTTATGCAGAAGTTAGTAGGTGACAGGTAGCAAGCCCGTCGCCGCCTATTTCAGTTAAACTGAAACTTTGCACGTTTTGCCTCACTTTTCTGACTCTGTGTACATAAGTACTCAGTCTGTACTGTAATAATGATAAGTAGTGAGTTTTTTATTGATGACTAGGTATGATTAAACTCTCTACTTTGCAATAAAAACACCTTACAAAAAGTAAAAAAACATTAACCTTCTACAATTAACGAGAAAAAACTTCATTTCATCTTTGTTCCGGTACTAAATACCAGCATCATAATGATTCATCAAAAATGGTACTTTACTCTAGAGAACTACTGATTTTTAGGGTCCCGTATTAAGGTAATCAAAGGAAATCCTTGGTGTTAGTCAAACAGATTTTGAGTCTGTTTCACCGAATAAGTCTGAAATATTTTTTTTGCGAATAATTATGGTCAAATTGTTAGATAAAGTTACTTCTACACTTTTAGGTATTTTTTAATCGGATGAGATTTTTCCAAGACTTCTTCTACCTACTGACAGACACACTTTAATGTAGATCTGTAAAAGAATCCATCCATTGAGCTCGATCGGACTTACGCTAGAAAGTACCTAGGTAAGTATAGTTTTTTTCATATTGTAGAAGCGACTGGTCAAGAGCCATTTAAGAAAAACTTAATGTAAAGTAAAACTTATATTTTAAATATGAATTACATAGTGACAACTGTTTTTTTTTACCTTTATAAAAGTATAATTTATTTGGTACTTATTGATTTATTTACTTACTTGAAATTCCAGACCGTGTTTCTCTCGACAGTAATCTTTGATCCTAGGATAGCATTTAGCCATTAGAGTGTTCCTCTCCATAGTTGTGTCTGAAAATAAAATAAAAAATACAGGGTGTAAAAAGACGTCTACCGAAGCCGAAAGGGATAGGTTCAGCATCCCAACACACAACCAAATCCAAAAGGATTTTCCGAAAAAAACATTATATCCGGAGAAAACCGACCTCGCACAGCTGGTCGAGCGTATGTACTGGGCGCGTTTCTATACGTAGATTGCTGGATTTTGAGTTTTAATTGTTTATTTTTTTTATAAATGAAATTATTAGGTAGGTATGGACTTATTATTATGTTAAGAAAAAAAGTGACGTGCATAGAATTAATACTAGAAATAAGGATAAACTTTGTGTGCCTGAATTTAGATTAGAATAAGTGAAAGGTTCTTTCATGGGAAATACCGTACTCTTTTATAATAAACTTCCAGATAATGCCACTAAATTGCCTATTCGAAGATTTAAAAGTTACATAAAAAATAATCTTATAATTCTATTGGTGATTATATTAATGATAAATTCGCGTGGCCTGATGTCGCTCTGCACCTCGACAGCTGATGTGTGCACAATGCCTTTGCTATCTTGCTTAGATTTTTGAATTTTACTAACTTTACTTTTAATTTTACAACTAAGTTAGTTAAGAAATTAGCCTAAGTTTAGATCTAAGATGGATCACCTAAAAAAAGGTAGGTCCCAAACCGTGTTTGTTGCCCTGGTTCTTCACGGTATTGGTCGCGAAGGAACAGGAGTAGAATCACCTAGTTTTAAGACGTTTCAAAGTGATCCCAGCGGTCCTACTGACTTTGACTTTGACTTTGTCTAGGGGGGGTAGTCAGAGGCATGTCCAAACCCATAATATTTGATACATGCCCACATTTTGCGGAAGTTGGTATTCCATACGTGACAGGTTGCAAGCCCATCGCCGCCTATAAGAACACTAACTGGTTTCCTCATGATGTTTTCCTTCACCGTTTCGAGCACGTGTTAAATAAAATAAATTTTACGTAAATCCATTGATGCACGGCCGGGATTTGAACCCACAACCTTCGGATTGTAAGTTGAGGTACAACCCCATTCGGCCAACACGGCTTTTTCACGGTTTCCCTAAATAGCGTTTTACAACAAAATTACAAAAAAAGTTGTGTTATTATAAATAAAATGATAGTTGTATCACTAGTACCTATTATGTAGCTGTTGCCATATATATACCTATGTATAATAGAGAAAACCGATCTAAGTTTATTGAAGTTATGTTAGCTTCAGTTGCGGTTTTATGTATTTCGGTTAGCGACTGTACGATCAGGTACAAAAGTCGTTACATTTCTAAGATTACAAACTCAAATAACTTTGAAAGTTGTAAGTTTTTGACTATAATTTTGACCCACATTTGAAGATTTGGCTTGGCAGTTTCGAGAAACAAAATCTAAATTATTTTAAACTCAATAATACCTAATAATATGGTAGATCTTTGAAAAAAAATACAAAAATTCTAAGTTGAAATTCCAAGAGTCCATTTCTACCTAAAAAAAAACAGCGGCACTCCGGGAGTGCCGACAAAAGTGAAAACTTGAACAATTTTTTTCCACTTAATAACACTTAATAGTTTTCACTTAAAAAAACTTTGGTACGAGGGAGTGACAATAAGACTTCGGACAATTCTCGCGGAAGTTCTCTGGTAAGTACCTGATTACGTAATAAACTTCTTAGTAATAAAATTTTAGTCAAATATAATTCATTTGATACAATAGATAAAATGCTTTTACTATGACACACACATATACCCACACACACCCTCCAGCCAAGATATTATGCACCTTTCTTTTTTGTATTTTTTAAGTGCCTATTATACATTCTTAGTGCCAAACACTGATAATAAAGTAAATTAGTTTGTTTAAGTTCTAATCTATCTTAGGGTAATTCGTGCTCCTGAGACCTAAGATACAGACCTCCAAGTCTAGTTTAGGCCTCGCCGTTAACTGTAACATTATTTTTGTTAATCACTTTATGCACTGTTTATCTATAGTGTTCTCTCTTTTTGGCAATAAACTTCTATTCTATTCTATTCTATTCTATTCTATGTCGCTCACTGTACCAACAAGTAGGTAAATAGGCACGACCTAATTCTAAACTGCGTCATCCTAGGGCATGAGTCGCATTCAGTCGATACCAACTCATTATTATGCTTACTTTATACCTAGCTCCTATTCCTAGCTAGAAGCGCTCGTGGTCGTGCTTGCTTAGCCGTTCTTGATAGATCGTCGAAGTTAAGCAACGTTCGAAACGGTCTGTAAGTGGATTGGTGACCGCCAGTGGCATTTTAAAGTAATAATTTAGATCTGAGCGCTTACGTGCTTCGGAGGGCATGTTAAATTGTCCCGGCTATTTAAGTCGTTAAGCCATGATAGAAGGCCTATAAAAAAATCCCTAGTGAAACTTTATTTTGTTATCATTCTTCAACCGATTGCCAATTCTCCGAAAAAACAAAACACCATCAGAATTTGTAAATTAATTTCTTGTCAGTATTTTTATCTGATAATGGGGTTTAATTAAAACTTGCTTCACCCCCTTTCTCACCCGCTTTCGCCCCCAAAGGGTGGCTCTTATAAATTGCAATTTGGCACGACACGTATCTATTTTTGTTTGAGAATTGATGGTTCGTCACGTTGCGTGTAGGGCTTGATTAGAAGACTACCTATTGTGTAAATTTTCTTGAAGCTATATAAACTTGTAGGTATGTAGGTACTTGACATTCCTCGTGTTTTGGCGAAAAGTAGCAATACTGCGACGGTAGAGACATAGGTATCATATACGTCGTCGTACGCGACGTATTTTATGTCAGCAGCGTTATCAAGGCATTTCGAATTCATCGTATGAGATCATATGAAAGCTTGAACACTATCTCTCAAATGTCTACCATCGATCGCGGCGATTGTCCATTAGCTTATTTGGTAGAGCGTTTGCCACAGATCGGCGGGGTCGAGAATTCTAATCCCATTTATTGCAATTTTTGGGATACCAAAATCTGTGTAAACATGGTTTGAATCTCTTTGAATCTTCATCTTCTGTCACTAGTTCTTACGAACTAGCGTGACCTCAAAGAGACTCCTATCGCGACAATGATGAGACACATTCCACTAGACACAGAACAAGAGTCGTGTTAGTCACTAGGCTAACACGACTCTTGTTTTCTGTTAAAACAAAAATTAACCAATACCGTAATGGTTTGCATTTATGAGTCAGTTCATTCATCATTACATCTCATTGTGGAGTTTAACAGTGATGAAACCATCCTTTGTAACATTTCAGTGGGTACTGTTCGCAATAACATCAGCCTAGAGAAAAAAATACAAAAATCATGAAATCCAAATCCAATGTTCATAGGTACAATCAGCGACAGAAGTTCATGAACAATTGGAGAATTTAAAGCTTCATTATGATTTGTGGGAAAATTGCCTATATTTTTCATTAATAGTAGGTAATGGTGCAAGGCAAAGCATCCAATGTAAGCTGAAGTTTTATCTAAAACCCTACGAACTTCGAAGATATTGAAGATTCAAATACATCAAATGTTCATGAACTTCTTTCGCTGACCGTACAAACTAGGTACTATCCCAGATAAAATAGGTATACTACCTTCTATACTAGATTAGATAGTACTAGGTATGTAGTTGACCCTGTCGAACTTCGTACCGTCTTGATAAGCTCACCGTGCCGAAATAACTCAAAAATCGCTAACATAATTAATTTTCATTAACGTCATTGTTTGGGCTACCCTTGAAGTATACAAAGCTGGACAAATTCAACTGATAGCATAATCTGCTATCTCTACATAGTTAGCATAGAAGACCTAGAACCGCCGCTTCGGAGGCAGTAAAACCACAGAATATATGGTAAAACCTGCAATTTTAGCACTCAACTGAAGCAGCTAACGGATCGATACAGGAGGCTACAAATAAATAATGCTGGACATTTTCACACAGCATCATCTAGCCCCAAACTAAGCAAAGTTTGTACTATGGGAACCAGATAACTGATATACTACTTATATACTTTTTGTTTGTAAATACATACATATTATACATAGAAACACCCAGACCCGAGACAAATATCTGTAGGTCATACAAACATTTGTCCCGCGGCGGGGATCGAACCCGCAACCTTCTGCGTCGCAAGTGGACCTTCGCCCACTGCGCCACAGAGGTCGTCAATTCAAGAATTTGTGTAGTTTGTAACAGAGACATTTATTAAGATTTGTCAAGCATAACTAAACACCATGAAACACTATACTTCTAGCCCCTTGCTTTTTCAAACTCAACGGAGTAAGAGATAATATTCTGTGGCAAGAGGCACGCAATGGTATGCCAGAATGGTATCGTGTAAACGGCGTCGTCAACGCGTTGCCCTGAATCCGTTGTAGGTTCAAATCCTCCAAGAATAAAATTTTTGCAATGCAAAGATCTTTAAGTGTTGAAAGAACATTCCTAAAAACTAACACAGACCTACTTCGAGGATGGACCCCTAGATGATAATGATGATGATGATCATCCTGGCCGATTTCGGCTACGGCGACATCTTTTCTGCTTAGTTTAATTAATAATAATATATTATTTACATGGTCAAGTCAAAGGAAGGGCTGATGCCACAAAGTGCCAACTCGGTTCTTGTTTTATTTTATTTAAGTACCTATTTCTTGTATTTTTCTATAATGTTAACCGCGCGTGATGTCACCCTGTAAGGCCCAGTCTGAAAATCAGCGCTGTCTCCCTCACCTGGGAGCAGCACTAAAGCTGAGACTGGACCTTTTTGGCACCACAAAAATAGTTTTTTTTTATAATGGATAGTTTGTTTTTATTTTAGTTTATTGTTTTATAATGTTTCTTTGTACCCACTCGTGTTTTATAAATGTTTGATGTTCTATTTTCATTGTATTGTGTTGTGTGTGTCAAATAAATGTATTCTTATTCTTATTATTCTTATTCTTATTTATAATAAATACATTTTAAGGGTCAGTAATTATATTAATTAAAATGTAAAATCTAAAATGTAGCCAATTTTGGCATTAAAAGTACGGGCACACGTGATGCAAGTAAGCACATAATTATAGTTACAACTATGGCCCCTATCCGTGTTTGTTTTCCTGGTTCTTTACTTCAAGCTATAAAAAAAAAAGTTGCGATAGAATAGGAGTTGTAGAACTCTTTTAAGTGATCCCATTGGTAGAACAAAGCCGTTCCAATTTGCCTTTGTAGATCAGAAACTACAAACTAAAGATTAGTGGAGGGTAGTTCTATATAACTACCGCCACTTTTCGTCGGCTCCGCTGACCTACCTCCAGTTCGCCCGCGACCACGGTTGTTGCAATACAGCCGAAACGTCGGGAAATAATAAAGGTAATACGCGATAAAATCCTGTTATAAAATATATCTCTAAAGATGAATTGTGATCGCGAAAGTTTAAGAAAGATTATTACAAACTAAAATCCCCAAGGCGGCGTAGAATTTTTTTCTTGTATATTCTCACGTTATAACAGTTACAACATCCTGTATGTCTAAAACCGATAATCCACGTTAAGTGTGCCCAATAACCGCAGTTCTGGGTAGCATTAGTTCCAGTTTGTGTGCATCGCCAAATTTACTGAGAAATTACATGTATCATTATTATTTAACAGGTGTAAAGCAGTTGACTTTAGTTATTAAAATAATACTGTTATTTTACGAAATTTAATGGGACGATATTAGGCCCTATTCCACTCAGATCCACTAATCAAATCCATTACAGGATTGACGACCTCTGTGGCGCAGCGGGCGAAGGTCCGCCTGCGACGCAGAAGGTTGTGGGTTCGATCCCCGCCGCGGGACAAATGTTTGTATGACCTACAGATATTTGTCTCGGGTCTGGGTGTATCTATGTATAATATGTGTGTATTTACAAACAAAAAGTGTATAAGTAGTATATCAGTTTTCTGGTTCCCATTAGTACAAGCTTTGCTTAGCTTGGGACTAGATGATGCTGTGTGAAATGTCCAGCATTATTTATTTGTAGCCTCCTGTATCGATCCGTTAGCTGCTTCAGTTGAGTGCTAAAATTGCAGGTTTTACCATATATTCTGTGGTTTTACTGCCTCCGAAGCGGCGGTTCTAGGTCTTCTATGCTAACTATGTAGAGATAGCAGATTATGCTATCAGTTGAATTTGTCCAGCTTTGTATACTTCAAGGGTAGCCCAAACAGTGACGTTAATGAAAATAAATTATGTTAGCGATTTTTGAGTTATTTCGGCACGGTGAGCTTATCAAGACGGTACGAAGTTCGACAGGGTCAACTACATACCTAGTACTATCTAATCTAGTATAGAAGGTAGTATACCTATTTTATCTGGGATAGTACCTAGTTTGTACGGTCAGCGAAAGAAGTTCATGAACATTTGATGTATTTGAATCTTCAATATCTTCGAAGTTCGTAGGGTTTTAGATAAAACTTCAGCTTACATTGGATGCTTTGCCTTGCACCATTACCTACTATTAATGAAAAAAATAGGCAATTTTCCCACAAATCATAATGAAGCTTTAAATTCTCCAATTGTTCATGAACTTCTGTCGCTGATTGTACCTATGAACATTGGATTTGGATTTCATGATTTTTGTATTTTTTTCTCCAGGCTGATGTTATTGCGAACAGTACCCACTGAAAGGCTGCGTAGAATTTTTTTCTTGTATATTCTCACGTTATAACAGTTACAACACCCTGTATGTCTAAACCGATAATCCACGTTAAGTGTGCCCAATAACCGCAGTTCTGGGTAGCATTAGTTCCAGTTTGTGTGCATCGCCAAATTTACTGAGAAATTACATGTATCATTATTATTTAACAGGTGTAAAGCAGTTGACTTTAGTTATTAAAATAATACTGTTATTTTACGAAATTTAATGGGACGATATTAGGCCCTATTCCACTCAGATCCACTAATCAAATCCATTACAGGATTGACGACCTCTGTGGCGCAGCGGGCGAAGGTCCGCCTGCGACGCAGAAGGTTGTGGGTTCGATCCCCGCCGCGGGACAAATGTTTGTATGACCTACAGATATTTGTCTCGGGTCTGGGTGTATCTATGTATAATATGTGTGTATTTACAAACAAAAAGTGTATAAGTAGTATATCAGTTTTCTGGTTCCCATTAGTACAAGCTTTGCTTAGCTTGGGACTAGATGATGCTGTGTGAAATGTCCAGCATTATTTATTTGTAGCCTCCTGTATCGATCCGTTAGCTGCTTCAGTTGAGTGCTAAAATTGCAGGTTTTACCATATATTCTGTGGTTTTACTGCCTCCGAAGCGGCGGTTCTAGGTCTTCTATGCTAACTATGTAGAGATAGCAGATTATGCTATCAGTTGAATTTGTCCAGCTTTGTATACTTCAAGGGTAGCCCAAACAGTGACGTTAATGAAAATAAATTATGTTAGCGATTTTTGAGTTATTTCGGCACGGTGAGCTTATCAAGACGGTACGAAGTTCGACAGGGTCAACTACATACCTAGTACTATCTAATCTAGTATAGAAGGTAGTATACCTATTTTATCTGGGATAGTACCTAGTTTGTACGGTCAGCGAAAGAAGTTCATGAACATTTGATGTATTTGAATCTTCAATATCTTCGAAGTTCGTAGGGTTTTAGATAAAACTTCAGCTTACATTGGATGCTTTGCCTTGCACCATTACCTACTATTAATGAAAAAAATAGGCAATTTTCCCACAAATCATAATGAAGCTTTAAATTCTCCAATTGTTCATGAACTTCTGTCGCTGATTGTACCTATGAACATTGGATTTGGATTTCATGATTTTTGTATTTTTTTCTCCAGGCTGATGTTATTGCGAACAGTACCCACTGAAAGGCTGCGTAGAATTTTTTTCTTGTATATTCTCACGTTATAACAGTTACAACACCCTGTATGTCTAAACCGATAATCCACGTTAAGTGTGCCCAATAACCGCAGTTCTGGGTAGCATTAGTTCCAGTTTGTGTGCATCGCCAAATTTACTGAGAAATTACATGTATCATTATTATTTAACAGGTGTAAAGCAGTTGACTTTAGTTATTAAAATAATACTGTTATTTTACGAAATTTAATGGGACGATATTAGGCCCTATTCCACTCAGATCCACTAATCAAATCCATTACAGGATTGACGACCTCTGTGGCGCAGCGGGCGAAGGTCCGCCTGCGACGCAGAAGGTTGTGGGTTCGATCCCCGCCGCGGGACAAATGTTTGTATGACCTACAGATATTTGTCTCGGGTCTGGGTGTATCTATGTATAATATGTGTGTATTTACAAACAAAAAGTGTATAAGTAGTATATCAGTTTTCTGGTTCCCATTAGTACAAGCTTTGCTTAGCTTGGGACTAGATGATGCTGTGTGAAATGTCCAGCATTATTCATATTCATAGTATATTCATAATTTGTTTCCACTTTTTCTTCCACTCTGATCCAACATTGGTTTTGTTTCCACTTTGAGTTCAACTCTGATCCATTAATGGTTTTGTTTCTACTTTGAGTTCCACTCTGATCCTGATCTGAGTAACCATAATAACAAAGGCAGGAAGATGATGATGCATGAAATACATTTTCTTTTTGTTTAGTTCTTTCGAACCAGTGTGGTGAAAGGTTAGTAACGGCACTTATCAAGTTATATCGCTTGCACGCTAGGTTAGGTTGGCCGATGGTAAAAAGCCTGCAGAAAAACTCATTGGTGCATGACTGGATTCAAACCTTAGGATATGAAGGCGGGGCAACAACTAGACCACTAGCGCTCGTTAGAGAAAGAAGAGAATTACTTTATTCAGATGATGTTACCTGTGAAAGTGGAACTGGTAAAGATCCTAACAATCTTGGAGCTGACGGGTGGCAGCGACTGCAGCGAGCCGCCGAAGATCAGATCCACGATATGGTCGTCCATGCTTCAGCTCTTCTGGAATAGAAGACTTGGTCAGCTACATCACGAATGGAATAAGTTATACAAGAAGCAACAATCAATTGAAAGGATAGTCTTTATCGAATTTCTCGTAAAACATTGCATAAATGTTTTTTATTTATTTGTTGAACACAATTCACTTGTAAATAACAATAAATACATTTTTACTTTTTACTTTTACTTTACAATTCCTGAATTCAGTTAGTTTAAAATTAAAGACCCTATATTCCTAAGGATAGGAATCAAATTCTACTTCGTTTTCATTTTTGTACCTATAATAGATTTTGGGGATTAATAAAGGTAGGTACCTAATGTTTGTTATCGCAGACCTATCCACGCCGAGCTGTCAATAGAAGAAATGCTGAGACGTCAGAAGCCAGCCGCATTTTCTGACGGCATCAACATTTTTTTGTATAGAAAAATGACTGCGGCGCGTACGGCGCGGCCAAATGTGCGATCAGGTTAAGGGTGGTCGCACAGTCCAGCCGAGCCGAACGCGCTGAACTGTCAATTCAATAGAAGAAATGCTGAGACGTCAGAAGCGAGCCGCATTTTCTGACGGCAATAACATTTTTTGTATAGAAAAATGACTGCGGCGCGTACAACGCGGCCAAATGTGCGACCAGGTTAAAAGTACCTACTCTTTCACTGAATGTAAGTATTTGAATAAAGACACAGATTATATTCTGGAATAGCACATCAGATTTCCAGCCACAGACAGATAAGCCATTCTAAAACTACCTGCACAGTGACCGTGTTCAGCCGTTATTGGTACGAACTTGCACCAAATTGCAATAAACCTTATCACAATCGATCCTTCTAACCTACAGCTCAGTGGAGCGGCTCCGATGAAGATAATGAGCTTCAATTCAGATTCAATTCAATAAGCATGACACACCTCTAGGAATATATTTAACCAAATTTAAAAAACTGGCCAAGTGCGAGTCGGACTCGCGCACGGAGGGTTCCGTACCATTATCTATAAAAACCTGTATGGGATGCCCTTTAATATTTTTTCTGATTTTTAGTTTGTTATTTGTTGTTATAGCGGCAACAGAAATACATCATATTCTGTGAAAATTTCAACTGTCTGTTCATGAGATACGCCTGGTGACAGACGGACAGACCGGACGGACAGACAGCAAAGTAATAGGGTTCCCATTTTACCTTTTGGGTACGGAACCTTAGAAATAGGTATAGAACCTCCTTTGTTTAACTGTAGTGTAGGTATTTAATGTTTATTTTATGTATGTTCACCTACATCTCCGAAGAATCGAGTATCGAGAAGGGAAGGGAAATTAGGGTGTTCTCGTGAGGTTCATGTAAATTTTATTCCTTGTTGGTTTTGGTATATTTCCCGTGAAACTAAAAAAGCTTGTGATTTTCGATTTCGATGCCAACATTGAAGTAGGTTTTCTTATTGAATTAGGTAAATAGTTTTTGAACGTAATTTTATTGATAATTATTTTTAGGCCAAACTTAAAAAGGGGCTCCTTTCAAAACTCCTTTATGCCTTTACTGTAAGTACGTACAATCGAGATATTTGAGTTTGAGACATTTTTTTTTTCATATTTAAGCTTACTATTATTTTGCATAATAAAATGTTGTGAATGAATGAACGAAACCCCACACAGCGCGACTGACACGCACTTAATCAGTTATTTTATATTTCACTGTTACCCTAATTTCTCAGCAAGTTCAACAAATCAGAAATGTTATTGCTTAAATATGATGGGAGAGGTGCGTGACGAATAAAAACTTTAATTGAAGACATCGGCGTGACGTCACCACTTACACATTCATTAAAATTAAATGATTTATGTAAAGATGGTTTTTTTATGGTTTTATGCTGATATAAAAAGAGAGCTACGAAGAGCACTTTATCAAAACCCTGACTCTGAATTTTTGTAGATGATTTATACAGCGTCAGGAGGTAACTTATACCTGCAACAGGGACGCTGCGCTGTTGTTCCAAGGGCATTGTTTGATTTGTACTAAGCATGATCCTAAACCATTATCTCAACTTAAATAAATAAATGAGTGAGTGAGTGAACAAATAATTATAATCAAAAATACGAAGGGACGGACGGAGCTCATAATCAAAATCTTAATCTCCGAATCTCTAAAATAATACTATCATCTTTGTAACACAGTTTGAACAATATTTTTTTCTTATTCTTATTCTTATTCCGCTCGAGCCAATGCTCAATGATTGGTTAATTCAGTACTACATTCACGATCCGTGTCTTTTGTCTCCATATTTCTGTTTATCATTCATTCATACGTTCACTTACTCCCTCATTCATTCATTTATTTAAGTTGAAGGGATGTTCTGCCTCAGTGGAATTACACCTTAAAGTTGCCACCAACCCGTATAACAATTTATGGATTTTACGGCAAGTAAAACTGCTAATGTATTTCTGAATGTTCGCACATCATGTGCAGGTACTTCTGGACATGGTGTGAAGCAATAAACGTCTCTACATCTGCTTCATAAGTCAGTTAACGTAGATCGTCGACAATATACCATATGTTAACATCTTTACTAGATTATTTTATACTTAAAACGAAGAATAAGTACTGTGTTGGCACAGTGATGTAACGCTAGACTTTCAATTCGAAAGTTGTTAGCTTGAATACTGACCCTGCACCAGTAGGTTTTGTGTAATTTGACACACGTCTTCCGCCTCATTCTCATTACATTCTCTATAAAAGCTTTTTATAAAATAATAAATCTATCGAGCTGATCTAGCACTTTTTCAAAAGTCACATGTCCATTGTCCATGTATACCTATTTGTTAGGCTTTTTCTTCCAACTCGCCTCATACACCAGGGGCCGTATTCCCGTTCTTATTTTCGTTCGTTTGATGAATATTCGGATGTTTCTTACTACGATTTCCGACTTCAAGGGCCAATTTTTCGGTTTGGAATATTTGGTGCTAGGTTAGGACCGTGTTTTATCGTTGATCTTATCGACTGAATACAATGTAGCTCGTAGTAAGAAGCATCCGAATATTCATCGAACGAATGAAAAAACGAACGCGAATAACCCGCCTGTTTGGTTAAACGACATTCATTTATCCTCTACATAGGTATACCTACTTCTATACCATGCAACCTTTCCATCACTATATCTACAAAGTACCACTCCTCAACACTCTTTTAACACACTGTCCCTCAGTCACATTGAATATCATTCAGACTATCAAAATGCTTAGGTTTTTCATCTTTACTAAGTAGATAATTCATACCAGATGGAATAAGCTAGCATTAATCATCATTCAAAGTTACTTACATACAAACAAAGTAGAAATAAAATTCAATGTGATATTCTTACGGTTTCCGTGTTTCAGTATATATCTTGAACCATCGATCGCGCCCACCAATTTCTTTAATTCTCGCCTATTATTAAACGAAAGACGCCCTACTTGAAACTTAATCGATATTGCACCATAAGGTCACGATGGACAGCACTAGCCGAATAATTTAAACAAAGAACTGTTTTGAATTTGATTTTCGAACGCGTGTTCTTTTAGTGATGTTCTTTGACTGATTAAAAATGAATAGCCGATAGGAAAACTGTTATTTTGGTTGCGCGGTAACCATTTTGGTTTCATCCCTGATTGGCTGATAAAAATGACGTCATGACCTTACGAAGGAAAGTTCAGCGAAGTTTTTTTCAGGGTCAGATCGCTCGATTGCGACTTTGGTTCTAGTTTGCATTGGATCGATAATGCAGTTTAGGCGGTATTGTTTTTCATTGGTCTAGAGCTGTTAAAAACTGAAAAAAAAAGATATTACCTACTTATTTTCAATTGAAAGACAGATAGGTAGACCGATACACTACCGAGTCAAGTTTTTGGACATGAGCCTAATATTTATTTGGCACACGGCAGAGGGCACAGGCCTCTCACCACCCCTATAAATCTTTGATGATAGAGGTTTAGAACCTGAGAAAAAGTTCACCGTACCTATTAAGCACATAATGGTCCTGTTTTTTTTGACAATATTTTTTTCAACCTATCATGTCCCACAGCTGGGCAAAGGTCTCGTTCCTTTAGCTTCCACTTCTTGCGCTCCAAGGCCACGGTTTGCCAGTCTGGCTCGAATGCATCCAGGTCGTCTCGCCCCCTTTTTGGGTCTGCAGCGTCGTCTTCGACAGGTAAACCAGTTTGGATAACCAAAGGTTTAAAAATTAGTTGCCAAACTAAAAGAGTATTACGTTATAATTATTATAAAAATAAATCAAATGAAAAAAAAAAATATGTATAGAAAGTATTCTAGGCTTCTTAAAAGTTGTATAGATCGTTCTATAAAAACTTCTAAAGAAAAAACTTTGAAAAATTCTAAAAATAAATGCAAGACGTCATGGCAATTAATAAAGCACGAATGTGAGAGTCAAAAACATTTAATTTTTATAAATGAATTAAAAAATAATGATGTTTTGATTTCAGACCCATTAAAAATAGCTGAAGAGTTTAATGACTATTGGATAAAATTGACGAATAGCCAGATTGGTAGCCTACGCTATACTCACAAAAATAGTAACTGCAAAAGCATGTTTCTGGAGCCATGTAGTTATGACAATATAAAAAAAATCATAGGTTCACTGAAAAATACAAAAGCAACTGGTTATGATGGTTTCTCTACTAATATTTTAAAAGCATGTGCAGACGAACTTGTACCCGTACTAACACACATGATCAACTTGTCATTTACCGAGGGGCGTTTTCCAAGTGCTCTAAAGTATTCGACAGTGAAGCCCCTTTTTAAAAAAGGTGATAAAAGTAAGACAGAAAATTATAGACCAATAACATTGATTCCAATTTTATCTAAAGTATTTGAAAAAGCAATGCAAGAGCGGATATTATCTTTTCTAAATAAAAATTCAATTTTAAAGACCCAGCAATACGGATTTCAAAAAGGCAAGTCCACCACACTTGCTTGCTTTAATTTAACAAGGAAAATTATTGACGATCTGGATGCAGGTAAATGGGTTACTGCGGTTTTTTTTGACATGTCGAAAGCATTTGACTTTGTATCCCATGACTTACTCCTTAATAAAATTGAAAAATACGGTATCAGAGGACCAGCACTTAACTGGCTAAAGACATATTTAAGTAATCGTATGCAATGTGTTGAAATTTCCCATATTAACAATTGTAAGGAGCTTACGTCAACGAAATCGGAATACAAGGTAAATAAATGTGGCGTACCTCAAGGTAGTGTCTTGGGTCCACTCTTGTTTTTGCTCTATATTAACGATTTACCAGAAGTGACGACTAACCCCATTACCCTATTTGCAGATGACATTTCAATTATTATCTCATCAAATTCTGACATTTTTAATTACACTTTGGACATAAATAATTCTATTAATTCTATAATCTCATGGTTGAATAATAATAATTTAAAAGTTAATTTAATTAAAACAAATTTAATACAATTTCATAATTATGGTACCGACCGTCAAAACCTTAACATACTTTATAATGGACAATACCTATCTGAGGTTGATGACACGACATTTTTGGGAATTGTCTTAGACCATAACTGTAATTGGAAGGCGCATATTGAACACGTTTGTAAAAAGCTAAATAGGTTTGTTTATGTCCTGTATAGACTTCACAAAACAGCTAATCGAGCTACAGCTTTAACAGCATACCACGGATATGTTGCTTCTGTCTTGAGATATGGTCTGATTCTGTGGGGCAACTCTACTGATATTAGCAGGGCATTTATTGCACAAAAAAAATGCATTCGTGCAATTGTTGGAGTTCCACCTTGGGTTTCGTGTAAACCTTATTTCACTAAGCTAAGGCTCCTTACCTTGCCAAGCATGTACATTTTTGAAGCTGCAAAGTTCGTTAAAGAGCATTTTGATACTTTTGTTAAAGCACGTGATATCTACAATAGATGTGTGCGGAATCCGGACAGGATTGTTCTCTCAAGAGTCCCTAAAACGGAGCTCTACCTAAATAATTCTTATGCTATGTGTGGACGCATCTTCAATAAGGTCCCCGATAGTTTCAAGGAACTACCTCTTAGACAATTTGTAATAAAGCTAAAATTGTGGTTATATGACAGGCAATATTATACTGTTTCAGATTTTTTAAATAATTGATAAAGATTTTTTAATATTATATGTACATAATTCAATTATTAGTTAATTTAATACTTGACATCAATCTTTTAATTTTTTATTATTTTTTATTTACTATTGCATGTTGAATTTAAATTGTGACATGATTAAATTTGAAGATTTATTTAGTATGTAAGACTAAGAATTTGTATACCGTGTTAATGCGGTGGAGAATGTGACACTTACTTTATATCTAAAATCCTTATATAACCATTCTTCTGACAAATAAATTCATTTCATTTCATTTAATTTCATTTCATTTCGACTGTTTTCAGGCACCCACTGAGTGACAATCTTCGCCCAACGTTCTGGGTTCACAATAATTACGCCCTTAAACTATTATTTTTCTCTAGTTTTTCTAATCCGAGTGTGCATTATAGAGATCTTTTCTTTCGTACAATATCCTATTTTTTGTCAAACCTAGCAGGTAAATAAAATTATTATAGAAAGCTGTAAAATAATAGTGATATATATATACCCTTGATGTGTGCGTAATCCTAACAGGATTGTTCTGGCTGTCCTAGCCAGCTAAGACAACCCTTTATGGAAACAGCTGTTATGTCACAGAACTATATCTAAGTTCTGTGTGTTATGCCATGTGTGGCTCTATCACAGAATATAGTTCTGTGGGCTCTATATTCAATAAGATCCCTAATGACATCAAAAACTTACCTTTAAGATTATTTATAAAAAAGTTAAAATTATGTTTTATTGAAAAGGCTTTTTATAATGTGAATGAGCTCTTACTAAGAAGATATTAATCAACATTTATATTATTAGGTATGACATTCTTTTGTAATTATATTAAGTATTTTTTTTGACATTAATTATTTTGTGTAATTAATTATTATAATTTTTTTTGTGTAATTCATGATTTAAAATTTTGCATGCCAATGTTATTTGGTGAAATATGTGATACCTATATTTATCTAAGACCTTTTAGTTTATTTTTTAATTTATTTCGCAATTTTTAGTTTTTTAATTTATTTCGCAATAAATGATTTGATTTGATTTGAAAATAAAAAAAAATAACGCTCAGAAAATTGAGTTTTTCTCATTGTAATCACAAACTGTATTGATTCATTGATTCATTGAAACGAATTCAGTATGTAATTTCCATGTTATGGGCATCTTCCTTTGCCTTGGCACTAATAAAGTCGTTTAAGTAGCGTGGGGTCACGCACGCGAGGGGTTTTTTAACCGACTTCAAAAAAAAGGAGGATTAACCGGGACCGTGCCCTCCGAAAGTCCGAAGCATGGAAGAGCTCAGCTGATATTGCCACTGGCGGTTACCCATACACTTTCTGACCGTTTAGAACGTTGCTCTATCAAAAACGCTTTAAGCATGCTGCACCACGAGTGCTTCACCAGTTGTAGCATCCATTCACATTCAAACTCATCAGTCGTCATGTCATTTGCTTGAAATGTAGGTATTAAAGGCCCGACAAATACATCAGCCCATTCTATATAATTTTTACATTTTTAATAGAAAATATTAAACACTTTAAAAGCACAACGAAAAGCTTTTATCGTGAGTCTGGATTTATAAAATCTTTCAAATCTGAATTATTATGTAAAATAGACCGTCAGTCTATGATCGATATCCATTTTTAGCTTTGGTACATTACCTACGTACCTAGTTGTTCCCGATGGGAATCGTATTGGGAAATCTGAGTATCAAGTGCGAGTATTTGACTTACCATGTTGGTTCTTCTTCTGGAAAATTTTAAATTGCCAAGGCATTGTGATGTGCCTTTGACTTCATTCTTAGACATCTTCAAAAGATCCTGAACTGCCTATAGATCTTGCTTATCATGATTACATTATCTAGGACTTTTCATCTTATATTTTACTTATGTTTTTATCTTCAATCTTCTTCTTATCGTGTCACCAGCTCTTTCGAACCAGTGGTGAAAGGATTTTGAGTGCGCCTCTTAGAGGCTCCTTTCGTGCATTTGACACAATGTTTTCGAACTTTTTAGGTTCTACGACATGCCGGTTTCCTCACGATGTTTTCCTTAATTTTTTCGGCAGAAAAACTCATTGGTGCACGACCGGGATTGAATCCACGACCTTACGATCGAAGGGCCACTACCACCTAGACCAAGTTTTTACAATAAATGACATTCATTCATTCTATGCGATACATTTGAGTTTAGGGAAAAGCATCTTTTCTACAACAACGATAGAGCTCATAATCGTATCGTACTCAGAAGTAATTTGAATGAAATCTAATAATATTTGGTGACTGACTGACATTATAGTCCTAGAAACATAAGCCTTGGAGGGTACATTTATTTATCGTGTAGGGGAGCAATAAGAAAGGAATTTTGGAAATTCTACCCCTAAGGGATTGAAAATGGGAAAAAAATTGGTACCATGAGAGCGAAGTCGCTAGTGATCATAAAAATAAACGTATAAGTACTTAGTTGTGGTCGTAGTAAGCAGGTTGAGAGAATGTGTCGTGAGACAGTTGTGATCATTGTTTTAGTGTTTTTTTTTTGTTGTACCCTGTAATAAGCACAATGTTAAAATCGGTAGAACTACATACAACACAAAACAATCCATTAGCGACATTGTATACCGCCGCGCCTACCGATGAGACAGGGTGGGGTCTTTCGGGTATAGCCACAGTGTTAAGCGGTAGAGAGAGCGTTTTTATGGCTCTTTAGTCGACTGGCCCCGGAAAAAACTGGCCCTACGAGACACATTTTGATCGATGTGGTGTGATTGCAGTGACTGACTAGCGTGTGTTGCAATATTATTTTGCTTGTTTCTGAGACTCTGAGAAACCTTTGGATTTACAGACGATAATTTTTCATTTTTAAAATAATGTAGTAGGTTTTTTATTTTACGTTTATCTTTTAAATTGTTTATTGGTGGAAGTGGCTTGTTTTTGATCAGTTTTTTTTCTACCTTTGCCGCTATCCTCTCCGCTACAATCAAGCATAGGCGATCCCATCAGCGATAAGGCCGCCCATTGTACTATTTTCGAACGTTTTTATTTATGTTGTTTTGTTATTAGTTGGTGTACAATAAAGTGTTCATTCATTCATTCAATCTTCGTTATAGCTTGTTGCTTACCTTCCAGCAGCTAGCGGCAGTATGTCTATTTTCGTGCCAATCTGACCTCCTAGCTTTTTAACCGACTGCCATGAAGGGCTCATTTCTTTTTATTCCGCTCCCATCTACGCTACAGCTTATAACTTGCCTACAGCTAGCGGAAATACGTCTATTTTCGTGCCAATCTGCCTACCTGCGCCACCTTGCTTTAAACCGCTTCCGCTCAACGTTCTACTTTTGTTTTATAGTTTCAGGGAATGCTTACTTAGTTGTCACTGCTCGTAAAGCTTTTACTGGTTCCTTTTTGGTGGAGGTCAATGACTGGGGCTAAACTTGTCCTTTGTTTTAATTACAATATTTATGTTGGCTGAGCGGGTAGTGCCTCAACTTTTAGTCAGAAGGTTAGATCGGATTCAAGTTCATTTCTTGTTCCTTCCAGAAAAACAATGTTTTTCATCATCATGAGGGAACCATAAGCTTGAGAATGGATGGAAGGAACTGATTATAGATCCTTCTAAAAAGGTAGTACCTAGCCCTTCGGGTTTTCATAATTCTTTCAGGGCTGGTCGAAGCGACGCGTGTTCCGAGAGCTGGCACATTTTTGGCTCAAAGGATCAGCATTGCCATCCAGCGTGGTAATGCCGCCAGTGTTTTCGGCACGCTTCCGACTGAGTGACCTGGATCAGTTGAGCTATCTATAGATCGTTTCTAACGATCCTTAGATAGCTTGACTAATCCTGTTGTATTTTGTAAATATATGTAAATATGTAGTAGCTTAGTTTCTCTAAATAAAGTTTAACTTCCTACTAGGATAACCTAAAAAAGTTCGAAAGCAATGAGTCTACAAAAAGAGATTTTTTTCGTGCATTAAATTCCAACAGAAACAGGCGTAGAACCTAAATAAGTGCTTTTTGACTTTACTTGGCTTGACTAGACTGTGATATGAATGCTACAAGGAAACTAGGCTGTTGCTAAAGAGTTCTAGAAAACTAGGCTACGGCTAAACTATAAAGTTGGTGTCGCATTGCGCCTGTGTGCCACTGCCTAATAAATACATAGGTAAACTAACCTAAGGGTGTTATTTATAACTCGACCACACCCTTAGGGAGGGAACGTGAGTCTACACGGAGGTAGAGGAAGAAAACTGGATGTGAGTACGCTATTTTTCAATTCTAGTCGTGTTTAAGTGCTCTCGATCTAAAATGGAGAGAGGATTTAAAGTGCGCCTCAAAAAGGCTCCTTTCGTGCATTTCAACAAGCCTCGTTTTGTGCATTTTTTTTCTCGTAGCTATATCTCGTATTTCTCTGTTCCAGCAAATATGCCAAAAACTACCCATATTACCTACAGGATTTCTTCCTGTGTTTAGGGCAATTATTTTCGTGCTTCTAGTTATTTCGATCAAGAGTGGTGAAAGGATTTTAACCACCTCAAAGAGGCTCCTTTCGTGCACTTTAAAAAGGCTTCTTTCGTGCGCTTTAAATCGGCTCTTTCATGCATTTTTTCAAAGTGGCAGTAGGTCTTGCATATTATTATAACCGTGCTAGCAAACGCCAAAAACACGACCTCTACTTACAACTTTTTTTATTTTTTTATCATTCTTCCGCGTCCCGTTGCATGTAGACATAGGTTGCCTTCTGACGCTATATGTTCCTAGTAGGTATAAAATAAACAGAATAGAATTCAATATAGGCTCCAGTTTTGCGCAAATCCGCTTAACCTGAACACACTACTTTCCCCGTTTTGTCTCTTCTATGAACTCCGATGTTCCACGCATTTGTACTATTTCTTTCTACGGTGCTAAACGACCACTCGAGCCATAACTTTTTTCGGTAATTACCATTTTTTGTGGATTGTAAGACTACTTACTAGTAACCTGATTTGACCCGTGGTATATTGATAGGTATGTGTTATGCAAATGGAAATATTATGCTTTTCATGCATTGAGTCAGAATTACAGGCTCGCCTAGTTTTTTGGAACGAAGTTTCTTTTCGGACAGTATCGAAGAAAAAAAATACTGAGGCTGGAAATAAATTTTGTTCCATTTTATCGTCACGACACATGTATACGTCAAATCGTCACAGTGCGAAATGCGCAGCGGCGACACAGTCCATAGATTGTTACATTGTTAGTACGGAAGAGCGTTTCTAGGATACCTAATTGAAAATTAATTTATTATATTCCCAGTATAGAAAAGTACTCTTTGCTTCGTTCCAACCGAGTGTTCCACGACACTCACGTACTTTTTTTGTTTTGTTTCTTATCATAGATTGATGTCAAAGTCAAAGTCAAAGTCAAATAGCATTTATTCAGTAGGACCGCTGGGATCACTTTGAAACGTCTTAAAACTAGGTGATTCTACTCCTGTTCCTTCGCGACCAATACCGTGAAGAATCAGGGCAACAAACACGGTTTGGGGCCTAGCTTTTTTTAGGTGATCCATCTTAGATCTAAACTTAGGCTAATTTCTTAACTAACTTAGTTGTAAAATTAAAAGTAAAGTTAGTAAAATTCAAGAAGCTAAGCAAGATAGCAAAGGCATTGTGCACACATCAGCTGTCGAGGGGCAGAGCGACATCAGGCCACGCGAATTTATCATTAATATAATCACCAATAGAATAGTACGCTTTCTTTATAAGATTATTTTTTATGTAACTTTTAAATCTTCGAATAGGCAATTTAGTGGCATTATCTGGAAGTTTATTATAAAAGAGTACGGTATTTCCCATGAAAGAACCTTTCACTTTTTCTAATCTAAATTCAGGCACACAAAGTTTATCCTTATTTCTAGTATTAATTCTATGCACGTCACTTTTTTTCTTAAAGTCATTTATATATTTATGAGTGTGCAAAAGGATTTCATAAATGTATTGTGAAAATACTGTTAGAGTATTAATTTCTTTAAAACGTTGTCTTAGCGAGTCCCGTGGTTTCATCATGTAAATCGCACGGACAGCCCGCTTTTGCAAAACAAAAATATCTTGAATATCGGCTGCTTTACCCCAGAGAAAGATACCGTATGACATCACACTATGGAAGTAACTATAATATACTAGCTTGGCTGTCTCTTCATCAGCCAAACTCCTAATCGTACGAACTGCATATGCAGCGGAGCTAAGTCTACCTGCAAGTCTTTCAATGTGAGGTCCCCACTGCAATTTGGAATCAACAGTCAGCCCTAAGAAAATTGCTGAATCTACAAGATTAAGTGTTTCTCCATTTATCTCAATTTTAGTTGGTTTGTGAACCACGTTAGGCAAAGTGAATTTAATACATTTCGTTTTCTTGGCATTAAGTAAGAGATTATTAGCCGTAAACCATTTTAAAACTAGGGATAGAGACGCATTAACATCATCGTAATTTTCTTTATATCTATCAACTTTAAAAACCAATGAGGTATCATCAGCAAACAGAACAATGTCACACATATCTTTCACAAAAGAAGGAAGGTCGTTTATGTATACTAGAAACAAGAAGGGGCCTAATATTGAGCCCTGAGGTACACCCATATCAATTAGTGACCCTGCAGACCTTTCACCACCTACATCAACCTTAAGAACTCTATTGGATAGATAGGAATCGACAAGGTCTATAGCTCGATTATTGACGCCATAGTATTTTAACTTAGAAATCAGAGTCTTGTGACACGCGCAATCAAAAGCTTTAGAAAGATCGCAGAATACTCCGATCACGTCTTGTGAGTTTTCAAAGGCATCATAGATGTGCTTTAGAAGCAAAGTACCTGCATCAGTTGTTGAACGACCTTTGGTAAATCCAAATTGATATTTATGTAGAAGCCCGTGAAGGTTAAAGTACGCAAGCAATTGATTCAACATAACTTTCTCAAATATTTTACTTAACGCAGGTAGAATCGAAATTGGTCTGTAGTTAGCAGGGTCGCTTTCATTGCCAGACTTGAATAATGGGATAAGCTTGCTAAATTTCATAAGATCAGGAAAAACACCCTCGTCTACACATCTGTTAAAGACATAAGCTAGACATGGAGAAATATCAACGACAATAGTGGCTAATATCTTAGTTGATATCCCCCATAAATCTTCAGTGTTTTTAATATTAAGAGTTTTAAAGGTTTTGACAATATTATCTGCGTTAACATAACTGAATTCAAAGTCACTTCCACACTGAGCAACACCAGATTCTAAAAATTTAAGTGCGCCAGTAGCCGAACAATTAAGTGGCTTGGTCGCAACATGGGCTATATTCGAAAAAAAACTATCAAACGCGTTAGCTATTTCAATGTTATTAGTTAAAAGATTATCATTGACTTTTAAATTAATTTGTTTGAAACCAGGTCTTGATTTACCTGTTTCATTATTTATTACTTTCCAAGTGGCTTTAACTTTATTTGATGAAGACACAATTTTATTTTTAAAATGTATTGATTTAGCAGCTTGACATACCCTTTTGAAGATTTTAGAATAGTTCTTAATGTATAAGATATGCGATGGGTTATGAAGCATAAGTTCTCTAGTAGCATAAAGATCATAAAGTCTATTCCTACTTCGATAAATACCTGGCGTTGCCCAGTCTACAAAGCTCACACAAGTCCTAGTTATGCAGGTCTTTAATTTAAATATTTTTTTATGTTCTTCAATAATAAGATTTGACAAACTGGTGAATAGGTCATTCGGGTTTTCTAGACAAGCTAAAAGTGACATTCTGAGTTTTATATTACTCTGGAATTTTAAAATGCGACTCTTAGTGACAGGCCGGTAAGAGAACTCAGTAGGTTCATTTAAGATGAAATTAGGAAATATTACACTTTGGCCATAGTGATCAGAGGCAAAATTCTTAATTAAAGATTTACTAATTGGTATACAGCTACAGAAAACATTGTCTAGACATGTGGCAGTCTCTGATGTAACCCTAGTTGGCTCAATAAAGAGGTGATTCAGATTAAAACATTTAAATAAATTAGTTAACCTATCAGAGTCTACCAAAATATCAAGATTAAAATCACCGCAGACTATTAAATTTTTGTTAGAAGCAAAAATTTTCAGTAACACTTCTTCCATAGTGGACTCATATAACCTGTGCTCAGCGTTGGGAGGACGGTAGACACTCACAACAATATGTCGCTCTAACTCGACGCACGACAGCTCAATAGTTCTCTCAATAGAGAGATTAACAATATCTTTACGTTCCTTGCATTTTAAGTTATTATTAATTAAAATTAGAGAACCGCCTCTTATGGCGTTCTTACGTTTATATGAACTTATTACATTGTAGTTATCAATATAAGGGAGCAACTCATTTTCTAAAATCCAGTGTTCAGTGACACACATAACATTTACATTGAACTTTTTTAAAAACAACTCTAATTCTAATAATTTGCTGGGGAGGCCTTGCATGTTCTGATGTACAACATGCAAGGTACCTGTCTTGCCCGTTGTCGAAGCGGTCAGTTTAAACATTGATCCGCAGTCCCTACTTCTTGATTACCCTGATTAGTGTTACTACTAACTACAGGCTCGTCAACTAACTGTGTTATACTACTTATAACACCATCAAAAATATTGTATGCTAATAATTTAGCAATCATCAGTTTACAGTTCTTACTTAGGTACAATGTACTTTTTGTCAAGATAAAATTACTAATAAAATTATTAGTGTCTAAATATAAAACGTCACTATGACGGCATGTCAGATTGTATAGTAATAGATTAAGGCTATATAGTCGCTGATTTTCTTTATCATTAAATGACTTAGAGTAAGGAAAAGCACATACAATTAATTTGCCAAGTCCTTGATCTAACTTTTCCAGCAAAGTTTCAACAAGGCTTATTAAGTCTAGGCGCTTGACACCAACACTCTCTCCTAAATGCAATACCAAAGTGGTATTGCTGTCAAGGGATGCATCAGACTTAACGCTTTGAGAGATATAGTCTAAGGAAGCATTTGGCAGACAATTATTAACTACATTTTGTCTTAGTTGCCCGCCTAACAGTTGTCCCATTCCCATGCCTATTTTGTCTGAATAAATAACAGTTTTCCGGGTCTGCCGACAGGTTTTAGGCTGTCTAACCGGAGACTGTGTGGCCTGTTGTGGTAGTACCGGAACAGAAGATGAAATCTGTTCCGGTTTTGGTGCCACATTATCAGATATGGGTAGATCTGTTTGCGAGCTCCTATTGCAGACTTGCACATAAATGCTATCATTATTAACTACATTTACAATGTTATCTATCTTCTTAAGGTTATCTAATGCCTCCTGTTCTGCTTTTACAAATTTACAAGTCATATCATGCAATGATCGCTCTAGACTTACTACTTTCTCCGCCATGTGGTCTAGTTCTAAGGAGTTGCGGCCTATCAAATTATAACAAGTACCCAACTCCTGTTTCAAATTATACTTATCTTTACACAATTTAGCATTGTCAAACACTTTCCTATGCAATCTTAATTTTTTTTCTGATTTTTTAATGAAATTATTCAATTTTACATATTTTTTTAACTTATTACTGCCTCGCATTACTGGCAAATCATTTTTACAATTTGGGGTAGTGGCTAGGTCAATAATTGAACTACTGGGCACACTATTCGAAAGCTCAGTCTGTAAATCCAGACTACTGTAACTATTATCTTAGGGCACTTGTTTTAGTTCCAAATTGTCCAATTTTATTCTACACTCGGATAACTCTTGCTGCAAGTCCTTATTCAGCTGCAGAGCCGCCTCATAGGTTTCATGGCAGTGGTCCACTGACTGCAGCGATGACTGCAGGCGGTCCATCTGCTCCAGTACATCTTCATATTTAGTATGAAGCTCGGCGATGATGGCGGTATCATCCACTGCTGGGTTTAGATCTCCCTTCTGGAACGTACCTATGCCAATTTCCTCGTAGATAGATAGATTGATAGAAAATACTTTATTGAAACAGACACATACATTTTAACCAGTTGGACTTTTTGAAATGGCTTTCGCTTTCGATAACCAAGAAAAAATACACTTTTCTTGAGAAATTATTATGAACCAAGACTTTATCTTCAAATATTAGTAAAAATGTTAGTCATGATGTTACGAATTTCGGAAATATTCAGATTTGTAAAACATAAATCTTAATCGACTTTCGTTGCTGACTGTACATTATATTTATTATTATTATTTATTTACTTCAGCCCGCTATCGCTTCATGCTGGGGCCATTCTTCTCTAAGCAAAATTATACCTACGCATATTCATATTCATTTATTCATTCAATTCAATTCAATTCAATTTATTCAATAACAATTTCACATTGCTTGTATATACATAGGTGTAGGTGTAGCTTAGGTCTAGGTAGACTTAGTGGGTGAGGTACATACACCCTGTTGGACACTGCAATGTCAATTTGGTAAGTATATAAAATTAATTAGTAAATTAGATTAAGTCAAAAGTAATAGGTAATGTCAGGGTAGGTAGTATTTATAGTACTTAGTCACAAATTAGATATTTGAAGTGTGATTTGATATCTTCCGCCTCTCGCGTTCAAACATCCCTATATTCATAAGCCCTTTTCTTTTTTGTTCATATAAATAAATAAATATTGAAGGTGAAGGTCTTTATTAGAGTAACAGAAAGCCAAAATAATATCGTTGTGGTTTGAAATAGGTGAGAATCGAATACACGACCAAGGTAAAGCTACAATCTACTTAGGTAGAGAGAGTCAAATTACATTGTTCCACGAAATTACATCACCAATAAAGTATTAATGGCCCCGTAAACGTGATTTACGTTACATCTACGTTACTTAAGTGGAAAGCTACTTTGTTACACTAATTTAAAATTTTAACATTAACTAATTAGCTATTAAGTTATAATTTATTAGCTTTTCCGATCGATAATTGACGATGTCTTTTATGTGAATAGGAATATCTAAGTTAAACCTAAATAAGTTTGAATTTTGTGTCAAGTGCACGAAAGGAGCCTCTTTGAGGCGCACTTTTTTTGCCGCACTAGTTCCAAAAGAACCTAAGGTTTCAGATCATGTTTTTTTTTTAATTTTAATGTCAATTAAAAGACATAGAAAACTGATTTAGCTGCAATCAAAAGCAAAACAAAATACTAGTTCATAATTCAGTTTGTGCTTAGAGCAGTAAGATTGTGGGTCTGAATCCCGCATGGGTGTTTTTTTTTTAAATGATGAATGGGTCGGCTCTTGACCTCGAAACTTACACAGGCAAGAGTGAGGTCTACGATGGAGCGAGCTTACCCAGAAGGTGCCTATTAACTCTCTTCTTAAAAACAATAGGGTCGTAGCTCAGGGGAAATACAGACGCTGGAAGCTGATTCCAAATTTTTGCAATTTTTTTCCAATTTTGTAAATAGCACGAATAATGAAGTCGAAGTAAAAGTCAAAAAGCATTTATTCAGTAGTACCGCTAGGATCACTTAGAATAGTCTTAGAACAAATTTTACTCCTGTTCGTTCGCGACCAATACCGTGAAGAATAAATAAATAAATAAATAATGCTGGACATTTTCACACAGCATCATCTAGCCCCAAACTAAGCAAAGCTTGTACTATAGGTTGCCCGTTAGCTCAGTTGGTTAGAGCGATGCCACGGATGGGCAAGGTCGTGGGTTCAAATCCCGCATGGGTGCTAATTTTTGGGATACATTTAAAAATCTTTAAATATCCCTAAGTGTGCGGTTAACACTATAAAAATATCCTTAAGTATCTAAGTAATCGAGAATACTTATTTGAACAATTAAATGTATCTAGATAACAAAACCCCATTCCTTTTGCGTGTTGATTAATATTGATTAATTTATTACCATTTGTGGTAATTAAGACAACTGGATAGATTGAAATTGGTTCACATCCTGGTTCGTTCCTTTTGTCTGGTACCGTCAGCGACCAAAGTTTATGAGCATTTGATGTTTTAGAATCATCTATACCTACTTATTTTCGAAGCTCGTAGGGTTGTAGCACAGAATTGGTTGTAGCTTAAAATTTAGTTTATTACCTAAGTATTTATATTTGTAAATAAAATAAGTACCTACCTAAGTACACAATTTTCGGACAAATCATGACAAAATTTTTTTTTTTTTAATCCAATTGTTCATGAACTTATATTGCTGACTGTAGATTCAACTTCAAATTCTTGTCGTATAGCTCTGTTGATCACCTATGTAATAGTATTTTGTGCGCTTCAAAAAATCTGCTTTCGTGCACTTGAACGCGCGGATGTTTAGGTACATTGCTATATATCAGGCCTAAGGCTTCTTAGGCTGACTGTCCATTTCAAATAAAACAGTCAGCACCTGTCGTGTTAATTGAGTTATTATCTTAGATATTATGTTGGTATCCAAAGTAGATTTATTAATGTCCTTTTGTGGTAAATATTTGGCCTTGCTACTGTACCAAAGACTGAGAAACGATTTGACAGTTAGTTTGTAGACCGAGAGCTACATTACAATTATTTTTCTACGATTTTACAAAGAACTATGGATTATTTTCGTGTTTTTATGAATCACTAGTTACTTAATCCGATATGTTTGTTATTCCATCGTACTGAAAACTATTTCTGAAACTACATCGATTTTAATGTAATTGCTAGTATTTTAGTTGAGTAGCGAATAATTTGTTACCTAAACGTGTCAGAACAACAAACTAATTTAGTCGTTTTACTACTAAACTAAAGCGCTAAATCCGAAAGTTTCCCACCAAATATAAAGTAAGAAACTGTACCACTAGCTTCTGAACTATAACAATTGTAAGCACTTGGTAACCAGCTACCTGACCTATAGAATTTGTAGCCGTGTTCATATCTCACGCAAATCGAATACATAAACCTAACGCACTTAATTATTGTGCAAATTATCGTTTAATCGTGAATTTCTTAAATTTTTTAATTTTTATTAACAGAAACTAAGCTACTACCTACATATTAACAAAATACAACAGGATTAGTCAAGCTATCTAAGGATCGTTAGAAACGATCGTTAGACGCGTGATCCGAGAACTGGCACATTTTTGGCTCAAATTTATTTATTTATTTTTATCAACAAATAGTTTGAGTGTAACCTAGAGTAAATTATGATTAAAGAAAGAAAGAAAATTATGTTAACTTATGATTATGATGATACACAGATTACACTATGGGACTTGGTGCCCTGAGTTTCGGACAAGATTTTCTGTTTCCCGAAACTCAGTGCCCATCCCCGAAAAAAACAAAAACAATGTTTCGTGTGAATGCAAAATACCTACTGCTAAAGTATAAACTTATCTAACGATTACGTACCGTTACTTCCATTTAACCTCATTGCTTACAACACACACTTACAACAATTAATAAACCGAAAGAAACCAACTTCAAGTATTGATTGAACTTATACGAGTAGAAACATAACACTATTCATTTGTTTTCGCATTGGCCGGTCATTCAATATTACCTACCACATGAGACGCATAATAGAATTTGTTGAGGAAAGGATGTAGGTAGTAGGTAGTTCCAAACGATATTTCAGACTACCCACATTTTGTTCGCGATTTCAAAGGATCAGCATTGCCATCCAGATACTTAAACCAACTTTAAAAAGGAGGAGTTTTTTTGTTAGGTGCGATGCTCTAACAAGTTCCTAAGGTATGAGGTTCAAGAAATAATTTTAAAAATATTTATGTAATGTTTTTTTTTTGTTTTGTTATGAAAATCCCGAGAAAATCGATAAAGACTATCCTTTCAATTGATTGTTGCTTCTTGTATAACTTAGCCCATTCGTGATGTAGCTGCGCTGCGATTGGCGGAACGTCTGTTCTCTTTGAAAATTATTATGCAACAATTAAAAAAAAACAATAAATTATAAATTTTGAAGTGAAAACTTAAATGGGCTTAGGAATTAAATTTATACGGTCAAACGTCTATTTACAACCCAAAAATGAGGCCCTGTCGGTTTGTGTAGTTTAAAATGAAAGACCCTATATAGAGCATCGCAAAAATTTTATTCTTGTAGGATATGAACCTACAACGGATTCAGGGCAACGCGTTGACGGCGCCGTTTACACGATACCATTCATGCCAACACGAAGTTCTTGCTTCGTAGAGTTCGAGAAAGCAATATGCAAGAATTATAAGGGGGGTAGTTCTGTATAAATCACACTTCAACAGTTGCACCATTTATTCAAATCCAAATTACACTTTTACACTTTTTATTATAATTTTCCCAACTTGTTACTTTGTTGAATGCTCAACCAAGACTGCCCGTCCTTTTCCGGCCATCGCCCGATCACGTCATCACCACTACCATGAGGTGCTCTGTGATTGGTCGATGGCTCCGATTGGTTGACGCCTATGATTGGCTTTCGCAAAGTTTCAAGCAAGTCAAATTCACATCTTATTTATCAATTTATAAATTACACAAAATAAAACTGTAAATTATTATTACATTTTAACATTAACAAAAACAATCATAATATTAAATAACAATAATCAAATAAATTGAATTAACTTAATATAATCAAATAAATAAATAAAATGCAAACATTCATAATTAATCACAGGTAATTTAATGATCGTATCTACAGAAACCTAACAGCTCGGCCATCCTACTATTAAGCGAGTCCCATCGCTAAAAAAAAATATAGTTTTTATACATAGAATTAGACTTTGATTAACTCAACTAAACATAATTATACCAACACCATTATGAGAATTTATTACAATCTTCTTTATTCGGTCTTCTCATCCTCTTAGGTGATGGTGAACCGCTTAACTCCGGCAAAGTGTCACGTCTTCTCTTCCGCGTTCCACCACCTGATATGTGTCTCGTCCGTGAATTTCTACCTTCTCCGGGTTGGGGAGAAGAAACATCTTCTTCAGTATCAGATGAATGCAAATAGCGTTCTTTCCGTTATTTTGGCGGAGATACTCGTTTTCCGTTACCTTTATGTTGCCTTTTAGAGTCATTGTCTTGCGCGAACCTTTGCCTTGGGTACCTTACATCATTCATCCTCATCAGTCGTAGTCTCCTCTCTATCCATTTGTTTAGTTTCTCTTCCAAACCTCATCCTCAACCCCCCACCTGGGGTTTCCTTCCTTACTTCCAACCCCCCACCTGGGGTTTCCTTCCTTACTTCCAACCCCCCACCTGGGGTTTCCTTCCTTACTTCCAACCCTCCACCTAGGGTTCCTTTCATTTTAGACCCTCCACCTAGGGTTCCTTTTATTTTAGACCCTCCACCTAGGGTTCTTTTCATTTTAGACCCTCCACCTAGGGTTCCTTTCATTTTAGACCCTCCACCTAGGGTTCCTTTCATTTTAGACCCTCCACCTAGGGTCGCATTTTCCATGTACCTGAAACTTCCACACATCAGCTTAATATCATGTATTATGAACATTCAAGACTTACACTTATTATAGTTACTCTCCCCTTTTATAGAAGTATAATAATATTATTATATTTATTTTATATTACTATTATATATATATATATATAATAGTATATACTATTATAATATATATTATTATGTATTTATTATTTATTACTATTATAATTATTAATTAAGCACGTATCTTCGTTTGATTGATATACACAAGGTATCTACTAATCCCTCATCACTATTACCCAATGAAAATAATACTTACCTGTTACAAAGATTAGTTATAAAGGGCAGTTATGAGTCACTGTTAATAGGTGATTTTGCAAATGTGTTCTTCAAACCAAACAAAAGTATTGGTAATGTAAATGGTAAAGACGCCAGTAGGACCAAGTGGTTCGCACTCGCAACCAGATCTATCCAAACCATCATGTGAGTACGATGCAAATAAGCTCAACTCCCTTCGAAAGAGAAAGCAGCAGGATTGCGAATGTGAAAATTTACTAAGCGCATTACAATTGTGGCGACCTCTATCTACCATCGCCTGAACTACAAGCTGAACTACAAGCTGAACCTCAAGAGATGTCAATTACAGCGACATACTTCGGAGCTATACCACTAGATGGCGCTGGAATAACAAAAGCCTGCATCGCGCAAGCAATGTTTCTGGCCACATATGACCTATATAGAACTTCCCGACTATAACTGTCGGCCGAACAGGCCCTAAGGTAAGTGTGCCAGTTGGGCAAACCTTAGCGAGGCGAGTACTCTTTGCCATAGATTGGGGGAATACCATCTACCCCCAAAACCAAACAAATTTGAAACCAATACGAGATGACATTTCTGTTATGAAAATCAAATTGAGGATATCAAAAGTTCAACCGAGAAGCTTCTAACTGAACATGACAAGATGAAATTAGAAATTACTCAACTCCAGAAGACCAGTTCTGCTACAGAAACAAAGATATCATCAATATCAGCTGAAATGGAGAAGCTGAAAACAGAGCCATCCTCGAAATCGACTTCTCAAACATTATCTAACGAAATAATCATAAGCGAATTGCAAGAAAGAGAACGCAGGAGCAAAAATATTATTGTTGTGGGTATTCCAGAACCAGCCAACGCAGACGACTATACACGAGACGCTGAAGAAATCAAGACGGTAGAAAAGATCCTCAAAAATTCAAATCCTCAAATAATAAAAGTAATGCGACTTGGGAGGCTCTTCAGTGGCAAAGCTCGCCCTCTTAAAGTTTTTCTTGGAAGTGCATAAGATGTAAAAGACGTAATGAAGGACAAGAATAACTTTCCAAACAATGTCAGAGTGTACTATGATAAGACCCCTACCGAACAAAACGTACTGAAGGAACTGAGTCAAGAACTAGACCGCCGTACAAAAAATGGTGAAAAAGGCTTGATAATCAAATATATCAAGGGCACTCCTAAAATTGTGCAGGCTACAAAAAAAAAACTAATAACTCTGCGACCTACAAACACACGCCGTTGAACCAATAACGCATAAACTAAACCATACCTATCAAGACTTGAACACAGATACTTCATGCCTCCATCTGTTCTATGCAAATGTTCGAAGCATACGTGTGAAGGACAAATTCAACGAACTTCAATGTATATTACGGTCCATTAACACAACACTCCATGTAATCTTATTAACAGAAACATGGATACAATCAAATGAAGAAGCAGAAAGCCTTTGTATACCTAACTACTTCCACTATTACAACATCCGATCAGACCAGAGAGATAGTGGAGTCTCAATATATGTGCATAACGACCTAAACCATAACCTAAGTGAAGAAAAGTATACTAACGGTGTGCACTATCTTTAGATTCATCTTGAAAAGTACTCTCTAGATGTTGGAATAATTTACAACCCTGATGTAAACCGAATTATACAGTCATTTCTAGAAGTCTACTCGACACAACTAACAACGAGAAAACGAGCGCTTGTATTTGGTGATTTCAATCTGGACCTGCTCAAAACAAAACCAAACAAAATTATACAAAGAAATGCTCCAAGAGTCAGGATACGTCATTATAAACAAAATTCATAAAGACTATTATACACGAACAGAAATAACTGACCAGGTAAAGACTAGAAATGAAATTTGGTATGAACTAAAGTAAAATCCCGATGATGAGACACTAAAGACACAATTTCTATATGAGAGAAACATTACTGCTAGTAAAATACGAACTTCAAAGGAAAACTACTATGAAGAATTTTTTTTTAAGGTCAAGGGCGATCCGAAAAAAAATGTGGAAGTTAATTAATTTCTTATCTAGAAATCCACTAAAACCTAGCTGTACCCCTTCAAAACTAATTACAAAATCTGCAGCTCTGTTGTCTAACTTGAAATCCATTCCCATTCAAAGTCAAAGTCAAAAGCATTTATTCAGTAGGACCGCTGGGATCACTTTAAAACGTCTTATTTGTCATCCCAATAGAGCTCAACCAATCACATAATAGGAAAATAACAATTGAAGTCCAGAATGGGTTTCAAATGTCAAAATGAAGCCGATGTCCATTCCCAGTTTAGTTAGACAATAAGGTTACAGGTCTTATTGATGATGGCGATGAGATTTGTGAGACATTCAATGAATACTTTTCAACGATTGGATCGAAACTGGCTGATGACATCATTACTAAACAACAAAAACATATTGATAACTTAGGCTTTATCAACATGAAAAACTCACCAAAACTAACATACCTTAAGCCATGTTCAGCAACTGAGATCGCAAAAGCAATATGTAGCCTAGGATGCAAACTGCAGTGTAGGTATAGACTGCATAACCACTAAAGCTCATAAGTGTATCAGCAGCTTAATTATAGATGATCTGACAGACTGTATAAATAGCCATTTGTTCATGAGTAAATTTCCAGATCCCTTGAAATTAGCAAAAGTTATACCTATCTATAAAAATGGAACAAAAACCGACCCCAGCAACTACCGGCCTATTTCTGTACTACCAGTTATCTCTAAAGTTATGGAAAAACATTATCTACTTACGACTAAATAAATACCTAGCTTCGATTGATTTTCTTTTTGACAGATAATATGGTTTTCGTTCACAATCTAATATTCTATCAGCCACAGCAGATCTAATTACCAAAATTCAAACAAGACAAGTAGACCAAAAAAAATTAGCTCTAGGAGTATTTATTGACCTTATAAAGGCCTTCGACACAGTCAGTCACTCAATACTGCTGCATAAAGCTCAAAGACATAGGTATATCGGGAACAGCTCTTGATATGTTCAGAGTCCTATTTACAAAACAGGTTGCAAGTGGTAAAAATAGGCGATTACCATAGTCAGCAACACAACATAACATTTGGAGTCCCACAGGGGTCAATTTTAGGTCCGTTGCTATTTCTAATTTACAGTAACTCTATACACGAATTACCATTACATGGCCATATATCACTATATGCAGATGACACCTGTCTTTTCTATTTCGGAAATCGTATAACTGAGATTAAAAACAGAGCCCAAGAAGACCTAAATAAACTATTCACCTGGTTCCAAAGTAACTTGCTCACAGTAAATACCTCAATGACTTCTTACGTAATTTTCAAATCTAAAAACAAAAAAAATAGCACCCCACTCTCCACTCACAATAGACGGCGAAACTCTGCAGCAAAAAGAAACGGAAAAATACCTAGGTCTACGGCTAGACTGCTACCTGAACTGGAACATACAGATCGAACATATAAAATCGAAGCTTTTGACCCTACTAGGTTCATTACGTAATATTATACACTGCCTACCCCGAACAGTACGTCAGTCAATTTATAATTCTCTTGTAAAACCGCTTCTGCTTTATCCTATTGAAATTTGGGGAAGCGCCCCAAAAACTAACCTAAAAAAAAACTACGAATCGCCCAAAATAAAATCGTTAAAATGCTATTTTAACTACAAATACCTAACACCAGCTATCAACATAATGACTATTACCCAACTATATACATATTCGATTTTATGTCACTTAAAGCATGCCACTCTCTCGGTTTGCACACCGAAATCGGTAAAACATGTTGCTTCCAAGACCTTCCTTATGTAATCATCTTTTTTACCTACACATGTTTATGCAAATAAATAATCTTTATCTTTATCTTTATTGCACCTGCGTCATCATTCGAAAGATACTCAATAAAACAATACATTCTCACATAAAACTTATAAAAATTCACCAAGTCCGTACTCAAAGCAGTCGTAGACCCAGATCACATATTACTTCCCCGAGTAACGTAAGAACTAAAGTAAGAACTAATCTTGGATTAAGAACCATTACTTTTGCGGGTGTACAGATCTATAATAAACTTCCTAAAGAGGTGAAAAATGCAGAATCGTTCGGAGTATTCAAAAAAAAACTTAATTGTAAATGACTTCACACTACTAAAACAGTAACTGTCCTACTCATATAAATTATACTGTGACGCACCGAGCGAACCTGCATTGTTCACTCTAGAATTGTGTACGGTTTTGAGGGTACTTTTGTTTGAATGTTTCTGTTTAAAATAACTATCTACCTACATTAACTACTAATATTGCTGTTTTTATTTTTAGATTGTTCGAAGCATAATTAGCATATTAGAATAAGTTTCTCTGTAAGTAAAATGTAAATTTCTTTGAGAAATAAATATCTCCAACCTTAATAAATAAAGTGAGAAAAAAAAATTAAAAAAATTTAAAACCACGATAATAATTATATAATATTTTGTAAAAAATATAAAATCTTGTATCAGTATTGAGCAAGTTGATACATATAGAAACAATAAAATAAATTCAAAATCCAGTTAGTAGGTGAATCTCATTCTTAAGATAATATTATTTAATAATATCAATGTTAATAAATATTAATAAGTAACTACCTACTGGAGATATGGCACCAAAATAATTCCGTGCAATATCTCAATACCTATAATATATTAAAGAGAGAATAGTGGGTAGCAAAAAAATCCACCTTTTATAATATTTTTTTTTAATTAAATATTAAAGAAAGTATTATCAGGAAGAATCTTGTTCAATTTTAAGTAAGCACTCCTATTTTTATCCTTTATTTACACTGTACACTAATAGGTTCATGAAATCGTTACTTACGTTTTTGGGCGTGACAAGAAAACGATAGATTTTCTTCTTGCTTATCCACCACTTCTGAACTATAAGGGGGGTAGTTCTGTATAAATCACACTTCAACAGTTGCACCATTTATTCAAATCCAAATTACACTTTTACACTTTTTATTATAATTTTCCCAACTTGTTACTTTGTTGAATGCTCAACCAAGACTGCCCGTCCTTTTCCGGCCATCGCCCGATCACGTCATCACCACTACCATGAGGTGCTCTGTGATTGGTCGATGGCTCCGATTGGTTGACGCCTATGATTGGCTTTCGCAAAGTTTCAAGCAAGTCAAATTCACATCTTATTTATCAATTTATAAATTACACAAAATAAAACTGTAAATTATTATTACATTTTAACATTAACAAAAACAATCATAATATTAAATAACAATAATCAAATAAATTGAATTAACTTAATATAATCAAATAAATAAATAAAATGCAAACATTCATAATTAATCACAGGTAATTTAATGATCGTATCTACAGAAACCTAACAGAATGGTATGCCAGAATGGTCTCGTGTAAATGGCGTTTAGACAAAGGCTGATTTGAATATAAAAGTACACTCGGATCCATGGATGTGGAACTACAAGGTGAGACGGGGCGCCGTGCGTGACCCGAGCACGCGTCTCCATTGTCATACGAGAAACGGATGCGAGAATTGACGTCGATTTCATCGTTCAGATAAAACGAATAAGTAGAATCTGGGACGTTCAATCCTTTGAAGAGTGGTAAGTAGGTTATTATGATTCATGGGACCATAAATCGAAATCAATGAAATTCTAAAACGTCGGATCTTTAAAGCGTCATAGTCAAAAAAGATTAATTTGTAGGATCAGTTTGGGTTTTAAATATACTTATATTTAATCTACCTACCAGCAGGACATACCAAAAGCCCAATAGACAAATGGTCAAAAAAAAACAACTAGGTAACTCTATTCAAAACTATCTGGATAATACTCAAATATTAGTTTGAAAAAGTTCACAACAAAATATTATAATGAAAATATGTTTCAAGGTGTTTTTGAAAAGCTTTGCTATTTTTGCATGGCACCAACCATATACAATAAAATACCAAAATCTTTTCGTGCCCTACCTATTGCTGAATTCAAGACTCGCCTACATCAGATCTTAATAAATAAAGCCTATTATACTGTAAAAGAATATCTTGACGACCGTTATATTACAGATTGTGTAGAGTAAGTTTTAACAATTACATCTACTCTGTAACCTAGGTTCACAAGCAATAAATTAATTATGAAATTATTCTTAGTTTTTAGGACAAACAAGTTTTTCAAAGAAATAAATCTCAGGGCTATGGAGTCATTGACAAGAAAAGACCAATGGACACAAACAATTTTAACGGCTGATCAGATGGCTCAAATTGAACTCAGTTCGGTGACCGACAATGCAACTTAAGTACTTTCTGGGCTATCTGTTTAGGGCTCGTGTTAATGTAATTTTTTGGAATGGCATAAGTAGGTACTCGTACCTAATCTATTGATCCTTTAGATGTAAGGTGATATCGTAGGTAGCTACAATGCCCACTAGGCTCACACAGATATGTACCTACCTACTTCCTACTCATAATAAAGCTGAAAGTTTGAGAGTTTGTGTTTAGATGTTTGTATGTTTGTGTAAGGATCAGGCTCAAACGGCGAAACAGTTTACAATGAAATCTGGTAAGGTGAAAGATATAACTCCAGAAGATATAGGCTACTTTTTATCCCGAAAAACGTTCCTGAAAACCAAAAAATATGTAAAAGGACAACGGGAATATTGCATAAAACTTTAGCAGTACTCTGTTTGACACAAACATATGACAACCAATAACTTGACTTTTCAAAATGGCGATGTCATTTCGTTCTACTACGCTTTGGACAATTTTAAAGACAGCGAATCCATACATGAATTCGGAGTTCTTTCGCCATTTTTGAAGGAGCTTGTGGCTCTGCTATTTTATTTACTTTTCTCGTGTTTTACTAGGTTTTATTATGTAATTTCGGTGGCATTTTACTAATGAAGCCTTGGATTACGTAACAGGAGATTTGGTAAATGGAATGGGGGAGTATTCAAGTAAATTTCTCATTTGACGAAAGATTTTCGTTGGAGTTTTGAAATAACAAGTCGCCATGTTTTTTCAAAACCAAATTGACGTGACATAATACATATTTGAGAGGTGAAGATACTTGACATTTGCAGAATATACTGTTAATACCATAGATTTAGCATGGTACCTTTTTGGTACATCCTATATATATGGTTAATACAGTTAACAGTTAGTTGCCATTAATAAAAAGATGAAGAGGAAGAAGGAATAAAGAGAAGAAGAAGCCGGGGAGTGAAGTAAAACCAGAAGAAACCAAGAAGTGAAGTGATAGAGAAGATGAAGAAGACTGACCTAAGTTGTTACCGATTGGGCGGTATAGTCGCTCAGCGACAAAGCCCTTTTATTTTATGTTTAGATAAATAAATAATAATAATAATAATAATACATGAATTCAGTGTTTTCATGGGTTGGATTGGAACAAGGTAGTTTTTTTTTTTTTTTTTTTTTATGAAAAAGAAAAGGGCTTTGTCGCTGAGCGACTATATCGCCCAATCAGTAACGTCATCTTAGCTTAGTCTTCATCATAATATAGGTCTTCATATTCTTCATGGTTTCACTTCAATTCTTGGTTTCTTCTTCTTTTCATTCCTTCTTCATCTTTTCACTTTGACTTCACTTCAAATCTTTCTTCAAATATGTATTACTTTGTCACGTCAATTTGAGTCAATTGAAAAAACATGGCGGCTTGTCCTTTCAAAACTCCAACGGAAATCTTTCGTCAAATGAGAAAACGTCTTGAATACTCCCCCATTCCATTTGCCAAATCTCCTGTTACGTATCCATAGCTTCATTAGTAAAATGCCACCGAAATTACATAATAAAACCTAGTAAAACACGAGAAAACTAAATAAAATAGCAGAGCACTACACGCTCCTTCAAAAATGGCAAAAGAAGTCCAAGGTAGTTCTATCTCTAAAGTTTGTATGACGAAACAATGCAGATGAAGTTGCGCCCGGGTCCACTAGTATAGATATAAAAATCCAAAGTAGGTACTTACCTGTTCATCAACTATGGTTGTTGACTGTACTGTATCTAATAAGTACCTACATATCCTTAAATATTTTTCTGTTACATCTATAACGTATTCATTTTACACGACGAATAAACATGGCTGACTAAATTCAATTAGGAAACAAAACGGAAGCCACCGAATGTTTGTCTGAAACGATTATATAATTGTGTTTTCGATGGTAATTGAGTAAAAATCGATCTTAGGCTCTTCATTTATTTATACAGTAAGATTTAGATCGGTCTGTATGGGAAAGTCTGAAACTATAAAACATAAAGATCGGTTCTTAGGAACCATGTCATCATCATCTCCCTGACTTGCACCGAGGCCTGCAAGAACAGTAGCCCGTCAGCAATCGCCTGTATGCCGAGCACAACGACACCTCAATGCTCTGTCCACATCCAATGCAGAATGTGATATCTTTGCCGATAGGTGGCCGGTGCTCGAGAGAGAGTGTCTGAGTTATAGCGAAGAGCCTAGCTCTTTGATGCCATGGTAGCCTTGTTAAATCTAACATAATATATAAATCTAACCTACCTACCCTTCTCGAATGTGTACTAGTTTTTTATTATTTTTATTTTTAAAAGTGTGTTATTTTTCTACTGTACCTATTTATTTTTTATTAAGCGTTGGTGATTTGTGAGCTTTTCACAGAATGTGATGAATTAACAGCCGTGTTGGTCGAATGGGGTTGTGCCTTGACTTTCAATCCGAAGGTTGTGGGTTCGAATCCTGACCGTGCATCACTTTATTTTTCGTTTCGAAAAATTTATATGCGCTTTAACACGAGCTCATAACGGTGAAGGAAAACATCGTGAGGAAACCCGCAGCTTAGTCAGCTCCACACGTATTGACCTTGTCTTTCCTGTGGGCGGCTGATTATGCTGAGAGGATAGTTTAGGTGCTGCAAGCCTATTCCATCTCAAACAATGCCCCAGGCACTACAGTGTCCCGTTAAGTGGAGGCATAGGCATAGGTTGCCTCCTGACGCTGTATAAATCATCCATACTATATACTATATACTATAATATTATAAATGTGAAAGTAACTCTGTCTGTCTGTCTGTTTGTTACGCTTTCACGCCCAAACCGCTGAACAGATTAAGCTAAAATTTGGCATAGTTAAAGGTTGTATCCCAGGGACGGACATAGGCTATACTTTTTATCCCGAAAAATGACAAAATCCCGAGGGACCGCGGGTCACACCGCGGGAGCGCAGCTAGTCTAATATAAATGTAAAGGCCTAGGTTTTTTCATCATCATTGCTCTTTTAAATCTATTACAGATGATTAAGGTTATTTGTATAATGAAACGAATTTCCCAGAGACATATAGGACTAGACAGAGGCTAGTCCTATTGTTAGCCACGCCCGTTGAATACGTATTCCATTTACGTAAATCATCATAGTCTACTTCGTTGCATAATGGTTCTATATCACTACACAATACTGTTGTCAGAAGTAGCTGAGCAACAATGGAGCAGAAGTACCTACACATCTAGCTCAAGGACATAGTAATCCCAGTGGTCTTATTGTTTTGGGCTTACCTTGATCACAATGTATTTACTTTTTGCCAGAGTCCTCCTCAGCATTTTTATGACCTATTTTTAGATTAGATATTTTATTTTTATAACGGATGCTTTTGAATTAAAATAAATAAGCATAATATTTACTTTCAAAAAATATAAAACCATACGGGTTTAATTAAAGCGATATAAAAGTTGCTAGTCTAATTTTACTAAAAACCTATAAATTGGCTGACGATTTATTGTCGAAAGAAACGTACTCCCACGGACTTCCTCAAATACAGCACAAATGCCTTAATAAATCTAGATGCTCCTCTTCCAGATTTTTTTGGGTTATAGATTCATAAAAACATTTGTAATCTCGTAGGTTATGGGCATTTTTTTCCTATTACTACAAAACCGGCAGGTTCACAATACAAAAAAATATAGAGACCAGAGTAACATTTCTTTCTCCTGTAGGTGAAGGTACATAAGACCACTCCTTAGATTTTCTGTGCAGCTACAAACGCTCGTCAGTTGTCCAGCTACTTCCGACACACAATACATCTGTCCACAAAGATTCTGATCACGCTGGATGATGTCACTGCATTGTATGGTCACCTACATTACGTGTCGCAGCTAGTTCTCAAAGCAGGCGGGTTTGCTATGTTGCCGGGTGATAAGTGCACTTAGCTTTAATTTGTGGTTATAACATATATAATGTGGTTATAAATATTTTTTTCGTCGTCGGTTTTCGGTGAATTGGACTCGTGACATCAATTTAGGTAAGTAACACATGCCCTGGGCACGGTATGGGTCCGTTGTCCACTGGCTTCCGTGCGGAAGCTAGCAGCGGCAAAGTACGTCGTCGTCGGTTGGGTCAGGTCTCGGGTCGATTATTTGACTTCGAGACCCCTCCAGTCGTAGGTCTAGCAAATAAAATTTTTTTTTTTTTTTTTTTTTTATTTAAATTAGTGTCTAACTATTATTATTAAACCCTAATAATATTACAATCTGGCCAAGTAGGCCAATGAGCAATTTGTCTCTGACATAGTTTTATAAAGAAAAATATAACTAAGAATGTGTCCAATGGCACTTTTCTTACTGTCTCTAATTAAGGGGAAGACACTTTGTTCATGTGTTCTTTAAATACCGTACACTATCACTTTATTATTGTACACTACACTAACTCAAACGGTTTGATTCGTTTGAGTCTTCTCACTAAGTCCGTGTTGTCGAGGAGCTGGATAGCCTCGACGTTCACATGGTGATGAAGTCTGTTTTCATGAGCTTCTGCATATTTTTTAATAATTTTATTTACAAAGTCTATGTTAAGGTCCCGGTGAAGATCTTCGTTTCTTACGTACCAGGGAGCATTTACAATGTCTCTAAGTACTCTATTTTGGAATCGTTGTATGATTAGGATGTTACTTTTTTTGGTACAGCCCCACAGCTGTATACCATAGGTCCATACTGGCATCAGGACTTGTTTGTACAGAATTATCTTGTTATGTACTGAGAGGGCAGATTGCCTTCCGAGGAGCCAGTACAACTGTCTGTAGCGTAGCTCCAACTCTTCTCTTTTTTTCTTGACGTGAGCTTTCCAGCGTAGCTTTGCGTCAAGCGTCATACCCAAGTACTTGGCTGTATTTTCGTATGGTATAAGATTGTGATTTATGAATATAGGATGATAGTCTTCCTTTTTATTCGTGAAGTTTATATGGATCGACTTCGATTCGTTGAGGTTGATTCTCCATTTTTTTGTCCAGTCATATACTTGGTTAACTGACTTTTGAACTTTTTCTGCCGCTTCTGCATGAGTTCTACCAACGGCCATAATAGCGGTGTCGTCAGCAAAAGTAGCAATAGTAGTATTTTTCAGATCGGGAATGTCACTGGTATATAGAAGATAAAGGACCGGGCCTAATACGCTTCCTTGTGGCACCCCAGCTTTTATTTCTTTAATTTCAGAATAGGCATCTTCTTGCCGTATTCGAAAAACTCTATCCGATATGTATGATTCTAGGATATCTACATAGGGCTTCGGAAGAGTTTTTTTTAGTTTAAGTATAAGGCCTTCATGCCACACTTTATCAAAGGCCTGTGCTACATCTAGGAATATTGTTGAGCAGATGTGCTTACTCTCTAGCGTTTTCTCAATAATATTTGTTATTCGATGGACCTGGTCTATTGTAGAGTGTTTTTCTCTGAACCCAAACTGGTGCTCTGGAACGAGATTTTTCTCATCTATGATAGGTTTTAGTCTTTTGAGAAGTAGCTTTTCAAACAACTTTGATATAATGGGGAGTAGAGAAATCGGTCTGTATGATTTTACGTCATGAGGCGACTTTCCTGGTTTTGGTATCATTATGACCTCTGCTACTTTCCATAAGTCAGGCACATATTTCAGCCTTAGCGCAGCATTGATGATATTAGTTAGCTTAACTAGGGCTTTTTTTGGTAGGTTATGTAGAACTTCGCCAGAGATAAGATCAAATCCTGGCGATTTCTGTGGGTTTATGTTTCTATAGATTTCATTTCGGACCTCCCTAGGGGAAACCGGTGGTATATAAAGCTCTTCGTTTAAAATATCATACGCCCTGTCTTCTGGGTTGTTGGCTGGTGCTGGCCCTTCGTTTGGTGTAAATATTTTTGCTAAATGCTCTGCAAATCTTTTAGCTTTCTGTTCATTACTGACGGCCCATTTCCCATTTTCCTCTTTTAATGGAGGAATTTGAGCCATTGGCCGTTTCATGTTTTTTGTAGCTTTCCAGAGCGAGTAGTCCGTTTTGCGATCATTGGTAAGTTTTTGAAGGTAAGAGGTGGTTTTGTTTTCGTTGAAAGATTCTATTTCTCTTTTCACTTGTTTGGTGAGTTTGTTCAATTTGGCTTTGTCCTGTGGGCATCTAGATAGATGCCATCGATTTCTTTGTCTTCTTTTTTCATATATTAGTGTTTTGATAACTTTGGGATAGTTGTTTTTAGTGATCTTTTTTTTTATTTCCGGCGTGTTTTTCCAGGCGATTTGTTGAACAAGGGTTATAAATTGTTCTACTTCTATATTCAGTTCCTCTGGTGTTTTAAGTGGAACTTTTAGGTTTATGTTCATATCCAGCTCTAGTTTGAAACTCTGCCAGTCTGTGTATTTATTCACTAAGGCCGGAGTGCTGTCTTTGAGTGAGATTTGATCATTAATTTCTAGGTGTATTGCAGAATGGTCCGAGTTCATGTCGTAGCTCTGATCTATTTTAAGATAGTTAGACGAAATGTTTTTATAAATGAAGAAATCAATCAAGTCAGGTATTTTAAGCGGATCAGTTGGCCAGTAAGTTGGCGATCTCGTTGATATAACTTCAGAGTTTGTTCCTTTAATAGCTCTCAAAAGTTCTTTCCCTTTAGTATTTGTTAGCCTTGAACCCCAGTATGTGTTCTTGGCGTTGAAGTCACCTCCAAGAATGAACCTCTCACCTAATTGTTGTAGGAGACTCGAGTAGGTGTCTGTTCTAATGGTATATCTTGGTGGGCAATATATAGCTGCTACTGTAAGTGGATACCGCTTAGTATCAATATGAATTGAAACTGATTGAATATCCTGCTCTTCATATTTGCTTTCTTGGTAGTGTTTGATACATTCCTTTACAATAACAGCACTGCCCCCCCTTCCTTTGTTAGCTGGATGGAGTGCATGGTAAACTTTATAGCCTTTGAATTTAATATGACATTGCTTTGTAAAGTGTGTTTCTGATATGAGGCACACGTCAATGTTTTGCATATCTAGGACTACTTGCAATTCGTTCTGGTGTTGTAGTAGCCCATTACAATTCCATGCCATTATTTTAATTGAGCTAATCATTTTTTAGCCTTAGGTATAGCAGTTTTAGTGCTATTTTCTATTTTCTTTAGCCGCTCATCGAATGTTGTCATGAGTTTTAAAATTTCATCCAATTTGTTGCCATTTGAAAGGTTGGTTGGTTGGTTTGAGATGTTCTTTGCTGCTGCTTGGGCATAAGAAACATTTTTGCTGGCAATGCCTGTTAGCTTTAAATTAGTATGAGGCTGGTTTGGTTTTGGTAATTTATCACTTACCGGCATTCCAGTTGTCAGCTGTTGTTGGCTTACCAATGGTTTCTTGACGGTCTTATTCTTAATTTTTTGAATTTCTTTGGCTATAGTGCAACCTCTGTAGTTAGCCGGATGTGCTTCTCCACAATGGACGCATTTAGGCTTGTCTCCTGCTGGTTTTTTGCAGTCTTTGGTTAGATGTTTACTTGTGCATTTTACACATCTGGGTTCTTTGGCGCAGTATTTATGCGTATGCCCGTACGCCTGGCATCGTTTACATTGAGGAATCAGCTTTGTAGATCGAAGTGGTTGAATTTCGACCACACACCCCAATATATATTTAATAGTATAAATTCTATTGATATCTTCTTGGTTGCTGAAGGTAAGCATGAACATATTAAGTGGTTCTTTTGTTTTCCAGCTTAATTTATTAACAGCATCATCTATCTTGTACCCTTGGTTAACGAGGTCCTCGATGATTCTCGCTGGTGTACAAGTAGAAGGCAATTTTTTGACCATGACTCGTATTGGTCTTTCTTGCTTGTTCTCATAGGAATGCCAGAGACAGTTATTGTCTGACAGTGTTTTTGTTAGGCATCTGTAGGCTTCCTCGTTGCAAGGGTTAATTTTGACGCACTCACCACCCATCATCTTGACTGTGAAGGTGGCGCATGGCTGGGCTTTTGACAGAAAGTCATAAAAGTTTTGGTAGTTGTTCACCCCGTCGACAACAATAGGAGGGGGTGGTGGAACTTTCTTTATTTTTTCTGGTGCGGCTGGAGTTTTACTAGCTTCCTGTGGTGAGAGGGAGGGTGAGGTGTTCAGTTTTCTTTTCTTTCTTGTCTTGGTTCTTATCCACTCAGTTTCTTTAGCAAGTTCCTCATCGTCCGTGGCGTATTCAACATGAGATGAAGAACTTTCGATGTTTATTTTTGATGGAGGGTTAGAGTTAGTGCTCATAACACATTTTAGCTGTTGCTGAAGAATTTCGATTTGACTTTTTAGGTCATTTACGAGGCTCTCCAGCTTTTCTCGTTCTTGTCTTTCTTCAAAACGTCGGTCACGTTCTTCTTTATACCGACTGTACAGTAAATGCTCCGTTTCTGTTTGCAGCGTTATTTTACCGTCTTTAGTTGGGGTATTCATTGTTGAGGCAAGTAATAGCGTCGCCTTAACAAAATGATTTGCCGTTCGCAGACATGCCTTGCGCAATGATTACAACTAGGTCATCATCGCGGTCAAACCGTGTCGCGCGCGACGGCTTTGTTGTGATGCGTTAGCACTTTGCACTGTTGATACGCGCGGTCGCGAGTAGCACAACTGTTCTTAGCGAAAATCGAACGATCACTGCAAGCAAATAAAATGAATTGAATTTTTGTCGACTTCATTTCGTTTAATTTTTAAAGATTTCAATATTGATAAGAACTTTTTGTGCCATCTTGCATAAATCGAGATAGTAAAAAAGTAACTCAAATTTTTGACACGAATGATTATTGTAAATCCCACAAATGTGTGTATTGTAGTCTAGTGTAAATCCCACAAATACATACGCGCTTCGTACCTATTTTTTTCGAAAAAAAAAACACTTTTTCGTTATGAAAAGTTCATAGTGTGACGATGAAAATATCTACATCACACGATGTAGGTACCATACCATACTACCATGCTATTTTAATTCAACCATTTCGTGATAACCGTCGGATTACTGCGGTGAACTTTGTCGTAAAGCCGTACACTGGTTATTGATTTGAATAGTTGGGGCGAGCATTGATTGAAAATAGCTGAACTCGCCCATTTGGCACGGAAACGCTGGATTTGGCTTCTGCTGATTGATTTGAATATTGTGCAACTGGCTGTATTTTGGTTGCATTGAAAACCAGCGCTCCAGCTCGAGCTGTTCGAGCAAATGCTGAGGGGTAGCCGTATTTTCACCCACATAAAATTGTGTAGATTTAAGTACCTATTTTATAACTGTGTATATGTGGAGAAAATAAAACTTTATTCTATTCTATTCTATTCATTATGTAAAATGTTGGAGAATTCAAATTCTGCATCCACGTCACGACTCTATCCTCAAGGCACCGTAGGATATTCTCTCAGAACTTTAGGTTTTCAAGATCGTTTGAAGATATCTAAGGGTCAATGACTTTCTCTATCGTATAATCTATCTAAAATCTAGATTATCTACCTTTACGAATTTAGGTATGAGGAAGGAGGACACTGGTGATCTACTTAGTGAAAGTAGCCCTGCCTTCCAATCCTAAGGATTTGGGGTTCCAATTCAGTTGTACCAATGAGTTTATGAAAGAAAAAATTTTGGAAAACATAGTCCGTCATAATACAAGAAAACGAACCGAGCTTAGACTAAGACTAACTAAAAAAAACTATCTCTAAAAAAACGATCTTTAAATACTCGTACATAGAACGCTTTTTTTGTGGTAACAGTTTTGTTTTGACATGATGTGTCAACATGGGGTTCAACTAAGGTTTAACGTTTATGTAATAAGCAGCAGTACCTACAACCAATCAAGTTCACTGGTCGAAACTTCAAATGAACTAGTGTTACGACACGACAAGAAAAAGAAGTTCAGTGAGAACTAAGTACTAGATAAACGACCAATAAAAGGTTCGAAAAATCATTGATGGCCTTCGAACACCCGACTTCATTCCTAAAGCACCCACTCGAAAAGGATGTGCAAAATAGAAATAGGTTTTTATTTTACTTCAGTGAAGTTTAAAGTAGGATTGAGTTGGACAGAGTAACTTTGACAACACTTTTAAGTGCTTTTGGAAGCTAGACGCGAGTTAGATGTACTTACATAAAAATATAAATACTGAAGCCTTAGGGCTTATGTACCTACATCTTTACTAAGTATGTAAGTACCTAGCTTTAAACAGCGTTATGAGACCGACACCTTCATTAAACGGGACGCTGTAGTGCGATATGGTTTGAGATAAAAATAAGCTGAAAAGATATTAATGAAACTAAAACTTTTTATAAGTATTCAGTTTGTTTTTAACCGAACTTTTTGCATTTAGAAGTTCGGTTAAAAACAAACTGAACACATTTTCATCATCTTTTTCGTTTTTTTTTATTTACAAAAAAAAGAAAAGGGCTTTGTCGCTGAGCGACTATAATATCGCCCAATCAGTAACATCTTAGCTTAGTCTTCATCATATAGGTCTTTATTCTTCATGGTTTCACTTTACTTCTTGGTTTCTTCTTCTTCTAAATTACTAACACTGACACTGTAACTTAGTAGCTAGGTATGTTGACAAAACCAAGTGCCCTTTGAGCTCCTATGTCGAATAAATGAGTAATGAGTAGGTACTGCAAAGTCAATCGAAATAAGTTGAAAAGATGCTTAATGTAAATGTAGAAACCTACCACCTAAAATAGGGGAAAATTGTACCTCTTAGGTTTAGAACATTGATAATTATATTATTTTTTTATTGACAAAGACAACCCTTTTTACTTCAGAAAAAAGATAGAAAATATCGATTGTTCCCACTTTCAAAATCTCGCTGCGACATCTATAGTAAAATAAATAATTCCCTCCTAATCTGCGGAAGGCTATTTGTTTTTCTTATTTGTTTAAACGACTATTGTCTTCGTGAATACGAGGCCTTTAGACTGCATTTTCATAATCTCAATATTTATATTTATGCATAGAATGATTTAGGTATTATTCGCACGCAGATTGGGCACAATCCGATCGATAGACCTATAAGGAAAATGAGTAGAATCACCAAGTTTTTGAGACAATTCTAAGTGATCCATCACCTATTGTGAGATCCCAGCGGTCCTTGAGAATCTTTAATGAACCGCCGAAATATCTTTTACGCGAAGGTATAGCTTCCAAAAGACTGCACCAAATTGGATAATTCTTAATTTTTGTGTTCGTTATTGTTAGGACAAGGTTTACTTTTGCTTACATTTAAAAAAAAACGAGCATTAGTAGTTATACACTGCTATTTTATGACTACCTGCAGCAGATGCAGAAAATGATAATGGAATGGTCAGATTTTCTATCACAAAGTTATCTAGGATTGTAGTGAACCAAAACCGAACAAACTTTTATGAAAACTGTACAAATAAGTACTACAGACAACAATCGCGTACGGACTCTCATTTAAACTATGCTCTCGTATCAGCTCCAGTCAGTAAAACCGCAGTAGCTATCATAAATCCATGTCTGACTCGTCTCGTCTCCTTTTTAGGTTCAAATTTTTTTTTCGTTTTTATGAGTTTTGATTAGGTACATAAACACAGATACCGAGACCATGTTTTAAACTTTTTTGTTAATAAAAAAATTGGTTGTCTGTAAAGTCGGTTTACTGACGATAGTTGAACGTGACAACGTCTACGCATCGCTCACTCAAGTAGGAGAGAGACGGATGTCGAACGCTGCCGAACGCAAAGGCCAATTGTGCTTCTTTGTCGCTCGTTCCGCGCTCTCGCTTGCACTTCAAGCCGCCTCAGAGCGAGGTAACGCCGCATGACGTCATGTTTTTTCGTGCGTGCAGCCGGCTCTATCGAATTATAAGACGTAGTCACGTCAAAATATAGGGGTGTATATTTTTTTATATCGCGATACCAAGTTCGCGGGGTCAGCTCAGCTAATATAAAATAAATGCTTTTGACTTGGACGCAAATTATCAAAACCGCCTGCTTCCCATTACGCACTGCGACTTCCATGGAACAATAATAAAACTCATGGGACTGTTAAACTGAAGAATGGGGTTAATTGTTTTTCTTTTATTGCTCATCCTTTTGTCTCTCTGTATGGTTCTAGACCACAACAATCTAGGCCAGACTAAATATGTTAGTCATTCAAATACTTACAGTTCGCACAACCAATCTTTAGCTATCTGAAGTAGCTGTGCAGAACCCATTTTTGATGGCCAACGCTGTCTTCGTCTTTTAGCTGCCATGCTCACTCGCTTAGTTTGTTGCCGTGCTTTGTTGCATCGTGCATCGAAACCTGCGCAATCGTTTAGTTCACTTAACTTCAGAGAGACAAAGATCGGTTGTGCGTATTATACCTACTTAGTTTTTTGTAGTATCACAGCAGTGAAACTGGATCAGTAGAGCTATCTATAGATTATTTTTATCGGTCCATAATGGCTTGACTGATGCTCTTGTATTATGTATTATGTAGGTAAATATGAAGTTATTTGTATAGTACGAGTATGTAAGTATCTATCAGTTAGTTGGCTCAGTTGGTAGAGCGTCACAACGGATAATACGGCGGTGCAGTGCACCGGGGCCCCCAAACTCAAGGGGCCCTCGGACTCTGAGTCCCGAGAGTCCGGAAGGTTTTGTTCTTAGGAAACTATAGGTAGGTATGATTATTTTGAAAATAAAAACAACTGCATTTTTAGATTTTTGAAATAGTTACCCCGAAAATGACGAATCAAATCATAAGTTTAAAAAAAAATACGTTTACATTTTGCGACACCCTGCATATTTTGACTTGATAAAACCTAAACCGTTCAGTTAGGGCCCCGGTTTATTTTGCACCGGGGCCCTTGGCTACCTAGCTACGCCACTGCTTAGCGGTAGGTATCTGTGGTGATGTTCTCCCAACTGAGCCAATGGAACAACAGGCCGTGAGAGTACAATGATATAGGTAGGTAGGTACTTGAGGTGAAATGGAAGAATAAGTAATTCCACCTGCGCCCGCCATTACTCACCTCCCGAGGGATTTGTATTGGGTTCCGTCTGATCCGCCATTTTGTTTCGTTCTAGAGAATTATATTACTGTTGTACTTTTACGATAGTCTAGCTCTTCTAGCTTCAAAAATACGAACAAAAACGATGATTTGACTCATAAATTAAACCGCACTTTTTCGAAGAATGGTGGGACTACTGACTTTGTAAGTATTTTCGGATAAATTCGGTTTTCATACGAAACAGAAAACAAAATTTGCCGAAGCGCACCGATTCCCGGCCGAAGACACCTACATACCCAGAATCATTTCATGATAAAAATCGAACTATAGGTACAGGGTGTAACAGATACGGGATATTAAAACAATGGTTTTATTAATTTTAGACATCATGTTTCATAGTATTTACAGCTTAACCTACAATCAATGTCTAAATAGAAATAGTGTTAGTTTCATTTTTCATAACGTTCGGGTTCGATTCCCGAGAAAATGTATGAATGCAGTTTTCATTTTTACTAAAATCGATGACATGGTTCCTAAAGGCCGAAGAAGTGGTTGGATTGTGTAAGAGATGATATGAATGTAAAAGGAGTGGATGCACAATTGACGAGTGATAGGAGCGAGTGGAAGAAGAAGACATATGTTGTGCCGACCCCACTTAGCGTGGGTTAAGACATTTAGACATTTATTTATTTACAACTTAGGCTAACATTACAGATTGAACTATTATCTAAGGCGTTAACCTAGTGAGATCAAATTAAAAAAAAAAACAATATGGGTACTTAAACACTGTCTCTTCAAAATAAATAACTGAGTAGAAATTTCTCTGCAATCAAAATATTCACAGAGCCAACAATATACTTATTAAAATAATGGTTTCAGAATGTTTGTTCTGGCAAGTGGCCATTTTGATCTGGCATCGTTCAAAACTGCAGCGAAGGACAAAAGCTCAAGGGCGTTGGATACAGCATTGCGATGGTGACGTCATGGTGAAGCTGTCAAAAAAGTTACTTTGGAAAAAGTGTTTCTGATGGAAAATAATGCATGTGTTTTCTGTCATTTTGTATGCTGACTAGGTATACCTATCACTTTGTTGAAGCGCTCGTGGTTGTGTCGTTCTTGATGCAACGTTTTAAGTGGAGAAGGAGACCGCCGGAGGAACTTTCATCTGAGCGCTTTCGTGCTTCGGAGGGCACGCTATGTTGGCCCTGGCTTTTAAGTCATGAGGTTCAAAAACTTCGTCACCAGACTTAGCCACTGACTCATACGAGCTTATTACTTATTAAAGTAAAAAAATATACTTTGGAAAAACGTAAAAACTTAACGGTGAAGGAAAACATCGTGAGGAAACCCGCATCTTAGTCAGCTCCACACGTATTGACGTTGTCTTTCCTGTGGATCAGGCTGATTAAGCTTAGAGGATGGGTTAGGTGCTGGGCAAACCTATTCCATCTCAAACAATGTCCCAGGCACTGCAGCGTCCCGTTTAGTGTAGGTATAGGTTGCCTCCTGACGTTGTATAAATCATCTATTAAAGATGTAAAGGCCTAAGTTTTTTTTATACTTTGGAAAAAGTGTTTCTGATAAAAAATAGCCCTTGTGTTCTCTGTTATTTTCTAGGCTGACTGCCTATATCTTTATTGTTAGCTTGGCTGTCAACAGGAGCTTGGATGGATCTCTTATAAGAATGCTAGGCTCCGTGATTGTTGCTGGTTCTTCACGGTATTGGTCGCAAAGGAACAGGAGTAATCACCTAGTTTTGAAGACTAGCATTTAATCTTAGCGGTCCTCCTGATTGATTTATATCATAAGCAGCGTACAAAAAAATCGCATTGTGTAAATGCTAACTCCTAAATAGCCAAAAATCAAAAAGTGAAGGTACATTCTTTCAAAAATACAAAAAGGTTTTTTGCTAAGGTTGTGTAATCTTCAAAATATAACTACAGTTTCATAAGAACTAAACCGTCTAATAACTACCGAAAGGGAGCTCAGTGACGTAAAATTTTGCCCCACCCTGTATACCCTGTACACACCCTGTATACACTCTAAAGTATATACTTGTTACATCGCGACAAGAATTGCTAAAGTATTAGGATGTGCATAGTTACGACAAACAAGGGATAGGCTATGACGTCATTCTAGATTCCCCATCGCTCCTCAATGATGTCATAGCATAGGAGGTACTTTCTTTAACTGTAGCCATTTGTAGAAAGATAATGTAATAGCTATTAGTCAACTGAACTGATCAGCTTTAAGTAGGTATATTTACTCATAATATTCGGACATACAAAGGGATCAGGATCACAACTGTATCTCCAAGGCGCGGTAGACACGCACAATCTTTCGCGAGTGATATACAAAGCCTGTACACGCAATCGCGAGTGATAATTTTGATGCTACGCGTTCTTTCGTGCACTCGTTAGTTCTTGTCAAAACGCAATCGTTCGGGAAAGCCTGTACGCGCAATCGCGAGTGATAATTTTTTTGAAGATTGCAGCTACGCGTTCTTTCGCGCGCTATTGGCTGTATCTTCTCGCGATAGGTTGTGCGTGTGAAGGCTGCTTCTCTGAGATCTTTTTATGTATTCCAGATCCAAAAATCCAAAATAGGTACTTAATCAACTAAGTATAATGCAGCTACAAGTTCTATGGACAAAACTAAAAAGGTTTTAAAATGACAGTTGTCAAGGGTTTGTACGAATGCAAAGAATATGCTCATAGACGAAGGTAAAAGCACGTACCTACTGTAGGTGGTAGATTTGGTTTAGGATGAGATACACATAGCATTCAGGTCTCTACGTGCTTGGCCACAGGGTTCTGATGTTAACCAGTTTTGGAACGAAGGTCCTTTTTGGACGGTATCGAAGAAAAAAAAGCCAGGCTGGATTTTTTTTTTCCATTTTACCGTCACGACACATCCAGCCGCGACACAGTCCATAGATTGTTACATTGTTAGTACGGAAGAGCGTTTCTAGGATACCTAATTGACAATATATTCCCAGTATATAAAAGTACTCTTTGCTTCGTTCCAACCCAGTGTTCCACGACACTCACGTACTTTTTACATATAAAAAGTTAACATGTACTTATTAGCTCTCTTTGTACTTAGGTACCTATCTAGATGAATTAAATAGGTACCTACCTACTATAATGGCTCTACACTCAAGTTTTCACCAGTTAAATAAGAGAATGTCTACACAGTCGTGATTTTTTCGATTTTATTTTAGTATTCAATAATAAAAATAATATTACCTAATATATATTTTACAGCCAAAGAATCTCTGAAAGATTCATTCATTGCGATCTGAAGTTGGCCAGCTAGCATAAATTTAAATGAAGAGCACTTGACTTTTCCAAGATGGCCGCTTCTCGAAGTAATAAGAAAATACAAGTGGCAATGAAAGTTACGAATTTGAATCCCGTACGAATAAGTAGATTTTGTTTTTAGTAAAAATTTGATGCAAGAACTACCCACGAGTTTTTAACGGTGAAGGAAACCCGTTGGTCAGCTCCACACCGTATTGATTCATTCGTTCTTGTGGACAAAGCCGACAACGCTAAATGGATGGCTGTCTAATCATCTAGAATAGAGTAGGTAGGAACCTAATGACAAAAGATTTTTGTGATTGACCAAGTAGTAGGTAGGTACATGCAGATGCTTATCAAACAAAATCTCATACTAGCGACCTACCAAGCTGAGCCTACAAGGTTAAAATGGATTTCTTTGTCAGTGGTCTTGTAGCCAGCATCTTATTTCACTACAAGATTAAATTTATTATGAATTTGAAAAACAATTTTTCTTGGAAAATAATTATCCTACTACAAGTTATTGCAGGCAATTTGTTACTCTTTGTGCAGACTGCGAGTTTAATCATCCGGTTTTCATTTATTTTTAATCCGCCTTTTTTGCGCAAAGGCTTTATGAGCAGGGGTTAGTTTAGTGGTGTGTTGACCTTGAGGTTGAGTTCGAATACCAGTCAATACGAGTAGCAAAATATGTAATAAAAACATGAAACTTGAAGGGTAGGTGTGTTTTTTGGAACGAAGTTCTCGGACGGTATCGAGGATGGACACTAGAATAAAAAGCAATCGATTTTACCGTCACGACATATCGCTGTCTCCGGGGAATAAAAGGATAACTGCAAAAACACAACTTTACAGGAGAAGCGAAAAACATTTCTTCGTTGATAAGTTCACAAATTGTGCAAAATGGTGCGCAAAAAAAAGATTCGCAGAGTGTGTAAAGTGGTGCACAAGGTGTGCAAAATGTCAAAAATTGCAAATGTACAAACTTCGTTCCATCTGAGTAGTAAGAAAGGAATGTCGAAAATTCTACCCCGAAGAGGGTGAAAAGGGGAAAAACATTAGTATCACAGTGAGTGAAAGAAAAATTATAAATGTCATAAAATTAGACTTTGCTTATCGTAGCTTAAGTAGGAAAGGATAAGAGAAGTCATGGGCAGACCTACTAAAGGACACACCGGAGTTCAGCAAGGGGGAAAACTATCAATCCATAAGGAAAAGAAAATATTTTGGACTACCTCGGGTGTAATACCCTTTGCAACTATTTAATGTTTGACTCAGATTGTGAGTCAGGGTGTGTTGTGTAGTGAGAATGAGGTTTTTTGAATGTTACGGGAAAACTGTCAATCCCTCAGGAAAAAAAAATATATGGCGCCACCTTGAGAGTATACCTCTTTCTAACAAAAAAAAATTTTGGAAATCGGTCCACAATTTTCTTAAAGTTCAGTGATTGTTTTAGTTTTACGGGAAAACTATTAATCCCTCAGGAATAAATTAATATGGAAATAAAAATGAAAATTAAATTTATATGGGACCACTATGAAAGACCCATTCAAACAAAAAAAAATTTTGGAAATCGGTCCACAACTGACGGAAATATCGGTGAACATACATAAAAAAAAAAAAAAAACATATACCTACAGCCGAACATATAACCTCCTCCTTTTTTTGAAGTCGGTTAAAAAAAGAGATCTAAGTCACCACGTATCAGCCATTCTTGACCATTTTAAAACCTTTTTTGCCATCACAAATACATTCAACCCCATTCACACCCTCTTATGCGTCATAATAAATATCATAAACGGACCATAGATCATAAAACACAGTTGTCGGAAGGTACACGTCGCTTGTTCCCGCCAAAATTGCCTATTTGTATTATGTCATACTTGGAGTCATTGGGGCTTATGCGAAAAAGGGTTCATGGAGATTATTGAGTTTATTTCAGTAACCCCTGCAATAAAATTACGATATTAGGCGAAATATGAATTAATTTTATGATTTTTTGATTGACTCGTTTTATAATAATTACACTTAGTTTATTTACATTAATATCATGGCGCCACTGAAAACCAGCGCTCCAACACTCTCGAGCTGTTGGAGCAAATACTGAGGGGTAGCCGTATTTTCACCCACATAAAATTATGTAGATTTAAGCACCTATTGTAACTGTTGTATACGGTGTGGAGAAAATAAATTTTATTATTTTTATTCCTTATTCTTATTTGCTTATGATAGCAAATGATATTAATGTAAAATGCCTTAGAAAACATGGAAAGATACGACTAATTTATGAATTACTTAAATAAAAGTTTATTAATTATAATCAATAAACTTAATTATAATTATATAGTTGACTGCTTTTACACCACCATGCGCAAGCGTGGAGCATCTCTGGTGCGCAGGGTCCGAGCCAGCTCCAACAGCATTCTCGCCGTGTTCGCAAATAGGTTTGACTGCATTTATCTATACCACAACTCTAGGATGCATGCGTTAACTAATAATAATAATATTAAGTTTGTTTATGCTAAGTAATTTCTATGGACCAAATTATATTGATGTCTGAAATAAAGATTTAAATAAATAAATAAATCGTACTAACTGGCCCGCGCGACTTCGTCTGCACATGACTAATTTTTTCCGCGCAATTTTTTAATTTTTTCTGTCATAAGAACCTTCTCCTGACAATAACAAACACAACAAAAAAAATTTGTAAAACCGGTCCAGCCGTTCACGCGTGATGGCGTGACCAAGGGATATAGGGATTCATTTTTATATATAGAGATATAAACCCTTAATTTTTATTATTAATAAGAAAATAATACTTATTACTTAATACTTAGTCAACAATAAATAAAACCAAGTATGAATGTTATTATAAATAATAAATATAAATAATGCTGGACATTTTTTACACAGCATCATCTAGCCCCAAACTAAGCAAAGCTTGTACTATGGGAACCAGATAAATGATATACTTTTTGTTTGTAAATACATACATATTATACATAGAAACACCCAGACCCGAGAGGCCGAGACAAATATCTGTAGGTCATACAAACATTTGGCCCGCGGCGGGGATCGAACCCGCAACTTTCTGCATCGCAGGCGGACCTTCGCCCACTGCGCCACAGAGGTCGTCCATAATACTTATTACTTAATACTTAGTCAACAATAAATAAAACCAAGTATGAATGTTATTCTGAGCTTAGTCTCACTGAAGATGAAACAAGAATGATGCTTAGTCAGTTCTTTCTAACAATTTCCCTCCTTCATAGTAATTATTTTCCTAAAACTCTATAGCTAATATCAAATATTATTAAGTGTTTCGCAATAAACGCTCTACGTCAACTTTGATTATAAAATAATTTATGATGCAATAAAGCACTCCGTAATAGGCAAATAAAATTTTTAGTGTTCCTACTGTGCTTTAAGAATATCGAATCTTTGTCTTCTAAAGCCTTTTCATCATGACTTGTCCAGTGGTGTGCTTAACGTCACAAGTAAATATTCTAGGTGAGAATCGAACCCACAATTTACAGTGTGGAAAGCAGGAGACCATGATAAGTTAGGGTACCAAACCAATAAAGGGTGGTTTAAACAGTGACGTCACAAATATATTGCTCACATATATTTGTACCCCTGGGATACCCCTGGGGGTATCCGAAAATACCCCATGTTACACGATTTTTGAAGTGTTTGAAGTATCGATGGTCAGTTATTTTAATTATATTGAAAAATTATTGGGAAACTTACACGCTTGCCTAGCTTTTTATGTTGGTACTTAACTGAGCTCCTATGTCTCGCCAGAACGTTTGTCGTATCGAGTAGGTATGTACTTTTTCTCTCTCGCTAAATCAAAATTATAAGCTAACCTAAGGTATGTTATCGTTATGATAATTCTATTTATGATTATGAAAATTCCTAAGATCATGATAAATCGACCATCCCAGTTCGAGCACGTCCCCAAAAGAACGGTTAAGACGTGCATCATAAATATGATGTTTATTGCCTCTATATAAGGACTTTATATGAATGAAAATCATAAAAATTATGACTCATGATATGGACGATGGGAAAGAGAAAAATGAGACGTTTTGCGTGCAACTACCGCACATAAAAACTAAATTTTTAATAATACTTTTACTTCAATTTTAATATGCGTGATATAAAAATTTTGCAGTTGGATAGGTACTAGATAGATGAACGGCTAAAATACTTACATTGAAGAGCTTTTTTGTTTTGCTTGGCAGCTCGCTGGAATTTGACTATTTTAAAAAATCTGTAGTATTAACCTAGGTACCTACATACATATTACCCAACAAACTTACATTATAATCGTACTAGACTAAAATTCTTGAATATAAACCTTCATAGACCATGTTTATTATAAAAAAATCCGACAAAGTGATTGCGCTTGCGAAAATAATAGCTGCGACTCTTCTGTTTTATTCTGTTGTGCATCAATCTTCTTTCTTCTTTTCTGTAGAGCAGTCGGCACTAACACACCTGAAAGTTTGCTCACCTAGTCTAAATACAGGTTCGAGCAACAAATTCAGGCCCATCAGTGTACCGTACTATGACTTCTTTTATCTTCTGTTCTTCTTGCCTTGTTTTCTTTAACTGCTTTTCTTGGATTCTGTTCCATTTTCTTTCGATTTTCTAACTTAAAACCTCATGACAGTTCTGTTTAAGATAAAGGTAAAAAAATAAAGTCATATCATATGCAAAAAAGATATTAATTATGACTTTTGATGTGTGGCAATGTGGTGGCCAATATTTCCATAAGAGCTAAGTACCTATATTATACCTATTTTTGTACCTGCCTAAGTTTAATCCTGCTTAGTCTAGAGATACAACTAAGTAGTCCAAAATAATTGAAAACTTACAAAACTATCAAAAGTGCAAAAGTGACAAATTGCAAAGCTCAACCTACTAGCTATAACAGTAAAGTAGTAAAAGTTTTTCTGTATTTTAAAACTTGTGATCTATTTAAAACTTTATGTTGATTTAACCTATAAATCAGAAAACTGCACATAAAGTGGGTGGTCTTTTCAAATCAAATTCTCGACCATAAAAAAAACACTTTACTTTCATATTACTACCGTCAATAAACTAACGATTTGTCAAGAATAGATAAACAGACAGGCAAACAAACGTCCAATCATTGCAACTAGCAGCGAGACATATCTATAATAACAATCTACATCATTATGGCGGCAAATAAAATGGCGCGAAAAAGCTCTCGATTTGACAGCTGTCAATTAGAAGCGCGGGATACGGCGTGCTGACGTACGAGCGACGTTCCGATACACGTAACGATGGAACCTATTAAAGTAAATAGTAATCGTTTTGTTTTATTTTTAGATTGTATGGCATGATACGAAAATAGTTAAAAAAAAACTATTCAAGTCTGTGTTCATGCTTATTTCAAAGCTATCACACTATTTTCTTTGGGTATTTATTTATTGAAACCTAGGAACGCAATATCAAGAGCATAATATTTATTAAAACGCCACAAATCCGTGCATTTGGAAAAGTATTATATAAGAGGCTTACTGAGCTTGCAAGCCAATTCCTATTTCCTAGCAACAATCACTTTGATGTTTGAAAACACCGGCATGACCGCATGACTAACGGGGCCGTGCTGCCAATATCAACAAGTGATTCAGGAAGGAATATGGCAAGTTTGTTGTGAGAAAATCTATTAATGTATTTCCAATGCATCGTTTGATTTAAACTTCTTCGTTTTGAAATATCAAATAATAATTCAACTAGACTTACTGCGGCTTAGAACAATATAATAGCGTAGGTATCTTTTCATATTTATGATTTTGAATGAAGCTACTTATTCTATCCCATTGATAATTTACGAGCGTACTGCAGCCATTCAATTTTATTGCAGTTCAATCAATGTTAAAAAAATACTCAATATTTAACTTAAGATTTTTTCTGTTATTTTCCTCTTGTAGTTTTTTTCCACATTTTGGTAAACGAAAGAATATGATTTAATGCCATCGCCATCTGGTAAGCCATTTAGAATTGATTTTAACTCTAAAATAAAGTCCTCAGTCGACTTTCTTGCAATCGAGTTGAGTGATCGAAGTAAACAAGTATTTGAGACCTACGCTATGACAGCTATGACTTGTTATGCAATACTAGAATCGAATTCAATAGCTATAAATATGAATCCTACGCGTGCTTTAATCGATTATTTAATAGCATCCGCTGCTTGTGATATTAGCTAAGTGTACAGCGTCACCAACTGGTAACCCCCCTAATAGGTTTGTTCCTGCGAGCCTCGTACAGTCAGCATCAAAACAGTTTGTTTTTTTTAATCGCCATTTCTTTTCGATTGAAGCTAAGAAAAAATAAACATTGTTTGGGAAATTATTATGGACTGAGATTTAAACATTAACTATTTGTTCACGGTATTGGTCGCGAAGGAACAGGAGTAGAATCACCTAGTTTTAAGACGTTTCAAAGTGATCCCAGCGGTCCTACTGAATAAATGCTTTTTGACTTTTGACTTTGACTTTGTCAAAATTATGGTCATGATGTTTTAAAATATTCTTATATTGGAAACTTCATATGTTAATCAACTTTTGATGCTGACTGCACGAGGGGGTTACCAGTTAGTGACGCTGACTGTACCATGAACATCGATCTTAAAGGTGGAGGTTTTGATTTTTAGTTTAGGTAGGTACATGAGTGAATTTAAACATAAAAAGCCTTTGACAGTATGTATTTTGATATATTCCCAACGACCCCACAGACCTCCCCATGGCTTCATGAGTGGGCTAGTTTGGAATAAAAAGTCTCAACGACCCCACTACTCAAAATCATACTAGTATAACGTGTAAATACTCTATTTCAGTAAAAAAAATCGAAATAAAAAGAGATTCATCCGTACAGACGTTTTTTACGTCAGGCTCTGACAGTTATTTTTAGGCTATATAATTTGCATCTATGTATTCGAAATATTGAAATAATCACTAGGAATAAGAATTTTCCTAAACCCTACCACGGACTCTGGAAGATAAACGATGGTGTCAGGGCAAGGTTCGCCCTTTTTCAGTTACATTCTGGTTTCTGTTTGCGCAATGTATTGGAAATGGCGGGAAATTGCTTGGGTGAAAATGATTTATTTATCTAGGTACTTTATTTATGTTTATAATAGTGATAAGTTACGCCCCAACTCGCTATGGATTCGTTTATGTACATATAAGTAAGGTCTAAGGTCAACCAAAAATTAATACCTTAGTCAGAAAATCTGTTTGCATTTTTATCAGTTTTGGCCCAAGAACTCAGTGCGAACCGCTTACGCACACAGAAACAAATCTACACACACAAATACTACCAAGCCGCCTTCGTGAGATAGAGCAGTACAAACTTAGATCAGGTTCTTCCTACAGTTTTGTAGAATTGTACAATAAGTGCCATGACATCACGCCAGAACTAAAGTTGATACCTACTCTCAATTAGCAAGTAGTGTGTGTAAGTAGACCATGATTCATCCTATAAGGTGCATTTACACGATGCAATTTCAACCCATACGATATCGTATCGCAAGGCAATTTTTCACGTGTATTATTATTAAGGTGCATTTACACGATGCGATTTCAACCTATGCGATATCGTATCGCACGGCAATTTTCCACGTGTGAACGCTCATCGTATGCGATTTGTCATAGAAAGCGCGACGCTCGTCGGCACGTTCAATGGGCGGGGCTTAGCAAATCGTACGAAAAATTGCATCGTGTAAATGCACCTTTAGATTTTTCGTACGATTAGCCCCACCCATTGAAGGTGCCGACGAGCGTTGCGCTAACTATGACAAATCGCATACGATATCGTATGGGTTGAAATCGCATCGTGTTAACTTAAAATTGTCGCTGACTGTAGGTAGGTACTAACTCAGTCAACACAGCACAAAGTGTTCATCAAAAACTATCCGTCAACGCCGCCCACATCGCGTGTACGTACATACAGGCTAATTGAATTAGCCAATATCAATTTCATCCACTTAATACTATCTATCCATCAGATTATTATCGTAAACTCTAGCAGTTTTTTCTTGGCCCCATTCGGAAGAATAATGGCTGGTTTAATGGATGGTTGGAATTAGAAACGAGGGGTTTTGTAAGTAAAACTATACAGGGTTTTGTAATACACCGGTAACCTCTCAGGACTGTATTACTATCATCATAAACAACAACTTTTGTTCTATGACTTTTAAAAATTCATCATATTTTAGTTCATCAGATTTTCATACAAAAATAAAAAAAATTAAATTGAACGCTCTAAATGTTACGAAGTCTTTGCGAAGCAAAAGTAAGCCATAGTACAACAGCGAGGGGAGCGGAGTTAGGGCGGCGGGGGCGATTCAAATTGACCTATTTAATACAGAGTTGAAATGTGTTAGATAGGACAACGAAATCTTGAAGGTTTGTTTTTGGTAAATGTTTTGGTAAATTGTACCTATTATGTAAAAACTTAAAAAGTCATAGAACAAAAAAGTTCTTGTTTATGATGATGGTATTACAGTCCTGAGAGGTTACCGGTGTTTTATCCTGTATAATGGATATTTTCGAGGTTTTGTATCCTAATGTGGCGTGGCTGGCTATTTTACTCGACTGAGCTAGTACGTGTTCGATTCTCAAACGTTTGCACAGTGGTGGAGTCTGCAGCAAAATTTAGGTATGTCGTATGTGCATTGTGCACTACAATGCACATACGACATATCTAAATTTTCATAAATTGGACCAAAAACAAATGGGTGCATTTCATTCCAACTATTTTAAAACCTATAACTTTTACGGCCTTATTAATTAGATTACCCTAATTCTAGCTTAATACGAGACTACTCTCAGACTTGTTACTTCTTTAGTAACGAAGGAGCAACTTGAATATTTTGATGTTATTAATAAATTGGTAGTAGCCTCGAATGAGTAATACATTCCTTACAGCGGGATTAGTAGAAAAAGAGTGAATGAACGAATGATATTATCATTCAAAATATTGTCTATCTCTGTCATTAATTATATGAATGACAGAGATAGACAATAATTTGTATTTGACAATCTGTTTTATTCAAAGAGGTTTTATTCTTCTAAAACTTTTTGGTGTTACGTCTGCCTACTCCATCTCTATACTAGGTGGCGCCTAGGAGTAACTCTTACTCCGAGAGTAGAGTCGAATTAGCTTAGTTCTTCCTTGGTCTTTGTTTATTAATACTGAATTGACCTACTACAGCCTTATGCTTTGGATTAGCGCTAATACCACCCTAGTTCGTGTTTATTAATGACAGCCTTAGAGTCTGAAGGCAGGTTCGCTTTTAGACCACATGCTGAAATAAGTATTTTTCCTAAGTACCTAATATTTTTTTTGCTAAAATATAATAACACGGAAACCTTCGTGTGTGAATTCAGCATTTGACCTGTTTTTAAACTGCAATTTTCGCTTCACGTCAGCTGTCCAAAGTTACCTAGTTTTTAAAATTCACGAAAATACGGTAATGCACTTTACGAATTACACTTCATGGCACAAATAACGGTCAAACATTGTAATTAGTACAAACATTGCAATTAGCAAAATGACCTGAATTCTCGATTGCCCCACTTTTGCGTTTGTTTTAACAAAACTTTCGAATTGGACTCTCCTAATGGTATTGGAAAGTAAAGTTATGAAATTGAATCTTGGGATTGAGTAATTGTTTTAAGACAAACGAATTTGCAAACAACTGGGTTTTGAATAAGCTGTGAAAACTTTATGTTCAAGTTTGAAATAAATTGTAGAAAATACGGAATAAGTTTAAAATGTTTTTTTAATGCATCTCGAACAACCTCTTTTGCGTGGTAGAAGAATGGTACAGGTTGTCATGAAAGAAGTAGTTTGATTCTCGTGTCAGGGCTAATATTTGCATGATTTGCAAATATTTGTTCCTGGACGTCATGGTAGGTGATAGGTTTATCATGGTCCTCGTTGTTTTTGATGCCCATGATTCAGGAAATCCTAGTGTGAGAATAGGAATATTATTTGACTGTTGGTTGTAACTGATGAATTAGTTCCAGCTGTATTAAACTTTGACAATCTAAATACCTTCTAGGCCCCTGCTCGCTCTTACTTTTTTATCACTTTGCATGACCTTCTGCTTTACTCGTTAAATTACATTCGCGAAACTAGGCTACAATGAGTCAGACTTCCAGACGTAAATCGACTATTAACCTAATTTTTACCATTAGCTGGTACGCGATGGCCCATGACCTGGGTAATTGATAGGAGGATGTTGGATTGAGGGGGGCGTGTGGGATAAAAGGGGATAGTGCAGGGGGAGTTCAATGAGTTCGATTCCGCTCAATAAAAAAAACTTAGGCCTGTACGTACATCTCTTCTTATACCTACTAGATGATTTTATACGGGATGCAACATGCCTACATTCGGACGCTGTAGTGCCTAATTAATTAGGTCAAGTGTGATTGCAATATAGTGTAACCACTAGTAAAATAAATTCCTCAGTGTGACAATCTGGTGTGACCACGAGTCTTTCATTGATTGAAAAATTCAAGAAGATATTGAAAAAGCTCTGTGTTTAAAAAAAAAGGAATGATAGGTGGTCCCAGTAGCTTAATTCCCATAAAAACATATTTATCCATTATGATGATGAGTAGGTACAAAAAATATTCTTGTATACCAAATAACTGGGTCATCAAATTATACTTTCGGTCTTAAAGTAGGTCATTCTCCGAAATACAACAGGGCTACGAGTAATTTGTACATAAACAGTAAAATGGTATATTTTTTGTGCCGCGAAGTGTAATTGGTACCTACAAAGGAAAATTTGAATTTTTCTTCATTTTCCATTTTGAACGTAGAAAATAGGTCTAAAGAAATCTCAGAGGTAATAATTTTAATAAGTAATCATTTTTATTTGTTTCCAACAGCAGATACAAAGTAAAGAAACATAGATGTCTTAAAATAGAGTAAAATAGGCTTAAAAACTTAGGCCTTTTTTTTTTTTATTAGATGATTTATACAGCGTCAGAAGGCAATCCATGCCTACACTTATCCAAACCAAACCAAACGCTTATCTACCGTGCTTTCGTGATACAATCATAATTATGTGTATTTTCTTTACGTTTTATGCAAATTTCTACCTTGTTATGGGGCATTTACACGACACGGTCTGAGCACGTACGATTTAGCATCGCATGCCAATTTTTCACGTGTAAACGCTCATCGTATGCGATTTGTCATAGATAGCGCGACGCTCGTCGGCACTTAGCAAATTGCATAGCAAATTGTACGAAAAATTGCATCGTGTAAATGCACCTTTAGATAAGTTATAAATATCTTTAAACTAAATTTAATGAACACCAGATTTATAATGATCTTGACTCTTCAGGGAATCCGACACCACTCATTAATCATTTTATCTTCAACCTTACTCCCTTGAGATAAGAGCTAGAATTTTGCAAAGATTTCCGCTAAAAACTTTCATAAACTGAACTCTATTCCATTGCAATAAGATTGTACTATCCTTCAACAATTCTAAGAATCTGTTTAAATTCCTCACTGTCATCTTAATATCAGTTTTATTTAGATTCATCATAATGCTGTTCAAAGGAAAATGGGTCATATTTGTAAGACGGTAAGATTGATGTAATAAATCTGTAGATTGACGGACAGATGCCAGACTTGGCCCCTTTTTGATACAGGGTGTGGTACAAATGAATATAGCGGCAGTATCCCAAAAAATATTTTCGTTAAGAATTTTCTCGTTATTATAAGCATCTCGACATTTTTTTTGTGTGGTCTCTAAAATTTTTAAGCAAATAAAATAAAGTAACATTCTTTGAGCTTTTGAAAAAAATGTTATGTCTACGGTGATTAATCGCATAATAAAACCTCTTATCTACCTCATCATTTCTGAGTGGCATTACATCTACCGTGGTGGTCACGCACGAGTAGTTATCTAAATATTTGGACGTGTCCCTGATAACCCCTTAGACACCTTAGAGGACCTTGATTTACAATAAGTATCACGCTTTGGGACACATTGCAACTTTTATCGTGACGTGACTTGGTCATATTATCGTCATAAGTAGGTATTCCTGTAACATTCTGATAAAAATCATGCTTGAATTTTTTTTTTTTTTTTTTTGTTAGCCTATACTGTCCCACTGCTGGGCAAAGGCCTCCCCCACCTTCCACACAATATGAATAATATAATGCTTGAATTAATAAAAAAAAATATTTAGAAACGCTAACTATCTTAACTTGGAGCACAACTTTCGATGGTAACAGATCGGATCGATCTTACATTAAACTATTTCGGGACGGTACGATTCATATTTTTTGGCAGAATCTCAACACTCCATGCCTGCGTAAGATTGTATTTAAATAAAATAACTTTTAGGTAGGTACCTAACCTACTTCTTCTAAGTAGGTAACTTATACCTACAGTTTCAGTAGAAGAGGAACCTCTTTAAAAAATATTCATGATTCACTCTTCATTCAAATTCATACCTAGATTCGATATTCTTCAAAAAGTGACGTATGTGGTAGTAAAATAATATAGGTACTTAGTCGAAAATTACATGAAAATTGGAGTTTTTTTTATTTTTACGGGTAAGTACCTAAAGAATAAAATATGGGACCACGTCGAGAGTTCAGCATTTCAAACGAAAAAATATATTTTTTAAATCGGTCCACAATTGACGGAAATATCGGTGAAAGTAGAACCTCCTTTTTTAACCGACTTCAAAAAAAGGAGGAGGTTCTCAATTCGTCTTTTAATTTTTTTGTTAAAAATGGAGAATACCATTCATAAATTCACGTCTCTTTCCAGTAAAGGTAGGCAGAGACAACGGACTTCCACGTGCTAATCCTGACACTCATGATTTTGCTTCATTCATTTATTGTCTAATAATAAAATCAACAATACCATGTCATTATGTCATCATTCAACAATAAGCTTCCTGCATTATGACGTCATCGTATTTATCAGTAGCAAATCCACTCCTACGCATCTATTGTTGCAGCGAGATCACATGTTTACCGACTGCGTCAGAAAGCGGGTGATGTTTTGGATTATGTAGATAAGTAGTTGTAGTTGTAGTGTGGTTTTTCTAGGAGATGATTATTCGTCGAACAATATTGTAATACTACTTTAAAGGTGCATTTACACGATGCGATTTCAACCCATACGACATCGTATCGCACGGCAATTTTTCACGTGCTCATCGTATGCGATTTGTCATAGGTAGTTTTGCGCGACGCTCGTCGGCACGTTCTATGGCCGGGGGAAAATCGCATCACACCTTGACTTACCATTTTCGCGTAAATTCCTGACAATTCCTTGGGTTTTTCGTTTATAATAAGTAGGTACCCCATTTCAAAAACCTGAAACAAAAAAACTCTTATGAAATTCTAACATCTACTCAAATTCAATTGATATTTTTTTTATAGGTCGCTAACCTTTTTAATACAAAAATTCAATCATAAAAATACACGTTAGTTAAACTAAAGACCTAGATACTTATTTTTTTTTCACATAGGAGATAAGGTGCATTTACACGATGCGATTTCAACCCATACGATATCGTATCGCATGGCAATTTTCCACGTGTAAACGCTCATCGTATGCGATTTGTCATAGATAGCGCGACGCTCGTCGGCACGTTCAATGGGCGGGGCTTAGCAAATCGTACGAAAAATTGCATCGTGTAAATGCACCTTTAGTACACAATTATAAAACAAGAGAACACACAAAAGGCTTAGCGCTGAGCGACGACTCAATCAAAATAAAATATTAAATCGCACAACTGAACCTCAACCTTTTTTATTAATTTATTTAAAAGTGGGAAACACAAAACTTTATCTAGAGTTCTGAGGGGGGAAAGGACTACACAGGATCGAAAAGAGTGGCGTTGTAAAGAGGATGCCTATACTCCAGCGAGTGCAACCGGGCTGAATAGATAGGTAGATAAGTGTGTTCCTTAAGAAGCGAGTCCGGGAAGTAAGAATGAGGATGGCTAGTTGGAACATAGAGACTATGAATGGAAGAGGAAGAGAGTTAATGAGTGTGGCTGGGTATGCAAGAGGAGGGCCGAAGAAGAAGTGGTTGGATTGTGTGAGAGATGATATGAATGAAAAAGGAGTGGATGTACAGTTGATAGGAGTGAGTGGAAGAAGAAGACATGTTGTGCTGACCCCACTTAGCGTGGGATAAGGTCAGGGAGCTGATGATGATGATGATGTTCCTATACCTACCTATGTACGTTTAAAACCATGACATACTCCAGAACGCTTACATAGTAGGGATACTTAAAAGTTGTATAAAACTAAACATCTCCGACAGCTCTTTGATGATGATCAACACCAGATGTGAACAGAAATAGACGAAACAGATTAAGAGTAAGTACCAACAGACATGATGGTCCTTAATCCAATACATTATGTAGGTAAATATCCCCAAAAAATACCTCAAACGGTGTAGGAAAACATTAGGCATGTCGTAGTATAGAAGGACCCTAAAAAGTTGGTACATGTGTATGAAAAGTGCCTCTTTCACACTGATTGGAAAGAAGTGACCAAGCAGCTGTATACTCTTTTTAAAACCAATCCGTTAAATTGAACCCAATAGCCCATATGAGATTTGAACCTTCAATCAATCTAAGACCTTTGTAGCGCAGTGGGCGAAGGTCCGCTAGCAACGTTGAAGGTTGCGCGTTCAATCCCCGCCGCAGAACAAAATGTTTGAATGATCCACAAGTATTTGTCTCGGGTCTGGATACAAACAAAGCGAAATTTTTGCTTCTAAATTGGTAATTCGTTAAGTTACATTTTTAGTAAGTTTTAACGATATCGAAGTGATTGCAAGCTATCTTCAGTGCTGCCTCTACATGGCACTTTTATGCAATTTTTACTGTCGCAAATTGTTGATGGTAATAAAAATAATAGTAAAATTAAGCTATTAAAAATGCAATTCCACAAGTAAGTACAGCCGTAGACGGAAGCTAGTAATAATCCTTTCGAAATTGGTTAAAAATACATCAAAGAATTCAATTAATATAAGCTAATGTATTGTCTTGCGTGAGCCACGTCCCTAAGCGTAAGAAAATTGTATTAAGGATGCTCCCTAGGGCAAACTGAGTATATTAAATTGTGATTTAAACCCGGAAAATACGAATAAAAGTCACTTTGTGGTTAAAATTACAGTTATTTATTACATTACTTTTTAAAAACGGCTTTAGCTCACTTTTAGTTAAAGCCTGTGTCTCTCAGAATAATAAAAAAAACTAATAAAATGATAATAGAGCCGTGTTGGCCGAATGGGGTTGTACCTCGACTTTCAATCCGAAGGTTGTAGGTTCGAATCCCGGCCGTGCATCAATGGATTTTGCGTTTCGTAAAATTTATATGTGCTTTAACACGTGCTCTAAACGGTGAAGGAAAACATCGTGAGGAAACCAGTTAGTGTTCTTATAAGCGGCGTTGGGCTTGCAACCTGTCACGTATGGAATACTAACTTCTGCAAGATGTGGGCATGTATCAAATATGTGTTTGGACATGCCTCTGACTACCCCCCTTATACATCTTCAAAGGATCTGGAATAAGTAACATAAAAAGATCTGAGAGAATGTCATTTGGCCCCAAAGCTATCTGTATTCTGTGCCCAAATTAAGCATTTTTTTTTTAATTAATTAGTCTAATAATTAGCACTACATAAATTAGTAATCCTTAGTTATAATACCTACCTACTGTAAAGAAATAAAAGATTATAACATACTATGTATTTATTTATTTTATTATCTTATCGGACCTACTATTCATTACGCAGAAAATATAGCTAGCTTCTAACAAACCCAATTTTCTTTTAATTTCCTTCTGAAGTAAAAACAAAACAAGAACTTAAAGTGTAAAAGTGCTTCGGGGTAAAACTAAAGGATCAGAAAAGGGCAAAAATTTCTCGCAAATTTCGTAAAATCTGAAAGGGATCTAAAGAATCCTTTACATACGGTTTTATACCTTCTGTCCATAGTCATAAAGACTACCTATAACTCTTTTGTAAGGTATTTTATATTTATAATATTACTAGGTGACCCGCGGCAAACGTTGTTTTTCCATTATATCATAGGGTGAAAATTGAGGATTGTATGTATTTTTGTATGTTGTATCATAAACAAATATAAATAAAAATTTTTGTCTAAAAAATAAAAAATAAATGTAGGGGTGGTACTACCCTAACATTTAGGGGGATGAAAAATAAATGTTGGCCGATTCTCATAGATACCGGATAAGCACAAAAAATTTCATCAAAATCGGTCAAGCCGTTTCGGAGGAGTATGGCAACGAAAACTGTGACACGAGAATTTTATATATTAGAAAATTATAAGGTTACAAATAAGAGAATTCAAAAAGAAAGTTCCAACTATGAGCCTAGTCCTTCACATGTGACTTTTCACAAAGCATGATACTTACAGCAAGAGCTTGTTTTATGGGTACTACATACAGGGTGTAAAAAGACGTCTACCAAGCCGAAAGGGGTAGGTACAGCATCCCAACACACAACCAAATCGAAAAGGATTTTCAGAAAAAAACATTATATCCGAAGATAACCGACCTCGCACAGCTGGTCGAGCGTATGTACTGGGCGCGTTTTTATACCTACGTAGATTGCTGGATTTTGAGTTTTAATTGTTTTTTTCTTTTATAAATGAAATTATTAGGTAGGTATGGTCTTATTATGTTGTACTAGTATTAAATAACTAGAAAATAAAGTAAAATGACGTAGCTAAGGCAAAAAAAAAATTGCGTTTTTTTTGCTAAATATGCTCAAAATCATGGTCTGATTGAAACCCCTCAGTTTTTGGTAGCAGTCTTACACCCTGTATATTCTTTTTTGATTGTTAATACATACATTACTATACATAGAAAACACCCAAACCCAGACATAGACGACTTGATAAATAGATGATTTATCAAGTCGTCTTAAGGCTCGTGTAAGGCCCAGTTGAGATTAATGTTGACACCAAAGTATTTTAATAAAAATATGGTCCTAAATATATTACTCTCATGAATTTCTTTAAGAACATGATAAATAGGTGGCACGTGGAGGCTTTTTAGCGAAGGAAATATTATATAAGGGATAATAAATATTATTACAAGTGTTTTACCTTGTACAGCTGCGTCCTGCGGTTTTACCCGCATTGGTATTCACAGGAATCAATTTGAGAAAAATATAGTACATATATTGAATGGATGAATTATTATAACTATGAAGATACTTGCTTTTGAATGCCTTTGAAAAAGAGGAGGTTCTAAATACAAAAAGAATTTTAATTTGATGAATTTTGAATTGAATTTTATGCATTTTTTTTATTAAAAGTAAAGTAAAGTAAATATTTATTTTGCTAACTGTGGTACAGGTTATTTAGGTATGTAGATATGACACAGTGTGACAAGTTTTAAGCTATCTTTGCTCACAAACTCTTGAGTAGGTACTTTCGTCGGGTGAATGTTCATTTCTTGAATATAAAAACTCATTGGTTTCCCGGATTCAAAGCCACGACCTTAGGATCAGAAGGCCTAGACCACCACTGCTCTAAAACCTATGGCCAGGTCAAAAAACTGACCCTTTTGTCACCGCCCTGAGAAATTAAGCAGCGACACGACTGTAAGTCAAAGTCAAAGTCAAAAAGCATTTATTCAGTAGGACCGCTTTAAAAAGTGAAGTAAAACCAGAAGAAACCAAGAAGTGAAGTGAGAGAGAAGAAGAAGAAGACTAAGCTAAGATGTTACTGATTGGGCGGTATAGTCGCTCAGCGACAAAGCCCTTTTCTTTTTTTGTAAATAATAAAAAAAAAAAAGATCCTTTATAAATTGATGAATTCAACATCTCAAACATGACAGCTGTTTTAGATAAAGGACTGCTTCTCAAAAAGTATAATTCTATTCTATAATTTCAAAGTTATTATTAAGTCTGTCAACCTGTGCCAAAAATGATTACCACAGACAATAAACACAGATTCAATTGTCAAAGTTATTTTTACATAGAACCTTTTTGTAACACAAATCAATAGTTTGACAGTTTAGAATTAGTAGCACGTAAAGCGGCCAGTCCTAACTGAATCAGCCTCTTTGGAGCCAACAACAGTTTAAAGAACATCTAAGAAAAAGTGGGAGGAAGATGAGGACGGGGAAGACCAATAATAAGTAAGTAAGTTCGTATGAGTCAGTGGCCAACTCTGGTGTCGGAGTTTTTAGGCCGCCTAAAGGCCTCCGTGATGGCTTAACGACTTAAATAGACAGACAATTTAACCCTCCGAAGCACGGAAGCATTCAGATGAATGCCACTGGCGATCACCCATCCACTTACAGACCGTTTCGAACGTTGCTTAACGACGATCTATCAAGAACGACTAAGCACGACCACGAGCGCTTCTAATTATGATGAGTCGTGTTAAAGAAGGTTGCTAATATATCGCTTAAAGAAGTAATAGAGACTACATTGGAAACAGATAAACGGAGGAAATTGCATCGACAAGAGCCTATCTAAAGGAAGAGACTCGTCTAAATACCTATTTTTTAACATTGCTTAGGTACACAACTATGAAAAAAAACATAGGCCTTTATACATCTATATTAGATGATTTATACAGCGTCTGGAGGCAACCTATGCCTATACTTAACGGGACGCTGTAGTGCCTGGGGACATTGTTTGAGATGGAATAGGCTTGCAGCACCTAAACCGTCCTCTCAGCTTAATCAGCCGCCCACAGGAAAGACGACGTCAATACGTGTGGAGCTGACTAAGCTGCGGGTTTCCTCACGATGTTTTCCTTCACCGTTTTGAGCTCGAGCTAAAGCGCATACAAATTTTTCGAAACGAAAAATCCAGTGATGCACGGCCGGGATTCGAACCCACGACCTTCGGATTGAAAGTCGAGGCACAACCCCATTCGACCAACACGGCTCTAACAACTCTGACACAACCATGAGAGAAGCCGAAAATTGGACTAAGTTGAAGCCGCACAAGACTAGGAAGACTTTTGAAAGTCCTCCAGCAATGAGGAATACCAAAAATGAAAAAAATAGAAGTATAGGTAGGTACCTAATAATTTGAGAACATAAAAGGTTTCGGACATTCAACTCATAAATCGCAAAGTCATTCTGACTGTTCAATTTTAAGTAAAACCACGGTAAACATTTTTTTTACACAAAACTATCTTCGTTCAATGATTCACACCGTCTTCGTAAACTAATAGGATAGTTGAAGGTTCTTTTGCAAAATGTTCGATTTATCAAATTATTTTCTCAACTTTCAGAGAGAGAATACCTAACTAAGTTCAAAAGGAATTTTCCAAATGTGAGTTCAACGATTCTTCATGATTCCGCTAACAAGCATCAATTTAACGTTTAAAAACGATGCGTTAATTTTCATTCTAGGCTACGGTATAATTATCAGGAGTAGGCGACTGACTCACTAATTTACGATCGGAACGCAACGAATTATCACTCATTAACGTTTCCGTACGAACTTTGAACTTGTAAGAGACGTCCGCGCGCGGTTGCGTCTCAGTCTATACTGAACGTTTGCGAAGAATGTCACAACTTATAAGGGGTGGAAGTGGAATAGACAAGGGGTGCGCGCGCATAGACAATAAAAGCTAAATGCCATAAAGTGTCCTCATTAGAGAAAGGGCGGGCTTGTCTTTATTGCAGGTGGATCATTTGTCAGATCATCTGTTTATTTTTAAGGTCGTTTCTTGTCTTTATGGGGCGTTTGCGGGGTAAGCTAAAGCTAATAACGGATTGACCGATTGGGGGTAGAACCGCGCCCTCGACAAATGTCGGGTGGGACTTTATCAGGTCAGGGTGTGCCTGGGTGGGTCCAATGGTCTGATTTATCAACCGTAGGGTAAAAAAGTCGCAAATTGGATATAAAGGTTTATTTTTGTTTGCAACCCTAAGCTTTATTTTCTAGCAACCCTTTGTTAGGTTTATGTTATCGCTGTGTTATGGTGATTGTTGAGTGCAGGGGCACTTAATAATGAGTTTCTAGACGGTTTACTTTATTATTGGCGAGGTTTGGCCAAATGTGCCTTAAGCTTCGATCGTTATTAGTAGTAGACCTAATAATTCAATTCGCCCAACACGATATAATTTACTTTTGCATCACTGCTGATCACAAAACCACAGTGTAATAAAAGGGGATTGTATTTTATGAATGTATCTATCTTCGCAAACGGCACGTAAACTGAAACGACGGCAAACTATACCTTCATTAGAAAGGGGTTGCGTTTACGAAGGCTTTTTATGAGCTAGGTGCTAGGTTTAGTAGATAATTTTGCAATATGGAGGCAATTTTGATACCAACATACAATACTTTCAGAGAATTTCTTTTTTCACAAAAGCCTTGAATAAATTGGTTATAACATACCTTGGAGAGCCGTGTTGGTCGAATGGGGCTGTGCCTCGACTTTCAATTCGAAGGTCGTGGGTTCGAATCCCAGCCGTGCATCAATGGATTTTTCGTTCGCTTAAACACGAGCTCTTAATGGTGAAGGAAAACATCGTGAGGAAACCCGCAGCTTAGTCAGCTCCCGTCGTCTTACCTGTGGGCGGCTGATTCAACTGAGAGGATGGTTTAGGTGCTGGACAAGCCTATTCCATCTCAAACAATGTCCTAGGCACTACAGCGTCCCGTTAAGTGTAGGCATAGGTTGCCTCCTGACGCTGTATAAATCAATAGGTAAAGGTCTACGTTTTAACATACCTTGGATAGGCCCTGTGTCCCCAATGCGAGGTAGACTTTTTATTTGCGTATTCCAGATCCTTTCTAAATGTCTAAGGGGGTAGTCTGAGGTGTTCCAATAGAAATACATACTTGGCACTTTCCATATTTACAGAAGTTACGGGATAGGTTGCAAGCCCATCGCCGCCATTACATTAAGTACGAATATAAATAATATAAAACCACGATTCTTTACCGTAGGCGTAGGAAGAGACGGATTCTTATAAGTACTTAATAAATTATGTAATTTATAAGTTTGGGGCTAGATGATGCTGTGTGAAATGTCCAGCATTATACAGGGTGTAAAAGACGTCTACCGAAGCCGAAAGGGGTAGATACAGTATCCCAACAAACAACCAAATCAAAAAGGATTTTCGGAAAAAATCATTATATCCGGAGAAAACAGCGTTTGAAGATTAGTGTTCTGACTGATGTACTGGGCGCGTTGTTTTACGTAGATTGCTGGATTTTGAGTTTTTAACTGTTTTTTTCTTTAATAAATGAAATTATTAGGCAGGTCTGGTCTTATTATGTTGTACTAGCAGTAAATAGCCGGAAATAACATAAAATGAAGTAACTAATTAAAAAAAATTTTTTTTCGTTTAATATGTTTAGAATCATAGTCTGATTGCAACCCCTCCGTTTTCGGTAGTAGTCTTTTTACACCCTGTATATTTTATTTAGTAATAAATACCTACAAACTTTTTGGAAAGTTTTATTTTTTAAACGGAATAATATAAGCTCAAAAAAGGTGAAAAAGCTGGTCGTAACACAAATGTTCCAGAAAATTACAATACTACTAATTCAGAATTCCTGTTATTTATAGGCTACCCCTTTCACGCGCCAAATTTAAAAATAAAAAGGACAAGGGAAAGTTATTTTTAAAAGTACCTCCATTATTGTATTATTCATGACAGTGATACGAGTAAATGGTCCATTCTGGGACATTAATTATAGGTTACACTAGCTGGTACCCGCGACTTCGTTAGTAAAATACTATACCTACAGTTTGCCCAACTGATTTGGGCATTCGTGAAGTTAGCTGTTTGTCTTCGCAGTGACCGCTTTTTCATACATTTGTTCTGCGCAGACAAACGGCTCACACACGTTATACGAACAGAATTACCGTGTGAGTCATCAACCGATACCAATCATTTTAATGTGGTCCAAGCTATAAGAATCGTTTTAAAGGCGACGAGGAGTGAGAGTTCAATTCTCGCGGTGGGTTACAAAATTTTACATGTAAATTTTTGAAGTGAAAACTTCTCTAGGCGCGTGGGCATTTTTGATGAGATAAGAATAAATTCTTGGATTCGCCTCGAAAAGGTCACGTGCGAGTCACGTGACTGCTCCGACACCTACCAGTAGCGCGATCTAGTTCTGTACTCGGAAAACTTTTACAGAAATATTTTTGCAATTCTAAAGTTCATTTTATTACTAAACGGGTGAATAAAAATGCATAATTTTTTGTTTAATTTTTCACTTGTCTCGGCACTCCCGGGAGTGCCACGGTTTTTTTTGTCTGAATGTCGTGGTATTGTTACCTACCTCATCGTTTCTTATATTTTAAGTAGCCAGGATTAAGTATGTGACTCTTGGGGTGTTATTTATTTATTAATGTCCTATGTACCTACATGTCAGTGCTGGACGAAGAGGCTGCGTTGACAGATGACTTTGGAGCCAGCAACGCTCGTGCGATTCAAAATAAACTACATATCGTAAGCTACAAAAATACAAACTGGCTTAGTTATCTAGCAGCTTAGTCAGCAACACACGTATTGACGTCTTTCCTGTGGGCCAGGCTGATTAAGCTGAGAGGATGGTTTAGGTACTGGGCAAGCCTATTCCATCTCAAAATAAAACAATGTTCCAGGCACTACAGCGTCCCGTTAAGTGTAGGCATAGGTAACGACTGACGCTGTATGAATCATCTAATATAGATGTACCTAAAGGCATAAGTTTTTAGTTACCTACGAGTTTACTAAAATATTTTAAAATCATAGGCAATTACTTACTTATTAACTTCTAAAGCAATTCAAAACACAATTTCCTGAGTGGAACTTAATGGACGCTTCATTAGATTACCAAGGCGAGGCTATGTATGAAATCAAGTGCTTACCGCCGACCTAGATTTTAAAGCACCAGGTACCATCAAAATTAGTTTCAACGCCATCTATACTTTGTGGCCACAAACCAAGACAGTTTACTGCGTGGTGCGGAATAAGGATGGCGTTGGCTACGTAGAGGGTCTACGCTTTTCGTAGATCTAGCTACGACATGACCCGTAATTCATTTAATTATTTGGTAAGTAATTCATGTCTGTAATCCATACTAATATTATAAATGTGAAAGTAACTCTGTCTGTCTGTCTGTTTGTTACGCTTTCACGCCCAAACCGCTGAACAGATTAAGCTGAAATTTGGCATAGTTAAAGGTTGTATCCCAGGGAAGGACATAGGCTACCTTTTATCCCGAAAATCCCCGCGGTCACACCGCGGGAGCGCAGCTAGTAAATACATAATTAGTTCATTTAATTTTCATTTTTATATATTGTTTAAGTTGTGTAAATAATAAATATGTTATCAATAAAGATAGTTATAATTTTTTAACGAGCCATACCTACGTAGGTGTACGACAATTTTTCATGTGAAGTATAATTTTAAGACACATAGATGTAGAACAACATTGTGATTGCTAGTACATATGTACGATTAAAAATAACAATGTTTTGTGTAACTATTGTTGAACACAGAGCAGATGTTTTATGCGAAAATGTTTATTTAAAAATTTCAAAGCAGTTTTATGCTAGTTTCTAGAACACATTAAAATACTAAAAGTGGGAGTTTAAATTGCTCTATTCAATCGGAGATGGGCTTGCGAACTGTCACGAAATTCTATTGTAAAGGTGTATGATAGATTTGTATATTAAGACTACTACTACTTACTCTGTTAAATGTACATCAATCTCAAATATAAATTACATTATAATATAATATCACAAAGGCTCGGATTTTGTATAATATAATAATTCAGATTAAACCCTCCAAGGGCCGTGCCATAGCCCATACAAACTGTAACTGGTCCACTTCAAGCACAGTGTTATCTTCTATGCCGAAGCATCGCAGAAAAATAAATTCAACTATTTAAATTAAATAATATTAGAAAGCTCTTGAATAAAAATGTATAATCATTGGACGTACCTAATAGTGTTAGGAAAATCCAAAATCTTTAACTTTATTCGAACGGTCGGTCGTCGGATTATTTCCTCCATGGGAAATGTATTTTGCATACAATATTTTAACTTTAATATTTTTTGTGTTGTGTTTTTATTTTCTTGGTGAACAATAGAACAATTCATTAATATTTTTTTACTATTTTATTATGAGCCATTGATGTCCCACTGGCCTCCCCACATTCCCTCCAGACTATGCAAGGCTCTCCCAATCGACCATCGACCCAATCGACATATTTAAAATTAATTAATATTTAAAAAAATATATTTTTATTTCGTATTGCGGTTTACTTGTGCGGCCAAAGGTTTAATTAAGCTTAAATTAAGTGAATGAATGAACCAACTTTTCTACTGTAGACTGCATTACTTCATAATTATATTAGTCATTTTGTTTAGGAATATTTCATAGATGTATTAGAATTTACTTAGAATTTAATTGTTAAATAAAATTTCAATAACAAATGCGTGGTTTTACTGTAATTATAATTATTAATTATTCTACTTTTTACAAATTTGCCTGGGTACCTAATTGTAGGTAGAAAATCTGAATATATTGCTGGTAGGTAACTTAAATTCCTAAATAGGTAGGTAGGTATTTATAATACCAATGAGTTGGTAAGATTAAGATGTATTATGTACTTAAAACAAAATTTTAAATTATATTTTTCTTCATAAAAATTAAAATGCTTTTGTCGACTTATTTAAGCAATTGTGTGACGAAGTCTTAAGAAAAAGGAAATAGGTACTTAATATCCTTCAAAGTACTTGAGTAAAACTTGAGAGAACCTTTAAATTCTGACCCAATTTTCTTTCAAAGATTCCTTGAAAGTCCATACAAAGACGCATTCAAATTTCGAACCCGTATTCGTAGTACTATTTCGTATACTGTGTTCACTCATTACACGTTATAGAGGTTCATTCATTCAATACAAACTTTTCTTTCGCAACCCCACCGTTCCATACAATTATCACTTCAACCTTATTCTGTACGCGATAAAGTCTAAGTTCACACGCGATAAGCTTACCAAAACATAATATTTGTATTCTTTCTTTGAAAGTCATATTTCGAACACACAAAGTTGAATTTCGAGCAATCTGAATTTGAATTTTCGTCGCACGTGCATCAGATGCCCTATTTCGTTCAGAAATGCAAATATCTTTGTTGTCTGCGCGTTGCGTCATAATAACGGGTTCCCGAACGTTTGCAAGGACTGATTGGTTTTCGATTATCACTATTTTATAATCCCTTTTGAATTGAAAACTGTTTCAAATTAAAACTAAACTGATTGAATTTACAATGTGTTCGTAATCTTTGTTTTTGCAGACTTTCTGTAATGTTAGATAAGTAAATTATTAGGTACATTGTATTCATCTAGGACTAGGACTGTATTCATCTCCTATTGCTGGCAACCATACTTTTTGGTTGGCAACTCGACGAGAGAAGCTGATGACAATGACAGCGTGACGTGGGTTCCGGCGGCGGTCGGGTGATTGAAGTTTGTTGTTCTTGAAATATAACGAAGTAATTGATAAAACATTGGAAGAAAGCTAAGAGTTAATAATATCTTAATTATGAATTAATTATTACCTTCAATCTATGTGAAATGAGGTAGTATGCTAAAAGGTAGCGTGGTATGGTATGTCATGAGGCCCGTCATGAGGGAGTCATGAGAGTCATGTTGTAACATGTCATGAGTGTAACGAATGTGGATAAGGTAGGGGTAGGCCGTTAGGTCGTGGGTTCAATCGTTAGGTCGTGGGTTCAATCCCGGACGTGCACCAATGAGTTTTTCTGCCGAAAAACTTATGTGCACTATGCCAGTACTCTCTAACGGTGAAGGAAAACATCGTGAGGAAACCGGCATGTCGTAGCACCTACAAAGTTCAAAAACATGAGTCAAGTGCACGAAAGGAGCCTCTTTGAGGCGCACTTAAAATCCTTTCACCACACTGGTTTGAAATAACTGGTGACACGATAAGAAGAAGAAGGGGTAGGCCAAAAAAGATGGATGGACTGTTTTAATGCATGTGAAAACGGTGTGATCAGATGACGGGTGATAGAGAAAAGTCTGGTTAAACATGTTGCGCCAATTTGGTGGCAATGATAATGAATAATGATTATATTTAGGTACCGCTACATAAGTACTTACTAAAATACTTCCGAACGAAAAAGAAAGCTACGTAAAGTTTGTAAACCGAATGAATTATTATGGAAATGTCTCAGGTAGAGATTATCGAATAAAAACAGTGGAAATAATCAATTTACGAACAAAGGGGCAAAGCACTCTGAACATCCTGTTTGCACCCGGCTCAATCATGTGTAGAACTGTAACGAGAGCTAAGCTTTTACGGAAAATACATTTTATAAAACATTTATTGAACGGAAAATGAATGAATGATTCGTATATTCGACAACCGTGTTCGCCTAGTGGGGTAGGTTCTTCTCGAGTTTCAATTCGGAGGATGCGACTTCGACAATTCAAAATAATTGATTGTCTGTAAAGTCAGTTTACTGACGATAGTTGAACCTGACAACGTCTACGCATCGCTCACTCAAGTAGGAGAGAGACGGATGTCGAACGCTGCCGAACGCAAAGGCCGATTGTGCTTCTTTGTCGCTCGTTCCGCGCTCTCGCTTGCACTTCAAGCCTTACATGGAACGCCTGAGAGCAAGGTAACGCCTCATGACGTCATGTTTTTTCGTGCGTGCAGCCGGCTCTATCGAATTATAAGACGGAGTCACGTCAAAAAATTGCGCAAATAATGTGCTTTTTTATAACTCTATGGATACAGCAGTGACCCGGTTTGTTTTTGTAAATAAATGAATGAATGAGTGAATGAATCGACTATTTGACTCATACGTAATATGAATACTCGTATCAACGCGTTTTTTCAAAATTTGGATGTGAAACAGAAAAAGGCCAATGTTCGTGTACAAATCTAAAACTAAATGCTTCAATTGACCCAGCAATTGGCAATTGCCTTTTATTAAAGCCCTTAGTACAGTCAGCTCATATCTGTAGAGTATAGACATCTGCGTGCTTACTATGTTATTTTACTCTTTCTTGATAAAGTTGCTTCTACGGAGGATAAAATGAAAATAGCATTGGAATTTAATTTATTGAGCTTTTACTCCAATATAAATTAAATTTACCATTGATAGGCCATAACAATTATTAATTTGAACAAGTGGTACAATACGCACAATCGTTCTTTAGCTCTCTGAAGTAGCTGCGCACAACCTATTTTTGATGACGCCTAAAATCGTGCTATCTCGCTTACTCTACCAAACCTGCGCAATCGTCTATTGCACCTAACTTCAGAGAGCTAAAGATGTTGTGCTTAGTATACTTACTGGTTGGTAGGTATGGTAATACTTTCTAGCAGATTTTATTTGAGGTGACTGTACTTTCCCAACATATCCTTTAAAGTTTTTTTTTATGTCATTATTATAAAGGGTGTAAAAAGACGTCTACCGAAGCCGAAAGGGGTAAGTACAGCATCCCAACACACAACCAAATCCAAAAAGATTTTCTGAAAAAATCATTATATCCGGAGAAAACAGCGTTTGAAGATTACTGTTTGCGTATGTACTGGGCGTGTTTTTATAAGTAGATTGCTGGATTTTGAGTTTTAATAGTTATTTTCTTTTATAAATGCAATTATTAGGTAGGTATGGTCTTATTATGTTGTACTAGTGGTAAATAACTAGAAAATAAAATAAAATGACGTAGCTAAGTAAAACATTTTTTGCCTTTTTTTTTCGATATATATGTTCAGAATCATGGTCTGATTGAAACCTCTCAGTTTTCGGTAGCAGTCTTTTTATCTGTATTTATTAGTAAGAAGAATTATATTTATTTGAAACACTTGAATAATCATAAAGTTAGTTATGCAAAGTCGTAAATAAAAGGGAAACTAACCTACTAACTAGGTACAGGAAGTCTTGTAGAGCTGTAATAATTTAGTTACTAAACCAAGTTTAAATTAGTTAATAAATCGCACAGGTTTTGAGACGACAGCTTATCTTGAGATTAACTCATATTTTTTTTATTATCTAACTACAAAAGAAAATATTGAACACAGAGGAGCTTAAATTAGGAAGCATATTAGAAAACTTCTTGGAATAGAAAAACATTATTTTATGAATAATCTTACTAAAATAATTAAAATTCCGTGGTTTTTGTAGACAAAATCGACTGTTTTTCCCAAAAAAATACTAACATTATGTTCAAATTAAACCCTATAACTGAGCCTACTATAACGCTAATCAATTCAAGAAAATGATTGAGCTTATTATTTAATGTTAGATTTCACGTATGGAGCCCAGACACACGTCACTCTAAGTTTATTCAAAAAATATGTCACGAAAACATATTAGTATGTAAACCACACAATAACTTACAAAATACAAACAAAATGTCACGATTTGAAATTAAAAACTGGACTTGTCAACATTTGTCGCGTCTAGCAAACAAAGAAAAAATAAATCAAGTTAAAACCATCATACCTAGACCCTCGCCTCTTCAAGCTTCTAAGCCCGTATGCTCCAAAATGGGCACACAAAGGAGGCTCAGAGGCCAAACTATACTGGTCCCTCCTTGCTCTACATTTGGTTCCTATGTTCAAAAATTCTTTTCTGTCATTGTAAATTTAAATTTGAAACTTACCACGGCCGTAATAAGAACTTTTTCGTTCTAATTTTCAAATCCAACGAGGTTGTATATCTTTTGAAATTAGAACTTTTTGGACTGGTACACACTACGCATAAAGTTTTAACTTGAGAGCAATAAATATTACCGTTTTCGGGTGTAATTTTCTTTGTTCGTTGATTAGGTCATTGGGACAGGCGTTGGGTGGGTGTTAGAACATCTGTTGAGGTTTCTTTGTTGTGTTTTTGTTGCCATGACAAGATACAATGTCTACTGGCTTGCGCAATCACGACCGTGAACGTGGTAAGAACTCAGATTTATGTGAAAACGGGCAAAAGTAGCACGTTTTGTACAAGGATAAATAAATCTATTTCGTGTTAGAGAATCTATAAATAACGATTAGGTTCTCTTTTGTTTAAAACTGAAATTAAATTAAAAACCAATGAATTGAGAACGAAAAGTTATATTGCTATATTATTTGAGAAAATGACGAAAGGCATTGTACAGTGAGCATCATAAGTTGATTAACAGTTTGTTTTTTTAAAGCGCCATTTCTTTTCGATTGCTAAGAAAAAATAAACTTTGCTTGGGAAATTATTATGGACTGAGAGTTAATCAACTATTTTTCAAAATTTTGGTCATGGTGTTACGGATTTCGGATATATATAGATTTTGGAAACTTCAAATGTTATAATGAAATACTAACTTCTACAAGTTGTGGGCATGTATCAAATATTATGTGTTTGGATATTATGCCTCTGACTACTCCCTTTAGACATCTTCAAAGGATCTGGAATAAGTAACACAAAAATATCTGAGAGAATGTCTACCGCACCTCTGGGATACAGTCTTGAACCTGTTTACGTTTTTTTGTTTTTTCAAATGTCAATCAACTTTTGATGCTGACTGTACCTATGCGTCCTGAAGTCATGACATGACCTCCAATGTATGGAAGTACTGAGTTAGTATAGTATTACCTCTATCGGTCACAATTTAGCTATGGCCGCATTGATTTTAGTTTCTCAACTTCGACGATCAATCAAGAATGAATGACTAAGGTTACCAACGAATGCTTCAGTTAGTAACTTTGTTGTGCTGGGCAAGATTGTCCATCTCAAACAATGGCGTCGATTCTGTTTTACACTGACTAAAGTTAACTAAACTAAAATTCTTTGTTCTTATTTCGTTTACGATACGGTCAGTAATAGAATGACCATTACAGTGACATTTCTAAAACTACTTATTTTTTGTCAAAATCAAGTGTTTGTGGGTATAATTAGGCAATACCATTTTGCTTGCTGTGTCTATCAGCTGTTACAAAAGTTCAGAGACGCCATTTTGATTATAATTTTAGTAATGTCACTTTAATGACATGCCTTTTTCGTCTTTATTGAGGACAAAATAAGAACGTTCAAGTTTTAGTATAATTAAGTTTAAGTCTGTGATAACAGAATCATCGCCAATGTCTCAAACTTGTATCCTGTTACACCTTGCATGACGCTATTACCTATATAAAGAAAGTTAGGCCCCAAACCGTGTTTGTTGCCCTGGTTCTTCACGGTATTGGTCGCGAAGGAACAGGAGTAGAATCACCTAGTTTTAAGACGTTTCAAAGTGATCCCAGCGGTCCTACTGAATATATTGACTTTGCTATGTTGTAGGTATAAGGTAGAGTTGTAACCTCATTTGAACTGTCTAGAACTACTCAGGCCTTTACATCTATATTAGATGATTTATACAGCCTCGGGAGGCAACCTATGCCTACACTTAACGGGACGCTGTAGTGCCTGGGATATTTGAGATGGAATAGGCTTGCCCAGCACCTAAACCATCCTCTCAGCTTAATCAGCCTGGCCCACAGGAGACGACGTAATTACGTGTGGAGCTAACTAAGCTGCGGGTTTCCTCACGATGTTTTCCTTCACCGTTAAGAGCTCGTGTTAAAGCGCTTTTACATTTTAGGAAACGAAAAATCCATTGATGCACGGCCGGGATTCTAACCTACGACCTTCGGATTGAAAGTCGAGGCACAATCCCATTCGACCAACACGGCTCTTCAACTATCTATATACCCTATGAAATCATTACAATTTGCGGCAGGCGGGGCGATGCCACCATGTTGTGACGTCATTGCAAACATGGATTATGAAGATTTACTTTGTGTCATACTAACTTATCTGTGGTAGATAACCTACATTGTTTGAAAGCTCTGCTACTAAACCCCAATCTCACCACTTACTGATAGTGTCTGATTATCTAGCAGTAAAAAAATCTACCTGGTAAATTCAATATTAGAATCCGCCAGTTTTTAAAAAACTTAATGTATTAAACCTGGATGAGTTGAGCTATCTATAGATCGTTTCTAACGATCCTTAGATAGCTTGACTAATTCTGTTGTATTTTGTAAATATATGTAAATATGTAGTAGCTTAGTTTCTGTAAATAACCCTTATTGTTATTTACATTATTTGTCAAATAAGTTTTGGATAGGCTATCAGACACTTCATCACCGAGTGATGGAAGTAGCGATATTTTAGAGTCCTATTTTATTAAAATAAAAAAATCTTTATTAAATCACTTTTGAAACTCACACGATTTAAACTCATTATTGTTTTTAACGGGACGAGATCGCGTTACGGTTTTAGATAATAATCAAACTATTACCTTTCCTCGACGTTTTTCGATGCAACCCGGTCGAAACGTCGAGAAAAGATAATAGTTACGCGATCTCGTCCCGTTAAAAACAACAATAAATCTTTATTAGTTTAGATTTTTTTAGTAACTAAATCACTTTCCAAACCTTAAAAACGCAACTTGTAATACATGTGAGTCAATATATCTTGTATAACATATCAGCTAACTTTGAAACCTCATTCATCGCAATACCTTAGACCTTACCTGAGTTACAACCGCCGCCATTTTAAACGCAAATTAAATTCAAATTGAACTTACGTAACGCCACATCTGAAACAATTTACAGTTTAATTAAAACAAATTCTAGGAATTGTGTTGTAAGACTTGAACAGAGAATCAAAACTAAATTTTCAAAATTTTAAAGTAACTGTCTGTCTGTGTTTTCGAAAAAAAAACACTTTTTACGCATAAACCTACGCTGAAGTAGGTTTTGTTATACTTACAAAATATTATCGTTATTCATAATACGGATGTGGTTTGCGTCCCGGGAAAGAAATATATACAATTATCTACTTTTAAAAAAATCAAGTGGATAGTGAAATAACGGGTCGGTCTTGGACGATCTAGATTCAAGACAGTCCAAGACTGACCCGTTATTTAAGTAGTCAAATTACATATGTTTTATAATAGACTCTAGAATATAACTTGACTACTTACATTTTATATTTGCCTAGAGCATAAACTAGCTGATGGTATTAGGTCAGGTCGACGGCAAAAGACCCCGCGGTCGCTCACCTACCCGTTGGACAGACACTGTCAAAAAACTCACCGGCCTACCAGTACCTAAAGCTCTAAAGGCTGCCGAAGACAGGGAGAAATGGAAAGGCATGATGCATCGAGTAATCAACCAGTCCAGACTAGACACGACCTTCAGCAATGATGATAACGAAGAAGAAGAAGAGCATAAACTATGATATTTTTAATGGAAAAACGAGATACCAGCAATGCGGGTAAAGTCGCGGGGAAAAACATAAAAATTTCTACTCCCTTCGTAACAAAACTTTTCAAAATAAATCGCTATTGATTTTCTTCAATTTCAAGGCAACGACCCCTAATCCTAGCTTTGAATTGAAAAATCGGTCGTTGGTACATATTACGTCACCTGATCCGAGAACACTCGATTCGGTTCTTGTATTGAAAAATTAGTAAAAAGGTTTGCATCACGTAAGTTTATGAATGATGGAAAACATCGAGAGGAAACCGGAATGTCGTGGGGCCCAGTTGAAAAATATCGTGTCAAGGGCACGAAAGAAGCCTCTTTGGCTCGCTTGAAATCAGTTCACTAGGTACTGAAGAACTAATAATGACACGACAAGAAGATTGGTCACCGAAAAGAAATCTAGGGTTGCTCTGGTTCTTCGCGGTATTGGTCGCAATGGAACAAGGGCCCTACTAAGAGCTTTTAAAGCTTTTAGGTCCTAAACTGAACTGTTTCGCTATAGCGTACCATGACGTATGATAATAAAAGTTACTTATAATATTTACTAGACTTGTCGTAAAAAAATAAAAATTTGTAGGTAATACAAATAAAACAATTTTCTGCTTAAAACGTCACGCTGTCACGGTACAAAAGTTTTGCGATTCAGATTAGGAACCTAAGCTGGATAGCACCCAAACTGAATTGTAGGTGGTACGGCAGGAGTAGAGTCACCTACTTAGTTTTTAAGACGTTTTAGACATAGACATAGACATTTATTTATTTGCCACTCAAGCACACACAAAATACAGTAACAAAATGAAAACAAAAAAAAAAGAGAATACAAGTAAAAAACAAAAAGCCTGTCATGTATGTGTGCTACAGCAGCAAAAGGGCTTCGACTCAGCATAATAAGTTTTCATCAAACTATAAATATGTTTTAACTTTGTCGCCATCTAGGCCACAGAATACAGAGGCCACACACGGAAGAATTTTAACCGATACGATTTGTATCGCACTGCAATTTTTTACGTGTAAACGGCCATCGGCTCCTAAAATTGAATGTTTTAGTAAACCTTGTATTTTAAGAGTCCATCTGCCTCTAGCGGTTTAGAATGAGTGCTCCTAAAGCACACTTATCTATGAGGCTTTATCATGTCAAGATTAACCTGGGTTTAACTTTAATCCTATTATTTAGGATAAAGGCTCTACCAACGTCAGTGTACTATCTGATAAAACTAGGTACCTTCTCTGAAGCGCTCGTGGTCGTGCTTGCTTAGTCGTTCTTGATAGATCGTCAAAGTTAAGCAACGTTCGAAACGGTCTGTAAGTGGATGGGTGACCGTCAGTGGCATTTTCATCTGAGCGCTTCCGTGCTTCGGAGGGCACGTTAAATTGTCGGTCCCGGCTATTTAATGACGGAGTCCTTAAGGCGGCCTAAAAACTCCGTCACCAGAGTTGGCCACTGACCCATACGAACATACTTACTTTAACTTAGCTTAGTTCAGTTAAAAATAAAATAAATAATGCTGGACTTTTCACACAGCATCATCCAGCCCCAAAGTTATATAATCAGTGGGTTGGCCCACCCATACATACCACCCATGTTATATTATTTAGTACCTAAGTACTCTAGCTAGCTATGATATGAGTAATGATTGCACAACATTTCATAGTCAAAGTCAAAGTCAAAAAGCATTTATTCAGTAGGACCGCTGGGATCACTTTGAAACGTCTTAAAACTAGGTGATTCTACTATAGGTTTTGCCTAGTATTATAAAATGTTTGAATTTAACGGTCATGGCATAGTTTTGACAACCTAAGTGTGGCGTGCGTGTTCGAATCTCGTGATGGTACAAAATGTTTGCACGATCTACCTACAGGCTAGGTAACTAATGCTCGTAAAATCGTGGGAACACCAATTCTAAGTATAAATCTTCTTCTTCTTATCGTGTCACCAGTTCGTTTCGAACTAGGGTGGTGAAAGGATTTTAAGTGCGCCTCAAAGAGGCTCCTTTCGTGCACTTGACACATGTTTTCAAACTTTGTAGGTTCTACGACATGCCGGTTTCCTCACGATGTTTTCCTTCACCGTTTGAGAATACAGGCATAGTGCACATAATTTTTTCGGCAGGAAAACTCATTGGTGCACGACCGGTATTGAACTCACGACCTAACGATCGGAAGGCGGGGCCACTACCACTAGACCATCAGTGATCTCTAAGTATAAATAATTTATACCTACTTAATCATAGTATTTTTTTCTAGAAATAACTAAAAAGGTCTAGCTATCGTCGGCTTTTCATTGCCTTATCTTATTTCCTGTGTTTAATTGAATAATTAATAATATTACCGATAACATTATCAAGAATTCGCACGGGAGTACCTAAAACAGCCAAGAAAGAGTAAGTCGAACACGCGCAGGCGCACCATACTTCACGCAAATAAATGAATTCTAATTCTAAGAGTATTTTTAACTTGTTTCACCTAAGTAGGTACTTAGTAAATCGTTGAAGTTCTAAACGGTCAGTAAGTGGATGGGTGACTGCTAATAGTATTATCAACTGACTCTTCCATGGTTCGGAGGGCATGTCAATTGTTGGTACCGGCTAAGTCGTTGAGACATGACGGTCTTCTAAAAAATCCGTCACCAGTGTTGACCACGTATTTTTCAGGATCGTATCCCTGACACATAGAACTTTTACGTCTCACGTTGTACAAAAATGTACAATTTTGAAATAAATGAAATCTAGTGATAATACTAAAAGCAATTTCAATAAAAATTTTTGAAAAAAAAAAATTGAACCGACTTCACAGAACACAAACAGACGAACCTTCTACACACTAAAAAGAGAAAAATAAGAATATAATTTGAAGTCGGTGCCAACTATTCATTTACATCTAAGAAATTCAAAAGAACTTGGGTGCAAAATTGTATCCTGGTACGCTATCGCTCGATTTTTTTTTTATAGGTACCTAATCGTATTCACTTGGCACCGACTTCAAATTATATTCTTATTTTTCTCTTTTTAGTGTGTAGAAGGTTCGTCTGTTTGTGTTCTGTGAAGTCGGTTCAATTTTTTTTTTTCAAAAATTTTTATTTTACACTTTTTAGTGTAAGTAAATAAAAGTGTGAGTGTAAATAATTTAGTAAGCTACATTAAGAACCTGCTTATCGTAGCTTAAGTAGGAAAGGATAAGAGAAGTCATGGGCAGGACTACTAAAGGACACACCGGAGTTCAGCAAGGGGGAAAACTATCAATCCCTCAGGAAAATAAAATATTTTGGACCACCTCGGGTAATATTTCAAACTATTTAATGTTTGACTCAGATTGTGAGTCAGGGTGTGTTGTGTAGTGAGAATGAGGTTTTTTGAATGTTACGGGAAAACTGTCAATCCCTCAGGAAAAAAAATTATATGGCGCCACCTTGAGAGTATACCTCTTTCTAACAAAAAAAAAATTTTGGAAATCGGTCCACAATTTTCTTAAAGTTCAGCGATTTTATTCGTTTTACGGGAAAACTATCAATCCCTCAGGAATAAAATTTATATGGGACCACCTTGAAAGTATACCCTTTCAAACAAAAAAAAAATTTTGGAAATCGGTCCACAACTGACGGAAATATCGGTGAACATACATAAAAAAAAACATACATACAGCCGAACATATAACCTCCTCCTTTTTTTGAAGTCGGTTAAAAAATAAAGATTTTGTCTGTTTCCTTTTTAATAATTTCAGAAATTAACATAAAAGAGGCTTGCCACAGAACCGTTCCTATGTGAAAAGGACTACTTATATAGGAACTCTTTCGGCCTAATTAATTAGATTACCCTAATTCTAGCTTAATACGAGACTACTCTCAGACTTGTTACTTCTTTAGTAGCGAAGGAGCAACTTGAATATTTTGATGTTATTAATAAACTGGTAGTAGCCTCGAATGAGTAATACATTCCTTACATCGGGATTAGTAGAAAAAGCGTGAATGAACGAATGATATTATCATTCAAAATATTGTCTATCTCTGTCATTCATATAATTAATGACAGAGATAGACAAATTATTGTCTATCTCTGTCATTCATATAATTAATATTCATATAATTATAGACAATAATTTGTATTTGACAATCTGTTTTATTCAAAGAGGTTTTATTCTTCTAAAACTTTTTGGTGTTACGTCTGCCTACTCCATCTCTATACTAGGTGGCGCCTAGGAGTAACTCTTACTCCGAGAGTAGAGTCGAATTAGCTTAGTTCTTCCTTGGTCTTTGTTTATTAATACTGAATTGACCTACTACAGCCTTATGCTTTGGATTAGCGCTAATACCACCCTAGTTCGTGTTTATTAATGACAGCCTTTAAGATTAACTTGTCAAGGATTTCGTAACGTTGCGTATGCTAGGACCTACTACGTCATCTAATACAAAAAGTATGTCTGTCTGTATCGATTGCGCAATACGTGCCAATCAGAATGCGGAGCGTGTGGCAGATCAATATTCATCGCGATCTACACTGTACGTACAATCAGCTATAAAAGTATACCACTTATAACTTAGGCCTTTACTTCTAATACCAAGTAGATGATTTTCCGCTATCGCAACTGGTTACGAAAATTAGTTGCGGAAACGGCCGGAACGATTAAAGCTGATCGCACATTTAATTTTGTCCGCTCCGGCGCCGTATCGCCATTTTTCTATAAAAAAAAAATACTGATGACGTCAGAAAATGCGGCTCGCTTCTGACGTCTAGCATTTCATTTGAATTGACAGCTCGGAGCGTTCAGCGCGGATGGATCCTGCGACCCACAGAACTATAGGGAAAAAAAAAGAAATAAAATGAAATGAATGAATGAATGAAAGAAGAGAACTCTTTTGGGTTGTAAATAGACGTTTGACCGTATCAATTTAATTCCTAAGCCGATTTAAGTTTTTTCTTCAATATAGATTTTTTAGAAATGTTGCATAATGATTTTAAAGCACGGAAACCGTGGAAGCGAAAAAAGATATATTATTTATGAATTCCATTCTAGATCGTAATTTTTAAGGTTGACTGTCCCTGCACATTGTATGACACACCATATGTGGGTACAATGCTTTAGTTAGATTGTACTATGGGTACTACCCATTTTGTAGCGTATAAAATTACAGTTTTATGTGGTGACCATGATCTAACCTTTTTAGAGGACGATGTAATATACTTCCTTAATACTGTATCATGTAGGTCGCAGAATCCCATCCCACCCAGGACTTATTTTTATTTCATGTAAGTATTTGAATAGCATCATGGTTATTTATAAAAATAATAAGTAAAAGATTGTTTTAAACATTTCGCACGCACGGCATCATCCCAAAGTACGAAGAGCTTTTTTTTTATTAACCTATTTCGTCCCACTGCTGGGCAAAGGTCTCCCCCAAATCCCTCCAATCATCTCTCTCCGAAAACTCCCACCATTCTCTTTCAAAGGCGTCGAGATCGTCCCGCCAACGCTTCCTCGGCCGACCGCGACCCCGAAGAATAAGAGTAAGAAGAGCCTAATGTTAATTATTTGTTGTTATGTTTTGGGACACGACCTACATAACATAATATTCAATCGTACTTTTTATTTGAATCGTTATTTATTATCATTATGATAAAGCTTTTAATGTCACGAACGACGTTCTGAAGTCAGCTTTCAATTTTTTTTAGAAGAATGCAACACGACATAAGCAACCCACGCTAAAGCGCTTCCACTATCCCTTAATATCCTAACTCATGGCGACCGTACATTTGCGTCAACACTTTTATAAAGGGGTTTGATTAACAGCTGAGTGATAAGACCCCCCTCCCGTCTGACAGGGAGAGGGGGCTGAGGGGGGGGGGGGAGTATCGAACGAGCCCGTATTAAACGTGGTTAGTATACAGATTATAAAATATATATAAAATAGGTTGTTAAATATAATTACGTTTTAATACTAAAAAGAAAACCGACTTCAATGTTTGACTCGAAACGCGGTGTGACTGTCGATTCGATTTCTATTTGTGACATGGCTAGGAGGGAAGGTTTTTAGAGTTTTACGGGGAAACTATCAATCCCTGTGATCCTCCCCCTATGACCTTCCACCTCTGTGGCGCAGTGGGCGAAGGTCCGCCTGTGACGCAGAAGGTTGCGGGTTCGATCCCCGCCGCGAGACAAATATTTGTATGACCTACAGATATTTGTCTCGGGTCTGGGTGTTTCAATGTATAATGTATGTATTTACAAACAAATAGTATATAACTAGTATATCAGTTATCTGGTTCCCATAGTACAAGCTTTGCTTAGTTTGGGGCTAGATGATGCTGTGTGAAATGTCCAGCATTATTTATTATTTTGTAGAACTTTAGACTTAGGCAATCTTTACACGTAGGCTTCCGGTAGCATTAGGCACGCCACTCAACAGACGGAGTCGTTCCCTTCAATAAACTTGTTCGATTTGAATCGGTCACGCGATCTATTGGTACTTATTCACTAGGCAACATGTTGCTTCTGTGATTACCAGAAAAACCGTTGATGTTCATCCTAAGGTGATCTGGAAGAAATCGCTCACAGCGATAAGGCCGCCCATTGTACTAATTTCGAACCTGTTTTATTTATGTGGTGTTTTGTTATTAATTGGTGTTAAGTGTTTATTCATTGATTCATTCATTCCTATCACCTATTTAAAAGTAAAAAAAACGTACCTACCTAAGTACAGCCGCATAATCGTGAAGCATCAAAATATGTTAAATCGAATTTCGTTGCTGACTGTACCTACCTATGTTCTAATTAACTTATTAGTTATTACCTAAATTATTTGAAATAACCAACAGCTGATTCTCCATAATTGGTCGCTTGAAGCTGGCCGACAATAATGACTTCACAAAAGTTTGGTTGGACCCTGTGCAGCTGTTTAAACGCATTCTACAGTACGCACAACCAATCTTTAGCTCTCTGAAGTAGCTGCGCAGAACCCATTTTTGATGACGCCTAAAATACGAAGACAGCGTTAGTATAGCTGCCTCGCTCGCTCGCTTAGTTTGTTGCATCGTCCTATCTCACCTACTCGCGCAAACTTGCGCAATCGTTTAGTGCACCTAACTTTAGAAAGCTAAAGATCGGTTGTGCGTACTGTACACTAACTTTAACCCGTGGCTTTGCACGCGTTAGTTAAATCAAACGGCCTTACTGATAAACGTGGTATAAAGTTATTCCTGAGTGTAAACTGTCAAAATCTAATGACCCTTACTAATAAACGTGGTGTAAAGTTATAACTCGGAATAAAATAGGAATAACCATACATTATGTCTTTTATTGCGTAATATGGGTTACTACATACCTACTACATAGTTTTTTTTTTTTTTTTTTTTTTTTTTTTTTATGATGAATGGGTCGGCTCTTGACCTCAAACTTACACAGGTAAGAGTGAGGTCTACGATGGAGCGAGCTTACCCAGAAGGTGCCTATTAACTCTCTTCTTAAAAACAATAGGGTCGTAGCTCAGCGGAAATACAGACGCTGGAAGCTGATTCCAAATTTTTGCAGTGCGCATAATAAAAGAACTTTCGAAGCGCTTAGTTCTAAGAAGTGGAATATCAACCAGGTGAGGATGATAATTAGCTGTGCGTCTGAAGTCCCTGTAAAAGAACGGTGAAGGCGGAATAAGGTCGTGTAGCTCCTGGGCACACTCACCATAGTACAATCTGTAGAAGACCGACAAACATGATACCTCGCGACGATGGCTCAGACTATCGAGTTTTGCTTCGGCAAGATAGTCTTCACCTACGAGCTTCTTGGCTCTGCGCTCCACCGAGTCAAGTGCAGCAAGTTGGTACTTAGCAGAACCGTCCCAAAGGTGGCTGCAATACTCCATACAAGATCGAACTTGAGCCTTATATAAAGTCAAAAGTTGACCAGGTGTGAAATATCGCTTGACCTTATTTAGGATGCCCAGCTTTTTGGCCGCAGTGTGTGCTTTAGACTCGATGGAGGTGCCAAAGTTGAGGCTAGCCGTCAACTCTATGCCAAGAAGAGTGAGGTGGTCGGTTACTTCAACCGATAAACCCTGGAAGGTGGGAGCCAGGTTAAATCGACGCTTTTTCGCTGAAAAAAGACATGCTTGAGTTTTGTTGGCATTAAAACAGACTCTATTAGCGTCACCCCATCGGGAAACGAGACTGAGAGTCTGATTCGTCCTCTCAACCATGGCCTCTCTCAGGAAACATACCTCCAGATTGGTAGATCGTGCGCTAGATATGTATCTCTCAGTGACAGTACTGTCATCTGCATACCCAAAAATACCTAGCTGAAGCAGGTCATTAATGTGTAGCAGGAATAGAGTCGCTGAGAGAACAGACCCTTGAGGAACACCAGCGTTGATAGTCTTATAGTCCGAGGAGCAGCCATCGACTACTACTCTGATGGATCGATCACTCAAGAAGTCGGATATCCAGGCACAAAGTTCAGGAGATAAACCGTACGCAGGAAGCTTGTTCAGTAGGCTTGCGTGCCAAACCCGGTCAATTTGTTAGGATAATCCATACCTACTAATATTATAAACGTGAAAGTAACTCTGTTTGTCTGTCTATATGTCTGTCTGTCTGTTTGTTACGCTTTCACGCAAACCGCTGAACAGATTAAGCTGAAATTTGGCATAGTTAAAGGTTGTATCCCAGGGAAGGACATAGGCTACCTTTGATCCCGAAAAAATGAAAAAATCCCGAGGGACCGCGGGTCACACCGCGGGAGCGCAGCTAGTATTAGATAAATCACATTTTTCAAATTATATCACCCAAACCCCCTTAATGTTTCGTCGTTTGAACAAAATAAACATAAACATACGAACACACCCACAAGTTTTCGTTACATATATATTAGTAGGAAGTACAAGGTGGCTCGCGAGTGCCTGCATGCAGATGTGTAAACTAAACAGGGGTTTTTATCAATCATCAAAATAATCATTTGACGAATCGATATAATGGTAGATTCATTTTTACTTTTTAATATGTTTATAGAAAATAAGAGCTGTAGGTTATACATTACTGAACATTATTTATTTTGTAGTAATCTGGACATGTGTTACTTCTAAAAATGACCAGAAAGGCACCGCTCTTTAAAAAAAAAAACTTTTTGTACAGCTGTCATTTTACTACCTACTATTTCAATATTACACGTTTATACAAATTGTTGAATACTCAATCAAGCTGAAACAGCTGAACGCATCTGGATGAAACTTGAATTAGATATAGCTGATTATTACATAAACATTAAACCTTAGTTGAACCCCATGTTGACACATGTCAAAACAAAACTGTTACCACAAAAAAGCGTTCTATGTACGAGTATTTAAAGATCGTTTTTCTAGGCACAGTTTTTTAGTTAGTCTTAGTCTAAATTCGGTTCATTTTCTTGTAATAGATATAAACTTGGAATAAGTAGGTAGTTAGTAGGCCAAGAGACACACATCGACCACGGGGCAGACCACCAGCCCGTTGGTCAGACGACATAGTCGGCGTGGTTGGACGGCAATGGATGAGGATAGCGCGAAGCCGAGAGGAGTGGCGGGTTAGAGAGGAGGCCTACGCCCAGCAGTGGGTATTGATAGGTTATTGATGATGATGATGATGATGATGAAGTAGGTAGTTAGGTACATACAAAATACTGTCGGTACCTAACACGCCAGTGAAACTACACTGTTTATATTAAGTATTTTTACAAAATATTTTTACCTATTTTATACTCGGACACTACTTTTTTATACGAATGACGGGTGGGGTCGCTAGCATCTATCATCTGTACGGAACAGATGTTTAAGCTAAACAGTACACGCGCCGTACAGACGGTAGCACAATGTTTATCTATTTTATTATATTTTTATATTTTCTGTTGAAGGATTCATGGCGAAGGCATCTGCCTCTTTTAACTTTGTCTTTCTATTTATTTATTTTTTGTTTAGTTAGCCGCTGGGCTCTCACATACACTCCACACACACGCGCTTCAAACAAGAGTTTCTTTGGATGGAACTATAAGTCCGGATGGGGGTTGGTGCCTGCGACACAGTTTTACAAAAAACTTCTGCAGGTATCATCGTTTCCACTGTATACATAAGCCACTGTTACTGTTTTTTTTTTTTTTTTTAACGCTGGACTTTTTCACACAGCATCATCTAGCCCCAAAGTAAGCAGTGTTCCTGAATAAACTTGATTTGATTTGATTTGATCTGGGCAAAGGCTCCTCCGTCACCTTCCACACCTCGCGGTCTTCTGCGATTTTCCCCCAATCCTTCCTAAAGGCGTCCAGGTCATCGCGCCAGCGCTTTTAGGTCTCGGAGCATGCGGAGTGTACATTTTATTTTTTAACCTTCGGTAACAATTAAAAATGGTAGGTAATATGTAGTTATTTTACCTACTCGAGATGATCCCATATTCGTGATACTTAAGTAATCCGTAAAAGTATTTTTTAAACTTTTTTTTAGTCGTAAGTTTTGTTTTCAAAATGTAAATTATGTTATAAAACGGTAAAATAATTATCTTATCTATTATAAACATAACACTATTTTTTAAGGCACAAATATTTGTGGAGCCTTTAAACAAAGTAAAGTAGTAGAAGATAAGGTCGAGATAGAGAGGTCAATGACCTATACAACCACACCTGCACCCCGGGCTCTCGACAAAACTTCATACAAAACACGTAAGTTTGTATGAGGTAACTCTCGTGACGGAATTTTTAGGCCGCCTTAGCCTCCGTCATGGTTTAACGACTTAATAGCCAGGATCGATTTTACACTTTCAATAGAACCATCCAACCCAAAAATCATTAAAATTCAAAATGAATTTCAACACAGCATCATTAAGGCAAACCCACCCAACCCATAAATCGTCAAATTGAAATTTTTCAGTTTATCATTCGAGCATCAAGCGCCGAAGTTTGGAAAACGGCTTAACTCGGAATTCGTAAAGTTTTCCTTCTATTTAGCAATAATCTTCCTCCCTGAGTGATTATCCCTGGAAACGCTGGATCGATCTGCGCAGTTTCAAACTACCCCGAGCCCACCCCTCGGCCACAGATAAATAACAGTCGCATGTAGAATGCACCACTGTCTGCAAAATATATTCATGACTAGCTGCGCTCCCGCGGTGTGACCCGCGGTCCCTCGGGATTTTTTCATTTTGTCGGGATAAAAGGTAGCCTATGTCCTTCCCTGGGATACAACCTTTAATTATGCCAAATTTCAGCTTAATCTGTTCAGCGGTTTGGGCGTGAAAGCGTAACAAACAGACAGACAGACAGTTACTTTCACATTTATAATATTAGTATAAGTATATATATATATATGGATCACCTGTTTGTACTATTTTGTCCAGTTGAGTGAGGGCATAGGTTGCTTCGGCTTAGTGTCAGTAGTACCATTGATTTGTACCATTGATGGTACAAGTGACACAAAAGTGTATCCTTAGTACCATTAAAAAAAAATTCATGACGCTGTAGGTATAGATCATCTTAGAAGATGTAAATGCCTATTTATGTACTTAATGAGTAAACATTTTATCATTCATTCATTCTTTTTACAACGATTTTATTTACAGAAACGAATGAAAAGAGCAAATAGAAACATACCATTTTTTTGACAAACACCTCAGTGACTCCTGAACTTTGGATTGGTCGCAGTCGTAGGTTTGAGTTCACATGTTGATCAGAATTAGAAATAATTAGAATTCATTTATTTGCGTGAAGTGCGGTTCTTAAAAATAAAATCAAGTTCAAATAAACACACTCCGTGGTGCAATATAACTCGACCGAATACAATGTACCTTGTAGGAAATGCCCGATCAGCCGAAATATCAGATTTATAGAGTCGATGTACTGTTGCCTAGCACTTAGCTAACCTCAAGAAAGATATAAAACTAAATCACTATACCTAATGGTCACTAAATTTCCTGGTACACAAGAATAGAATAGAATATAACTAAATAATATACCATAAAAAATATAAATTACTAGCTGCGCTCCCGCGGTGTAACCTGCGGTCACCCGGGATTTTTTCATTTTTTCAGGATAAAAAGTAGCCTATGGCCTTCCCTGGGATACAACCTTTAACTATGCCAAATTTCAGCTTAATCTGTTCAGCGGTTTGGGCGTGAAAGCGTAACAAACAGACAGACAGACAGACAGACAGATAGACAGACAGACAGAGTTACTTTCACATTTATAATATTAGTATGGATAATTACACGCTTATCTAAAGATAGGCAACCTTATCGCAGAAAGCGATCTTTTCAGGCTAATTACAAAAACTAATAATACTAATACGAGTATACTTAATTTTTGGGATACATTAAAAAAATCTTTAATTATAAAAACATCATTTTAATACATTAAATGTCTTAGGACGTGAATTAAAATATAGCTGATATCGCTATAGAATGAATTTCATAAAAAAATGTAAAAGACTAGTCTAGTCGGAGTAGGTATTCCCGATGTCCCTACTAAGTTGGGCCCACACATTTTAATAAAATTTCAAATTTTTATTCCCGTTGTCCCCACCAGCATGTCTACCGAGCCATGGTCGTTTTTCGGGTCTTACTACTTTTGATAAGATCCATGGTACGGTGGTCTCAGCCCTTCATAATCTAGTGTAAGGTGAAATAACTCTTTTACTAGTGAAATAGGGTTCATTTTATCGTATTTCAATGTATAGTGACGTAACCTATCCCTCAGACAAGACGCAATACAAAATGCGACCCGTGCCCCGTCCACTCGCTTCGATAAACTTGACTGAGTTCACATGCTTCTGGGCGAAGAACGAATTTTCCATTATAATGCGTAGCGAAATTATTTTGAACTGGAAGGAATACGCACGTTGTCATTCCTTATGTTACCGTTTCGTCTTAATGTGTCATATTTGACAGAAAATGTGTGCAAATATGTCACTTTTTCACGCGTTAAGATGCAGGCGAAGCAGTAGTATGTTGATCGAAAATAGAAAAATAGGTTATAAAACCTAGGGTTCAATAGTTGAAGAACATTTTGCTGCTTATTATAAAAACGTAAAACCTTAGTTGACACATTGACACATGTCAACAAAACTGTTACCACAAAAAAGCGTTCTATGTACGAGTATTTAAAGATCGTTTTTCTAGGGACTGTTTTTTAGTTAGACTTGGTCTAAACTCGGCTCATTTTCTTGTAATAAGCCCCTTAAGGTTTATGTTACAGTATACCTATAAAGTGAACGTCATTTGTGATATAGGATTACTACTGGGAGATTTTGATAGTAATAAACCTATAGATAGGTATACATTTTCCGATTTTCCAGTGAATTTCTCCAAAAATATCTTTGATGTATGATGAACCTGAATCTCATTTCAAACGGAATTGGATTTGAACCCATTATAGAGTCTGGCAAATGAAAGTAGACCCTGAAAAAGAGGCGTCAAATTCAAAAATATAACCAGTATCTTATCTGACTAGGGCATCATAATGAACCAGATCATAGTAGGGGGCATCATAATGAACCAGATAAGCAAAACTTGTGCTCAGTAAAAGTCTCACGGTTTTCGAGTTATGGGACATTTAAGAAATTTTCAATTTTTTTCTACCCTTGTTCATTCTTATCGATGCCAAGATCACAAATGAAGGAATTTTCTCAATCTGTTTCCTTTATAGCATTGTTGGATAATTGTGCTATCCAATGATAATTGCCATTTGCATGCCGTACCGTAGCTAAAGGATTATCCACTCATTACGGGACACCCTGTATAAATCTCAATACATTAGGTTATTAGTAAAGTCCGTTCCATTAAACGCACACCTTCACTCGTGACGAATACCCGACAATCCTTTGAACAATTCACCGAATTCAAGACAATATTTCATGGACGATTGAAATACGACCTCGTAAAAGATCTACTGGGTGTACAAGAATACTCACAAAATCTGAAACAGTTCATTCAGTGGGGAGTTCTATTTCTAATACTTATTTATGGCATCTGTATCCATACAAACTACTACTTTTTTTTATACTCATTTAATCAAATCCCAATAAGATAAAACTATAAAGTTTAGATTTCTGTAAATAATTATTTTATTTTTTTAAACTAACTTCGTTTTTTCGCATCAAGTCTGCAACCGTTTTATTTTTTGATACTAATTTTAGTACATCCAGTACAACGTTCTCCAGCGGTTCTATGTAAACTGAGCTTTATTACACTGGTTCTAACTGCCGGAGGCGTGAAGAGACGTTCGAAATTTAAAATGAACCAGCTGAAACGCGAGAAATGAAATGTTTTCGTTCGAATTTTGAAATGGATCAGCCAGAACAGAAGATAAAATAATAATATTTTTTAGATACGTAGTAGGTATGTAGTGTACACTCACACTTAAGTATAATAAAATTATACCTACGGGTGAAAAAGTTTTAATTTCAAAAAATTTAAGTACTTTATTTTAGGCTAAACTGATGAAGATTTTTTATCTTTGCCTAACTGCGGTTGGCTATGGATAAACAAAAAAAAGTTTTTTTTTCAGTTTTTGGATAGGGGGCATCATAATGAACCAGAAAAGCAAAACTTGTGCTCAGTAAAAGTCTCACGGTTTTCGAGTTATTCGACATTTAAGAAATTTAATATACAGGGTGTAAAAAGACGTCTACCGAAGCCGAAAGGGGTAGGTACAGCATCCCAACACACAACCAAATCCAAAAGGATTTTCCGAAAAAATAAATATTTTCCGAGAAAACAGCGTTTGAAGATTTTCATTTATTTCGTCAGCCAGCAATGTACGCTACGCATTCCGAACCCCACGCGATAACTTCGGCAGTGCCTACCTACTATGTGCGTAGCGTAGAAATTTGATTATTGTGAGGTAAGTAGGTACTTAGACTTACCTAATTCCACTGTAACCTCAAACTGAGCATCTGCTCAACAAGCACAGCTGAGCCTGCCTGGCTGTAGGTACCCAAGCGTTTCTCCCAAAAAGAATCAAGACCTGCTCTTCTACTTGCAGATCAGAGCCTCCAGATCAGTGTTGGTTCGGGTAACTTAACTATCGATCAACCCTACCTATTTTGTGGGCCTATCGCATTACGCGCTAGGCCCATAACACAACGCATTTTCACACACGATCACAACAAGCACTTTTGACCGAACACACTCGCACTAAACAGACACTCACTGTTCTCTTCTTAACAAATGTAGGCAGGTACCTACTAGGTAGGTAGATACGATAACTACCTAAGTAGGTACTAAATTATCCTCTAATAAAACCATAAAACTCATTCGCGACAGTAGTACCGGTAATGCAATTTGTATGCGCTGCGCGAGCGTCCAATACGTACGAATATTGAACTTCAACTAATTAATAAATAATAAAATCAAACAAAACGAGTCGAGAAATTAGAAAGAAAATGTAGCGAAATAGAAATTTGAACCTTATTTCAATAGCATTAGAAGACAATTTCTTAATATCTTTGACAAAAGCCGCCAAAGAGTCAACTGAAAAATGCCTAGCAAGGCATGTTTCACACTACTCAAGAGTTGAAAACTGATGGATTTATTCACTGATCATTCACTACATTGTTGTACCTAGTGATATTTGATAGAATAAACTGATAATCTTATCAACCATTAATCTTATTATTTGTTTACTTAGGCAGGTACTTACTTACTTATTATTTGTTTATGTAGTGAACAGTTGATCTAGTGCTGCTGTTAGTATAAACTTTGACATAATGAATGTGTATCCCAATCGAGGTTAAAGATAAAGTGCTGGTCAAACACTTCGATCACTCGGTCTTAGACGAATTCTTCGTCAAGCATAAAATTCGCAAACACTGTAGACGCAGCTTTATACCGACGGCTTTTACAAAGGATTCAGTCTTAGTCTTAGCGAAATAGAAATCTGAACCTTATTTCAATCAAGTTAGAAGATTTTGATAGAACCCTTTGACTCTGCCGCCGACACGTGCAGCGTTCAATCGAATTTCAGTAATTTTTTTTTGAAATGAAGCTTAATTTCGCTGCACACAGTAAACTCATGATAGCCGAGCTAGAACAGTCTAGGATTTGAGTGCATGAGACCAGTGTTCAAATCCTAGAGTCGGAGAATAACTTTTTTAAATTTTAATTTTTTTTGTACTATTATTTTTTGTTTATAACCGTTACTGAAACTTCGTTCAAGTTTTCCTTACTTACGATTTTATGAACTCAATAGTGAAACATTTTATTTATGCAACTAATAATAGCTGAAATAAAGCCAAGTTAGGTACCTACTTATGTTTAATTTTTCTAGTTTACGTAACTAAGATTTTGTTTATAGCACTGGTGGAACTGCATAGGTGCAGTAGACAGGCGACGCGAGAGCGGGGCGGGTGCGATGCCCGGCCGGCCGCGGCGGTCGTCGGCCGCGCGCGCGTGCGCTGACCTCGCTCAGCTGTTCGCGCGCTCTTACTAGTCGCGTTGTTTTACGTAGATTGCAAGATTTTGATTTTTAATTGTTTTTTTCTTTTATAAATGAAATTATTAGGTAGGTATGGTCTTACTATGTTGTACTAGTAGTAAATAATCGGAAAATAACGTAAAATGAAGCAGCAAATTCATTTTTTTTTTTGCGTTTTTTTTTCGCTAAATATGTTTAGAATCATGGTCTGATTGCAACCCCTCAGTTTTCGGTAGTAGTCTTTTTACACCCTGTATATTTATGATAAATTTTGCAAAAGTATTAAAATTATTTAAAATGTAATCGGACTTTCTTTCAATGATTATTAACTCTAAATTAATATTCGATACGTTAGGTACCTACTTTTTAAAAGAGAAACCTATACGATTTCTGAGACAATGAGGCTAAAAGAAAGTGTGTAGATGTAATTAGATAACCTTATCAAAGCAAACAAAACCAAGGTAAAATAACAGCGTTCAAATTGACATTGTTTTGTGTAGGTACATTAGTTCAGTTCAGTTTATTTATTCATAACAATTTTTTTACAAATCGTGTTTGAATTTTATACATGCAAATCTTATAACTAACATAATCTAAATAATAGTATAGGTAAATATTTAACATTAGTCACAATAATAAAAAAAAATCACACGCTTGCACACATTATTCGAACCACAGACTAAATGAATACGAAAAAATGTATAAATAAGTAGGTAGTAACAGTAGTAAGTACTCTATTATTTTGTCGAATTCATTTAATTATTATTAATAATATTAAGTGCACATACCAATAATAATTGCTTAACTATATTACAATATTTAAAGATTATTTTTTTACTTATTTTAATAATTCGAAAAAACCTTTTTTACATAGATAATGGTACCTATTAAGTAATATTTTTTTTCTAATTTAACAACTTTATTATATTTATATTTATTATATTTCTAATTTAACCTACCATCCTTTTTTTTGTAATGATTATTTGTTTTTGTAAATTATTATGGATTTTAATTATCTGAAATAAAATTAATTTGAATTTTCAATTAATTATTTAAGTTTTTTTAAATAAAACACACACGCCCTAATACCTACTTTCATACTTATATTATTGTACGCCCAGGATGGGTAAACTGTTGATACCTAATTAGATTAATACCATCTTTGTAACACAGTTTGGACAATAAATTTTTCTTATTTCTTATTTCAATTGTTTTGATTTTATTCAGTAAAACTAAAATGTAGCGTTAATAAGAGTAGGTATGATTAGGAAAATAATCAGCCACTACTGTTTTCCTGTTTCGGTCTATTGATGTTGCCTATTCGTTATTTCGGATAAAGTTAAGGAAAAAGGATAACGACCATTCGATTTTCAAATTTCGATAAACAATTCAAAATAAACGATTCATGTCTTTTGAACCTTAAGTTCTTGTAGATTTCAGTTTTTGTTTTGTGTTGTTCATGATTAGTGTTTCTTTATGTAAGAACTAGCTGCGCTCCCGCGGTGTGACCCGCGGTACCTCGGGATTTTTGCATTTTTTCGGGATAAAAGGTAGCTTATGTCCTTCCTTGGGAGACAACCTTTATCCATGCCAAATTTCAGCTTAATCTGTTCAGCGGTTTGGGCGTGAAAGCGTAACAAACAGACAGACAGAAAGACAGACAGACAGAGTTACTTTCACATTTATAATATTAGTATAGTAAGTATAGTATAGTATGGGAGTATGGATAGTATGGATATGAATAGTATGGATTCTGTCTGATCTAAGCGTAAGTTCACGTGGCTTGTGAGCTTATAATTTTTTTTTCTTATCACGTTTTTGCACAAGACTGTATTAGCTCGCCCACAGACCTTAGGCGCCTGATCGACGCATCCCAATTAAACTATGTAGTATGTAGGTCGCTTAAACGCCCACAACGGTCGTCGTTGTACCAAGCACCAGTGTAAGCTGACCCGCCCTTCCTCCCACCAACAATCGAGCCTAGAGCTGAAGGAGCGACGCGAGGGGTCACAGTAATATGGCCGGTGGTGACCTCGAGCTCTGTTCTTTATTCGAAAATGCTCCAGAGAATATGGCTTGTAGATGTTTTGTTTTAGCTGACCAGTGATGTGATTCATACGGTGATTGCAAATATCGCTGGAATGTTATGCATGCAGCGTAGGTTTACTTATTCCTTTTTTAAATTTGAACTTAGAAATCGAATAGGTTTGACAGTTTTTTTATAAAAATAATGAACAGTTTATTAGTTTTTATTGAGTTCCGTTCCATTTTTGAAATGTATTTCGACATAAGTTTAACAGCTCATGAATAGGAACGTTACTAGGAAGTTTTACTATTGGCTTAGCCTCAACAATGGCATAAAACATGTCACGCATTTAATCTCGGGCCAGATTTACAAGTCAAAGGCCCGTGTGCATCGGATAAAGAAACCCAACAATGGAAGAAATCTCGGCATCTGTCAAATGAAAACGCGACAAAATAAGAGCAAGTCTTTCTTGCAGTGACAAATGTTCGGTCGGCAGATGTCATTTGTCATAATTGTATGACGGGCCTTGACAGGAACGTCGTATGAAACAAAACTGCTATTGTATTATTTTTTTAAAAAGCAAAAATACTTAGTTAATTTTTTATTATAATTAGACAAATGTTTCATGTCTAATTATGTACCAACCTATTATTAAAAAAAGTTAATAAAATAACAGTTTTTACAGAATAAATTGAGTAAAAAAAAATATTTAAGTGATAAATTATTTAACAAAACTACCACTTAAAAGTTGAATTCATGCGGGCACAATTAACTGGTAGCTAGACGCCTGGTAATTCCCATGATCATTATACATTTATACATCATTTCAATTGTGGCCGATAAAAAAAGTCTAGGTTTTTCACTATTATTCAATTAAACTTTCCTTTTAACCACAATAATCTAAAAAAGAATTCTCCGAACTAAGCTATAAATCAATAAACTCTTAAGAGCTTTTGCGGTTATTAAAAACAAGTAAAAAAAATCAATAAAAATAATCGGAACGTCTATCAAAAGCGGAAACCAAACACCGCAGGAATACGACGCCAGCAAAAAAAAAATTGCAAGCCAAGTTCCCGTCTTCCACAAAAGCTCCGAGCTTAATCGATCACAACGAAACTTACGGTTTTCTAGCCGGCTTCCGCTCGTCGATAAAAAAAACAAAAACACATAAACTTAAAAAAACACTAGTGATGTCTATTGGGAATCAGCGCGTTCGATATTCGAATTTTTATCCGTTTTTCGAGGACGGACGCGCGCCCGCCGCGTCGCGTGCAAACCACTGATCTAATTTCGAGCGCGCGCTGTAAGTGACGTAACGGCGCCATTTTGCCCCGCGCCCCGCCCGGCCGCGCCTAGCTTCCGCCTGGAAAAAATGCACTAGTATTTAATCAATTTCAGAACTTGAGTGGAATGTTACGAAGCTCTTGCTTATTGCCTTATATCACGTTACTGGGTGTAAAGTTTTCCATCAATCGATGGGCTTGTCTTATCTGGCGGGCAGCGCGTCAGAACACAGAACACTCACTGAATGAAATTCTTCTTTTTCTTTAGCTGTTGAATCATTCAGTGAATGAAGGTTTCAGGGAAATACATAGTCATTGGAGAAATATGTCATTTCTCGTAGATAGCTTTGCATATTTACCTAATTAATCATTTTTAGGTAGGTAAACAAGAATTGTATCATAGTTGTTGGACTTCACAATGGCCATACAATGGCTAATTTGACTTGCCTCTGGGATAATAATGTAATTTATACTTCAAAACTATAAGCTTTCCAGGAATGCATTCGGAATAGATATTCTGAATAATTTGAAAGCTAGTAAAAATTGTTAGTCTTGCCCTAGGGGTAGGTAGGGGTAAGACTAGCACTGTAGTTTTTGACGGTAAACATAAATTGTAATTCCTACAGGAAAATAGTAAATGTAATAAGTACTTTAATTAAATTTAAACTCTATTATAAAGCTACAAGGTTCAGTTTTGCGATAATTCGTATAAGAAATAAATGGGGTAAGACTAACACAGTCGGAATCAGAGGCGCAGAATCTTAGTTATTTATTTTATTTTACAAATTTTTGGAAAACTTACAGTTAGGTAAAACAAAGTAGGTACTAAGATTATAGAAGACACACCCACTTTTGAGTGACATACTTTTAAACAAAGAATACCTAAGTTAAACTTGTATGATTGTGTTACCCCAGAAATATTGTCAGTTTTCCCCCACTTTTAGATTTTTAAGTACCTTCCTACTTATGCTAGGTTTTAAATAAATTCTTTAAAAAAATATAAAATTAACTCTTTAGTTTAATCATTAATGCCATAATTTATAATGATAAGGGTACCTACCTATGTAGGTACCTTTAATAGGTACTTATAAAATCCTGAAAACATGAAAAACCTTAAAAAAATAAAATAATAATAATAAAATAAATTAAAGTACAATATAGGGGTCTTCAAATCAAGAGTAAAGGGTCAAGGAGGGAGTAAGGTCTAATGCTGACCTATTTAATAAAAAAAAAAAGTGAAGCTTACCTACATTGTGTGCTACAGCAAACATTTACCTCCATCAATTATATTCTATGACTCAGGTTGTCATAAGGTCTAGTTTTCATTGCACATCCAGGCGAGCTCCTCTCCTCGTATCCGCTTCCTCATTACTGTTTCGTTCCGTCCTGCTCAATGAAGTCGACATAATGTTTTCCTTCACCGATTAAGCACTACGTATAAGCCATCTTCTCATCTTCATCGTAACAGTATTAGGGTCTTTCATTTTATACTAACTTAATTCAGGAATTGGGTTCAAAAAATCAATAAAAAAATATTGATGTAATATTTTTTTTTTTTAGTTTTGTTATAAAAATTCCGAGAAAATCGATAAAGACTATACGTTCAATTGATTGTTGCTTCTTGTATAACTTAGCCCATTCATGATTTTTCATTATGCAACAATTCTAAAAAATCAATGTACATTTTGAAGTGAAAACTTAAATGGGCTTAGGAATTAAATTGATACGGTCAAACGTCTATTCACAACCCAAAAATGAGGCCCTGTCAGTTTGTGTAGTTTAAAATGAAAGACCCTGTATAAGGTTCCAAATTAACTTAAGTTTAGTAAATCGATTCGACCGACGTTGATATTGCCATGATGCCAAATATGTATTTGGAAGTGCCTCTGCCTACCCTTTTAATAGATGGGGTGGTGAAACTTATAAGGAAGGGAAAGGTGCTTTTATTTTGTAGAAAAGGTAGATTTAACGTGAAACCCTCGGCAGGAGACGTCTTGGCCGTGCTTTTCCGATTTCATTATTGTTATCCATACTATATACTATTATACTATATATACTACTCGTACTATATATACCTATCCATACTAATATTATATATTTGAAAGTAACTCTGTCTGCCTGTCTGTCTGTTTGTAACGCTTTCACGCCCAAACCGCTAAACAGATTAAGCTGAAATTTGGCATAGTTAAAGGTTGTATCCCAGGGAAGGACATAGGCTACTTTTTATCCCGAAAAAATAAAAAATCCCGAGGGACCGCGGGTTACACCGCGGGAGCGCAGCTAGTACTTGATATTTCAGAATCTATGAAAATATATAGAGTCAGAGTAGGTTCAAAGTTATGAATCGCACCGTAAATCCTAGAAATTGTCAAATACCTTCGTAATTTAAACCTAAAACAAACGCAGTAAAACCTGGAATTAACACGCGTTCGAAGTTCAAACTTCGGCAGTTTAAATCGCGAACTGTCATAATTCCATTTGACAAATGACTTTGACGTTTATGTTTTGGCGGGAAGTTGGTAAGTTATGGATTTAACTTTAACCCTTTTGGGGTAAAGGTATTTGGTATTAGGAGGTAAATGGCACATGGATTATTTGGTACGACGACTTACGAGAACGATTTGGGAGCAAAAGCATCAAGGCTATTTTATAGAAAAACAGAGCAAAAGACTTGTTAAGTCTAATTTTGAATCAATACCTAGGTGCCTAAAAAAATACTTATTTTATAACATTTGCTACGTTTGTCATTCCAAGACAAGTGTTTCACGCTGTTTTATTTCCTGTGTACCTATACCTACCTAGGTAGGTTACCTAGGTAACTCAGTTAACAAGCCAGGTCCATTACACCTCCCTTTGTTTGCGTTTTATCATTTTCTAGGGATAGGCTCTGTTTTTATTTGAGTTCACCGAAAATATACGTAATAATAGAAGTGAAATAAAGTGAAAAAAAAGTCAAAACTATGAGCAAAGTGACGTCACGATTATCTCAGCAATATAGGTAGGTACTATTGAACAAATCTTCCCCTACACAAATCGTATCAAATAGCACGAAAAAGTTAAGAAATCCGAAAAGTTTTCTCTCGATTGAACAGGCAGATATCGAACGATCCAAGATGGCGGTCCCAAGTTCTCTTTATGTCACTGTCATTTGGCGGGCGTGCGATTTTATGTGCAATTTAATTTTAATAGAAAATCGAAAGGGATGTTGGTAAATGCTTGACTAGAAGGTCGTAAAGATTGGAAAATCGCTTTTTGGAAATGGGACAGCGACAGTTGTAAATTCAACATAATGGCTGCGAAATCACTACACACTAAAATACTGGCTGCACACACTACATACAAAAACGTGTGGAACACTCGGTTGGAACGAAGCATAGAGTACTTTTCTATACTTACTGGGAATAAAAAAAATAATTGTCAATTATGTATCCTAGAAACGCTCTTCCGTACTAACAATCTATGGACTGTGTCGCGGATGCGCATTTCACACTGTGACGATTTGCCATACTTATACATATGTTGTGACGGTAAAATGACGGAACATTTTTTTTTCTTCGATACTGTCCGAAAAGGAACTTCGTTCCAATAAGCACTTCCCTAATGGTTACAAGATTATAAAAAAACACAGGTCAACATTTTCGTGGATGGCTACAAAAGTCATAGTGCTACGGCGTAGAAAATATAAACAAAAATAACACATACTTCTTCTTCTTTTTATTAATGGCAACTAACTAATAGTATAATTCTGCTAATGTCAAGTTTTAAATATGTATTCATGTCATGTCAAGTCAAGTCAAGTCATGTCTATTTGGTTTTGAAAAAAACATGGCGGCGTTTATTTCTTTGCGTTTTAATTTAACTGTGTCTGTCATTGAGCCATCATAATTTTCTGCGCAAAAAAGGTATATTAATCATCAGAATTTGAAGTGTACAAAATATTTACAAAATCCACATAATATTGGATTACGAGAATATCAACCTCTATTTACCTCTAGTCTCAGCCTACAACTTTGCTCACGTGATTTGATTTATACATAGGTACTTACATCCCATGTAGGTACTAGAAACGTAGGTATACTAAGCACAACGGATCTTTAGCTCTCCGAGGTTAGGTGCAATAGACGATTGCGCAGGTTTGGTAAGGTAAGCGAGATACCGCGATTTTAGGCGTCATCAAAAATGGGCTCTGCGCAGCTACTTCAGAGAGCCAAAGAACGAATGTGCGTATTGTAAATAGTTGATAAACATACTTAGTGTCAATGCATGAAAGCTCTTTCAGGCTGACTTAAATTCACCATGCTGGTTCAAAAGACCGATTTTTTAAATATTTTTTCGTTTGACAGCTTTTACAGATTGTCTCATATCATTTTTTCTGAGGGATTGAACCTTCGCGTAAAACTCATAAAACCATCCTTTGAGTTTTCAAAATGTAATTCTAAAATTGCTGCCAACCTCTAAGCCAGTGGCGTTTACAACGAATATTACTTTCGTTTGGGCCGGAGGGTTATCTATCAGAGAATTGAATCCGACCTCGAGGGATCCACAATATTATAATCGAGCTTACACTGCGATGTATGGGATTTCGAATATCTTATGATGGAGATATTTTCTGTTATTCATTATAATATCGTGGATAAATTCTCTGCTTCCATCAGGGAGCACGGAAGTGACCCCGCCATGACTAGGCGAGGCCCTACCACCCTTTTCTCGAAGTCGTTCTCAAATTAAAGTCAAAAAGCATTTATTCAGTAGGACCGGATCACTTTGAAACGTCTTAAAACTAGGTGATTCTACTCCTGTTCCTTCGCAACCAATACCGTGAAGAACCAGGGCAACAAGGTTCCATCTTAGATTCCATCTTAGGCGATCCATCTTAGGCTAATTTCTTAACTAACTTAGTTGTAAAATTAAAAGTAAAGTTAGTAAAATTCAAAAAGTTAAGCAAGATAGCAAAGGCATTGTTCTCAAAAGCAAAACGGAAGGAATATGATTTTAGAAGATTTCTAATCCCAGAAGCGGTTAATGTTGATCCCAATAAGCCCGGTAGACTGATAAACACAGACGGAGATTCACTCGGTTCTTTGAAAAGGTTAATCGATACACATGTGAAACTAAATTGTAGGATTCAAAACTGCAGCCTGCAGGCCTAAAAATCTGGATTTATCTTCTGGTAGATCGCAAGGTCGTGGGTTCAAGTCGAGGTTTTGTCACGAACAGACAGACATTCATCGAACAACGAGACTGATACAAGCAATCTGATAACCCCAAGTTCGCGTATCGTTTGACGAAGTTTATCAACTCGTGAGGCTACAGGAGTGAAACTTTTTAATTTGAGAGAGCATAGGTACCTACCACCTATACAGCATTCAGTGCCAAGAAGTTCAATATTCAGTCACTTATAAACGTAAAAGTCTCTGAATGATAATGGCGACACAGTCACAGTACCTACCTAATAACCTACACAAAACCACGTACCTTAATCATGATTACCAATTTGCTTTACATAGTATTTTCATAACTAAAACCAGCACAATGTTTCATAGTAGCTCATAGGTACACAAATATTGAGCCACATTTTAAACGAAACAAATCTAAGTGTAAGGATAAGCTCTAAATGGCGGAATCTAGGTATACTACTTTATTAAAATTATTTTATAACTAAACTAATGTTATTTCAATGTAATAGGGTTGAAAATGTAATTTAAGAGCGATAAAACACACCGCAGCGTTGGCGCGTCCGCTCGGTGTGACAGCTCAACTGCAAGTGACACGTGACGGCCGCCATATTGGATTCTCGGCGAGCACAGCTGCGGATGTGGCATAGTTCTGATAACTTGTAATAAAATCGAAGTAACGTAAAATTGCATTGAATAGAAATATACAGAGTTGATAGTTACATCACTGATAAGTAAACACGTGATACAATAATGTGTGTGCAGTTTTCGCGCAATTATTGTGCGATTTTTGCTATTACTACCCTTGCCGAGATACTCGTAGTTTCACCTATGAGAGATATATGATCAAAGAGTTTCACATACCTCTACTAGGTACACAGGGAACGTTATGTTATGTATTTGGCTGTTATTTATTAATCTAATAAAGAATACCAACTTCTTTACATTTTGACATGCTTTTGTTATAACATTATTAAAAAACCTTAAAACATTGTAATAAGACTTATTTTCCGCTCACCCAAATGTTACACCCCTAAAGGGGGTGATAGGGGGTGCCGGGAGGTCATTTATCACAATTGACGGGTCATTGGAAGCCCCACGAAAACCTAATCAGCATCCAATCGACATGGTGTAATTATATCCAACGGTTTTGCGTGCTTTGATAAACTGTGGCCGTTTTTTAACCAACCTCTATATAAAAGGATACCTACCTCTAATCTATGTAGGTGAAATATAAAAAAATAAAATTGGTAAAGTATAAAATAAAAATATAAACTTTTTATATTGTTCTACTCTCTTTTTATAGTGTTATTGTTTGACGACCTCTGTAGCGCAGTGGGCGAAGGCCCGCCTGCGACGCAAAAGGTTGCGGGTTCGATCCCCGCGGCGGGACCAATGTTTGTATGATCTACAATTAATTGTCTCGGGTCTGGGTGTAAATGTATGTATTTACAAAAAGCATATAAGTAGTATATCAGTCATCTAGTACCCATAACACAAGCTCTGCTTACTTTGGGGCTAGATGATGCTGTGTGGAAAAGTCCAGCATTATTTATTTATTTTGTTCGACTTTCATAATTAAGTACTTATTTGTTTCAATGGATTACATAGGCTTACACTTGTTGTCTTGTGATAAGGTCCAATACGGAATTAATGTGACAGGATTGATAAGTACTTACTTATTCCTAAGAACCTGCAAATTTTTCAGCATTTAGGTCTTCAGTTTAAAGACAATAAACTTTTAGAAGGATAATGCTCACTCTCTAGCTCTACAATTTTTTTTTTCAAAACGTGCGTTTCCCATTTTTCAAGAAACTGAAGCTGAACTTCGGTGTCATAAGGAAAATGGTTTCCGACCTTTTCCGTTTGACCTTCCTCTGAGCACTTAAAGTTCTTCGTATTCTGAATATTTAGTCCTGAATTTTGTGTTCATTAACCCCGACCAATGCCATTTTAAATGACGCAAAAATAGGGGCAACATATTCGTGTGTGTTTATCGTTTCGGCTCTTAACAGTGAAGGAAAACATCGTGAGGAAACCCGTAGCTTAGTCAGCTTCACATTGTCTTTCCTGTGGGCCATGTATTGACGTTCTACGACATGCCGGTTTCCTCACGATGTTTTCCTTCACCGTTTGAGAGTACTGGCATAGTGCACAATATTACGTACGTAGGTAAGGTACAAATAATTACTAATAACAATAAATTGTAAAAGTTACAGGTGTAATCGTCCCCTGTCAAATTAAACAAGGAGGGTCTTAATTATAGGGAACTATTTATTAGAAGGCGTTGACACAATGGAACAGTGCTTGCGTAGTAATTTCGTATGCAGTTAATGGTCAACTCGTAACGGAGTTTTTAGGCCGCCTGGAGGCCTCCGTCATGACCTAACGACTTAGCCGGGACCTACAGTTCAACTTGCCCTCAAAAACACGGAAGAGTCAGTTATAATGCCACTATCCGTCACCCATCCACTTGAACCCATACACTTTGACTCAACAACGTACTCAAGTGCGATATCATTTGATACACCATTAGGACGTCATCAGCATCTCAAGATGATTGCTAATTAATAGACACATAAATACTATAATCACATCTCAAGTCACGGACTGCCTGCACGCACGAAATAGCATCTCGAGAACCCGCACTCATTGTATACTTAAGTTTGAGTTTCGTTTATTAATCAGTCCATCACTCAGTTGATGACGTAAACCTATCCGCAACTTGAGAACATCTATAATAATGTTTTCAACACACTTGCTCATAAAGTGGCTCTATGGTCACCGCAATAAGGCACATAATGACACCCATAATCAAACTGTGACCTTTTCATTACTATAACTCACTAGTGAGTAATAGAATTTTTTTTTAATTTTATTGGTTGAGTTGCTTTGTTCTTTAAAAAGTTTTTATTCAGAAAAAAGATAGTGTTCAATAGAACAAATAAATTAATGTTCCTATTGCTTGCTCATTTCATGCAACTTCTAATTTAAATAGATAATTTTAACTCGTACGTGTTTAATAAATAAAACTTTCACTCAAATATAACTTTTGTTTTCTCTATAATAAAAGAAAACTTTAAATTCCCCATTTTGTACGTGGCAGAATAGGCCGCAAACCCTATGCGCGGCGTAGAAATATAGTCTGTGGCCGATCGCAATGCGCGCGCATAGGAAAACTGATTAATTTTTCCCGCAATAGCGAAACATTTTTCACAACTCGTTTTCACTGTTGAAAATGAGTTTTTATTTTTGTTTTATTCACAAGTGTGTTGAAAAACGTCGTATGATACACGTGTGTATTGATGATTACCGTCCTCGGTTCTGTTAAGAGCCTCGCCTGACGGCTCGGCTCTTAAAAACACCTCGGCGGTAATCACCAATGTTACACACTAGTACCATAATGTACTATTATTAGTATGATCAGGATCTCAAGATTGATATCAAGCGCGGCCTCTTGAGTTGAGTAAGGTTTACTAATATAGGCCTTAGTGACCGCACAGAACGTATCTCAATTTCGACGATCTATCAAGAACGACTAAGCACCAATAGCGCTTTTTTATGTTTTTGATATATAATAAAGTCTTGGATCACTATTGTAGGTATTTTTCACGTAGGAAAAGGTATCCCTGACACATAGCACCTTTACGTTTCACGCTGTAGGTACAACAAAGAAAAGTTTTGAAATAAATTAAATCTAGGGGTAATACTAAAATATACAACTTAAAAAAGAAGGATTTTGTGTATTTCCTTTTAAATAATTTCAGAAAGCAACATAAAAGAGCCTTGTCATGGAACCGTTCCTATGTGAAAAGGACTAAGAAAATCTATGGTCATGAAATCTGTAGTCTCTGCCTAACCCCTTGTTGAGGCATGGTTTTTATGTAGGTATGTAATTGTATGTAGACTAGACCAGTAGCCAGGTGAATGGTTCTTCACGGTATTGGTCGCGAAGGAACAGGAGTAGAATCACCTAGTTTTAAGACGTTTCAAAGTGATCCCAGCGGTCCTACTGAATAAATGCTTTTTGACTTTGACTTTTGACTTTGAATGATATAGAGGCCATTGAGGGAAAGACATGGATAAGATCAGCTCAGGACCGATTAGAGTGACGTTTGAGGGAGGAGGCTTATGTCCAGCTGTGGGCTATTTCAATTTCAATTTCAAAGTTTCTTTATTGGTATATTAATATCTTATGAACTAGTACATGTCCAGTGTAGATTTATCCTAGAATGTACAACAATAAATTAAGGTTAGGTTAGGTGCTTCTCAAAGCTGTGGGCTATTAATTGAGCTGTCAATGATGATGATGCTGATGAAATTGTATGTAGTACTTTCCTTGTTAATAAGGATTATTCCAAAAACCCGAAGTATCACACCTTGCCATACAAAAACAACACTCCCAAACTTATATAAAAAGAACACCAAACTCCAACTATGTTGGCGACACAAAAGATGATTAATCTACCCCCTCCCTCATTACCCCGTGTTTGTCGTCACAGATGACACAAGAGTTACAGTCGTTCAATCTCACGAAGACGGGTTAGTCTTCATTGTGTGTGTAGATGCACATGCATGTTGTTTCCGTGTGCGTAAGCTCGGGAACGCTCCATGGACGAATGAGCGCTCAGTATCGTAAGCACACAGAAACAAATCTGCACACACAATTAGAACCAACCCGCCTTCGTGCGATGGGACGACTTAGACAGGGGTGGAATTAATTAAAATATACATAAATAGCGACTGACATACATTGAGGGTTCTTAAGCTAATGTTTGACCGTTGAGAGAAGAATAAAGATGAAACCAATGAAAGTTACGCTTGTGTTTACTGTCGTTCCTGGATGACGTTAACGAGTTTACTGCCAGCCTCAACTTTCCTAAAAAATCTTTGCCATGTGCGCTGACACAAGTGTTATGGGTGATCGCTATTGGCGGGCACAAACATTTCGTGACAGGTTGCAAGACCATCGCTGCCTATTTACCTAATTCTGTTTGTTTCATAAATAAATAAATTTTTCAACACACTTGCTCATAAAGTGGCTCTATGGTCACCGCAATTAGGCACATAATGACACCCATAATCAAACTGTGACTTTTTCATTACTATAACTCATTAGTGAGTAATAGATTTTTTTTTTAATTTTATTGGTTGAGTTGCTTTGTTCTTTAAAAAGTTTTTATTCAGAAAAAAGATCGTGTTCAATAGAACAAATAAATTAATGTTCCTATTGCTTGCTCATTTCATGCAACTTCTAATTTAAATAGATAATTTTAACTCGTACGTGTTTAATAAATAAAACTTTCACTCAAATATAACTTTTGTTTTCTCTATAATAAAAGAAAACTTTAAATTCCCCATTTTGTCCGTGGCAGAATAGGCCGCAAACCCTATGCGCAGCGCGGAAATATAGTCTGTGGCCGATCGCAATGCGCGCGCATAGGAAAACTGATTAATTTTTCCCGCAATAGCGAAACATTTTTCACAACTCGTTTTCACTGTTGAAAATGAGTTTTTATTGTTATTTTATTCACAAGTGTGTTGAAAAACGTCGTATGATACACGTGTGTATTGATGATTACCGTCCTCGGTTCTGTTATGAGCCTCGCCTAACGGCTCGGCTCATAAAAACACCTCGGCGGTAATCACCAATGTTACACACTAGTACCATAATGTACTATTATTTAACATTTAACCAACTTAGTGCATATTGTAAGGTAAGTACCTAAGTATTAAAAAAATACAGTGTCTAAATAAAAAGTGTGAAAATGACGACCTCTGTAGCGCAGTGGGCGAAGGTCCGCCTGCGACGCAAAAGGTTGCGGGTTTGATCCCCGCCGCGGGACAAATGTTCGTATGACATACAGATATATGTCTCGGGTCTGGGTGATGTATGTATTTACAAACAAAAAGTATATAAGTAGTATATCAGTTATCTGGTTCCCGTAGTACAAGCTTTGCTTAGTTTGGGGCTAGATGATGCCGTGTGAAATGTCCAGCATTATTTATATTTAGTGTCTAGTATAGATCGATATATTTTACAGTGTTAAAATATTTTTCTATAATCACATATTTTATAATCGAAAATTACCGTCTAACGTTTAATTAAAGCATGACACATTATTAATGCATGATTGGAGCCGAGGTGGTGTGGGGGACGCGTGAAATGAATGACTCACGCTAGCGTTACAATGCTCCAGCTACTGGCACCAGCTGCTGGCACAACCCTAGAACAAGAAGAATATGCGTTTGATAATAATTTGAGTCCATGTCTCGTCGGGCTGTGTTTTGATTGGAATAAGTAAATTAAGCTAGAAACGTGTAGCTCGTACTAAATAGAGCCTAAATTAGTGAGCCAAAGTGGGTGAATTCTAGTGGCATTAATTATTATTATTATTATTTTGTTTGTCAAAGTTTAACATCACGGAACTATAGAGTCCCGGACCTTTGATAATCATGCATGGGGCCGAAGCCAACACACGGAGGCCTTTTTGACAATTTTGATCTTGTGTGATGGAGACACATACCGGCTATTATCCCTTCAACACTATAAAAATGCATTCAGGAACAGTCTCCATTATTATTATTATTATTATGAGCCCGTGATGTCCCACTGCAGGGCAAAAGCCTCCCTTCCTTTCTTCCACTCAACTCTATTGTAAGCTAATGTTCTCCAATGGGGAGAGTAAGAGTCAAGTTCGTCTCTCCATCGTCGCCGCGGTCTGCCGCGTGCTCGTTTCCTGTTCCGTGGGATCCACTCTGTGGTGGTTCGTGCCCACAACTCATCCGACATATATAGTGGCATTAATAGCTGATCTATTTCGTCCTGTGAAAGGCACGTAGGTTTTGGCTTTAAAGTCTCTTATTAAAGAACTTTAGACTGCATAAATTTTCCACAATTTTTTTTTTCTTTGGCGCTAGCTCAATTGATAAGAGATCTTTTTTTTTATGATGAATGGGTCGGCTCTTGACCTCAGACTTACACAGGCAAGAGTGAGATCAGTCGAGAAGAGAGTTGCTGGAACAGTGTAAAGCGATTTGAAAAAGGAATTAAAATATCTACATGTAAAACCAAACTTACTACTTGCTGACAAAGTGACTGATACAGTTAAAAAGATCTAGGTAACATAATAAATTAAATCATAATAAATCAAATCAGCCAGCCAGCGTGGTAATGCCGCCAGTGTTTTGGGCACGCTTCCGACTGACAGTGACCTGGATCAGTTGAGCTATCTATAGATCGTTTCTGACGATCCTTAGATAGCTTGACTAATCCTGTTGTATTTTGTAAATATATGTAAATATGTAGTAGCTTAGTTTCTGTAAATAAATAATTGTTACACATAAATTAAATATAAGTATCTGAGAGTTTAAATGCCAGATAGCTAATCCGGAAACATTATAGAACATAACATTTTACGCAATCTGTCGGTTAATTTTTAATAGGATATCACACTCTTTGCAGCAGGATGAAACAGCCCCTATGTCAAGAGCCGTGGTTGGTCGAATGGGGTTGTGCCTCGACTTTCAATCCGAAGGTGGGTACGAATCTCGGCCGTGCATCAGTGGATATTTCGTTTCGCAAAATTTATATGCGCTATGACACGAGAAAACATCGTGAGGAAACCCGCAGCTTAGTCAGCTCCACACGTATTGGCGTTGTCTTTGCTGTGAGCCAGGCTGATTAAGCTGAGAGGATGGTTATATACTGCAAGCCATCTCAAACAATGTCCCAGGCACTACAGCGTCCCGTTATGTGTAGGCATGGATTACCTACTGACGCTGTATAAATCATCTAATATAGATGTAAAGGCCTAAGTTATGTCAAGAATGTGATAGTTAAAAGGAGAGTAGTAGGTGGTAGTAGCTGGTACAGTGTAAAGCAATTTGAACTAGGAGGTCGGCACACCCACACTGCACCCACACGATGACCGCTGCTACCGCGGTTTATTGTTTTACGAGTTTCGCGCCGTGCTATCGCTTTAAATGATTAGATCTCGGCCGAGTAATTGAATGTCCTAGTCTGACAAGCCCCTTATTCATACACTAGCTGCGCTCCCGCGGTGTGACCCGCGGTCCCTCGGGATTTTTTCATATTTTGACGTGACAACGTCTTATAATTCGATAGAGCCGGCTGCACGCACGAAAAAACATGACGTCATGCGGCGTTACCTTCATGCGGCGTTACCTCGCTCTGAGGCGTTCCATGTAAGGCTTGAAGTGCAAGCGAGAGCGCGGAACGAGCGACAAAGAAGCACAATCGGCCTTTGCGTTCGGCAGCGTTCGATATCCGTCTCTCTGCTTTTGAGTGAGCGATGCGTAGACGTTGTCACGTTCAACTATCGTCAGTAAACCGACTTTACAGACAACCAATTTTTTTGGATAAAAAGTAGCCTATGTCCTTCCCTGGAATACAACCTTTAACTATGCCAAATTTCAGCTTAATCTGTTCAGCGATTTGGGCGTGAAAGCGTAACAAACAGACAGACAGACAGAGTTACTTTCACATTTATAATATTAGTAAGTATGTATATGAAAGTATGGACAAACAAACCTCTACGCAAGTCCATTAGGTACAAACCTAATGGACTTGAGGTTTGTTTTAATTTTAATTTTATTAACCCTGACTATTCAAATAGCTGGCACGGACGATGCCACAAAAAGGACACAAATTGACACAATTATTAAAATACTCAGGCCTTTACATCTATCTTAGATGATTATTACAGCGTCAGGAGGCAATCCATGCCTACACTTAACGGGACGTTGGAGTGCCTGGGGCATTGTTTGCCACAATTATAAAGATATCTACTTATTATAAGTAATATCCCAGACCATAAATACGTAATATGAACGCCAGCAAAATGTGAAGGGATGCATATACAGGGTGTAAAAAGACTACTACCGAAAACTGAGTGGTTGCAATCAGAACATGATTCGAAACATATTTAGCGATAAAAAAATTGCCTTAGCTATGTCATTTTATGTTATTACTAGGACAACATAATAAGACCGTACCTACCTGATAATTTAAAAAGAAAAAAACAATTAAAACTCAAAATCCAGCAATCTACGTAAAACAACGCGCCCAGTACATACGCAAACAGTAATCTTCTGATAATAATAAAATCTAATAAATTGAACCACGGAATTCGAACTCACAAAATTCGACAAAGTCAAAGTGCATTCCACTAGTTCATCACGGTTCTTCGGATCACATCGTGCATCGCTTAAACAAATCTTTCATCCCATACAAATCACTTCTCACAGCTTATGCATCCTTTCAAACATGTCCGCCGGCAAATTGTCGGGATGTTAATTTGACAGCTGTCATTCATCGTGTTTCGGCGGGAAATGCGGCCAATCAGAGGCGGCGAATGATCTGTCAACGAGCGATAGCGGGAAATTAGTGGTCGTGATTATTTTTGGTGCATAAGTACCTATGTGGTAAGAAAGTTATTTTTATGTTAACTGAGTAGGTATATTATGTATATCTATGGTACATGGAAGATACTCTCTGACGTGACGTGTAATAGGAGTGAGTGGAGGAAGACGGCTGTAATGTAGGGATAGGGATAGGTAGACAAATTGATGATGGTACAAAAATACTCTCCTTAATGGAAATACACTAACCTACCTACTCATTTTAGAAATTGTCTACCGCGCCCTGGGTATATAGTCGTTATTTTTAACTCATTATAATTTAAACTGTAAGTGAATATTAATTCGGTACCTGAGAAAAGAAAAAGACAAAATTCACCCACAAAAATCAACCCTTAGCAACTGACATGTCAGTCTAACGTCATTTTGTTTCCATTCTTAATTTCCATAGAAGCGAGTTGTCTACAACAATGTAGTGCTTCCGACGTTCACGTCCGGTGTGGCCGAGCCCTAAACACATTAGGCCGCTCCCAGACACACCCAGCGTTGATCTAATTATTTATTTATTTTACAGCTAGTTTTGCATTTATTGTTTGTATAGAATTTTTTAAGCGCTAGTAGTCGTGCTTGCTTAGTTGTTCTTGATAGATCGTCGAAGTTAAGCAACGTTCGAAACGGTCTGTAAGTGGATGGGTGACCGCCAGTGGCATTTTCATCTGAGCGCTTCCGTGCTTCGGAGGGCACGTTAAATTGTCGGTCGTTAAGCCATGACGGAGGCCTTATGGCGGCCTAAAAACTCCGTCACCAGTGTTGGCCACTGACTCAAACGAAATTACTTATAGTATTTTTATTATTCTTCTACATAGATACAGTAATAGCGTTTACGATTAGGTACCTACGCCGAAAAATCGGCGCCGAAAAATCGGCCGAAAACATTCGTATTGCAAATATATATTTTTGCAGTAAAATTTGTAATTTGTAGTGGGTAATGAAATAAATAGGTAGTAAAAAAAATATATGGATTATCCACTCATTACGGGACACCCTGTATGTATTCTTTTTTTAATATTCAGTAAATAATAATAATAGTGAAATACCCGTTATTAAAACAGTACCTATCTTTTAGTATTGTTAATTAGTTAAAAGAAAAAAGAAAAATGTACAGTGAGAGAACTTTGCACACGAAACGAAACCCTAACGCCATAGCATAAGACTCATTTTCATGAGTGTAGTTGTTAATGATGGTACTTAGTTGTTTTTTGGAGTTCCGTATGTCGCCACGAAATGATGAATGGTCCTCGTTTATTTTTTGGACAGATGTTCTGTATGTTTTTTTTGTTTGCGCATTTCAAAAGCTTCTGTTAGTTTTAATAGGTATTCTAAGCTGTTGACATACTAATTATTCTATACTTTATTATTAAGTAGGATAGGATGTAAAAGTACCTCGTTTCGTATGAGTAAGTGGCCAACCCTCGTGGCGGAGATTTTAGGCCGCCTTATGGCATCTACTCCTAAGTAGATGGGTCACCAATTGGTAACCCCCTTAGTAAGGCAGTTTTAACTGCGGGGGGGGGTTTACCAGTGGGTGATGCTGACCGTACTGATCGCACAAATGTTTTTTCACTTCGACGATCTCAAATTATGACAGGCGAGTCTTTTTTTTTTATTTACAAAAAAATGAAAATGGCTATACCGCCCCCCAATCAGTAACATCATAGCTTAGTCTTCTTCTTGGTTTCACTTCACTTCTTGGTTTCTTCTTCTTCTTCTTATGGGCCCTCTACATATTCGCCGATGATAGACGAATGCCGACGGTTACGAACGTGTAGAGGGCCTCATCGCCTGTCATCGCCTGTCATCGACTGTCATCGTCTATCGGCAAATAGTTCGGCGTATGTGTAGAGTGGCCGTTACATAAAATAAATAAAATACCAATGAAAAAGTAATTGATAGCAATATTAATTGCCCCCGCTGTGAGACTGATTGGCTAAATTTCCTTCATCAAACGCAATGTTTGCTTAGCAGAGCACTGTTGGTCTATTGGTAATGGCTCGTTAATATTACGATTTTTTTTCCTGAATTCAAATTCAAATTCAAAACGTTTATTGCTTCATGTTAGTAAATAGATCTTAAAATAAAATTGTGTTTCATAACATGAGCCCCGCTGGGGCACTGCAACATTTGGTACTTATTTTAGGTATTTCTAACTTACAATCTAACTTAACTAACAATTAGGTAATTAATAAATTGGCACAGCCTTTTTCTTAACTTAATCAAAAGGAACATTTTTGGTTTAAGGTTTAGGTACAATTTAATATATATTTAGGAACCTGAGTTTACTTTTTGCATCTTTTATTGTCTTCTAAATAATCTTGAATATTGTAATAACTTTATTCTATTAAATAAGATTTTAATTTTTTGTTAAATATTGTATTTCTTCAATGTTTTGTAGTTCTGAGGGTAAATTATTATAAATCTGGATTGACATATTGTATGTTCCTGATTTAACTATTTGTCATTTTGTGTATGGTAGGGCTATTTTATTTTTGTTTCTCAAATTGTGTGGTTTAGTATATTGTTCTTTAGATAATGTGTATAAAGTTTTATATGTTCTCACAAATATTTTCATAGATAGGTATATATTGAAGTTAAAGTTAGGATTTTTAGTTTGTTAAAATAGAATTTACAGCTCTCTGTTTTGTTTACGTGTAAAAACTCCGGAAAAATATGTTTCTGTGAAATCTTTACGAGTGAATCCGTAAGCTGGCACTAGTAGAAAACAAATGTTACACTTCTAATCAGGAATTCACGACTACCCGCCATTTGACGAATATTAATTTCTAAAACTTTGCTGTTGCGATTGCGTGCCCAATCAACTATTGTCTTATTGATATACTTCGAAAAACAAGCAATAATCAACCGTAATACTAACAAAACAAAGTCCAAATTAAACTTGCCTCAAAAGTATCTTGGTAACACCTGAAAATGAATCTTATTACAACTGAATAAAGTTGATAAACCGAAACAATGTTTACCGGTAAATAATTTGTAGTGGAATTCTGAACCTTATTTCTATGGAGTAAGAATCAAGAATATTTTATGATTGATGGAAAAGTTGGGGTATAAAAGACAATAAATGTAGGAAATTGATTAATTGCATCAAATAAACAACGGTGTTCTGGTTATTTTGGGCTTCATTCTTCGAAGGTCAGTTGTCAGTTTGAATCCCGGCCATGCGATAATTTTTAAGAACATAGTTTTTGAAAAACCTACGATTTTCCACACTCCGATCCGGGGTCAAGAGTTCTCACGATGACCCCACTAACGAGCTGTCTTTTTCGCTCGCACCAACTGTCATTCGTGTATCTGTCCTTGTCTGCCACTGAGGTTTCCACATTTAGAACAAGTGCTTTTTGAGGTTCTTATGAGTAGGGAGGTATTTGAAACTCGTGGTAAGTAAAGCTTAGGGACCTACACTCACACCTAGACAATGTTTGTAAAGAATTAACCTTTTGCATCCCAATAATAACACCCATGCCGGATGTGAACCCACGACCTTCGCCGAACCATGACGAATTGGCGACGCTTCACAAACTGACCCAATGGGCAATAGCTGTAAAGCGAAAAGCTGGAAAAGTCTACCAAAACTTCGCCAAACTATGGCGCGATGCTCTGACCTACTGAGCCAATAATAGGCAATCGATGAATGTAAAGTATCCACAGACTCATTTATTTAAATCCGTGAAAATATCCTACTAAATCATGTAGGTAGTAGTACCTACTTACAAAAAAAAACAAAAAAACAGTGGCACTCCGGGAGTGCCGACAGAAGTAAAAACTTGAAAGAAGTGTCAAACGCCGTGGCCGACAGACCCCGAAGTTTGTCGATCTTTGCCAAATGGTAAACCCCGGTTACGTTACAGTGTCGCGAATTCAATGATTTTTCCCATCTCAAAAATATCTAACGAGCCTAAAGAAGTTTTCACTTCAAAAATCTAAATAAACAACTCAAATATTTCTTATTGGCCACAGGGAAAGTTCAACCAACTTGAACCCTTTACAACACAATGGAGATCCGATATTAACGGCCGGAACGGGCCATTAGGACAAAACATAGAAACTTCGATTCACACGAAAAGTGGAGCAGTAGGATCGACCGGGCTTGTATCACTCAGTCAAGTCAACTAAGCTATTGTATGGGGATCTCTATTCGGGAAGGGGAGTAGAATCACCTAGTTTTCTGTAAAGTTGATCGATCGAAGCAGTCTGAAAGGTACCTACCTAAATGCTTAGGTGCATAGAGAAAAGTTAATGTAGAAGAAGCAAGGTTGTCCGTATGTAGGTCTCTGTTTGTTCTGGTCAAACGCAAGCTGAATTTGACCCACTTCCCGGTGTCTGATTAAGCTGAATTGTCTCACAAGTCTTTGATGACAATACCAAATAGTGACACTGCGACCATGATGATGGAATCAGGAGCTGTTCAAAAGATTTTCTTTGAAAATATGTCGATTGAATTGAGACACAACACAAGAGAGCTAAGAACTCTATCAACAGAGTTAACCATTATCTCATACGAACTTACTGGGGCTTAGTACAAAAAAATGAGCCGAGTTTAAACCAAGTCTAACTAAAAAATTGTCCCTAGAAAAACGATCTTAAAATACTCGTACATAGAACGCTTTTTTGTGGTGACGTTTTGTTTTGACATATGTCAACATGAGGTTCAACCAAGGTTTTACGTTTATGTAATAAGCAGCACTTGGTTTTTCTTTTGTTTTTGTTTGTTTTAATTTTATGAATGGTGTGCAATAAAGAATTTTCATTCATTCATTCATTCATTCATACTTGAGAGGACTGGTTGAGAAAGGGAAGACGCCACAATAGTAGCTATGCAAGTTTTCTGCCACAGTCAAGGTTTACGCCCCGGGCTGGTACAGTACCGATAATTTAATCGTCTAAGTAGACGATTAAATTATCGGGCCCAAGTTGTAATCAATTAGATAATGCTTTGAATAAAGAATTATGCTTTTAGCCTACCTTATAAATGATGGTTAAAGTTTGTTCTATGTAGTTTTTAACTAAATAGAACAAACTTTAACGTTGGATGAAATATTAGCGATATGGCCGCTCATTGTACAATTTGTTTATTTTTATATACTTATTCTCTGTATAAGGCATCGTGTTTGCCGGTCTTCTACGGATTGTAGGTGCTGGTGAGTGTGCCCAGTAGCTACACGAACTTATTCCGCCTTCACCATTCTTTTACAGGGACTTTAGACGCACAGCTGATTATCATCCTCACCTGGTTGATATTCCACTTATTAGAACTAAGCGCTTCGAAAGTTCTTTTATTATGCGTAACATTTGGAATCAGCTTCCAGCGAGCGTCTGTATTTCCGCTGAGCTACAACCCTATTGTTTTTAAGAAGAGAGTTAATAGGCATCTTCTGGGTAGGCTCGCTCCATCGTAGACCTCCTCTTGCCTGTGTAAGTTTCGAGGTCAAGAGCCGACCCATTTATCATTAAAAAATATATTTATATAAGTATAAGGTTCTTGTGTACAATAAAGCGTTAATCTATCGATGTATGTATATCTATCAAATACCGAGAATATTCCGAAAATTTTGGTAAATGTGTGCAATGCTGAGGGAAACTGCTAGATACAATACTTTTATCAGTATGACTACATAAAGTATACACGAATAAAATCAGCTTGCCATCCATCAACCCCAGGAAATGTAACTAAACGGTTTCCTCCGAGTGACTTGCGCCAGTGACTGGCACCAGTGACTGGCACCTTCTATACCATCCGATGTTAATGTGATTTTATTATGTTGGTGAAATGGATGTCTGATTTGTTACATTACTAGCTTTTATTATGTGGTTTGGGTAAAATGACTCTTGCACAGTAACTAATCGGTTGTTGAGAAGTCTTTCCATCTCAAAGTTGCGAGTTCGACTCTCGATCATGTCTTTTACGGCTCTGATTACCCCTTAAAGATTTTCAAAATGATCTTGAACTCTTATTGATCTGAGAGAATGTCTACCGAACCTTGGGAGTGTAGATCGTCGCTAACTCATCTTTTGCCTACCCTTTATAACATGACTTCTTTCAACACATCCACTCCTTTCACATTAATCATCTCGCACATATCGCACAACTATAGATAGGTAAGTATTTAGGTAAAGTACTAAGATGTATTACCCATGTCTAGAGTAGACAAAATCCACTAGAATTTTATCCGCATCTCGAGACGTGGACATAAAACAACCACTAGAAAATACCCCTCCCCACTCTAGTAACTCAATACCCCTCCTAGAAATCGTTTGACCTATTTCATCTCTGTGTGTGTGACTGAGTATGTGTGTAATGACGCAACAGGTGACGTTATTGGACGCAATTACATTTGTGTGCGCAAGTGTACATTGCTAATACAGGGTGTGTTGGTACTGGTGGATAGAAAAGTTTGTTTGGAAAAAAACTGAATCGTTTTCCGGAAAAACAATTAGGTGAGTAGCCATAGATAGGTTACTACTAAACACACATCAAATAAACATCTTGGCCTCACATAGCATGAGACACAGATTTGCACTTGCAAAGATCTTGACAGAGGGACCTACATCTTTTAAACAAGCTCACTGGATTATAGCTACTTTTGACCTGGCTTTTCTTAAAAACTGACATTATTTTGATCCTACTATCGAGGGCTCGAATATAGGTATAATGCCGGATCAAATTCATAGATTTTTTTCATTTTTCTTATTTAAACAACGTCAGGAGGCAACCCATGCCTGCACTCAACGGGAAGCTGTAGTGCCTGGGACATTGTTTGAGATGGAATAACCTTGCACAGCATTATTCTCTAAGCATAATTTTTAAGTATCAAAAACCGATGCAAAATCCGTTGATGCGCGACCGGGAATCGAACCCACGTCTTTGGGATTGAAAGTTGAGATACAACCCCGTTCGACCAACACGGCTCTCGTTCGTTTCAAAAAACTTTTGTTATTGCCTGTACACGCACACACTATAGCTGCTAAATGGATTACCTTGTCATTCAAACGTTATGACTTAGGTATTGTTTGCTAGATCAAGCGGCTTATTGCGATCTTCTGCCTCTTTCTAACACTGCAGGAGAGAGCGAGAGGAGAGGCGTGTCATAGAGATTAGCGGTTTCGGATTATTTCGACCCGAATTATGAAACAAAGGATAATGGCCTTATTTGGTTATTTGGTAGTAATTTTTAATGGGTTTTTGTGTTTTATTTTTTACTAGCTGTTGCCAGCGGCTGTAGCTATGTGGTATCATCGGGTTTTGTTCACAATTTCATGGAGTTTTCGTTTTAGAACCATTTTTTTATTAAATAGAAGATCAGCTATCTACCAGTAAAGGGCCTGTCAAAATCGGTCCAGCCGTTTTGGAAATTTGCTGAAACAAAAAGACAGAAAGCCAGTTAATTTTTTTTAAAAGTATGTTGACTAAAATGTTTATATCTATTTATTACCTATTAATAATCGAAATCAAATACTTAAGGGAGCAAAACAAGTCATTCCTCACTAAACACGTAAACTTCTAACTTCGTTATGAAACTAATCCTTCGAGTGCTTTCCCAACATGTCTTCCATTTCCCGGACGGATTCTATGAAAACCCAAGTAAATAGACCTCTGAGAACCTGATATTACTTCGGTCCGATAGATCAACTTATTATGGATATGTTCCTTTGAAATAACCAATTTCAGTAGACCCTCTTTTACCCGTTGGTTCGCTTACGCGCGAGCTCTACATAGACTGGCGTTTCGCCATTTTTATGAGACCCCTGCGTAGCGACATTTTTCTAAACTGTACAGCTCACGTTATACTAGACCGCAAATCCAATTTCAGAAGACCTTTTGTTTCTTCTATTTTCTTTATGCATGTGTATCTAGATAAGCCAGACGTATTATCCAATCCAAATACCTACTTACAATAGAGCTTTACTTAAAAAGATTAGCTGAAAGATATCTCAAATTAAAATGGTTTGGTTAAAAAAATGGCGTCTTCTTCGTATTGTGTGCTAAACCAAATTTGAAAGAACTAAGTATAGAAGATAGGGAACGTAGAGAGAGGTCCTATAAAGATGGATATATTATATTGGCGCTAAAAGCTTGATATTTCTAATGATTTACCTTTTATTTATATGTTGGAAAAACCTACAAAAATCTAACCTAGAAATAAAATATAGGTATGAATATTTTACTAATACTATTTTTTACCCGACTATCAAAGGAAGGGTTATGTTTTTATGAACTATCGCTAAAAGAAACCTTATTGGAATACTACATACAATATTTCCAGCGTTACGTATCCTCTGGCTTAGTGCTTCTGATTTGCAACACTCGATTCGGCAAGTGGTCGAAGAAAAATTAAAATTTTTATGTCTGTGTTTTTCTTCCCCGATCAGAACGTAATAGTAGGTAGGTACCTATGTAAATTTTCTAATAAATAATGCTGGACTTTTTCACACAGCGTCATCTAGCCCCAAACTAAGCAAAGCTTGTACTATGGGAACCAGATAACTGATATACTACTTATATACTTTTTGTTTGTAAATACATACATATTATACATAGAAACACCCAGACCCGAGACAAATATTTGTAGATCATACAAATATTGGTCCCGCCGCGGGGAACCCGCAACCTTTTGCGTCGCAGGCGGGCCTTCGCCCACTGCACCACAGAGGTCGTCGAATTGCACGATTATGATTCGAACAATGTGGTGGTGTCAACTCAAATCTCTTTACCCTTAGAAAAACTTCCAGTGTCTGTATTTCCGCTGAGCTCTAGGACCCTGTTGTTTTTAAAAAGAGACTTAATAGGCACCTTCTGGGTAGGCTCGCTCCATCGTAGACCTCTTGCCTGTCTAAGTTTCGAGGTGAAGAGCCGAACCATTCATCATTAAAAAAAAAGAGTATGTAGGTACCTACGTCCCTGCCGTAAAAACTAAGCTACCAGCCGAATCTTCCACCTAGAATCAGGTGTCTGAACACGTGCCCAACTCCCAATTTCACAATCTTTAAATCTTAGTCAGCTACTATAAAACTCTGGATTGATTCTGGAGCATTTATGAAACCCTTCATAACAACTCACGGTTTAACACCTTATTTATATTAGTGTAAAGTTTAATTTCCCTTGATCAGTGAGCAGTCGTTTAGGTTATGTTAGAAAAGGACGGAGGTATAAATCAATCGATCGATAGTCGATCGGCGTGTGCGCAGCCTGCTCGTGATCAGCCGGATATTTTGAGATGGGCGTTAAGGGGAAGAAACTCTAAACAAAAAAGGAGCACGTTGTTTTTATTGTGCATCTAAGCACTCACTAGGTAGGTACTACTTAGCTCACTAAATGTTAATTAGACTGATGGTAATCTTTCACACATTCAATTTTTTTCTTTTTTTTTTTTCAGAGCGAAAACGTTGGTAGGTTGGCTATGTTGAGGCTCCTATCTTAGACACGAGGTAAGTGTCAAGTGCAAGAACGGAGCCTTTTTGAAACACTCTTAATTTTTTTACCTAGGCCAATGATATTTTACTTATCATTTAGAAGAACAAGTACGCTGACTGGTTCGAAACAGGTGCGCTCGCAGCCTGAAATTTTGGAGGGGTCACTAATCTATGTTCTTTACTTTATTAAAACTTTTTTTTTTGTAAATTTTTGGAAGAATTTTCGATTTTGGGGGGGGGGGGGGTTCATGTCCTCTGTGACCCCCCCTCACCCTTGGACCACGACAAGAAGAAGAAGAATATTTTCTAAGGCTTACCTCTATTATCTACACACTAATATTATAAAAAGATTTGTTTGTTTGTTTGATTTGTATAGGCTCCGAAACTACTGAACCGATTTGAAAAATTCTTTCACCATTAGAATCCTACAGTATCCCTGATGAACATAGGCTATCTTTTATCGACGGACAGCTCGTCCATAATATTTCTACCAGTAGGTACATGAAACTGTCTCATCTACTTAATTGAATGAATTCATTTAGTAAGTTTTTTGTCGCTAAAAAGGGGCTTTAGATTATAATAATGAGATTACTTTCTCAATAATTTAGATGGATTATGCAAAAATATTGCGTCGACGGGGCTGGCTATATCCCAAATACTTATAAAAGATTATATTTGCCACTAGCTGTTACCCGCGTCTTTGTGCACGTGCGACAACTTTTTTTACCTTCGTGGAATGTAAAAATTAAAATGACTGTCAAGTAATATATTCGGAAAAGGTTACACTTTCGTACCTACTTACTTGATTTATAAGTCTGAGTGCTATCAAGGCGCATATCTTATGCTCCGACCACCTCTATGCATCTTCAAAAAATCTGGAATACCTAAAAACATGAAAGAGGCAGGTCGCTAACAGCAAAGTCGAGGCACAGTAGGGGCGTTTCTGTTAGCGACAAGATACTTGTCACGTTTTGTTTGTCTGTAGGTATTTTTGATTGATTACAGTTACCAAAATTCGCGGCCTCCCATGGAATGCTCATATTTTACTCACGTTCACTGCCCCTTAACAATATGCTACAGCAGGCCACTTATCGTTATTGAAGTCGTCTGGAATATTTGAAAATAGCACAAAAATAATTCGGGAGCGCGCCTCGAGCCAAAACACTCACTGGTAAATAAGCTAAATAAGTTAAAACACAGACAGAAGGAAACACCGTGAGGAAAACAGCTTAGTGAACACCACACGTCCAGTCAGCAGCGAAAGTCGATTAACAGTTGGACTTTTTAAAATGGCTTTTGTTTTCGAAAACCAAGAAAAATTATTACACGACGAACAAAGACATTTATCTTCAAATATTAGTAACAATGTTGGTCATGATGTTACGTATTTCAGAAATATTCAGATTTGTGAAACATAAAATGATAATGAAATGAAATGAAATGAAATAATTAAGTTAATCTAACTTAACTCTCTAAATAACTTAACTTTCGTTGCTGACTGTACGTATTGACATTGTCTGAGCGAATAATAGTGCTACAAGCCTATTCAATCTCAAAATGTCCCAGAGGCACTACACAGCGTCCCGTTGTGTATGGCATAATGTCTGCTGACGCTATACCTACAAATCATCCAATAAAGATGTATTTTACATCTGCATGGTAAATATCCCAGGGTACGGTAGATCTTACGGTAGACCTGTCACGTATGGAATACTAACTTCTGCAAGATGTGGGCATGTATCAAATATGTGTTTGGACATGCCTCTGACTACTCCCCTTAGACATCTTCATAGGATCTGAAATAAAAAATATCTGAGAGAATGTCTACCGCACCTTGGGGATACAGTCGTGAACCTGTTTACGTTTTTACGGTAGATCTTAAAAAAAAAAAAAAAAAAAAATCTTTAAGTCCTAGAGATATTTAAGGTGCAGGTAGGGCATCTCGCTCGTCAAAACGACGTGTGAGCAGAGAGCTGGCTCAACGTATCAGCATTGCCATTCAGCGTTACCTAATCAGTTGAACTAGGTATGTATATCCCCCCCCCCCCCCCGATGGATTCCAATCTTGACGCGATGGGGGGGCTTAGTAACCGTGGTTTGGAGGCCCACGGTGAAGCCAAAAGGAATCCAAGGCGGGGACGCCCTGGTGGCGTCTGGCGGGTAGGGTCGCGGGTGAAGAGGCGTTCCCAGACCCCCTCCATTCCAGGCGACGCCGGAATGACGCTGGGTCGTTTAGTGGGTATACCGGGAGTCCCCGGGGAGTCCCACATACCCCTCTCGCCCCCCGGCGGAGGGGATGCGTAACGCATTTTTCCCAGCGAGAGAAAAAAAAAAAAGGTATGTATATCCCCCCCAATGGATTCCAATCTTGACGCGATGGGGGGGCTTAGTAACCGTGGTTTGGAGGCCCACGGTGAAGCGAAAAGGAATCCCAGGCGGGGACGCCCTGGTGGCGTCTGGCGGGTAGGGTCGCGGGTGAAGAGGCGTGTCGGTGTTTCGTTGCCGCTCGCCCTATCTCCCGCGACCCAACGGTGGCGCACCGTAAGATGCGTCGGCGGCGGGGCCGCAGTGGAAGAGGAGTGTCGGTGTTACGTTGCTGCTCTCCCTGTCCTCTGCGGCCGTTTTTGGAGGCTTCTCCACGCGCACCTCTTTAATTAGAGTGCGCAGTGGACGAAGGGAGCGGAGAGCTCTGGTGGTGAGTAGCGAACGCAAGGTGTGGGGGCACCTTCGTCCGCCTTGCACTACTCACCACTATGCGGGGCCGCCTTAAGGGCGGGGATCGCCAGAGGGGGACTGGACGTAAAGGCTGTGCCGGTTTCCCAGACCCCCTCCATTCCAGGCGACGCCGGAATGACGCTGGGTCGTTTAGTGGGTATACCGGGAGTCCCCGGGGAGTCCCACATACCCCTCTCGCCCCCCCGGCGGAGGGGATGCGTAATGCATTTTTCCCAGCGAGAAAAAAAAAAAAAAAAAAAGGTATGTATACATAGATCGGCTTAAACGATCCTCAACTATTGTATAGTTTTTTGAATTCTATTATTACAAGTATATTTTGTAAAATCTAACCTAAAATGATTTCAATGAATCAATAGTAATGGTCTTCCACTTCCTTTTCATCCTACATTTCCTTTCTGACTGTCTGACTGACTCGTAACAGCGGATGTTACGAGTTAAATTAGTAAAAGCTCCACTTTCCCAGGGCCTCCTAAGCCTCAATCAAGCCCTAGATTACCAGCAATCTAGTGCTCAGCCCGAGTCTAGCCTTAGGTCATGTGGTTCTCAAAGAAACAGCATTAACAATTCAATTCTTGGACAGCCGGAAGAATACCTACGGCCTATTTTGTGATCTCACTAAGGCTTTTGACTGTGTTTGTCATAAGATCCTTCTTCTTAAACTAGAACATTATGGCATTAGAAATAGAGAACTATCAATTTTGGCCTCATACTTAGAAAACAGACATCAAGTGTTAGAATGTAATAAGCACACATCAACTGCAAATAGAATCTCTATGGGAGTACCGCAGGGATCCATTTTAGGTCCCTTGCTGTTTATACTATATATCAATGATATCGTCGTATGTGTAGAAAATGAAATGGATATAGTCCTATTTGCAGATGATACCACGGTAGTTATAAGTGAAAATGACAAAGCAAGCCTAGCCTTGAAATTGGATAAGTTGATCGGTAATTTTAAGGACTGGTTTGCCGCAAATAATCTCTTGTTAAATGTTGACAAAACAAATATTGTAAGATTTTTCTTAGGAAATTCTAGTCATAAGGATGAAGTTATTAAACGTACAATTGATAAACATTTTTTGACTACTATTGATGACATTAGATTTTTAGGAATAGATATTGACAGTAAATTAATTTGGAGTAAACATATTGACATACTAGTTGGACGGCTTAAATCAGCAGTTTATGCAATCAAGACAATGAGACAATTAAGTGACATCAAAACTGCAAAAATTGTTTACCATGCGTACTTTCATTCTATAATGACATATGGTTTAATAGCCTGGGGAAATGCTTCTCAGGCAACTCGAATTTTTATACTACAAAAAAGAGCAGTGAGATCAATTTTACAAATGAGAAATGATGAATCATGCAGACAAAAGTTTAAGCAGCTAGGAATAATGACAATGACTGGTGAATATATATTTCAGAATTTAATGTATATAAAATTAAATATAAATAAGTTTAATCTAAAAAGTGACATACATAATCATAACCTAAGAAATAGAAATAACATTTGCCTTCCAAAACACAGACTTGCCAAGGTAGAGAACAGCTTTATTATTATAGGTATAAAACTATTTAATAAATTACCAGAGGACACAAGGAAATTAAATGACATTCAGTTTAATACTAGGATAAGAAAAATTTTAATGGACAAATCATACTACGATCTTGACGAAGCCTATGCTGATAATCTGAATGTGACATAATTTATCTTTATTATTATAGATACAAATCTATCCAGTCTATCTAGTTTATAATATAATATAAGTATATAAGTGATAAATTGTAGTGTGTGACTTTTCCAAGTGTACAATTGTATCTTATGGAATCAAATAAATGAAATGAAATGAAATGAAATTACAATTCCAGAAAAGCAGTGTTGCATTGTTTATTTCGACGACCTCTGTGGCGCAGTGGGCGAAGGTCCGCCTGCGACGCAGAAGGTTGCGGGTTCGATCCCCGCCGCGAGACAAATGTTTATATGGCCTACAGATATTTGTCTCGGGTCTGGGTGTTTCTATGTATAATATGTATGTATTTACAAACAAAAAAGTATATAAGTAGTATATCAGTTATCTAGTTCCCATAGTACAAGCTTTGCTTAGTTCGGGGCTAGATGATGCTGTGTGAAAATGTCCAGCATTATTTATTTATTTCAGACTGTCATAAAAGTTTTTTTTTGTAAACTAAGAAATAGAGTTGAATACCTTATAGGCTTTTTAGATAAACCAAGGAATAGATTTGTAATAATTATGCTTGTTAAGCCAAAGTATTATACCTACCTACAACATTTAACAAACATACCGACACATAATATAGTGTTTACTATCGGTGATTGATTTATAAGATTAGACAAACAAAAGAAAAATGTCTACCCACATTGTTAGATATTAGATTTTTAGTTAATTAACATACTTTGATTTGTTTCTTTTATAATAAGTACCTACCTACCTAAACATTTATGTTACAAGTGTAGCTACTCGTACAAGGCCACAGAATAGAGGAGACTCTTCTAACACAGGTTGTAAAACTTAAAAGAAGAGTCCCAACCCAATAAGTTATGTATTTGTAACTAAATAAATTGATTTTTGATTTTTTTATTCTGATTTTGATTTTTTGAAGCCTGTTGGCTTGTTGCGAACCTAATAATATACTAACATAAACCGTCTGAAACAGACGAAAAGGCTTATGATGATGATGATGATAGGGTGAACAAAGGGATTTTGAACCTAAAAATAGAATACTGCCGTTATTTGACGTTCGACTTTTCTTTCAAAATCAAATCTTCCATGACCTACTAAACTTGAATACCATGTTCCTGCCAATCAATAACCACTTCACAAGCAATTTTGCACTCTATGTCTGTAGTAATAAAGTCGAAGGTAAGTTACAAATTCGTTCAAGTAAGAAAAACAATGGATCTACTCAAAATGAGCTCTTACACAGTAATAATACAGACTTATTTAAAATATACGCTTTTTATATCGATTCAAGTTCTTAAAAAATCCAAAATAAACCTTATTTCTTATGCTCTAAAGCTGAAAATGTTTTTTCAGAGAGATTTTCACTGTGAATGGGGAAAATAAAAATGGGAATATTTGTCAACAGGAACATGGTCCCTATATGTGAGTAGTTAGGGTAGATTTTCGCATGATTTAATCATAAGTGCGTAGAAGTTAAGGGCTTGTACGAGTAAGTGCCCTCAGGAAGGTTTGAAAAATTCGAAATTAATTATTATCCAGAAGTGAATCATATTTTTTTGGTTATATTCACATATTACCTACTTAAAATACTTGGAAATAAAAACATAGCTAAAGGTTTCTAAATTCTCTATATCTTCTTATCGTGTCACTAGTTCTTTCAAACCAGTGTGTTGAAAGGAATTTAAGTGCGCCTCAAAGAGGCTCTTTCGAACTTTATAGGTTCCACGACATGCCGGTCTGATAATGTGAAACCTCTCTTACCCACACCCATATTTCGGAAAAGTATTCCATACGTGACAGGTTGCAAGCTCATCGCCGCGCCCGTCTATAGATCATCTTCATAGGGCTTGCGTGAAAAAAAATGCGCATAAGTAGCTACTTTTTTGAAATACTTAAAAGTGAGTTCTCGAAATAGAGGCACCGTATTGTTTTTGTAACAAAACAGCGGATACCCTACAAAGGAGATTAAGTGGAGCGAAGTAGCAAGGTAGACAATGACATGCATAAAGTAATACCTACTACGTATAGATGCGCAACTCCTATGGGGCTGTCAATCGTAGAAGCTTAAAGCTGACGTGATCTATGGCCAATCAGTTTTAGGCCTTTCTAAAAATGGTCAAGATCATGATCTAATTTTCTTAGGGTCATCTTCACGAGCGATAGAGATTAGGTATACTTACCTACACTCTCTGTGTCTCACAGAGCTGATGTCATCGCGACGTGAGATTGTAAGATTTTTAAGTAAGGAGAATAGAAATACATGAGACGACGATAATATTGCCGCTTGTGGAAACGAACCTAAGAAAGTAAAATCATGATCTTGACTATCCTCAAAATACAGGCAACTAATTTTAGAAGATACTTACTTAAATGAATTAATTTTTTTTATGTAGGGCCAGCATCAGTACAACAGGTTTTTCTGTCCCACTCTGCTCTATCAGCCGAATTCCTATCATAGGAATTTCATATCTAAGTATAACTGAACAATGGTAACGAATAGCTTGGACACGCGGGTCGATGACCTGGTCAGGTCACGGGTCAGTGCCCCCGCCATTGTTTCATGGTTTTTAGATTAAAACCTAGCCCGTGGTATATGGACCAGTAGCGATGTATTTAATAGACAATATCGTCTTTAACCATCAATCTTCTTTTCACTGATGTTCCATCCAAAGGTTGCCTGGAAGAGATCGCTTCTTAGCGATAAGGCCGCCCATTGTACATTTTTATCTGGTTTTTCTTGTGTTTTTGTCTGTTTTAATTTTATTAATGGTGTGCAATAAAGAATTTTCATTCATTTATTCCATACTTAATCCATACTTCCATACTAATTTGAAAGTAACTCTGTCTGTCTGTTTGTTACCGTTTCAAGGCCAAACCACTGAACAGATTAGGCTGAAAATTGGCATGGATGAAGATATCCCATTATGTATCCCAGGGAAGGACATAGGCGAAAAAACCCGCGGGTCACACCACGAGAAGCTATTATGTACAATGACGAAAATTGACGACCTCTGTGGTGCAGTTACAGATCTGCAAAAAATTATCTCAGCTCTGGGTGTTTCTATATGTAATATGTAGGTATATATGTATGTATTTACAAACATAAAGTGTATACATATGTATGTAGTATATCTGTTATCTGGTTCCCATAGTCCTAGCTTTGCTTAGTTTGGGGCTAGATGATGCTGTGTGAAAATGTCCAGCATTATATAAAATTATTACGACTTTAAATGACATGGGGATCTATGATATTTTAGATCTACCTGTAGGTAATTAGGTACAATCATGCTATTTTCAATAAATGATAATTAGAATCCACGACTTCTTTATTTAGGTATATCTACCTAATCAGTCGAGGTTCCGCTTTTGTATGGCGAGTTGTAAGTTATTTCAAATTTTGTTACTATAAACCACAAATAGGCTGCTATAAACAAGTTCGGTTTCGCAACGGGAAATTCGGGGTAGCCAATAACCTATTTATACCACTTAGTTTCCAATAACAGCGCGTACGCACGCTTTCCGTCATAATTTTATGTACTATCGGCTTACCGCGGTTTTTTTTACGAGAGCCTATTTAAGTATTTTGAATCTGGAATGAGAATAAATCGATTTAAAAAAAAACAGCAGAATTGTTATGCTACTTTTAAAACCTTTTTTTAGCCTACTTCCCATACAACCATTTTTGTCGCCGTTACGTTAACATGACGTAACAATTTTCGCGTAACAATAATTTTTGGTTATAAATTTACGTAAATCTCTGTCGTCATTACGAAACATGTGTCGTTAAAATGTCGAAAAGTGGGGATCAATCGTAACAGTATTTTTTGTCGCATCGTATCGATTCCATGTTGAAACATGGCAACCTTATTGTGTTCACTTTACCATTCAATGGTTCATTTCATTCATTCCTCTTTATAATCTACCCAGATTTATGAACAGAAAATTTGAAGTGTACTTTTTTAGTTGAAAGGTGTGTTGTGACATTAATTTTATTTTTCGCCGCCATCATAAAAATGTGAGTACCTACATTATTCTGTAATATTTGCTTGTTAGTCGACCTAAAATACTCTGCGAATTGAAATTCATCGTGCAGTTTAGTGTAATTTAACCAAATTTACTGATGCGCCTTTTTAACTAATTATATTGGATAGTTATGTAAATTTCAATGAAAAAATATGTATTTACTTGATGATAAAACTTGACCCACAGTTACGTTAATATGTTCAAAAATTTCAAAATTGTGTCAAGAACTGTTACAGGGCGACTGTTTTATAAAATGGAGTTTTGTTTATTTTATGTTCACAGTGGTTCTCAACATGCCATTTAATGAGGTTTCTGCGGAAGAAGGGTGGGAAGATGTAATCTACCTATTTTGACCTCGCTCATTGAAAAAAACGAGATAAGTACAAGCTCTATGATGCAATGAACACAGCATTCCAGAGAAAAACTGGAAGAAAATGAAATGCAAAGTAAAATTAGGAGACATTCCTACATTCGAAAAAGTCCTCCATTTTTTAATGTGAAATAAAATTCAAAAAAATTAAACTTGGATTTTCATTTTTATTTTAAGAGTAGGTACCTACTTAACCTTTGTTGTGTGTTATAAAAACAATCCATACTAATCTATACTCCATACTAATATTGTAAATGTGAAAGTAACTTTGTCTGTCTATCTGTCTGTTTGTTACCTTTTCACGCCCAATCCACTGAACAGATTAGGAAAAAAATTGGCATGGATAAAGGTTGTATCCCAGGGAAAGACATAGGCTACTTTTTATCCTACTTTTTATTTTATTTTTATCTACTTTTTATCTAGTTTATCAGTCATCTAGTACCCATAACACAAGCTCTGCTTACTTTGGGGTTAGATGATGCTGTGTGAAAAGTCCAGCATTATTTATTTATTATTTATTATCCCGAAAAAATGCCGAGGGAGCGCGGGAGCGCAGCTAGTAATTTATATTCATCTGCACAAACAACTAGTCCCTGAGCACCACTAAAGCTTGAGAACCACTGGTTTTCTGTTTGGACAAATCCAACAATTAGTGTCGTTATCTTTACTACAATTACTGTTACCTAGTGTCGTCAATGTGTTGACAATTTACTCAAGTTCACACAATGTGTCAAGAACAAAATGAAGAACAAAATGACGAAAATTATCGACACAAAGCACACACACTATTACTGTAATGTTTTCGATACAAATTGTCAACACCTTTAATACACGCTGCAACCAAAATCACAAGTAGGTAACGTAATTGTTACGACAAATTGCAAATTTGCGACGTTTTTAAAATTTTGCGACCGAAAATGGTTGTATGGGTTTTGAAACATCTAAGTAGGTATCAGAAGTTTCGGAAAATTTTAACTTGCTTTGTTCAACTGCAAACATTCAAGCCATAGGATGCCATAGGCCATAGGATGGTTTGCCATAACCATCATCATCATTCCATTGGCCTTATCCCACGCTAAGTGGGGTCGGCACAACATGTATTTTTCCTCCATTCACTCCTATCACTCGTCAACTGTGTATCCACTCCTTTCGCATTCATATCATCTCTGATCTGAGTGCTGAGATGCCGGCTGATAGAAAGGAATGGAATAAGAAAACATGTTGTGCCGACCCCACAGTGGAACACGGACAGAAAGATAATTATTTCGGTTTACGGTATTTTCACAAACATACAGGCCTTCAATTTTGTTATATCAAAGAAAATCAGTCAGCTGCCAAACCTCTTGTTAATTTTGGCGAGCTTTACGATCCATAAAGCCGCCATCTTGATGACGTCAGAAGATGGCCGCTCTGTCAGAAAAGGCCGCAATCGAAGGACATCGTTATTTTTTTCATGATCATGGCCTTTTAAAGTGGTGTTTTTCCTTAACATTGTATAACGCGTCTAATTCTAATCAGAAGGAAAATACTATTTGGAATAGTTTTTTCCGAGACTCAATAATCATGAAATAGGTAATAGGTACCTACATCAATCCTTCAATGAAAAATGATTGTTACTGGGAAGTACCTACCCAAGTAGAGGAAGGTCAAAAAAGTTGTAAGATTGTGTGAGAGATTAGATATATTATGAATGTGAAAGAATGACACAGTTGATAAGAGTCAGTGGATGAAGACATGTTGCGCCGACACCCCACCTAAGCATAGGAGAATGAAGCGTGATCCGTTCTTCACAGTACCTATTGATCGCGAAGGAGCAGGAGTAAGTAGAATCAACTAGTTTTAAGACTTCTATCAAAGTGATCCCAGCGGTCCTACTGAATATGTTCTTTTTGACTTTGAGTTAGGCTATCCAAGTGACATAGCAACAGCCGGGTACTGCAAACATAATTGAGCCATACGGTCATAATTGAATTTGCCGTAAGTAATTTGATATCCAACTGGGTAATTATTTTAACCAATTTGCTACAAAATGCATTGCCTCCCACTGGCTAGTAATTCATTTTCGTTCGGCTACCTACATTTTAGTTTATATACCAAAAATAGCTGCGCTCCGGTGTTCCGTCACAGTGGATTATTCACTTTTCCAGGATAAAAACTAGCCTTTGTTAGATAAGAAGGTACCTATGCTATTCCAGACTAAGTATAAGTAATATATCTCTGTACCTAACTTTCACCTAAATCCATTCATTATATTTATGTTTAAATAATTATTTATTTACCGAAACTAAGCTATATAACTAAGCTACATATTTACATATTTATGTTTGGGTAAAATTCAATCCTCACAAACTGTCTCATTAATTGGCCGAGCAAGCGAAGCGATCTAACGTAGATCTGACTTGAAACTGAGACGCTTTGATATTTTGTTCGCTAAAAACTGCATTTTGTCCGTCTGTGTGTTCTCGCCTATCACTTTAGCACAAGCTTTGCTTACGTTTGGCTGAGCTTCTGTATGACCCAGGCATGCAAAGCTAGAAGCTAGTAAAGGTAATAATTAAATAAATATCGTTTGATCAAATTACCCAAAACAACACTACCCCACCTATAGAATCTTTGTCCTATCGTTTCCTATAAAAATCTATCACCTTGCCCTTTCAAAATGGCAGCCAAAATGTCAAAAATAAGGTTGGGAACACAAATGCCAGCTAAATGTTAACTCGAGACATTTCGTAGATCGAGAGATTGCGAATCCACGGTTGGGTACCCACCCTTGCTTTAGCATAATACAGGATTGATTCGTCTAAAGGTCATTTTTGGGGTGATAATTAAAAGGGTTATTTATTCTGATGGAAAGGCGCTCAGGGACTTGAATGTCGTTTTATTATCAAGTGTATTATAAACATGTTTGATCATCATCATCCATAGACAATATTATATAATTATGTAGATATTAAGTTTATGCTTTAGTTAAACTGTAATGTTATATAGGGTACAAAGGGTGTTACAAAGGGTATGTACCCTGACAAACTGACAGGGCCTAATTTTTGGGTTGTAAATAAACGTTTGACCATTTAAGTTTTCACTTCCAAATTTAGAATTTATTTATTTGTTAGAATTGTTGCATAATGACTTTCAAGGAGAACAGACGTGCGCAACTACATCACGAATGGACTAAGTTATACAAGAAGCAACAATCAATTCAAAAGGATAGTCTTTATCGATTTTCTCGGGATTTTCATAACAAAAGAAAAAAAAATCATAACTTACATAAATATATTTTCATATATTATTTGAACCCAATTCCTAAATTAAGTTTGTATAAAATGAAAGACCCTATATGCTATGTGTGTGTAAATAAATAAATAATAATAATCAATGATCGAACAAATAAACTATGGGTGGCTGAACAATCCAGGTGCTAGTGACAAGCAAGCTTAAAAAAGAAATGCCTGAATTACATCTGTAGCGAATTCGAAAAAGGCTGTTCATATTTGGCAGGTGGCGCCACCTGGCTTCATTTACATATTCTACATAAAGATTTACATAAGTCGGAAGATATTTACATAACATTTATGTAATGTACTTATCTAAATCATGAATAAAAACAAACTGTTCCCTTTGTTTTGGCTTAGGTTTTGATTCTATGGCTAATGATTTTAAAATAATGTTATATACCTTAGAAAAGAGAAAGACATTTGAGTAGGTACCTTACTTACCTACTAATAATAAATAATGCTGGACTTTTTCACACAGCATCATCTAGCCCCAAACTAAGCAAAGCAATAAAGTCACAAATCCTCAAAACATTAGGTATATTATACATAGACGATCATTCATCACAAAAAAACGTCAAAATGCTAAACAAAATAATGGCGTGAGCTGTTATTTACCAAGATGGTTTTGCTGCGCTGACCCTGAATCTAGTATTCTTGATCAAAGCCTACAGACAGCTATAGGTTTAAGTAATACAGGTAATAGGTACCACGTACCAACTAGCCATAGCTATAGGTACAAACTTACTAGTACCTAGGTACTTCCTAATTCATAGAATAATAATATCATCTTCATCTTCCTGCCCTTTTCCCACATTATGTATAATTGTATTATTTCATAGAATAATAATATATAGGTATATTATTATTAACCTACCTAGCAGGTATTCTAATGTGATTCGATGCTAAAAAAGGCTGGTCAACCAAATAAAATAGACATCTATATGCACGTGAAATCCTTCCTGGGGATGTCTAACTAACGAGTTGCATTGCCTTTCTTGATAAAGTTTTGGCCTCCGTCACAGGCGTGGATCCAGCCTTCAAAAAAGGTTGTGGGCACACCCTAAAATCAGCCAAGTGCAAGTCGGAACATGAACTCGTTCATGATCTGTATGTACCTACCTATAGTGCATTCCTACAAATGAGATGTGGATTACAAATAGTAGTTAGTACAAGATTTTGTAGTGTATAGGTACTCGTAGTTTCACGTGGACAAAACCGTGGGGTAAACCTGAACACTAGTAGGTAAACTAGTAATTTTTTTGATGCCAATTTTGGTTTAATCGGTTGAAAAATGCAATATAGTAGGCGAGAACAGACAGACGGGCAAAAGCATTTTTTGCCCAATCTCGAAACTGAGACGCTTCGCTCGCTCGCTCGGTCAATTAAGGTTGTGGACATGCCCATAGTGCCCACTATTATAGTGAATCAGCGCCTGCTCCGTCATGGCTTAGCGACCGAAGCACGGAACGACGTTGACCGTTGTAGGTAAGTACCTACACTAAACAATCTGCTAGCTACACTTATATCCTCTAAACTAAAGAAAGCACTTCCTCATATCCATTATCAAAACTAATTAGCCATCTGCTCAATACATTCCGTCATTGTATATAATAAGTACACGCGCGCTGAGAGACAGTGTGGTGCGCACGCGCATGGATTCATTTACACCGGTTTAGTCGGATATTCATATTGATATTATGATAAACTAGCTGACCAGCGCAACTTCGTCTGCGCATTATTAGGATTAGGTAGGTAGGTAGTTATAGGTAGGGTACTTGAAAACCTATAAAATTATCGAAAATTCTAAGAAAAAATCTCCAATAGCTTTCAAAACTCAAAATGATCGTATCTCGACCTCCGCTATAGTAGAAACGCCACCTAGGAGAAAAAATTAAAAAGCAGTTTTGACCTCGGTGATATAGATGGCGTTCTAACCAAAGCCAAGGAAAAAGTATATTTTAATATATCAAAAAAATCTTAATTTCGGATGTATTGATGAGTGGAATACATGTAACATGTTTATCATTAAACTTGCATACCTTATTTTCACACCCCCTTATAAATATTTAAAGAAAAAAGTAGCCTATGTCCGTCCCTGGGGTATAATCTTTATCCATGCCAAATTTCAGCTTAATCTGTTCAGCGGTTTGGGCGTGAAAGCGTAACAAACAGACAGACAGACAGACAGACAGACCGACAGACAGACAGACAGAGTTACTTTCAGATTTATAATATTAGTATGGATTAAATAACATGGATTTTCAATGAAACTGTAAAATTCGATGCACGAATGAACATAGTTTACGTTGGGACTTGGGATGTTTGATGTTTGATTTTAACTTTGGATTTAACCCAAAAATCACAGTTAAATTGCAATGTAAATAGGCCTGCGGATTTATTTTACTCATTAATGCCAATATAATTCAAAATTAGACGACATTAATGGGTAGGTACATCAATAATGTAGGATATTATGATGCTCTCTTTATATTTTTAGCTTTATTTATTAACATTTTTGAGCCCTCTGAAAATGACGTTGCGGTGACTTGGGAGATAGATAGATAAACGATTTATTTGACACATATAACATAACACAGACACAAAAACAAAGACAAGTAACAAGTAGGTAGGTGCATAGGTAAACAACAAACACGTAGTCGGGCACCTACATAGGTGGGTGCAACAGTGGTCTGTGTGCTGTTGTGATCCAAAAAGGTCCAGTCTCAGCTTATTGTTACTCCATGCCCGAAGGCACAGAGTAACTGATGAAATTTCTGGATATTACTTAAGGTGGTTAAATCTTAGAATTTCGAGTGAAACTGTGAATGGCCTCTTAATTATCTTCGACTATGAATGATGTCTGCGTGGTTTAAAAATTTAACTTTTCCAAAAATATATCTGCAAACAAAATTTTAATGGAAAACAAGGGCCCTGGTTTCGATGTGAATGTGGCTTGAATATGGAAACAGATGTGTGGGTTCGATGCCCGATTTGGGGCGCAGCTACAGAGTGTTTTTTCTCGAGAACTCAAAAAACAAAATATCAATCGTTCAACAGCTTATTATCTAAGGTTTTTTTTTTATTTCTTGACACAGCCTAGATGTTTGTCATGTGTCATCTTAGTGGCTATTGAGTCTGTGTAACCCTATCAGTTGTAGCTTAGCTTTCAAAGAAACGGATGAACCTACTTTTATTTACCTCTAACTTTATCCATGTCATTTCTTTCTTCTAATAAATTAAGATCATAGTGGCCAACTCTGGTGACAGAGTTTTGGTCTATGTAGTTTTTTTTAAAGTGGTCTGAAATATAAAAAACCGGACAAGTGGGAGTCGGGCTCGCCCACCGAGGGTTCCGTACAAAGTAGGTAACGCGCTCCCGAGATAAAGAGTCTTGACAGACAGACAGAAAGATGGACAACAAAGTGATCCTATAAGGGTTCCGGTTTTTTCTTTTGAGGTACGGAACCCTAAAAACCAACACCCTTTATGTTCAATGTTTTATTTTTACCTTTAGTAAGTCAATTCTTTTGTTCTTTGATGTAGCCCGGGAACCACATGGCCCGATTTAAAAATATATCCGATCAAGAGACCGACTTCTTAGAACGGTTTTGGTAAAGGGTTTAAAATTATTTCGTTATCCTGAGGTTGTCCGGAAAAGATTCGCTTTTGATCGGTACGGTAATATGGGGTAATTATCTAGGTACCTACCGGTCATAGTCAAATTATTTAGCACTAACTACTGCGCGCGGCTTAGCTCGCGTGTTATCTACCAACATAACAAAAAAAATAACAAATAAAAAAATATTTATGTGGTGTTTTTTTTTTGGTTTGTTATGAAAATCCCGAGAAAATCGATAGACTGTTCTCTCAATTGATTGTTGCTTCTTGTATAACTTAGTGCATTCGTGATGTAGCTGCGCTGCGATTGGTGGAACATCTGTTCTCCTTGAAAATCATTATGCAACATTTAAAAAAAATCATGAAGTGAAAACTTAAAACGGCTTAGGAATTAAATTTATACGGTCAAACGTCTATTTACAACCCAAAAATTAGGCCTTGTCAGTGTGTGTAGTTTAAAATGAATGACCCTATAGGTATACATATAGGATGTACAGGTACCATGCTAAATCTATGTAGAAACACCACAGAGTGTCATTTCCATACAAAAAAAGGTACGGCGCGTCGAAGGTAACCCTCCAACCCGTTAGTAACAAACTGTTGGTAGTTAGTTAGGAACCGGGCATAAGTCACGCTAAGAACCATCTAAACTCTGGGTCTGGGTGTTTCTATGTATAATATGTATGTATTTACAAACAAAAAGTATATAAGTAGTACATCAGTTATCTGGTTCCCATAGTACAAACTTTGCTTAGTTTGGGGCTAGATGATGCTGTGTGAAAATGTCCAGCATTATTTATTTACTTAAACAAATCCCAAAGACGTAAAAGTCTTAAAATTAAATAAAACGCCCCTAAAATTCAATGTCTCGAGCCGCTCCACTCATAACTATAAAAACGCGATAAATGTTTAAAGCAGCTGACGATGCAAATTGATGCAGCTTGCGAGAGCACCTGGCTTCGATTGCTGATTTTGTTTTGCTCCGACTACTTTGTAAATAGCCATAGTGCCAGCCACATCCTTCTGTGTTCATACTTCTGTGTAAAAGAAGCCTTGTAAGAAGTGTAGAAGAATTCACTACACTAGTTGGAAAGACACAATGTAAATAAGAAATAGGATAGCGTTTCGCTGTAGGTATTTATCTTTTTGTTGTGGCACAAAATAAACTATTTTTATCTATTATCTCTATCCCTATATCCTTTCCTGAAATATTTTATTGATTTAAGTTAGGTACTTGGTAAATCCAATAGAATATAAATTAGGCTTGGAATAAAATATTGATGTCGATTCAATGCATTTAAACTTCTAAGCTGAAATTCGATCGTTCCTTTTTCTTTATTAGCGTAAACGAAATAAGAAACTCATTGAACATCATTAACTACTTACTTAGTTATAAAAAAGGTTATCGATACACTACCAAGATGTGGAAAAAAAATAGCCGTACGTACGTAGCTCATAAGTCCCATAGGCACCATACCATGTTATTACAGCTCTCACCTCCAATAACTGGAGTGTACCTTTGTTTGCATCCTTATATAAACATACACACCGTCCAATTATGTAGAAATATAATAAAAACATGAATAATTCTACCATTATTTCCGCCTAGCTTCACAGAATGGACGAAAGTTACAATTTCTGCCGTTCACACAGCTTTTTAAGGACAGCTCCATCTTGTTACATTTACCTTTGGCTCTAAGTACCTATATCATTTAAGCTAGATAATTTATACAAAGTCAGGAGACAACCTATGCCCACACATAACGGGACACTGTAGATTTGGAATTTGGTCTTGCCCAGAACCTACTGAACCAATATAGCAGCTTAAACTTTTTGTCCACATGTTTTAAATCATGGAAAGGAATGAATGAATGAATGAATGAGAATTCTTTATTATTATTATTATTCTATGAAAAAAAAAAGGATATTGAAACTACTTACGAATTTGCGATGCCGGACGGCACCGCTAGCCTATGGGTTAATTAAGATGGCATCTTATTATAGCGGGATAGTTCGTAAGAGCTAGTGTCTAACTCTGATGATGGAGTTTTAGATCTCCTTACGGCATGTCATGGATTAACATAAGTAGGTAGGTACTTAATATCCGAAGCATGAAACCGTTTGATATTGCCACTAGCGGTCTCCCATCGACTTTGTGACTTGACAGCGCACAAGAGCTCTTCGCTTTTCGAGATAAAGTTTAAAAAGGCGGAGTAGAATTTCCAAAATCAACCCTAGGTAGGTAGGTAGGTACCTACTACAGAATAAAACGCCATTTATACGATACCATTCTGGTATACCATTCTTGCCTCTTCTCTTGCCACAGAATTGCTCTTGCTCGGTTGAGTATGAGGAAGCAAGATGCAAGAATGGCGGAATGGCGTTTGTAAGGTTATTTTGAACTTGACTTTGACCAGTCCTTAGACGCAGGCATCGGCTTATAAGTGTACCAACGATACACTCAACACCTGGACCGGCTGTCCCTTAGAGCAAATTACTCCGGCGGGATTTAGAAGAGAGGGAATCCGGATTAAGATCGTTTTGAAGATGCAATGGAACGTATTGTAAAGGGTTAATGATAGGTTGATACAGTAGATTTTAGAGCACTGGTGGTCTAGTGGTAGTAGCCTTCGGATAGTAAAAAAAACATGTGCACTATGCCGGTACCTACTCTCAAACACTAAAGAAAAACATCATGAGGAAACTGGCATGTCGTAGAACCTAAAAAGTTTAAAAACTTTCTGTCGAATGCTCTTTGAGGCGCATTTATAATCCTTTCACCACACTGGTTCGTAAGAACTGGTGACACGATAAAAAGAAAAAGAAGAAGAATGAGGGATCATAATTTTTTGCAGTTTAAAAACGGAAATCGCCATCTCATTATTATTTTACAAAGCCCGCCAAGTACCTACTACTGTTATGGTCAAGACGGTTTAGGAGCGTTTGGAACACATCGCAATTTGACTAGATATAATAGATATGACCAGTTCGCTATAGGACCCAATCACGATAAGAGTACATCGCATTTGGATTTAAAGAAATGAGGTCAAAATTAGGTACCTACTTACCTAATTTATAAAACTCTATAGATCAGTTAAATATTATACAGGGTGTAAAAAGACTGCTACCGAAAACTGAGGGGTTTCAATCAGACCATGATTCTGAACCTATTTAGCGAAAAAAACGCAAAAAAAATAATTTGACTTAGCTACATTTTATTTTATTTTCTAGTTATTTACTACTAGTACAACATAATAAGACCATACCTTCCAAATAATTCCATTTATAAAAGAAAAAAACTAATAAAACTCAAAATCCAGCAATCTACGTATAAAAACACGCCCAGTTCATACGCAAACAGTAATCTTCAAACGCTGTTTTCTCCGGATGTAATGATTTTTACGGAAAATCCTTTTGGATTTGGTTGTGTGTTGGGATGCTGTATCTACCCCTTTCGGCTTCGGTAGACGTCTATTTTTACACCCTGTATGTTGGTAAATAAATAGTCATTTTCTTCATTGTTTTCAAACGATCTAAATAATCAATTATACCAAACTCTTGCATTTGTTGGCGAAACTGAACTTTAACCAAAAATTGCCCCTAAATGAAGTGTAAAATAGTTCTTGTATATTTGTAGTTCTAACCGTTTCTAACGGTTCAATTGTTTCAATTGTCAACAGTTAAATTCATTTACATCCTACCTATACCTACTTTAGGACGAGTCTAGGGGCTAAGAAGATTTACAGCGTCAGGACCGATGCAACCACAGACCACAAGAAATAACTGTCTCTCCGAAATCCGTGATAGGCAACCTATGCCTATTACCGGACGCTTTAGTGCCTGGGTCACACGAGTCAGTCTCCCAGTTGTAGATAAAATGTATCTTTTAATGATATAAGTATATTTTAATTCGCTAGGTAGAAGTACCTAGGAAAACGGCAGTGGATTTGTACGTATCTTATCTGCAACAAACAGCCACTTATCAACATTCTGTCTAGCTGTGTGAATATGCAAATGATTAGGTTGGTGGTAGGTACCGTTGGCAGAAGAAATAATGCTGGACACATTTCACACAGCATCATCTAGCCCTAAACTAAGCAAAGCTTGTAGGTACTATGGGAACCAGATAACTGATATACTACTTATATGTATACTTTTTATTTCTAAATACATACATATTATACATAGAAACACCCAGACCCGAGATAAATATATATTTTTTTTTTACAAACATTTATCCCCACGGTGGGGATCGAATCCGCAACCTTCTGCGTGCCAGCGGTCTTATTACACCCACTGCGCCACAGATAGATAGATAGATAGATAGATAGATAAAATATTTATCACAGAGGTCGAATCTTTTAAAATTAATAACTTTAACCTACATTGTATCCCGGAAAAGTAGAAAAGTAAATTATTCCCAAGGCTCCGGGTTAGTTTACCTAAATACCTACCTACATAATATTCATTGATTTATTTTTAAATAATATTAGTGCCGTGTTGGTCGAATGGGGTTGTGCCTCGACTTTCAATCCGAAGATCGTGGGTTCGAATCCCGGCCGTGCATCACTAGATTTTTCGTTTCGAAAAATTTATATGCGCTTTAACACGAGCTCAAAACGGTGAAGGAAAACATCGTGAGGAAACCCGCAGCTTAGTCAGCTCCACACGTATTGACGTCGTCTTTCCTGTGGGCCAAGCTAATTAAGCTGAGAGGATGGTTTAGGTGCTGGGCAAGCCTATTCCATCTCAAACAATGTCCCAGGCACTACAGCGTCCCGTTAAGTGTAGGCATAGGTTGCCTCCTGACGCTGTATAAATCATCTAATATAGATGTAAAGGCCTAAGTTTTTTTTATTTTTAAATAATAAAAATAAAATAAAATAAAAATTATTTGTTTCAGACGTCATGCATCCATTAAGTATTATTAATTTATTACTAAAAAACGAAAACTATGCATTACTTATAAATTAATCAACAGATCAATGAACTGAAATAGTACATTACTTGTACAATTCACTGGTCATCAACAACTATAATTACAATGTATTTGAGTTAGACAGATGCGCACTTACAAAAGCGCTCGTGGTAGCTCTTAGTGTGATAAGGGAACAGTGTGGAGTGAAAGAAGATGTAGTGTTGAGGATCGAGAAAGGTATGTTAAGATGGTTTGGGCATGTAGAGAGGATGGATGACAGTCGTTTGACAAAGCAAGTGTATGAGGCAAGTGTGTGTGGGACAGCTGGAAGGGGAAGGCCTAGGCGAACCTTCTTGGATCAAATTGGCGACATTTTGGAGAAGGGCCAGGTCAAAAGTACCCTAAACCGGCGAGCATGTATGAAGAATATAATGAGAGTGAATGAGGCAAAAGTTGTGTGTCAGGATCGTAGCAAGTGGAGAACTGTGGTCTCTGCCTACCCCTTCGGGAAAGAGGCGTGATTTTATAAATGTATGTATGTGTAGCTCTTGATAGATCGTCGAAGGTAAAAGTGGATGGGTGACCGCCAGTGGCATTTATTACCACTGAGCGCTTCCGTACTTCGGAGAGCACGGCTATTATGCCATGACGGAGGCCATAGGGCGGTCTAATAACTCCGTCACCAGAGTTGGTCACTGACTCATACGAACTAACTAAGTAACTAATACTTTTATGCCTAGTATGTACGTATTTGTATTGCCAACTGTACATAAAACAATGCGTTTACAAAGCACCTGTTGGTGGTCCATTATTCTGTCCACTGGCAAAGTGAGTGGTAGTTACCTAGTACCTAGTTACCTAGGTATATACCTCCACCTCCATCTATTGTACTAGGTGTCTATTGTAATTAGGAAAAACGCATGGCTTCTGGCTTAATTTTTTTTTTTAATTAATGACGAAGAAAAGCAAGGGGTTTTGCCTTTTTTAGAGCTGACCTCAAAAATTTGGAATCAGCTTCCAGCGTCTGTATTTCCGCTGAGCTACGTACGACCTTATTGTTTTTAAGAAGAGAGTTATTAGGCACCTTCTGGGTAAGCTCGCTCCATCGTAGACCTCACTCTTGCCTGTGTATGTTTGAGGTCAAGAGCCGACCCATTCATCATAAAAAAAAGGAGGAGATTCAATACCTACCTACTTAATGATATCTGTTAGGGTATGTGGCTATGCGCTCACCATCATCCTAAAACATATTTACCTAGCTAAACAAATTAAACCATTTAAGAGTCTAACACATTAAATTCTGATAAGTTAACCCTCTATTGCATGAATTATTAAATTAAAAAGAAAAAAAATATTTTTATGTTTTAATGTGTTTTAATAGGGCTTGTAAGACAAAATATAAAGTGAAAAAAAAATAAGTATCTTATTTTAGAAAAAAAAAACAGAAGCCAAAATTGGCTTCCCATGCAATAACGTCTGTGTATGAGACTGCCATTTTTGGCTTCCTATGCACAACAAATACCAAAACTTACACAAGGTGAAATTCTCTAAAACAGTTTCTTTTCTTATTCAAGCAAAGAAACACGTCACATTTCTCACATTTTATATGAGAACGCAAAGAACAATCATTCTAACATAATTGACGATTCTTTTGGTGTATCGGGAAATGGTCAATTTTGTCTATACGTACTGAATTTAGAGGTAGGTCTTGCACTTTTGCTGGGGTTTTCCGTGCCCTTTTTCGAGGTGCGAAAGAATCATTTCTACTGGTAGGAGTACCCGTTCTAGATGACGTAGGAGTATTTCCTCTAGACAAGATAGGTGTACCGGGATTACTGATACTAGGACGGCCTCTTTTTCTTGAGATACTTTTGCCAGCCTTGCAATAATGTTCAGAAATGGCTAGCTTAAAGTCAAATAGTGACATGTATTGGTCAGTCTTGCGTCGCCACAGTAACCAAGCATTAACTGCACACATATCAACCAAGTGGAAAAATATTTTTTTATACCACTGACGAGATCTTCGTCATCGTAAATGCATGCGAAGCCAAAATTGGCTCCTGTAGAAATTATTGAAAATGAAGTATAAGGAGCAAATATTTTGAATAAACTGTGATAGGGGTCAAAAACAGAGGTTTAGCAGAACATTATTTAAATTTTTTAACATAAATTTTCTTACCTTTTCTATTTAATTTCCACCAACAAAGCTGCAATAAATTTCACTAAGAACGACGTCGCGTACGCACCGGAGAAAAGTGAGGATAAAATGACACATGACGTTGGCCATAGATAATAAAAATTACGTTTCGGTTCAGTTTGAATTCCTTAATATTACTACATTGACATTTTATAATTTTGTTTAAAATTAGGGTAGAAATAAATTACTAAAGTTGAGCAGCCAAAATTGGCTTTGTATGCAATAGAGGGTTAAAGTATTATATATATATACATAATACAAGTTAAAGTATTATATATATATATATACTCGAATGCACCCAGAACGTTGGGCGAAGATTGTCACTAAGTGGGTGCCTGAAAACAGTCGAAGACGACGCGGCAGACCCAGGAAAAGGTGGCGAGACGATCTGGATGCATTCGAGCCAGACTGGCAAACCGTAGCTTTGGAGCGCAAGAAGTGGAAGCTAAAGGGGGAGACCTTTGCCCAGCAGTGGGACACGACAGGTTGAAAAAAAAAAAGTTAAAGTAGGTGTTTCCTATCAGTAAAGTCAAATCAAATGTCGGCAAGATCAATCCTGTGAGATGTCACATTATAGAAATACTTACGATGGTAAGTATTTCTATAATGTAACGAACGACCTGTCTCTTTACTTCTGATGTCTGTGGATAACGCAAAGAACTTGAGGAGCGGGGAGGGAGGTTGGTTGGTAAGGAGCGAGAGGTACCTAGATTCTGCTAATGCAACTGATCACGCGAGAGATGCCGCGGGCGAGGCCTAGTTATTATGCTAGTTTAGAACTAACTTTGCGGGTCTTTGTCTCTGCAACTGGGTTCCCCATTGAGTTCTGTAAATGAGGTTTATTCCACAGATTCTATAGGACACCTAGCACACTCAGGAGTGCCGAGAGAAGTAAAAACTAATTTTATGCATTTTTATATTCACCCGTTTAGTTATAAAATGAGCTTAGAGAAATGTAAAGATATTGCCGTAAAAGTTTATCGAGTACAGAAATAGATGGCGCTACGTGTAGGTGTTGGTGAGCAGTCACGTGACTCGCACGTGGCCTTTTCGAGGCGAATTCAAGAATTTATTCTCATCTCATCAAAAATGCCCAACGCGCATAAAGATGTTTTCACTTCAAAAAATCAGAAAAACTTGATCACGTCTGTATCCCTAATGCAGGTAAACTCAGAGTCGCTAACGGCTACTAAATTTGTTCCTAAGTAAAGATTTTGTAAGTATGGAACAGTACCTACCTACCTATGGAAAATTTTATTCGTTCGAAAGGCTGGCGGATTCATTACTTACCTATAATAATTCTTTGAACTTTGCAGAGTGGGGGTTGTCAGAGGCATGTCCAAAGCTATGTACATATTTGGCCGTTGATCTGGAACGTGCAATTTGTGAACATTTTGTGCCATCGGGAACCGAGGTCACAAAAACACAGCCCACAAAGTAAATCCAGCACCAAGGAAAATACAAAAAAATCACCGTTACCCGTAAAATTTGACCTTTGACCACGAAATTGGGCGCCACTTGTCACCTACCCCAGTAAGGATAGTGAGCAATGAGGAGAGAAATAAAAACAAGAGTATAGAAGAGCTAGTTTTATTACAGAAGGGTCGAAAAGTGAATGCGAAGTGATCCACCTAAATAAAGAGGAGCTGTGTTGCAGTTGGTAGGTACAGTGCAGAAAGTACCTACAACGAGAGGGCATTGTGATGTCCGCGGACGGGAATTGAAAGGCAAACACGTTGAAAGTTTATAAAATATGTTCTCATAGGCTCAGTTATACCTGTGGTTACGATACGTTTTCAACGAGTATAAAAGTAGGTACTTATAATTTTTTTTATGTAGGTAATATAGGTACATACAGGGTCTGTCATTTTAACTAACTTAATTCAGGAATTGGGTTCAAAAAATTTATTAAAAAATAGTTATGTAGTGATTTTTTTTTGTTTTGTTATGAAAATCCCGAGAAAATCGATAAAAACTATCCTTTCAAATTTGATTCTTGCTTCATGTATAACTTAGCCCATTCGTGACGTAGCTGCGCTGTGATTGGTGGAACGTCTATTCTCCTTGAAAATAATTATGCAACAATTCTAAAAACTCAATAAATTATAAATTTTGAAGTGAAAACTTGGGCTTAAAAATTAAATTGATACGGTGAAACGTCTATTTACAACCCTGTCAGTTTGTGTACAAACTGTTAATCGACTTACGTTGCTGGACTGTACCCTCAGCGGAACCTCCCTATTTTTTTAATTCGGTAAAAATATTCAGCAGTGGGATTTTAAAATTGCTATAGGTTAGTGCCTATCTACTTATAATTATAACTACCTTCAACACACGGCTTCTAAGCAAACCTTGAAACAGTCAAGGTAATATCAATCGATATATCAGACAGTAGGTACGTAAGCGTAACCTCTGAATTATTTAGGTGGTCCCTTTTGTAGGTATATAAGTAGATATTAGATACTTCCAAGAACTAGCAACATTTGTTAGGTACCTTGAAACGTACAGTCAGCAACAAATGTCGATTAACAGTCTGATTTCTTAAAACGCCATATGTCTTCGATTTCTGAGAAAAAAATAAGCTTTTTTCTGGGAAATTAACATTGACAAAATATTGCTCATAATGTTATGGATTTTGGAAATATTTAGATTTGTGAAACATCAAATGTTAAGCAACTTTCGTTGCTGACTGTACCTACGCGTAAAATACCTAATTACTAACTGGGCGTTCCTAAAAAAAATTGTATTAGCTTCAGTTACCAATAAGTAGATTTTTTTTTACACCGCTTTCTTGAAAACATTGCTTATTCATTACGGTGGCCGTGACATAATACGAGTAGGTACAGTCAGCAACGAAAGTCGATTAGGTATCAGTTTGATTTTTAAGACGCCATTTATATTTGACGACCTCTGTGGCGCAGTGGGCGTAGGTCCGCCTGCGATGCAGAAGGTTGCGGGTTCAATCCCCGCCGCGGGACAAGTGTTTGTATGACCTACAGATATTTGTCTCGGGTCTGGGTATTTTATATGTATAATATGTATGTATTTACAAACAAAAAGTATATAAGTAGTATATCAGTCATCTAGTACTCATAACACAAGCTCTGCTTACTTTGGGGCTAGATGATGCTGTGTGAAAAGTCCAGCGTTATTTATTTATTATTTATTTATATCCGATTTACTTATAATGAAAAATTAACTTTTGTCTTGGAAATTATAATAGACTGAGACTTAATCTTCAAATATCTGTTGAAGTTCTGGTCATGACTTTACGGATTTCGGAAATATTCAGATTTGTGAAACATCTTTTCCATTTTCTTTCATCGTTATGAGCTCGTGACGGAACGAATAATGAATTGATGCATGGCCTGGATTCGACCGAACGACTTTCGGATTGACTTTCGAATAGATAGGTATACCTATTGATTTTTAAAGGTCCGACAAACCACTTCCACAAGCCATTACAGCCATTCATTGGACAATAATACCCATTTATTTCCACATCTTGGAACAATGAAGCCTTCTCTAAAACCAACCTTGCGGTTGCAATTAGCTTTGTGAGACCGCCATGTAGGCAGATGTTCACATATGCATTAACAGGTAGTTAGGTACCTACCTGCAACACACCCATAGTGAGCTGTGCTGGCTATTTGATGTTTCAAAATTCTGAATATTTCCGAAAACTGTAAAATAATAACCAAAACTTTTACAAAGTCATAGAAATCTAAGGGTGGTCGCAGACCTATCCGCGCCGAAAGATTGCGAGTTCCCGGGCGTGCATCAAATCAATGGTGTGTTTCGTAAAATTAATTTGCGCACCTAACGGTGAAGGAAAACATCGTGAGGAAACAAGCAGCTTCGTCATCTCCACACGTATTGACGTCTTGCGTCAAACGTTATTTCATAGCAATTCTTTGGCCATAGCCATAGAAATATAATAGCCATAGCATAGCGTCAGGTCAGGCAGGGCATGCGTTTGTAGAGTTTTTAAAACGGTTTTTAGTGAAATGAATGCAGTATAAACCACACGGCATTATCTGAACTCTAAAACCCACTAGATGAACACCGAAATACCCCAAATAGGTACGGTTGCCATATCAAATGCATGATTGATGATAGGATCATGTTCGCGTCTGACAATCAGTGCTGTTTACTCTATCGAGCTGGGGGCGAGCGGCTTTGCGACCGTCACACAGAATTTAAAATTGGAGGAATGTTTGCCTTAAGTTTAACCCCCTTTAGGGAACGTTGATTGGAAAACCATCAACAGCTCACCGATAACATTAGAATCTTCAGTCCGATTCATTCGACGAATTGATTCAAAGATCTTTGAAAAGGGTATTTTCTACAAATCGATTATGTAAGTTGGTACCTAATGGTTTTTTTGAAGTGAAAACTTCATTAGGCCCGTTGGACATTTTGATGAGATGAGAATAAATTCTCGGATTCGCCTCGAAAAGGTCACGTGCGAGTCACGTGACAGCTCACCGACACTTACCAGTAGCGCCATCTTTACGGCTCGAATAGGTACAATTTCGATATAATTCACTTCTCTTGGCACTCCCGGGAGTGCCACGGGTTTTTTTTTTTGCAAAAGCCGAGCTGCAAAGTCGGAAAATTCAAAGTTTTCCGTCACGGATTCTTTTGAAGGTCTTATTCATGCCAATCGCATGTTGCGTGCATGGATCTAAGGTGCATGATGATGATGATGGTTATGAGTTCGTTAAACTCTACCATAGAGTGAAAATCGTTAGTAGATAGGGGTTCTAAGTATGAATTTTATTCACCATTCGGTATCGACGCCGTAAACGTGGATTTGTACTGATTTTCATTAGTTATGAGTGAGTACCAAAAGATGGCGCTGCTATTTTCCCATACAAATCTGCGTTTACGGCGTCGATACCGAACGCGTAAAATACTGATACCTACTAGGCACAAGGTAGGTAGGTATCTACCTACATGGCTGCAATCCACTAGCTAGGCCAACACACCTCAAACACGACTTTGCAAGACTAAAATAGCATAAGCGTACCTAAATTGTGACGAAACCCATAAAGTACCTAACTACCTACCAAACTGATTTACTTCCTTCATAAACATTGACGATCTCCGATCTCTGGACAATGTTGGCGGATGTGGCGCACGTGGGCGCGTAGGTAGGTATAGGTAGGTACGCAGCGCAGACGGAGCCAATAAACTTTGTAGGAGCTACCTACCTAGTAGGTAGGTACTACTAGATAGACTATTATCATGATAATCAGAATCATTAGGTAGTACCTAAGTACCTACTACATATGGGAATCGCTCACAGTGTAAGATTGAGCGTTTTCACATTATCCGATCCGATATCGGATATCGGAGCTATCAATTTCATACATTTTACTTGCCCCGCCAATCGCTGCATCCGATACCAATATCGGATCGGATAATGTGAAGGCCCAAAACCTACCTAACCACACAAAAACTTTCTAAAATAAACCTTATTCTCAAAAACCCGACGAAAGTAGCAACATTTACTAGCGAAAGTAGAGTACTTATGTCTAACGAAAAATAATGAATTCAAAACCTCCATTTTACTTTCGTTGTGACACTACGAAGGCGTACTAAATGAGTTTGCACCCCCCATTACATACGGGGCGCATTCCGTAGGGGGAGGAAATCAATTACGTGGGGAGGGCTGGTGCTGCCAGCTTGTGAGGTTTGGACAGATGTAGCGGCCATTTTGTTACACAGTCGGTACCTAGCCGACGATACTACCTACACTCAACGATAATGTCACACACAAAAATCACAAGTCACCACGGATTTAGCTGTCTCTAAAACGTGTAAGTACCTACCTACCTACTATTTTAACCTACCTACTTCAGTACCTATACCTATATCGCCTATTTTATTAGGTAACCACTTAACAATATAATACAATACACCTACCTACCTATTTCAAACAAATCAAGTAGGTTAGGTACCTAAGATAATAAAAATCTTGAAATTTTCAAATAAAGGGTAAAAGACTTCTGACTGAGCTAGAAACCTCATAGTTACCGAGGTAAACCTAAAGGTGCAGGATAGTCTAGTAATTTGTCGGAAAGCCGAGTAAGTTTACCTACGTACCGAAAACGGAGGGGTTGCAAGAGGCCAACAGGTAGGTACATGAACATTGCACATAATTAGCGAAAAAAACGCAAGAGGTACTTTTACGTTTTTTTTTCGTTACTTACCTACTTAAATATTAATTTGACGGCCTGTTAATTTTTATTCGTCTTTTTACACCTTGTAGTCTAACTACAAATCTGTCCCTAGAAAAACGATCTTTAAATACTCGTACATAGAACGCTTTTCGGTGACAGTTTTGTTTTGACATGTGTCAACATGGGGTTCAACCAAGGTTTTACGTTTTTATAATAAGCAGCGTAGAGTCTAAAGTGACAGTCAGATTAAGCAGTAAGACCTCGAGATCCAGAATAAGGTCAAATCAGGTTAGTTGTAAAATTATGTAGGTAAGTACGTTTCTAAGAGCTGGCAACACCAAACGGAGGGCGCCAGGGCGCCAGGGGGTGATGTCATCGTTCGGGGGAAAGGAGCGCTGGGGCTCTATGATAGTTTATTTTGTAAAGGAATAAGTTTGATTAGAAAAAGCTGTTGCCTGGGACTTGGAGAATAGTGGTGACGCTCCTGCGGTAATTTCTTTCAATCTGTCACTTCTTTCTTATTCATAACTACCTAGTTTTATCGATCCGGGATCGTTGGGTGGGTACTATATATTATTATTCTCTTTGGTGGGTACCCAGCTATTCCAAAATTATCAAAATTGGACTCCTCTGTAAAAAGTTATGCGCGGTCTAACATAAAAAAAAATAGGTAGGTACTACTCCTCGCTTCGTTTTAACCGAGTGGTCCACGTACCACGTAGTACGCACAGCCGATCTTTGTCTGTCTGAAGTTAGGTGCACTAAACGGTTGCGGAGGTTTGCGTGAGTAGGCGAGATAGCACGATGCAACAAACTAAGCGAGTGAGCGAGGCAGCTAATACACCGCTGTCTTCGTCTTTTAGGCGTCATCAAAAATGGGTTCTGCGCAGCTACTTCAAAAAGCTAAAGATTGGTTGTGTATACGGTACAATAATAAAAATATTATAATATTATTCTCTACTAGCTGGTTTAAAAGTGCAATAATAACGCCATCTCGATCTCGGCCATAAATTAGCAACGCCATCTAGTTGCCTTTAACTGGAACTTCAAGTCCCCATTATAAACTTTCGACGAGTGTAAAAAGTAAAATGTTCCATCTACAATATTCAAGGTACTTTCCCTCCATGTGGCCTATCCGTAGGACGCCCTATAAATCGTAGGTATCGTATCGTTTGAGTAGGTATCGGAACATCCCTACCTGGCATGGCAAGTGGCAGCACTGATTTGATTTGACTTGACAATTCAATGAACAAAAAGAGATAACATAGGCTACTTATATCCAAAGCCATAAAAAAAAACTACTTGACGTTTCGAAATCGAAATGTCATCTCGACTCTCGGTCCAGTCCAAGAAAAATACACTATCAAAGAGAATAATAATATATAGGGTACACTATCCTGAGATTATTCTATCCCAAAGAGTACCTACGTTTATCATACGAATACCTTCTAATCATCATATAAATAGGTGCCTCGTGCCTCCTCAGCAGACCTCACCTCATCCCAATTTTCGATCATCGCACTCAACTTGACCGTCCCGCCGTGGTGTCCGGACGGAACGCAAATATTTCTATAGCCTGGACTACTCCCGTCGGTGTGTCGTCGGTCGCGTGCATAAGTGCGTCGTAAAATAAGAAGAAAAACTGTGAAGCGAGGCCCGTGTGGCCTGCTCGGGAACACCTTAAAATTTTACAAAAGATAAAACCTTATAGCGGATGTATTGGATCTGCCTACCTAGACTTTTTCTAGCACTGGTAAATAAGAAATTCGGTAGACTTTCACACTATATTGAAACTTGTTACAGATAGGTATAAAATATTCGCGACTTCTAAACTAACTTATGCACATAGCAACGACACGTACACGCGACGCGAACCGGCCGAGAGGTGGCGTGAATTCGCCTTCAGATAATTTCGATGACTGATTTCCTGACTGCGTCGCGTCGCTTTATATGAATTGAGAGAGCTCTAAACGACATGCGCAAAATAGCAATGTTCCTAATACAAATATTTTACAAATATATTGCCTGCCAGTTGTATACACAAATAGTTTATAGTCTGCTATCCAAATAGATTCTATATAATACAAATGAGTTTATTTACACGACAACTCTTACTCCTACAGTACTCCCCCGCTGAGACCGAAACTAGTGAGGTCGATAGTCTCGATAGTGATCAGGAAAACGTACGGTACGGCCAGAGGTTCTTCCCTTGGTTCTGCTGGGTATCCGCAGTGCCTACAAAGAAGATGTCAAAGCTTCAGCTGCGGAGCTTCTATACGGCGAGCCACTTCGTCTACCTGGGGAATTCTTTGTACAGTCAGCTTCAGAGACTGTACCTGATGTCACGAACTTCGCGACAAGACTTCGGTTACATATGGCTAGACTTGCTCCGGAACCTGCTAGTAGACATTCCAACAAGACATTCTACGTACCGAAAGACTTGGAAACTGCAGAGTACGTTTATCTTCGCAAAGACGCAGTGAGGCGTTCTCTGGAGGCACCATACACGGGTCCATACAAGGTGTTAGAGCGAAACGGCAAGGTTTTCAAGCTAGTTATCAATTGAAACCGTTGTCTCTCGTTCGTTGATAACTAGCTTGAAAACCTTGCCGTTTCGCTCTAACACCTTGTATGGACCCGTGTATGGTGCCTCCAGAGAACGCCTCACTGCGTCTTTGCGAAGATAAACGTACTCTGCAGTTTCCAAGTCTTTCGGTACGTAGAATGTCTTGTTGGAATGTCTACTAGCAGGTTCCGGAGCAAGTCTAGCCATATGTAACCGAAGTCTTGTCGCGAAGTTCGTGACATCAGGTACAGTCTCTGAAGCTGACTGTACAAAGAATTCCCCAGGTAGACGAAGTGGCTCGCCGTATAGAAGCTCCGCAGCTGAAGCTTTGACATCTTCTTTGTAGGCACTGCGGATACCCAGCAGAACCAAGGGAAGAACCTCTGACCAACTGGAGTTTTGATGGCACATGATAGCTGACTTCAATTGGCGATGGAGACGCTCCACCATACCATTGCAGGCAGGATGATATGCTGTTGTAGGACGATGCTGTGTACCCAGGATAGCAGTGATGCTGCGAAATAACTCGCACTCGAACTGCCTGCCCCGATCAGTGGTGATCTTGGTGGGACAGCCAAAGCGGGACACCCAGCCAGCGATGAAGGCGCGGGCACAGGTCTCCGCGGTGATGTCTGGTAAGGGATATGCCTCAGGCCAACGTGTAAAGCGATCGATGACCGTGAGACAGTATCTGTAACCACAAGAAAAAGGTAATGGCCCTACAATGTCCATGTGGACATGAGATAAGCGGTGAGATGGAACTGAAAAGGAAGAGATGGGTGATTGAGTGTGTCTATAGACTTTACTCCTTTGGCAATCATTGCATTCTTTACACCATTTTATGCAATCCTTCCGAGCTCCAGGCCAAGTAAATCTTTCTGTAACCAGCCTAGCCGAGGCTTTTGCACCTGGATGTGACAGGTTATGCAGCGCCTCAAACACAGGTTTTCTGAAAGCGGCTGTTACAAATGGTCGATAACGTCCTGTAGATGTGTCGACATAAATCTCTGCGCCAGACTCTGGAACTTTTGCCTTCTCAAGCTTGAGTGCGGTGCCTTTGTTTAGCAGGTCTTGCAGTTCAGGATCTGAATCTTGAGAGCGTGCAAGAGCCTGGTAGTCTATGAAGGTTACCTCTTCGATGCGCGAGAGAGCGTCAGCCACAACGTTATCCTTTCCTTTAACGAAGCGTATATCCGTTGTGAACTGTGAAATATAGTCCAAATATCGGAATTGCCTCGGCGAGCATTTCTCACGATTATAAGAGAAGACGAAAGTGAGAGGTTTATGATCTGTGAATACTGCAAACGTCCTGGCTTCGACCATGTGTCTGAAATAACGTATTGCATCGTAAATAGCCAGAAGTTCACGATCGTAGGGACTATACTTCTTCTGAGCTGATGAAAGTCGTCTCGAAAAGAATGCGAGTGGTTTCCAGCCTTCCTCACATCGCTGTTGAAGTGCCGCTCCAATGGATAGATCAGACGCATCCGTGAAAATTGCCAAATCTGCATCCGATTCTGGATGTGCAAGCATTGTTGCTTCGGTGAGACTTCTCTTACAGCCATTAAAGGCGTCCATCATCTCCTCTGTCAAAGTGATTGGTTGCGACGGTTTCGTTTTTGGACCAGCTAACACGACATTAAGCGGCGCTTGAATTTCCGCTGCTCCAGGAATAAACCGACGATAAAAATTGTACATTCCCAGGAATCGTCGCATCTCTCTCACAGTAGTAGGCACAGGGTAATCTTGAATTGCTTGAACCTTCTCTGGTAGAGGACGAATGCCGTCAGCTGACACGTGGTGGCCCAGAAAAGTTATGTGCGTCTTACCAAACTCGCACTTAGCGGTATTAATAAGCATACCGTAGTCTGTTAACCGCTGAAGAAGCTGCCGGAGATGTTGGATATGTTCAGATTCACTCCGGGAAAACACCAAGATGTCATCTAAAAATCCATAGGTAAATGGCAGCCCTCTGAGCATTTCATCAACGAAGCGTTGAAAGGTTTGCGCAGCATTGCGGAGTCCGAAATTCATGAACTTGAAATCAAACAAGCCGAACGGAGTTGTGACAGCTGTCTTCGGAATATCAGGCGGATAAACTGGAATTTGGTTATAAGCTTTTACCAAATCTATCTTCGAGTACACTTGAGAACCAGCCAAGGCGTGCGAAAAATCTTGTATATGTCGAATGGGATATTTGTCCGGTATAGTACGGGCATTTAGCGCACGATAATCTCCACAAGGTCTCCAACTATTGTCCTTCTTAGGAACAAGATGCAAAGCTGAGGACCAAGGACTCTCTGATCTGCAGGCGGTACCATTGGCAAGCATATCTTCAAACTCCTTCTGAGCAATCTTAAGCCTATCAGGCGGTAGGCGTCTGGGTCGACACGAAACCGGCGGACCAGGCGTAGTACGGATGTGATGCTCAGTCGTATGCTTGACCTCACGCTGCGTGCCAGAAGGACGAGTAATGTCAGGGTACTCGCGTAACAGATGGTGATAAACTGTATCGCCAGACACTGCCTTTATTGACGCGATGTCGGTTGACTCCTTGGCCGATGATGCAGATGTGGTCAGCTCGGTCAGGCCATCAATCAACCGGTAGTTCCTCAAATCCACAAGCAGATTATAAAATTTGAGAAAATCAGCCCCTATTATCGCTCTTGACACGTCAGCTACTACAAATCTCCATGAAAATGCCCGGCGCAGCCCTAAATTGAGTTGCATGAGAATGTATCCATACGTAGCTATCATAGTTCCATTTGCTGCGAATAGCTGGTATGAAGTTCTCGGTCGCGATTCTTGGATTGCAGATCTCGGAAAGACACATAAATCAGATCCTGTATCCACTAAAAACGAAATCTTCGTTTGACGATCTGTAATAAATAAGCGGGCTGGTGTATTACACAGGCAGTCGTTTTCCGCTAGTTCCGGCTGCCGTAGTCGTTTTCCGAAGACGGATTCACTGTAGTCGGGAATTTGCACGGCACCTTACATTTCGTCGAGCGGTTTCCAAACCGATTATGATAATAACAGTAATCAGGATTGTGCTGTCTAGAGCGAGATCGACTGCGGTTGGAAAATCTACGGCTGCTACGGGATCTCTCACGTGAACGGCTCTGGCCCTTAAGTGAGGCTATCTCTATCCGAAGTTCAGCCATTTGTTTCTGCATCTCCGAAAACAAATCAGTGGTAGTCGCAGCCACTTGAGCGGTCACTGGAGCAATCTCGCTCACCTTATCAGCAAGATCAGCCACAGTCTCTAAGGGTGCATCAGCCCGAGTCGCAATAACCGTCTGGATATTATTGGGCAACCGACTGGACCATAGAGTTCTTAGAAAACTGTCGGGAACGGATGGTCCGGCCAACGTCTGCAAGTGCCTTAAAAATGTGGACGGCTTACGGTCCCCCAATTCCTCGTGCATGAGTAGCTGTTTTATTTTCTTCTCCTGCGACGCCGACAGTCTCCTGATAAGTTCACTTTTCAATTTTTCATATTTGTTATCCGCAGGCGAAGAAAAGACGATCGTCACTGAAAGCGAGGCCGAAAAAAGAAGCATTTATAAGGTTGGTGTAAAATTACCTCCATTTTGGCTGTTTCAATTGATCGACTGAAAGCAGCTTACATAGCCAGAGATGACACCAAGATAGGTGCGCCGGAAATAAAACCGAGACTGGTAGAAGAAGCTCCACCATCAGCTCCAGCTGTAAAGAAGACGCGATCTGGCCGTACCGTACGTTTTCCAGATCACTATCGAGACTATCGACCTCACTAGTTTCGGTCTCAGCGGGGGAGTACTGTAGGAGTACGAATTGTCGTGTAAATAAACTCATTTGTATTATATAGAATCTATTTGGATAGCAGACTATAAACTATTTGTGTATACAACTGGCAGGCAATATATTTGTAAAATATTTGTATTAGGAACATTGCTATTTTGCGCATGTCGTTTAGAGCTCTCTCAATTCATATAAAGCGACGCGACGCAGTCAGGAAATCAGTCATCGAAATTATCTGAAGGCGAATTCACGCCACCTCTCGGCCGGTTCGCGTCGCGTGTACGTGTCGTTGCTATGTGCATAAGTTAGTTTAGAAGTCGCGAATATTTAATACCTATCTGTAACAAGTTTCAATATAGTGTGAAAGTCTACCGAGTTTCTTATTTACCACTGCTAGAAGAAGTCTAGGTAGGCAGATCCAATACATCCGCTATAACCTAATGAAAGTACTAATGTCAGCAGTGTGCAGAGCGTGTCTAGTGGGTGACGTTAAAATGCATTCCCTCGAAAGCCACATCTTGGACATATATGAGAAACTCACGAATACTAATGTATGTAGACTTATACTCTTCAAGCTCACTAAACCCCCTCGGGGCTTCACGTCCAGTCTTAAATCTATCCAATTGCTGTCTTCCAGCTGAGCGCGCGCGGGCCGCAGGCTGTGTGCTACATCTGCCACTCGCTGCTGCAGAGATGCCACAGGTTTGCGAAAATGGCTCACTGTTCTGAGAACACACTCCAAGATTTTCTAGACAACAGCATTGAGGTAAATATCATACATTATTCTTAATCTATGTTAATGAGACTTATGTTGTCAGCGAACCATCCTCAGCAAGTCAATCATGCTAATGTTTATTTTCAGGCATCACATGAAAATACCCTCAAGCTCAACCCCACAATATGGAGTAACTTGTCGACATCCTCTATGCAGAACATGGTTAATATCAAAGATAGTTTAGATTCTCCTCATATCAAAGAAGAATATGACACCAGTGAGGAAGAATTTACTGTAAAAATAGAATCAACAGAGGAGGAGACTATCTTTAGTTTGGATTCTCCTCATATCAAAGAAGAATATGACACCAGTGAGCAAGAATTTGCAGTAAAAGAAGAATTAACGGAGGAAGAGGCAGTGGCTGCAACAGAAGACTTCCCAGCCGCAGTCAGCCGACCCATGGAGTACTTGACGGAGTCTTCGTTGTCTGAGAGCACTGAAACCTATCAGAAAATAAAACTTTCAGCTCACATTCAAACTCACAAGCAAGTCTCTTTTGCTTGTGATGTATGTAATCTAACATTTACAAGTAAATGTTTTCTAAAGAAGCACATATTATTATATCACAAAAGAGAAAAACCATATTATATTTGCGATATATGTGATAAGCAATTTTCTTGGAAACGTTACTTGACAAAACATATGGTTACTCACACAGGTGAAAGGCCTTATCATTGTAATACATGTTATAAGAGTTTTTGTCAAAAGTCAAGCTTGACCGAACACATAAGAACTCACACTGGAGAAAGGCCATATGCCTGTGGTGTGTGTGATAAGAGTTTTTCTCGCAAGTCTCATTTGATCAGTCACATGAGAACTCACACTGGAGAACGGCCATATACTTGTGATGTATGTGATAAGAGATTTTCTCATACGTTTACTTTATCTAAACACATGAGGACTCACACTGGAGAAAGGCCATATACCTGCGATGTATGTCATAAGAGGTTTACTCAAAAGATTCATTTAACTGGACATATGAGAATTCACACTGGAATAAGGCCATATGCCTGCATAGTATGCAATAAAAGTTTTTCTTCTAGTCTTACTTTGACTGTACACATGAGAACTCACACTAGAGAAAAGCCATATGCCTGCGATGTATGTGATAAGAGTTTTTCTCAAAGTTCTACTTTGACTGATCACATGAGAACTCACACTGGAGAAAGGCCATATGTCTGCAATGTATGTGAAAAAAGTTTTTGTCATAGGTTTACTTTTACAGTACACAAGAGAACTCACACTGGAGAAAGGCCATATGCCTGTGATGTATGTGATGAGAGTTTTTCTCAAAAGTTGAAATTAACTAGACATAAGAGTACTCACACCATGCAAAAAAGTACTATTTAATATTAGATAAGATGCCAATAATTATACTATTTATTTATCGTAAAAAAAAATCTTACGATACATATATTAATAATAATTTAGCTGGCAGGCAACAGACAGTCGCGCGCAGACTTATCTTGCGAGCACTCTAGTTTGGCCACTAAGGCACATAGGTTTGGCCTATGGGTCTGGCTCATAGATTTAGCATGGTACCTTTTTGGTACAGGGTCTGACTGGACTCACACTGGGAGGAATTTCAATGCCTGTGATGTATGTGAAAAGAGTTTTTCTCAAAAGATGAAAAATAACTGTACATTCTCACACTGGAAGAAGGCCTTATGCCTGCGAAGTCCAACTCAAAATTATTCATTAAAATCACAATTTTTCAATTTTTATATTATTTAATCATTTAACAGTACGCCTCGCCTATTAAACTACTCAATTGGTTTAAAAACATTAAAGTTTGTGAAATGGGTCAGGTTCTTTGATTTACCTATTAAAATTTTTTGTCGAACGCGATTTTTGATTAGTGGGTGTTATATCTTTGGTTGACAGAAATGAGACCCAAAATATGATTGTACAATTTTATTTTCCTTTTGTTAAAAAACAGTTTCATTGGAGAAAAAAGATAGAAGGCGCCATCTTGTTCTTGATCATGACCAAAGACAATATATACTAACTATTTTTTTTTGTAGGTCATGTAAGTTTTTGAAGCGCCTGACGATACATGTCAAGCAAGGCGCAGTAAAGGTATTTAGATATATAGTCCAGCTTGAACAGTGGGAAAATAGGGGGGGAAAGGGGGTATGTTAGCGGTAGCGTCATCATCGACGGATTTGAATCCAAGGACATCATTCAAATTGCACCAAAAAGAAAAAAGATTATATATTGCTAAAACACGTTACCAGAGTCTGACAAATGAAAGTAGAGACCGAAAAATCTAGGCAAATTCTAAAAAAATCTTGGTTTGGCAACTCACTAAGCATTATTGGGTTTACATAGATTGATACTTGGTTATTTTTGTAAATATAAAGCTAGACAAATTTATTATTTAACCTGCAATTTTAACCTAAATCAAGCTCCTCAGGACGTAAATACAGAAGAGTTTCGACTGAGCGCGAACGTCTACAAGCCTTCGTAGGAACCAACCCAGATTGCAAGAAGGAACTCATTGCTGCGTATTGCATAAATGTTAAACCTTGGTTGAACCCGTCAAAACAAAACTGTTACCACAAAAAAGCGTTCTATGTACGAGTATTTAAAGATCGTTTTTCTAGGGACAGTTTTAGTTAATCTTAGTCTAAACTCGGTTCATTTTCTTGTAATAAGACGGCTCCCTTGGCTTATTAAAAATTTAAAATATATTATTCGGTGTGTGTATGTATGTAATGTATGTACATAATAAATGCTTCTTCTGAAGCAAAATACATCATACAACAGAAATTCCCAGGATGTTCATCAATAAAAATAATTAACTTAACAAGGTACCTACACACAATAATACCTAAAAACAAACAACCTATTAAGGTATTTATTGCCAATAAAGTGAGATAATAAAAAATAAAATTATAATTTATAAATAATAATATACAGGGTGTCCCACGGCTATGCCACATGGAGGGAAAGTACCTTAAATATTGTAGATGGAACATTTTACTGAAAGAAGACATTATTTTTATTTAAAAAACAACTTAAACTGCATTCACAGATATTTAAATAATTACATGTTTGAACCGGAAATCGAACCCGTTACATGAGAAAAATAATCATCCTGTAGCTTTATCATACCGATCGAAAGGCTTCATCATAAGGATTATTTTTTGCTAAATAACATAGTGTCACAAATAAAAGGAAGGCCATGAACTTTAACATTTTTTATACAAAATTTATCAATTTATCAAATGCTCAAAATGATTCCCTTCCTGTTGAATACAAAGTCGAACTCTTTTGATTATTTCGCTCCCTGTCGATTTTTTGATCTTGTTGTGGTGGATATTTCGAATAACACGTCTAAGTTCTGCTTGTAGCTCGTGGACACTTTCACACTGGTTATACTTCTCAAGTGGGTACATTTACTAGTGATACGTACTTATGATAATGTCAGTTGTATGTGCTTACGGCAATGTCAGCTAAGTATTTATTTTTCTGAACACAAATGTTAAAATTCATGGCCTTCCTTTTATTTGTGACACTATGTTATTTAGCAAAAAATAATCCTTATGATGAAGCCTTTCGATCGGTATGATAAAACTACAGGTGATTATTTTTCTCATGTAACGGGTTCGATTTCTGGTTCAAACATGTAATTATTTAAATATCTGTGAATGCAGTTTAAATTGTTTTTTAAATAAAAATAATGTCTTCTTTCAGTAAAATGTTCCATCTACAATATTTAAGGTACTTTCCCTCCATGTGGCATAGCCGTGGGACGCCCTGTATTTTGTCTATGAAATGATTATTTAAAAATCTTGCTTATACAAAGTCTTAAAAAATATAATACTAATCTGATATCAAATGTGATACGTGAAAAAACAGTATCACTGCTGTATCCCCAAGGTGCGGTAGACATACATTCATTCAGATCAAGTCATTCAAGTTCCTTTACATGTCTACAGGGTTGGAGGCGTACGTCCAAATACATAAACATATTTTGAACATTCCTACATTTTTAACCGACTGTCGGGAAGGGTTATGTTTTTAAAGTCCATTTATCCGGGTCCAAGAGTCCGGGATTAGGGCCAGTTTCACCAAAGTCAAGTTTAACAGCTGGTTAATAAATCGGCCGTTAGCCGTTTGTCAGCGCAGTGAACGCTTTTTCATACAAAATTGTGTTCTGCGCAGACAAACGGATCTCTTGTCACTCTCGGCTTTTTGTTTGTTGTGACATATTTTTAATTTTCTACGATGTCAACTGCTAGTTAGCTAACGGGCCGCCGACCAGCGATTACATTTAGCGGCTTTTTAATGAAGATATTCCTTTGTTAGAGCATGATGGAGCACAAAATCGTAATAGTCTGTTAAATATTTAATCTGTTGTTATTTCTCTTACTAAATTTGATGTCAAATTAACTAACGCTCTGTTAGATAAAGTTTGGTGAAACTAGCCCTTAGGCGGGCCCTAGACCATCAATTATATTGCGCAATATAGCGTATTGTGCAATATTATTCAGTTTTTATATGAATAAGAAGTGAAACGTTTGGCTAAAACCATTGCGCAATTCCTATTATTGTGCAATATAATTGATCGTTTGCCTTCAAAGCACATTTCAATGTTATTGTACAATAAAATGTATTGTACAATGTTATTGTAGGTCTAGGGCCCGCCTTAGTCATAGTCGAAACACTGTCTCACATTACTTAGTCAATTTTAAAATATTTCACAGTCAGCCTTCAAACCAGTCTTAAAACCTATTAAGCTCTAACAATTCATTACTTAGGGCCGTTATCAACCATAGCAGAGCGTATCCGTCAAAATAAAATCATCTTATTGGTACGTCAACAAAAATTGATTGTTTGAATTCTTAAAAACATTATTTTGTTTGATTAAAAAAATATTGCCTAGGTCATAATTCTGCTCCAGTCAATACCAGCCAGCTAATCCCACTATCTCAATAATTTAACTTATTTACTATATTATAACTAAATTGACGGTAACTTGACTAAATATAACTTATTTATCTATATTTAAACATGTGAATATTGGTCCAATTTATTTGCTTATAGATGTTGAGAGCAAAAGGCCGATTTCGACCAAAGCGGGTATTTATAAACAGGATAACGACTATTATCTGCTTTAGTGGCCCTTTTAACTACAATATTAGTTTATATTTTATAAATATCTAAAGCCCATGGTCGCTTTGGGATACAAAATCAGGGCCATTTATCAAATTGTATCCATATTCTAATGCTATTGCTCCACTTGCGTCTTAACGCGTTAAAAAGTGACATTTGACAGAAATATGGATCTAATGTCAAATATGTCACTTCTTAACGCGTTAGGACGCAGATGCAGCAGTAGCTTATTCATAAATAATGAAGAGGAAGCCACTTCTATAAAGCTGTGGAAGTCACCGATTTGAGCCCCCTCACTAATATAGTTGGCGATAGGTCCTTTGTGTATTCGTCTAATACCTGTAAACAAAAGATCAATACTTAAATTCAAAAATATTTATTCAAAACAATGTACACAGAAAAACTGATTACAAAAGAACGATGAGAACTGCAAAAGTTTTATAAACTCAAGCAGTCTCAACGACACCTTGACATTACAACATGGGTACCTAGTTAGTTTTACAATTTACATACATACATTAGGTAAATAAATAAATAATGCTGGACTTTTCACACAGCATCATCTAGCCCCAAAGTAAGCAGAGCTTGTGTCATCTAGTACCCGTAGTACTAGATGACTGATATACTAAATTATATACTTTTTTTGTTTTTAAATTTTTTGTTTTTTTCACGCAAGAAGTGATAGTACGAAGGCTAAGTGCTCGTTTACGGACAGGCGGCGCTGCGTGCTAAAGTCAAATGTATGGCGATGTTCCTGTGTGTTTACGGAGAGACGTTTTTATATGCGTTTATTTGACATTGCCGTGCGGTCGCCGTCGCCTGAACGTAATCGTCACCATACATTGCTATACAGGGTGTAAAAAGACGTCTACCGAAGCCGAAAGGAGTAGGTACAGCATCCCAACACACAACCAAATCCAAAAGGATTTTCCGAAAAAATCATTATATCCGGAGAAAACAGCGTTTGAAGATGACTGTTTGCGTATGTACTGGGCGCGTTGTTTTACGTAGATTGCTGGATTTTGAGTTTTAATTGTTTTTTTTCTTTTATTTATGAAATTATCAGGTAGGTATGGTCTTATTATGTTGTCTAGTAGTAAATAACCGAAAATAACATAAAAATGACATAGCTAAGTCAAATTTTTTTTTGAGTTTTTTTTTTTCGCTAAATATGTTTAGAATCATGGTCTGATTGCAACCCCTCAGTTTTCGGTAGTAGTCTTTTTACACCCTGTATATTTGTGTTTAGACGTGTGACGGCGCGTGCCTCAGCAGCCGTCGCCTCTCCGTAAACAGTCAAAACGCGTCGCACGAAGCCACGCCCTGCGTCTTACGTGGGCGGTTTGACGCGAACGCTATTGCGAAGCGAAGCGATGCGATTCGATGCGGCGCGAATCGTCCTACAGACTTCAGATTGAGTATACCAATTCGCGCGTAAATGTCAAACCAACTGATCGCGTTCGCTTCAAATCGCACCGCTCACATAGGACACTTCAATAGTAAATCAACTGTTTATTGTTTCCGCGCCACTTCGCGTCCAGATAGCCCACGTAAGACGCAGGGTAAGTGGTCCTTCGAGCCGGATATGCTCCGCTACTTCTTTCTTGTAAAACAATGTTAGCGCGAGCACAACTTTACACATTAACCCCGTCACCAATAAACCTGAAATAAAGTTTTTCCAATGTTCAACTGCAGAATAAGCAAAATCACCACCAATAAACCAATTATGAAGTTACACCTTGCATAACTATGACATTTCTTTCATACAAACGCTATTTCGAAGTTACACAAGCCTGCCCCCTAGTATAAATCTAGTGTAACCACAGAATACATGTTAGTATGTATGTAAAAATATTTTCTGGTAACACCAAAGAGTTCGTATTATATTCTACCATACATTACAGGCGAAAAAAAATAAATTACTAAAAAATGGAACTGAGGGCAATAGAAGACGTAGAACGAGTGAATTGTATAATTAATTTCATGCAACCAGAAAGACAAGAAAAAGTATATAAAAAAAGAGAAAATCCTTTTGATTTGTACAGCGATGAACAGTTTCGATTAAAATATCGGTTTACTAAAAACGGTGTGATGTATTTGGACGAATTGTTTGGTAGATCTCTCAATAAATATAATAAATAAATGTCTAAATGTCTAAATATGAATACGCGTGGAGGTGGATTTTCCTCGTTCTCCCAGTTGACACAGCGCTCTCTCTTAGCCATTTTTCTCAAGATAAATCCAAAATATTAAAATAAATTCGCAACAATCTTTAATTATTTGAAACAATTTTGTAGCACAATACGAATTCCCGCCACCGCCAAAATCAAGAAGTTTCAAATTTGACAAATATAAACTGTAGTCATAGACAAAAATGATACTTTTTTTTAGAGGTTTCTCTTTGGATGCGATGTTGCCGATTCGTGCATCTTGACGTATCCGAAAAATAGTTTCATCAGAGTTCCACCTGGTTTATTGGTGAGAAATTATTTATGACATATTCTGAATTTATGCAAGGTTTATCTATGCAATGCGTAAATCTGGTGGAACTTCGGAAAAACTAGTTTTTATTGGTGAGCCCAATGCTAAATAAAATAATTTATAAGTATACGGCGAATGTGACCCTACTATACAGGCTTTTCAGTCCTAGTGTGGGGAACAGAGGTTTAACCTGGGTACAGACCTATCATGATCAATGTAATCTACTTTATTATCTTACTAGCTGACCCGCGCAACTTCGTCTGCGCATTATTAGGATTCAAGTGCCATTTACCATGCAAAATGAGAAAAAAACAAAAAAATCTGCAATGCAAGAACATAGAAAAAAGAGGCGGTCACCCATCATCTTTATGACCTCGCCCAGGGTCGCTGAACTTTTTTCCCCATACAAACTTGCAACCCTTATTTTCACGCCCCCTTATAAATATTTAAAGAAAAAAGTAGCCTATGTCCGTCCCTGGGGTATAATCTTTATCCATGCCAAATTTCAGCTCAATCTGTTCAGCGGTTTGGGCGTGAAAGCGTAACAAACAGACAGACAGACAGACAGACAGACAGAGTTACTTTCAGATTTATAATATTAGTATGGATTTACTTATGGAAAACTAATAGCACATAATAAACAAGAGAGTTGTTAGTAACAGAAGGCTAATAATAAGTTTTCACAGTTAGAACTAGTGTAAGCAAATATTGAGCACAAAAAAAAGTTGGTGCAAGCTAGCCAACAACAAAATAACAAAAAAGAAAAATATTTGTTTTACAGCACACATTCCTTCTGACGAGGGTTAAGAACTAAGATAACAACTTAAAAAACTTGGAACTCATCAAGCGCCTCATTCCTGTAATGCTACAGTTGAATATGTCAAACAAGCTAGCATAATCATTGGCTTTCATTATCATTATCTTATCTTACCTTCAGATACTGGTCGGCGAGGGAGTCGGGCAGGGCGGCGGGCGGCGCGGGCAGCTGTAGGAACGTGACCGCCGTGCCGTCTGAACAACGTTGCTTTATTATATTGTTCACGCTGCAACAAATTCATTGTATTATACTTTGACAGAAGCTGGATGCGTCGAGCTGAGGACAGGGCGCAATGGTGCACTAGGGGAGGCCTATGTCCAGCAGTGGACTGCCATAGGCTGATGATGGTACTTTGACGCCAGCCGTATACTTGTTTCTTCTTCTTAGTCGTTATCTTCATTGCTGAAGGTCGTGTCTAGTCTGGACTGGTTGATTACTCGATGCATCATGCCTTTCCATTTCTACCTGTCTTGGGCAGCCTTTAGAGCTTTAGGTATTGGTAGGCCGGTGAGTTTCTTGACTGTGTCTGTCCAACGGGTAGGTGAGCGAGCGGAGTCTTTTGCCGTCGACCTGACCTAATACCAACAGCTTTTCCAGGTTATCCAGGTTTCTGCGAGCAATGTGTCCAAAGTAGCTTAGGATCCTTGTCTTTATTCCGAGTTTTTGGAGAGTTGAAATATTGGTGCGGCGCGCGGTCCAAGGGATACGTAACATGCGCCTCCAGCACCACATTTCAAACGTGTCTATTTTTGCAAATTAATATCAGATTATTTGGATGACAAAAAAGCTTGGGACTGAATATGCTCCCACTCGTTTTAACATAATTAATATAAAAATGTATTATAATTATAAACAAATTGAAAAGTGACGATTCTAAACAATCCAAAGTGATTTCAATGAATAAACTAATTTTGAGTTTGAGTTTGCTCTTTTTGTCATATCGTCCAGGATTCAGAAAATATTGCGAAAACCAACGCCCTAACCAGCCTCACTTTCTTTCTGGAGATGTTGCGGTCTTTCCATGTCTTTGTGAGCTTAGTCATTGCTGATTTGGACATTTGGATTCTCCTAGCGATCTCTTTATTGCTACCTCCCTCGCTGCTAAGAGAGCCGAGGTACACGTATACTTGTAGGCCCTTATTAATATCCGTTCCATTTGAAAAGTTTTTTTTAAGTTGAAATTGTTGCCTAGTATCAGTCCGATGGTACTGATCAATACAGATCATCGGACTACTGAGCCTTTTATGAATGAATGAATGAAATGAATGAATGAATGAATGAATGAAAAACGCTTTATTGTACACAATAATTACACAATAATAATTAATAATACACTTATGTATGAAATAGTATAACCTAATGAGATAATGTACAATGGGCGGTCTTATCGCTTAGAAGCGATTTCTTCCAGACAACCTTGGGATGGAAAGAAACGAACATATTGAAGGTATGGCAGGGGGTGTACAAATATTTATAGAAATACAAAATATTACTAATTTATAATATACTATACAGGGTGTAAAAAGACTGCTACCGAAAACTGAGGGGTTTCAATCAGACCATGATTCTGAACATATTTAGCGAAAAAAAAAGGAAAAAAAAATTGACATAGCTACGTCATTTTATTTTATTTTCTAGTTATTTACTACTAGTACAACATAATAAGACCATACCTACCTAATCATTTCATTTATAAAAGAAAAAAACTATTAAAACTCAAAATCCAGCAATCTACGTATAAAAACGCGCCCAGTACATACGCAAACAGTAATCTTCAAACGCTGTTTTCTCCGGATATAATGATTTTTTCGGAAAATCCTTTTGGATTTAGTTGTGTGTTGGGATGCTGTACCTACCCCTTTCGGCTTCGGTAGTCGTCTTTTTACACCCTGTATACTGAGCCTTTTAATCCGATATTTACACATTTCGACTTTCCCAAAAAAAAAGAAATTAACTTCAGTTTATTTTTTCCAACAAAAAAATGTGAGCCTATAGAAAAAAAATGCCTGCTGCCTGTGTAATAAGGATCAGGTTAGCTCGATCCCACTCATATAATAAAGCTGAAAGTTTGTGAGTTTGTTTAGATGTTTGGATGTTTGTGTAAGGATCAAGCTCAAACGACGAAACAGTTTACAATGTTTGGTAAGGTGAAAGATATAACTCCAGAATAGCATATAGGCTACTTTTTACCCCGAAAAACGTTCCTGAAAACCAAAAAATATGTAAAAGGACAGCGGGAATATTGCATAAAAACTTTAGCAGTTCTCTGTTTGACACAAAGAGCATTGCTCTAAGGTTGCCATGACAACCAATAACTTTTGACTTTTCAAAATGGCGATGTCATTTCGTTCTACTATGCTTTGAACTATTTTAAAGACAGTAAATCCAAATTAAATACTCCAGTTTAATACTCACGTCTGTAGGTAACTAAGCGGGACCCTTTGGTACACACTTCCGTCTTCGTCCGACCATCTTCTATTCTCTTCAAACTGCGGCCACTCGGTCACCTGTTATAGATATTAATCATACCTATATAAAATGTTTTTACTTAAAAGTGCAAGCAATCCCTTCTGTTTAGTAACGGCATGATAATTAAAAAAAAATTAAATCATGGAATCGGTAAATGCGCAGCTCTTCCTCTTTCTTAAAAACCTCTAAATAGAACTGAAAACTGCAAGAATCTTTTGAAAATGCAATAATAGCGCCATCTCGACCTCAGCCATAGGTTAGCAACGCCATCTAGTTGCTTTTAACTGGAACTTCCAACTTCCCATACAAACTTTCAACCCTTATTTCACGCCCATGATTATTTTTGAAAAAAAAGTAGCCTATGTCCGTCCCTGGGACATAGTCTTTATCCATGTCATATTTCAGCATAATCTGTTCAGTGTGTTGGGCGTGAAAAGGTAACAAACAGATAGACAGACATTTTACTACATAATAGATGGCGACACAGGAAAAATTAGATCGCGCTATCGTTGCGTTTTGGGCAACGTAACATATAAACTTGCTAATCTTCTAAATTTTTTTTATGATGAATGGGTCGGCTCTTGACCTCAAACTTACGCAGGCAAGAGTGAGGTCTACGATGTAGCGAGCTTACCCAGTAGGTGCCTATAAACTCTCTTCTTAAAAACAATAGGGTCGTAGCTCAGCGGAAATACAGACGCTGGAAGCTGATTCCAAATTTTTGTCTCTCCGTAAACACACAGGAACATTCGCATACATTTGATTTTAGCGCACGCAGCGCCGCCTGTCCGTAAACGAGCACTTAAGGCGGCCTAAAAACTCCGTCACCAGAGTTGGCAGTCAACTCATACGAGCTTAAAAACGATTTAGCTTACGATATGTGTAGTGGCGTTAATTCGCAGCATTTTGATGAGCTCCTCCAATCGTTCCTTCAGCGGTCTTCCAGAGCTGACCGTCTCGTCAACTGTAACGGTGCGACCCGCTTCTGTAAAAACAACCTTTTTTTAATTTTTTCGGGATAAAAACTAGTCTATATCCCTGGGATACAACCTTTATCCATGCCAATTTTCAGCCTATGAGAAAATGTAACAAAAAGACAGAGTTACTTTAACATTTTAACATTACGAGTATAACCTACAGTGTATAATAGGATAATGGATTTTTTATCACCATTTATGTGTGTGTATGGGCTGTATGGGCGTCATTTTTTACCGTGTAACTGTAAGAGCGTTATGTCCTCAGTCCTCACCATATACATATGTGTGTGTATGGGCGTCATGTGACCTCCGTATATGTATGTTGTCTGCATGGGCGTCATGTCCTCACCATGTATGTGTGTGTGGGCTGTATGGGCGTCATTTTTTACCGTGTAACTGTAAGAGCGTTATGTCCTCAGTCCTCACCATGTATGTGTGTGTAGTCTGTATGGGCGTCATGCGACCTCGGTATATGTATGTATGTGGTCTGCATGGGCGTCATGTCCTCACCGTGTATATGCGTGCGCTGCGCGTGCGCACTGACTGCGTGCAGGCGCAGGCGCAGGTGCTGCCAGCCGCGCGCCGAGCGCACCACGGCGGCTAGCTGCAACGTGAACAAGCCAGCCACTGTGAAGGCTTCCTCACAAGATGGCGCCACTAGTTCAACTAGCCACACGTCGATGTATTTAAGGGTAGGAGCTTTCCTGAAAACAATACTGCTTATTATAAAAACGTAAAACCTTGGTTGAACCCCATGTTGAAACAAAACTGTTACCACAAAAAAGCGTTCTATGTACGAGTATTTAAAGATCGTTTTTCTAGGGACAGTTTTTTTATTAGACTTGGTCTAAACTCGGCTCATTCTCTGTAATAAGCCCCAATAAGATTAAATTCTAGTGAAGATTTTTAGAACGAAGTTGTTAACGCCAACCCGTACCTACTTCCTACCTACTTAAACTTCAAGACGCCTGCCGATCACATCGGAGCAACGGAATGGTGCAAGCCCTCTGTCTACGGCTGGTACGCAACTTCATTCCACATTCATTCATCGCAATCCACCGGTGCGAGCACACGTCACTGTAGAATAAGCTTTTACTCAAAATCAGAGTTGTTTTTTAAGTCTATTATCAATACAGTATTATAAACGTTGTCTCGCCTTCTCATTTATAACAGTTCTTATTATTTTGCTAGCACACAATCTCTCAGTACAGAAAATTACACTATTTAATTTACACAAAAAACTACATCTCGGCAGGATACGAACCAACAACCTTGGGCTTCCATGCCGGGGTACAACGACAGAGCCACGGGTCATCACAAAATTCAGTTGAAATTATATTCACGTTTCTACAGTTGCCATACTCAAGACGTGTCTTTTGAACGCTGGCCTTATTATAAAAAAGTTAAACCTTAGTTGAACCCCAAAACAAAACTGTTGCCACAAAAAAGCGTTCTATGTACGAGTATTTAAAACAGTTTTTTAGTCAGTGCTTCGCTAAACTCGGTTCATATGTTTTGTAATAAGACTGATAGTGTTTTGTCAGATTGTCGGAGACTTTCTATGAAGAATGCGACAAAGATCCTTTTAGACCAATATTTAGCTAGACCCTTTCATAGTCAAATTCTTGAATACGGAAATTTTTTGACACAAAAACTCCTATCCTTGGCAGGATTCGAACCATCGCCCTCAGATTAAAAGCCATAGTTTCCTTCGCTGCGCCACTCGTCCACACAATCTTCAGTTGAAAATAACCTACACTCACCTCTCAACAGCCGCCATATCTAAATTCTGGAAGTGCCTACACACACAAACATTCTTGTTGACGCACAACACGTCAGATATGATGCGTGTGTATTCATTCGCTGATAATCCCGGATCTGTCGCGCGACGTAACGGGAATATACTGTCGCCTGACTCGAAGTCGAACTCATCCGTTTTGTATGGGGATAGTGAACTGGAAGAAAGAACATTATTATTTTGACGACGTCTGTGGCGGGTTGCGGGTTCGATCCCCGCCGCGGGACAAATGTTTATATGACCTACAGATATTTGTCTCGAGTCTGGGTGTTTCTATGTATAATATGTATGTATTTACAAACAAAATGTATATAAGTAGTTTATCAGTCATTCTAGTACCCATAACACAAGCTCTGCTTACTTTGGGGCTAGATGATGCTGTGTGAAAAGTCCAGTGTTATTTATTTATTGGTTTCAGCATGAAAAAAGCCATCCCTATGTGCCCCCAAACCCTGACAGACAGACATTTTACTACATAACAGATCGCGCTATCGTCGCGTTTTGTGCTGTGTAAATTCAGAATAAAAATATTAGTTTTGAAGTATGAATACTTCCTCTATAAGGATCACTAAAAGATCGATATTGAAAAAATAAAAAAGGAACTTTTTCTAGGCTATATACGGATACAATATACTTACTCTCTGAACCAGTCCCTAGGCTGTGCCACGTCCCTAAAGCCCAGTAGAACTGTATCAGGCTTCATGGCTCCCAAACCAGCCAGTCGCGTCAAGTGAGCCGCGCCGGAACGTACTGACTCAGCTAGGCATAGCTCTACAAATGCTTTTACCTATAATATAATAGACATTTATAGACAAAATAGACATTTTTAGACGAAACAGACATTTGTAGACAAATTAGACAATTATAGACGTAATTAACATTTGTAGACAATATAAACATTCTGTATATTATATAAGTAACAGAAATTCATTGATTTAATAGACACATTAGACATAGCCACAATAATAATAGACACAACAGACATTATTACTATTAACGGGGTATTTACCATGATTCAATTTATTTGGAGTTTCCCGATATTTCGGCGCAGTTGCACACGCCACGATCACGGAAGAACTGCTCATTGCGAGTGGGTAGGTTTATTGGCAGACGAATCGATCTACCCTCTTTCTCAGTCTTTTATTACTACTCTCCACCGGAGAGTGAAACTGGTGCTAACCAAACATCTCGTAGTAATAAAAGACTGAGAAAGATCATGATAAATATCCCGTTAAAAGTGTTGATAACCATGATAGTTTAAAAAGTTATACAACAGACATTTACGAACATTCATATACATTCATGAACATTCATAGACATTCACACACATAATAGACATTCTTAGGCATACTACACGTAATTTATAGCGCCATAAACATTTTACCTAACCAGTCATTTAAACAAGCAATCAAATATATATTTTTACTTTAAAATGTAAATAAAAGCTTGTAATATACCTTGAGATGATCAATTAACTTGAGCCAGTACTTGTGTTCTGCTGCCAAGGGGTCGCCATTACCGTCCAATTGTCCAATCCTCACGTGACCCAATACAAACAGACCACCCTGTAACATTATAATACACTTGCTGCGCTCCTGCGGTGTGACCCGCTGTCCCTTGGGGTTTTTTAATATTTTCCAAAAGGCACTCGCAACTGGAGCCGCCATTTTGTAAGTAGGACAGCGGATCGCTTACAAAATGGCGGCTCCTGCAAACTCTTAAGGCCGCCTAATAACTTTGTCACCAGAGTTGGCCATTGACTCATACAAGTTTTACCTATGCCTACACTCAACGGGACCCATACTTAATATTATAAATTTAAAAGTAGCTCTGCCTGTCTGTTTGTTACCTTTTCACGCCTAAACCACTAAACAGATTATACAGGGTGTAAAAAGACTGCTACCGAAAACTGAGAGATTGCAATCAGACCATGATTCTGAACATATTTATCGAAAAAAAACGAAAAAAATTTTTTGACTTAGCTACGTCATTTTATTTTATTTTCTAGTTTTTTGCTACTAGTACAACATAATAAGCCCATACCTACCTAATCATTTCATTTATAAAAGAAAAAAACAATTAAAACTCAAAATCCAGCAATCTACAGATAAAAACGCGCCCAGTACATACGCTCGAACAGCTGTGCGAGGTCGGTTTTCTCCGGATATAATGATTTTTTTGGGAAATCCTTTTGGATTTGTCTGTATTTTGGGATGCTGTACCTACCCCTTTCGGCTTCGGTAGACGTCTTTTTACACCCTGTATATACATAGGCTACTTTTTTTTCAAAAATAATCATGGAGGGCGTGAAATTAGGGTTGAAAGTTTGTATGGGGAGTTGGAAGTTCCAGTTAAAGGCAACTAGATGGCGTTGCTAACCTATGGCTGAGGTCGAGATGGCGCTATTACTGCATTTTTAAAAGTTTCAGAAGATTCTTGCAGTTATCAGTTCTATTTAGAGGTACCAGCTAGTACTTTAATAAGCATTCTCTTAGTTTAAGTGTGTTACCTTCTTTTGATCGTTGACAAAGTCGATGAGTGGCGCGGATTGTCGCGGCGAAGACACCAGCAGTAGCATCTGAGGTCGCCAGAACTTAACGTGCTCACGACGCGGGTCCAGAAGGAGTAGGTATTTCCGAACCTGGAGGTCAAAATATACCTTTACATAACAAAATAAATAACCTTGAAAACTAGAAGCCCTCAGAATCAGGAGAGTTCAAAAAAGCATATTTTTTTCCAGCAATGGGAGGGTTAAAGTTTGATATATCTCTTGCTCTTGATGAGATTTTGATCTTGACCCTACCTCATACACAGACTCAACCATGACAATGATCCTAAAGTTGACCCTTGACCCTAACTTTATTTACTGTTGCATTACCTTGACCCAACTTTGACCAGGACCTTCACCTTGACCTCATCTAGTGGAATATTAGACCTAATGTTGACTCACTTACGACTTGACGACCTCTGTGGCGCAGTGGGTGAAAGCCCGCTTGGGACGCAGAAGGTTGCGGGTTCGATCCCCGCCGCGGGATAAATGTTTGTACAATCTGCAAGTATTTATCTCGGGTCTGGGTGTTTCTATGTATAATATGTATGTATTTACAAACAAAAAGTATATAAGTAGTATATCAGTTATCTGGATCCCATAGTACAAGCTTTGCTTAGTTTGGGGCTAGATGATGCTGTGTGAAAAATGTCCAGCATTATTTATTTATTTACTTACAGTCGGCTGACCTTGACCCTAACCCTGACCTCACCTGATGGAATATCAGCGCCTGCGACAGACTGCCCCCCGGCCAGCAGGGGTCAGCAGCTGCTGGCGACAGCAGATGCAGGGCCAGCACTAGCGAGCTACAAGCGAGAGTGGCGCCACACGCGTGAAGCGGACGAAGTGAGAACATTATACCGGCGCATCCGCCCAGGCCTAGGAAACAGGTTAGCCAGGAGAAGTGCTTGAATGACGGTCTGAAATAAAACAAATAACATTGGCATTGATAGTGTTATATAACTAAACTAACTCTACGATACGTTCTTCAAAGAAAAAACAGGAGTAGAATCAACTACTAATACTAATTGACGACCTCTGTGGCGCAGCGGGCGAAGGTCTGCCTGCGACGCAGAAGGTTGCGGGTTCAATCCCCGCCGAGGGACAAATGTTTGTATGACCTACAGGTATTTGTCTCGGGTCTGGGTGTTTCTATGTATAATATGTATGTATTTACAAACAAAAAGTATATAAGTAGTATATCAGTTATCTGGTTCCCATAAATAAATAAATAAATAATGCTGGACTTTTCACTCAGCATCATCTAGCCCCAAAGTAAGCTTGAGCTTGTGTTATGGTAGAGTAAGCGAGATAGCACGAAGCAACAAACTAAGCGAGTGAGCGAGGCAGCTATACAACGCTGTCTTCGTCTTTTATGCGTCATCAAAAATTCGTTCTGCGCAGCTACTTCAGAGAGCTAAAGATTGGTTGTGCGTACTGTACTCATAATAGTAATTACCTAAAGTTTGGAGCCGACGCGAGATCCAATCCGAGGCAGGCGAGATTAATGGCGAAGTAACTCGTTAGGAATAGTACCGAGTTCACCTAGAAAGAAATGGATATAAATATATTAATACAGGTGTGGCAAAATATGTTCTTATGAAACTATAGGTTTATTTTTAAAGAAAACAATTGCATTTTTGGATTCTTAAATGTACAGTCAGCCCCGAAAATGACATTTGTTTAAACACAAGTTGGTCTCAATCGATACAAATCAAATCTTTGTCAATTTTTTTTTTTTTTTATATGAACTGCATTCTAAATCAATGGTTTTTAATATATAAAAAAGATAAGAAAAAAAAAGATAAGGTAAAGATAAAGATAATTTATTTGCTCAAAACATTGTGTAGGTTACATTGGTGCAAGATCAACTGGCGCCAAAGAAAACCAGCGCTCCAATACTCTCGAGCTGTTGGAGCAAATGCTGAGGGGTAGCCGTATTTCACCCACAAAATTATGTAGATTTAAGTACCTATTGTAACTGTTGTATATGATGTGGAGAAAATAATACTTTATTCTTGTAGCGACCTCTATCTACCATCCAAGTCAAAGTCAAAGTCAAAAATCATTTATTCAGTAGGACCGCTGGGATCTCTTTGAAACGTGGTGATTCTACTCCTGTTCCTTCGCGACCAATACCGTGAAGAACCAGGGCAACACACGGTTTGGGGCCTAGCTTTTTTTAGGTGATCCATCTTAGATCTGATCCATCGCCTGAACTACAAGCTGAACTTCAAGAGATGTCTTCGGAGCTGTACCACTAGATGGCGCTGGAATCACAGATAAGCTCTGAATCGCGCAAGCAAAGTTTCTAGCCACATATAGTATATAACTATCCGACTAAAACTGTCGGCCGAAAGGCCCTAAGGTAAGTGTGCCAGTTGGGCAAACCTTAGTGAGGCGAGTACACCATCTTTGCCATAGTTTGGGGGAAGACCATCTACCCCCAAAATGATATTCTATTCTATTCATTACCGAAACATAAAAAATAAATAATTACCTGCGCAATAGCGTTAAGTGAATCAGCCGCTATACCAACTTGTACCAGCAGATACGACGTCACCACCGCCAACACGGGGTTACCAGAACTCGACACCATCGGTCGAAGGAGGAATCCTAATTAAAAAGATAATAATTAATTATGTATCTTTCATAATCAGTAATAAATTAATGATCTATTTATTAGTAAATTGTATGTTTCCAAAGGTTGCCTGGAAGAGATCGCTTCTCAGCGATAAGGCCGCCCATTGTGCATTGTAAACTCAAAATCCAGCAATCTACGTAAAACAACGCGCCCAGTAGATACGCAAACAGTATCTTCAAACGCTGTTTTCTCCGGATATAATGATTTTTTTCGGAAAATCCTTTTGGATATGGTGGTGTACCACTTTCTGCTTCGGTAGACGTCTTTTTACACCCTGTATTGACCAATCATTAAACTGAAAATCTCTGCAAGAGCTTTGTTATTGGTCAAATTACTTTCTCACCATAAATATTGTCTTTGGCTAAAGCTTCCAACACTCTCGAGGCTCCGATCAAGTTTGACAAGCCAGCAGAGAATGTAGCTGTCAGCATTCCTGAAAATAAACATTAGGTAAAAAAAAACTTAGGCCTTTACATCTATATTAGATGATTTATACAGCGTCAGGAAGCAATCCATGCCTACACTTATCGGGACGCTACCGGCTTGACCTACCCGAATGATTTTTCAAAAAAACATACACCTGTATTATTGAATTAATGGGTTTTGTTGTAGATAAGGATCAATCTTTGAGAAAAAGGTACTGATAAGAAAGGAAATAGCAAATTAAAAAAAAAAATCTATTTCAAATATCGCAACAAAATCATCATTCAATTAATACAGGCTGTTTTTATAATATGTTTTTATAAATAATTCGGGTCGATTTCCGTTAAAACTAAAAGATTTATCATCATCATCTCCCTGACCTTATCCCACGCTAAGTGGGGTCGACACAACAAAAAAAAAAAGAAAAAAAAAAACTAAAAGATTTATAAAAAAAACGATTTTTTTTTATTTATATTAGTGTAACTATTATTATTGAACCCTAATAATATTACAATCTGGCCAAGTAGGCCAATGAGCAATTAGTCTCTGACATAGTTTTATAAAGAAAAATATAACTAAGAATGTGTCCAATGGCACTTTTCTTACTGTCTCTAAGGGGAAGACACTTTGTTCATGTGTTCTTTAAATACTTGTACACTATCACTTTATTATTGTACACTACACTAACTCAAACGGTTTGAAAACGAAATATGCCGCTATTGTTTTTTTATAAATCGAGGACATGTCTTCTTTCACGACTTTCTCTAACTCTCTTGGTTTCGAACTTGGCCATCACCTCCCATCTCAATAAACCACCCTGTATAGGCTATTCAAATTATCGACCTCTGTGGCGCAGTGGGTGAAAACCCGCTTGGGACGCAGAAGATTGCGGGTTCGATCCCCACCGCGGGGTAAATGTTTGTATGATCTGCAAATATTTATCTCGGGTCTGGATGTTTCTATGTATAATATGTATGTATTTACAAACAATATAAGTAGTATATCAGTTATCTGGTTCCCATAGTACAAGCTTTGCTTAGTAGGCTAGATGATGCTGTGTGAAATGTCCAGCAAAATATTAGTAGCACGCGAGCGAAGCCGCGCGCAGAAGCTAGATTTATATACATACCGACGGCTATAAATGGCGGCCATATATTAATAGGCAGTAAATAAACATAGTTATTTTGCAGCAGTTTCCGCGAACAAGTAGCCGCTGTCAGTGCGCTTAAAGCCACGTACGATATCGCTGTGAACACCAATGCAGCCAGTGTGCCGAAAGGAATGCTGCGGGACGGGGTTTTTAGTTCACCTGAAAAAAACAGTGGCACTCCAGGAGTGCCGACAGAAGTGAAAACTTGAACAGGTAACGGTTCTAAACTTCAAAAAAGTAAAAAAATGATATAAATTGCAAAAAGTTTGTGTCCCACTGGAATTCGAACTCAGGGCTGTCTCACCAAAAGCGGTCACTCACACAAATCGACCATTGTGACGTTAAAGTTGGTATAAGTCAGTGTTTAAGTTTTTAGGCCGTCTTAAGGCCTCAGTCTAAGGTACTCCTTAAATAGCCGGAACCGACAATTTAAAGCACAATGACAAGCTCCGAAGCACGGAAGAGCTCAGATTAAAATGCCGCTGGCGGTCACCCATCCACTTACAGACCGTTCAGAACGTTGCTTAACTTCGACGATCTATCAAGAACGACTAAGCAAGCTACAGCACGAACGCTTGAGTGTGACGTGCCTTAGACTACCTTTAAAAGGACAACATACCGCTCATATTCATGCGGCGATGGGCTTGCAACCTGTCACGTATGGAATACTAACTTCTGCAAGATGTGGGCATGTATCAAATATGTGTTTGGACATGCCTCTGACTACCCCCCTTAGACATATTCAAAGGATCTGGAATAAGTAACATAAAAAGATCTGAGAGAATGTCTACCGCACCTTGGGGATACAGTCGTGAACCTGTTTACGTTTTTACGTACCGCTCATATTAGCCCCCGCCATGACACCTGTTACTCCGACGAAAAGCACTCCGTATACTGATGCAAAATCTACCATCTGTCCACCTAGAAATAATGAAAATATTATACAGGGTGTAAAAAGACGTCTACCGAAGCCGAAAGGGATAGGTACAACATCCCAACACACAAACAAATCCAAAAGGATTTTCCGAAAAAATCATTATATCCGGAGCGACCTCGCACAGCTGGTCGAGCGTATGTACTGGGCGCGTTTTTATACGTAGAATGTTGGATTTTGAGTTTTAATTTTTGTTTTCTTTTATAAATGAAATTATTAGGTTGATATGGTCTTATTTACTAGTAGTAAATTACTAGAAAATCAAATAAAATTACGTAGCTAAAAAAATTGCGTATTTTTCGCTAAATATGTCCAGAATCATGGTCTGATTGAAACCCCTCAGTTTTTGGTAGCAGTCTTTTTACACCCTGTATAACTAGCTGCCCCGCGGCAAACGTACCTAGTTTTGTCATATAAGTACTAATATCGCTATTAAAAAATAGGGTTTGTGGTAGACTGGTGAAAATTTAGAGTTGGATGTATTTTTACTGCCGAATCTTAAAAAAAAAGTTGTCCATAAAATTTATTTCCGAGCGGACCACCCTTATCACTTAGGGGGATGAAAATACTTTACATTCGATTCATAGACCTACTGAATATACACACAAAATTTCATAAGAATTGGTCAATCCTCAATTTTGTTTGACTTGCTCCAAACTGGAACTTGATTATTTAGTTTTAAGATGGATCACCTAAAAGTGGCCCAAGCCGTGTTTGTTACCCTGATTCCCATATTGGTCGAGAACAAATAGGAGTAAAATTAGTTCAAAGTGACTATTGAAAGTGAAAGAGCCGTGTTGGCCGAATGGGGTTGTACCTCATCTTTCAATCCGAACGTTGTGGGTTCGAATCCCGGCCGTGCATCAATGGATTTCGTAAAATTTATTTGCGCTTTAACACGTGCTCTAAACGGTGAAGGAAAACATCGTGAGGAAACCAGTTAGTGTTCTTATAGGCGGCGATGGGCTTGCAACCTGTCACGTATGGAATACTAACTTCTGCAAGATGTGGGCATGTATCAAATATGTGTTTGAACATGCCTCTGACTACCCACCTTAGACATCTTCAAAGTATCTGGAATAAGTAACATAAAAAGATCTGAGAGAATGTCTACCGCGCCTTGGGGATACAGTCGTGAAACGTTTACGTTCAAAGTGATCCCCAACACGGCTCTTAGAAGAATTACTTCTAATTACTTCTAGAATTACCTGCAGTATAATCCCTAGCGTACTCCGGATACAAGTTCTCGTAGAATGTATCGCGGCTCAGTCCCGTGTAGTTGTACTGAGTCGTTGTGTTGTCAATGTCGTTTGAATCTGGCTTGTCTATCTGCATACAAATAGTTAAATAAAATGGGTTCAAAATACAATAAAAATAAATAAATAATGCTGGACTTTCCACACAGCATCATCTAGCCCCAAAGTAAGCAGAGCTTGTGTTATGGGTACTAGAATGACTGATAAACTACTTATATACTTTTTGTTTGTAAATACATACATATTATACATAGAAACACCCAGACCCGAGACAAATATCTGTAGGTCATACAAACATTTGTCTCGCGGCGGGGATCGAACCCGCAACCTTATCCGTCGCAGGCGGACCTTCGCCCACGGCGCCACAGAGGTCGTCAAATAATTTAGATTTTTGTTTTTTTTATGACGACCTCAGTGTTCTTTAAGACAGTCAAACTAAATTAAAAGGGCTAGAAAACGTTAACTTATGGAAATTCAAAAAACTTTTTTGTATTTTAAGTCCCACTACTAGGCAAAGACCTCCCCCATCTCCACACATCACGATATTGAGTTGCAGCCTTGTTGTCTAACTCAACTGGGGATGGACATCGGCTTCATTTTGACATTTGAAACCTAGCCTGGACTTCAATTGTCATTTTCAAGGCTGCTGTATTCATCCACTCCAGCAAAAATCATTTATTAAGTGGAAATAAAATATAAATAGTTTGGAAATAAGAACTGTTAAGTAAGCGTCTGAATAAAGATAACCTTGTGTATTGCAAAACTAATCACTTACCAACGCAGGTGGAGTCACGAAGAAACTCAAAAACGCACTACCCAGGCACACTAACATGGTCACCCAGATAGCCAGGCTGGTTCTTGCGAAGAGTGAGGCTCCGGCGAGGGAAACTCCAAGACCGATGCCGTTGAGGCACGAACGGTAAAGGAAACGGTACCACCAGCTGTCTGGGATACCTGGGGCTGAACCGACTAGATACCCTAGGAAAATAATAGATGTTCAAGCATCTCAGCTTTCAAATAGCCGTAAACTTTGTACCTAACTTACCTTAATCGCATCTAATTACTACCTATCTAAAACAGCATAATTAATTACACAAATGCATTTTGCTCAGTAATTTCAATAGGGGTTTTTTCTATACGCGAATGTGTAATGTCATATCCCTCTCTCGCATTGACTTCTAACCTGAACGGACGTTATTTCTAAACTTAGGCCCTTACTAATAAACTTGACATAAAGTTATGTCATGCATAAACTAAAAATTTGTATGGTTATTCATAGGTTATGTATGACATAACTTTATGTCAAGTTTATTAGTAAGGGCCTTAATCTATTACTGCAATATATTGTTAAGAAATATCAAGTTGGAGTTGAATTTACAAGGAATTAGGCTCCCTTATGTTCTAACATTGAACAATATATAGATTGTAATTTTATTGTACACCATATAAAAGTAACACAAACAGAAAATAAAAAGCCTCGATAACAAGGTGACCTTGCGATCTCTAATAATAATAATCATGAATGTATTCCCAAAATACTACCCTAGGATGAACAGGTAACAAAAACAGTGGCACTCCGGGAGTGCCGACAGAAGTGAAAACTTAACGAGGTGTCGGTAACGGTTTTAAACTTAAAAAATGTAAAAAAAAGAGCAAAAAGTTACTGCTACTGGGACTTGGACTCGCGGTTGTCTCATTCAGAATTAGAGCTCTAAACTCACTGACTTATCACTGATACAATCTTGTTTGTCGATCTTTTCAAGACAATTGTCAGAGATGGTGTCTCGGTAACCGCAAGTTCGATGGTTTTTTCCCATCTCAAAAATGCCCAACGCGCCTAAATAAGTTTTCACTTCAAAAATCCTAACAAAGTGCATTTTTGTTTTATAAAAGACGTCGCATAATGAAGCTCACCTTTAGTTCCAAAGTTCTCCACGAGCGCTTCAGTGCAGGCGGATATGCACAACGCACTAGACACGACATTCGCGAAGAAGAAGAGAGTTCCAATCGCGCCACCGAACTCTGGACCTAATGTTCTGCTTATCATGACTGATATTGCGTTGAGGAATTATTTTTGCTCATTTTCAAGTATTAAAATCCTGTGTATGTAATTTTAAGACAAAGTTTGCGGCATTTTTTGTTATCTATACGGGACTCATGGATGATTTTCATAGTCAAAATCATACTTATAGTTGAGTGCAAGTTTTGCAAGTTATCGTACAGTTCGCCCAACGGATCTAAGCATTCGTGAAGTTAGCCGTTTGTCTGCGCAGAACACAATTTTGTATGAAAAAGCGTTCACTGCGCCGACAAATGGCTAACTTCACGAATGCCTAGATCCGCTGGGCGAAGTGTACTTGTTAATAAAATATAAGACCTTAGATAAATAAATAAATAATGCTGGACATTTTCACACAGCATCATCTAGCCCCAAACTAAGCAAAGCTTGTACTATGGGAACCAGATAACTGATATACTACTTATATACTTTTTGTTTGTAAATACATACATATTATACATAGAAACACCCAGACCCGAGACAAATATCTGTAGGTCATACAAACATTTTAATTAAGATGTAATTAATTATGCAAATTTTCTCTATGAAATATATTTCTCAAAAATACAATAGTAATTATTGAATAGTACATGCAAAATATCTACAACGAGCCATTCATTTTATGCATTGACTACTTACCTCATCTGTCAGGTGAGTAAAATAATAATCTATTACTTTTGTTTCAAGATAATCAGCTTGGTTGCCCACTGCTATAATGTCTCCTTTCTTTAAAGCCACGGTCCTGCCTCTCCCAGCTACATTAACAATGATATAGTTTCATCAAAAAGGATACAGTAAACGCCACCGCCCTCCACCGCGCCATTCGTACAGATCGCACAGATTGACGTCACAGTAAAGTACACTATAAGATAGGCGAGTCCGAACTGCGCTAGTGTTAGTAGAAGACCCGCGTTGCCAACTAAATAGCCTGGAATGCAAGAAAATAAACGAATACCTTAATAAAATATAAATAAGCTTAAAATGAAACCGAAGTTTGTGAGTATGTTTGTCAATCACACCTAAACCAGTGAACAAATTTGGAGGAAACTTGGAATAGGTGTAGTGTAGATATGGCTTGAAATAGCATATAGGCTATTCAAAATGTCGGTACCACGCGAGCAAAGCCGCGCGCAGAAGCTAGTAATTAAGTAAATTATAATGAAGAATGTAAAATACAATTCACATTTAATAATTATTGTCGTTATATCAATTATACAATTATTCACAACAGAAAACATTGATAGCAATTAAGGCAGATTTACATTGAGTCAGTAACTGACGTCAGTCCACTGCCGAGTCAGTGCTGACCTGGCACTGCCATCGTGTAAGTTGATTTACTGACTAGTTGACTACTGACGAAATACTGACTGCGTGTAAATAGTATGAGTCAGTTTTCGGCGCCAGCACTGACGTCAGTTACTGACTCAATGTAAATCTGCCTTTATCTTGTTAATGTTACTACATAATGAGTAATAAAAGTACATAAGTTTATAATTTGTCTTATCTGAAGAAATCAATATTTTGATTAAGTACATAATTTAACAAGTACTATTTTATTACTTAATTTTAGAGGGTGTAGCTTATATAAAGGGTGTAAAAAGACGTCTACCGAAGCCGAAAGGGGTAGGTACAGCATCCCAACACACAACTAAATCCAAAAGGAATTTCCAAAAATATCATTATATCCGGAGAAAACAGCGTTTGAAGATTACTGTTTGCGTATGTACTGGGCGCGTTGTTTAACGTAGATTGCTAGATTTTGAGTTTTAAATGTTTTTTTTTTTTTATTATTGAAATTATCAGGTAGGTATGGTCTTATTATGTTGTCCTAGTAGTAAATAACCGAAAATAACATAAAATGACGTAGCTAAGTCAATATTTTTTTTTTTGCATTTTTTTTTTCGCATGTTTAGAATCATGCAGCCTTATTGTCTAACTTCAAATCCATTCCCAGTTGTCATCCCAATAGAGCTCAACCAATCACATAATAGGAAAATGACAATTGAAGTCCAGAATGGGTTTCAAATGTCAAAATGAAGCCGATGTCCATTCCCAGTTGAGTTAGACAATAAGGTCTGATTGCAACCCTTCAGTTTTCGGTAGTAGTTTTTTTACACCCTGTATTATATCATGACTTAGTGTAAAAATAATGCGATTACCGGTAAGTATAGGTAATTCAAAGTGACCTTCAATTAAACAACCAAGTTAACTTTTTGCAGTCATATGGATGGGTGACCGCTACAGGAATCAAATTGCGATAAAGGTGTAATTAACCTAATTTGCTATGTTACGACAGACAAAAACAAAATGGGGGCGTATTTGTGAGAGGCGATAAAATATGAAATCATACCTAAGAGAAAAGAAACAAAATATCTCTGACTAGGTATAATTATTATCTATATTGCAGAGAATAGGGTTTTACATTTTTACAAAAACATATAAATTACAGAGGTACCGTCAAATATATAGGATCTTTCATTTTATACTAACTTAATTCAGGAATTGGGTTCAAAAAATTAATTAAAAAATATTTATGCAGTGTTTTTTTTTTGTTTTGTTATGAAAATCCCTAGAAAATCGATAAAGACTATCCTTTCAATTCATTGTTGCTTCTTATATAACTTAGTCCATTCGTGATGTAGCTGCGCTGCGATTGGTGGAACGTCTGTTCTCCTTGAAAATAATTATGCAACATTTCTAAAAAAACAATAAATGATACATTTTGAAGTGAAAACTTAAATGGGCTTAAGAATTAAATTGATACGATCAAACGTCTATTTACATCCCAAAAATGAGTCAGTTGGTGTAGTTTAAAATGAAAGACCCTATAGAACTTCTTCCTTTATTCAATTTGGTGCCGCGTCACTAGTTTTAGATTTTATCACGATGTTTTCCTTCACCATTTGAGAGTACAATCTGACATTTACATATATTTTTAACAGAAAATCTAAATGACTTACCCATCCGTATAAACACAAGCGCACTGAACATGGAAAGGACGACGGGACAGAAGACTCCGGCGAAAGTTCCCACCTTCTTAACGCCATTGCGTTCTGCCCGAAACTCACCGAATTCCACATACCCTAGAAGAAAGTAGTTGAATAATATACTCTCATCATCATCTTTATCCTACTTTATGTTGGGTCATGCATTTGAACATACTGGGGCTTATTTCAAGAAAATGAGCCGAGTTTAGACCAAGTCTAACTAAAAAACTGTCCCTAGAAAAACGATTTTTAAATACTCGTACATAGAACTCTTTTTTGTGGTAACAGTTTTGTTTTGACATAGTCAACATGGGGTTCAACCAAGGTTTTACGTTTTTATAATACTGACGATAATTTGACGACCTCTGCAGTGGGCGAAGGCCCGCCTGCGCAGATGTTGCGGGTTCCATCCCCGCGGCGGGACAAATGTTTGTATGATCTCAAAATATTTGACTGGTCTGGGTGTTTTTTATGTAAAATATGTTTGTATTTACAATCGAAAATAATATAAGTATTATATCAGTCATGTCACACCGAGACTCGAGATAAATATTTGCAAATCATAAAAAAAACATTAGGTAAGTACGTAATAATCCTGCGGCGGGAATCGAGCCCGCAACCTTTTGTCTCGTCGGGCTTTCACTGCGCCACAGAAGACAACACAATATTTTTACAATCAGAATAATTTCAGCACACACTTTTTATGAAACCTTCGTTGCTATCCAAAAACATATCCATGTTCACTGAGATCTATCCACTTTCACAGTCAAATAATAACTAAAATTGCTGACCTTACTCAATCTATTCATAACATAAACAAAAAATGTTTTTCTAGATAACAGAATGTCAGTCAGCGACATAGTAGTAGGTACTATCGCTCTGATTTGGTCACGGCATTGTGCTCGCTTCACTCGTTTATTTTTGAAACGAAGTTCCTTTTCGGACGGTATCGAAGAAAAAAAGACCTAACCTAACCACGTAAGGCTGGAAAAAAATAATTGTTTTTTACCGTCAAATTGTCACAGTGCGAAATGCGCAGCCGCCGACACAGTCCGTAGATTGTTAAATTGTTAGTACGGAAGAGCGTTTCTAGGATACCTAATTGACAATTCATTTATTACATTCCCAGTATAGAAAAGTACTCTTTGCTTCGTTTAAACCGAGTGTTCCACGACACTCACGTATATTTTCACTTCAATAAATACCTTCACTGTTAGTTCTGTTAGCCGGTGCAGTTCTTCTAAACCGGAGCCCTAGCTTGTGCATGAATCCCGGGAGCCGCGGGGACGCCATATCTGGAGACAGCGGGTCCAGTGTCTCCGCCATTGTCGCTGGCTTCGTCGCTGTAATAACATACATAAAATCACAAAAGAACTAAGGGAACGACATGATCGATACTAGACCAAGATTAAAAATCCTGCAACAGAGGCTAACCATACTAAATATGACTTTAATTTTTTTTTTGCGTTACATTGAACAAAGTACATAATATAATCTATCTCTCTAATTCCATCCAATTCAATTAAGTATTCGTTTTTTTGAATGCTGAGATGGATGTGTGGAGTGGCGCGAATGGACAGAGTAAGGAATGAGTACATAAGAGGAAGTGTGAAAGTAGCGCCAGTGAATGAAAAGATGAGGAGCAACAGGCTAGCATGGTATAGGCATGTAATGAGAAGGGAAGAAGGTCAGGTAACTAGGAGAGTGCTAGGTATGAATGTTAATGGATTTACGAGTAGAGGTAGGCCAAAGAAAAGATGGATGGATTGTGTGAAGAATGACATGAGTAAGAAAGGAGTAGGTTGAGATGACGGCTGATAGAGGAGAATGGAAGAAGAACACATGTTGTGCCGACCCCACATAATGTGGGAAAAGGGCAGGAAGATGATGATGATTTTTGTGTGATTGATGAGTACTAACATAACAAACATCCATACTTTCAAATTTCTAAGTTTCAAAGTATTTATTTTCAAAAAAGATTACAATACAGTAGGTTATAAACTAAGGTAAAACTTTAACATTAATATACTATTAAGTAAAGAAATTCTATTATAAATAAATAAATAATGCTGGACTTTTTCACACAGCATCACCTAGCCCCAAAGTAAGCAGAGCTTGTGTTATGGGTACTAGATGACTGATACTTATATACTTATATACTTTTTGTTTGTAAATACATACATATTATACATAGAAACACCCAGACCCGAGACAAATATTTGTAGATCATACAAACATTGATCCCGCCGCGGGGATCGAACCCGCAACCTTTAGCGTCGCAGGCGAGCCTTCGCCCACTGCGCTACAGAGGTCGTCAAAATTATAAACCAAGTCTGACTTCCTTCTAACTATAAATTAGTCTGTGAATATTGTTTTTGTATAATAATTACCATTCATAAAACATTCTCACAGAATATTCATTAAAGGAAAGGAAATACACAAAACACATAGTTATGTGGTTAGCATCCTGTTATGTTAAGACAATGTGTAATCAATTATGCACCAACTTAGAGGCAAGAACGTTTTTATAAAAGCTTTGCTATATAATTTTACACTACGGCAATTTCAAAGTGATCCCAGGGGTCCTACTGAATAAATGCTTTTTGACTTTGACTTTGAAATGGATATATTCATAAAGTTAGCCAGTTAGACACTTTTTCATACAAAATTAAATTATATAAGTATTTGAAAGGGTTCTATTTACAAATAATTTAATATATATTTTTTTATAGTGTTAAACCACACTTAGGTATTTCATTAAGAAATGAATTGTCCGTGCTATAACGGATAAAATGAGCTTATCAAAAATTTATATTGTGACAGCATGGATTCTGTGGCCGAATGGTAAGACACTCTGGCTTTAGGAGGGTCGTCTGATGACATAAATATAGGTAAACGTAAACAGGTTCACTACTGTATACCCAAGGTGCGGTAGACATTCTCTCAGATCTTTTTATGTTACTTATTCCAGATCCTTTGAAGATGTCTAAGGGGGGTAGTCAGAGGCATGTCCAAACATATATTTGATACCTGCCCACATCTTGCAGAAGTTAGTATTCCATACGTGACAGTTTGCAAGCCCATCGCCGCCTATAAGAACACTAACTGGTTTCCTCACTATGTTTTCCTTCACCGCTAAGAGCTTGTGTTAAAGAGCATATAAATTTTACGAAACGCAAAATCCATTGATTGATGCACGGCCTGGATTCGAACCCACAACCTTCGGATTGAAAGTTGAGGTACAACCCCATTCGGCCAACACGGCTTTTTAACAAAAAAAAACATAGGTACCTGTAGTTAAACAGTAAAGTTATGCTTGCTCTGAAACTGGATGATTCAAATTTTTTGGATAAAAAGTAGCCTTTAAGTTAATTCAGACTGCGAGATACATAGAACATTATTTCATACCTCTGTTTAGTATTGTGAAGGAGTAAATAATACTTTAAAAACTTTTACATTACAATAATAAAATTAGTGTTATGTGATACATGCACAATAAACTCAAGTAGCTTCAGTGAAGTAATTAAAACAGAAAAGTTAACTCTTAATTCTTTATTGTACAAATAGACACACACAGGATAATAACATAAAAAGGACATGTACAAAGGCGAGCTTAACCCTACAAAGAGTTTTCTTCAAGCAAACCTTTGAGGCTAGAGAGATGTGTAAAATAGATAGGTAGTTACCTCAACTTTTAACAAAATATCAGTACCTACCTGCAGAAGAAATACCATTTTGATATTTTCTTTTGTGTGTACCTACAAAATTTTGTTGTGTGCCAAGATCGTAGCAAGTGGAGATCCATAGTCTCTGCCTACCCCTTTGGGAAAGAGGCATGATTTTGTGTATGTAGGTACATACAAAATTCTCCTTCTTGAAACAGTTATAGGTACCTATATTGATAGAGTTACATCCAATGAGATACTCACATAGAAATATATCCCCCATTCTAAGACACAACTGCACTCAAAGAACACAATCAAGATAATGGATGTGTAACTATTGCTAGGATTGATAAAATCAGTACAAACTATTTGATTCGCTCAGTGCACGGATCAACGCTGGACAACAATGACCTAGAATGTAGGCTAGGTGACCTCACCACAATAACTATTGTTTAGAATTACAACTTCGTTGGTAAGTTTTCCACTTTCTTAGGATGTTATGTGAATTAACAGGCTTACCTAATAAGCATGCTAGGAAGTAATAACTGACTGAGGCCGTAATAGTCGGTATCAGTTGCTTTGTTTTGGAATGACTAAGTGGTAAACATAACAAAAATACTTACATGTTTTAGCTGAATTTGCAGTCAGTGAGGTACCTTTTTAGTTACCCACATTAGACATACATGTGAATGATTTTTCTTCAGCACTTTTGTTAAAATAAATTCTAAATAAAACTCGTCAACATCCCCAAAACTAATTTTACGAGCGACTGTTTCCTTCTTTCAGTCTATTTTTTGCACTGCACTGCACTGCTCTTTGAAAATGCTTTGAAGAAGATTTGAGTTTTTTTTTTTTTACATTTAAAGGAACTTTTCATACTTCTGTCATTGTCAAGTTCGCCAAGTAAATAAGTCAATGCCAACAACGTGAACAATATTTCACGCTTAAAAGAAATTCCTCGATTTTGGGCAGCTGACGTAGTTAATATAGCACCCAATATATAAAATACCTACATAATTCTACAAATACTAGATATCTACGTTTTTTGTTTCACTTTACTTAAACCCCAGACCACATATAGCAACTTAAACTTGCATAGTTTCGATTCTGAATGAGCTTAATCGAAATCAACTTTAGGCTCATTCTCTCGGACGATCACACGATCTCTCAAGATCACGATTTGATTGTGGAAACATTATTGCACTATCTATGTCAAGTTGATGTCAATGTCATTGTCAAGTGAGTGATTTCATAGGATGGCATTGGCATAGGATTTGAGCGATTTGTGTTTTGCTTGTGATGATTAATTATTGATTGATGATGGATGACTTTGTTTTGTTGATGTGATGAGTTTGATCGCGATCTGCCCGTTCTTAATCGTGTCTCTAATTTTCAAAGAATGTTTTTGAAAGTCTGTTGCTTTGCTTGGTAGCTTGGCTGTGCTAACATTAAAATTATCTGAGCCACTAAAACCGTGTTGTGAATGTGTTTTTAGTCTAAAATTCCCTCAATAAAATTCTTGCGCTGGATAATTTTTGGAGCTCTACAATGACCGATTTACTTGTGTGCAGGGTGTGTTTGCTCGACAATATTAGGATGGAACACATTCAATGTTCTAAATTGAAAGAATTGTTTGAGATGCTAGCAAATAATAAGGTAAACCTGCATTTCAAAATGATTGTTGATGTAAATAATTTAGATACCATGGATAATTATATATAATTTAGATACCATGGAGAGCTGCAAACCATATTTTTAACAAAAAAACATTTTAACAATACATAGTTTATATATCCTAGAAGTAGGAACATTTGTAAAAAAACATATAGACCTTTTTAAAATTTACACCCGCCCTCAAAATTTACGCCAAAGAAATAAATTAGATTTTCCTTTTTCTAAACTTCAGATGATTCACACCGCTCCGTATGCAATGTCTACTAAAATATTCAATCAAATCCCCCAAGAAATTCGACACCATAATTTGCCAAAATTCAAATCCCTCTTAAAAAAATATTTAATAGAAAACAGCTTCTATTCTTTGGAAGAATTCCTCTCTAAATAAATATGTAAACTATGTAAATTTCTAAGCTGTAGGCTTAATGTTATAATTAATAATGTTTAATGTTATAAATTCTATTATAATTAAGTAAGTAGTAGTAGGTAGGTACAAAATTCTAATAAATTTATACCTAAATGTTTTATTGTAAGATTTTAATAAAAGATCTCATAGATTTAAGAAATGTTTGTTACACAAACTCAATTTTTATATTAATATAAAAAAATTGCGATGTCCTTACAGGACTCATGTGTTAGCTACCTAGTACACCTATCTATAAGACCTTGTACACTTTTTATTTTTTTTATTTATTTTATTTATTAAGGATACCCAACACGGGTGTACACCTTACATACAAGAGTTAAAACAAAATGTCTTAGGTCTAGTGTTCCCATAATTATAGGGTATCACAACATGCGTAAAAGAGGGCACAACAACTTATTTCTAGATAGGTTTACTTAAGTAGTAAGAGTATAACAAAGATAAAAATATAGGTAACTTAATATACAATAATTAAAAGGTAGTCAGAGCGTCAGATAGGTGGTCGTATAATGCGAGCCAAATGTTTCTACCTATCTACTTATAAGTATGGTATAAGTAAGTATGGTCATACTTGTGGAGTACAGTTTATGTCAGGATTAGTACTTAACAGGACTAATTAGTACTTAACAAGTAGGTAGGTACAATTTTAGAGAACGTTAAGTATCTTGAGTAGAAGACATTATAGGTAGATAAGGTAGGTATAGGTCATACAAAATATGTAATTTATGATACAACGTAAAGTAAAGTAGTTTCCCAATAGTAGATACGTTAAGGTATTTTTAGGTAGGTAGGTATTTTCTAAGTAGGGGAGATTTAAGCAGAAAGTGAGAAAAAAAGGGAATTTATTCAAGAGTATCCGCAAGTTCTTTTAGGCGTTTTTTAAATTTTGGGAGTGGATCTGCTATGTCTAGATCATTATGTTTGGAAATGTAATTATACTGGTTACAAATTCTTGGCATGACGGAGTGTTTCCCGAGGTTTGTTCTGGAGTATGGGATGGTAAACACTCACATGTAAGCAATAAATACTTTGAATTTGAATTTGAATTTGAATAAAAAGATGTGTGCGTAATCATTGCATTGTAAAAGAATTGCATCGGATATTTTTACCAGACTGTCAAAAGAAGAGTTACTTATGTTTTTCGCGCGTATCTTGTATGTACAGTTCATTCGTGAAGATAGCCGTTTGTCTGTGCAGTGAACGCTTTTTCATACAAAATTGTGTTCTGCGCAGACAAACGGCTAACTTCACAATTGCCTAGATCCGTTGGGCGAACTGTATGTATGTATGCAATGAGTTAAACTTCTTTGTACAAACTTTCAAACTACTGGATGTATTTCGACAATTAGGGTATTGTTAGATTCGTCCAACCCAAGTGTCCTAGGATATTTTTTTTACATAAAACCAAAAATTATATTTGTTATATCTAAAACAAATTGGCGGATTTTAGGAGCGAAATTAAAAGGAGATAACAAAAATATTATACTATAATACTATTGTACTATTTAAAACAAAATGGTGGATCTTAAGAGAAAAAATATAAAAAAAATTACTTAACTAATCATAACGAGTGGGGTATCAAAATGAAGGAAATTAAAAGGAGACTACAAAAATATTATACAAGTCATGTTTCAACTTAGTTTTGTATAACAAATTGGCAATTAATGCATGCAAATGGTTTTGCGCATTGCAAAATCTCAAAAGTTGACATTCTTGGCAAGAATGAAAATTTATAATTCTGCAGTCGGGTTTATTGATTTTTAAAAAATTGTAATACTTTGTTTTATTTCAGCTGACCACAGATGACAGAAGACCAGAGATGCTGTGTTACATTTGCTACTCTCAACTACAACAGTGTCAAAAATTCATGCACAGATCTCGGAAAGCCGAAAAGATACTAACACACCTGATTTGTAATGACTTAAAGGTAACAGAAATTCAGAAATAACTCAACAACCATGAGTAGTAATTCACAAATCAGGGGCAAAAATAGCTGAACAACTTAATTTGTGCATTATACCCGGGCATACATTTATAACAGTTCAAGAAAATTTTATAAATTTATATTTTCAGGTATTGTATAGGATGGTTATATCATTACAGGCAACCTAATAAAATCCATCAGTAAAATTGTTAGCTGATGCCAACTCTACCTACTTTACAAGTTTAAAAGATTTATATATATTTTATAAAAAAAAAGAAACTACATTATTACGGACTTCTACTTTCAGATAACACAAGAGGCAGTGAAATTGTTGAATGGTGGTGCACCACTTTGTTCCTTTATTCAAGTTCAGCCTACTACATACTACTGCTACAGTAATAATGAAATGGAGTACAGTTTGACAGGTGTCAAACAAGAATGTGAGGCTTACCTGAATGAGTTTGATGATGAATACTCTCATGATGATGTCAAGTTGGATGCTGATGCTACACCAGAGGAAGGTAATCAAAATGAAAGAAAATTTTTTTTTTAGTAGACTAGTGCTATTTAGTTGTCCAAAATAACTGAGCATGTTATGTGTGACTGAAATACATAAATACCTTTACGTCTTTTTTCATTTGCTCATCAAGGTGGTACCTAACGAAATTTATTCAACTACGAAAATGTAATGAGATTTCTTAAATGTTTTTTTTTTATCTCTTGGTATCATCAGCATTTATTAATTTTACAGTGCCTGATTTAAAAGAAATCAAAGATGAAAATCAAGAAGAGAAGAAAGCCCATGAAAATGCTCACCATATTTTTGCACAGCCAAGCAGAGTTATAGTGGAACAAGAAAATTATCGTCATAATGATATGACTGAAATGTCAGTACCCAGAAAAATAAGTTCAAATATATCAAAAAATAATAAGAGAGTTCAAAGTTCTAAAAAAAGACATAAAAAGCGCCTCAAGCAAAATCTGTTTGCCTGCAAGTATTGCGACAAAATTATGGCAAACAAATATGATTTACACCAACACCTTACTACACACGCTGGCGACAAACCATATACGTGCACTACTTGTCACAAATCCTATTCAGACAAATCAGGTCTAAAACGACACGTAAAAGTTCACTCCGGCGGACGACCTTGTGCTTGCAGCGTTTGCGGTAAAGCATTTCATGAAAAAAGTGACGTCAAAAAACATATGAGAATACACACAGGTGTAAAGCCATATGCCTGTCATATGTGCGATAAAAAGTTCTACGAAAACAATAAATTACAAAGTCATTTATACACTCATACAGGAGAAAAGTTTTCCTGTCAGATGTGTGATAGGAAATTTGCAGAGAACAATCAGCTAAAACGGCATGTTAGAAGAATGCATTCTGGAATCAAACCATATGCATGCGAACACTGTGGTAAGAAGTTTCACGAAAACAACAGATTACAAAGCCACATCAAAGTGCATACAGGGGAAAGGCCATATTCCTGTAATGATTGTAGAAAATCTTTCATCAACAAACGCAACTTAATAATTCACATGAGATGTCACACAGGTGACAAACCATATTCTTGTGAAGTGTGTGGAAAGAAGTTTATGACAAATAACACTTTAAGAAACCACTCAAAAATACATAAAGATAACGTGTTTGCTTGTGACATTTGTGACAAAACTTTTAACGTCATAGATTACTTGAAATGTCATATGAAAATCCACTCAGCGAAAAGAACAAAAGCTGACTCCGGCTACGCGTGCGATCGTTGCGGTAGAACATTCTACGACAAGTGCGTGCTAAAAAAACATATGAAAACGCACACAGGCGAAAAGCCGTATGTTTGTGACAAGTGCAATAAAACTTTCATAGAAAAAGGCAACTTAAAACGTCACATACGTGTTCATACAGAGGAGAAACCTTACGCTTGTGACCTTTGTGACAAGTCCTTTGCGGAAAGTGGAAATCTAAAGACGCACAAAAGAGTTCACACTGGAGAAAAACCTTTTTCTTGTGATGCGTGTGGTAAAGGCTTCGCGCAGTCCAATTCATTAAAGAAACATCTTACAACACACACTGGAGAACGACAATTTTCCTGCATAATATGTTACAAAACATTCACAGCTAAGAGTAGCTTGAAAATTCACCTCAGAATTCATAGCGGTGAAAAGCCATATTCTTGTGATATTTGTAACAAATCATTCTATGAGAGTAGTTCGTTAAGCCGTCATAAAAGGACGCATACGGGAGAAAAGCCGTATATTTGCATTGAATGTAATAAATCATTTAGTAGAAAGTCTTACTTACAACAGCATGTTGCCTTCTGTAAACGGGAGTAAGGTAGATAATTTAGATTTTTTTAACGCAGTACCAACCACTCCTAAATTAAATGTAAAATAATTAATAAACATATACAAAATCTACCTACATTCCACGTTTTTCTACATTTTGATTTGATTTTTTCTACTTTAATTAATGAAAAACCCTTAATTTTAAACCCATAAAGTGTAAAGGTATTTTTGACTTTAGTTCAGCTACATTTACTCTTTTACCAAGTCGGTCCCTGTACGGTACCATACTAAATCTATGGTCCCAGCTACAAAGTTGACGCGTTCAGGTGGCCATAGCCATAGCCTAATCTTTAGAGACGAACTTACAGATCCAAGAATAGATTTAAGAACAATAGTATCCTATGATCCAATCCAGAACTATTCTGGTAGAAACCAAGGAACCTGAAAAAGGCGTGAGCAAGCAAAGAGCAAATTACGCTTAAAGTATGCGCTAAGTTTGAGCTAACATAGATAGGTTACCTTGTTTTTTTTTATTGCTGAACACATGACAATGACAGGAGAGTGAATTCTTTACACATTTGCCTTTCATCAAAATAGCAACGCACTGACATTGACGTAGCGCTGTGCCAAATAGCATTTATCGATTGCTTTTGTAAGTTCAGTTTTTGTGTTTACCAGATTGCTGGATTTCGCTATTTACTTAGCTAGGTTTCTTCTATTCTTTTACCAACATTCCTTGCTACGATCCCATGAAAAAAAGGAAGAAGTATTTCCTTGGATGGGATGGACAGTGTTTCTCAAAACCATTTGTTTAGGAAGAACATAAACTTCCTGGACTAGGTTGGGCACGGGCTGTAAAAGAACTAAATAAAATACCTACGGAGTAGAAACTGGATCTTATTTATAGTTAAAAATCAAGATATTTCTTATTTTCCTACTTGCTGCAGTTTCCTAGTGCATTGCATTGCAAGTGAATTGTACAATGAACTGAGATGAGTTATCAATTCGCCATGAGTAAGAACACAGATGCAATCTTGAAAATGTATCAAAATATGGAATTATAATAAGTTCACTGTTTATAAGTACAAAATGTCTACTCCACCTGTGTGTAGGGTGTGTTTACTTGACAATATCAGGATGCAATCAGTTCGAAGTCAGCCATTGCTAGATATGTTTGAATTGCTTGCAAATAACAAGGTAAGTTTTCTTAAGAGTGGTTAAGTGTAGGTATAAGTTGCCTCCTGATGCTGTATAAATCATCTAATATAGATGTAAAGGCCTAAGTTTTTTGTTTTAAATTTCAGCTCTTAACTGAAGATGGGCGACCAGACTCGGTGTGTTATATCTGCTACGCTCAGCTGTGTAGATGTTACAAATTCTTGCAGATGTCTCGAAAAGCTGAAAATATCCTGACCCAGTTGTTCCATAATAATTTGAAGGTAATTATGTATTTTATTGAGGAAAATGCCTTCACTTTGAATCTGATGATATTTTGAATTCTAGTATAATATTGGTATGTAATATTATAATTATAACATTATAATTAGGTGTATGTATGTGAATTTGTAAGAGCTAATAGCTAACTCTATTGACGGAGTTCTAAGGCTGCCTTAAGGCTTCCATCATGGTTCAAGACTTAATAACCGGGATGGTCAAATTATTAACTACATCTATCTATCTAATCAGCCCACATCCACCCACTGCTGAGTATAGGCCTCCTCATTTTCACGCCACTGCTTCCGGTCCTGTGCCAGTCGAACCAGATGTTTTCTCACCGCCTTTACAATGTCATCAGACCATCTGGCGGGTGGTCTAGTAAAATTAACTACATAATTATAAAAAATTACAGATAATAATATCCTACTGCACATGAAGTCCTAACAAATAAAATGATCTTAAAACTAATATGTCAAATGATTGGGGTTAAAATTGTGATCAATTTTCAAAAAACAATTAAATAATATTTTACAGATATCACAAGACGCTGTACAAATGCTAAACGGAGGTCCATTGAACGCCCTTCCACAAATACAACCAATATCTTACCACAACTTCCTGCCTGAAGACATTTTAGGAGTCAAGCAGGAGGAATATATTAAAGATAGCTTTTCGATTGAAACAGGGAAGTTTGTTCGAGAAGATGTGAAGATGGACTATGTTGGATATTTTGATGGTAATGTAGTATTAATGTGACTTAGAGATAAGACACCAGAGTTGGAATATGAGAACTACTTCCTCTGTATGCAATTTGTCAGATGTCCCTTGACATCCTCTCTGGTGAAGTTGTAGTAACTTCCATTAATATCTGAACACCTATGGTATCAAAAGTTTATGCACATACCTAATATAACCTACCTACACAAAATTTCTTAAATTACTAAAGAAAGCTGTTTCAATTTCAGTAACTGCAGAAAAAGAGATAAAAGAAGAACATTCCGATCATGACAGAATCGACCAGCTCTTTACACAACCCGATGTCAAAAAGGAGCATCTATTTGCTGATCAATGTTCTAGTGCTGAAAACCAAAATTACAATGGTGAATTACCATTTAGTTGCAATATTTGCGCTAAATCATACACAAATAGATATGTTTTAAAACGACATATGAAAACACACACAGGAGCAAAACCTCACGTTTGCAGCATTTGCTATAAATCATTTCCTGAGAATAGTGATTTGATAAAGCACATGAGAATACACAATGGCGATAAACCATTTTCATGTACAGTGTGCGATAAGAAATTTCACGAGAATTATAAATTGAAAAATCACATGAAGCTCCACGAAAATGAAGATCTAGACTGCGATATGTGCGATGAAACGTTCTCCGATAGCCAACAGTTAGATACGCACAATAACACAACACACGCTGGAACCAAACCGTTTGCCTGCGAATTATGTCATAAAAGATTCTCATTCAAGTCTAAATTAGACAGGCATGTGCGAACGCACACGGAAGAGAAACCCTATGCATGCGATTTGTGTGATAAAACGTTTGCTGAAAGTGGAAACTTAAAAACCCATAGAAGAGTCCACACAGGCGAGAAACCGTTTTCTTGCGACATATGCCAAAAGCGATTCACAACCAATAACACATTAAAAACTCATATGTCCATTCACATAGGGGAAAAATCATTCGCTTGTGGCCGATGTGACAAATCATTCACAGCGATTGACTATTTGAAACGTCATAAGAAAATCCACGACACGGATAGTAAGGTCACATTTACGTGCACTTGTGATCGTTGCGGCAAAACTTTTGTTGATAAATGCGCTCTGAAGAAACACATGAAAATTCATACTGGAGAGAAGTTGTTTGTGTGTGATATGTGTGATAAAAGGTTTGCTGCGAAATCGAAATTGAAAAGGCATGTTAGAAGTCATACAGAGGAACGGCCTTATGCTTGTAATTTGTGTGATAAAGCGTTTGCTGAGACTGGAAGTTTGAAGACACACATGAGAACACACACTGGAGAAAAACCCTACTCCTGTGACGCGTGCGGTAAAGGTTTTGCGCAGTCTAATTCGTTGAAAAAACATCTAACTACGCACACTGGAGAGCGACAATATGCATGCGTTGTTTGTTTTAAAAGCTTCGCCGTTAAGAATAACTTGACAGATCACATGAGAATTCATAGTGGCGAAAAGCCATATATCTGTAGCATATGTAATAGAGGCTTTGCTCAGTCAAATTCTTTGAAAAAGCATCTTACAACTCACACTGGGGAAAAGCAGTTCTCCTGTGTCATTTGTTATAAATCTTTTGCAGCTAAAAATAGCTGGAAAATTCATATGAGAGTTCACAGTGGGGAAAAACCTTATTCGTGCAATACATGTAGTAAATCGTTTATAGATAGTAGCACCCTAAGTAGACATAAAAGAACGCACACGGGAGAAAACCCGTACACTTGTATTGAATGCCACAAGTCGTTTAGTAGAAAAGCATATTTACAAAAACATGTAGCGTTTTGCAAACGTCAATGAATATTTTAAGTGTCAATCTATTTATTTATTTTTATTTTAATCAAGTTTTACACGCGTACCTATTACTCAAATATAATGATTTATTAAATATGTTAATCAGTTTACATAATCGTATTTCATTCTTCCCCCGCAACAATTGCTGTTTTTCTATCCTGTAGACCAGACCATCCATACCTACCTACCTAACCAAAAAATGCCAAGTATTCTCGTAGTGTGCAGGTACTTATGACACGATGTTTACAGTTCACAGTAAAAACTACCTGTACGCCATCTATACAAAATTAACTGTGTGCGTTTTAAATATTTGTCCAGTCTATTCTTGAATTGGCTCAGATATTGCCTATTGGAGTGATAGTTTACATAATCACATAATCAGAATAAAAAGCGTTGGTATTTAATGTGAATTTATTACAAAATAATGTAAGATAGCTTACTTTAGAAACTGCAGTTTGATACATTCAACGGATCTAGGCATTGATGCTAAATTCATTGTAACTATTCAACTTTTTTTTCTGTGTGGGTCTGTACCTGTACTTTGCCTTTATGCAAATCTGTCCTGCTGCAGAGACATCAATGCCTAGATCCGTTGAATGTATTGTACATTGCAAAAAACACATGAGAACTCACACTGGAGAAAGACATAGCTCCTGTCGTTTGATACAGACTTGGGCCTTAGATGACCTTTACATCCATGAAAATGAAGTTACTGCTTACATTATTTTCATGGAGTAAGGTTAAACTTAATTTTAAAGGAATTTTTCACTAATATGGTTTTATACAGTCAAACCACCTTAGCCATTTTAAAAGAATGTTCATCAACAATGAAATCTACTAGAAACTACACAAAATTAACAAAGAATCATAGATTAATTCAAAAACACTCATCCTTATTGATTATTGCTAAAATTAAAGTGCAAGATTAAAATGTTGCCCTGTTCCATACTGAACTTTTTACAATTTCTTCATTAACAGTTTATCAAGCTAGGTGTTGAGAAATGGCTTAAGGTGATTGAAATAACCACGAAGAGTTTGTACAACTTATACTAGAGCCTATCTAATGCTTCTACCATGATGATGCTGTTCCCTCGGATTACCTGGTCAATAAGAAAATTATATTACAAGTTTAAGTTAAGTTAAGTTTTAGTCAATACAAGTTGAGACTTGAAAAGCACCCAAACCAGCTCGCGGGTCAACTCACTGTCCCTGAAATCATACGTCGATTGAAAAGGAGGCGAGATCTTTTCGACTAGGACAGTCAGAAGGACCATGCGACAAAAAGAAAGGGCTTGCTCCGCTGGGAGTAGCGCCCTCAACGAAAAGAAGCACTCACCACATCTGCTTATAGTCGGCACGACTGATCGCATGATGAGAATCCAAAAAAAAAAAATTACAAGTTAGAAATAGCTTCAATTTCACACTCGTGGTCGTGCTTCGTTCTTGATAGATTGTCGAAGTTAAGCAACATTCGAAACGGTCTGTAAGTGGATGGGTGACCGCCAGTGGCATTTTCATATGAGCGCTTCAGTGCAGAGTCAGCCACTGACTCATATGAACTTACTTACTTTTTTACTGCGCGTGGCTTCGTCCGCTTGGTGCCAACATTTTGAATAGCCTATATGCTATTCCAGGGCCAACTATCTACGCCTATTCCAAGTTTCATCCAAATCGGTTCACTAGTTTAGGCAGTGATTGAAACACAAACTTTCAGCTTTAAGTGGGATATACACACATAGAGATCACATTCATCATCATCATCATAGGCCTTTACGTGTTTTACAGACGGCTTACACAGAGTCTTTTTAGGATATACACTTTTTTTAATGGCTGAACAATACAAGCCAATTCGGGAGTTCAGGGATATAGTTGTGAAGCTGATGAGGTCAAGTACAGTACGCACAACCGATCGTTAGCTTTCTGAAGTTAGGTGCACTAAACGATTGCGTAGGTTTGCGCGAGTAGGCGAGATAGCATGATGCAACAAACTAAACGAGTGAGCGAGGCAGCTATACAACGCTGTCTTCGTTTTATAGGCGTCTACTTCAAAAAGCTAAAGATTGGTTGTGCGTACTGTAGGTAATTGTTTTTTGTAGACAACAGAAGATTTTCAAGTTCAAGAAAAACTCTTATCAGGTCAAGTTCCAAGTTTATTGTATGAAAGTTAAGATTAGGTACTGTATTCTTTCGACGACCTCTGTGGCGCAGTGGGCGAAGGTCCGCCTGCGACGCAGAAGGTTGCGGGTTCGATCCCCGCCGCGGGACAAATGTTTGTATGACCTACAGATACTTATTTGTTTCGGGTCTGGGTGTTTCTATGTATAATATGTATGTATTTACAAACAAAAAGTATATAAGTAGTATATCAGTTATCTGGTTCCCATAGTACAAGCTTTGCTTAGTTTGGGGCTAGATGATGCTGTGTGAAAATGTCCAGCATTATTTATTTATTCTACTCACCACCATCCCAACATTGTTGCGGTTTCCATCCTTGCATTCCTCAACAGACTCATCCAGTACCAGATTCATGAAGGGGTCAAAGCCTCTAAGCACGCCGGTTACACAGCGCCCAGCATTTAGCTTGATAGACAGTTTCTTATCCATAAACCTGTGGAAGAGATCACACAACATGAAAAAAAGTATTTTGATTTCATTTTCGTTGTAATAATTCATGATTTGGGCGGTAAATTCATTGTTTTATAACGAAAACAAAACGAGGTTATGTGTACGAAAAGCGAGCGTATTGACGCAATTCGATTATTTTGGAATGCTAGAACTCACTTTTTCAGTTCTGGTGGGTGGGCTTTCGACATTTTGAGGATTTATTTGTATGAATCAAAACAATTTCCTTCCTTCTTTCGAGTCTTGTCTTTCCGTCCGAAGAAGTTTCCTTCTGTCGATTTTTTTTCTTATCTTTGGCTTTGGTTGGTTTTGGTTAGCCGTGGGTAGAAGGATGGATATGTACGTGTAACTCGCAGCTCAACCGAAATCGGTATACGTCTTTCAAGTCTTGGCAAAATAATTCGGCTCAACAGATCCAATTCCGTCCCAATCCAAGGGAAGACAATATTGTATTGTGGTTTATTACAATAGCGCTAAAGTCTCTATTTGAAAAGCGAAGCTGTGACAAACTGATAATATACATCAAATCCGTCCTTCTCCATCATGTCAATCAATGCTCCGAACCAAAAAGTCGTACAAGTAAAAGAAAACTCTAGACAATTCAATAATATATTGTTTCTTATTCCAATGAAGATAAAGTCTTTATTCAAAAAACCGATCTGTAACGTAAACAGTACCTGTACATCGAATACGTCTACGTCTTTCCGATGCTCAGAACCAAAAAGTCATTAAAGTCTAACGAAACTCAAGATCATGCAATATTAAAATGTGTTTTATTTCAATGGCGTTAAAGTCTTTATTCGAAAAAATGACGTAAACAGACCCTAACAGATCAAATCCATCCTTCTCCATCAGTCCAAAAGCTCCGATACCTATATTGTGTTTTATTTCAATACTGTTAAGGTCTTTAATCGAAAAGCTGAGTTTGACTGATTGATCTGAAGTACGACGTACGTATTTGACTGAAGAACTGACTAATATCAATTAGTAATTTCGATTTTAACTCCTAGGAATAAGGTCTATTATTGAAACTCAGGTTTGAGTTTACGACTGCTGCCGCGTCCATCTATCGTGCTGCATGGCGCTGTGTGTAGCTTCCGGGCAAACGAAATAAATAAAACGGAAGTTGCAATACAACTTCCGTTTTATTTATCTTAGTGCAAAGCGTTAATGAGCGTTTATTATAATAACATCAGGCTATTTTTTTATTAAATGGTAGTAATATATGTTAACGTAATTTATAAATTGGCCAATGTAATTTAATGTTTATTAAAATAAGACCAAAGCTTGACTTGAACTGTCTTTGTCATTACAACCATAGACGAGAGATGTCGGAGACCACAGACTAAAACAGCAATTATTACCATTCTCGATAGGGCTAAAAACTATATAAACCATAAACAAATATAAGGGATGCCGTACACCATCCCTTACAACTAGAAAAATATTTTGGAATAATAAACTAAATAAACTTTAGGACTGTTGGAGCTGTTGAGTTGTGATTCAGGTATACATCATGATTCAAAAATACCTTAAACCTACAGATCACGATTTTTAACTGAGTTACCCATGGCTAGTTTTGGTTGGTTTGGTTTGGTTTGGTTGGCGAATGTCGATGTCGGCTTCCGCGGCTTTGGCCACAGACTATTTTCGCTTTTCTTACTTTTGCTGAAAATGTTTTTTTTTTGTAAACTAGGCTTTTTCGTAAGGAGGCAAATTTTATTCATTACTGATTTATTGATTTTCATAACATCACATCGGTTTACATTTTACATAAACGCAATTTAAAATGACAAGAAAATATTACAATAACGTTTGGGCTATTCATGTTGTCAAATAAATGTTACTGGAACTTATATCTGAACGCATGTTTTTTCATGTGCTCATAGTGTTGCGAACAAAAAATAAAAATTCAAAAAGTTATGTTTTCAGTTTTCTTGAAAACTAATCAAAACTGTGTTTTTTGTAGAAAATACTTTGTAGGAAAAAAAAATAATTTATTGTTGTTTTTATAAATAAGTTACTATGTTGCCATAAAAAGTAACACTGTCCGACCCATTTCAGTATACCAGCGGAACCGAACTCATTTTTAGACGGTTTTGTAATATTCTATTTAGTAGCATTAGAGCCACATAATAGAAAATGTGCTAAATTGCTCTATCTGTAGGTAGGTAGGTACTATACAATCAACATTGATAAATAGGTATACAATAGCAACAAGTAGACAGCTGTGAGGATGGATACTGTCGGGTTATTCATCTCATTCTCCAGGTTTTTTTCTCGATTCAATAATAATTTGTGAACGTGTGGAATTTAATAAAACCTACGATTAAAAGTGTGAAAGTGTAGTGTTTTCGTACAAAAATGGATGAGTCTGGGATTGATATGGGCTACGACTTGGCCTCTCTCCTGACGAACGATTTTAGTGACCAGAGGATTTTAGAGGATATGACAGCAGCTCAGCAGCATCAAGACTTTATGTTCTACGAGCTAAAGTCGAAAGCGGTGCCGATAACTGAAAGGTGAGCAAGAAAAATCACATAACATGCAGACTGTTATTGTTGCGTTGTAGCAAATAAATTGGCGAATATTTTTAGAACATAGGAACAATTTCACCAAAGTATTGAACGCTCGCGACCCTGAAACCTGGACTTGGCAAAGACCCCAGATAATTCCATGTGTTTTCTTTGATGTTTGCAATTTGCGAACACTAAAAAATGCGCCGAAAACTAAAATAAAAATTCTCACGACAAAAACAGAACTTTTTGAGACTTAGACTAGTTTTGAAGAAAGCGGGGAAAGGCAATAAGAGTCTATCATAAGTCTATCAAAATGTACCTATATCGAAATCTAAAAAAACTATGAACGGCACGTCACTAAACAATTAAAATGGTTCCCGCCAAAATTTAAATTTCGAATGTACTTTTTCGGGGAGCAAAGCGCTCACCTACCCTCGTTATGATTAAAAATAGGTCAACTGCTGTTTTAAAATACCAGTTGGTAGATTATCGCTGATACAATAGGGAAAATCATCTTTACAGCTCATCATTTTCATCTGAGCTCAGGAACTTTCAAAATTGACCTTCTTTTGGCGAGTCTCGTTGCGTGGGCTTTATGGAATGTTTAGTGAACTCGCATCTATATACGTTTTATCAATGAAAATGAAGAAAATAATAAGAAAATCTATCGTTTTAAGGGGGTACCGGGTTCTTGATGCCAAATTTAGGTAGGTACCTACCTACTACCTACGTAACCTGCACGTTGTACCTACTCTGAAGAAAGTAGCGTAACAGGGTGGATCACGACATCAGCACCAAGGCGCATTCATGATTCTTTAGAGATGTAGAAAAAAAAGTACATGAGTGCCGTGGAACACTCGGTTGGAACGAAGTTTGTACATTTGACATTTGGCGCACCACTTTTCGCACTCTGTGCATCTTTTTTTGCGCATTAATATGCGCACCATTTTGCACAATTGTGAAGTTATCAACAAAAACATGTTTTTTTGCTTCTCCTGTAAAGTTGTGTTTTTGCAGTTATCCTTTTTTTATTCCCCGGAGACAGCGATAAGTCGTGACGGTAAAATCGATCGCTTTTTATGTCTAGCCTCCATCCTCGATACCGTCCGAAAAGGAACTTCGTTCCAAAAACCTACCTAGTAGGTACCTACTTGGCTACGTACCTAGGTAGGACCTTACATAGGTACCTAAGTAAGTAGGTACCTACTCAAAAACATAAGTATTCGATTAAAAAAAAATACGTCATCCGAGTGTATGTGGTAGTAGCTACATACAAACTGATACTACGAAGTACAGCTACCTATCTTCCATGAAAACTAGATACATACATACCGTCGTACCAACTCTCTTAGTGAATTTAATATCTGTTTGTCTCAATACCTACCTAATAGATATTGTAGGTGTAGATAATGACAGTCGTTATCAGGCAGAGGGCATAACCTCGTAACCGCCTCTCGAGACTAATAGTTTTCGACATCTATAGTAAAGCTACCTACCTAGGTAACCTACCTTTTTTTATTTATTTTTTCTAGGTTTGTTGTTATCAACATTAGGTATTTATTTTTATTTTATTAATGACTAACTGCGCTCCCGCGGTGTGACCCGTGGTTCGGAATAATTCGGCATTTTTTCGGAATAATAAGTAGCCTATGTCCTTCCCTGGGATACAACCTTTAACTATGCCAAATTTCAGCTTAATCTGTTCAGCGGTTTGGGCGTGAAAGCGTAACAAACAGACAGACAGACAGACAAGAGTTACTTTCACATTTATAATATTATTAGTATGGATAGTATGGATGTCAGCTATCAATAAATCATGGAGAATGCATCACTATCACTAGCCGCCATTTTGACTAGGTAGTTCTTACTTTTATGAAAGCGGTGATTTAGAAGAATACGGTGCAATAGAAGAGTTTTATCCCACCCATTAGGCGTAAGCAGGTATACTGTATTCGTATCGTCTGGTCTGACCAATAGCAATGAACAACTGCCAATTAATGACTTTATTAAAAACGACGATATCTTTTGATATTCCTTGTTGATTTGCACAACAGCTCGTGCTAATTAAGGCATTAAACATTTCCAAATTCCGTTGAAATTTTCGGGTAGGACTTCCAATCATAGGTCCTTCCTTCTATCCACCACCACCCAGTAGATCGACGCTCTCAAACAACATTTCCAAAGAAAAATACAAGCATTTCCTAAAATCTGTTATTGCGATATTTTTCTTATTTACCAAGTAGCAAAAATGTATTAAATACGCACGGGAGCAAGATAAACTTTGTAAATAAATGTTCAGTTTGTGTGCGCCTGCACAGATAGGCATGACAGCCTGACAGTCAGCTTGTTATCTTAGGATATTGAGGTTAGAAAGGAAATCAAAATACCTAGGCAGACCGAGCCAAACCAAACTCCTGTTACCTTCCTTTTTTTTGAACTAATGTGGTGAAATTGGATGTGTAGGGTAGGCGAGCGAATCCACCATGAGATCATCCACAGATCATGAGAAATCAAATCCATGGAATCCAAAGCCGCCCATTGTACTAATTTCGAACGTGTTTTATTTATGTGGTGTTTTGTTATCAATTGGTGTACAATAAAGTGTTCATTCATTAATTCATTCATTCATTCATTCCACCATCAAAAACTAGTCTTATTCCTGCTTACAACACTGATCAGACTTTACCTTGGGTTAGATACCTATTGCCAAGCGTTTAGACATTATTCTGATATTCCGAATTTCGTGATTTGATGTTTAACGTTCACTCACGAATCTGTTAGTACCTACCTACAGTAGCACTACAATAATAAGAGCAATGATGCGGTACCTTCCGTCATCGTCTACGTGGTTTTTATCATTATAGCCACTAGGTAATAATGAATCAAGAATGAATTACAAGAGACCGCGCTTTTGATATTCTCTTCCACATGGATAAATGGAAATAGTATAAGACTAGAACTACAGAGAGTCAGTCAGTCCTTATGAGGCGATATTTCCCCTCATAAGGACTGAGATATACCATTTTTAAACAATTTTGTTAAATTACTTAATAAGTTGAATAAAAGCACTAACATTGTTAAAACCAGTCCATACGAGAGGAATACCTAGTCAAATTACTTACCTACCTTCTTGTCGTAGATACAAGATTTGACGACCTCTGTGGCGCAGCGGGCGAAGGTCCGCCTGCGACGCAGAAGGTTGCGGGTTCGATCCCCGCCGCGGGACAAATGTTTGTATGACTTACAGATATTTGTCTCGGGTCTGGTTGTTTCTATGTATAATATGTATGTATTTACAAACAAAAAGTATATATGTAGTACATCAGTTATCTGGTTCCCATAGTACAAGCTTTGCTCAGTTTGGGGCTAGATGATGCTGTGTGAAAATGTCCAGCATTATTTATTAATATTATACATACTTACGAACCAGTGTGGTGAAAGGGTAAGGTATAAAGCGCCTGTGGGAAGCTCCTTTCTACCCTTGTCGTCACAACTGATACGTACCTATTCTATCCTTTTCCGCGTAGGTAGTTTTCTCCAGGTGAAATATGTAAAAAAATATTTTATTGTCTACAATACTCAATAGTTTCGGCAGTTATTGGCTCAACGCCCGTGTTTTTCCGAATGGTATGCCTAACTAGCATCCGGGTTGGTGACGTCACCAACAATGTAATTTACCTACCTAAAGTTATAAAGCGATCTTTCTCTTGCACCTTATTTCCGTTCACTGTGTTTAATATACGTATCGACGTCGTCTTTTCTGTGCGCCAGGCTGATTAAGCTGAGAGGATGGTTTAGGTGCTGCAAGCATATTCCATCTCAAACAATGTCCCAGGCACCAGCGTCCCGTTAAGTGTAGGCATAGGTTGCCTCCTGAAGCTGTATAAATCATCTAATAAGATGTAAATGCCTGAGTTGAATACAGCTACACTGCTAGGTACCTGCTGGCTACGCTACACTGGTTGTAGGTAATAGAAGGTAAAAATAAATGATAGATCAGTAAAAGATCAGCAAATAATTCCAGTCTTGTTAGTCAAGCAGGTGACTTGAAAAGATTTCGTCTATGTCACCCGCCCATCTTCACCTTAAAAGATCTCATAGTTTTAAGACTACTTTTTATGGCAAAATACTAGGCATAACAACCCAGTACTTGTATTTCTTGCAATGTCCTTCCAAGACTCATGTTATAACCGCATGTACAATATATTCTAAGACCTTTAACATGTAGGTACTTAAACACAACATGAAAGCAAATAAACACTTTGATTTGATTTGATTTGATTCAATACCGTAGGCTTAAAACTGCCTTGACTAATCTATTCAGCCCGGTTACACCCACTGCTGAGTATAGTCCTCCTCTCTATTACGCCACTCTTCTCGGTCCTGTAGTAAAATGTGTCTGTCTGTCTGTCTGTTTGTTACCTTTTCACGCCTAAACCACTGAACAGATGATGCTGAAATATGACATGCATGCATAAAGATTATGTCCCAGGGACATAGGCTACTTTTTTTTCAAAACTAATCATGAAGGGCGTGAAATAAGGGTTGAAATTTTGAATGGGGGGACTTAAAGTGAAGTTCCAGTTGAAGGCCACTAGATGGCGTTGCTGTCCTATCGAGTATCGGTCGAGATGGCGCTATTATTGCACTTTTATATTTTTTTAAAGTATCAGAAGAGAATCTTCTGAACAGCAGTTTTCAGTTCTGTTTTTATTAAGTATGTTATTTTGCTGACGAAGTCGCGGGTACCAGCTAGTTTGACTATACCTAGGTTAAAAATCTGGAAAATTAAATGCCGATGCACGATAACCTTTAGAAAACAGACATTGCTTTGACGACAGAGGCTGAGACATTAGAAACAGTGCGCTTCATTGATTAATAAACCAATTGGCGACATAGGGTTTTAATGAGCAATGAATGTTATAATTTTAGTGAATGTGAATTTCAAATGAAACGGATCGTCAATTCACGATAGATATCTCTAAGATTCCTAGGCATTAACGATTTGTAGTACTAGATTCTAGGTATTGGAATTATGCGTTCTGAACGCGATGACTAAACAGCAAAAACATCGTACCAAAACCAGTTAGTCTAACAGGATTTGGAACCTGTTATGTATTTATTTATGTACCTAAACATCTGCAAAATATAGGCATGCATATATGCTTGGATTTGCCCTGACCACCTTAGACATCTTGAATGTCATATAATTTGTTCATAATAAGCGTATCTCTTCGCATACTGATAGATATCTCCCGCACGCACGCACTTTGGGGGTAGGTAGGTATACCTAGTCGTGATATTTTTTACTGTTCAAACTTGGTCTCAGACTTTAACAAAATAACTTTTTCCGATAATACCAATAAAATTCTCGTTCAAAAACCCTAGAAGTTTTCTAGGAGTTCTGACAGACAGAATTAGAAATTGGACAAACGCGAACGCAGTGTCACCAAGAGGTCTTCCCAACTCAAATGCGCCTGGCAAGTCATGTCCAGCCAGGGACAGAAATGTCTGGAATTTTTATGAGATAACTGGGATGGTATGAGCGGTTTGGGCTTGTAAACATTGTCTTAAAATTATTATTGACTCAATGTTTTATCAGCATCATCAGATTCGTACGTGTATTCTATTTGTTCACGTGGATGGCTTGTATGGAAGTAGTTCTGAAAATGCCAAAGTTAAGATCAAACTACAAGATATCATCGCCTGCAGGTAGGTTCCTACCTACTAAGTACTGCTAATGTGCATTTTGCTGGTGACGGAGTTTTTCCGGGACAGAAAATTTAACGTGTCTTCTAAAGCATGGAAGCGCTCAGTTGAAAATGCCTCTCGCTAGTGGCATTTTCAACTGAGCGCTTCCATGCTGTAAGTGGATGGGTGACCGCTGTCACCCATCCACTTACAGGACCGTTCAGAACGTTGCATAACCTCAACGATCTATCAAGAACGTCTAAGCTACACCATGTGATTACGGCGTTTCTCATAGCATATTATCGTGATAGGTCGTCGACCTGATAATAAACCAAGATTCCACCAAGATTCTTATTGGCAGTCTAGATAAAGATGTTTGTTTATTAATTAAGTTGGTAGATACCTATTTAATTTGGTATAAATAAGTAAATACATTCTGGATAAGAAAAAAAGAGACTCCTATCAAAATGACACAGGTATAGGGGAGACTATAGTTCATAGGTAGATTCTGATAATGGGCAATTCTGAGTATAAATAAAAATAACTACTTACTTAGGTATAAAATCTATAACTATTTTCAATTTAAAGATAACAGACAAAAAAAGGGTGTACAAAATCTGTTTTCAAAAAATGTAAGTATTTTTGACAATGATTTCACACTGCATAATCATTGACTTAAGTTTATGGTTGGGAACCTTTTCGCCTTAGATCTCGCTAGATCAATTCAGTATCGTAACAAATCCAGCCCTTGAACTTGACTTGCGCGCGGAAATAGACTGCGATAAACACGGCGCGTGCCAAACGCACGACGCGACGCTCAACTTGGCAGGTGTCCCTCAACCAATACCTGATGATTATCATCTGTGTACGTGCGTCTGAGTTTTTGAATTTTACAATACAATTTGGAACATAAACTTTTACACCAGTGGCCAAATGAGGAAGTAAAAGTGGCGAAGAGGCTTTGCGTTTCTGCGATGCTGGCGCTACTCTGTGTTGTGATGCTACGATTTATTTACCAACCTGCAACAAAAAAGTGCCTGTAGTCCTTCATTATCCTGCTGATGTTTTGCCCAGTTTGGCATCTATTAAGTCCTAACCAAATATTTGGTGTAATGCTTAGGTTTCGGTGCTAAGTTTTTTCATCTTTCATAATGACCTACACGTTTTGTTAGTCGTATTTCTTTAGTAAGACGAGAGCTTTAGCGCAGACAATTATGAATATTTTGTTAAAAATAACTGTGTGTGTGATATAATTACAGTGAGAAGAAGTCTGATGCGTCACTAACGATATGGGACTTGTATTTGTGCCTGACGTCGTTACACGTGGCACTTAGGTATGGTATGAATGAATTCTATTGTTACTGAATTCATGTTGCTGATGTAGTTACTTACATCTAGCTAGGGCATCATGCATGACTCAACCCAACACATTAATGAGGTTCCAGGTTTGGAAAACAAATAGTATAAGGTTAGTTGTAGAAGTAGTAAGTAGGTAGGTACAAAAGAGAAGTCGTGAGTCGTAGATGGATGAGACTAGCTCAAAATTCTAATTACCTAGGTATATTATGTCATCGAAAAGGGTTGAATCAGACCTTCGTTTGTGCTATCAAATATTCATTTTCGGTTTTTGCCCTTTTCCAAAGTCTACTTCCAAAATTTTCGAGTAGTATTTTGACACCCTGTACCAAACAAATCTGTGTTCGCGGTTGAAATAGTTTCCTAATGATTTAAGTTGCTCCAATAATGACCAAACGAATAATGATAATATTAATAGGTTACTTTTCAAAGGTCACGTTTCCGCTAAGGGCCTTTTATACATACTTATATTCTGAGAAACATTAGGTACCTACTGCGAGTGGAGCCATAGTAGGTACCTAGTTTGTTCAGAGAGCCTTGTAAAAATACAGCCCATTACAGACGGATATTTGAAGCTGACCATATTAGTGTGTCAATGACATTATTATTTTATGTGAAAGTTATTTTTATTTTTGTTCTAAGAGCTGTTATTTTTGTTTGTTTTTTGTACCACTTGTGCCTCTCTATAGTTAAGTTAAGTTTAAGTTTTAAAGATCTCACTAGGTTAACGCCTTAGATAAGAAAATATCTGTAATGTTAGCTTTAGTTGTAATTATAAATAAATGACTAAATAAATGACTAAATAAATAAATTATTGTTTCGATTCGTAGAAGATAATAAAATGACTGTCAGCTACAACAAATCGGATTACATTTGACTAAATTACCTACTTCGAGTTCGTTTCGATATGGGTTGGGTCAACAAGTGAAGGTCGAGATAAATGTTTGGATGCGCAAGCGCATTGCATATGATTGAGATTACTGTCATATAGGGAAAGGTTATAACCATCATTGGGGTATAATTCTGAACCACCCAATGATGTTCTACATTCATGAAGTAACTCCGCGCATATTTTTGCTAATTAATCCTTTTTGTCGTGGATTGTACCAAACATAGGAGCACTAAACCTAGAAATAGTAGACAACTTTACTTACCTGGGCTCCAACATCAGTAACAATGGATCGTGTGAAGTGGATGTGCGCAGAAGAATTGGAATGGCTAAAGGCGCCATGTCCCAGCTGCATAAAATATGGGGTAGTCGGAATATCTCCGTTAAGACTAAGACCAACTTGGTACGGACGTTAGTTTTTTCGATATTCTCATATGGCGCCGAGACTTGGACCTTGAGAGCAGATGACCGCAAACGCATTGATGCCTTCGAGATTTGGTGCTGGAGAAAAATGCTTCGCGTTCCATGGACAGCACATCAGACCAACATCCATACTGCGAGAGCTCAAGATTACCAAAAGACTGTCATCCGAGTGTCTGCGTAAAGTCCTTGAGTATTTCGGTCACATTGCAAGGAAAGATGGGGACAACCTTGAGAAGCTAATAGTGACCGGAAAGATAGAAGGAAAAAGACCTCGTGGGCGAAGTCCGATGCGCTGGTCTGACCAAATTCGCACCACTCTCGACACCACGATTCACAATGCTCTTCATACTGCCGGGGACAGAGGAAGATGGAGAAACATAATTAGGGAGAAAGTGATACCTTAAGGAGGGCACGACCCTCAGCACTGAGGAATACGACTCGAGGATGGAGAGGTACCAAACATTACATGCGCGAGTGCTAAAGATTCCTCAGCTTGTTTAACCAAATAACGCATTTTCTAGATTTATCACAGGAGAAAACTAAATGTTATCAGGGGCGAATCATATCTAATGTCATGACCACTGGACAAAGACCAATTTATACCTACAGCGTTGCCTGCACATAACGGGACGCTGTAGTGCCTAAGATTTGGACGTTTGAGAAGGAATAGGCTTGCCCAGCATACCATATCAGCCGTATATCTTCCGACACGGTCAATACCATATACTTAGAGCTGAAAAAGCGTTTCCTAGCGATGTAATCTTCCACTTCAGAGATGCGTTTACGCAAATATTATTTTTTATACGAAACAAAAATCCATTGATGTTCTGGATGAACTCGTAACCTTCGGTTTGAAAGTCGAGAGTGTTTTCCACTAGACCACCACAGCTCATGAGTGAAATAGAATGTTAAATGTCACTATAGCGGTCATTTTCTCACATACCAAACGTAGTGAGTAGTGACATTATACAATGGCATTATGAAACTGTGGGATTGTTATCAAATTATCTTTGTTTGCCAACGCCTTTACTCTTTGAGTTCGTTTGAGGAGCATTTTAAATTCTTTCACCACACTGGTTTGAAAGAACTAGTGACACATGAGGTCCATGGTGACCCTCTGAGCCAATGCGCCGTAAAGGTCGCGGGTTCAAGTTCCGCATGTACAATTTTTGGGATGCATTTTAAAATCTTTGATCTACCTACCTAGTCCGAAGCGCTCGTGGTGTGATAGACTAAACGGCCATTAGTGTATGGGTGCCCGCCGCGCCACTGGAATTGTCATGCTTCCGTGCTTCGGAGGTCTCACTATCGGTCCCAGCTTTAAGTCGTTAGCCATGACGGATGCTCTAAGGTGGCTTAAAAATACTCAGTCATACGAACTTACTGAGGCCTCTGACTCATATGAACTTAGGTCTGATACTAGCTCCATCTCTGCATAACAACATGCTCTCAATTGACGGGTATTGGAGTCGATTAGTCGGCGTCTCAGGTCAAATGGATCATGTGTTCGTATCGTGATTGTTTGTTGACTGTTAGGAAGCTCCCCCACGTTTACGCCAGCTCCCTATTCACCAACAAACAAGTTGGTATAAGCACCTTGGCATCTCAAAACGTCATAAAAGTACCTATTCTGCGAGATAAGTGAAGGTATAAAAAGTCCTACAAAATACTTGAGCGGTTCTTCCACTCTTTATCCCTCGTCAACTGTGAATCTAGTCCTTTCCTAATTTCATCTCACTCACAAATGAAGAATTATTATTTTGGTTTTATGGGAAAAACCCGTAGTGAAGCCCTTTTGACACAGCGTGCACTTTGCCATAAATAAAAAAGTGGTGTATTTCTTTTTCGACCCACAGGTTCATAGCAAAAGTCGAAAATAATAATATTTTTTTGCGTTTGGTCCCGCCGTATTTTTTGATTTCTGTTTCGACCCACATAGAAGCAAAAGAACCTAACTAAACAAAGTATGGCAAGGTAGGTACCTCTAGGTACAGTCAAACTAAAAGCTTGAGACTTGTTTAAAAATAGTTAAATCAAATAACAACATTATTAAAATTGGAGTTTTAAAATACTTAGTAGTACGTACTAGAGGTGTGCGCCGATTCCTTCTTGACCGGCGGCGGACGCCGGCTTAAAATCAGTCGGCGGCGGCGGCGTAATCGGCGTAATCGGCGTGGACAGTATAATTATGGGAAAACTCCAAAGGCGTGAAACGAGAGCTTGGTGGTTCTGTTTTTTAACTCATTCAGTGCCGAGCCCGCCGATCGGCGCGGACTAAAGTTCTTGACTCACATGCCGATCCTGCCGATTGGCGGCATGTATGTATACCAATGTATGGCGGCATGGGGGGGAGATTGTACTATCTAGGGAGGCGATGAATGAGTTAAGAATGGAGATAAAAATTACAGACCCATCGCTCCTGAGCCACGTTTATAAGCTGTTCTCTCGGGTTATTATGAATCGTCTCGCCAAAAGACTTGACGAGTTCTAACCACCGGAACAGGCCGGGTTTCGTGGAGGATATGGCACCATTCAGATTATACAGAAGTCCGAAGAGTATAATTAGCCCCTGTGTCTGGCTTTTTCGGACTATGAGTGGGCCTTTGACTCTGTCGAAACCTGGGCTGACAAGTAGACTATCGTTATATCAATGCTTTGAGATGTCTGTAAGAAGCCGCCACCATGAGTGTCCCGAGTACAGGACCAGCAGTCTAAGCCCATCCTACTGCGCAGAGGAGTGAAACAGGGAGTAAGAAACTGGACTGGAAAGGTATAGGCATAAACATAAACGGCGAGCACATCTCACACTTACGATCCGCAGAAGACATCGTTTTACTGGCGAAGTCGCTGGAGGAGCTACAACGGATGCTGGACGGCCCAGCATCAGCCTCGCGAGCGATGGGTCTCAGCATGAATTTGGATAGACCAAAAAAGGCATGGTCAATGACCGAATTGGTCAAGACCTGTCGCTGTAAATGGTCACCTTCTTGAAGTTTTTCCGCATACCTCGGGCAGATTTAGAAGTTAGGTAGAGACAACTTTGAGAAGGAGGCCAAAAGGAGGATTCAGCTGGGTTGGGCAGCATTTGGAATACTACGTCGAGTTTTCTAGTCACCCATACCGCAATGTCTTAAAACGAAAGCTTTCAATCAGTCAGTACGTCCTACCTGTCATGACATACGGACACAGTACGGCTAGTCTACCAGTTTAAAGTCACTCAGCGAGCTATAGAACAAGCTATGCTTGGAGTTTTTCTGAAGGATAGAATCCGAAACGAGACTATCCGACATAGAACTAAAGTTAACGACATAGCTCAGAGAGTTAGCAAGCTGAAGTGGTAGTGGGCTGGCCATATCTGCCGAAGAACCGATAACCGCTGGGATAAACGAGTTCTTGAGTGGCGACCGTGACTCGTCAAACGTAGCGTAGGACGCCCTCCGGCCAGGTGGAGTGACGATCTGCGAAAGGCTGCTGGTAGAAGCTGGATGCGTTGAGCTAAGGACAGAGCTCAATGGCTCTCATTTGGGCAGGCCTATGTCCAGCAGTAGACGGATATAGGCTGATGATGATGATGATGATGAGCGGCTAACTGTTCGCTCCTACTGACTGAACGCCTAACGCCGCGCGGCGCGATCGTAGTGAGCGAGCTGAGTGAGCACAATGGACACTTCATAAAAAATATATAGGAAGGCGAACTTAGAGGCAAATAGTTAACCGCTCACAGTTCACCTAATGCGTCCACGGCCTAATTCGTCAGAGAAAATCGATTATTTTACAAGTAAAACTTAGTTTGATAGGTATTAAATTGTCATCGATTTTTTGACAATAGATTTTGCCCTATCATCTCAAAAAAACAACAAATTGCAAATATGTCAGCACCCATGCTATGTGGAGTTGACTATAAGAATTTTGTACATACACAATATTGGCGCCGATTTCACGCCGATAAAATCGTCGGCGGCGGCGGCGTGAGCAAAAACGTCGGCGGCGTGCGCCACGCCGATCGGCGCACACCTCTAGTACGTACCTAATATAAAGACAAGATAAATACGTTTTGAACATAAAATAATGATGTTTAACATTAATATCGAAATAAAACAAACATATATCTTAATAAATAAATATATATAATTATCATGTAGCTTAAAAATAATACAATATGAAAATAGAGGTAAGTAAATATAAATATTTTTCTTAAGTAAAAATCACAGTTATGATCAGAATAAGTAATTATAATTATACAAAAAAATCATCCTAGTTATCTCTATATCTACACTCTCTTTTGGTAAAATTCCCTTCCTTCACACACCAATACATCTTTATTTCTTTTTGATTTTGTTAAATAAAAGTCTATAATATCACTATTACGCGTTGAATCGGGCTCTTGCATTTTTTTGTTGTAAAAAAAAACCTGTTGTACTCACCGAAGTTACGCACTTGCTTTATTAGGCTTAACTGATTAGTGTAAATTTGTATCATAGTGACAATTTTTAAAAAACAAAGATAAGTACTTTTTTCTCTTTTACTCCTACCGCACGTTGGCAATCGCAACCCTTTTCTCCAGTGGCTCTAGCAAATATTTTTAACCTGGTCTCTAAACAATAGAAAGGGTACCCTATTACTTAGAAATAATAATGCTTTTGCTATGTGGTTGAACCTGGTAAGAAACTGAATCTACCTAACTAAATTATACTCATATAAAATATTTACCTACATCTACTAAAGTTTTAGTTCGACTGTACAAATCTATTATTTTTGATGTGGTACGAAACAGAAATATTTTGTGGGTCGAAACGGAAAAATATTTTAATACTTTTTGTAGCGGGTCGAAACGACGACATATTTTGGTACGAAACAGAAATAAAATATTTGTGGGACGAACCTGTGGGTCGAAAAAGAAATACACCAAAAAAGTACGTGAGTGTCGTGGAACACTCGGTTGGAAGTTTAAAGTTTGAATTTTTGTAATTTTTAAAATTTTGCGCGCCACTTTGCACACTATGCGCACAACTTTGCGCACTCTTAGCATCAATTTTTTCGTGCAGCACTGCGCACAACTTTGCACACCTTGTGCACCACTTTTCGCACTCTGCGCATCTCTTTTTTGCGCATAACTATGCGCACCATTTTGCACAATTTGTGAAGTTATCAACTAAAACATGTTTTTTGCTTCTCCTGTAAAGTTGTGTTTTTGCAGTTATCCTTTTATTCCCCGGAGACAGCGATATGTCGTGACGGTAATTTTTTTGTTCTAGCCCTTATCCTCGATACCGTCCGAAAAGGAACTTCGTTCCAAAACAGTTTCCTTCTAACTCATCTGTCTGCATTAAATGTACAAAAAACTGGCCTGTAGCCAAGCCAGAAACAAAACGGTATAAAATACTGAGCCCCAGTAACATTGCCCAAATATCTAGAACGTGTTTTAAAACGTGATTAACTAGTTTAAAGATATTATATGCATAAACATGTCCTGTTCTAGCATAGCCAAGGATCTCGTTTCCCCAAACACCCCTAAACTAACTTCCAACACTTTTTAAGCCCCTCAATTTCTGGGGATGCAAAATCCAGTCCATGCCTTTATCCTATTCAGCTGCTTTAGTGAAAAGGTAACACAGACAGACTAACGTACCTACCTACCTATGGATATTGGCTGTAGGCTGTAGCTAAAGACGAAACACATCATTTATGAGATCATTCATCATCGAACAGAACATAACACATCAGAAATCTATTCACTCTAGCCTTGAAGCATAGAATTCTAAAACCATAGAAAAACTCAAAACCAATATTACCTGGCCCTTGATTCATAATACAGCGGAATGCATTCGGTTCGGAATCGACCGACAGCAACCAATCACAGCGCAGGAATTGATCCGAATTTGACGTTTCTGGCACTGTGATTGGTTACTGATCCGGTTCATAATTTTATTATCTCTGTCTTACCTTCTAAGAAACGACAATGGCCTTTACCTAATAATTAGGTTTGCAGTGCAGTCAACCTAGGCTTCATAGGCATTGTACAGTCAGCCAAATTATGATCTTTGTAAGCGTTTATCACAATCTAGGCACAGCCAGCCACATTGAACCTAACTTAGGCCTTTACATCTATATTAGATGATTTATACAGCGTCAGGAAATCCATGCCTACACTTAACGGGCCGCTGTAGTGCCTGGGACATTGTTTGAGATGGAATAGGCTTGCCCAGCACCTAAACTATCCTCCCAGCTTAATCAACCTGGCCCACAGGAAAGACGACGTCGATACGTGTGGAGCTGACTAAGCTGCGGGTTTCCTCACGATGTTTTCCTTCACCGTTAAGAGCTCGTGTTAAAGCGCATTTAAATTTTACGAAATGAAAAATCCATTGATGCACGGCTGGGATTTGACACCACGGCCTTCGGATTAAAAGTCGAGGCACAACCCCATTCGACCAACATGGCTCTATATTGCACATTGAACCTAACTGCATAAAGTAAAGATCATCTCTGTGTATTACTTTTATCAAAATCTGTTCAGCGCGCAGCGGTTAAGGTTCACACCTTAACACAAACACTAACACCTTAGCAAAGGTAACAGACAGACAGACTTTATTGTTTTGATTCAGGTGCATCAGACTAGGAAACCCACCAGCTTCTGATGCTTATGTGGCTATGTGATTTACTGATATTGTTTAGTAGGTAGGTAGTTAAATAGTCAACTGTCACTTACCTTACTCTTGGCTCTTATGGCTTTACAACCAGGCACAATCAGCAGGTCCTCAAACGAGTAGTCAGAGGGTTGTCCAAAGTCAAACAAATTCTGCTTCGTTATTAGATTATGGAGGTTTCCTCTTAGGTGGTATTATGTATGTTTATCTGAATTGGATGAAACTTGGATCATGGCTTTAGTAGATACCTACCTACCTAGCTAAGTCTAACATTTTAGTAACTAGGCACCTTCCTACGGGAATTAGCCGCAGGCAAGATTCGGAAGTAAATATTTGTTTCAAAATCTCGCTTCAAGGTTTCTTAATTTATTCAAATTTACATTATCTAGTGAAAGTCTATTACGCATATACAGACAGATTCAATCTTTATTTACATTTTGTGTTTTATGACTTATAGTTCCATCTATCGGATCCTGCTGATAACTGAGTTTTTTATTCGATCCTAACTTTGTTATGTAACACAACGCTGCGCTACTAGATGGCGCTAGGTGTAAGCAAATTTAGATTTTTCCCATTACAGAAAACATACATTATTTCCCGAGGTTTTTTTTCCACCTATATTATCCCACTGCTGGGCAAAGGTCTCCTCCATAACCTTCCAACCATCTCTGTCTCGGCCCATTTCCCACCAGCCTTTTATTATCTAAGGGTAGTGATACACTTGACCTGCTTGAGTTGTCCTTAACCATGCGTGCGATCGTGTCTAGTCTATGTGACCTAGACTTAAACCGACATTCATTTTGCAGGGGGGTTTGTAGGAAAATTATTCTTCACATATCGGACGAAAAGTTAATTAAAGCCCGTTAAAGCTAGGTAAGGTATCTACCTACTTACCACAGTAAAGTAACTATGTACCTAACTTAGACCCGGTGAACGTCGCACTTACTAAGACATTTAGCGTACGGTGAGCGTTTACACGGGAAAAATTGGCATGCGATGCTAAAACGTACGTACTCAGACCGTGTCGTGTAAATGCCCCATTAGTTTGTAAAATATGAAGTCGTAGGTAAAAGGTACCTACTGTTATTTTTTGTTAATTTCCAAGTAGCATAGCAGAAAAAAGTCAAAAAGTCAAAAGTCAAAAATCATTTATTCAGTAGGACCGCTGGAATCACTTTGAAACCTACTCTACTCTGGTGGATTGCGTGAACATACCAACCAACAATTACTCCTTAATTAATACCACCATGTCCAACATGCTCAAATTAGGTCATGTCAAACTCAGACTATTTCCTAACATAAGCAAAGAGTCTTAATACTTCAGCATTTTTGTTAGACTATGAATTACAGCCTCGCAGCATCATTAGCTTAGATCTTCAGGCAAAGTATTTATATATTTATAAACACAAATATAGCCACAAACACAAACTTATAGATTTGTATAATATACATAATATACTTGCTTAAGTAAGGGATGAGCATGATGACGTAACAGTGCATTGTTGGGTTGCAACAAAAATGAACCTATTTATTTATCATTATGTATATTTATTTTAGGTACATATTATATTTATATTATGTACACTCAAATACATCGCTCAAGTATTATTACTTAACTATTATTACTTTTAGTGTATTTAGGTGTGTGTTTTATAGTAGTTAAAAGAGCCCTGTTGGTCGAATGGGGTTGTGCCTCGACTTTCAATCCGAAGGTCGTGGGTTCGAACTCCGGCCGTGCATCAATGAATTTTTGTTTCGTATAATTTATATGCGCTTTAACACAAACTCCTAACGGTGAAGGAAAACATCGTGAGGAAACCCGTAGCTTAGTCAGCTCCACACGTATTGACGTCGTCTTACCTGTAGGCCAGGCTGAATAAGCTGAGAGGATGGTTAAGGTGCCGGGCAAGCCTATTCCTTCTCAAACAATGTCCCAGGCACTACAGCGTCCCGTTAAGTGTAGGCATAGGTTGCCTCCTGACGTTGTATAAATCATCTATTAAAGATGTAAAGGTCTAATTTTTAGTAGTTATTATTAATTATTCTAAAACCTACCTACACTAATATTATACCTACCTAGATATCAACCCTCTCACAAAGAAGACTTTTCTAACTTAACTTAAATGAAGTTCCCAAACCTAGAATAAGCAACTCCCTTGTAAAAAACAATAAACTATTTTTTACTTAATTTAAAAATAAATAGTAATAAGTATAATAACATAACTTCACATTCCTATATTTTTTTTCAGGTAAGCAGCGAATAGTTGGCTAGTTCCTATGGTAAGTTCATTTTATTACGATGTCCTCCTTGAGGTGTCCGTCAATCGCGAATCTTGCTATCTCTGGGTGAGCTCTATTTTATTACACACTACCAAACCCCTCCAAACTTTGAATGATAAAGTGCTTAAGTATGTCAAAGTCAAAGTCAAAAAGCATTTATTCAGTAGGACCGCTGGGATCACTTTGAAAACGGCAAACGGCTAACTCCACGATCGACTAGTTCCGATAACCATGTGTCGTACCCAAGAAGCTTATGGAGACAAGTCGTACCAAAGGGCTACTAGGTCGTACCATTAGACATAATGTCAGTTAGTGGTGAGGTCATCATCATCATTGGTAGCTCTAATAATAGCCATACTGCTGGCCATAAACCTCCTGCCTCAAACGCCACTCAAATCAGCCATCTGCTGATGTCATCCAGGTCTTTCAAACAATGGCATTTATGTCATCCATACACCTGGCTGCTGGTCTGGCCGTGGTGAGTGGTATTAAGTTTTATAGACCAAATAAGTATTTACGCTTCCTATAAAACTCTAACAAGCTCCAATTCGCCTTTTTTTGGCCAAATTTGTAAAACTACAGAACTGATTCTAGATATCAGTTCTGTGGGTGAAACTCTATTTTCATTTTGAACTCTAGCACGCTGTACTATCGTGTTGAAGCTTGTTTTGAGCTCGTCAACGTTATCACATCTGTCATGTTATCAAATTCTCTCGACAAATACGAGGTGAGGTGATTTATTAGTCATAGATTTGACATCGCACTTGCCTCTGATGTACTATTCAGGAAAAAGGAGCTTAGGGTGGTCTTTGAAACCATCCATCTTCAATCTATGAAGTATAGGTAGGTATTGGGGTATATAGCTAATACCCCAATACCTACTAGAGAATAAAAAAAAAATGCTTACGACTGTATCCCGAAGGCGCGAGCTGATCTATTGAAATACATATTTGGCTCTTGCCCTTAACAGAAGTTAGCATTCCATACGTGACAGTGACAGGTTGCAAGCCCATCGCCACACTTCATTTTGATGCAATCCGTGGTTTTCACTTAGACCTGGACTAAGTACCTTAATCTTCGTTTTATAAGTATGTTGCGTGACTGCGTCACCAATAACCCTTTCAGCCAATTGATGTCCTCTAATTCCAAGTCCAGTTTGATCCAGTAGTAGTGAGATTGCGTGCTGCGTGGCCATGCTTTAGATTCAACCATGCAATGCACGAAAGGAGCCTCCTTGAGGTTCACTTGAAATAAATTCCACCACACTCTGTTTCGCAAGAACGGATACGATACGAAAATGGTGCTCTAATTTTACGGATGCATTTTAAAATAAGCAGCTAGTTTACTTTATTTGCGAAAAATAAAAGCTTTTCCGAATGACGTATGTGTACGTCGGCTATTCTTAAATTATGCGACGTGACGTTGCCGCTACAACATTCAATAACGTCTACTCAATATTATATTTCTGTCATGGCAAACGTACGCAAACGTATGCTACGTCACGGGTTTGTTGCTCCATTTCATGGACATGTTACAATATTTTATATGCAAAATCGATACATACCTAAATAAAAAAGAAATAATATACATACCTACTACAGTAGTTTACTGCTCTGACTGTGTGTTATCTTGAGTTCCACTGCATCTACCTAAAACTTTTACCAGATGGACAAAAGCATTGAATGAATTTAATGGTTTAATGAACATTGAACACCAGGAAAACAACAAACAGTAGAAGTCAAAAAAAAATACAACTGGAGGCTTCATCTCTGAGAGCAATTTTAGCAAACCTGGATGGAAAAAACTAAAAGCAGAAATAGACTTAAAATAAACAGTTGGTAAGACAATGTATTGCGAATATAGTCGATGACGTTGTGAAGTCTAGTGTCTACGTCACCGTCTATATTCGCAGTCATACGCCAGCGTTGCTGACGTGCAACATCCAGGGCTTTTTGGCTAAAACGTCTGGAAATAGGCCTCATATAATGTGCGTCAGGCCTATTTTTATCATGTCTTTGACCTTGTCATGTTCTTGCGAACCAATGTGGTGAAAGGACTGAGTGCGGCAAGGAGACTTTCGTGTAGAGTCAGTGATGAATAAATGAAATGAAATGATCGCTTTGAGTTGCTGCTATAGATCCTTCTAGCCTCCTCAAAACCTCTCGTTACGTTACTATGTTGATTATAATTGAAACAGCAGGCAGTAATTTTTTCCTCATTATGTAATTGGCTATCTCAGTACGCTCAAATCTAGACATTCGTTCGCAGTAGACGTTTTTTCATTAAAAACTGCTATAAATCTAAACAGCTAACTTCACGAATACCTAGATCCATTGGCCGTAGGTATTCGCTAACCTTCATTTAATCCGATTCGCGTCATACCGAAGGTTGTTCACGGCGAGATAATCTTTCAAGTTTATGCACATGTGCATTTGTTCGTTTTACTGCTTTGGCATAGCGGCACAGCTGAAGCTGTTCAACTGGTTCACTCTTTTTTTTCTTTTTAAAGATGAATGAGTCGGCTCTTGACCTCGAAACTTACACAGGCAAGAGTGATGTCTACGATGGAGCGAGCCTACCCAGAAAGTGCCTATTAACTCTCTTCTTAAAAAACAATAGGGTCGTAGCTCAGCGGAAATACAGACTCTGGAAGCTGATTCCAAATGTTGCAGTGCGCATAATAAAAGAACTTCCGAAGCGCTTAGTTCTAATAAGTGGAATATCAACCAGGTGAGGATGATAATCAGCTGTGCGTCTGAAGTCCCTGTAAAAGAACGGTGAAGGCGGAATAAGGTCGTGTAGCTCCTGGGCACACTCACCGTAGTATAATCTGTAGAAGACTGTGAAACACGATACCTCTCTTCATCACTTCACTCTTATCATCATTTGCCCTTATCCCACTTATATGGGGTAGGTATAACATGTTCTCTTGGAATGTGGAATGTGTGCACTGTGCTGACTGGTCTGTATACGTGGAATTGCTTGATTATTTTATGAGCTCAGTTTTATCTGTATCAGCGCAGTTTTCCTTCTACGGACAATAAGTTCTCTGTTTATATTTCTTTCGAAATTTCGAGAGGTAGGTACTACTCTTAAGTGCTTCAATTTAAGCGCTAAGCTTAGAAAATGTATATTATTGTGTGTCGTCAGCATATCGTTCAACGACGCCATTTCACGATCCACCCGCCATATCGTTCGTTTGACGATTTACCTAGCGATACTTTGGCATATCATGATATGCCTAGGCAGATCGTGAAATATAACAAATTTAAAGCGGAATATTACATTTCTAGCGCTTCGTGTATGCCCTCTTGTAGTGTATAGGTATCTCATGGCTCTGTACCTATGTACTAGTGAAAAATTCAAAGTCAATTGATGAAATAGTGTTTGATAACAATATCTAGATAGACCAATGAAGTCTTAGATTGAACACAGTAGGTAATTCGACACGCACAGCAATCTTTATACATAAAGAGCTATAACGTTAGTATACACTATAGACTGAACACGTGTCTGACCTGATAAGTATAGTACCTACTACTTACCTTACCTATAAGTAGTAAAACAATGGCCTTTGAACTAGATAAGTAAGTAAGTTCGTATGAGTCAGTGGCCAACTCTTGAACTAGATGTTAAGCGGCGTTTAAGTGAGGTAATAATATGATTTTATTTTATCAATTTTATTTATTTATTTATTGATTGATAAAACATAATAATTACGAATTCTACGCTTGCAAACAAGCAATGAGAGTCTTGATCAAAAACAACTTTAGTAAAAATAATTGTAAAATAAAGTTATGTATTTTTAGGGCGATCGGTGAGTGTGAAGCCGCAATTTTTGGGATGCATTTTAAAATCTTTAGTTTTTTTGTACGTAGATTGCGATCAGAGCAATTATAACACTGTGCTTACAATCTCTAGGTTTATTAGTTAGTCCAAAAGCTTACAATAGTTGGCGTCGAGCTTCCAACACCCATTTACGATTTCATCACTACAAGAGACATGCCAAAACTCTGTAGGTGATTACTCGACACCTAGTACGTTATCATTCGTAGAATACTTTGTTTTTGGCAAGCGTGAGAAAGCTCGCTGTAAAAATTCAGGGACCTATATCTACCCAATGCAAACAATGTTTGGACTAGATTAAAATACCGAAGTTGCGAATTTTTGTCCTCAAGTACTGAAACCTTAAATGACTCCGTAGAGTCTTTTGATTCCTACATGAAACTGAATCGATTGGCATTACATTTTTTTTTACCTTTTCGCTTTTATTTTGCATTCTGTACATTTCTTTCAAAATCTGTGCATGCAGTTAAAAATATCTCAAAAAGTAAGGAAAGGTCTCCAAAGAGCGTTTTCCGCCCTCCGTGGCCCATCTCAAAAATCCCTGTATATACCTACTTATTATATTGTGCCGCGGTGACCGTCACTATCTTTAATTAAATTCATCTCTATATATAAAAATTAATCCCTATATCCCTTGGTCACGCCATCACGCGTGAACGGCTGGACCGATTTCACTATTTTATTTTGTTGTTTTTGTTATTGTCAGGAGAAGGTTCTTATTACAGAAAAAAAATAAAAAATAATCATGGAGGGCGTGAAATAAGGGTTGAAAGTTTTTATGGGGAGTTGAAAGTACCAGTTAAAGGCAACTAGATGGCGTTGCTAACCTTGCATTTTTAAAAGTTTCAGAAGATTCTTGCAGTTTTCAGTTCTATTTAGAGGTTTTCAAGTATTTTATTTCGCTGACGAAGTCGCGAGTACCAGCTAGTACTTTATAATTCATAATCCTTTAAGCTTAAAAAAGTAAATAAAAACAATGCTATAAACAAAAACAAAAGGTAACCGGCATTTTGCTAGCTCTCAAGGTGTCATGGAGTCACTGTAGTAATTTTAGCTGCATCCCTGTCTGGTGTCTAGCAGCGTGGTACCAATTAGGTCTATTTTAGCTCAGAGTGTATGCGCGCGGACGACTGCCGACCGTCTCCGATTATAATGAACAAAAACGCAAAATGGCCCGGAAAATATGGCTTTAACGCGCGCGCTTTTGACCATTCTCCTTTCAAAAGTGAAATTACAGTGAAAAGTGTCTTAGCATTGTGAGATAAAGTTCAATGTTGTTTGTGTGAGTTCGGTTGTTTTTATAGTTGCTGATTTATCGTCTGAGTATTCCCGAAAACCGTCGAGAATAGTTTGGTAATAAACAAACGTAATGTAGAATCGTGAGTTTTTTCGCGTTTTAAAAGAGAATCATTCACTAACTTACAGAACCCTTGAGATAATCTGTATTCACTTGGTGTACCTCTCTGTCTCCTCTCTGTCTGCTTGAGAAACAAAATAAACATTTTTCGCATTGTCAACTTTCCGATAGGTGGCACTAGTAGTTCAAGAATAAACATGCGACTCAACTAAATAGGTTGACTGGAGCAATACAATGGAATGATGATGATGATGACTGAGAAAATAGTAATTGTGTTTGTATCAACGTTGACTTCTGTTTATCTTATCGTGTCACCAGTTCTTTCGAACCAGTGTGGTGAAATGATTATAAGTGTGCCTCAAAGAGGCTCCTTTCGTGCGAGTAATTCCCAATTCGTACCACAAAAACTTGTACCAGGTGGTACGAGTTGGGTAATTGAAAAATATGATTATTTTCATTCCCAACTCGTACCACTTTCAAAAACTGGTGTTGTATAGTTCGCCCAACGTAGGCATTCGTGAAGTTAGCCGTTTGTCTGCGAAGTGACCGATTTTTCATACAAAACTGTGTTCTGCGCAGACAAACGGCTAACTTCACGAATGCCTAGATCCGTTGGTAGAACTGTACCTACTTATAATCAACGGATACTTGTCATCGATATCTGGCGTAAATCGATCGATCCATCGATTTTAAGCTAAATGTGGCCTTTATAATTATCAATGATCAATACAGACAGATACACTATTATGACTGTTATTTTAGTAGGTAGGTACAGTAAACTGTATTGTGGAATAGACTAAAAAATAAAAATATTATTAGATGAAAACATTGGAACTATAATTTGTTCACAAACTCAATTAATTAGTGTAAAGGTTAGTTATGTAATTGAATAAAGTAGGTACTAAGTGTGTTCAGTAAAAAATATCATCGTTTTTTTATAATTTTCTTAACACATGATTTCATTATCAGTTGAAATCATTGCGAAATATTTAAACATTATCGATTTGTTTTTTTTTATGTTCAACTTTAATATTACTTTTATGTATTGCTTTTAAGTTAATCTTTGCTTATCAGAACTATCATAGTTTGGGGCTTAGGTGTTGCCATACATGTTGACAAGGCGTCTTAGCTTTTCCGGTTTTTCCAGGGATATTTGATACATTTATCTATATCTCATAGTCATAGATAGGTATTAGATATCCATGATTATCTTTGATACTTCGTCATTTTAATATTATACTTTGAGTTTTTATTTATGTTACAAATGGTTATGGTAAGATCTGAGAGACTGTCTACCGCGCCTCGGAAATACAGTTGTGATAATTTTAGTTTGTTGTGAGATGGAAAAGATGGGTAATTACATTTTCAAACACTGTTATGTTAGATGGGTAATTACATTTTCAAACACTGTTAGGTATAACCTAAGGTTTATTTATATAATGTCAACCTCACAATTAGGGAACATTCAAGATTTTAAAATGCATCCAAAAAATCAAAACCGGATTTGAACTTACGACCTTACGCCGTGGCGTCGCTCTAACCAACTGAGCTAATGGGCAATTGACATTTTGTGGGCATACCATGAGTGACATCCATATTCTAGGCTTTGAACCCGCTTCTATGCCTGCATAGCGTGGTCCACTGTCTCAGGGCTCCACTTAGTGGTTATTTTGGCTCACAGTTAGTCCAGCATGCGGCAGACGTGCCCTGCAGGTAATTTGAGTTTCCCGACTTTTTGAGCTACGTCGGCGCCATGTGTTTAGCAGCGAATGATAGTAATATCTCGTGTTTAGTCACAGAATACAGAAAGGTTTAGTACCATAGTTTAAATGATAGGTTGACGCCGACCGCTCCTGACCAAGGTTCCACATACCAGGAAGGAATTACGCGCATGCTACTCGGATCTGCTGTCTCATCGTTTCGCCATATTACTTGCTTTGATTAGTGGTATTCGAATGGTGTAGTAATATTTGCTATTACGTTATCATCATCATTCATCATTTCCATGCCCTTATCGCACGCTAAGTGGGGTCGGCACAACAACATGTATTCCTCCATTCACTCCTATCACTCATCCACTCCCATTCATATCCTCTCTCACACAATCCCAAACACTTCTTCTTTGGCCTTCCTCTACTTGCATACCCCGGAGCCACACTAATGTTAGTAGGCCAGATGTTATACTATCAGTAAATATGATGAGCTCGGTCGCAGGCAGGTTCTAGGCGGAGAAGAGAATTATTTAAAGCTGATTTCAGCAAATGTACGCTTTCTTTCGGGAAAGATGCGATTTTTATTTGTTATTATTATTCGTATGTACACATTGTGTATTTTAAAATGTACACTTTTTACGATTATAACCTATTTACGCTATTTGTTTGTACCTTCATATTAGTTCACTGGCGCCAGTATTACCTCACGTGCTGATATCAAGATGTTTATCAGCAAATGTCACCTTATCATATAGGCTATGTTATGTTAGTGGAAGCCGCGGGCGGTCCCTAATCATACTTCACTATAATAAATGTGAAAGTTTGTCCGTCGGTATGTTAGTTACCACACTGAAACTGTTGAACGGATTTGGATTGAAGTACCTTATACAATAGTCAACTTTTTTAAACTACTGAAAAAGTGAAGACACCTCTTAGCTACAGTGTAAACGAGGTGTCTTACCTGTTTGCACCAAGTATGTCTACTACAAGTTCCTACATATACCTACACTAAAGTATTAGTATATTGTCTGTCACACCTAAATCAAAGTATCTGAGGCTTAGGTAAAATTTTGTGGAAATAGTAGTAGGTATAGGTAGTTGTCTGTGATCAGAAATCTTTGTCTATTTTTGATTTAATTAAAATAAATGATTCAGGGTAATTTTAGACCTTTTTTGTCTAAAAATCCCCTGAGCATCTCTTCCGAGTGGAAGCAGGGGGAAGATTTTTAGACAAAAGGTTTAAAAATCACCGACGCAGGGGATTGTCGAAGGGGATTTCTATACCTACCCGTCTAAAATATTTGCTAGTATAAAACAGGCATCCAATACCTATGGTATTTTGTTTAAAGTCCCAAGGTCTGTCTACTGTCTGTTAGAGGGAACGTAGACAACACAGCGGGGCGCAGCTAGCATAATGTATAAATGTTTCTGTTTCGTGATCGGAGATCAACTAATATAAATTTGACAGATCTGATAGTAGGCTTATAAGTAAGCACCTATGGCCTTATTAATTAGATTACCCTAATTCTAGCTTAATACGAGACTACTCTCAGACTTGTTACTTCTTTAGTAGCGAAGGAGCAACTTGAATATTTTGATGTTATTAATAAACTGGTAGTAGTCTCGAATGAGTAATACATTCCTTACATCGGGATTAGTAGAAAAAGAGTAAATGAACGAATGATATTATCATTCAAAATATTGTCTATCTCTGTCATTAATTATATGAATGACAGAGATAGACAATAATTTGTATTTGACAATCTGTTTTATTCAAAGAGGTTTTATTCTTCTATAACTTTTTGGTGTTACGTCTGCCTACTCCATCTCTATACTAGGTGGCGCCTAGGAGTAACTCTTACTCCGAGAGTAGAGTCGAATTAGCTTAGTTCTTCCTTAGTCTTTGTTTATTAATACTGAATTGACCTACTACAGCCTTATGCTTTGGATTAGCGCTAATACCACCCTAGTTCGTGTTTATTAATGACAGCCCTAAAGTATAATACGTATAGGTAAGTAAATGCATACTATTTTTAGATATTTTCTGATAAATTGATATGAATATAGAAATGGCTAAAGGCTAAGCTCCAAACTCCAAACGGCTCTACCGATTTGGCTGTATTTTTTTTGATGTTTTCGCAATTGAATTATTTCTTTTGGAAAATTCACGGAAACAAAAAAAATCCGCGCGCTATTAACGCACGGATGCACAGGATTCGATTTGAACCAACGCCTTTGAAACTGAATCGAAAGTAGAGGCAACTTCAACTCCGTTTATATTTTATTAAAACTGTTGTTAGAAACAGTCGAATTGGTCGAATGGGGTTGTGCCTCGACTTTCAATCCGAAGGTCGTGTGTTCAAATCCCGGCCTTGCATCTCTGGATTTTTCGTTTCGTAAAATTTGTATGCGCTTTAACACGAGCTCAATGGTGAAGGAAAACATCGTGAGGAAACCCGCAGCTTAGTCAGCTCCACACGTATTGACGTCATCTTTCCTGTGGCCAGGCTGATTAAGCTGAGAGAATGGTTTAGGTGTTGGGCATGCTTATTCCATCTCAAACAATGTCCCAGGCACTACAGCGTCCCGTTAAGTGTAGACATAGGTTGCCTCCTGACGCTGTATAAATCATCTAATATGAGATGTAAAGGCCTAAGTTTTTTTGTTAGAAACAATACATCAAACTCGCCATTCATATTTATTTATGATTTTGACTTTCCGATACAAATAAATACTCTTCTACCTCGCAATGCATGTCCAATGAACTCATCGTAGCTTGATAAGTCTCGGTTAACTCGGTATGATTATAAATATTGAATTACAAATTAGCCAACACCTTAGAAGGCGTCCATTTAAAGTCAGTGTCAATTACCTCTTTAAAACTAGCGACCCTACTCGTCCTGAATTTGCTTGGAAACTAAATAGATAGATAGATAAATGATTTATTTGATACACAGGGAACAAATAGGAACACGTTTCCCCAAGACATGGTGGATTTTCTCTGAGATCTGGTGATCCAAGTCAGCTTAATCTACCTTATCCACAAGAAACACATGTATAACTTGTTATCCGGTCACTTGCCACTAGCGCCAAGATATTTGAGATGAATGGAGAGTGTGGGGAGGCCTTTGCCCAGGAGTGGGACACTGAGGGCTTTTATTAAGAACTTGTGGACCCGGGCGCGACGGGAACAACATTGACGCCACACAAAATGTCATCTAAATCTGAACATGATGCAAAAAGTACTACACCCATTGACTCACACTCTTCTCACACTCAACTCAACTTCATTTAAAACTAGAGCGGCATGATATGCAGACGCAGAAGGTTGCGGGTTCGATCCCCGCCGCGGGACAAATGTTTGTATGACCTACCCTAGATTTGTCTCGGGTCTGTGTGTTTCTAAAAAGTATATAAGTAGTTTATCAGTCATCTAGTACCCATAGCACAAGCTCTGCTTACTTTGGGGCTAGATGATGCTGTGTGAAAAGTCCAGCATTATTTATTTATTTATTTATTTATTTTTTGTAAAAAGAAAAACAGGTTTACGACTGTATACCCAAGGAGCGGTAGACATTCTCTCAGATCTTTTTATGTTACTTATTCCAGATCCTATGAAGATGTCTAAGGGGGTTCTATTTTTTTGTTTTATAACAAATTCAGACATAAACACAGCATATCAAAGCACATTTATTATTTATTAATTCGTATATGTAAATAAATATCCTAAAGTTTTCATATATCTCAAGCCCTTTCAGTACAAAAAATTAAGTAAGTAATATTGTCTGTGGTAATACCAATTCGTTTTTTATTGACTACAAAAAGAAGAAACAAACAACAAATGTTTTCCTCCTACAACTTCAAAACAAATTCGTCTTTCGTACGCGTAGCCCTTCCAACGACAATGATTGCACAAATTTAGACCTTCATCACTTAAAATAAAGTGGAGTTAGGCTATTGAGGATGACTAGGGCATCGTGGATCATGCACGCGAGTAGTTGCTATGTGAAACAATTGACTTATTTGAAGTTGACAGATTGGCACATGGTTTGATTTTTTAAGACCAAGACGTGAAGTGAAACCAGAAGAAACCAAGAAGTAAAGTGAGAGAGAAGAAGAAGAAGACTAAGCTAAGATGTTACTGATTGGGCGGTATAGTCGCTCAGCGACAAAGCCCTTTTCCTTTTTTTTGTAAATAAAAAAAAAGACTAAGTTAACATTTTGTTTAGGCAAATGTTTGTTACTTATTTTGGTGTACAATAAAGTTATAATCTATCTATCTATCTATCAAATGTCACTTTTACCTAGTTTTAATATTTTGCCATAACTTTCTATGAAGGTAGGTATCTAAAACCTACCTTCAAAGAAATAATACTTATATTATTGTACGCCCAGGATGGGTAAACTGTTGATACCTAATTAGATAAATACCATATTTGTAACACATTTTGAACAATACTTATTTTTTTCTTATTTCTTATCCCATGACTAGTTACAACTCTACATAGCTTTGTTACAGATATTAGGTGGTCTGTACTTATGCTTATTTTGACAGAAGAATTGTTTTTTTTCTTGCATACTTACGACATAAAATTAGAGGCTTGCTTAGAGCACTCTAAAAATGCTTTTTTGCGCGAAAAAACAAACTTTGCAGAAGACGGAACACAAACGCTGCTTAATTTAAGTACTGCTCGAGAGCTGCTAAAAACTTATTACGAGTATTATTATGCATTGTCATGTCAACGTATGGTATATATATACTTTCGCTGAACGGATGCTCGTAGTGCCTGTAAACTCTTTATTTTAGACTAGCTACGCTCCGCGGTTACCCGATGTTCCTCAGGAATACTTCAGTTTTCCGTATTAAAAAGCAGTCTTTAATGGCGATTTCCTATCCGTAGAGAGAAATGTTCTCTTCCTCTAGATAGAAGTTGGTGGGACGGTCGGAGATCGTCGGATAAAAAGTAGCCTTTTCATTTTGGGAATAATCTATTACCATAACATTTCATCCAAATTCGTTCAGCCCCTTTCAGCATCCAGCAGTACCTAGTATTCATTCATCCATATATCAAAATTTCGCATATCAGTAAGCTAAAACTCGTACCCTTCCATTATAAATTTATATAGAAGTAAAGATATCTTGATTAGCGTTAAAATATCTTGTGACGCACGCAATGGTTGAAGACCATGACTCCAAACCGACCGCTCCCAGACGCATCTGGTTCTTGTGTGAAAGTTGCCATACATGATAAACCATTCAATTGTAATACTAGCTAAGACGTCTAACAACTAATTTTTACAATTCGCAACGCTTGAACCGCAACAAAACAACTTCGAATTCCTTTGGTCTTCTCAGAAGGTCTCTTGCATCGCATATGTATAGTTAGTTTCAGAGGTAATTTACCTGATATGCGCAGGCGCCAGATCCGTGCGAACAGTCGTAATCATAATCAAAAACCTGTCAGTGTCGATGCAACCGCGGCAGCGCGCGCACGCGTGATCCTCGCCCGTTTCTCCCCCCACGTGGGTTTGTGAGTAAATACCGCGACAAGTGAACTGTTTGTGCATCGTCATTTGGATTGCCTGAAAGTTCACAGGATTTTACCTCACGTCAAATTGGTTTTGTTTCGATTACAGATTTTGTGAGTTTCTGAAGAAAATACAACATTGCATGTATGAAGTATTATTATTATATAGTAAAGGCAATTGCCATCAATAATAATCAGCCAGCCATGCGTAGCTTTAGTATGAAACATTCAATCAGCATTAATTGGAGTAAAGTGACCGACGACATTGCTAGATAGCTTTATATCAACAGCATAGAGTCGAGAATCGCTTTCATTTTTCCTATCAATATTATTGCTACGGATTTTTCTGTTAACGATCTGAATGATATTGCGGTAATTGATAACGTTAATGATAAAATTCTAATTATAATTCATTACCCGCCCACAAGTCCTTAGTTACCTATTTTACTAAACATAACAGCTCGCTATGTTTTTCTTCGCGATAGTGTACACACATGGGATGTATCAACGGTTGGCTAGTACAGTCTTAACAAGTACATCCTTTATTAGGGTTCTCTAAGATAGCGGCGCCGGTGTTTGTCTTTTGACGGTCAAAAGCGGTGTCTTCACTACATGTCCTACTACTTTTCTCGTAATATCTGCTGTATTATGTCTCCGCTATTTTAAAAACAGGTTTACAACTCCAGTCGTCACTTTAATTTATTTGGTATTTGGGCATGACACCATTGTTTGGTTCTACAAGACCGGCTGCTATGTTCATTAATTTTAAAGAATGAGCGATAATTATCTAAACAAGCTGAATTAGCAAGTTCGTCAACTACGGTTTAATTCTCACGATAGAGACCTCTACTATTGACCATTTTAAAACAAGAATTATGAAGCTAACTGGATTTAAAAGGATGTTAAAATAAATAAGATTTCGCCTTTAACTCTTCGTATCCGAACTGACGACATTTTGAAACAATTTATCGATAACCTGATTATGGGCAAAATAATCGATTAGGTTTTATTTGGTTTGGTGATTTGTAATTGACTTGACTTTTTAGCACAACTTTCACAATACTACCAAATTGGTGTTTTTAAACCGTTTTCAGTTCGGTTCATTTCATTCTTATCGTATTATTTATGCGTATCGTATATTGCTTAAAAATTAAAAATAAAAGAATGTATTGTGTTTTTTGTCAATTTTCCACTATACATTATTATTTTACAATAACTCTTTTTGTTTTCTTTTATTGTTTGTAAAATTGTATTTTTTATGCCACGTTCAGTAGGACGTTCATTCATTTTCCTCCAAGGTCTTTTCTTAAACAGTATACTCAGGTACTACGAGATTTTCTATATTCCATTATCATATTAAGTAGCACGAGTTGTACACACGAAGTGTTTATAAATACAAATTACGTTCTACGAATAAATTTTCTCATAATCTCTGTAAAGATTAAATTATAAATTGGTTAAGGTCAATGGTTTTACATAATCTTAAATATATAAAAGTATATAAATAACTATAAATACAATTTACCGGTAGAACAAGCACACCGTAACACACGATAACAGTGCAGACCCGCAGAATATTAAACTGTCGAATGCCGTACTTCTGAACATAAATAGAATTTATCAGTACTTTGTTTAAAGTACATACTTAAATGCATTTTTTTCATTTCTGACTTTCACTTTTGTTTCCATTTATGCCGTGTCAGTGATCTCATAATCAAGTAATAACATCCCACTGCTGGGTATAGGCTAACGTCAATGTTAACGTCATCTCTGAATAATTAAAAAAATAGTAGCGTTTTCTACATCTGTCATGTCGTATAAAGAGGTCAAGGAAGCAGTCTTGAGAAGAGATATGGAAGGGGATTCATCAGTTATGCCGACAAGAGTAAATTTTTAAATAGGAAGAGCAAGTCTACAATACTATAGAATATCAGTCTCAATACAAAATCTGTTTGAATTTCAAAACATTATACTTAAATACACGGCAAGAAGAAGAGAAAGGATAGTATAATATTGAGAAATGATAAATCTTATCAAAATTTTCGATTCCGACGGGATTCGAACCCGCAACGATCAGACGATCCTCCTAAAGCCTGAATGCCTTACCATTTTTTACCGATAAAATATGAGCTTATCAAAAATTTCGATTTTGACGACACGGATTCTGTGGCCGAATGGTAAGGCACTCCGGCTTTAGGGGGATCGTCTAATCGTTGCGGGTTAAAATTCCGTCGGAATCGAAACTATTGATAGACTTTTCATTTGTCAATGAAATACCTAAGTGCGGTTTAACTATAAAAATATAAATTTTAGTGTAATATTGTTGTCTTTCATGGTCAATTAAGTTGTGTTGTGAGTCTCAAGTGGGTCAAATAAAAAACTTGTACATCTTCCTCTAATATAATCTCGATCTCGACTTAAATTGTCAAGATCTCTGTTATCTAATGCGTTTTATCTGTTTAGTACATGTTTGTCCGTCTCTGGGCTCTATTCTTTCAGTTGAGTTGTCTTCAGTGTTTCTTTTTTTTTTAATTTTATCTTTTTGCTCTACTACTTACTTATGAACTTTTAACTATAGGTACCAAAACTTCCTCCTCGTCTATGTGCTCACAAAGAGCTGTTGTATTTTTCAAAATATTTTATTATTGATACAGTGAACGCGTTTACGTTTTTTTTAATAATTATTGTGTATGGGAAGGAAACTTTTCGGACTTTTATTTTGTTTCTTTTTTAATAGCATACAGGATTGTCGTGCTGATAACGACAATACTGGACATAAGATGATTGCTCGCATTATGCACATGTTACGTTGCAAGCTATTACCCTGTAAACAAGGTCGACTGTCTGTCGTGCAGTTGTTTTACTAGTTTGTTCACCAGCATTGTGAGCATAACAGCTTAACCTAATTTTATCAAGACTCAAGGAGATTTTTGTGTGCTTTTAGTATTTTCCTTCCTAATCATCATCATTTCAGTCCGATGTAGCCCACTGCTGAGTGAAGGCCAGCCCTTTTTTGTGTCATTCAACACGATTGAGTTTGTAGATGCAGCGGCCTTAAAGCTCCGTCACTAGAGTTGGCCACTGACATTACTTTTTTTTAGTGGACCGATTTGGCTGAAACTTGGAATATATCGTACTTTAAATAGTTTATAGGCTACTAGCTGCGCTCCCGCGGTGTGACCCGCGGTCCCTCGGGATTTTTTAATTTTTTAGGGATAAAGTAGCCTATGTCCTTCCCTGGGATATAACCTTTAACTATGCCAAATTTCAGCTAAATCTGTTCAGCGGTTTGGGCGTGAAAGCGTAACAAACAGACAGACAGACAGAGTTACTTTCTCATTTATAATATTAGTATGGAAGTATGGAAGTATGGATTTAAGTTGATGGTCCTGAGCAAAGCTGCAGACGGAAGGTAGTATTGGAATATTCTCGGCATTGAAGGCAGGAAAAGCTCGTATGACACAACTAAAGCACGAACAGGTTGTGATCTTATTTCAAAGTACAGGTCAAGGTATAGCCAGAGGTCGTAATCTTGTGGAGATTACAAGTAGCCTCCGTCCGTGGTTTCGCTTGCGTTGAAGTTTAGTTCGCTGGCTAGATGACATAACCAAGGGGGTCGTAGATGGATGGGATTAGCACACCATACAGGATCGTGTTGGATCAATCAAAAACAAAGGGAGGCATAGACTTTGTAAAAAAAAAACGTAGGCCTTCACATCTATTTAGATGATTTATACAGCGTCAGCGGCAATCCATGTAGTGCCTGGGACATTGTTTGAGATGGAATAGGCTTGCCCAGCACCTAAATCATCCTCTCAGCTAAAACAGTCCGGCCCATAGGAAAGACGACGTCAATACGTGTGGAGCTGACTAAGCTGCGAGCTACCTTTTGTAATAGTCTAGATATCAGAGTTGATACCTCTACCAAGCTTAGAGTTTGTCGTATACTTTATTGGAACGAAGTTCCTTTTCGGACGGTATCGAAGAAAAAAAGACTCACGCTGGAAAAAAAAATTTGTTCCATTCCGTCACGACACATGTGTATGTCAAATCGTCACAGTGCGAAATGCGCAGCCGCGACACAGTCCATAGATTGTTACATTGTTAGTACGGAAGAGCGTTTCTAGGATACCTAATTGACAATTAATTTATTATATTCCCAGTATAGAAAATTACTCTTTGCTTCGTTCCAACCGAGTGTTCCATGACACTCACGTAGGTACTTTTTTATTTTTAATGTCAGACATACAAACTTCCACAAACTTGCAAATGTGACTCTGTGACCAGAAACAAACATTTAAGCAAAAAGTGGTACACCTTGACTGACCGTTACGTATTGCGATTAAGTAGTTCATTATTACTTGATCTTTCTCTCACGTTTAATTATCATTCATTCATTCATTGATTCAGTCATTCATAGTATTCTATATTTGTTTTTCATGAAATTACTCTTTCCGTAGAGGACTTGCTATGATCCTGAAACACAACTTTGGCCTCATTTCTCATTGTATTCTTCTTAAACTTATGAATATATTGTATTTAAACACAATGACTAAGATGGATCACCTAAAAAAAGCTAGGCCCCAAACCGTGTTTGTTGCCCTGGTTCTTCACGGTATTGGTCGCGAAGGAACAGGAGTAGAATCACCTAGTTTTAAGACGTTTCAAAGTGATCCCAGCGGTCCTACTGAATAAATGCTTTTTGACTTTGACTTTGACTTTGACTACCCCTTAATTTTCAAAAAATAAATAAATTACTAATCTAGGGTACGTATGTTTACCGTGCCTTGGCTCCCCACTGGAGCTGGACTATTTAGTTTAAAGGTGGATCACCTAAAAGTGCGCTCCAAATTATTTTTGAACTTGACTTACCTACAGTCGTGTACTTGTGATTCTATTTTGTCGCCAAAAACCATATCGACAAAGTATGCCTATCGACTATTTCCGATTCCTGAGTAATTATTGTATTGTAGCTGGTGTTGATTCATGGCGGGACAATACCGATAATACTACGGGCGTATTGTGAATGAATCATTGTAAGATAGCGTGAGGTTAGCTTTTAAACTGATCAGGGAGGTTCACGGATTTAAGTGGGGAGGTTACTTCATAGTAGTATAAGAGCTCATGCTCTTATTTCCAGGCAGTTTTTTAACTGCATTGCAATTTTGAGATAAAGAAACGTATCTGAAATGGCGGCGTTAACAGGCTCTCGCTTGCACACTAGTGCAGTCACTAATGTGCAAGCAAGAGAGCATGATGATAAGTTGCAACGTTTCTCGGACCGGGTTATTCGAAATTGGTATGTAGTTCGAAAACTACCAGGAAATAAGAGTTCATGTTAACCCCCCAGTCCTATTGAATATCTATCCATAGATTTACATGTGTATTTGCTTTTAACCGACTTTTAAAAAGGAGGTTCTATATAAGACTACACAGGCTGTACTTACCTAAATTCTGAAACTCAAAGTGCTTTTTTCGCTAATTTTCATTCATTTATTTTCTAAGGATTTACTGAGAACCTTCGAAGGAACAAAAATGTCCCTAATGTAAACAGAAGAGTTAATTGCATAGTTTTTTTTCTGTTTGTAGGTATGATATCAGGTATATTGTCTGTCTCAGGTAATTCAAATAATATTTTCCTTATTTAATCTTTGTCATAGTTTATTAACCAGCTTTTTATGAATACCTACTTACCAACAAACAGGTAGGTAATGTAATGTTGTTATTAAAAAAAGAGTCTTGACATTATTTTCCTCGAAACATATGAATTGACTCAACAAAAATTCCTCTTGATGAATCGATGTAGCAATCGCGGTAAATTCGTCATAATTTACTGAGTAATTAGTTGTAAATAGTTGTAATAACATATTACATACGTACTAATGAGCGAAGTTCATTTTCATTCGGTTATTGTTTGTCACTTTAGGTCTAACACGAAGTGTGATGTGTACGTAAAAAATGCTAATTATTTATAAGTAAATAAATACCTATATTCTTATGTTTTTCCCCATAAAAAGGGTTGGTATTATGTTAAGGGTTGATTAATTGCAGTAAGTATTGTTATTTAGCCAGCTGTGACTAGTCACCCGGGCGGATTGTTTGGGTAGGTATGTGATTGGATCCTTGTGTCCAGAAATACGAAGATAGGTACATAAAATATTACTATCTCTATATATAAAAATGAATCCCTATTTCCCTTGGTCACGGCATCATGCGTGAACGGCTGGACCGATTTCATTAATTTTTTTTGTTGTGTTTGTTATTGTCAGGAGAAGGTTCTTATGACAGAAAAAAAATAAAAAATTGCGCGGAAAAAAATGAATTATGCGCAGACAAAGTCGCGCGGGTCAGCTAGTAAAAATATATAAATGTATACAAGAGGCTTATTTTAAACCTAAACCTAATTTTATATTAAGTATACAAATCGTTATTCATTAGAATTCTGAAATAATAACTAATTCACACGTTCAAAACGTGAATTGATCGAATCGCGGATCTAGGCATTCGTGAAACTAGCTGCTCTGTGAAGACTGGTAGTGAAGTGTGAAGTGGTTGGTGAACATTACGGCCACATTACGGCTGATGCCCAGGGCCTTGATTCATAATACAGCGGAATGCATTCGGTTCGGAATCGACCGACAGCAACCAATCACAGTGCAAGAAACGTCAAATTCGGATCAATTCCTGCACGGTGATTGGTTGCTGTCGGTAGATTCCGAACTGAATGCATTCCGCTGTATTATGAATCAAGGGCCAGTTGACAGTTTAGTATGAAGCACTGCGCATGTCAAGCTAACTTCACAAATGCCTAGTTACGGTGACCGTGTTGTAGCTATTCGATGAATATCCTAAGTATTTATATACATACTTACCGTTAAGGTCAAATTCATTCAAAAGGCTCATTATAAAATCGCGCAAAATCATTCCCATAACGTATCCGCGATTTGGCCTAAATCATCAAAATAATTTCTGACCTCCATCACATAATTATGTGGATGGGCCTATATGAAGGACATATTTCTAACTTCTTACTATCTATCTCTACGGTAGAATGAAGTAAAATTAGAATGACGTGTACTTTACATTAAAAAAAAAGACGTGTGGCACTCGGAGACTGCCGCGGTAAAGCTATAGCATAGCATTGAAATACGGTTGAGTTTCGGTCGGAGTGGGGGGTGTTAGGTGTTTTTCGTTACGGAATTTCTGGATTCGGTCTCCACCCTCGAGGCCCGCGATAGAAGCTATGCAATAGCTTAACAAAAAAAACCATACATACAGCCGAACATAGAACCTCCATCTTTTATTGAAGTCGGTTAAAAAGAGCTTGACCTGACTGACTCATCATCGCCGAGCCGAAACCGCTGTAGCTAGAAAGCTGAAATTTGGAGAGTAGCTTCCTTTTATAATATGGACACCCACCCACTAAGGCGTATTTTTCGAAATTCAACCCTCAAAGGTTCCTTTAAGGGTTGATAAGGGGTGAAAACGTTTGCATGAAGCTCGGTGTCAATACTAATACTAAAAAAATAATGGACACGTGTTTCAGGGTTTTTCAAAACAACCCTCAAAAGGACTGAAACGGAGTTTCAAAGTTTCATATTTTTTAATAGTGATATTAGTACTTATTATGGTAAAACAACGTTTGCCGCGGGTCAGCTAGTCTCCAATAGATATGACTGCCGTGTAAATTATCTACTAAAGATATATGGCCTAAGCTTTTCAATGAATTGTATTACGCCACACAATCTAGTGTCCTTTTTCTAGGTCAATTCTAGTATTTTCTCGTAACTTATATGAGGATAAGTGCTATCATAATCGTGATGGTATTAAATAATATTGTAGTTACATTCGTACTAAGTAGGGTGTTGTAAATATAGATATACAACACTCTCTTAGCATGCACGTATACATATATATCTTATGGATGCTTAGGTACTTTTATAACGAAACTAATAAATGTATCATCATTGACAATCCAAATTCAGCGAACTGAAGCATTTTCATTTGTGGCTGAATACGTCTACTTATATCAAAAGTCAAAAAGCATTTATTCACTAGGACCGCTGGTATCACTTTGAAATCATATCTTATAAACAGAAGGGTATATAACCCTTCTTGGTTTAAAATCCTACTATATAATAAATAATACTAAACGGTACATAGATATTAGCATAAATGTTTAAAGACAACGACTTACATAGTGCAAAATGAATCAATAGGTATACTCGAAGTACGGTCTAATTTGACGTGTGTTTCCATCTAGTCACAAACTAACTCATCTTGAGAAAATGAAAAGTCAACATTTTCGATTCCGACGGGATTCTAACCCGCGGCGATCAGATGATCCCTCCTCAAGCCGGAGTGCCTTGAACCGCTCGGCCACAGAACCACTGACGTCACATTCGACATTTTTGATAAGCTTATATTCGGTTTTAAGCTACCGACACCTAAGTGTGGTTAACACTATAAAAATTACAATTAGAGACCTAATCTTGTTAATAACATTAGATTTAAACACGTGTGGCATCCTATAATTGGAAAATTACTTAGACTTGAGTATGTTAAATGCAATTAACCATAGATATTTCCGTTGTGTGTCCTTAATACATGTAGTTCAACTTGCTACATAAATTATGTTGCAATAAGTGGGCATGTGCCAAATTCGACGTGCCTCTGCTCCTCTACCCTAGCTTATATTTCTTTCTAAACAGTGTGGTGAAAGGATACTACGTGCTAATTCCATTATACGATGACCTCAAGACCTGAAAACAAGGGGTATTTTATTTGGTTCGAAAGTTCGGCGGATTCGTTATCGGAAACATCGACATCGACAGTTTCAAACATCAACTCCGATGGCCTTCCGAAAAATTAAAATTGGTCGGGTAATTCCTCTCCTTACAAAGCAAAAGATGCGAGTTCGTTTTTAGCGTCAAGACAAATGTTTGCATATTCTGTAAATATTGTTGTACATATTGTGGTAGCATGTTATTTCCATTCTGGCATACCATTCTTGCCTTTTGATACGGAATATTAGCTCATGCTCCGTTAAGTTTCAGAAAGCAAGAGGCAATTCTATGTCAGAATGGTATCGTGTAAATGGCGTTTCAGTTTCTTCTGATAACTACAGGGAATCATGCGAGTCAGACCTATGTGACTTAAGTAGGTGTTATTATATTATAATGCAACATTAAATTCGGTATAAAAAAAACCTTCGACTTATTCAAATTAGAGACATTTATTGCGAGAACACGCGAGTTCAATAAACTGTAACATTTAAATGTTTACATAATATATAAACTTATGGTCCGTCTGTCTGTCATTGCTAATCCTGCTATGTTTTTTTGCTAACGGGTGTCAAACTGACCGTTAGTTCAAAATTAATTATAAATTAGCATATGCAAATAAAAAAAAAAAGTAGAAAAACTAAATATTAAATGTCAAGTTATTAAAAAACAAAACAGTGACTGGATCCCTAAGACGCAGTATGATGAACTCAATTTGATTAAGTTTTTGTGTTAGAAAGATGACTTCAGACTCTAGATAAAGTCATTTTTGACAGTTGAGAGCTTAGAACACTCTAGCTAGACTATAGACTACTCTAAGAGTGTTCTAAGCTCTCAACAATGTTGAAGGAGCATAAAAGGACTGAAAGGAGTCATAAAAAGAAAAGCCCCAGCTGTAGGCAAAGTCAGGTTGTGGATGATTATTATCACGAAAAGAGAGAGCCCCTGGTGGTCAAGTGCTATGGCCCCGCCTTCCGATCGTAAGGTCGAGGGTTCAATCCCGGTTGTGCACCAATGAGTTTTTCTGCCGAAAAATGTATGTGCTCTAAGCCAGTACCTACTCTTAAAAGGTGAAGGAAAACATCGTGAGGAAACCGGCATGTCGTAGAACCTACAAAGTTCGAAAAACATGCGTGTCTGCACGAAAGGAGCCTCTTTGAGGCACACTTAAAATCCTTTCACCACACTGGTTCGACAGAACTGGTGACAAAAAGAATAAACACTTCGGTGTAACATTAAAATAAGCTGCCGACTTGATCGATAAAACTTGAAAAGCCACATAAATAACAGCGAAAGTGAAGTCAAGGACAACATAAGCGTGTGCGCAGGCTATAACACGAATTTTTGTAATACGCGTATGAGCTAGTCTTACCCTGATGGAGAATATGTTTTTTAGGGTTCATGAGGTTCATTCAAAGAGATTTAACTTAAACAAACACGTAATTACGCTCCTCTCCCGCTCCTGTTCCTCCCCCTGTTCAGTGATCCCAGCGGTCCTACTGAATAAATGCTTTTTGACTTTGACCTGAAAATTGCGAACCCAGTGCACAAGCATAAACATGTTTTTCATTGATGTCATCTCGGACCAGAAAAAACCACGTTTATTAATAAGGGCCTTAGATAGACATAGATTTAGTAAATTAGTATTTTCTTTTTAATATAGATTTTACACATTTTTAAAGTTTTGTCCATGTCACGTATGGAATACTAACTTCTGCAAGATGTGGGCATGTATCAAATATGTGTTTGGACATGCCTCTGACTACCCCCCTTAGACATCTTCATAGGATCTGGAATAAGTAACATAAAAAGATCTGAGAGAATGTCTACCGCGCCTTGGGGATACAGTCGTGAACCTGCTGTCCATGTTCTATTCGTTTCAGTATTGTTATTTCTCATGAAGTAAAAAAAATAGTAGTTTACTTAAACATGAGCCTTTTTAGCTGTTAAACATCATCAAAAAAATTTATTTGAAAGTAAAGCATTATTAAATGACCTTCTAGGAACTCGGATTGACTAATGATCAATAGTTTTTTCCAAAGTTCGTTATGTTTGATTTTGTTTTTACTGTGTGACCTCTGTTCAATGACTAATCTGCAATTTGTTGTACCTACTATGGGTCAGTTCATACCGAGATACGATGCGAATAAATTATTGACATAAAATCTGAATAAAAAAAGTACGTCAGAGTCGAGGAACACTCGGTTGAAACGAAGTTTCAACTTAGACGTTTGGCATTTGTCAAATAAATTATTTATTAAAATCTTCGATCATATTAAAATCCAAGAAAGCTCTTCCGTACTAACAATGTAACAATCTATGGACTGCTTCGCGACTGCGCACTTCGCACTGTGACGTTTTGACATATACATGTGTCGTGACGCAAAAATCTAACAATTTTTTCGTATAGCATCCAGCCCCCATCCGATACCGTCCGAAAAAGAACTTCGTTCCAAAATAAAATAAAGCTTTCAAGTAGATTATTAGTTTAGGGATCTCGCCGCGTCGATTTATAATAAACCTCGAGTCTCGATGCGGGTAACAAAAATAATCCACAGTGGTAGTGGATTAAAGTGGAACAAAAAACATGAGTGGAAAATAATCCATCGTGGTTGTGGATTAAGGTGGAAGAAAAAGTGGAAACTTATCCCTTAATGGATTTGATTAGTGGATCAGAGTGAAATAGGGCAAAAAAACATTAGGTATGTACCTTGCAGCATTGTAGTCTGCAGCTTTCTTTTACCTTTTGATGACGTTTCTACTTCCTCGTACCATCATCTTACACAAGCCTTCTACACCTACTGCCTTTAAATCCGTGGCTGCTACGATTTTGACTCTTTCAAGTTCGTGCCTTAAACGCCATTTACACGATACCATTCTAGCATACCATTCTTGCCTCTTGCTTTCTCAAACTCAACGAAGTAAGAGCTAATATTCTGTGCGAGAGTCAAGAATGGTATGCCAGAATGGTATCGTGTAAATAGCAAATACAGGGTGTAAAAAGACTACTACCGAAAACTGAGGATTTGCAATCAGACCATTATTCTAAACTCATTTAGCGAAAAAAAAAAACGGAAAAATTTTTTTTTACTTAGCTTAGTCATTTTATGTTATTTTCAGTTATTGACTACTAGTATAACATAATAAGAACATACCTACCTAATTATTTAATTTTTAAAAGAAAAAAACTATTTAAACTCAAAATCCAGCCATCTACGTAAAAAAACGCGCCCAGTACATACGCAAACAGTAATCTTCAAACGCTGTTTTCTCCGGATATAATGATTTTTTCGGAAAATCCCTTTGGATTTGGTTGTGTGTTGGGATGCTGTACCTACCCCTTTCGGCTTCGGTAGACGTCTTTTTACACCCTGTATAGATTTATTTAGTAAAATACAAAAATACATAAAATGCGCTTATTTAATCGAACGAGTATGTTAAATAACTCAATCTCTAAGCACTTGACCATAACCGAGGTCACTAAAGAGATGATGAGATGAACACATTTTGCTTAAATTTACCTACCAATAGATAGATTAGATATACTTTATTTACAGAAACTAAGCTACTACATATTTGCATATATTTACAAAATACAACAGGATTAGTCAAGCTATCTAAGGATCGTTAGAAACGATCTATAGACCAGACTGATCCAGGTCACTGTCAGTCGGAAGCGTGCCCAAAACACTGGCGGCATTACCACGCTGGATGGCAATGCTGATCCTTTGAGCCAAAAATGTGCCAGCTCTCGGATCACGCGTCGCATCGATATACTTGAGTACATTAGTATCATTATATTGTAGAAAATATAAAAAAGTGAGTCTATATGAGGTAGCCCACTCTGGTGACGGAGTTTTCAGGCTTACTGATCAGATAAATAAATAAATAAATAATAATAAACAATGCTGGGGATTTCAAACAGCATCATCGAGCCCCAATCTAAGCAAAGCTTGTATGAGAAACAGATAACTGATATACTATATAAACTATATAAATACTTTTTTTTGTTTGTAAATACATACTATACATAGAAACACCCAGAGCCGAGATAAATATTTGCAGATCATACAAACATTTTGTTCAGTGGCGGGGATCGAACCCGCAACGTTCTGCGCCCTAAGCGGGCTTTCACCCACTGCGCCACAGAGGTCGTCAAGATTTCGCTTCAAACCTCGGTTGGTGTTGACTATACAATATACATATATGGCCTTATTAATTAGATTACCCTAATTCTAGCTTAATACGAGACTACTCTCAGACTTGTTACTTCTTTAGTATCGAAGGAGCAACTTGAATATTTTGATGTTATTAATAAACTGGTAGTAGCCTTGAATGAGTAATACATTCCTTACATCGGGATTAGTAGAAAAAGAGTGAATGAACGAATGATATTATCATTCAAAATATTGTCTATCTCTGTCATTAATTATATGAATGACAGAGATAGACAATAATTTGTATTTGACAATCTGTTTTATTCAAAGAGGTTTTATTCTTCTAAAACTTTTTGGTGTTACGTCTGCCTACTCCATCTCTATACTAGGTGGCGCCTAGGAGTAACTCTTACTCCGAGAGTAGAGTCGAATTAGCTTAGTTCTTCCTTGGTCTTTGTTTATTAATACTGAATTGACCTACTACAGCCTTATGCTTTGGATTAGCGCTAATACCACCCTAGTTCGTGTTTATTAATGACAGCCATATATACTAACTTACATAATGCCGTTTCGCTGTCGTTAACTTGGCCCCAAAGATCATTCGTCATTTTATCATTTTAATGCTAATTTAAGAACATTACAATGCACAGTAATAAAACCTTTTTTGTACTAAGTAGTCATCATCCTCAATAAAACTTAGCATCTCAATTCATTTTTTAGTGCGTCTTAAATCTTAATAGACCTATTAGTGAACTAATCGGGCTTCATATTTAGACAGAAGCCGGTTTATCACTAGCTATTTATAGAAAAAGTAAAAAAAAATATCTATTGAAACATGACTAATCAAATACGCAATCAATATTAGGTGCATTTTATTTTGTAGCATTGTAGTGATTCTTATAAAGAAGTGTCTTATCTAAGTATTTTAGTCTAAGCGGCACATTTTTGGCTCAAAGGATGAGCATTGCCATCCAGTGTGGTAATGCCGCCAGTGTTTTGGGCACGCTTCCGACTGACAGTGACCTGGATCAGTTGAGCTATCTATAGATCGTTTTTAACGATCCTTAGATAGCTTGACTAATCCTGTTGTATTTTGTAAATATGTAGTAGCTTAGTTTCTGTAAATAAGTATTTTATACAGGCTCAGGTATGTTTGGCCGAAGGTAAAAAACTTTCCGTTTTGTACTTTATCTTAATTACCTCCATCACCTATTTTAATTCACTAACTAGACGAACTTAAGCACTGATTTTCTTATCGTCGGTTCTCGATGGAATTTTAATTAGCCTATCCTTGAGATACGATTCACGGCTGAACTCGTCTGAATACGGGCTCTGTTGGTCACTCAAGTGCGCATTTCTTTACTTTTTCCTCCTATTTATATTTAGGTCACGGGTATCGAGTCGCGAAATTGCAAACGTTTTATACGACGCAATCGAGCGCAAGTGCGCATACTAAGTCGAGGACTTAAGTAGTCACAACAGTCGTAAAGGTGCGATAATATACATGCCGTTTTATGCCACACTTTTGAGGCCAATCACACTTTAAAATCATTCAAATTTATGTTCTGGGGTGGTATTTTTATTGGAGTAACTCAAGGTTCAAGGATCGGTCCCGTAACTTTCACTATAACTCCGTAACTTTTCAGATTTTCAAGACCATGCAGATTATTGTTGTTTTATGTGATTGCTGGGTTGAGATGGATGTGTATGGCAATATCGGGTCTAATATTGTTTCAAGTAATAAAAATGTTTATTTCTTAAAGGCTTTTTAATATGCGCCAAGCATTTGCTAGATAGTCCTTCTGATACGTTGAGGTCAGAGCCACGTCCCATATTTCACTAAACCTAAATACAGGTTGTAAAAAGACTACTAACGAAAACTGATGGGTTGCAATAAGACCATGATTCTAAACATAATGTCCGAGTCTACCTTATTCTCATACTCTCTATACTACCTGCAGTTCTAATTTATTTTTAGCAATCTCTGTTCTCATCTATTATAAAATATTTTGGGTGTGAAAGTGTATAAATCCTACAAGCAAAGTGCTGAACATCTGGTTAGTGTCGTAAACAGAACTGGTATTTAATTACGAGTATAGAAAGTAAACCATTTTAGATTATCTCACGAAGTTTTCAATTTATACCAGTTTTTTATTCTCCTGGTTTGTATCTTTACCTACTTGCAAAATGTATGTGTCGAATTATGCGTCTGACTTCTGTCTTCCAAGGACCGTAAAGTGTCGGTGAGAATGTCTACAGTGCCTAGGGAGCTTGCTGTTCTATACAAACTCTAAAACGTGGTATAAAGTTATTCCTGAGTGTAAACTCCTAATCAGGAGCAATCTGAAAATCAGCGTTGCTCTTTATCCTCGGTGCAGAGCAGCATAAAGCTGAGATTGCTCCTTTTTGGCTTACACCTACACAGACATCCCCCCTTGTTTTTGTATTTCCTTTTTTAATTTGATTTTACTTTGTGTACCTACTCAGGTTTTGTGTCACTTAAATTTTACCTACTTTTGTTTGTTCTTTTTTCTTGTTTGTTTGCTAAATGTATGTCTGTGTGTGTTGCCAAATAAAGATTTTATCTATCTATCTATCTATCTATCTAATCTGTCAAAATGTATGGTTATTCCTATTTTATTCCGAGGAATAACTTTACACCACATTTATTAGTAAGGCGCTTACGGTATAACATAAATGTATATAATAACTACGTACTACTTGACTTCATGGTGCGGCGTGACTCAGGGTGTAAAGTAAATATGAGGTTTTTTAAGTTTTACGGTAAAACTATCAATCCCTCATGAATACAATTTATATGGGACTACTTTCGGGAAAAAAACACTGTCGAATTGAAATCCTCCTTTTATGAAATCGGTTAAAAAGATTTGGTTGATGTTGGTTGCTCCTTCACGCTGAAACGGATTTGTGAATTTAGAAAAAGATCGATGCATGACAGTGACACCTTGATTCATGTAGAATGATGCAAGTCATGAGCGTATGCAAATTCAAGCCCAGGGCATTATCTTGTACTTATTTATTCAGATTTATTATATTTATTTAAATTTCAAGATAAAAACAGTTTATTTGTATATTCGCATTACATGCATTATGTATGAGTAGTGCATGTTTTGCATTTTGAATTTTTGAAAAGGCTTTTTTGGTAAAAAGTATTTTCAAAGTTTTTTTTACTAGAATTATAAACCTTAGCATAAGAAGCCTTAGAAGGTTTTTATCACACATCAGTTGCACCATTATTGTACGAAATGAAGTACAATCATCATCATTAAAGTAAGTAAGTACTTCAAAGATAATCATGACCCATTTCTATGATTCTATGATGACCCCTCAGAATAGAATATTTTTTGACGACCAGACAATATATCCGTTTCTATTCCTATTCTCTTTTCTAACTGGTAGATAGACACTGCTATTATTAGGCTCCAAACAGTCTGATAATTCAATTAAAGCACCATAAATCCAACCAATCACGATCTTGTTAAATGACGTAATTATGCAATGTTATTTATGAGCTGCAGGGCCTTCACCTTAAAGGAACCGGGGCAGCATGATCTGACTCCATTGCCGGACGATACGATTTTATCGGACTGTCTTATCGGATCGTCTGGGATGACGGACTATATTAGTACTCCGAAATAGGTTAATATTTAACCAAATCATTGTTTATCTTTGATTATACGTTTTTTTTTTTCGATATGGATTACCGTAAGTTAAATAAAAGACTGACAAGTAGAATTAAATCTTGTTTTATACAATTTTTTCTTTATGTAAACCAACACAAACATCGTAAATGTAAGTTTATATGGATTAATTATAATTATATAAAATGAATGAATGGATTTTGCGTTTCGTAAAATGTATATGTGCTTTAACACTTGCTCTAAACGGTGAAGGAAAACATCGTGAGGAAACCAGTTAGTGTTCTTATTGGCGGCGATGGGCTTGCAACCTGTCACGTATGGAATACTAACTTCTGCAAGATGTGGGCATGTATCAAATATGTGTTTGGACATGCCTCTGACTAACCCCCCTTAGACATCTTCAAAGGATCTGGAATAAGTAATATAAAAAGATCTGAGAGAATGTCTACCGCACCTTGGGGTTGGGGGTACCTTGGAGTCGTGAACCTGTTTGTTTGTTTTTGTTTGTTTTTGTATAAAATGAATTTAACTACTTTGGAAATGGAAACAAACATCCTGACTGTCGCATCACTAAATTATGGTGAGAGTAAAAATTCGGTAACTGCCCACAATTAATCAGGTAATTGTTACGTAAGTAACTGCATTGTATTGGATGAGCGAAAATATATAAATAAATATTTAAGGACTTTTCAAATAGCGCCACTCGTCCCAAACTAACTAAAGCTTGTGAATTGGGAACTAGACAATGAATAATGTTTCCAAACATGTTTTTTTTCGTAACGTCATCATCATCAGTCTATGGCAGTCCACTACTGGACATAGGCCTCCCCTAGTGCGCGCCATTGCGCCCTGTCCTCAGCTCGACGCATCCAACTTTTTTTGGTAACGTACTTTTTACGAAACTCAAAATTCATTGATACACAACTGGGTTTCGAATTTGCAACCTTCGGATTGAAAGTCAAGTTTTTAGTTCCACCATTTTTTTTATGATGAATGGGTCGGCTCTTGACCTCGAAACTTAAACAGGCAAGAGTGAGGTCTACGATGGAGCGAGCCTACCAAGAAGGTGCCTATTAACTCTCTTCTTAAAAACAACAGGGTCGTAGCTCAGCGGAAATACAGACTCTGGAAGCTGATTCCAAATTTTTGCAGTGCGGATAATAAAATAACTTAGCGCTTAGTTCTAATAAGTGGAATATCAACCAAGTGAGGATAATAATCAGCTGTGCGTCTGAAGTCCCTGTAAAAAACGGAAGAACCACATCGAAATCTCTATGTAGACCGCGCCTTAGGATCCAGTCGTGATTCGGTTTACGTTTTTACAATATATTTACCTTATGGGTTTTAGGGATCTCAAATAGAGTCAAAAAGCATTTACTAGGATCACTTAGAATTGTCTTACAATTATCTGATCCTACTCCTGCGCCTTCGCGATTTCTTCTAGGCCTTATCTAATGAAGAGATGAAGACAGATTCACAATGTTTACAAACACCCTAAGCGTAGCAATTGCGCGCAGAATTGCGCAAGCGCAATGTGGGACAGGTGGCGAGGTCGCCGAAAGTCTCTCGTCCCAACTTGTCATGGGCGACTGGGTAGCCCCGCTCGTCATAGGCCAACTGTCAAAAAACAAATTTAGAACAAGATTTGTGCTTGTGTACGAAGTCCTTTTGGCTTACGATGCGATTGTCAGAATCTCGTGCATCAATGGATTTCTCGTTTTGAATTTTGTAAAATAAAATCTTTATAGAAATCAGTCGATATTGTAATTTAGAACACGTGGTCGGATAAAATATAAAAAGAGGTTGTGTTTTCGTGTCCCGAGCGTTAATGGAAAATGTGTATAATGCTAGAAGTGTGTATGTGTGCTTCTGAGGCCATGATAAACTCGCTCATGCAATTTTTTATATTTTTGCTTCGCAAAAAGTGTGCATGCGCCATTTTATGCTATTGATTAAAAGCGGGAGAGCGGTCAAAATCATCACCAGAGTTGACATATGAAAAAACCTATAGGTACTCGTAATGGCTTACAAACTACCTATAACTTTTTCCGCGTGCAGTTTGTAGTATTCGATGACGTATTTTTAGCACTTATTTTCCTGGTTTATATCTTTCATGAAGAAAGGATTCTAACTCTAAGTACTATTACTACTAAAAGAGCTTTTTTTCTGTAGACTGAATAGAAAAAGTCTGTCAGGTTTTTTGAATAGCTTAAATAAAAGTGAAAACTATTCAAAAACTATTCAGCCATGATGTAACTAACGCGGAAACTAAACAATGTCGCAAATGGAGCGCAAACAATGTTTTTACATAATTGTTTAAAATCAGGTCTCGACCTTACTTTTTTCATTATTCTAAGATAAAGCCAAGGATGGCTATTATAATTATGTATTGCTATTTTTGAGAATCTCGCTGAGACGACCGACCAGAGACTGTTTGAAAAAACGTTTGCATGACAGGCAGTTCACGAAAATAAAACCAAAATGATTTAAATGCAAGTGAAGGAATGCCTCTATGTTTTATTATTAATGTGTGAGGGATCAAAATCAAAGTCAAAAAGCATTTATTCAGTAGGACCGCTGGGATCACTTTGAAACGTCTTAAAACTAGGTGATTCTACTCCTGTTCCTTCGCGACCAATACCGTGGGCAACAAACACGTTTGATGTCGTCGATGGATCGTCGCTTAACTATGAGAATATTAAGCAAGATACATTGTGGGCCCTCTAATTTTAAAAAGTCATAACATAAGCTAACATTGAACCAGAATAATTAGATTTTTGAAAAGTCATGAGCCAACTTGTGGACTAGAATAATTTGGTTTTATTTTTATTTTATTTTTTATTTTATTTATTAAGGATACCCAACACGGGTGTACACCTTACATACAAGAGTTAAAACAAAATGTCTTAGGTCTAGTGTTCCCATAATTATAGGGTATCACAACATGCGTAAAAGAGGGCATCATCATCTTCCTGCCCTTTTCCCACAACAACTTATTTCTAGATAGGTTTACTTAAGTAGTAAGAGTATAACAGAGATAAAAATATAGGTAACTTTTTGTTTTCTTAGATCAAGCTAAGCTATTTGTCACAAGTTCTACGGTCCACTTCTACCACTAGTTCAAAAAATCTCACTAGCTCGACGATCGAACTGCTGGGAACAAAACTGTTTTAAACTGACTTTTAAAGAGGTTTTCAATTCGTCTAGTTTAAGTTTAAAAATCATGTTCAACAATGTTATGTATTTGGTACATAATTTGTGTGAAAAACACGTTAAAAGCCAACGCTCCGACGCTACCAGCAATTCGCGTCGGAAACGCCTAATTTCACTAATTATTTTATGTCGCTAAATTACTAATTAGTCATGATAACAATTGCGGCTGTTGAAGATTAATTTTCAATTGATATTTTGGTGTAAAAGGTGGCGAGACGATCTGTATGCATTCGAGATTGGTAAAACATGGCTCTGGAGCGCAGGAGTGGAACATAAAAGACTAAACCTTTGTCCAGTAAAGGGAAATGATATTAAGGAAAAAATAATTTGGTGTCAATACAGAATTTTAAGCGTATGACACGGATTTTATCCGCAACTAATGGACAGATTCATGAATTAAATGACGATATGATCTCATACAATTTTTATCCAAAATGATAGCTACTTTATTAGTAAAACCACATAATACAGATACGTAAAACTTAATTATTACCGTCTGCCCCTATTCTATTCACCCCTACGTATGAAAAATGGGGCACACAGTATTACGAAATGACAAAGAAAGTCAGTTTTTTGTATTTTTGTTGGGTAAAAAGTGGCATAGGACCATCTAAATATAAATAGCATTCCGGCCTCCAGGCACATCACACGTATCGTGAAATGATATATGGCGTATTGTTCCGCGACCTTCGCTCGACAAATAAATCTAGCATCGATGCCTCTTCCTTATCAACGTTGTGATAATAATGTGTCTTCATCTTGTGTCCATACTACATAATATAATATTATAAAGCTGAAAATTAGAAGATTATCGAGTTTATATGTTACACAGTCCAAAACGCAACGATAGCGCGATCTAATTTTTTCTGTGTCGCCATCTATTAAGTAGTTGTTACCTTTTCACGCCTAAACCACTGAACAGATTATGCTGAAATATGACAAGTCGCGGGTACCAGCTAGTATAAATGTATATTTTCAAAACGTGGTGTAGCTTGCTAGGTCATTCTTGATCGTTGAAGATAGCCTTAGGTCAAAACAGATAATAAATTTGCTTTAAAAGTCAGTAAAACTCACTCACTATTGTAACTATGGTTTATTTTGTGATTCTTATGATACACACCCGGTGGATGGCAGGCGACTCAAAGGCAGGCCTAAAAAGCGCTGGCGCGATGACCTAGACGCCTTTAGGAAGGATTGGGGGAGATCGCAGAAGACCGCAAGGTGTGGAAGGTGACGGGGGAGGCCTTTGCCCAGCAGTGGGACAGTATAGGCTAACTAAAAAAAAAAAGATACACGCCTTTTGGAAAGCCAAATACAAGCCACTAGGCCAACGCACACGCTTAGAGCGGTTTCACATTATCCGATCTGATATCGGTATCGGATAATGTGAAAACGCTTTTACGCTCTTACACAGACACTACACAGTGTTGTTTTCATACTAACGCATATTTTATCTGTGTGTGTAGTAATACGCTCCACGCCGATGTCTTGATGGCGAGGCGTGGAGAGTCCATTCAATACATGTAGTATTACTAGATTCTCTACAAAGTCTTAAAAACAGACAAAATATTTCCAAACCTTTATCCTTGGAGCCGTCTCCGGTGATGGATGGGCCGTATCGCAGCCTCCGAGATAAAGATAAGATAACTGACACTTGTCAAATTTTATATCACGTTTTGTTTTAGGTTTATTTTCGGCGCGGCAACAGATTTTTAATCTTGAAATGCTAAAGAAATGTTATTCTTCGCAATTTTAGGAAAAGGCTCAGAACGGCTCAGAACTTTTTTCTCTTAGATTTGATTATTACGTTTTTGTAATATTAGTGTAAAATTATTTAAAAAATTGGTGCTCTGCTAGCTTCGAACCCACTATCTGCGTACTGGATGGAAAGCCAAGGTATATGGTTGCCGAATATAGACCCTGACCACAAATTAATTACTTGGTTTATAAAAAAAATACTGCCGAAGAAAATCTGTTATAATTATAATCTTTAAAATTGATTGCAGAAATAAAGCAATGAATCTAACTTGAACTTGGCCGTATTTTTTCTACTAATAGTAATGTACTCGACCCAACAACAAATAGGTACCTATTTACATTGAAGAACTTATCGATGAAATGTTTTTGTAGTACATGTAGCGCTCGGCCGAGTACTAGGTTACGTCTACATTACGAGCACTCGGCCGAGATCACTGTCTCGCTCACTCGGTGCGTGTAGTTCCGCCATAAGAGTTACGAGTTCGATTCTTGGACACCTGCATGATCTGCACATATTTGGTCCTGGTCTCTGGTTCTACGTGTCCCAGCTTTCATTTAAACATTCGACCATTCATCTTTTATACTTATATTCGCTTTAGTAGAAATATGGATAGTGCTCGTATAGTTCAACAAAATGAGTCTTATAGGCCCTTATTAATACACGTGGTGTAAAGTTACGCCAGGTTTTAAATGCAAATTGTATGGTTACGCCTAAGTTACACCCGGCGTAACTTTACACCACGTTTATTAATAAGGGCCATAGGGTTTGAGATAAGTGCCTGTTCGTCGTTTATTGCACGATGAGTATAATTTATATATACGAGTATATGATACTAAGTATAGTTTTTAGATAATATTTTTTTCAACACACTTGCTCATAAAGTGGCTCTATGGTCACCGCAATTAGGCACATAATGACACCCATAGTCAAACTGTGACTTTTTCATTACCATAACTCACTAGTGAGTAATAGAATTTTTTTTTAATTTATTGGTTGAGTTGCTTTGTTCTTTAAAAAGTTTTTATTCAGAAAAAAGATCGTGTTCAATAGAACAAATAAATTAATGTTCCTATTGCTTGCTCATTTCATGCAACTTCTAATTTAAATAGATAATTTTAACTCTAACTTTTGTTTTCTCTATAATAAAAGAAAACTTTAAATTCCCCATTTTGTACGTGGCAGAATAGGCCGCAAACCCTATGCGCGGCGCGGAAATATAGTCTGTGGCCGATCGCAATGCGCGCGCATAGGAAAACTGATTAATTTTTCCCGCAATAGCGAAACATTTTTCACAACTCGTTTTCATTATTGAAAATGAGTTTTTGTTGTTATTTTATTCACAAGTGTGTTGAAAAACGTCGTATGATACAGGTGTGTATTGATGATTACCGTCCTCGGTTCTGTTAAGAGCCTCGCCTAACGGCTCGGCTCTTAAAAACACCTCGGCGGTAATCACCAATGTTACACACTAGTACCATAATGTACTATTTCAACACACTTGCTCATAAAGTGGCTCTATGGTCACCGCAATTAGGCACATAATGACACCCATAATCAAACTGTGACTTTTTCATTACTATAACTCACTAGTGAGTAATAGTTTTTTTTTTTAAATTTTATTGGTCGAGTTACTTGTACTTAAAAAAGTTTTTATTCAAAAAAAAGATCGTGTTCAATAGAACAAATAAATTAATGTACCTATTGCTTGCTAATTTCATGCAACTTCATTTTTCACAACTCGTTTTCACTGTTTAAAATTAGTTTTTATTGTTATTTTATTCACAAGTGTGTTGAAAAACGTCGTATGATACACGTGTGTATTGATGATTACCTGCCTCGGTTATATTAAGACCCTCGCCGATGGCTCGGGTCTCAATTTGCCTCGGCGGTAATCACCAATATTACACACTAGTACCATAATGTACTATTACCTTGATAGAAATACGTGTATAAATACAGATAATTCATTTTTCAACACACTTGCTCATAAAGTGGCTCTATGGTCACCGCAATTAGGCACATAATGACACCCATAAACAAACTGTGACTTTTTCATTACTATAACTCACTAGTGAGTAAGTAATAGATTTTTTTTTTAATTTTATTGGTTGAGTTGCTTTGTTCTTTAAAAAGTTTTTATTCAGAAAAAAGATCGTGTTCAATAGAACAAATAAATTAATGTTCCTATTGCTTGCTCATTTCATGCAACTTCTAATTTAAATAGATAATTTTAACTCGTACGTGTTTAATAAATAAAACTTTCACTCAAATATAACTTTTGTTTTCTCTATAATAAAAGAAAACTTTAAATTCCCCATTTTGTCCGTGGCAGAATAGGCCGCAAACCCTATGCGCGGCGCGGAAATATAGTCTGTGGCCGATCGCAATGCGCGCGCATAGGAAAACTGATTAATTTTTCCCGCAATAGCGAAACATTTTTCACAACTCGTTTTCACTGTTGAAAATGAGTTTTTATTGTTATTTTATTCACAAGTGTGTTGAAAAACGTCGTATGATACACGTGTGTATTGATGATTACCGTCCTCTGTTCTATTATGAGCCTCGCCTAACGGCTCGGCTCATAAAAACACCTCGGCGGTAATCACCAATGTTACACACTAGTACCATAATGTACTATTATCTAGCTTTTTAATATATTTACCTCTAATCAACGAAAGATCACTATGAGTTTGTTTAACAAGGAAAATAATGAACTTTTATTTCACACTGTAGTTCTAACGAAGGCGGGTTGGCTTTAATTGTGTGTCTAGATTTGTTTCTGTGTGCGTAAGATACTGAGCTCTCATTCGTCCATGGAGCGTTCCCGAACTTACGCACACATAAAAAACATGCATATGCCTACACACAATTAAAACAAACTTGCTTTCGTAAAGAACTTCCTATAGCGTGTCAAGACAAGATACTTTCAAAATTTTGTAATAATATTTAGCACAAGTGAAATTCAAATTTAGTAATTGTGACAGCAAATGCTAGAATCATGTAAACGTGACACCAACGGTTAGCAGGTTCATCTTGTTTGTACAAAGTGGTCGTGGATGGACAATTTGAGTGTACAATATCAAGGATTTGAGTTGAGGCTTCATTTCGAAATAGAATTGTCGAAAATTTAGGATTTTATCGAGGTATGGTCAATTCCTCTGTTACATAAATAGTGAAAATTCATAACTATGAAAGAGACCTGTGATAGGCAAGCTTTAAACGACGGAACTAGTTTGCATTTTAATAGCGACTTATCGCTATTATTCGCTATTATCGCTTATTGCAAGTCTTAACTTGCAATTTCTTCTAACTTAAGGACTTAATCCTTGTCGGCATAACTGATGTATCTCTCCCCACGCAGTTCTATTCAGGCTGCCTCCTTTACCTCCTTATACGACATGACAGCAACCTTCTCCTTCACTTGGCTCATGTAGCTAATCCTTGGCCTTCCTCTTCCTCTTCTTCCTTCCTCTTTCCCTTCTTTGCTGTTCTATGAAACTGTCATGTCGTATAAGATGGCCGATTATTTCTAGTTCTTCTCTAGTTTTCTCGACAACTTGTAGTAGAGATTAAAATTTGTGCACGTGTCTCATATTACCTACGATACGACCCTCCCCAAGGATCTTGAAGCCACATAAGGTGGGACAAGGGTGGGATTGTCTGAGCTCTGATGATATTTTCTAGTAAATCAGTGACCTATGTATCATTTCACCCCACTAGTTCGAAAGAACTAGTGAAACGATAAAAATAAGCGACCCTGAGGAATATAGAACAAGCCTTGCCTCCAGATTTCACTATATGCACACAAAACACAAGATTTACCACAGTTTACAACATTGATTCAGTTTATGTAAATATGACATAACATACAATATGTATTTGTATATAAGGAACACTTTTAGATATAGTCACGTTCGGTTAGATTATGTGAAACAGCATATCACGAAGGTATTGTGTCTGTACATAATATGCAGTATATAACATAAATTGTATACATATAGCTAGGCTCCAGGTGAAAACTTAGGTAACGTCTGTAGTGAGTAGATAATTTATACAGCGTCAGGAGGCAATCCATGCCTACACTTAACGGGACGCTGTGCCTGGGACATTGTTTGAGATGGAATAGGCTTGCCCAGCACCAGGTGAGGCCTTATACTATATTTCATAGTGCTAACCTCAGATCAAGATTTTTAGTGATAAGTCAGCCTTGTAGATCAGAGATTATAAAACGGTGAAGGACTATCATTACTGAGTCACTCACAATAATTATATTTTCCTTGTAGATAAGTTCTTTTATGAGAGCTGAGTAAGTGTTGTAAAACATATAAACCAACATCTTAAGCACTAATACCATGCCTAAAAACTCCGTCATCCAATTGGCCTCTGACTCATACGAACTTACTTTTATCATACTTACTAATATTAAATCCGTAAGTTTGTGTTTGATGAAATGTCAATGATGCAAAAGTTTGCACATAATATTTCAAGTAAATAATTAAGTGACCCAATGCGCCAGTTAGGTCCTAATGGTACAAAATAGTCACGCGATCCGCCATTGTTGTGCCAGTGAAGAATTCTTATTATTACTTATTTTCATTCAATGATACGAATATTTACATCTACAGTGGCCGATCTACGCTATGGTTGGCTCGTCAACAAAAAAACAACCATTCGATTGCCCAGTAGCTCAGTTGATCAGAGAATCGGATCGGCGGGGTCGTTCCTTTGGCATCGCTGTCATTTTCAGGATGCATTTTAAAAAGAACTGAATATTTTTAGACTGTCTACGATTATTAGTTCAACTTCAAACATTATCACGACATAGAAACCCACAAACTTTTTATTTTTGAATAAAAAATGTATTTACATTAAGATAGAGCTGTGAGCTAGGTGTGCTGGCGCCTCACGCTCACGTGTTTGCACTCAAGTGTCTACTCAACTCATTATCTGAGAAATATCATTAGGTACTCATCCCACCGCCGGCTAGCTGCTAGCTATAAATTTTGCTCACCCAAGAAATGCACGAAAGATTGCGATTAAAAATCTACCCTAGTTTAAACGACGTCGGCAAAATAATACTTCTTCTTTTACTTTCCTCTAATATAAGTTATCATCTTTACACATATGTAAGTACTTGATTTTAAGTGCTCTTGACACGTGTTTTCGATTTTTTTTTTGGCTCTACATCATCATTTTCCTGCCCTTATCCCGCTTATGCGGGGGTCGGCAAAACATGTTCTCTTCTTCCACTCGTCATCTCCGTATCCACTCCTTTCTTACCCATATCATCTTTCACACAATCCATCCATCTTTTCTTTGGTCTACCTTTACTCACATATCCATCCACATTCATTTCCATCACCCTTTTAGTTACGTGACTTTCATCCCTCCGCATTACATGCCCATACCACGCTAACCTATTGCTCTACAACTTTTTTTGGCTCTACGACATACCGGTTTCCTCTCACGATATCCTTCGCCGTTTGAGTACACATAAACTGGACAATGAAAAATCTTATACTTACTATATAGGGTCTTTCATTTTATACTAACTTAATTCAAGAATTGGGTTGAAAAAATATTTTATAAATCATTCCATAAATATTGGAATGTTTTTTTTTTTGTTTTGTTATGAAAATCCCGAGAAAATCGATAAAGAATATCCTTTCAATTTTATTGATTATTGCTTCTTGTATAACTTAGCCCATTCGTGATGTAACTGCGCTGCGATTGGTGGAACGTGAGTTCTCCTTGAAAATCATTATGCAACGATTGTAAAAAAATCAATAAATGATAAATTTTGAAGTGAAAACTTAAATGGGCTTAGGAATTAGATTTAAAATGAAAGACCTTGTATAGTTCGTCGCACACTGTTCACGATAACTTGAAGAGTTCATGCTACACGAGTTTCTCGCACCAAGAGCAACCTCGCTTAGCAATACTAGCTGTACTTGCTTCTCGCTAGTCGCCGGCGGAACACGTGCCTAATGCTTAGCGTATTCGTAGAATTATCGCTCATGTCATACTTTGTAATGCTATTTTATACAAAACTAGCTGTTTCCCGCGCCTTCATCCGCATTGAATGCTAATGATCGCGGCTCCCCATACAAACTTTATTAATTTACCTCGCCATGGTTTTTAAAGTTGTCTACAAAAAAAAAACCATAGGGGGTATAAAGTCTTTTCCTGGAATGCAATCTACATCTATGCCAAATTTTAGCGTTATCTGTTCGTTGTAGCTGGTGTGTGGTTCGTGAAAAGGTAACGCACACAGACATATTATTATTGTCTTTCTGATAGTACAGACCGTTTGTATGGGTGGATGCATTTTTTGATAAATAGCGGAAAAAAAATCCGTATGCATGCATGTCTTACAATAAAGCTTGAAGACCAAATTAGGTGGCTTAAATGATATGTATATCACATTTTATTTATTGTTTGTATTTCATATGACTCATATAAAAATAGTTACACTCGTCCTAGTGACTACTCGCTACGTGTTATCATAGCATTACAACTGCCGCAGATTAGTTGATAGTCGATACTATAATAGTATTTCGTGACGAGCTAGTGAAGGCTAGTTGAGTCTCCTTCATTATGTAAGTATGAATAAGATAGAAGTTTGCATGGTGTAGTTTAAGTCTTTATTGATAGATCGATATACGACGGTTCTGCGCGGTCACAGAATGGATAGGTGGCCGCTGGCTGAAACAACTGAGCGCTTTCGTGTATTGAAGGCCATATTATGACTGATGGAGGCCTTTATTTGTCAGCAGAGTTGGATACTAGCTCTACCAAAACTCTACTAACTTATACAGGGTGTAAAAAGACGTCTACCGAAGCCGAAAGGGGTAGGTACAGCATCCCAAAACACAACCAAATCCAAAAGGATTTTCCGAAAAAATCATTATATCCGGAGAAAACAGCGTTTGAAGATCACTGTTTGCGTATGTACTGGGCGCCTTTTTATACGTAGACTGCTGGATTTTGAGTTTTAATGTTGGTGCACGACCGGAATTGAACCCACTACCTTACGATCGGAAGGCGGGGCCACTACAACTAGACCACCAGTGCTCTCTGGTTTTTTTTGGTTAAAATCATAAAAAAAATCTTATTATTGTTTATCAAAAAACATCAAGTTATCGCTGTCTCAAAATTGATGCCAATTACCAGTGTTTTGTTGATGAAACACACAATCCACAAAATATACTTAAACACCTACTTATTCAATAAAAAAAACCGTGAAATGACCTTTGCAAACAAACAATTTGTAGCATACAAAAAACCGGACAAGAGACAACCATCTGCACGTACAGCCATTCCACGACTGAAGTCCTTATCACTACAAGGTACTATTTACTAAGTAATTGTATTTTTTTTTACGATAAATGGCTAGTGTCGCGTGGTGACTCGGCCCGGGCTGACGTATTCGCAGATTTAATATACAAAAGTGTTTTTTGGAAAATAAGTCGGTTTTGTAAGTGAATTAAAAGTTTAATTTGGGGTAAAACTAAAAGTAAGAAAATTAGGAGTGAAACCTAGCGTTAAGGTCAAAGAGATCTACATACATAAGTGATCTTATTGAATTTTACTTCACTGTGTATGGCTGTATACCATTAACAATACATTGATACAAAGTCGTGGACACATTGGGAATCAAAGTATGAACAATTCATGGACCTCTGGGAATAAGCCATCAATAGATCATAGTTATAGTAAAATGCAACAAACTCATCTCTCTCACGCAGTTTCTCTTTCACGCCAAACTACTGGATAGATTTCGATGAAATTCCTCCCCTGTATTACCCGGAATACTTCACTTTTTCGGAATAAAAGTAGCCGAATAAGTCTGTCCTATTTCAGACCATAATCTATCTCTGTGCAAAATTTCCATCCAGATCCATTCAGTCGGTAGTTATTGCGTGAAATATTAACAAACATCCACACATTCTTACAAGCTTTCGTATTTATAATAGTAATGAAAATATTATTAAAGACAGTTGCAGCAGATGCAGAAAATGATAATGACATGGTCAGATTTTTTTTTATTTAACTATCCCAAAGTTATCGAGGATTGTAGTCAACCAAAACCGAACAAAATTTTATGAAAACTGTACAAAATAGTACCTACTACAGACAACAATCGCGTACGGACTCTCATTCAAACTATGCTCTCGTATCATCCCCAGTCAGTAAAAACGCAGTAGCTATCATAAATCCATGTCTGACTCGTCTCGTGTCCTTTTTAGGTTATAATATTTTTTTTTAGTTTTAACTACATAAATGTGATCAGTAACACCAAGACCACGTTTATAATTTTATTGGTAAGTAATTAAAAAAATAGTGGTGTATAGTCTACACCAAACTAACTGTTGTAAGTACAAATCAAGATGAAATTATGCAAGGCGCGAAACGATTACTGTATAATTAATTTTCATGCATCTCAACGCTTATTTACACCCGAAGTTTATAAATAAATAAATAAATAATGCTGGACTTTTCACACAGCATCATCTATAGCCCCAAAGTAAGCAGAGCTTGTTTTATGGGTACTAGATGACTGATAAACTACTTATATACTTTTTGTTTGTAAATACATACATATTATCCATAGAAACACCCAGACCCGAGACAAATATCTGTAGCTCATACAAACATTTGTCCTTTAGCGGGGATCGAACCTTCTGCGTCGCAGGCGGACCTTCGCCCACTACGCCACAGAGGTCGTCAAGGTTATGTTATTATGTATTAGATAAAAGCCTATGTATATCATTCCATCTCAAACAATGTTCCAGGCACTACAGCGTCCCGTTAAGTGTAGGCATTGATTGCCTCCTGACGCTGTATAAATCATCTAATATAGATGTAAAGGCTTAAGTTTTTTGGAACGAAGTTCCTTTTCGGACGGTATCGAAGAAAAAATGACTGAGGCTGGAAAAAAAAATTGTTCCATTTTACCGTTACGACACTGTATATGTCAAATCGTCACAGTGCGAAATGCGCAGCCGCGACACAGTACATAGATTGTTACATTGTTAGTACGGAAGAGCGTTGCTAGGATACCGAATTGACAATTAATTTATTATATTAAGTTAAAATTCCCATTATAGAAAAGTACTCTTTGCTTCGTTCCAACCGAGTGTTCCACGACACTCACGTACTTTTTTAATTTTAATTAATCATTATCATTAATATGTTCAAACTGTTCAACTCCGTTTTTAAGCTACTGGTTACATGTTTTGGTAAAGCTCGTTTTTTTTTTTGAGTGTGAGATGATCGCTGATAGAGTGAAATGGAAGAGGAATAGCTACATGTTGTGGGATAAGGGCAGGAATATGGTGCTTATAACTAGTAGGTAAGGTATGTATATGTACTAATTTATAGATAAAAAACTTTTTGCAAGTCTATCTCGACCTGTCATTGATGATTGATTCCCTGATTGTATTATCTCGTCTGTTGAAAGAAATCTCATTTCCCGAAAAGAACTATCTCGAGTTTTCAGGGATAAAATAATTATTAGTAATAGTTATAAGAATAAAAGTGTGTATTCTCCGAAATTAAAAGTTTATTGATCTTTGTTTTTCGTATTGATTGATAACATTTTCTTGACAAACGCGTCTTCGTGAGGTAGTACTACTTCTACTTCTTATCGTGTCACCACTTTTTTCGAACCAGTGTGGTGAAAGGATTTTAAGTGCGCCTCAAAGAGGCTCCTTTCGTGCACTTGACACATGTTTACGAACTTTGTAGGTTCTACGACATGCCGGTTTCCTCACGATGTTTTCCTTCACCGTTTGAGTGGCATAGTGCACCTACATTTTTCGACAGAAAACCTCATTGGTGCACGACTGGGGACCCACGAGCTTATGATTGAGACCACCAGTGCTCAGAACTACCATAACAAGCTTTCATTCATAAACGCAATCTAAAACCCGAAGACAGGAAGTGAGATTGGTGAGGAGCGGTGAGTGTGTCCACTCTATACATACATCTAGATATTCTCTGACATAAGGCTACCTATATATAATGTAACTGAAATATCTAGCCATCTAGAACAGAGGTTACATTGTTACCGTACATCCTTGCTTGAGCAACAAAGCTTAGCTTCACCATACATTTGCATTAAAGAGAAACCTACTTCGTAACAACAAGTAGTTTACTATTTGTTTAGAAGATAAAAGGTAAGGTTAAGAGCCGTGTGCCTAGAGGATCTACAGCCCCTTACCATGGTGATTGTCTAGGTAGGTACAAGAGAATAGACAAAAATGACAGTAATGACATTAGGGTGTGGATCAAACATAGATTTAGCATGGTACCTTTTGTACATCCTATATATATGGTTTTTTTTTTTTTTTTTTTTTTTTTTTTTTAATTAAATAGGTCAGCATTTGACCTCCCTCTGCCTGATGTTAAGCAGTAGTGAGGTCTAAGATGGAGCATGCTTTCCTAGAAGGAACCTATTTACTCTTGATTTAAAGACCCCTATATTGTACTTTTCGGGAAATACGGTACCCGGCAATGAGTTCCACAGTTTGGATAAAACGGTAATAATAATAAGACCCTAATAAGCGAATGGGCCCTCAAATCTCTACATGGGAGACATCGTCACGACCTGAGCCAACCTAACGTCGACAAAAATGCGTCGAACGAGTGGCTCGGCCGAGGGGAACTCTTCCCGGAGACTGAAGGCTTTATGATTGCTATACAAGATCAGGTAATTGAAACACGGAATTATAAAAAACACATAATGAAGATTCGAAACTTGACTACGGATTTATGTCGCAGATGTCACAGTTCCTCAGAAACGATCCAACACATCACAGGGGCTTGCAAAACGATTGCCCAATCTGACTACAAACATCGCCATGATCAAGTCGCAAACATCATACACCAGAGGCTAGCCACAAAGTACAAACTTATTGTTACAACAGAAAATGCGCGACCCACACCTTACTACAAGTACGTCCCTGAGACTGTGTTGGAAAACACTACGCACAAACTTTACTATGATAGAGCAATCCTAACTGATAAAACAACTCACTACAATAGACCAGACATAACACTCATCAACAAAACCAATAAAACAGCCCTTATTATAGATATAGCCGTCCCCAATACCCACAATCTACAGACCACAATAGCAGAAAAACTCTCAAAATACATAGACTTAAAAGATGAAATTACGCGTATGTGGAAACTTGAAAAAGTTCTTATTGTTCCCATTGTACTCTCTACTACAGGAGTAATTCCAAATCAGTTATTCAAGTCTCTAGATGTGCTGGAATTGCCAAAGCAGATTTTTGGTATTCTACAAAAAGCAGTTATACTAAATACTTGTAGGATAGTCAGAAAATTTTTACATAGTGACGGTTCTTCGGATTCTTCACAAACCTACAGCAATGAGAATGCTCATCCAACAACTAGTGCACACTTGGCCTAGGCCCGTATGCTCTAGATAAATTTCCGGCTAAAAGCCGAGCTGACTTAGATCAAAAACGAAATAATAATAACTCTAATGTCATTACTGACATTTTTATCTATTCTCCGGTACCTAGACAATCGCCATGGTAAGGGGTTGTCGGTTCGAATCCCGGCCGTACATCAATGGTTTTTTCGTTTTGGAAAATGTATATGCGCTATAACACAAGCTCTAAATGGTAAGAGAAGAAACCATTAACTATTTACTTAGATATTAGGTGGTTTTCTTCATAATCTTTGTCGTTTCTGATCGAAGTCGAAGCGACGTTCTCCGCGTTCACAAAATGGATGGGATTCCAAAGCATGTATTAAATCATCAGTTGTCTCACAATGACAATGTAAGATGACTGACGTAACACATTATCTTTAATTAGTTTTAAGATATTTCTGAGTCTTGAAGCGATTGATAAAAGTAAGGTCAGATTTGAAACTATCACAAAAGCAGAGACAATAGATAGTAATGTTTTTCTAAATTAGTTGCCATAGAAATAAAATGTTTCTTACTCAAATTCCTCTCCCATACGGTTGAGGGAGGAGGCTTATATCCAGTAGTCCGCCGATGATGATGATGCCTTAGATATTTACCTTTTTAGCTACGAACACAATTTATATTTATTTATTTATTATTATATGTATATGCTGGTCATTTTTTCACACAGCATAATCTAGCCCCAAACAATGATAGTTTATTTATCAATGGCCCCAAACTAAGCAAAGCTTGTACTATGGGAACCAGATAACTGATAAACTACTTAATATACTTTTTGTTTTATAAATACATACAATATATTATACATAGAAACACCCAGACCCGAGATCAATGTTTGCAGATCATACAAACATGTATCCCGCGGCGGGATCGAACCCGTAACCTGCGTCCCAAGCGGGCTTTCACTCACTGTGCGAATGGTGATTTGAAGGTTATTAACGAAGACAGCTTTTCAGTCAGTAATTATTTTAATTAGTTATTTATATAAAACTTCGCAATGTTTCCCAGTGATTTCTATATTACGAGAAGCAAAGTCTAATTTTTGGGCGGTTTAGTGCGTATAATCACAAGCGGTTGCATATAAAAAAAACTGGAAAAGAAAGCGGCCTGCCACGCGGCTAGCCGCCCCGCGATTCAACCGCTAGTGCGTAAGTAAGTAAGTTCGTATGAGTCAGTGGCCAACTCTGGTGACGTAGTTTTTAGGTCGCCTTAAGACCTCCGTCATGGCTTGACGACTTAAATAGCCGGGACTGACAATTTAACGTGCCCTCCGAAGCACGGAAGCGCTCAGATGAAAATGCCACTTCCGTTGCTTAACTTCGACAATCTATCAAGAACGACTAAGCAAGCACGACCACGAGCGCTTCGCTAGTGCGTAAGACTAAGAGACTGAAGTGAAGATATGAAAGTAAACTAAACAGATAAGTAACTTTAGAGAACTATGTCGGCATTAAACTCACTATGATTGATGAGGTATACTGATAATGAAGCAAAACAAAAAATTCCACAGCAGTAAATCCCGCATAAAACTATTTGATAACCAATAGATACCTTTGAACAATTCAAGGGCAAAACCAAAGGAAGGATTATCTTTGTAGGTAATACTTAAATTATAAAACTTGGGTTAGAAATGCTTCTATTTGCGTAGGTAAGTAAGTCAGGGGGTTTTACAAGTGCTGTGCCACAACGGGTATGGCGCCTCTGAAAACCAGCGCCCAACACTCTCGAGCTGTTGGAGCAAATGCTGAGGGGTAGCCGTATTTTTACCTACATACAATTATGTAAATTGTATTGTTCATTAAAACATATGTGTGGAGCATAGCTCTCTATGGATGCGAAACTTGGACTCTGACGCAGCGGCTTTTCAATTGTCAACAGACCGAACTACATTCATGTTGTGGCTATCAAAAATCTAGGTTTAATTTTTATCGACTGACGATTTTATGCAATAATCTAATCCTACAATTTTACTAGTGCATCTGTAAGCTCAGCCAAAAATAATCCTTTAATCAATTGATTACTTGAAATCTGCAGTCTGCCATGATAAGATTGGGTTGTATGTATTTGATAAATCATTTGAATGGCCTCGTGTGATCATTTTACTAAATGACTAGATAGCTTTGGGATCTAGGATGTACTACACTGTTTACAGTGTTCTTTAGAACATCCTACGCTATTCGTTATGAAAGAAATATACAGTTATCCTATAACACTCACATACTTTCTTTAACTGTAGTTATTTTTAGGTACAGCAAAGAGACAACATATACATATTTTATTAAACTTTATGTTGTCTCTATGCTGTACCTACAAATAACTACAGTTAAAGAAAGTACGTGAGTGTCGAAGAACACTCGGTTGGAGCAAAGCAAAGAGTTCTTTTCTACTAGTATACTGGGAAATTCAAATTCAAATCAAACTCTCTTCCTTACTAACAATGTAACGATCTATGGACTGTTCGCGGCTGCGCACTTCGCACTGTGACGATTTCGTGACGTGACGGTCGTGACGGTAAAATGGAACGAAATTTTTCTTGCAGTCCCAGCCTGTTTTTCTTCGATAGCGTCCGAAAAGGAACTTCGTTCCAAAAACTATATATAGGTCAATTTAGTTCCCGCTTTTAGTATTATGATTGTCGTCTTGCTATTATAAGCTTTAACGGAAATCTATTCAGCTGATCTCAAAATGTCTATATTCTATTGATGAATATTATAATAATGCTGGACATTTTTCACACAGCATCATCTAGCCCCAAACTAAGCAAAGCTTGTACTATGGGAACCAGATAACTGATATTACTACTTATATACTTTTTGTATGTAAATACATACATATTATAAATAGAAACACCCAGATTCGAGATAAATATTTGCAGATTATACAAACATTTATCCCGCGGCGGGGATCGAACCCGCAACCTTCTGCGTCCCAAGCGGGCTTTCACCCACTGCGCCACAGAGGTCGTCATTATTTATTAATTCCCAATCTCCAGCTTAAGTAAAATATTTGCATGCCTAAAGTTGGTAGGATATACATTGTACAATATTATTACTACCCTAAGCACATATGTAATAAATTGATAATAAATTGATTTGATTTGATTTGACTTCTCCAGTTGCGTTCACAAAATTATCCAAAAACAAATCTCTAAAATAGTTTCACAACATAATTTTCCAAGAACTTGGTGTTATTGAATTAAGAAAACTAGAGCACTCATGGCACCTTATCATTTGAAGTGTAACTTAAGGACTTTGTGATTCAATACAGCTACTTGTTTACCCTTTCATTTTGTTCATTTTCGTTGTTATTAAAGACATCTTACGTAAAAACAAACATAATCACGCCTCTTTTCTGTCTGCCCAAGTCAAGTGTGGGGTTAGACTTATGCTTTTTACTTCCACTTTCTTCTATGAGTCGTGATCACAACACCACTACACAAAAAGTATTTAAGTAGTATATCAGTCATCTAGTACCTACCCATAACACAAGGTCTGCTTACTTTGGGGCTAGATGATGCTGTGTGGAAAAGTCCAGCATATTATAGTTACGTTTGAAAATTATATTTTTCTAGAAACGCATCGTCGATTTCAAAAACAGTCTACAATATGAACTCCTATCTTATCGTCAGTCAAGTGGGTCTGTCTGTAATTACACTATCACAGGTTACTTACATATTTACTCACCACATTTCTCTTGCTTCATGTCTATTTTATGATACATTATAATTGTCTTTGGAAGTTTTTATAAACCAAGGGCAATACAGCAACCAGTTTCTTTACCGAAATATATTTTTTTTTATTTCCCTGCCCTAGCCCAATAAGTAACATGTTTTTAAATTCCATTGAATAATGTAACTCCTATAACATATCCGTATTCACTCAGGCAATCAACAAGTCCACAGTCCATCTATGAGGATTCATATTATGATATTTTACGATGTACACTAATGAAAACATCGTCAATCGTACGTTTCATTCAAAATATCTTTGCAACAGTTCAATTATTTATTTATTTATTTATTTACGTCATCAACTCTATCTTTACAGGATAACCTAAAACGATAGAGAGAGTAGGTATATAATTTAACATTCCTTAAAATAAAATAATAACATACATCAATAATTCACCAATAATAATAAAAACAACCAGAAAATAAATATAAACAAAAATTAAATCATACCAGTAAGAAAAAATAAAATCAAATTACAAAAATCAAAAATTATGTTCAAATTGTTTATCGTGATTGATAAATATTCGCAAAACGTTCATTCGTCATCGGTAGTTAGAGTAGCATTCGTTCCATCGGTTGCAAGGTCAGGTTTAGCAATGGCTAAAATCATAGTTTTATTAGTTATTGTTGTGTAGATACAAACCAAATTGGTGTAAAAAACAAGATTTACAAGATATAAAATACTGACTTGTATAGAATTACGTGGCAGGACCATATCTAAGTGGTGCTCTTGCGCATGCTTCTCGTATCGGCTACTAACCTCTGCTTGGGTTGTCGCTGGAAATCAATTTTTATTTTTAAGTTATGTAGGCTATGGGAAAACATACTAGAAAAAAAACTTGTTATAACTGGATATGAAACAGAATTAGGTAAAGATTGAACTAATTATTTTTAATGTGGATGAAGGAAATCTAGCGGACTGCTGAGTGGATTGTTTTCGTTATCCTTTAGGTACGTATTTTATTAGCAAAATAGATTGGTTTGAATTACATTTCGCTCTGGTTGTGGAATGTGTATCTAATGTATTAAGTATAGAATTTTACATTTTCAAGAAAATGAAATATTTTGTTGTAAATAAACCCAGCAATTGGATTGGACCTCAATTGCTTGGGTTGGTGTCAAAATCCCCTTTAGAATTATCAAAAATCTCTTTGGTTCACCTTTCGCATCATTCAAGTTACATTTTTCATGCAGTTACTGTTATCCTTACAATATCAATGTGACCTATCTCTTCTCAAAAATGTCACAAATTCGAGTAAGTTCCTTTAGTCTAGACCACCTTCCTCTTCCAGCTGTCTGTTCAATTTGATGTTTTTATCTTAGAATGTAAAATAAAACGCAAAAGGTGACATAGATATGAAGTAGGTGGGTCTCAGTATCAGTAGGTATAGGTATACATGTATGTAGGTATCGCTATGATTGATCGGGCCTAAAACACTTGAACGTACTGAAAAAGCGTAGTATTATCTCAATGTATAGAATACTTTTAAAAACCTGTCTGTATTTTACAGTTTAATGATGTGTTTTTTTGTTGAAATATTAATAACAAGCCATATTCCATCTCAATGTCGCTACCAGCATCTTGTTAGTAGGTGTAGTTGTAGTGTAGAAATAACCTATAATTAATTTTAAGTATACTTTGTATCTCATTAGAAAAGAACTGTATGTTTGTATGAGAATAAATGTCTTTAAACCTAGTTACAGGCAGGAGTCAACTAAAATAGTTATTCGCAGTAAAACGTTTATACTGCGGTTACATAGTTTGGTTCTTGGTCGAATACGACAAGAGAAAACAAACTTCCCCTACAGCTAAAGTCAATTGACAACTACAACAGTTTCATCAATAAAGTGAAACTCCTCTTATTGGACAAAACACTGTACACCATAAAAGAGTATTTAGATAATGACTACACTCAGTTAGACCTGAGTGCCTAATATGTATTAGACAAAATGACGCCCAGTTACAGCGTGCTATGATATAATTAAGTACCTACACGATAAATACTTTTAGGCTGTCATTAATAAACACGAACTAGGGTGGTATTAGCGCTAATCCAAAGCATAAGGCTGTAGTAGGTCAATTCAGTATTAATAAACAAAGACCAAGGAAGAACTAAGCTAATTCGACTCTACTCTCGGAGTAAGAGTTACTCCTAGGCGCCACCTAGTATAGAGATGGAGTAGGCAGACGTAACACCAAAAAGTTATAGAAGAATAAAACCTCTTTGAATAAAACAGATTGTCAAATACAAATTATTGTCTATCTCTGTCATTCATATAATTAATGACAGAGATAGACAATATTTTGAATGGTAATATCATTCGTTCATTTACTCTTTTTCTACTAATCCCGATGTAAGGAATGTATTACTCATTCGAGACTACTACCAGTTTATTAATAACATCAAAATATTCAAGTTGCTCCTTCGCTACTAAAGAAGTAACAAGTCTGAGAGTAGTCTCGTATTAAGCTAGAATTAGGGTAATCTAATTAATAAGGCCGTTAAGGTATAACTAGATTAGTTATTTAGTACCTACCTATGAATTGTACTACACTGTATTCATCTATTACCTACTAAAAAACTGACGAGGCAGAATTTGTTATAGTTATCAATTTATTTATAAAATGTTAATGTGTATCATTTTTGACAATAAATTATTCTGATTCTGATTCTGATTCTGAAAAACCTAATAACGTATTTTTAGGCTGAACTGGGAAGACAGGGGGCTGAAGACAAAAATTGAACAAACCCGTGGGGAAAAAGTTAGTGGAACACACGTGTAGACCGCAACCCACGCGACTTGAAATCTATAGAGATGATAAGATGTTGAATGATAATTATTTAATCAATGATCGATAAATAGGAGTGAATGAGAAGAAATCAAATCAAATCAAATAGTTTATTTCTCCTAGACATCTTCAAAAGATCTGGAGAACGTCTACAGATACAGTCGTGAACCTGTTTTTTTGACCATCATCTTAGTTTCACTCCTAGATTTTTGAGCTCAGCCAAAATTTTAATTCTATACCCATAGAATTAAAATGTTGGCTTAGCTTACTTATTTCCATTAGCATACTATCGAGACCTATAATCTACTTATATGTATCTACATATATTTATTACAGTTAACACATGTTTTTACATCACAATAACAACTTACAATAAGTTTCTAAAAACTTTAAATCACGATTTTACATGTGGACCCACGGATTTAATATCTGTGTGTGTACCATTAGAAAAATAACCAAATCGGTCTCAATCATTCTCAACTTATGCGCTTAGAAACAAACTCTATTTCATATCCATAGAAAGTAGGTATATATTAATAATATTATTAGTAAGTATATTTTCACTCCATAACAACGCTCCAACACTCGTATTCATAATCTTGACCTTACACTACGATTCCCTGTGTCGTAGGTATCAGAATCTACTAAGTAAATTTCGTTTTAATTATACATACGATGTATGTAATGTAGAATATAAAGGCTATTTAACATGTGATTATCACATGATATACTGATGTCGTGAATAAAGAAAATGATAAAAATGTTGATAACGTTATCACTATATGATTTATAACTGATAACAAGACTTTATTTTGCAGTTCTGATTTAGTAGATAAAAAAAACTGAAAATGAAAAAGATATTGTAAATAAAGACAATATATAAAAAGACCAGCCAAGCCTAGTATTTATATAAACACTAACATGTATTTATCAATATCTGTAGTGTACCATAACTGGATCAAAAATTATTAACATAATCACAAGTAAACCTATCGTACGACATTTAATCCAAAAAATCCATTTAAAATATTGTCTTCATAAGGTATGTTATACGACATGGCACCTTGAAACAGAAGACTAGAATGAAGACGAGGAAGAGAAAGACTGACGAGTCAGATTACAGAGAAGGTTGTTGTCAAAAGAGACCGTATTAAATTGCATCATTGCACTGATAAAAGCTAAACTCTTGACAATGAAAATAATTACATACTTGAAAATACACTAGTGTCATTTTCTATGATCAGATGATATCGTTAATGTAGCTGGGAAAGCGAAAGGACAACACAGGCACAGAGTGGCTTTATAGAGGGGAGGCCTATATCCAGCAGTAGGTGCCCCCGGGCTGATTAGACTGATAGTCGTTTTCTCTTCTACCATAAAGATAGAGTCATGGCAGGTCGGTTTTGTATACCTATTTTACGAGTACGATGAATTGAATGACGTGTCCTGTGTCGCAGTTGATCGTCGTAACTAATTGTGACGAGGTGGTTGCGTATCGATAGTCAAATTGCGATAGTATGATATGGTAATCTTAGTTGACAACCAAGTGTATGAGCTGGTCACTGGGAATCACAAAGTAAAATAAATGTGTATACTTACCACTTTTACGTGTGGTCAGAAGAAATGGTTTTTCTTCTTCTAATTTTCTCTATAATCCATTATTTCAATATTCAATTCTTTGTATAGAATTAAAAACATTGATGATGATAGGAGAATATTACATCAATAACGTAATGTCCTTTTCTTTTAAGTTAAATTAGTATAGAATATGATATTAATATTATTATTTGGTTTTGGGAACTATAATTTAAATTCAGCTTCTAAATGTTGCATAGGTTACATTACTTAAACGTCAGACAAAATAAGCGTATTCAATTGACAAAATAACTAAATAGTGTAAATTAAGTGTTGTAAATGACCACTCACGCGTACATTAAATTGAAGGTTTCGGGCACCATTGTCGCTTCAGCGTCAAGGCTGCCATCTTTTACATAAGATGTCTTACGCATTTCTAGTGTAAATATCTCAGCGTATATACATAAACTGACACAATTCATAGACTTATCATTTGATACTGATAACACACTTGGCCGTAAAATATAAACAGTTAAACAAATGGCAAGTTTTAAGGAAAGTCTAACTAGATGTAGTTGATGTTTAAGCTTACTGTTATCGCCAGAATCAGGGACATGTAATGCATTATCATTATCATCATTCATCATCTCAAATCTTGACGGTCCGACGTGATTCTCGGGTTTGTGCCATTTTGATAACAGTTGTCAACGAGCTAGGTCCTTTTAGTTGCCTACATTCTCATCTATATTACGCAACACGTCAGTTATATAACACATGACTTCTATCTTCTGTAATTCGGTAAATGATTGTATGGATTTATTAAAATTATCATCATAATTGTTATGAAATATTTATATATCTACGATATCTAAATCTACGTCAATCAAATCTTTATCTTCTGTAATTACGAAACAAAACCGACTGAACTTCTATTTTCGCTTCAGGATAAGTGGAACAGTGACAGTGACAATGTGTAGTGGATTCAGTTAGTGAGATGCCATTGCCAGTGAGGTGACCCAAGGCCGCGGTTTGCGGCCTAGTGTGTGAAATACGGAATCATTCCTCTATTAAAAATTCTGACCCAGGGCCCGGCGGATACTAGCAAGGAGATTTGCAAAATGACCAAGGGCCCTCGGAAAGTGAAACTAGTCATTGTAGTCAACAATAAGAAAGAGTGAGTATTTTTTTTAAGATTCTATTTCTACCTAAGTGTTACCACATCAATCTATCAATCATGGACGTCGATCGACAGTTAATAGTCAGTTCATCATTGCTCGAACATCGGTCAAACATCGATCGATCGGTGTGGTAACACTCTAAGGCACCTGTCCCATCGCGAGGAAGCTAGCTATCGACCAACAAACGTAGGGCAGATGCCTAAAGCTTATTAAAGACCGATCTTAACTTCGTTAATAGCTAGCTCTTCAGAATCTTGCATTTTCTTATAAGAACTATAATTACTCCTTCCTCTAAAAGTTTGCCTTAGTGTCAGTAGTACCATTGATTTGTACCATTGATGGTACAAGTGACACAACTTTGTATCCTTAGTACCATCAATGGTACTAGTGACAATTATTTAGTAGTACCTACCATCATGAATATTGATGTATCGCTAGTACCATGAAAGGTACAACGAAGTTAGAGATCTGTCTTTAAATTATGATGATTAGTACTAATTTGTGCGCCCAACTGTCACATACAGTCCTGATTCTACACCAGGATTCCAGAAACCAGTTGGTACCTACCAGAAACTACAATCACTACTACACCGAGACCATCAGCCTTATTGTCTAACTTCAAATCCATTCCCAGTTGTCATCCCAATAGAGCTCAACCAATCACATTATCGAAAATGAAAATTCATCATTCAAAGTCCATGTCCATTGCCAGTTGAATAACACAATAAGGCCCCCGGAGCGAGTAGAGTTATTATTGTTAGATAAATTCGTAGTGAACTTTTAGTTGCAATTTTCCACGAACTCAGCAAAACGTGTCCACGAAGGTTCTTTCCATCCAAGAATAACATAAAAAATCAATTAAACCGTTCTTGTTATCGTCGCCGGATGCAAGCGATTTTACACCTATTAGCTGACGCAATTAAGTCGATTCTACGTTGTGATAACATTTGCATAGAATAGTAGGTACGCTTCATTCATATTCTTCATTGAAGATTTGATTGTAGTATTCCGTTATATGTTATTTATGTTTTTTTTTACAATTATTTGTTTGTGATTGTATTTATTATGTTCCGCTTGTGGTTTTACTCGTCATACAATCAAATCATATAGGTACACGTGTCTGCGAGTACCTAGGTTTTTTTTTTGTGTATAATAAACACTCGTATAATTGTAATATCTACAACTGATACTTACTAGCAAAAAGAAAATCTAAATCAGACCTTTTTGTAAAAAAATTCAGAACTTCAAAATATGTTTTGTTTCTGACAAACTCAAACTGTAATCTAATATTTAGGCATGGACGTAACATGACCATTGACCATTCCCAGAGAGGAGGTTATGACAAATTGACCTGCTAATTATACTGCGGTCCAAACAACGAACGGAATGCGACTTTAAACATGACATAATGAACCCTAATCTTGATACCATACGGTTTAGTTTTCTGCAGACTTCATCAATTGCTACTTATATCATAATGAAGCTTAATCTTAATAGTGTAGGGTATGTTTTTCATTGAAGCTCATCAATGATTATGGTGAATGTTGTCAATGGATACATTTTGATGATGTTGCTAAGTGGATGAATCAACATACATTTATGTTATGTACTAGCTGGTACCCGCGACTTCATCAGCAAAATAACATACTTGAAAACCTATAAAAAGAACTAAAAACTGCAAGAATCTTCTGACACTTTTAAAAATGCAATAATAGCGCCATCTTGACCTCAGCCATAGGTTTCGCCATCTCGACCTCAGCCATAGGTTTCGCCATCTAGTTGCCTTTAACTGGAACTCCCAACTCCCCATACAAATTTTCAACCCGTATTTCACGCCCTCCATGATTATTTTTGAAAAAAAAAAGTAGCCTATGTCCGTCCCTGTGACATAATCTTTATCCATGTCATATTTCAGCATAATGTGTTCAGTGGTTGTAACTTGCACCATCGGTCAACGACCTTGGCTAATGAAAATGACAACGTTCCTTTCGTCAGGGACATCAGTGAGAGTATTACATGGATGGATGCTCAGCTCACTTCCTGAAACACTGGTTTAGATCAAGTTTGACCCTGGATGGCTTAGTTATCTTAATGTCCTTTATTTTGGGAGGCGTTTCTCACTAGGACAGCATAGTTAGGTATATAAAAAATACGTGAGTGTCGTGGAACACTCGGTTGGAACGAAGCAAAGAGTACTTTTCTATACTGGGAATATAATAAATTAATTGTCAATTAGGTATCCTAGAAACGCTCTTCCGTACTAACAATGTAACAATCTATGGACTGTGACGCGGCTGCGCATTTCACACTGTGACGATTTGACATATACATGTGTCGTGACGCAAAAATAGAACACTTTTATTCGTCCAGCCCCCATCCGATACCGAAAAGGAACTTCGTTCCAAATAGATTATTAATTTTATCATTATGGTCTCGCAGGGTTTGGTTCTCGCGGTGAAATAAGTCTTGGTATGATCAGCAGATATTTGTTTTTGGTCTGGTTATTGTGGTAAGTACAACACCCAGAACCGGGTCCAATCTAACACGAGCTCTTAATTGTGAAGGAAATCATCGTGAGGAAACCCGCAGCTTAGTCAGCTCCACACGTATTGACGTCGTCTTTCCTGTGGGCCAGGCTGATGAAGCTGAGAGGATGGTTTATGTGCTGGGCAAACCTATTACATCTCAAACAATGCGTCCCGTTGTGAGTAGGCGAGGCATAGGTTGCCTCCTGACGCTGTATAAATCATCTAGTATAGATGTAAAAGCCAGATTTTTTTTGAAAATGCACACCGTAGATATACATTTTGTAAACAAATATGTTTGCTACTTCAGCCATACACAAATAAAGTACAAATAAAAAATATAGGTATGGCCATAAAAATACGAATAGCCATAAAAAACCCCGTTTATTTTGCATACAATTGGGACAACAATTATCTAATGCATATCACAAGGATGCAAATATCGCGTGCAATCCCACTGACGTCATCCGTCACGTGTCCATTACACTAATGACGGGAAGTCGGACCTTCCGCATGATGACAGTGCCATTATCAGTGGCCGTCAGCGGGGATGATGATGAGCGTGTGAAGAATCACACAATACTTTTAATATAAAACAATTTCACACCTAAAAATTAAAAAAACTCCCGACCGCCAAACGGCTGAATATATTTTCTTAAAACATAGCTAGAAACTCTCTAAGGGTAGAGTGGGTAAATTTAGTCACCGTTCAAATAATAAAAAAATTATAGATCGGTACCTCGAGTAATACTTCTATCCGTTTGGGATACCAAACAGTTCAAAAATAAAACATCTCGTTAGTTAGAAACCCCTTCATCATAATTGTTCTTTTACCAGCACTCTTTACAGTAAGCAGCTAGGAATGGATTTATATATAGGTAGAATAATTACCTTCATTTACCGTATTATTATGAACTAAATGGTTATGGTGAGAAAGATGTCTTAGATAATAGTTGAGTAGCTCTTGACAACGAGAATTTTATAATCGGTATGATTATTATCACTTTTCGACATTATCTTGACTACCTTTTTAATTTATATTAGTTTACGTCAATTTTTGAAGCTCAACTGCTCTTCTTGTAGCATTATGTTGTAGATACGAGCGAGGATGAGGTTTTGAACGTTTTTTTTTTTATGATGAATGGGTCGGCACAAGAAGGTGCCTATTAACTCTCTTCTTAAAAACATCAGGGTCGTAGCTCAGTGGAAATGCAGACGCTGGAAGCTGATTCCAATAAAAAAAAAGTTTTATGGGATAAGTATGAATCCGTTCGCCATAAAAGAATAATAGACAGCGTCAAAAATCCATAAACAGCTGTAGACTTGAAGATTCATGTTCCTGACATGTGGTTTTTCTTTAAATAGTACTGGTGCAAGGCAAAGCATCTTATACATTATAATCAAAAAACTGACCATTCCACACTAGCCCATTCTCCTCAATTTATCAGTCATATACGCTACTACGTTGTGTAAAATCGATATCGTTCTGACGCGTCATGACAGACAAATGTGCTGTTACTAAGTAGTACTCGTACTATTGTTCAGTATACCATTGGTTTAGCAAAGTATTGGTTTGTTTGTAAATCAATGGGTGAAACGAATGACCGACTGAGCCCGACCTTGGCGAGAGCTGCTAACAAAATCGTCACGCAAACCTCATGAAACATAATACTTACACAACTTAGAAGTCTCATCGCATCGCAGGATAGCTTTGCTGTTGTCAGTTCCCGGTAGTTGTACTATTTTTTTAAACTTAGGCCCTTACTAATAAACTTGACATAAAGTTATGTCATGCATAACCCATGAATAACCATACAAATTTTTATTTTATGCATGACATAACTTTATGTCAAGTTTATTAGTAAGGGCCTTGGTAGCTAGGTATGTTGACAAAACCAAGTGCCCTTTGAGCTCCTATGTCGAATAAATGAGTAAAGAGTATGAGTAGGTATAAGGCTAATCTCATTGTCACTGTCTCATCAGTCTTGCCGCATCGCAACAAAGCTTTGCTGTTAAACTTATGCCCAATATCAATGCCCAGAAGGGCTAGCATACGCAACGTGAGATAAGTGGTGCAAGCACACAAGACACGAGACATTTTGTCTATTACATATTTGGTTAATTTTAACATGCACGCCACAACAGAGAAGTTTGTCATCGCAATAGCAGACTACATGATATACTTGTAGTAGGTTGTTAAACATAATTAAAAGAAACTATAATAAGTATACTATCTTTCAATTTGTCAAATCACGGAAGACCACACTGGGGAGCTAAGATTAGTCGTTGGGATGAGCCGCTGATGGCTTGTTTATTTTATTTTATTTTATTTCACATGTTTTGGGAAAACTTACAGCTAGGTATGAACATTTTAGTGTAACTTATAAATAGTATGCAGCAGAAGGCTACATACTATAGGAAGGCCAATTACAAGTTTCCGCGAATAAATATCAACGAACTAGCATGAAACGAACAGTACCAACAGGTGGCGACAAGAACCAATATTAAGTTTAAACAGTACAAAACAAAAATTTCAACCTAAAAATAAATACAAAAAAGCATCTATACGCACTAAGAATATTGCTATTGGGTGCTTTGTGTTCTGCTTGTGCTGTGTTCGGTTCTATCTTGTGATCGCAACGTCTGGAAAGAATGAGAGGAGGCCAGTGCCCAGCAGAGGCACTATTGGCTGAATAAGTACGCTATTTTACCCCGATGCTACCTCTATTTCTAGTGGCACTGTACACTATGTACAGCGTCAATAATGCAGTGTTAACGCAGATTTTGATAGTAGAGATAAGAAATTACTTTATATTTAGGATTAGGAGATGTTTGTGAATAAATAGAACAAACAAGGCCTTTGCTTGGTTGCGACAAACTTACTTTGCTATTTTAATTAAACAGGCTCGCATATTTAGTTAGTATATTTATATTTTTATCGAGATTACATTTTTGTTTTAAGTTAGTACTTATATTATTTTTTGATAGAGAAACATTGAATATTACATTCATACAATAAGAGCGGTTTCACATTATCCGATCCGATATCGCTATCGGACGCCGATACGATGGCGGGGCAAGAAAAAGTTGAAAATTGATAGCTCCGATATCCGATATCGGATCGGATAGTGTGAAAACGTTCTTACTCGTATTTTAGTTTTATTTTTCAAAAACCATTAAAAAGTAAAAAATAATCGGTAACTATCTAACATTACTGTTTATTCGCTGACCCTTTCTCATAACAGTAGCCGCGAAATTCGTAAACCAAAATTCTTCTAGAACAAATCCTGTGCTCAAATTGCGCACCCAATTGACATTCTTAGCATGGCTTGCGATTTCGGTTACGCGTCCTCAATACTCTATTTATTTACGAAATCGTGGCATGTATGGCTTTCATTGGAATATTATCAAAAAGAGTAGGAGCCTAATAAAAATTGATGAATTGCAAAGACGGACTTTCAAACGAAGGATTACGTTGCCTTATCATCATCATACCTACCTAGGTGATTTAAACAGCGTCAGGAGACAACTTATGCCTACACGCAACGGGACGGTGTAGTGCCTGGGACATTGTTTGAGATGGATTAAGTTTGCTTACCGTTCTATCTGTATTCTGTGCCGTTAGGTAGGTACCTTACAACAGCAACAATAATAAGTAAGTTATCTTACCATTTTCACCTTAATGTACTTAACTTATTAGCAATATACCGTAAAACTTGGTAAACATGTCTATAAAAGTTAAAAGCTCATGCAGGTAGGTACGCAACATTATTGGGGTCAATTGTAACAAATTACCATAATATTTTATGTATGTAAGTACCATAGTCGTGTGGTATAAGTATGACCTAAAGTTTCATGAATATAAAATCTATATGACTTTCAGAAAGGATTTTGCATGTCCAGTTTAATCTAGGCAGGATTTTGAACGTTGTTCGGAATTGACCAACAGCAACTAATCACAGTGCAGGAATTGATCCGAATTTGACGTTTCTTGCACTGTGATTGGTTGCTGTCGGTCGATTCCGAACCGAATGCATTCCGCTGTATTATGAATCAAGGGCCTGATTTGAACTTTAATATCCCTTACTTTGACGTAGTTGGATGAAACAAGATATATGATTTACCAGGAGCTATGTGTAACCTACTTAATACTTGCGCTGTAGTCTTAGGTCAATTCACTATGTATATGTCGCAGCCAACTGGTTATTTCCACTGGCCAATTAAGCGCGTAGCCATTTGATTAAACGGCGATATTCAGCCGTCTAGTTAATTAAAAGCATATAATGAACTGGCTGGCTGGATGCCTAGGCTATTCATTTACTATAAATAAATAAATAAATAAATAAATAATGCTGGACATTTTTCACACAGCATCATCTAGCCCCAAACTAACTATGGAGTTTAAGAATAGATTTAATAGATTTCAGGCGCATCGGCGGCTGCGTAGCCTCGCGAACATAACCTATCCAACTGACTTTGATCTAGAGAGGTCTGATAAAGTAAGCATTGGTAATTTGACGACATGATTCACGTCAGCGTGATCTAAGAATTGGTCATTCTTAGTCGCGCCATCTAGTTATGAAATTAGGTACTAATTTCTACACAAACCCGTTCAACATTACTTAGAAATGACTTGGTCAGGCGGTGACGTGACTTTCGCCATTTTTGAAGGAGCTAGTGGCTCTGCTATTTTATTTACTTTTCTCGTGTTTTACTAGGTTTTATTATGTAATTTCGGTGGCATTTTACTAATGAAGCTTTGGATTACGTAACAGGAGATTTGGTAAATGGAATGGGGAAGTATTCAAAAAGATTTCTCATTTGACGAAAGTATTCCGTTGGTGTTTTGAAATGACAAGCCACCATGTTTTTTTCAAAACCAAATTGACATGACTTGACTTGACATGACATGAATACTTATTAAAAACTTGCTATTGGCAGAATTATACGGTTAATCAGTTAGTTGCCATTAATAAAAAGAAGAAGACTTGGCCAGGCAATTAGGTAAACATAATAGCTCCATGCCATTTGCCTAATATCATTCAGGCCGCTAGTTTAACCGTTTAATCAAATGGCTAGGATTTAATCAGACGGCGGATTAAACCAGTTGGCTGCGACATAATATACATATAATGTGATAGAATGTGTGACAAGTTGGCCTTGACCGCTGATAAAGCGATAATGCAAGACTTCATATTTAACCAAGCTCTTGCAAACGGTCACCGTTTTGACGATCGTAGCCTTCATTTAGACTAGATGCGAATCAGGGTCGGTAGAAACATTCTAAGATTTTGATGAATGATTTATGATTTAGAATATACCTAATTATCTAGTAGGTAGGTACCTATTGCTATTTTAAAGTGTACGCTTCGCGTCTCGCCTCGTCTCTGCGTGTGAGTTTGTTCAACTTTCTCGATCGCGTTGACGTAAACTAAACTACGATTTAATTTTGATACATTGCAACATTGGTATCATACTCGTATCAGACCATACTTCTTCCTAAGAACTAGTGACACGCTCAACCGCGAGAAACTTAAAATCGTATACTTAAACTCAAATGCCATTTTACTCTATTCTACCATAGAAATGGTATGAAGACAGGATCACCTTGAAATACTGTAGTGAGGAGTTAGTTGTAACAGTGTTTATGTATTGTTGCAGCCCGCCTACCTTCAAGACCCTGACGCCGACCTCTCGCACGCAGCTGAAGCAGCAGTTGATGCGAGAGCATGCGCAGGAGCAACTACGCAGAGAGTCTCTACAGGTAACTAATCTTATTAAATTTTTTACCATCGTTTTATGGTACTTACTTAGATAAAAAACAATAAAAACACATTACAGGGTGCTAAGTATGAATATTATTCACCATTAGGTATCGACGCCGTAAACGTGGATTTGTTCTGATTTTCATTAGTTATGAGTGAGTACCAAAAGATGGCGCTGCTATTACCCCATACAATTCTGAGTTAATATTTTACTAGCTGCGCTCCCGCGGTCCCTCGGATTTTTTTAATTTTTTTTGGGATAAAAGGTAGCCTATGTCCTTCCCTGGGATACAACCTTTAACTATGCCAAATTTCAGCTTAATCTGTTCAGCGGTTTGGGCGTGAAAGCGTAACAAACAGACAGACAGACAGACAGAGTTACTTTCACATTTATAATACTAGCTGCGCTCCCGCGGTGTGACCCGCGGTTCTTCGGGATTTTATCATTTTTTCGGGATAAAAAGTAGCCTATGTCCTTCCCTGGGATATAATCTTTAACTATGCCAAATTTCAGCTTAATCTGTTTAGCGGTTTGGGCGTGAAAGCGTAACAAACAGACAGACAGACAGACAGACAGACAGAATTACTTTCACATTTATAATATTAGTATGGATAGTATGGATTAGTATGGATATGGATTACAGCGTCGATACCGAACGCGTAAAAAACTAATATTAGGCACCCAGTTTATCCAATCTTAGTTACTTTTAATAGTTCGATGACGTGGAGGGAAAACCCCGAAAACATAGGTTTCCTTAATGCACTTCGAGCATGACGGTGACTAGACCTGAATAATTAGCTTCTAGGTAAGTATATTGCTTACCAGTTTTTGTGATCAATAAAGTTTGAATTCAGGCGGCACTTAATGTACCTACCTACCGCGTCATGCCTAGTTTACGTAGGTAGGTATACCTCACAGAACTAAATCGATATAGTTCTGTGGTATACCGAAGCGCTCGTGGTCGTGCTTGCTTAGTCGTTCTTGATAGAACATCGAAGTTAAGCAACGTTCGAAACGGTCTGTAAGTGGATGAGTGACCGCCAGTGGCATTTTCATATGAGCGCTTCCGTGTTTCGGAGGGCACGTTAAATTATCGGTCCCTATTTAATTCGTTAAGCTATGACGGAGGCCTTAAGGCGGCCTAAAAACTCCGTCACCAGAGTTGGCCACTGACTCATACAAACCTAACTACTTTGTGTAAAGTTTTTTTTTTTTTTTTTTTTATGATGAATGGGTCGGCTCTTGACCTCAAACTTACACAGGTAAGAGTGAGGTCTACGATGGAGCGAGCTTACCCAGAAGGTGCCTATTAACTCTCTTCTTAAAAACAATAGGGTCGTAGCTCAGCGGAAATACGGACGCTGGAAGCTGATTCCAAATTTCCAAATTCCAAGTAGTTGTTGACCTTTAAAATGACCCTTAAAGTAAGGTATACACCTTACTTTAAGGGTCATTTTAAATACAGTCAGTGACTACTTCTGGTTTAGTAAGTTTGACTTGCAAGTTTAGTTCAATAAACTGGCCAAGTGCGTGGCTACTCATAGTGTAGGGTTTCGTTCATAATTTTAATCTCTATATATAAAAATGAATCCCCATATCCCTTGGTCACGGCATCACGCGTGAACGGCTGGACCGATTTCACTATTATTAATCATGGAGGGCGTGAAATAAGGGTTGAAAGTTTGTATGGGGAGTTGGTAGTTCCAGTTAAAGGCAATAGATGGCGTTGCTAATAAGTATGTTATTTCGCTGACGAAGTCGCGGGTACCAGCTAGTATAATAATAATTTTAATAACCTGTACTTATTATGTATCATAGAAGTTACATTTAGGTAGGTAATTACCTAAGCAATTATTTATTTTGGGTCATAGTGAAACTAAAACAGTGTTAGGTAACTACGAAACCCCAAAAACGTATACCTACTCTATGGATATAATATGGATATAAGATATAGTTTGAGTTTTTGGTAGAATTCTCGGTTTATCCGGTATTTATTGTAATAAAATTTATCTCAGTATTTGGAAATAGCATTATAGTAATCTCCAGCGCACACAAACCTTGGATTGCGGACAGACTAAACATTTTTTTATTATTAGTACAAATAACTAATCCACACCTACATCTTCATCACGTCTGAGGTATATCTTAACTTCTAAACTAATATTATAAAGAGGTAAAGTTTGTTTGTATGTATGAGGTAATCCTGATACTAGGTGTAGGTGGTGCAGTAACGTGCCGTAGCCGAGTCCTGTATCAAATGTAGAGTACGGACGCACCCTATTTTACGATTAAGAAATATTAGAAGGTAAATTTATGGACTTTGCCCAGCAGTGGGACAGTATAGGCTAACAAAAAAAAAAAAAAAAAATTATGGAAACCACTGTGCTTAAAAATAGCTCTCAATGTAGAGAGAAATGAAAAAAAAAATTTAATATTTATCAGTATTTTCTTTCAGCGTTGTAATGCCGCCAATGTTTTGGGCATGCTTCCGACGATCCTCATTTATATCTCAACTGGTTCTAGTGTATTTTGTAAAGTTATGTAGTACCTACCTAGCTTAGTTTTTGCAAATATGTAAATACTTACCTAAAAAAATAATGACGCTGTTCTTCATATTTTCCAGGCACAGCAAGCAGGCCAGTCAAAAAATGAAGAGAAGAAGAAGTCCATCCCGGCGGAGGTGCCACGGATTACGCCACACGTCGAACTACCGCCACAGGTCCTACAGGTAAGACCCTGGACTCCATGGAGCTGGATCTGTTCAGCATTTCGCGTTTGCTCAATATTTCTTCCATGTTCCCCTGACATTCTAGACTTTGGTGGATATTCTTCATATTGTGGAACTCTGTCTATTTAATGCAATTTATCTTTATTTCGGACAACATAATCTATAGTTGCATATTTAGGTGTGTAGTGTGTACACGTTTATACACAAAAAATCTAAGTAAAAATAAATGTTCTCTAGATGTTTGCCTAAAAAAATTCCTAAAAAATCCGTCACCCAAGTTGGCCACCAACTCATACGAACTTATCTTTGCTATTTTCAATGTATTTCTCAATGTTTCCAGGTCCGAACAGTTCTGGAAAACCCCACCAGGTATCACGTGATCCAGAAGCAAAAGAGCCAGGTCCGACAATACCTCAGTGAATCCTTTCAACCGCAGACACAGGTCAGTAACCTCAGCAACTCCTTCATCATATTGTCTGATGGTAGAGCGTTGTTCTTAGAACCGAAGGTTGAGACTGTACCATATCATTCACCTCACTTCATAGAATTTTATTTGTAAACACATACACAAAAAACCTCCATTTGTCTTCTGCGTGGGCCTTTTTCCACTGCGTCACAGTTAGTGTTAGTGCACATACTTAGTGTCTAGCATAGCGATTCCGTGGAATTCGTCCAAAACTGACGTTTCCTGCACTGCGATTGGTTCGGTTGAACAACGGAACGGTTTAGTTGCCAATGCGTTCTGCTGAAGTATGAATGCTGTTCATATTGTCAGTTTTGAATACCTTACCGCTACCAGTCCTTCAAAGCCGAACGAAAACTCACGTTGGTTTCCAGGTGCCGGTCTCGAATCGCGTGCCGCTGTCAGCCCCCGAGCTGGGGGCGCCCCCCTCCCCCGACAGAGCCTCCTCCTCCAGCCTCCTCAGCCCGGGGCTTTGCTCTGTTGGTACCAACAACTCTGAGGTAAGATATTCTTGGTGCCAAGAGCATTGTGGATCGTGGTCGTGTATGAACATTGTAACACGAGCTCTAAGCGAAGAATAACATCGTGAGGAATCCCATGCAATCTCATCGCTGCCATCTGTATTTTGTGTGGCAGCGATGCGTTCGCAAATTATTACAGTCGTGGTCGTGTTTTAAAAGCTTTTATTTAACTTGCTACCTATGTTTGTCTGTTTTTACATGGAGGCAGGAGCAGTTCAATGGAATTCATAAAATAGGCCGATTGAGTTGAAACTCAGCACATTGGTCAAGGTCCGTCTATAATTTAAACATTATGGTGACAATGAGCTGATCACTAGCGAATCGCACATTCGCGTTCTATTATGACGATGCCTAAAACAGCGCTCTGTCTTAGGCCGCTGCCTAAAAACCACAACTTTATATTCCAGGCTGATGAGTTCCTAGACGACATCCTATCCCTGGACAACACGGGTCCACTGTCCTCCTCAGGCCCACCCTCGGCCGCCAGCTCGGTGGCCGGCGACTGCGGCCTGCTGAACGACTCCGATATCCACGCGCTTGCCAAGGACAGGCAGAAGAAGGATAACCATAATATGAGTGAGTGTTGCTACATTTTGGGTAATCAGGGTTTTTAGGTAGAATTTGGGAACATGATTAGGGTATGTCTTGCCACTTTTTGTGTAAGGATCAGGGTTATTTTAAAAGCAATTTAAGAATATGTATGAGTCTTGCAAGGGTTAGGGATTTTTTAGAAATCTCTTTATGAGGCCCCAGACCAATATGAGGCTAAGGCCCTTACTAATAAACGAGGTATAAAGTTATTCCTGAGTGTAAACTGTCAAAATGTATGGTTATTCCTATTTTATTCCGAGGAATAACTTTACACCACGTTTATTAGTAAGGGCCCAAGATTATAACGGTGAAAGAGACCATAGCGAGAAAAATCCGCATCTTAGTCAGCTCTACCTACAGTATTTGACGTTATCTTTCCTGTGGACAAGGCCAGTTAATGATGAAAGTATGGTATTGGTGCAAGCCTGTTCTATTCCAAGCAATGTTCCAGGCACTACAGTGTCCCGTAGTGTAGGCATAGGTTATCTCCTGATTTTAAATCATTTAGTATAAAAGTAAAGGCGAGTTTTGATCACCTAAATGTAAAATAAAAACTTCCTACAGATTCGAAAGGAAGTGAATACTTTTTCTCCAATAAAACTAACCTGCCCTCAATTCTCTGGTTTCAGTCGAACGCCGTCGCCGCTTCAACATAAACGATCGCATCAAGGAATTAGGGACCTTACTGCCCAAGACAAACGATCCTTTTTACGACGTCATCCGTGACGTCAGACCCAATAAGGGCACTATTTTGAAGAGTTCTGTGGACTATATCAAGTGTTTGAGGGACGAAGTGAATCGGTTGAAGCAAAGTGAACAAAGACGGAAGCAGATTGAGATACATAATCGGAAGCTTTTGTTGCGAATACAGGTGAGTTTATTTTTAATGTATGTTAAGAGCACTTACGGTTCAGTGGAAGCCTGGCTTGATCTGCGTTCGAATCCGGACGGGAACTAATGAGTTATCATCTCCAAAAAAACTGCACCATGCCACCATGTACTCAAACGGCGAAAAAGAGAAGAAAATCAGTTTCAAAATTCAAATTTCATTATCGTGAATTTGAAAAAGATTTTAAAACCCCCTTGAAAATGCCCCACCATGCTCTGGGTTAGATTCATGGCCAGATGTCACTATTTGTAAAAATGGCCTCCAAATATCAATGTTATAATATTTGTGTTTATTTCCAGGAATTAGAAAGGCTAGCCCGCGTGCACGGTCTGCCGATAAACTCGCAAGAAGCGAGTAGCGGCAGCGGGGGCGGAAGCGGGAGCGGAAGCGGTTGGGCGTCACCGCATGACCACGACTCGGGAGTCGAATCCGCACCCGAGCCGCCCACACCTACACCTCAGCCTGTACGTAAATGTTTAGGACTCCATTCGGTCCCCAAAAAGTGTTAACGGGATTTTGTCCGTTTATCACTGGATTGTACCTACTTATCCGTAACATTAGAAGAAAATCTTATGCACGAAAGGAGCCTCTTAGAGGCGCACTTATAATCCTTTCACCACACTGGTCCGAAAGAACTGGTGACACGACAAGAAGAAGAAGAAATAAACCTTTACTCATAGAAATGATGCTTTTGCCTGCATGAAATCTTACTCTAGTCTACCGTTTCCTAACCACCTACACATTGATGGTTTGGGAAACTTCGAAGTCTGGACTACGTGTAACCACAGAAGGATTACCACTATGTTATTTCCTCAGCGAGTATCGTTTCGCTAAGCGAACGGAGTTTACCATGACGGTGGTCATGGTGGATTCGAAGGTCGTGGGTTCGGGCCGCTACCACTTGACCACCAGTTCCTGGATCTACCACTATGTGTTATCTTTTCAGGAGGTGTTACCGAAGCAGGAGCCAGCGCTGATGGAGCTGGAGCAGCCTCCAGATCTGCTGCGGGACATGCCCGCCGGGGAGTGTCTGTCTGCTTTGGATGCACTGGGTAAGATATCTTCAAAGTCAAAGTCAAAAAGCATTTATTCAGTAAGACCGTTGGGATCACTTAAAATAGTCTTAAAATTAGTTGATTCTACTCCTGATCTACTACTTCCTTCATGACTAAAGTGAACCAGGACAAAAAACAGTTTGGGGCCTAACGCACTTTTAGGTGATCCATCTTAAAACTAAGTAGTCAAGCTCCCTGGGAGCCAGTGGAACAAAAGTGACGCGCTTCGAAGTTAGGAGCTCGTGATGTACTAAGAACTAACGCCTCGGCAAAGGTTATTTAGTGCTCCCCTTGATGCATTCATAGGGCGAAGTAGAGATAAGGACTATGTGACTTTTAGGTTTGAATCTTTAAACTCAAGCCTCCTATAATTCCAGACGGCCTCAAACTTGGTTCCTGTTCGCCCTTAAGCCGCGAAGAAGGCCTGTCCCTCGGCTGTTTGGAGCCCGACTTGTGCCTCGAACCGGTGCCCGACTCGCTCTTCACGCATAACGACATTAAGGTATATTATATTACTTACAAATTGCTAAAATTTTTGGCGCAGCCTCTAGGATAAAACTAAGCGAATGTCTTAAGTTCACAAACATATTTTTTGCACTAATATATAAATAAATTGCACTATACAACTATTACTACTCAAGTAAAAAAGGACAACATAAATAATTGGTATCTCATGTAAACTGTTGAACCAAAATAACATACACTTTTTGACTGAAAATTGGCGCAGTCTGCGGGATCATTTATATCATATTTTGGATCTTTAATTCTAATACGTTTATGTCACGGGCTCATTAATTAACTTAACTGAAACTTTTCTAGCGTATTATCATGTTTAAATAAGCATGCATTCATTTTGAACATTTTCGCATCCATTTTAATATTATAATCTGTCAAGACTTGCTGATACAGTGTCTCACCACTTAGTGGAAAGATTGACCCTAAGGCAATGCTATTTTAGATACGTTATGATCAAAGTTATCGAAGTTTAAAATCTGGTCTTGGAACATGGTGACTGTCACTAACTAAAACGTCGCCCTATTTGACGCAAACTGATGAAAAAATTGTTCTATTAAGACAATTTCTAGTCTTCAATTTCCACGCGCTAGTAACCTATATATATTTTATTACATCATTACCATTAAGTATAAAAATCATATCTAACCGCATGTTTATGCATGCAGCCTTCAGACGTGAAGCTAGGCTCGTCATCCCCCCTCAGTCGTGACGAAGGCCTGTCTTTCATTGACCACGACCTCAGCATGGACCCGCCGGAAGATATCTTTGACCATAAAGATATTAAGGTAAGGCTCAATTTTGCGCACCATTTGAATAAGCGATACAGAACAAATTAGGTATCGTTGCATTTCGCGTTATTATAAACTTTCACAATTTTTTGCGAGTGAATAAAACCCTTTAAAGTGATAACAGACTCGAATGAATAGTTCACTGAGAATGCTTCAGTTTTCTTTCAAATTTTGTTTCATTTTGTGTTCAGACATTTAATTTCGAGTGAAAGGTGCCAAATGAAAGGTGAAAAAAATGAACGATAAATTAATCGTCTGACTGATTCCTAAATGGACTTACAATTTGTCTAAATTAATTTTAATTTGACCTTTAATTTCTGATATGTAAATAATGTAACTAATTTGGGTAAAAACGAAACAGGATTTGATTTCATTTCGACGGATCCAATGATAAACGGGAATTAATTCATTTTCACGTTGTATTTGCTCCAACCATTTTTGTCGTGTCAGTATTTATCATCTTACCATTTCCATAGCGGTTAAAAGGGCCCATAAGTCGCGAAGAAGGCCTTTCTCGCGGCCTCACACTGAGCTGCCTCGAACCAGAACTCAGTTTGGAGAACGTTCCAGACGATATCTTCGATCATAAAGATATTAAGGTAACTATTGTTTTAATAACGGTATCGCTTTAAGACAATTTTGTATAAAAAAGCTTGTATTGCGCATAAACAGCTAAGTCCATGAATGCGTACTGTTCTCCAGTTCCTTTTGATACTAATATAGTTAAGAATCGTTACAAATTATGGTTTAGGAGATAACCCAAGGATTCAAAGTTACGCAAAAAATATTTTACTGTAAAGTTACAGTTCTTCGTCTAGGATATAATCTTCTAATGTTGTCTTCTGTTGTTACCTTCATAACATTATTTTTATTTAACAGCTCTCAAAAGGCATCAAGTTAGGATACTCGTCACCAATCAGTCGGGGTTTGTCTTTACCCTGTTTGGACGATGTCCACGATGATTTCTTCGACCGTAAAGACGTGAAGGTAACTTTGGCCCAGCAAGGTCTTTGTGTCAAATTGTATATGCTTTTTCGTTTCTTCGCCATATTACTTAGATTGTGTTGTGACTCCGCTTTAAAAGTCATTTTCGATTGTAAAGATGTGAAAGTAACTTTGACCCATGGAAGACTCTGCTGTCTACGCTTCTTAATTAAATCTGAGAGGTTATCTGATGTTGACTATGTAAATCTTTGCTTTTTTTGTTTCTCTGCCTTAAAATGTGAGGGTAATTCAGACTTGCCGAAATTTTATTGTTACTACGGTTTTGGAAGACTTCTTCAAAAAATACTCGAAGGTAACTGTAGCCAATGGAAGCCTTCAAGGTAAAATAGGTAAAATACTTCTGTTTTTTCGTTTCTTCGCCCGTTTGATATTTCCTAAAGATAACTTTGTGGCAACGTTTTTAAATACTTTTTTCATTACAAGGATGTGATAGTAAGCTTAGTCCTTACGAAGGCTTTGAAGATAAAAAGGTAACTTTGACCCATTTTAATTTTGTATCTATGGCTTTATTTGTTTTTACCTTAAGGTATTCTTGGTTGAAAGCTTTTGATTTATCAATCAAAGTTCAGACTAGAACATGTAAAAGGAAATTCGAGCGCTTGCATTTAATCAAAAGCGTTTTAAACTAAGGGCAGTCCTTTTTTCACACAGAGTTTAACAGAGGTCAAGTTAGGCCTGTCGTCACCTTCACAGCGTGACCTGTCACACGACATCTCACAGAATGAAATGTCACAAATGTCACTATCACTGATCGATAAGGAGTTTCTGGAGGATTCGGTCATTGAGCACAAAGATTTAAAGGTTTTGAGTTATTAGGTTCTTCTGGTGGACATTGGCCTTCTTGTGGATGTGCATACTTAGGTCATCTTTCTTTCTTTGTTTATACTGTATACTTAAACAATGATATAATAAATATATACCTATCTAAGATGGATCACCTAAAAAAAGCTAGGCCCCAAACCGTGTTTGTTGCCCTGGTTCTTCACGGTATTGGTCGCGAAGGAACAGGAGTAGAATCACCTAGTTTTAAGACGTTTCAAAGTGATCCCAGCGGTCCTACTGAATAAATGCTTTTTGACTTTGACTTTGAATGTTTGTGTTGAAAAAAATTATATGAGATTTTAATAGGTATTCTTATACAAGCCTTTACATCTATATTATATGATTAATACAGCGTCAGGAGGCAATCCATGCTTACACTTTAAGTTATGAACATTAAGTTGTGTATCGCATGTGCTGCTGGCGTCACAGAAAACCAGCGCAATAGTTAGCCTTTGCTAACTATTGCAAAAATGCTGAGTGGTGACCATTTTTGTGTGGCATATTTATTTGGCTCTTTTCAATTTCATAATGTGTACAAAAAAAAATAAGTATTTGTTGTGTTACGCAAAATAAAGCTATTTTTATTTATTTACTTACGGGAGGCTGTAGTGCCTGGGACATTGTTTGAGATGGAATAGGATTGAAGCACCTAAGGTTTAATCACTTTTTCTGTGTTTCTTGTCGTTTCAGTGATATTTGTCACTGTGTCACTATTACTCTCACACCCACAGACAGTAATATTTGTAGTAACAGTCTAGGCACTAAATGCGCTACGTGACAAAATCTTCTCGACTAGTTTTCTCGTGCAAAATAGACATAAGTACTTACTTATCGTTATTTTAAATTGAATAAAGCTATATTTCACTTGTCATAGACAAAATAATATAGCGTAAGTCTACCAGCCTCCTTAGCATGACCACGCTATCTCCACGGTAGAATAGAGTAAAATGTCGAGTTTAGACAAAACGACTACGACCGAAATAAACCTTTGCTCGACTAATGTCCAATTATGAAAAATGACAAATAAAATGAAATTAATGTTTATTCAGAAAGGTCTTAACTAACTAAAGTAAGTAACAATCTTGTATCGAAGTAATGCAAGGGGAAGAACTTACTCGTAGCAAAAAAAATTGCTGTTTGTAGTTCGTTGTTCCCATATAACATAAGGTGTAGAGACCTAGTTCTAGATTTTGCTTTGAGCATCTCGTTCTAACTAAGTATAAGACTTGTATGTAGAAACGAGTGATCGCTGCTAAATGGTCTAAAAATGTCTATTCATAAAACTCGTCGTAAAATCGTCTGAACGAAAAGTCAGTTTCTGACTGATGGTAAGGGGCAGGTCTACGACCAACTTCTCTGTAGGAAAACGATAAAACTGACAAAATTTCTCGCGTTCGTTATGCTAGGCCTGCAGGTGTAAAAGTTTGTTTGTCAACAGATGCGACTGTCTCCCTCCCGTGGTATGATGGAGGACGGCGCGGCGCTCAATCTCGCGCAAATCGAAGACCTCATGGATGATGACTCACACAACCCTGTCACACAAGGTAAATTCTTTCTAACAGATTAATTTGAAGGATAAGACGCCATTTATAAATGATATCTCACCTTATAATTTGTCCTCCTATTTTGCAATTTCACATAAAAACTACTAAACATGTGTTTAGTACACACAAAAAAATGTGTTTTAGATATATTATTGATTAACACAAACACAAAACTTAGGATCCTTTTGCAGTTAATTTCCAGCCCCTTTAGCATGGCGATTGTCTAGGTACCAGAGTATAGATAAAAATTACAGTAATGTTTTTTTTTTTTTTTTTTCTTGTTTGTTTTTACCTGTGCGCCTACCTACTTGTTACTTGTCTGTGTTTTTGTGTCTGTGTTGAAATGTTATGTGTGCCAAATAAATATTGTATCTATCTATCTATCTATCTAATGACATTAGAGTGGTAGATAAAAGTAACTTTTATCCACATTCGTCCCGTTTTATCCACACTCTAATGTCATTACTCTCATTTATATCTATTCTCCGGTACCTAGACAAACGCCATGCTAAGGGGGCTGGGCACTATCTACACCTTCCAAGTTTCATCCAACATCCAAATCGATTCACATACTCACAAACTTTCAGCATAATATTAGTTTGTTGAGTTGCTGCTTTGTGCGCACACTGCACACTGGCGTCACGGAAGACCAGCGTTATAGTAGCTTAGTTACATAAACTACTAGGTATAACAATATGCTGAGTGGCGGCCAATTTTGTTGCCATTTATATTATTACTTCATTCTATGTATTTAATTGTTTTTTTTTGTGGCACAAAATAAACTATTTTATCTTATCTTATCTTATTTTATCTAAGTGAAAATGTACACTTTTTTCGATTAGCTCCGCACTGGAGCTATTTAGTTTTAAGATAGATCACCTAAAAGTGCGCTAGGCCCCAACCGTGTTTCTGATGCTCAACGAACCCACTAACCTCCCTACTAGTGTGGTTGGGAATAAAAAGTCCCAACGACCCCACTACGTAAACTCTTGCAGGAGTAGAATCATCTAAGTGACCCCAACGGTCCTACTGAATAAATGCTTTTTGAGTTTGACTTTATAAGCAATCTAGGCTATTGATTACCAGGTGACCCCATGTTATGTTCGTCCCCCACGTCGCAGCTCTGCCTGGGCGAGGCGGGCCGACTCACCGCTATGCTGCAGGAGCCACAGTTTACACACAATAACGGTAACTATGATCCAACTTACATACACTTAAGCTGCCATTATAAAACGTAGACTGAAGGTAGCCCCCTTAAAAATCCATTGACTATGGATCTCTTGAACCATTAGATTTTTGGCTAAGCATGTTTTTGATTTGTTATTTTTTTAGTTTCATTTATCTTCAAACAGGACCACCTAAAAATGGTACACAAACCTCTAAGGGCTTATTACAAGAAAATGAGCCGAGTTTAGACCAAGGCTAACTAAAAAACTGTCCTTAGAAAAACGATCTTTAAATACTCGTACATAGAACGCTTTTTTGTGGTAATAGTTTTGTTTTGACATGTGTCAACATGGGGTTCAACCAAGGTTTTACGTTTTTATAATAAGCAGCTAAATATATTATAAATAAATAAATAATAAATAATGCTGGATATTTCACACAGCGTCATCTAAGCTAAGCAAAGCTTGTACTATGGGAACCAAATAACTGATATACTACTTATAAACTTTTTGTTTGTAAATACATACATTATCATACATAGAAACACCGAGACCCGAGATTGTAGATCATACAATCGCGGCGGGGATCGAACCCGCAACCTTCTGCGTCCCAAGCGGGCTTTCACCCACTGCGCTAACGGTACTTCACCATTTGAGTGTACAGGCATAGTACACATACATTTTTATCTTGGGATCTCCAATGGAGTCCAAACTAAAGCAGCTTCCCTTCCAGGTACCATAATACCAGGAGACAGTTCCATGTCGTTAGGCCTCTCTGGCCTGACGGAGGCCTGTCTCCCCAGCTTACTACTTGGGGGTCCTCACCACCATGCCCCGCACTCTCCCCACTCACATCCACGGCAGCACTGCTTCGATATGGATCTTGGAGCCTAACTTCCTTGGAGCCTAGAGGTTCAGGAGCTTACATACTTTTCAGTTACTCAGGACTTTGAATGGGGACACCTTGGAGCCTTAAACTATCTTGGAGCCTTTAAAAAATCTTGGAGCCTAGAACTTACAACTGGTGCTTGGATACTTTGGACATGTATAGGGAACGGAACCTTGGAACCTAAGATCTTTGGAACTTCTGGTTGGAACCTGGGTTGAATGAAGCAAGAAACAAACAATGTTTCTAGAACCAATCAAATTCTGGATCTTACTAAAACGCAGATTTTCTTGAATACGTTCATTTTTCATTTTTAAATTTCATTAAAAGTTCATTCAAGGCCTACTATTTCTACGGGACGTGTCAATAGTTATTTTATTTTCAACCAGTGTGGTGAAAGGTTACGGCAAGTCGTGCACATGGTTTTTTATCCCCAAACTATAAGGATCTGTGAGTGCAAGTAAAAATATTCTACTGTGAGTGCGCGTTTTAACACCATGGTTTCTTATTAAATCGTTTGAATAGTTCCTAAATAAATATCAATTTATTGACAGTTTTAAAAAGTTAGATTCAGTTTAATCCCAGTAAAGGAAAACCAAAGAGTTCATTTATAAACTGCGCAGGCGTTTGTGGTTTTAAATAAACTATCAAATAAGCAAGAAAATAAATTATTTTTCATATTTTATGTCAGTTAACTTCACTGCAACTAATTTCAATACTTTGCGCATATTTGTTTTTAAAAACTAATCTTGCTTTCCTAGTTTATTTTTGTTTCAAAACCTGCGCCTGCGCAGAACTCCATCATCATTTTAATATCTAACAACAATTAATTAGTGCAACTAAGTCTTCCGAAGTAGTCTCGTAATTGAAAGTTACCATTTAAACGGATTTTGTAATGTGACGTATTTTATATGATGTTCTTTTGACAGATACAATTTGTATTATGTATACAGGAATATAGGGTGTAAAAGTTTGTCATGAAACCCTAGGAGATTAAAACAATAAAATCGGTTATTATTAAATTAATAACCATTTATTTTAGGCAACACCGAACATAATTCCTACCTCAAAGGCCTGCAGTGGTCTGTGGGCGGTGGTAATCACTTACCATCAGGTGTGCCACTGGCTCGTTTGCCCCCTCTTCCATAAAAAAAAATACTTATACAATGATAAAATGTCATTGGCCCATATTTATAAATACCTTAAAGACTAACATCCGATGACGCACGCATTAAATAAATCTAAAATACACTATGTTGTAGGTAATTAAAAAACAATTAATCAAAATTACTATTTAAAAAAAATTATATGATGTTATTTTATTTATTTAAAAATAGTCTCTCCCTTGTCCCACTTTTACGTGGGAACAAACAACTTATTTTTATAACTCTCTAAATAAACTTCTGAATATTACTTATTTTAGTTTTCACGAGATATCTTTTACACCCTATTTAAGTGATACCATGAATGAAAAAATAATGTTATTTTTTCGTCCATGGTATCACTTTAATTCTCACGTATCGTTTTTAAATTATTTTTATGAAAAAGTATTAAAATTGTGCTATAGATTTAGAAATGTGGTGCTCTTTTCGAGATGTTTTCTAGAATTTAGTGAATTCATTTCGTAGGAATTGTAAATATGCACAAATTAGTGAAAAGATTATTTTGTTTTAATATTTTAATTCATACATTGCTTAGCGGTGTTTTTAAATATACAAAGTCGAAATAAAAATTTGGTATTACTTGTTATTCCACTATATACAAAGCATATTTTATATACAATTACTTATTATTATATACATGATGTAAAGGACCACAATTTTGTACAGTAAACCAATGTGATAAAATATATTTTTAGAGTATATTTATTGAAAATGTACTATGTTTGTAAATAAAATGACTAATCGTTGCTTTATATAATTCAACGCTTCCACAGCCAACAAATTATATCAAGTAAAGGAAACCTAAAATATATACAACTCGAAGTGCCTTATCAAATTAGGAAATTAGGAAATTGCTAATCAAATTAGGAAAATGTTTTTACTAAAATAACACTGGTTATGTCAATGTCACACGTTTTTGTTAAGTTTGTGATGAATTTATGATATTTTTCTATTATTTAGATACACCAATCTTCTTTACAGCTATAAAATATATAGAAGTATAAAGTGATTGAAATTTATGTCATACCTACACGAGAAATTTATGTTATATTCTAATTTAATGATAAACTCAATTATAAATAACTATTGTTCATGCATTTTCCACTTTTAGAGCAAGTATTACCTATATTATATTTTTATCGTATAGATAAATAGTATAATATTATGAAAATGTATGACAGGTTTTTGCGTTTATACTTACATCAGACATTATAAAAAAATATACTACTACTTGTGAAAAAGATTCACTACAGAATTTTGATTATAATTCTAATAAGTGCCGCTAAATATTTTAAAGAGTTTTATTTATCGAGCCATTACTCTAATAAGAAATGTTATTATAATTAGTTACGAACAAAAGTGTATTTAAATAAATACCTAATTTTAGTGTAATGTAGAAAAAACTGCGAATCAGTGAGTCTAGCAATAATATAATATCAGTAGTTTTACGAATCGTTGTTTGTTATTTCTTTAGTTTTGATTGTTGCATGAATGGACCGTGTTAAAAGATGCTCGATTATACAAAAATATATAACTTATACATAAAAAATATATTTTTTCTTAAAGGTACGTTGCAAATATTGCAATGCACAATATTCTCTCAAACAGTTGCATTTAGAAAAGTACTAAGAACCAGACGTAGGTATAGGTATTTCCTACATTATATTTGTATTTTAAAATCGAGTGGAAATCAACACAGTGTATGAGTGCTATTTAAATATGTATGAGATTATTGTTGAAGTACAAAAAATGGATTACAAGTGAATATACAATAAATATCATATTCGCCTTTTATTGTTCAAAATACCTTAAAAACTTGGGTCAAAGGGACATTGTTGAGATTAGGTGCCTAATTTATTAGATTTGTAGCACCTAAACCATTCTCTCACCTCAATCATGATGTACAGTTCGTCCAACGGATCTAGGCATTCGTGAAGTTAGCCGTTTGTCTGCGCAGAACACAATTTTGTATGAAAAATCGGTCACTGCGCAGACAAACGGCTAACTTCACGAATGCCTAGAACCGTTGGGCGAACTGTAGGTAGTAGGTAGCAGCAATAATTGAGTTCTTATTTCAAGTTTTTTTGTTCTTTAAGAATTTATTTTTAAAAATCCATTAAAGAACAAACATCTGCCCCATTTTCTCCCTTCAATAACTGACCATGCATTTGAAACGCTTGCATAAAAACTGCAGTTAATTCACGAAATAAATAATTTCCCCCAAAAATGCATTATTTTTATTCCAAAACGCAGCGATTATTTTTGTTCACGAACACAATGGAGCGTTTCAAATTTCGAACGAAATTTGCGTTTTTGCATAAAATGGCGCGTGCGCGACACATTACATGATGAGGTGACCACACGATGTGTGGTTGGTGTAGTGCATGGTTATAAAAACCATTCACCACACATAGATAGGTACCCATGACGATGCTTTTGAAGTTTGTTTAGATGTATTCCACATAAGTAGGTACCTATTTATTTTATGAGTCATTTTAGACTATGACTGGTTTTATTTAGGTAATACACAAATGGAAGATTTTGGCAGTAATTTTTCATTAACGTGTTTTATTTTCTGTGAGTCTTCCTTGTGGATATTCCATTATACTATAGGTAGGCAAAATAAGCATCGTGATGACGATCAAGGAAAACGTACCTATAGCTCATTAGCAAAATTTCCTATCTTAATAATAATATACCTAAGTAGGTAGAGTACTCACTATAATCTAGTACCTATGTAATGTAATATGTCGGTACGGTAACTGGATCAACTGAATAATTCCGCTATGCTCATTATTTTCCCATACCTACTTAAAACTGAAAAATAGGCAAGTAATCAGTAACTATGACTAGTAAATCGTCATTTATTCAGAAAACCATAAGCTAGATTTAGGTAGGTAGGTAGGTATAGGACTTAAGATTCTGCGCTAGTTTGAAACCATGTTCAATTTCAATTTATTCATAAAAACATAATATATAACATAATATAATAGACGACCTCTGTGGCGCAGTGGGCGAACGTCCGCCTGCGACGCAGAAGGTTGCGGGTTCCATCCCCGCCGCGGGACAAATGTTTGTATGACCTACAGATATTTTTCTCGGGTCTGGGTGTTTCTATGTATAATATGTATGTATTTAGGAACAAAAAGTATATAAGTAGTATATCAGTTATCTGGTTCCCATAGTACAAGCTTTGCTTAGTTTGGGGCTAGATGATGCTGTGTGAAAATGTCCAGCATTATTTATTTATATTATTACAAAAAATAACAATTATTATAAATAATATACATCGAACCTCGCACTAGGCTAAGCCTGTATCGCTTGTATGTAAAATGTAAAGCAACAAAATAACAAGAACCATCTTATAAATTAATTAATTTAGGTATTTCATCTCCGTTACATCTATTTTTACCTACAGGAGTAAACCTACGCGTAGGTAATACAATAAATATTTAAGTAAATAACCAAAATTCATGGTCACCCTAGCACTATTGAATCCCGGACATTGTTCATTGTTGCAATTGATAAAAGCGATACAGTTTTTGCATTTTTTCCACAAATTTAAATGAAGTCCCCCATTCTAATAAAAGATTTGCATCCGATCCCGTTAACTGCATACGATATGGACCATAGAAAAAATTAGCTAGGGTAATGTGATGCACATATTTTATTGATTTTTAGCGCTTGGACGGAACGAAAGAATCGAACTTTGAACGGTCGAGCTTCTTCTTCTTCTTATTGTGTCACCAGTTCTTTGGAACCAGTGTGGTGAAAAGATTTTAAGTGCACCTCAAAGAGGCTCCTTTCGACACATGTTTTCGAAGTTTGTAGGTTCTACGACATGCCGGTTTCCTCACGACGTTTTCCTTCACCGTTTGAGACTACTGGCATAGTGCACATTAATTTTTCGGCAAAAAAACTCATTGGTGCACGACCTTACGATCGGAAGGCAATTACCACTAGACCACAAAATCAAGTGATGTCATGAGTCCAACATAAAATTAAATATAACTAAAATATTACTTAAGTTACTATCATTATTAATATTTATATAAACTCCTTCCTACTAGAAACAATTTGTGCCCTATTAGTCCTAAGGTCGGGCGCTGAAAATTGCGACACAATTTTTACTACTGCAATTTCTCAGCGTTCATTAGTAATGTACTTACCTACTAGCTCTTTGACCGATCTTTGACCTAAGCATGTAGGTATGACCACAGACAATATACTAGTATGACCTATGGACCTTTAAGGTACCTGTAAGGGTGATAATGCTATCATCATCATCATCATCATCCACAGCCTGACTTCACCCACTGCTGGGTATAGGCCTCCCTAAGCTGGTGCCATCCACCACGATCCTGCGCTAATCTGACCCATTGACGGCCCGCGACGTGTACAATATCGTCTGCCCATCTGGCCGCCGGACGTCCTACGTTCCTGTACCCAGATCTGGGCCACCATTCAGTCAATACTCTACTCACCTGTCATCACCACTGATAATGCTATGCCTACTAATAATGAGAGATGATAGGAGAGTGCAAATGATAACTTCCATATCTCCGGATACTGAAGTGAAGTATAGATATTTCCACTATAAAAACAATTACATGTCTGGACTTTAAATAATTTCAGAAGTTACCATAAAAGAGCCTTGTCACGTAACCGTTCCTATGTGAAAAGGACTATAGTGGCTAGACTGACTATAGCCACTAGGTAGTCACCACATACTAGGTATTACATAGGTATATTATGTTAAGTTTTAGGTCATCATCATCAGCCTATGGCAGTCCACTCCTGGACATAGGCCTCCTCTAGTGCTTTTCGCGGATCGTCACTCCTCCTGCCCGGAGGGCGTCCTACACTACGTTTGCCGAGTCGCGGTCTCCACTCAAGAACTCGTTTACCCCAACGGTTATCGGTTCTTCGGCGGATATAGCCAGCCCACTGCCACTTCAGCTTGCTGATTCTCTGATCTATGTCTACAACTTAGGTTCTATGTCGGATAGTCTCGTTGCAGATTCTATCATTCAGAGAAACTCCGAGCATAGCTCGTTCCATAGCTCGCTGAGCGACTTGAAGCTGGTGGACTAGCCGTACTGTGAGTGTCCATGTTTCGGCTCCGTATATCATGACAGATAGGACGCACTGATTGAAAAATTTTGTTTTCAAACACTGTGGTATGGGTGACGAGAAAACTCGACGTAGTTTTCCGAATGCTGCCCAGCACAGCTGAATCTGAGCTGAAGTTTTAGGTAGGTATATAAAAACTTTTTATGAGGCCTAATAAATCTTCAGATCTTCTTACTTGACACTGACTCATTAACCGTCAAATCATTTTCAAAACAAGCATTTTACTTTTCTTGAGAGCATTTTCGCTCATTATGCGGTTGCCATATTGATAAAGCCACTAGAACACGGAATATTATGATGCAAGCTGCGCCGATACCCCAAGTGCAGCCGTTCCATGAGGTGCTGAAGACGCCAGTCATCGATGTGGAGCCGAAGGTATGGTCTCCGAGTTCTGGGGAGGTATGGTATAGTATCATCATACTCTCTACCTTGTCGAACTCTGGTAGAGAAACGAGCCTTCCTGCAACACTGAAGGTTTCGGTTTTGATTTCCGCCTCGGGATAAATGTTTTTACTTTTAATTACTTCTAGTTATATTTACTTACTAATTACTATTTATTAAGGCTTAGGCATATAACTATTACACATCCCTACCTATAATCATATCATTAGGTACCACATACGATTATGGATTTTCCTTAGTACCTAAATAAGTATATATTGAACAAAATTGTATAGTACCAAGAAATAAACTATTTGATTTGATTTGATATGATTATTATGATCTGCAAAATATATTTGTATCGGGTCTGAGTGTTTCATTATATTAAAAATGTAAGTTGATATTTACAAAATGAATGAAGGTAGGTATTTGTTTGTTTAAGTTTGCGAATGCCGTCTATTGGCCATATTATAGGTAGGTACCTAAGGTAGGTACCATACCTAGACCTACCCCAAGACAAGACCTACCCAGTTAAACACGCATAGATTAGCGGTTTCATCAATCGTAGCTTATTACAAGTTCTATTGACGTCAATTAGTTGATATCTAACCTACTTTAATAGTGCTAATACGCATTAAATTACGTGATCCTATTTATAAGTATTTATGTAATTAATTTCTATCTCAATAGTAAATAGCAAACCACATAATGACATAGTAAACAGCTGTACTCGAGGTAGGTCCAGTTTAGTACCTACCTCTGATTTATTATTGAGGTTTAAGTACTTTTCCAGTACTTAAACATTAAATGGTCCCATAGAGTCTTTTGATCCCTACATGACTCTGAATCGCTTGACCAAAAAAAAAATTTTTACTTTTGTCATTTGTGACTGACGCTGACTGTACTGTGTTTTTTTTTCAAAATCAAAATTACAGTTCAAAATATCTCCAAAAGGTAGGGAAGGTCTCGTACGAGCGTTTTCCTGTAGCTACAACAGTTAAGGCACCTGCCCTCCGTGGCCGATCTCAAAAATCCGCCCTGTATATCATCTAGAAAGGCCTAGGTTATGCTCTATAGTATATTATGTGTTCCTACTAGCCACATCAGGCTCCACCGCCGCCGCCACCTTCTCCTCTCCAGGATCTGCTATCAGTAGACCGGCTGCACATAACGAAACGACTGCGGATGAAGAGCGTCCTGTGTCTTCGAGGAAAGAAGAACAGGTTCTTCGTCAGATCTCCTGATCAAACTCTGGTGTACACCATCAATGAAGAGAACCGGTTAGTGGGCGAAAGACATCATCTTCCTGTCCTTGTCCCACTTTATGTGGGATCGGCAAAACATATATTCCTCTTCCATTTCCTTCTATTAGCCGTCATCTCATTACCTTGTGAATAAATACATGTGTTCTTTGTGTGTATATCCATACTAATATTATAAATCTGAAAGTAACTCTGTCTGTCTGTCTGTTTGTTACGCTTTCACGCCCAAACCGCTATACATATTGAGCTGAAATTTGGCATGGATAAAGATTATACTCCAGGGACGGACATAGGCTACTTTTTTCTTTAAATATTTATAAGGGGGCATGAAAATAAGGGTTGCAAGTTTGTATGGGGAAAAAAAGTTCAGCGACCCTGGGCGAGGTCATAAAGATGATGGGTGACCGCCACTTTTTGCTATGTTCTTGCATTGAAGAATTTTTTTGTTTTTTTTCTCATTTTGCATGGTAAATGGCACTTGAATCCTAATAATGCGCAGACGAAGTTGCGCGGGTCAGCTAGTTATGTAATAAACCTTCAGGTTAAAACCTTTACTTTTGACCTTTCAAAACGGTCAGTCCCAAAACTGTAGTTTTTAACTTTTTGGTCACTCGGTTTTTGTATGCCCATGAGAATCAAAGAGTTTTATCAATAAAAAAGGATACTTATTTTAGTTTACTTACATCGCTCGTGGTGTAGCTTTCTTGATAGATCGTCGAATTCAAGCAACATTGTGAACGCTCCTAAGTGGATGGGTGACAGCTAGTGGTATTATCAACTTCACGTTAAATTGTCGGTTCCGGCTATTAAGTCGTAAATCCATGACAGAAACCTTCCTTAAAATTTCCGTCAATAGAGTTGGCCACTAAACTAAAAGTAAGTAAGTTCGTATGAGTCAGTGGCCAACTCTGGTTACCTACTCCTACGAATTTACTGATCCAACTCTTCGATCCCTAGCTGGTGGGTTGGCTACTTCTGCTACGGCCTGCGCCCCCTGGAGCTGTCGGTGGCCAACAACCAGGGTGAGGAGGTGATGCGGATAGTGAGGCCCTATGCTTGCACCGCCAGGGTTTTCCCCTGCCAGCTGCAAAAGTGAGTCCTTCACGAATATCCTTTTCCTGCCCTAATCTTCGGTCTACTTCTTCTCTTTGTAGTGACTTTAGCTTCTCGAACCAAAAGACTGTTTTTTTTCTGCTCTACGACATGCATATTGCTGAGCAAGGCTACCCCAAAATTTCCACTGGACCCTATCCCTGGCGAAGGAGTAGGTACCTCATTTATACTTGAATATTCAGGTTGCAGGTGTTCGCACCACCTGGCGAGCTGATCGGCACCGTGGAGCAGCAGTGGACGCTGGTGAAGCCTCTCTACGTCGTCAAGAATAAGGAGGGGGAGCTGGTCTTCTGGATCTTCGGTCAGTTCTGTTCTGTAGTCTTTCATAGGGTATTTTGAGGGTATTGAGAGCCCTGGTAGTCTGATGGTTGATCTCTTCTTAGGATCGTGGGTGCGATTCCATCCAGTTCCAGTTCCAGTCAAACATTTTATGCTCACTCCCAGTACTCTCAAACGGTGAAGGAAAACACTGGCATGTCGTAGAACTGAAGAGTTCGAAACCATGGTGCCAAGTGCACGAAATCAGCTTCTTTGATGCGAACTTAAAATCCTTTCATCACACTGGTTTTAAAGAAGACGACAAGCAGTAGTCAAGCAGGAAGATGGATGGCTAACACAAGTAGAAACACATAGTTTTAAGACTATTCTAAGTACTCCCAGCAGACCTTGGACTAATACCTACTTATACGTTTCCTCAGGTCCGAAGGTAACCATCAGCTGCTTCACGGACGTGCAGTTCCGCATCACGCGCGCAGACGGCCGCCACGTCGGAGGCACCTGCAAGCGCTGGCAGGGCCTCATGCATGCACTGTTCTTCGCGCCTGTCACTGACAGGTACGGTTGCTCTCATCTTACGAAGGCTGGGTGGTCTTAATTGTGTGTAGACACACGCACATTGTTTCTGAGTGCGTGAGCTCGGAAACGCTTGGACGCATGAGCGCTCAGTATAGCTTACGCATCTACACACAATTAAATTGGGAAGGTGGGCACAAGCGAAGAGAGGCCTATACCCAGCAGTGGGATGAAAAAGGGATGATGATGATGAAGAAACGGATTTAGGTAGCCGTTAACGACTTGAAATCAAAAAGAAATTGTACTAAAAAAATCACTTATAATTATCTTTCAAACAGGTAGGCTTACAGCATTGTAATAAAGATTATTCTCATCTGACGGTTAGCATCACAAATAAGTCAAGCTACTACTTAAATTATTATGCTCCATCTTAGACCTCACGACTGCTTAACATCCGGCAGAGGGAGGTTAAATGCTGACCTATTTAATAAAATAAAAAAAAATGCTGGTTTTCAGGTTTGGAGTAGCTTTCGACATAGATCTCTCGGTGGAGGAGAAGGGTCTACTACTAGCGTCTACCTTGCTCATGGACTATATGTATTATGATGCTTGAATATACGTGTATACATAGCTGGTGTTGTCTTATTTTTTCACTGGTATTTTTTAACTTATCTTTGTTACACCTATCTAGGTGCGATCTTAAAATAAAAAATCGAGTTTAGTAAGTATAGTAAATATCTCTAGTAACGCTACAAAATGAATTACTTACTCAACTTTTTAGCAAAGTAAATGTAACTTACTTTAAATTAAGACCAATGCATTCAAGCCCTAAAATACGTAGCGCGTTGAAGTCTTTAATACGAAGAAATCGTTTATGCAAAATACGATTTGACCATTACAAAAATCAATAAAGACCAATTTTTACTCAAATTACAATAACTTTTATTATAATCGAAAAATCCATTAAATATTAAAATGAGGGGACATTACGTTATACTTTAAATGCATTTTTGTGTAAAAATATCGTTTTCCCCTAAAAATTAATGTAAGTCCCACCCCTATTTACATTGTGCTCGTTTTTTCGGCAGAATACGCAGACGGCAGATGTCCGAGCTAAATGGCGCGAAATTTTGACAGGACGTGTAATTTTGGCGCGCACAATGACAGTTCGATGCGTCAGAAAAACTGAATTTTATCGAACCCTTTTCCAAAGGATTGAATTCGATTACGAAATTGAAAAAACTTAATAAAAGGGTAGCTTTTACTCATTTCGGGAAAAAATAGGGTAAAGTAGGTCACTGGGTGTACTTAGAGAATTAATTTTTTTTGTGATTTTTTTCTTTTTTAATAAAAGCGTGGCATACGCGTGTCGATGCTTTTTATGGAAGGGTTTAAAGTTAACAATGGGTCTTATAAAATGATTTAGAGATTTTTAGGGAGTGGAAAGTTTCGCTTTTTACGTAAAATTCGTTTTTAATAAAATCGGGGAATGTGTGTCAAGATGGTGTTTTTTAGTGATTGATTACGTATTGTTGTCGTGATGCATGGGATTTGGATTTTTTGTTATTTTTATAAAAATGTGCAAAATTGCTGATAGCATTTTGAAACATTATAGCCTAAAAAGAAAACAGTGGCGGGAAAAAATACCTTTGTATGTTTGAATGTTCTGCATATTTTTGCCCCGGGATTTGGAGTTAGGTTACCTACGTACAACCACGGACAAAACACGTAAAATTTTCAAAAATATGTATACGCTATAGGTTTCAGAAAAATGTGTCCAGCACTTATTATCAAATAGGTACATCTTATTGTCCGTCTACCAACTCGTAGCCTCTAAAACCCACGACACAGGGAATCCTAGTGTGTAATCCTACTATGTAAAATATATTTATTTTGAAATGAAATGAAATGATTGAAATGAAATGAAATGAAATGAAATGAAATGAAATGAAATTTGACTTTTATTCTCTCAATTTTTTGTTTATATTTATTTATTTAGGATTTTAGCCTTTCAATAATTTAAGCCATCGTCTCATTTTATAAATGTGATACGGTTTTCAAAGTACACCTACCAAAATATATTGAATATCAAATCAATTTCGAAAAGTTCAAAAGACAAGTCACCATGACGACTCCGCGGGTTAACGCGTGTAATGTTGACACAAACTTAACCCCTGTTTTGCCCGTTTTTTATAAATCTAACCCATTTTTCAACAATTTCACTAAATTTCCCCTAAATACGTTTGACAGATGCAACTCTTACCCTTGCTATTTTTAATGGTTGTCGTTTTTTGTTGAAAACAGTGTTTTTTGTAAAAAGTGTTTTTTTTTTGTTAATCTAAAGCTGACAGTTGACGCGGATATAATCTTTAATTAAGAGTATTTTGGCGGGTTTTTGTATTTTTTTTGGATGTGTGATAGCGTTGATTCTTTTATAAAAGGGTTTAATGTACAAATGGTGGGTGTTCATTTGTAAATTTATAAATTACTTGTGTAAGTAATTTATAAATTTACACAATTTACCTACTAAAGTATTATCGCAACAATGGTTGTGTTTTACTTATCAAGAAACCCGATAATTTCGTAGATAATATTAAATAAATAAATAATGCTGGACTTTTCACACAGCATCAAAGCAAGCAGAGCTTGAGTTATGGGTACTAATATATTATACATAGAAACCACCCAGACCTGAGACAAATATTTGTAAATCATACAAATATTGGTCCCGCCGCGGGGATCGAACCCGCAACCTTCGCCCACTGCGCCACAGAGGTCGTATTGACTCTTAATTTTTACGTGCTCTAAAACCAACCTGTCACGTAGGTCACCTGTCACATAGGGATGTGACAGGTGACCTACGTGACAGGTTGCAAGCCCATAGATGATTGGTGTATTCATCATTAAATTAACTAAATGGCATTGGCTGCCACTTCACTCTACATGGCCGATTCTTCCATACAATAAATAGTAAGACTGTAAGGTTTCGTTGGCGAGATGATGACGACAAGGTGATGTCGTGGGCAAGTCTTGGCTGAGACGCAAAAGATTCGATTCTCGCAGCGGGACAAATAAATGTGACAATATATGTGTTCCGGGTCTGTGTCTTGTACCATGCTACGTACTCCTTGTTTTTACCCACAGGACTAAGTGTCCCAAATATTTACCCATGCGGGATTTGAACCTACTCACAGCCTCATCGATCCGTGGCATCGGCTTTACCAACTGCTGCACAGTTATTTAGTATTATTTAAGGGGAAGTGGGTCGAGAAAGAAAAACATCAGTGTATTTGTATATTTAATTTATTGAATACGGTAGAAATGTCTCGTTAATTTAATGGAAAACAAATATAAACAACGCATGGAGATAGGAACTGTACCGACCTGCAATACAACACTTAACTTATTTAAATCCAAACTAAAAAATACACGTATGTACAACGTGTATCAAGTGACTTTCCATACCTACCTACAGAAGTGACAGATCCAGAGTGTGATAAATACCTACATTGAAATTAATATTAAGCTAATCTCATTATAAAAGAACTATTATTTGTTTGTATGATAAATAAATGTCTTTAAACCTAACTTTGAATTTATTTATATAAATCTGGTATTACTGAAAGTCCTGATTCTCTAGGTACTTCAATATTTATATAGCTAAGAGAATAATTTGAATTTTTTAATTTTTTTTATTACCAAAAAGCTGACCAGTAATTCATTTATTTATACCTAATGGGATTGGTGTCTTTTTCGAAGATATGGCAGAACTAAATAAATTAGAATACTAGTATATACCTAATAAACGTTAAATTTTCTAAAATAGAAAGACGGTTGTTGCGTCTTTTTCAATTTTGAAAAGTTTTAATTTATTTGGTAATTTAGGTTCTTACTCATTCTTTATTGTATGTGAAATACTTAAGTTATTAAGCAATTGATGAATTTTTAAATAAAATAATTAATTTTATAGGATATTGAAAGTTTACTGAATATTGTAGGTATTTATTTTTAGTAATTGTTTGAAAATATTCTAAAATGCAAAGTAATTGTACGAAAATTTAAAATTTTCTTATTAAGTGTTGCATTGAAGGCTATATATTTGGCTTTCTCCTAAAGCCAATTTATAATTCTCTATATTTATTTATAACGTTTTACCAATATGGATAATTATATAATATTTTATTTAATCGGAATCGTAGCTGCAAGTTTTATTTTTTATACAAAGGAAATAGGTAATTTTAATAAATGACTCCTTGAATGAGTGTGGTGTACCTACATTTAATTCAAATTAAAAATATATAGATATACGCATCCACATTGGTAAAATATAAAATAATTTGACTAGAAACAACACATTTAAATACTCGAATTACCACCAATTAGTTACAGTCGCACATGCTTTAAAAATATTAGGATTTTTTCAAAAATATTTGGACAATCAAAATATAAGGACTATTTGAAAATACTAGGACTAGTTTACGCTGGAATGAAAAGGAACTTTCTTGAGATCAAAGTATTCTTAATTCTATTTTTATTAAACAAAATCACAATATCTCAAATAATATTAAACACCAACACAAGACATTGCATTTTGTTTAATAAAACATTTATATTATAAATAACCATAAACATATAGTTTTTAACAATTACTATAATATAAAGATCCAATTTGTGTGTGAATTATTTAAATAATAAATTCGGAATGCTACGTTACATCTTTATTCCGATAAATTATTAATTTGTACTGTTTTATATCTAATAATCTGTTAAATATACTCTGAATATTATGCTTATTTGTGACGAAAATATATAACATATCTAAAATCTATTCTACAAATTATATAGATAGAAATGGCGTGCGACTGTTTGCCGGACTATAAGCAGTGTACCCGAGTGAACCATACCTAAACATTTATAAAAATTATTGTATTTAGCCACTTCTGTAAACCATTCAACTATACTTATATTTAATTTGTACTGTTTACTTGTACCATCCTCCGATACCTTACATTCTTTGGTATAAACCTTTGTACTATGGAATTTATTAAAATTATTGGTCTATTATCCACCCCAGGTACAAAGCCAGCGAAATCAATTCTGAACACAATTGTTTAAATACATTTTCACTACATTCATTGAGAACGAACAACAGTTATCGCTCAAATTCCGGTATAGTAAAAATTTAACAGCATTTTCTCCTATCTATGGTGCAATATGCCCCTCCTTAAATAAGAATTTGAACAATAACACGCGTCGTTGCCACGCGTACATTTTTTATTATTTTTGTTTATTATTTTAAAACATTATTAATATAATTTGTTGTATTGCGCGCGCGGGCTTCGGCTCGGCTCGGGGTCTTCAAATTTGGCTGTTTGGAGGAAGACGATCGTAGGAAGGTTGTTTCCTTTTAAGTTTCAAGTTGAATTTTAGGAAGTAATCATAGGAACTTTCATTTAGAAAATAAAAACTAATTCTAATTCAAAACTGTCAGAATTCTCAATGTAATTTAGTAACAAGGTGTACCCTGATTCTTAATCACAATCTTATTACAAAGATCAGGTTTGCCTCGTGTCCCCGCGGCGAGCCGTTTCCCGAGCGACCTCTAATATTTTTAAATTTAAATTACAACTTACGTACATACATAGGAACTTTCTTTAGAAGCTGCATGGTTTGTACAAGCTAACCTCCACACTGATCTACCGAATAATGAATAATTAAACAAGGTTACCATTTTATCCATCAAATAAGTCTTGATCAACAAGATAATAATATTTGACGTTGCAGCTACCGCCCAACTCCAGCGCATTCGGCAAAACGTAAAACAATAAATTCAGTCTTTCTCGATTTAGTGCAGACGAATTCTTGCTTACATTTCAAAAAAGCTTATTTGATTTGCATATTTAATATATTAAAATTAGTAAAATATTTTAAATTCATCTAGATTAGTATTGAGGTAGTTTGTCGCGCTTGTGAGTGGGCGGCGCGAGCGCCATCTGCAGTAACACATTATGAAACAATAGCGAGGCCGGCCACAGGCGCGCCGGGCTGAGCCCAGGGCGCCGAAGGACCCGTATGCTTGGTGTGTAACACAACTGAACACGGCCGGCCTCGACGCCACAATCTAATCAAATTTAATACTAAAATTACGATTAATGTTGATCACTGCCCAATAGTACGTATCTTTGTGCTTTTAGTCACTCGTTGACAACAATCAATAGGTTCGAGTGGCTGCGCCGGTCTCCGTCCGGCGATAACGCGGGTACTATACCTTTGTACTAACTGTAACTCCAAAATATAATTTATACAATAACAGCTAATATAAAAACTAGGATGGTGAGGTAGAGCGGTCGTCGCAGTCGCAGCGTGAGGGTCGCGGCGCAGCATCCCGCCGGCTGCGCCAGCGAGGCGGCATCCCGCCGCCTGCGCCAGTGATCAACATCGGCCGGCACTACGACGCTGCCGTGAGCGCGCACTCACAGATACACATTTACTTTAAATAATAATTACTTCTAGGGTGTATTTCTTCTCCCGATCGAAATCGACGTTTCAAAAACTCGTCTCGCACCGACCCGACGGAGCATCGCGGAGATAATAACCAATAAACGTATCATAAGCGGCAACGTTTCATATATCACCCATCAATATAATTCTCAATACATGAAGTCAGACTCCGGGCGGCCGCGGGGGCCGGGCTCCGTTCAATAATACGTCTCATAATATTTTTCAGCAATCGCTTGAAGGCACACAGCGTTAAATGTAGTCAGTAGAGTCGGGGCGCGCCCGCGCGATGTGGTCGCGGCACGGGCGCGGGACCTAGGGCGGCCTAGGCCTCCGGGGGCCGGGGCCCTCCGGGAGCCTAGGCCGGCGTCAGCGTCAGCGTGACGGTCGCGCGGCGCGTAGCGCGGCGCCGCACCGGCAGGAACACCAGCGCCGGCACCAGGCTCAGCGCGCCGCCCGCCTCCTCCACCACGAACGGCTGCATCGTCAGCGGAGCCTGCGGAGCCCGGGGCACCGCCAGAAGCGCGCCCGCGCCGCCGTGCGCCGCTCGAAGGTGCGCCTCCAGCAGAGAGAACCCGCCCGCGCGGAACTCGCACCGCGAGCACGAGTATTCACCCTCCGCGCCCTCCGGGGCCTCCGTCGGGGCTGGCTCCGGTTCCGGCTCCGGCTCAGGCGTGGGCTCCGGCGCCGGCTCTGGCTCGGGGCTGCGCGGTGCGGCGTGCGCACGCTCATGCGCGAACAGAAACGCGAGCACGTCCGTCGAGAAGGGGCAGTAGGAGCAGGCGTACGGCTTGTCGGGGCGCGGCGGCGGCGGCGGCGGGCGCGCGGGCGGCGCGTGCTCCGCCAGCAGGTGCGCCCGCAGCGCCCGCGGGCCACGGAAGCGCCGCGCGCACAGCGGGCAGGGCTCGGCGGGCGCGGGCTGTGCGGGCGCGGCAGGTGCGGGCACGCCGTGCGTGTTGTGCTTGTGCACGCGCAGGAAGTACTTGCTGCAGAGCTCCTTGTGGCAGATGTCGCAGGTAACGCCACCGAGCTGCGCGCCCTGTTCGAGCGCGATGCCGTGCATGCGCTGCATGTGTGTGCGCATGAAGTACTTATTGCAGAGCTCCTTGTTGCAGATCTCGCAGAACGAAGAGCCGGAGGCGGAGCGGCGCTCGTCCGCGGGCGGCGGGGACGCTGAGGGCGCGCGGGGGGAGGGACCTTCGTCCGACAGCCGCTCCGCCGCGAGCTCGTTCAGCTGCGAGATCATCGTCTGTAGCTTGCGCAGCTCCTCGCTGGCGGAGGCGGGCGAGGCGGGCGAGGCGCCGCGCTCCTCGACGATCAGGTTCAGCGGGCTCGTCTGCCCAGAGCGCAGCGCTGCCTCGAGCTCCTCGGCGCACTCGCGCTTCACCTGGGCCAGCGCCGCCGCGTACGGGGGCGAGTCGGTGGAGATGCGTGGAGGAGATGCGGGAGGTGGAGTGTTCGTCAGCGAAGGAGGCAGTGGGGCGACCGGCGGAGGTGAGAGGCGCTCCGCCTTCGGCGAGGGCTGCAGCGGCGGCAGCGCGTGGCGACGCTCGCGGTGAGTGCGCAGGAAGTACTTATTGCAGTACTCCTTGCAGCAGATCTCACAGAAGGCCTCCGGGTTGAGCACGCCGAGGCGGCGCAGCGCGTCCGGCTGGAAGCCCGCCTCGCGCGCGCGCCGCGCAGAGTCTGGGGAGAGGCGGCGCGGGGTGCCCTCCTCGTCAGAGGTGCGGCGCGGGGGGGAGGGGCCCGTGAGAGGTGGGGGGGCAGGCTGAGGCTCGCCGCCGTCGTAGATGCCGTGCTTGTTCGCGCGGTGGGTCTTCAGGAAGTATTTGTTGCAGAACTCCTTGCAGCAGAGGTCGCAGTATGCCTCCGGGTTGAAGATGCGCGGAGGGTCGTGCCGGGGGAGCAGGCGGAAGGCAGCAAGAGGGTCGAAGGGGGGCAGGGTGAGCTCCCCGAAGGCGAGCGCGCTCTTGTAGATATCGGCCATCTTGGCCTGCAGGTCGAGCGGCGGCAGTGGCGCGTGCGGCGGGGGCGCGCGCGAGGGGGCGGCCTGCTTGCGGCGCTTGCGGCCCGGGGAGCCCCCGCCGCCCTCCAGCTCCAGCTCGCGCTTCACGGCCGGCGCGACTGACATCGCGTCACCGCCGCATCTGAAACATGAAAATGTCTGCTTTAGTGCCTGCGCTCATCATCTCTACCTACTGCATTTGAGAACTTTATCAAGGGGATGAGTTGCTTTGCTTAAAGTTGTGAGCCTGAAGCCTAACCTTGGAAAATAACAGTTGTATGACTGATTTCTTGTTATTTTAATATTTAAAAAAAATTAAAGATCTCCACAAGCAAAAGACAATCATTTATGATCTGTATCTCTTGAAGGAAGAGCTCTTGAAATTTAGGAACAGTTGGTATCAGAAATTAAGAAGGAACCCTTAGGCACAGAGTATCGAATTTGTTTACATATTTCAATTCTGAAAAACTAGGATTCATTTAAAGGATAAATTTCCTTGAAATGTAGGTTGTGGTCAGTAAAACTAAGTTGGAAAGAGTTTGTGGCCAACTCTGATGACGGAGTTTTTTGTGGTCAATGTCATTGGTTTGGTCTGATGTAGGTATAGGTACGTGACACAGGTAGCCAGGCTTAGCAATGTGAGAAATAAAAATAACATGGGATCTTTTTAAGGTTTTGTAAATATTTGTAGGACTACCTTAATCCTCAAAAGTAGCTTTCACATTACCTTTCAACACATATGCCAAAACTAAAATCACGCTAATGGTGCTTGCACAGGATGGCAGAACAGTATCAACAAAATAAATATAAATAAACTGCCATCGAAGATTTTTATTGTGAAAGTAAAAAAACATGAAATAATTTACCCAAATTTGATGACCAGAAAAATAGTAAAATAGGTCTAGAACATAAGTTTTCGAAGTCGACCGTACTGAGTCAAAAGAGTGCTTTTATTATTTTCTATTATAGAAGTACTTTGTAGCTTCAATTAAGGAAATTTAAATTAAATAAGGGGCAGTAATTTTAAGAATTTAATTTCTTAGAATGAATCTTCATAGGTATGTAAACAGGAAACGTTTTAATATATAATTTTATGCATTGATGTGCGTTTTACACAAATTTTGTTATAGTTACATAATCGAAACTGAGTCACGACTGTGTCATCAAGGCATGGTAGACTCAGATTTTAAGAAAACAAAATCCTAAGAAATATCAAAGGAGGTTGAAGGCACGCTCAAATATATAATTTTATTGTTTGGTACAATATAAAAAGTATATATTATTATTATTTACAAATACCCAATTATTACCAAAACATTTATGGGAACGAAGTTCCATTTCGGACGGTATTGAGGATGGGGGCTGGAAAAAAAAGCGTTTTATTTTACAGTCACGACCCATACATAGGTCAAAACGTCACAGTACGATGTGCGCAGACTCGAAACAGTCCATAGTTTGTTACATTGTTATTACGGAAGAGCGTTTCTAGGATTTTAATATCACTACTCACTACATAGTATAAAACAAAGTCGCCTTTTCTGTCCCTATATCCCTATGTGCGCTTAAATCTTTAAAACTACGCAACGGATTTTGATGCGGTTTTTTCCAATAGATAGAGTGATTCAAGAGGAAGGTTTATATGTATAATACATGCATCATATACTAAGGCAACATTGCTAATTTTAGAGGTTTCTAACGTGATGTCGTAAATTAACCTATTTTTTTGGGCTTATTTATGCCCGTGCAAAGTCGGAGCGGGCCGCTATGTTTTTATATACAACGTTCATAGTTTTTCTGTAGTGTATTTAATTTAGTATCAGCATTGCACCCGTGCGAAGCCGGGGCGGGTCGCTAGTTTGTCAATAATTTATTTGACAAATGCCAAATGTCACAGCTGAAACTTCGTTCCGACCGAGTGTTCCACGGAGGTTCCGACACTGACATACTTTTTTATAAACAAAATCCTGTTAGAATCTTTTAAGAATCATGAAGCGCTCGTGGTCGTGCTTGCTTAGTCGTTCTTGATAGATCGTCGAAGTTACGCAACGTTCGAAACGGTCTGTAAGTGGATGGGTGACCGCCAGTGGCATTTTCATCTGAGCGCGTCCGTGCTTCGGAGGACACGTTAAACACGTCCGTGTCGGTCCTTATTTAAGTCGTTAAACCATGACGGAGGCCTTAAGGCGGCCTAAAAACTCCGTCACCAGAGTTGGCCACTGACTCATACGATCTTACTTATTATAAACATCATCCTTTATTTTCGGACGGGCTTACATGCTGATGGCCTAAGTCTCTGTCAACTCTACCACTCTTTATGACACAGAAGTGACCGGCACTAAAGATTTAGCTTTAAACATTGGCTTCTCCTAGTATCATTGAAACCCCGTTTTTAGTAGGCATCTTGAAAGAAAGAAAGAAAGAAAGATTTATTTATTTGCCACCAGAGAAATAAACATGTTTTACACACAAAAAATACAAAACAGTAGAAGATTAAAAAGAACAAAAATAAATTAAAAAAAAAAACTTCTTGCCAGAGACTTTTTTAACTACTTAGACTTTGATTAAAAAACCTTACCTATTAACACTAAGATCTAATGTCCCTTCACTCATGTCTTTAGCACTTAGTTCTCATAACTCCTTTAGTACATTATATTGTATAACAAGGAGATATTTTGGTCACTTGTCTTCGTCACATATTAATTGTTTTTCACTTCTTATTCACAAAACACTTTTTTCAAAATAAAGAAACTATTCTTATTTTAATTCAGAATATCTCTTGTTTTCATTTTAAAAATTAAACAAAAAAAAATGTCACGAATGTCAAATTCAAGTCAAGTTCGAAATTTAAACTTTTATCGTTGTCGCGTGCTATCGAGTGCGCGTGCGCTCAAAACTGCTGTTTTTGGGTAAAACGCGTGCCCGTTTGTATTTTTTTGTAGAAAATAGCAAAAATCGTTTGTAGGTACCCCACCCGTCACCCTTGGGTCCATTAATGACAGGGGGCCGGTGCATTACATGTAAAGGCGGGATTACATGGCGATGCATTGCGGTCAATAATCTAAGGTTTATTTTAATTATCATTTTTTAAGATTCAATGTTTTATGTAAAAATAAGGTAATTTCGTTATAGTTGAAAAGTAACTTTTGAAAATACGATCTTGCGATCAGGGTATTTGTAAAATTATAATTATCCGATCCGCACGCATGTAACGATAGATATATACATAATCTGTTAGATAGATTATTTAACTGTTGAGATTGAGGTGAGAGATCTTTGATATTTTGTCCTTTGCACGTGATAATGAATAAAGGATTTTGAAATAAACTATTAATTTTCAAATGGGTAAAAGAATGTTTGTTATCATTATTAATAACATCCTTTAAATAAAGAATATTACCATTCATACTATTATTATTAAAATTTCTGACTATTTATTTCCTAATAAAAACAGTTTTAAACAAATCGAATATAATAAAAAAACATCTACATGTAAACTCTCCCTAACGCCAAACAACATGCTTTCCGAAAATTTGGAAACACTATCAAAAGGGCGGCTGATTGTAAACATCGCTATCTCTCTCCCCCTCCGATACCCCCATATCTTCTATCCCTTTCTAAATCCCATAGATGCATCTCTTTCTCACCTACTCCCCATAGATATCTTGATTATGAATTATGGTGAAATAAAATATGAATTTACTTTTCGAAAGATGTTTTTGTAAGATTGAAACAAAAGTTTTCGATTAGTTTTTGTTTTCGGAATGAATTTCGATTTACCTGTAATTAAAGTGTATTTGAATCATATTCCACTATACTGTAGTTGTTACCTGCTCAATTTTTCAGCCATTTTTACTTTCATGCGGTAGTCAGCGACACGTCCGGATAGGTACTTTGTAAGAAGGCAATGGAGAACTAGAGGCAGGTAGTGAGATTTGTAGTAGGTAGGTACTTATCACATTTTCTGTTAAAAAAAACAAAAAGCTTTGACCTAATAAAAGAACCGGTGTGGTGAAAGGCACGTGCTCTTTCTTAATTAACATCTGACCTTTATACCCAAAGAACAAGATCATAAAATAAAATCACTTCCATCCCTCTCTTGTTTTAAAAAGTCTGCAAAACTTGAAACCAAGTATTATTTGATAAACAACTGTGGATAGGTAGAGTTGGGACACAACCGGCTATTTATCACTGTCTCAAAAATAGCCGGTCGAAACCACTAAATAAATTCAGTGTCGGAAGTAGACGCTTCGAATATACAAAGCATTGCATTACGGGTTTGTTACTAGATAGTATTTGTTTTTTAAAATAATTTTAAATTTGATATAATACCTACTTACTTAAATAACTTATAAATTATTATAAATTAATGACATGTAACATGTAATATCAATAAATTCTGTATTTCTGTTACGAAATAAATCTTAAAAATGTAGCTTAACAAAAATCTCAGATGGAAAAGATAAAATTAAGTTTTCAATCTGAAAATGCGGAGATCGCTAGAATGCTATCAAATAAAAAAGATGAAAGTTAATCTTTAAAGAAACAAGGACGTCAAAAATCCGGCAAAAAAAGTCCGACTTTTAAGAACAGCTCTCGCTGAAAGCTTCCCATATTTTTTGCGGACCAAGAAAAAGTAAAAAGTTTTATATTAAAAACTGGAAAAACAACTTTAATTACTTGAGGGCGCGGACATCAATTTGCCTTATTAAAAGTGTTATTGTAATTTTAAAGCCGAAAAGTTTAATGTTTTTAATTTTAGCCGAATTTTTAATTGGGTTTTAGAATTTTGACGTTAATTGGAAAAAAGTTTTGTCACTTTACGGAATAATGTTAACAATCTGTTTTATTTTAATTCGGAGACGTTCCGAAACCATGCTTAGGAGTGAATAGCAACTTTGTTAGTTTGTTACCACAGTCTCTCTACTATAATTAATTTATTAATTGGGGTAGTTCATGGTTTCATCATTCCGTAACCCGGTATTATGCACCTGACAAAATTTTTGTAAAAAAAATAAAAACTACAGCCGAGACGAGAGAGATCATACGAAAGATTTTGCACGCACTTGTTCGGCTTGTTCAATTCAGTTTTTAACACGTTTCCGGTGAAATGTTTCGTTCCGTGTCCAAGCCGAATAAAATCTTATTAAACCTAAATTACAATTCTAGAATCCAATTCGCCAAAAAGCTTTCTATCCGCAAACAAAGCATTCTAAATTAATCTTCGAACAAACGTCACGCCCTAATATCTATTCAATATTCATTCAGGTTTTTCAAGTGCTATAATTTTACGAGGCAGTCGTTAACTTTGAAATATCGGGTGGGGGGTGGGGGTTGGCAAATAAAATAAAAATAAAGGCCGATTACTGCCGACATTTTATAATGGACGTCGAAATGACATGCGGGCGCCATGGCGGCGGGAGGCGTGGAGTCGAAATGTCACAGTTTTTCGGGAGTATGAAGGTTGTATAGTGTACCAACCTAAAGGTGTTCTGTCGGTACTAAAAACTATGCAGTACTTTAGGCCTTTACATCTATATTAGATGATTTATACAGCGTCAGGAAGCAATCCATGCCTACACTTAACGGAACGCTGTAGTGCCTGGGACATTGTTTGAGATGGAATAGGCTTGCACCTAAACCATCCTTCCAGTTTAATGGCCTACAGAAAAGACGACGTCAATACGTGTGGAGCTGACTAAGCTGCGAGTTTCCTCACGATGTTTTCCATCACCGTTAAGAGCTCGTGTAAAAGCGCATATAAATTTTACGAAACGAGAAATCCATTGATGCACTGCCGGGATTTGAACCCACGACCTTCGTAATATTATATAAATTCATAAAATCTTTCTCAATTTTCTTTCACCACTACTTAATGTTTTAACAAGGTCATTCAACCAAATAATTGAATAGTGATTTACTCATGACTACTCCACAGCTTTCCTGTCCATCACGTGTCGCCGGGAGTCGAACCGACACCCGCCCCCGCCAGGTGACATCGACGATGACCGATTGAGTTTATTTTAAAATCGTTTCGCGCTTTTATACACACCACAAAATCAATAAACAGCTTATCGTCCCTTCTTTGTCATGATGTAATATTAAGCTAAAGTGAAAATGCCATTTACACGATACCATTCTGGCATTCCATTTGAATCTTGCCACAGAATATTAATTCTTGCTCCGTTGAGTTCGTCAAAGCAAGAGGCAAGAATGGTATGCCAGAAAAGTATCGTCTAAATGGCGTTTCAGTTCGTATGAGTTTGTAGCCAACTCTAGTAAGGCCTCATGGCTTAACGACTTAACCGGAACTGCTTAGTTGATACCAGCGGTCACCCATCCACTTACTGACATGTCAGAATGTTAACTTCAACGATCTTTCAAGAACGACTAAGCACACTACACCACGACCGCTTCTTGAAAAGATGTAAAGGCCTTTTTGTGCCATGAAGAACCAGTGTGGTGAGACTTAATATTGACAAACTCATAAGTTATGGAGTCACGGCCTTGTACTGCGGATTATAAATGTATACAACATAAAGATATGTGATTCAATACAGTTTGACGGTTCAAGAAAAGAGGTAGAGAGGCATTTTCGAGTTTTTCAGTTTAAATTAAGTAGGTATAGTAAGCACAACGGATCTTTAGCTCTCTGAAGTTAGGTGCAATAGACGATTGCGCTGATTTGGCAGAGTAAGCGAGATAGCACGATTTTAGGCGTCATCAAAATTAGTTCTGCGCAGCTACTTCAGAGAGCTAAAGAACGATTGTTCGTATTATACTTCTTTATCAACAATTTTCAAATAAACCAGAAAAAAAATATTCCCTTTGTTTTTTTTATTATCTAAGAAAAACATTAATTTTTAAATTAATATTATACAGCTTCTTTAGTTCATTAAACGGATATTTTTTTTATAAAACCTACTTTTAAGCGCTCTTCTCTATCGGGCCACTCTTGGTTAACCTAGCCTGCGTGGTGATAGGTGGGAGGTAGTTTAAAAAAAAAAAAAAATTACCCTAATTTTTACTTTTTTTTAATTGCTCTAATCCGTTTGTGGATTCCTCTGAGAATCGCAAACTCTCATAAGATTTTCTCATTCCATTGAACACGGCATCTAGCAAAATTCACTTTTAGCAATTCCGCGCCCATACATCAAGCGCGTGGCACATGTACGCAAGTCGGCCACCAAAAGTATTGATTTTATGTCGAAAAAATTTATTTTTATCGTCCGCAGTTTAAAGATAATGCCGATAACGGGAATTAAAAATAGTTGCCTTGTTCCTGCACGCGGTTTCTCTCGTTATTCCTACAGGAACATAATATTAACATACTCGAAAATAAGTTAATTTGAAAGGCTTCAATGAGAAGCGAGGGCTTCTATGCAACGCAGGTAAGGAGGTTGCGGGTTCGATTCTCGCCGCGGGAAAAATGTTTTTATGACCAGTTGTATCTACAACATATCTTTAAAGGGTAGTAGGAAGCAAGTCCAAAACACGTCTAGCACACCAGACCACAAACAGAAAAATAATACGTTTTCGATACATGTAGGTATATTGAAAAGATATTATCATGTTATCTTGTGGTATCATTATTTAGGAAAAGTTCTCTATTTAGGTTAATAACGAGCTAAAAGTGCTGCCTAGCTAAGAGATTTTCAAACGTTACACGTCCATTCGTTTATAAATAAGATCGTATGAGTACCTAAATGGTCAACTTTGGTGACGGAGTTTTTAGGCCGCCTTGAGGCCTCCGTAATGGTTTAATATCCAACAATTTCCGAAGCACGAAAGCGCTTACAAACTGATATCCTCACAATGTTATCCTTCGCAAATATAGACAAATGTAGTGATAAATATTGCTCGCTTCCATAAGTTAAAAATATGGGTCAATAGGATTCACTTCCTCCAAAAAATTGGCAAAAACAACGAGATCTCATCACAAAATTGATCAGACCACGATAGTTCGACTATAAAAGTATACGTATGTCCTAACTTGTATTGTATGTACCATCCCAAAAACCTACAAACACGCCATATTAATCTAATCACACTCGTTCCCTGAGAATGTGTGAGTATACGTCTTTAATAATATCTGGGGGGGGTGAAGAAACCCCCTAAGGGGGCGCCCCACCCCACTAGTGAAAAAATATATCCCAAGGAAAACAATATTATAAATTGGAGAGAGTGTGCCTCGCTGTCGAAATGGGGACGTATTTTGCTCGCATGCCTTTTATTTCATTTTACTTTATTTTATTCCTTATGTGACGTACTATTTTTTTTTTCAGTTTTATTATATTTCGCTGGCAACCTTATTATTCATCTTTCTTTGTGACGCAACTTTCCGCGGATTAGTTTTGCGAATAAAGTTGTTTTTGAGTTTCGATATTGAGTCATTGTTGATTGTCCTTGTTCTATGTACGTTCTCGTTCCTGAATAATTTAATAGATGGTTAGGTTAATAGTGAAGCTCGTCGAAGTTAATCAACGTTTTGTGTTAGATTGTGACCGCTATTGGCATTATCATCTTTGCGCTTCCGTGCTTCAAAGACCTCCGATGCGCTTTTCGCTTTTCGTCACTTGAGTTGACCTCTAACTTATATCAACCTACTGACTGAAATATTCTATTTAGACATATTTACTTGCTGATTTATAGAGTCAGGAGGAAACCTACATTGAACGGGACACTTTTTGGAATGAAGTTCATTTTCCGAGTGTATCGGATGGGGGCTAGTCAAAGAGTGGATTTCCAGGACAAATGTATTTGATTCAAATCTAACAAAGCATTGATTGATGATTCATAGATATTCAATTTTGTATTTTCGCTATAATACAATGACAATTTTTTTTATGTTTATCAACGAAAATATATCATAAGAGGTGGTCCCATAAAAATGGTGGTTTGAGAATCAAAATAAGGTGCTACAAGAATCCGATGAGTAAAATGCATGTGCATTTTTTCAGTTATCTGGTTCCCATAGTACAAGCTTTGCTTAGTTTAGGGCTAGATGATGCTGTGTGAAATGCGCAGCATTATTTATTTATTTAGCATTAATGTATGTGTACTTGATAGGTTAGGTAATAATATCTAGTGATTATTTTTCCGACCCAAATATCGACCAATAGAATTGCACCATTCGACGTCACGTGGTACACAATACAACCTACATGGTATTATACTGATAATTTTTTGAAAATTTTCTCTGGTTGTTGCCATTTCATTCATTTCATCATTTCGTCTCATGGTGCAATTCTATTGGCCGACATTTGGGACGGAAAAATAATCCCCCGAATACCACACGAGCTTCAAAATTATCTGGCTAATTTTGAAGCTCTTGTGGTATTATAAGTGATTATAGGGTATTTGACTCTTTTCAGAAAACCATTTCAAAGTGTTCTTTGATATATTATATGCACACTGGTCATTAAATTTCCTTTAGATTTAACATAATTTTGATAAAAACCATGTTTAAAGTTTAAACATACAAAATCGCGCGAAAAACGATATCTTGTGTCATGGCGCTGATCACGTGGTACCCGTGACGTCACTCCATAGTAAACAGACAGTACAAGTCCATAGTGACAGACAATCAGTTCGTTGACGTTTACTAGCGTTTGACGTCATCAGAGTCACAACCAATCACAGTGCGTTTTTGTAGACGAAATTTTTTTAATTTTTTTTGTAATTTTTAAAGGTTTTTTTACCAAAAGTAAACATATTTTAGACGTAAATGGAAAGAAATATGCTTATTTAGACTATTTTCTAAAAGGATGACCACAATTTGTAGTTTATTTTTAATGATGTCAAATACCCTATTATTGCTACTGTGTTCCTATTTAACTTTTTTTTTTTTCGTGATTCCTACCTATTGTTTTTTGTTATTGACCTGAGTAATCAATATTTAAAATTTTTCATTTTATTAAGTAGGTAAATTATTAGTTTTTGTGGCTAAGTAAAAAGTTGTAGGTTTTATTTAATTGCTGGGCCATCTTAATCCTACTAGACCGTTGCTGCTGCTGTTGCTGAAGAGAGTTAATAGGCACCTTCTGGGTAGGCTCGCTCCATCGTAGACCTCCATAAGTCTCGAGGAGTCTCGAGGTCAAGAGCCGACCCATTCATCATAAAAACAAGTTACCTTGAGAGCTGCCGCTGTACCTACTTAATTTTGAATCCCTTTTTAAGGTCCCGTACCCAAGAATACGCTGTCTGTCTGTCTGTCCGTCCGTCTGTCACCAAGCTGTATCTCATAAACCGTGATAGTTAGACGGTTGAAATTTTTACAGATGATGAATTTCTGTTGCCGCTATAACAAATACTAAAAAACAGAAAAATAATCAAAATAATTTTAATTTCAGTTAAATAGTCCGAGTTTTTGTTTGTGTAAAATCTTTACTGGTCTCCACGATACAGGCTGTGCCTAGTGTGTGATTGCACTGTTTCGTTATTAAATAAATTTTTTTATTTTTTTATTTTCAAAATAAATATTTAAGGGGGGCTCCCATACAACAAAAGGGTTTCTTTTTTCCCTTTTTATAGATACGTACGGAATCCTTCCTGCGCGGGTCCGACTCGCACTTGGCCGGTTTTTTGTAAATAAACTACTTTAGTGTAGCTGTGTGTAGTCTGTTTTTTGTTTTTTTCATGGTGTGCAATAAAGCAATATTCTATTCTATTCTAAACTATACCGTTTAACCTACAGTCAAACTTTATCTTTTTTTTATGGATCAGTTGAGCTATCTATAGATCGTTTCTAACGAACCTTAGATAGCTTGACTAATCCTGTTGTATTTTGTAAATATATGTTAATATGTAGTAGCTTAGTTTCTGTAAGTAAAGTTAACTTTATCGATGTACAAATAAAAGGACAAACAAAACACTGGTTAACTAAAATAAAATCTTGTAAAAAAGGTCCTACTATAAAGGTTGTTCTACAAACGTGGTACGTGTGACGATGTTCGATCATAGAAACTTGTAAACATAGCTTTACTATTGTCCTCGGCTCGGGTGGCCAGGGATTGCCGCTTTTGTGGGACAATTGGGTCAAGGGTCGCTTTAGTAAACATTGTAGTGTAAATCGTGCAGTGAGATTTCTTAATATGTTAATTTATGAACAGATCTATTGTTTATTTTTTATGGAGGCAACAGTGAGGTGCTTTACACTAGAGTTTACAGTGAGCTATGGGAAGTAAATTAACGCGTTCCCTTTCTCTGCTCTGTTGGGCCACAACATACAGCGTGTAGCACTCCGACTCCCAACTGAACTGAACACATACCAAGTTTTATTGCATCTATTTATTTATTTATTTATTATTATTAGGAAAACCAACAGCTAAATTAACTTAATTAGGTGAATTTATATAAACAGAAAGCCAATTATAGGTTCTCACGTTTAGAGGTAGCTTAGCGAAAGAAAGGTAGGAACAGAATGAAAGTTAACTAAAATTTGGAATAGGTACATACAACAGAGAAATACAAAAAGAAAAAACTAATAATAACACAACCACTTAAAGAAAACGAAAACTAAACAACCTAAACTACTTGCATACTTGATACTACACTCATGATAACTCGTGATAACAAATTATGTAAATGAAGGTATGTAACACAAATATAAAAATTATGTCTACATTCATTTGTTTAATTTGTATCTATCTAATACTTATAAACTTTACTCAATCTTAAGTTCATAAAGAGATTTATATACCAACTACCTACATTTGACATACGTTTCAGACATATAATACATATTGTTATATGTTTATATATGTCATAGTATCTTATAGCCATATAATAATAGATTTATTTTTTGAATTGGCTCAAGTCAAAATACATAATTAAGTAAGTAGTCATTTTTAATGTTTAACTTATTCAAAATTGCCTCATTTTCGAGCACTTAAATAAATAAATACATAATGCTGAACTTTTCACACAGCATCACTAGCCCCAAACTAAGCAAAGCTATGGGAACCAGTAACTGTTTTGTTTGTAAATACATACATATTATACATAGAAACACCCAGACCCAAGATAAATATTTGCAGATCATACAAACATTGTCCCGCGGCGGGGATCGAACTCGCAACCTTCTGCGTCCCAAACGGGCTTTCAACTACTGCGCTACAGAGGTCGTCTAGCTTAACTTCGTGGAATAATATAATTTCAAACTGTCAAAGTTCTTTAAAAAAATATCCTACATTCTGAGTAATTGTGGTCAGTCTAGCGGCCCACCCTCGTCCACTGGCCACAATTTATTTGGCCAGAGACGGCTGACGGAACCCACTGGCTTTTAAATGAAGAATTCTACGTCTTCCCCGTTTACTGCCGTTCCCTATAATTGACTTATAGGCTATAGCTAGAAATAATAGCGTGTTGAACGGGATAGTCCCTCAAGTTACGCGAAGGTAGTGAGTTTGAACCTCTGGTCATCTGACATATTCGACACCATCTGAACCCAAAGTACAGTTCGCCCAACAGATTTAGGCATTCGTGAACACAATTTTGTATAAAAAAGCGTTCACTGCGCAGACAACCGGCTAACTTCACGAATGCCTAGATCCGTTGGGCGAATTGTAAGCAGAGCTTGGTAGGAAATAGGAATCGTCTGATAGACGGAAAAAAATCGTCCCAATTGGGATATTTTCGTGTATTCACTTTGCGTGCGCTAGAAACTTATCTATTTTTTTTTTTTAACATTGTATCTACTTACACCAGTTAGCGAATTCACAAAATATTAATGATGTATCGAAATCTTATGATCGAGGGGCGACTAACGACCCCACGTTTCAATCAATGTCTCTTTACCCCCAATTCTTATCGCAAATAGTGGTATTTCTGATATTCTATTGATTTTCGGCCACTGCTTGTATAGAAGTAATGACCTGCTTCAGTTTGTGAAGTTCTGTTACATTTTATACAGAGTATAAAAAGACTGCTACCGAAAACTGAGGGGTTGCAATCAGACCATGATTCTAAACATATTTAGCGAAAAAACTCAAAAAAAATTTGACTTAGCTACGTCATGTTATTTTATTTTCTAGTTATTTACTACTAGTACAATATAATAAGACCATACCTACCTAATAATTTCATTTATAAAAGAAAAAACAATTAAAACTCAAAATCCAGCGATCTACGTATAAAAACGCCCCAGTACATACGCTCGACCAGCTGTGCGAGGTCGGTTTTCTCCGGATATAATGATTTTTTTTCGGAAAATCCTTTTGGATTTGGTTGTATGTTGGGATGCTGTACCTACCCTTTCGGCTTCGGTAGATGTCTTTTTACACCCTGTATAGAAATAATACCTGGCAAACAAAGACGAAATCCAAAAGTGTCAATAGGTACAAAAAACTATATGAATTTTGACATGACTTTGGTCTTCTTCATAACGTGTCACCAGTTCATTCGAATAAGTGCGGTGAAAGTATTATAAGTGCGCCTCAAAGAGGCTCCTGCACTTGACACATGATTTTGAACTTTTTTTTTAGGTTCTACGACATGCCGGTTTCCTCACGATGTTTTCCTTCACCGTTTGAGAGTACTGGCATAGTGACTTTGAGTGCAAAGCACTGTTGGGACTATCACTTCGAATAGTCTTAGCCAGTTCTCTTGCCACAGAAAATTAACTCTTGCTGCGTTGTGTTTGAGAAAGAGGCAAGAATGGTAGGTATGCCAGAATGGTATCGTGTAAATGACGTTTTAAAGTTTTTTAATGTATCCCACATCATTTATTTTGATTTTGATTGTAAATAGATTATGTAAGTAGATAGGTAGATGTGTTTTTAGTTTCTAAGTACTAACATACTATTCTTGTTAATATTGTACGTCCGAAAAGGGCAAACTGTCAAACCATCTTTATTTTTAACAGTTTACAATAAAAACTTATCTTATATTATCTTATCTTAAAAAATCTTTGAAAACTGTTTCATACCAACTTGCTTGTAACCCATTTCAAATGGAGTATTAATCGTCATCAATAAAATCTCCATATTTACGTTATCTTCCTTGCTTATCACTTTAAAGTATCAAAAAGTTGTTAAAGTACATACTTTTCTGTAAAGTATTTTTCTAAAAGCTTTTAGAAGTGTATACGTCATCACTTTGTTCTTTTCTTGTTAGATTTTAAGATCTTTATTAGCCCATTTTTATCCGTTTCAATAGCTTTGAGGGGTTTAAAATCCCACATCCCACTCATATTTAAGAAAGAGGGGACTCTTCTAACACAAGTTTACTTAACTTAAATGACGAGTTCCCAACCCTAGAATAAGCAACTCACTTGTAAATAACAATAAATACATTTTTACTTTACTTTATATAATAAAGCTGAAAGTTTGTGAGTTTGTTTAGATGTTTGGATATTTGGATGTTTGTATGTTTGTGTAAGGATCAGGCTCAAACGACGAAACAGTTTACAATGAAATTCGGTAAGGTGAAAGGTATAACTCCAGAATAGCATATAGGCTACTTTTTATCCCGAAAAAGTCTCTGAAAACCAAAAAATATGTAAAAGGACAACGGGAATATTGCATAAAAACTTTAGTAGTAGGTACTCTGTTTGACACGAAGAGCACTGCTCTAAGGTTGCCATGACAACCAATAACTTTTGACTTTTCAAAATAGCGATGTCATTTCGTTGTACTATGCTTTGAACAAAATTCTAAAGACAGCAAATCCAAAAAATGAATTCAGTGTTTTCATGGGTTGGATTGGAACAAGGTAGTTCTATCTCTAAAGTTTGTATGACGAAACAATGCGCGGACGAAGTCGAGCCCGGGTCCGCTAGTGTGTTATAAAATTAAAATTCTTATTTGTCGTTCATAACCAACGTCATTTTTTAAAGACGAGTATTAGCCGGGATCGACAAATCCGACAATTTAACGAAAACACGTAAGTGCATTCTTATCAGGTACTTACTCACCCATCAATGTTTTGATCGTGATGTCGCTTGGTAGCATAAGTTTTCTTATTTTCAGATATATACTTGTAAAAGTCCGTTCCATCGATGGGTGCCCGTTGTCGTCCGTCACGAATATTATGAATGAAGGTTTTTTTTAATGAAATATAGTGTCATCTACATATTATTAGTAGGAAAGGATAATAGTAAGAGTTTATTTGTTTCTATGCGAAAATAATCTGACGATCTAACGACCTCTGTGGCGCAGTTGGAAGGTTGCGGGTTCAATCCCCGCCGCGGGACAAATGTTTGTATGACATACAGATTTGTCTCGGGTCTGGGTGTTTCTATGTATAATATGTATGTATTTACAAACAAAAAGTATATATAAGTAGTATATCAGGTGGTTCCCATAGTACAAGCTTTGCTTAGTTTGGGGCTAGATGATGCTGTAAAAAAAAAAGCCCTCTTGGGACGCAGGTTTCGGGTTCGATCCCCGCCGCTGGATAAATGTTTGTATCATCTGCAAGTATATCAGTTATCTGGTTCCCTACAAGCTTTGCTTAGTTTAAGGCTAGATGATGCTGCGTGAAAAAATGACCAGCATTATTTATTATTTATTTAATCTCTGGATCTAAAAGATTCCAATAAGATTACGCGGACAAAGTTTGGTATCGTGACCCTGGCCACTACAAAGATTGGCCGTAAATGCATAGATAGGCCCACGATATGTGATATACTCAGAAGTGGGATGAAGCAGAATGCACAATGATGATGATGATGAAGCGCTCGTAGTCGTGCTTGCTTAGTCGTTCTTAATAATCGTCGAAGTAACGTTCTAAGCGGTAAGTGGATGGGTGACCGTCAGTGGCATTTTTATCTGAGCACTTCCGTGCTTTTAACCTTTAGGTCGTTAGGCCATGACCAAAAACTCCGTCACCAGAGTTGGCCACTGACTCATACGAAATCACTTACTTTTTAATACAGATTGATGAACTACCCAGCCTTGGATGGATTCGAAATATGTTTTATTTGCCAAACGAAAAAGGAACGAAAAATTCATACAAGAAAATGATGTATTAATTAAGAGTTTGCCGAAACACTATCGATTTCTCGACCTCGTCGCTAAATTATAGAAATCTAACAAAAGCATCCCGGCTCGCAAGAAAACTAATAACCGGACTTACACCCCACACACCCACACGCAACCCTCACGCACACACCCAACTCTAATTATATACGTCGACGAAGAAATAAAGATTGGGGAAAAATTTTACAAGAAACAAGTGCGCCGGACGCTCGCTAGGGGGCGCTGACCGCTCCCCATCATTAAGCTCCCCCCTACCCCCCTGGGGGGGCTAGTTCCCCCCTAGATGTTTAATAATATGAAGAATTGGAGATAATTTGCGAGAAACTAAATAAGAAACGGACGAAAATTGAAAGGTCGAGAGATATATCGCTGTCTCGCTCCCGCGTAGTTTCCGTGTAGGGTGTTGATGAAAAATGTCTTTCCTTGCGGAAAAATTGGATTATGTTTATCGAATGAATTAGGAATACACGAGATATTCGCATCGTATAGCGTATGGCTCAAATTACTTTCACCACACAGGTCCGAAAACACTCATGGTGATGGAAAACCATGAGCAGTAAGGTTTGCAAAATCATATCATGCAATTCATATCTAAAACCCTTGACCACTTTGAACTTAAAGGGAATTTATTTATCTGCCCCCTGAGCATGGCGATTGTCTAAGTACCGGAGAATAATTAAAAATGACATTAGAGTGTAGATATAACAGGTAGAATTTGGGTAAAAATTACTTTTCAACCGACTTCAACCGGTACCTAGACAATCGCCATGCTAAAGGGGCAAATTATGTTTGTATGAGCTAGAGAAAAAGAAGAAGAAGGCTTCTATCATTAAACCCTTAGAAGCACGAAAGCTTTTTTCTAATAGTCACTTAACCTCTAGATCCAAAAGCTTAAAAAAACATTAAAATTTATTAGAAGTTTAAAATACATGAAACTTTGTGAGATTATTCTATCTTACCGCTTTTAGTGCTAACTGTATCAAAAAATGTTATGGACCCTTAGGGAAAGGATATAATTATTATAAAATGTCTTAGTCATTATATTCTTCATACATGCTCGCCGGTTTAGGGTACTTTTTGACCTGGCCCTTCTCCAAAATGTCACCAACGTTAAACTTATTTTTATTTGAAGGCCAGCTGTACTAAATACTTTCTGAAATAAGGACGACTTGCTTCTTGGTCGTTTTAACGTAATGGTCAAATTGATTCATGAGGACTTACTATTATAATTCTTAATTCTTTATTGTACAAATAGACACACACAGGATAATAACATAAAAAAGGACATGTACAAAGGCGAGCTTAACCCTACAAAGAGTTTTCTTCCAGCAAACCTTTGAGGCTAGAGAGATGTGCAAAATAGATAGTGGGTACATGTACAAAGAGAATGAAAGAAACAAATATTATTATTTAAACATACGTAAAAATATAATAAACATACATAGACATAAAAAAACATAACATAAAAAAAATATATATATACATAATATATATACTAACTAAGTTATAGCATGGAATTGAATATAACATACAAAGATACATAAACAACAATAAATATTTAAAGCGATAGAAAGTGCTCCTTCAACTTATTCCTAAAAATAGTGACAGATTTTCTTTTTTTTCAGTTTTATTTTTTTATAAGGGCTATTTAGCTTTCAAAACCATTTTAAATTGAGGACGTTTTGCTGTCAGATCATTTTGAATTACAGTCGATGTGCACTTAAGAACATTTAGCTTCCAAAACCTTCTGATCCTAAATGACCAATTTGATCCAGGAAGTTATTTCTTCTTAATAATACTTAATTATGTATATTAATTATTATCCGCTGGGATTCAAAGCATGAACGAGTCGTGGACCTCTGGGAATAAGCCGTTTCATTCATTTCGGAACTAGACATGTCGATTGATGTGTCGAATTCAAGTGCACGTCTGCCTAGTTCGAAAGCACTTGACATGACAAAAAAACGCACGCCATATCTTAAAAAAAAAAAAAAATTATCATCATCCACAATCTGACTTCACAGTTCACTACTGGGTATAGGCATCGGCTAATGTCTGCCCATCTCTACCGGACCACCTTAACCTTATACCGTTGCAATAAAGGTGATTTTCCCATACAAGTTGTTGTTAGGTTCGTAGTCCTGACATCCATCAATCTGAAGCTCGACAGTAAGCCCATTTTGGTGCCATTGACTTCAATTGAAGCTATTAATATCAAGCAACATTCTGCCTGTATAATGGGTGACTTCTACAATGTTTTTGCGCTTTTGAAAGAGTTTATTGTTTTGGCTATTATAATGGCTGAGTGGGGTAGTGCTTTGACTTTCAATCCGAAGGTCGTGGGTTCGAATCCTGGCCGTGCATAGATTTTTCGTTTTAGAATAATGATTTGAGGTGAGGAAAGCTGTTACCAATAAGCAGCAATGGGGTTGGCACCTATCAAAACAGTGTAATTATTACTTTTTTAATTAATTATAATTTAATATTTTTCATTCTAAGTCCCACTGCTGGGCAAAGGTCTCCTAATATCCCTCTATCTCTCCTTCGAAATAAAAAAATCAATTCAAAAATGTCATTCCGGATTATGCAAGGTATTTTTTTTTTGCTTTTTATAGTTTTTCTACCCAAAAGATAACTCGTATGTACTAATTAACAAGAGCATATCGATCGACGTTGGTTTTAGGGTCCCCGTTGGCTCATAAATATGGAGTTTTTGTACGGAACCAGCTTGTTAAATGACCGACTCGATTTATTTGCAAACTAAGACGATCTGATCTCTAAAGGGAGACAGCAAGACGTTTTTCCCTGTTTATCTATGACTGATTATCTATGTTTGCGATCTGTCACATATGGAGTGCCTAGGAATGTGGAATGTGTCCAAATAAGTATGCATTTGGATATGCCTCTAACTACCCTTTTAGCCTTTTACCCCTTACCCCTTTAATCAAAGTATCAGGAATACATAGCAGTTGTTTTCCTCTTTTTCAACTTTTCAACCGACTTCAAAATAGGAGGTTCTCAATTTGTCTATATGTTTTTTTTTATCTTGTTACGCGATAATTCCGCCAATTGTGGGCCGATTTTCAAAATTCTCTTTTTGTTTCAAATACCCTCCCGAGGTAGTCCCATACAAATTTTATTCCTGAGGAATGGATAGTTTCAACGTTAAACTCTATAACCTCATCTTTGCTTATTTTTCGACATGAGTCCAACATTACATTCGGTTTCCTTTCTTTAGTTTTTGAAACGTAATCATACTTATTATTTTATAAACTGCGTGTGACGCAATAGGTGCGAGTTTGATTCTCGTGGTGCCGGCTGAAAAAGAAGGTGATCTAATTTGTCCCAATTCTGGGTTTTGTGATGTGTCCAAAACCGTGACGATTATCAGAATTAAATCGACGGTATCATGTCAGTTAGCCATCTACATCAAGGTTGGGAGAACTATAAATCTTCTTTATTATTTATAGGAATAGGAAAATAACGGATCACGCTTGTATCCCCGAGGCACGGTAGACATTTTCTGAAATCCTTTTATGTATTCCAGGTCCTTTGAAGATGTCTAAAGGGGAGATACATATTTGGTAAATGTCCACATTTTGCACAAAATATTAGGGAATTCTTCTATACGTGACAGGTTGCAAGCCCGTCCTCAAGGTTGCAGAATAACCCACTAAACACACACACACACACACACACACACTTGCAAATATATACTTAATTAGATATTTAGTATGTTTTCCTTTCTTATCTAGTAATTTTACTACTTGTAATCAAATAGTTAACTTAGACCATTCGTTTCTTTGGATGGAACTAGTAGTTTTTTTTGTTAACCTGTTGTGTCCCACTGCTGGGCAAAGGTCTAAAAGAATACAATCTGTAATTTCTAACTAGTTTTAATGTAACGTAAAAAAAAAAAATGTAACACTGTAAAGTTTAGGTAAGCCATGACGAAGGCTTATAAGTGGAATAAAAACTAATAAGACTTTCGTTGGTACTACGTGGTACTACTAATAAGACTAGGCCAAATGATCCCGGTGGTCTTACAGAATCAAAGTCAAAGTCAAAGTATTTATTGCTTACATGTGAGTGTAATCTTTTTTCCCATGCATCAAAGAATCGGGACTCCATATTAATAAGGGTCCTTATTAATAAACGTGGTGTAAAGTTACGCCGGGTGTAACTTAGGAGTAACAATACAAATTTTGGAGATTAAACCTGGCGTAACTTTACACCACGTTTATTAATAAGGGCCTGATGTTCAACTTTCACAAACATAAGTAAATCTACTTTTTAAAATCGATGTATTTTTCACGTAGGAACGCATCCCTGACACATAGAACTTTTACGTTTCACGCTGTAATACAATGAAAAAACATTAAATAAATGAAATCTACTGTTATTACTAAAAGACACAACTTAAAAAAAAAATGTTGTCTATTACCTTTTTAACAATTTCAGAAATTAACATAAAAGAGCCTTGTCACGGAACCGTCCCTGTGTGAACAAGACTTATACAGGGTGTAAAAAGACCACTTACACTACCGAAAACTAAGGGGTTGCAATCAGACCATGGTTCTAAACATATTTATTTTATTTTATTTGGGAAACACTTTAGCAAACAATTTAGCGAAAAAAAAACGCAAAAACTACGTCATTTTGTGTTATTACCGGTTATTTACTACTAGTACAACATAATAAGACCTACCTAATAATTTCATTTCTAAAAGAAAAAAACAGTTAAAACTCATAATCCAGCAATCTACGTAAAACAACGCGCCCAGTACAATCGCAAACAGTAATCTTCAAACGCTGTTTTTTCCGGATATAATGATTTTTTCGGAAAATCCTTTTGGATTTGGTTGTGTGTTGGGATGCTGTACCTACCCCTTTCGGTTTACCCTGTATACGTCTTTTTACACCCTGTATACTTTTTGTTTGTAAATACATACAATACATAGAAACAAAACCCGAAATAAGTATTAGCAGATCATACAATCATTTATCGATCGGGATCGAACCCGCAACCTTCTGCGTCCCAAGCGGGCTTTCACCCACTGCGCCACAGAGGTCGTCAAAACTTACCTATTACAAAAACTGCTTTATCAGAACAGTTATAATATTATATAAAATAGCTATAATATCAATTGCCCAATAATAAAAATTAAATAAACATAAAAGAATGAGAGCAATTCGCTATAAAACTAACTAGCAATGTCACAACCATAGACCAATAAAAATACAATGGACGAGCCCTTAATATGTGTTACATCATACGTTCTTCATCATCAAAAAACTTAGGCCTTTACATCTATATTAGATGATTTATACAGCGTCAGGAGGCAATCCATGCCTACACTTAACGGGACGCTGTAGTGCCTGGGACATTGTTTGAGATGGAATAGGCTTGCCCAGCACCTAAACCATCCTCTCAGCTTAATCAGCCGCCCACAGGAGAGACAACGTCAATACGTGTGGAGCTGACTAAGCCGCGGGTTTCCTCACGATGTTTTCCTTCACCGTTAAGACCTCGTATTATAGCGCATATTTTTACGAAACGAAAAATCCATTGATGCACGGCCAGGATTCGAACCCACGACCTTCGGATTGATTCACATCATCAAACTATCATATGAACAGACTTAAAACCTGCAGCCTTATTATCTAACTTGAAATCCATTCCCAGTTGTCATCCCAATAGAGCTTAACCAATCACATTATATGAAAATGACAATTGAAGTCCAGAATGGGTTTCAAATGTCAAAATGAAGCCCATGTCCATTGCCAGTTGAATTACACGATAAGGCTTCTGATCGCTCAAAATTGTCCGCGCCGTTCGCGCCGCAGTCATTTTTCTATACAAAAAATGCTGATGATGTCAGAAAATGTGGCTGGCTTCTGACGTCTCAGTATTTCTTCTATTGAATTGACAGTTCGGCGCGGATAAGTCTGCGACTACCATTATAAGAAAGTTTAGGGAGTATCTCAAAAAGGCAATAGCTGTCATCATTATTATTATTATTTATTTATATGAACAAAAAAAAGGGCATTGTCGCTGAGTGACTATACCGCCCAATCAGTAACATCTTGGCTCAGTCTTCTTCTTCTTCTCTCTCACTTCAAGCTGTCATCATACTTCACGCTTTCATTCAAAAGTTTTAAAACAATTCATACTGACAGGGTCCCGACAATAGCAATATGCTTATTTAATTATGAAAGTAGCTGCTTCCGCGGTGTACTTCGGAAAGTACCTACTTTACTAAGACGACCTGTGGCGCAGTGGGCGAAGGTCCGCCTGCGATGCAGAAGGTTGCGAGTTCGATCCCCGCCGCAGGACAAATGTTTGTATGACGTACAGATATTTGTCTCGGGTCTGGGTGTTTCTATGTATAATATGTATGTATTTAGGAACAAAAAGTATATAAGTAGTTTATCAGTCATCTAGTACCCATAACACAAGCTCTGCTTACTTTGGGGCTAGATGATGCTGTGTGAAAAGTCCAGCATTATTTATTTATTATTTACTTATCCGGGATAAAAAGTAGCTGAAGAATTCCAGGCTTTAATCTATCTCTGTGTCAAACTTTATCCAGATTCATTCAGTTATTAGTAAAGTAGTTTATGCGTAAAAGTTACTCCTACAAACCATCTCGATTTTTTTTATTTAACAATCACATTTTTTTTAATTTATATATGTTGGATTTTATTCAACTCTATTTTATTTCAATACATTTTTTCGACTGAAATAATAAAATAAGCTATTTTTCGAACCTGTAACAAAGTTAACTAAAGTTTTTTTTTTATTATTTTGCCTACAGTTTAGTAAAGTTTAAGTAATTATAGTTAGTATCGTTTTATTAGTAGACCATAATTATAATTTTGAAAGATAAGTTATAATTTCAAACATAGCGTTTCATTTAAGATTACTATCAACGTTTAATTAATACATAGAAACAAAATATTAATCATGTATTACATAAACATTCTTCACACACACAGACAAATCTTAGTCGTCGAAAAATCTTGCGTTCCCCCCTGGCTAGCTCACAATAATTAGTTTAACAGTCCCCCCCCAGGAGAGGGGGTTTCCCCCCTCAAACACACACGATCCAAACTTATATGGATGTACGCATGTGTGCGTATATTGGGAAAGAATCGGAGAATTGGTGGAATGGTCATTTGTATTTAGCAGTTTAGTGGTTTCGATATTTTTGGCTGGAGTTTTTACCGGTGGCTTCTCGTGTGTTGATGAGCTGTGTTGGCCGAATGGGGTTGTGCCATGACTTTCAATCCGTCCGACTTTTAGTCCGTTTTTTTTTATATGTTCACCGATATCTCCGTCAATTGTGGACCGAATTCGAAAAAAAAATATATTTGAAAGCACACTCCCGAGGTGGTCCCATATAATATAGTTTTACCGTCAAACTCTAAAAACTTCATCCTCGCTTGAAACCCTGAGTCACGCCGCGTCTTAGTTCAAACATTGTAATCGGTTTTCTTTTAATGTATTTACAGAAACTAAGCTACTACATATTTACATTTATTTACAAAATACTACAGGATTAGTCAAGCTATCTAAGGATCGTTAGAAACTATCTATAGATAGCTCAACTGATCCAGGTCACTGTCTTCTTTTTAGTTTTAAAAAACATAATTAAGAGTCAGTACCTACTAAGGACGACCTCTGTGGCGCAGTGGGCGAAGGTCCGCCTGGGACGCAGAAGGTTGCGGGGTCGATCCCCGCCGCGGAACAAATATTTGTATGACCTACAGATATTTGTCTCGGGTCTGGGTGTTTCTATGTATAATTTGTATGTATTTACAAACAAATAAAGTATATAAGTAGTATATCAGTTATCTGGTTCCCATAGTACAAGCTTTGCTTAGTTTAGGGCTAGATGATGCTGTGTGAAAATGTCCAGCATTATTATTTAAGCAACTTTATACTCGTAGGGCCTTACTAATAAATTTGACATAAAGTTATGTCGTGCATAAACAAAAAAATTGTATGGTTATTCATAGGTTATGCATGACATAACTTTATGTCAAGTTTATTAGTAAGGGCCGTAGTATTTTAACGCCCTAGAACTCAGAACATGTAAAAGCTATCACTTTCAGTATTATTTATATGTGCATTATCAGTTATCACAGTGAAGGAAAACATCATCGTGAGGAAACCAGCAGCTTAGTCACACGTTCAATACAATTCAAGTCAAGTCGCTCCATATGAATAACGTTGTCTTCCCTGTGGACAAGAGGATGGTTCGGGTGCTGGCAAGCTTATTCCATCTCAAACAATGTCCTAGGCACTACAGCGTCCCGTTGAGTGTAGGCATAGGTTGCCTACACTCAACCCTGACGCTGTAGGATAAATCATCTAGTATACTATGTAAATCTAAGTTATTTTATCTATACAGGGTGTAAAAAGACTGCTACCGAAAACTGAGGGGTTTTAATCAGACCATGATTCTGAATATATTTATCGAAAAAAAAACGCAAAAAAAATTTTTGACTTAGCTACGTCATTTTATTTTATTTCTAGTTTTTTGCTACTAGTACAACATAATAAGACCATACCTACCTAATCATTTCATTTATAAAAGAAAAAAACAATTAAAACTCAAAATCCAGCAATCTACGTATAAAAACGCGCCCAGTACATACGCTCGACCAGTTGTGCGAGGTCGGTTTTCTCCGGATATAATGATTGTTTTGGAAAATCCTTTTGGATTTGGCTGTGTTTTGGGATGCTGCACCTACCCCTTTCGGCTTCGGTAGACGTCTTTTTACACCCTGTATATTAAAGTCCGTTCACAATTAAATAATCCCACTAATATAATAAAGCTGAAAGTTTGTGAGTTTGTTTAGATGTTTGTATGTTTGTGTTTCAATCACGCCTAAACAAGTGATCCGATTTGGATGAAACTTGGAATAGGCGTAGATAGTGACCTGGAATATCATATAGCCTATTTAAAATGTTGGTACCACGCGGGAGAAGCCGCGCGCAGTAGTAAATATATAATGCTGGACTTTTCAAACATCATCATCCAAATAGAATTAGACTAAGGAAATATGTACTTTATAATAATAATATAAAGTACATAAACAGTCGAGGACCTTTTTTGGTAACGTGGAAAGATTGCTTAAACACCATCGAAATGAGTTCAGCGGTTTTTACTGTACACACGCGGAAGGATAACTATGTTTTATTTTGGGAATTCCAAAACTTTTCGATGCACGTACTTTTTAAAATACAGGTTTTCGTAGCACGTTATCTGCATGATACAATCTATAAGTAGTACATACCTATAGTGAAATTAAAAAAAAAAACAATATTATGCGTAAGTAGGTACATAATTATGTAACTTCTACTACTTACTAGAATAGAAAGTTACAATCGATAACGAGGTTAAAAGTTTATATGTATAATACATAATAATATGTATAACTTAGGCCTTTACATCTCAAAATCAAAAAAATCAAATCAAAATAGTTTATTTCATTAACCAAGTGTTACAATTTCAACCAGGGTTGGAACCTTTTTTTAAGTACAAAGTACTTGTGCCAGATTGTTCCGCTCTTGCATATCCATATTAATATTTGTAACTTAATACCTATTTTATAGTGAAAGAAAGAAACAAAAACTATTGTAGGTATGTTAGGACGTTTACATTTTCACCTAAATGGAATGCGAATTAACAATCAATACAATGATCTAGTTCTAACAAAGATTATTAAGAAAATAAGCGAGTAAGTACTTGATCTACATCTATATTAGATGATTTATACTTTTTACCACCTACTCGAAGAAAAATGAATTTTCCGAAATGTGTAAGTTAAGTATCATTTTACACGGCGGGGAATCAAACCTACGCACTCCAGATTGAAAGTCGAGTCACACCGACCAACACAGCTTAAGACAATAAATATTTTTACAATTATAGAGAAACACTTGACCAGTTTTATTTTCAATCTCAAACAATTAATTTTGTATCGTTAGTGATGGAGAGTCCCATTATTTGAAGAGATTTTTAAGAATATGATTTAGAATTTCACATCATTACTGAAATAAATAATGTACAGGATATATTAAGATTATTACTACTTACAGACAACGACAAAAGTTAATAGAAATTTGACAAATATTTAAAGTTCCCTTTTTCTACAGGCAAAATAATTTTTATAATTTGATTACAAAAAGTCAAAATTGTGTTGTAAGTCTATAAAAAATTAGGCCTTTTCAATTTTAGTAGTCGATTTATACAGCGTCAGGAGGCAAACTATGTTTACACTTAACGGGACGCTGTAGTGCCTGGACATTGTTTGAGATGGAATAGGCTTGCCCAGCATCCTCTCAGCCGCCCACAGGAAAGACAACGTCAAAACATGTGGAGCTGACTAAGCTGCGGGCTTCCTCACGATGTTTTCCTTCACCGTTAAGAGATTGTGTCAAATTTAACGAAACGAAAAATTCATTGTTGCACGGCCGGGATTCGAACCCACGACCTTCGGATTTAAAGTTAAGGCACAACCCCATTCGACCAACACGGCTCTCTGTAAGTCCGAAGATAATACAACAACCAGGCTCGAAACCAACATTTAGTCCCGCAGCGAGAATTGAACTCACGTCTCGTTCGTTACAGCTGGCCTTCGCCCATTACACCACAAAGGTCTAAAATCGTACGAAAGAGCGACTTGATGAAAAATATGGAAATAAGTTTAAATTCTGGGGGGGATTGGCGTGCAAACCGTCACATGGATTTTTTAGAGTAGTTTGATGTGTTTGGAATTTCTCCTGTCTAAGCTAAGCCCTAGTCATCGTCAAACTATTTTGAATATATGATATGCATGACGAAACTGCATTTGTATAGGTATCTTCAAAAGAATTCGTGACGAAAGCTCCTCCAATTTTTGGACTTTCCGAAAAATGGTTGCTGTCGAATTTATAAGACAAAAGATTCCGATAATGACACATTTATCGCAAAAAAAAAGTCATTTAATTCGAAAAATCTACACTTTTTTGATATTTCAATCGAATTAAGTTAAATAAAGTATCTATGCTAAGAAATGTCATCGTGCGTCCACCCTGTGCAATTTAATAAAATCATAATATTAACAAAATTACTTAGAATTACTTAAGTTCTTCTAGTGCGTGTTATTACGTATTTATCTAAATGATTCACATAAATTAAATTGACGTTACTGGTAATCAAGTATTTATTAAAACAGTGACTCAATTTGTCATAGTATAAATACCCAGCACCAACACAGTAACACCATTACCGAGTAAGCAATCGCCGCGAGCGGACGTCATTTTAAATCAAATAAAACCAAAATTTCGAACAATGTCTGCAAAAATCCTAGTTCTCTTCGCACTTGTGTCAGCCCTAAGCTACACAAGAGCAGAGGGCAACGAAAGTTGTCCCTGTGAACCCAAAGACCGCCAAGAATCAAACAAGCTTCTGTCTGTGCTTCTGGAGAAACTATCCAGTGACGTCAGCAACGCTGATAGGAAGAAGTTCTCCGTGTATCCAGGTCTTCTGGAGCAGTACTCTTGTAACTGCGAGAATAATGAGCAAATCGTGAAGAGATCTCTTCACACACACGACCGGAGATGCCCGCGGGGGTTTGTACGGTTTGCATTTACTTGTGTGCCCGTTGATGACATTGATGATTACTGAGCTGAAGTTTTTTAACTGTTCCTGTCACTGTCTGATGATGGGTCCATCATCATCACGAACAATTCAAGATGAGGTATTTGAAAGCATGGTAATTTTCAAATTTTTGTAGTCAAAAATTTAAATTAAAAATCTAGTTCGAAAGTTATTAATGTTTAAAAATTTAAGTTATTGTTCTTTCGGATTGTAAAGAGAAAATTTAATCTAAATTTATATCATCATTGCTAGAGAATAAAACTCACCTTAGAACTTAATAATTTTTATAATTTGTTTGTTTTAGAGGAAAGCTCTAAAATTGTGAAACTCATTGCCGGGCTCTGTATTTCTCGGAAAGTAACAATCTAAGAGTCTTCAAATCAAAAGTAAATAGGTTCCTTCTAGGAAAGCATGCTTCAACCTCACTATTGCCTGTTTCATATAAAAAAGGCATTTTTTTTTACTAAATCGTGGGTGTTTTTTTTTATTCTTAATAAATGTTTTTAGTTTGAATTTTATGTCAGTTTTTATGATAAATATTTTATTAATTCAACTTTCAAATTTTAACAACTGGAATTTCAATAATAGTGCACTCGAGTGTACCTAGGTTTATATTAAATGCAAAATAAAATAAATAATACGTGCACAAATTTTGTTTGAAGGTTCCTACGGATTGACACTTTTTTTGTAAAACCACAAATCATATAAAATTGAAAACCTCGTTTGTATTGTTATATATATTATATATATAGTTCTACGTTTGTCGAAACGTAAAAAAACAACATTGGGGTTGGTTTACTTTTTTGTTTTTTTAAATTTAATTATCAAACATATTTTATGTAAAACTAGCTAATTACTAAGTGTTTACAATATGTTATTGTATGCGACTGTTCTTAATAATTATGATGTAATTAGTCACTAATTAGTAAACAACACTAGTCCCTTAAGGCTACCCTACCACTTAAGTATATTTTTATTAAAAAAAGGCTTTAATTGTAATTGAATAAAATATTTTTACATATTCCTCTTTTTCTTTTATTAATAATAATTACATTAATTACAAACAAACTTTTTGTCAATTTTTCCTGTGCGTTTGTGCACGCTAATCCCAAAAACTGCTTATATGATGTGGTTTTCACGTTCTTGTGTTTTTACACCAGTATAATTTTTTATATCAAAATCCTACTAAGAACCATCAACCAGGGCAACAGACACGGCTTGGGGCCTAGCGTACTTAGAGGTCACCCAACATAAAAATAAAACTAAATATTCGGTAGCTCTGATAGGCGCTGGGGGGTTATTCGCGTTCGTTTTTTCATTCGTTCGATGATTATTCGGATGCTTCTTACTACGAGCTACATTGTATTCAGTCGATAAGATCCACGTTAAAACACGGTCCTAACCTAGGACCAAATATTCCAAACCGAAAAATTGGCCCTTGAAGTCAGACATCGTAGTAAGAAACATCCGAATATTCATCAAACGAATGAAAATAAGCACGCGAATACGGTCCCTGATGCTGTCCTAATTTGTAATTTATACAGGTGTGTCAAAATTTTACAATATTGAGGGCAGTTTTTCTTTTGTAGTTAGAAGTACCATATTTCCCGAAAAGTACAATATTGGGGTCTTTAAATCAAGAGTAAATAGGTTTCTTCTAGGAAAGCATGCTCCATCTTAGACCTCACTACTTCTTAACATCAGGCAGAGGGAGGTCAAATGCTGACCTATTTAATTAAAAAAAACTGACCTATTTAATTAAAAAAAAAAAAAAAAAGATTTTGTTCTCAAACACGTTTTAGACAATATCAATCAGCATTGAGAGGGAAATACCACTATGCATAAAATTATCTTTATCTAGTACTAGATACCTACTTTCCTCTATAATTAGGTACCTACCTATAACTTATTTATAAACAGAATTCCCTGAGATAATAACTGCTCGGGTTTTCCATCTATGTAAAATCTTGTTAATTATAGATATCTCACATTGCCATAGAGGGAAAGACTAATGAGATCCGCACAAGGCCGATTGGAGTGGCGTTTGAGGGAGGAAGGCTTTTGTCCAGTAGTGGGCTTATCATTTGAGCTGCCAATGATGATGATGATGCTATCTAAGCCCGAGGTGTTACCCGGTGATACTCTATTAAAAGAACACAATTGTTTATTCGTACATACTACATAGGTTTCAATACTTTAAGGGTAGAGGTACATATACGACATTTTTTTTTAATTCTCAAGTATGTAGGTAGGTATCGGACATTTAGCATAAAACCTTTTTATTTTAATAGACTTTAATTATGGGATCTCCCTTGTTTAAAGTCTGGTTAAAATGGCTTAATTTTTTGTATAGCAACAAACCGTGTTTGCTGTCCATCAGGTTCTTTCGCATAAATAAATAAATAATGCTGGACTTTCCACACAGCATCATCTAGCCCCAAAGTAAGCAGAGCTTGTGTTATGGGTACTAGATAACTGATATGCTACTTATATACTTTTTGTTTGTAAATACATACATATTATACATAGAAACACCCAGACCCGAGACAAATATTTGTAGATCATACAAACATTGGTCGCAACCTTTTGCGTCGCAGGCGGGCCTTCGCCCACTGCGCTACAGAGGTCGTCATACTATGAAGAACCATCAACCAGGGCAACAGACACGTAGCCTTATTGTCTAACTCAACTGGGAATGGACATGGGCTTCATTTTGACTTTTGAAACCCATTCTGGACTTCAATTAGTCATTCATCATAGTTTGACGACCTCTGTGGCGCAGTGGGCGAAGGTCCGCCTGCGACGCAGAAGGTTGCGACCAATGTTTGTATGATCTACAAATATTTGTCTCGGGTCTGGGTGTTTCTATGTATAATATGTATGTATTTACAAACAAAAAGTATATAAGTAGTATATCAGTTATCTGGTTCCCATTGTACAAGCTTTGCTTAGTTTGGGGCTAGATGACGCTGTGTGAAAATGTCCAGCATTAAAAAAAAAAAAAAAAAATTGTCATTTTCATATTGTGTGATTGTTTGAGCTCTATTAGGATGACAACTGGGAATGGATTTCAAGTTAGATAATAAGGCTGACGGTGGGGACTTCTTTCGCCATTTCTGAAGGAGCTAGTGGCTCTGCTATTTTATTTAGTTTTCTCTCGTTTTACTAGGTTTTATTATGTAATTTCGGTGGCATTTTACTTATGAAGCTTTGGATACGTAACAGGAGATTTGGCAAATGAAATGGGGGAGTATTCAAGAAGATTTCTCATTTGACGAAAGATTTCCATCCATTGGAGTTTTGAAAGGACAAGCCGCCATGTTTTTTCAATTGACTCAAATTGACGCGACATATAATAATTATTTGAAGAAAGATTTGAAGTGAAGTCAAAGTGAAAAGAAGAAGAAGGAATAAAAAGAAGAAGAAGAAGAAACCAACAAGTGAAGTGAGAAAGAAGAAGAAGAAGACTAAGCTAAGATGTCACTGATTGGGCGGTATAGTCGCTCAGCGACAAAGCCCTTTTCTTTTTATTGTTAAATAAAAATAAATAAATAAAAGGCTGACGGTTTGGGGCCTAGCGTAGGTACTATAGGTGATCCAACTTAAAAAATAACTACTAGCTCTGATAGGCGCCTGTTCTTCAGAATGCTTCCCTGACATTTGTGATTTATTTAATAAATACAATAATTTATTTAATAATGGGCGTCTGGTCGAAGCGACGCGTGATCCGAGGGCTGGCACATTTTTGGCTCAAAGGATCAGCATTGCCATCCAGCGTGGTAATGCCGCCAGTGTTTTGGGCACGCTTCTGACTGACAGTGACCTGGATCAGTTGAGCTATCTATAGATCGTTTCTAACGATCCTTAGATAGCTTGACTAATCCTGTTGTATTTTGTAAATATATGTAAATATGTAGTAGCTTAGTTTCTACAATAATTAATTGTTATATTTCTCTGCTTACGCAAATGGATTAAAGTTTCCTGTTTTATTATCTAAATGACGTTTACAACTAACGCCTGAACTAAGTATAGAATATATAAAATAATTAACCACATTACAACATTAAATGAATAATCGTTGAGACCTCGATGGCGTAGCGCGTAAGCTCTGCGCAAGATGCTAGTTCGATTCTCGTGGCGGGACAAATACATTGATCTGCAGATATTTGTAATTAATGTTGTGGTACAATGATAATCAGTTTCTAATACCGAGGTAATCCTATACTAGAAATTACGGATGTTTAGTTTTATTTAACCTAAAAAAAATATAAACTAATATGTATGGTTATTCTTTGCTTGTACCTGTCATAACTTTCTACTACATTAAACGCACACGTTCCTATACACTTAAACTATGTTTATGTAAAGGCATAAGTATAACATAAAACCTCCTTGATCAAAAAAGAATGGAGTCAGTAAATAAAAACATTTAATATGGTTTTGTTATGTTAAGAAACTAGTCTAGTATCATGTTTTTCCCTTTAAATTAGCATAAGTTGCGCACGCGCCGGCCGGCCGAAGAATTATATAGCTAAACTAAGTACCGGGTTTCCCGCGCAAAGATCACCATGACGTATTTAAATAAGGTTTGATATCAAGGATAATACCTACTCAAATTATAAATCTATAAAAAAATGTAATTACACCTAACGCACACATATAAGTAATAACACGTCATCCATAATATCCATACTCTCCACACTTCCATACTAATATACTAATAATAAAATACTATTATATTATTATACTAGCTGTCCGCCCCGGCTTCGCACGGGTTTATTATAGGTATTTAACAAAAATTTCATAACAACATGGCGGTCCCGGAGCGGGATGTATGATCCTTTAAAGTTTAGAGGTTAATATGTAGGTAAGGTCTAAGGTAGGTAGGGGAGTATTGGGCAGTAAGGCAGGTTTGGACACCACCGGCAAATCCCCGTGTTATGCCGGCCATACACCATCATGCCAATCCACCCCCATACATGGTCAATTCTAACTGATCAAATTCCGATTTGACGATAGGCATGATGGTTTATGGCCGACATGACACGGGGGTGTCCAAACCTCTCTACTGCCCAATGCTCCCCTACCTCCCATATATATTTCATTGATATATTACCACTCCCTTCCATTCATTCCATAGTTCCCAGACACTTTTTAAACTATCATGGTTTTCAACATTTTTAACACAGTTAACGGGATATTTACCATTATTTAATGTTTTTTGAGTTTCCCGATATTTCGGCGCAGTTGCATACGCCATGATCAATAGTATCTATGGTATTAATCATGGTTAATATCCCGTTACCTGTGTTAAAAATCCCAGACACTTGTCCTACCGTACTAACTGATATTTATTCTGTGGTCGCGATGTATCTTACATTTTTAAACTCATGATTACTTTTGAATAAAATGTCCGATTTCAATCATTCAAAAAGTAATCGACGGGTACTGAAACAGCCTTTACTACGAAGGAATTTATTTGGATAAGAATAAATACCAAAATAAGAATAACGTGGTCTGCTTTTGGTCGTCATTTTTATTCACTTTTTAAATTATAAAAGTTGTTATTCTGACACAACCACAATAGTTGGACATATGCTATCGCTGACTTTTTTGTAGATATTGATACGTTCTTTAATATTGTAGAACATTTTTTTGTTCTATCATCAATAGTTTTCGCAGCGCACGCGATATGAAGAATTTTATGTTCAAAATTTTTACATCTTTGGTTACATTATTGCAATTTTCATAAGGATCTCTAATTTTTTTGAAAATAATTTATAGCCTATGTTCATCACAGATAATGTAGGATTCTAATGGTGAAAGAATTTTTCAAATCGGTCCAGTAGTTTCGGAGCCTATTCAATTCAAACAAACAAACAAACAAACAAACAAACAAACAAATGTTTCCTCTTTATAATATTAGTGTAGATGTAGACTATTTATAAGTTATACACTAAAATGTACCTAGCTGTTAGTTTTCCCAAAACTTGTAAAATAAAATAAAATAAAAATTATAAATGTGAAAGTAACTCTGTCTGTCTGTTTGTTACCTTTTTACGCCCAAACCACTGAATAGATTACGCTGAAAATTGGCATGAATATGTCCCAGGGACATAGGACTACTTTTTATCCCGAAAAAAATCCGAGGGACCGCGGGTCACACCGGGAGCGCAGCTAGTATGTTAATAGTTCAGGTGTCGGAGTGTTTTTCGTCTCCGACAAAGGACCGACAATTTCATATGAATTCGAACAGAAACGCTGTTCATGTTATTAGTGGTCACCCATCCAAATTGTGACCGCTTAGAAGGTCGTTTCGACGATCTAACAACAGCGCAGTTCAAGGAAAATTGAGGTAGACGGTCCAACGTGGGCTATTAAAATTCAACTGTCAAAAGGTGTATGTTGTCCTTGTCATGATTAAACGAGTTTTGAAAATGTATATTTTTTGTTTTAGTTGGTTTTAGTAAAAACTAATTAAAACAAACATGAATACTGCTCGTATATCGCCAGAGCGCGGTGGTTTATCAAATCTTTATAAATAAATAAATAAAATAATAAATAAATAAATAATGCTGGACATTTTCACACAGCATCATCTAGCCCCAAACTAAGCAAAGCTTGTACTATGGGAACCAGATAACTGATATACTACTTATATACTTTTTGTTTGTAAATACATACATATTATACATAGAAACACCCATGTCCCAACACATTTGGCATGACTAAAAATCGTCTTAATAACTGTTGATTCTACTCGAGTTCCTTCACGACAAATCGTTAAGAACCAGAGCAATAAACACGGTTTGGGCCCTAGTTTCACGGTGAAAGTCGCGGACAAAAACTAGTAAGTATTGTTACAACGTATGACCAAGGTGTAGTAGATGAATATTTGAACTACAAAGTCGTGTGCACGACACAAGCGATTGGAATGCAGTGGCCATGTTCTTTAGAATGGTAAAATAGATTTTTATTGACAGAAACTAAGCTACTACATATTTACAAAATACAACAGGATTAGTCAAGCTATCTTAGGTCTGTTAGAAACGATCTATACAGGGTGTAAAAAGACGTCTACCGAAGCCGAAAGGGGTAGGTACAGCATCCCAAAACACAACCAAATCCAAAAGGATTTTCCGAAACAATCATTATATCCGGAGAAAACAGCGTTTGAAGATCACTGTTTGCGTATGTACTGGGCGCGTTTTTATACGTAGATTGCTGGATTTTGAGTTTTAATTGGTTTTTTCTTTTATAAATGAAATGATTAGGAAGGTATGGTCGCATTGTGTTGTTCTAGTAGCAAAAAACTAGAAAATAAAATAAAATGACGTACTTAGCTAAGTCAAAAAAAAATTTGAGTTTTTTTTCGATAAATATGTTCAGAATCATGGTCTGATTGCAATCCCTCAGTTTTCTGTAGCAGTCTTTTTACACCCTGTAGATAGCTCGACTGATCCAAGTCACTGTCAGTCGGAAGCGAGCCCAAAGCACTGGCGGTAAAATTATTTCTTATACACCATTAACACGATACAAATCTGGCATACCATTCTTGCCTCTTGTCACGGAAGCTCTTGCTTCGTTGCGTTTGAGATAACAGGAGGCAAGAATGATATGCCAGAATGGTATAGTGTAAATGGCGCTCAATTTATAATGCCACTGGCGGTCACCCATCCACTTACTGACCATTTTGTACGATTAACTTCGACGATCTATCAAGAACGACCAAGCAAGCTACACGTGTTCATCCATATCTGTTCAGCCGTCAGCGGGTATTTCTGATACAGCATTCATGAACCAATATCTTATTGGACTGTTGGACATCTACCAATATTTATCCTTGGATATAAATCTTAATCCGATAGTCGATCGGCTAAGCCAAATTGCCTTGACATGTCTGACTAGATGTTAAATGCGGGTGAAATATTTTTCCTAGTTTTTCCTAAAATCTGACAAGTCTACGTGAGTGTTGGCTGAATTGGGTTCTTTCGATTTTCAATCAGAAGGTCGTGGGTTTGAATCCCCTTCAATGGTTTTTAGATCCGTGCAGCATAGCTGAATAGCACATTATGGTGGAATAGCTAAGGCTTTAATAGATTATCATATTACTCAAGAATTTAAAAAGTGCATTCCCCTTTACCTACCAGAGAGAGTTAAGAAACCGGCGAAGTGCGAGTCGGACTCGCGCACGAAGGGTTCCGTACCTTCTATAAAAACGGCAACAAAAATCACGTTTGTTGTATGGGACCCCCTTAAATATTTTCTTTATTCTGTTTTTTAGTATTTGTTGTTATACATTACAGTCTAACTATCACGATTCATGAGACAGAGGGACGGACAGACAGACAGCGAAGTCTTAGTAATAGGGTTCCTGTTTTACCCTTTGTTAACCATAAAATGTACCATTAGACAGTTTTTAGATATTTATCATTCCTAATCAGTATAAGTTCAGCCGAGAAAGCGTTGGCGGACGATCTCGACGCTTTCGAGAGAGAGTGTGAGAGATCTCGAAAGAGAGAGATTGTTGGAGAGTAAAAATGAAATGAAATGTAATGAAATGTAATGAAATGTAATGAAATGTAATGAAATGTAATGAAATGTAATGAAATGTAATGAAATGTAATGAAATGTAATGAAATGTAATGAAATGTAATGAAATGTAATGAAATGTAATGAAATGTAATGAAATGTAATGAAATGTAATGAAATGTAATGAAATGTAATGAAATGTAATGAAATGTAATGAAATGTAATGAAATGTAATGAAATGTAATGAAATGTAATGAAATGTAATGAAATGTAATGAAATGTAATGAAATGTAATGAAATGTAATGAAATATAATGAAATTAAATGTAATGACATGAAATGAATTTATTTGTTAGAAGAATGCTTACATAAAGATTTTAAAATAAGTAAGTGTCACATTCTCCATCGTATTAACACGGTACCTATACAAATCTTTAGTAGATAAATACATAAATGGAATCAGAAAATAATAATAATAATTGTCAAATCATGTATCAATATTTACAATTACAATTCATAGTAAATAAAAAAAATTAAAAAATTATGTCAAGCTTTACATTGTCAATTTTACTAATAATTGTAAGTACCTACATAATTTTAAAATCTCAATTATTTAAGAAAATCTGAAACAGTAATATTGCCTATCTAGTACCTATAATTTGCCCGCAGTTGGACGAAATAGGTAAAAAAAAATATTGTTTTCTTACTTCTGTCTTGACCTCCTTACTTAGGTATATGATTCTTTTTTAATGATGTACCACATTTTAAAATCGAAAGCTATCAAACTTTTGAGCTAAGTGTATCTATTCTGTTCTGACAGTTCTGACAGTTGCCTGTACAGTGTACAATCATCCTACAATGCACCGTCGAAGCATATTAGCCCAAGAATCCACTATAGATAAGCATTGACCAATGGAGAGACAGCCGCATCACGTGATTCCACTCTTCAATAATAGGCATTATTTGGTACTGGGTGTGCTAAAACTACTCGTGAAATTTCAAACGGTGATGACGTTTAAAAAAATTGGTTAATCAACTATGAATTATTTAATTAAATAACTATAGGTACTTAGATTGATTATGTAAATTAATGGTGCTAATGTTTATAAATATTTATATATATATTTTTTTTATTATAATTTAAAATTTAGCATGCCAATGTTATTTGGCGAAATATGTGATACCTATATTTAATTTACCTAAGAGCTTTGATTTAAAAACTTTAAAAACCTTAAACGTATGCTATACCACTTTAGACATCTTACAAGAATCTTAAAAGACTAGTACCTACTCAATATTCTATAAAAATAATGGGGGTAGTCAGTTACAACGTCCTATTACATATTTGTTACATTAGGTACCAAGTGAAGCTCGTCCCGCCGCTCCCGGCTATTTAAGTCGTTAAGCCATGACGGAAGCCTTAAGGCGGCCTAAAAACTCCGGCATAAGAGTTTGCCACTGACTCATACGAACTTACTTTTATTAGGAACTAACCATTATTTTGCCGAAGTTGGCATTTTATATGTTCTATTAATTGGTGTTCTCGCGATGTATGAATATAATTTTGTTAAATTGGAAGTTGCACGTGCATCTCAATTTGTTCTAGAAATGGAGAGATGGTTTCTAGGATAGTCAAGCGCTTCCTTTACTCAATATACAAAACTCAAATGTCAAACAAAGACTGCATTCAGATATGAATAGAAAAAACACAATAATTACTGATCATATAACGAGTTGACACATTATGTAATTCATAATGCTGCTTATTATAAAAACGTAAAACCTTGGTTGAACCCCATGTTGACACATGTCAAAACAAAACTGATACCACAAAAAAGCGTTCTATTTACGAATATTTAAAGACCGTTTTTCTAGGGACAGTTTTTTAGTTAGACTTGGTCTAATCTCGGCTCATTTTCTTGTAATAAGCCCCAATAAGATTAAGTTGTCGGCAGTAGCTTTATTACACCCTGTACACGTCACCGGCCAGCGGTCCTCCCCCAATAAATGAAATTTAACCGAATGAAGGAAAAAAATCAATACCAACATCACTTGTCCACTATCGTTCTAATTTAGTAGGATCCATAAAAACAATGTGTCGCTGTGTGCGTGTGTCGTCACGAAACACGCACATTCGCAATATAAAATTCATGACACTTTATATAACATTGTAATATAAAAGTAAGGAACTTACGGATAAAACAGCTGTCAAAAATCCGGAAGGTTGATCATCCTACAGGTCAACGACCCCGGCGAAGCACGCAGACACACAAACCGCCATTTTGGAATTCAAACGTCAAATTTAAATTTTTCAACTGTCAACTGTCAAACTTTTATCTAAATTATGTCCCGGTTATCCGTTGCTCTTATATCTAGAACACTGTTGTAAAAAACGGTATAAAAATATTAAAATTATGGAATTGAAAACTTGTAAATTAAACGAAATATAAATATATATTAATAATAATAAAAACGTTGTAGCGCGTCAGGGTTCGGGCGCCTACTGAGTTAAAATTTTTGGGTATAAAAACATGCTACAATAGCCTGCGGGACCGAACCGCCTTGATCCTTGCGGGATACGCGGACGGACTTATATTGATTTATACACGGAAATGTGTGCTCTATGTGACTAGATATACGAGTTAAGTCTGGGAGTAATTAGCAGAAAGTTAAATTTATATTTTACTAGCTGCGCGACCGCGGTGTTACCCGCGGTCCCTCGGGATTTTTTCATTTTTTCGGGATAAAAAGTAGCCTATGTCCTTTCCTGGGATACAACCTTTAACTATGCCAAATTTCAGCTTAATCTGTTCAGCGGTTTGGGCATGAAAGCGTAACAAACAGACAGACAGACAGACAGAGTTACTTTCACATTTATAATATTAGTATGGAAGTATGGATATGGATATTGATTTTGAGTTTTTGGAAAACTTTCCTACAGCTGGGTAAAACTTAGATGACAGCTACCTACTAAAATTACGCATCACGTATATTGATAAGGATTATCATCATCGTCATCATCATCCACAGCCTGACTTCACCCACTGCTGGGTATAGGCCTCCCTAAGCTTGTGCCATATATCCTTGATAAGGATTATGGTTACTAAGATTTATAAATTTATGAAAATCTCATCTTTATTGGTATATGAAACTCTATAACACACATATTAAAAGCCTATTTATAAAGTTAAAACTTGTATAAACATAACGTTAGGTACATACATATCAATAATAAAAAAAGTAAAATAACACAGTAAAATCATGAAACTTTCAGAACGCCTCGTAAAATTACTGATTCTTTCTTTGTATTTTTTTACTATTTCATTAAAATGATTTATTATATTGTAATAAGAAAACATTTATTAACATTTGACAACACTTACACCTTGAATGTTAACAAGACATTTTGGGGCTTATTACAAGAAAATGAGCCGAGTTTAGACCAAGTCTAACTAAAAAACTGTCCCTAGAAAAACGATCTTTAAATACTCGTCCATAGAACGCTTTTTTGTGGTAACAGTTTTGTTTTGACATGTGTCAACATGGGGCTCAACCAAGGTTTTACGTTTTTATAATAAGCAGCTTTAAGTCTACACAGAATACAAAAATATAATTCAAAATGCATTTCAAAAATCGAATTTCACTTTCTAATATAAAAGCAAAAGTGAAAGTATCAAGACAGCTCCACCCCTCCCTGCGTGTGTGCGTGTAGGGCGAGGGGGGTGGGAGACAGAGGGAGGGGGGGCGAAATTTTTCGTTTTTCGCCCACTTTTCCGTCCCGCTCTAGTTTTTCGCTTCTCCCTCATTTTTTCTTCAGCTTTCTTCCTAGTACCCACCACATGTGTGCGGGAGTAGTAGTGTCGAATTTTTCAGATGAATCACAAGCGTTTCCGGTTCCTATTTGATAGCATTTTTGTTTTAGATCATTTTTTTTTTATTTAACCTATACTGTCCCACTGCTGGACAAAGGTCTCCCCCAATTCTTTCCAACCATCTCTCTCCTTTGATAGGTTCCACCACATCATCCAGATTTCATTATCATTCATTTTTATTCATTCCAGATCATTTATTTTCCAAAAAAAAATGATTAGGTTTCAAAACATATACATTGTTTATTTAACACAAGACCGAGACAGAGATAATTGGAAGGATATGGGGGAGACCTTAGCCCAGCAGTGGGATAGTGTAGGTTAAAAAAAAAATTAACACAAGTTGTATGTTTAACGTAGCTTAATTACATTTTGTTTAAGACTAATCTCTATACCATAGAGGCAGCACAAATTTCCACTTGCTACGATCCTGACACATTCCGCCTCATTTTACGATAGTGACAAAAATTAAGTAAGTAATATAATTACAAAAAAGTATGTTCGTATGAGCTCTGATTTAGGAGTTTCGGGACCTGACAGCCTCTGTGAAGAGAAAAGTCAAATCAGTTGTAATGTTAGTGTCAAGAGAAGGTAAGTATTAATTTTGATTGCTGTGTATTCAGAAATTGATTGCAGACTGTCTATGGAAAGTAACAAATATAACTACTTTGTGATAAATTAATTATAAGAAACAGATAGATTGATACTTTATTTGATACATACACAGACACAGGAAACAAAAAAACACATAGGTAAATAAGAGTTATTACATTATAATCATTTCTTACTGATTCACTTTATTGAAATAGTTTCATACATCTTCTTCTATTAAGCAATGTAAGAAATATGTTTAAAATTTTAATTTTAATCCTTCCCAGTGTGGGAAAAAATACCTTATGCAAACAAAACGTAAAAAAACAAGAAAAATTTAGTCGAAAACAAATGAAAATAATACATCAAAATATGTGTTTTATCTGCGCGTCGCTGTAGTACTGCGCAAGGCGCGCCGCCCGCCTCGCTCCTACAACGACGCCTTACAACTATACAGCGTGATCTCAAACTGTACGCGAACTTTCATTTTGAGTTTTTTTATAATAATTAAAAATATATTATGTGTTTGGACATGCCTCTGACTACCCCCCTTAGACATCTTCAAAGGATCTGGAATAAGTAACATAAAAAGATCTGAGAGAATATCTACCGCACCTTCGGGATACAGTCGTGAACCTGTTTTTTTTTTTTCATTAAAAATAAATAATAACAAAAAAATACCTCTGCTTAGCCAATGCTACAGCTAATGAGACAGGATAGGTAAAAATGAAATAATTATAACCAGATTTGCGGAAGTATATCCCAAATAAAAAACTTTCATCATAATTGGTCTAGCCGTTCAGGATCACGAATACACGCCCAACGAAATTGAATAATTGGAGAGATCAAAAATCAAAATTACTGAGCTCTACTTTCAATTGGAAATGGTTGTATGTTGAAACCCCTTGTAACCGGACATGAGTTTTATGTAACGAATAAAAATTGTTGAATTACTCTACCATATGACTTAGATCAATATTTTAAATCTTAAAACTAGTTTATACTGAAAAATTTTAAAAAGAAAATCTTATCATTTTATATTAAAAAAATGCAATTTTAGAAACTGAGAACACAACACAAACAACTCTTTATAATTTTTATCAATAGACTAAAACTATTTTATATCAAAAATCCTATCATTAAATTCAAAACGGATCACTCAGCCCCGATGCAATTATTCAATCTCCAAGGCCACAAAACAGCAAGCACCCTGTACTCCCCCTGAACTAGGAAACGGGGGGGTAAGTACACACGCCCCCTCCCCCGGGGGGAGTACATGGCAAATACGCGAAAGCAATAGGACTTTTAAAAATTCTCCTGAAATATGATTTATGTGTTGACGGCAGCGCCAGCCCAAGGACGGGGGTGATTCGATTTTTAAACCACCCTGTAGGCCTGGGCTTTCGAGGAAATACAGTTTTTTGTTTTAAAATGATGAAGATTAATTTTCTTTTAAAGTTTAAGCGATGTTTTAGACAAACAAAAATTGTCTACAGTGCCTTCCATTTTATGAATGAATGAATGAAAATGAAGGAATGAATGAATGAAAATTCTTAAGTGCACACCATTAAAACAAACAAAAACAAAAGAAAAATGGGCGGCCTTGTCACTAAAAAGCGATCTCTTTCAGGCAACCTTTGGATGGAGAGGAACATCATTGAAAAGAATTTATTGAATTTTGAAAGCAATAAGACAGACTACTTACATAAACCTAAAGCTATTAAAAATAAATACAGATATAAGAATATTTTATGGGTAGTGGGTTCAAAATTGCTCCAACTAGCTTCCGCCCGCAGCTTCTCTCGTGGTACATAAATAGCCTATATGCTATTCCGGGCTACGATTTACCACTATTCCAAGTTGCATCGAAATCTGTGATTGAAAAACAAACGCAAACATACGAATATCACAACATCCAAACATGCTCCAACAGATTTATAATAATTAGTAGGATACATGAAATAAGTTCCATTCGTCGTTAGAATATGGTATTGTATAGGATAGTGCGTATAACAAGGTCGTGTGTTCGAATTTTATCTCAATCCGAAACATGAGCTCGAATAACAATTTCCTTTCCCCATTAAAAATAATTCAGTCATTCAACTTAAATTCATTCAAGATTTTTTTTATTAGATAGATAGATAGATTAACGCTTAATTGTACACAAGAATCTTATACAGAGAATATATAAAAACTAGCTGCGCTCCCGCGGTGTGACCCGCGATCCCTCGGGATTTTTTTCATTTTTTCGGGATAAAAGGTAGCCTATGTCCTTCCTTGGGATACAACCTTTAACTATGCCTTTCAGCTTAATCTGTTCAGCGGTTTAGGCGTGAAAGCGTAACAAACAGACAGACAGACAGACAGATAGACAGACAGACAGACAGAGTTACTTTCACATTTATAATATTAGTATGGAAGTATGGATAAACAAATTGTACAATGGGCGGCCATATCGCTAAGAGCGATTTCTTCCTTGCAACCATTTGTATGGACAGGATAGTCGAATACAGAAATACAGCGACTCGACTAGCAGTCGAGTCAATTGTGGACGTGGCTTCGAATCTTGTGCAATAGAATATTTACATAAAGTTTATTTACGCACTAACACTTCCAAAAAGCCATTCACACAATACCATTCTTGCCTCTTGCCACAGAATATTAGCTCTTTCTCCATTGAGTTTGAGAAAGTAAGAGGCAAGAACGGTATGCTAGATGGGGTCGTGTAAATGGCTTTTAATAAGCGTAGAGAGAGAGAGCGTAATGTACCTGCAGCTTCAAACTACTCCCGAAACTAAAATGATCTTTAATACCTATAATTACGTTTTTATACTAAAAAGAAAACCGACTTCAATGTTTGACTCGAAACGCGGTGTGACTCAGGGCGTCAAGCTGTCGATTCGATTTCTATTTGTGACATGGCTAGGAGGGAAGGTGTTTAGAGTTTTACGGGGAAACTATCAATCCCTCAGGAATAAAATTTATATGGGACCACCTCTGGAGTATACCCTTTCAAACATAAAAAGAATTTTGCAAATCGGTCAACAAATCGCGTAACAAGATACAAAAAAAAAAAAAAAAAAAAAAAAAAAACATACAGACGACTTGAGAACCTCCTCCTTTTTTGAAATCGGTTGAAAATACAATAATTGGTAAAATACAGCACTGGTGGTCTAGTGGTAGTGGCCCCGCCTTCCGATCGTTAGGTCGTGGGTTGAAGGAAAACATCGTGAGGAAACCGGCATGTCGTAGAACCTAAAAAGATCGAAAGCATGTATCAAGTGCACGAAAGGAGCCTCTTTGAAGCGCATTTAAAATCCTTTCACCACACTGGTTCGAAGGAACTGGTGACACGATAAGAAGAATCAGAAGTAATTTCACACAAAATAGTCGTAAAAAAGTACGTGAGTGTCGCGGAACACTCGGTTGGAACGAAGCAAAGAGTGCTTTTCTATAGGTACTGGGAATATAATAAATTAATTGTCAATTAGGTATCCTAGAAACGCTCTTCCGTACTAACAATGTAACAATCTATGGACTGTGTCGCGGCGGCGCATATCTCACTATGACGATTTAACATGTGTCGTGACACAAAAACTTTTTTTCGTCCGGCCCCCATCCGATACCGTCCGAAAAGGAACTTCGTTCCAAAACTAATTACATATTTTGTTGTTTTGTTCTTCGTAAATCGTAAGTATTATTATTAAAAAAAAAATGATTATGCATGTAAGTATCCTAAAGCCATGCCGTTAGAGCCGTGCCGTTAGAGCCGTGTTGGCCGAATGGGGTTGTACTTCGACTTTCAATCCGAAGGTTGTGGGTTCGAATCCCAGTCGTGCATCAATGGATTTTGCGTTTCGTAAAATTTATATGTGCTTAATCCCGTGCTCTAAACGGTGAATGAGGAAACCAGTAAGTGTTCTTATAAGCGGCGATGGGCTTGCAACCTGTCACTACTAACTTCTGCAAGATGTGGGCATGTATCAAATATGTGTTTGGACATGCCTCTGACTACCCCCCTTAGACATCTTCAAAGGATCTGGAATAAGTAAGATCTGAGAGAATGTCTACCGCACCTTGGGGATACAGTCGTGAACCTGTTTACGTTTTACGTATCCTACACAGACAATCTGAGTACTACCTGATTATCTTAAAGCCATAAATAACTGAACAATTAGCATAAAGGTTTCATTGAGGGTAGCGCCACGTGGTTTCAATTCAATGAACGCAAATAAGATGGCGTTAAGGCTACCTCGGACACTTAGGCCTTTATTACATCTATATTAGACTAGCTGCGCTCCCGCGGTCCCTCGGGATTTTTTCATTTTTTCGGGATAAAAAGTAGCCTATGTCCTTCCCTGGGATACAACCTTTAACTATGCCAAATTTCAGCTTAATCTGTTTAGCGGTTTGGGCGTGAAAGCGTAACAAACGGACAGACAGACAGACAGAGTTACTTTCACATTTATAATATTAGTATGGATATGGATGCGTCAGGAGGCAACCTATACCTACACTTAACGGGACGCTGTAGTGCCTGGGACATTGTTTGAGATGGAATAGGCTTACCTCGGACACTATGGCTGTCATTAATAAACACGAACTAAGGTGGTATTAGCGCTAATCCAAAGCATAAGGTTGTAGTAGGTCAATTCAGTATTATATGAATGACAGAGATAGACAATATTTTGAATGATAATATCATTCGTTCATTCACTCTTTTTTTACTAATCCCGCTGTAAGGAATGTATTACTCATTCGAGGCTACTACCAGTTTATTAATAACATCAAAATATTCAACTTGCTCCTTCGTTACTAAAGAAGTAACAAGTCTGAGAGTAGTCTCGTATTAAGCTAGAATTAGGGTAATCTAATTAATAAGGCCGTATAGGTACAACAAACAAACGCTTTGGTATAATAAAAATGAACAGAATTACGTCTGTGTCCCGATAGCACAGTAGACAGAAAGTTCTGTAGGGTATTTAAGATCTTTGAAAATATCTAAGGGGCTATTCAGAAGTATTTATTAAGTAAAAAAGTATGTGAGTGTCGTGGAACACTCGATTGGAACGAAGTTTGAACATTTGATATTTTGCGCACCACTTTTTGCACTCTGCGTTTTTTTTGCGCACTACTATGCGCACCATTTTGCACAATTTGTGAAGTTATCAACGAAAACATGTTTTTTGCTTCTCCTGTAAAGTTGTGTTTTTGCAGTTAACCTTTTATTCCCAGGAGACATCGATACGTCGTGACGGTAAAATGGAACGCTTCCTTTTGTTTTTCTAGCCTAGCCTCCATCCTCGATACAGTCCGAAAAGGAATTTCATTCCAATAAATAACATCCAACAATCTATTTGGTTTTTTTTTGTCGCGAAAGAACAGAAGTAAAATTAGTTTTCGCTTTGTCATACATCGAAATCGTATTCATAAAAAATGCCTTTAACTGAAGCATTGATTTTATCTTTGATTGAGGTACCCTTTCATCACACTGACTCAAACTAGTGACACGACAAAGGTTTAACCGACTTTATAAAAAGTAGGGTAGTGTGTAATAACGAGCAGTTTCAAATTTAAATATCCGTTGAATAAGAGGGGAGGTTTATAGGGCAGAGTGTGGGGCCATGGAAAACGCGATTGTAATAAAAATATATGAAAAATAATATGTGAACTAAAAAAAACTTAGGCCTTTACATCTATATTAGATGATTTATACAGTGTCAGGAGGCAATCCATGCCTACACTTAACGGGACGCTGTAGAGCCTGGGACATTGTTTGAGATGGAATAAGCTTGCCCAACACCTAAACCATCCTCACAGCTTAATCAGCCGCCCACAGGAAAGACGACGTCAATACGTGTGACTGCTGCCTGAGCTGACTAAGCTGCGGGTTTCCTCACGATGTTTTCCTTCACCGTTAAGAACTCGAGTTAAAGCGCATATAAATTTTACGAAACGAAAAATCCATTGATGCACGGCCGGGATTTGAACCCACGACCTTCGGATTGAAAGTCGAGGCACAACCCGATTCGACCAACACGGCTCCATGTGAACTAAACACTCAACAATACTAATATTTTATATCTGACTGAGCTGTCAGCCTAGTGGAATGTACGACTTTTAACCGAAGGATGCAAGTTCGAAGGCAGAAATGGCAGACCAACAAAGACAACACTCTTCCTCCTCCTTTGTGGTCGTTAGGAAGAGTCGTCAATGTCTACCTCAGCACCGACAGCATAATCAGAGTCGCCGAGTTCAAAACAAAGAGTGGCACCATTCGGAGGCCTTTAATAACATATGTCCTCTTACAGATCTTTGAAGCCCTCAGCAGCCTTCAACCCGGGGAGCATGTCCGACCGAACCATATACGCAAGGGAGACGTGTGGGGAGGCTGACGTCATCGCAGCCGCGGCGGGCCACCAGCGCAACGCAGCCTCTCTACACCTGCACTCGCCTTCGGGAACCCACCACAGACCCATACAAACCGCGATTCCAACCTTATTTAACATCGTCAGTTTTCTTTATCTTATACAGGGTGTAAAAGACAACTACCGAAAACTGAGGGGTTGCAATCAGACCATGATTCTAAACTCATTTAGCGAAAAAAATATGCAAAAAAATTGTTTGACTTAGCTAAGTCATTTTATGTTATTTTCAGTTATTGACTTCTAGTATAACATAATAAGACCATACCTACCTAATTATTACATTTTTAAAAGAAAAAAACAATTTAAACTCAAAATCCAGCAATCTACGTAAAACAACGCGCCCAGTACATACGCAAACAGTAATCTTCAAACGCTGTTTTCTCCGGATATAATGATTTTTAAGGAAAATCCTTTTGGGTTTGGTTGTGTGTTGGGATGCTGTACCTATCCCTTTCAGCTTCGGTAGACGTCTTTTTACACCCTGTATTTAGACTGAACGATTATACTAGTCTATGTAATACAGTCCACTAGTTTCATTTAAGGACCTTCACACCAGCCGTGCATCAATGGATTTTTCGTCACGAGCTCTAAACGATCAAGGAAAACATCGCGAGGAAATCAGTTAGGATTAAATGCGACAACGGGCTTGCCTTCGAGAGCGTTCGTCTTCTGCAATTTATTTGCATTATGCCAATCCAATGTATTTGGACATGCCTCTGACCACCCCCTGAAGACATCATCAAAGGATTACCAAGCATTTGGATCATAGTCGCGAACCTGTTTTTACAATACAATATATTTGCTACGAGTTTCGTAGAGGGTCTACGAAAGGTCTACGAACGTATAGCTTACGTCAGCTACTTCACATGGTATCTTGAGCCTAAGTCTATTGCATACATAAGAATGATGTCTATTTCTACGGAAGAAATGTAACCAGGCCGGCGACTGTAACCTCAAATCAAAGGTTCAAGTCAAAAATCATGCATCAGTCTTCTTCTTGTCGTGTCACTAGTTCTTTCGAACCAGTGTGGTGAAAGGATTTTAAGTGCACCTCAAAGAGGCTTCGTGCACTTGATATGTTTTCGAACTTTGTAGGTTCTACAACATGCCGGTTTCCTCACGATGTTTTCCTTCACCGTTTGATGCATTCAGTAGGCCCGCTGGGGATCACATAGAATGGTCTTAAGAATAAATAAATAATGCTGGACTTTTCACACAGCATCATCTAGCCCCAAAGTAAGCAGAGCTTGTTTTATGGGTACTACATGACTGATATACTACTTATATACTTTTTGTTTGTAAATACATACATATTATACATAGAAACACCCAGACCCTAGACAAATATTTGTAGATCATACAAACATAGGTCGCGCCGCGGCGATCGAACCCGCAACCTTTTGCGTCGCAGGCGGGCATTCGCCCACTGCGCCACAGAGGTCATCAAAGAATGGTAAGAATAGGGCATTCTACTTCTTTTCCTTCGCGGGTAACAAACACGTTAAGAGCCTAGCGCACTTTTAGGTGATCCATCTTAAAACTAAATACCACCAGATGGCGATTAACTCATACGAACTTACTAATTTCAACGGAAGAATATTGACCATTTATCTTTGTTTCAGTACATATTAATATCGCAAAACTGAAGCGTTACATAATATATAGAATAATCCTTCGAATGTTGTACTTGTAGCATAATATCAAATCATTATTTCATGCTACGTAATATTTCCTCTAATAGATATTATACTAATTGTGTTCTATGGTTTTGCTTGTGGTATAATCTAGTAGATAACGTTAAAAAGTTCAAGTACCACCTTGCGTGTAGAATTATTTTTAGGTTTTTTTTATAATATGTTGTAAAAAAGCTATTTGTTTTTCATTTATTAATTTCCATGTTAGTGTTTTTTTTTAAATAACATTAAAACGACGCATTTCATAAGAGTAAAAATGATTGTTATTTTTTTTAACAGGTCTTCATTTGATATGTTATTTAGTATCTACTTATTTTGCAAAACCTTTTTTTTATATTAGGTATATACATATGTAGGTATATTTTTTTTTACATCTCTCTAACTCTATACTCTCTTAAGTAGCTTTTTAATAAGACAAACAAACATTTAAACATACTATCATTGATATACATTATATCTATATTTTCCTACAATTCATCGGAATTCTCTTTACAAGCCTACGCTTGCATTTCTTCTATAAGTAATTGTGAGGACAGTCAACAATCTAATCTCATCCTTATCCCCATAATATAAAGATCAAAATCGCTTGTAACTATGCAAATACATACGTGTTTTCTTGAAACTATCTTTTATGGCAATGAAAAAAATTGTCGAGACTTTCTGGAGCCCTTAAAAGACTCTCTATATTATAAAAATACATTATTTTCCCTCTTTTTGTACGTAGTTTAGAAATTGTATTATTTCGTAACGATTTTACTTACTACTTACGGAAAGAAAAGGCAATGCGCATGAGCTAGTAGAACTTGGGTAAGTAGGTACAATAAAAATCTAATTAGTACCTATAGTCCTTTTCACATAGAAACGGTACCGTGACAATGCTCTTTTATGTTTATGTCTGAAATTATTAAACAGGATTTTTTTTGCGTTACGTTCCTCAAATATCAAATATATTTTTATTTGGAACAAAAACACATGCGAGTAAAAATACAATAAGGAAACGTTGACTACTGCAAAAGTTAGGAAACTGAGAAATAGACTAAATCCTTATTTTTTATAGTTGTATCTTTTAGTACTATTACTATATTTCAGAATTTTACATTGTTTTACAGCGTGAAACGTAAAAGTTTTGTCAGGGATACGTTCGTACGTGAAAAATACTATAGAAACGAAATCACGACTGTATCCTCAATGCACGGTAGACAACTCTCAAAGCCTCTACTTAATTAAGATTCTCTTTTATGATGTACATACCTAAAAGGTAGTCAGAGACAGTACGTCCACATAAATATTTGGCAGTGAGCATTCCATACGAGACAGGTTGGAAACCACAGACTTACTATAAATCTATGTTGAAAAACTCATCGCCTTGTAGAGTAACTGGTTTCCTCATTTTTTCACCACTTAGACTAGCTTAGAGCATTTGTTTTTCAGAATAATGTAATTTGTTGAGAATGCATCATAACAAATATCTGTAGACAAAAAAATATATTCTCATAATTTAATCGCAGCGAAAAGATATGAATTTGCGGCAAAAAAACAAAATGCTGGATCAAACTGTATCCCCAAAGCACGGTAGACATTCACTATCTATAAGGAATTTGGTCTTTTGAAGATGTCTAAAATAAAACAGAATTTATAAAAAATCCAATTAAAATCACAGCAATAAGCCCCGAAGAACGGATTTGTACAACATAATATTTCTTCCTCTAAAACTATCTGTTCCCATCCCCTAGCTACCCCTGTGTGTGTCTGTGTGTACACACAACCACCCCCCACCTCCCCACGGTTCTAATTTTTGGGGAATTTGGGGCATATTCGTAAATATGAAATGGAAAAAATATTTCGCGATTGATTAGAAAACATATCTTATTTGTGCGTGATAAGGTTTATATTGGAATGGGGGAGAGTTGGAAAAAAAATTACTTCATATGTCGTCCTTAAGACGAAGCGTGGCTTCGTATGTGTGTTCCGAACATAGATAGGTGTGGAGACTTAATATATTTAGCAAAATTATTATTAGTAGAGTAAAGTAAACTAAGTGAGCTTTAAGGGAGCTGTCAGATGCACGTCAAAATAAGTTTTGTTTAGATAGTCTTAGCATTTCTTCTATTGAATTGACAGTTCGGCGCGGATAGGTCTGCGACCACCATTATACAACGGAATAAAAGCGCTAGTAGGTGATCCTGTATTGTTTTTATTACACTACATCTGACATTTAACAAAATACACTAGATTTAGTTGAGCCAAAAGGTTTAAACGATTAAAAAACTATCTATAGATAGCTGATCCAACAGTCTTATTGTCTGACTTGAAATCCTTTCCCAGTTGTCATCCCAATACAGCTCACTAGGTACTTAGGCCTTTACATCTTTAATAGATGATTTATACAGCATCAGGAGGCAACCTATGCCCACACTTAACGGGACGCTGTAGTGCCTGGCACATTGTTTGAATGGCGCTCAACCAATCACATAATTGGAAAATGACAATTCAAGTCCAGAATGGGTTTCAATGTCAAAATGAAGCCCATGTCCATTGCTAGTTGAATTACACAAAGATTCCAGGGGCCGTATTGTGTAATTCAACTGGCAATGGACATGGACTTCATTTTGACATTTGAAACACATTCTGGACTTCAATTGTCATTTTCGTATTGTGTGATTGGTTGAGCTCTATTGGGATGACATAGCTCGTAGAACTGACGGCCGTTGGGACAGAAAGGTTCTCGAGTGGAGGCCACGCACCGGAAACCGCAAGAGGACGGCCCCCCACTAGATGGAAAGACGATCTGGTAAAGGCTGCTGGGAGCCGTTGGGTGCAGGCTGCACAAGATCGATCGCTGTGGAAATCGATGAGGGAGGCCTATGTTCAGCAGTGGACACTAGATGGCTGACATGATGATGATGATGATGATGATTGGGATGACAACTGGAAATGGATTTCAAGTTAGACAAAAAGGCTGCTGGTCACTTCCCCAGTCGGAAGGGCTTTAAAACTTTTTAGTTGTAAAACAAAATGGCGTCTCCATAGCTGGCACAATCCATCAACTCGCAATACATATAGTTCAACTCGGCGCTATGCGAACAAATATATTATATTTTCCTATATATTTCTGCCATCATTTATACTTTATTACTATATACACTATTTATACCTACATCTATCTGTACAATGAGAGACTCAATTAAAGATTTTTCCCTAATAACGTTGGATAATAATCATTTATTTTTGGAACGAAGTTCCTTTTCGGGCGGTATCGAAAAAAAAAAGACTGAGGCTGGAAATAAAATTTTGTTCCATACCGTCACGACACATGTATATGTCAAATCGTCACAGTGCGAAATGCGCAGTCGCGACACAGTCCCTTGATCCACAGATTGTTACATTGTTAGTACGGAAAAGCGTATCTAGGATACCTAATTGACAATTAATTTATTATATTCCCAGTATAGAAAAGTACTCTTAAGGGCCCCACTCACTAACAGTTTACCGGACGATATCAATCTGTCAGTTAATCGCAATAGCCCACACACTAACAGTTCAGTTTAAGGTTTTGGACTGACGACTAGTACGAACTGAGAATGTGTGGCCGCTTGACGATTTCGGTCAGCGCCAACAGATGTCACCCGGATAGTCTATGGCCTTGAGGGCGAATGAACACACATTAGCAGGTAGCCGGCCGGCGGCCTGTCGACCGACGTCTCGTGTCAGTTGGGCGCCTTCGGTTTCAAGTTTTTCGACTTGTTTAATTTTTTTGCATCTTTCAGGAGAAAAAATATATATTTTGATGTTTCAGGGATAATTTTTGTCATTACTACCTACCTACATTGTTAAAATAATTATCTACATTTTTAAGTAATTCATTGGAATGTAAATTAACCTATCTAGTTATAAGTAATAATAATAGCTTATAGTACGCTCACTGTTATATTTGAAATTAGTATATTCTCATTAAGTGAAATGTAAATTTCTTTTGAGAAATAAAGTTCTTTAACCACAATTCTTCCAAGGACTTGTGGTGAAATTCTTGAAGGAAATTTTAAATCTTCCAAACTTTGTCCAGTTGCCAAATATCTTAACGTTACGATTAACCTTTCTTCTGCGCTTATAGATTGGCGCATTTTTGTATTCATTTTACTGATGTACGGTTTAACTATTGATAATAGCATATTAAAAGTTTCAGAAGTCATTCGCAAGTAATTAAATAGATCTTCTTTATGCGACTGCCTTAGTTCACGTACCAATGTCATGTGCGATCTTGATTCTCTTTCTTGAAGCCAACTTTTCATCCAATATCTTCTTTCTGACGGTGAAAGTATATGAAGTAGTAAAAGAGCACATCGTTTTTTACGTAATAACATGATGAATTGTGAAAGTCTGCCGAATTTAGTGTGTGGACGCTCAAACCAATATCAGAGCATTGCCGGCGCGCGATCCTACGGTGAGAAACTGCCGACTCCGAACAGCTAGTCTGTAGTCGCTAAAGTGGCAGCAGGGCATTGTCGGCAGGCAAAAATCGCTTTAGTGTGTTGACGCTATCGGCCTAGGACGGCAGGCCGCCCGATAGAACCAGAGACTGCAGGCGGACTGTTAATGAGTGGGACCCTTTAGCTTCGTTCCAACCGAGTGTTCCACGACACTCACGTACTTTTTTCTAATAAATAAAGTAATGTACTTAATGCAAGCAGCTTCACGACGTTAAACAAATGATAGGCATTCTCGCATCTACTCATATCTTTTGATGTCTAGGGGTAGTCAAGCACGTCCAATTTAAAGTAAAAAGCATTTATTCAGCTGGACTTATATTTTTTTTAATGCAATGGAAGCAGCATCACGACGATATCCTCAACAAATGATAGGCATTCTCGCATCTACTCATATCTTTTGATGTCTAGGGGTAGTCAAGCACGTCCAATTTAAAGTAAAAAGCATTTATTCAGCTGGACTTTGTTCAAGAAAAAAATTCAAGAAACTTTATTACTTAAAGAATAGATTTTTCGATTTTGGGGGGTCATGTCCCCAGTCACCCCTCCCTGGGACCACGCCTGGACGCTTACTAATAAAAATAATATGAGCTTTCAAGGTAAAATAATGAAAATAAGCCATTATAACTTGATTGAATAAAATATCGAAACACAATTACTTACATATTTATATAATAATTACTTAGATAATAAAAAATTACAAACTTTATGTGTCCAATGAAGTGTTCAATTAAAACGTATTTCAATTTAAAAGCCTGCCATCTAGCAGTTATAAGGTGTATCAAGTTGTTAGTATGCTGTCCGATTTGTAGCAGCGATAAAGAGCTAGTATATCTTATAATTCAGGAGTCAAATCATAGATGGCGCTAAAACAAAAGTTTTGAATGCAACATCCGACAAAAAGAACTTCGAAAATCACTGTCAAAACTCTGCAAGAACCTTTTCTAGTTCTTTCAAATTCAATAACAAACGTCTTTCAAAATTACATCATCATGCTTATCGTACAAAAATACTGTTGAATTATTAAAACAACCAGTTTAAATACCAAAAAGCAATGCTCATAGTACTTTCTTAATCTCCAGCATGCACTCCGAGTAACCCTGATGAAAACCCGTGAAAGCAGCTTGACCAGGTCTTCAAAATGGATGCAGTGTCCTCATATCGAGACGGAGTTCCCAGGACTGGCCTACATCTATCCACTGAACGAGCTCATCGTAGCCAAAGAGACCGACGCCTTACATAAAGTGATCGGCAAAACGGGGATCGGATATACCATCTTCAACAAGCTCGGTCAGAAAGTATTTCTCGCGGTGCAAGAAAAACGGTTCAAAAAGTTCGACGTAACGATCTTCAACTACTATGGCAATGAAGTTATCCAAGTTAGGAGACCATACAAACTATGTCTGAACAAAGCATTAGTGTGGGCACCGCCAGGAAACTTTGTGGGCTCCGTGAATGAAGTGAAACGCTGCGTTAACACATATCTGGTAAAAATAAAAGACGGGAAGAGGAACTTGAAGATCAAAGCTCAAGGGAGGTTCCGCTATGTGTACAGCATACTCTCTGGTGATGAGGAAGTGGGTGTGGTGAAGAACGACTGGGGTTTGCCGTGTGTGAACTATGGGATCTCCTTCCCATTGGACGCAGATGTGGGAGACAAAGCGGTGTTGCTTGGAGCTTGCTTTTTGATTGGATGCTTGAAATATAAATAAAGCATCTATGCAAAAGTATTTGGGCTGTTTTATAAGCATCTAAAGTTTTCAACGTAGCAACCAGCTGTGAGCAATTTTCAATTTCTGCCTACCCCTACGAGAAATAGGCATGATTTTAAATTATGTAGGTAAGTTTCAAAAGCTTTTCAAAAAAGCATTTTCAGGCAAATTGTGGGAAAATGTTGGTAAATGCAGAGCTTAAAATTTACCCCAGATTATATAGGACCCGTTTCACCAACATAAGCAGCCACAAACATATATTCTCTATTTACACAAAAAACCTGAGTTGTTGGATTGGTGGTTGGATTCCCCGAAAGTTGAAATATAAGATGAATTCCCATTATATTTAATTCCCATTAGACGTAATGGAGAAAAAATTTTTGAAATAGTAAGTAGGTATACCTACAGAGTGCATGAAGCAAGTTCTAATGCAAAATTTGAAAGACAACCAAGTAAACAGTTTTCTTAAGATTGGAATAAAGACAGATTTGGTGACAACTACCAGTTTGGTGATTGAAGTTAATAAAGGTGATCTTGTGAGTTTGGTGTGGTCAGACATGTAGATCTGGTGATTGGGTTGAATGACAAGAATATGGAGTCTGCATCGTTTTATTGCGTACGTTGATTTGATACAGGGGCGGACATACACGCTCGGAAAACTAAATTGTAGATATCATTCATTACGACTTCTCTAGTATTGGCATTGGATATTGTTCTTATTTTACTTGATATGAGTTTTCCGAATAGTTCATATTGATCATCTTCTTGTATTTTTGGTGCATCAATAACTTCTGAGAGTGGGTCGTCTCTTCTTCGTTTTCTGGCACTTGATGTTGCATTGCTGATCGAAACACTTGATCTTTCAAATTCTTCTTCAGAAGCTGTTGTTTCTTCTTCGTCGTCTCTGCTGTGTGTTTCATCTTCTTGCTTAATCTGAAAAAAAATAAGTATTATCATCATCTCCATGCCCTGTCCCACAATTATGATAAGACATCAAAGTCAAAGTCAAAAAGCATTTATTCAGTAGGACTGCTGGGATCACTTTGAACGACGATGACGATTCCTTCATCCATGCTCCTAACTTATCTATTTCAAGTTTCGTCCAAATCTGTCCACCTGGTAGGTACCTACCTACCTACCTATAATGCTTGCGATTTTCAAAGAGCACTTATACGCAAGAAAACGGTGTCGTTTAATTTTTTCCTTCGTCAAAATTACTTTAAAGTACTCTTCAATCCATTGGCTACATACCTTATCCACAGATTTACTATCTCCGGCTGCTTTTTTGAAAGATAAATTATGGCGTTTTTTAAAAACCTCGAACCAGCCGTTACTAGCTGAAAAGTTCTGAATTACTTATTTTGTAGCGAAGTCTTTAGATTTTTGTTTCAGCTGCGGTCCATCCATCTATGGCACTCTACAACGTCGGGAAACTCAGAATGCCGGCATCTCTTAATATTTCCGTGTCCCTCAGAGCACTTTGATTTTAAAATTTCCTATAGTATTTTTCACGTAGGAACGTATCCCTGACACATAGGTTTTTTCGTTTCACGCTGTACAACAATGAAATTTTGGAATAAATGAAATCTAATGATAATACTAAAAGATACAACTTAAAAAAAAGGATTTTGTGTATTTCCTTTTTAATATTTTCAGAAATTAACATAAAAGACCCTTGTCACCGAACCGTTCCTATGTGAAAAGGACTATAGTAGGTGGATTCTGCTACGCCAAACTCACTCTGTTACTTCATTTCGTAATTTCCCAGATTCAAAAGCAATCACAATTTAAGACAACACATTCCAGTTTTCGTATAGACATTATGAGGAAGTAGGTATGTACCTACAGGGACTTTTCTTCGCAACTGCTTTTATGAACTTTAATAAGCTTGACAAACAAGTCGGTAGGTAGGTACCCCACATTTGGCTTTCTGAATAGAAAGAGTTCCAAGAACAATAATAAAATAAAAAAAGTACAGTTCGCCCAGAACACAGTTTTGTATGAAAAAGCCTTCACTGCGCAGACAAACGGCTAACTTCACGAATGCCTAGATCCATTGGGCGAACTGTACGTGAGTGTCGTGGAACCTCCGTGGAACACTCGTTTGGAACGAAGTTTCAACTTCGACATTTGGCATTTGTCAAATATTAAAATCCTAGAAACGCTTCCGTTAACAATGTAACAATCTATAGACTGTTTCGAGTCTGAGCACTTCGCGCTGTGACGTTTTGACACATGTATGTGTCGTGACGGTAAAATAGAACGCTTTTTTCCAGCTCCCATCCTCGATACCGTCCGAAGAGGAACTTCGTTCCAATAAAGATTAAGTACCTACTCGGTCGTTCGAATATAACGCAAGTTCCTAGAACTAGGTACGTAGGTAGGTAGGTATACCTAATAGAAACCCATAACAGACACACTGGTCATTCGAATGAAATTAGTCCCTTGAAATTTTACTCAGGTTTAAGTTTAACTGTATTAAGTAGGTACCTAGTTAAAGTTACTTACCACAATTATTTGCTTTGAACTGTGCTTTGGATCACCACACTCGACATCGCGTGGCGTGATCCTTTTCTTCAAAAACAGCAATTTGTTAAACGCAAACCACTGACTAACTTCATTAGGTCTATTTATCTCACGTCTAAATTGGACGGTTAGTGATTTAATTTTCTTCTCTACCGCAGTTTTCTCCAGGTTCATAGCGCGCGATATCTCGTCCAATGCTTCATGTTTCTTCTTTCTGTCTTTATGGTATTCCGATGAAGGATCCCATAGAAGAGGCCTCGCTTTGTATAATTCTATCAATTGAAAAATCGATTCGTTATTCCAAACAGTCATTCTCAAAAGATGAACACACGAAAAATAAAATGTTCACAAACAGACGACTGACTTTGGCGGGAGCGTAGCACAAAATGGCGTCGAATCGGCGCGCGGGGTGAGGGGCCGGCAACATGGAAGTTTACAAACATTCTACCTTGTTGAGAAACGTATCAAATTGTTACGAAACTCGCTCCGTTCGCTCAAAATAGCGGCATACCCATGCGTATGCATAGTATTGAGTTGTTTTCTCTGAAGTCTCGTCAAAACCACACAAAACAATCATTTTGACAAGCGCAACACGTGACGCTCACGGCTCAACCAAACCCAGTGAATTGCGAAACTACTCTTTTAGTAGTAACAGTAGAGTAGGTAGTTTCGCAATTCTCTGAACAAACCACAGACAGTGTGTGTTGTCTGTGCGCTCATCAACACTACGGGTCATCATGCTTCATGCGGACAGACAACGTCGCAGAACAAAGTTCAGTGTGTGTTGTCTGTGCGCTCATCAACACTACGGGTCATCATGCTTCATGCGGACAGACAAAGTCGCAGAACAAAGTTCCACGTGCAACAATGTTGTGCAACATGTCGCGCGTCAAATGTCGCCAAGTGCATCAAATGTGAGAATCTGTGGGATTATTGAACCAATTCATCCGTAGTTCTAAAATAGTCCGTATAGGTAGGTACTTACGTAATACTTACTTAGGTACCTAATTACTACGTTACGTATTAATTTTTAATACAAAATGTATGGGAAAAGTTTTGGGACAATTTCTGACTTTTCGTTTGATCCCTCCCTACATGAAACTGAATCGATTGGCATCAAAAAAAATGTTTTGGACTTTTGTCATTTGTATCGCTGACTGTAAGTACATTTTTTCAAAATCTGTGAATGCAGTTCAAAATATATCTCCAAGGAAGGTCTCGTACGAGCGTTTTCCTGAGTAGCTACAACGGTTAAGGTACCTGCCCTCCGTGGCCGATCTCAAAATACCACCCTGTCCCCCTGTCCTATCATATGTATACATACAGGTACCATAGATTTAGCATGATACCTGTACATCCATTAAATAAGGTATGTACTACTATATGGTCTGGGCTACTATACAGGGTGTGGCTCAGTTTTACAACATTGAGGGCAGCTACCTTTTCTTCTGTAGTAAGAAGGTTTTGTTCTAAGGAAAACATAGGTTTCTTTTGAAAATAAAAATAACTGCATTTTGGGCTTTGGTTAAAATTTTGCCACACCTGTATACTACTATAATTTGTGTACTCTTTAAATAGTCTGTATAAGTAGCCTACCTACTAATAGGTACCTATTAACGAGTCAAAAAAACAAAAAACAATTTTGATTTCTATTGTAACTTATTTATATTTAGTGGAATAAACTCAGTCTTACAAAGCAGGCAGTGGGATATTAAAACCTAACTTAAAAAATCATCAGAACTAACGCCTACGTTTCTTCTGCGGAGACTTATCATCCACGGCCAAGGCTTCAGGTTCCACATCTCCATTTTCCTCCTGGGCCTTCCTCCTGATGGGTCCAGTCTGGGTGATCGGGACAGCTCTCTCGTCGTTCCCTGTCACTCTCGGAGCCGTAACTGTCAGCACACCGTCAGAAGACAACTTCGACTCCACAGTCTCAGGATTGCAGCCTTCAGGAAGCGCATACCGACGTTTAAACTGCCGAGATATGAACCCGTGCTCGTCCTTCCTCTCCTCATGTTTTCCTTCCACCACGACGTATCCATCCGAAGTCTTGACTGATATCTCCTCAGGGTCGAAGTGCTGGACGTCCAAGTTGACCTGGAACTTGTCCTTGTCGGTCTTGATGGTGGAGCCGATGTCTCGGGCTGCGACGGAGAGGTTGCGCCAGGGTCGCATGTAGCGTCTCATGGTGACGACTGGAGGGTCGAAGATATCGGTGAGGAAGTCTTCGGGAGCCAGATCGAGGCCGAAATGCTGGTCGCGGATACGGCGTGGACGGATCTCGTCAAGCAAGTATGGTAGAAGCGCCATTTTTTGTAGTCTAGTACAAAGTAAGTAAGTAGTTGTCAAATACCAACTCGTAAATTAACCACTGATCACTAATATGATCACTCGCTTGTAGGTATCACAGTAAGCGCAGAGGCTTTGTATCGCTTCGAGTTTACTCTCTCGTGTCCAGATTCAATATGACGTAGCAGCGCCGCGGAGCGCTTATAAAACTCCAGCAAGTAGGGCTTCGCACTTTCTGGTAAAATCGAGAAACATCGTTCCTTAGAAAGTACTAGAATTGCGCTGCACGCCATCTAGTGGCGAGTAGCATGACTAAGAGTAGTATTAGGGTTCTAGAAACCTTATCTAAGTAGTTATATTTACAATCGTCAATAGATGTCGCTATACTCAATTCTGCATAACAATATCTTAACCTAGTTTTAAATATAGAGTTGGATGAAAATTGTACTTTATTACGACCTAAACTAAATTACTGAACACAACAGAGTCCACAGTATAGAAATTCATTGCGTACCTATTATCTGGGATAGAACAAAAGATGTGCAGAATTTCATGAAAAAGATGCCCTCGTCCCTAAAATAATTCATTATGTAGGTTCTAGCAAAGACAAAATTATAATTCACTAGGTTCTAGGTAGTAGTCCTACCTACCGATGCTTTTGAGTTCGTTGACCAACCGTACAATAACCTACCTACCTATCTTTATAGGTAGGTACATAACCTAAAAATGTAAGGCGTGGTGATTTGCCGCGCTTTTCTGAAGGAAATCCTCGTAGATTTTTTGTACTTACCTAGAGAATTTTTTACTAGGTCATCAAATTCAACATCAACACTTCAGCATAGATACTAGATTAGTATAGGTATTTAGGTACCTAGGTACCTATCTACTCATCTTTTTACAAGTATAATACCTACCTACCTAATTGCACATAGGCTGGCGACTTTGAAAATAGGAATGAGACTGATAATAGTATGATATGAAGAGAAAATGTCCAGCATTTTTTTTTTTTACCTACCTATTTTCTAGAATATGTAGTAGGTAGACCGTAGGTATTATCAGAATCAGAATATTTTATTGGTTTTGATGAAGATATTTGTCATGCATGAGATTGTGTTCTATGTGCATGAGTCATGATGATACCTACTTAACTATTTTATTAGGTAGATACCTACCTACCTAACCTAATAGTATGAGAAACGTGTTTTCTAGATAGATAGGCAAATGTCATTTGGGTGCATTTTATTTTAGGGCATAAGTAAACTATTTAGGTAGGTAGGTAATATAAACATAAAATAAAAAAAATACAAAACAGACCTAGGTCACCTCGGTTTGGTATTCTTTGTACCTACCTACCTACTACCTAGGTAGGTACTGTGTTTAGTTCCAAACACAGACAATAGGTTCCGAAGGTAGTGTAGGTTCCTACCTAGAGTACCTTACCTACCTACACTACCTACACCTACCTAGGTAGGTAAATGGATGATGAAAGTGCCGGTAATAATTTAACTTAGGTACCTAAATTATTAGATAAGTAGGTAGGTAGGTACCTACCTACTTACTAACTTATTGAAGTAACTGAATAGGAGGTTAAATATTCTTTTAGTTGTTTATTCAATATTCATTCATAAATTCTATTCTTTCAAGAAAACTTGCATTGTGTAAAAAAGTGCCAAAATCGATACAACATCCTCATACCAACTAATTTTTAATCTGTGTAAACACAAAGTAGTTTTAAGTGTTGCCATACACGACGTATGAAATAACACAACCAACATATTTCTCTAATGCATGGTGGGAAGCTCTAAGTTAGACTAGTCACAAATCTCATACTTACCTGCGCTCTAAAAATCTTTTTTATTGTATTAACTAATTGTAAGTAAGACTTAAAGTTGACGTTTCTAATAAAAATCTAGCTACGCACTTTGTGCCTAGGTACATATTTAGAAATGTCAATAGGATTGTAGTAGGTAGGTATGTAAGTAGGTACCTACATTATGCGAATAATATGTACCTATGACATTAAAAGAACGTACTTTTTGATGAAATTTCAATATAATTAGCATTTATAACATTATAAATTTAATTTTTTAGAATATCAGAAATCAGAATCGACACCATTCATGACATAAAATCAAAAACCTCCAATCTATGAATATCGTAGTCATTATTGTGATAGATAATGTCCCTAGATTCATCAAATTCTTCAAGCTTGGCAACATTAAAAAATCCTGCAAAACTAATAATAATGCCACCGGATGCAAGCAGCGTTGCTGCGGCAAGTGGCGGTACTAAATTCCGGATATGGGGCGAATGTTCTAGGTCTGAACTTTGAATAATTTTATTTTTACTTTTGGATAGCAATTGAACAGTCCCTAATTTTTTTTTGGTTGTGTTTTGACCATAAGTATCGCATGTGATCTTAATGTTAGCAACTTTCATTCAGAAAAGTTTAGTTTGAGATATTGTTCTCGAAGAGTCTCGAAGCTTCGAGAACAATTCTGTCAAAATCTACAATCCTATAGCAGTGCCATCTAGTGTGTAATAGCGGAATTACGAAGAAACGATAGGTGTGCTCAACATTTCTTATTTGTTGTTTAATATTTTGTCGTTTAAGTATGATTCTGTAATTAATATTAATATTTAAGAGTAGGTATTCTAAATCGCATGACAGTGTTAAACCTGCCAAAATTTACTTCAGATTTTTTCAAATTTACATTTTAGCATAACCTTAGTTAGTAGTTTAGTACCTAGTTCATTTATTTATACACAAATAGATAATACATTACAGACTATGAAAATAACTATGAAAATTTCTAAGCTGTAGATTTAATGTTATAATTAATAATGTTTAATGTTATAAATACAGGGTGTAAAAAGACGTCTACCGAAGCCGAAAGGGGTAGGTACAGCATCCCAACACACAACCAAATCCAAAAGGATTTTCCGAAAAAATAAATATTTTCCGAGAAAACAGCGTTTGAAGATTTTCATTTATTTAGTCAGCCAGCAATGTACGCTACGCATTCCGAACCCCACGCGATAACTTCGGCAGTGCCTACCTACTATGTGCGTAGCGTAGAAATTTGATTATTGTGAGGTAAGTAGGTACTTAGACTTACCTAATTCCACTGTAACCTCAAACTGAGCATCTGCTCAACAAGCACAGCTGAGCCTGCCTGCCTGTAGGTACCCAAGCGTTTCTCCCAAAAAGAATCAAGACCTGCTCTTCTACTTGCAGATCAGAGCCTCCAGATCAGTGTTGGTTCGGGTAACTTAACTATCGATCAACCCTACCTATTTTGTGGGCCCATCGCATTACGCGCTAGGCCCATAACACAACGCATTTTCACACACGATCACAACAAGCACTTTTGACCGAACACACTCGCACTAAACAGACACTCACTGTTCTCTTCTTAACAAATGTAGGCAGGTACCTACTAGGTAGGTAGATACGATAATTAACTACCTAAGTAGGTACTAAATTATCCTCTAATAAAACCATAAAACTCATTCGCGACAGTAGTACCGGTAATGCAATTTGTATGCGCTGCGCGAGCGTCCAATACGTACGAATATTGAACTTCAACTAATTAATAAATAATAAAATCAAACAAAACGAGTCGAGAAATTTGAAAGAAAATGTAGCGAAATAGAAATTGGAACCTTATTTCAATAGTATTAGAAGACAATTTCTTAATATCTTTGACAAAAGCCGCCAAAGAGTCAACTGAAAAATGCCTAGCAAGGCATGTTTCACACTACTCAAGAGTTGAAAACTGATGGATTTATTCACTGATCATTCACTACATTGTTGTACCTAGTGATATTTGATAGAATAAACTGATAATCTTATCAACCATTAATCTTATTATTTGTTTACTTAGGCAGGTACTTACTTACTTATTATTTGTTTATGTAGTGAACAGTTGATCTAGTGCTGCTGTTAGTATAAACTTTGACATAATGAATGTGTATCCCAATCGAGGTTAAAGATAAAGTGCTGGTCAAACACTTCGTTTTTTAGTTTCTTAGTACTAACATACTATTAATGTTAATATTGTACGTCCGAAAAGGGCAAACTGTTTGTACATTTTATTTGTTAACAAACCTACCATCTTTGTTAAATCCAACAGTTTACAATAAAAACTTATCTTATCTTATCTTCGAGAACTCGGTCTTAGACGAATTCTTCGTCAAGCATAAAATTCGCAAACACTGTAGACGCAGCTTTATACCGACCGGCTTTTACAAAGGATTCAGCGAAATAGAAATCTGAACCTTATTTCAATCAAGTTAGAAGATTTTGATAGAATCCTTTGACTCTGCCGCCGACACGTGCAGCGTTCAATCGAATTTCAGTAATTTTTTTTTGAAATGAAGCTTAATTTCGCTGCACTCAGTAAACTCATGATAGCCGAGCTAGAACAGTCTAGGATTTGAGTGCATGAGCCCAGTGTTCAAATCCTAGAGTCGGAGAATAACTTTTTTAAATTTTAATTTTTTTTGTACTATTATTTTTTGTTTATAACCGTTACTGAAACTTCGTTCAAGTTTTCCTTACTTACGATTTTATGAACTCAATAGTGAAACATTTTATTTATGTAACTAATAATAGCTGAAATAAAGCCAAGTTAGGTACCTACTTATGTTTAATTTTTCTAGTTTACGTAACTAAGATTTTGTTTATAGCACTGGTGGAACTGCATAGGTGCAGTAGACAGGCGACGCGAGAGCGGGGCGGGTGCGATGCCCGGCCGGCCGCGGCGGTCGTCGGCCGCGCGCGCGTGCGCTGACCTCGCTCAGCTGCTCGCGCGCTCGTACTAGTCGCGTTATTTTACGTAGATTGCAAGATTTTGATTTTTAATTGTTTTTTTCTTTTATAAATGAAATTATTAGGTAGGTATGGTCTTACTATGTTGTACTAGTAGTAAATAATCGGAAAATAACGTAAAATGAAGCAGCAAATTCATTTTTTTTTTTGCGTTTTTTTTTCGCTAAATATGTTTAGAATCATGGTCTGATTGCAACCCCTCAGTTTTCGGTAGTAGTCTTTTTACACCCTGTATATTATATATAATTTAATAAATAGTAGTAGGTAGGTACAAAATTCTAATAAATTTATACCTATATGTTTTTATTTTAAGATCTCATAGCTTTGAGCAATGTTTGTTACACAAAAACAATTTTTATATTAATATAAAAAATTGCGATGTCCTTACAGGACTCATGTGTTAGCTGCCTAGTACACCTGTTTATAAGACCTTGTACACTCACATGTAAGCAATAAAACTTTGACTTAATTAATCTAACCCCGGCGCCAGACCTAGCTCCAAACATTTGTTCACACATTAATTGAAGCTAAGTCTGGCGCGCCAGGTTAATAGGTATGGATAAGTCGGTATGGGTAGGTCCCTAAACGTATTTAAAAACTAAAAATAATAATTGTGGTCTAAAAACTAGTAGGACACGATTAAGAATAGCTTTTAAACTAGAGAGAAGAACAAAAATCTTTAGTGCAGGGAATAAAAAGTACACGTCATGCTCGTATTCTATTGATCCAAATGTTAGAACCTCTGGCGAGTAGCGCGCAGAATCTAGAAATTTCTACTCAATCACAGATGGCGTTCGCAACCAATTCTATAAAAGCGATCTGACGTTTATTTTCGGCGTTATTTCAAGAAAAAGCACAGAGTGTTAAACTGCGTTACCACTGTGAATAAAACACGTGTTTTCTGCGCTAACAGAACTGAACAAGTACTAGTAATTTCCAAGCAGTTTTTGTGAAAGAAGTGAATCAAGATGCCGGAAGGAATGGAGACACAGTCAGGAGAGGTGGAGACCTTCGCCTTCCAGGCGGAGATCGCCCAGCTCATGTCACTGATCATCAACACATTCTACTCGAACAAAGAGATCTTCCTTCGTGAGCTGATTTCAAACTCATCTGATGCTCTTGACAAAATCCGTTATGAATCTCTCACCGACCCGTCGAAGCTTGACAGCGGCAAGGAACTCTACATCAAGATCATTCCGAACAAGAGCGAAGGCACGCTGACTATCATCGACACCGGTATCGGCATGACCAAGGCTGATCTCGTCAACAACCTCGGAACAATCGCGAAGTCAGGTACGAAGGCGTTCATGGAGGCGTTGCAGGCTGGAGCTGATATCAGCATGATCGGTCAGTTCGGTGTGGGTTTCTATTCATGCTACCTCGTGGCTGACCGCGTCACCGTCCACTCCAAGCACAACGATGATGAGCAGTACGTATGGGAATCCGCCGCCGGTGGGTCCTTCACCGTCCGCCCCGACCCCGGCGAGCCCCTGGGCAGAGGCACCAAGATCGTTCTCCACGTAAAGGAGGACCTGGCCGATTTCATGGAAGAGTCCAAGATCAAGGAGGTCGTGAAGAAGCACTCTCAGTTCATCGGCTACCCCATCAAGTTGGTTGTAGAGAAGGAGCGCGAAAAAGAGCTGTCCGATGACGAGGCCGAGGAGGAGAAGAAAGATGATGATGAGAAGCCAAAGATCGAGGATGTGGGCGAGGATGAAGAAGAGGACAAGAAAGACAAGAAGAAAAAGAAGACCATCAAGGAGAAGTACACAGAGGATGAGGAGTTGAACAAGACCAAGCCTATCTGGACGCGCAACGCTGATGACATCACCCAGGAGGAGTATGGTGACTTCTACAAATCTCTCACCAACGACTGGGAAGACCATCTCGCCGTCAAGCACTTCTCTGTTGAAGGTCAGCTGGAGTTCAGAGCTCTGCTGTTTGTGCCCCGCAGAGCCCCCTTCGACCTCTTCGAGAACAAGAAGCGCAAAAACAACATCAAGCTGTACGTGCGCCGAGTCTTCATCATGGACAACTGCGAAGACCTCATCCCAGAGTACCTGAACTTCGTCCGCGGTGTGGTCGACTCCGAGGACCTGCCCCTCAACATTTCCCGTGAAATGCTTCAACAGAACAAGATCCTCAAAGTAATTAGGAAGAATCTAGTCAAGAAATGTATCGAGCTCTTCGAGGAGCTCGCTGAAGATAAGGAGAATTATAAGAAGTACTATGAACAGTTCTGCAAGAACTTGAAGCTTGGTATCCATGAGGACAGCCAGAACAGAAACAAGTTGGCTGACCTGCTCCGCTACCACACATCTGCTTCTGGCGATGAAGCATGCTCTCTCAAGGAGTATGTCTCCCGCATGAAGGAGAACCAGAAGCACATCTACTACATCACCGGTGAGAACCGCGACCAAGTATCCAACTCTTCATTCGTGGAGCGCGTCAAGAAGCGTGGCTTCGAAGTAGTCTACATGACCGAGCCCATCGATGAGTATGTAGTACAACAGATGAGGGAATACGACGGCAAGACCCTCGTCTCTGTCACCAAGGAGGGCCTGGAGCTCCCTGAGGATGAAGAAGAGAAGAAGAAGCGTGAGGAGGACAAGGTCAAGTTCGAAGGCCTCTGCAAGGTCATGAAGAACATTCTTGACAACAAGGTAGAGAAAGTTGTTGTATCTAACCGACTTGTAGAATCTCCATGCTGTATTGTCACCGCTCAGTATGGTTGGTCAGCCAACATGGAGCGCATCATGAAGGCCCAGGCTCTTCGAGACACTAGCACCATGGGCTACATGGCTGCCAAGAAGCACCTCGAGATCAACCCTGACCATTCCATTGTAGAGACTCTCCGATCCAAGGCGGAGGCTGACAAGAACGACAAAGCCGTCAAGGACCTTGTTGTCTTGCTGTATGAGACCGCTCTTCTGTCTTCTGGATTTGCACTAGATGAGCCTCAAGTCCACGCTTCTCGAATCTACCGTATGATCAAGCTGGGTCTTGGCATTGATGAGGACGAGCCAGCCCAGGTCGAGGAATCTTCAGCCGGAGACGTGCCACCACTGGAGGGCGCTGATGATGACGCGTCACGCATGGAAGAAGTCGATTAGTACTTAGGCCTCCGTATCTGTTCCCCCTAGGCAGTAGCCATGTTATAATGGTTTTATGTATGGTAAAGTGATTTGTTTGTGCACTGGTGCACCAAAGACTGATTTAGTTCAAAGAATTCCATGAATAAATTCTAATCTTAACAAATTATTACCGTTTTTCCTTTCTTAAAAAATCCTTTTAGGTAGGACAAGTTGTAGGTTTACTCCCTAGAGAACTATTTTATGGATTTCATTTTTTATTTATTTTCTTTTCAAGCTATGGTAGGGTAGGTACCTAGGTAATAAAGATTTTATAGACAGGTGCTTCATACCTAAAATTCAAGGTGGGAAGAATGTTTTTTTTTTCACCTTTGCTCTCAAGCACGCACAATAGGTATAGTTGTGTGCGTTACCCTAGCTGGAAAGTGTCTCCTAGAGTGATGAGAGTATGGGGAGTAATCGTGTGTTAATTCCTATATTCCAAGGAAGACTGCTCAAAATGCATAGCAACCTAGTTAGCAGGGCCGCGCAAGACTACGAACGACTAGTCTACACTAATATTATAAAGAGGAAACGTTTGTTTGTTTGTTTGTTTGTTTGAATGGAATAGGCTCCGAAGTGTGCGTTACCCTAGCTGGAAAGTGTCTCCTAGAGAGATTTTAGAATGAGGAAAAATTAGTGCCTAGTGAGCTATAAATGTGCGCGAAATTAAAAATTTGTGCATATTGTAGTTTTTGAAATAAAGGGAAAAAACGTTTCCAGCTAGGGTAACGTTGCTCCAGCTGGAAAATTCTAAACCAATGGTCGGAGAGAGATGAATTGTATATCGGCAGATAGCTTATATTTGTGCATATTTGTGCGCCAAAAAAAAATTTGTGCGACTTAAGGTTTTCGAGATATTGCGTTTTCTAGATTTTCCAGCTAGGGTAACGTTTTGAAAAATCGTGTTTCTCAAAAACTACTGTATGTACGCCTGTAGAAAATATATACACGAGTAGCTCTTAATTTGTGCTAATTTGTGACGGAATCAGATTTAAGAAAATATTTATAGTTTTTGAGTTATCGCGTTTTTTTTAAAAACCTTAAAATGATCGTAGCGTCTAAATTTGACCATGCACAAGGTCGCTGAAAACTGTATTCGGTCCGTCTCGACGCCTATAATAACCACACAAAATTTCAAAAGTGTACATACTTGCATTATTGAATAATTTAACTAAAAGTAAAAAAAATGGTGTAAAAATGTGTCATAACTTTGAAGTCAACCTACATGAAAACGGCGCAACCCACGATTTGTGCGCTAGACCAAAAATTAGTGCTTGTTATCAAAAAGCATTGTGTAAAGTTTCAGCTTCCTATGTTTCGTATTTATCTCGTTATTTAGCAAAAACCAAAATAGTAAACCCATGTTGGTTAACCGAACAATTTCGAAAGGCTACTAAAAAGCGACGGTTTCATACATAGCGATGACCTTCTTAAATTTGCACATCAACCGGTTCAAACTTGTTGTGCCTGAGTACACTGAAGTCGAAAACAACTACTTACTTAGTAAAAAAATATACCTAGATATTTGATTATATTTTTATAGCTGTTTTCGTGTTTTTTCACTTGTTTATGTAGGTATCTACATCATATTAAGTAGATAGCTTATCTATCTATCTTTCTTATGGACAAATATCCTTACAGATACAGTAGGTACTACCTACAGATACAGTTTATAAATGAAAAGTCAGTAAACACATCAGTAAAAATATAAAAATCATCTACTAAGTATATGTAGGTATATTAACTTATACTTACCAGGTTGTTTTAATTTTATTGCTTTAGAACGTTTGAATGCAACTGTACGAACAACAGCTGAGTGATAATACGGGTCAATCAAGAAGGTCATCGCTATGTATGAAACCGTCGCTTTTTAGTAGCCTTTCGAAATTGTTCGGTTATCCAACATGGGTTTACTATTTTGGTTTTTGCTAAATAACGAGATAAATACGAAACATAGGAAGCTGAAACTTTACACAATGCTTTTTGATAATATGCACTAATTTTTGGACTAGCGCACAAATCGTGAGTTGCGCCGTTTTCATGTAGGTTGACTTCAAAGTTATGACACATTTTTACACCATTTTTTTTACTTTTAGTTAAATTATTCAATAATGCAAGTATGTACACTTTTGAAATTTTGTGTGGTTATTATAGGCGTCGAGACGGACCGAATACAGTTTTCAGCGACCTTGTGCATGGTCAAATTTAGACGCTACGATCATTTTAAGGTTTTTAAAAAAAAACGCGATAACTCAAAAACTATAAATATTTTCTTAAATCTGATTCCGTCACAAATTAGCACAAATTAAGAGCTACTCGTGTATATATTTTCTACAGGCGTACATACAGTAGTTTTTGAGAAACACGATTTTTCAAAACGTTACCCTAGCTGGAAAATCTAGAAAACGCAATATCTCAAAAACCTTAAGTCGCACAAATTTTTTTTTTGGCGCACAAATATAAGCTATCTGCCGATATACAATTCATCTCTCTCCGACCATTGGTTTAGAATTTTCCAGCTGGAGCAACATTACCCTAGCTGGAAACGTTTTTTCCCTTTATTTCAAAAACTACAATATGCACAAATTTTTAATTTCGCGCACATTTATAGCTCACTAGGCACTAATTTTTCCTCATTCTAAAATCTCTCTAGGAGACACTTTCCAGCTAGGGTAACGCACACGGCTCCGAAACTACTGGACCGATTTGAAAAATTCTTTCACCATTAGAATCCTACATTATCTGTGATGAACATAGGCTATAAATTATTTTCAAAAAAATTAGAGATCCTTATGAAAATTGCAATAATGTAACCAAAGGTGTAAAAATTTTGAACATAAAATTCTTCATATCGCGTGCGCTGCGAAAACTATTGATGATAGAACAAAAAAATGTTCTACAATATTAAAGAACGTATCAATATCTACAAAAAAGTCAGCGATAGCATATGTCCAACTATTGTGGTTGTGTCAGAATAACAACATTTATAATTTAAAAAGAGAATAAAAATGCCGACCAAAAGCAGTCCACGTTATTCTTATTTTGGTATTTATTCTTATCCAAATAAATTCCTTCGTAGTAAAGGCTATTTCAGTACCCGTCGATTACTTTTTGAATGATTGAAATCGGACATTTTATTCAAAAGTTATCATGAGTTTAAAAATGTAAGATACATCGCGACCACAGAATAAATATCAGTTAGTACGGTAGGACAAGTGTCTGGGATTTTTAACACAGGTAACGGGATATTAACCATGATTAATACCATAGATACTATTGATCATGGCGTATGCAACTGCGCCGAAATATCGGGAAACTCAAAAAACATTAAATCATGGTAAATATCCCGTTAACTGTGTTAAAAATGTTGAAAACCATGATAGTTTAAAAAGTGTCTGGGAACTATGGAGTGAGAGAGGGGAGTGGTAATATATCAATGAAATATATATGGGAGGTAGGGGAGCATTGGGCAGTAGGGAGGTTTGGACACCCCCGTGTCATGTCGGCCAGAAACCATCATGCCTATCGTCAAATCGGAATTTGATCAGTTAGAATTGACCATTTTTGGGGGTGGATTGACATGATGGTGTATGGCCGGCATAACACGGGAGTTTGCCGGTGGTGTCCAAACCTGCCTTACTGCCCAATACTCCCCTACCTACCTTAGACCTTACCTACATATTAACCTCTAAACTTTAAAGGATCATACATCCCGCTCCGGGACCGCCATGTTATTATTAAATATTTGTTAAATCCATACTTCCATACTAATATAATACATCTGAAAGTAACTCTGTCTGTCTGTCTGTCTGTCTGTTTGTTACGCTTTCACGCCCAAACCGCTAAACAGATTAAGCTGAAATTTGGCATGGATAAAGATTATACCCCAGGGACGGACATAGGCTACTTTTTTCTTTAAATATTTATAAGGGGGCGTGAAAATAAGGGTTGCAAGTTTGTATGGGGAAAAAAGTTGAGCGACGCTGGGCGAGGTCATAAAGATGATGGGTGACCGCCACTTTTTGCTCTGTTTTTGCATTGCAGATTTTTTTGTTTTTTTTCTCATTTTGCATGATAAATGATTTTTAAATTAATTAAAAACATGTAACATGTATATTTCCACTCATCAATACATACGAAATTAAGATTTTTTGGTATATTAAAATACTTTTTCTTAGGCTTTGGTTCGAACGCCATCTATATCACCGAGGTCAAAACTGCTTTTTACTTTCTCCTAGGTGGCGTTTCTACTATAGCGGAGGTCGAGATACGATCATTTTGAGTTTTGAAAGCTATTGGAGATTTTAGCTTAGACTTTTCGATAATTTTTATAGATTTTCAACTTATGTTATTTTACTGACGAAATCGCGGGTACCAGCTAGAAAATAAAATATTTTTCCTTGGCGTTGATTAGCAACGCTAGCAACGCCATCTATATTTTTCATTTTCACAACTAGGTAGCGTTGCGAGATCAAGAATACAGATCATTTAGCGTTTTGGAAATTAAAATAGGCAGTTTCATAGACGTGACGACTTAACCGATTGTAATGAAATTTGGAACGTAGATGCTTTAGCTTTTTTACTTGAATATATGCTTATCTAATTAAAAAAAATCAACCCATATGGATGTTTTACAGGGTGTTAAAGTTAGTATGGAAAATTTGATTCCTTTTTATTCACTTCAAACACAATGTAAATAAACTTTAGGTAACACTCCTGCACTTGAATCCTAATAATGCGCAGACGAAGTTGCGCGGGTCAGCTAGTTACCTTAGAAGGTAGAAGTCAATCCACTATGATAGATATGTACAATAAACAAACTAAAACTATTGAAAAAATACAATCAGGATTTCAGAACATTTTGCTTGGAGTTCCGCAAGGGAGTGTGCTCGGACCTCTGTTATTCCTTATTTATATAAATAACTTACCACAAATAACAAAACATGTATGTGTCATGTTTGCAGATGATGCCACCATTTTTATACCTCAAAATAGTAATGATATTTGTAAATTCGAGTCAGAAATAAATGACACACTTTGTAATATAACTACCTGGCTAAATGCTATAAACCTTAGAGTCAATATAGATAAAACTAAAATTTTAAGATTTAAGCACTATAATACACCTTCTATAAATTTAAATATCTCACACAGCGGTAGTAAGGTTCTTGAAGTCAATGAAATAAATTTTTCTGGGAATAAAAATTGATACAAACTTAAATTGGAAGTCTCATATTAATCAACTTAACAATAAAATATCTAAATATGTCTATGTAATTTCAATGCTGAGTCATGTTTCTTCTAAATCTGTTGCGAAAAATACCTACTATGGTCATGTTTTCCCGCACTTATGCTATGGAGTGATATTTTGGGGGAACTCTGTAGATTCAAAATCTGTCTTTTTAATGCAAAAAAAAATGTATTAGGGCAATATATAACATGAAAAGTACAGAATCTCTTCGCACTGTATTTAAACAAAACAACTTATTAACCTTAACTGGAATATTTATTCTAGAAATATGCCTTTTTGTAAAAAATAACATGTCCTACTTTAATAAAAAGTCTAGTCGAATAGATAATCTACGTAGTAAATATAAATATAATATTCAAATTCCACAAATTAACAACACAATATTCTATAACAGTACATATTACACAGCTATTAAAACATTTAATCATTTACCTACAGATATAAAACAATTAAATGGAAAATTATTTAAGATAAAATTAAGAAAATGGCTTATTCAAAAAGCTTTTTATAATATGAATGAATATTTTGAGGACACTTTTTGTTAAATACATAAAAAATTTAATAGTTTTGATTAAGTTCATAAATTGTGCAAATAAATAAACTTTATTTTGCACAATTTAAAAATATTACACAGATTACATACATCTTATAATAAGTAGTCAAGTAAGTACTGACTGATAGTTTAAGGCTTAGACTAAGTAAACATTTTGTTTAGACAAATGTAACTTTTAAATAGTTTTACTTTGCCATAACTTTCTATGAAGGTAGGTATCTAATACCTACCTTCATACTTATATTATTGTACGCCCAGGATGGGTAAACTGTTGATACCTAATTAGATTAATACCATCTTTGTAACACAGTTTGGACAATAAATTTTTCTTATTTCTTATTTCTTATTTCTTACCTATATTTTTAGAACAACAACGCCATCTCGTGTTGAATAGGGAATATAATCCATAACAACTGGTTTTCGAAGGCATTGGAAACGAAGTTCCTTTTCGGAGTTCGGTACCCCTAAATGCAGGGCTGGATACGAACCCTCAACCAACATTAGGAGGCACTAGCCAACGCAGCTCCAATAGGTAGGCAGGTAGGTACCTATACCTACCTAGATTCACCCGCGCAGTCGGTGTCAGATCAATACATCCCCTCCCCCCCTCACTCCCTGCTGCAGTCAAGTTCACAAACGCTTCGAAATTCATTGCAAGAAGTGTAGCGAAAAAGCTCTATTAGCTATGCTATATTAGATGAAAGCTAGGGCCTGTTCCTCCTCTTGCGATGGTTTTAGTAGAAATCACCGAATCTAAGTAAGTAGGTACCTAGACCTACCTACAGCCTACAGACGAACGAAACAGCCAGTCTGTGACCTAATGTGATTTTCTATTTGCCCAAGATGGATCACCTAAAAGTGCGCTAGGCCCCAAACCGTGTTTGTTGCCCTGGTTCTTCACGGTATTAGTCGCGAAGGAATCCTTCGATCACTTTGAGTTGTCTTAAAACAAGGTGATTTTTCACCTTAAGTGACCCCAGCGCGGCAGAGGTCCTATCCTACTGAATAAATGCTTTTTGAATTTTGACAAACAAAATAATCATCGCATCATCATTCAATTCTGGCTACCTGCATTGAGCTGGGTGCGCTCCATAATATATTATGTCCATGTTCATCCATACCTACTACCTAGCCATAACTAGGTAGGTAGATACTTATTACCTACTTCTTAGTCAAATCAAACGCTCAATGACTTTTATTTTCATTTACCTACTTAGGTAGGTAGGTTTACCTATTTAGGGCATCCAAAAAATAAATCACAAGGAATGCATAGGTACTACGAGTACTATACCTACCTACTGACTGATTAACCTAGGTAGGTAAGTACCTACCTTGTATGTGCAATCATAGGTAAGTAGGAAGTAGGTACTTACCTACCTTTTGTAGTAGTAGGTAAGTAGTAAGTACCTAGGTACCTATCTCTAACAGGAAGGTCCTGGTAGGTAAGACCTACCTAGCTTTTTGTCTGAGAGTAGGTAGGTAGGTACGTATGGGGTAGTACCTAACTACATATCATAGGTACTTAACAAAGGTAGGTAAGTAACCTACCTAAGTTTTTTTATAATTTTTTCTTTACCTAGGTAGGACCCAGACCGGTAGGACCTAGCCTATGGATGGTAGGCTTGGCATTTAGTAGACAACATTTTTGTTTTGTTCAGTTGAAAAACGGAGCAATATAATAAATAACGTTTACGAAACTGAGCAAAAAAAAACAAAACCCTATTGTTCCATTAAATACTGCGAAGGGTGGAATTTTCTAGAGACGAAGCCGTAAAAATTCTACCCCATGCATGCCTCATTCCCATTCTACTCGAAAAGTCGAAACCATCTCTATGCTCGAAACGTAAATAACCCCTGATTCTTCTATCCTTGTCACACTCATAATGACCCAGTGTAGCTCTGTCTCTATCTTTCCCTTGCTCTCGAATTTTCGATTTCGTTCTCGATTGGTTCTCGGAAATACGACTCGAAATTTAAGCTGCTATAACTTCAAGAAAATCAGCTAACATCATCCACTAAACAAAGAAAAACCCACAAACAACCCAAACAACCTAGTCTTTTGTTTAGTTATCTTGAACTAGTAAAAAACCTGCCTATATCATAACTTTGGTTTTACCTCTGCTCACATCAATCTTTATCTTTTTTTTTCACCACAGACATTTCTTTAATTCCGTGGTTTCACCCACTACTATCCCCTGTGCTGGTTTCAGCTAACCAGCCCTGAGCATGTGCTTATATCAATGGTAGCAGATAGAATCCGAGTAAAATCACTACCTACCCAAAAGAATGATGAAAGTAATGATAATATTGAATAATGTTACTTTTACAGGTTTCGGAGACCCAGATATCAATAATTTCTACCGGATGAAGAGGATGATATTGGCCAGAAGTTATGATTTTCTAATCGAAGCATGGTTTATTTGCCAGATAATTAGTATAAGATTCTTTTAATTTTTCAATAAGTAAAACTAGTTATAACAGAATGTTTAATGTTTTATTATACATACCTAATACATTTTTCATTAAATTATCAATTTCATTATGAATAAGTAGAATGAATAATGAAATAAAAAATAACTAAAAACAAGGTAGGTTCCAAACACCGGTGTACTTATAATCCATTATTCGTTTTCATTAAACTTTGCAATTGACCGGAAGCCAAGCCAGCTTGATTGGACGGTGCCTGCTTATCATCTACCTCACTTAGTGGCTAGTGCACTTGTGGTGGTTGTTTATATGGTTTTGAAGATGGTAATATTGTAGCATAGGCAGATCCTGTAAAAACAAGCTTTTTAAAGTACTTACAAGTTGACACCGTTAAACTTTACAAATAGAATAATTTATAAAATTGTAATAATTAGGTACCTCATTTGATGTCTGGAAACTTCTACAGATAAAGATCCAACAATCTTGAGAGCAGTCCTGCTCCAACACAAATAGAAACTCTTCCACTGAGGATGCTTTATATTACATCTTTAAGACTTGTGCTTTATCTTGATTCTCTGAAAAAAAAGCACACCTAGTTTTCCAACTTCATATTTACACATTGTAATTTTAATGAATTATCATCATTATCCGCAGATTTCTGCCACTAGACTCAGCTAGATAAAGTAGAATCCTTATATTCATTGTGACTGTCCTGTGAACTACACCAACATCTAATAGAGATGCTTTGATCATATAAAACAGTTGACTCACTTCAGGGCTTCTAGAAACAAGGTCATTAATTTGTTTTGTTTGTTTACTGGTTGAAGTAGGTAGGTATACAAAGGGTTGGTTATTATAAACAAACAAAAATTTAGTAACCTTTTTTTCATTTCTTCAAACCCATACTTACATTTTTGAACTTATCGAATATAGATTCGCTAATCGATTGTTACATTGTCTAGGCCCTCTGATACATTTAGGTTTTTTCTTTGTAGATGAACAGAACCAAAGAAAATTATATTCTAACGAGAACCAGAACAGCTTTGATGGTGTTTGTTTTGTTTACATCCTTCTTCTTCTTTTTACACGTCTTCGAAGTCGAACAACAATCAATTACCATTAAAAGTCAACTTCAGAACTGTCAAATAACAACAAATCAACTTTAAAACTGTCAAATAAAGATAAAAGTCAACTTCAAAACGTCAAATAATTCGTAAAATCCTCGTGTGAAAGAACCCTTACCAATCAAACAAATCCATAGATATTGCTCTTGTACTGCTACTCAGCACCAGATGGCAGCAGCGGGTATTAAACTTAAGATGCGGTTTAGGATGAACTAAAGCGTTCTAAATTTAATCAACTGTGAATAACGGAATAGCTTTTTTAGTATTTCTACCTAAGCTAAGATTTTTAGCTAGTCTAGCTAGCTTTAGTGAGTTAACAGTAGAATTGACACTAATTTCTTACTTATAATTATATCAGGAAGTAATTATTAAGATAAGAGAAGATAATTTGTTTCATAAAAATTGACCCAGGACCCCGCACTAAGCAAAGCTTGTGTCGCGGTGGTCCTGAGTAACAATTTTTATAAAAATACAACTTATAAATAAATATAAATTACATTCTGGTCTATCCATCCATATCCATACTAATCCATACTAATATTATAAATCTGAAAGTAACTCTTGTCTGTCTGTTTGTTACGCTTCGCCCAAACCTGTTTGCACGCCCAAACCGCTGAACAGACTGAACTGAAATTTGACATAGATAAAGGTTGTATCCCAGGGAAGGACATAGGCTACCTTTTATCCCGAAAATATGAAAAAAAATCCCGAGGGACCGCGGGTCACACCGCGGGAGCGCAGCTAGTTTCTAATATACTTAAAAGTAAATTAAAGATTCTCATACACACAAAAATATAACCTTAAGGTTATTTTAGAGTACCTACCTAAGTAGGTTATATTTTCGCCCTAACATTTTATCCGCCCTAAATTTGTGAAAGTTTCGTGAAAAACAGGAAACTTTCTGATATTTTTATTTTAACTACATAAAATATTTTTTTTAATTAATAGTAAGTACTAAGTTTAAATACTCACATAGCTTTCATCGACTTAGAAAAGGCATTCGACAAAGTAGATTGGAATAAAATGATGACAGCCTTAAAAAACATCGGAATAGATTATAGAGACAGAAAAGTAATATACGAGCTGTATAAAAATCAGGAAACCATAATAGAAGTTGGTAACGAAAGAGTTAAAGCTAAGATCAGACAAGGAGTAAGACAGGGGTGCTCACTTTCACCCTTGATATTTAACATCTTCATAGAAACAGCTATGAGGAAAATATCGGAAACTTCAAATATCGGTGTTAAGTTCAACGGTGACACGATCAAGTTTATAAGATTCGCAGATGATATTACGGCCATTGCAGAAACACAAAAAGACCTACAAGATTTAATTTCCATTATGGATACAATTTTCAAGGAATTTTCATTAAAAATAAATATTAATAAGACTAAAATACTAATAACTTCTAAAATGCAAATACCTCCAGTACAACCAATAACATTAGAAAATATAACACTTCAAAATGTAGACAGTTTTAAATACCTCGGGAGCATTATCACTAGTGACTCCAGATGTACGCCTGATATAAAAGCTAGAATAGCTATGGCGAAACAGGCATTCCATAATAAAAGAAACATATTTACTTCGAAAATAGCAAAACGGGTTAAGAAAAAGTTCATTAAAACATATGTGTGGAGCATAGCTCTCTATGGATGCGAAACTTGGACTCTGACACAGCGGGATAGAGAAAGGTTGGAGGCTTTTGAAATGTGGTGCTGGAGAAGGATGGAGAGGATTAGCTGGACGGAGAAGGTTACCAACGAGGAAGTGCTGAGAAGAGTTGAGGAGAAAAGGGTTTTGATGAACACCATTCAAAATCGAAGAGGAAAAATGATTGGACATCTTATACGACATGACAGCTTTATCAAGAACATCATAGAAGGAAAAGTGGAAGGAAGACGAGGAAGAGGAAGGCCTAGAATAAATTTCATGAGTCAGATAAAGGAGAAGATCGCTGTCATGTCGTATAAAGAAGTAAAGGAGACCGCATTGGAAAGGGAGAGGTGGAGGAAGTTGCATCATTGCACCGACAAGAGCTGAGCTCTTAAATTTGATGATGATGAGTAAGTACTAATTATACATAATATTGTTTCATTAATATTTAATCTAAGTACCAACTAACAGTACGTTCAACAGATCTAGGCTTCGTGAAGTAAGCCGTTTGTCATTTTCAAACAAAATTGTGTAGGTACCTACTGCGCATGGAATTGGCTAACTCCCTACAACTAGGGAAAATTTCTTTCACCGGCGCTCAAATTGAAGGAGCGAGGTAGCATAAATTTTTTTACTCTTTCCCACCGTCTGCTCTCCCATTGGCTGGCCTTAATTGTTTTCTAGAAAGTTCGATGACCCGAGCGCTCCGATTGGCTGAGACTAGTATGGGGTAGAAAATTCTCGAATCCTATTCGTTTGATATAAATACGCGACTCGCTCGGCGGGAAACAGAATTAATTCAAACACGAAAGCATAAACACGAAGAGTGAGTTCGGTACAAACCGAAGTTTTCTACGCGCAAAAACCCAAGTAACCTATCTACTAGTGAATTTTATTCTACAAGCGAAGTTATATACAAGAAAATGCCAGCTATCGGAATTGATCTTGGAACCACCTACTCCTGCGTCGGCGTGTGGCAGCACGGGAATGTGGAGATCATCGCCAACGACCAGGGCAACAGAACCACGCCGTCCTACGTCGCCTTCACGGACACCGAGCGGCTGATCGGAGATGCCGCTAAGAACCAGGTCGCCCTAAACCCCAACAACACTGTCTTCGACGCGAAACGGCTCATCGGAAGGAAATTCGACGACCCGAAGATCCAAGCGGACATGAAACACTGGCCCTTCAAAGTTATCAGCGATGCCGGGAAACCGAAGATCCAGGTCGAGTTCAAAGGAGAGTCGAAGAGGTTCGCACCTGAGGAGATCAGCAGCATGGTGCTGACGAAGATGAAGGAAACCGCCGAAGCTTATCTGGGAACATCAGTAAGGGACGCCGTCATCACAGTCCCAGCTTACTTCAACGACTCACAGCGCCAAGCGACGAAAGACGCCGGCGCCATCGCCGGACTGAACGTCCTCCGCATCATCAACGAGCCTACCGCCGCAGCACTGGCCTACGGTCTCGACAAGAACCTCAAAGGTGAGAGAAATGTGCTGATCTTCGATCTTGGTGGAGGAACCTTCGACGTGTCCATCCTCTCTATCGACGAAGGGTCTCTGTTCGAAGTGAAAGCGACGGCAGGAGACACGCATCTTGGAGGCGAGGACTTCGACAACAGGCTCGTGAACCATCTCGCCGAGGAGTTCAAGAGGAAGTACAAGAAAGATCTGCGGTCGAACCCTCGGGCCCTCCGCCGCCTGAGGACCGCCGCGGAGCGCGCCAAGAGGACCCTCTCCTCCAGCACGGAAGCTACAATCGAAATCGATGCCTTGTACGAAGGCGTCGACTTCTACACGCGCGTATCACGCGCCCGCTTCGAAGAACTGTGCTCCGACCTCTTCAGAGGAACCCTGGACCCAGTGGAGAAGGCACTGAAGGACGCGAAGATGGACAAGAGCCAGATCCACGACGTCGTTTTGGTAGGAGGCTCCACCCGCATCCCGAAAGTACAGAACTTGCTGCAGAACTTCTTCTGTGGAAAGCAGCTGAACCTCTCCATCAACCCTGACGAGGCTGTGGCTTACGGTGCAGCCGTGCAAGCCGCCATCCTCAGCGGCGACACGCACTCCAAGATCCAGGACGTCTTGCTCGTCGACGTGGCTCCTCTCTCGCTCGGCATCGAAACAGCCGGTGGAGTTATGACGAAGATCGTCGAGCGCAACTCGAAGATCCCTTGCAAGCAGTCTCAGACATTCACCACCTACTCGGACAACCAGCCAGCTGTCACCATCCAAGTGTACGAAGGCGAGCGAGCGATGACGAAAGACAACAACTTGCTCGGCACCTTCGACTTGACAGGCATCCCGCCCGCGCCGCGAGGAGTCCCCAAAATCGACGTGACCTTTGACATGGACGCTAACGGCATTCTCAACGTCTCGGCCAAGGAGAACAGCACCGGACGAAGCAAGAACATCGTCATCAAGAACGACAGAGGGCGCCTATCGCAAGCCGAGATCGACAGAATGTTGTCCGAAGCGGAGCGCTACAAGGAGGAAGATGAGAAGCAGAGGCAAAGGGTGGCTTCGCGGAACGCACTTGAATCCTACGTCTTCAGCGTGAAGCAAGCACTGGATGACGCTGGAGATAAGCTGAGCGAGCAAGACAAGTCAATTGCGAGGAACGCGTGCGAAGACGCGATCAAATGGCTGGACAACAACACGCTGGCCGACAAAGAGGAGTATGAGCACAAGATGAAGGAAATCCAGGGCATCTGTTCTCCAGTGATGAGCAAGATGCACGGAGCCAGTGGAGGGATGCCCGGGGGCATGCCCGGAGGTCCCACCGGCAACGGATACCAAAGAAACGAAGGTCCTACAGTGGAAGAAGTAGATTAAAACTTGCATTCCTGTAGATATTATCCTGTAGGCAGTGATTGTGATACAAACATGATAATGTATTATTTTAAGACTGATTTAGGTAATTTATTTAATTTGTTGATGTATGAATGAGCTGATCTGATCACTTTGTAGTAAAACCTTAAAATAAAGTTACCTGTTAAGTTAATTTAAAAATCTTCTTTTTATTTTACCCCATACCCTAATATCGGACTCTGTCATACCAAGCAACTTTTGGGGATACGTACAATACAGATCTGCGACCTACTCGTAGTAGGTATTGTCTTCAACTAGGTAGACCACTGTATTTTCTTCAAAGCTAAGGTCCATGCTAAAAAGCTGCTTGTGTGATAGATGTCCTATGCTCAGTAAACATTGGCTGGCAGGCTCAAAAATGCTGACAATACAATTACATAATACAAAGTAGGTAGGTACGTATATGAAGTAGGTACAAGATTAGGTTACTCTTGTAACAAAGATCTACTAATCATTTAGTTTTACGTATACTTACTACTTTCTGTGGAACATTGTTTCCAAGTGTATGTAAGGCGGGCAACATCCGATAGTAAAGAGTAGCCACAAACAAAAGTTTAATGTTACGGGATGTTACGCAAAATGTTATCGTGTTGAAAGAAAGAAAATGTATTATTTTGCAACATACACAGGGTTGTTAAAAGGAAAAGTTGTTGCAAAACAGGCCTTAACTCAGCATTGCTGGGTTGTGAACAACCAGCGCTGGTCTTCCGCTTCCGTTTTGGGACCGAAAAATGTTAAAAAATTAAGTATCGTACTATGTTGCATTCTGTTGCTGCACAAAAAGTAGCTGCGGTGTTGGTGGATGCACCTTCACTAGCACAAAACTCAAAATTCAACCAAATGAGAGTGAAAAATGCTGAAAAAGTTTGTATGAAAAATCATTTCTGGTACTTACAAACACGAAACGCATTGAGCCCGTCGATTGAGATAGGTAGGTCGAAGATTTTTATGAAAGTCGGCATTAAATAATTTCAAACCTACTTAACTTACCCCTAGAACGGGGTGTAGGGTAACGTGTTAACGTTTGTATGGTAGGTAGGTAGGTACTTACCTACGTAATCCTTTTTTTTTTTCATTTCTCAGTGATCCAATTTGCTTGAAACTCGGTACTAGTACCTATACCTACTATTTGCAGTAAAAAAATAATTAATAAATATTAGTTATCCGAAATAACAAGTAAAAAAAATAATAATAATGGTAGGTAAGTAGAGTCTGGCAACTGAAATTAGACCCTGAAAAATCTTACTTGAACCAAGTATCAAGTTGTGTTCCTCCAAATGTCCTTATAATTAATGTTGCCACGCTTATATTTTTGAATTTGTCGCGATTTTTCAGGGTCTTCTTTCATTTGCCAGGCTCTAGTTAGGAAACCTAGAAAAACATTATTTTGTAATTCACCCAACAAATAAAAAGAAAAAAAAAATCTATACCTACTTAGATAAGAAAGTTACCTATAGTCCTACAGTAATTTACTAGGAGAGTTCAAAAATAAGCATTTTATTGTAAAAAAGCTTGGTTGGTGAATTACAGCAGCGTGTCTTGTCAAGATTCCATTACAAAACAGCCATTAATAAATAACGCTGGAATAACGCTGGAATTTTCACACAGCATCATCTAGCTCCAAAGTAAGCAGAGCTTGTGTTATGGGTACTAGAATGACTGATAAACTACTTATATACTTTTTGTTTGTAAATACATACATATTATACATAGAAACACCCAGACCCGGGCCAAATATCTCTATCATACAAACATTTGTCCCGCGGCGGGGATCGAACCCGCAACCTTCTGCGTAGCAGGCGGACCTTCGCCCACTGCGCCACAGAGGTCGTCGAATTGTTATTATTATTGTACAAAAATCAACATTAACACTTAAGCAGTCGCTAATGGGTCTATCAGACCCAGTCCTCCATTGTTTGCATGGTAACTATTGAACCTTAAGGATTGCCACGTTGACGCTCTTAGTACCTTCCGACGTTAGAGTGAGACTGCGAATAACGGTCGCCGCAGTCAGTTGGCACGCTGCGCTCGAGTGCTATGGACGTAAAAGGTGCGCATGGGTTCTTTGGACCCGGTAGCGACTATATACGTAAGTGATTTTCCAAAACTTTATAACTCTAATTAATTCTTTAAAATTTGTTTTTATTATAGAAAATGACAACCAATAGGTCCTTGAAATTCTGGGATATTGAACTGAATCCCACAGCACATAAAAGCCCGCATCCGAAACATAATACCCGAAGTCCAGCCATCTCCTGTATCAAGCCAGCCAGTTAGTGGACGAAAAGTGCGTTGTGGTCTTTGCAATTGGAAAAAAGACAGAAAAACTAAAATTTCCTGCGTAAAATGCAATATACCAATTTGTGGAGAACACACTAATGCAATATGTGTGAACTGCAATAACAATATTTGACTTACAAAGTGACAAAATAGTGCCGATTTATAGTTATGTTCCAAAGAAGTTATTTTTAAATTGTTGATTTTTAGAGAAGTTTTTTAGTTTTTTTTACGAAATAATGATTGATCTCTTTTTGTGATTTTGAATAAGTACATTATAGTAGTATTAGAAAAATAAAAAAACTTAATGTTATTATCTTTATTTAATAAGATATAACATAATAGTTAAAATGTGTCTTTAAAGTAAGTTGAATTTTAGTATGTTTTTAAATTGCGTTTTTTTATGAATAAAGGTATTAAATAAAAATGTTTAATACTATTTGTAATTTTATTTTAGAATATAATTACTGTTACGAAATACACAATAACATTAAATTCAGCAGTTTTAGAAAAAATCGGCAATATTAAACTGGGTCCGGTGGACACGGTAGCGACTCCTAGCGTATCAAAACAGGGCGCGACTGCCCAAGTGTTAATAAACAGAACCCAACATTATGAAACCTCAAAATACCCCCCAAAACATTATTCACTAATCTATAAAGTAAGTAGGTAACCTACTTAGATCCTTAATAATTTTATTATACCTAATCGAAGGGTTTTCTATCTCTACGGCCATGTAGGTATAGGTAGGTGAGTCATTCAAATAAAAATGACCAACAGCGCCTCTAGGTGCCTACGTACCCACCTAGATACCTAGATACTTTGATAGAACAGTATGCACAATTTCTATAAAAAAACTTTTTTTACTTACGATTGTTTAAAAATTCTGGGAATTCCGGAGGGAATTCTATTATTTTATTGAATTATTTGAGAACAATGGACCGTCAAGGGACTAGGGACCGTCTCTTGTAACGTCATTGCTTGAAGGGAAGATTTTTCTAGAGAAAAGTCCTTGAAGCTTCGACCCTTCGATCGTCTCGAACAGCTGTGCATTGTTTTGTAAACAGAATCTCCTGTCCTTGTCGAACACATGAGTAGGTAATCATTCCGTCTCTGTCTCTAGCTAGAACTTTCCGGTACGTTCTCGTGTTCTCGTAAATCCGACTCGTCCTTGGCACATTTGTGAATGTTACCAACTGTCACAAAACCATATACCCAAAGTAATTATTTTGACTAGTGCTAGTTTTATCATAATATAAATGCAAAAAAACTACAATAAGTAGTTTAATATATAATTTTAGGTACCTACCTACAATAAGAGTAATTTTTGATGATTGGTAACCAACACCTTCTAGGGAAAAACTTCACTTCGTCAGATTCTTAGTTGTTCCGCATATTCACGACATTTTGTACATATTAATATTGTTGTAGTCTCCATTATTTAGGTATGTAGGTACCTACTTACTTAACTATTTTATAAGTGTGTGTATTTAAAAAAAATAAAATAAAGATAAGAATATCATGCTTAATTTCACTGAAACTTCAGCCTTGAATACTTTCCAGTTGTTTTAAGTTTGTATTTGTATTTAATCACTTAGATACAATAAACGATTACCGACCTACCAGTGACAGAAACGAACATCTAATGAGGTGGTTAGTAATGTACTTATAGAAATATTAATCTTCATAATTATCGCAATTTGAAATCCCTCTGCTTTAATATTTCAAAAACTTTATTTTTAAAGTATTTTGAGTTACAAAACATCTTAATAATTTTATAATTACTAATTATCAATTAACAAAAATATTTTTCCATTTAAAAATATTTTTACAAACCTCCCTACAACTAGGGAAAATTTCTTTCACCGGCGCTCAAATTGAAGGAGCGAGGTAGCTTACATTTTTTTACTCTTTCCCACCGTCTGCTCTCCTATTGGCTGGCCTTAATTGTTTTCTAGAAAGTTCGATGACCCGAGCGCTCCGATTGGCTGTGACTAGTATGGGGTAGAAAATTCTCGAGTCCTATTCGTTTGATATAAATACGCGACTCGCTCGGCGGGAAACAGAATTATTTCAAACACGAAAGCATAAACACGAAGAGTGAGTTCGGTACAAACCGAAGTTTTCTACGCGAAAAAACCCAAGTAACCTATCTACTAGTGAATTTTATTCTACAAGCGAAGTTATATACAAGAAAATGCCAGCTATCGGAATTGATCTTGGAACCACCTACTCCTGCGTCGGCGTGTGGCAGCACGGGAATGTGGAGATCATCGCCAACGACCAGGGCAACAGAACCACGCCGTCCTACGTCGCCTTCACGGACACCGAGCGGCTGATCGGAGATGCCGCTAAGAACCAGGTCGCCCTGAACCCCAACAACACTGTCTTCGACGCGAAACGGCTCATCGGAAGGAAATTCGACGACCCGAAGATCCAAGCGGACATGAAACACTGGCCCTTCAAAGTTATCAGCGATGCCGGGAAACCGAAGATCCAGGTCGAGTTCAAAGGAGAGTCGAAGAGGTTCGCACCTGAGGAGATCAGCAGCATGGTGCTGACGAAGATGAAGGAAACCGCCGAAGCCTATCTGGGCACATCAGTAAGGGACGCCGTCATCACAGTCCCAGCTTACTTCAACGACTCACAGCGCCAAGCGACGAAAGACGCCGGCGCCATCGCCGGACTGAACGTCCTCCGCATCATCAACGAGCCCACCGCCGCAGCACTGGCCTACGGTCTCGACAAGAACCTGAAAGGCGAAAGGAATGTTCTGATCTTTGACCTTGGCGGAGGAACCTTCGACGTGTCCATCCTCTCTATCGACGAAGGGTCTCTGTTCGAAGTGAAAGCGACGGCAGGAGATACGCATCTTGGAGGCGAGGACTTCGACAACAGGCTCGTGAACCATCTCGCCGAGGAGTTCAAGAGGAAGTACAAGAAAGATCTGCGGTCGAACCCTCGGGCCCTCCGCCGCCTGAGGACCGCCGCGGAGCGCGCCAAGAGGACCCTTTCCTCCAGCACGGAAGCTACAATCGAAATCGATGCCTTGTACGAAGGCGTCGACTTCTACACGCGCGTATCACGCGCCCGCTTCGAAGAACTGTGCTCCGACCTCTTCAGAGGAACCCTGGACCCAGTGGAGAAGGCACTGAAGGACGCGAAGATGGACAAGAGCCAGATCCACGACGTCGTTTTGGTAGGAGGCTCCACCCGCATCCCGAAAGTGCAGAACTTGCTGCAGAACTTCTTCTGCGGAAAGCAGCTGAACCTCTCCATCAACCCTGACGAGGCTGTGGCTTATGGTGCAGCCGTGCAAGCCGCCATCCTCAGCGGCGACACGCACTCCAAGATCCAGGACGTCTTGCTCGTCGACGTGGCTCCTCTCTCGCTCGGCATCGAAACAGCCGGTGGAGTTATGACGAAGATCGTCGAGCGCAACTCGAAGATCCCTTGCAAGCAGTCTCAGACATTCACCACCTACTCTGACAACCAGCCAGCTGTCACCATCCAAGTGTACGAAGGCGAGCGAGCGATGACGAAAGACAACAACTTGCTCGGCACCTTCGACTTGACAGGCATCCCGCCCGCTCCGCGAGGAGTCCCCAAAATCGACGTGACCTTCGACATGGACGCTAACGGCATTCTTTACGTCTCTGCCAAGGAGAACAGCACCGGACGAAGCAAGAACATCGTTATCAAGAACGACAGAGGGCGCCTATCACAAGCCGAGATCGACAGAATGTTATCCGAAGCGGAGCGCTACAAGGAGGAAGATGAAAAGCAGAGGCAGAGGGTGGCTTCGCGGAACGCACTTGAATCCTACGTCTTCAGCGTGAAGCAAGCACTGGATGACGCTGGAGATAAGCTGAGCGAGCAAGACAAGTCAACTGCGAGGAACGCGTGCTGTTATATCCCTATCTATGTATATGATACTCCTTACCTATTCCCTTTCATCAGCACTTCTAAACCTTAGCCTTCCCTTCCATACCCCTCAGTCAGACAGTCCGGTCCCAGCTCCCAATCAGAGCACTCGTAAATAATATTATATTTACTAATTCAAAAATAAATCTTTTTTAAAACTTGATTTCTTGTTTACGTTATAACATTGGTGGCAGCGTAAAGGGATTTAGTAAAATCCCCGGAATTCCACATTGTGAAGTGAATATTGTGCTTGTGATCGTGACTCCATTACTAAATCTGCCCTGCATCATCACTGAGTCCTGTGTCAGAACTTACCTGACACACACCACTGAATCTGCCCTGCATCATCACTGACTCCTGTGTCAGAAGTTATCTGACACACACCACTGAATCCTGTGTCGGTACTTACCTGATACACACCACTGAATCTGCCCTGCATCATAACTTACTCCTGTGTCAGAAGTTATCTGACACACACCACTGAATCCTGTGTCGGTACTTACCTGGCACACATCATCACTGCATCGTCACTGCATCCTGTACCGGGTACTGACCTGGTACTCTCCATCAGCTCCTGTGGACATTTACGGTACCTCGAGATGACCCATCTCGCCCCAGCGGTCCTGTTCCTGTAAGTGAATTTTAACTAATTATTGCGTGAAAGTGAAGTGTTGTGACAATACAGTGCAAATATATATTTTATAATATTTTAACACCGAAACTAGATTTACTTATACAATAATATTTTTAAATCTATTTTATTTTAATCGAATTGTCACATCCATTCTCACGCCATTGTTTATACTTGCATTCCTGGTCTCGCTCGCCTTATCTCGACTTTGTTTAGTCTCGCGTATAATATTATCTTACCAGGTATCTCGTCTACTTAATCATGCCTAAGGAGCCCAAAGATGAAACAGTTGCTGGACCAAGCACTAAAACATCTAGTAAAACGATAGAAAACCCAGTTGAGTTAAATATTCTATTAAAATTTATTAATAAATTTGATGGTAATCGTGAAAAATTGAATGCCTTCATAAACAACTGCACAAATGCAGTGAGTCTTGCCACTCCCTCTCAACAAGATATTTTGTTGAAGTACATAATAAGTCAACTTGAAGGCCGAGCAGAAACTGCTTGTGTTATTAAAGAATTCATTAACTGGCAGCAACTAGAAGATTATTTAAAATCACAATTTGGCGATAAGAAGCATTATGCTGCACTTCTCTCTGACCTACAAGAATGCCGTCAAAATAGCAATGAGACAGTCACTCAGTTCGCTCTGCGCGTCGAATTCTGTCTGGCAAAATTACTGACAGAAGTAAATATCTCCATCCCTACGAAAAAGAAGGGTGAACTGGCTGGCCGCCTCGCTGCAATGCAAGATCTTGCTACCCACACATTCATCACTGGTTTGAATCCGCATATTTCAACTGTAGTAAGGTGTAGGGATCCTGAAACGCTCAATGACGCAATCAATTTTGCAATTTCAGAAGAGAAAATCTACCAATCGACCTTAAAGCGTAATTTGAATGGTCCAATGAGTCAACAAAACCGGTTTCCTCAAAATCAGGCACGCTTTGCCCAAAATCAAAATCAGGGACGTTCTCCCCAATATCAAAATCGTCCTTACCAATATAACCTACGACAATGGACTTCCTCTCAACCTAGAGCTGGTCCTTCCTATGCACAGACGAATCAGGAGAATTCTTTCCCTGCTGGCACTGTAGTGTGTCGTTACTGCAAGGCCCCCGGTCACACCATAGACTCATGTCGTAAACGGCAATATGCCAATCGGTTCAACAATGCATCCGATAGGACTCAGCCTATCCACACAATCGAAGAACCCATCGGCGTTGACACTGTCGACTATACCGCCGAGAATGTAGGCGATTTAAACGATTAGGCGTCTCGTCCTCGTATCGTGCGAGACAGAGACCTGTAGAAATCGATACAAATAAATCACATACTAATGTTACACAACACGGTACTCAGCCCGAAATCGGAGACATTAGTCCTAATTATGATCATTCTAAGTGCGCTACACAACAGGGTATGCCCCAAAACGGAAGCGTTACTTGCCAAATCCAACACAGAGCACCCAAAACGCCGGTGACTCCTTTTAAAAAATACAAAATTGAAACAACTAAACCTCATACTAATGTTACACAGCACGGTACTCAGCCCGCAATCGGAAACGTTAGTCCTAATAATAACAATAATACTAAATCTCATACTAATGTTACACAGCACGGTACTCAGCCCGCAATCGGAAACATTAGTCCTAATAATAACGATAATACTAAATCTCATACTAATGTTACACAGCACGGTACTCAGCCCGCAATCGGAAACATTAGTCCTAATAATAACGATAATACTAAATCTCATACTAATGTTACACAGCACGGTACTCAGCCCGCAATCGGAAACATTAGTCCTAATAATAACGATAATACTAAATCTCATACTAATGTTACACAGCACGGTACTCAGCCCGCAATCGGAAACGTTAGTCCTAATAATAATGATTCTAAATACGCTACACAACAGGGTATGCCCCAAAACGGAAGCGTCACTCACCAAATCAAATCCAAAGCTCCAAAAATCTTGGCGGCTCCTGATGATAAAAATGAAGTGTATAATATAACAACAAATCCTTTGAAAAAATACTTACCATTCGTTGAAGTCCTTACATCCGTTTCCTCGACCCCTTTGAAGCTGCTCGTAGATAGCGGAGCCTCTATTAGCCTATTAAAGGTTAACTCGGTAGAAAGAATGCCTGAAGTAGAAAAAACAATTGTTAATTTTCATGGTTTCGGAACGGCCAATGATCCCATTAAATCATTAGGTATCATAAAAATGAAGTTCGACATTTTCCATCATTACTTTCATGTAATGCCTAACTTGCAATTCCCATATGACGGAATAATCGGCAACGATTTCTTTGCCCAACATCAATGTCAAATCGATTACGCCCAAGGCGTACTCTCTGTAGGTACGGCTAAGTTGTATTTGAAGTTTACACAGCCTATTTATACCATTCCGGCTCGTACCGAAACAATAATTGAATGCTCTGTATCAAATCCAGAACTCAAAGAAGGTTTAGTTCTCGATCAAACTCATATTGCCTCACTCCTCATTGCGAATTGCATAGTGAAGGTAAAAAACAATTCTAGAGTGAATATATCAGTAGTCAACATCTCTGAATCCCCGATTGAAATCAATTCGGATATGAAAATAAAAATATTACCTCTCAATGAGAACGCTGATAACTTTATCTATCATGCTGAATATTTTAACAGCGAACAACCTGACGTCCTAAATCGAACAAAAGAGGTAATAGATCTCTTACGAGTCTCACACCTCAATTCAGAAGAAGTAAACGCTTTATACGAGCTATGTTCTACCTTTTCTGATATTTTCCATCTTTCTAATGATCATCTGACAACTACTGACGTCCTCGAGCATGAAATAACTACCACTTCAAATGTTCCTATCAACACTAAATCTTACAGATTCCCCGAAATACACCAACAAGAGGTCCAATCCCAAATGAATAAAATGCTCACAGAAGGGATTATTAAACCATCTACCTCACCCTGGTCTTCCCCAATTTGGGTAGTCCCCAAAAAGGTCGATGCTTCCGGCCAGCGTAAATGGCGTGTAGTAATCGACTACCGCAAGCTTAATGACATTACTATTGGAGATTCTTACCCAATTCCAAATATAACCGAAATCCTAGACCAGTTAGGGAAATGTAAATACTTTAGCACGCTAGATTTAGCCTCTGGGTTCCACCAAATCAAAATGTCTGAAAAGGATGGCCCCAAAACTGCCTTTTCCATTCCACAAGGGCATTATGAGTTTACACGTATGCCGTTCGGGCTAAAAAATGCGCCTGCAACCTTCCAGAGGTTAATGAACTCTGCCCTATCAGGCCTCCAAGGCATACAATGCTTTGTTTACCTTGACGACATTGTCATTTACTCCTATGACCTCGAAATTCATATGAAAAATCTCTCTAACGTCTTCGACAGACTTCGTCATTATAACCTCAAACTTCAACCGGACAAATGCGAGTTTCTACGTAGAGAAGTTTCCTACCTTGGTCACATTATCACCGAACAAGGAGTTAAACCAAACCCAGATAAGACAGAAGCTGTCGCAAATTTCCCGACACCTAAGTGTCCAAAGGACATTAAATCCTTCTTAGGATTAGTATCCTATTATCGCCGGTTCTTGCCTAATCTATCTCATGTGGCAAAACCCTTGACAAACCTCTTGAAAAAGAATGTTCCTTTTAACTGGTTTAACGAACAGCAACTAGCATTCGAAAGTTTAAAGAAATCTCTCATCTCAGCACCTGTGCTAGCCTACCCTGATTTCACGAAACCCTTTAATCTCACGTGTGATGCATCGAACTATGCTATTGCAGCCATTCTATCCCAGGGCCCTGCCGGTCATGACCGCCCTATCGCATATGCATCCCGAACCTTAAACAAGGCTGAATGCAACTACAGCGTTACCGAAAAGGAATGCTTAGCCATTATATTCGGCACCAAGACTTTCCGACCTTACCTTTATGGTCGTCACTTTACCATCTACTCTGATCATCAGCCTCTCAAATGGCTTTTCAATTGTAAAGACCCGGGTTCTAAACTTGTTAGATGGAGATTAAAATTAGAAGAATTTGATTATGATTTTCAATACAAAAAAGGAAGATTGAATCATAATGCCGATGCCCTATCGCGTTTTCCAGTAAATCCAGTCGTAGATGGCATAGAAGATCCACAACCATCAACGTCAGGAACTACTGATCGTCTTCCTGAAATCCCACAAAACGTTCTTGACGATCTTGCAGACTTGGAAGCCCTCGAATTCAGTCCATTAAGAGAAGAGAACTTAGACTTCAGCCCTCTTAATCTTCCAAGTCCACCGAATCCTTCTCCACCTAACCCTATCAGTCAACCAATTGAAGAGACCCCTATTGTAGACCAACCTACTAATTCTAGCAAAGATTACGCCGAATTCCTTAAAACATTTGCTAATAAAAATGAAAACTTTAATGTTCAAATTAAGGAGTGTAATACTAACCTCCTAAAAAGTAATTCTAAAACTATTCTAATCCCTGTATCTATTGACTTCGATGATTCTAATCCTTATTTGCAGGACATTATGTCCACACTCGATGACGACTCGATGAACATCCTCCAAGAAGAAAGAGAACTTCACTCTTTTAAAAAGCTTAACCTGAAAGGAAAAACGTATTACTTATTATTTACAAAAGTATACTATTTCGAAAGTTGTACCTATCCTGAAATTTTCAAAACTCTTAAATCAGCAAGAGATGACATCATTCTCACGGGATCAATAAATGACATCGCTGTATCTGACTTTAAAAATCCTTTTGAACAAGTCTCATATATCAAAATCTACGGTATGTTGATGCATTTATTCAACAATACGAATATAACTATTAACATCCATAAAAATATTATCATTTATCCCGTTCCTACAGAAATAAGTAAAATTCTTAGAGAAAATCACGATATTCCTATAGCCGGACATCTAGGCTCCAACAGAATGTATGACAGACTTAAAGAAAGGTATTACTGGAAAAACATGCGTTCTGACATAGAAAATTATGTAAAAGTATGTAAATTGTGTCAAACTAATAAAGCTCTAAGAAAGGTAAATAAAGCACCGATGCAAATCACTACTACTTCTACTCGTCCTTTTGAACGAATCAGCCTTGACATCGTCGGGCCAATGCCTGAAGCTGGACTTCACAAGCTTAAATATATAATTACCCTTCAGGACGACCTTACTAAATTCTCGATAGCTTATCCTATCTCTAATGCTACAGCAGAAGAATCTTGTGAATGTCTAGTACATTTCATATCCCTGTTTGGGATCCCAAAATCAATTCTTACTGACCAAGGCACAAACTTTACCGCAGACCTCTTCAAAAGAACCTGCGAATTTCTAAAAATAAAACAATTGTGGTCATCACCTTATCATCCGCAGACACAAGGGGCTCTAGAAAGAAGTCACTCGACCCTGAAAGAGTACCTGAAATCATACGTAAATGATAACCAAAATGATTGGCATAAATACATATATACTGCTATGCTTACCTATAATAGTAGTGTACATTCTACCACTCAATTTACTCCATATGAACTCATATTTGGCCACAAACCACATATTCCTGACTCAGTCTTTGATTCGCGCTCCGACGTAACATACCCCGAGTATATAAAGATGCTTCAACACCGTCTCAAAATCTCACGTGAAAAAGCTTTCCAAAATATTGAAGCATCCAAAGAAAGATCTAAATCGTACTATGACAAACACACACGCCCTGTAAAATATAAAGTAGGTGACTATGTCTATTTAAAGAATCATCTACGATTACGCAAAGCCTTGTCCCCCGTGTGGAAAGGACCCTACAAAGTCGCAAAGGTTCATGGTAATAACACCCTTTCGTTATTCATAAATCGTCGATTAATTAAACATCATTTTGATGAAGTAAAGTTAGCTGAAGTGGAGATCCCTAGATCTTAAGATCTAGTCAGTTTTCTACTAAAACTTTACTTACAAATTCATTTATTAGGTAAGACATATACAATTAGGTATAACGTACTTAGCTATAATTATTGAATAAGTTATCATTAGCTAACATTTAATTCGAACTTACAGAATTCCAACGTTAATCCTTGCGACGTCCTTGGCTCAGCAACTGGTCCAACCGTTATCTAAAAATCCTGGCATTTTCTTCAACCCTGTCAGCAATCTGAAACTAGTAAACGACCATATCTATTTAATTATCCCTGAAGATTTAAATTTTATAAAACCTCATTTAATAAATATTGACAATGGTCTTAGAAGCACAAAATCTTTATGTAAACAAAATGAAGCCACTAATGACTTTCAATGTCATAATATGCTTCAACCACTTACCTCGATCTTTGATGACACTCTTCGTGACTTTAATGCGATATCCCATCTTATATCATCTAAGTCGAAAAGGTCCGCTTGGTTTGGTGGCATAGGCTCTGTCATGAAAACAATGTTCGGCACAATGGATGAGGACGATTCTAATATGTATCATAACGCCATACAAACATTAGAACTTGACTCTAAAAAATTAGCCTCTTTAATCAAACAAAATATTTTTCTATCTGAAACTGCTATTGTAAAAATGAATGAAACCTTAGTAACTATATCTAATAATGAGGCCCGTTTGAATGACGCTATGAATAGGTTATCATTAAGTTTGAAAAATGTATCAGTAACGACAAATGAACTTCTATTCAGAGTCAAAATCGATGAAGTTTTGAATACTTTACACTCTAGCTTACTTACTTTATCTTTTAAAATAGAAGACATTATCAATTCTATTTTGTTCGCAAATAATAATATATTGCATCCTTCAATTCTTACTCCTAGAAAATTGTATGAGGAGTTAAAGAACAACATTAAACACATTCCTAAATATAAAGAATTTCCTGTAAGTATAGATTTAAGTAATATAAACTTATTGTTAGGTGTGTCTGAACTTTCTGCATGTTATGTCTCTAATAAAATTGTATTTATGCTAAGAATTCCATTAGTGTATCATGTTGATTATGATCTTTATAAAATGATACCAGTTCCAGTATCTCATAATATTAATTCTCCTGGATCTTATGCTATGATTATACCCACTAAGAATCTTGTAGCTCTCAGTAAAGATAGAACTACTTATATTACTTTAGATGATTTTACAACTTGTAAAACTCTGTACAAAGGAGCTCTCATTTGTGATGTTTCTAGTATAATGTCAGTTACAAATCCTATTTGTGAAATTGAAATAATAACCAAAATTATTAAAACTTTACCTTTACAATGTGAAACAAAATTTATCCACGGTAACATAGACGTTTGGCAAAGTATTGGCCGAAACAAATGGATATTTGTACAAACTCAGCCTACTAAATTAACTGTTCAATGTGATTCGGATATTAAAGAAATAAAAATAAACGGAACAGGTATATTATCACTGCAACCACAATGCATGGCCTTCTGCCGAAATATTAAACTATTGGCAAATTATAATCTAGAAATTAATATCCCTCATGTAAACCCAGATTTTAATCTAATCAATTACGAATGTTGTAACATTAACACATTTAATAAGCTCTATGTAAACACGACAGCAGTTACCATCTCCAATGTAAATTTAGAAAGTCTAAAAGATCTAAAGATTTTAGAAAATCAAGAAAATGAAGCTGTCAATAAATTTATTAACAAAGAAAATAACTTCTTTTCAAACCATATTAGCTTTCCTATTCTCACTTTAATCCTAGTAGTCTCTTTTATACTGTTTTTCATTTATTTCATCTGTAAAATTAATAATTATAATGTTTCGACTTTATGTAAAAAACCTCCTACAAATGTTGAAGGAGAACCGGAAGAAATTCCATTACCTAGACTAAGAACCAATTAGAATAACTACAGTTAACTTTATATTTAAAAATGTAAAATCGTGTGCTCTTGTCCTATCACCATTCCTTAACTTTATTTTCTTTTATTTCCCTATATTTTCCCTATTGTAAACTTACTTACTTTATTTCAGTAAGTTTACTCTTGTTCGGGGAGGTGTTATATCCCTATCTATGTATATGATACTCCTTACCTATTCCCTTTCATCAGCACTTCTAAACCTTAGCCTTCCCTTCCATACCCCTCAGTCAGACAGTCCGGTCCCAGCTCCCAATCAGAGCACTCGTAAATAATATTATATTTACTAATTCAAAAATAAATCTTTTTTAAAACTTGATTTCTTGTTTACGTTATAACAGTGCGAAGACGCGATCAAATGGCTGGACAACAACACGCTGGCCGACAAAGAGGAGTATGAGCACAAGATGAAGGAAATCCAGGGCATCTGTTCTCCAGTGATGAGCAAGATGCACGGAGCCAGTGGAGGAATGCCCGGGGGCATGCCCGAAGGTCCCGCCGGCAACGGATACCAAAGAAACGAAGGTCCTACAGTGGAAGAAGTAGATTAAAACTTGCATTCCTGTAGATATTATCCTGTAGGCAGATTGTGATACAAACATGTATAATTTTAAGACTGATTTAATGTATTTGTTGATCTGATCACTTTGTCGAAGAACCTAAATAAATATTAATTTAAGTTATTTAAAACTTGGTTTTATTTTATACTTTCTTAGGTACACTTATAGGTAGGTAAAATAATTGGATAGTGGATCAAGGGACAGTAAATAAATAAATAATGCTGCATTTTCACACAGTAATTCGTACCTATCAAAAGTAGGTAGGTATAGTGTTAGTTGCGAATGGCAATGACCGAAGCTCTGCCTAGAACTCCATTATAGATAATCTTAGATCATTTTGTCTGAGTAGATAGGAGAACGGTGTGTACCGTCGATACGAAAATATCATCACAAACTATTTGAGGAAGAAACGGGATGCCAAAAATATGAGTATCTATTCTCCGGTACCTAGACAATACTGTGACAATACCTAGACAACCGTCATGCTAAGGGGGCAAACCTCACACAGATTGATTATTAGTTTTCGAATCTTCATACCTAACTAGGTACTTAGTTATTATTGTGTTTCGAGATAGAGCTGTCGCAAGGTTTAATCAGCCGTTCAATTAAGCGCCTAGCCATTTGATTAAACGGCACCGTTGGATAAAGGGATAGAGCTGTGTGAGTTGGCCTAGTAGTTTGTAGGCTATTAGACGACTTTCTGTTGAGTAGGTAGGTATTTGGATTGGATTCTTGATAATTACGTTTTCATACTAAAAAGAAAACCGACTTCAATGTTTGACTCGAAACGCGGTGTGACGCAGGGCGTCAAGCTGTCGATTCGATTTCTATTTGTGACATGGCTAGGAGGGAAGGTGTTTAGAGTTTTACGGGGAAACTATCAATCCCTCAGGAATAAAATTTATATGGGACCACCTCTGGAGTATACCCTTTCAAACGTGAAAAGAATTTTGCAAATCGGTCAACAAATGGCGGAACAATCGCGTAACAAGATAAAAAAAAAACAAAAAAAAAACATACAGACGAATTGAGAACCTCCTCCTTTTTTGAAGTCGGTTGAAAATCAAATTGTGCAGCCACTTATTTACACTTTTGCTTTTCACATTACGCAATAAAGTGCCTGTACAGTTCTTCCAACGGATCTAGGCATTCGTGAAGTTAGCCGTTTGTCTGCGCAGTAACCGCTTTTCATACAAAATTGTATTCTACGCAGACAAAGGGCTAACTTCACGAATGCCTAGATCCGTTGGAATAACTGTACGTTTGCTCTTAGCAAAACTTCTACGTGCGTCAAATTTTAAAAACGTTAGGAGTTGAGATTTTACTGTAAATGACAAATGAATGAATGAATGAATGAATGAAAATGCTTTATTGCACACCTTAAATAATTATTATTATTATTCCTAGCCTGCATCGTCCTCCCTATCACCCTTCCACCTTTCTCGGTCCTTTTCTATGGAGGACTAACTTTCCCTAAACGACTCCAGCTCTTCACCTCAATCTAGGTCTGCCGCGACGTCGTCTTCCGCCATTGGGGGCCCATTTGGTTGTTAATTTGGCCCAAAGGTCATCTGACATGCGGCAGACATGTCCGGCCCATTTTAGTCTAGCGGCCTTTATTGTGATCATAAAGGTTTTGGCTGACGTCGACGATCTGGACGATTTGGAGCGCAGAATAGTGTTCCTTATCCTATCCTCATAGCCCTCTGACAAACCCCGAGTGCAGACCTCTGTTGAGCTGTCAAAGACCACGTTTGTGCGCCATAGGTAAGATTAGGGAGAATGCATGCAAGTCGCCCTTCATTAAGTTTTTCATTGCCCAATAACTCCTCCAGGCGTTTTCTGTGCTAGTGTGTAATTCTGTGTGCGTCTAGTGATTTCTTTTTCCTGTCTCGACTAATAGGAGATTATTTTTAAGATATACATATGTAGTCATTGACGTATGCAATCGCCCCACCACCCACAGATATTTTATGCTTTCGGCTGTTGGTCATTAATTTGGTCTTCGATATGTTCATTTTCAATCCCACTTCGAGGCTCTCTTTTCTGAGGTCGACGAGCATTTCGGCTAGTTCAGAGGCAGTGGATGAAAAAAGGACAATGTCGTCAGCGAAGCGCAAATTAGTAAGTATTCTTTCTCCGACGACAATGCCTTACACCTTAAATACTTAATTAAAAATAAAACATAAACAAACCAATAAAATAACAAGCCCGTAGACCCTGCTACGAAAAAAACCCCGCCACTTCTAGAAAAATAGACATAATGGAAGTTAGCCAGATAGAAGATATCAGCTCTTTTCTGGTAGATGAGGGGCATCTACTAGAAAAGAGCTGATGATCTTCAAACGGCTGAACAGATTTTCATGAAACATGGCTAAGAATACTCGGGATAAAATTATCTATGACACAAAAAAAAGTTAACTAAAATCAGTTCATCCGTTTGGTAGCTACGATACCACAGACAGATATACAGATACTCTGAATACTCAGATACACAGACAGACACGTTAAACATATCTCTATGCGTTAAACTTATAACACCCCTCATTTTGCGTCGGGGGTTAAAAATTTACAAATGAGTTGCAAAAGCATCTTTTGGACGACCTCAATAAAGCTCAAAATAGTCTGAACGAAAATGTAATTTTCTCTACTCTGCCGTAAAGATAGCGTGGTAATGGTCATGCTAAAGGGGCTGCTGGCTATTACCTATTACGCAGGACTTTTTTCGTGGCGTAGGTAGACTGCAGCAGGGTGACGGGTGGCGGGGGTTGTATTGATCAGTCTGAAACCTAGGTACCTACCTACCTACAGTCAGCAACGAAAGTCGATTAACATACATATTTTGTTAAAATAAATAATGCTGGACATTTCACACAGCATCATCTAGCCCCAAACTAAGCAAAGCTTGTACTATGGGAACCAGATAACTGATATACTACTTATATACTTTTTGTTTGTAAATACATACATATTATAGATAGAAACACCCAGACCCGAGACAAATCTGTATGTCATACAAACATTTGTCCCGCGGCGGGGATCGAACCCGCAACCTTCTGCGTCGCAGGCGGACCTTCGCCCACTGCCCCACAGAGGTCGTCATAATGTTGTTTTACGAATCTAAATATTTCAGAATTCCGTCTCATAAGATTAAAACTTTGATAAAATATTTGAAGATGATGAGGTAGGTACTAGGTAGGTAGGTAGGTACCTACTTTATGTATAATTACTTAAGCAGGTAGGTAGGTACTCATTGGACTTTATTTAGTAGATCTAGATACCTACTTAGAGCCATTAGAAGAAGAATTAATAGAAGGTTGCGGGTTCGATCCCCGCCGCGGGATAAATGTTTGTATGATCTGCAACTAAAAGGGTGATGGAAATGGATGTGGATGGATATGTGAGTAGAGGTAGACTAAAGAAAAGATGGATGGATTGTGTGAAAGAAGATATGGGTAAGAAAGGAGTCGATACGGAGATGACGAGTGATAGGGGAGAGTGGAAGAAGAGAACATCCGACCCCGCTTAAGCGGGATAAGGGCAGGCAAATGATGTTAATCTGAAAATATTGATCTTGGGTCTGGGTGTTTCTATGTATAATACGAGTATGTATGTATTTACAATCAAAAAAGTATATGTATAAGTAGTATATCAGTTATCTAGTAGGTCTAGGTACCCATAACACAAGCTCTGCTTACTTTGGGGCTATAATGTTGTGTGGAGAAGTCCAGCATTATTTATTTAAGTACTATTTAATTTACCGGTTTCAAGAAACACGACGATTTCTGTAGAAATCCGAGAATTTTTTTTTTATTTTAGGCGACAAATCAGAGGTCAAATAGACTTCCTTTGAAACGTCGTCATTGCTAGAGGGGAAGATTTTGCCAGGCTTGAAACTACGTAGGTAGGTAACCTATCCTGTATTCTGTGCTTCGACCCTCGGTGCCCTTGGTCGGCCCAGACAGCTGGAAATGTTTGTAAACAGACTCTCCTGTCCTTGTCCCACACATTATGAACTCAAACAGTCCGTCTCTGTCTTTAGTCAGAACTTTCCGCTACATTCACAGGGTGAGTCAGAGATACGACTCACCCTTGGCACAAATGTGATGTTAACAACTGTCACAAAATAATTTACCCAAAATAATTACGTATTTTGGTTTTATGGGATATATTAAATGACTAAAAAATTTTCTTAATTTCTTAGTTTCGGACAAAAGTAGGTATTATACTTGTACACTTGTATACTTATACTATATAGTTTATTTACAGAAACTAAGCTACTACATATTTACATATATTTACAAAATACAACAGGATTAGTCAAGCTATCTAAGGATCGTTAGAAACGATCTATAGATACTCAACTTATACTATTACTAAATTTTTAAATATGTATATTTTAGGTGTTTGACCCAACGAGCGAAGGTCTACGTTTCGAGATTGGCTTAGCAAAAATGGTTTTGTCCGTCTGTCCGTCCGTCAGTCTGTTCTCGTCTACTGTAGGCGAAATTGGTTGAAAACTGGCACACAGATATCTTGATTTATTAAGAAAAAATTGTCAATCGTGATTTTTGATTGGTGGGAAAAGGGGGAAGTTTGCTGTAAGAAGCGTTATTTATCGACGGATTTATTTGAGGCACACTAAGAACTTTATTCTACACAATATGTTGCAAAAATATTTCCAAAAAGGGGATAGGTATACGCTGGCGAGGGGTGGGCATTTAATTTTTGACATAGTTAATAAGTTTTAACTAAGTTTAACAGTAAAATTAAATTAATTTAAACACAAAATACTTTTCCATTACTTACTTAATATTTTTACAAAAAAATAACAGTAAACAGAGTCACGACTCGCGTCACGACTGTATCCCTAAGGCGCGGTAAACTTTCTCTCAGATATCAATTGTATTCCAGATCCTTTGAAGATGTTTAATGGCGATGCGCTTGCAACCTGTCACGTATGGAATACTAACTTCTGCAAAATGTGAGCATGTATTTTTTTACAAACCTCCCTAAAAATAGGGAAATTGCCTTCGTGGGAGCACAAACTGAAAGAGCAAGGTAGCAAACATTTTCTTTCTCCTTCCCGCCGTCTGCTCTTCCATTGGCTAGTAGGTTATTGTTTTCCAGAATGAACGAGATGATTGGCCGAGACTAGAATGGGGTAGAATATTCTGGAATCCTATTCGTTCCATATAAATACGCGACTCGCCCGGCGGGAACCAGAAGTATTTCAAACACGAAAGTATAAACACGAAGAGTGAGTTCGGTACAAACCGAAGTTTACTACGCGAAAAACCCAAGTAACCTATCTACGAGTGAATTGAATTACAACAAGAAAAATGCCTGCTATCGGAATTGATCTTGGAACCACCTACTCCTGCGTCGGCGTGTGGCAGCACGGGAATGTGGAGATCATCGCCAACGACCAGGGCAACAGAACCACGCCGTCCTACGTCGCCTTCACGGACACCGAGCGACTGATCGGAGATGCCGCTAAGAACCAGGTCGCCCTGAACCCCAACAATACTGTCTTCGACGCAAAACGGCTCATCGGAAGGAAATTCGACGACCCGAAGATCCAAGCGGACATGAAACACTGGCCTTTCAAAGTTATCAGCGATGCCGGGAAACCGAAGATCCAGGTCGAGTTCAAAGGAGAGTCGAAGAGGTTCGCACCTGAGGAGATCAGCAGCATGGTGCTGATTAAGATGAAGGAAACCGCCGAAGCGTATCTGGGAACATCAGTAAGGGACGCCGTCATCACAGTCCCAGCTTACTTCAACGACTCACAGCGCCAAGCGACGAAAGACGCCGGCGCCATCGCTGGACTGAACGTCCTCCGCATCATCAACGAGCCCACCGCCGCAGCACTGGCCTACGGTCTCGACAAGGACCTCAAAGGTGAGAGAAATGTGCTGATCTTCGACCTTGGTGGAGGAACCTTCGACGTGTCAATCCTCACCATCGACGAAGGGTCCCTGTTTGAAGTGAAAGCGACAGCGGGAGACACGCACCTTGGAGGCGAGGACTTCGACAACAGGCTCGTGAACCATCTCGCCGAGGAGTTTAATCGGAAGTACAAGAAAGATCTGCGGTCGAACCCTCGGGCTCTCCGCCGCCTGAGGACCGCCGCGGAGCGCGCCAAGAGGACCCTCTCCTCCAGCACGGAAGCTACCCTTGAAATCGATGCCTTGTATGAAGGCGTCGACTTCTACACGCGAGTATCACGCGCCCGCTTTGAAGAACTGTGCTGCGACCTCTTCAGAGGAACCCTGGACCCAGTGGAGAAGGCACTGAAGGACGCGAAGATGGACAAGAGCCAGATCCACGATGTTGTTCTGGTAGGAGGCTCCACCCGCATCCCGAAAGTCCAAAATTTGCTGCAGAACTTCTTCTGCGGAAAGCAGCTGAACCTCTCCATCAACCCTGACGAGGCTGTGGCTTATGGAGCGGCCGTACAAGCCGCCATCCTCAGCGGCGACACGCACTCCAAGATCCAAGACGTCTTGCTCGTCGACGTAGCTCCTCTCTCGCTCGGCATTGAAACAGCCGGTGGAGTTATGACGAAGATTATCGAGCGCAACTCGAAGATCCCTTGCAAGCAGTCTCAGACATTCAGCACCTACTCTGACAACCAGCCAGCTGTGACCGTCCAAGTGTACGAAGGCGAGCGAGCGATGACGAAAGACAACAACTTGCTCGGCACTTTCGACTTGACAGGCATCCCGCCCGCGCCGCGAGGAGTTCCCAAAATCGACGTGACCTTCGATATGGACGCTAACGGCATCCTCAACGTTTCGGCCAAAGAGAACAGCACCGGACGAAGCAAGAATATCGTCATCAAGAACGACAAAGGGCGCTTATCGCAAGCCGAGATCGACAGAATGTTGTCGGAAGCGGAGAGCTACAAAGAAGAAGATGAGATGCAGAGGCAGAGGGTGGCGTCGCGGTACACGCTTGAATCCTACCTTTTCGGCGTGAAGCAAGCGCTAAATGAAGCTGGAGACAAGCTGAACGAGCAAGACAAGTCGACTGCGAGGAACGCGTGCGACAACGCAATCAGATGGCTGGAAAACAACACGTTGGCCGACAAAGAGGAGTATGAGCACAAGATGAAGGAAATCCAGGGCATCTGTTCTCCAGTGATGAGCAAGATGCACGGAGCCAGTGGAGGGATGCCCGGGGGCATGCCCGAAGGTCCCGCCGGCAACGGATACCGAAGCGATGGTCCTACAGTGGAAGAAGTAGATTAAACGTGCATTCCTGTACGATGTGTGATACCAAACATTTATTATTTAAAGACTGATTTAATTTATCTAATTATTACCTATGATCTGATTACTTTGTCGAAAGAACCTATTAAATATTTCATTTGAATAGTACGTTTTATTTTACTTTTAAGTTAGACAAATGGGACAAAGAGATTGTAAGTTCTTAGTAGTAAATGGTAGGTAGGTAGGTACTTAATTTCATAAAGTAGGTACCTAAATACGGTAATATAATTACCTACTTACTTTTCATCAGGCAACATACAATAAATATTAAAAGTAGGGTAGGTATTTAATTTTGTATTCCAAATTGCTTAGAATTTTATTGCGTCGTAGGTAGGTAGGTACCTGATCTGACCCACGGGAATAAGGCGTAGATTCTATGTAGAGTTTCTGTATTCTGTGGTAGAGGCTCTCTGTATTCTGAGGTAGAGTCCACAGTCGCACAAAATTCCACTGACCTCTTTCGTGGCGTAGACAGTGTATATATTGGCTGTGAATGTGTTATGATACCTACTTTCCTAAAAAACTTAGACCTTTACATCTCTATTATCGATGATTTATACAGAGTCAGGAGGCAATCCATACCTACACTTAACGGGACGCTGTATTGCCTAAGACATTGTTTGAGATGGCTCACTTGCCCAGCACCTAAACCACTTTCCTAAACTCTATAACGTATAGTTGATGAAAATATCAGAAATCTATTTAGGGCTCATCTCTACATAGAAATCTGGAAAGGCAGGATGCCAAAAATATGGTTTTAAAGCCCATTATTTAAATTCAAATTCTTTATAGCATAGCCAACAGGTACAGGCCAGGTATGTACCTAAATAGTTACATGATTGAAAATTAGACTTAAGTATACCAAAACAAAATATCCCAAACTAAGCAAAGCTTATATTTTATTACAGGATTTTATCGCGTATTAAAAAAATCCTGTAATAAAAATAAATCTCTAAAGATGAATTGTGATCGCGAAAGTTTAAGAAAGACTAAGCAAAGCTTGTAATAAAACCAGATAACTGATATACTAATTATATGTATACTTTTTCTTTATAAATATATAATATATATGATACGTATATAGAAACATCCAGACCCGAGACAAATATCTGTACGTCACACCACATACAAACATTCGTCCCGCCCCGCGGGGATCGAACTCGCAACCGTCCGAATCGAATCCCGGACGTGCATCAATGGATTTTTCGTTTCGTAAAATTTATATGAGCATCGTGAGGAAACCGGCAGCTTAGTCAGCTCCACACGTATTGACGTCGTCTTTCCTGTGGGCGGCTGATTAAGCTGAGAGGATGGTTTATTCCATCTCAAACAATGTTCCAGGTACTACAGCGTCCCGTTGAGTGTAGGCATAGGTTGCCCTATGACGCTGTATAATTCATCTATTAGAGATGTAAGTAAAGGCCTAAGTTTTTTTTTTAATTTAGCTACCTATATTCGGCATTGTTCTACCAAGGCCAAGGTACGTCTGGTTTTATGTTCATGTACAGTAGTGGTATGAAAAGGTTCGCCAGTTTTCAAATTGATTCATTTAACGTTCCGCAAGCACATATTACCTTTTCAAACTAAGTCACAGAACAGACTGGTTCACAGAAAATTATGTTTAACTGTTTGACAATAAAGTTTAAAATTACAGATTATACTTGTTTGATTTTCTGTCTTGACCAAGAAGATTATATAATGTAAAAACTTTTTATTGGTTTCAACATCTCGTTGTCTGTCATTGTTGACATTGCAATTTTATTTTTTCACGTTTCTATATTTTACATAAAATGCCGAGACCTTTAAGTGTTGTAGAAAGAGCAGCAATTATTGCTGAACATGAAGCTGGCTACAATATCAGTGAGATATCGCGTCGTCTTAATGTAACCAGGGATAGTGTAAGATTTTGGATCCGGAGATATGGTGAAGAAGGTGAACTCATAGATCATCGTCACAACAATTCTGGTCGCCGTCCTATCCTTAGTGCTGCACAAAATGCCGACATGAGACGGCAATATGAAGAAAATGGCTTTGTGTCAACCAATCATTTCGCTCAACTGTATGAAGTTTGTCCTAGAGTAATAAGAAATGCATTACACTCAATGGGATTACATTATAGACGACACTCAAAAAAAGTTGCTCTGACACCAACCCATAAGGAAGCACGCTTGAGATTTGCAGAGACCTATTTGAACTTTGATTGGAGTACCACTATATTTACCGACGAAAAATCCTTTATGTCAAGCCAACATGGGAGGCTTCATTTGTGGAGGTATAACGGCACGAGATATACAGAAGACCATGTAGTGCCCAATTTTAGTTCTGGACGTATCTCTGCCAATATTTGGGGGTGGATGTCAGCGGATGGAGTGGGCGAGCTCGTTCTTCTTCCTTCAAGGGCAAATGCAACTCACTATCTATCGGTTCTGGAAGACAGTATGCTACCAAGTGTCCGTACCGTATATACAGCTGCTGACTTACCTCAGGTCAGCTACGTTCAAGACAATGCTCGCACGCACACTGCTCGTATTGTGAATGAATGGTTCAATCGGCACAGTGATATAGCGGTGATTCCGTGGCCAGCAAGATCTGCAGATTTAAACCCGATCGAGAACCTATGGGGTTTAATGGTGCAGCGATGGGATAATAGAAACGAAAGAACCAAGAAGGCTATAGAAGACCACTGCCATATCATTTGGGAAGATACACGAGGGACGGACCTATGCTCTCGCCTTGTTGGTTCTATGAGAAACAGGTTACAATGTGTGATTGATGCTAATGGTGGTTATATACGTTATTAAATAAAATAAAGTTATTATATTACTTATTCGTACTATTCTTTCATATTCGGTCCTATCAACAAAGCGGTTTACCCCGACAGTAATATCTCTGTCAATAAATCTTGGCAGTCCAGGAAAATAGAGTATAATTAAAGATTACAGTAATCTAAATAACGTTTAAATACAAATAACCTATATCAAAATCTTGTTGTTATGGGTAATTGTTATTTTTGTAAAATTGACAGGATGGAGTAAAACAGTAAACAAATTATGCAAAACCTTTTTGATATGTCATTGCCTATAATCGATAGTAAACGCTAAACATAACAAAACGTAATATTTATTAATTAAAATGTTGGCAGTACTGGTTCTTGCACTCGTGCAAGCAAAAGTCGACTTTAAGATGACGAACCTTTTCATACCGCGACTGTACATATTAAATCAGAAAAATATATCCCTACTACCTACAGTACATACTAACTATGTATGTACTCGTACCTATTTAATCAATTACTTAACTAGATTACGTGATTTAAATTCTACCTACACTAAAATCTATAAATAAATCCATTGAGCTATAATTCAAAATAATAATCATAATAAAATTAATTATGAATACTTTGTGAATCGATTCAGTGCTGCATATCGATTTTTACTTACATATAAAATCAAAGTAATAATAAAATGGGTACTTAATAGTGATGTCGAGATTCATAAATTAGGAGAGATATTGCCTATACTGTGTGGTATCTGGTAGGTACCTATACCTACATATAGTAAAGTTGTCCTTTCTATAATAACTTATCGATAATCACGCCTAACGACATACTGATATATTACCTTGGTACAGTCAGCATCGAATATTGCTAAAACATTTCTACGAAACTTATCTGTAGGTACCTAACCTACCTACCGCACCTGGTTATACGTGGTTACACCAAAATGATAATTCCTGGTTCGTATTCGTATGAGTTAATATGCAGCTACGCTACGCAGCACATCTACGCTATGCTACGCCAGCTACGCAGCTACACAACGATGCGCTACGCAACACATCTACGCTACCAATACGTTACGACAGCTACGCTAGGCCATCTACACTACAATACGCTACGCCTGCTACGCTAGCCAGTATCCTGTATTCTGTGCGGGTGTCTCCGCCTGTCTTGCCCATCCTTGGTGTTGTCTACAGCTACTTTTGTCACTGAGTATACTCAGGTTTATCTATGGACTTCAGATGGCGTCAGCGTCATGATGACCGATGACTGCAGCATTACAGTCTGTCCACACGGAGATGGAATATATGAAATAACCGTTTCGTTTTCTGCATCCATTTTCATACTATCCATACTTACATCTTAACTAGATGATTTATACCGCGTCAGGGCAACCTGTGCCTCCACTCAACGGGACGCTGGGCTGTGTAGTGCCTGGGACTTGAGATGGAATACGCTTGCTAGAACATAACTGTGCGGTTTTCACGCCAACACAACAGACTTATGGAATCAGCTGTCGTCAGCGGTATTTCCAGACCGATACGACTTAGGCACCTTCAAGAAAAGTGCCTATTGCTACCTCAAAGGCCGGCAACGCATCTGCAGTGCTTCTTGATGCTGCAGTTGTCTGTGGGCGGTGGTAATCACTTACCATCAGGTGTGCCACTGGCTCGTTTGCCCCCTCTTCCATAAAAAAAAAAATATATTGAACAAACAAATATCAGCTATGTACTAATATCGCAGCAAATATTATAATTACTAATATCTCTAGTAGACTGAGATTCTCATAAGAGCCGATGATATATAGGGTCTTTAATTTTATACTAACTTAATTCAGGAATTGGGTTAAAGAAATAAAATAAATAAAAACTGAAATAGGCTTAGGAATTAAATTGATACGGTCAAACGTCTATTTACAACTCAAAAATGAAGCCCTGTCAGTTTGTGTAGTTTAAAAAGAAAGACCCTATATAATCGCTTCGAATAAGTCCACCTGACAGAAAATTTTAAAGAGAGGGAAAGTAAACGATAGATATTTGCCGCTGTGTGAACCATCTATAAAGGTGTATTGTGTAGTTTCTCAGTTTTATAACAGTCCGCCAGTACTCGTGAACCATACATAATCTAATCTTTTATCAGAGTAAATAATCATTAACGCGAATAATCAGGAGACTAATACAACCGTCTCTTCGGAGGATGGACGGCTTTTGATGCGGTTTTGAAATGGGTGATTTGAAAAAGGGGGGCCGTTATGCCCCGCTGTTGAGACAAGTAAGTTGTTTTTTTTTGTTGTTTTTAAGTTTTTATCCTTTTACAGTTGAATAAGGTATCTAGGATTCTTAAAAAAAAAATCGTATGTACCTATATTGTTTGTTTCTTCAAGGGTTCTTCAAAGATAATCGTTTATTGTAAGAGCTTGCCAAGGTGCATTGATGGAATGCAATAACCTTATATTATACGAGTAGGTAAGTTTGAGATGCAGTGAATTCAGTTCTCGTAGCGGGACAAATATATTTACATGTTCTGTAGATATTTTCCGCGTCAGCGTGTTGCAATAGGTTAGCTTTTGTCAACCACAACATAGGGATTCCTTTTGTTGGGTCAGGATTGTTTGGTTACGTATTTCAAGACGGGAATTTACACGTAGGTACTTAAATCTATTGTGTTTCTCGACATTTCACAGTTACATACAATAGGTAGTCGTATCCAAGAATTTACTTCTAAAACTAGTGATTCGATAGTTTGGGAAAGACTATAGTGTGTGTTTCAAAGAGGTTGATCATTATCATATGGTTCCAGGGTTTCCTGACGGCCAGCGTGGCGCTGAACATCATCGGCCATGGCTGCATCATCGGTTTCTCTGCGGTGCTCATCCCCAAACTTCGGGCTCCAGAGTCGCACTTCCACGCCACTCCTGCCCAGGAGTCCTGGATCGGTAAAGACTTTATGAAACTTTATTCTGTGCCCATCAAATCCAGTAAAGCTGTTAGGTCCATCCGAAAAAAAATACGTGAGTGTCGTGGAACACTCGCTCGGTTGGAACGAAGTTTTTTGAAATTATTGTCAAAAATTCTCAAAACGCTCTTCCGTACCATAGAGTAATTCCGTACCTACTACAATGTAACAGTCTATGGACTGTTTTGCGACTGCGCACTTCGTACTATGACGTTTTGACCTATGTATGTGTCGTGACGGTAAAATCAAACGCTTTTTTTCTTTTAGCGGTACCGAGGATGGTGTCATCGATACCGTCCGAAAGGAACTTCTTTCCAAAAGTATTCTTCAATGGATTTTTCATTTCAATCATGAACTCTATAACGACGAAGAAAAACATTGTGAAAAAACCACTTAGTCAGCTTCACATATTCACTAAGTAACATTACCTTTGGATAAGCTCTATTAAACTGAAAGTATGGTTTAGGTTCTAGCTTTTCATTTGAAACAATGTGTAGTGTGAGCGCGCAAGCTCAGCACATCCATGTACCATAGCATAAGCAATAGTATATCAGAATCAATGTAAAGAGACTTTACACTCAGACACCGAACAATAAACACGTATCATAATCATGAAGATCTTTCAATACATTCGTCCACCAGAAGTACAATCATAGATAACACACAACACTAAAAAGTTTATATATTTCATGGCGACCCTGCCGAAAACGAGGCCGATGGAATATGCAGCAGTCATTTTTTCCCCAAAAATATAGAGGAAAAAAATGATGAAAAACTGAATTATGAAGAATTGAAGTTTGAAGATATTACCAAGGAAAACTGAAGATTGAAAAAATAGAACAAAATGAAACTATGAAGAAAATACTTATTAAGAAGAAATAAAAATGAAGAGTGAAGAAATAAATAAATACTATTAAAGAAGAAAAAATAATCGTGAAGTGAAGATATAGAATAATGAAGAGTGAAAATAAATAATGAAGAAATGAAAAATAATTTATGAAGAATAATAATTATAGAAGACAAATGGAAGTTTAAGAGAAGAAAAGAAGAAAGAAGAATTTATTGTTGGAGGAGCGAGGGTTATCCCGGCTCAGTTAGCAGTGGTGTCCAGGGTTATCCCGGCCCAAGCAGCCTTCCAGTTAAGGATGAGCCAAGCAGCCTTCCAGAGCAGCAGGACTAGGACAAGCACCTGTCTCCGCCTCTAGGACAACGGCAATCTGATGACCACAGCGTCGAGACGATAAAGTGTTAAAGTAAAGGTATAAAATAGGGATACCTACCTAAACAAATAACAAGGTGAGTAAATATTTTGTGTACGTAGAACGATTTATTGTCTTTAATATAAAGGGTTAATTTTTTAAGAGTATAATTTTAAATCATTTATAGAGTAAAGGAATTTGTCAATTAAAATTAAAGTGTGTCAGTAAGAAATATTTTTTTTTAGCTAAACATTGTAATTTTTATGAGAAATGAGTTCAGAAAATTTTGATTTATGTACAGCTATTGAGTGTTTACCAGTAATTAATGGAGATGAAGAAGTCACACGAGCTCTTATTGATGGAATAGATTTTTACAGTAGTCTATTAAATGAATCAGGAAAGAAAATTCTTATAAATTTTGTATTGAAAACTAGGTTAAATAAAGTAGGAAAATTTTATTTAAAGTCTGAATATGAAAATGTAGATGAATTGATTAAAGACATGAAAAAATATTTGTTGCCAAAGAAATCACATCCAGCTTTGCAAATTCAAATGTTAAATTGTAGACAAGGCTATAGAAGTTTAGTAGAATTTGGTCAGGAAATTGAATATCTTTTAACTGAATTGACTTTAGCTCAATTAGATTTTTTGGATAGTTCAGAGGAAGAAAGTAGAAAAATTTTGTTAAAGGTTTACGAAAAATCAGCTGTTAAATGTTTTTGCGATGGTCTTAGGAATTCTCGTTTAAGATTGTTTATGGCATGTAAACAGCCTAAATCACTATCAGAAGCCATTCAAGTAGCATTAGATGAGGAATATTTTATTAATTTGATCCCTTGCAAATTAAGTAATAGAGAGAAATTTATTCAGAAAAAAGAGATTTGCAATAATTTAAATGAAAAAACAAATGTTGAATGTAAAAACGAAACGAACAGTACTGAAAATGTTAGTGAAAATAATCCTGAGGAAACTTTTGATATTGTGAAAAATAAGAATGATGAGTTAAATGTAGAAAATAATAGAGAAATTAATCAAGGTCATGAAAATTTTAATTCAAATGAAAGGAATGTAAGAAAGAGACACAGCATTAAAAATCAAGAATTGTGTATCATGCCTCCACCTAACATGGTTATCTCACAGAGTCAGCGAAATTCTATCGCTGATGTACCGAGTGTTCGCCGCACTTCGATACCTAAATGCGCTCTTGTAAGAACCAAAGTAATGAAATGTGATAGCGACATGGATAATGACATAGTAGGGAACTGTATCGCTAATTTATGTTTTGTAAGACAAAGGTTGAATTTAAGAAAAGATAATAATGAATGTAACACGACAAAAATCTATATTGACAAGGAAATGGAGTTGTTGAGGAGAAAATCTTGTAGATTTAAGGGTTGATTTGTTTAGTTAAAATCGTAGAAAAACTATGTATTAGAATAAGATAATAAAATTAAGTGGTAAATATAAAGTTTAATATTTAGTATTGACTTGACTACATAGACGCGATGCATTCAGGACTGATCAACCTGATATTAATGACTTTATGACTATTTTCTAGTATGTATGATGTTAGATTAATCAATAAAAAAAAAAAATTGTATGTATGAATAAGATACATTTAACAGAAATAATGTAAAAGTTAACGTTTTAAACAAATAAAGATAAAAGTTAAATTTCAAGTGAATTATGAGGATAAAAAAAAAATGTTAAAGTAATAAGGGTATGAAATAACTTAATAATACATTTTTTTGTATTTTTGTTTTTTGAACTGTATTAAATTATGTTTATAATAATGTATTTTTGAAAAATATATGAATTTCATGATAAGTATTCGTAAGTCAATATATAAAAAAAAAATGCTATGTAATAGAGATAGTAACATGAAATAGAATATACATAAATAATATGTTAATGTTTATAGGAAAAATATTAAGTTTTGGTAATTAGAAAGAGAATTTTAAGTATTTTAAATGTTTTGGGAAATAGCTAACTGAATAAAAATTGTATCAGAATCAATTGTAGCAAATATAGATGTAGTGTGAGCAATTGAATAGTAATGTTTAAAGCTTATAAATAATTTTAACACGATGTATTAAAATTATTTATCCCCAAAAATATAGATGTAGTGTGAGCGCGCAAGCTCAGCACATCCATGTACCATAGCATAAGCAATAGTATATCAGAATCAATGTAAAGAGACTTCACACTCAGACACCGAACAATAAACACGTATCATAATCATGAAGATCTTTCAATACATTCGTCCACCAGAAGTACAATCATAGATAACACACAACACTAAAAAGTTTATATATTACAAATGTCCTACCTAGGTACTTAGGTAGCTACCTACAGCCTCCCCGTTAAATAAATAAAAATAAAATGATAAAGTACTTAAAACAACGGCCCATATATGTGTAGGCATAATCATAATCATAATCGTATACTTATTCAAAAAGTTTTAGGTTACATACATTGGTCTTATTTAGATAATATTACCTAGTTGCCCTAATAAAACATACCTTTACATGTGTATGAATAATATTGAAAACTGTAATATAGGTAGGTACTATAGGTATAATGTTAAAGTACTAGGTCAAACATAAAACATTCAAGGCATAGATTGCCTCCCTGCCTGACGCTGTATAAAGCCTTTTTTGTGATTTCATAATTTGTTGATTTGTGTTTTTTACTCCTAATTTGGTAGCAAAACTAAATATTTTTCTTTACTAAAATACTATCGAAACTTATCGCTGTGCAAATCACGATATTGTTTCGTATCTATAAGAAGGTTATCGTAGATAATCTTGTTGAACTACAGACAGTAGGTAGGTACTTGATAAACTCTGTAGTGCTTCGGTTTTCGATCCGAAGGTTGTCGGTTCGGTCCTCGCATCACTAGATGGAATAAGCTTACCCAGCTTAAACCATCCTCCAAAAACTCCTCGTAAAGTAGCTTGTAACTAAATCCGTTCTTTCCATTTCAGCATCAATCATTGGCTTCGCCCTCATCGTGGGGAATATCATAGTGACCGCGATCCTGGACCTCATCGGCAGGAAGAAGTCGCACATCCTCACCACCATCCCGGTTCTCTCGGGCTGGTTCCTGCTTCTCATCGTGAACACTGTCGAGGGTCTCATCTTCATTAGGTTCTGGCAAGGAGTCGCTATGGGCATGCTAGGACCTCTTGGATCCATAATTATTGGAGAAATGACTGACCCAAAGTACAGGGGAATGTTTCTGACCAGTGTGTCCCTATCGCTGACTATTGGAGTCCTGTTCTGTCATGCTTTAGGGACGTACTTCAGCTGGCAATACTGCGCGCTGATTTGCTCGTTTACCACCTTCGGAAGTGTACTCCTCATTATCTACACACCTGAGTCTCCCTCTTGGTTAATTTCAAAAGGAAGATTTGATGAAGCTAGGGAAGTGTTCTTCTGGTTAAGAGGGGACAGCGAGGAGCAAGAGACTGAGTTGGAGAAGATGATCACAGCACAGAAAATGATCAGAAAATCGAGTATCACGGGAGAGGACCTACCTTTATCTTTAAGAATCAAACGATCAATGCGATATTTTCGAGAGAGTTGCCACAAACCCGAGTTCTACAAACCTATCACTATCATGGTGTTCATATACATTGTCTTCCAATTCGCTGGTATCAACGTCATCAGTTCTTATGCAACAGATATTATAAGACAGGTTGTGGGACCGGAAGCCAATGCAAACCTTCTGATGGTAGCTCTAGATGTCCAAAGACTGCTTTGCAATTTGCTGGCTGTTTACTTCATGAAGATATTGAAACGGCGGACCTTGCTCTTCGGCAGTGGGTTCATATGCATCGTGTCCTACTTTGGGAAGGCAGGATATGTGTATCTGAAGCAAACCAACCAACTGCCTTTCGACAACCAATGGATACCAATAAGTTTAATAGGGTTATACATGTTTTCTCTAACCGTTGGTATATCATCCATACCTTTCGCGTTATCAGGAGAGATATTCCCGTTAGAATACCGAGGGTTGGGAAGTGGAATCAGTATACTAGCATTGTCTTTGAACTTTTTCGTGGCGGTGAAATGTTTCCCAGTTTTGACTGGTAGTATAGGTCTGCCATTGACATACGTGTTGTATGCTAGCATAGTGACCTTCTGCTTGTCAGTGGTGTGGTTTAGGCTACCGGAAACCAAAGATAAAACTCTTCAGGAAATAGAAGACATCTTCAGAGGAAACACTACTGATGCGAGGAGTGTGCAGCCACTGAACGGAGAAAACTTAAAAGGTTTAGAAATGAGGAGAGTTAGTTCTGTCATCCTATATTAGATTATAAGTAGTTTTAATTTATACGATGTATAAAAATGTTAGGCTGTGACCCATACTGTGGTCTGTAACGTAGTGCAAGTGTTAGAAACTAATATCATGTCTTAAAAATTAGGGTGTGTAGAGTGTTTGTTCGTAAATAAATTATATTTTTACGAAGATGTTTTTATTATAAACAGTACCAATGTAAAAGTCAGTACCAAATCTTTGTAACCATTCATATCCCACGTGGCCAGCTTCTTGTAGCGGGCAGAGCGTTTCCTGTCTCGTTCTCCCTCCTGTCAACCCCCTTCCACATTCCTCAGTTCAATCATCCTCTCATTCTCGCAGACATCCATCTTGCTCTCATCCTTCATCCCTCTAAAATGACACTCTATCTCATACAACGTTTTCCCTTTCGTCTCTGGCAGCAGATAGTAAAGGAAGACGCCACATATTGCAATGCAAACAGCGTAGACTGAGAAGGTGCCTTCAACACCAATAGTCTCGAAGGACGCTGGAGCAGTTTTGACCACGAGGAAGAACATGATGGACAAGATCATACCAGATATTCCGCTTCCGATACTTCTATACGCCAACGGAAAGATCTCACCAGCAATAGCCCAGGGTATAGGTAGAATCCCTAAAGTCTTTCCAAAGATGTACAGTAAAACTGGTATCACTGGCGTCCATTCGTATTCCTTTGTTATATGTCCAGTATCTCTCAAGTACATCATCAGAGATGTGGTTAATAATGATAGAGCGCTGATCACGATTCCCAAGAATAAGACAGTTCGTCTGTTGTACTTGTTGATCACTACGCAAGCTATCACAGCTGTTGCAAACCTCACTACATCAACCATCAACATGCTTATGTTAGAATCTATACTCTTATTTGTGACCGCATCCATAATCGGCACTGTGTATGAAGGTATCACAGTCATCCCTGAGATTTGGAAAAGCACAAACATGAAAATCATGATCACAGTTGGTTTGTAAAACTCCGGCTTCTTCACTATATTGATGTACCGACGCATCATTGGGACATCTGGAGCGGAGTTACTGACAATCTGCGCTTTCTTCTGACTGTTTATCATGATTTCCAACTCCTTCTCTGATTCATCATTTCTTCCCCTGAACCACCTGAAGGATTTCCTGCATTCTGACTGCAGGCCTTGCGAGGCAAGATACGGGGGAGTTTCAGGAGATAATGAAAGAAGTATCAGGGCTAGAGCGTAGCAGCTTCCACACGCTAAGCCAGCTGGTCTCCAGTACAGGAGGGTTCCGAAGATATGCGCGATCAGCATGCCGGTCGCGAAGGAGAAGGCGATGGTGGCGAGGAATGCGCCGCGATGCTTCGGCGAGGAGTACTCCGCGATGGTGATCGGAGCTGCTGCTGCTTGCAGGCCCATCCCAAATCCCTGGAATGACAGATTTATAATAAATAAATAATGCTGGACTTTTCACACAGCATCATCTAGCCCCACAGTAAGCAGAGCTTGTGTTATGGGTACTAGATGACTGACATACTACTTATATACATATTATACATAGAAACACCCAGACCCGAGACAAATATCTGTAGATCTTACAAACATTTGTCTCGCGGCGGGGATCGAACCCGCAACCTACTGCGTCGTCAAATTGATTGATTTATTGTCTGTGATGTAACAAAGGGGTTGGGGGTTTCCACAACATGTTTCCTGTCTCTCACTGTTAGGACCACCCTGTGTAGCCACAGAGCAGAATTTCGGATGAATCAAGATAAATGCCTATTGGGATGAAAAATCTCGGGATGAAACAAGAAGCACCCATCCTGTCGTATTACCTGGAGAGCTCTGCTAGCCAGCAGGGCAGTAGGTCCCCTAGCAGTAACGAGCAGCGCCCAGCCCGCCAGCGCCGGCAGCGTGCTGAGCTGGTTGGTCAGACGGCGCCCGAGCCGCTGCAGGCTGAACGGAGCCACCACGATCCCGGAGATCAGCGCTAGGCCGAGCACTGACGCTGGAAGGGAGAACATAATTATTTTGCAGGGTCCTAAGAATTACTGTAAGCGGAAGTCCAGAGATGCAGCACACCTTGAGCTACCCCATTAACCCTTATGTATGTTCAGCGATTTTTGGTAGATATTAGAACTGCCCATTTGCTCAGTGCAGTGTGGAATTTTAAAATTTTTGAGGAATCAGGGAGTTTAATTGCTAGATATCAAAAAATTGTGAACTTGATGAAACTGGCTGCAAAGTTTATTTTATTTTGCATACGGATAAAATAAGTACTAAGTGAATTTCGAGCGAGATTTCTGATAGAGCAAAGAGGAAGAGTAGGACCTGTTGAGCTGACTCCACATAGATTTGAACCACCTAAACCACATAAGAGCAGGAGACGATGATGATGATGATGCAGTCCGATAGAATGTCGAATACATTACATGGGTCGGGTATTCGTCTGATCGTTGTGTCGTGACGTAAACTGCAATCACATAGTAAACACCATCATTACCTATACTATTAGATGGTCTGGGGTATTACGTACCTAAATTATAGCAATCTTTTGTAATCTGAATGCCAAACGTGTTTTTGATATATTTTGTGAAGAAGTAACAGGATAAGGAATTATTTTTTGAGTAGTTCGGGCATGTACCTACTTATTCTTGATTCTTGCTTACCAATCCAGGACTCGTGCTCCGGAGTGAGCTGGACCGCAGACCCTGGCTCCCGCAATTGCTTCAGCAGCACTCCAGGGTACGCGATGTTGGCGCCGGTGCCGATCATGTACATCACCACCCCGCTCACTGCCAGCAACTGGAGATCATAAACACCGTTAAATATGAGATGATATTTGAAGGCTTAATAGAGCTGTGGTGCATGACCACAGTCTTCTTAAATCAGATCTTCTAAAAGATCGATTCAGATCGGGCATCCTCACTGTATCGCCAAGGTATGATAGATAGATTCTCTCAGTCAGATCAAGTCACTCAAGATCTAATACATACGTAGGTAATAAAAAGAGCTGAAATTCATATTTCTAATTTGAGCAAAACGTATTTTATTAATAATTTTAGGTATTCAAGATTAATCTACAAACTACTTTTTTACGATTTGTGAAGAACATTTTGTCGTTAAATTATGCTTTAACTCGTCCAAGAATAATGCTCTATCATTAATATTTATTACTCAAACCATGGTCATGGTCAGTTTCGAAATCATGAATGTAGGTATAATCATAATAATCACTCAGCAATAATAGTGGTCTCACAAAAAAACATACATACAGCCGAACATATAACCTCCTCCTTTTTTGAAGTCGGTTTAAAAGGAGATAAGTCCAGTTAGAATTTTAAGAAACAAATAATGTACCAACAGCAGAACAATATAGGCACCACAAAGGTACTCTACTCTACAGCCACTTTATACATATACAAATAGGTATAAATAAATAAAAATAAGTAGGTATATTTATTATACTTAGTAGTTAGGTAAACCTGTTTTGCTGCTAGGTACATGTAAATAGATACATTTACACATACATTAAAATAAAAATTAAGAAAGCTGATCAAACAAAAGTTCTAAAGAGTCACTTCGGAAAACTGGTAGGTTTTCCCCTTGTGGAACCATTTCTGATATCAGATAAATCGATTTACTTACCCCATACGATACTACCTTTCAAGTACCTACCTAACTTATAAAATTAAAAGGGTTTTCCCAGAACGGGAGCTTCGTAAATTAAAGGTTTTCATTTTCCTACTAAAAACCTTCCACGTTAGTTTTGTTTGTTGTATCACAGACAATTTTTTGTCACGTTTTGGCCTTCACAAAACTTGTGGCTTCCGAGAGAAGAACCTAGGAAGTATTTACCTAAGTGAAGTAGGTAATTAGAGCTCAGAATATCTTATTACATAAAACTACGTAATGTGTTGGACACTATTCTATCTACTATCAGTCAAGTTCCGTCTACCATTAAAATATGGTGACTGAGATCTGATGTAGGAGTCGATAAGCTGTTCAATGGAAATCTTCAACAGTGTTTTTTTTAATTAAATAAATAAATAAATAATGCTGGACTTTTCACACAGCATCATCTAGCCCCAAAGTAAGCTTTAGCTTTTGGTATGGGTACTAGATGACTGATAAACTACTTATATACTTTTTGTTTGTAAATACATACATATTATACATAGAAACACCCAGATCCGAGACAAATATCTGTAGGTCATACAAACATTTGTCCCGCGGCGGGGTTCGAACCCGGAACCTTCTGCATCGCAGGCGAACCTTTCGCCTACTGCGCCACAGAGGTCGTCAAATCGTATTTGGCTTGTACAACAATGTATTTGGCTAATTTGAATATAATCTTACTCACGTCACGGCAAAAGCTTAAAAAAAAATACCTGTTTTTAGTGAAAACAACTTTTTGTATGTTTTTGACGAATAATTTACTTACGGATGTACCTACCTAGTTATTGTTTTAAGCAAAAAAACTTCTTCAACATTATCCTAGGATCTTATGTAATGCACTTATTGTAATACGAGTAAGTACTACTTAGGTAAGTAGGTAATGTATATTGTGCAAATGCAAAAACGATTGAGCAGGTACACAGAAACCATTGCTAATCTTGGACTGGACTAGCTGCTGTCCGCGGCTTCAATAAATAATTGTCTAGCTGCTTTTTTTCACAGAGATTTTTTTTGTGCTTTATTTTCTAATAAGACCTATTGAATATCTAACTCACTGCTGGGTATACCTAGCCTCCTCTCCTCTCTATTACGCCTCTCCTCTCGGACCCCTTATTCCAATCAAATACCTAATAATCCCGTTAGAATAAGCCTTTAGACGCACAATCTTTCGCGCGTGATTGAGCGTACAGAATTGCCCGGGGGAAGCCTGCACGCAATCGGGAGTGATAATTTTAATGCAACGCGTTCTTTCACGCACTATTACTCGTTAGTTCTTGTCAAAACGCTATCGTGCGGGAAAGCCTGCACGCAATCGCGAGTGATAATTTTTTTGAAGTTTAAAGCTACGCGTTCTATCACGTGCGATTGGCTGTATCCCTCGCGATAGATTGTGCGTATAAAGGCTGCTAATGTCTTATACTGGGCAAAGGTAAAAGGTGAGGGGTGTATGGAGTCACATCACACTTTCGTGGAAAATGCAATACAAAGGCACAGGGTGGAGCAATTAAATACTATTTTTCTCTATGGGGTAGAGTGAAATGACGTTTGAGCTGTCAGTTTTCTAACCCACGGACATTTAGCTGTCAAACAATTTTTTTTTATTAAAAAAAAAACAAAAAAAAAAAAGGGGCTTTGTCGACTATACCTCCCAATCAGTAACATCTTAGCTTAGTCTATTTTTCTTCACCTACGAATGTCAGTTGAATATAGAAACCGGGGGTAAGTGGGTAACAACATAGATTTAGTATGGTACCTCTTTGGTACAGGGTAACAACAAGCTGATGATGATGATGATGCATTTTGTCTCTTACCTGTCTCAGAAATGGAGACAGCCTCTGTCTTTCGGATCCGTCAGTCATGTTCTGTCTTCTATTGAAGCGTCAGCCTGAAAAAACATCGATGAATATTATACTTAGCGATTATTATTATTATTACTTACGGCAAGTATTCATATTTTGTAATTCAAGATTTGGTACCTATTCGATACCGGTATGTATATTATTATTATTATTATTTATTTACACATACAGGGTGTAAAAAGACTAATACCGAAAACTGAGGGGTCAGCGTAAGCGAAAAATAAAAAACGGTTTTTTTACTTAGCTACGTCATTTTATGTTATTTCCGGTTATTTACTACTAGTACAACATACAAAGAACATTCCTATCTAATAATTTCGTTTATAAAAGAAAAAAAAAACAGTTAAAACTCAAAATCCAGAAATCTACGTAAAACAACGCTCCAAGTACATACGCAAACAATATCTTCAAACGCTGTTTTCTTTGGAATGATTTTTTGCTTTGATGCTGTATCTACCCCTTTCGGCTTCGGTAGACGTCTTTATACACCCTGTATAGGTAAGTACCTACACTTACTTCTTCTAATTCGTATTACTAGGAACACAGGGACACCATGTTGTGTTAATTTGTCGTGATAATTCCCTTGAAATGTATCCGTGTTATATTGTCGTTCGCTGCATATATGACGTTAGGTCATTTCCTTCCTTCCTATGTAGGTACGTCACACAGTACCCTGAAATTTAGTTCCGTAGTCTTCTTTGTGTAAAGTTGTGACTTGTGTCCCTTGTTCGAACCCGTGTAGCCAACGCATTTTAAGAGCTCCTCCAAGAGGCTCCTTTCGTGCACTTTATTTAATTTTATTTATTTAATAAAATCCACACTCTCAGATTGAGAAAATTCCTTCATTTGTGATCTTGGCATCGATAAAAATGAACAAGGGTAGAAAAAATTGAAAATTTCTTATATGTCTCATAACTCGAAAACCGTGACACTTTTACTGGGCACAAGTTTTGCTTTTCTGGTTCATTATGATGCCTCCTACCCGTAGCTAAAATATTATCCACTCATTACGGGGGTGTCCCGTAATAAGTGGATAATATTTTAGAAATATTAGACTTTAGACTGGTATCTGTATCTTCTCAATCTGACATTTCAAAATGTCTAAAAGTCAGAGGTCGAATGTCATAACGTTGACTAGTGAGAGCATAGATTTAGCATGGTACCTTTTTGGTACATATATATGAGTGAGAGCACAAATTAAATGGCTCTGACTGATGAAACAAATCATTTTGATAGATCTTTGGCGGGGTATTTTATATTCAATCCTTTAGAATAACTAGATGACAATCAGCGGTCTTATCGCTTAACTATCTACTAGACAACCTGTGGGTGGATAGTGAAAAATCCAAAATACCTTATACAGGGTGTAAAAAGACTGCTACCGAAAACTGAGGGATTGCAATCAGACCATGATTCTGAACATATTTATCGAAAAAAAACTCAAAAAATTTTTTTACTTAGCTACGTCATTTTATTTTATTTTCTAGTTTTTTGCTACTAGTACAACATAATAAGACCATACCTACCTAATAATTTCATTTATAAAAGAAAAAAACAATTAAAACTCAAAATCCAGCAATCTACGTATAAAAATGCGCCCAGTACATACGCAAACAGTAATAATAATAATATAATAATAATAATAATAAGGTCGCAGGGCACCTTTGAGGCGAGGTGTCGGGGAGTAGCGACCCCGCGTACCCGAGTGCTCCCGAGGGTGGTCACCGTTCCTCACCTCCGCTTGCCTTCACTGGCCGGACGGAGTGAACACTGACGAGGAGTAGGTCCCTCACCTCCGTGTTGCCTTCACTGGCCGGACGGAGTGGAGTCGCTAGAGCATTGCTCGGAGGCTGAGGGGTGTTACGTAAGATGGCGAGTGGGCACGTGAAGCTGGACCCTCTGGGAGCTCGTGATCGTCGTTTAAAGTCCGGTAGCACCTTACCACCTTCCAGCCGCTCACGTCCTGTTGCCCCCTTGTCGCACGAGCGACTGTTTTAGGGGGGCCCAGTAGTGAGTTGGCGAGTCTCCACCCGCCATTTTTACATGTTCGTTAACATTGTTTCGGCGGGTGTCATAGTTCCCATAGTTTCCCCAGTACCCAGTCCACTACCATCCCAAACCATAGCCCGGTAATTAGTTTTCCATATCCTCAATAGTTCTGCACAAACCGGAGACTGTTCCTGAATGCATTTTTATAGTGTTGAAGGGATAGCCGGTATGTGTCTCCATCACACAAGATCAACAGTGTCAAAAAGGCCTCTGTGTGTTGGCTTCGGCCCCATGCATGCCTATCAAAGGTCCGGGACTCTATAGTTCCGTGATGTTAAACTTTGACAAACATAATAATAATGCTGGACTTTTCACACAGCATCATCTAGCCCCAAAGTAAGCAGAGCTTGTGTTATGGGTACTAGAATGACTGATAAACTACTTATATACTTTTTGTTTGTAAATACATACATATTATACATAGAAACACCCAGACCCGGGACAAATATCTGTAGGTCATACAAACATTTGTTCCGCGGCGGGGATCGAACCCGCAACCTTCTGTGTCGCAGGCGGACCTTCGCCCACTGCGCCACAGAGGTCGTCAGTGTCAGTCAAACAGTGATCTTCAAACGCTGTTTTCTCCGGATATAATGATTTTTTCGGAAAACCCTTTTGGATTTGGTTGTTTTTTGGGATGCTGTACCTACCCCTTTCGGCTTCGGTAGACGTCTTTTTACACCCTGTATACTATATCGACACATTTAACCCACCAACCCATCAATGCATTTTATAAGTGTCAATATTACATAATATACAAAACTAAAAAAATAACTGTTGCTGATGTAGGTACATACTACCTATAGTAGGTATAGGTACCTACCTAAATAAAAAATAAAAAATATGTGTAGGATTAGGTACCTAATTAAACAAATTCAAACGAAAACTATCTTTCTAAACCTACATGAATTGGCATACAATTTCTAATTACCGAAATCTCACACAATTCATTTCACGTTCACTTATCACAGAAACTTTTTTACACAACACTAACACGTGCATAGAATTTAAATAAAAAACCAATTGTTTTTATTTATATAAATACAAAAACAGTCGTTTGACTCGTTCGACGAGTAGGTTTGCACTGTCGATGTCGGTCGCGAACTCGTCCCCCCACTATATTGTTATGGTCAAAAGTCAAGGGTGAACTTATCGTTTGGGCACGGGTTCAGTAGCTTTGATTTCGGCTGCGTTATCTCTTAAAATTTTGGGATGAAAATGACGAATACGTTTTGCGATTACACAAGATAAAATAATAACGTGTTTTTTTATTATTTCTATAAAGCATTATTATAATCACAGAAATCACATGGTCAATGTGTGGAGCTAACGTAATCTCAGGTTTAACTCATTTTCCTTCAACATTTAGCGAATGTAAGTATCCATATTCAACGAAGAAGGTTGCGGGTTCGATCCCCGCTGCGGGACAAGTATTTGTATGATCTACAAGTATTTGTCTCGGGTCTGGGTGTTTCTATGTATAATATGTATGAATTTACGAACAAAAAAGTATATAAGTAGTATATCAGTCATCTAGTACCCATAACACAAGCTCTGCTTACTTTGGGGCTAGATGATGCTGTGTGAAAAGTCCAGCATTATTTATTTATTTATTTATATCCATCCCTTGTTGCAAGGCTAGGATTCGAACCCGGGGCCGATCGAATACAAGGCACTCACCCGGCCAGCGTTCCTAGATATATTTGTGACCAGAATAATAGCTCTAGATTGAAACAATGAAACACTTAAATAAAATTATTTTCTATTGTCAATTGAAAAGTTAGGTAGGTACATATCAAAGCGTTACATAAGGCGCACGTGACGGTCCTAATAAGAAGCGTTAGGTAATCTACATTGTTGACCAATCTGTGCACAATCAGAATTTTCAAATGTGAAAAAGACAGACGAAATAAGTGATGTGACTAACCTAATTTTTGTGACAGTCGTTTAAAAGAATGATCAGCAAACTACTTAGGTACTACCTACCTACTTCGATTTGCATGGTTTTCCGTAATCGTATATAGTGTTATGTAGGTAGAATTCACTACATACTAGTTAATCATAATTATGTAATTATTAATAAATAATCATAGCGCTCGTGGTCGTGCTTGCTTAGTCGTTCTTGATAGAGCAACGTTCGAAACGGTCTGTACCTAAGTGGATGGGTGACCGCTGGTGGCATTTTTATCATTTTCATCAGTGGCATTTCGCTGACTCATGAGTCAGCGGTCAACTCTGGTGACGGAGTTTTTAGGCCGCCTTAAGGCCTCCATCATTGCTAACGACTTAAATAGCAGGGACTATTAAACGTGCTCTCCGAAGCACGGAAGCGCTCAGATGAAAATGATACGAACTTACCTTCTTTATAATCATAGAAACAGAATCAAGATGTAGTTATCTATCTTCCTTCAAATCAGATCAACATTCAAGATTTATTATAAACAAACTCATTGTTCAATCGTTGAAAAGAGTTTAATAATTTTGCATTCTTGCTGGCAGGTAGGTACTACCTAGTATATTGTCTGTGGTACTACAAACAAGACTTGAATGCTTGATGAGAAATATGATAAAACGTTGCTACCTGCTAAGTAGACCTATTGTGTCGCGGCGTAAATTCTAACAAAAAGTTAGTAGTCTGATGAGTATCAGTCTTATAAAAAAAATGGAGTATAGTTAGTATTCTCTAAATTTTAAAGAAAAACTTAGGCCTTTACATCTATATTAGATGATATATACAGCGTCAGGAGGCAACCTATGCCCTACACTTATCGGGACGCTGTAGTGCCTGGGACATTGTTTGAGATGGAATAGGCTTGCCCAGCACCTAAACCATCAGCCGCCCACAGGAAAGAAGATGTCAATACACGTATTTTAAGAAATACTGACTCTAATCCAATTTTTTAATTCAGGTAACCATAGTGACCTGAATTTTTGAAACCGTTTATTTTTTTGGAACGGAACCCTGAAATCAAGTTCCTTTGAGAGTGATCTCAGATTCGCAAGAGAAATTTCACAGAAGAAAGGTTTCAATTAGATGGTGGGTATAACTTTTTTGGTTTTTAGGGTTCCGTACCCAACGGGTAAAACGGGAACCCTATCTATTACTAAGACTTCGCTGTCTGTCTGTCCGTCCATCAGTCACCAGGCTAGACAGTTGAATTTTTTACAGATGATGTATTTCTGTTGCTGCTATAACAACAAATACTAAAAAACAGAAAAAAGGGGGCTCCCATACAACAAACGTAATTTTTTTTGCCGTTTTCTCGTACTCGGAACCCTTCGTGCGCGAGTCCGACTCGCACTTGGCCGGTTTTTTTTTTTTTGTGTAGGTACCTAATGGCAGCTATAAAACCGGGCCTGTTTTTTTCTCTGGTACAGTGATTTTAGGCTGCCTGAAGGTTAAAAAATAATGTTACCTAAGCCTAGTAGGTACTATTTTTATGGAACATGGTGCTGCTTATTATAAAAATGTAAAACCTTGATTGAACCCCATGTTGACACATGTCAAAACAAAACTGTTACCACAAAAATCTATGTATTCTATGTACGAATATTTAAAGATCGTTTTTCTAGGGACAGTTTTTTAGTTAGACTTGGTCTAAACTCGGCTCATTTTCTTGTAATAAGCCCCGGTGAGTTCCAATCTATTTTGTAGTTTTGGAATTACACGGATTAGGTAATTTTGTTAAAAAAAAGTTGTTTTTTCGGTTAAACTATTTTATTTTAAGTATTTCATTATAACGATCCCCTCAATATTTAAGCTATAAGTACCTATTTATAACAAGAAATAACTTAATCTTGGAACATTACAAAAATAACGAATAAATTAAATAATTTATTATAAATGTTGCTTTATAATTTAACCATGTTATTGTCACATTACAAAGTTATATAAAAACATGAAATTATTCTTTTGACATATATCTAAATATAATTTCTAGATACTTAATGAATTATTTAAATAAAATTACAACAATAAACAACATAAATAGTAAGATATTTACTAATTCTATGACTAGTTTCATGCTACTAGTTTACTGTGTAAATTATAAATTAAAGAAGACTTGTTAGAAATAACATTAATAAAAATAAATATTTTCTTATCTATTTATTTAAAAATCTTACTTCAAAATGCTATAATATGCCTAAGCTTAAAAATATGTTGGTAATTTTATATTGACTGATAATAAAAATGGTTTTCAAGAACATTTAATTTGTTCAAGGTGTTTTTCGTTATAGCGACACTGATTCAGAAATACAGTTACTACTAATAGGACATCCTGTACCAAAAGTCAAGCCTTCCTAGCAGGAATAAGATTTAGTTTTTTTTTTAGGCAATTTTATTTTTTTCGAAAAAATAAGGGTTTCAGATAGGTAAATAGTATATGAACAAATATAATGGGTCCATAATTATAATGGGTGTACCAGTACTACTAAACATTTAGAATTGTTGATATGGCAACACGGATGTAATCTGATGTGTATGGCAACATTGTTTAGGTACCTCTAAGAGCGCCATCTAGTTCGATAATCCTCAAATCCCGCCAATGAATCTTCACCTAATCTAGCGTCCACCCCAATGTTCCAAAAAATTTAATTCAGAAAGAAATACTATAATTTAAAAGTCCGAATAGCCGTGACCAGCGCCATCTAGTGTCACCGGTCGGTAGTACTCCTTCATCTCACCCCACCCGCGCGGGGCAACATTGAAGTTCGGCCCAGAGACTAATGGTAGCCGAGGACTTTTTGGAGCAGCAAATACATCGTTTAACTTCGTAGGGGCTAGAGGAACGTCTATATTCTGAATGTTAATAGTCGGGGATGTGGGGAAAGGCTCCATCATTGGGATGTAAGATTGTTTTAAAGCCGATTTGGGGTAAGTTTTCTGGTTGCGGAGACTAGATGGCGGGCGGTACGGCGTGTCGTGATTGGCTACTGGTGTCGGCGTGGAGCATGTGTTTGAAGTGTTGCGACCTGGAAATAATAGAATAGCATGTAGGCACCTTACACCATGAATGTTTTGAACTGAAGTTCACCTAGGTACTTTTACTGAATGTTACAATAAATTCTACAAATCTCTATTATATTATAATCATTGGGACACGCCTAATCTAGGTACAACGTTTCAGATCAAATTAGTTGTAGGATAATAAAAGCCCCCACCAACAATTAAAAACTATAAAATAAAATAAATAAAAAACCCGAAAAATTACATTGTAAAGATTTATTTTTTCTGAAAAAAAAAAAAACTTTTTTTTTTAAATAAATATTTACTTTAATTTATAGGTAGTACTTATGGTTCACTGTTTACAACTGCTTCATTGATAGACACCAGACCCTTACAATACTTTTTGAGTCACTCACCTCGTCCCTCATGCACCCACTTGACAGATCTCTTCTTCCGATTGGTGTACATGCTCTGACCACGGCTCATGTGGTTACTCTGGTCGCTGAGACTCTTGGAGATGCTGCGAGCCAGGTCCATCTGTTCCTTCACCGTGGGGTGCACGCCGGGCACGTAGAACGCTGATGATGCGAAAGTCTTCTCTGGAAACCAGAGAATAGAATCTTTGATCAAGAATACTATAGATGCAGTGTGACGTAGGTACAACATCAAAGCTAAATTCTGTCTGAATTACACCCTTTGCAATTAGTAATAAAGTCACAAATCCTCAAAACATTTATCTTATACTTACGATTATCCAAAAATATGCCTAACTTACGATTTGTAACTAGCTGCGCGCAGCAGTTTAAGTAAACAAGGCTTTAATTCGGCATTGTGCTGGGTAAAACTAGGTGATTCTACTCCCGTTCCATCGTGACCATACCGTGAACCAGGGCAACAAACACCGTTTGAGATATTTTCGGAGGGCCTAATACTAATGGCCTATGAGGCCGTTTCGGACTATGGCGGGCACTGAAGGTGCCGAGACGCCTAGAGAGAGGAAACACGGTTTGTGGCCTAGCGAGCTAATAGTGGGGAGTCAGACAAACAAAAGTGACTCTCGTCGAAGTAAGTTTGGTGCTCGTGAAATTAATTAGGTAAATAAGTATTGTATTCTTCTATCGTGTCACCAGTTCTTTCGAACCAGTGTGTGGTGAAAGGAATTAAGTGCGCCTCAAAGAGGCTCCTTTCGTGCAGTATGTATTAGGTGGGTTTTGAAAAAAAATGATGATGTATAAATTATTGCTGGATATCGCATACAGTGAGCAACGTACCAAACTTCTTGTCCTTTTTGATGATATGCTCTTCAGCATCAGGTGCTGGAGTGAAGATCTTGTTGAGGTCCACCTCCTTGTCTCCCAACAGGATAGGCTTGTTCTCCATGTCTTCCTGGAAGTCACTGTATGATGTATCTACTGTCATCGTAGATAGGTACAGTTAGCAACAAAAGTTGATTGACTTTTAGATGTTTCACAAATACGAATATTTTGAAATTCCCTACATTCATGCATGACCAAAAGACGAGTTTCAGTCCAATGGGTAGGTTACCTATGATTTTCTAGGAAAGTATTTTTTTAGCAATCGAGCAAAATGGCATTTGAGAAATACGAACTAACTTTCGTTGCTTTCAGCAGAGCTGGTGATATGGGATGGGTGGGAACCACATGACTGGTAGACGCAGCTGGTCATAGATCAACGATATCTCATAAATAAAAATAAAATAAATAAATAATGCTGGACTTTTCACACAGCATCATCTAGCCCCAAAGTAAGCAGAGCTTGTGTTATGGGTTCTAGATGACTGACAAACTACTTATATACTTTTTTTTGTCATAAATAAAACAAACATTAATACCTAATTATTTTGAGATGTCCCACAGCTGGCCATAGAACATAAAGATCAATGAAAATATCCTATCTAGGAGTAATGTAAAGGATCATACAAAATATGTCACATGAGATGAGAATCGAACCCTTAAATCTTGGATCTACGCCATCATGAAAATTAATTGCCTTTAATAAAATGAACAGCTGCTTAGGAAAACAAATATTTAAATTGATATCGTCTGTCGGGTGCAGGAACGGAATAAGTGCAAAAATGATTATTTTGAGACTATCACAAATAATTTGTGAGTTAGCAATAATAAGTAAAAATAAATATTTTTTGTTAGCAAAGCGTGCCCTAAGCTAAAATAAATAAATATTTACAAATTAGGTAGCTTCGATTTTAGTAGGTTATAGGCAAAGCGAGTGAAGTTGCATACAATACGTACCTTAAGTAGGTACGTAAAATTAAAACAAAAATGTTAAATAAATTCCCAAAATGCACTCTACAATACAAATGTAGGTAATAATGGTTTTTGAGTGTAGGTAAGGTAAGATAACTCAAAATAAAAATTTCTTTTCAAAATGTTCGAACGAAGAAAATATTTACAAATGCCACAAAATGTTTTTTAGAGTTTTTTGACAAAGTATTTACAAAATGTCATAAAACTAACTAGTGACTGCATGTTTTGTGAGAACTCAGGACTGTCTTACAGGAATAAACTCGGGTGGCGCCACAATCGTTGCGTCCCGGGATAGTTCACCATCGTTCTGTGATATTGACAGTTATTATTATTAAAAACAAATTTAACACTTAAACATGCACAGAAGATAATTATATCAATGCTTATTCACGGTTACTACTAAGTATCGAAAGTACTTTCACATAATACCAGAGTCTAAAATCCTTGGCTATGCGTGTGAAATTTGAAATTTGTGTACTATGGCATGTTTCAAAATGTATCTAGATGTCTCTGACCATCCAAGACATCTCAAAGGGATCCTGAATTTCCTTGGCGATATAGTCATGTTTTTGTTTTTCGTCCACATAATTTTTGATATAGTTTATTAAGTAGGTTTACTATCAACATCGAGAGTTCATCGATGCAGAGCATAAACAAATTAAATTTATAGCGTCAAAGTAAGTACCTAATTAATTATAACTGCATGAAATTATTTAGCGTTGAATTTGATATGACAGGCCCAGTTTGCATTTGGCTAAATCCCAAGTGATCATTGTGACTGAAATAATTTACGATGAATTTTTTATACTAGTCAGATCATAACATAGATACCTTACAACAATTTTCCTTGCACAACAATTATCATTATTATTTACCGTTTCCTCATTATTAAAGCAAATAATAGCTTACGGTTTCAAATGGCTCTAGTTTTAATTTTAACTCGTTCTTTTTAGAATACTTATCATAAAATAATTTAGTTGTATTTTTTTCTAATTACGGTCAAATTTCGACAGCTACATACAACCATAATACGAGTATAAACATTATTTTATGTTATCGACACATTGAAAACAATACGAATCTATTAAAAACAATCAGCAAATCGCAATTCGAGTCTCAAATTCATAAAATGCAAACGTTGCCGATCCATGGCCTACATACGACCGAGGCCAAGAACACAGGTGTCTTTAATGCGGGTTCGATGCCCGTCTGATGAATTTGACACTAATTTACATAAAATAGGCCAGTGTTGAGAGATTAAGGGTTACTGGCACGTTATTTGGTTTTCACCTTCAGAGACTTCGGCATTAATATTTTCCGTTATCTTGATTCTATGCAGGCTAGACAAAAGTAGGCACTGCTGAAAGAAGTAGTAGGTAGGGGTGTAATAATCTACCAATTTCGATTATAATAATAGTCTTTGCTGTTTTAGCTGATCTTCTTTTTTAATTTTACTCATAAATTCTGAATCTGATGAGCTTGTTATTATTTTTAAGAACATCGAATGCTCTGAACAGATAAATTAATTGTGTTATATTTTTTTCTTTGCAAGCTAATTTTAGATAATCTCAAGTGTAACTCTTTGGCGGTGGGTGTCGGAAATTTTAAAAAGGCCATTGAACTGTCGGACGACCTATATCTGAAATAGATCTAAGTGTTCCTAAGTGACCCTGTTTGTGTTGAAAGCGCGTGTCAGTGACTTGCGTTGATGGTTCTTCCAGTATGAAATGACTGTTTTGGCTACTACTACTAGATAAATACTTAAAAGGCAGGATCATAATACACTGGTTAATGATAATCTTCAGGCAATAAATGCGTTTAATCTGTTTCGCAGTGAAGTTATCTTAAATTGTAGTCAAACACGATCGAGCACGTAATTTTTCTAACTATGCTCATCCCACATTATGTTAAAAGATTTTAGGTAGGTATAATAGAACTGAACAAATAAGAAACTAAAAAGCCAATTCTTATAGCATATTCGCCTATCATTTAAAACTGTTCAGATAAAAATTCAAATTAGTCAATTTTACTGCTTCCTAATGCTTTTGATATGCCAAGGATACTAGTTGAATAGCTTGCTTAGATGTTCTTAATAGATCAAAGTTAAGAGTTCCGTTTTAAGCGTTAAAATTTAAAAACCCAGATTTAGTGACCTAGACTCCAGCTTTGTTTTCGTCGATGCAACTTCTTAAATCTTAACAGCCCAGCTTCAGTGAGTGACATCTTCATTTAGAAGTGGTTCGATGCCTATAAGTTTGTTCAAACTGTCAAAACTAAACCGTGAAGAACAACAAAAATAGCGGAACAATTTAACTACCAATTATAAGCATTCTAAGAACATAATATTATAACATGTACCTATACAGACCTATCAATCTAAACTACCTAGGTACGACTTGCAAAGCAATTAAGCGACTTGGTTATATTTAGTCAATATATAATTAACTTGTTTTCTGTAGGTTAGTTCAAATAGTTTGAAAACTAAATTGTCTTCAACGATATAACTCTGTCTGTTTTATTGCCACGTGTTGTAAAACTAAGATCATCTTAAACAAGAGGCACATTCGTATAATTAGCTGCTTTGGTTAACTAATATAGGTTAATCTGTTCGTCTGTCTGTCCGCTGTCCACGAGCGTGATTAACTGTTTTGGATTTAGTGATCGAGCTTAGGATCGGAGGTTACTGGCAAAGAGATAATACGCCATGTTTTTTTATGATGCTAATACAGCTGTCAAAATGTATTTAATTTTGGAACAATGTGATGGACGTCTGACAGAATCTGGGGATAGTGTTTAAATTATTGAGATATTTGTTTAGGCTAATGTTTCCTCAAAGTAGGTAATTTCAAAATATGATACTTTTTTATTAAAATCTTGGGGGTTCAATTGTAGACTTGCTAATGAGATAAAATTGTAATACTTATGTTTAGTTTTACAATTGTACACGACACGAAATATTTCACCCTCGCCTACTCTCTCCATAATATTTAGTATGAACTAAACCAATAACTTTTGTTTTACGAAAATTATCTTCAAAAACACAGTAGCCATAGGTACCTAAAATATGTAGTACCTAAAAGCTCGCATTGTAGTCAGCATGTTGGATACTTATTTCTAATTGCACATGGACTGTGGCCAGGGAATTCTCAAGGTCGGCTTATCGAATGTAAACTATGTAGAAAACTTGGAACCCTTTGTATTGTAGCTACAACATTTTCATGTTGAACTTCGGCAGTGTCAGTAATCTAACTACATAAAATAAATGGGTATCGGTTACAACATGAAGTAATTTTTTTTTATCAATATGTAGAGAGATTTATCATTCGTTTTTTCTTTTAATGCTCACATAGACCATAGCAATGGGGTTTATAATAAAGTTATATTATCTTACTTAATTTTGTAACCAATAAATAGAATACTTATAAAAATACTGCATTAAATACCATCCTTGCCGTGAATGTTAGAAGCTCCTTATTTAATCTGTTCGTAACTTACCCAACTTACAGGGAACAACTTATAACTGAGGTTTGTCAAAAACTCCTTTTTTTGTGGATCAAACATGTCTGAAGGCTTGAACCCTCGCTTAGTGACCAGCGCGCTGTTGACACTGGACGAACTCTTCGTGTCATCATAGCTGTCTCGATGGACGACCCTGTCGTTGATCGTGTGAATACTCGACATTTTGTTTGACGAATAATTACTTTCGCTTATCGTCATCATTTTGCTTTAGGCACTGTTTTATCGAATTTTACACTTTCACTGTTTTCGTTTAGGGCGGCGATGGATCGTATCGTTTTCTGTTTACTGATAAGTCACTTTGGTATTTTTATAGCTTTTTAAGACTCGATGCCAACCCGAGGAGATGCTTCGGAAAACTGAAAAGAGTAGTGTATTTTCTCTCACGGTGATTCATGTGCTCTACACATGAGTAGGAAGGTAGTAAGTAGGTATTCTGACGTCAGAGGCCGTCGGTCGGTCTGTAGGTCGCTTTCGGAATAATGGCCAATAAGTGGCATTTGCCTGACTTAAAGTAGCACAAGTATGCGAAAACCAATCAATGAAGAAATATACTTATTTACTGAGTATGAACTTTGTGATCTTTATCAGGGAAAACTATGAATCGTCATAATTTCAGGAATTCATGAAAATAACAATACGTTCTCTGAATCATAAAGCTTACATTTAAATAATAATAGAGCATGGTCACACATGCTCGTGACGCAGATCTATCAAGGTTTAGTGATCGATGTAGGGACAACTTGTATCATGTTTAACGAGAGTTGAAGGGATTGAATATTAACTATAGAATATAATGGATAATTTACTTGAGGCTTTGAAGATTAAGTTTTAAGTCTACAAAAACTAAAAAAAAAATACTTGTTCTCTGAAAAGCCACCAGAAGTTTAATGAATTGGCTTTTTAAGTCCCAAATACTTAAGTTAGTGAATATTAGGGACAATGAAAAAATTAAATAAATAAATAACGAAGTTAATATCAGGTAAGCGAATATAATGATACAAGTAATATGATGATAAAAGCCTTGTCTGTGAATAAGATTTCTGAAACAATATAGCCACCCACTTAGATCTTTTTAAACAGAGTAGTTATAGCGAGATCTTGTATCTAATGCTACGAGTATGTTAGAGTCCTAGTTCAGTTGTAATAAAGCTGAGATTTCTTTAACAATAACCCGAGACTGCAATAGCGATAGCTGTAATGTACAGAAATAAATCCGTAAGAAATCCAGTTGCCAGGCGTTTCTTTATGTTTACGCGATTTATTCACGATTTTGACTTATAACGTTTTTGCTCTTTGCGTCGCCATTTTACATGTCGATAACGTCATAATATTCGCTTCATGTTTGTTATGGTTCTGATTGGAATTATATTTTCGTTGCTAATATTTAAAGACGTTAACTAATTGAGTACATACTCAATTAGGAACAGGAAATGAATTCGTCTACAAAAAAACAAAACGAGCTTTTGACATTAAAGATTAGTCATCCTATCCAGGTACATAAGAAAACAAACAAAATGATGAAAAAAACAAAATGGCTGTTGTTTTTCACTCCCGCGCAGATCTAGAAATCTAAAAACCACGGACCGTGGTCCACTGTAATAAGAATAAACACTCTTAAATCGAAACTGACACTTAATATACAATTTTTCAGGCGTATTTATGAGGATTTAGACGTTTTTGCGTGTTTTACAGGCGTGTTACGGTCGCGGGCGAATATCGTACTAACAAAAATAAGTTCTGAAACGCCATTGCATAATACGTAGAAAAGCTTCGTCTGTTGCGTTATGTCCTACAATTGGGAGTTTTCGCGGACTTTTTTGGAACATTAGGTTTGTAGAATCTTAGCAAATGCACAGTTGGAGCGAGAAGGAACACCTAGGTAATAAATAATGCTTAATAATACAAATAATTTCACACAACATCATCCCAGATAATTATTATTTATCAAGAGTGTATAGGTAAACAGTGCTTATGAAAGAGAGTCCACTTACCAGAGCAGCTGTTGTTGTCAAGTTGGTGGTCTGCGCATTCCTAGTTTTCTTCCCCATGCAGGCATGGAAGCCGTCAGTGCGGGCCTTGGCTTGGAACTCTTCATTTCAGTGATTTTGTAACTATACCTACAAATAATTTTTTTTAGGTACTTGGTACATAAAAGTTGTTATCGTTTGTTAAATAAATATAGGTAGGTAGTTAGGTGCTAGGTACTTGTAGGTAAATAAAACAAAAAGTAACTGAAATAAAATATTAAACAACCTAATTCAAACTGACAAGTTAGGAAAAATTAATTGATTGTTTTACAATTTACTCACCAACAAAATTGAAATATCCGTAAGTTCCACATCCGCTGGTCACCCTGGCTGGACCCGATCACTGCCAGAATCTAATTCGGTCTCTTGAACGTGCTCGCAGTTTCGCCATCTGAAGTCTGAACACATTAATTACTGCTATGTTCAATATTAATCCATATTTTACATTGAAACGTATGTACTTACTTAGTAGGTAGGTAAAACGAGATTTAGGTAGGTACCAAACAATATTATAACTTGTTGTAAGTAACTACTTAAGTAAGGTCTGCGAGGATTTCTTTTTTTTTACCATTTTTTCAAATCCTAAGGCAATTTAAATAATTGAAAAGTCTAAATAACAGATAACATTCCAACGCAAAAATGCTAAAACTTGACTTGTTCTACTTTACCACAGGGTAAAGACACAGAGGTACAGATATATACAGTCACGGTAGTCAGCAGCGAAAGTGTTGATTTAAAAAAAGTTAAAATCTGGAAAATATTCCACGAGCATCTGCGCAGGATGGTTTAGTTTAAGTTCTGGGTGCAGTCCAATCAGGGGCCGTATTCGCGTTCCTTTTTTCGTTCGTTTGATGAATATTCGGATGACTCCCACCACAATTTCTGACTTCAAGGGCCAATTTTTCAGTTTGGAATATTTGGTCCTAGGCTAGGACCGTGTTTTAACCTTTGAAAAATTAGCTCGCGAGCCGTGTACCCACTGGCTTGACCCACTGGTGGGTTTAGGGGTAATTCCGGAATTACAACTAACAGACCTATAGCATAGGTTGCGAGGAGCGAAGCGACGAGTGGTTAGGTGTATAGTGAACAACCACGCACGAGCCGAGCGAAGCGTGCCGCGGTAGCGGCCGGCGAGTGCCAGATCCGAATTACCCCTACACCCACCGGTGGGTCAAGCCAGTGGGTACACGTGTCATTTCCCGAAAATTTGGCCCTTGAAGTCAGATATCGTGGTGGGAAGCATCCAAATATTCATCAAACGAACGAAAAAAAGAACGCGAATTAGCCTCCCAGGCTTCTTTGTCAGTAGACCTACCTACTTTACTACAACCTACCATGTTCCCTAGAATGGTAGGTTGTAATTCCTACATTACAGCATTCATGGCACTGTAGATCATGTAGTTTAGAAGTAAATTCTTAAGGATTATATTTTTATAGTGTTAACCGCACACTTAGGGATATTTAAAGGTATCCCAAAAATTAGCACCCATGCGGGATTTGAACCCACGACCTTGCCGATCCGTGGCATCGCTCTAACCAACTGAGCTAACGGGCAACCGACGCATGAGTTGAAATTTATTGGGAGTACATACTATACAGCATTGCGCTGTGAGCGACATCTATGGAGACACATTGCAGTCATCTTTCCATTGGATCGGCAAGGTTGTGGGTTCAAATCCCGCATGGGTGCTAATTTTTGGGATACATTTAAAAATCTTTAAGTAAATTCTTATTTGTCCAGACGTTTCAGCTCATCGTAAAACAAATGCATCTAGGCCAGGCGTGTTTACGTTACCCACATTAGAGACTAATGGCGGGATCACACGTGCTGAGTACATGGGTCAGAAAAAGGTCTGGCCGAGTGCTCGGTTTAGTAGTCACCATAGAAATATTATAGTAGTCACACATCACCGATGCTCAAAGAATGAACAGTTTTTTATGAAAAAGCGGTCTCTGCGCAGACAAACGGCTAACTTCACGAATGCCTAGATCTATTGAACGAAGTTTGGTATTTTACTACTGAGAGGTTTTACGTTAAAGTCACATTGCATTGGTATGGTAGCCATTTTGATGTTTACAAAATTATACTATAAAGTCCGTTTGCATTAGAGGTACAGTAATAATAAGTCGTTTTGATTTGAGGCATTTTGCTTTGTAGGTGTTTTAAATGTGAGTTATTAATCCTTCAAAGTCGTTTCGCGGCGTAGGCATCACGAATACCTAGAACGAAGTGTAGGTACATGAAGACCGAGTGTAATCGAACGCTAATCTCGGCCTAATCATTTTGTCTCTCCCAGATAGGTACTCGGTAGATGTAATCTAGCCTTCAGCGCGATACTTTAAATAAATAAATAATTCTGGATGCGTCGAGCTGAGGACAGGGCGCAATGGCGCGCACTAGGGGAGGCCTATGTCCAGCAGTGGACTGCCATAGGCTGATGATGATGCTGACGTTTAAGCAAGCTACCACCATGAGCGCACAGAGTGAGGCAAAATTTTACCAATCTATATTTTCTTTTGTAGGTTTAGTTGAATTCGCAATTAGCCTGTTTTTGTTTAGATTTGTTTATGGTGAGTGACCTTCTGCTATTCCATTGAATGTCATGCGAGTGCAATATTCGACGTATTTCTGTGGTATGACGCGTATGCGCGTCATGTAGTCATGTATATGTAGCATCGCGCCAACTGCCAACATCCAATGGAGAATTTAACGCTAGGTATTTTTTTTTTATACGCTTTTGTTATAAAGAAAGCAAACATGAGAAATTTTTGAACTAGCGGGCCAACCCCACTTCACCCGGATATTAAACGTAAGGAACTTCAAAATTTTCAAATCGCTCAGTTTTTAAATATGCTTCAATGTTGATCAGTATCAGTACTTACCTACCTAGTGTGGCACTTCTACCTACCTACCTATTATACAGGGTGAGCCAACTCGGTCTGTAACATTATACCTGACTTTGGAATTGAGATAACTTTAGGAACAGGATTTTAATAAATAAAACTCAGCATAAAATAAACAAATTTTAATTTATTGATATAACTAAAAAAAATTTACACAATACATTATAATTAGTATTACACCACTAAAGAATATTTATTTAAACATAATCAAAATTGTGGACTAGCAAATAAAAATTAAATTATACAAATCCATATATATTTTTGTGTCAAAACAGCGTGACGTCGAAGATTACGAGATTAAGTTCGTACTACCCTCAATTACCTCGAAAAGTTGTTGCTATAAGAAAGTCTCGGTACATCTAGGACTCTGCGGCCTAGGCCACCGAAGCGGTCTAGATACATCGTTCTGGCGAATCTCCGAAAACCCTATCCCCATTACGAGATTATATTAAAGTTTAAAATATGGCAGTTCCTTCAATAATGACGTAGAGATAAATTGGTCTGAATAAAAAACAAACTGATAAACATCGTACACCGATTGAAAAGAAGCCTTTAGTTTATAGAAAACCCAACGTATTATTTTTAAAAAAAGTCTTAGATCTATGCATAAAACTAGCAGACATCAACTATAACGCCCGCTCGGGTACCTTAAGAAACAGCCACAAACGCCCCAATGGACTAACATACTGTTACTTTTTTTTATTTATGCATAATGTGATTAAGTGGAAAAAGTTTATGTATATTTGCGCGGGATTCACCTTCGTATGCTTGTATGCGATGTTAAAGCCTTGTGCTATATATTTGAGCATCCAGTAAGCATATTATCCCTCTTCCGACTTAAATAACACCTATCTAATAAAACGAGGCTTAATGACAAAGCGACAACCATTTATCGACTAAAAATTTAAAATAAAGCCGACAAATAAGTGCAAAATACTGCAACGAAGACTTAAATAGTGTTACCACATCGAAATAAAAAAGTTGGCATTCCTCGAGCGACGGCTCGAGTCGAAATGCTTAGACATACCCTTACATACCTACAACTAGCTTACAGTTACATTACATGAACTTCGGGACAGAGTGGTGTCGTCCCGATAATAAATTAAAATGTGTTTATTTTAGGGGATTATAGACCTTATTTTAAACGGATCTCTTGCACGACCCGAGTGATCTTAGGATAAGATTAGAAAAGAGGAAACTCTAAATATTAAAATGATGCAAAAGGTACCGTGCATGTTGTATAAATGTACAAAAAGATTACGTTCCCCGAGAGGGTCAGTGCTCCTTATTTTAGCAATTAGAAAAATTGGAAATTTGTTAGGAATGGAGAAGAAATGCCTTTGGACACTTTTCTTGAGTTTCAGTGACGTTAACAACTAATGATTGAATGGGATCATCACTTTATATTTAAAGTTGTTTTTTTCTGTGTGTGACCCACTGTTAAGCTAGAGGATATTGAGACGAACAAACACAGTTTTTAAATAATTATATTGCAAATGTCAAATTATAAATCACTGTAAACTTAACCTATAATAGCAGAATTACATTTAATTTCGGAATAAGTCAGTTTCAGAGTTCTTTACGCACGATATATTGAGTTGTAAATTAATTTTAGAAACTTTGATCGTGTGTCAAGTCTTGACAGATAATGAGATCTTAATCTCTATTGTGGACTATGCTAAAATACATTTAAAATCATAAATTAGTTCAAAAATATAAAATAAAATGAAATTCACAATAAGTTACGCATAGATACATTATTAATAATATTTGGTTGATTAAATAATAGGATTCCGAATGTATCTGTTGTGTGATGGTGAATCACCTGCGGAGACCAAATAATTTGATATTATTATTTAATTATTTCTATTTTGAGTTAGGCATAATTTGTAAATAATTTAATTCTTGTTTTGTTTTAATTTAGAATTTAATGATTGCAACTTTTGGAGCTGGTCTAGATAAATATAATAGGGGGGTTGATGCAAAGGTCTGACCTCACGAGTTGCATTAATTATTTAGTGTAGAAATCTAAACTAGGAGACCTCCCAAGATCGTGTCGAAAAATTGATTGTATTACTTTGTTGAGTATAAATTAGCAAATGTTAGAGAGAAAACTATAATACAAAATCCTGCCGGCTGCGCCAAAATAATCACAAAATTGGCGAAGCCGGTAGGATCATTTTTGTTCATGAAACTCACCTATAAACAGAAGTATTATCCAGCAGTGTCCCCTCATAAAGGTCTACGCTTATTTATACATGATATATAAATACATTATTTATATTGTGAACAATGAATCGTACATGTGGGCGGGGATGGCTTAACACTTGCACACATTCATCAATAAATGTTAGTGTAAGTTTAGCATTTTAATATTTTTTTTGGAAAGAGTTAAACTTACACCAACGTCACAAACACAGGGTTGAAAGTGAGGGTAGTAAAACTCATTTATTAATGTTTCTTTTTGACGTTTTAAGGTTAAGCCACCATTCCCTACGTATAACACTCACACATACAAACAATACTCGCACACATATCCAAATAAACTTCCCCTATTCAGTTAAATGCTTCCGTATCAGGAAATAATCTAATAAAATAGTTTTGTAAATTAATGAACCATGTGCTTTACCGCGTTAGCTATGTTGAAATCTCATTTAATCTTTTGTTATTTATCATAGAGTTTAAAATGCTTTAACATGAGAATGTCACTAGCAAAATAAACTCTATGCCAAAGGAATAAGACCGTTTCTAAGATTTAACACAGACTACCCTAAAAAGGTATTTGTGCTTGAAAGGAGCTTGCGCACATTGTGCTTCGATTAGGACAGATCTAGCGTCAAAATTCATAGAAACCATTCTACGGTTATCCAATTTCAGACTTTATCGCGTGTGTCCAAGGTCGAAATTGGTAGATCATGTAAGACGCGTATACGGAACACTTGCACACAGATTATTCGAAGGGCCAGATTCACATTCAAATGTCATCTTATTATTCTCTCTAAAGGAATTGAAACTCCTTTTCAAATTTAAACCCACTTCTTTCATTGATACAAACATTATCTATAGCATTTAGTATGTCACACACATTCCATGCTTGTATCACCACATGATAACTATATTCATCTCGCTAGTGTATTGAATGCAAGGTATCTATAATCAACTTATGAATTACCAATCATAGCAATTTTGTTTGACATTAAAAAGACAGATAATATTGCTATGGTAATTTGAAGATTTTTGCGTATTTATAGACGTGTTTCTAAAGTCATGCTTTCTGTATGTTTTACGTCGCAACACTTTTTCATATGTATGAAAGTTTAAAGTTCTGAGCGGCACTTTGTTTGCCGTTCTAGTCTCATTTCTGTATCTTGCGCCATTTCGATGCGTAGTACATAATTTATAAGCAAAAGCATCTATCGCACATAAATACGTAACTTCACGAATGCTTCAAGATACCGTAGATAAAAATATTGCTCTTACACACTTTCGATTTGAATATAGCGCATTAACCATCAACATTCATTCTGGCCGTTATTCCGTATCGGGTAGTGAAACCTATTGACCATTCTTCAACATTCAATCTGGCCCCTAGGGTAGTGTGGGGGTGTGGTGTAGGGGGTAGTGAGGGGGGTAGTGTGCGTTTAGTTCCAGATGCGCAGGAATGAGTCCCAAGAGCCGGTGGCGACCGCCATCCCGTTCTCGGTGACGCCCAGACAGGACACGCGGTTGTCGTGACCAGCGAGAATGCCTGAAAGATAATTTTAGTTAGAAAAAAAGAATGATAATTTTAGTTGGAGAGTGGAACTGGTGCTAATCAAACATCTCGTAGTAATAAAAGACTGAGAAAGAGGGTAGATCGATTCGTCTGCCAATAAACCTACCCACTCGCAATGACCAGTCCTTCCGTGATCGTGGCGTGTGCAACTGCGCCGAAATATCGGGAAACTCCAAATAAATTGAATCATGGTAAATATCCCGTTAATAGAATTTCAGTTAGTTCAACTTTGTGATGAACGTATTTGTTTTGTTTGGGTAAGTTATCCCAAAAAAGGGAGTTTTAACCTAAAAAAATTACTTTATATTCTCTTCTAATCAAATATATAATCGGAGGTCATGTGCTCAGTTTGGTGCGAAATTATCATAGACGGGGATCAAATTTGGTCCAGATTCCATGAGGGAAGAACGACACTCAAGAATTGAAGGTGAACCCATTTCAAATGACAACCAGCCAATACTGACCGAGGTTTGAACATGACTAAGCCCTAAGCCGTGTTTGTTGCTGGTTCTTCACGGTATTGGTCGCGAAGGAACAGAGCCTATAGACAATGTAACAATCGATTGTCGAAAGCGAAGGTAGAAAAGTCCAATTGTATAGAAGTCATAATTCGATGTTGTCGATATGTTAATGGAAAAGAACTGTAAGTATATTATCTATTCGTTGACAACAGATCACGTGACATATTTAAGGCACAAGTCAACCTCATACATTTTTGTACTTTTCTACCTTCGCTTTCGACAGTCGATTGTTAGTCTAGAGGCTCTGGAGTAGAATCACCTAGTTTTAATACTATTCTAAGTGATCTCAGCGGTCCTACTGAATAAATTCTTTTAGACTTTTACTTTTTGGTAAAAAAAGTTACCGGCACGCTCGCTCTTCATAGAATCCCAGACGTTGCAGTTGAAGTCGTCGTATCCGGCGAGCAGCAGGCGGCCCGACTTGCTGAAGGCGACACTGGTGATGCCGCAGATGATGTTGTCGTGCGAGTACATGGCCAGCTCCTGGTCCGCGCGGATGTCGAACATGCGGCACGTGGCGTCGTCCGAGCCGGTCGCGAACGCGAATCCGGATGGGAAGAACTGCGGGAGAAGGTTTAGGTTAGTTTGTACGAAATCCACACTTCCATGCTAATATTATAAAGCTGAAATTTGGCATAGTTAAAGGTTGTATTCCAGAGAATGACATAAGCTACTTTTTATCCCGAAAAAATGAAAAAATCCCGCGGGATCGCGGGAGCGCAGCTAGTAATAAATAAATAAATAATGCTGGACTTTCCACACAGCATCATCTAGCCCCAAAGTAAGCAGAGCTTGTGTGTTATGGGTACTAGATGACTGATACTACATATACTTTTTGTTTGTAAATATATACATATAATACAGACCGTAACAGCATTAATATCGCTCTCGTGTCCCGGGAAGGTCTGCTTGCAGGCGCAGTCGCGGATGTCCCACAGCTTGGCGGACGCGTCGCAGGCGCCCGACACGAAGGTGCGCTGGTCGGGGGCGAGCGAGAGGGACATCACGTCGCCCGTGTGCCCGGTGAACTGGCCGCATTGTTGCCCGGTTTCTATGTCCCAGAGGGCGCTGGAAGATAACAAATTGTACGTTAGTATTGGTACTGAAAGATAGCATCATTCGATACGAAAATCCAGTGATTCAAGGCCAGAATCGAAACCCACTCTGCGAAGAACTTTTTTTGTTACAACTATTGCTGAAATACTAGTTATGTATCAAAATCAGAACACGGTGGGGTAATTTAACTAGTTCGAAGGGCCGTGAGATAAGGGCAAGGAGACCGTCAGATTAGACATGGTGAACCACCTGCCGTATGGCCTTGCTGACAGTTATATTTCGCCGGGTAATTTACAATAGAATGCGATGGCTTGTCGATGAATTAATATACCCATTCTAAAAACGAGTGGGAACGCCATTAGATAATAATAGCATGTCATGACATACCAAGTCATATCTCTGGAATGTAAAGATGGACTTACCAATACTTAAATAGGGCCCATACTAATAAACTTGACATAAAGTTGTATCGTGCATAACCTATGAATAACCAAACAATTTTATGCCTTTACATCTATATTAGATGATTTATACAGAGTCAGGAGGCAACCTATGCCTACACTTAACGGGACGCTGCAGTGCCTGGGACATTGTTTGAGATGGAGGCTTGCAGCACCTAAACCACCCTCTCAGCATAATCAGCCTGGCCGACAGGAAAGACGACGTCAATACGTGTGGGTAATATTATAATAATAATCAATTACTAATAAAACTTTAATAATAAGGGCCTAGTTAAATAGCCGTTTATTTACTACTTTCCCATAGCTGGGCAAAGGTCTGGATGTGGCTGAATACCGAGACAGGTGGATAATGATAGTTATTGGACTCACCAAGTCATATCTCCCGAGGAGGTGAGGATCTGGTTGTCGTCCAGGAACCGGCAGCAGGAGAGGTAGCCCGAGTGTCCCGGCAGCTCGCGGGACACACGCACGTTGCCCTCGCGAGTCTTCAGACTGGAAACACAAAGCCAAAATGAATTCATGAAAAAAGGTTGGGTCACTTACAATTTATAGTTTCACAAGATATCCTACTTTTTGAACTGAAAACTTCTTTAGACGCGTTGGGTATTTTATGATGAGATGAGAATAAATTCTTGGATTCGCCTCGAAAAGGTCACGTGCGAATCACGTGATTGCTCACCGACACACGGTAAACTTTTACGGCAATATTTTTACATTTCTAAAAGCTCATTTTATAACTAAATGGGTGAATAAAAATGCATAAAAAATGTTTTGTTCAAGTTTTCACATGTCACGGTTTATAATAAATGGGTCGGCTCTTGACGTAGAGACTTACACAGGCAAGAATGAGGTCTACGATGTAGGGAGCCTACCCAGAAGGTGCCTATTAACTCTCTTCTTAAAAACAACAGGGTCGTAGCTTAGTTACTTATTTAGTAGGAGCTATTAATTTCCAGTATAAGACTTATACTGTGACTTAGTAGTTTGGTTGAATCTGGACTAAGACCAAGTACTTAATTAAATCGAAATAGTCAAGGTTTAGTGTTTTTAGGTTAACAATGAACTTCTATACTTCTGTAACTACTTTTTTAGGCCACATATCTTTTCAGCCTTACCAGTAAAATCTACCGTAAACGGAGCCACATCTTATTACCTCATCTATCATTTTTTGCTGCGATTTAAAAGTATTCCTTACCTGTAGATAGAGCAAATATTATCAAGTCCACCGCAAGCGACATAAGACCCGGAGGGTGCGTACGCGCAGGTCATTACCCAAGAGGAGCGCAGCGGGATGGCGTGCACCTTGTTAGTGGTGTGGCTGTCCCACACTATCAGCTTGCCGTCCTGACTGGCTGACACCAGGTTCCTGGAATATGGACAATTATAAATAGTTAATAGTTCTACGACATTCTGTGTGGGACAAAACAATTGCAGAATAGTGGCTGACTACTAGAATGTGGTCAAAAAAAAGTACGTAAGTGTCGTGGAACACTCGGTTGGAACGAAGCAAAGAGTACTTTTCTATACTGGGAATATAATAAATTAATTGTCAATTAGGTTCGCTCTTCCGTACCAATGTAACAATCTATGGACTGTGTCGCGGCGCATTTCGCACTGTGACGATTTGACATATACATGCGTCGTGACGGTAAAATAGAACAGACTCGTGCAAAAACAACGCGATACCACGAAATAGGAGCGGAGGTGTGAAAGTCATTTGAGCAGATCGACGGAATCGCGGGCGGAAAGAGATAGAATGATAGTAAGTAAGTCTATGCGTTAGAGCCGCTTCTCCTACATACTGACAGATCACGGTGAAATTACAGCGATGTGAAAAGGGCGTAAGAGTCATAAATTTTGCGACAGTTTTGTAAGCGTCATCAAATAATTATATTTATTTTAATTTCCTAACAATAATAATAAAAAAAACCCTGTTGGCCGAATGGGGTTGTACCGCAACTTTCAATCCGAAGGTTGTGGATTCGAATCCCGGTCGTGCATCAATGGATGTTGCGTTACGTAAAATTTATATGCACTTTAACACGTGCTCTAAACGGTGAAGGAAAACATCGTGAGGAAACCAGTTAGTGTTCTTATAGGCGGCGATGGGCTTGTAATCTGTCACGTATGGAATACTAACTTCTGCAAGATGTGGGCATGTATCAAATATTATGTGTTTGGACATCTGACTACCCCCCTTTGACCTCTTCAAAGGATGTGGAATAAGTAACAAAAAAAAAGATCCGAGAGAATGTCTACCGCACCTTGGGGATACAGTCGTGAACCTGTTTACGTTTTACGGTTTAAAAACAATAATGCATAAATCACCAATATTCACATACTATTGTGTCAACATGATGAATCAGATCAACTTCCTTTTCAGACCGCTACCTTATCCCCTTTAATATAGAGACTACAATCGCGTGGCGTAAGGACTGAACGATGACCCTAGTGCAAAGTATTTATGATTCATTTTTAGCGTTATGAGAAGTCCATTAATATGAGATAAGTATAATTTTAATTAATAAATTAACTTCTGCATGTTTTGCTCAATGTAAATATTTGGTATAGCAATGATCCCTCTAGCATGCTCACAAAACCCCTTACCACGGCACCCTATCTCTATAGTGCAATAGAGTAAAATTACATTTAGCTAAAAGCCTCTTTTCTACAACCGCAATCTTAATCTCTCTTACCTTAGAGATAAGAGTTGTTTTGGTAACAGAACGTATTTCGTTTATTCTGTGTGTTTGTTTATATCTAAAATTATTATATATTCCAATAAGTCATTTTAATATCGTATATTCTCCAGCATTAACATATGGCCTTAGTTTTCCTCATCTACAAATATGTCACCGTCCATTTCGGCAGGCTAAATGACGACGTCAGAGCTCGTCATCGGAATAACAATTTGAATGCCTAGAATAATAACTAAAACTAATTTTGTTTATCTATACGGTTGTACTACCCCACGAAGGCGGGTTGGTTGTATCTGTGCGCGTAAGATCGGGAACGCTCCATGGACGAATGAGCGCTCAGTGTCACACAGAAACAAATCTATACACACAGGACGTCCGAACGGAGTTTTCAGGCCACCTGAAGGCCTCCTTCATGGCTTAAGGACTGGTAGAAGAAGATATGCCGACCCAAGGAAAAAGGAAGAAAGTTCACCTGGAATCGCTGCCCCAGTGCATAGCGTAGATCTTGGCGAGATGTCCGCGCAGAGTTCGGCGCGTGCGCATCTGGATGCGACCAATCGGCTCCAGGTTCGCCGTGGCCTGCGACAGCGAGGTGTCGCATGCCGCCTTCCTTGCATCCTGTGAACACGTTACACGTTATACTTTTGAAGGAAATATTATCATGCCATGGGAGATATAATCATGGCCAACATACCTGGTCATTGAACTCAGGACGATAGCCAAGAGAGTGTCGGTTAAACGGGTTGCTGTCAACTCGGACACAAAGATTTGGACACTTTGTCACAATCGACACTTTTGATTTAAAAAAAAACTACACTACAAGAGTAGTGTTTATTTTATCGTAACAATCAAATAAGTATGCTAGTTGGCGACTTAAAACTAGTAATACATACTACATATATTTTTTGGTACACTACATACATCTAAATATAATGTAAAGCCAGGGTTCAACCCACGACTAAGTCGATGTTCTCATTCAAAACCGGCACAGTACTTAAAATCAAGCCACACACCATCTAAAACTCACATCGAGGTCACGAAACTAGAATGCAATGATACGCAAACAGAGTGATAATAAGTTACACTAACACTCGAGTATCGGGCTCACTCAACATATTTAAAGTTTGTTTTGAATTCAGGCTGACTAGTGGCCAATTCTGGTGACGGAGTTTTTAGGCCGCCTGAGGCCTCCGTCATGGCTTAAAGACTTCAAAGCTGTGACCGTGTCGTTCGAAGCACGGATAATGAATGACACTAGCAGCCACCATTCCACTTAAACTAACCGGTCCGAAGTTGTTTAACTTCGAGGATTTATCACTTAACTTCGAGGATCTATCAAGTAACAGCCGCACTCAGAATCACGAACAGCTATTTCAATAGTTCCTTGGTAAAGGTTCTCCATATTAAGTCGTTACTAAGCATAAGTAGACGTTAGTGACTCTAGTAAGTAAGTTCGTATGAGTCAATGGCCAAATCTGGTGACGGAATTTTTAGGCCGCCTTAAGGCCTCTGTCATGGCTAAGCGACTTAAATAGCCGGGACCGACAATTAAACGTAGGGTACGAAGCCGAAGCACGGAAGCGCTCAGATGAAAATGCCACTGGCGGTCACCCATCCACTTACAGACCGTTTCAAACGTTGCTTAACTTTGACGATCTATCAAGAACGACTAAGCAAGGTCGACCACGAGCGCTGACAGATTGCAAGCTAATTGCCGCCATGAATTGATACATACTCTGATGGCATTTTTGAGGGTCTCCGCCTCCTGGCGCAGGCTGTCCAGCTCATTCATGTCTCTGGCCTCTGTTTGATCACTTGGGTACGATCAAAACTAGCGCGCCGCGTCCGCTTCCTTCGCGCAACGCACCTGCAAATAAACGAACACTTTAAAAAAAAACTTTTTATTAGATTAGCCTTTTTTTGGCAGTCGGGTAACAGAATCGCGATTGTATTCGATCGAAGAATTACTTCAGCAAACAACACGGATAAGGTGAATACCTTATCCGTTTAAATTTACGTTTTAAAATCTAAAAAGAAACCGACTTTAATGTTGGACTTAGACGAAAATTACAAGCGAAGATCGACTTTTTTGAGGATGGAAGTTTACGGGAAAACAATAAATACATCAGGACAGGAAATAAAAATATATCGGATCACATAAAAAAAAAACTTACAACATACTGAGTCGAACATAGAACCTCGCTCTATTGAAAAAAAAAAACTTATTGTAATATTATTGAATTGTATTGTATTGAAAAAGTATTGAAGAATTGATGCCGCGTCTAATTTCTTATAACAGACTGGTAGTTATTTTAAAATAAAAGCTGTATTTTTCTCAATTTATATTTCATTTTCTAAGAATATCTAAGTACACTTGTAATTTTTTTTCAGACTTCCAGCGAGTTCAATCTTTATAAATTGCAGCTACACGACGACCTTCAACTCACAAACAAAACATTATAATTCAATGTAATGTTTGAACAAGTCACTTTTCTAGAAATACGACTAAAATATTCAATTCGAAGAAGGAAAGAATAATATTTATGAGAAAATATCTTTAGCATAGCTTTTACAAGTGATGCTGCAACATAGGGATATCATCATTATCATCATCCCGAGTTCGTCCGCAAGTCTTCACATTTCGGCCTATCTAATAAACGTGGCATGAAGTTATGACAGGTATAAACTAAAAATTTTGAGAGTTATTCTTAAGTTACTTAGTACATATTAAAGTTACTTTTTACCATGTTTATTTAAAAGGCCGTATAGGTCTCTTTTTACTCTCGCTACGCTACCCGGCACACAATTTCGTCCACCTAATGAGCAGCAGACTGACAGTCACATACACCTGATATCATGAAAACTGAACTTAAAACAATTAAACTAAAAACTAAAATTATACTTACTCAAACTTTCAGATTTATAATATCATCAGAAACGTCTCTAACTGATTGCCAACAGCTCAGCCGTCATGTCTAATGCGAAAGAACTAACAGTAACCGGTGCGTCAATAAAAATAAACAACTACGTGATACTCAGAATTCCATGCGTGCCAAGAAACATGGCCTTTTCCTAAATCGTAAAACTGACGTGGATGCGAGGGAAAAGTGAATGTCTAAAGCAAGGTGTGCATGAAAGCAACAGCTGGCTAAACAGCTTTTTTTAAAGGCATCAAATCAACACACAATTATGACCAGCCCGCCTTCGTGAGACGGAACCACTATAAACCCGTATTAAGCCCCACCAGGGTCATCCGTGATCAGTAAGTAGTGTGACGTGAGCATGTAACGTATCACCACACCACCAAGATCCAGAGCAAATGCGCATATAAGAGCAAACGCTTGTCGTGGTGGTGACTGGACTTTCTTTTATTTTATCTATGTTAAATTGTATTTTAATTCAAAAATGAGGGACGATTAAGCTCGCGTCCGCAGGAAGCACCTTCACAACCCTGCACGTGTCCCCTGGGTGGAGCACCACCCAGTTTCGTTTCGAGCTCGTTTAGCAAAACGAGCTCGAAACGAAACTAGACATTTAAAGGCGTTTTATACTACTTTCACCAATAATGAATAACGATTTTACTTTTGTTAAATTTAAATTTTAGTTTTATAACGTCATACGATTAAATAAATAAATTCAAAAATCTTAAATTGTATGATCTCTTGTTGATTGAAATAAAAATGAATTGAATTGAATAATGCAAGCAGGTCACGCAGAGACAAGCACCGCTTGAGTTTTCGACCCAAGAACGGTATTTAAAACCATTGGCATCCGATTGCAGTCCATGCGCACCTAGCCTTATATCACTGGTAAACGAACTAAGGCGTAAACAGTTCCTCGGAACAAGATGATTATGACGTCACTGAACTTGAGTTTTAGGGAAATCACGGCTGCTGAATCTTAAACAGGCTCACTACTGTATCTCAGTACGGTAGACATTACCCAAACGTTTTTTTTTTGTAGGTTATTACCCACCGTCCACCTAACTGAGACCACGCTGGGTGAACCGTGCTAAGTTTTTTATTTCTGTTCACCTGGATGTTTTCGTTTATTTTAGCTGCTGACTCTGCCATCGAGTTTTGCCACGGAAAGCAGAACGAGTCACAAATTGGATCGTGTTGCTATTTAAATAGAGTCGATAATGAGATCAGTTTAGAGGGGAGTTTGGATGGATGGATGGATCATGAAGTTTTTATCAAGGTAGCTTAAAATACCCAGTATTAATGCATAGGCTAGCTTTACCTCGAAATAACGGGTATTCCCGAGGGACAGCCGAGCGCAACTATTATTGAAAACATGAGTTCACCAGTCAACGCAAGTTATTTATTTACAAGCTAAAAGAGCATTTACACGATGCAATTTCTGGCTCGTTTTGCTAAGCTGATTTTATTTAGCGGCCGAGCGAGCGTCGCACTTACTAACGACTATTAGCGCCCCATGCTTTTTGGAAAGCAAGGAATGCTGCGCTTCAAACCAAGAAAAATAATATCGTCTAATCCAAATCATATAATATTTAGTAATCACAGGTCATTCATCGTTTACAAGGAAATTGCTTTGCTTCCATTGTTTTCTTGCTAATCTTCCCTATTACGTCACGTCAACGTAAACAGTATAATGAGTCCTCCCATGGTCGTGGTGTTGAGGAAAAAGCATAATTGGTTATAATACATGAGAAATACTTCTTTTATCTCAACATTTATACGGAAGAATTTCAACCGATACGATTTAGTATCGCACTGCAATTTTTTACGTGCAAACGCTCATCGGATGCTAAAAGGCAAGTGTGACCCTCGTTCGGACACTCATCGGCTTAGCAAAGCATGGCAAAATAGCATAGTGTAAATGCAGCGATAAGTATGGAAAATCAGCCTAGGTGAGGAGAAAGCGCCACCATCAGTCATCGACCGCATGTATTTGTTCTCATAACACATACCGTAGGCGCGTGCGCATCGCTTCCGCTCGATATATCCGTTTGCACGAGGCATTTGTTGCATGACACTGTTGAGGTGGAAAGGTAACTACAGGCTCACGATTACTGAGAAACGCTTCCTTTTTTTGTCGGTTAGAAGCACTAAATGTAATTTGAAAGGCAAAGTACCTTGGTTAACCTACTATTGGTTGGTTTAATCGCTTTGCAGCATTGGAAAGGCACCCCAAGGGTTAGTACTGAAACCGGCTTGTCACATAGCACATAAAATATTCGAAAACATGTGGCAAGTGCACGAAAAAGCTTTTTAAAAATTTTTTCACCACACTAGTTCGAAAGAGATGACACAACAAGAAATGAACGAATGACTGTTTGACAGGTATCATTGGTTAGCACATTGTGCCATCTTCATCACGTTGTAGCCTTGCTAGTCAGTTTAAATCATTTTACACAATTTACAGTTTTCACATTTTATGTATGAAACGTCGCTCACTTAACCGTAACGATTGTTTCGCGATAACTTACTTCACAGTTTCGTAAGATGGACTAAAACATAATTGGATAAAAATTACTAAAACCTGAGCTGGTTTGTACAATTATGTTGGGGGCGTGATAATTGATCAGGATCTATAAAATATCTATCAGGATGATAATTCTTGTTTTACGGCTATGCACCAATTAGTTTCACATTTATTTAAAATAATCGGTAAGTATACCATTATGGTCTTACCCACTGACCTAAAAAATACGTCTAACCTGACCCCACACTTGGCTAACCTGTGTCGTGGGTACTTACCCACTTATAAGAAACTACAATTACATACCACAACACTTGACCGGGAACCCGGGAACCAACAACGTCCTCATATCATGCAAACATGAATTAATGAATGAATGAAAAACGCTTTATTGTACACAATAATTATTTACACAATAACTTATGTATAACCTAATGAGATAATGTACAATGGGCGGTCTTATCGCTTAGAAGCGATTTCTTCCAGACAACCTTGGGATGGAAAGAAACGAACATATTGAAGGTATGGCAGGGGGTGTACAAATATTTATAGAAATACAAAATATTACTAATTTATAATACGGCAACATTCTAAAAATAAATATACTTACATAAACTAAATAATAACACAATAAACATTTGCAAACGCGAGAATAGAACTAGCACCTTTTACGTCTCAGCCGAGAACACATACCTTGTGGCGCTAGATTTCATGAAAGTAATGCAAATTAACAAATTCATTTGAGTAGACCACACAGCAGTTCCGAAACATTCAGGTCAGTCCTTCATAAAAACGTATCATTTCGATCGACGTAATGCTATGCTTCATAACAATAACAAATTCCTATTTTTAGTTTAGAACTAACCAGTGGAGCATCGTCAAGCGATTCCTTTGTCTGATTCTCATGATGACGACAAAAATCATTTCGCAGGACCAGTTTGAACACTAAAATTTTCATAAAAACTAGGTGATTTTACTCTTGTACCTCGCGAGTTCGCGACCAATACCACGAAGAACCAGGGCAACAAACACGGTTTACCTATCAACCTATGTACTTTTGTTTGGGTATACTTTTTTCACATTCAGATAACTCGATTCGTTTGAAAGCGGACGTGACCTGTACCATGTAGGCATAACTGAAAACTTGGGAGGTTTTCGTTAACGAGTTCCCTGCCAATCATTCCGGACCGAAGCACTCCCCACCTGCCTTAGGCACTATATATGAATGAACAAATGTGTAACGAACAAGGCACAATGATTTAAGCCCAGGAACGAATTTTATATTGATCCGAAGCACGGAAACGCTTTTAGACACATCATCAATCAATTAGTCACGATGAACGTCAATAGGTATTGCGAATCCATCAAGAATGATTAGGCAAAGACGCATGAGTAGATTTTTCTTTATATTTTTGTCGTTATTGTTATTGGCTTCTAATAAAAGTATATTCTTGCATTATTGCAGCCCTTTAGCACCTCCAGTTGTTTCCGACTACACTGACAATACCGTCCAACCGGCTGATGGCCTGCCTCTTAGACGCTGAGCTACTCTTGGCCAATTATTATTACTAAGATAAATTTTCATTTTATCAGATGATTTTTTAATCAATTAACGATAAAGATAAATGAACTTGGCCACATTACACCCCACAGTCAAATGCATAGTCCTAATCCGACATTGGTTGGAACAGATATCACAAAACCCAGACTCGGAATAAATAACTGCAGACCTATCTTACTCTCACACAAACCATAGGATCAAAGGGACAGAAGCCCTCATGTCGCTCCCGGCTACAACAATTCCTTTGTTTTAACATTCACCATTGCTCACTCAAACTTACTTCCTACAGAACACCCATAGATTATTTCGCGCACAAACCGGGGCACAGATAGAAGACTGTTGATATGAAAGATTTGCAGTGACAGCTAGCCGGCACGCCCCCGATTGGATGCGCGCGCATCTTTTCCCGATACGTCATGCCGGGGAGTAAATGACCTACACATTTTTCTGTCGCCCGTTAACGTTGCATGTGGCAACTCAGAGAGTAATGTAGACCGTTTGTTATAGTAGCACTGGTTTAGTGGAAGTGGCTCCGCCTTCCGATCTAAGGGCGTGAACCAATGAGTTTATCTGTCCAAAAATGTAGTGCACTATGCTAGTACTCTCAAAAGGTGGATGAAAACATCGTGAGGAAACCGGCAAACGATCCAAAACATGACCTGTGTTAGTGCATGAAAGGAACCTCTTTGAGGCGCAGTTTAATTTCAACTGGTTCGAAAAAAGTATTGACACTAGATACTCTAGATCTACCAACTCCATACATGAGTGTCTTTGGTCACGATTGGTCGCGAAGGAGACCAGTAAAATCACTTAGTTTTAGGACGATTCAAAGGGATTCCAGCGCAGCGGTCCTACTGAATAAATGCTTTTTGACTTTGACTCTTGTATCGTGCATGATGCTGCGAAAGTCTGAATGATATTGATCTAGGAACTACTTAATGGAAAATATTATATGGCGTGTCGCTAACAGAAACGAAAGTCGAGGCGAGGGCGCGGTGCGAGCGAGGCGCGCGCCCCTTCCGCGACTCCTAATCACCTGCCTCTACTCATCTTTTAAAGATGACATGTTGAATTAATGAAACAAGATATACACGCCGCCGCCTCGACGCTAAATTCACACACGTCAATTTTGCCCGCGCCCCGACTTTGCCTAAGAGAATGTAACATTCAATCGAGCGTGACACGTTTCAATTCAACTGCAACGTAATAACATGTTACGATGTTAGCTTAGCATCGTATAACATAAATAAATATGTAAAAATAATGCTGGACATTTCACACAGCATCATCAAGCCCCAAACTAAGCAAAGCTATGGGAACCAGATAACTGATATACTACTTATATACTTTTTGTTTTAGTGTTAACAATTCGTATTGACGTTGCATTATTGTAATATTTTTTTCATTTTACTCTATTCTACCGCAGAGATACCGTGTGATCATGGTAAGCGTGTTGTGAAATACACTTGCTACGTATAACTGGTTTATTCTTAGTTTTTGCTTGTTCAAGTCGCTAATGCGACTCCGATCTATCATCAAAATGAAAACTTTTTGAACTTTCTGAATGCTTTCACGTTTAGCCGTAATTGAGACAAACAACATAAAAACTTTCATTTTAATATCAGAACGTCTCAAGTACCATTAAAACTGATTACGTTCAATGAAGGAAATTTACAATTAAAATAGAATTATACACATTTGAAAAGACTCAAGTCTGTCAGTCTCATCATGCCCACGTTTGAACCACTCGCAAGGTCACTTTATGTCTTCAATATTACCATCTTAGCCCACAAATCAATACGTAACCAATACCCTAATGTCCGTGGATTTGCAACGCTTTTCACACTCGGCTCATTACGCAAACAATTGTCTGTTTGACTATTCACGTCCAATGGTGCTTATGGTTAAGGTTTTTGTGAAATGTTGACGAAATTTTAAACCAAATAAAATAGAGTTAAGCCTTTAGTTTACAAGCAAAAGGCTTAGGCCTTTCGTTTGTTTGCATATCCTGTGGGTAAAGTCAGGCTGTGGATGATGATGAAGCCTTTAGATCTTTACTAATTATTTATTATACAGCGTCAGGCGGCAATAATTGCCTACAATTGACGGTATGAGTTCTAGATGTTATGAGGTGGAAACTGAACTATTTTCTCATCTTAGGTCCTTATACCACAGCTTATAGCAAGCTATTACCCACAGTAATCAATTAACGGCAGAAAAATACGGCTTGAATGGGATTAGGCGCGTATATCAGCATCCAGATAAATGGACGAATACCCTTAAATCTTGACACTTGACAGTATTAACTACTAACGAGGGAATGGTAGGATCGCCAGGAATATTGAAGAGATATTACAGTGGAGACCTTGGCCCAGAAGTACGACAGGTAATAATTAAAAGAATGTGTTGTAGAAATAATAGGGCAGATATGGCTTATAATGTTGATGAAGCCACACTTCATGTTATTTTTTTTTTTAATTAAATAGGTCAGCATTTGACCTCCCTCTGCTTGATGTTAAGCAGTAGTGAGGTCTAAGATGGAGCATGCTTTCCTAGAAGGAACCTATTTACTCTTGATTTAAAGACCTCTATATTGTACTTTTCGGGAAATACGGTACCCGGCAATGAGTTCCACAATTTGGCAGTGCGTATGAAAGAAGTGGACAAAACGCTTTGTACGAACTCTGGGAATATCAACCACCAAAAAAATGCTACCATTCCAAACAAATTAATACAAGGTTTTAAAAGTAATTTATTATGTAATTGTAAAGTAAAGTAAAGTTTTGTTTTGCTAAAATTGTGATACAAGTATTTTATTTAAATTAGCAAAAATAGGTTACCACTCAGCATTGTGCAAGTGCCGGGCTTATCAGCAAGATTTAGGTGTTTGGTAAACATTCCTATGCACTATTAATCAATTTAGATAAATTGCAAGTCCTAAGGTCTTGATAAGCTCTTATCAACAGTGCATAGGTTCACTAGTGGAGATGATGAAGTATGTCATGTGACATTTTCTCAAGGATAGGATTTTGAGACAACCTCAATAGTTTGCGCACATTGTACCTTCTGTTTGTGTGGTAAATAAATATCTAATCTAATGAAAAGTATTTTGTATGCACTGCACAATTGCATTTAATTAGGATATGCAAACAAAAAGAAAACTGGACAAATAAGGTGTTAGTCATATAGAGAAACAATAGCTTACCTAATACATTCTACATTCAATCATATTTGGATCTTATGTAGCTGTACTTAAGAGTTCAGTTTAATGAGCTGTTGAACCACATGTTTACTACATAAACACCATTTAAATGAAGTAAGCTTGCCCAGCACCTAAACTATCTGTTTAATCTACCACATAAGAGGGAATACTGCCTTGGGAATCCAATGTTTTAGTACGCAGTACGCAGTCAGCTTGTTTTTAGTTTTAAGATGGATCTCCTAAAAGCTGATTATCATCCTCATCTGGTTGATATTCCACTTATTAGAACTAAGCGCTGAGAAAGTTCTTTTATTATGCGCACTGCAAAAATTTGGAATCAGCTTCCAGCGTCTGTATTTCCGCTGAGCTACGACCCTATTGTTTTTAAGAAGAGAGTTAATAGGCACCTTCTGGGTAGGCTCGCTCCATCGTAGACCTCACTCTTGCCTGTGTAAGTCTGAAGTCAAGAGCCGACCCATTCATCATAAAAAAAAAAAGCAAGGCCCCTAACATGTTTGTTGCCCTGGCTCTTCACGGTATGGGTTCAAAGGAACAGGAGTAGAATCACCCAATTTAAAGACTATTAACACTGATCCCAGCGGTCCTACTGAATGATTAGTTTTGTAAGGAAGATATTTGAGAAAAACTTGTTTTAGGAGAGGTATTAGATTAGAACCCAAATTAATGTTACATCTTTTTATCTGTGTGTGTGTGTGTGTATGTTTTTATCATGTCTGGGTGTTTCTATATATAATATGTATGTATTTACAAACAAAAAGTATATAAGTAGTTTATCAGTCATCTAGTACCCATAACACAAGCTTTGCTTACTTTGGGGCTAGATGATGCTGTGTGAAAAGTCCAGCTTTATTATTTATTTATCTGTGTGCATATAATCATGGAAACGGCTATCTGGTTTTGATTTAACATTTAGTGGCATCTGGATCAGCTGAGCAAATTTTTTATAAACTAGATGCTAAAAATTATTCTGCTATGTTTAGTTAGGTATGATCAATATGACAAAAAAATACAACACTATGAGGTAAAAGTGAATACAAATTGATCAACATTCATAATCCACTAAGCTATCCCCTCAGTATGATTCACTTGCACCCTTTCATTTCAAATTCCTGTCATAAATTAAGTTGTGCCATGCAATGCATTTGGTATTCCCAGATCAATACATGGGGTTAAGTTGATTACATACAACTTGTCCGGGAAGTCTGTCTGACTAATGACAGGGTAAGGAAGTAAGTAATGACAGGGTAAAAGCATAAAATGGAAAAACAAAACCTTTACAGAACTCACAGTTTTTCTATATAGAAATGAGGAAGAAAAAAAAGAAAGTTTCTATTTTTGTCCTTTTGCATATTTCAAGCATCTAACTAAATAGGCATAATTCTTCTCTACGAGGCTTTCAGTGACCATCAATCCAAAAATTTTTGCTAACTTTCTACTTTGATGGCACACATTTTTTATCATTCATTTTAAACTATTCAATACTGCACGAAGTGAGTGAGCAAGCAGCCGTAGCAAACGTGGATATTGTTGATAATTTTACAAAACAGTGACATTATCACATTAATAGCAAAAATAAGGAACGATTTACAGGAACAATCTTCTACTTTCATGGATATCTAGCAAAGTAGGCATTATATCTGATGACCTCTGTAGCGCATAGGGCGAAGGCCCGCCTGCGACGCAAAAGGTTGTGGGTTCGATCCCCGTGGAGGGACCAATGTTTGTATGATCTACAAATATTTGTCTCAGGTCTGGGTGCTTCTATGTATAATATGTATGTATTTACAAACAAAAAGGTATATACCCATAACACAAGCTCTGCCTACTTTGGGGCTAGATGATGCTGTGTGGAAAGTCCAACATTATTTATAAAAAAAAAAATATCATTGCTTTGCAATTCAAAGTAAGAAGGAATCAAACATTTATAAACCCATTAGAAAACTGTGGTGATTATGATAATATATATATTATATTTACATAAATTTGCATAGGTATCTATTGGAAACAAAAAAATATCTCAATGTATTTTTAAAAATTATCAAGAATGGTAAAATTCATCTACTATGTAATACCTAAGTTGATTCTCACTTAATTCAATTGTAAAGTAAAGTTGATTACAACAGCACATTGCTGAAAACTTACTTCTAATCTATGTATGGATGAAAAAAACCATTTCCATGGTTGTATGGAATTACACGCGTAGATTTAACCGAACACAGGTATAATAAAGCATGTTCAAGTCTTTATTATTCACGAAAACATTAAGAAATAGCAGCGAAACTGCAATAGAAAGGCGAAAATATGCGTTTTTCACGATCATAGTTGCAAATAAGTGCGAAATCTAACCGAACTGATAATACGGACTGATCGATGTAACTTGCAACAGGGCGGGCATCAGTTTCATACATAGGTATTACGTATAGTTTCACAGCAGCTTTCCCGATAATGTTCAATATCCTCTCATCCGGCGAGAAGGAAGGGCTCCCAGCCAACCCGAGGAGGAGTACGTGACCCTAACTGCTCAATAACACGGCCTTAGCAGCCAGAATAGACGACTCATGGTGGCTAGTACGACCGGCAGACTCGCGTTTACACACCCATCCCAGTCAACGTTTTACACACGTTATCGCTAATTCCCAAATGAATATACGCTTTTAGAAACAGTCTCAGATATAAAGCACAATGCGGTGGCGCATAAAGGTGCAGGATTAGCGAGCAATAAGCTAAAACCTTACCCTTCTGTCAGCAATGTCCCTTCGATCGTCGCTCCAACAAATTGCGGGCGCTTCCTATAACACCATTAAGACAGGATTTTCACTTTTTGGCACATTTTGTATATTCAAAACGACACCACACTATCTCAAGTATTTTTCACAAGTTTTTATCACGGCACAATCCACCATTAGCTATCATACACCCTCGAGCTCAGTCCTTTTCACGGCCATTTGCAAATTGCGTCAAAGTTCCTGGAATGTGATTGGTCTATTCTGCGCTATTGTACTTTGCATTGGTCCCGTCATCTAGTGGTAAAGTTAGAAACTAAGAAAGTATGTACGCCAAACGATACTTTACACCGTTGAGTTAAAGGCTACTGAAACTTTAATATCGTAACTTACAACCTTTTGGAACGGATGAAGTAGGGTGCGGTACGGCCCGTTCGAGAACCCCGTACTGTGACGTCAAACTGGGCGTGAGAATAAAAATGCGGGCTTTTCGAAAAATTTTAAAATAATTTGCAAATTACTATTTTTATATTTACACTATTATCCAATGGTATTAAATAAACGTATCATTGTAATTACCGATAGAATAGAATAGAACAGAAAACTATTTATTGTACACTTCAAGAAAAATAGATTACCTTAGATCATGAGCTAAATGAACGAAACAGATTACTTACAGAAATGAATATGAATATAAAAATACCTACAATGGACGGCCATCGCTAATCTAGTCTAGAATAATAATTATGTACAATGTTAAAATAAAAGTTTATTCTAGAGACATTACCTACGTTCCTACAATAGGTAAATTAAATATAATAGCAATAGCAATCCTACTATGAGTGGGATTGCTGGGATTGCTCTCTCCACTCATCCCATCCCATGCCATTCATATAATAAAGCTGAAAGTTTGTGAGCTTGTTTAGATGTTTGGATGTTTGTATGTTTGTGTAAGGATGGCTCAAACGACGAAACAGTTTCTACTCCCCCTAGGTACCTACAATAAATAAATGTCCTAATGAAAAATTTAATTTCAGATTCCAACATCATCTAGGTATGATCTAGGCTCAGAATACAGAGATCTGGGTAAATGCTGCATTTGGCACAGAGTTGTTTATCTTTCTCGAAACGGATCATCTTTTATATATTTTTTACTACAACAGACAGTCAAACGTAACGAAGCGTGCTAAGTCTAGTGTTGTTTCTATGTGGATCTATGTAGTGATGGCTTATAGCCTTGTCAGCGAGCACCATGAAAAAAAAAGGGGAATATCACTAGTTTTCGATTGGTGTATTTGTTTTATTCCGAGCAAATACAGAACTATCATTGGCATATATTTGGTTCTATTTTGTTATTGGTCAAATTACCTTTACATTGGTTTTTCGTTTCAAGTTTCAAATTTAGACTTGAATGTTTAGTTGCCGATGTCAGTGTCAGTGTCAGCTGTCACCTGTATATTACTGTCAACATTTTATTTGACAATTGTCATGTCAGTCAGTTTGCCTGCAGGCAGGCAGTCCAGTCAGTCAGTCAGTCGGTCGTTGTCTTTCACCTTTTGTGGTCGGGTTTGTTTTGATAAATCTTTGTCATATTGCGTACAAAGTAGATTTGCTCCCTTTGTTTATTTCAAATAAATAATTGGCGTATTTCTGGTGCCGGGGACTGTTTAGTGAGAACTTATGCCCTAATTCTGTGTAGAATTTTGAAGATTCTGTGGTATTTCAAGGTATCACAGCTCATTATTGGTAAGTTATGAATAAAAATTAATTATTATTGCTGTTACTATTTGTGTTCTAACAAGATTCTTATTAGGATCAAGCAAGCTCGTGTAACCTGTTATTATATTTAGGTGATAATGTGTACCTATGCTTCAGTTTTGTAATAAAGTAGGTAGGTAACTTTTTTCCGTTCTTGTGCAACTAAGTTAGGTAGGTACTTACCTACTCTGGCTACTCTTAGGCAACTGATATTACATGTTTTCCGTTTACAAACGTAAGTTAAAACATTAGATCATTCACCTATCACAGCTCATCATATTATAGACTCGTTCTTAATAAGTTCATATATTAGGATAGGAGCATCTATCTATCTAATCAGCCCACATCCACCCACTGCTGAGTATAGGCTTCCTCATTTTCACGCCACTGCTTCTGGTCCTGTGTCAGTCGAACCCAATGTTTTACCAACGCCTTTACAATGCCATCAGACCATCTGGCTGGTGGTCTGCCTTGTGTTCTGTGACCTTCGCGTGGCCACATAGGAGCATAAGTACACTAATGCCATAAAAACCACGCGTCTTCACTGTAGGGATAGAGAGACATCACATCCACTGACTGAAACTAAAGAACTAACTTGTTGCCAAAGGGTTTTACAATCTAGAAGAATTCTACAGTGATGGTGATTGTAAATAGATTGTAGAATAGAATAGAATAGAAATTAAATATATAGAATTGTCTAAGTAGATAGGTAGATGTGTTTGTTTAGTTTTTAAGTACTAACATACTATTAATGTTAATATTGTGCATCCGAAAAGGGCAAATTCTTAACAAACCTACCATCTTTGTTAAATTCAATAGTTTACAATAAAAACGTATCTTATCTTATCTTATCTGACCATGGTCCTGACAAATATTTTTCTTCATTCTTCATTCTCATTTCCTCGTTAGACTTCATTCACCCTCGTTACATTCTTCTGACAGGCTTGCTGGTTTTGCGAACTATTTAGACCGGCCTTATTCCAAAAAATCACAAATTTAGTACAATTAGGCCTAGACGTCCCAGCTGTCCCATGCACACTCGCCTAATAATAAAAAAATTAAAAAAAAAACTTTATTTCAGACATTAAATAAATAAATAATACTCCTGATTGGTTCCTAACACAAATCTTACTAGTTATTGGAGGAATAGTTTGTAAATGAGAGACCTATGGGACCGGCATGTTCGATAATCGATCAAGGTCCCTAAATTAAAATAGATAAAAAAAAAAAAACTTACTAGTAGTACTCATTGTACAATTTACTAATTTTAGGCATAACAAAGTAACAATGCCATAATAATTGGTAACTATTTGTCTCCTAAAATATGACATGCATTGCAAACAAACATACACATGTTTGTGTTTTAGTTTTGTGTACTTTGCACTTGAGAATACACAGCTGTTCTTAAATCACAGACAGACACTTCAATTTTATTATATTTATTGATGTATTGATTGGCCCACCTGCATCACTTGCCTTTAAGTGCTTATCTTGAAGGAAATAGGTGATTTCTCAATGTCAGATAATAAATATTTGATTAAACTTCACACAATGTTTTTCTGACTTTGTTTTTACAAATTAATTATTTTACCTTCTTGCTGATTATCAAACCTTGAATCAGGGTTTTAAGTTTATAATATGGAGTGTTCTAATGATTAATGCAAGATATTTTATACCTTATACCACCCTTCAATCTGGGCTATATACCAACTTTGGTATCGCGGACGTTTCGTTGATCTGTCGTAACCCAATATTGGTATGTGAATATTACAAAAAAAAAAATTAAAAAATTAATTATAAAAAATTTAAAGTGCAAGAAAAAACGGCCATTTTTTTTTTGTCGCCATCTTATTTTTTTGAAATCTCCCTACAGCTTGAGGGGTTAAAGTGATGCCTTGACTGAGCTCACTACATCACTATTAAAAATAATTATAGTCTTGAAGTTGGTGCCCATTAATTTCTCTTCGCCACAGCGAAAACAACCCATTTAGTGAAATAGCTTGTTATAATATATACAATTTGAGATCTCTATCTACCTACACCTATTCCAAGTTATACCTTAGGTTATATATTATAGACTTAGGTATAAGGTAATATTTTATAGAAATAGAGACTTATGCCCAGCTGGCTCGATCGGACTATGAATGATAATGATTAATAGAAAATAAGATAGTAGGATTACATAGTTACTCTAGTGACTTGATATATCAATACTGGGCGTTTGTGAAATTGCCTGCCTGGCAACAAAGTCTTACTTAGAACTTAAAATACCTAAGTACCTACCTAAACTTTAGTAATGAACCTGTTTCGGCTATCGAGACATACATCGATAGTTACGTTAAGTTTGCACAATACCAGTGTTCAGACAGAATAAATCATTATTTTATAATATGTACATGTAGTAACAATCTCAGACTAATTAGTCTAGAAGTCTAGCCACTAAGTGACCTTGTAACACCCTTCACTTTTTGCTTAACTTTTCTAATACTAGCTTTGTTTCTAGGTTCAACTGACATGAATAAATCATAGTGAGAACACTTCAACCACTGGCTAAGTATCTCACGAAGGTGGGTTGATCTTAATTGTGTGTGTAGATGCACGCACATGCACGTTGTTTCTGTGTGCGTTAGCTCGGGAACATAGAGAAAGTAAATTTCGGCAACAATGCTCCGATTGACGAATGAGCGGTCAGTATCGATTACGCACACAGAAACAAATCTACACACAATTAAGACCAACTCGCCTTCTTGAGATAGAACAACTATTATTGCGGTTGAATCTTCGATGGTTGAATTGAGTTAAATGACATTAGCTAGATATTATATTTTGTTTTTATAATAAAACCATTATAATCTATTGATAACAAAATAGAACATCCAGAGGTCTTAGTTCGGGGCAAATAACTACCTACTTATTAGATAATGGTAAAAATGAGCTTTAAACTATTTACAAGAACGTACCTAGGTACTATAAGACGCACAGTCGTTCTTTAGCTCTCTGAAGTAGCTGCGCAGAACCCATTTCTGATGACGCCTATAATCGTGCTATCTCGCTTACTGTACCAAACCTGCGCAATCGTATATTGCACCTAACTTCGGAGAGCTAAAGATCCGTTGTGCTTAGTATAACCTATGACTGGTAGGTTAGTATAACCTACCAGTCATAGTAATGCATCAGCAAAATGTGACCATGTGCTCCTAAAATGTATTTGGAATTTGGATATGCCATGCCTCTACTACCCCCTCAAACAGCACCATCCTGTCATGTTTCGCTTTTAAAAGTAACTAGCACAAACCGACAACAAGATGAGTGGTTCCATTCGTTTCATAGAAATTTCTTAGCGTGATGATAATTCTATGACTTCAAATTGTTCGTGTAATCATTGTCAATGTAACATCTATGTAATTTCATGTAATTGGAAGATAACTGCGGTAGATACTAGGTACTTATTACCTTTGTGCCGAGAACCATCTGCATGGTAACCATATTTAAAAAAAATACCCAACAGTCACATACACTTCGTTCAACGGATCTAGGCATGAAGTTAGCTGTTTGTCTGCGCAATGACCGCTTCTTCATACAAAATTGTGTTCTGCGCATCGAAACGGCTAACTTCACGAATGCCTAGATCCGTTGGGCGAACTGTACCTACCTACTCACTGAAAAAGTCACCGAGTACCACTGTACCTCCCTCCACCCATAACCTTTTTGTTGATATTTTTCTAAACGTACGTATGAGCTGATTAAAATGTACCTAAAACTTAGCCTTTATTTATACAGCGTCAGGAGACAACTTATGCCTACACTCCACGGGACACTGAAGCGCCTGGGAAATAGAAATAAATAGGCTTGCCCAGCACCTAAACCTCTCAGCTTAATCAGCCTTATCCACAGCAAAGACATTGTCAATATGTGTAGAACTGACTGAGCTGCGGGATGCTTATGATGTTCATCTAGCTCTTTAAGTCCAGCATTCGTACTATCGACCTTCAGATTGAAAATCAAGTACCTGTAAGTATACATCCCACAAAACCTAAAATAACCGGTTACAAGGGTTATTGGTTGATACCTAATAACTATTTGTACCTGTTCAGTGCGCAATCCTCTTTTAGGAGATACCTACAGTCAATCTTTAAAACACTGCACAATGGGACGCAGGTTGCGGGTTCGGTCCCCGCCGTGGGATATATGTTTGTATGATCTGCAAATAATTATCTCGGGTCTGGGTGTTTCTAGTATAATATGTATGATATATTTATATTATAAACAAAAAGTATATAGGTAGTATACCTGGTTCCCATAAGTACAGCTTTTCTTAGTTTGGGGCTAGATAACGTTGGCTGTGTGAAATGTCCAGCATTATTTATTTATTTGTGAACCTTCTTTATCGAGTTGACTGTACTTAAGGTGTTGATGTACATACTTATGTGACTGCTGTGCATACCTAACTTGGGTAAGTCTAAAAGTCGAATTTTCTCAAGGTCGCCATCTTGGGCAATAACCCTTGATGTGTCAATATCTGCATTCAAATGTTTTGTAATAAATTACAGTACACTAATGATTATAAACTTAATTTTTGAATGACTCTAGTCTTCTAGAGTCTGGTCTAGTGGTAGCGGCCCCGCCTTCCGATTCCAAGGTCGTGGTCGTGGGTTCGAATCCAGTCGAGTAAAAATGAGTTTTTCTGTGCACTATGTAGATAACTTACTCTCAAACGGCGAAGGAAAACATCTAGAGGAAACCAGCATGTTGTAGAAAGGAGGAAAGGAGCCTCTTGGAGGCGCACTAATGATTATTAGTGCGCCTTCTCCACACTGGTTTGAAAGAACTAGTAGACTAGGTCATTATGCCGCGAAGTTTGTATGACATTAAGGCCCTTATTAATAAATATGGTGTACAGTTACGTCGGGTGTAACTTAGGAGTAACCATACAATTTTTGGAGTTTAACTTTACCCCACGTTTATTAATAAGGGCTTTGGAGTGTCCAGGGTGTGCAAGGGTCACAAACTAGGCCAACCGGCTCCGTACTTTCAAAAGAAAGTACTTTTAGCTAAACATTTCATAAGTGTACGATTTCACTTTTACTTTGATTATTTTGTCTTTGGGGGTCATTAAGCTGAGAGGATGGTTTAGGTGCTGCTAGCCTATTCCATCTCAAACAATGTCCCAGGCACTACAGCGTCCCGTTGAGTGTAGGCATAGGTTGCCTCCTGACGCTGTACCTATAAATCATCTAGTTTAAATAGATGAACTAGATGTAAAGGCTAAATTTGTAGTTCCAAGGTATACAACTTGTTTGTTGGTGTGAGGTTAGGTATAGTACTAAAATGTCTAAAATCAATCAAAGCTATTATCGGATGTATTTATGATACGCCAAAATATTTTAATTAAATACCAGAATAAAACCAAAAATTATAGTTATTAAAATCCTTGATCATAAGGTCAAACTAACGTTTTCTATAATACACAATCAGAAACAGAATGGTATCGTCAAAATTTGACTTAGCTGAGCAATTAAAACAAAAAAGGACGAGCTCTGTGGCGCAGTGGGCGAAGGTCCGCCTGCGACGCAGAAGGTTGCGGGTTCGATCCCCGCCGCGGGACAAATGTTTGTATGACCTACAGATTTTTGTCTCGGGTCTGGGTGTTTTTATGTATAATATGTATGTATTGACAAACAAAAAGTGTATAAGTAGTTTATCAGTCATTCTAGTACCCATAACACAAGCCCTGCTTACTTTGGGGCTAGATGATGCTGTGTGAAAAGTCCAGCATTATTCATAATTTATTTATTATTATTTAATTTACTGCGCCCTCGAGGTCAATACTGTTCATCATCAACCCTCCTTCATCTTATCTTAAAACATGGTTCATGTTTTTAATTTTACATTTGGGTAGTTTTAAGTTGACTTCTAGTTAGAAGTTCTATTATTTTAACCTTCCTTTTTAACAGCATTTAACGCTATTTTTTGCGGCAGTAATTTATGCAATTTTTTAACCACGTAGATCATAAATTGCTTGAATTCGAAACAAAAACGAAACGTCAAGTTTGAGTGATACTAGCGTACGATGGTTCCGTAGTTGCATAACTTTAAATTCTGTTTTTGCCACAAAAAAATCTGTCTTCATAATAATGCTGTATTTATGGGACATCTTCTTCCTTCCAGTTTTTCCTTCTATGATGTTCTTAATCAAACATTCATGTCATATAAGATGACCGAGCATCTTTCTCCTTCTGTTCTCGACAACTTACAATACGGATCTTCGTCAACTCGATGCAAAACTTCTATGTTGATAATCTTCTCCGTCCAGTAGTTTTTTCCATTCTACGCCAACACCATATCTCAAAATCCTACAACATTGTCCGATCCTTCTTTGTTATTGTCTACGCCAAAGATAAGGATCAGGATCGGGGCCGTGGACTCCATGTTGCATGTGAGAAGTGGAAGTTTTAGTTATGATACCCTAAAACAAGTACCTACGCTACGTCTTGGTTTACTGTCTTGACATGTGGAGTGATAGAGAATTTGCTTCCTTGTTAAGTATTAGTTGTTTGTCAGGTTGTGTTGGCCTTAGGTCAGCGGAGCGACAAGCGGAGCGGTAGGCTGATGAGCGATTCTAAAGATGTTTCTGAGGCGTGGTGGACAAATTAATACAATTACCAAAAGACGCTCAAAGACTAATGGGCAGATAATTGCAGCGTTGGTCAGAAAATAATTAAATTCAGGGATAATTTGTTTTTTTTTTTATAACGTTTATTAAGATTTAAGGCTTACTACACAGGCAGTCCGATCTCTGAGTAGGTGCTGAAATTTAAATTATAAAAGATATAATGGCGTGCGGAAATTTTCATTCCGCTTTAAAATTATGCAGATGACTTCGAGTTATTGTCCTAATTTTAATTATTTCTAAATACTACTCGCTCACCGCTCAGCTTATACGACAATGGTTCTACCATCTCTTGTTTGTATACGCTTATCGTTAAGCTACGACGTAGGTATCTACATTGTATACGCTTCCGTCTATTGTAATAACATCCGCTCATCGCTCAGCTTATGCAACGTCTCTCTCTACCGTCTATCGTTATTGTATAACGCTTATCGCTAAGCTTATACGACGATTCCTCTACCTGTATTGAATTGGAAACGCTTATCGCTATGCTTATACAATGATTCCTCTCCCGTCTACAGTAATTGTATCTGCTCATCGCTCAGCTTATGCAACCTCTACCGTCTCTTGTAATTGTATCTCATCGCTAAGCTCATGCGTCCTTATTTTCGCAAAATCTTCACGTATAGGCAAACAATTCATCTCCCAGGCTGTCAGTTCGTTCAGACTTTATATTCTTCATCTGCGTGCCTTGAATATTCTTCAGACGTTTTAATTTCAATATCATTTTAATATGCTGATACAGATAGGTACCTCGTAACCAAATTCATAAGACTTAGGCCCAAAGCATTGTAGACATCCTTTAAGTTCGTACGTTTCGAAGCCATTTCAAAGTAAAAATCTTTGTATTCAATAAAACCAAGTGGTACAATTAAATGGGTTGCAAACGACAGCAACCCAAAATAACAGTATTCAGTTTAAAGATAATGTAAATTGGCATCGATTCTGATTTTCTCTGATCAACAAAGTATGAATTCGTAAAAATGTACATTCTTTATTACGTTGTAACGAGCTCACGTAGAAAACTGATTGATATTTAGCGAAACTATTGTATCTTAAATCTAAACCATTGTTGGTATGTATTCAATGAAATGAGGACATTATTTTTTATGTGGAATGCTTGTTGGCTTCTTCACTAGACTAAGCCTGTGTGGAAGCCTGACTATGGACTGCAGCGCTGGTCAAGTTTGTTACAAAACCACACAGGATCATCATTATTATATTTATTTAATGTGATCAAATCAAATCAAATATATATTTATTTTCTCTAAAAAAATATCTAAAAAAAATACATTAAAAATCCAAAAGGGTGCCAAGCAAACCTTTGTCGAGGCGTTAGTTCTTTGTACTTCACGAGCACCTAAAATTATTTAGACGAGCCTCATTTTTGTTTGACTGGCTCTGCACTGGAGCTTGATTATTCAGTTGAAGATTGTTTGTCGCCCTGGTTCCCAGCGGTCTGATGGATCACCTTAAAGATAGCTAGGCCCCAAACCGTGTCTGCCTGGTTCTTCACGGTATTGGTCGCTATCCTAAGTGGTCGCAGCGGTCCTACTGAATAAATGCTTTTTGAGTTTGAATTTATTAGCTGCGTATGATGATGATGAGTCTTCTATAAGAATATTGGAATGGCCAAACAGGTATAGAAGCAAACAGGCTGCCACGTTGCACAAGACGTTGCGTTAGGCGCTCCTAAGCGAGTTCCGATTCAATAGTCAATCGGATAAATGCGAAAGTTTGAGTGTCTGTGTGGATAGATTGAAAGGAATAAGGCTTTAACTGATTTTTAATTATAAAATACCTATTGGCTTCTACCCGTGGTTTTGCTCTGCACAAACATTTTAAAAAGCCTCACCTCACTATTTACTACGATTCTATGTGTATTTGAAATTAGGGCGAGATTGAAACACAAATATACTACTTACACACTTTCAGGTTAATAGTAGTAGACTAGTTGGATATTACGATTAAATAGTTCACTAGCCACCTTAAACATGTGACCGCTAGAGGTACATCGTTCGGGGTACCTACAGCCAACTACAGCCCTTTTCACATAGGAATGGTTCTGTGACAAGGCTCTTTTATGTTAATTTCTGAAATTATTAAAAAGGATATCAGAAAAAACATATGTTTGAAGTTGTATCTTTATCATTTAGTATCACGAGATTTTATTTATTTCAAAATTGTTCATAGTTATATATGTGTCAGGGATAAGTTCCTACGTGAAGAATACTATGAGAGCTGTTATTCAAATGGTAGGTATGTTCAATTGTCTATCACGAGTTCACGACTGTGAAGTCGCTAGACCTTGCCGAAAGCCTGCAGGCGGCCTAAGAACATAGAAATTTTCTTTGAAGAACGGATTATGTTCATAAGTGAAGCCGGTGAATAAGCTAATGTTCGTTCAGGCCAGCTTCCGCTGCGTTGGGCAAGAGTGGATACGATTGCCTACCCTTTTACTTTAACGAGACATTGCAAATACTGATGTTCTGTTTCTGGCATACATCACATGATGTTGTAAATTGTAATGTCCACACCAATAAACAAGTTGTAGGTATACCTTTGACAAGCCTCACTTTTGTTTTACTTACTCCTGGAGGTTACTATTTAGTTTTAAGATGAGCACCTAAACGAATGCTAGGCTCCAAACCGTGTTTGTTGCCCGGTTATGCACTCCGTCATGGCTTAACGACTTAATAGCCGGGACCGACAATTTAACGTGCCCTCCGAAGCACAGAAGCGCTCAGTTGATAATGCCACTAGCGTTCATCCACTTACTGACCAGTTAGAAAGTTTCTAAACTTTAATCTATCAAGAACTGCTAAGCAAGCTACACCACGTACGAGCCCTTGGTAAATGGTAATGGCCGACCCATTCAACATAAAAAAAAAAAAAAAAAAAAAAGGGTTAAAGTTAGTTATGAAATCAGCACGTAAATTGATAGGCTATACTGTCAATGTTACGATGCAGAGTTGGTAAATGCAAGTTGCAACAGTGCAGGGCAATGAAATTATACGTTGTGCAACGTTCAAATGCATCGATTGCTGCTCATTCAGATTTCGTATTTGTGAGTTTACCGACAAAATATCATATACATATCACATATTATTATCTCTTTCATGCAGAGAGAGGCATTAACTATGCCAGTACTTGCACGGTGAAGGAAAACATCGTGAGGAAACCGGCATGTCGTAGAACCAACATGAAGTCTCAAGTGCACGAAAGGAGCCTCTTTGAGGCGCATTTAAAACTCTTAGAACTAGACACGACAAGAAGAAGAAGTAGAAAAGAGTTAAATTACATTTGAACGATTTTGAGTTATATCGAGGTTGTACAAAAGCTTTAAATAAGTACATATAAACTGATATTGAAGTGAAAACTTCTTTAGGCGCGTTGGGCATTTTTGATGAGATGAGAATAAACTCGTGGATTCGCCTCGAAAAGGTCACGTGCGAGTCACGTGACTGCTCACCGACACCTACCAGTAGCGCTATCTAGTTCTGTACTTGACTGCTCACTGACACCTACCAGTAGCGCCATCTAGTTCTGTACTCGGCAAACTTTTACGGCAGTATTTTTACATTTCTAAAAGCTCATTTTATAACTAAACGAGTGAATAAAAATACATATTTTTTTTTGTTCAAGTTTTAACTTACGGCACTCCCGGGAGTGCCTCGGTTTTTTTATTTTACTTTTTTAAGTAGGTAAGTATTTATTTAATTCTACCGTAAAGACAGGGTACGGTAAGCAGATACAACTCAATACCTTTTAAAGCAAGGTCAAGAATCCCACAAATTGGTCTCACAAAGTGAAATTGACTTCAGTGCCTGCCATTGAACTTTTTTTTGTTTTGTTATGACAGGAAGTCCTGCTAGCCTTCTGCGAGATAGTGTAATGAACCCTGGTACAATACGCTGCTAAAAACTGCTAAAATCGTGACATCTCGCTTACTCTACCAAACCTGCGCAATCGTCCATTGCACCAACTTCAGAGAGCTAAAGATCCGTGTGCATATTACTACTTTCTTTGTTGTCTACTGGGTCGTCTACATCTTTAATCACAGTCAATAACTTACAGACCGATATTTCCTTATATGCTATGTGGAAAAATAAACAAATGTATGTTATTTACCGCCGATGGTCGGATGACATCGTAAATGTAGCTGGGAAAGCGAGGGGAAGGATTGCACAGGATCGAGAAGAGTGGCGTTGTAGAGAGGAGGCCTATACTCAGCAGTGTGTGCAGCCGGGCTGAATAGATAAATAAAAAAGTAGTTCGTATGAGTCAGTGGCCAACTCTTGATGGCGGAGTTTTTAGACTGACTCCGTCATGGCTTAACGACTTAAACAGCCGGAACCGACAATTTAACGTGCCCTCCGAAGCTCGGAATCCTCCGAATTTAATTTATTTTAGTAGGTGTACGAAATGACTACCATTTTTTTTTTCAATACAACATTCAACTCGTGTAGGTTCGTGAAATTGTCTTTGAAGTACATTGTATATTAAAACAATGCTTTTATTAATTTTAGACATCATGTTTCATTTACTGCAAGACCTACACAATCGATATAGAAATTGTGTTAGTTTCATTAGGCCCCAAACCGTGTTTGTTACCCTGGTTCTTCACGGTATTGGTCGCGAAGGAACAGGAGTAGAATCACTTAGTTTTAAGACGTTTCAAAGTGATCCCAGCGGTCCTACTGAATAAATACTTTTTGACTTTGACTTTGATTTTTCAAAACGTCCGGGTTCGATTCCCGAGCTGAGTACAAGTTATACTACTTATATACTTTTTGTAAATACATACATATTATACATAGAAACACCCAGACCCGAGACAAATATCTGTAGGTCATACAAACATTTATCCCGCGGCGATGATCGAGCCCGCAACCTTCTGCATCGCAGGCGGACCTTCGCCCACTGCGCCACAGAGGTCGTCAAAATGATAAACAAACAACAACAACAAAATAAAATATTTGTGTTTTGGTACTAATCTCAACATTTTATTTAGGTAAGTAGGTAATTTAAGATTTTTTTGCATGTCTATGAAAAGTAATGGTGCAAGGCAAGACGTTTAGGTAACATAAACCAAAACTAGTCTTGAGATGTATTTTTCCGTAATAAAATCCATTGATGCGCGGCTGGGATATAATGGATAAATTATTATCTAGGGGATAGTGAGAGGCACGTCCATATATCTGGCACATGCTAACAGTAACAGCAGGAAAGTAACAGTAGTTCAGAAATATACCTAAGTATCTTGGAACGGGGCTCGGTAAATAAAAATGACTCTGCCTCAGTACTTTCTAAACGTTTACCGGGTCAAGTGTTAATGTTAAGTTCTCTTACGAGTACGAGAAGTACATCCATACTCCATACTAATATTATAAATCTGAAAGTAACTCTGTCTGTCTGCCTGTTTGTTACGCTTTCACGCCCAAACCGCTGAACAGATTAAGCTGAAATTTGGCATAGTTAATGGTTGTATCCCAGGGAAGGACATAGGTACTTTTTATCCGGAAGAAATGAAAAAATCCCGAGGGACCGCGGGACACACCGCGGGAGCACAGCGAGTTCATAATAATTTTCTATTAATTCAACGTCATTAATTCCACAATTGTCTATTAATTTCCATGCCTCTTGTAAGCTTTTAAATTAGACTTTTGTCATCATCATCAAATTTAAGAGCTCAGCTCTTGTCGGTGCAATGATGCAACTTCCTCCACCTCTCCCTTTCCAATGCGGTCTCCTTTACTTGTTTATACGACATGACAGCGATCTTCTCCTTTATCTGACTCATGAAATTTATTCTAGGCCTTCCTCTTCCTCGTCTTCCTTCCACTTTTCCTTCTATGATGTTCTTGATAAAGCTGTCATAGACGTTTGTATTCCGAGATAATAACGAGATAAGGTCTTAATTTTTTTACTGTAATTAAGACATGCCTACGTATAATATTATATGCAACACTCCGAATATGTTAGTATCGATATGAACAGACTAGCTGACCCGCAGCAAACGTTGTTTTGCCATTATAAGCTCGTACTAAGTAAAAATATGAAACTTTGAAACTCCTTTTCAGATAGCCGGTTCAGAGTGGTTTTGAAAACCTGAAACACGTGTCCATTTATTTTTTTATTATTAGTATTCAAACCGAGTTTCAAGCAAATCGCTCGACGCATTAAAAAGTTTCATACAAACGTTTTCCCCCCTTTTCAACCCTTTGGAGGTTGAATTTCAAAAAATCCCGCCTTAGTCCGTCCATGTCATAAAACAAAGCTACTCTCCAAATTTCAGCTTTCTAGCTTCAGCGGTTTCGGCTCGGCCATGATGAGTCAGTCAGTCAGGTCAAGCTCTTTTATATTTATCACAGAATTTTATATAGGTAGTCCCAGAAACTAAGCTACTACATATTTACATATATTTACAAAATACAACAGGATTAGTCAAGCTATCTAAGGATCGTTAGAAACGATCTATAGATAGCTCAACTGATCCAGGTCACTGTCAGACGGAAGCGTGCCCAAAACACTGGCGACATTACCACCATGGATGGCAATGATCATTTGAGCCAAAAATGTGCCAGCTCTCGGATCACGGTAGTCCCATATTTATAGATTGTAATGTGAGTTATTTTAAGCGTAAAATAGCCACAGTGGAAGAGGTAAGTCAAAGTACAAAAGCACTTTGTGTTGTGTCAGAGCTGCCCTACATCGAGTTACGCAATGAAACACTTCACACGACTCAAAGGGCCATAATAGACCACAGCCTATGCCACTACACAACTTAGTTCCAACTTAGTTCCAACTTAGTTCCTTGAAACTTTCAAAAGTAATTTTGGATACATTTTTCATACAACCATATATTTGTAGCAAGTTTTCTGTAAGATTAGGTACAGTCAGCAACAATAGTTTATTTGGCTGACTTCTGCGAAATGTGGGCATGTATCAAATATGTATTTGGTTGGACATGCCTCTGACTATATCTTTCTAGAGGATTTATCTAGATATTTACCTGGGATCACATAAAATAATCTTAAACTATGCCATTCTACTCCTGTTCCTTTGCGACCAATACCGGTTTGAGGCCTGTTGCAGTTTTAGGTGATCCATCCACTCTTATTACATTCTTGAAAAAAACTTAGGCTTTTACATCTTTAATAGATGATTAATACAGCGTCAGGAGGCAACCTGTAGTGCCTGGGAAATTATTTGAGATGGAATAGGCTTGCCCAGCACCTAAACCATCCTCTCAGCTTAATCAGCCTGGTCCACAGGAAATACATGGTCAATACGTATGGAGCTGACTAAGCTGCGGGTTTTCTCACGATGTTTTCCTTCACCGTTAAGAGCTCGTGTAAAGTGCATATAAACTTTATGAAACCAAAAATCCATTGATGCACGGCCGGGATTCGAACCCATGATTGAAAGTCGAGGCACAACCCCATTCGACCAGCACGGCTCTACACTGACTACTTCTGACTATACCCTTACATCAAAGGACCTGGAACAAAACTATCTGAGATCATGTCTACCGCACCTCGGGGATACAGTCGTGATCCTGTTTTTTTATTTATTTGGCATATAGAGCTCGTGTTTATTCTTTATTGCACAAAGGAATTACATGTATAGAATCTTAAAGAGAAGTAATGGCAGAGGCGAGCTTAACCCTAAAAAGAGTTCTCTTACAGCAAACCTTTATAGGAGAGAGAGAGATGGGGTTGTAACAGTGGGTGCGTGTGGAATTAGGTACAGTGGAAAAAAAAAATGCACATATTGTGTTGAGAGTGATATAAACCCTAATAGTCAGGTCAGCTCTGCAAACCGGTCTAACAATGCGTCACTGAAGCTTTCGTTCCGCGGTCCTATCGCACTAAGGATGTCATTCTAGTATTTGATTAATCGATATCGATGATGAATTATTGTATTTTTCAATATGGCACCAAGTCTCTTAGTGAACTACTTTGCAAATGATTGTGTAAGTCAAAATTTTTAATTGTTAGTATAGAAATCCAGATTTTTCAACTTAAGAAATCTTTTGAAGTAGTGGACTTAGATACTTGGTGCTATACTGAAATATACTTGGATTGACATTCCCAATACTGGTGAGGCCTTTTTTTTTAATTGGCCGGCACTTTTGACTTTTGGGCCCAGCCTTGTATGGCCTCCTTTTCAAGGATGTCGTATCAAGCGTGCTTGTCCGTCTGTCGATTGTTTAAGCTCTATTTATAACTTACTAGTGGACCCGGGTACGACTTCGTCTACGCATTGTTTCGTCACACAAACTTTAGAGATATACCTTACGCGAGGACAAACATTCGCACACACAGACTTTCGAATCTTACCGCTTTGAAACTGCCTTGCACCACCCCTAGGGGTTGTTTTGAAAAAAAAAAAATACGGGTTTCATTATTTACTTTAAAGTATATTTATACCGAGTTTGGAGTGGATCGAAGCAAGGATTTTTTTTTTCATATAAACTTTAACACCCTGTAAACACCCTTAGCTAAGGGTTGATTTTCGAAAATGTTATACGCCTATATGTTATTCCAGAATTTAAACTATCTAAATTCTAAACATCACAATCGGTTAAGTCGTCACGGAGATACGCGAGGATCATTCGCACACACACACAGACTTTCGCATTTATAATATTAGTAGGATAGGATTAGTAGGATAGGATAGGATACCTTTGTATGATAAGTTTTCGTGTTTCATAATTATGCGTAATAATAATAAATCACGCGATTAATACAATGTCAAATAAATATTTATCAAAAGTATTTTAAATATGTAATTAGATTAGATTGCGATTTGCAAATCCAGAAGCGTGGCGATAAAAAAATCTAAGTCATTTAATTTGGAGTTCCGTAGGAGTAAATATTTGCCTCATATGTTACTGTACGTTTAACTATTGACTACCCCTTGAAACAACAAAGGGTCTGTATTGTCGAAGATCTGAGAGAATCCCTTTGTGTTTGAAGATACAGTCTTATCCTGTTTCTGAGATCATTAAGTAAAATTTATTATTTACCTATAATTAATGTGATGAATTATATGAAATAATGAATTATGGGCAAGACTGACTCAAAGATAGAGGCGAACGTCAAAAGCGAAGAGAGGCCTATGCCCAGCCGTGGAATCAGAAGGGCTGATGATGATGATGAAACCTAAGTTCTAAACGAATGAATAATACAGATAATGCTGGACATTTCACACATGACACATGTTGTGCTGACCCCACATAGTGAACAAGGGCAAGAGGGTGATGATCACACATCGTTATCTGGCCCCAATGTGTTATGGGCTTGTGTTATGGGTACCATGACTGACATAAACTTATACAGGGTTATTGGTAAAACACCGGCTTATAAATAATATAAGCAGAATGGTACAAAACCTCGAGGATGGTGGTGTGATGTAGGTCACGTATCTATGACACATGTACCACGCGGATAGATATTATGTCAGTCAATTATGCTGCTGCCATTACTATTATGGTTGTATGTTTTATTATTATTACGCATTTTATAACGAGGAAAACTTAACAAGCTCCTAATAAGTTCGTTGAAGAAATAACTCATACGACGGAATTTTTATAAGTTCAATACAACACAAACAAACACATTTTGAAAAAATAATGTTCTTAAGAACACATCGTTAAAAGTATCGATATTTCCCATCTCTACCTAACATTACGAAACAGTCGGTCATGTCGCTTTCCTATGACCTGGTGTGGCGAATCGCTTTACCATACTAACATAACATTATGTCATATGACGTCAGTAAGGGACACGCGGAGGCCTAGATTGCAACCTTAATTTTGTTAATCTCAGATTTACTTAAAGAATCCGAGACTCTTGGAAATGTCTACAAATAGGAATTAGGTATTATTAAAAAACAATGCTAAATGGAATGCTAAATCTGCAAGATGAGGGCATGTGCCGAATAAGTGTTAGGACGTGCCCTGTTTAAGAGGCATTTCGAACCAGAGTGCGGTGAAAAGAGTTACTTATGCGCCAAAGAGGCTCCTTTTGTGCACATTTTGACGACCTCTGTGGCGCAGTGGGCGAAGGTTCGCCTGCGACGCAGAAGGTTGCGGGTTCGATCCCCACCGCGGGACAAATGTTTGTATGACCTACAGATATTTGTCCCGGGTCTGGGTGTTTCTATGTATAATATGTATGTATTTACAAATAAAAGTATATAAGTAGTTTATCAGTCATTCTAGTAGGTGCATCTAGGTGTGCACCAATGAGTTTCGTGCGACCGGATTCGAACCCAGGACCTTCTACTAGACCTCCCAGTGCTCCCTGTTGGGTGATCAACGGCTTTGTATATAGAAACAATGTATAAGTATTTACTTTGGACATTGCACTAAGATAAAGCAGTAAGTCCATAAACTAATCGCAATTGCGATAAACAGAGCATTATGTTGAAACTTATGATACAAAGCCAATTATTGTTAATCCAAAATGTTTACGAGGGTGACTTAAAGCTTCCTTGATTTCAGTATTATCAAAAACGGTCTTGTCTAGTACAAATATATCATAAAAACATACCTTTTTCCTATGGTAGGCGGAGACCACGGATTCCCACTTGCTACGATCCCGAAACACATATTTTGCCTCTTCACTCTCATGTGATTCATTATGATGTGGCACAGAGATAGATTGAAAAAAAAAAAAAAAAAAAAAAATGGTTTATTACCATAATACGTTTACAACGGTTATAGTCTGATATAGCACATAGGTTACTTTTTATCCTGGAAAAGTGAAGTACTACCGATTACCGGGTAACACCGCGGAGCGCAGTTTAGATATGATTGTTTCGCTGGTTCTTCATCGTATTGGTCGCGAAGGAACAAAAGTAGAATCACCTAGTTTTAAGACCATTGTGATTCCAGCGGTCCTTTTGAATGATAATATGCTTTCAGTAGCGTAGCTACCGAATGGCTAGGCGGTGCAGTGCGCCGGGGCCTCCAAGCTCAAGGGGCCCTCGGACTCTGAGTCCCGAGAGTCCGGAAGGTTTTGTTCTTTTTAGGAAACTATAGGTATGATTATTTTGAAAATAAAAACAACTGCATTATTAGATTTTTGAAATAGTTACCCATGACGAAACAAATCTTAAGTTTTACAAAAAAATAAATACGTTTACATCTTGCCACACGCTGCATATTTTGACTTGATAAAACCTAAACCGTTCAGTTAGGGCCCCGGTTTATTTTGCACCAGGGCCCTTGGCTACCTAGCTACGCCACTGTATGCTTTATGACTTATTCAGCAAAGTTAGTTCGGCATTTAGCTTGAGTTTTTTATTCACACATGTTTTAGTTTCGATTAGTTTTACAAAGCTATATGTATGCGCAACGTGTCGGCCCTCCATTGAATCGTTATCGGCAAGTTCGATAAATCATTGGGCATTGACGTCAACGGGTGATGGAAGATTTCATACTTGTACTTGATCCAAACAAAACACTGGATCAGAACCACTAAACCGTCAACGGATTTAGACATTCGTGCGCATCGATACGGCAACTTTAGAAATGCCTAGGGGATGTGTCAGAAATGATTATGGACGGTCCATCGGTTGTAGTGTAGTTCAAATGAGTCAACTTTGGTGACATTTTTAGACGAAAGTCAAAGTCAAAAAGCATTTATTCAGTAGGACAGCTGGGATCACTTCGAAACGACGACTTGCCCACATTAACGTGCCCAACAAATTACGGAAGCGCTTCGTTGTAGAAAATTGTATTTATATTATGAGAAAACTAGCAAGCTACGTTTGCCATCACAGGAAATAGGTATACCTACTTCACTTTTTCTTCTATGTATGATCTTTATAACCAACTTACATTTTTCGTTATATTAGACATTTGTCGCATAAGAATCACAAACTCAATTCAACTATACGAATTGAATATTCATAATGGTTCATCTCAGTTTCAGTAAAACACCAATTTAAATCGTATTAAACTAAATGTATGCCCCATTCAACTCAACCTTGTATATTTCCTCATAAGGCTCTACATATCGTAGTGTTATTATCTGTGGCCACTGGCCAGTAGCAGAAGCAGTTTAGCTCAAACCGCGCCACTTTGCGCCAGTCTTGCAGCAACCGTCATAGCGAGAGCACGTCTCACGGTCTGCGGAATTTAATCGAGAATATTCAGTGTTGTGTTGGATGACCTAGTGTGTGTTGTGGTTTAATTTTAAGGACGTTGTATCTGGTGAGTTTTTATTTCAATGCCGTTACGGTAGATTTTGTGTGGAGTTCTTTAACTCTTTGATGGCTTTAAAATAGGTTATAGGTTAGGTTTAGGTTGCGGGTTCGATCCCCGTCGCGGGATAAATGTTTGTATGATCTGCAAATATTTATCTCGGGTCTGGGTGTTTCTATGTAGGTATAATATGTATGTTTTTATAAATAAAAAATTATATAAGTAGTATTATCAGTTATCTGGTTCCCATAGCACAAGCTTTGCTTAGTTTGGGGCTAGATGATGCTGTGTGAAATGTCCAGCATTATTTATTTTATTTCATATAAAATGAGAAAAACATATTGTTAAAAACTAGGTATTAAAATCGTGTGAATTCGAGATAATTTTGTTGAATAAATCAGAATGTTAACTAAATTCTTTGTTCAATCTTACTAAAGTCATAAGTGTAGAGTCTTATCTCATAGATAGGTAATTAGTTTTTAATATTCATAATCGTAATCCGATTACTAAGTACAGTCGATCACAAAGATGCACAAATATTTGAAAAACTATTTGTAACTACGTAAGTGAAAAAAACTGTAGATACACATGTTGTCTTGATTACAGCACGAAAACAAGACTCTTATGACTTATGAGACAGATCATTATTATATTGTTTAACTAGCTGACCCGCGGCAAACGTTTTTTTCCATTATATCGCTATTAAAAAATAAGGGTGAAAATTGAGGATTGTATGTATTTTTGTATGTTGTATCATAAAAAAATAGAAATTAAAAATTTTGTCTAAAAATTAAAAAAAAAATTTTGGGGTGGACTACCCCTAACAGGGGGATGAAAAATAGATGTTGGCCGATTCTCATAGATACCAGATAAGCACAAAAAATTTCATCAAAATCGGTCAAGCCGTTTCGGAGGAGTATGGCAACGAAAACTGTGACACGAGAATTTTATATATTAGATAATATTATATCGTATTCCAAAATATGCGGCGATGAGTTTTAACCCTATAGCACATAACACAGGCCGACATTTTTCAGAGGGGTTATCTTAAAGGCATGTATATTCCTAATCTTATATGGCCATGCCTAAGACTACCTCTTTTGACATCTTAAATGATCTGAAAGGACGTATATCGTGTTATAGTGATAGATACAGTCTTGATAATATTTTTATATGATTAAGTAATCATTCAACGGTGTGTTTCAAAAATTGTACCGTGATAAAGTTTTTTTGTACTGCAATTATGACATTATGTCAACTCTTATCTTTTTATGAAACACACCGTATACCTACTAGTATTATTTTCAATGAATGCTTTGTTACACAGTCTTTGTTAAGTTACTCGTAATGTGCTGCATACACATGTTTGCTTGTCTTAAATAAAAAAAAAATTACTTTTTTTTTACTTACTTGATGTCCACTCGAACTATGAAACATACCATTATTATTTTGAGGATCAGCATCTCTTAACTTTACAAAGTAAAGTTGAACAGTATAATGATGTTGTGAAATATGTTTCAAAATTTCGTCTCAACTGCTCGCGGTCCTTGAAGCGCTTGAAGAAACGAAAGTCAATTTTTCATCACACTGGTACTTTTAACATTATCCAGGGTCATATCTCATACGACTGGAGGTTGGATGTTCCATTTGAACAATACGAAATTACGAAGTTAATAAAAAAAAAATAGCTAAAAACTACCAAGAGTCCTAAAAATAATATCTGATTTGAAGTCAGACCTGATAGAAATCACCAAGGTACGGTAGACATCCTTTCAGATCAAGCTACTCAAGATCGTTTGAAGATGTCTAGATTTTGCAAAAGTTGGCATTCAATACACGACAGGACACAAGGGGTAGGTATAGAAATCCCCTTCGACAATCCCCTGCGTATCGGGGATTTTTTTACTTTTTGTGCCCATCGTCGCATATGAAATAATAGTGCGAATAACTATTATACAATGACCTCATTCGTCCCGTTATTAAAAATAATAGTAAGATAAATACCAAAACATAAAAAGTATGTACGATACGATAAAGATACTAAAAGTAAGTAAGTGAGTTCGTATGAGTCAGTGACCAACTCTGGTGACGGAGTTTTTAGGCCGCCTTAAGTCCTCCGTCATGGCTTAACGACAAAATTAGCCGGGACCGATAATTTAACGTGCCCTCCGAAGCACGGAATCGCTCAGATGTAAATTCCACTGGCGGTCACCCATCCACTTACAAACCGTTTCGAACGTTGCTTAACCTCGACGATCTATCAAGAACGGTTAAGCAAACACGACCACGAGCGCTTAAAGATACTGTTAAAGCCTTATTTCATTTGTCATCTGTCTGTGGTTTAACTAAACCTTTCTTTTTTATTTGTGGTTTACCTTTCTCTTACGAAGTGCTAACAACTTTAATTTGTAGATAAGTGAAGTGAAAGATAACTTCGGCTATAGTGAAGGGCGGAAGCGATTGTGATTGGTTTAGATAAGAATAAATTTTACTAATATTTAATCAGAGCCACGTGAGCCGAATGCATCCCGATAGATGGGTCAAGATCGTGAGGGTGCCTGACGATGGGCGGCGATGCCGAGGAAGGCCTCAAAAGACGATGGCGTGACGATCTCGATGCATTCCGGGCTGACTGGTGGGACGAAGCTGGCGACCGCAAGTCTTGGAAAATAATGGGGGAGACCTTTGCCCAGCAGTGGGACAACATAGGTTAGGGAAAAAAGTAATAATCAGAGAGTGAGCGATCGAAATGAAACTAGCGAATAGGGTAAAGGTCATTGGAGAATGCTCAAAAAAACCAAGGCTTGACTCAAAAGAAACGTAACTCGAACTATAGGTAAATTTGGTAGGAAAATTGAAACCGATGGTTTAAGGTGTTAAAATGTTTGTTTGTTTACTACGCGAAAAAGAGACTGGATGATGATGATAGATTGATATGACGACCTCTGTGGCGCAGTAGGTGAAAGCCCGCCTGGGACGCAGAAGGTTCGATCCCCGCTGCGGGATAAATGTTTGTATGATCTGCAAATATTTATCTCGGGTCTGGGTGTTTCTATCTATAATATGTATGTATTTACAAACAAAAAGTATATCAGTTACATAGTTTCCATAGTACAAGCTTTGCTTAATTTGGGGCTAGATGACGCTGTGTGAAATGTCCAGCATTAAATATTTATTTATATAAAAACACTATAAGCCAGAAATCTAAGCAATTTTACTAAATTAGTTACCATTTTGGTCTATTTCTGAAGTACGGAAGACAAACATGTAGTCATCTCGAGCATAAACTGCATTTCAAATGCTGCATAATTAATTGTCTTTGTACCTAGTAGCACCCTACATTAATAACTTTACTAGATTTAAAAACTCGCTCAGGTACAGCTAGCGACATAAATCCATAAAAAATTTGAGAATTTAAAGTTCTTTTTTCATCATGGTATGTGGGAAAATTTTATATTTTGTTTACAAAATGTAATAGTGCAAGGCAAACATCTAATTTAATCCAGAATTTTGGTTATAAGCCTATGGTATTCGAAGGTATAAAAAATTTAAAAAATATATTCATGAGCTTCGTAGCTGACGGTACAGTCAACGTATACAATAACGTAATATAATTTGATGATAACTGGTTTTATTTCCTTTTCCTAGCTTAGTATTCAATATTCATTTTTTTTGTTGTTTTATTTAATTTAATTTTATAATACACTTATAGTTTAAGAAAATGCTGATAATTTTCAAACGACTGGTGATTTTTATGATTTATAGCTAGGAACACTTTGGATAAGTCTCTTTAGACAAAAAAAAATAATAAATAGAAACACAAAAAACTTAAAATGCGTAAATACTAGAAATTGATACTTATTATGGGAAAGAATACAACATCAGTAGGTATTAGTATTATATATTATATATAATATTTACTTTATCTCTTCGCAATTCTTAAATTGTTATCTACAAACTATGTAATTAGGACAGAAAATCTACAAATCATAGGATTAGCCTAAACTTATCTACATAAATTTAGATATAAGATAAATCGTAATCTATATACATTTAAACTCGTTGCTATTTGTGTAGAAAATACTTTATAGACAAGAGGACTCTGCACCATCTCTACGATAGAATAGAGTAAAATGATATTTGAGTTTTAAATCTTTTCTACAACAGCGATAGAGCTCGTAATGGTCTATCAGCCGCATTTAGTCTAACAGCCGCTAAAGGTTTTCCATACAAAACCGTTCCTAAGCAACGGATACTCGTATAAGGGTGGTCGCAGACCTATCCACGCCGAACTGACAATTCCATAGAAGAAATGCTGAGACGTCAGAAGCCAGCCGAATTTTCTGACGTCATCAGCATTTTTTGTATAGAAAAATGACTGCGGCGCGTATTGCTCGGCCAAATGTGCGATCAGGTTAATATACGAGTAAGTAGTTTTTCATACGCACTGCCAAACTGTGGAACTCATTGCCGGGTACCGTATTTCCCGAAAAGTACAATATAGGGGTCTTTAAATCAAGAGTAAATAGGTTCCTTCTAGGAAAGCATGCTCCATCTTAGACCTCACTACTGCTTAACATCAGGCAGAGGGAGGTCAAATAATGACCTATTTAATTAAAAAAAAAAAAAAAAAAAAAAAGTAGACCTTAGTAAATAAATAAATAATGCTGGACTTTCCACACAGCAGCATCTAGCCCCAAAGTAAGCAGAGCTTGTGTTATGGGTACATGACTGATATACTACATAAATACTTTTTGTTTGTAAATACATACACATTATATATAGAAACACCCAGACCCGAGACAAATATTTACTACTAGCTAGCTAGTTACTAGTATTGCTGAGTATTAAGAACTCGTAGTTTTTTTTTAAAACGCTGCGCATAAACATGACCTCATTATTTTCAATTACACTGCTGCTTTCTAGGCCATCTGAGATCTTGGCGAAAGTAACTCTCTCTTGCGTTTTGACAGTTAGTTTCTTTTGTATAAAAAAACCTTTTTAAAAAGGTAGACAAACTCCCATAATGCCGACTTTACGTAGCTGGTTACAAAACATGGTTATGTAGAAGCACTAAAGGGAGTTATGAACTTTGTCGGGATAAAAAGTAATACTATTCATCCAAATCTATTCATTTACATACCGACAAACTTTCATATTTATAATATTATTTTTGACTAGTTATATAAGCAACGATAATTAATATATTTTTTGCGAATAGGAATGTTTATATGGCTGATGTATGGGGCTGTCAAAAGATTCGCCAAGGACAAAGCAATAAATTTTATACATATACATATATGATTTATTTCTTATAAAGTTTTGTTTTTTTGTTATTACTTAAATATATTTTTAAATTTTAATTATATGCTATAAATTGCAAACCATTATAATTTTAAAACACTCTTAATTAGCATTTTAGTGTTAATAAAATTATTGTCTTACTTGGTATAACCCGTACGGTTAGCAATTGAAGCGCTCGTGGTCGTGCTTGCTAGTCGTTTTTGATAGATCTTCGAAGTTAAGCAACGTTCGAAACGTTGTTATTGGATGGGTGACCGTTAGTGGCATTTTCGTCTGAGCGCTTCCGTGCTTCGGAGGGCACGTTAAATTGTCGGTCCCGGCTATTTAAGTCGTTAAGTCATGAAAGAGGCCGTACGAACTTACTTAGCAATAGTATAAATTTGTTATTTGAAGTCTTAATCTTACGTAAATAGAGCTTCTTCTTTTTCTTTTCGTGTCATAGTTGTTTCGAACCATCACATACTTCGTGTCCCACATAAAGTCAAATGTCTCCATCAGAATTTTACTGATCCCTTGCGATCTTCCAACATTATCTTACACAATATTTGATGAGATCATAGATCATACCAACATTTGTCTGCGGGAATCGAACCAGCAACTTTCTGCGTCCACTGCACCATAAAAAGCAAATAAACTTACAAAACAAACAGCATTAGAACAAGAATTCCATACATCATTAAGTTTCGTAAATAAGTTTATGCTAATTTTATGTGTGGAATTTGACGCATCGAATATCCCTTGACATATTTATGTTGTGCAATTAAGGTGCAGTAGTAGCGTGTTGCGTTTTGTTCCTGTTTTAATCTGCGGGTATACAGGGTGTAACATTTAGATCGGTCCCATACTGACCGATCTAAATGTTACACCCTGTATTTACTTTTTTATATATAAACTTTAACGTTCTTAGGAACCATGTCATCGATTTTCGTAACAAGAAAAACTGAACACATTTAAAAAAATACTTGAACCCGGACGTTTTGGAAATGAAACTAACACTATTTCTATATCGATTGTGTAGGTCTTGCAGTAAATGTTTCAAAGTCAAAGTCAAAGTCAAAAAGCATTTATTTAGTAGGACCGCTGGGATCACTTTGAAACGTCTTAAAACTAGGTGATTCTACTCCTGTTCCTTCGCGACCAATGTTACTATTAAATATGATGTCTAACATTAATAAAAGCATTGTTTGCATTGTACACGACGACAAAGACAGAATATTTAAATGCAGTCCTAATGATGATGATGTGCACAGCAAAAACCGTGAACAAAAACTTTATGAACATCGTTTAAATAAATTGTGCTTGAAAATCTATTGTGATAACTTTTGTGTTAGAAAAATCATTATCATGGCAGCCTGTCTCATCCTACTGCTGGACATAGCTGGCTTCGTTAATTCCAACTCTGCTATATCGAAATTTGACTTGACACATACTTATTCATTATTATTATAATTATTACCTACGAGTATCATTCCGCTATAAAAAATCATGTTTGCTTGCTTATCGTGTCACCAGTTCTTTCGAACCAATGTGGTGAAAGGATTTTAAGTGCGCCTCAAAGAGGCTCCTTTCGTGCACTTGACACAATGTTTTCGATTTTTTTTAGGTTCTACGACATGCTCGGTTTCCTCACGATGTTTTCCTTCACCATTTGAGAGTACCTACTGGCATAGTGCACATACATTTTTCGACAGAAAAACTCATTGGTGCACGACTGGGTTTGAACCCACGACCTTACGATTGGAAGGCGGGGCCACAACCACTAGACCACCAGTGCTCAGCATTACTGTATAATTAATAATTATCCTAAACATGTCCTAAAACGTAAAACCTTGGTTGAACCCCATGTTGACACATATCAAAACAAAACTGTTACCACAAAAAGCCTTCTATGTACGAGTATTTAAAGATCGTTTTTCTAGGGACAGATTTTTAGTTAGACTCGACTTACTTAGACTCTAAACTCGGCTCATTTTCTTGTTATAAGCCCCGTTTAATCTAATGTCTACCGTATTTAGGAGTCTATTTACACTGGCTCTCTTCTAGAAGCTTCAAAGCCATCAGACCACGATCACTGGATGACGACCTTTAAGATATCGTGATTATGACGGTTGTCGTTCACCTTGACCGCTACCTGCCACTGTTTTACTTAATCGCTCCTATTTCTGTGAATTTCATTTTAATTCATTTATGACGTAGGTTAGGTACTCTAGATATACATATAATTTGTATGTTAATGTTTTGGACTTAAATCCTCTTTCTTAGGGTGTTATTGGTCTGGACCAATCGATCGATGCCATCGATCGATTGTAGATAGTTTCTACCAGACCAATCGATCGATTAGCAGCCTTCACACGCACAATCCATCGCGAGTGATACAGCCAATCGCGCGCGAAAGAAAGAGTAGCTTCAAGCTTAAAAAAAAAAATCACTCGCGATTGCGCGTACAGGCTTTCCCGCACGATTGTGTTTTGACAAGTACTAACGAGTAATCGCTCGCGAAAGAACGCCTAGCTTCAAAATTATCACTCGCGATTGCGTGTACAGGCTTTCCCGCGCGCAATCCTGTACGCTCAATCACTCGCGAAAGATTTTGCGTGTGAAGGCCGCTGTTGTCGATCGATCGATGGTAGAATGGATTAGTCGACGTCGGACGTCGACTGTAGGGTTTGCAACCGGCAACTTATTTGATTTTACCTATGTTTTTACAATAAATTACAATTTCATTTCATTTCATTTAAAAATCGAAGTCTTATTGACTTAGAAGTACCTTTTGTTAGAGAAAATGCCTTAAATTATTGTCCCAGTTCACACGAGAAACGCGAGATAAAAATATAATAAACCAGTAAGTAAAATATTTACAATATTTTAATATTTTAGTGAAATCTAATTAACATTTTTCATCATTGCACGAAATGAAAATAAGGTCAAGATTGTATTGTCATGCAACATTAGAATAATGTTAGAACGATATTTATGTATCTGCATTGATATTTCAGTAGTTAATTTCGAAAAAGGTTCTATGTTTATTTTTACCACATACCTACAGGTATCTTTTTTACTACTCTTTTGTGTGCCACAGCTGGGCAAACTTTATTATTTTTTACTATTCGTAAATAAAATAAAATACTTACTTTTCATAACTTTTGATGAATCTTTGATTGATGAATCTTTAGCTCTCTGAAGTAGCTGCGCAGAACCCATTTTTGATGACGCCTAAAAGACGAAGACAGCGTTGTATAGCTGCCTCGCTCACTCGCTTAGTTTGTTGCATCGTGCTATCTCGCCCACTCGCGCAAACCTGCGCATTCGTTTAGAGCACCTAACTTCAGACAGACAAAGAGACAGGTATTCGGGTCTCATATTAATTTGATTCCTTAGTGATAAATCTTGAAAAGCCTCATCCTCGCTTGTAATATATTGAAGTCAGTTATCATTTACTAATCCTTCTATCCTAAACTGTGTTTAAAACGAGTACCTGTCTACCTACGTAGCTACCTCAATCTTGTATGTAATGACCGATTTGCAAGTCGACAGATCTCTAGCAATATTATGATAGGTATCAACGTCCACTACGCATATATTTCCATGTATTGAATAGTAACATATTTAATAATATACAATGTATCATGATGTTATCGGCTGACAACTGGATGAATATCCATATCCATACTAATATTATAATTGTGAAAGTGTTGTGTCTGTCTGGCTATCTGTTTGTCTGATACCTTTTCACGCCCAAACCACTTAACAGATTAAGCTGAAAATTGGCATAGATAAAGGTTGTATCCCAGAGAAGGACATTGGCTACTTTTATCCCGGAAAATTAAAACAGCTAGTGTTGATATAAAAAAGTAAGTTCGTATGAGTCAGTGGCCAACTCTGGTAACAACGGTATAGATATAACAAGCTATTTATATCTCTTTTACTTTACAAGTTATCTATACAAACAAATAAAATTTAAGTGTCTGTTTCAATAACAGCTACATAAACATACTTACCTAAAAAACCCTATGAACTTCTAAACAAAATTTACATTTTTATCATGGTAAAATTTCCACTCTTTAATGGCGGCTACACGTGATCTAAGTAGAAACATAATAGATCTTACCTTGGGAAACTCATCATCATTACCTGAACTTGTCACCTCTAACTTTTGACTTAGTATTGTTTCTGTACATATGCTTTATTAAAAAATAATAACAAAGGCAATGACGACTTATTTTATCTAATATTCGTAGGTAATAATCGTCTTTGATTTTATATATACTATGTCACAAACGATTATTTTGTAACAAGATATAAATTTTTATTTTATTATTATTATTTAGCCTGCGTTGTCCCACTGCAGGGCAAAGGCCTCCCTTCCCTTCTTCCACTCTTCGCGATTTAACGCAGCAACAGGCCATGTTCTCAGGTGAGAGTCCAGCTCGTCCCACCATCTCATCCTAGGTCTTCCACGTCAAATTATAATATATTTAATTATTTAACCAGCTGCTTCTTTGTTCACTTAAACTATGTGTAGCTATTTTTTGAAAGAATTATCAAAACTGATGCAGTATTGTCATAGTTATTTCATCATCTTTCTGCCCTTTTCCCACATTATGTGGGGTCGGCACAACATGTGTTCTTCTTCCATTCTCCTCTATCAGCCGTCATCTCAACACTCACTCCTTTCTTACTCATGTCATCCTTTACACAATCCATCCATCTTTTCTTTGGCCTACCTCTACTCGTAAATCCATCAACATTCATACCAAGCACTCTCCTAGTTACTATCAACAAACAAATGAATATTTCCTCCAAATGTCTAATTTTAAACATATACTCAAAATTATCTATTTTAGCATCATTTTGTTTTTTTTTGTAATATTTATAACTTGGGTAAATACCACAAAACGTTTTTAAGAAGTAGTTATGCAATTATGTTACGTTTTCTTACCATTTTCCTTATTGAATATATTTGATTTAATAACAGTATTGAAATAGGTATTTTTCTATGTTTAATAGTGTTTAAAAATAAATATTGGAGGACATTTCACATAGCACCATCTCGCCCCAAACCTAGCTATGATAAAACCTAGTCATCACCGATAATTCAAAATAACTACATTCAAAGTATATAAAAGACATGCGTCAATTTGCATAAAACTTCTAAACTATTAAGAAATGTTTAATGCAAAGCTATATTTGGTTAGTTGTCAAGCTACTTTTGTATTTCAATATACTCGTTGTCGCCTGCGTCTCTGTTGCGTCAGATTAAGCCACACATTGCATTTGTGCATGACCACATAAGTTTGGTATTACCATATACTTTTGGTAAAATATTATATTAAGTATGTAGGTAGGTATTTTTATTATTTTCTATTTATTGCTGTTATTTCTTACTAAATTTTGTGTTCTAATTGACACAACAAAGCGCATCTTCTTCTGTTCATGTCACCATTTCTTTCGAAACAGTGTGGTGAAAGGATTATAAGTGCGCCTCAAAGAGGCTCCTTTCGTGCACTCGACACATATTTTCGAACTTTGTAGGTTCTACGACATGCCGGTTTCCTCACGATGTTTTCCTTCACCGTTTGAGAGTACTGGCATAGTGCACATACATTTTTCGGCAGAATAACTCGTTGGTGCACGACCGGGATTGAATCCACGACCTTACGATCGGTGGCCATTACCACTAGACCACTAGTGCTCTGAACATAATAAAGAGTATTTAAGAATAAGCATACTTATTCTTAGTTGATTTTAAGCAATAACCCGTGAGCCGCGAGTCTTTTCACATCATCACATCGTCTTTTCAGAACATCAGTCAATGGAATGTTGAGCTAGAGGTAATATACCAGGATTTATAGATAGCCTAGGGCTATTACGGAAATAACTATAATTCGCTTAATGATCGCGAAACGTGATGTCATGTTTGCAATACTATAAACCAATCTAATAATAATTTTCGTATGTCAATAATAAATAATATTTATTTTTTTCCCTTGTCAAAAAAAAACATTTATCAGTAGGACCACTGGGATCACTTACTTTCTATGTGTGAGCTCACGATTATACTTTTGATGATTTACAGCATCTAGTGATTTATATCATACATGCAAATTATATCAATTGCTACAGATAATTCTAGAATAGGTAGGTATATGTAACGACCTAAGTATTTTACTAAAATAGCATAATAATTATATTCTGGTGTCGCGTTTTGCGCGAGCGTGAACAAAACCTCAGTCTGCTAAGTGATGTCTAATTGCTGTGCAGAGTTCGAATGTTCTAGAAATAATCTCTAATAACAGTGTAAATGGGATCAAATGTTATTTAATTAAGTTTATTATGTGATCCCATTTATTAAGGTCAATTCTTGCTACAAAGTTAATAAATATTTAACTACTTTAACAAATAATAACCAACAGTCACATACTAGTCTTTCGTCCTTTATTTAGTTCCTTAAATTGGGTACAGAAACTACGAGTGGAAACATTTGTCTCGTGACGGGAATCGACCTACTTCTTGCGTCCACTCTGAGCAAGCGATTGCCATGCTAACGAAGTAACCAACTATCCAGCAATCTTGAAAATATACTAGTGGACCCGGCAGCGACTTCGTCTGCCCATTGTTTCGTCATACAAACTTGATGAGATAGAACTACCTTGTTCCAATCCAACCCATGAAAACACTGAATTCATTTTTGGATTTGCTGTCTTTGATAAATGTAAATAAGTACCCATCGAAGGTGTTGGGTAGTTTTGAAACAAATAAATACGTGTATCGCTATTTATTATAAAAACTTATTTAGGCATCACATCCCACAAACCGTCTTTTAATTTTAGTAATAAAAATTGTTCAAAGCATAGTAGAACGAAATGTCATCGCCATTTTGAAAAGTCAAAAATTATTGGTTGTCATGGCAACCTTAGAACAGTGCCCTTTGTGTCAATCAGAGTACTGCTAAAGTTTTTATGCAATATTCCCGTTGTTCTTTTACATATTTTTTGGTTCAGGAACGTTTTTCGGGATAAAAAGTAGCCTATATGCTATTCAGGAGTTATACCTTTCACCTTACCAAATTTCATTGTAAACTGTTTCGTCGTTTGAGCCTGATCCTTACACAAACATACAAACAAACTTTCAGCTTTATTACGAGTATATGAGTGGGATACTATTCCTAGTTTCCAATAAATTCAAGGAATTTTAAAGCTATGAGTATAAATATTATATATCAATTAATATTTTCTTGACAAAGGCGTTTGATTATGTGCATCACGTGCATATGATAACTATAGATTTTCCTCGGGACCTTGAAGGTTAGCTGCAAGTTACAGGCAAGCTGTGGCTTTGAGTCATGGCAGGGTCAAGGTCCGCAGACCGGTAAACAACGGAATAGCATGATGTGAGTGCGGGGTACCCCAGGGGTCTCGTCTCGGTCCTTTGTTCTTCCTTTTGTTTAGGCTTTCCATTTATAAAGGTGGTTTAAGGTTACAGTACAGTGCTGTAACTCTTTTTGCCAAGTCCTAAAACAAATCGAATACATTTCCTACTTTAAAAAAATTCAACCGTGCCTGGGGGTCGACGTGATTAAGTTTTTTGTTTGATTCTACATCGTAGAACATAATTCCGGGTCTCTGTAAATGCAATCATAATATAGATTGTAATGATAAACAGAATGTATGATTCATAGTTTTAACAATGGTGTTTTCTGTTACACCATGCGAACTTGACATGTAAACACAATGGCGGTCAATAATATAACTACATAATTAAATTGGTACGCTGTAATTGTAGGAATTACTCTTCATAGGTTTTGCAAGATAAATATTCCATGCACATGGCCAGTGGCGTAGCTACCGAAGGGCTAGGCGGTGCAGTGCACCGGGGCCCCCAAGCTCAAGGGGCCCTCGGACTCTGAGTCCCGAGAGTCTGGAAGGTAGGTAAGGAAACTATAGGTATGATTATTTTGAAAATAAAAACAACTGCATTATTAGATTTTTGAAATAATTACCCAGAAAATGACGAATCAAATCGTAAGTTTTTACAAAAAAATCAAATACCTTTTGCCACACCTGTATATTTTGACTTGATAAAACTTAAACCGTTCAGTTAGGGCCCCGGTTAATTTGCATCAGGGCCCTTGGCTACCTAGCTACGCCACTGCACATGGCTGGCGTTATTTTTATCAGTGACTAACTTTTACTACGTAAATCGAATCATTGTGGTGAAATGAAAAGATTTTAAGTGCGACTCAAAGGGGCTTTTATGACACATGTTTTCGAATGTTTATGTACTGCGCTATGTTGATTATGTCGCGAAATTTTCCTTCACCTTCATTAAACAGAAATAGTCATTGGTGCATGACCGAATTCGACACCACGACCTTAAGATCAGAAGGCGGAGCCTAGACTCTTAAAAACTTGTATGTGCGCATGGTTATGCTTAAAATGGATATCAAGTTTTTTTTCACATACATAATACCTAAATTACGTCATCGCTCAAATATTGCATGTTCTAAGTCAGTTTTGCTTTCTTTATGTAATTTTATGACGTATTTGAAACACCGTTATTGAAATATGAGCACAGGTGGTCACTAGTACCTATACCTACATGCCTACACTGTTCACCGTATCTAATAGTTCTACGTATAGCGTGGACACTCCTAGCCCCGCGCCAACACCACTCCCTGCCCCTCGAGATGAATCAAAAAATGAATGAGAATTATTGATTGTACACCTTAAGGAAACAAAGTAATTAAATATAACAACTAAATGACAATGTACAATGGGTGGCCTTATCGCTAATGAGCGATCTCTTCCAGGCAACCTTTGGATGAATCTTTGTTGATCTCTTCTGAGATCTCGATTGCGTTCTTCTTCTTGTCGTGTCACTAGTGTGGTGAATTATAAGGCTCCTTTCGTGCACCTAACACATGTTTTCGAACTTTTTTCACTAAACGAAATGCCGGTTTCCTGACGATGTTTTTCTTCACCGTTTTAGAGTACTAGCATAGTGCACATTTTTTCTGCAGAAAATCTCAGTTGTGCACTATCCGGAACCCACGACCTTACGATCAGAAGGCGGGTCCGCCACCACTAGACCACTAGTGCTCACTGCATTCTTATGATCAAGGCCTGTGTTACTCATACGGAGCTTCTAAAAAACTGGCTCTGTAGTGTACTTATGCGGAATTAAGTAAGTTTTGTAGTGTCCGGGGTCTGCTAATTTCAGAATTACTCAATCCTCAATGTAGGTTGTAAGGTAAACGCTCTTTGTATTGATATTTACATAGATTCACGGCAGGCCAAATATTTGATGTTTATTTTATCGATTGCGGTGTATGGTTTGAGTATGTTGTTGTATCATTTTAAACTGTGACAAAATGTGTATTAGAACTCTGACTACCACCTTAGATAACTTCAAATGATTTTGTGTGACTTAATACGTCCTCTGTCGGCCTAAAAGCACCGTCAGTTATTTTCTAATCTAGTAAATTCCCAGTTATTTATTTATTTGTACACATAGATATCAAATTACAGACTTATTTCAAATCGTAATAACTAGGAACATACTCATGAGTTAACCGCCGATTTTATAGTTTTTATTTACATAATTTAATTTATTTAAAGGTCGCTAGCCCATCACGACCATCGACCATCGCATCGACGACGATTTTTCTATTTTGGTTCTCGCAATTATTATTTTTGATATAACAGGGGGCTATGTAGAAGGAGATTATAGGAAGCACAGTTCAGGGTATCCTTGCGTGGGCTCTGGATTAGGTGACTTATCATCATCAACATTATTTACCTGCTCTTATCTTATCAACATGTTTCTTCTTCCACTCTCCCCTATCACCCGTGAGGTGTGGCTGTCCAGTGTGGTGAAAGGATCTAGTTATTTTGAATCAAAACTGCCAAATGTAATAACTCTTTATAGATATAAGTGCTTATTGGGTTTGAAATTTTGAAATGTGAAATGTGAATTGACCGAGAATGTGTTCCTATTTGGTATTTAAATATAGGTGATTAATTTACATTAATGAAGCTTAGTTAAAACATAATTAGTGTTCATTTCAATCAATTTGTTTGTACATATTTACCATATATTTTATTTAAATGTATTCATGTACACTGTAAAAAGTTTATTGTTACAAATTGCTTTACATTACTATTTCTTATAGTATATTGTTTTTTATATTATTAATGGCATGTATTAGGATTATTTAAATACTTTTTTCAGCTTTGTTTCCCTCTAAATGAAACTTCTGTGCACTACCGTCCTTTTTGTATGCTTCTTTGGTTTATTTTCCATCCAAAGGTTGCCTAGAAGAAATAGCTTTCAGCGATAAGACCGCCCATTGTACTAATTTTGAACTTGTTTTATTTATGTTTTGTTATGTTATTAATTGGTGTTCAATAAAGTGTTCATTCTTTCATTCATTCATTCATTCTTTACATATTTTGGATAACGTTAGGTTTAGCTGAAGCGTATTCGTTCAAATCTTTAAGAAAGTTTTAAATATTGTTACGTAATAACGCTTAACAAGTTATATAATAAAAAGAAAGTTGTATTATACGACACAGTTATATGATTTGAATATATAATTTTGTATTATATGACCTACTATGTAAATATAAACGCACTGAGTCATTCACGTGTGTGATATATTGTCCCACTGCTGTGTTAATATAGATATATCCCTCAAGATCATACTTTATGTCCTTAACTTAAGAACGATTTTGGATCGTCTTTTAAAGTAGGTGACATTTCGTAATTCTGAAACGGGTCTTTGACTTTACTTCGAAGAAAGTAATGCGAATTTGATTGTTATTGAAGGTAAAATATTTAAATTGAGAAATGAAAAGTCTTATCAAAATTTTCGATTCCGACGGAAATCGAACCCGCAACGATCAGACGATCCTCCTAAAGCCGGAGTGCCTTACCATTCGGCCACAGAATCCATGTCGTAATACTTAAGTGTGGTTTAACACTGTCTGGTGAACCTAATAAGGAACATTAAATTTGTAATACTTAATAATTATTCAACTAAAACAAAACTGCTATTATACCCAGCAGTGGGTGAAGTCAGGCTGTGGATGATGATGACGATGATGATGATCTAAACAAAACTACTCGCAAGTTTGAAATTTTTTAACCTAGCATGTTGGAGAATATTGCAAACGAACTGAAAAAATATCATCCATCATACTTATAATATTATAAATGTGAAAGTAACTCTGTCTGTCTGTCTGTCTGTTTGTTACGCTTTCACGCCCAAACCGATGGACAGATTAAGCTGAAATTTGGCATAGTTAAAGGTTGTATCCCAGGGAAGGACATAGGCTACTTTTAATCCCGAAAAAAAAAAAATCCCGAGGGACCGCGGGTCACACCGCAAGAGCGCAGCTAGTAATTTATATGAGTCGACCTTGTATTTTCGAAGTTACATGTTTTCAAGTTCCATTACAGTGAAATTTAGAAACCATTTTATGTTTAAATACAGTGCTGACTCAAATTTAACCTAAGCCACCTTATCTTTAACTCCATTTTCGTTGTTACAGTATGATGGACGATCAGATCATCATGCAATAACACCAAGATGCCGGCGATCCTCACCAAGTTGCGGGAGCAGGCGTCGCGGGTGCAGCCTAGTCTAGCCCTCGGAGTGGGCCTAGGCGCGGCCTTAGCGGCCTACGCGGTCTATGGCGCACGGGAGAAAACACAACCACCTACTTGCAACAATAATAATAATTATAAGGTGAGTGTAGCTTGCTTGACGTCCTGTGGGCGGCTGATTAAGCTGAGAGGATGGTGCTGGGCAAGCCTATTCCATCTCAAACAATGTCCCAGGCACTACAGCGTCTCGTTGAGTGTAGGCATGGATTGCCTCCTGACGCTGTATAAATCATCTAATTTAGTGTTTAGATGTAAAGGTCTAAGGCCCAAGTAGCTTGCTAAGTCATTCTGGGGCTAGATGATGCTGTGTGAAAAAGTCCAGAATAATTCTGGACTATAATATATTTAAGTGCATGTAGGGTTTAAAGAATTATTTTACATTAGTAGGTTTCAAAGTAAGTCTTATTGATGTTTTCAACCACCAGGTGACGAAGAATGGCAACCTGGCGACAGTGGGGGAGGAGGGGAAGGGGGCGTGCGAGGGGAGGTGCGGGGCGGAGCAGTGCGCCCTCTGCCGGGGAGACGCGGATACTGACAACAAACAGAACATTGTAAGTATTCTACTTATCCAGCTGGTAACCCACTGCTGGGTATAGGCCTCATCTCTTTCATGCCACTCCTGGCGGTCTTGTGCCAGGCGGACTGCTCTTCCACCGCCCCTACAATGTCGTCTGACCATCAGGCAGGTGGTCAGCTTCGAGGTCACGGCATGTATTTTGGCCACCACTCGGTAACCGCCTTGGTCCGGTGGTCGCCAATAATTTATGCGAGTTCAAAACGGAACCAAACATCGTGTTCTTAAAAGGACAATGCCCATTTTTGTATGGGGAGCCGTACCAGCGTCAAAGCCAATTAACTTTCAAAAGTCTTGATTTTGTTTATCTTTTCGTTACCAATAAAAATTTTGAAAATATTCACCCGCGTTTTTTAAATTGATTTTTAGTATAACATGTATGGGGGAAGTTTTTGACGATTTCTGACATTTCTAATACTCAAGCCATAAATAGAGTCTTTTGATCCCTACATGAATCAGAATCGGATGGCATTAAAACATTATTTTGCTTTTTTTTTCGCTGATTGCATCTTTTTTCCAAAATCTGTGAATGCAGTTCAAAATGTTTCAAAAGGTTAGGGAAGATTTCCTGTAGCTACAACGGTTAAGGTACCTGCCTCTAATTTTCCGTCTCAAAAATCCACCCTATACCTACTTATATGTTTTTTTTTTAAATTTCGGTTCAGAAAATGTTTAAATTCATGAATGATGAAATGATAAAAAATTCAGTGAAAAATACTATTGGTATAAGTTTTTTTATAATTGTGACGCAACGTGTTACGGGGTACGGGCATTTTCCTTTCTACTTTATTTAATTGTAGGTTTGGGCACGCTTCCGACTGACAGTGACCTGGATTAGTTGAGCTATCTATAGATCGTTTCTAACGACCCTAGCTTGACTAATCCTGTTGTATTTTGTAAAAATATATGTAAATATGTAGTAGCTTAGTTTCTGTAAATAAAAATTATCAAACAACTTGTTCTGGATATTTCAAGTTTTGATGACATAAATTGTTTTTGAGTATCAAACGTAGGTCAAACGTAGGTTTTTATGACGTAACCTACGTTTCTAGTTTTTGCTAAGTTTCTATATCTGAATAGACTTTTTTACGAATATCTAAGTTTAGTTTCAAACCTGCTATTTTTTATCTATCTTGAATTTGACCTTCTCTGACAAGACAAGTTAAATCCCGTCGTGTAACTTAACTACATAATATATCATAGAATATTCTAGCTCTTTGACCTATGTCAAAAATGACTGATGTCTTAAAACCAGTTATTTTTTGCAATTAAGGTGATAAAATTATTATAAACGAACAACACGGAAATCTAATATATTTTAAGAGTACAAAATTCTACTTATTTTCTTGAAATTAAAATTGTTGGTCTATGTTACAACGAATTTCGCCGTGGTCACCAAAATGGTGGCTAGTTTGACAATTTAACTGAGAGTGTTTCGATGGTCTTTAAGTTTTAAGAGTATTGTTGGTCTACTAGAATTTGGCATACCATTTCTAAGGGCATGGGTTTGATTTCGGACATGCTCCGTTTTGGTTCCATTGGTTTTAAAAAGTATTGTTTAAAAGGTTTGCTATTTCTAGATGATTTCAGACAGACATCTTACATCCTAAAGCACTATCTCACACGATCGACTTCTTTCTAGGAGGATGCAGACGAGACCTCATCGGAGGCCCAAAGCGAGCATGTTCCAGGTCTGAACCTGGAGTTCCTTCGCCAACTGGTGACCCTGGCTCGTATCATGGTGCCGGGAGTCAGGAGTCACGAGGTGGCACTCCTGACTGCGCACACCATGTGTTTGTTCTCCAGAACCTTCCTCTCAATATATGTTGCTTCGTTGGAAGGGTCTATAGGTAAGTGACAGTTATGTTCGAATGAGTTAGTGGTCAACTCTGGTGACGGAGATTTTAGGTCTTACGGCTTCCATCATGGCTTAACGACTTTATAGCCGGGACCGACAGTTTAGCGTGCCCTCCGAATGATGATAGCGCTCAATTGATATTGCCATCGTTGTTAAGTTCGTTTGCTACTTATTCGAAGCAATAATTTTTCACTCAAGTGGGAACCCACAAGTTTCACAGAACCGTGGGTTCAAATCCCACATGGGTGTTATTTATGGGCTGATTTTAAAATCTTTGATGATCCCTAAGTGTAAGGTTAATTACACTATGAAAAGGTGTTCTAAATTCTTTATATTTAAAAGTGAATATTTCTTCCGCCAGTCCGTCACATAGTCCAAAAAGACATGCATCGCTTCGCGTCCCTCCTCCTCCAATGGTTCAGCATAGCCATCCCAGCTACCTTCATCAACTCCATGATCCGGTACCTCGAGGGTCGACTGGCCCTGGCTTTCAGGACTCGTCTGGTGAACCACGCCTACGACCTGTACTTCAAGAACCAGACATATTATAGGGTCGCTAACTTGGACGCTAGGATTGAGAATGCTGATCATAGGTAACACCTATTTCTTAAAGATAGAGTTTATGTAATATGCTTTTTGTGATTTGGATTGTGTATCGAATCAGGTCGTGCTCCAATAAGTTTTGTCTGTCGAACAATTTATGTGTACACCAGTACTCTCAAACGGTGAAGGAAAACATCGTGAGGCAACCGGCAGAACCTATAAACATTGCATCAAGTGCACGAAAGAAGCCTCTTTGAGGACTTAAAATCCCTTCACTGGTTCAAAAGAAGTAGTGACACCATAAGAAGACTTACTATCCACATTTACTTGCAGATTGACAGAAGATGTATCAGTGTTCACACAGTCAGTAGCGCACCTCTACTCCTCGCTGACAAAGCCGTGTTTCGACCTCCTCCTCATAGTCCTGACCCTGGCTGCATCAGCCAGCAAGATGAAGGGCAATATATTTATTGGTAAGTCTTTCCAACAGAAAGTAAATGCTGTTGAAATGAGAGCGTTGCGTATGTTTGCGAAGGGGAATGTATAAAGGCTTTGAATGATAGAGTGAGAAACCGTGTGATAAGGGAACAGTGTGGAGTGAAAGGTGTAGTGATAAGGATGGATTAAGGTGTATTGAGATGGTTTGAGCATGTAGAATAAGGATGATTGAAAGTTTGATCAACGAAAAGTGTAACATGTACCATAACCATGTTGCCCTGGTTCTTCACGGTATTGGCTTCACGGTGATTATCTGTTGATGCCTTCATACAAGTGTATTAATGGAGATGATGATAACCTTTCTTTGTTCCCTCCAGGTCCAGGTTTCGCAACACTAGTTATATGCGCAACAGGCCAACTGCTTCGTCTGCTAAGTCCTCGTTTTGGAGCGTTGGCAGGAGAAGAGGCGCGGATGAAGGCGAATCTACGACATGCACACGCGAGGTTAATCGCACATGCTGAGGAGGTCGCTTTCTATGGAGGTCATAAGGTGAGGGTCAGAAATCATAGGTCTTGGTCTTATTCTATGGTAAGGGACCCAGGTCCAGGCTTTCTATGGATGCGAGGGCCATAGCTCCTTCTATGCAGGAAAGAAAGTGAGAAGGCGACCTAGACCTGGAGAGACGTAGAAGCGTTTCCTGAGTCTTCACTTCGGCAAGGTAATGGTCAGAACAGAACTCACAGGTTCTCCCGGCCTGCTTCCTGAAGAGATCACAGGTCTAAGTCGCCGTCTTAGATACAAAATGTCTTTGAGGACACAAAAAGAGGGTTCCAGATTCTTCATACCATTGTAGCGGAGTAAGTTGTGGTTGAAAGGACTTACCGGCTAGCCTAGGTGTGGGTTCCCCATTTCCTGTGTAATGTACATAATATGTTAACATATTATGTACATTCATTTCAACGTGTTTGTCTAGAAAGTTAAATAAAAGACTGTATTATTTAATATCAATTTGTTTTATTTCAATAGAAAACTTTTGTATCGGTAGGAAAGTGGAACCCACACCTAGGCTAGCCGGTAGGTCCTTTCAACCACTACTTACTCCGCTACACCATGCCACTTCAGCGTTAGCAGAAGAGGCGCGGACACGCTAACGAAGTCGTTTTATATGGATGTCATAAGGTGAGGGTTTCAGGTTCTTCTAGCCTGCTTCCTGAGGTCACAGGTCTAGAGGGCATGAGGCGAAGGTCACAACCTCACAGGTCTAGGTCGTCTTCTATGGAGCTGAGGGTCACAGGTTCTTCCAGCCTGCTCCCTTAAGAGTCACAGTTAAAAGTCACAGGTCTAGGTCGTTTTTTTTTTAAGAAGCGGGTCTCAGGTCATTCCAGCCTTCTTCACAAGTCACAAGGAAGATCATCATCATCATTGCCAGCTCAATAACCCACTGCTGGACATAAGCCTACGCCACTCTAATCGGCCCTGCACTGATCTCATCCAGGTCTTTACCTTAAACTAGTAATAATATTATCTTTCCAGGTGGAACTAGGCCAGCTACAGTCAGCCTACCAGCAGCTGGTGACACAGATGACAGGCGTGTTCAACAAGAAGCTGTGGTACGTCATGCTGGAACAGTTCTGCATGAAGTACGTCTGGTCGGGAGTTGGCATGGTTATGTTGGCTCTGCCTATACTCACTGCTACTGGTGTTGGTGAGTCTTATTTATGTTTTTTATTAGTCATTGGTGTCCCACTGCTGGGCAAAGACCTCCCCCCATTATTATTATATTTAGATAGATAAATGATTTATTTGACACACAACATTTTAACACAGACACAAAAACAAAGACAAGTATAGTGTTACTTGTCTTTGTTTTCACACAGGGTCTCAAAATGAGTAGGTTTTTTTCCCAAAAACCTACTCATTTTGAGACCCTGTGCGTCTGCGCGCACTGGGAAACGTCATAGTAATGTTTGTGAATACCGATGTGAGAAAATAAGCTAGGATAAGGTTTTTTAAATTTGTCACAGGAAAAACAATCCCTCAGGAGTAAAATTGATAAGTGACCTCCTCAAGAGAATTTGAATATTTATTAACCTTATTATTAAAATGTTTATATTCCCAGGTCCCGCGGCAGAGAGTATTAGTGCCCGTACAGAGTACATGACGACGTCACGCAACCTGCTCAACTCGGCCGCTGACGCCATCGAGAGACTCATGTCTAGCTATAAGGTAACCTAGTGTCCACATACATCATCATCTACGGACAATAATCCCACTTCTGGGCATAGGCTCTGCTAATGTCAAAATCTATAATACTATTTATCTTGTCGACCCATTATTATCTTTATGTAAAAAAAAACATTTACCTTTAAATTGAACGCTCTAAATGTTACGAAGCCTATGCGAAGCAAAAGAAAGCGATAGTACAATAGCGAGGGGAGCGGGGTTAGGCAGCGGGGGCGCTTGAAATTGACCGATTTAATACAGAGTTGAAATGTGTTAGATATTTGTATGGGAGTAGCGCGCCAGCGTCATCTATAGATACTAACTAGATATATTTTAGTTCACGAGCTCATAACGGTGAAGGAAAACATCGTGAGGAAACCTTAGCTTAGAGGAAAGCTTAGTCAGCTCCACACGTATTGACGTCGTCTCTCCTGTGGGCGGCTGATTAAGCTGAGAGGATGGTTTAGGTGATGGGCAAGCCTATTCCATCTCAAACAATGTCCCAGGCACTACAGCGTCCCGTTAAGTGTAGGCAAAGGTTGCCTCCTGACGCTGTATAAATCATCTAATATATAATATATCATGTTTGTCGGTCTTCTACAGATTGTACTATGGTGAGTGTGCCCAGGAGCTACACGACCTTATTCCGCCTTCACCGTTCTTTTACAGGGACTTCAGACGCACAGCTAATTATCATCCTCACCTGGTTGATATTCCACTTCTTAGAACTAAGCGCTTCGAAAGTTCTTTTATTATGCGCACTGCAAAAATTTGGAATCAGCTTCCAGCGTCTGTATTTCCGCTGAGCTACGACCCTATTGTTTTTAAGAAGAGAGTTAATAGGCACCTTCTGGGTAAGCTCGCTCCATCGTAGACCTCACTCTTACCTGTGTAAGTTTGAGGTCAAGAGCCGACCCATTCATCATAAAAAAAATAATAATAATAATATAGATGTAAAGGCCTAAGTTTTTTTTTATATTTTAGTTATATATGGTGTTACAGCCTTTCATTATTTCCTAAAGATAAACCTATTTTCCAGGAAGTGGTAACACTGGCAGGCTACGCAGCAAGAGTTTCCGACATGCTCCTAGTATTCGAAGAGGTGGCGAGAGGGAAATGTGTCAGAAACGTCCATCACCAGGCTTTAGGAGCCAGTTTCAAGGTCACATTCAAGGATAACACGCCCGTGCCTCAAGGTAAAGTTGCAAGATATGGTGCATAGATGGCGCTGTTACAAATTTTAAGTATTGCCACAGAAAGGTATTGCTAGGGATCAAAGATGGCGCTGTTAACAATTTAGTAATAGTGCTAATTTTTATTAGTGTTAAATGCGATGCGCGATGGTGTGAAAAGGTATCAAAATCAATCGACACGTTATTTTAAAAATTTTTTCAGGTAAAATAATGTACACGGACGACCAAAGTATACATTTGAACAACGTGCCGATAGTGACGCCGGCGTGCGACGTCGTGGCCAGTGACGTCACGTTGCACATCAGCCCGGGCACCCATCTGTTGATCGTCGGTCCCAATGGCTGCGGGAAGTCTAGGTATCTACCATAAATATAATCAAAACATCAAAAATGGCCATTTTTTTGTCCATAGAACCTTTGTATAATGTTCTTTGATATCAGCTTCATCGTCATCTTCTAGCAAAAAAAGCTAGGCCCTAAACCGTGTTTGTTGCCCTGGTTCTTCACGGTGTTGGTCGCGAAGGAACAGGACTAGAATCACCTAGTTTTAAGACGTTTCAAAGTGATCCCAGCGGTCCTACTGAATAAATGCTTTTTGACTTTGACTTCCTGCCCTTTTCCCCACACTACGTGGGGTCGGCACAACATGTGTTCTTCTTCCATTTTCCTCTATCAGCCGTCATCTCAACACTCACTCCTTTCTCACTCATGTCATCCTTCACACAATGCATCCATCTTTTCTTTGGCCTACCTCTACTCGTAAATCCATCAACATTCCAAGCACTCTCCTAGTTACATGCCTTCTTTTATTCCAGCTTGTTCCGCATAATATCCGGTCTATGGCCAGTGTTCGGCGGGTCGCTGAGCGTGCCGCGGCCGTGCGCGTGCGCACACTGCGCGGCGGACGCGCCCCCCGCCGCCGCGCCCTGCGCCACCCGCCCCATCATGTTCTACATACCGCAGAGGTAACATTGTACTTACGAACTAACATGTTATAGAGTTGATGATGTAAATAAATAAATAAAATGTTACAATACATTATCCAGGGTGGATTTTTGAGATGTTCCACGCAGGGCAAGGACTTTAACCGTTGTAGCTACAGGAAAATGCTCTTAGGAGTCCTTCCCTAACTTTTGGAGATATTTTGAACTGCTTTCACAGATTAAAAAAAAAAATTACAGTCAGCGATAAAAATGTCCATGAAAAAAAATTGTTCCATTTTACCGCCGCGACACAGTCCATAGATTGTTACATTGTTAGTACGGAAGAGCGTTTCTAGGATACCTAATTGACAATTAATTTATTATATTTCCAGTATAGAAAACTCTTTGCTTCGTTCCGACCAAGTGTTCCACGACACTCACTTACTTTTTTTGTTATTTGTTCCAGACCGTACATGTCCGTGGGGTCTCTGATCGAGCAGGTGACCTACCCCTCCCGGGTGACCGGCCCGCCCGAAGCCGTCGCGAGGGCGGAGGCCCGGGCTCTGCAGATACTCAAACTAGGTATCCAATCACAATTTTGGCCTTATTATAAAAAAGTTGACGACCTCTGTGACGCAGAAGGTTGCGGGTTTGATCCCCGCCGCGGGATAAATGTTTGTGCAAATGATCTGCAAATATTTATCTCGGGTCTGGGTGTTTTTATGTATAATAATGTATGTTTACAAACAAATAGTATGTTTTGGGCACGCTTCCGACTGACAGTGACCTGGATCAGTTGAGCTATATATAGATCGTCTCTAACGATCCTTAGATAGCTTGACGGGTTGTATTTTGTAAATATATGTAAATATGTTATAGCTTAGTTTCTGTAAATAAATACCTAATTGGAAGTAGTATATCAGTTATTTGGTCCCCATAGTACAAGCTTTGCTTAGTTTGGGGCTAGATGATGCTGTGTGAAAATGTCCAGCATTATTTATTATTTATTCATTATTTAGTTGAACACCACACATGTCAAAACAAAATTGTTCCCAAAAGAAATCTTCTTTATCATTATCTCTTCTTTAAAAAAGCGTTGCTGCGGGTTTTCTCACGATGTTTTCAGGCTGATTAAGCTGAGAGGATGGTTTAGGTGCTGCAAGCTTCCATCTCAAACAATGTCCCAGACACTGCAGCGTCCCGTTAAGTGTAGGCATAGGTTGCCTCCTGACGCTGTATAAAAAAAAACTTAGGCCTTTACATATCTATATTAGATGATTTATACAGCGTCAGGAGGCAATCCATGCCTACACTTAACGGGACGCTGTAGTGCCTGGGACATTGTTTGAGATGGAATAGACTTGTAGCACCTAAACCATCCTCTCAGCTTAATCAGCCTGGCCCACAGGAAAGACGACGTCGATACATGTGGAGCTGACTAAGCTGCGGGTTTCCTCACGATGTTTTCCTTCACCGTGTGCTCGTGAATTTTACGAAACGAGAAATCCATTGATGCACGGCCGGGATTTGAACCCACGACCTTCGGATTGAAAGTCGAGGCACAACCCGATTTGACCAACACGGCTGTATAAATCATCCGATATAGATGTAAAGGCCTAAGTTAACATAGCAATGTGTTTGTCAGTCCGACTGGACGCGTGCGCCGCGCGGCACGGCGGGCTGGGGGCCGTGCGGGACTGGCGCGCCACGCTCAGCGGCGGGGAGAAGCAGAGGATGGCCATGGCCAGGATGTTCTACCACAGGTACGTGGCTGTTACCGTCCGCCACTGCGGGGGCAGACGGTAATAAATGGGGCAGACGATAATGAATGGGACAGACGGTAATAAATGGTGCAGATGGTAATAAGTGTGGCAGACAGTAATCAATGGTACATATGGTAATACATTGGGCAGACGGTAATAAATTCTTACGACCCCAAACTCGCGGCGTGTTTCGTCATATCGTCGCGATAACATCGCTGTGTGTTAACCTAGACGCGTTCAAAGAGAGTGTTTAGAAAGCATTGTATGTCTGTCATATTAGACTGAGTCCTGTAACGTCCTATCCATACATAGGTTACCAGGAAGAGATTGCTTTTAGCGATAAGGTCACCCTTTGTTACACATTTTGTTATCAAGGTTTTTATTTTCTGTTTGTTACCTTTTTGGTGTACAATAAAGTTATAATCTATCCATCTAATGTCCCCAGGCCGGTGTACGCCCTGCTGGACGAATGCACAAGCGCCGTGTCGATGGAGACAGAGGTGGTGATGTACGAACAAGCTGTCAAGGAAGGCATCACTCTACTATCCATCACACATCGACCTAGCGTCTGGTATGTATACTATTTTTTAAGTGGAAACTTCTTTAGGCGCGTTGGGCACTTTTGATGAGATATTCTTCGCCTCGAAAAGGTCACGTGACTGCTCACCGACACCTACCAGTAGCGCCATCTAGTTCTGTACTCGGTAAACTTTTACGGCAAAAAAGAAGCTCATTTTATAACTAAATGGGTGAATAAAATTGTATAATTTTTTTTTGTTTAAGTTTCCACTTCTCTCGGCACTCCCGGGAATGCCGCGGTTTTTTTTATGTAATAAGTCAGTATTTAACTTCACTCTCCCTCCCGGCCGTGCATCAATGTATTTTTCGTTTCGTAAAATTCAATTCACGAGCACACGGTGTAGGAAACAATTGAGCAAACCCGCAGCTTAGTCAGCTCCACACGTATTGACGTCGTCTCTCCTGTGGGCGGCTGATTAAGCTGAGATGATGGTTTAGGTGCTGGGCAAGCCATCTCAAACAATGTCCCAGGCACTACAGCGTCCCGTTGAGTGTAGGCATGGATTGCCTACATCATCTACTTACCTAGTGTAAAAGGCCTAAGTTTATCTAATCCTTATTATTTTCTCCAGGAAATACCACACCCACGTATTAGAGTTTGATGGATGCGGCGCGTGGTCCTTCCGACCGTTGGACAAGGACGCGCCAGCGATCACTAGCGCTCTGCCTGCCCTAACTAGCGCTCATTCTAGCCCTAAAGACACTAAGAACGAACCTAGCTCTAAAAATGAAACTAGCCCTAAAGATACTAGTTCTAAAATTGAAACTAATCCTAAAATTGAAACTAATCCTAAAATTGAAACTAATTCTAAAAGTGAAACTAGTTTTGTAGATACTAAAATTGAAAGTAACGGTATTTCTAATGGCGATTTGACTGAGCATTGAAATAATTGTGATGACAACGGTATTATATTAATAGTGACTCCATGAATCATATTTCAAAATATAATAAAAATAGAAAAAATAATATTTGGGTTAGAACTACTTAAGTTGGCATAAACTTAGCATATCCCCATCGGTGGGATAAAGTATGCTTCATGATGATGATTTGACCGGTGAATGCGTTCACTGTTTTACAGATTCTTGAGGTCAATGCCCTGAGGACAATGACTGTGGTGAAAGTTTGAGGCTCATACATTTTTACCAATTAATAGATATAATAATGTAGGAGAAATTTAAGAATCATAATCATTGCACGTAATTATCTATGATGATAGAAGGAAATTCACGAATGCCTTGACCGTAGTAAAATAGGGTCTTATTGCTGATAGCGATCTCTTCAAGGTATTTAAAAGATGTGGAAAATGTATAAAAGAAATCGTAACCATTTTTCATTCAAAATAATATTTTGAATTGCAATTTTATTTTAGTTATCATATTATGATAACTAAAATAAAATTGAAATGCAGTTTTAAATCAATATGGTTAATTTTTTTTTATTGGTTCAATCAAACGTTGTAATATAGTGACAACTGAACTTAGTTACTGGTATCTAAGCAAATATAATAAGAACAACTAAGAATAACCCAGTTAATTGTTATAAGTGTAATATGAATTATATTTAAGACCCGACTGCAAAGCTAACTTTTAAAATAAAATATAGATAAATAGATTAACGCTTCAATGTACACAAAAACATAATACAGAGAGTACCAACTTAAAGATATAAACATTGTACGATGGGCGGCCATATCGCTAAAAGCGATTTCTTCCTGGCAACCTGTCAAACTGGCATAATAAACTTAAATCACAATAATCTCACATCAACTAGACTTAAAAAAATATTATAGTTCATTATATTATTTCTGATGTTCAAATACCTAAAGTATAGCTTCGCAGTCGGGTAACGTATTGAAATGGTGATTATACATTATTATGAGATTATCAATATGGCTGTTGTAATATTTTACTATTTGTTATTAATTATAATTTTTCCATCTTACAATGGCGGATTGGTCTTAATTGTGTGCGTAGATGCACATCCACGTTGTTTCTGTGTGCGTAAACGGACCGCTGCATGGACGAATGAGCGCTCAGTATCGCTTGCGCACACACAAACAAATCTACACACACCAAGGAGACCAACACTTCGTGAAATAGAAAAGCTTTACTCTTGCTAATAAATGTAGCGTTTTCTGTTTACAATTTAAAATAAATAAACATGGTCAGCAGTTAAATCTACATGCATATTTTTAAAAACGTAAATTCCTATGACTATTTTTATTTTATAATAGTTATGATAGATAAATGATTTATTTGACACATAATATTTCAACACAGACACAAAAACAAAGACAAGTAACAAATAGGTAGGTGTTTAGGTAAAAACAAACCAGAAAAAAAATCTTTGTTATTGAAGTTATCTGATAACTGTTAATAACTACTGAGAATTGAAGAAATACACTAGAAGTAGACACCAATTATCATAATATAAAAAAACTATAAATCGAAAAAATATATAGGTTAGTTGAAATAGGTAGCTAAGGGTGGTCGCTGACATGCGCCGAACTGTCAATTCAATAGAAGAAATGCTGAGACGTCAGGGCCGTATTCCCGTTCTTATTTTCGTTCGTTTGATGAATATTCGGATGTTTCTTACTACGATTTCTGAGGGGCCAATTTTACGGTTTGGAATATTTGGTCCTAGGTTAGGACCGTGTTTTCACGTGATCTTATCGACCGAATACATTGTAGCTCGTAGTAAAGGTACCCATTCAGAATACGGCCACCAATCCAAATGGAGTGGTTGTCTTCCGAAACCGTTCCGTGAATGGTAAAAACAACGTCGTGAAGCTCTGGATTTTCAAACTAATTAAAATCCATGCGTCCAGTTCAAAAAGACGTCTGCCAAATGGACGTCTCGTGAATGGGTACCTTAAGAAGGATCCGAATATACATCGAACGAACGAAAAAACTAACGCGAATAACCCCCCGGGTACCTTAAGAAGGATCCGAATATTCATCGAACGAACGAAAAAACTAACGCGAATAACCCCCCGGGTACCTTAAGAAGGATCCGAATATTCATCGAACGAACGAAAAAACTAACGCGAATAACCCCCCAGAGGTCAGCCGCATTTTCTGACTTCATCAGCATTTGTTGTATAGAAAAATGACTGCGGTGCGTACAGCGCGGCCAAATGTGCGATCAGGTTTAAAAGTAGGTTGAATTTTTTCGCTACATTTATTAAGTAAGAAAACATAGTACGGTTTCTCGAACGTAAATCATCTTCAAAATTAACTAATCATTGGTCAATTGGTCAAATCAGTCTTTCGACCAATGAGGACCAAGTAGGTATTTCAAGTTTAATCGGCTTTTACAGTACGCACAACCGATCTTTAGCTCTCAGAAGTAAGGTGCGCTGAACGATTGCGCGGGTAGGCGAGATAGCACGATGCAACAAACTAAGTGAGTGAGCGAGGCAGATATACAACGCTGTCTTCGTGTTTTAGGCGTCATCAAAAATAGGTTCTGCGCAGCTTTTTCAGAGAGCTAAAGATTGGTTGTGCGTACTGTACATTAGAAAAGCGTTCGAGAAACCGAACATTAAGCTTCGATCCCTTATTTTATAGTATTTTTATGATGATACTTATTTTTGTATTCATCAAATTGATTTACCTAGGTACTGTCAAAAGTACCTACATATTTTTTTTGTAATGTTTACTTTAGGTATGCAATAAGTACCTAGTAATAATAAATAGGGGCAAAAAATAAAAGTGATCTTCTGTGGTCTCTGCCTACCCCTACAAAAGACATTATTTTCGAAGAGAGAGGGTCGAAGCTTTGATAACATATCGTTTTTGGAAATTATTTTATATGTATTTATTTTGTGATAGTGTGAATTTTTTGTAAATATTATTTCCTATGGGATTTAGAAAAAAATAAATGGGTTTCTAAAATGTATTTAGTTTTCTTTCTGCAAACAAAAACTTCCCTTTCAATAGACAACTACTGGATGATTAATGAGTCAGGAAGCAACCTATGCCTACACTCAAAGGGACGCTGTGTGTAAGATACACGCAGAAGAATTTTGAGTCCAAAATGTGTTTGTTCAAATTTGCAAAAAATATCTTAACCTTCAAGGATTACTTCCACTAAGTGTTCACTGGTTCTTATCAAAAAAGCTGGTTAATTAGGCAAATGAACTTCAGTTACCTTTTATAACGTGATAAGTTGGGATGTCTAATGTGACTTTTGATCCCGGTAACTGATACGGACCTTTTTGGGTCCCTCATCCTATAGGAGCGTGATTGTGAATTGCGCGTGTCGTTTCTTTTTTGACCAATGATAGATTGAACATTATGCAACGTGGCAATCATGGATGGGTGACCGAGGGCCGTGGTACGGCAAGACGCGCGAGATTGCGCAGAAGCTTATTTAATGGAGATGTTTAAAAATCCAAAAAAGCTTCGTTACTCATCGTTTGTTTACGTGTTATTTGTATTTGAAGAGCCGTGTTGGTCGAATGGGGTTGTGCCTCGACTTTCAATCTGAAGGTCGTGTGTTCGAATCCCGGCCGTGCATCAATGGATTTTTCGTTTCGTAAAATTTATATGCGCTATAACACGAGCTCTTAACGGTCAAGGAAAACATCGTGAGGAAACCCGCAGCTTAGTTAGCTCCACACGTATTGACGTTGTCTTTACTGTGGGCCAGGCTGATTAAGATGAGAGGATGGCTTAGGTGCTGGGCAAGCCTATTCCATCTAAAAACAATGTCCCAGGCACTACAGCGTCCCGTTTAGTGTAGGCATGGATTGCCTCATGGCGCTGTATAAATCATCTAATATAAGTTTTTTTATTTGTATTTAAAAAACTTATGTTACCTACCAGAAATACTGTTAATTACCTGCAATTAGAAAACAATATTATCGCAGTGAAAACTCAAGGTTTACAAACAACTTGCAACCATTGAACCAAGGAAAGTTTCGATTGATTGGAAGTCAAACACCTTCAAGTGATTAAATTCTTTGTAAAACAAGTGCTAACTAGGTAAGTATTTTAAGTTTAATAGACCTTTATGTCCACCTTTGTCTTTTGCGTTCAGTTTTTGTTTTAGGTAAGGTACAGACTACAGTACGCACAACTTATCTTTTTAAAGTTAGGTGCACTAAACGATTTCGCAGGTTTGCGGGAGTAGGCGAGATAGCAAAACTAAGCGAGGCAGCTATAGGTACAACACTGTCTTCGTCTTGTAGGCGTCATCAAAAATGGGTTCTGCGCAGGTAATTCAAACAGCTAAAGATTGGTTGTATGTACTGTAGGTAGGTAATTATTTTCAACAAAAATATTGAAGCAAATAAATTAATTTGGGTAACATTAATTACCGTTCTCAAGTTCTTTGCATTGTTTCCGAAATATGTGCGGCCGAGACGTTCTGCCATCATGTAAAGTTGAAATAGATGTCTACGAAGCTTTTAAATACCATCAACTCTGGTTACGGTGTTTTGAGGTTGCCTTGATGTTTGTCTATGTATGTCTGACATGGCTAAAATAATACATATTTTCTGGTAATTAACTAGATAGTTTAGTAAAATGTAACGCAATAATAAGGAAGAAAAAAATCCAATTAAAAAGTCACCAACAGCGCCAAAAAATTTAAATTCAATTTTAATTAGTTGATAACTAAGTTGAAGTTATCAGCACGCGGTGTGAAAACTTTGGTATAAAAATCACATTATTTTATTATTTATCAAAGAATATCAAAAAGTTTGTCTGTCTTCTTTCCTCACACTGATAACTTGATGACACTCTTGTTTAACGAGTAACACCGCAGGGCACATCTTGTATGAACACAAACAAAACTATCATTTGTATGAACTGTAAACATTGTAACGGTTGTATAAAAATAATGGGGTTATCTTTGTATAAGGGTGAATGATAGTAACTGAAAATAGCGGCATTCCATTTCATAAAATTATTCAAAATTTCAAACGGTTAGATCGGTAGTACCTATAACGATGTGTTCCCAAAGAAACACAAGATAATAAAGTGAAACACGAGTTGATGCAACAGACTGACAATTTTTTCAATACCATAGCCTAGATACTCTTGACAGTTCACATACCATTATCAATAGATGGCGCTAGTAGTTAGAAGTTAGACTAATAGAAGTAGATTATTTTAATATACCTAATCTAACAAGTGTAACACCAAATTGTGTAACGCTGTGACTCGTTGGGATTTTTTTCCCATCGAGTCACACTGTTACTCCTAGTGTGACTCGGTGTTACTCCTAGTGTGACTCGATGGGAATTCTTTTAGCTTTTAGTACCTAACATTTTATCTGGGGTAATAGGAACCCTTAATTGTAATATTTAGGGTTTAAAAGCGAACTCGAAACTTCGTACTTTATCGTGTGAATATTTTTAGGGGCATCATTAGGGGCAACACAAACATATTTTTCTACAAATCTTTAAATAAAATTATAAAAAAAAATAGGAGTAGGTTACCTACATATAACCGAAAAAGCTTCGCCTTCTGATGCCTGATGGTGTTATAACTAATTGTATGTTGATTCACAAAAATAAATAACATTATGTAGTAATTTAATTTATCTTTTTATCAACAAACATGACTAGCTGTTAAAAAATCCGCGACTAGGAGCGTGGTGGCCACGTGCTAATTTTATCTTACACATAATTGTTTAATTATATTAATACCTACATACCAACATTTAAAAGATTGGTACATAATTGATCTTCCACTACTAGTTACCTACACCCTCTCGGATCAAGCTGATTAAGACGCTTGCTGCTTCACTGACACGTGGCCACATTTTGAATAGCTTTAATTCAATTCCAGGTTATGATCTATCATCTATTCCATGTTTCATCCAAAATGATCCACTGAATTTTAAGGCATTATTGAAACCAAACTTTTATTCAGAGAGTAGGTATAAAAAATTACTTCAATTTCTTTTTTAATTCACTAGGTACTTACTACCTACTATGATAGTAAATAATGTAGCTCAAACATTCAAGTTCATTATCTTATGTTCAATAAACTCACTCGACGCGTGACCCGAGAGCTGGCACATTTTTGGCTCAAAGGATCAGCATTGCCATCCAGCGTGGTAATGCCGCCAGTGTTTTGGGCACGCTTCCGACTGACAGTGACCTGGATCAGTTGAGCTATCTATAGATCGTTTCTAAGACTAATCCTGTTGTATTTTGTAAATACGTAGTATATGTAAATATGTAGTAGCTTAGTTTCTGGAAATAAAAAATAAACTCACTTCAATAATATGAAAATGTTTTAGGAAACGTCGAGGTAAGGTCAGCATTTGAACTCCCTCTGCCTGATGTTAAGCAGTAGTGAGGTCTAAGATGGAGCATGCTTTCCTAGAAGGAACCTTAGAAATACTCTTACGGCCTTACTAATACACGTGGTATAAAATATGGTTATTCCTTTTTTATTCCGAGGAATAACTTTATTTAACGTTTATTAGTAAGGGCCTTAGAAGTTTAGTTTTTAGAAGGACTCTTGATTTGAAGACCCCCATATTGTAGGTACACCTTCAACCTCCGCCGCGAAACCAGGATCGCGGTTCCGCTGCATGAGTTTCGCCGCGATGGCGGCGGGTACGCGGCGGAACGTCACGCGAGCATATAATACAGATGCGTACAGAAGGCTCTCTTCTCGAAAAAAATAATAAAATAGTGACTTGCTGCGACGCAATAAAGTTCAATTCAGCTCGCATAAGTGCTAAGGCCCCAGAGATCGTTGACAGACTCGTGCGAAAACAACGCGAAAAAGGAGCGGAGGTGTGAAAGGCATTTGAGCAGGTCGACGGAATCGCGGGCGGAAAGAGATAGAATTATAGTTAGTCTATGCGTTAGAGGAGCCACTTCTCCTACATACTGACAGATCACAGCGAAATTAAAGCGTATCCTCGCTCCTGGTTTCGCGGCGGAGATGCGAAAAGGGCGTCTATACATCTAGGGTTAAGCTCACCTTTGTACATTTCCTTGCCTACTTGCTTTTTTCCTATTAGGTATGTGTTTTATGTACCTACCTACGATAAAATAATAACCCACCTACTGTTTTTGAGAGTTCATGCTTTCTTATTTTGCTAACATTTTTATCTAAAGTTGAATGAACCGAAGATGCGATACTAGAAACTAGGTTCACTAAACTGTCACCAAGTGGTTCTTTTAGACGCTAACGCCCGTGGCTTCGCTTGTAGGTACAGTCATCGTCAAAAGTTCTATCTAGCTCTCAGGGTGTTTAACTTTTACGAATTAGCCAAATTGAGGGATGAATTTTTACTATTTTTAGAATTTTTATTTATTTTGTGAATACAGAATAGGTTGTCTAAAGTTCTACCAAATGAGCTTTTTACGCCAAAATTGCGTTTAAGTTTTAATTTATTGATAAGTGATCAATAAGATGTTATTATTTTGATTACTAGGGACTTGATTATTTCATAAACTTTACTTACCTACATAAGCAAAGTTCATGAAATGATTGATGCAATGCAATCTAGAAAAAAACTGAACTCCAAAGATGATAGTAATGTGCGGGATAGGAGTAACAAAGTTCGCATTCTTTAGATGGGTAAGTTATTCAGTTGGTACAGTCGAACACAAAAGTTTATGAGCAAACTAAGATCCAAAATTGGGATCGCATTATCGTACAGAGCCATAGGATGAGGCAAAAATTTACCGCACTCAGGACAACCACCTTTTCTTTATAAGTTAGAAGATTTTGTTCTAAGTTTATGTAGTTTTTGTAGTTTTGAAGCAGAAAAAAAATGCATTTTTGGATTGTTCCATGCAATTTAAAGGTAAGTATTACTTATAAAATGTGAAATATCTTGGTGGAACTTCCTAGCCTACCTACGCGAAATAATTAAAGAAAACAGAACTTGTTGCGGTCAGACAACCGGCTCTTCAAAGTGGACTGTAATTCTGGGTTGCAAGGTGGTGGGGTGCCCTTAAGTAAATAACAACACACATTCACAGAGATCTAGCTACACTACCGAGACGCGGACGGGCAGAGCTTCGCCTTTCGGAACGATTTCACTACGGAGGAGGAACTGGCTGTACCAATTTTCATCTACTAATATAGGAAGTTCTGCCCGGCCCGCCTATACTCGACCAAGTAGCGCCTTTATTCAACTTAACAAATAACATTACATTTTTGGTACTACTCTAACACTCTTCCGTCTCTTACATAGAGCTACGGCCCATCAGGGGCCGTAGGAGATGTGAAATTGTCTCTTGACCTACCTCAACAACCTGCCTTACACGTGCCGAGAAACCGCGGTACTGAGGCCCAGGACACGAGGCCTTCTCCCCGCGCGCCTCTTCACCTACCGCGGGTCCTCGGCTCCAAGGACAGGTCCTAACATGTTTTCGGTCCTCTCGTAAGCAGCTTCCTAACCTTAACTACCTATTGCGGGCTAGGTCTTACTAGCTACCTGCCTAGCCCTTATGCTGCAGTGTTCTAAGCCTACCTACCTAGCAACAATCTCCACGGGAAAATGAATACACCAAAAAATGTCAATTTTATTACTCTCAGCCCTACCTAGCTCGACCCTTAAGGGGTCCTAGGCCTCGCTGGTTCTTATAACTAACTTAATCTAAATTTATCTGTACAAAGCTAAGTTTTCTTAATTAATCGCGACGTGTCGCTGTGCCGGCGCCCGCCGCTGGGTCCGGTCGTGCACAGAACTTTTGATTACCTTTTGTCGGTGACTGTACCTACTTAATCACGTTTACCTCACATGATCATTGTTAATTACATCTTAATAAATAAACATCATATTATTACTCTCACTTAGGTATTTAATTAAAAGGCGTTGTTTGGTATTTTTGTAGAAGGTAGGTACCTAAATTACCTAGGTCATTAATTCATCATGCTAAAGATAAGTAAAGGTATGTATAGGTAAAGTTACTTACTTATGCTGATTTTGCAAACTCAGGAGTTCTTATCCCATTTTTATCCAGATTAAGATCGAACATATGGCGTTTGCACGCGGGCGGCGCGTGCGCAACACGTGATGGACGCATGGTGCGGCCGTGGACGTATCCAGGGTCCCATAGGGGGCTAACTTCTAGTAAAAACAGCGACACGAAAAGAAGCAATTTTACTCACGTAAAATCACGTCTCTCTAGGACTTCGATCTTCTTCTTGTCGTGTCACCAGTTCTTTCGAACCAGTGTGGTGAAAGGATTATAAGTCCGCCTCTAAGAGGCTTTTTTCGTGCACTTGACACATGTTTTCGAACTTTTTAGGTTCTACAACATGCCGACGATGTTTTCCTTCACCGTTTGAGAGTACTGCATGGCATAGTGCACATAAATTTTTCGCCAGAAAAACTCATGGGATTAAACTTACGACCTTGCGATCGGAAGGCAGGGCCACTACCACAAGACCACCAGTGCTCTTTTGGGACTTCGATTGAGATGCGGAACCCTAGTCACATCCTAGTTACTCAGTTCTGCTTGCTACGATCGCTTCTGGTTCGTGCTCTTCCGATACATGACCACTCCACAGGCCGTGCACTAATAGATGTTTCGTTTTGTAAAACGAGCTCTTACCTATCTGCAGGAAAACATCGTGAGGAAACCCGTAGAATAAGAATAATAAAGTTTTATTTTCTCCACGTCATATGCAACAGTTACAATAGGTACTTAAATCTACATAATTTTATGTGGGTGAAAATACTTCTATCCCTCAGCATTTGCTCCAATAGCTCGAGAGTGTTGGAGCGCTGGTTTTCAGTGGCGCCATACACATACATATACATAGTAGCTTAGCTCCACAAGTTGTCTTTTTTATGGACAGAGCCGAGAGGCTGGAGGATGGTTCAGGTCCCAGGCACTACAGCGTCTCGTTGAGTAGCCTATGTTGCCTCCAGACGCTTTATAAATCTAGTAAAGAAGAAGGCCTAAGTTTGGTCCTGAGTACGACCACAGCGTGGGTCCATTCAATGGTGTTGGACTTCGGCCCGGACTTCAAACGCATTGTGCATTGTGTGCACATGGACAGATAACTGATATGGGACATTCCCATGTGCTTCTTCGTCTTTATGGATCTAATGTGCAACGATCAAATTGTGGTTAAGAAATGAAAAAAGGACCACGATGAAATCAGAAATAAGTTTCAGATCTATGCTCTATTGTTAGGTATTCTCTATTGTTTATTTATTTAAAGACGTGAGACGTGAGGTCAGAGGAAATGATTGAAAACTACTAAGTATATAAAAACGTGGGTCAGTAAGGTGGGTAGTTAGTGCTCAAACTGCTTTCCCAGCAGGAAAGTCAGGCAATGAGAATAAGTTCATATTCATTCTTGATAGTGTAAGAAAGTACCTAATGCTATTAAAAAACATTATAAAGTTGCTTAAATCTCTATCACCCAGCTTTTTTTTACGAATTTTGAAAGTGCAATAACATTAAATATTATCCTCGCTAAGGTAAGCTTTCATATGATCAAGCTAGAAATACGAGGAAAGCAAGTCAAGAAACCAGATTAACCAACCTAGATAAGAAGTCAATAAACGGTTATATTGTTGGAAGATCACTAGTAAACAAACCGTAAGCCACAGCTCATCCAACAGTCTCGGAACATCGTCCACGAGAGGAACCTGGTGGAACTCCTCAGATAAATATACGAGCACAGCATCGCGCGTGTCAGTACCGCGCCAGCTCTCGCCTAAAACGCACGCATGCTCGACTTACTCTCATATTTCAATTGCCTGCGACGAAGAACGGAAAAATGATCATAACGCGAGTGGCAGTGTTCTTTCTAGTCAGTAGCTTTGTAAGTTTAGAAGGTCAAATGATGAGTTGTGGGAACTGCGCGAATGGAGACCTCAGTGTGGAGGAGTTGACGGAGGCGAGGATAGAGTTCGTGAAACAGCAGATCCTGAAGAAGCTGAGGTTGAGTAAGAAGCCGGCGGTGGCGCTGCCGGTGAACAGTCTCCCGATGCCGGTGGCCCAGGGGCAGACATTGAGTGAAGGGACGGACAAACCGGCGGAGTTCGATGATTACTATGGACGGACGGAGCAGAAGATTATTTTTCCAACTGAAGGTGAGGTTTTGTATTTTTTGAATTTCATCATCATCATCATCATCATGTCAGCCATCTAGTGTCCACTGCTGACCATAGGCCTCCCCCATCGATTTCCACAGCGATCGATCTTGTGCAGCCTGCACCCAACGGCTCCCAGCAACCTTTACCAGGTCGCCTTTCCATCTAGTGGGGGGTTTTTGAATTTGGATCCCTTTAAATTTAATGGAGAGGCTGCCTAGCTGTGGGCTGCGGATGGTGATGCATAAAGATATTCCTCAGAAGTCAGGTACTTAAATGGACCATGTAGGTAGGTAGGTACTTTTAAAATGAGAACTAAAAAGCATGTTATGCACTAAATGAACCATGATGATCTGTGTGTGGGCTATTTTGAGTCCTCATTTGATAAAAACATCGTGAGGAAATCCGCAGCTTAGTCAGCTCCACACGTATTGACGTCGTCTTTCCTGTGGACCAGGCTGATTAAACTGAGAGGATGGTTTAGGTGCTGCAAGCCTATTCCATCTAAAACAATGTCCCAGGCACTACAGCGTCCCGTTAAGTGTAGGCATAGATTGCCTCCTGACGCTGTATAAATCATCTAATATAGATGTAAAGGCCTAAGTTTTTTTACTGGAAGGAATTTAATTTCTAAGGCTTTTGTTTTTAAATATGCAAACCACTACGTAGGTTATTAATACCTGTTATTAAAATAATAAATACGTTATTCGTTTTTTGGAGCAAACTAATTTATTCTGTCCCAATTCAATCACATTTTTGACCCTTGCTTTGGCAGCTATTTAGATATCTAAGCCAATAAAATAAATACGATACCTCCATCCATAGCTTACAAATCTGTCATTACTCACCATTCACGGTCAGAAATGTATGCTCAAGCGTGGTCCACCTGACTTCAATCAGATCAAACTCTACCCAAACACAGATCTTTAATCGAGCAATGTTTTCAAAAATAAAACTCACATCATGTTTAGGACCAATGCTTGAGAAGCAAATAGTTTGTCGGTATTACCCAGATACGATTAAGAATTCTTCGAAAAGTCTACAGACTTGGTTGTGCCTACAGACATTTTCGAACCCACTTGTAAGTGGTCTTCTTTCACCAGTGTAGTGAAGGCATTTTAAATACGCCTAGAGGAGGCTATCTTCCTTCTTTTGTATTCTAATTAAATTAATTTTAGGTATTAATCTCTGGTCCAGTCATAAAAATAAAAAGAGCTTTATTTTCCTTACCTAATGTTATACAAATATTAAAATACTATATTACACTATATGTACTTAAAAACTATTTCATTCCGGTTCAGTTGTCCGGTAAGGATTGCCTATGGCAGTGATAGCCCACTCCAAGTTTTTCCACTGTTTTTAGTCTCTTGACCACGTAAGTATTTCCTGCGGTTCCTACGATATTGTCATCGCAGCATCTTTTCATTGATCGGCCTCGCCTCCTTTTTGTGTCTCTAGGGATCCAATTGTTGCGATTTGAGACAGTCTATTTGAATCTAGCCTTTGCAAATGACCTGCCCATTGGCATTTTTGTTTAAGTAATATCTTTGGCCTTTGTTGTTTTCTTAAAGTAAGTAAGTAAGTAAGTAAGTCAGTGGCTAACTCTAGTGACGGAGGTGGCTTAACGACTTAAATAGCCGGGACCGACAATTTCACGTGCCCTCCGAAGCACGGAAGCGCTTAGATGAAAATGCCACTGGCGGTCACCCATCCACTTACAGACCGTTTCGAACGTTGCTTAACTTCGATGATCTATCAAGAACGACTAAGAAAGCACGACCACGGTCGCTTCGTGTTTTCCTAATAGTTAGGTACATACCTACACACAGTTACAGTTAGGTACCTACACATTAGGTAGGCAATGTTTTAGTATTTTATTTAGGTCATCTGAACTTTGTACCTACCTACGTACTTACAGCTCAATTCTGTTAATTAAACATAAAGTACGGATATGACAAAATGATCAATAAAAATTGCATCATAGGTCACAGGTGTGGACTTTAAACTGAATAAGCTATGCAAACTAAGTACCTAGGTACCTACCTACCTAGCTAATAATACAATCCATTCATAAAATTTCATAAGATAGATAGATAGGTACTAGTTAGATAGCAAAGCCAGTTTAGTGTCCTACCGCGTAACTAAAATTATCTCGCTCTGCTTATAAGAAAATAATATAAGTATAACGACCTAATAGGATATATAAATTATTATATGTTCTTCAAATTCATAATGTAGATACCAAAGTACCAAACCAGATGTCTTTTTAATACTGTGAAAGCTCTTAAAATTAAATATCCCATTTGAAGATAAAAAGTCAATGTCTTACTTTCCCAAGACGGCTCTTCGAGCTAAAGGGTACATAACACGATTCATAACTTGCAAATCCCTGATGTATGAAACACTAGCTTCCGCTCACTAACATATAAAATAGCATATACATATTATCTGTGATATATCACAAGGTAATATATAAAATAGCATATAGGTAAGCTACTTATCTTACCTATATGCTATTTTACATGAACAGATGGAGAGCGTCGAACGCTCTCCACTCCATCAGTTCATCCAATCGCTGCGCTGCGATGCCGATGGCTCGTGATAGAATCACTAACATACAAACATCGAAACATAATACTCACAAACAAAATAGTGTCACACACTTTCAGTTTGGACAATGTGTGTGGCACGGACTTACATAACTAACACAATAGAATCGGTGTGATCTTGTTTTATTTTGATTCTGATAATATTATCAACTGTTCCGTGTTTAGTAACCTTTGATCTAAACCTTTAGAAGATAGGTTTAAGAATTTAGGTACTTGTAAATGAACATTCTCGCGAAAATGCTTATTTAGAGAGCCAAAATCAAGGTTATGAACGAACTTCTTTAAAATAACTTCGACGTTTGACTCATTTACAATAATACAAGACTAGACCTCTTCAAAAGATCAAAATATCACGTAAGTAATAACAAACGAGAGAATGTCTACTGCCTGTTGAGGATACAGTCCTGATCAAGTGTCTTGATTTGATTGTCTACCGTGCTGCGTAAGTAGTGATCGTTTTCTTGGCGACGGGGTAACATGACTGAATGGGATGTCAAATACGGAATCTTATCGAATTGGGGCGTTAGTATTAGTAAGTACCTATAACCGCTGACCCATATCTAATTGACATCGTTATCATAAAGACATACGACGCTCAATTAAGATGAATTTAGGATATAAAGCGGGAATTACAAAGAGTTAATAACATATTAAGTAATTGATTAGTGGATCAGAGTGGAATAGAGCATCATCTTAACCATACTCCCAGCTTAATTGGTCTTATCGTTGTGCTACCTTGAAGCTTGTAGTATTTAATATAACTCTTATGTTATTACTATACTACGCTGAGTTCCAGACACTATGTTAAAAGATTTTTGAAAAAAGATTGCCAGTTACATTAGTTACGGTTCGATTATGTATGATGGCGACGTGCGTTGAATGATGTCATCCGATCACACCGAGACGGCGCGTGTCTGATAGAATAACTAATAGATAGACTAACGAATTATTGGGCCAAGCACTTTGTTATCAGGCCGGTCTTTCACATCTGCGTAAAAATATATAAATAAACAAGAGCGAGCTGAAGGCATCCTACCTGATCGCAAATATTTCTCTACACAAAAAATGCTGATGTTGTGCGGTACCATGACTCGTAAAGTCAAAATAAATTATTCAGATCAAAGTGGGATAAAAATGACACTAAACTTCATCTCTTTCAGGACATAGTGTTCTATGTCAGAAAATGCGGCTAGCTTCTGACGTCTCAGCATTTCTTCTATTGAATTGACAGTTAGGCGCGGATAGGTCTGCGGCCACCCAAGAAATGTGTCTCAAACGTAATGTAATTTTTATTATTACCTGCTAATTTATTTGTATTTCCGCCTTCTGATGAATTAAAGCATATATTTTTCACAAATTCATGTCACGAGTTACAGGTAACGTACATTTTCATCTAAGTGCTAAAAACTAGATAGCAATATTTTATTTACTGACACTTATATGATAATTTTCGCATTCAGTTTTGGGAATTAGACCACGTAGGTCTCGCGTGACACCTACCGTTGGCTACGCAACTTGCGTAGCACCTGCGTAGACATTCATTGGTTTCGTAGGGCCCGCGTAGCACCTGCGTAGTCATTCTTAGATTTCGCAGGGCCTGCTCAGAGCTCTCATTAGACACGTGGGGCCTGCGTAGGGTAATATTTTGTTACAATAGATACAGTCATATTACTCGTACAATGAGCATTAGAAATGGACGTCTTTTTAGAATAAGTAGAATAGAATCGTTGATTTTGTGCCACAGAAAAATTACATAGGGTGTAGGTAGGTTTGAACCTGCTACATTTTATTATAATTCCCTGTATCAATCTAATTATAATACATAGGTATTTTTGTTTATTTAATAAGTAGTAAAAATAATGATTCTTTTTCGTGGAAAATATTTAGTAAACAAGGAAATTGATAAATCCGAAAGACCTTTGCTCAGGGAGTTTATAAACTAATTATAATTATATGTGAAAATTATTTACTCTGTCATTGTTGGTCAAGCCTTGATCACTCCATCTCGCTTCATGCTGATATTTGGACACAAAAAAAATGTAGAAGCTATTTGAATTTAATTTGAGTCTTTAAATAGGTCTGTACTTACCTATCTACATTATTATTGCTTATTTTGAACTTACTAGTGTATTGTTCAAAAGTAAAGTAGGTACTTACTTAATTCTTAAATTCAACCCTCAAGCACGGAAAGCGTGAACGCTCTAATTATTTAATTTTTATATTACTTTAATGGAATATTATTTTTGTTTTGATAATAAATAAGCTCTCGAAGACGTTTGACCTCGCGCTCATACACAATATTTATAAAACTGCATGTTTTTATGACTGTATTTTAGCCTTAGCCAAAGGATAGATTGGTATAAAATTATCATCCGCCCGCGATTTCGCTTAAGTGAGGCCGGGCCATGTATTATAGCCGTGTTTGTTAACATAGTTCTTCATGGTGTTGGTTGCGAAGGAACAGGAGTAGAATCACCGTAAGGATGTTCTATAAGATCCCAGCGGTCCTCTGTGCGTCAGATAAGTCCTAAATGCTTTTTGAATTTGCATATAAATTCCATTCACGCACGCACGCATGTTACAATAATTGCACTTTGATTTACGCGTAAAACGCTAGGTTCAAGGATCCATCTTAAATTCCCAGTGGGTAGGTAGGTACAGTATAATCTTACTACACTGACCCTACGTTAATTGGACCAAGGCGCGACCCCGGGAGATAACGCGACATGTGTGTACACCTTTATCGGTACCCATGATGCGACAACTTGGCTTTGTTTCTGATATATTTATATCTGTGGCATTTTTATTTTAAAACTTTCAACGCGTTCTTTGGCTCTCACGGTAAGACCTACTCTTAGAGGCTAGGTTCAACATACGTCTCAATAGATCATGCAATTTTTAGAACGATTTTATGTATATGTTTAAGGAAAAACGTGATAAAATGATGTATTTATGACTTAGGTCTCATAGAAGCTTGGTGACTCTACTAATGTGTGTCTCTATTGTTTCAGGAGAGTGCTTGACATCAGGTCGATATCCTTTCAAATGCCTGCAGTTCGAGCTGCCTCCAGATGTGGAGCCTGAGGAAGTCAACGTGGTGGAGCTCTGGTTTTATAAGGTAAGATCAACAGGATCAAGACTTAATCCCCAAGGCATAGAAGACGTTCTCTCATTTTCAAGTCATAGTTTCAAGATCTTTTGAAGATACCAGATAGGTACAGACACGTACAAACACCTGGCTCAAAAACAAAAAAAAAAAACTTAAACCCGGCTCAGTATTTTGCAACACTCTGTTAGATTCCACCACAGTTCGTAGAACCAGTGTCGTGAAGGATGATGAACCGGAAATGAATTAACGTGCACGTCTTTCCGTGTACACTACTCAAAAACACACTAATGGTATTTGAACTTCCAGGAGCGAGATCCGATGGACGAATACAACCAGACGTTTGTGATCTCCGAGGCCGCCCACTGGGACAGCCAGCAGCAGTTCAAGAAGACGAAGCCCATTGCCATCAAGGAGACGGACATTGGCGAGGGCTGGGTGAGGGTGGAGCTGGCCTGGGCTGTGAGGGTCTGGCTGGAGGGCCGGGAGAGGCTGCACACGTTGCATGTGGCTTGCAGGACTTGCCAGGTGAATATTGACAGGATCACTGTATTCCACGCACGGTGGATTCTCTTGTAGTTTTACGAAATTCTTTAACACATTGTGAATATTGACAAGTGACAAGTTGCAAGTGCATCGCCACTGATTAGGATACTAGCTGGATTCCTTCTTTCATTCACCGTTCAGACGAGCTCTGGCTCGTGTTAATATGCGTACAGCTAAGGGTTCAATCAAACCAACGACCATCAACGACTGGGTAATGCCTCAAAAGTCTCAGGCACTACATTGTCCCGTAAAGAGCAGGTAGGCATAGGTCCTATCCTAATGCTGTAAAAATCAATCACAATCGTTCTTTAGCTCTCTGAAGTAGCTGCGCAGAACCCATTTTTGATGACGCCTAAAATCGTACTATCTCGCTTACTCTACCAAACCTTCGCAATCGTCTATTGCACCTAACTTCAGAGACCCAAAAATCTGTTATGCTTACTATATTACTAAATAAACCACGTTTCTTACTTGCTGATTCTCAAATAACTTTTCTTGTCTCCAGCTTCGTCGCGCACCCCTCTCTTTCCACGAGAAGCACAGACCATTCCTCGTACTGTACACCAAATACGCAGGCAAGAGGCGTCGAGGCAGAGCTCTCGACTGCGGAGCTGGTACCACGGAGTGCTGCCGAGAGCCACTCTTCGTCAGCTTCAAGGAGCTTGGCTGGGATGACTGGATTATTCGACCTGAAGGCTACCACGCGTACTTCTGCAAGGGATCCTGTGCACCGATATCTGCAGTCAGCAATGCGAACAGCTACCATCATAATATTATACGGGTAAGTGTACTGAAGAGTAAACTTTGATTACTGTGAAAGCTAGGCCTCAAAGCGTGGTTATTGCCAATGCAACAACCATGCAAGAATCAACATTATTTGGAGTATCACAGTCGCAAAAAACAGGAGTAAACATGTAGAATCACCTAGCTTTTTGCAACGAAGTGTTCAAACTGAAAAGGATGAGTGAAAGAGGAAAGTGAAGGGAGCTTAAAAGTATGTCGTGTCAGTTAAGTGAGTGGCACAAGCTGACTCGCTCTTCAGTCCAATAAGGTACCTACCTCTGGGAAAGGGCGACGAGGTGTTGAGTGAATCGAACAGGCGTAGAATTGGAATAGACTAGTTCTTAGCGATTCCAGTTTCCCAGAAGTCTTGCATAAATGTGTTTTGCCGTTGACATAACGCTGCTTTTTGTCCCCAGAAATACTTCTACACAGTATCAGATCGAAAAGCAGAGTTCAAGCCATGTTGCGCCCCAACCACGTTCAGCTCCCTTCAGCTTCTCTACCTGGACTCAACCAACACAGTCACGCAGAAGACACTGCCCAACATGGTCGTGGAGTCTTGTGGATGTATGTAGCATACAATACGATATAATTTTTGACGAGTCTGGATGGCAATTCAGGTCTTCGAAAGCATCCGTGATGGAAGTCCATCGTGTTAGAAAACTTTCGGAAACTGCCGTTCAAAATACGACAAATGTTTCCAATCTGAAGCTATGAATCGCAAGAAAACCCTTTCGATTGGAAGAAGCGACACTTTGAAAATCTTCAGAATGCAGTCGAATAAAGTTTGAATGGGTCAGCTGATCGGGGAAGCAGTTAGCTGTTGTCAAAGTTTACTGTAACGAATTTAGTCGATACTGGGATGAGAATGAAGGTCGTGAGCTCGAATTCCAGCTGTGAATTCATGGATTTTTATTTCGGAACACGAGCTCTATCTATACTTTGAAGGAAAACATCCTGAGGAATTAAAAAGATGGGTATTTTATTTTTATTATATCTAAGATTATATTTAGGCGGCAAAACATTTTACTTACTATGTTGTAAATGCAAAATATATAAGAAGGTACGTACCTACCGAAATTTTAATTCCTAAGGTTTTTGGACACTATTCAATCAATCCTTGTCAATTATTATATGTAAATAAAGATATTATATTCATTTAATTATACTACTGGCAAACAACCTCGCCGAGGTTGAATTTGTTGTAGTTGCGAACATTTTTAATAAAATAAACCTACTTAACTGGTTGGGCAGTTTATAATTCCAGTGCATTTATAAGATTATTTATAAGTTTTTTTATGTGAATCTGAGTTGACTTGATAAAAATCGTGAGATTATTGTAAGTTTTCTAAATTTAATTATAAAATGAAAATTTGAATATACATCACGATGAAGGACTTTGGTGGTTAGTTCTATATATGTGTATAATGGTTTAGTTCTATTTTGAAGGTTATTAAATTAAAAATGTAAAAAGTTCCTTCATTACAAATGCATATTGAATTTTTCGAAGTATTTACGTAACAAATGTAAATTTAAGTAAGTATGATAAATTATCAGAAATTTAGATAAGTTGTGATAAAACTAGTTTTATTTAAAGTAATTTCGATGTAATCTAAATTTTGTTCCTAATGCCTGTTTAAAACTAAATGTATGTTTAGTAAACAAGCTTATTTTTGAATACTTTAGTTTAGGAAGTAATTATTTTCCGTTTTAGTAATATCTCTGCTGATGTGGTGTGAGACAAAACGATGTATTAGGTAGGTAGGTAGGTATATAAGGTATATGTATACTTTTTTTGTGAAAGCTATTCGAGATGAATATTTTAATATTAAAGATTTTTTTATATTGCATCAATGCGAAATTTGACCGACGACGATCCAAATCCCGCATTTATGAAAAATTTAACTATCTAAACCCGTATATGTCAGACTTTTCAATTTTGGTCAGATCTTGTTACATTTGTCCCCATTTTACTTATAAAGTGGTCAACATCAAAGCAAATAAACCATCTTTATCTTATCTTTAACATCGTAAATAAATATATAATCTGTGTATTTATCGTTTGTAACAAAAATATATTTTGTTTCAAACAAGATATACAATTTGATCAAACTTTGTATTTTCATCTTAAATCACAGATTTTGAACATGTAAGTACTTAATTTTATGTCCCAGTGTCATCGTTTTGTGTTCTACAGTGTCTGAGTATTATAGAAAATAAGTAGCAGATTAAAAAGAGAGAAATTAAAATATTAATTAAAATCTATTTTTATTTTATTACATACTTCTACAGCCCCATTTTGATATTAAATTTAAATGTCACTCACATAAAACTTATGTGACTAACTATAATAATATTAGATTATCCAAGGTAACTGGGAAATCTAAGAAAATAATATCTAATTGAAAGGGACGGGCTGATGATGATGATAATAAAAAATAAGAAGCTATGCTAACGACACAAAACATTCTTTATTAATCAAAAAGCAACAGATCACATTATAAAATGCTACCAACGTCAAATCGGTCAATATTGTCTACTAATTACTTTAACTGTAATGCATTTAAACTGAGGCAAATTTATAATTCATCTACTTAATTATATAAATATAAAAAAACTATAAATTTACATATACTAAATAGGTAAACTTTTGACTAAGCCCTAAATCTGTTTTTTATGCTTCTTACACACGATGATTTATGATCACGGGTTCATAAATCATAAATTTAGTCAAATTTTAGGATAAATTTAAAAATCTTAGAATATTTTTTTGGTTTATAATATCTAGTCCATGAGCCGGGTCGTTGCGAACCTTATTCATATATATTTTTAGCTTTTACCTCAGTTTAAATGCATGTTTATGGGGTAGGCATACCCCGGACATGTAAATATAAATTATCACTTACTCCCTACAAAGCAGCGTTCCTAGCAATGAATACTTTCATGACTTACAACAAAGACCAGTCAGCAATACGCTGCAATAATTTTACTATTAAATCACAGAGCTTAGCTGATCGCACATTTGTCCGCGCCGCAGTCATTTTTCTATACAAAAAATACTGATGATGTCAGAAAATGCGGCTGGCTTCTGACGTCTCAGCATTTCTTCTATTGAATTGAAAGTTCGGCGCGGATATGTCTACGATCACCTTTAAGAACACTAAAGTTATATTTGATTCAGGCGCTCCGCAGACGGAGAAACGTAACTGTAAAGTATACAAAAATTGCCGCTAAATAAATAAATAATGCTGGACTTTTTCACACAGCGTCATCTAGCCCCAAAGTAAGCAGAGCTTGTGTTATGGGTACTAGATGAATGATATACTACCTATACAGGGTGTAAAAAGACGTCTACCGAAGCAGAAAGGGGTAGGTACAGCATCCCAAGACACAACCAAATCCAAAATGATTTTCCTTAAAAATCATTATATCCGGAGAAAACAGCGTTTGAAGATTACTGTTTGCGTATACTTGGCGCGTTTTTTTTACGTAGATTGCTGGATTTTGAGTTTAAATTGTTTATTTCTTTTAAAAATGAAATAATTAGGTAGGTATGGTCTTATTATGTTATACTAGTAGTCAATAACTGAAAATAACATAAAATGACTAAGCTAAGTCAATTTTTTTTTTTGCATTATTTTTTCGCTAAATGAGTTTAGTATCATGGTCTGATTGCAACCCCTCAGTTTTCGGTAGTTGTCTTTTTACACCCTGTATACTTTTTGTTTGAAAATACGTATACATATTATACATAGAAACACCCAGACCCGAGACAAATATTTGTAGATCATACAAACATTGGTCCCGCCGCGGGGATCGAACCCACAACCTTTTGCGTCGCAGGCGGGCCTTCGCCCACTGCGCTACAGAGGTTAAATAGTTTCAATAAATAGGCCTTGGTTTATAACAATATGTACGAATATTATTTAACAACCGTGATAATGCAGCCTGTTCCAGCAACTCGGCGACTAAAGTTGCTTCGTCTGAGAAGCGCCTTAGTTTTTCATGCGAATTTTGATCATAAAGTTAAAATTTTCCAATAAATAGTACTAATTTTGATTTTTTTGGTTTGATTCTCACAAAAAACTAAAACAGCCTAATTGATGCCAAACTATGGCACATTATTAATTACATTTATAATATCTAGTATTCAAAAAAGTATAATTTTACGAATTATGCTAAAACTTACAATCTAAGGGACAATTTTGGAATGACTTTTAAGATCACAAGCCTTTTAATTTGGCTAAGAACATAATAATATCCACTTGATATTTAAGTATTGTAAATGTAAAAATGTACGCATTGAACGGGATTACAATGGCTGATCTTTAACCGTCAAATAGCATTTATCTGATGAATATAGTTTTAGAAATTTTGTTATGCGATGACACGGCTGAGGGTTTAATTCCCGTGAGAGTTTTTTTTAGGATTTTTCTTACATTCATTCGTGAAACCTTATTAGCGTGTAGTTAAAAAACTTAGGCTTTTACATCTATATTAGATGATTTATACAGCGTCAGGAGGCAACCTATGCCTACACTTAACGGGACGCTGTAATGCCTGGGACATTGTTTGAGATGGAATAGGCTTGCCCAGCACCTAAACCATTCTCTCAGCTGTGTGCGGTTAACAAGTGAAAATTTAAAATCTATTTTCGGGAACAATATTTGAGTCAAATTTTAAGATAGAGAGTTGATATTTATTTTAATTCCTCAAAAAAAAAATGACGATTGGCAATCAGACAATAAAATACTCTTTCTAAAAGAAAGTAAAACATTAAAATATCAAAAATATACAACAAAATATTATAATTTGTGACATTTATCATGATTTAAATGTCTATGACTTAAAATTATGCTTAAAAGGACTTCAAAGTGGCTTTTGTTACGAAACTACGTTTATAAATACCTAAACTATCACTTAAACATTACATTTGGAATGTATCCTGGAATAATTTAAGTGGCAATATTTAATTAGGCTAAATTTTTCAACCTAATTTACGAAAATCCTTATTTTAAAGGATATTTACTAACATCGGTTGATAATCTCATTTAAAGTTTCTAATTAATAGCTAAAGATGTCGCAATATCTCACTATAGATATACTATTCTTAAATATTTTGTATATTTATTAATGTGCCTAAAACTTATGGTCTGTCTTATTAAGTTAGTAGATACAAAATCTTGATTTTGTACTGTAATCAAGAAAAAAATAATGCCGGACTTTGTCACACAGCATCATCTAGCCCCAAAGTAAGCAGAGCTTGTGTTATGGGTACTAGATGACTGATATACTACTTATATAAGTTTTTTTTGTAAATACATATTATACATAGATTTTACATTTTTACTAGATTCCATGCTACAATGGGACTTGTCCCAGTTTTTTTACATTTTGGTCAAATCATATCAAACTATAAAAATCTTGAAATTCACAATCCATTTCAACTTTCAATCATAAAAATTATAAACTATTTAGTCACTTAATGAAATATAGTCGCCATAATGTTTGCCTATGTATTATATTTCAATAAGTTAACTTGTTTTAAACTTCGTCAACTTATTGTAAAATTTTTCAACCGACTTCAAAAAAGGAGGAGGTTCTCAATTCGTCTGTATGTTTATTTTTACCTTTTTTTTTTTGTATCTTGTTTCGCGATTGCTCCGCCATTTGTTGACCGATTTGCAAAATTCTTTTCATGTTTGAAAGGGTATACTCCAGAGGTGGTCCCATATAAATTTTATTCCTGAGGGATTGATAGTTTCCCCGTAAAACTTTAAACACCTTCCCTCCTAGCCATGTCACAAATAGAAATCGAATCGACAGCATGACGCCCTGAGTCACCGCGTTTCGAGTCAAACATTGAAGTCGGTTTTCTTTTTAGTATAAAAACGTAATTATGTTACATGGGCACAAATGACATAATGAGAGTAGTATAAAACATTGTATACTACTGTACAATGGCCCACGTTTTGTTACTTTATGTCCACGTGCTGTCACTATGATGGTCCATATTTTGTTACTACTGTCCAGGTCAATACTGTATTACAACTGTACCGTACCCCATATTTGCTACTACTGTTCAATGATACAAATGTACAGTAGTAACATTGAACAGTATTTACCTTTATTTTGTTACAGCTGTACCCCATATTATGTTACAACTGTACCCTATATTTTGTTACAGCTGTACCCCATATTATGTTACTAAACCATGTTACTACTATACTTGTTCACTTCTCAGTGGTGGTAAGTTTGGCAGTCTCGCTGTCTGAAGGAGGTGCGGGTTCGGAAGACACCACCTTTATCATGATGGGCGAAGGGGCGGTGGGGGGCGAAGGCCTGTTGGCCACAGTTAGGGCTCCAGAGTTCACGTCTTCAATCGCTTTACGGAGCTGGAAGTAATTGTAAGATTGAAATCAGTGTAACTGTATAATATTTTAATAATCATACTAATATTTTAAATATGAAAGTTTGGGAGTATATTTATGTTTCAATCACGCCTTAACTGGTGAACAGATTTGGATGAAACTTAGAATAGGTGTAGATAGTGACCTGGATATACCGGTAGGGGTAGGCCTAAGAAAAGATGGATGGACTGTGTGAATGCGGATATGTTTGTGAAAGGAGTGAGTTCTGATATGACGGGTGAGAGAGGGAAACGGAAGAGAAAAACATGTTGTGCCGACCCCACTTAAGTGGGATAAGGGCAGGAAGAAGAAGAAGCGATAGTGACCTGGAATATCATCTAAGTATCAATATGTTGGTGCCACATGGGTATAGCAATAGCTGGTAATACATAATACAGACCTCTTTGAGTGAGACGACGCCGATGAGCCGGCCGATGGCGGTCACATACGCGCGGCTGACGCCCAGCGTCGAGAACAACGAATGTACCTGAAATATATCAATAAAATAAAGTAAATTATCAGTATCCCACTCATATAATAAAGCTGAAAGTTTGTGAGTTTGTTAAGATGTTTGGATATTTGTATGTTTGTGTAAGGATCAGGCTCAAACGACGAAACAGTTTACAATGAAATTTGGTAAGGTGAAAGATATAACTCCAGAATAGCATATAGGCTACTTCTTATCCCGAAAAACGTTCCTGAAAACCAAAGAATACTTCAGCAGTACTCCAAAGAGCACTGCTTTAAGGTTGCCATGACAACCAATAACTTTGACTTTTCAAAATGGCGATGTCATTTCGTTCCACTATGCTTTGAACAATTTCAAAGAGAGCAAATTCAAAAATGAATTCAGTGTTTCATGGGTTGGATTGGAACAAGGTAGTTCTATCTCTAAAGTTTGTATGACGAGACAATGCGCAGACGAAGTCGCGCCCGGGTCCACTAGTCATAAATAATTAATGTGCACTATGCCAGTACTCTTAAACGGTGAAGGAAAACATCGTGAGGATACCGGCATGTCGTAGAACCTACAAAGTTCGAAAACATACACACATATGTGTCAAGTGCACGAAAGGAGCCTCTTTGAGGCGCACTTAAAATCCTTTCACCACACTGGTTCGACAGAACTGGTGACACGATAAGAAGAAGTATCATAAATATGCTCAGCTTTCTGTGAACTTAGCTCCTAATAACGCTATAAGCTATACAATAGCCGGATAGAGGATTTGAAGCAGTTATATTTTTATATAAAATAGGCACAAATTATGCAACTACAATTGATCTAAAGTGGTCATAAATATAAATTATAAAATAATCCCATTCATATAATAAAGCTGAAAGTTTGTGAGTTTGTTTAGATGTTTGTATGTTTGTGTTTCAATCACGCCTAAACCAGTGAACCGATTTGGATGAAACTTGGAATAGGCGTAGATAGTGACCTGGAATAGCATATAGGCTATTCAAAATGTTGGTACCACTCGGGCGAAGCAGCGTGTAGTAGCTAGTAAATAAATTATAATAAAAAGATCTACAAAGGCTCTAAAGCGCCACAAGAATTTGAAAATGCTCTTATAGTGCTTTTATACCACCTTCGGCATATTATGCCGCTCCTGTATTGCTTTGCTACTTATACATCGATGACTGACCTTGAGTAAGGAGGTCCTCTCGACGAGCTGGAAGGGCGCGGGGTCGATGTGACAGATGTAAAGATTGTCATCTTCGAAGTCACCTTCTTCTGGGTTCTGGAAAAGATAGCTTATTATTGAAGAACAACATTAATTCAAATTTTTTCGACGACCTCTGTGGCGCAATGGGCGAAGGTCCGCCTGCGACGCAGATGGTTGCGGGTTCGATCCCCGCTGCGGGACAAATGTTTTTATGACATACAGATTTGTCTCGGGTCTGGGTGTTTCTATGTATAATATGTATGTATTTACAAACAAAAAGTATATAGTAGTATATCAGTTATCTAGTTCCCATAGTACAAGCTTTGCTTAGTTTGGGGCTAGATGATGCTGTGTGACATGTCCAGCATTATTTATTTAAATTCATATTATACACCCCAATTTTTAAAATACCAAAAAAAATTTAAACATGGTCTCGGTGTTTGTCACATTTATGTAGTTAATACTCAAAAAAAGAGGATAAATAAATTATAACCTAAAAAGGAGACGAGACGAGTCAAACATGGATTTGTGATAGCTACTGCGGTTACTGACTGGGGATGTACGAGAGCATAGTTTGAATGAGAGTCCGTACGCGATTGTTGTCTGTAGTTCTTATTTCTAGCGTTTTCACAAAATTTTGTTCGGTTTCGGTTGACTACAATCCTCAATAACTTTGTGATAGTTAAATAAAAAAATACCATTATAATTTTTTGCATCTACAGCAACCGTCCTTAAATTTTTTTTGGTAGTCATAAAATAGCAGTGTAGAAGTACAATTAGTCAACGGATCTAGACATTCGTGATGTTTTCCACGCAGCGGACGTTTGTCACGCATCTTGAGAACGTGTGATGTAAAACATAATCTTAATGATGATAGCGAGAACGGGCCCTTGGTGTCAAAATGCGGAGATCAATTTGATCGTAATATGAATAAAAAAAATGTTGTAAATGGTTATACAGTTCGCCCAACGGATCTAGGTATTAGTGAAGTTAGCCGTTTGTCTGCGTAGAACACAATTTTGTATGAAAAAGCATTCACTGCGCATACAAACGGCTAACTTCAGGAATGCCTAGATCCGTTGGGCGAAGTGTAACTGTGTCACACGCGCAGTGCACCTCCTGAGCCAGTAAGCTGCGCTAGCTTGGACCGTACAGACACACAGACACACAGACACACAGATACAGACCAGCTCCCTCTTCCTGGCGACTGCGAGCATCCTGTCGAAGTCTATCTCCTTCGCCATCTCCAGCTGCTCCCACGCCTGCTGGTCCTCGGGGGACATGTCGCACACCCGCTCGCGAGGCTGCAACGTTACTTCGTATGAGTCGGTGGCCAGCTCTGGGGCCGTATTCCCGTTCCTTTTTTCGTTCGTTTAATGAATATTCGGATGTTTCTTACTGCGATTTCTGACTTCAAGGGCCAATTTTTCGGTTCGGAATATTTGGTCCTAGGTTAGAACCGTGTTTTAATTTGATCTTGTCGATCGAATACAATGTAGCTCGTAGTAAGAAGCATCCGAATATTCATCGAACGAACGAAAAAACGAACGCGAATAACCTCCCTGTTGACGGAGTTTTTAGATCGCCTTAAGATAGATAGATAGGCATTTATTTGGCAACACACACAGACATAGGTACATCTAACAATCGAATTGGAAAATAAAATAAAAAAAGTAGGTAAGTACTAAATAAACAAAGTAGGTAGGTATGAGGTAAGTAGGTGACAGTTAACAAACAATAGAAGTAGGTAGTTATGAACCTATAGGTAATTATAATAATAATAATAATGCTGGACATTTTCACACAGCATCATCTAGCCCCAAACTAAGCAAAGCTTGTACTATGGGAACCAGATAACTGATATACTACTTATATACTTTTTGTTTGTAAATACATACATATTATACATAGAAACACCCAGACCCGAGACAAATATGTGTAGGTCATACAAACATTTATCCCGCGGCGGGGATCGAACCCGCAACCTTCTGCGTCGCAGGCGGACCTTCGCCCACTGCGCCACAGAGGCCGTCATATAAATAATTACCTACATACCATAACAGAAAAAACAGAAAATGACCTAAACAGTAAAATAAAGATTAGAAACTAAAAGAAGGTAACACAAAAAGACGTTTGTGCTGGTGGTAGACAAAGAGCTGTCTCAAGTGATGTTCAGGCTGCTCCTGGTTGGGTGACATCATCAAATTTAAGAGCTCAGCTCTTGTCGGTGCAATGATGATTGAACAACGAAGAGGAAAAATGATTGGACATCTTATACGACATGACAGCTTTATCAAGAACATCATAGAAGGAAAAGTGGAAGGAAGACGAGGAAGAGGAAGGCCTAGAATAAATTTCATGAGTCAGATAAAAGAGAAGATCGCTGTCATGTCGTATAAAGAAGTAAAGGAGACCGCATTGGAAAGGGAGAGGTGGAGGAAGTTGGGTGACATCACATCCCGAAAAAACTAAACTAAACTCATGGTTTAACGACTTAATAGCCGGCACCGACAATTAAACGAGCCTTCTGAAGCACGGAAACTATCACGGTTATTAAATATTTAACACTAATAACGGGATAATTACCATGATTCTGTAATATATTTTCAACCGACTTCAAAAAAGGAGGAGGTTCTCAATTCGTCTGTATGTGTTTTTTTTTTTTGTATTTTTTTTTTTTTGTATCTTGTTACGCGATTGTTCCGCCATTTGTTGACCGATTTGCAAAATTCTTTTCATGTTTGAAAGGGTATACTCAAGAGGTGGTCCCATATAAATTTTATTCCTGAGGGATTGATAGTTTCCCCGTAAAACTCTAAACACCTTCCCTCCTAGCCATGTCACAAATAGAAATCGAATCGACAGCTTGACGCCCTGAGTCACACCGCGTTTCGAGTCAAACATTGAAGTCGGTTTTCTTTTTAGTATAAAAACGTAATTATTCTTTATTTAATGACTGTTTGTTTTCGTTAGAAATAAAAATTAATTAAATAAAATTCAATGATTCACGTCGTCTTTCCTGTGGGCGGCTGATTAAGCTGAGAGGATAGTTAAGGTGCTGCAAGCCTCAATCTCATACAATGTCTCAGACACCAGCGTCCCGTTAAATGTAGGCATCGGTTGCCTCCTGACGCTGTATAAATCATAGTGCCAAACGAAAGCGTTCAGTTGACAATGCCACTAGCGGTCACCCACTTACTTAGAACGTTGTTTAACTCTGATGAACAATCAAGAACGACTAAGCGGGGTACAGCTTTGTAAGTCTAAAGTTTTTTCTTCTCTACAAGATGTGACTGCAAGATGAAGGAGACCTTTGCCCAGCTGTGGGACAGAAATAGTAACAACAGCTAGTAATATAATCCTCACCAGTTGGACCTTCTTGTTGATGCTAGGGCTCCGTGGGAGGCTGGCGCGCGCGTCGGGCAGCGCTCCCTCCACGTCCTGCAGGAGGGACGAGCGCTTGAAGATGGCTTCGAACGCTGCGCGGATCCTGGACAAATACAACTTTACAATAGAATAGAATAGAAAAACACTTTATTGTACACAAAAACACATTACAGGAAATACACGAAAACAAGTAAGTAGGTACAATGGGCGGCCTTATCGCTAAAAGCGATCTCTTCCAGACAACCTTTAATATAGGACCAACGTGATATATACGAAGGGATTATTTTTGTCAATATTCCAAACGTCAACCAGATTAGATAGAATCCTACTAATTAATATCAAATCTTTGGCAGTTTCATCTAGATGGGTTAATTTAGATGAAATTCTCGCACAGAGATAGATTACTGTCTGGAATAACTGCGTTCTGTCGTGTTACCCTCGGTCACTCTGGAATACTTCGTTTTCCAGGATAAAAAAGTCTATGTACTACTCAAGATGATCTATTTAAATCCGAAGATACTCCAAGCTTTAAATGAACTTTTATTTATATTTGAAAACGGTTTTTGATCAAACAAGCACTAAATATTAACCACATACAAATTGGATTTTCGAGACACACAGATGCACAGACAAACAGACAAACAGCGTTTCATTGCGTTAAAAATACCCCTAAAATTTTTTTTCTCAAACATTTTCAAAAAAGACATCGTTTATTATACAGGGTGTAAAAAGACGTCTACAGAAGCCGAAAGGGGTAGGTACAGCATCCCAACACACAACCAGATCCAAAAGGATTTTCCGAAAAAAAAAAACATTATATCCGGAGAAAACAGCGTTTGAAGATTACTGTTTGCGTATGTACTGGGCGCGTTATTTTATGTAGATTGCTGGATTTTGAGTTTTAACTTTTTTTTTCTTTTATAAATGAAATTATTAGGTAGGTATGATGTTATTATGTCGTCCTAGTAGTAAATAACCGTAAATAACATAAAATGACGTAGCTAAATAAAAACAATTTTTGCGTTTTTTTTTTCGCTAAATATGTTTAGAATCATGGGCTGGTTGCAACCCCTCAGTTTTCGGTAGCAGTCTTTTTACACTCTGTATTATAGACAACTTCACAATATTATTAAATATAATCATCATCATCGTACCTAGTCTCCGCGCCGGTGACGGTGGTGTAGACAGAGGGCGCGGGCGTGCCGGGCGAGTAGGGGGCGCCAGGCGAGGCAAGTCCGCGCGTCAGGGTGAACGAGTTCGTCTTCTTTAGGATCGACTTCGGACGGAACAGCTGGCCGGGCGCTGGAAGACACAAAAAAGTTTTTTTTTTTTAATTAAGAAAACTTTTTATTAAAAAATTTTTGAAAAAAAAATTGAACCGACTTCACAGAACACAAACAGACGAACCTTCTACACACTAAAAAGAGAAAAATAAGAATATAATTTGAAGTCGGTGCCAACTATTCATTTACCTCAAGAAATTCAAAAGAACTTGGGTGCAAAATTGTATCCTGGTACGCTATCGCTCGATTTCTTTTTTTTATAGGTACCTAATCGTATTCACTTGGCACCGACTTCAAATTATATTCTTATTTTTCTCTTTTTAGTGTGTAGAAGGTTCGTCTGTTTGTGTTCTGTGAAGTCGGTTCAATTTTTTTTTCAAAAATTTTTATTTTTCACTTTTTAGTGTAAGTAAATAAATACTGTGTAAATAAAAGTGTGAGTGTAAATAATATAGTAAGCTACATTAAGACCCTGCTTATCGTAGTTTAAGTAGGAAAGGATAAGAGAAGTCATGGGCAGGCCTACTAAAGGACACACCGGAGTTCAGCAAGGGGGAAAACTATCAATCCCTCAGGAAAAGAAAATATTTTGGACCACCTCGGGTGTAATACCCTTTCAAACTATTTAATGTTTGACTCAGATTGTGAGTCAGGGTGTGTTGTGTAGTGAGAATGAGGTTTTTTGAATGTTACGGGAAAACTGTCAATCCCTCAGGAAAAAAAATTATATGGCGCCACCTTGAGAGTATACCTCTTTCTAACAAAAAAAAAATTTTGGAAATCGGTCCACAATTTTCTTAAAGTTCAGTGCTTTTTTTAGTTTCACGGGAAAAGTATCAAACCCTCAGGAATAAAATTTATATGGGACCACCTTGAGAGTATACCCTTTCAAACAAAAAAAAAATTTTGGAAATCGGTCCGCAACTGACGGAAATATCGCTGTACATACATTAAAAAAAAAAAAAAAAAAAAAACATACATACAGCCGAACATAGAACCTCCTTCTTTTTTTGAAGTCGGTTAAAAAAATGATCTGTCGAGGCTGACCATAGATTTGTTTAATTTTATTATTATTGTGTTATTTAATTTAAATCTGAAATTGTAAATGTGATGTATGTGTTAATCTATAGATCAATTTGTAGGTCTGAAATAAATTATTTTTATTTTATTTATTTGTTTAAAAATAATAACCAGTGAGAGGCCTACGCCCAACAGTGGGTATTAATAAGTTATTGGTGATGATGAATAACCAGTGCTGTGTTCGCTTAAAATGTCAAATGTACAAGCATTAAGTCTTAAACTATAATGAATTTATGAAATGAAATGAAATTTATTTGTCACGAACACATGTGGTACAATAAGATCTTAAAATTATATTTGTCCAATCTGTGTCCTACCAAAATATTAGGCATACAAATTTTAAATGTCAAGATAAATGATAATAAGTAAAAAATAAATAATTGATTTAACGATCCGTAGATAGCTGACCTGCACACACTTGGCAAAATAAATATTTACTTTACTTGACTGATTCTATTGTATTTTCTAAGTTTAAGTAAATATTGGAGAAAGATGAATGGAGGGAGTGGGGGGAGGCCTTTGCCCAGCAGTGGGACATTGAGGGCTGATATCAAAGTAAATATTAGTAGGTAGCTTAGTTTCTGCAAATGAATGTCCTACATTGTAAAAACAGGTTCACGACTGTATCCCCAAGGTGCGGTGGACATTCTCTCAGATCTTTTTATGTTACTTATTCCAGATCCTTTGAAGATGTCTAAGGGGGGTAGTCAGAGGCATGTCCAAACACATATTTGATACATGCCTACATCTTGCAGAAGTTGGTATTCCATACGTGACAGGTTGCAAGCCCATTGCCGCCTATAACGAGGGATCTCCGCTTCAGCTATTTACAATGGGGTACTCATGCTATAACATTGGTATCAATCACTTAGACAATTAAGTACAAGAAAGTAGAGTTAAAAGTAGAGTAGGTTTTCTAGTCCATGTCAGTAACAAGTTCAAGGCCGCCACAAGACCTCCAATTCAACCGTCACTTACCAGGCAGCAGCCCTCCTTGGTCCGTGCTGGTGAGCGAGGTGCCTCTCACCATCCCTCCTGGCGGCGCCAGCATGTCTGGTGCTGGAGTCACCTGGAACGAAGGACTGGTTCAATTCACATCATCATTAACATTAGTCCCAGGGTCTATCTAATCTGAACCATCCTCTCATGGTTTAGGTGCTGGGCAAGCCTGTTCCATCTCAAACAATGTCCCAGGCACTACGGCATGGATTGCCCCCTGACGCTATATAAATGATCTAATATAGATGTAAAGGTCTATCTAACATGAACACGTGTGCCGACTACTGGTCTCTTCTTTGTCACGAAATTGATTCCGGTCCAGGGGCCGTATTCCCGTTCTTATTTTCGTTCGTTTAATATTCGGATCTTTCTTACTACGATTTCTGACTTCAAGGGCCAATTTTTCGGTTTGGAATATTTGGTCCTAAGTTAAGGCCGTGTTTTACTGTCAATACACGTTTTGACAATAAACGTTTTGAATTTGAATTTGAATTAACGTTTGAAAAATTGGCCCGAATAATGTCAATCTGAATATTCATCAAACGAACGAAAATGAAAACGAGAATCCCAGGTCGAAACTGTGTCGACGCTTGATAAACTGAACTGATAAACTGAAATACTGCCATGTTCACAAGGGGGATGTAAGCCTATGTCCCTATGTGTGCCACCAACCGTGACGGGCCTGTCCTCCCCTTTATTCCGCTGAACTGCTGCTCTATGGCTTTAACCAGAGGAGGAGGGTGTCTATCAGGAGAACTCTTGTCTATAGAGGATACTGTCTATGGATGTGACAAATCTTAAGCCATGAGAGTCAACACTTATAGCCTTCACCAACTCCCATCAGCACCAGAGTTCTGCCGACCAGGGGAAACTATTGTCTACTAGCTGGTACCCACGACTTCGTCAGCGAAATAACATACTTGAAAACATCTAACTAGAAACTTTTGAAAAAGCAATAATAGCGCCATCTGTTGCCTTTAACTGGAACTTTCAACTCCCCATACAAACTTTCAACCCTTATTTCACGCCCTCCATGATTAATATAGAGATTTTTTCTGTCATAAGAACCTTCTGACAATAACAAACACAACAAAAAAATTGTGAAATCGGTCCAGCCGTTCACGCGTGATGGCGTGACCAAGGGACATAGGGATTCATTTTTATATATAGAGAATAGTATCTATGGATGTGACTGACCTCAAATCGTGACGGTCTGCGCGCCTGTCCCCGCCGCCGCTCCGCCTCCCGTCTCCAGAGCGCGGCCACCTGCAGCCTGCGCGCGCGCCCGACCTGCTGCTCGATGGCCTTCACCAGCTCCCAGCGGTGGATGGAGCCCAGCAGGACCATGGATGGTGGACTGTCCACCAGGGGGAAACTCTTGATGGTCTGCAGATATCAAAAACTAATATTATCATGACTGTATCCCCATGGCGCTCTTTGATCTTATGATATTCCAGATCTATTGACGATGTTTCAGGGGGCAGTCAGAGGCATGTCCAAAGATATTTATTTATTTTATTTATAAGTTGCACCAACACAACATAATTACAGTCCCGTATCAGTATACAAACCAAGTGACATCCTAATAAGTAAGTTCGTATGAGTCAGTAGGTAACTCCGGTGACGGAGTCTTTAGGCCGCCTTCAGGCCTCCGTCATGGCTTAACGTCCTAAATAGCCGGGACCGACAATTTAACATGCCCTCTGAAGTACGGAAGCGCTCAGATGAAAATGCCACTGGCGGTCACCCATCCACTTACAGACCGTTTCGAACGTTGCTTAACTTCGACAATCTATCGAGAACGACTAAGCAAGCACGACCACGAGCGCTTCGTAGACATTTCAATTATAGATGCAAACAGTAAAGCAAAATAAAATACAACAGCGATAAGTACATAAAGATTACGAAGAAATTTTTTAAATTGCAAAAAAGCAAAAATTGCAAAATAAAACATATTTGGCTCAAACAGAGAGTATCTTTTTGTTCATTATTATTTTTAGCCTTGTGGCGGCTAGCCACAGGTAGCAAATTGGCTGACGCGTATATTTAGTACGGCGCGTCGTCAGTCGGTCCTCCCCTCTCGCTAGCTCCAGTCGTGTAGTTGCTTATGTCGTGGGAAAATATAAACGAGTATCCGGAAATATGAATGTTATCATTTGTGCCATCTCCCATCATCTTCTCATACATAAAGTAGGAACGGCATCTAATCACCCCTACAGCCTTAATCATGCCGCTGCAAGGCAAACACTTCTTACTTTATTTTTGTTAGTAAGTTTTTTTTAGCTGTCCCACTGATGGGCAAAGGTCATCAATGGCAAAGGCCCACGCGGTAAGCAATAAAAAAACTAGAAGTAATTACTACAATGTAAATTGAATTGTTGTACGTATGGAGAACTTGCCTTATTCTCCTTCAAGATGCTCTTGAGCTGCTGGAATGTCATCTTATTCCAGATGTATTTGACGTCACGGACCATGAAGTCTTCTACGCAAATGTCGTACATTCCTGTAAAACAAAAAAGTTGAGCGTATGAGTCAGTGGCCAACTGGTGACGGAGTTTTTAGCCCTCCGTCATGGCTTAACGACTTAAATAGCCGGGACCGACTAAACAGAATTTAACGTGCCCGAATTACGGAAGCGCTCAGATGAAAATGCCACTGTCGGTCTGTAAGTGGATGGGTGACCGCCAACCCATCAACTTACAGACCGTATCGAACGTTGCTTAACTGCTACGATCTATCAAGAACGACTAAGCAGACCACGAGCGCTTCAATTAAATATATATAAATTGTAGTCTAATAAAAAATATAAACAGGTTCACGACTGTATCTCCAAGGTGCGGTAGACATTCTCTCAGATCTTTTTATGTTACTTATTCCAGATCCTATGAAGATGTCTAAGGGGGGTAGTCAGAGGCATGTCCAAACACATATTTAATACATGCCCACATCTTGCAGAAGTTAGTATACCATACGTGACAGGTAGCAAGTCCATCGCCGCCTATAAGAACACAAACTGGTTTCCTAACGATGTTTTCCTTCACCGTTTAGAGCACGTGTTAAAGCGCATATATAAATTTTACGAAACGCAAATTCCATTGATGCACGGCCGGGATTCGAACCCACAATTTTCGGATTGAAAGTCGAGGTACAACCCCATTCGGCCAACACGGCTTTTAAAAATTGACTTCTTTTATGTGTAAAAGTGTGTTGGTGTGTGACTGTATGTGTGAGGTTATAAGAAGTACTCACGGCTAGCACTGGAGAGCAGATCAGGCAGGTAGGGCAGCTTCTTGATGAGGATGATGCTGTCGAAGCAGGAGGGCTGCAGCAGCGCCGCGACCGCGTTAGCGGCCAGCACCGCCGCCATGATGGCCAGCAGGTGGGTCACCTGGGGGGACAACAACGTTAGCGGCCAGCACCGCCGCCATGATGGCCAGCAGGTGGGTCACCTGGGGGGACAACAACGTTAGCGGCCAGCACCGCCGCCATGATGGCCAGCAGGTGGGTCACCTGGGGGGACAACAACGTTAGCGGCCAGCACCGCCGCCATGATGGCCAGCAGGTGGGTCACCTGGGGGGACAACAACGTTAGCGGCCAGCACCGCCGCCATGATGGCCAGCAGGTGGGTCACCTGGGGGGACAACAACGTTAGCGGCCAGCACCGCCGCCATGATGGCCAGCAGGTGGGTCACCTGGGGGGACAACAACGTTAGCGGCCAGCACCGCCGCCATGATGGCCAGCAGGTGGGTCACCTGGGGGGACAACAACGTTAGCGGCCAGCACCGCCGCCATGATGGCCAGCAGGTGGGTCACCTGGGGGGACAACAACGTTAGCGGCCAGCACCGCCGCCATGATGGCCAGCAGGTGGGTCACCTGGGGGGACAACAACGTTAGCGGCCAGCACCGCCGCCATGATGGCCAGCAGGTGGGTCACCTGGGGGGACAACAACGTTAGCGGCCAGCACCGCCGCCATGATGGCCAGCAGGTGGGTCACCTGGGGGGACAACAACGTTAGCGGCCAGCACCGCCGCCATGATGGCCAGCAGGTGGGTCACCTAGGGGGACAACAACGTTAGCGGCCAGCACCGCCGCCATGATGGCCAGCAGGTGGGTCACCTGGGGGGACAACAACGTTAGCGTCCAGCACCGCCGCCATGATGGCCAGCAGGTGGGTCACCTGGGGGGACAACAACGTTAGCGGCCAGCACCGCCGCCATGATGGCCAGCAGGTGGGTCACCTAGGGGGACAACAACGTTAGCGGCCAGCACCGCCGCCATGGGGGACCACTTCAACTCAGGGGCCGTATTCGCGTTCTTATTTTCGTTCATTTGATAAATATTTGGATTTACATTTCGAAACGCTAAATCCACCCAGCAGTCCCGAAGTCTGTCAGCTTACCTGTCCCGTCATCTCGCTGACTATGACGATAGTGGAGACAGTGTGTGTGATGGCGCCGGTGAAAGCCGCCGCGCCCACTACTGCGTATCCACCTGTCACAAACAAACCAATACATTATACAAAAGTGAGTTCGTATGAGTCAGTGGCCAACTCTGGTGACAGAGTTTTCAGGCCGCCTTAAGGCCTCCGTCATGGCTTGATAGCCGGGACTTAACGTGCCCTCCGAAGCACGGCAGCGCTCAGTTGATATTGCCACTGGCGGTCACCCATCTTACGGACCGTTCAGAACGTTGCTTAGCTTCGACGATCTTCGATACCTTATCCTGGAAATGTCAGCTTTCTAGCAGCATCCAGAACGAAGCAATGACGGTTTAAAAATACATTGAAACTCTTTGAAAAAAGAGTGATATAACCTCGCTTCTTTTGGTTTCTTGGCATGGTAGTGACCCTACCAAGAAGACCATTAGACTACTGGGGCCGTATTCCCGTTCTTATTTTCGTTCGTTTGACGAATATTCGGATGCTTCTTACTACGATTTCTGACTTCAAGGGCCAATTTATCGGTTTGAAATATTTAGCCTTAGGTTAGGACCGTGTTTTAACGTTGATCTTATCGACTGAATATAATGTAGCTCGTAGTAAGAAGCATTCGAATATTTATCTAAAGAACGAAAAAACGAACACGAATAACCCCCCTCCCCTGGTCTGCCTGGTGTTTCGTGACCCTCGCGTGTCCATTAGACTTTAGTCTATCAACCGTCTTTTAGCTTTGCATAATGTTCAGTCCATCTCCGCTTTAACTGGTTACTTCCTAGCTACATCCACACCTTTGGACATCTAGAAGGAAGTGTGTCTTATGATAGGAACAAGCACGAACCTGGCAGTATCTTCTGCACGTGCCCTCCATAAGCGACTCCCAATGGACAGAAGTAGTGCATCACCTCGCCCACGAAGCGGCCCAGGGCGGCGCCCATCTTCAGCGCCGGCACGAACACCCCCGCCGGCACGGGCAGGGTGCACGACACCATGCTTAGGAAGTACTACAAGGAAAAGAATATGAATAAGAATAATATAAATTTATTTTCTCCAAATCATATACAACAGTGAAACGTGAAACGTGGTCCCTCACTATGGGCCTCATAAGAAGGCTCAAGGTCGCTCAACGAGCTATGGAAAGGGCTATGCTTGGTGTCTCTCTACGAGATCGAATCAGAAATGAAGTGATCCGTAGACGCACTAAAGTCACCGACATAGCCCACAGGATTAGCAAGTTGAAGTGGCAGTGGGCGGGGCACATAGCTCGTAGAACTGACGGCCGTTGGGGCAGAAAAGTTCTCGAGTGGAGGCCACGCACCGGAAACCGCAGCAGAGGACGGCCCCCACTAGATGGAAATACGATCTGGTAAAGGCTGGGAGCCGTTGGGTGCAGGCTGCGCAAGATCGATCGCTGTGGAAATCGATGGGGGAGGCCTATGTTTAGCAGTGGACACTGGATGGCTGATCAACCGAACTGATATACAACAGTTAAACTTAAATCTACAAAATTTTATGTGGGTGAAAATACGGCTACCCCTCAGCATTTGCTCCAACAGCTCGAGTGTTGGAGCGCTGTTTTTCTTTAAAAAGCTTTGAAAGGATGATTGATTTCCTCAGCAAAGAAAAAAACATCGCAAATACACAGAGCAAGACAGAAACAAGTAAGTTGGTATGAGAATTCAACAGAACTCTTCAGAAAAAAGGCCGATTGAGTTAAAACCACTCTGAATGGTGGCCGATATGCGGATACAAAAACGTAGGTCGTCCGGCGGCTAGATGGGCAGACGATATTGTTCACATCGCGGGCCGGCAATGGATCAGATTAGCACAGGATCGTGATGGCACAAGCTTAGGGAGGCCGATACCCAGCAGTGGGTGAAGTCAGGCTATGGATGATGATGATGATGAGTTAAAACCTGGTATACTCGTAGTGTTATGATGAAAACTTAAAAATATATTGTCAGTGAGCAGATCTGATGATGGAGTCAGGAGCTGTTCATGGATATTCAATCTTCAGAGAATAAAAATAAACCAAAGGAAATATTCGTGTTTCATCTTAGCCTCAAACCACTTCCGACGCCATATTCAACAAAAACTTGATAATATTTTTCTTTAGGAAACAAATTTTCATAGAAGGGAAAACTGTAATTTAATTAAAAAAGTGTCCGACGAGGATGGGATTCGAACCCACGCGTGCAGAGCACATTGGATTAGCAGTCCAACGCCTTAACCACTCGGCCACCTCGTCATGAATAAATACATTCAAAATATTAAAATGTTTACACACAAACTATAATATTTTTTATGGTTTTACGTTTTTATTTGTACAACTGTTTTATGAGGGAAATCAATGTATTTTCATTGTGTTAATTCGTAGTTATTGAAAACTAAACTCCAAAAATTTTATGGTTACTCCTAAGTTACACCCGGCGTAACTTTACTTCACTTTACTCAACGGCGGCGTAACTATACTCAACTAAGTTAATTAAGAAATTAGCCTAAGTTTAGATCTAAGATGGATCACCTAAAAAAGCTAGGCCCCAAACCGTGTTTGTTGCCCTGGTTCCTCACGGTATTGGTCGCGAAGGAACAGGAGTAGAATCATCTAGTTTTAAGACGTTTCAAAGTGATCCCAGCGGTCCTACTGAATAAATGCTTTTTGACTTTGACTTCACGTTTATTAACAACGGCCTAGAAGTGAACTAGGTGATTATATTCCTGCATAATAAGATGTATACTCACGATAGAGAAGAAGTATATAACCAGGCAGCCATAGTGGTCGACCAGCGGTGTCCGCCAATGTGCCACCACAGCCGCTTGTTCCGCCGACAGCTCGTCCGCCCACGTGAAGTTTGCGAACATTGATAATACCTGGGGGGATATTCGTGTTCGTTTTTTCATTCGTTCGATGAATATTCGGATGCTTCTTACTAGCTACATTGTATTCAATCGATAAGATCAACGTTAAAACACGGTCCTATCCTAGGACCAAATATTCCAAACCGAAAAATTGGCCCTTGAAGTCAGAAATCGTAGTAAGAAACATCTGAATATTCATCAAACGAACGAAAATAAGAACGGGAATACGGCCCCTGGAATGTTATGTTATGTTATGTAACATGGCGTTATATAGCGTAACATTATGTAATATAGGGTAACATAATGTAACATAGCATAGCATCGTTATAATAACGTAATATTTTATAATGGTTATGTAACGTAACATAATGTAATATAACGTGGAGTACCTTCAACGGATCTAGGCATTCGTGAAATTAGCAGTTTCGATTAGCAGTAAACGCATAAGAAATTGACTCCCGGGTCGCATTACATGCGCATTGAAATAGCTATACAAATGCTTAGATCCATAGACTATGCTGTAACATAATATAGCGTTATATGACGTAACATAATATAAGGCAACATAAATATACCCTTACATAACACAACGAAACGTATCACAGCATAAAGTAGCGTAACATTACGTAAAATAGCGTATCAATCGTAACATAGAGCAACATAATCCCACTAATATAAAGCTGAAAGTTTGTGAGTTTGTTTAGATGTTTGTATGTTTGTGTTTCAATCACGCCTAAACCAGTGAACCGATTTGGATTAAACTTGGAATAGGCGTAGATAGTGACCTGGAATAGCATATGGCTTCAAAATGTTGGTACCACGCGGGCGAAGCCTCGCGCTGTAGCTAGTATAACATAAAGAACAGTAAATAGTCCACCTGTTCCTGGTTGCCAAGATCAGCCGCCATGTACTTCCCGATCCCTGGCGGGAACAGAATAGACATGACACCTAACGTCATAAAACCAGGGTAGATGAAGCGGCTGAAAGAAAATACACGTTATTAATGTACAGTTCGCCCAACGGATCTAGGCATTCGTGAAGTTAGCCGTTTGTCTGCGCAGAACACAATTTTGTATGAAAAAGCGTTCACTGCGCAGACAAACGGCTAACTTCACGAATGCCTAGATCCGTTGGGTGAAGTGTAATTAACACAAGTTTACATTGGTTAGTTATGAGGAGGGATGAAAACCATGTTACCCAAAGAGTTATGAATATGAGTGTGGCTGGGTATGCAAGAAGAGGACCGAAGAAGAAGTGGTTGGATTGTGGGAGAGATGATATGAATGTAAAAGGAGTGGATGCACAATTGACGAGTGACAGGAGTGAGTGGAAGAAGAAGACATGTTGTGCCGACCCCACTTAGCGTGGGATAAGGTCAGGGAGATGATGATGAACACAAGTATACATTGATGCTGTGTATCATCACACTGTAGGTACATTTGTTCCATCTCACGAAAGCGGGTTTGTCTATAATTGTCTTTCTTAAACTTTCGCGATCACAATTCATCTATAGAGTTATATTTTACTACAGGATCATCAGGAAATCATGTAATAAAATATATCTCTAAAGTTGTCTATAATTATGTGTGTATATTTGTGTCTGTGCACGTAAGCGTTACTGAGCGCTCATTCTTCCGCGAGCTTACGCACACAGAAACAACGTGCAGCTACACACACTATTTTGAGAACAAATTTAACTAGTGACAACTTTTTTAATAGTTTAAGTTAGGTAAGGAATCAGAGCGGTTTCACATTATCCGATCCGATATCGATATCGGACGCCGATACGATGGCGGGGCAAGTAAATTGTATGAAATTGATAGCTCCGATATCGGATCGGATAATGTGAAAGACAGGTACATATTTGATACATTTTACTTGCCTCCGATATCGGATCGGATAATGTGAAAACGCTCTAGGGATAAAATTGTAAGTAAACTTTAACTTACTTTTTCTGTAGGAAATTGCTGAGGAATTTGGTGTTTCTCATGAAGAGCACGTATTGCCTGTGAAGGTATACCCACAACGCGGCCAGCAGACCAGCCAATATCCTGAAACAACAGGGTAGTCACAGGCACATCCAGATTAACTTTTCTAATGTAACCTTAGATCATAAAAACGGGATGCACCTACACCTTGTATTTCCCTCTGCCAAACACGATTGCGAATCATGTGCGTCTTGTAGTATTACGTACGTCATATACGGAACTTGCAAGAGTGTGCGTAAAAATGAGGGTGTGTTGTCATTTTTTATGCTAAGTGTGTGTGTGTGTGTGTGCGTGTTGAAAGAGGAATTCTGTCAATATCTCGTTCAGTTCTAGTTTGTCTGAGAATGTAACCTTATAGCTTTTTGACATAAAAAATAAAAAAATAATAAATAAAAACATTTCATTTCGTAAAAATTATATACAATCGGCGGTCTTATCGCTAAAAAGCGATCTCTACCACCACCATCTATCATCTAGTCCACCTAAAGTCTTCGCAAGTTATTAAAATTCTAGTTTGTCTTGTTACTAAAGCTGCCACGGCCTAGTGGTGCTAGTGTCGCTTACCCGACCAGCACGAAGACCGCAAACTCCTGAGGGTCGAAGGGGAAGTCCTGAGGCAGGTTGGTGGGGAACAGAGGCTTCACGGTCGGCATCGCGCCTGACCACACTGATAGTAGACGGAACATCTAAAACATTAGATGATGCTGTGAAATGTCCAGCCTACCGAAGTCGAAAGGGGTAGGTACAGCATCCCAAAACACAGCCAAATCCAAAAGGATTTAAAAAAAAAAACATTATATCCGGAGAAAACCGACCTCGCACAGCTGGTCGAGCGTATGTACTGGGCGCGTTTTTATACGTAGATTGCTGGATTTTGAGTTTTAATTGTTTTTTTTTCTTTTATAGATGAAATGATTAGGTAGGTTTTTTTAGAAAATAAAATAAAATGACGTAGCTAAGTCAATTTTTTTTTTGTTTTTTTTTCGATAAATATGTTCAGAATCATGGTCTGATTGCAATCCCTCAGTTTTCGGTAGCAGTCTTTTTACACCCTGTATAGGGTCTTTCATTTTAAACTACACAAACTTACAAAGCCTCATTTTTGGGTTGTAAATAGACGTTTGACCGTATCAATTTAGTTCCTAAGCCCATTTAAGTTTTCACTTCAAAATTTATCATTAATAGATTTTTTTGAATTGTTGCATAATGATTTTCAAGGAGAACAGACGTTCCACCAATCGCAGCGCAGCTACATCACGAATGGACTAAGTTATACAAGAAGCAACAATCAATTGAATCAATTGATCTTTATCGATATTCTCGGGATTTTCATAACAAAACAAAAAAATCATGATATAATTTTTAATTTTTTTTTAACTCAATTCCTGAATTAAGTTAGTATAAAATGCAAGACCCTATATACTAGCACTGCTAGTCTTGTGGTAGTAGCATGAGTTTTTCTGCCGAAAAATTAATGTGCACTATGCCAGTACTCTCAAACGGTGAAGGAAAACATCGTGAGGAAACCGGCATGTCGTAGAACCTAAAAACTCGAAAACATGTGTCAAGTGCACGAATCCTCGCACTTATAATCCTTTCACCACACGACCAAAAGATTTTCAGTGTTTTCCAACACCGACTAAATACTCACGATGGCGCTGCAGCAGGCCGCGAAGAATCCTCTCCAGTAGTTCCGCACAGCGAAGTACGTCGTCGTTACTTCTATTGAGAACAAAACACCTGGAACCAAATGCTGACCTATTTAATTAAAAAAAAAAAAAAAAAAAAAAAACAACACACACACACAGGTTCACGACTGTATCCCCAAGGTGCGGTAGACATTCTCTCAGATCTTTTTTTACTTATTCCAGATCCTTTGAAGATGTCTAAGGTAGTCAGAGGCATGTCCAAACATATTTGATACATGCCCACTTCTTGCAGAAGTTATTTCATACGTGACAGGTTGCAAGCCCATCGCCGCCTATAAGAACACTAACTGGTTTCCTCACGAACCAACATTAGATTAAATATATATTTTTTTTATTATTATATGCTGGACATTTCACACAGCATCATCTAGCCCCAAACTAAGCAAAGCTTGTACTACTATGGGAACCAGATAACTGATATACTACTTATACTCGTATACTTTTTTGTTTGTAAATACATATCATACATAGAAACACCCAGACCCGAGGTAAATATTTGCAGATGATGCAAACATTAATCCCGCGGTGGGAATCGAACCCGCAACCTTCTGCGTCCCAAGCGGGCTTTTACCCACTGCGCCACAGAGGTCGTCAAAATATACTAGACTAGCTGGTACCCGCGACTTCGTCAGCAAAATAACATACTTAATAAAAACAGAACTGAAAACTGCTGTTCAAAAGATTCTCTTCTGATACTTTTAAAAATAAAAATGCAATAATAGCGCCATCTCGACCTCAGCCATAGGACAGCAACGCCATCTAGTGGTCTTCAACTGGAACTTTACTTTAAGTCGCCATACAAAATTTCAACCCTTATTTCACGCCCTTCATGATTAGTTTTGAAAATAAAAAGTAGCCTATGTCCGTCCCTGGGACATAATCTTTATCCAAGTCATATTTCAGCATCATCTGTTCAGTGGTTTAGGCGTGAATAGGTAACAAACAGACAGACAGACAGACACATTTTACTACATAATAGATGGCGCCACAGAAAAAATTAGATCGCGCTATCGTTGCATTTTGGGGAACGTAACATATAAACTCGCTAATCCTCTACTTTTCAGCTTTATAATATTAGTAAAAAATGTATTATCGTAAGTAAGTTCGTATGAGTCAGTGGCCAACTCTGGTGACGGAGTTTTTACCGCCTTACTCCGTCATGGCTTAACGACTTAAATAGCCGGGACCGACAATTTAACGTGCCCTCCGAAGCACGGAAGCGCTCAGATGAAAATGCCACAGGCGGTCACCCATCCACTTACGGACCATTTAAAACATTGCTTAACTTCGACGATCTATCAAAAACGACAAAGAAAGCACGACCACTAGCGCTTCAATTCCACATCGTGAATATTCGTGAATGATGTGCCGGCACTACATGATTTGACCATAATGTGCCCAGTAAAAAGTTGGGCGGATCGTCGGGAACAATGTATTTATTCGATCGATATTCCAATATATTTTTCAGAAATCGAGATATTTGCAGTCGAAGCAACTTTTACTGACATTATTCACTTACAGCTACGTAAATGTATTTTCATTTTTTCTTACCCTGCAAAAATTTACATGTTAGCAGTTATGTAGCTTACCTCCGACAGGAGCCGCGAAGCAAGAAGCCACGCCGACAGCGCAGGCCGCGGCCAGCATCTCGCTGGTGCGCGACTCGTTCGAGTAGATGCCCTGAAATGACGTCACCAGCTTCGACAGCAATGAGGCTACCATTGAGGCTATGTGGACTGATGGACCCTGGATGGAAATTTGTCTTTACGAACTCATCAAGGTGTTTCTATTCTATGTATTTAGGTGTCTCCTTAGTTTATATATGTTTATTCACAGTTAACGCCTGGAAGTTTTATTTTGGCTATAGGCTATGACGGGGAGGCAAGTGGATTCCACTGGCGCAGGATCAGAAAATGCGGTGTGAAAATGTGCTCGCTTGGCCGTTAAATGACAGCATTGGCAGCGACAGCAAAACGAGCCAAAAATTGCATCGTGTTAATGCTCACCTCTTTCCCGAGTGGCAGACCAGAGCCAAGTGTGGCGGTGAGGCCGATGACCTTGGCGATCAGGGCTCGATACGTCAGATACTCCTTTAGGTGAACTCCTCGGAGGATCGTCTTCATCTCCGGGATTCCAGACCCTGGAAGAAGTGGGAGAAATTATGGCAAAACATTTACAAACTCTGATAATACATAATATTTAATGCAGTGTTGGAATAGTGGGATATCATCCTTAATCCGAAGGGTGCGAGTTAGGATCCAGGCCATGCATCAATGGAAATTCTATACGGGAAAGTCATTTGCTCTAACACGAGCTCTATACAGCGAAGTAAAAAATCGTGAGGAAACAAGACGTTCAAATAAGCGGAGATAGGCTTGTATCCTGTCAGGTAATTCTGCTTAATGTGAGCATGTGCCAAAATACGTATTTGGACCAGTGTTCAAAAGGAACCAAAATACTTAGTTAGACATTCTTCAAAGGATCTGGAATATACAAAAGATCTGAGTGAATGTCTTCCGCACCGTGATGACAGCCGTGACCCTGTTTGTTTAAAATGATTCAAAGATGATGCACTTACCAATGCTCTGAGCAGCGACTATGTGTACGAAGCCAGCCGCGAAGAGTATGAGACATACAGGCAAAGACACCCAGGCTACGTACTGGCTGAAGGTGGACGTAGCCAGCTCGCTGTACATCCATACACGGGCTGGAAACCAAGAAATTCAATAGCAGGGTGAACCGTAGATTCCACCCGCAACATCACTGGCGTCTATTAATTTGAATAATCTAAAATGCTATTCCAGGGTCTTATTCCAAGATACATCCAAATTGGTCCACTGGTTAAGGCATGGTTGAAACACAAACATACTATACACATACATATATAACGTACTCTCAAACTTTCAGTTAGATATTTCAGGCAACATTTTAAAGGTAGATGGTCAAATTTCGTTTTAGTATAAGTTGTTTCTTACCCATTTCCAAAAGGCAGCTTGCAAAAAAAAAAGTGAAACACATCAGATCAGATTTAAGCAAACACAGTGCGAGTGGTAAGGTATTTTTCTTGATTTATCTTGCTTTTTGAAGACAAGACGACCTCGGTAGCGTGGCGAGCTATTGCTCGGCTACTCGGAGGCGAGTTTGATTGTCACGGCTACACTAATCTGTGTATGATCTGCAGATATTTGTTCGTCTCTTTATAAAACCAAATCTTAGCAGTTGTACTTCCTAATACCAGACACCATTCTACGTTCAGGACTATGCATGTGACTATTGGATATTTATCAAGCAAGGGAAGATGAACTCACCATTATTGCAGACCGCAATCCCCCTATCCATGGCGAAGTTGAGCACCGCCATGATGATCCCCAGCAGCGCCAGGAAGATCCAGTCCTCGCCGAGACGCGCGAAGGTGTGCCTCCAGAGGTACCCTGCGGCACGCTTCATACCGTTTAACATCAGCGTATCAGTATCATCATTATCTCAGCGACATGACGTCTACTGCTGAACAAATCCTTCCCCATCGATTTCCAGAGGAATCGATCTTGTGCGGCCTGCCCAACGGCTCCAAGAAACAGTATCTTGTTGTGTCTAGATCTCTCGAACTGGTGTTTGAAGGATTTTAAGTGCGCCTCAAAGAGGCTCCTTTCGTGCAAAAACCATTTTATTAGGACCAGTTTGTTCACCTAAAATCGCCTTAAATATTACGTTCTAAACTTTATGTTCTACGTAGCTGCGCTCCGCGGAGTTAATCGTGGTCCCTTACGAGCTCTTAACGGTGAAGGGAAACATTATGAGGAAACCCGCAGCTTAGTCTACTTACGTATTGTTGGCGATCAGTTTAGTCAACTCTACGCGTATTGACGATACTACACTTCCTGTGTAGTACAAGGCAGATTAAGCTGAGAGGATGGCTTAGTGCTGGGCAAGCCTACTCCATCTCAAATAGACCAAAGCACTCCATCATCCCGTTAAGTGTAGACATAGATTGTCTTCTGACACTGTATAAATCATGTAGTAGATTATTTTTTATGACATTAACTTTCACTTACCTACAACTTTAAAAAACTTTCCCCTAGGTCTAGGTTTTCCACTCGCTTCCAGCTCTTTCTGCCGTAGCTTGTCATCTTTTCTCCTCTTCTTCCGCAGACGCCTGAGTCTTCTCGCTTCTTCCCGGGCTGCTTCGCTGAGGTCGCGTTGGTAGCGACCATACATCTGGAAGGAATAATATACTTTAGAACAAGAAGGTAAGGTTCATTTCTGCTTACACTCTTTCGACTACTTGGTCTCCTTCCTCAGTTCATAGTTGATATCTTACTTAAAGTACTTAATCATAGTGAGTTATTTTTAAAGATCACTGAAGAACCTGGAACGTTTCTATAAGTCTTAACTCTTAAGACTTAAATGCCCTTGGCAAAAGAGCAGACACTCTTTTTTGGCAAGAGCATTTCGTAGGATCGCTCTTAAGATACATTTTAGTGATCCCAGATCACTAAGATTAATCTTTAGAGCGATCCTAGAGGTGATCCTTCTCCAGTTCCTTGAGCAACACCGTTAAGAATCGTGATATTTATCATCCTAAGATCCATAGATTCGGATAAAACCACCAGCCTTACGTAAAATACTACTAATATTGAATTGGGCACCAGCATCAGCATAGCCTCAAATCCATGTTTGCTTAGATTTATCTGAGGCTGTTGGCAGTAGATAATGTATAATCCTTCTGCAAGTATTTAGTGACGTCGACGCCAGATTGTCCGGCCCCTAGTTTCTATATAACTAGTGATATTATCATCATCTTAGCCAGTTATTAAGTCGTAGCTACGACTGAGGCCTTAAGGCGGCCTAAAAACTCCGTCACAAGAGGCCTCGTACTCATACGAACTTACTATCTTAGCCTGGCAAAACACATTTTTATCATTGTGCTTTATCCCAAAACCAACAAGGAACGTGAAGCCCTGGTTTTCATACACATGCAAACATTTTATTATTTCTTAGGTAAATATTGATTAATTACAAAAAAATTAAGTAGTTATATCATTTGGTTGCCATAACACGTGCTCTTTAGGACAGGGAGGTCCAGCCCGTGGGTATAGCAATATTTATACTCTTTACCGTAGACACCTCATACTTCCACTTGCTACAATCCTGACCCGCATCTTTTGACTCAATTACCTACTTTCAAAGTCAAAATCTAAAATCATTTAATCAGTAGGACCTGGGATCACATAAAATAATCTTAAACTATGCCATTGTACTCCTGTTCCTTTGCGACCAATACCGGTTTGAGGCCTGTTGCAGTTTTAGGTGATCCATCCACTCTCATTACATTCTTGAAAAAAACTAAGGCTTTTAGATCTTTAATAGATGATTTATACAGCGTCAGGAGGCAACTTATGCCTCCAATTAACGGGACGCTGTAGTGCCTGGGACATTGTTTGAGATGGAATAGGCTTGCCCAGCACCTAAACCATCCTCTTAGCTTAATCAGCCTGACCCACAGGAAAGACAACGTCAATACGTGTGGAGCTGACTAAGCTGCGGGTTTCCTCATGATATTTTCCTTCACCGTTAAAAGCTCGTGGTATGGCGCCTATATATTTTACGAAACGAAAAATCCATTGATGCACGGCCGGGATTCAAGCCCACGATCTTCAGATTGAAAGTCGAGGCACAACCCCATTCGACCAACACGGCTCATTCTTCAAAGCTCGCCCTATATTCCCCCTATTTACAAATAACTTATGATAAAGACACAAGACACTCGTGAATCAAGACGACCTAGATAAATATCTACGAGTACCTACAGAAGACGTAACATCCTCATTAGATTTACTTACGAATCGCGATTTCAAGTAGATAACTGATATTCTTGTTTACAAGCTCTCGACATTTTTAACGCGTGTATATAATACGATATCTATACAAACATACTAATATTATAGGTAAAACTGAAAGTTTGTATGTTTGTATGTGTGTTTCAATCACGGTTTAACCAGAACCGATTTGGATGAAACTTGGAATAGGTGATAGTGAGCTGAATGTAGACAATTTATTTTATTGCTGGTGCCACGACCGAAACTGCGGGCGGAAGCTAGTTCCATACATAACTAAATTGTAACTTATCGATGTCTGAACATATAAGATACTTCAAAAAGCGATTTTAGGAGCATCTAATCATATACATTTTTATCAGTGCGTTATGCATAATCTCAGAAACGGATAAATCGATTTGGATGTAGTTTTCATTATTATACTGTGGTAAATGAGGTAACATTTTATTCAATTATCGAAATGATAACGTTCAAATTTATGTTTCACAAGTCCGATAAGTCTATTAGCAAATTCTGATTTTGCATTTATCAAGCTGTTTTAACTGGGTATTATCAGCAAATTTATCAGAAAGAGACTGGACCTAATGATACGAGTATGGAGAGGGTATCCATTTTGCGACAAAATCTGCGACAAAACGTTGTACTTGATATTTTCCCGCTTATACTCATGTATTTTTCAGTTTTAAAAACGAATTATTCCATTCATCAATCATAATTACTTACGTAGATTAGATTTACTTAATCTATTCAAGTCATAAACAATGTGAAAGTAACTCTGCCTGAGTATTACAGTTGTATTAACATATTTTCACGCTGACACCGCTGAACAGATTTCGATAAAATTTCGCAAGGATAAGGGCATTTTTCCTCTTCATACTGTATTTTATATAAGTTAAGCCGTTCGCGTACAAATAAGGGTAGGTAACAGTGATCCCAAATTTGGTCGGCTCTCACTCGTACTTAGAAAGGAAAACTCCGTTGACTCTTAAAACTCTAGCCTTGACTCTTCAATGCCAGTCCATTTATATCAAGATCTCTTTATTTGTAACCCGATAGCCCTTCAAACGTAGCTTCTATAAATACACACCACGCCCACGCATTCTTGCTTCTAATTGCGGTGATGTGACGATTGGACCCATTGAGAGCAGATCTCGGAGACTCAAATCGGATGAAACTTGTTAATAATGACGGAATTAAAACTCTGCTTACTACATTGGAAGGTCGTGGGGGTTCTAATCCAGCATGGGTGCAATTTTTGGGATTTATACAACGTCAGGAGGCCTTTGCCTACGCAATGGGACACTATAGTACCTACCTGGGACATAGTTTGAGGGAATAGGCTCAGAACCATCCCCTCGGTTAGTACGGGCACAGAATAGTGGTACGAGTGGAGTTGGATTATCGGATTTCCTCGCGATGTATTTTTCCACCTTTCGAGCTCGAAATACATTTATGCACGCAAAGATTCTGTCGAAAGAGTTTCAACTGTAACTCCACTAGGCCAACGTAGCTCTAAATACTTTCTATACCAAGCTGCTTCTCGATAGATTTATTGCAGTTATTATTACCTACTATCATAATTTTTAGAATACTCGCAATTACCTACTTATTACTGATAAAAATTTAAGCGGATAGATTGCATTCTCATCTCAGAATATGAGTGTAATTAAGTGTAGAACATATTCGATTCTAGTGCCCTTGTTTACACAACTGTATATATCCGTTTTAAAAGTAATACTTACTTTACGACAAAATAAAAAATAATACCTAGTAAAAAACTCATAAAACTTTACTCATTGATTAATAAATTACCATTGCATAACTTAAACTTTAAATTTTAAAAAAGGAATGATTTTCTGTTTTTCTGCAGCTGGTTTGCGCATACGCATATGACGTCAGTGGATGTCATTGAACTCGAATGAAGTTTAATGCCAAAGCTCGCCCCGCACAATAAACATCAATGACGCAGTAGAACAAGTTACGCGCCGTAGACGTCTCTACTGTTTTAATTACGACCTACTCGTAATGCAATAACTTAGCCTACTCTATCTGACGCACATTTTTGTTTTGTAAGATTCAACTTTAAAAAACATTTTTGAAAAAAATAATTGAACCGACTTCACAGAACACAAACAGAAGAACCTTCTACACACTAAAAAGAGAAAAATAAGAATATAATTTGAAGTCGGTGCCAACTATTCATTTACATCTAAGAAATTCAAAAGAACTTGGGTGCAAAATTGTATCCTGGTACGCTATCGCTCGATTTCTTTTTTTGATAGGTACTTAATCGTATTCACTTGGCAAAAAAAAAAAAAAAAAAAACATACATACAGCCGAACATATAACCTCCTCCTTTTTTTGAAGTCGGTTAAAAATAGTAGATATTGGCTTACTTTACTAACTTTTGCAAAATGTGGATACGTGTCAAGTATATAGACGTGCCTTTTACGTGCTTTTACTAACTTTTATACATCTTAAAAATGACCTAATTCCCTAAGGGCCTTACTAATAAACGTGGTATAAAGATATTCCTCGGAATAAAATAGGAATAACCATACATTTTGACAGTTTACACTCAGGAATAACTTTAAACCACGTTTAAGCCGTAGTTTTACAAATGATAGCCATGATCTATCGGCTTACACAGAGAGCCTCAGTAAATGAATTACTAATAATATGAGTCGTGATCGCGAAAGCCTAAGAAAGACAATGCCATAGTGTAGCTACTGGTGGCCATGCACGCTGTGCCATTCATTGGTAATTGCGAACACTTAAGCCATCAATTCGAAGCCAACCCTGATTGCCCCACAAACGCCAACATTTAAAGATTATGTCCTACTTTAAGCAATGAGGACAAAATAAAACATGTTAAATAGCCTCAACTTTAAAGTCGGTAAAAAATGTACTTACAGAGGTAAAAACCGTGAACTGGTTGTGTGCCTTAAACCAGTTAGGATTATTTTTCCGGTTTGAAGGGTCACATATTAATTAATTGACTTATTTTTTGCATCTTCACACTGTAAGGCAAAGGCCTCCTCTCCACTTTGCCACACCTAAGCCAAACTGTGCCAGTGTCGTGTGTGAAGATCGTCCTGCTATCTTCTCCAAGGTCTACCTGATGTATAGGCCATGCGAACCACCATGTCCCGCTCAGCAGACCCATTTGACGTCATTCATCATTTGAAGTCCTGAGCGTCTATCTAATCTAATCAGCCTTTTCTCACACAATTGTTTGACCATGTGCCAATCCGAATGCTTCCCTAGGAACGTTACATTAACTTATTTACAGGAAACTCTTTGCTATTCTGGACTGCTTGCTGCGTTCCGGACACATTCCATCTGATCGAATGCACAAATTCTAATAGTTTGAATAATATAAAAGTAAGTGAGTGTCGTGGAACACTCGGTTGGAACGAAGTTAATTATTGTCATAATAATCCTAGTAACGCTCTTCCGTACTAACAATGTAACAATCTATGGACTGTTTTGCGACTGCGCACTTCTCACTGTGACGTTTTGACATATAAATGTGTCGTGACGCAAAAATCGAACACTTTTATTCGTCTAGCCCCCATCCGATACCGTCCGAAAAGGAACTTCGTTTCAAAAAACAATTGCACTCCTGCATGTTTTTTAGTTGAGGATAAAGATAATAGATGTTACGGATAAACTTACTTATGTTAATATATGCATATTACATAACATATGCAGCGTGAACTTGTCGATTTACACACGTGACTTGTTAGAAGCTGTAACACGCGTGAACGGCTGAATACATATGCAAATGTTTGTGAGTCTGATATTACTCTGACAGAGTGCACTGATCCATCGCCATCAAAGTGCATGGCGGCGGCCAATCAGAGGCATCAGAGTGCACTCTGTCAGAGTATACTCTGATGGTGTCAACGCGGCTTTACCTACGCTGCAACAGGTAATTTTGATTTAGATTAAATTTGGAATGCGCATTAGGCTAATTTATGAGTACATACCTAATACTTATTAGCTGAATTATTAGCCCTTCTACTTGTGACCGAATAGAACTGATTTAGAGCACTGGTGGTCTAGTGGTAGTGGCCCCACCTTCCGATCGTAAGGTCGTGGGTTCAATCCCGGTCGTGCATCAATGAGTTTTTCTGCCGAAAAACTTATGTGCACTATGCCAGTACTCTCAAACGGTGAAGGAAAACATCGTGAGGAAACCGGCATGTCGTAGAACCTTTAGAGTTCGAAAACATGTGTCAAGTGCACGAAAGGAACCTCTTTGAGGCGCACTTAAAATCCTTTCACCACACTGGTTCGAAAGAACTAGTGACACGATAAGACGAACTGATGTATCAATAACAACAAGCAAGCTACACCACGAGCGGTTCAGAGGTGTGAAACAAACAAACAAACAGTAGTACCTACTACAGATATTGTGCGCATTGGCAAACTTTATGCTTTCTAGGAAAACCAATTTTTCCGAATATGCAACCAATATTCAGTGCCCATCATTCATGGGCATGGGCATGTAATGAGAAGAGAGGAAGGTCATGTAACTAGGAGAGTGCTTGGTATAAATGTTGATGGATTTACGAGTAGAGGTAGGCCAAAGAAAAGATGAATGGATTGTGTGAAGGATGACATGAGTAAGAAAGGAGTGAGTGTTGAGATGACGGCTGATAGAGGAGAATGGAAGAAGAACACATGTTGTGCCGACCCCACATAATGTGGGAAAAGGGCAGGAAGATGATGATTCAGTGCTCATCATTCTTCGAGAAAGGTGACAGCACATGTTATTCATGATTAAAACATCGCCCTTCAGAAGGTAGACGAAGATTGCCGATCCCACACTATTTGTGGCACTAATATACATTGTAAGGTTCTATTGGCTGTTGATGATAGATCGTGCGCGACCGATACAGAAGCAATCACTCGCACGTTCCCATTATCCGAATGACCGCATTAATTATAATGCACTTGTAAACGCTTAGAGCGATTGACTTGTTAATTAGTGTACAGTCGAAATCATCCGTACCTTTTTAAAAGACTAGATTTATGCTGACTGTACTAAATACACTTAAAACTCAATGTATTGTGTATGTTGATAAATATATCATGGCACTTGCCAAATACATTTACCACAATGTCAAATAATTTGTGAATAATTAGACACCATTGCAGTGCATGGTAAATAATAAAGCAGAAATAAATATATATAAGGAAACAATAGATTCCAGTATATCTCGTGAGGAAATCAAGAAATAATCACAGCACGTTTAATTTCATAGGAAATCAACAATTAGTGTTTAATAGTTGCAAGTCAAATAACTCTGAAGGATTTAATGGAGACAGATTACATTTAAACCATTAAATACATATGAAACGATATTCATTGGTAAGAGAAGTACTGGATAACTTTTGTTATAGTCTTTTGATTTTTGGAACGAAGTTCCTTTTCGGACGGTATCGAGGATGGAGGCTAGAAAAAAAATCGTCACGACACATACATAGATCAAAACATCACAGTGCGAAGTACGCAGAAGTAGTTGTTGTTACTAGATTTAAATTTTTGACAATAATTTATTTGCCAAATACCAAATTTCAAAGTTGAAACTTCGTTCCAATCGTGTGTTCCACGTAGGTTCCACGACACTCACATACTTTTTTTTATTTGACAAAACAGTGTTTCGCCAATACTTACTTATACTTATCTAATTGAATAGGATAAGTATAAGCAAGTATTGGTCAACTCTGAAGGCGGTGTTTTTAGGGCGCCTGAAACAATCGAGTTTGATAATAATTTACGAAATATTTAAAAGAAAAGAATATTAGCGGACAAATATCCGACTGAGAGTGATTCGAAACAATCTGAATCATGGATTCGAAGGCGAGGCACTAATCAACTTAGCCAATAAAATCGGTTACCTTATGATTTGTAAATTTATTAGTTAAAATTGACCTCAGTCAAGCTTTCGACCAAGTAGATCAAGATTATTTTTTACAGTGACATACATTTAAAACGACCATTCAGCTTTTGAGCAAAACCAGTAGCTCGTCCTCAAAACAACCTCGATACCTACTGCGTATAATAATTTATGACACAACACAGGTAACAAAATATTCTCTCATGTAGGGGTACCTCAGGGTCTTTTCATTGGCCCAAAATTGTTTATTTAATGTTTTACCTGTAAGTACGAAAGTAAGAGTAAAATCTGATAAACACATAAAATGGATCATGTGGTGATTCAATCGTGTGGTAATATTTTGTTTTACAAAAACATAATTATCATACAAAGGTCAATATTTGTTTGGCAGAAGTATGCAAGTTTTTTTTTATATAAATGAAGTTTGAAATAAGTTTCGAAGATGTTTGTATAGCATTAAGTAGCAGATTTGTGATATCAAATGCAAACTTTTAAATAGACTAATTAACATGCAAATTAAGAGACTACTTACAAATGAATTTTTTAGGAATTGCCTAAGTTTTATCATGAAATTTTTGATAGAAGGGGTACAGAAAAGAACAAATACAGTGTTGTTACCTTCCATTAAAAAAAACTGTTCCTAAAGGAATGAAATGAAAATATTTATTCAAAAAAAAGGTCAATGTTCTTTAGCTTCCTATGAAGGTTTATAAGTTGGGATAGTAAGAGTAAGGAAAACCTGTATTGACTCAACTGATTGACACAATCTACATAGACAGAAAAATATTAGAGGCAGGTAAAGTAATAATTTCATAGTAAATTCATTGCAAAAATAATAATCACTCAACTATCAGAGATCAATTATGTCTGAGACCCAAGCTGATGATGATGAACATTAAGATGCAAACGTGTCGACCACGTATTTTAATGAAATCCAATAAATATGGTAATTCGATATCAACCATTTCGCGCAACATCTTGCGGTCAGATAACTAGAATGCAATGATCATGTATGAATATAAAATAGTTTACAATACAACATAGTGCTATGAATTCACAGAAATACTTGCAAACAATATACTTTAAGGCCCTTATTAATAAACATGGTGTAAAGGTATGCCAGGTTTAAACTCCAACCCCCCGATGGATTCCAATCTTGATGCGATGGGGGCTTAGTAACCGTGGTTTGGAGGCCCACGGTGAAGTCAAAAGGAATCCCAGGCGGGGACGCCCTGGTGGCGTCTGGCGGGTAGAGTCGCGTGTCGGTGTTTCGTTGCCGCTCGCCCTATCTCCCGCGACCCAACGGTGGCGCACCGTAAGATGCGTCGGCGGTGGGGCCGCAGTGGAAGAGGAGTGTCGGTGTTACGTTGCCGCGCACCTCTTTAATTAGAGTGCGCAGTGGACGAATGGAGCGGAGAGCTCTGGTGGTGAGTAGCGGACGCTAGGTGCGGGGGCACCTTCGTCCGCCTTGCACTACTCACCACGACGCGGGGCCGCCTTAAGGGCGGGGATAGCCAGAGGGGGACTAAAGGCTGTGCCGGTTTCCCAGACCCCCTCCATTCCGGGCCACGCCGGAATGACGCTGGGTCGTTTAGTGGGTATATCGGGAGTCCCCGGGAGTCCCACATACCCCACTCGCCCCCCGGAGGAGGGGATGCGTAACGCATTTTTCCCAGCGAGAAAAAAAAAAAGTTTAAACTCCAAAAATTGTATGGTTACTCCTAAGTTACACCCGGCGTAACTTTACATCACGTTTATTAATAAGAGCCTAACAGTTACCCTTAAGTTTTATATAAAACAATAAGTTAGGCCTTTACATCTCTACTAGATGATTTATACAGCGCAACCTATACCTACACTTGATATGGAATAAGCTTGTCCAGACCTAAGCCCTCCTCTTAGGTTAATCAGTGCGGGGTCAATTTGAAATGATTTATGTTACATTTTATTTACCCTATTTAATATTTATAATGTATATTGAAATAAATAGAAATTGATTCACAAGAAAGATATGGCTGTGTAGAGCTGACTAAGCTGCGGGTTTCCTCACAACTTTCCTTCGCCGTTTAACTCGAAACGCGAAATCGAGTTATTCATGATTTGAACATGATAAGCGTAGTAGTAAGTTCAATTGCTTCCTGCATAGCAGTAGCATTCCACTTACAAGTCTATCGTCTAACCCAGTCTTACGATCATGACAATCATGACATGACATGATCAATACTAGCTAGTAGAATAGAGAAAATTACACTTGAATGATAGCAATATTTTCTACAATCGCGACAAACCGCCGGCCACCAAGGAACAGGAGTGAAATCATCTAGTTTTATATACTATTCAAAGTGATTTAAGTGGTCCTACTGAAAGTATGCTTTTTAATTTTGACTTTGATAAAGCTCAAAATCGTCTAAACTTTTACAGACATTTTATTCTATTCTCAATATAGGGTCTTTCATTTTAAACTAACTTAATTCAGGAATTGGGTTCAAAAGATAAATAAAATAATATTTATGTAATTTTTATTTTGTTTTGTTATGAAAATCCCGAGAAAATTGATAAATATATTTACAACCCAAAAATGAGGCCCTGTCAGTTTGTGTAGTTTAAAATGAAAGACCCTGTAGAGATAGTCTTTAGCAGGCTGGTATGGTCACCTGATCTTCTCAGTTCTCACCTACGCTTGTACTCTCGTCTCATTACGACGCCAATTTACCTCATCAGACGGTATTTCCTCTGGACTCAATTGTTTTAATGCTGTATCGTATTCTTAGGTGTTACGTTACGGTCCGTTTAGGGCCGGGATTAATGTAATGCAACATTAAGTAGGCTTGTGGGAAGACCGCGTGATACAACGCAAATGAGACAGAATCAAGCAGGTATTCAATTGCAACCTTGATTGAAAGTTGAGAACATCCCACATACCACATGAGGTATTCGTCCCAAGTTAAGTAGGGCATGGTTGGTTTCATTTTCATATTATCCTTAATGAGCAGCTCGATTATTCCGGGGAAGTACCGGAACTTACAGAAAACCGTAGCCAAAACATCGTTTAATTTGATTGGTGTTGCGTTTCTACAAGTTTACCAGTGCTCAATGAGGAGCTGTGTTGAGTTGGTTTTGGTCAGCAACACGCAGGATATCTTTGGTGTTCAGTCTATAGTTAGCCATTTTCATCACACTGGTTTTGGTTTGTAAGAGCTAGTGACACGGCAAGAAGAAGAAGTCATTCATTCATTCGCCCCTCTTGCTCTGGCTCTTCACGGACAGGACTAAAATCTCCTATCTTAAGACCATTTTAAGATCCCAAGGCTCGTACTGAATCTACTGAACTCTTTTTGACTTTAATGCTAGGTATAAAAAATTGCACTAACAAAGCCCAATAAAACAGTTACGGTCTCACCAGATATGGCCCATTACTGCGATTTCCTGTGTTTCCTCAGTCGGCCACTTAACGTCATGCATTGACATTAACCTTACAATATCGCGTGTTGTCTATCGCCCGCGCACGGTAGAACTTCTACTATTTGTCACCATTTACCTAATCAATCATAGAATAGTGAAGCCCAAGCGCATGGTGCCTTCATAATCGTTCTTGATAGACTGAGCGATCAGTAAGTGCATGGGTGACCGCTAGTGGCATTATCAACTGAGCGCTTCCGTGCTTCGAAGGGCTTGTGAAGGAGCAGACCACTAACTAATACGAACTTAGTGAAGCCAAAGTCAGAGATCGTTGAGCCAAAAATTCGCGCCGTGTCCATGGTCATAAAGATGGAACGATGATTTAAAACTTGAGGTGACAGAAACGGACCCAAAAACCATAGCACGGCCATGATAAAACTTGACTTTTCAGGAAAATCATCATCAAACCCAGTGCAAGGATAAGGCCAACGTGCCCATTCCGTAAAGTGGCCAAATGCCCATTTCCACCCGGAAGTGAATCATGCGCATCCCAAAGGATAAACGACCAAGATTACGAGAACGTGTGAATTTTACCTAGTTCCTCATAGGTTTGTACAGTCAGACACAAAAACACAAATGAACATAGAATGAACGATTAAGTTCAACTGTATTATTTTATTTCTATCATTGGTTTGGCTAACGGTGTGTTTAAAAAAAAGTTTGATGAAGACATTATGACTAATAATTAAGACTTTATATAGACTCTTAAACTTGTTGAGTCTTTTTGGGTCTTTTCGGGAAAAATTAAAGTAAGTAGGTTCCTATCTAACATTTATTTTATAAATTACACTTTCATAAAATCTCTGCCCACACACATTGGTCCTTCGAGCTGGATTCAGCAAACAGTACACAGTTTCTAAAATTCAAACATGGCTTATCGCAGACAAACAGATAAAATAGGTTTAGACAAGCTAATTGGATCAAGATCAGTGCAAGTAGCCATTTGAATCACAAACAATGTTGATCATTATACTCAAGACTAGAGATGGCTAAGATGAACTGGTTTATGATCGACAACGAGTCAACTGTTATATTTAACGAAAACACCGGTTGGAATTAACCTTATAATACGTTCCGAAGTCAATAGCTGCTATGCCATGAGGAAGCCATAACGCGGCCTAAAAACTTCGTCACCTAATCGTCAGCTTTGTCAACTTCTGACATAGTATTGAAGCAAAACTAATATTTGATTTAAAAAATGCACTACCAGACCTTTGAAGGTCTCTCTTTCTTCAATTTATGGGATGCATTTTATAATCTTGATTGAAAACCCGTTAACGAATAAACAGATTTTATTTAACCATTGACGAAAAACAGTTAAATAATATAAAACTATTAACGACACATCTCTAACGCAGACGAGTGACCATGAGATAGGAATCGGAGATGTAGGATGCACTGGTTTGAGACAGAATAAAGGTTCGCCTCTGTGTGAAAAATTCTACAGTAGGTACCTACTATGTGCGTAATGTACCTATCTCGAGAACTTGCTTCGTACTAACTTGTAGGCAGGTATGGAAATAGTCAGTTCATCTCACGAAAGGAGCCTCTTTGAGACGCACTTATAATCCTTTCACCACACTGCTAGTTTGAAAAAAAGTACGTGAGTGTCGTGGAACACTCGGTTGGAACGAAGCATAGAGTACTTTTCTATACTGGGAATATAATAAATTAATTGTCAATTAGGTATCCTAGAAACGCTCTTCCGTACTAACAATGTAACAACCTATGGAGTGTCGCGGCTGCGCATTTCGCACTGTGACGATTTGACATATACATGTGTCGTGACGGTAAAATGGAACAAAATTTTTTTCAAGCCTCGAGTCTTTTTTTTCTTTGATACCGTCCGAATAGGAACTTCGTTCCAAAAACTAGTGTCACTAAAAGAAGAAGAATCTCGTGAATAAAGTCTCGAAGGTTCATCCCGCTTTATTCGAGTAGGTAATAAACCAAAATATTCCAGGATACAATCCTTGTCCTGACAAATATGAACACGACAAAAAAGGAGTCAGCCAAATCGGTCGTTCCGTTCTCTTGCATTTAGCAACAAACCATTATAATTTCATAATAATAAACATAAACTAATATTAATTGGTTTGGACATTATATGAAATTTCTCACGATAGATGTCATGTGACTTCAAAGTAAACCAATACGAACGTCATTTATTATCTAATTCACATTTTAGATAATAATGGCGTAATCAAATTTCTATTCTCCAACGTCAGAAAAGGAGGAAATTATTATTTTTATGTATATTATCTATCTGCGTCAACCGTGGACTTTAACATTCTTTATGATCTATCATGCGGGGTGTTCTACTTTCTAAACCATAAAGTATAGTAATTTATACTCATCATCACTTCAGCCCAGTATCACCCACTGCTGGGTATTAGGCCTCCCTTCTTATATGACCGCCTCCACATTCTTAATCAAAAAGTCTGAAATCCCTGATAAAGGAACTTCAAAACTCTGCCCCGGGAAGAATGTGGATAAAGGTTACTTTTATCCACACTCTAATGTAATTACTGTCATTTTTATCTATTCTCCGGTACCTAGAACGCCATGCTACGGGGACTGTTTCTCTTTATTAAATTTTCTAACAAATCTAAACACTTGGTATTAGATACCAAGAGTTTAGATTAAAATCTAATTTAAATCTAAACTCTTGTTATCTAATACCAAGTGTTTAGATTTGTTAGAAAATTTTTCCAACCAACGATATTTCTACTTGAGTAATTTCTGTATTTATTACTATCGATATAATGAATAGTGTGAAAGTTGATAGTAATTCTTTGCGATAACAAGGTCTAGCATTCCAATCAAATGAGGTTTGGTAAGTAGGTACTTGCAATTAGTAACAAGACTTAGAATACACTAATTAGATGCAAATTAGCTTCAAAATTGAACGCATCATATCACATGACGGTTCCCAAACGATATGAATATTAAATTAGGATTTGTTTGAGAAATTAGCATTAGTTAGTCAAGTAGTTCTAATGAATCACGAGTTCTAGCGTGACCTTTGGGAAAAGAAGGTGAAAATACGAGTATATGAAAATTTAAAATTCAGTAAAAACTATTTTAAAAGCGAAACAAAATTATTTGAATGCCGAAGAAAAATCCTAATTGTGTCACCTTTCAAACAAAAATCGACAGAACCATTTGGGAGATACGATGCCACATACAGACTCATAAATTTAACAAAATTTTACTTAATCTAGAGCTAAATCACCCATAAACTACCTACATATTCTATTATTGTGAAATCCGAAAGAAGCTTTATCATATTATGCTACTTATGTGCAGATATAAAATATGATACAAAAACACAAACAGCTTTCCAAAATATCAATAAAATTTCTGACACCATTTTTTTATAAATTACAGTTATTAATAAAAAAACATCTTTGTGAAATATAAATCTTGTACGTGAATGACCCTGTATCGGCCTGTTATGCTAAAATTGAGGTCCTTATTCCGACGGCGTAAGGTTCACTTCAGGAAAATTATGGGTATTGCAAAAAATTTGGAACCAGTTTCCCTTTAAGGCCGGGGTTTGAAAATGTGTACAAAAGATACGCCCATTTAATTTAAAAATATTTTTGTTTACAAAAGAGGTCAATGAGTTTTACTAATTATTTAAAAAGGTCTTATTTTTTTTCTAAATTTTCCTTAAGAAACTGAAGTCATGCTGGCAGCCTTTACAAAGGGCATAATAACATTAGTTTGAACAGAAGTCTTTCAACAAAATCCAAGTAATATTAACAAAAAAGCGTTCTGTATGTTTGTTCTGAAACTAATTTTGATGAAATTTTGTAGATAGTTTAGGTTCTGGACAATTTGGAAATGTTTCTATAAAAAATTCCTAAGATTTACACAGAGAGAGATTACAAGAGATATATAGAATACAGAAGATTTACAAGAGTAGAGGTTCATACATACCTTTACCTCCTCTTGTGAGTGTAAAAATAAAAATTTGATACTTAGCTTATTTTAATTCAATCGATTCGTCAGGACTAGGATAAGAATTATGATTTATCAAATTCTTAAACGAAATTTTTTGTACGATCGAAATTCATCCACACTAACAACTTTTAAAATGTAGTAGTCACTGAATTTAATAAAACTTAGGAAATGGTGCCCTCGGAATGTCGGAATTAAGTGTATTAATGACAGGAAAATAAGCTGAATGGCAGCAATCACACTTTTAGTCGGATTTGAAAATTACTTAAATATACCCAGTAATGAGTAATTGGTTAATTCGTTATGTAATCTCCCAAAAAACAGTATACAGGGTGTAAAAAGACTGCTCCCGAAAACTTCAGGTGGTTAAAGTACCCATCAATATAAACAACTTTTTCTAAGAAACCAACACTGTGAGCGCGAAAAAAAAAACAGCTGTTTCATTCATTTTAGCCAAGTAGGTATTGAACTTTTGTATGGAACAGCTGTTTTTTTTTCGCGCTCACAGTGTTGGTTTCTTAGATAAAGTTGTTTATATTGATGGGTACTTTAACCACCTGAAGTTTTCGGGAGCAGTCTTTTTACACCCTGTATAAGCTATTCAAGTCTGGTGTAGTCTAACAAAAACCTTTAGTTTACATATGGATAAATGAAAATGGAATGAAAATTTAGATACTAACAACAAGCGGCAGAAAGTTGATTGTCATCATCAATTGCATGATCAATCGTTTTTCAATAAGAATTTACGGTTTTTTTTTTTTTTTTTATTAACCTATTTCGGTTTTTTTCAACCGACTTCAAAAAAGGAGGAGGTTCTCAATTCGTCTGTATGTTTTTTTTTTTTTTTTTTTTTTATCTTGTTACGCGATTGTTCCGCCATTTGTTGACCGATTTGCAAAATTCTTTTCATGTTTGAAAGGGTATACTCCAGAGGTGGTCCCATATAAATTTTATTCCTGAGGGATTGATAGTTTCCCCGTAAAACTCTAAACACCTTCCCTCCTAGCCATGTCACAAATAGAAATCGAATCGACAGCTTGACGCCCTGAGTCACACCGCGTTTCGAGTCAAACATTGAAGTCGGTTTTCTTTTTAGTATAAAACGTAATTATTATAAAATAAAAAAACTTAATTCTTAATTGTACAAATAAAACACACAGAATAATGACATAAATAAAAGACATGTGTACAAAGGCGAGCTTAACCCTACAAAGAGTTTTCTTACAGCAAACCTTTGAGGCTGGACATGTACAAAATGTACTTCGCCATGAGGAACTTTCTTTTCAAGTTCCGTTCTCTCTGTTCCTTCTGAATATTCTTTCTTTTGTTGAATAATGGAGAAACTTTGTTGAAAGATATAGTCAGTATGGTTGAACAATGGTACTCACCAGAGTCCCAAGGTAGCTGTGTCCGATCTCCTCCTCTGAAGTGTCTCCTGACACTAGGGTCTGGTTCTTTCTCCACTTCATCTTCACTAAAGCACTTGTGTCTTATCGACTTGAACTTTTTTTCGATTTGTTATGAATTTATGATACATCGATATGCTACGAAAAGTAATGTGGAATGAGATTGAATTTTAAATAGATATGAAAAAACCTGAACTTCATTATTAGGCCTCAAGACTATTGCATGTGACTAAAAGTTGTCATATTTAGTCTAAATTCATCGTTTCAAAGGGTAATTTATTATTAGAAACAATTTGAATTTAGAAGATTCCTATAGCTTTTATTTACTATAATTAAAATCTTATTGGGTCTTACTTAATATTCGTTTCTTACAAACAATTTTTTCGTGAGCCCTTTAAAATTACAAACTTAAAATAGAAGTAAAAATAACACAATTTATCAGTTTTTTTTTTTGAGAAAGTGGTGCTTTATATCTCATTTCGTTAATCTGATCCTTTAGATAATTTTATCAACGTACCAAAAAAACCACTGCACTTTACATTTTCAAACACTCGACTTGAAAACTCGTAAAATTTTATCGTTTTTGCGGACGTTCGCGTTTTTGTGAGACCTTTCCGAGTCTGTTCCGAATACGAGGTACCGAGTTACCGAGGGAAGTATTTCGATTATCCTGCTGTGTCAGGTGGACTGACGACTGAAGACTGAAGGTATGATGCCTGCGCATGCTCCCGCGCATAATGCGCTGAAACACTGAAAGAAGCCGCAGCTACATTACCTATTTACTTAATTAAAAGGTAGCGCCACGAGGTCGCTTGCTAGATTTTCGGTGACACATCCTAGCCCCTGTTCACACGAAGCCACAATACATGTTTTCTACATGTATTACACTTTTATGTTCACATACAATACAATTTTGTGGGTATACGTTTCGAACCAAGGCACAAAACATTATGTTCTACTCTGCATGTAACATTTTTAGGTTTTTGTTACACCTAAATAAAGCAAGTCAAGTACCTACCGAAGTACTGAGGTAAAATTTGTGGGAATAAGTAGGTTTTATACCAAAATATTTAACGCAGAAAACTGGTGTTTTGAAGTTATATATATGTTTATTACTGTAAACGTGGGGTAAGGTGGATCAGTGTTTAGTATAACCCCGTATAACCGAACTACTTATGTCTGTTGCGTCTTACTCAGAATTGAATTTTGTATGTCTGTGTGTACGCGGAAGGTCTTCGGTCAGAGCCATCTTCTAAGACCCAGGCAAAGTCAGGGAAGGCTAGTAAAAAATTTTACCATCATATAAGGCGCACGAATTAATTACACGAAAATCAAAAACATACTAAGTATATTTGAAACAAAAAAAATTGTCTTTTGAGCTGGATAATAAATAAATAAACAAATAATAAATAATGCTGGACTTTTTACACAGCATCATCTAGCCCCAAAGTAAGCTTGAGCTTGTGTTATGGGTACTAGATGATTGATATACTACTTATATACTTTTTGTTTGTAAATACATGTATACATATTATGCATAGAAACACCCAGACCCGAGACAAATATCTGTAGGTCATACAAACATTTGTCCCGCGGCGGGGATCGAACCCGCAACCTTCTGTATCGCAGGCGGACCTTCGCCCACTGCGCCACAGAGGTCGTCAAAAATGTCAAAATAATCAATATGTGTATCAAAAATTTTATATTTTCGATACACAATTTAATTATAATCCAATCAAGCCATCGAAAACCATAGCCAGTTGGAATACTCCTTACAAAATTTTAGTGAACCAAACTTTAAACAAAATGATCCATCACTGCCGCGTTTCATCTTTACATTAAAATTGTTTACTGATAACCCAAGGATCATCATCATCCTAATCAAATCATATAAATTTGACACGTCGAAGTTCTTCTTTGTTTCGTCCATCTAAATCAGTTCTAAGACTTATGGCCCCCATTTAAGTTTCCAGATGACAAACCCTTTTCCTGTCGTAAATTGAGGCCATTTTAGCCTTAATTCTTCTCGGCATTAAGTCTATTTCAATATAACCGGGATTGTACTTCTACGTCTTCCGAGACTAAGGGTAATTCGTGTACACGTGCAGTGTCAGCATTCTATGCCACATTAGTTGAAATAATCGGTCCAACAATAACTAAGATATCGATAAACATTATAAAAATCGTTTTTACAGCCGTCAAAACATTGTAAACTTGGTTTTACACAGTTGCCTCACAGTTTGTGCTAACAGTTAGTGTGTCCTCGACTATCGATAATAATATTTAGACACCCCGTGCACAACACTAATGGGGCGATAATTGGACGTTATTGGGCTATGACGAGGCACGTGATGATTATCGATATCGATGAAAAGGTACAGCGTAAGTTTGTATAAGTTGGCAGCTTGGTGGTAGTGGTAAGTGTCCTAATTAAAAGCCCTTTAGATCCTAAGGGCGTGGGTTCAAATCCAGTCAATCACCAAAACATTTTTATTTTTATAATGTTTCTGCCATATGCCAGTGCTCTCAAACGGTGAATGAAAACATCGCGAGGAAACTGGCGCATGTCGAAGGACCTAAAATCAGCGTTATGGTTCTTCGACATGCTTCGACATCGAAGTTGAGGCAACTTTAATGTACAACTATTTTATGCTGCCGTAGATACTTATCTAAGAGCTATCTTATCTATCTCTGGAGTATTCATAATAGGCAGAAGGCCTGAGTGATTCATTATTACGGTACGTGCGTTATCATAATGGTATTTCCATATTTTCTATCCTCGTATATTAAAAAATCAACTTTCCCACATAGACGCACTTACTGCGTAATCTAAAAATCTAGGGAATGTCCGCTTGGCTGGCACTGCTGGCAGTAAGGAAAACCAGTATGGGAAGATAATACGGTCGAAATGCGTAGGAAATGGAAAACCGAGGTTGCGTTGTACATATTTTCCGCATTGTACCAAAAACAAAACTCAATTTTTGGAGTGTTTTTATTGAATTTACAAACATTTGAATTTACAAAACTAAATGAAACATCCAATGCACGACCAAGATTTGAACTGGCAATGGATTAAAAAAAGCTAAGAGAATATAACCAGCTAGGCCAACGAGGCTACTTAATTCAGATAAAACAAGTTACAATTCAGTAAGTATAATATAGGTATAAAAAAAAAAAAAAAAAAAAAAAAAAAAAAAACTGGTTTGAATACTGAACCCTAAAAAACAAGAAAATTAAATAGAGAGATTATTTCAGTTTCATCAGCTCATCAACTTCCGTATGCATAAAAAATACGAACCATTGATTTACAGAAGATCTAACACAAGAGCTAATTACCATTGCATTAATAGACCTAAGTAATAGTGGCTCGTACAATCACATCTTGCTTTACCTCGATGAGGAAATGCAAAGACGGAAGATAAAGTTTAGAAAAGTAGAAAAAGTTTTTGAACCTGAAGTGAAAACTTCTTTAATGCAGTTTTAGATGGGAAAAAAAATTGATTTCGCGTCGCGAGTCATGTTACGACACCTGCGTACTACATACATAACTTGCAATCAATTGTCATCCAAATTGGAGCTCAAACAATCTCACAATACGAAAATGGCTATTGAAGTCTTGTGATTTCAATAACGGCAATATTGCCTTTGGCAATATGGAGCCGCGCCTTCTCAAAATCGCAAAACACAACGATAGCGCGACACCAACCTCTTACTATTATACTAACCTTAATTTCATCACTCCATTAATAGTTTCATTGGTTTAAGGGTTTAGAGCATTAGAGCCTCTAGTGAGACATCCCCGATCTCCGAGTTCAAATCCCAGTAGTATCTTTAGATTTTATTGTACATTTTAGTTTAGAACCATAACCGAAACCTCGTTCAAGTTATAACTTCTCTCGGCATTCCCGGGAGTGCCACGTAAATCATCTAGTGGACGTAAAGGAAGTTTTTTTAAGTACCTATGCCCCTGGATAATATCTTAAAGTTAGTCTGTTTTTTTCCTGTTAATATCTTTAGGTATAGATTACAATACGTTTGTCACCAGGGATCGTCGCAGAAGATGGTTTCACGGTCATTGCTTCCATTGTAAGATACGGCACGATATCGTGGTACGAGAATATCGTATACGTGTAGCTAGTGGGTGATACGAGAATGTCGTAGGTAGGTTATACGTAAATAATGGCGGAGTTTTTAAGCCGTTTGAAGACGCCACTTTAACACTTTATAGCACCTAAGATATGAATTTCTGCCGCTGACCGTTCTATCCGAAGGTTGCATTCTGCACATATCGTGAAAATTTTACTACACGAAAAAGCCCAGTATACTTTGCTGGGCCAATTCCTGGTGCTTCAATGGATTTTTCATTTCGGAAACTTTACAATGCGCGATTTAACTCGAAACTTAAACAGTAGAGGAAAAAATCGTGAGGAAACTAGCAAGTTAACTTCTACGAAGTAAGTTAGACGTCAAACCGTTTTTATTGCCATTACAATATCACAGAATACAGACCATTATCACCCTATTTTTCGCCTAAGATTCTATGTAGGTACTTAATGTAAATAATCTTAATAATCTTTAATAAAGAAAAAACGCTGAAAATTTCGTTTCAATAAAATACTACGTATCGGTTAAAAATCTTAAGAAAAATTAAAAAACTTGTATGTAGTATGTCTCATTCGTTGCGTCTGCAAATCGCCAAAAACGATCTGAACTCGTACACGTAATCTCGTGACGGATTCAACAATGGACACAAGCAACGTCTTCCCCTTACGCACAGACAATTGCCCATTATACTAACGTAGCGTGTGCGCACGCGCATCGCCAGAGGGATTTGATTAAGGAAGCTCCGTGAATGGGGAGATGTTAGCGATACGTGAGATGGAACTAACACGGTACCCGTTCTATGAGTCATCTACTTCTGTAAAAGGACGATTTTTAACCCTACACAAAACATGTTCAAAAATTGATGTGTTATTATTATTATATTGTGAATAGGTGTATGTCTGTGGCATTGTTCTTCGCGGTCACAGAAAAGTGATCGTTTGAAGTCAAAGTCAAAATAGATTTATTTAGTAGGATCAGTTTGATCACTTATAAAATTGTCTTAAAAACTAGGTGATTCCTCGTCTGAGTGGAGGCAGGGGATTGTCGAAGGGGATTTCTATACCTACCCTTCGCGACCAATATCGTGAAAAACGCTTGTGACAATAAATGAGCGCTTTCGTGATTATGCGTGTCGATAGCGTCAATACCGGCTAAAATTACCCCATACCATGACGGAGGCTTTCAGGCGGCCTAAAACCTTCGTCACCAAAATCGGCTTCGCGAGGGACTAACTAACTCATTATGAGATACAATTTATCGCGGCTTTAGCAAAAATAAGCAGAAAGAAATCCATAAAAATATCGTATTTTTAAAGAATAAAATAACATCATATTTACTTAGCAGTTTTTGTGAAGATTCGAAAACCCTCTAAAAAATACCAAAGGCGATCCTTTGTTCGCGAACCAAAAACAACATCAAGTACCTAATTTAAAATTAAATCACATTAGCGCAATAACTTTTAAACAATCACAATATTTCACAGTCTTTAAAAGAATAAACCGAGACGAATCGGCTGCAGAAAACATTTGAATGTAAATTAAGACTAAACAAATACATCTCGTGGGATTATTTACAATAGATTGTGAGGTAACTAACCCGATTGTTGCAAACAATATAAAATGTGAACGCATTCGATACAGTCGGAAATTGCAACTACATGCACTATGCAAAATAGGTGACGGCATGTCGTAGAACGTTTGAAAACAAGTGTCAAGAACATAAAAGAAGTATAAAGAGACGCTACTAAAATCCTTTCACCACACTGGTTCGAAGGAAAGTGACTGAAGAAGCACGACAAGAGAAGTGAAGCGCTAGTTGTCTAGCTTATTCAGTCGTTTTTTTTAAGTGCAACAAAGAGGATCATAATCATGCATTATACAAAACAGCCATTAATTTTTTACACCTGCAACATTTTTTGATAAAATAAAATGCGGTGAATCTTTTCGAATCCTGTTTTAAGCCCAGTGTCACGGATGACGTCATATAGAGCCTAGCGTCTAGATAGTTGTCTAGATTCTAGAATCTAGACCAACCCTTGCCCACTGCTTCGCTCGAGTCTACTTCTTCTTTCGTGTCAATGTATAAACCGTTTTTGACCAGTATGAGGCCACCCCAACTGCTTTCTCCCTAGCGTTGAGTAGGTCCTCTTGGGTCCAGGTTGTAAGGCACAGAGGACAAGAGAGCAGGTGTTCCATGTCCAGAACAGGAGCCCCACAATCGCACTGGATAAGTGCAGGGCCCCGGAAGCCCCACCTGGCTAGATTTTCTCTGCAGCATCCAACTTGGGTCCGGAGTCGGTTAAGAGCTTTCCAAGTTGACCACTGCAGTTCACTGCCAGGAGGCAGGTGTTCGACTGGGGTTATGAAATCTGGGGAGGCAGATAACCTGGCATCGCTCGAGTGATTCCTCACGATGTTTTCTATCACACTAGGATGATTTATACAAAGCCATAAAAGGCAAACCTATGTACGCTCAAAGGAACGCCATAATTCTTGGGACATTGTTGAATTGGAATAGGCTTATCCTGGACCACATCATTATCATTTTCCTTCCCTTGTCCCCCACTTTATGTGAGGTCGGCACAACATAATATACTTCCATCTCCCTCAATCAGCCGTCATCTTCACTTCCCTTCTCACTCATATAATCTTTCACACAATCCATGCATCTCTTCGGCCTACAATTACTTATATCCATCCCATCCCCGTCACACATAATATGAAAGTGAAGTTATCAATGCAAGTAAACATTTCCCGGAAGGAAAAAATCATTGCACGTCCGGGATTCGAGTCCGCGACCTTCGGATCAGAAGTCGAGGGCACTCTCCACAAAGCCAGCGCAGATCCTCCTTCACCTTCCAAAAAGCTTATCACTAACGCAGCAGGTGCACGTCAGAAGGTCACTGACGTCACTGATAACAGTGCGTTGGGACATGCACACACAAAACAATATTTATGTGATAAAATGTTTGTTTTGCATTACAAAGCGATTGGTTACGATATTTGTAATTCAAAAATCGTGTAAAGGATGCGTGACAGAGCATTAGAATTGAGACGTAATAATAGTCATTCAAAAAATACAAGGAAAACAAAAAATCTTATGCCTAAATGTGTGCCGATATTTGGAACATAACATAACATAAAGTGAGAGATGATAAGGACATTCCTAAATCTATTATGACAAGGCTTTTGTGACTGGCTGAATTATCAACCTACAGCTTAAGCCTAGGAACATGAAACTTAAGATTCATTTTATGATGTAGGGGAGCACTAAGGAATTCTTAGGAAATTCTATCCCTATGGGGATGAAAAGAGGTAATCGTTGGTACCACGTGAGGCGTGCCGCTACATTATATAACTGATTATTTTTTATTATGTGATCAAGGAAACCAGGGTTACCAATGAAAGCAGGGTACGAAGGTTTAGGCATCAGGTGCATCAAGGCCAGCGTCCACCAGCGCCGTTTAACTTGATAATTGGCTGCCAATACCGTCAGCGTCGGCTCAACTTGTTAGCACAAACATCTAAATGTCTTGTTATCCAAGAGTATTTTCGTGTCTTTTAATAATATGATTGGATTTTATTAATGTTTAAAAGACACGAAAATACTCAACAAGATCAACAAGGTTCGACAGTTTTAGGACGTTTTTAGGTTAAAGGCAAGTCTAGAGCCGTGTTGGTCGAATGGGGTTGTACCTCGATTTTCAATCCGAAAGTCGTGGGTTCGAAACCCGGCCGTGCATCACTGGATTTTTCATTTCGAAAAATGTATATGCTCTTTAACACGATCTTATAACAGTGAAGGAAAACATCGTGAGGAAACCCGCAGCGTAGTCAGCTCCACAAGTATTGACGTCGTCTTTCCTGTGGGCGGCTGATTAAGCTGAGAGGATGGTTTAGTTGCTGGGCAAGCCTATTCCATCTCAAACAATGTCCTAGGCACTACAGCGTCCCGTTAGTGTAGGCATAGGTTGCCTCCTGACGCTGTTTAAATCATCTAATATAGATTTAAAGGCCTAAGTTTAAGTTTTAAGAAAGTCCGATTATGGTACTTGAATAAAAGCGTTGAGCAAGGTGGTTTATTATTGTCAAAGTTAAAAAGCATTTATTTACCAAGAACTAGGTGGTCCTGCTCTTGTTACTTTGGGTCCTAACCTAAGTGATTTGCTTTGTTGGGTGTCATACACATTGTTTTAACAGCCGAGAACGCAAATGAATCGCAACTAATAATTATTATGACAGTTTGATAAGACAAAGATTACGATGGCCAGTGGCGACTGGATTTAATTTACGGTAACCAGTTGCTTCTGCATATTATAATGAACAATTGTTTTAAGAAGGATAGGCTTGCAAACTTCCACGTGCTAAACTTAGCAGTGAAACATGACAAGTGAAATAACTTTGTTTTAGAAAATCGTTCAATCGATAAGGTAATGCAGTTTCAAACGGTCTAACTTCACGAATGCCTAGATTCGTAATACCTACGAATATAGAAGTGTAGTTCGTTGCGGGCACGCCGGGCTTCATACACTACTACAATTGCAAGTACATTATCTGGATTACGAAATAGTGACCCAGATAACTACACTTCCTACTTTAGAGGTTACCTACTTATAGTAGACCTACTAGTTGTTATTGTTTTAAAACTAGTTATTTGTATGATAAAGAAATCCTATTGTAAATGAGTTTTTGTTAATAAAAGTATTATGTAGGTAGGTAAGACCTTACTTACTACATTTTTATTAATTCTCCAGAAATTAGATCGCTAAAGCGATAAGACCGCCGATTTTTTAGTTTAATTTAGGTAAATCTGGAGTGCAATAAAGTATTTTCTATTCTATTTTATAGGCAGGTTGCAAGTCGTCGTCTATTCAAATAGTTGTTTCGAGCGGAAAATTATTAGAAAATGCGACATTGATACGGGTCGGGATAATCTCATGTAATCATTTTATCGCTCAAATTCCTCGTACCTACGATAACTAGTCATGTGGCTTCTTATCTGTTTGCTTCTGGTTGTTGTGATGTCATACACTTTCATCATGATATCGAATGATAATTGATATGTAAATCACAACTAAGATCTAAAAGTTTGTAAAGAATATTTGAATGGATATACCTAGTACCTACCTAAATGAAAAGATGAGGAGCAACAGGTTGGTAGTAGGGCACGTGATGAGAAAGAAATAATGTATTCTGACCTAGAGTACTTGGTATGAATATGGATGGATGTAGAGGAAAGCTGAAGAAGAGATGAGTGGATTGTGTGAAAGGTGACATGAGTAAGAAAAGAGTGAGCGCTGAGATAACGACTGATAGAGGGAAATGGAAGAGGAATACGTTCATGTTGTGCAAAGCGCTTCGAAATTTCTTTTATTATGCGCACTGCAAAAATTTGGAATCAGCTTCCAGCGTCTGTATTTCCGCTGAGCTACGACCCTATTGTTTTTTAGAGGAGAGTTAATAGGCACCTTCTGGGTAAGCTTGCTCCATCGTAGACCTCACTTTGGCCTGTGTAAGTTTGAGGTCAAGAGCCGACCCATTTATCATAAAAAAACCCCCACATAAAATGGGACTTGGAATAGGTGTAGATCGTTGCGCAGTTTGCGATACCTACCGCGAGATCGAAGCCGCGGGCTACTAGTAATACCTACCCTAGTTATTTTCAATTTAATATGCAGTTTGCCAGAAGCAAATCCAAATATACTTTCGACTCCACGACATCGACACCTCTTCGGTTCAAATCTGCAAGCTGTTTATGCTACGTGGTATGATAAATGTTTTTCGAGAGCGTACAAAAACTCAAAAAACATGACGCTCCTCAAGTCCTAGCGCAGTCGGTTAAAGCGAGTGAACGGAAGCCGATACTGTCAAAATTTGACATTGCACTTGATATTGAAACGTTATCAAGCAAATCAAGCGATGGTATCACTGATAAATTCTGATTTTGGTGATACAACGAAATTGCATAAGATTTACACGATAATTCTTTATTGCAAGCTGTTAATTTGATTGAATAAAAATTGATAATAACATGGCAATGTATCCTACTATTCCTACCCATATAACAAATTTAAATGTTTGTGTTTCAATCATGCCTTAACCAGACAACTGATTTGTAGTAAAAGTAGCCTGAAAGTAGATGTGTAAATTTCATCCAAATCTGTTCAGCCGTTTTTTTTAGTAGGAACAGATTACGAAGTTACTAGTAGGTTAGGTACACATGAGAAACCAATAGGTATAATATACTAGCGATGAAACTATAGTAGCTACCTATAAAATACCCATGGATAATGCTCTATTCTGATAAGCAGCACTCACAGTGCATTAAATTTGATTACTCACTAAGCAGGGCTTGCTAAATTATCTTGATAAGATAGGTACCTATCGAGTCTGGAAAAGTACCTACTTACAAAAACATAAAAAATAATTTCCTCTATGAGTAGATTTGTAGTTTCTGGTGATTGTATGAGTTTGTGGCCAACTCTGGTGGTGGAGTTTTTAGGCAACCTATCATAACTTATTTAATAGCCTGGATTGAAAATTTACAGTAAACATGCCCTCTGAAACACGGAAGCACATCGCTGATAATGCCACAGTAGTGACCCATCGTCTGTCATGACCACTCAGAATGTTGCTACACTTCGACAATCAAAGTGTTTTGCTTAGTCTGATTAAGCGAGCCACACCATGAGACTAAAATGGTGTTTGCAGACTAAAGGTTCAAGGCAGGGCCCAAAAGTCAAAAGTGCCGGCCAATGAAAAAAAAGACCACTATTGGGAATGTCAATCCGAGTATTTTTTAGTTTTGCACCAAGTCTCTAAGTCCATTACTTCAACAAATCTGTTGAAGAAGTGATCACTTAAGTTGAAAAATCTGGATTTCTATACAATTAAATGTTTTGACTTACAAAATTATTTGCAAAGTAGTTGACTTAGAGACTTGGTGCCATATTGAAAAATACTCTGATTGACTTCCTCAATAGTGGTGACACCTTTATTTTTGTTAGCCGGCACTTTAGACTTTTGGGCCCAAAATTAATGATCTTTTCCTAGAAACTTGCTTCTTTTTAAATCTGATTTGTTCCCGGTCTGTGTTATGGTACCTCTGTACTCCTAGTTGCTTATATAATTTATATACACAATAAATTCTTTTGTGCGATCAGAACTTGCTTTGTATATGACAAGTACATATTAACCTACATATCTGTATATACTGACTGTGCTATCACTGACCACACCTTAGATAAGTAGGTAGGTACTTAAAAACCGACCGAACATAAAAATCTTTTAAATTAAAGTGATTAGAGACATTCTATTCAACACAATAAATAGCAACGGAGTTGAAATACCTACCATATCATTCTAGCTTGAAATATTTACATAATGCTCAACAGTAAATAAAAGTGTTGTCATCCTTACACCTTGGGAATAAGGCTCAGAATGCTAGATGATCAAATATAAGTAAACAGGCTTGTCTTCATTGAGGTTAATGTGCACATCACAAACTTAAATAATGGGTAATCATTTAAGATTGGCATTGCAATATTTTTAAGGGGTACAATCTTGAGGCAGTAACCTTAAAAAACAGGGTTTACAGAAATCGTTGACAGAGATGGCATGCTTTCAATCAATAGAGAAGAATGAGACAGCGCGAGGGAACTATCGCAAAAGTAGCAAAAGTGCCGAAAGTTAGAATCTCCTCACTAATTCGTTTATTTCTTTCTTATTTCATGATAACAAGTATTCAATCACATTCAGATAAAAAGGAGAAATGCAGACCATAAACGAGAGACGGTAAAGTTTAAATTACAATCCTGCGTAACCAGGGAAGTAAGTTTCGCAAATGGAATAAAAAACTAGAAAGTGCATAAATCTTACCAACGTATTCTGGTAGCCGAGCCCCGCTTCATCATCAGAGGTCTCCTCCTTTCCTGCTATCTCCTTCATTGTTCACGTTAGTTCTATAGTTTACACAAAAACTGATTTTATCAAAACAAATCGCGAGACAGCCGCGCGCGCACAGAATTCAATTTTATTTTCACAGTCCAAATAAGTGGCTAAGATTCAGTGTCCGGTTGCGATCAGACATCGCCCCGCTCCTCGTGTAGGAACCTCGAGAATAATAAGATAATTTTTGTAATTGAATAAACGCAATTTCATGCAAATTGATCGCGCAGCCGGCTATCAACACACGTTCACACAGGACGTCATCCAGTGACCGACTGACAGTTGTCTGTCACAAAAAAATTGACAAGTAATGAAATGACAGTGTACCGGCTGTGCCACATTCGAAAGCTAGGCGGGTGGCCTTGAACTTGTCCTAAAATTTAATTTTTTATTTCATTATTTTGACTAAGTAGGTACGCGCTTCTGTTTATTGAACAGCTAAACGATAATAACTCAATTGTATTTTTAATTTACTGTTCTAAATTGTCATCACTTGATTGCAAGCAGAATTGATTACAAGATAGAACGAGTTTTAACCATCCATTCGATTTGAAGAAATGATACACTCAGGATAGAATATTCGGAACGCAACTTTTTTTTATCAAGCAGGTACACTAAGAGTCATGTACGAATGGTTCCAGCGGTACGAGCAAAGACTAGACTAGGCTACAAACTAGTAGGTACCACAGCATCCAGACCCGGAAATATCATCATCCGCAGCCCGTCTTCACCCACTGCTGTTTAAATGTAATTATTGTCACGCCGTGCCGCACCTGTCTGCGAGAAAGTACCAGTAAATAAAGAATTAGTACCTTACCTACCTATCTCGGTAGGTATACTAAGCACAACGGATCTTTAGCTCTCCGAAGTTAGGTGCAAATTGCAATAGACGATTGCACAGGTTTGGTAGAGTAAGCGAGATAGCACTAATTTAGGCGTCATTAAAAATGGGTTCTGCGAAGCTAGGTACTTAAGATTCATAGAGCTAAAGAACGATTGTGCGTATTGTACCTACTTATTATCTATTATTCATTTGATGCCAGGAAATAAAAGTAGGTACGTACTTTCCCATTCTAAAATTATCAATGGCTTATAAAAATATACTCGCGTACCTACCAGCTGAGGGTTTTAAAAGTGCGTGATTCGCAAAAAATACTTAACTGTAACAAAAACTACCTACCTACAGTAATTTTGCTTGGTCAAGGTTAAAGTTACCCATTTAAATAGATAGGTACCTACAGTTCGCAAAACGCATCTAGGCATTCGTGAAGTTAGCCGTTTGTCTGCGCCGCGCCATGAGCGCTTTGTCATACAAAAATTATGTTCTGCGCAGACAAACGGCTAACTTCACAAATGCCTAGATCCGTTGGAAGAACTGTACCTAGGTAATTGTGTACCTTCTATTTTTTGTTTCAAGTCTATACTTATTTTGTATTGTAAGTAGGTGTTGGTAGGTCTAGGTACCTACCTACCCACTTGAACTACTTTCAATAAGTGCGTACATACCTAGCTAATATAAAAATACCTACCTCCTAAAGAGAAAAGGTTGATCTTAGGAATTGTCAACTAGACTTGGGCATTGACTACCCTTGTAATGTAATTTAATTACCTACTACCTAGTTGTACTCTACCTACAAGTCAATGTGGGTAATACGGGGTAATACGGATAATACATAGGTAAGGTAGGTAGCTAGGTAGGTACCTAAGTATTATATTTTTATGAAATGTAGGTAGGTAAAATAGAAATGAAACAAATATTTATATTTTAGTCCATCACAACTTATTACTAAAAAATAATATGCAACATTAATCTATCGTTTAGATTTATCAACAAAATAGAGTCACATGATGTAGGTAGGTACGTACGTACCTAATCACAAATGATGATAATTAGTACCAACCTAGGTACAATCGGCAAAACCATTTGGGTACCTACTACCTACCTAATTACTTAGTATATTTTGGTGTGGTGTAGGGTGGGTTCGATTTCGATTACTTACACGAAAGGAGCCTCTTTGAGGTTCATTTCAAATAGGTAGATACTGTAAATGCACTGCTTCAAAAAAAGTAGTAGGTAGGTAGGTACTTATAACACACTAAGAAGAATTTCTGTTCTGTATCTGGATACCTTATAGTATAGTAACAAGATAAGAAAGTAAGCACTAGAATTGGTAATAGATAATCAAATAGCACTGTTGACTTTACCAAGAGTACGTGTAAAAAAATTGTTACTTACTAGTAATAGTTACTAAGGGTAGGGCTAGGGCAGGCAAGATTTTTTAGGTCACATTGAACCACACATGACGTGGTTCACTGTGTACATAATTGTTCACTGTCGAACCCTACCCTGCTAACTTTACTATTAGGTTATAATTTAGCATACCAAATAATATTTGTAGGTGCATACGATTAACGCTCGTAAAAATAAATCCTAGATAAACATTTAATACTAAGCAGGTATTTGTTTTGAAAATTTTTATATAACAATAAATCGTGTGCTTAAAGATCTAGACATGTGATTCAATTACCTAACCTGATTTCTTTATAAGTCTTACCTACTTCTTTCGGCCGCCTGAGAAGGCCTCCATCATGGCTTAACAACAACTAAGTTAAATAAGTAGACAAGCACCGGGCTGATTATCTAGAGAGGCGTTTGAAAATGGGGCTTATGCCCAGCTGTGGGCTATTATTTGAGCTGTTGATGACAATGAACTGAAGATAAGATCCCAGTTCAGTCAGATATATTGCGCAAATTGCAGCCAGTAGGTTGCGTTGAGCACTGAGAATAGAAGAGGGAAGAAAACGCGGGAAAAGCGGTCGATGTTCAGCGCACGGATCTTATCCCGGGCAGTTTCTTCTGGGTTCTGAGAAGAAAAAAAAAACCTTAAAATAAACACCCAACACTATAAATACGAATAATACATGTTACCCACTCAATTAATAATAGTACATTATGGTACTAGTGTGTAACATTGGTGATTACCGCCGAGGTGTTTTTATGAGCCGAGCCGTTAGGCGAGGCTCTTAACAGAACCGAGGACGGTAATCATCAATACACACGTGTATCATAAGACGTTTTTCAACACACTTGTGAATAAAATAACAATAAAAACTCATTTTCAACAGTGAAAACGAGTTGTGAAAAATGTTTCGCTATTGCGGGAAAAATTAATCAGTTTTCCTATGCGCGCGCATTGCGATCGGCCACAGACTATATTTCCGCGCCACGCATAGGGTTTGCGGCCTATTTTGCCACGTACAAAATGGGGAATTTAAAGTTTTCTTTTATTACAGAGAAAACAAAAGTTATATTTGAGTGAAAGTTTTATTTATTAAACACGTACGAGTTAAAATTATCTATTTAAATAAGAAGTTGCATGAAATGAGCAAGCAATAGGAACATTAATTTATTTGTTCTATTGAACACGATCTTTTTTCTGAATAAAAACTTTTTTAAGAACAAAGCAACTCAACCAATAAAATTAAAAAAAAAATCTATTACTCACTAGTGAGTTATAGTAATGAAAAAGTCACAGTTTGATTATGGGTGTCATTATGTGCCTAATTGAGAGTTCTTTCGCCATTTTTGAAGGAGCTTGTGGCTCTGCTATTTTATTTACTTTTCTCGTGTTTTACTAGGTTTTATTATGTAATTTCGGTGGCATTTTACTAATGAAGCCTTGGATTACGTAACAGGAGATTTGGTAAATGGAATGGGGGAGTATTCAAGTAAATTTCTCATTTGACGAAAGATTTTCGTTGGAGTTTTGAAATAACAAGTCGCCATGTTTTTTCAAAACCAAATTGACGTGACATAATACATATTTGAGAGGTGAAGATACTTGACATTTGCAGAATATACTGTTAATACCATAGATTTAGCATGGTACCTTTTTGGTACTATATATATGGTTAATACAGTTTACAGTTAGTTGCCATTAATAAAAAGATGAAGAGGAAGAAGGAATAAAGAGAAGAAGAAGCCGGGGAGTGAAGTAAAACCAGAAGAAACCAAGAAATGAAGTGATAGAGAAGATGAAGAAAGAAGACTGACCTAAGATGTTATGATTGGGCGGTATAGTCGCTCAGCGACAAAGCCCTTTTCTTTTATGTTTAGATAAATAAATAAATAATAATAATGTGCCTAATTGCGGTGACCATAGAGCCACTTTATGAGCAAGTGTGTTGAAAAATAAATTATGAATTCAGTAGAATTCTTTACCTACAGCACCCTATACAATACATAGTGTAATTAATATCTTATGGTATCTTTGTCTGAGATCATAAAATATGGAGATCTGTGCAATTACAAAAGCCATAAGTGATATCAAAGTAATAACTGATAAGGATAATTCACCATCAATATAACACAAATGTAATACCTACCTTCTGCTTTCTGCCATCCCCAAGCACGATATTCACCAGGCAATATTCCATTAGTGCCATAAACACGAACCTATGAAAAAACAATTCTTAGAGAGACTATTCAAAACTATATTTAAAAGGTACCTAGGTACTCACTCATTAAACAATACAGAGAGATCTTTAAAAATTAGACTTTAATGTTGCACTACGTAGTAAATAATTTAAGTGAGCACCTAATGATGAGTTTCATTCATCAGTGAGTAATATTTGTTTCACTTGCCTAACCTAAATTTTTTTTTAATATAGGTACCTACGATTATTATTATTATGATTTGGAAATCCTAAAAGTTTCCTTGGCCGTTTTGGAAATCGGTTAAAAATACCTACCAGAAGTTTTTAAATTTACTTTTACCGTTGCTTTCACTTACACAGTACAAACAGACATGAAAGCATCCACCGCCTTCAGATAGGACACTGGTGGTAGCTGCGCCTGTGACTTCGCATGCTGCGTGGACAATGTCAGCAGTGACGTCACACCGAGAGTGACACGCGCTGGCGCCGCGTCTGGCTTGATCCAGAAGGAAACCCACTGGAATTATTTATTCTAAGTCATATAGGGCCAATTCATGTTCAGTTTTCTTGTGTGTAACGGTGAGTTGTGTCAGACAAGTGAAATAGTGGCTCAGCTTTTGATCTGAAGATCTTAGGATCAGATTCTAGCCGTGCTTTAATCATCTATGGACTTTCAGGGGAGGACCAGTGGGCAAAATTGACCTTTTCTATCTTGCTTAGCTTCTTGAATTTTACTAACTTTACTTTTAATTCTACAACTAAGTTAGTTAAGAAATTAGCCTAAGTTTAGATCTAAGATGGATCACCTAAAAAAAGCTAGGCCCCAAACCGTGTTTGTTGCCCTGATTCTTCACGGTATTGGTCGCGAAGGAACAGGTGTAGAATCACCTAGTTTTAAGACGTTTCAAAGTGATCCCAGCGGTCCTACTGAATAAATGCTTTTTGACTTTGACTTGAATTTGACTTTGACCACGGAGTGATGCCCGTTGTGACGACGACGCGGCAGACCGCGAACATGATGGAGGGACGAGCTCGCCAAATTCCGTGCCGACTGGACATTATTAGCACAAGAGAGAGATGAATGGAGGGAGTGGGACATTGGTGGAGGCCTTTGCCCAACAGTGGGACATTGAGGGCTGATATAATAATAATAAAAATAATTTCCTCTTCAATTAATGTAATTGGTTTTATACCGTGTTAATCAAAGTAAATAAATAAATTTAAAAAATGAGCCTCTGACTGAATACACCACTTAGCGTCTTCCAAATGATCTAAATGCCTAAAGAACTTATAAAGGCTATAGTTACATTTTTTATACTTATTTATTATATCTAGTTACTTATCGATTTAACCAGTAGCCAAATTTCTATTCTATCTACGATCTACATTAGATCTTAGTAGATTCTAGTGTAGATTAGATACACGTATTAGGTACACCTTCGCGACAGGCCTTGCTGTTGTTTGAGAGTTTGAGGCCAGTAAACACGATTATCGCAATCCGGTTATTAGGGATTATTTGATAACATTATCAGTTTGTAGGTATACGGGCTTTTATACTTACGTCAATGCCTTTACTTACTTCATTAATGAAAAGAAAATAACAACGTAGGTAGATGTTTTATCTACAGACTATCTGCAGTAGATATCGTCTTACATAGGTATTTTTCCCTCACATAGGTATTCGATTGGCTCTTTACTATTCGTAGCTCGGCTATGTAGTTAAGGAAGATGGATCACCTAAACCGTGTTATTTGCCCTGATCCTTCGGTATTGACTGTGAAGAAACAGGAGTAGAATCACTTCACTCTTATGTTGATTCTCAGCCAAGCGATCCTACTTTTTGACTTTAATTTTGCCTATGGGGATAGTCAGAGGCTTTGGCATTTTGCCCAGGGGGATGGTCCGAGACCGAAGCCATTTTGCCCATAAACAAATCACACAATGTTTATCCTGGTTGGAGTATTTAGGCCGCCTAAAAGCTTCATTCTTTGAAACCTTCTGCATAGGTGAGGTCATCTACAAGCTAGGTCTAATCTGAAAACCAGCGTAACTTCCTTACCATTGGTCTGGAAGTGGCATATGATGAGATTGGCCCTTTTTATGCACACCACTACCTACGCTATTTGGTTACATAATTACTTACCATTTTAGCTAATATTCATTTGTTTTAGTGTTAAGAACCTAACTAATTATTTTTAAACTGTATTAATCTGTGTATTTGAATTGAACATGCCTCTGACTACCTGAGACCTGAGAATGTCTAAACAGTTGGTACCTTACCTACTTACATTATCTAAGTATATACAGCATAAATGTAGCTGCCTGCCTACCTACCTAATGAATGCTTACCCTTTTTCCGTTTTTGTTTTATTTGATAACTGTGTGTTGTCTAAATTAAATCTTTTTCTTTCTTTCTTCTTCTTAATAAGCGAAGGGTTCTCACCGACATGATGACGATCAAACACGTCGGTATGTAGGTGTTGAAGAGGTGGTAGCCCAGTCGCCGCTTCAGCTTGAAGATTACTTCCAAACACGTAAAGTTTCCTGAAATGTTACGGTAAAGCTAATCATTTCAAGGTACTCGCATTTTTGATTGGCTCAAAAGTTTTGTTTTAGGGAAAACTTTTATAACGTTATTTTTTTATTTTCGAGTATAATGATGCAATGTATCTTTAGTTAGTGAGATTTGGTTCATTGTGTACATCTTGATGTATTTAGGATATATCCTACAGTGAACCATAATTTGGGTAGCCTTATTATTATTTGGTAGGTCTAGGTACTTACTAAAACTAAGTCATGATAGGATATGGGTATTTTTGTTTGCGCTTGTAAAGAACCAGTTATCATAAATTAACTGGGCCACAGGATTAGTGACCAAGAAGATCGTTGCGATTAAACAAGGATTAGTAGTGGAATCATTTTGCCTTCGCAAATAGCCTTATCTAATTAGTGACAATAGCGATCATCACACGCACAATCTTTCGCGAGTGATTGAGCGTACAGGATTGTGCGCGGGAAAGCCTGTACACGCAATCGCGAGTGATAATTTTGATGCTACGCGTTCTTTCGCGCGCGATTACTTGTTAGTTTTTGTCAAAACGCAATCGTGCGGGAAAGCCTGTACGCGCAATCGCGAGTGAAATTTTTTTGAAACTTGAAGTTAGGCGTTCTTTCGCGCGCGTTTGGCTGCATCACTCGCGATCGATTGTGCGTGTGAAGGCTGCTAATGTCTGAGGAAAGTAGGACAGTAGATAGGTACCTACCTCATTTTATGGGTAGGTACTAGGTACCACGGTAGGTACCTATACCTACCTAGGTACCTATACATAGAAGGGTTTTTAAGATAGAATCAGTAGCGAGTAGGTAGGTACTAAGTAGGTACTAACCAGTGGAATAAACCTGGGTGCAGTCAGCCGTGGTGTTCTGCACCAGCTCCAGTTGGGGCAGTTCTATGTTCTCGTCCACCACCAGCGGCACCTCGGGGTCCCATTGGAAGATCAGGTCGTCTGTTGTGTGGGACACTGGAAAAACAATCGATAGGTAGGTAGGTTAACCTACCTATTGAAGAATCCCGACTTCTTCTCTATAAGTAGATCCTAGTAGGTACCTAGGTAATATCTTAGCCTGGTCGCGTAGGAACAGGAGCAAAGTGATCCCAGCGGTCCTACCATAGCATCTAAAGCTAGACGTCCATTGCAGACGGGTCGGGCCGGGCCGCATCGGCGAGCATTTTTGCGTACTGCGTCCACTATGCGAGGCGGGCCGGGCCGCATCGGCGGATTTTTACAGCCAGTCCTACATAAGACAAGCTAGCAAGCGGTTGTATGTGACGATGGATGGTTCTGATGAAGTTATTTTTATTTATGTTGTTGGATGAGGAGCAAAAAAATAATAAACGTCACAAACATAAAGTCAGGGTTCACCATATGCAAGAAAATTTCAGTCCAAATCTTATTTCTCCTCAACACATCGTGATATTTTCTATTTCCAGTACCTATCATAAAGTTCAGAATATTGTTGCATTAACGATATTAGTAGTTTTTCGTTCATTTTACGGTTTTTCCCTCAATAAATACGTCCGCTCGCAGCAACGATCTACAAAAATGCGGCGCGCATTGCGTCCACTAGAGGCGGGGCGGGGCGGACCGGGCCGCATCGGCGGAAAAATACGCTCGCCGAGCGATCCGCCGACGGATTCCGATGCGGCCCGGCCCGGCCCGCCTGCAGTGGACGCAGTTTCATACAAAATGTATAGGAGGCGGATTTTTCCGATGCGATGCGTCCGCCTAGTGGACGCGATGCTTAATAGTTTGTGGGTCCTACTGAATAAAATTGATTTTTGACTTTGATTTTGACTTATCTAGCCCTTGATTCATAATACTTCGGAATGCATTCAGTTCGGAATCGACCGACAGCAACCAATCACAGTAAGTACAAGAATTGATCCGAATTTGACGTTTCTTGCACTGTGATTGGTTGCTGTCGGTCGATTCCGAACTGAATGCATTCCGCTGTATTATGAATCAAGGGCCTGGGCTGGGACAAGCGCTTCCGTGCTTCGGAGGGCACGTTAAAGTGTTCGTCTCGGCTATTAAACGGTGAAGGAAATCAAAGTGAGGAAACCCTCATTATAAAATACCTACCTACATCAATGAACTTTGCAAGTGAACGACCTTATCACGTTCACTGCGGCGCCCGTAAACCCCGTATTGAATTCTAGTGCGTTACGGGGCATATTATGCCCCGTAATCAAAATCTCATTTGTGCGTTACGGGGTTTAAAGTGCCCCGTACACCTTAGTTGCTTTTAACACCTATAACTCTCTGAAATTTAAAATTTTGATAATTATTATTATTTCAAATGAAAGTTTACAAATTTTTCTATATAATTGTCGTTCCGCATGTAGATACAGCAAAAACTGATGAAATTAGGAAGAAAAGAAAAATACGGGGTGTTTTTGTCCCCGTAACGCACTGAAAATGATAAAATACGGGGTTAATACTGCCCCGTAACGCACTAGATGATTTTTTATCGATGAAATAATAGTGATGGGATTGAATGAAAACGATGATTTTGTTTCAAATTTTAATATTGTATTTAAAATGTGTTATGAAGTTAAAAACAAAAAACTTAACATCTCTCTATAAAAACTAAAATTTGTTATCTTGGGTCTTGATTCTGAACTACTAGGCTCATTATAATTCTCATTCATATCTTCCAAAATTGTGATCTGGGGTGGTGAATCTGAACTACTAGGCTCATTATTATTCTCATTCATATCTTCCAAAATTGTGATCTTGGGTCGTGAATCTGAACCACTAGGCTCATTATTATTCTCATTAATTTCTTCGGTTACTTGTTCATAGTCAACATTACGTAGCTCTTGATAAGTTTGACCAGAGCTGGGGCTGGTGACAATATCATTAGAATCCATGTTCCGCTTAAAAACCTTGCGCAACAACGGTGAGGGTGCCAACTGCAGGTGAGACGATCGAGGTGATGCAGGAGTTTCGACTTCATTTTTAAATGACAGTGCTAACATACGTCGCGAGCGCTTCATTTTCGATGAAAAATCGATACGTGTGCGCTATTATTGACATCACTCATGCAACTGAGTTCAAAACCCCGTACGGGGGGATCAAAAAATATACGGGGTTTTTTGGACCCAGTATCGCACCTAAAGGTAATTTTTGCTCTCTGGTCGTTACGGGGTTCAATAAGCCCCGTATCTTTTTAAAATATTTCCTGAATGTAAATTTAACACTGATCACAAATATATAGTCATCTCACTCATGCGATAGTAAACGGCGAAGATATAGCTTCCGCACCAGCGGGTAGACACTACATTTTCAGCTACGCACCGAATGAAAGTAGCGTACGGGGTCGAAAACACCCCGTAACGCAGTGAACGTGTTATGCCAGCAAAAATATCTCATTATTCTGAAGATGCGGTTTATTAGGCCGCGTCCACACAAACGTATGGTTTTTCCGTTGCTTGCTTCAATTCAAAACGTTTATTGCTTCATATAAGTTTAGTATAAGATACCTATTTTCAAAGATAGAGGCCAGTGGAAAATTTTGGGGGAGACCTTTGCCCAGCAGTGGGACACAACAGGTTAACTAAAAAAAAAAAAAAATAAGTTTAGTAGATCTTAAAATCACCGTAAGTTACCTATCATTTATTATTTAGCTATGTAGACGTAAAGGTCCTACCCACCTACCTAATTATTTTATCTATATTCTAGCTAGATCTAGTTTGACAACGGATCTTCATACTTTGAAGATTCGCTATGAACTTCATAGCTATTTCAAATGGCTAAGAATTTTCCACGTCGTAGGTACCTACCTAGAAGCACTAAGTATATAAAACTAACATTGAAGTCGATTTCAATGTATAAAATGGTATGCTTCTGATACCGTTTCAAAGGAGGTCATTCATTTTGGGCCCAAAAGTTAAAAGTGCCGGCCAACGAAAATAAATTTGTCAGTCCCCACTATTGGGGGGGGGGAGGGAGCCAATCGCAGCGTTGCCAATTTAGCGACTTTGTCACTAGATTCAGCGACATTTTCGCATGAAAAGCGACATTTTGATGGCTTTTAGCGACAAAAATAATTTAACGACTTTCTTAGCGACTTTTTTATAGCGGTATTTTTAAAATAATTACTGACTTAATAAACGAATATCCATCGTTTTCTTCTGTACCTACTAATATGTACTCTATTCCATTGAAATAAGATCCGGTTTTGTTTATTTAGCTTAATTTGTTGCCAACTCAAGAATGACTAAAAGGCATAGGTATAGTAGGTACCTACCGTCAATCATCGTGCTAGTAGGGGAATCCCTTAGATAAGTAAGAGGGGGATGATGGGGGATGCCTTACCTTGTATTTCCCCTCTGCCAAATGTACACGACTCCGAATCATGTGCGTTTATATTATATAAAACTACTTCGGCTGCCATTTTGACACAATACTTCGGAACCTGAGCGAGAACAGAGCTGCCATAAAATGCCGATTTGTGCTGTTTTTTGTTGTCGAAACAAGTCGGCAACATCAAATTTCAAAAGAGACGTCATCTCTTTTCATTTTTGAGTATTTCTTTTTTTTCTCATCTATTAATTTCTACTATTAATTTGAATTTTTCACCATAAGAATGAATGAATGAAACAATACTATGTAGTATTCTTTCGCCTTTTTAACCCAAGAAAGTAATTAATTGATAAAAAATCTAGCGAGTTCTAGCGACTTTTTCAATTTTACTCATTTAGCGATATCTAGCGACTTTTCACCAGCGTGAGAGCGACATTTACTGTTGTTGAGTTGACAACCCTGGCCAATCGAAGTATTTTTCAGTATGACACCGTCTCTGAAGTACTTAGGTACTTCAAATGATTTTGTTAGTAAAAAAATTTATTGTATGAATATCCAGATTATTCTACCTAAGAAATCTTTTGAAGTAGGTATATACTTAAACACAACATGAAAGCAAATAAACACTTTGATTTGATTTGATTTGATTAAGTACTTAGTACTTACCTCCTAGTGGACTAAGAGACTATACTGAAAAATACTCGGATTGACATTTCATTAATTAGTGGTTTGGTTTTTCTTTCATTGGCCGGCACTTTTGATATTTGGGCCCAATAGTCTTGTATGCAGCCTAAGCCTCCTTTCAATCACACATAAATTGACCCACTGTATACCTATCCGTATCAAGAATGATACGGTTCATGTCGAGTTAATGTTACCTACGCTTGTTTGTAACACAGCTTTGTGTATGAGTAATCACATCATGCTGAGAGCATTCAGCAAAGACCACAATCAGCGGAGTGTTCACACTCGTCCAATCAACTTAGCCTCATTAGGCGACCCATCTTCCGTTAGATGTGAATCGACCCTAAGTACTTTTTAACCGACTTCAAAAAAAGAAGAAGGTTCTATGTTCGGCTGTATGTACGTTTTTTTATAAATTTTTTATCAATAGATTGAAAATCATTGTTTGAGATGGAGTTTGTCTGAGGCACGTCATTTATAGGCATGTCGTCATGCCAAATATGTATCAGGACGTGCCAGACTACCCCCTTATACATTAGGAAGGATTCTAAAGGGGGTAGTTTTATGGGATCTCTTGGGTGACTTGATTTACGTTCCTTGCCAGCCAGGCCAGCCGTGTTTTTTTTATTTTCGTAAAAACGTAGGTAATTTGAACCATGCTAAAATTAGAGCATACAAGTATTCATTGGAAAATACTTAAGGTACCTACCTATACAACCTCTGGAAACAAGCAGGTAGGTACTTCGGGTCCAAGAACCGAAGCCCCAACACCGCGAGTAGGTGCATAGGGCTGTCGCGACTTCCTTAAAAACAGGATCTCGACTTTTCCCAGGGTAGTTGATTCTCTTAGATCAATTTTCATTATTTGTAGAAGAGATTGTCCGCACCTTCTTGTTACCTATACCTACCTAGTATTTTTTTGCAATTTTTTGTCAAGTCATCTAAGTACCTAGGTAATCGTTTAGTGATATTTAGATTCAAGGTTTTAAAATAAACACTTACCAACACAATAAATACTGGTTTTCTATACCTAAGTAGGTATTTGTTTTTAGAAAAACACATTTTACAAATTATTTTTTTACGCAAACGCATTTTTGGCAATAAACAAGCTGTTTCAATTTCGTCCAATCTAATTTCATCTAAATCCATCTAAAATTATTGGCAACCCTGCTATCGGGGTAGGTAGGGGTAAAATGTAGGGCAAGTGGCTCTCGGTAACCCACAGTCAGCGTTCTGTCGCTGATCGAGAACCTAAAAATAGGTTTTCTCAAACGACCCTTGAGATGAGAGGATGATTACCGCGGGCCTGTCAAGATATTGACTCGTTAGATTAATCGATATCTTTTTAACGGATATGAATACGTATGTGGTACTTATAGGTGCTGGGCAAGTCTATTCCATCTCAAACAATGTCAGGCACTAAGTCCGGTCGAGTGTAGGCATAGGTTGTCTCCTGACGCTGTAGGTTTATATCATGTAGTATTAGATGTAAAGGTCTTAAGTACCTGGTCTACCTATAGGTACCTACCTATCTACATGGAAAACACACAGAAGCCATTTTTTTGCGATCATTCAAACAATGTCCCGCGGCAAGAATCGATCCTGCAACCGCCCTAGCGCAAGCGGGCTTTCGCCCTCTGCACCAAAGAGGTCGTGAATTGTATGGAAGTATCTTCATATGCCCCTCTATACTCCTCGAGCGCCCTCTACCGACTCGTTACTGTCATTGTGCGAGCCCTCGGGCCGAGACTCCGTAATGTTGGCTTTTTGACGTCGAATTAACTATTTCGCGGGAATAATTTTCAGGTTTTTTTGGTTAAAAATGAAGATGTCATAAGTACCAGCTAGTCCGTATCTTTACCTAAAGCTACGGAAATGCGTTTTATTCTGGTTGGCGCATTTTTAAGGCGCGTTTGAAGATCAAGTGTTGGTAATATTAGTAGGTACTTACAGCTTTCCATCTGCAGCTTGCACTCCTGTGTATCATGAGGGTAGATGAGGAAGTTCATAGCACAGGACAGCTTCAGTGTCAGTTTAACCATGTACAGGATAGTCTTATCTTTGTAAAGCCATACGTAGTGGTTGGGAATCGTCATGGTTTGGAAGGTGACAGACTTGGCGTTCTTGAAGAAGGAGTCTGGGCGCCACATGTGCTTCAGCCAGTCCAGGTCTAGGAGTCTGAAAGAAACATCTTGGTGACAGTTGATGATTGTTTGTTAGTAGAAATCAGGTAATAAGTAGAAGTGCCTGTTTTTAGTTTAGTCGAGTTTATAATATTATAAAGTGCATGCTGACGGCGGGTGGTGGCGGTGGCATCCGTCTAGTAGCTAATCCAATGTTTTGAACATTATTAGATAACTTTCTTTAAATTCTGTCAACTGCACTCCGGGCAAGTAAGTAGTTTACCTGTATTCGGACGTCATATTTTCTGGCAATCGCAATCGGTAGTCCTTCCATGTTTGTGCAAAGAAAATATCCGCTGCGTATGTCTATAAAGGTAAATAATCATTTTAGTCCCAACGCTATGTTGGCCCAAAACAAACTTGTATGAGAATGACGAGTGTAGGAGGAAAAAGAAGTACTGAAGGTACGTACTGTACCTACACTAGGTGACTAATAGGTAAGCATCAAGTACCTTGTTTTTTTTTTTTTTGGCTTCGCAAAAAGTGTGCATGCGCCATTTTTCATTGTAAAAATTAAGGAAACAAAAGTTATGAAATACCGCGGACTAGGACAAGTACCTTGTTATAAATAGAAACCACCTACTCAGCAGTTGCATCAGTCATTCTAAAATAGTTTTTTTTTACCATTGAGTTCTCATCGATAGAGTCCAGCCCCATAACAGTGACGTGGAAGTTCACGACGGTTGGCTGACTCTCGCTGATCTTCGGCGGCCGCATCTTGTCGTACAGCCGAGGGTCTTCTGGCAGCAGGTCTTGGAAAGTCAGGAGTGTTGCCCTGATGCATAGCTTGTATTATGGAAGGTATACTATACCTACAGCTAGGTCTAGATAAGAAGGATAATAACTTGGTACTTTTGTGGATTTTATAAGTACGTTGCTATATAATATCTCTATGGTACGTAAGTAGTAATTTTTTTCTTTACAAAAGGTTTCGGATAGGCCGCATCGAAGCATTTTCGGTTCGCTTTGATACTTTACGATAGGACTTATTTATTTTATACGGTCTTAATCCAGTTCATTATCTACGCAAAAGGAAAAACCGGAAAAGAGTTCTTTGATTTAAAGAGACTCCTGGTTACAACACAACTTATCATTATCCTTAATGACGTATTCGATTGTGGTGTTGCTTTAATAGTTAATTAATTTTGTTCTTGAAAGATGGGACCAAGTTAAGCTCGATTTGAATGGGTGACTTCTAGTGGTTATTACGAACGCTGCTGCGCTTAAAAAGACATGTCAATAAAATATTGACGAAATCGGAGGTCTAAACACATCACACGCAGGTGTTTAGGCGGGATTCTTAGATACAGATGAGATTATCATAAAAACGAAAAGCTTCGTACCTTAGTACGTTTGTATATTTAAATTCGACTAACGACTGATTGACTTTAGCATGAAAAAGCCACATTGATAAGCAAACCGAAGGAAGCAATTGCTATGTGTATGTAATAGGAAACGTTCCCAACTGTGGGAATGTGTGTAGTATGTTAACTTACTGAGCATAGCACAGATCTGAGGCTCCAAGCCATAGCCGCAGTAGCATCGTAGCCAACCATAAGCACTTTGCTGCGACCATTTTTGAGCACGCTCCTTTATTTTCCACTTTACACTTTAATATTTTACGAATTCCATAATCTCATTTCAACCTAATTACTATTATGTACTTATGTATTTTAATTTTATATTAAATCTAAAATTTTTACAATAATTTATTTAATTTCAGCATGCAATTCTTGCATATTTTTTATTGATTTCCGGTCAATAATCGCGGGAAATTTTGACAGTGGACGTCGAAACCGTGAAACGTAATGCGAAACTTTTCACATTTTTACCCGCGGAATGTAACTTTTTAAAATATGACATGCGCATGACATGGCACGCCCATTCCTCCACCCACTTGCTTTGACTGTTGGAGAGGTTCCCTGAGCCCTCGTTAGGTTAGAAAAGATTGTACATACCTACGCATCAAAACAAGACGAGAATAAAAGAATCTTGACATCGATCTTGGTTTTGACCAGTAATATTTTTCTGTGGTTCAATTTGTAATAATGTGGGTAGATGAAGGTAGGTAGTTTATTCTTTTCGTTTATCATATAAATAAATGCAATGTCTCTTTGGAAATTGCACTTTGAAGAGCTTTTTTATTTCATGGTAATTTGGGTTCTTCTTCAGTTCAAAAGCCCGCTTGGGACGCAGAAGGTTGCGAGTTCGATTCCCGCTACGGGATAAATGTTTGTATGTACCTACCTACCTACCTATGATCTGCAAATATTTATCTCTTATATAGGTAAGTACTTTTTTACAAACAAAAAAGTACTTACCTATATAAGAATATCAGTTATCTGGTTCCCATAATAGTAGGTACATGCTTTGCTTAGTTTGGGGCTAGATGATAGTGTGTGAAATGTCCAGCATTATTTTATTCTTCGCTCGTGACTTCGTGACGTCGAGTCGGTCAGCAGTATTGGGTAACAAAACGGGGATGTTTCAAGTTTGATTACATAGCCTGCCTGTGGCCTTGGATCTACGGGCTTGTCTTAAAATAGGCATCTACCAAGGTACTTACCTACCTAAGGTTTTTATTGCGTTCACTGAACTCAGCTGTTTTTGTGCCTACAAGGAGAAAAAATGTGTGCAGTGAATCATAGTGACTGGTTAGACAGACTATATTAATACCTAGATAGGTAGAACCTTGGGCTTGCTGTAAAGAATAGACAGGCTTTTACGAAATGACTGAAACAGAAAGTCTAACGAAGGTCACTGCACGTTTTGAAAGTGAATAATTTGATGCCAATTTTAAGTAGGTAGGTAGGTAGGTACCTAGACAAAAAGTCACCAAAAACTTACCTAGGTACCTACCTACCCATGTTGCAGTAAAAATGGAATGCTATAAATGTAAATGTTGACTGCATCAATAAACCCCGGGTCAAGGGGTTTGTAGTAAGTAGCGCCCGCCCGCGGCTCGGCCTATTATTGGCTCGCATCGCGCCCCTTCAGCACGTTCGTGTCTTCGGGAATGTATGAAGCTGATCTTTCCACCCTAAAATCATAATAATATAGATTGACTACAGGTATAAGGCTTCAAGGTTGAATGTCTAGGGGTTAGTAAGAGTCACCAAACAAATTAGTACCTTACCTACCTAGGTAAGTAGGTACTTAATATGTAGGTTCATCAACGAAAACAACTTGGAATAGCAAGGAGGTGTGTGTACCTAAGTAATGTTTTTTTTTTATTGATATATTTCCGATTTAGAATAGAACGGAACCTAATTTAGGTAGGTAGGTATGTAGGTTAATTTGAATAGAGGGTATACTAAGCACAACGGATCTTTATCATTCTGAAGTTAGGTGCAATAGACGATTGCGCACAGGTTTGGTAGAGTATGCGAGATAGTACGATTTTAGGCGTCATCAAAAATGGGTTCTGCGCCCAGACCATGGCTCTGCGCAGCTACTTCAGAGAGCTAAAGAACGATTGGATTGTGCGTATTATACGTATTTAAATATAAACTTTGGCGCCGTGTCGGCGGTATCAACATCGCCTGACAATATCCCGTCAGCAATAATCGCTTGGGGAGTGTTTGACCGCGGCGTGCTCAAGGGGCAGAGCACAGCCCTTCTCGGAAACCGACGTTTTCACTCGACTGTGCACGAGCACCCTGATTAATTAGAAAGATGTCTCCAAAAATATTCGCCTTTGATCTGTTACCTACTTGTGTTTTAGGTGAGATTTTTGTTGAAAAGATGTTTACCGGGCCAAAGAAATCGGAAGGAGGAAACCTACCCACCTACTTATGTACCTAAGTGCTCTTAGGCCTTAGGGTTTCGCGCAAAGTTGTAACGCCTGCTTACGGAGAATAATGCAGCCCTCTTCAGGGAGAATATTATAGGTAAAACATTATTATTATCCTGGACATTCCTGGAATTAGGAAGGAAGTAGACCGGTAGACCGATGTTTCAAAATGGTAGTCACTTTGTTGCAATATGGTTGCATTCATGTTCTATCCCAGTTTAGTTAGAATAAAAGCTAAAATAAACTCTATCACAAACCAGTAGGTTTAAATTTGGAGTGGTTGGTGCTAATTTTGACGTTTCATTGGTCACGTTCTGAAACCAAGATACTGTTGATTTTACGTACTAAGTACATTTCAATTATTCGTTTTATTATTCAATGCCTAAATTAACATTGGTGCTTCTACTTAATTAAGTACCTACTTTTTAAAGATTTTATTGAATTTTTCTAGTCCCAATAGCATGGAATTTTATTGTTTAAAAAACAGGGGTATTTTTCATTGGCTTTCAGTCAGTCAATGAAAAATACCCCACTGATCTGTTGAAAAACAGATCTGATTATGGTTTCAAAACAAATGTTATGAAGTTGACTGACTGGCGTGAGTTGTGTGTGATGTGAGGTCTATTATTACATACTCATAATTTCCTCTATTTTAGCTAAAGTTTTTATTATGGCTGCTGTGAATAATAATGGTTTACTTGCGTGATTTGTAATCATCCTAATTAACTGTTATGACGGCAAGTTTTAAAGAAAAATCGGAAATGGCGAACATACACATTTTACTCACATTTGCCTGCGTTTTTATACTCTGCTATGAATTTTACCACTCAACTATCCATCAGGTTGTCCGCATCAAGGACCCTCAATTCACCCTTAACACCCCATACTACAATACAAGTGTGAAAACATTTGATGTGTATAAAAAACTGATTGATATCAAAAACTTCACATTCGTATCCAACCCCCAGCCTTGCAAGGAGTACCCTGCTGGTTTGTTACTTCTGATCATAGTTGCATCGAAGCCAACCAATCACAGGAACAGAAAAGTCATCCGCAACACTTGGGGTAAGGCAGTTGACTCAACCAGATTGGTTTTTTTGATCGGTGAAACCAACAACTCTACAGATATGAATCAAATTAAGTATGAGAGTATGGTCTACGGTGATATAGTCCAAGGGACTTTTACTGATGCTTATCGTAATATGACTTATAAACATGTGATGGGGTTGAAGTGGGTGGTGCATCATTGTCCCGTAGCGAAGTATGTTATGAAGACTGATGATGATGTGCTTCTGAACTCAAGAGAGATGAGGAGGTTCCTTGCTAAGGAGCTGTCTCCGTGGGGCGCAAGGGGCCTGATAGCATGCCAGGTGCTGACAGATGCACCTGCACAGAGATCCAACTCCTCAAAGTGGATGGTGACCGAGAAGGAATATGCTCCGGATTACTATCCTACATACTGTGCAGGTTCGTACCTTTATAGAATTCTTTCTATAGTATTTTTCACGTAGGAATGTATCCCTGACACATAGAACTTTTAAGTTTTACACTGTATAACAATAAAAATTTTTGAAATAAATGAAATCTAGTGATAATACTAAAAGATACAACTTCAATATAAGATTTTGTCTATTTCCTTTTTAATAATTTGAGAAATTAATTGTTCCTATGTGAAAAGGACTATAATGAATGACACAAATCACAAATTACTTCTGCAAAATGAGTTTGAGTTTCTATGTCTATGTCTTTCCACACTTAGGATACATTCAAAGAAACAATACAAATTATGCTCTCTTCCGTAGGATTAAGCAGAGTCCTCATTTTTCACACCATGCTCAATAGCATTCCTAAACTTCCAGGCTGGGCAGTCTTGTACTCCCGCGACGTGGTCTTCAAGCTCTTGGACGCGGCCCAAGCGGCGCCCTACTTCTGGATAGACGACGTGCACGTCACTGGAGTCCTAGCGGAGAAGGTGGGCGTGGCCAGAACTGCTCTCAACAGCCTGATACTCAGCCACAAGCAGATGGAAGTGGTTGTGATCCTGGGACCGGGTTACATAGGACAGTTTCTCCTGGGACCAGCAGATCTGAATGTGAATCGGATGGTGCAGCTGTGGAGTCATATTCCTGTTTAGTGTTAACAAGTGGTGAAGGAAAACATTGTGAGTATCCTTTACCATCTTGTCGGGTCGAATTTGATATCCTTAGCTTGTGCAATGGACATTAATTAATGTAAATGCTTAGGAGTCCAGAAGACGCTGGAATCAAAATACGTCTTAAGAGCTCTTCAAAAGAAAAAGATGGGAGTTTAGGAAGGTCTGTTAACTAAATTATAGTTTGTGGCTTCAAGTAACATTTCATTGTTTAAAGACACTGGTCTACAAAACATATGTTTTTCGAAGATATCCCACCGACATTATCACTTTTCTTATTCATTAGACAGGATACCAACCACATGTCTAGAAAGCCTTTTTGCAGGAGTCTAACTGCCTTTTTTATGGAAGAGGGGGCAAACGAGCATGTGGCACACCTGATGGTAAGTGATCACCACTGCCCACAGATAACCGCAGCATCAAGAAGCACTGCAGATGCGTTGCCGGCCTTTGATAGGATCTTTTCTAGAAAGCGCATAAGTCGTATCGTGGTCGTATCGGTCTGGATATACCTCTGGCGACAGCTGCCTGCGATCACGCCTTTTGTAACATAGACGAAACGCCGAGAAATAACTAAAAGTAATTTATGTTTAACACCAAATATACAGAGAAAAGCTGGTGTTAAAAGATAGGAGGCCCATACCCATATTTAGTGAAAACTATGCTGAAATAATGATAATCATGTTTGCCCATTCTTTACATAGCCACAGAATACACTAAGCCACATAATTTTTTTTTAATTACGGTTTTGCGAGACATTTATTTATTGTTAAGAAAAAGCGTTGATTTTATTAAATAATAATTTCAAAATATTGTTTTTAATTTTTTTTATTACAACTTAATGCTACTGAAATTTTTAACTGTTTATGATGTGATCAACATTTTCATCATCATTAGTCACTAAAAAAATCTCAGAGGTCATTGTCATGGTGATACAGAAAATGATTTGTTACCTCCCATTTTTCTCAATATTCGTGAGGCACCCAGTAGGTACCTAACCCTTAGCCTACCGCACTTACACTTACGTACACAATTGTCCTTGTATCTAATCTAAATGTTCACTAGCATAATTATTCCATTATAACCTACTCAAGGAAGATTCAATGGCTTTGTCGCAGCCTGTAATACATAATACGTAATTACGTATGTAGGTTATGAAAAAAAAACATTATCCAATGATCTTTTATACTAGATATTTAATTATACCTAAATGATTAAAACTACTGAAGCACTAATATCACAGTTATAATTATGTTGAGTTTTCGACAATTTATACGGACTAAGTTGTAAATAAGTATTTATTGTAACGCAGCAATTTATTTTTTTACCCGACTACTACTAAGCCAAATGAAGGTTTATTGTATCTTAGATAATGTTGTCGGCGGTTTTAGTCTTTCGAATCTTAACTTTCTTAATCCGGAGAAATGTAAATAATGTATGTAAACTCGCTTATTTTACGTAAAGTGCCTTAACTATAAAAGTTATGTTTGTATTACTTACTAAGATCTCACGTGTAAAATCAATAAAGTCTTAAACATCACATTACTTATCTTCGTTTAAACTAATAAGAGTCATTTGAACCTCGGGGTCAACTGTTTTCTTCCCTTTAAAACTATCTTCTATGTCTTGCAAGGTTCTATCTTTCGTTTCGGGTAGTAAAATGTAAATTACTCCTAAAAATACAATTAACGTTACAGAGTAAACTAAAAAGGCCCCCTCCACACCTACTGAGGAGTACAAATGAGGTGCTGTTTTCATTGAAACGATAAAAGATGGCGTTAGGAATGAAGTAGAAATCGTAGATCCTAAACTCCTATAAGCCAAAGGAAATACTTCACCACATATCACCCAGTTCAAGGGAACAAGGCCTAAACAAAATACCAAAGTGTAAAATACCATCAGAGACATCGGTAGTATGTCTAGTATCCAAGGAGACGTGAATATTCCAGCCTTTCTCAAATATATAAACACTGATATTGAAGATAATGATACAACAGTTAATACACCACTTGTGAACAAGATCGTACGTCGTTTGAAGTATTTCAATAAAAATATAGCAAGGAAAGCACATACAGTTCTCAATAAATCTATCACAGTGAACTGCCAAGCGACTTCTTTCGGGTCTTCTTTATTAAGCACTGCTTGAAGGATTATATTCCCATACGCAGCAAACATGTGAGCACCACCGAACTCAAACACGATCAGCATGCTGATAGCTGTAATCGCTGGCTTGTAAAATTCTTTCTTCTTAAAGATTTTCAGCACATCTTTGATCGTATCAACAACTGTTTTGTAAAATCCGTTCAAAGAGCTCCTGCTGCCTTCGGATACTTTATCCTCTATCTTTGTTTCGTTATGAGAATTTATCATAGCGTTTAGTTCATCTCTTTGCTCTTCACCATCCCCTCTCACCCATCTGAAAGCTTTCCTCGCCTCCTCATACTTCCCTTTTGAGACTAACCAGCCTGGTGATTCAGGGGAAAGACTTATGATCGCCATAGATATTAACGGGAACAATGAACAGATGATCGCTGTTACCTTCCACGTCAGATGAGCGCCCCATAGATGCGACAAAAAGATCCCCAAACCTAAAGATATAGCGAAGGTACCTAAAAACGCTCCTCTGTATTTCGGATCAGTGTATTCTGCGACTAAAATAGCAGCTAATGGAGTTCGAAGTCCCAAAGCAAGTCCGTGGAGAAGTCTTGCGATGATAAAGAGGGGGACTGAGTTGCCGAGGACGAAGACGATCCAGCCAAGCAGTGCTGGGATTGTGCAGATGAGATGCGCTTTCTGTCGGCCGAACTTCGTCATCAGGACGGGAGAGATGAAGTTGCCAACGATGCCCATGACGCCGACGACTGATGCTGGAAAAATAGGAAACAGTCTGTTAAAATTAGAAGGAAGATACTAATATCGCAAGTGATAATTCAACATTACTATTGACTACGCGCCTAGGTACGTAGGTACTTGTATTGTATCTGTTGATTGTTCTGTTCCTTTTGTACACTGCAATGCAACTTTTGTAACTTAATGAAGCGCATTTAAATTCTCATTCTTCTTCTTATCGTGTCACCAGTTCTTTCGAACCAGTGTGGTGATTCTAAGTGCTCCTCAAAGAGGCTACTTTCGTGCACTTGACACATGTTTTCGAACTTGTTAGGTTCTACGACATGCCAGTTTCCTCACGATGTTTCTATTCACCGTTTGAGAGTACTGGCATAGTGCACATAAATTTTTCGTCAGAAAAATTCATTGGTGCACGACTGAGTTTGAACCCACGACCTTAAGATCGCAAGGCGGGGCCACTACCACTAGACCACCAGTGCTAAATTCTCATTACAACGCCCACAATCGTTTCAGAATGGCGTGACTCAGGTTGAAGTTTTTAGTTTCCGCATAGGCTTTTGACACCACTTACCTACTGCTGAAATTTCTGTTAGACTATAATAAAAAAGTACTGAACTGAATTTAAATTTAAAATAACTATTATACGTGAATCTATTGTGATGCTTGACTGTTTAGTTTAAGAAGAAAGATGGATCACCTCAAAGAAAGTGCTAGGCTTCAAACGTAGTAGTAGTACCTACTTGTTGCCCTGGTTCTTCACGGTATTGTGAAAGAACAGGAGTAGGTAGAATCGACAATTGCCTTTGTCTATGTTATCTGAAGTTTTGTCTAAAAGTAGGTATTTTCAACGAAATGCATAATCATGGTTAGTGAAGGCTGAAGGCCTATATTTTTGTACAGGTCATCTAATGACGACGCATTTTGACAAGGTCAGAACTCGGCCTTGAAGGCCATTGGACAGTTGGTTAAGATCCAAGCTCTGCTTATTTTGGGACAAAATCATGCTGTGTGAAATGTCCAGCAAATCCAGCAATATGTATTTATTGGAACGAAGTTCCTTTTCGGACGGTATCGAGGATGGGGGCTAGAAAAAAAGCGTTCGATTTTACCGTCACGACACATACATTAGGTCAAAACGTCGCAGTGCAAAGTGCAGAGTCGCAAAGCAGTCCATAGATTGTAACATTTTTAGTACGGAAGAGCGTTTCTAGGACTTTAATATTTGACAATGTCAAAGTTGAAACTTCGTTCCAACAGTGTTCCACGACACTCACATACTTTTTTTATTATTCTGTTAGTCTATCCTGTGGACTGAGAGGATGGTGTAGATGCTGGGCAAACCTATTCCATCTCAAAAAATGTCCCAAGTGTCCCGTTAAGTGTAGGCATAGGTTGCTTCCTGACGCTGTATAAATAATCTATTATACTCGTAGATGAAAAGGCTTTAGTTTAATTCTGTATATGGTATCGTCATTAATATGTAAGTTATGTGCAAGTGGAAAGGAAAGTGATACATAGCCCGCCGTGCAAGGCAATAACGCATGCCCCAGTTCAATTTGTTTAGCTGTGTTATTACAAAATTCATTTATCCAGTAGGAACGCTCGGATCTCTTTGAATAGTCTTAAAACTAGATGATTCTACTTCTGTTCTTCGCGACCAATACCGTGAAAAACCAGGGCAACAAACACGGTTTGGGGCCTAGCGCACTTTTAGGTGATCCATCTTAGAACTAAATAAGTAGTCATGTTTCAGTGGGGATTAGCACCGTGCTAATATCACGAAAGGAGCCTCTTTTAGGCGCACTCAGAATCCTTTCGTCACACTGGTTCGAAAGAACTGGTGACACGGTAAGAAGAAGAAGTAGGGATTAGCAGATGACGCACGTTACACCTGCATATTTTTGGCCTTACCTTTTATTTGCAATTGCAATTCTAATTGCAATTGAATATTTTTTTTTAGATAGATAGATTTTAGCTGGACATTTTTCACACAGCATCATCTAGCCCCAAACTAAGCAAAGCTTGTAGGTACTATGGGAACCAGATAACTGATATACTACTTATATACTTTTTGTTTGTAAATACATTCATATTATACATAGAAACACCCAGGCCCGAGATAAATATTTGCAGATCATACAAACATTTTACCCCGCGGCGGGAATCGAACCCGCAACCTTCGGCGTTCCCTTCTCATTTATTCTTATTTCTTTCTTTGATAGGTGCTTTTGAAACTTAAAATAACACTGTAGTAACATGGAACCTTCATAGAACCTTCTTTGCATGCTAGGTACCTATAATTTAACCATCTAACCAAGCTGTTTAACGTTAGTCACTGTGTTTAGTATTAGTATTGATAGGGCTTTCCCTTGCTTTCTCTCAGACAGTTACCTTTGTGGCGATCGGTGATACTTAGATCCTTGTGTATAGGTGGCATGGCATAGCTTGATACGTTCATAGATCGTCAAAGTTAAGCAATATTCACGGCGTGCTTAGGGTGACCGCTAATGGCGAAAACAATGAGCGATTCCGTGCTTCGAAGGGCACGGAAGGTATTCTAAAGGGAGTTTTTTTTTGAAGCGCATATCAAAAAAGACCTTATTACCTATCCAGGAGGTGTCATGGTCGGTCAGCTTGACATCTCCAGTAGTCTGCAGCTGAGCGAACAGCACGGCGGGGAAGCCGTGTGCGCAGCCGTGACCAGCGATGTTCAGCGCCGCTCCACTCACCACGAAGGCCTGGAACCATCATCATAGTGCCCAGTATGAGTTAGAGTCACTACTAGCTGGCTACGTCGTTCGCGTGGACGGTAGTGATTTAAATTTTAATAATAGCAAGTGGGGTAAGGCCTTTCGAGCATAGTTTTTTGAGCTGTGAGTAAAATGAGAATAATAGAACTTGATTGTACTGTAGACCGTACCATGAAAAAAAACACAAAAATAATAAAAACAAAAAAACATAGGTAAGATAATTGATCGGAAAATTCACAATCAAACATGGTGTAAGAATGGGCGACTCTATAGCTAAAAGCAATCTCTCCCAGGTAACCGTTGGACGGGCAAGATAAAATTAATCATCATCATCCACAGTCCGATTTATTAAAATTAAAATAGGATAAAAATTCATTTAAAAAAAAGAGTCTCAAAATGAATTCGAACAGCTGTATAGATTTTTTTTTTAATTGCATCATCACTTTTTAAACAAAAAAAATCAAATTAAAATCGGTTCGTCCGTTTGGGAGACAGGCAAGGTTTTTTGATTTCTGAAAGGTTGCTTTATACTGGTAGTATCCTTGATCCCTGGGACCTACTGCGACATTAAAATAATTTATGAGCACGAAAATGAAATAAAACCTAGCTGACAAGCAAAAACCTAGGCACAAGTATATTTCCCATCCATAGGCCGGTTTCTGTGAGGGCAACGTTTAGTAGGCCTACCTACCTCTTATTTTCCTTGTTCCTACAGATACCTAGTACAGTCAGCAACTAATATTTCCGAAATTACTAACATCATGACCAACATTTTTACTAATATTTAAAGATAAAATAGTTGGTTCATAATAATTTACCAAGAAAAGTTTATTTTCTTGGTTATCGAAAACAAAATCCATTTTAAAAAGTACAACTTTAATCGAATTTCATTGCTGACTGTACCTACTGCAATTCTACCTAGTAGGTAATTGCGTACAGTCAGCCGTCTAACACGCAGTAGGTATGAACCGGAGCTCAGCTAGGGATACTAGGAGATCTCATAACTTATTTACAGTGAAGTGTTATAGCCTTGGAAACCAATTTTACATGATATGTTTTTGGTGGGTTTTTTAATAATTCTTACGAATGACAAAATAATACAAAAATATTGATATTAAGGCCGGCTCCAGACTTGCTTCAAATGTTTGATCAAATATTGGAACAAAATGTTTGAACTGTTTGAACACTAAGGCCCTTATTAATATACGTGGTGTAAAGTTACGACAGGTTTAATCTCCAAAAATTGTATGGTTACTCCTAAGTTACACCCGGCGCGGCGAAGCTTTACAGGGCAAGGGCCATAGTGTGGCACGGGAGTTTGTTGTCATAGTCTCGTCCCACACATGTGTTCAAATATGTGTTCAAACATTTTGAAGCTAGGTCTGGCGCCCCGGGGTTAGGTAGGTAGATAGATTGTAGGTACCTGTTTAATAAAGGGCTTCATGTTATGTCCTGGCAGAAGGACTATAGTCCCACTCAATGCACCCTTAGTGCCTGAAAAAAAACATAGTGCTGCTTATTATAAAAACGTAAAACCTTGGTTGAACCCCATGTTGACACATGTCCAAACAAAACTGTTACAAAAAAAAAGCGTTTTATGTACGAGTATTTAAAGATCGTTTTTCTAGGGACAGTTTTTTTGTTAGACTTGGTCTAAACTCGGCTCATTTTCTTGTAATAAGCCCTAGTAAGTTACAAATTCCAATTACAAGTCCGAAACACGGATATTCGTAAGATGACAAAAGTAGCAGATATCGGAGACCGTATTGCGAGACTTAAGTGGCGCTGGGCAGGACAGTTGGCCAGATTTGGTGATGGCAGGTGGTGTAAGGCTTTGACCGAATGGTAGGTACCCAAGGGAAAGTGCTAGAAGCCGGGGCAGACCAGCAGCCAGGTGGGTGGATGATATAGAGGCCATTGAGGGAAATCCATGGATGAGATCAGCTCAGGACCGATTAGAGTGACGTTTGAGGGAGGAGGCTTATAGTCCAGCAGTGGGCTATTATTTGAGCTGCCTATGAATGAAAAGTTACAAATTATGCAGATGATTTAATATTAATAAAAATGGTTGGTAAACCTATAAGATAATTAAAATAGGTACAAGCGACAACATCATGATAAACAATTAAAAATTAAAAATACATCTATCGTGTGCGTCATGATTTTATAACAATGGGTTGGGTAGGTATTACGAAGTGAGTGCCTAGCTAGACCTACATTGCAATTTGACGGTCACGGTAAAATATAAAAAAAGTGAAATGAAATGAAAAAACTTTATTACAATACAATGTAGATACCTAAATACTTAAATATAGATTATTACATAGATACCATTGTTTGTAATTGGCGGTCTTATCGCTGGATAGCGATATCTTCCAGACAACCTTTTAAACTAGGCTACAACTAAAACTAAAGCTAAATTTGCAAAGTAAACATACTGGGACCCTCCCAGTGACTGCAAAGTTGAGCAGTGAGGACTTATCCTGGCCCTCGAACTAGTGTAAAACTGTAAAGTATGTGAGTGTCGTGGAACCTCGGTGGAACACTCGGTTAGAACGAAGTTTCAACTTTGAAATTTGGCATTTGTCAAATAAATTATTGTCAAATATTAAAATCCTAGTACTTACTGACAGTGTAACAATCTATGGACATGTATGGTATGTTTTGCGTCTGCGCACTTCGCACTGTGACGTTTTGACCTATGTGTCCTGACGGTATAATCGACCTATTTTTTCTAGCCTCCATCTTCGCTTCCGTCCGAAAAGGAACTTCGTTCCAAACAAAAGTTGTAAAGCTCCTCAAGTCGTCCCTCAAGAACTGCGTTTATCTTTAACTATAGCAATACTTAAACAAAATATTTATATTAGTTTTATTGGAGATTAATAAATAATGAAGTCTGTTAAAAATAGATAAAATATATACCTACCTAATGCTGGACATTTCACGCAGCATCATCTAGCTAGCCCCAAACTAAGCAAAGCTTGTACCTACTATGGAAAACAGATAGCTGATATACTACTTAGATACCTACTTTTTGTTTGTAAATACATACACATTATACATATATACGATCTGGTAAAGGCTGCTGGGAGCCGGTGGGTGCAGGCTGCACAAGATCGATAGCTGTGGAAATCGATGGAGGAGGCCTATGTTCAGCAGTGGACACTAGATGGCTGACATGATGATGATGATGATACATAAAACACATTGAATATAAACTATTTCTACGTAGATAGATACCTAATTGGTATTTTTAAGTCATGACGGAGGCCAAAAACTCCGTCACCAGAGTTAAATTAAATTAATCATAATAATCCTCATCACACTCACCTATACCTACTTACCTAAATAGTAATATATATATACAGGGTGTAAAAAGACTGCTACCGAAAACTGAGGGGTTTCAATCAGACCATGATTCTGAACATATTTCGCGAAAAAAAAACGAAAAAAAAAATTTGACTTAGCTACGTCATTTTATTTTATTTTCTAGTTATTTACTACTAGTAAGTACAACATAATAAGACCATATCTACCTAATAATTGCATTTATAAAAGAAATAAACGATTAAAACTCAAAATCCAGCAATCTACGTATTAAAACGAGCCCAATACATACGCAAATAGTAATCTTCAAACGCTGTTTTCTCCGGATATAATGATTTTTTCGGAAAATCCTTTTGGACTTGGTTGTGTGTTGGAATGCTGTACCTATCCCTTTCGGCTTCGGTAGACGTCTTTTTACACCCTGTATACCTACCTAATTGATATTAACAAGTGAAATGAATAATTAATATTTGCTATGACTTTAAAGGAAATAGGTATTTACTACACAAATATTTGCCTAAACTTGAGATACTAGAAAAAAAACTAAGCAAAATAATTATGAAGGTACATAAGTATCTACCTACCTATACGTACCTCTACCTACCTACCCATTTGTCACTCTCGATTAGAAACAGTTATTGGGAAACCTCCTTAGGTTTCAAGCTTTTACGAAATAAATAAACGCTTTCCATCGCGCATCTTTAAAATTTAATTCGTTCTGGTAAAAAGAAGTTTACCTTTTATGATGATAAAAGGACGTGGATGTCGTTATGAATGAAGTAGCCGAGGCTCCGAAGGTTTTATATAGTAAGTAATGTCAAGTCAATATCGCCTATTGACCTGGGGCCGTATTCCCGTTCTTATTTTCGTTCGTTTGATGAATATTCGGATGTTTCTTACTATAATTTCTGACTTGCAAGGGATCATTTATCGGTTTGGAATATTTGGTCCTAGGTTAGGACCGTGTTTTAATTTTGATCTTATTGATTGAATACAATGCAGCTCGTAGTAAGAAGCATCCGAATATTCATCAAACGAACGATAAAACGAACGCGAATAACCCTCCTGATAACGCGACTGAGCGGCACAAACGCTTTTGTTCTTTCTATAGTACCTAACCTACACCTCACAACAGCAAGTGCCTTATTCAAATGCTAGGACTAAGGAGGCTATTCCTACTTACCAATGGTCTAAATATCAGCATTTCTGAAGACTCTACAAACGTTTGAACTCATAACATTCATGGATGAAACGATCATGGAAAGATTAATCAGAGACCAAGGCAACGGCTCATTAGCATACAATAACTGATAAATCGTTGTTGGTTTTGCTTGCACTACTAAGTTAGTACCTACCTACTAAGTATTAACTGATAACACGCTCATCTTAGAATGATGTTGTTGATGGGAAAAACTAGCACTTGTCGGAAAAATTCTGTAGAATTGTCTGAAGTAGTCTTTCATTGACTTGCAGCCCGATTTCGTCCGTTGTGATAAGATAGGTAAGATCTATCTACTTATAGTACAGCCCCTACTGCGTTCCACCTGTGGTTCCACCGTCCACGGTTAACCGCTGTCCCTCGGAAATATGGAAATATGCACGTGAAAGTGATTTCACGGGATAAAAAAAAGTAGGAAGGTTTATAGCAAAAATGCAAAAAAAATCTCCTTAGGTACATTCTTCCCAGCAGTGGATAGGTTAGATAAAACAAATTTGGTACATTTCTTATGAAAACTAAATTTTAGTATTTTTTAATTTTCCATTGTTATTTAGGAGCATTTGTTTGTTAAATCATCAAAAAATCAGCATCCAAAATTACGACAAAAATAGCAAAAACAATTTTTTCGAAAAACAATACTTTTTTTTAAATGCGCTTAATTTTATCAAAATCAATTCTTAATTCTTAATTCTTTATTGTACAAATAGACACACACAGGATAATAACATAAAAAAGGACATGTACAAAGGCGAGCTTAACCCTACAAAGAGTTTTCTTCCAGCAAACCTTTGAGGCTAGAGAGATGTGCAAAATAGATAGTGGGTACATGTACAAAGAGAATGAAAGAAACAAATATTATTATTTAAACATACGTAAAAATATAATAAACATACATAGACATAAAAAACATAACATTAAAAAATATATATACATAATATATATACTAACTAAGTTATAGCATGGAATTGAATATAACATACAAAGATACATAAACAACAATAAATATTTAAAGCGATAGAAAGTGCTCCTTCAACTTATTCTTAAAAATAGTGACAGATTTGCTTTCCCGGATGACTTGAGGAATGGAATTCCACAACTTCACCGCATGCACAGTAAAGGAGTCCCCGTAGCGACTGCTTGTAAAAGAAGGAGTTTTAAGCAGAAGAGATTTAGCAGATCTACAAGGGATGTCACGTGGAACAAGATACTCAAAACGTTCACGAAGATAAGGAGGGGAGATAGGACAGAAAAGGATTTTAAAAAGAAATGTTAAGACATGAAGGTCCCTACGACGACGAATAGGGAGCCATTTGAGCTGAGATCTGAACTCTGAGACGTGATCAAACTTGCGCAGACCGTAGATGAAACGAATGCACAAGTTTTGGAGACGTTCTAGCTTCTCCAGTAATTCCTCTGAAGCATCAAGAAAACAAATGTCGGCATAATCAAGCAGAGGCAACATTAGGGACTGAGCAAGAGTAACTTTCGTTCTGAAAGGAAGGAATTTCTGGAGACGCTTTAGGGATTGAAAAGTGTAATGAATCCGTTGACTTATATCAGAAATATGGCTGGCCCAGGATAACCTACAGTCGAATGTCACGCCTAGATTCTTGGCCTTCACAGAATAAGGTATTGTCATACCATCAAAAACTACAGGAGGCATGTTAGAGTCACTGGCGATATTAAGCATGTATGGGCTTCCCAAAAATAGAGCTTGTGATTTGGATGGATTCACAAGTAGGCCGAACGATTTCGCCCATACACTAATATTAGCCAGATCTTTATTAATTTGGGTGATACCTGTAGCAAGCTCCTCAACTTTAAAACTGTGGTATATCTGTAAGTCATCTGCATACAGATGGCAGCTGGAATCGATGACCTGAGTGATAGAGTTAATAAATATAGAGAAGAGAAGTGGAGAAAGCCCTACGATCTTCAACATTTTTCCATAATTATAGCATTTTCCCCTCAGGGGCGCTCTCAAAAACTCATCAACTCAACTCACCCTGTATAGGCAGTACCTATAGGTAGATCTGTCTAGATAGGTAGGTTCATGATGTAAAAAACTGAAGGGTTACTACAATGGAATAAATAATAGGTACCTACATAATATCTTTGAAATCGTAAAAGACTGACTGAAAGAATTAGACAAAAAAAAATTAACGTGGTTTAAGAATCACCTTAAACAATTCTTAAAATTTTGGCAAAATCAAAATTTGATTTTGCCTGATTGATTTTTTAGGGGACCTCCTAATACATTTAATTTATTAGGAGGTCCCCTACCTCCTAATACTTTTAACCATAATTTTATGTAGGTATTTTATAGAACCAACTCAACTTTGATGATTTAGTTGACACAAAGTTTTTCTTTCATATCATTTGTTTTTCATATTTTAAAATATATTTTTTATTAGCAGGTAGGTACTAGGTGGGTACACGCCCATTTGTTTTTCATATTTTAAAATATATTTTTTATTAGCAGGTAGGTACTAGGTGGGTACACGCCCATTTGTTTTTCATATTTTAAAATATATTTTTTATTAGCAGGTAGGTACTTGGTGGGTACAAGCCTATTTTTTTACACTCACCTATAATATCACGCAAAAGCTTTAACTATTTATTACCGAACTTGGGCACAATGGGCACTCATCACAGAACTAGCACCAACAGACTAAACCATTATTGATATGTGTGTATACTTATAAATCATCGGATTTTTCTCTAGCCTTGACTTTGAAAGTAAACATAAACCAACTTAACTTGAGCTATGCCGTGAATACTATTGTACTTGAACTTGGGTTTATTAAACTGGCTCAAAAAGCACCAGCGTCCAGGGTCTTTGATTGGAGTTTGCTACCACTAAATTAGAGGTCTATGCCAACTGGTCATCTTGTACACTAGCTGCGATGTAGTACTAACTATTACTTTATTCTACGTTTTGATACGTAGAATATTTTTGTAGATCTTTCAGTTGATATAAATATAACGCTTTGAGAGCTCATGTTATATTGGTAAGTGACTCAGATTCGCATTTTTTCACGTCTATTTATTTTGTGCATAGGGAAGTAATTTATAATACAATGCTCTTATTATGCCAATTTACCTTATTTATTATTTTGTCAGGAAACTAAGTGAGTAGGTAAGTAAGTAATTTATTTTTTTATGAGCGTGTAACTTGAGTAAGTGTCAGTCATTCGCAAATAAATAAAAATATTGCGAGACGTCTGTTGGTGCGTATAATGTATTTTTATTTTTAAACATTAAGTATCAGATAGTCAAGTTCAAGGTAAATTAAATAAAACCAATCTAAACAGAGTAACCACTTTACATACCTCAGCACGTTTTAACATAACAATTCTGACATTTTTTGTGAATTTCATAACACGAAACAATGCACGATAATCGGTCACGAACGCGGATGAACAATATTAATACATTATTTTTTGAACAGTTTGCGTAGTGAGGGGATGAAGCAACGAGCCGGTAGATATCTCGGCCGGTCATCGATAGACTGGCGCAGACGACGAAGTTACGAAACCACCCCGTCTCTCATCATGGTAGTGATGTCTTGGTGTTTTTTTTTTCGCTAAGCCATGTTGTTTAATCTACACTAATATTATAAAGAGGAAACATTTGTAAACTTGGATAGAATCTGGGGCTGTATTCGCGTTCCTTTTTTCGTTCGGATTCGGTTCGGAATTCGGATGCTTTCCACCCCTATTTCTGACTTCAAGGGCCAATTTTTCAAACTTTAAAATACGGCCCTAACCTAGGACCAAATATTCCTAATTGAAAAATTCCCTGATCAAGGCACTAATGGATTTTTACGAGCAGTTGCTTGGTCTGCCTCGAGGCCACTCCATAACTCTTGCCGACCACTCGTAGACCGCCTTCGTTCATTGGTTGTCGCCCCGTCTGGCCAAGGGTCCTATCTCCCTATCTCCTATCTTATACCTATCTCCACATGAGCCCAGCAATCTGTAGGTGTCCTCAACCATACCTCTTCAAAGCATTCTCAATCTAACTTTAGTAGACATCTAGATAGGTACATACTGCACTTTGGAGGTATTGTACCTCCAACGTGTAGTAATAAATTGTGATCCCCTGAGTAACAAAGCTGACGTAACTTTCATTCTCAAAGTAACTTATCTTGGAGTCTAATTACTGGTATGTAAACGTATGTGTAACGGCATTAACCTGGTTTAGTTTTTGGCATAGATTTGTAGTAATCTCGAGTGCGTTACACAGTACCTACACTGTTAACTCATTATAGTTATATTAGCCGATAATTTTTAGTTGAATCAAAGCAATATAACCATACTTGACTGGGAATCGGGTAGGTACCTACATAGAAAAATGGAAAAAGGAATCGTGTGCTGACTCCACTTAGGATAAGGTCAGAGATGATGTGAGCTACTTTGATTACATAGAATCTTCTTCTGAACTAAGTGACTCCACTCCTGTTCCATCGCAACCAAAACGGCGCCGGCGACGAATATTTCGCTGTCGAATTTTCAAAGCTTATCGATAGTGAAAGTATCGATGCCGTATACAACACTAGCGGTCACTAAATGCACTAGGAGTATGTTTGTCTGCTGGTCACGCAAAATGTATTGTGCAAAAATTACACGTCATAATTTTACACAACCCAGAGGTCGGGTGACATAACAATATGATGAACGACTTCTAAAGGTAATTTTTGGACCTTGGTCACTCTTTGGCATAATCTATCAACTTGAAGGAAAGCAGTTGGTATTCTATTGGGCGGCGATGGGCTTGCAAACTATCACGTACCTATGAACTGGTAATTTCTGCAAAATGTGGGTGGACAAATGTGAAAGGACTCTCCTCTGAACCCCTTATCCACTTACAGGTAGGTTCATTATTATCTTTAAATAATGTTTTATGTTTATCCGCTTGCATGTCCGACGGGCTCACCCCGCATACCCCTGTCCTCACCCGTAATTTTTTATACCAAACTGGAAATGTCTACCACGCTTTGGTGATATCTAGATGGCTTGGTAGGCACCTACATAACAGGCGTATGTAATGAAGTGGCAATACATTACCTATACCTACATACGTACACACAAATAAAATAAGATCAGTAAAAAAACTCCCATATCGTTTTAACATAGCCGAACGGAACCCTAAACAATAGTCCCTGATGGCGCGGGTCAACAACCCTTCGTGACATTTTGAAGATAGAATTAAAAAATAATATAATATAAAATATAGGTACATAGGTACAGGGTGTAACATATAGATCGGTCAGTATGGGAAAGTCTGAAACTATTTAGACATTACATACCTACGAAGAACTGTTCCTAAGAACCATGTCATCGATTTTAGTAACAATGCAAACTGCATTCATACATTAAAAAATAAATTGTAATGCTCGAGAATTAAACCCGGACGTTTTGAAAAACTAAACTAACACTATTTTTATTTAGATATCGATAGTGTAGGTCACTATAAAACATGATGTCTAAAATTAATAAAACCATTGTTTTAATATTCTACAGACTAGGTATATACCTACAGATCTTCGTCCTGCTTATTACAAAAACGTTAAACCTTAGTTGAACCCCATGTTGACACATGTCAAAACAAAACTGTTACCACAAAAAAGCGTTCTATATACCTACCTACGAGTATTTAAAGATCGTTTTTCTTGAGACAGTTTTTTAGTTACATTTGGTCTAAACTCGGTTCATTTTCTTGTAATAAGACGACTTATGTTTTATAGAGTTTCAGACTTTCCCATACTGACCGTTCTAAATGTTACACCTGTATATCTATACATATATATAAGTCTATAAGAAGTCGAAGTAGGTGCTAGGACAAGGTCTAGTGGAAGGACAGGACCTAGTTATTTTATTAAAGTTGTTGTTTAGTGCAGTTAGTCAGCTAAATCTATCTTACCTACCTACTTAGTTACTAGGTGTAGTTTTTTAATAGGTATATAGGTAACTAATAGGTAGGAAAAATGCGAGAGTTTGGATGGCCTCTGGGGCCGTATTCCCGTTCTTATTTTCGTTCGTTTGATGAATATTCTAATGTTTCTTACTGCGATTTCTGACTTCAAGCGCCAATTTTTCGGTTTGGAATATTTGGTCCTGGTTAGGACCGTGTTTCTTATCGACTGATTACAATGTAGCTCGTAGTAAGAAGCATCCGAATATTCATCAGACGAACGAAAAAACGAACGCGAATAACACCCCTGGGGCCGTATTTCCGTTCTTATATTCGTTCGACTACTACTACTATTACGAGCTAGGTAGGTACCTACATTGTCTTCTGTTGATAATTCCCTTTTGTTGATCGAAGATAATTCCGAAACTAATTTGAAGTAGGTATTCTTAATTACATAATGTACAAATAAAAACACAGAATAATGGCCTATACCTATACCTATATATTTTTTTCATTTGTAACGAATGTTGGCTTGCCAGAGCCACAGACGGAAACTGTACCTGCCTGTACCTAGGCAAAGCCAGTCATCGGAACGCATCGTCATATTTTCGCAAGTGCGTTTTCGGGCCGTGAGACTCAGGATGGACTCGGTGCTGCTTATTATAAAAACGTAAAACCTTGGTTGAACCCCATGTTGACACATGTCCAAACAAAACTGTTACCACAAAAAAGCGTTCTATGTACAAGTATTTAAAGATCGTTTTTCTAGGGACAGTCTTTTAGTTAGACTTGGTGTAAACTCTGCTCATTTTCTTGTTTTATGCCCCGGTGTGTTTCTGTGACTCAGGTAGGTAGGTAACGAATTGTGTGTATATTTTGTACTAGGTAGTAGCGTAAAATATAGATTTTAGGGTTCAAAATGCCTTTCTTTGAATAATTATACTTAGGTCCTACCCTACCTAACCTACTTATAAATAAATAAATAATGCTGGACTTTTTCACTCAGCATCATCTAGCCCCAAAGTAAGCCGAGCGTGTGTTATGGGTACTAAATGACTGATATAAGTACCTACTTTTTGTTTGTAAATACATACGTATTATACATGGACGTAATTCGCATGTTGGCAGGTGCCAAAACTGCTATTAAAAGCTTCCTAGATGACTCAGATTCAAATCAATTTCAGCGGTAGGTATATACCTACCTACTTTATAAGTAAAACCAAGCAAAGTGTTTTTCCTCCGCACAATAGGGAAGTGTGAACTACAAGGTTGCGCCATGCGCCGATCAAAGGAACGAAATAGGTAACCTTTTTTTGATCATTGATCAAGAAAAACTGAATATTTTACCTGATTTTACGCTTGATTTTACGATGCTACATTTTATGATGCGATCAATTCTACTATAAATAAATAATAAATAATGCTGGACATTTTCACACAGCATCATCTAGCCCCAAACAAAGCAAAGCTTGTACTATGGGAACCAGATAACTGATATACCTACTACTTATATAATTTTTGTTTGTAAATACATACATATTATACATAGAAACACCGGAGAGACATATCTGTGGGTCATAAAAACATTTGTCCCGCAGCGGGGATCGAACCCGCAACCTTCTGCGTCGCAGGCGGACCTTCGCCCACTGCGCCACAGAGGTGTCACTATGTATCTAGGTAGGTGCATATGTGCAAACCATTGTTAAATTAAAATAAAATGCCAGCATTTTCTGTAACTAAATTATGTTATGTAGGTAGATAATCAATCGTTTTTGAATGTCCGGTAGACTTATTGTCTAACTTGAAATCCATTCCCAGTTGTCATCCCAATAGAGCTCAACCTATCACGAATCACGAAAATGACAATTGAAGTCCAGACTGGGTTACAAATGTCAAAATGAAGTCCATGTCCATTTCCAGTTGAATAACACAATAAAGCCCCGGATCCGAACCCTATCTATTGAAAATTTAGGGAAGCACTTACTTCCCAAAGGAGTACCAACCTACTTATGTCCTAATTATGTGATTGTAATGGTTTCACAAGCACTTAAGTGCTTAGCTTTGTAACCTTTCTTCCGCGCGATTATTTTAAGCCCCTTGTGAAAATTATCTGCAATACATTGATTGGTCACAGAAATAGCTGATCCTACGCATTATTTCTTCAGGCGCTGAGTAATTTAATGAAAATCTACAATCATTTAAATTCTATTAAAGCTAAATTGGATAATAATAATAATCCCGTTGGTCAGACGACATAGTCAGCGTGGTTGGACGACAATGGATGATGATAGCACGGAACCGAGAGGAGTGGCGGGTTAGAGAGGAGGCCTACGCCCAGCAGTGGGTATTAATAGATTATTGATGATGATGATGATGATGAAAGCTAAATTCAACTTATACCTTTAAGTAATAACTAGCCACTGCGCGCGGCTTCGCCCGCGTGTTACCAACATTTTGAATAGCCTATATGCTATTCCCAGGTCACTATCTACGCCTATTCCAAGTTTCATCCAAATCGGTTCTCTGGTTTAATCGTGATTGAAACTAAAACATGCAAACACCCAAACATTAACAAACTCACAAACAGCTTATTTAGATATAGATATTTTCCTCAAAGTAAAACTTTTGTTCAACTTTTGTCTATGGTCAAAAACTCTGCCGAACGACTCTGACTCTGCCTGCCAAAGCTACGTACGTGGTTTTCGAAAAAGTAAACAAATTGTCTATTCGCCATCAAAATGGCGTCATCGAAGGAAACCTATTGTTTGTGTGGCCAGCCGTATAATATTGGACAATTTATGATAGAATGTGACTGCTGCCGTGAGTGGTTCCATGGCAGGTAATGTGCAAAATATATAATTCATCGAGTGAAAAGTTTATTGTGTGTGAAAAAATGTGATATGAATTTTGACAGCGGATGCCTCTCGGCCATCGTTTCTGTGACTAAATGTTTTACTGATTTTAGCAATTTCTCTGTATTCCCGGCTTATTTACGATCTAAAATTAACCTTAGAATGATTATCCAGTTCATTTGCGATCATTTCGTTAGGTTTCTCTCCTTAGAAGTATTTGTTTACATCATCGGTCGCCTAGGTTTTACAATACGCGCCTTGTTTCTGGCTCTCTTTGTGTTTATTTATAAAATAAAACCACATTTCACTACCATTTCTATATATCTGTCACTTTTCTAAGCAATGAAGTGGTTTGGGACAATTTTGTAGATACGGCTACTAAGTTATTGCTCGGAGTGTCTCTTGTGATTTACTTTACTATTGTTAGTTAATTGGTAGGCCTGTTCGATAGACATGAATCTAATATTGTTTTTATTTTATTTTTAGCTGCGTTGATGTGAAAATATATAATTCTGACGACATAGACAAGTATCACTGTCCAAAATGTGTACCGACCTATGGACCCTCCGTATGTAAGTATCTTCTGATAAAAGTACAAAGCTAATTATCAATTTAATGAATATACAGCCACTATTGGTTAAATTTAATTACAATAGATGCTTTTTTCAAAGCTACAGGCCATTGACCGATTGTAATGTGAATAAATTATTTTGACTTTTTTTTTTTCTTATCTAGCAAAATTAAGAACAGTTTTACTTAAATTTTTATCATTAATGTGTAACAATAAAAAACTTAGGCCTTTACATCTATATTAGATGATTTATACAGCATCAGACGGCAACCCATGACTACACTTAACGGGACGCTGTAGTGCCTGGGACATTCTTTGAGATGGAATAGGCTTGCCCAGCACCTAAACCATCCTCTCAGCCTAATCAGCCTGGCCCACAGGAAAGACGACATCGATACATGTGGAGCTGACTAAGCTGCGGGTTTCCTCACAATGTTTTCCTTCACCGTTAAGAGCTTGTGTTATAGCACATACAAATTTTACAAAACGAAAAATCCATTGATGCACGGCCGGGATTCGAACCCACAACCTTCAGATGGACCAAGCTAATGAACACTCCTTTAAGAGTCGATCTCTTTCACATCCTAACTCCAAGACTTTTCTCTCTGTACATTGATTTTTATAAAAATAATCATATTTGCAGACAAAATACCCACAAACTCGCACCGGGCAGACCGATACGAGATTGGGGCTGAGAACAGACCATCACAATGTGGAACTCCCGTTTGGGTGCGCTCATTGGCCGAGACCCCACTCAGACCCACTGCTGCAGCCCTGCAGAGATTAAGACCTCAGCAATTTACCGAGGAGTTTGTTAGAGACAATGGTAAGTACATTTAGATGGGTGAGATATTTGAGGAATAAGATAACTTACTAATAACTATGGTTTAAAGTCTCCCTAGCTATCACATAGTTGTAAAAAACCAGCATCACAACAACTAGCTTTGCTTAGTTTGGGGCTAGTGATGCAGTGTGAAATGTCCAGCATTATTTATTTATTTATTTAACTATTAATTTATTTCAGGATTTACAAGACCAGTAATATTCCACACAACCGAAGGACTGGATATGAAGATCCCCAACCCGTCTACCTTCACAGTGAGGTCTGTTCTCCGATTTGTTGGGGCTCAGCATGAGGTAAGCAAACTTTTTTTGCCATAATTTTATTTAATATTTTGTTTGTCAAAGTTTAACATCACGGAACTATAGAGTCCCGGACCTTTGATAGGCATGCATGGGGCCGAAGCCAACACACAGGCCTTTTTGTCAATTTTGACCTTGTGTGATGGAGACATGTACCGGCTACTATCCCTTCAACACTACAAAAATGCATTCAGGAACAGTCTCCGGTTTGTGCAGAACTATTGAGGATATGGAAAACTAATTACCGGGCTATGGAGTGGGTTGGTAGTGGACTGGATACGGGGGAAACTATGGGAACTATGACACCCACCGAAACAATGTTAACTAACATGTAAAAATGGCGGGTGGAGACTGGCCAACCACTACTGGGCCCCCTAAAACAGTTATTAAATTATTGTTATTATTATTATTATTGAGCTATTGGTCCATGGGCGACTTGATGAAAGGAGATCTTCCTCTATCGCTCAAGCGCAAATTGATGAACGTATGCATTCTCCCCGTTCTCACTTATGGTGCGCAGACCTGGTTTTTGACCCACATCCAAAAGTATAAGCTCAAGGTTTGCCAACGTGCGATGGAGCGCAGCATACTCGGAGTAAAGCGGATCGACCGTATTCGCAATACCGAGCTGCGCTCAAGAACACAGATCGCCGATGTAGCCACAAAAGCCGCCAAGCTTAAATGGGACTGGGCGGGCCATGTTTGCCGCATGTCGGGAGACCAGTGGGCCAAATTGACCACGGAGTGGTGCCCTGATACGTTGCGACGACGGCGCGGCAGACCGCGAACAAGATGGAGGGACGAGCTCGCCAAATTCCGTGCCGACTGGACCTTATTAGCACAGGAGAGGGATGAATGGAGGGAGTGGGGGGAGGCCTTTGCCCAGCAGTGGGACATTGAGGGCTAATATAATAATAATAATAATAATTATTATTATGTTCATAATACACAGAGAGCTCTCAGAGCTGATGCACATATGCATGCATAAATATTTGTCCAGTCTGTTCTTGAAAGTGTTCACTGAGGGGGCACTTATCACTAACTCTGGTAACCTGTTACAACTGTGCACGATGCGGTTGGGCAAGCTTTAGTGAGTGTCCTCTCAACCTTTCATTTGTGTTCATGGTATAAAAAATTTTGGCACTCTGGGAGTGCCAACAGAAGTGTAAACTTGAACTTTCATCTGAGCGCTTCCGTGCTTCGGAGGGCATGTTAAATTGTCCATCCGTCACCAGAGTTGGCCACTGACTCATACATACAAACTTACTTTTACGGAAGTATAAAAAGTTTATCTGAGGTAACATCTACCGCGCCTTGGGGCTCCAGTTAGTAATCATGTTTTATCATCAGGTGGAAGTGATAGACGTGCGTAAGCAGGCCAGCCTGAGGATGCCATTGTCCGAGTTTGTGGACTACTTCGAAACACCACCAGAGCATCGGGACGATAAGGTGTTGAATGTACTGAGTTTGGAGTTCAGTGATACCAAGTAAGTACATCCTTGTTATAAGTTCTTTTGAACCAGTGTTTTCGAACTTTTAGGTTCTCTGACATAGGGTTTTCTCATGATGTGACTTCCAAATAGTGAAGGAAACTGTACTGTTTGAGAGTACTAGCATAATGCACATGTACATTTTTACTGATCCTATATTCTGAAGTATTCAATTCACCAAAATCGAGACACCAACTCTATTAAAGTAATCGGGATGTATCCATAGATCTCTGAAAATAGAGACGTTCCGCGCCACTCGGGACACATATACCTAAGAAATCCGGGCTACATAGAATTTTTTTCAAATAAAAAAATTAAAATAAATAAAAAGAGCTTTATTTTGCATCACACACATCAAATACTTACACATTATGAAATATTATATTTTTACATAGTTTAAGCGGGAAGGCATTTGTTTCGACTGGAAACTGGCGTGAAAATGAGTAGGCCTATCTTTAGTGGATGGATTAGATAGGAATTGGTTTTTTATACTCATTAACACAATTATTCCTCCCAGCATGTCCTCCTTAGTGGAGCCTCCCGCAGTCCTACGCTCCATGGACTGGACCAACCGCGTGTGGAGCCCGGCCGAGGGCTGCGCCCCGACACCCGCGGTGCAGAAGTACTGCCTCATATCCTCGGGAGGGTCTTATACCGACTTCCACGTCGACTTCGGGGGGACCACTGTGTGGTACCATGTTATGCATGGACGGAAGGTGAGATAATTTTTCTTTTACCCCATTGACTATTGACCCTATAACTTTACAACCACTTTACTGATTAAGCCCATAATTATGTCAGGTCACGTGGCACTATGATAACTTCATAGTGTCACCTACTACCAAGTTTCATGCAGATTGAATCAACGGCTCGCAACTTTTGTTCTAACATAAATGTCCACAAACAAACATACTAAGCTCGCTTCGAGGTACCGTAGTACTTATAGAGTCGGAAATAGTCGGAATCGTTCGTGCGTGTTCGTTCGAGTAGAATTCGTGCAAAAACGCATCCAAAGTGCGCCCGGGCTTAGCCTATCGTGCCCCACTGCACAATATGTATATTGAATAATACAGTTATCAGTCTAATGACATCTATTAGTATAATATATCTTAGTATTATAGTGTCGCTGTGTATCACAGTTGCTGCTCTGTGCGCACCTCGTCAGAGTATAATTTTCTTTGGTGCGCACACTGCACACTGGCGTCACGGAAGACCAGCGTTATATTAGTAGCTTAGTTACAACAATTTTGTTTTATATTATAAGTACCTACGCAAATATTACTTGCCTATAAATTAAGCTTTTTGTTACTTCATTCTATGTATTTTATTGTTTTTGTTGTGGCACAAAATTAACTATTTTTATCTTTATCTTTATTAGATGGATTGATGGATTAGATACACGGTATTGGTCGCGAAGGAACAGGAGTAGAATCACCTAGTTTTAAGACGTTTCAAAGTGATCCCAGCGGTCCTACTGAATAAATGCTTTTTGACTTTGACTTTGACTTTGAGATGAAAATAATGTAGGATAAAGAACACATTAAACACTTATTTCCCAGATATTCTACCTGGTGCCTCCGACCTCCACGAACCTGGCCCTCTACCAGCAGTGGAGCGCCTCGCCCACGCAGGCGGAGCAGTTCTTTGGAGACCTGGTGAGTACTTTCACCACACTGGTTGTCTTTTGGAAGCGACCTTGCCTACCGATCCTAAAGGTAGCCTTTCGAATCTGGTTCTGCACTAATGATTTTATCGGCGAGTGAACATTGGCGAACCAATATTGAGTACCAAACTGTCACGCTGTAAAACCTGAATGTTTGAAAATATTTTAACGCACTAGTGCGAAAAATTTAGTAATTTTTATTCTCATTAATTCCACCTAAAACACCACGCGAAATCCATTTTCGCAACACTTTTGCTTAAAATCAGAGTGCAGTCAAACGCAAATCTATTTTATGGAAACACGGATATACTTACTAGAGTTTCTTCCAGGTGGAATGGTACGGAACAGTGGAGCTCCTGGCTGGTCAGACGCTCTTCATCCCCTCAGGCTGGATCCACGCCGTGCTGACGCCCAGCGACTCCCTCGTCTTTGGGGGGAACCTGCTGCATTCGTATGCTATTGAGATGCAGCTGCAGTAAGTACTACAAGGCATCTAATTATCCATACTATCTATACTAATATCCATACTTAATATTATAAATGTGAAAGTAACTCTGTCTGTCTATCTGTCTGTCTGTTTGTTACTTTTTCACGCCCAAACCGCTGAAGAGATTAAGCTGAAATTTGGCATGGATAACGATTATACCCCAGAGGTGGACATAGGCTACTTTTTTTTTGTAAATCATAAGGGGGCGTGAAAATAAGGGTTGAAAGTTTGTATGAGGACTTGAATGGTGACTTTTCACTTGATATACTAAAATGATCGTCACAAAAAGCTATTATTTAAATATTATTTATAGCTTATGTCCATCATCAGAAAGTGGAGTATTTGCTCTGCCCACCCTAAAAAATATACGTTGGTTATTAAATTAATGTATGTTTCAGGGTGTACGAGATAGAGCGTAGAGTTGAAACACCCCTTATGTTCCGCTACCCTCTGTTTGAGGGTATGAACTGGCACGCAGGCGCACATCTACTCAACATGCTTCGAAGGCATAATGAGGAGATACAGGTAACTAGATAGCTGCACATGGCTTCGCTCACGTAACTACAAGGGTTTATGGACATCATATAAGATAACTTATTTATTTATAATCGCTTCCGTGCTTTGTAGGACACGTTGAATTGTCGGTCCTGGCTATTATTTCACTAAGCCATGACGGAGGCCTTAAGGCGGCCTAAAAGGCCACTGACTCATACGAACTTACTTGCTATTTGTCAGAGTTCGCTTCGCTCGCTGATACATTTGTTTTCTAGGATGAAGAGTTCACGATCAGCGAATGCTACGTTCAAAGCGAGCCGGCGCAACTACCCCCTCTCTTGTTGCGCGGTATTAAGATATTGTCTAACGCTCTGAAGGAATGGCATGCTCTTAAGAACGTAAGTACATTTTAACATCTGTGAGACCGTAAGTGGTGGTGATCATATTAAAGTGTGTGAAAGTATTGCCAGTACCTAATTAAATCAAATATTTTTGTATGTGAGTAATTCTAGTGTGATCTATTATAAAAATATCGAGAGGAAACTAGTAGCTTAGCTCTACACAATAACACGGGTTTGTTGTTTTTGTACCAGGCACTAAAGCGATGTGGGTGTTAATTATGAACTCAGATTTTCAGGCACTTAAAGCCGCTATAGACTTGATTGGCATTTTAACCTTCCAGTTGATGTTGCCTTCTGACGCTGTATAAATCATCTAGCATAGATGTAAATGTCTTTAGTTTTCTATATTCCAGACGGACGCAGTAAAGCGAGACAACGTACCAAAACGACTAAACTCAGGGCAGTTAGTTCGCGAGCTTTGCAAGGAATTACGTGCGTTGGAGAAACGTGCAACCAGCGCCGCACATAGGGACAAGGTATGCAGATCTTACTGCACACACACACACACACACACACACACACACACACACACACACGCACATGCACTCTTTCTTATACATGGCGCGGTATACATTCTCTCAGATATTCGATATTATCGAGATTTACCAGACTAATTGTAATAGTTGGAAGCGCAATCAAAGAGTCGTTTTTAAATACTACCGACGCAATTCGCAATTACATTCCTGACAAGCATTCATAATGACATTATTTTCAGGACTTCAAACTAAAAAACAGCGCCTCACCAACAAAACACGGCAAAAAACAAGCGACCCCGAAGAAACCTATCAAACTGACTCTCCCCAAACCTATCATGCACATGGGACAGAACGGAGAATTCGTCGAAGAGAAATTCGACAAATTCTACGTCGAAGAAAAAGAGCCTTTATTCCAAGAGCGTTACGTTCCAGACGTTAAATACACAGCGGTGCCCGAAACAAAGTATATTGAAAACGGAAAGTTTGTCGAAAGCGTGAACGACAAATATTTAGTTGATAATGGGAAATATGTGGTTGAAAATAAATATGTGGTTGAAAATAAATATGTTATTGATAAGTTTGTGGATAGTACTAAATATGTGGAGGCCAGTCCAAAGTTTCTGGAAAAGGATTTGGATAAAGGGTACGTCTATCAGACGTATGAAGAGGTGCCGTTTCAGGAGAGTTTCGAGACGGACAAGAAAGTCAACAGTTTGAAGATTAAGTTGAGGTGAGTTCATTGTTCATGCTACCAATCATATGGTAAATTATTGCAGTTTAAAATGCGAGCTTGGAACATGTGACGTCACTGACAAAAACGTCGCTCTGTTTGACGCGAACTGAAGTAAAAATTGTGATAATAAGACAATTTCGAGTCTTCAATTTCCACGCGCTAGTGACCTATCTATATTTTTTAACATCATTGGCTACCACCCAGTATGATACTGTTCACTATTTAAACATTTTTTTTTGAAAAAGTAAACGATGTAAATAACATTTTGCACTTGAGAAAACACTAGCTACTGCGCGCGACTTTGCCCGCGTGGCACCAACATATTAAATAGCCTATTCCAAGATTCATCCAAATCGGTTCACTGGTTTAGGCATGATTGAAACGCATACATACAAACATCTAAACATACTCAGACTTTCAGCTTTATTATATTAGTGGGATTGCATTCTAATTGCACCTTATCTTCCAGCAATTCACCATCATCGTCCCGCGAGCCGCCCCCCTACCCCCTCCCCGAGCATTCTATCCTGAAGTCTCAGCTGGTCCGAGCTCGCCCGGCACAATGGACCATCTCAAAGAAGGAAGGGGAGAGCCACGAGCAGATCCTGTACACTAACGAGCATTTGCAGGCGGTCAGGACTGATGACCCTGCTTATGGACCTGGTATGTTCAGTAGTATTGAGTACTAGTGGACCCGGGCGAGACTTCGTCTGCGCATTGTTTCGTCATGCAAACTTTAGAGATAGAACTACCTTGTTCCAATCCAACCCATGAAAACACTGCATTCATTTTTGGATTTGCTGTCTTTGATAAATATAAATGAATAGAATAGAATAGAATAGAATAAAGTTTTATTTTCTCCACATATACACAGTTACAAAATAGGTACTTAAATCTATACAATTTTATGTGGGTGAAAATACGGCTACCCCTCAGCATTTAAGCCATAATAGCCATCTAAGGGGTTGGGTAGTTTTGAAAAAATAATAAATACGTGTTTCGCTATTTACTCGTATTAGAAAAAACTTATTTAGGCATCACAACCCCCACAAATAATTGTTCAAAGCATAATTGAACGAAATGACATCGTCATTTTGAAAAGTCAAAAGTTATTGGTTGTCATGGCAACCTTAGAGCTTTTTTCGGGATAAAATTTCAGGATTTCTGGAGTTATATCTTTCACCTTACCAAATTTCATTGTAAACTGTTTCGTCGTTTGAGCCTGATCCTTACACAAACATTTAAACAAACTCAAAAACTTTCAGGTTTATTATATGAGTGGGATTAGGGCGAAGATGCATGAATCTACGCGCATTTTCGTGATCCACGCGCATTCATACAGTTTTACTATAAAATCTGCACTGAACAACTCCGGCGCATGTCAGTTTCATGAAGCCACGTTTCGCGTAGTTCACATTTTTCCCCAATCAATCAAACAATAATGTAACAGAATTAACAAGCTGTTATACTTCCAGGCATGTATTCCGCGGAGGACATCCAGCCAGACTACCAATACTCTGAAGCAGCCAAGCCCGGCTCCTACCAGCCAGACTACTTCCCTCAGGACATCGCCTACACCTATCCCAGATATGAGGAACTACCTGCTACTATACACCAGGTTTGTTCATCCTTAATAACGATAATATTTTTAGTGTTAATCGCACACTTAGGGATGTCTAAAGATTTTAAAAGTGCATCCCTAAAATTGCACGCATGCGGGATTTGAACCCACGACCTTACCGATGCGTGGTAATGCTAATTTGTCTGCGCAGAACACAATTTTGTATGAAAAAGCATTCACTGCGCAGACAAAAGGCTAACTTCACGAATGCCTAGATCCGTTGGGCGAACTGTACACACTATACAGCATTGCCCTATTGGTCTAGTCTAGAGCATTACCACGCATCGGTAAGGTCGTGGGTTTCAATCCCGCATACGTGCAATTTTTGGAATGCATTTTAAAAAATAAATAAATAATGCTGGACTTTTTCACACAGCATCATCTAGCCCCAAAGTAAGCTTGAGCTTGTGGTATGGGCACTAGATGACTGATAAACTACTTATATACTTTTTGTTTGTAAAAATACATACATATTATACATAGAAACACCCAGACCCGAGACAAATATCTGTAGGTTCGACAAACATTTGTCCCGCGGCGGGGATCGAACCCGCAACCTTCTGCATCGCAGGCGGACCTTCGCCCACTGCGCCACAGAGGTCGTCGCACATGACCTAACTTTTTTGTAGTAAGAACGTATTAATTTAAAAAGATCTTTTTACTAGTAAAATAAGGTCTTTGTCCAGGGCGCGAGCTACAGCAACGGGCCGGTTCAAGACGCGTCTATTAACGGCTTCCAACACAACCAGCTGCCGTCCTACGACGCCGCCATCGCGCATCAATATGGAACCACTACTGATGCTTATGTGGGTATACTATTACTGCATATTTTTTAATCATTTTTATAGTGTTATACCACACTTAGGTATTTCATCGAGAAAAAATGAATAGACTTGTCAAAATTTTCGATACCGACGGGATTCGAACCCGCAATACCTAAGTTGGTTGTAACACTATAATTTTTTATTTTTTTATTTATTTATTTATTTATTCTTATTCTATATTGCAAAAATAAATTAAATACCGATTTTTTATATAGAATCTTAAAGAGAAGTAATGGCAGAGGCCAAAAAATAAAATTATAAAAATATAATTATATTATTATTATTAGGAAAATTATAGATTTAGCTAAAGCGACATCTCTTGGTCATTTGATTCTGAATGTAAGTTCGGACAATGAGCATGAGTTCACTGAGTGAAACATGTAGATGGCGCTAGCGGTGCTATAACAGATAGAATATGAGCTTAGCAAAAATGTCGACTGCGACGAACAAGGATTCCGTAGCCGAATTGGTTAAAGGGGGCTCCGGCTTTAGGAGGATCGTCGTATCATTGCGGGTTCGAATCCCGTCGGAATCGAAAATTTTTATTAGTCTTTTCATTTCATTTTCTCTTACTGCAGAGTTATTATTATTATATGTTATATCTCACTAAAGCGGGTTTGGCTATAATTGTGTGTGTGGATTTGTTTCTGTGTGAGTGGTACTGAGCGCTCATTCGTCCATCGCACTCACTAGCTTACGCACACAGAAACAACGTGCGTGTGCATCTACACACAATTAAGACCAGCTCTCGTGGTCGTGCTTGCTTAGTCGTTCTCGATAGATCGTCAAAGTTAAGCAACTTTCGAAACGGTCTGTAAGTGGATGGGTGACCGCCAGTGGCATTTTCATCGGAGCGCTTCCGTGCTTCGGAGGGCACGTTAAATTGTCGGCCCCGGCTATTTAAGTCGTTAAGCCATGACGTAGGCCCACCAGGGTTGGCCACAACTCGTACGATTTTACTTTTAATCCGCTTTCGTGCGATAGGACAACTATAGCCCGAAACATTGTTAAAGTTCATTGTAATAAGCCAAAATGTTTGCTTCTTAGACTATAGAAGACAAAAAGGGTCCTCCGACACCGGTCCGGCGCTCGGTGCGTCCGGTGCGGCGCCGCGTGTCCAATACGTACGACTATGAAGACTCGGACTTGTATCTCGACGACGCGCCGGCGCCGCGCCGCAAACGCGCCGCACCGCGCCGCACGCCGCATCTCGCAGGTGAGATTATTATACAATTTAGCATTACTTTTTAAGTGCGTAAGGATTTTAAGTGCGCCTCAAAGAGGCTCCTTTCGTGCACTTGATACATGTTTTAGAACTTTTTAGGTAATTTATTTATTTATTTGTGAAATAGTTTGACAATTTTGTACTTATTACTAATGAACGCTGAGAAATTGCAGTAGTAAAAACTGTGTAGGTTGTACGATATGCCGGTTTAATCATGCCTTACCCTTGTAGATATTAATAGTTTATAATGTTGATTGTAGCCGGGAGCGCGGGCTGCAACACGTTCCGGCAGCCGGCGCCGGCGCCCGCCAACGGCATCGAGTCCCTGATCCAGGCCTCCGTCATCGCAGACGAGCAGCCCGTCAACGACACGTGAGTTATACCTTTGCAACAAGCTTTAGTTTACTCTAATTATCATAAGCTTAATAAGCTTCATATTAAAAGTAAAAAAAAACGTAAACAGGTTCACGACTGTATCCCCAAGGTGCGGTAGACATTCTCTCAGATCTCTTTATGTTATGATGTCCACTAGTTATGATATAATACGAGCCATGTGTTGCAGGGAGGACGCGGCCGTGGCTGGCATGTTGTCTATCGGCGGCGGACGGGCCTACTCCCCGCCCGCCTTCGGCCTGCCTGCCCCCAGCGAGCCCTCGCCTCCGCCCGATCCTAGCAGGTAAGCTTTCAACCATTACAATTAGATTTCATTTATTTGCATGAAGTATGGTAAATTATAGTTCTTATACAGGGTGTAAAAAGACTACTATCGAAAACTAAGGGGTTGCAATCAGACCATGATTCTAAACATATTTAGCGAAAAAAAAAAACGCAAAGAAAATTGACTTAGCTACGTTATTTTATGTTATTTCCGGCTATTTACTACTAGGGCAATATAATAAGACCATACTACCTAATAATTTCATTTGTTGTTGTTGTTGTTGTTTTTAGCCCCCACTATCCCACTGCTGGGCAAAGGCCTCCCCTCGAGTTTTCCAAGCTTTCCGGTCTAACGCCATTGTCAATTTTATTTATAAAAGAAAAAACAGTTCAAACTCAAAATCCAGCAGTCTACGTAAAACAACGCGCCCAGTACATACGCAAACAGTAATCTTCAAACGCTTTTTTCTCCGGATATGATGTTTTTTTCGGAAAATCCTTTCGGATTTGGTTGAATGTTGGGATGCTGTACCTTCGGCTTCGGTAGACGTCTTTTTACACCCTGTATATAAAATCAAGTTCAAATAAACATACTCCGTGGTGCAATGCAACATGCAAAAATTTTTAATTTAATTATTTTTTTCATAGAAAGGAAAACACCTTGCATGAGTTCATACAAAAAAAAATGCAAAATAACAAGAAAGTAGATACAATTGGCGGCTTTATTGCTAAAGCAATCTCTTCCAGACATTGAATCGTTTTGATTCTAATAATCATCCATACTAATTTTATAAAGCTGAGAAATAAATATAAGCTAAAGCACAGGCTAAAGTAAACTTGACAAAACGCAACGATAGCGCGATCTAGAAAACGGTCAAAATTAGCAGCGCCATCTAGTTGCGTTAATAATTTTAATATTAAAAATTGAAACTTCGGATGTATTGATGAGTAGATTTATAAATGATTACCTACATGCTCATCATTAATTTTAAATTCATTAAGTAGGTAGGTACTTCAAATTTTAATTCCCAAAACGCTAAATGATCTGCATTCTTGACCTCGCAACGCTACCTGGTTGTGAAAATGAAAAACATAGATAGCGTTGCTAACCAACGTCAAGGAAAAATATTTTATTTTCTAGGTGGTTGGTACCCGCGACTTTGTTAGTAAAATAACATAAGTAGGAAGGGTACTTGAAAACCTATAAAAATAATCGAAAAGTCTAAGCAAAAATCTCCAATTAGCTTTCAAAACTCAAAATGATCGTATCTCGACCTCCGCTATAGTAGAAAAGCTACCTAGGAGAAAAAAGTAAAAAGCAGTTTTGACCTCGGGTGTTACAGATGGCGTTCTAACCAAAGCCAAGGAAAAAGTATTTTAATATCAAAAAAATCTTAATTTCGGATGTATTGATGAGTGGAAATATACATGTTACATGTTTATCATTAATTTAAAAATCATTTACCATGCAAAATGAGAAAAAAACAAAAAAATCTGCAATGCAAGAACATAGAAAAAAGTGGCGGTCACCCATCATCTTTATGACCTCGCCCAGGGTCGCTGAACTTTTTTCCCCATACAAACTTGCAACCCTTATTTTCACGCCCCCTTATAAATATTTAAAAAAAAAAGTAGCCTATGTCCGTCCCTGGGGTATAATCTTTATCCATGCCAAATTTCAGCTAAATCTGTTCAGTGGTTTGGGCGTGAAAGCGTAACAAACAGACAGACAGACAGACACACAGACAGAGTTACTTTCAGATTTATAATATTAGTATAGTATGGATTGATATATTACCACTCCCTTCCATTCATTCCATAGTTCCCAGACACTTTTTAAACTATCATGGTTTTCAACATTTTTAACACAGTTAACGGGATATTTACCATGATTTAATGTTTTTTGAGTTTCCCGATATTTCGGCGCAGTTGCATACGCCATGATCAATAGTATCTATGGTTTTAATCATGGTTAATATCCCGTTACCTGTGTTAAAAATCCCAGACACTTGTCCTACCCTACTGACTGATATTTATTCTGTGGTCGCGATGTATCTTACATTTTTAAACTCATGATAACTTTTGAATAAAATGTCCAATTTCAATCATTCAAAAAGTAATCGACGGGTACTGAAACAACCTTTACTACGAAGGAATTTATTTGGATAAGAATAAATACCAAAATAAGAACAACGTGGTCTGCTTTTGGTCGTCATTTTTATTCACTTTTTAAATTATAAAAGTTGTTATTCTGACACAACCACAATAGTTGAACATATGCTATCGCTGACTTTTTTGTAGATATTGATACGTTCTTTAATATTGTAGAAAATTTTTTTGTTCTATCATCAATAGTTTTCGCAGCGCACGCGATATGAAGAATTTTATGTTCAAAATTTTTACACCTTTAGTTACATTATTGCAATTTTCATAAGGATCTCTAATTTTTTTTAAATAATTTATAGCCTATGTTCATCACAGATAATGTAGGATTCTAATGGTGAAAGAATTTTTCAAATCGGTCGAGTAGTTTCGGAGCCTATTCAATTCAAACAAACAAACAAACAAACAAACAAACAAATGTTTCCTCTTTATAATATTAGTGTAGATGTTATTTTGCTGACGAAGTCGCGGGTACCAGCTAGTATTTAAATAAGTAAAAAAAGCATTTATTCAGTAGGACCACTGGGATCACCTTGAATTGTCTTAAAATTGTGATTTTACTAGCGTCTTTATTATACTGTCATCTAGAAACAAAACAAACATGCATGTAAAAGAAAGCCGAATAATAGAAATTAATGTTTTTTTAAATGATTGCAGTAGCGGCACGCCGACGAAACGCGCCCGCAAGCAGACTAGCACGGTAGACAGCGCAGACGAGAACATTGATGATGATGACGATGTTATCAAGGAGGTGCATAGAGATGAGGAGTATGGTATGATATCGTTTGTATTTTTATAGATATTCTCATTTGACGACCGCTGTGGCGCAGTGGGTGGAAGCCCGCTTGTGACGCAGAAGGTTGCGGGTTCGATCCCCGCCGCGGGATATATGTTTGTATGATCTGCAAATGTTTATCTCGGGTCTGGGTGTTTCTATGTATAACATGTATGTATTTACAAACAGGCACTACAGCGTCCCGTTGAGTGTAGGCATAGGTTGCCTTGACGCTGTATAAATCATCTAGTATAGATGTAAAGGCCTAAGTTTTACATAGAAAATGTATATAAGTAGTATATCAGTTATCTGGTTCCCATAGTACAAGCTTTGCTTTGTTTTGGGCTAGATGACGCTGTGTGAAATGTCCAGCATTGTTTAAAGGTAACAGACAGACAGACATTTATAATATTAGTTATTTTCAGGATATATTAGGATTTTTAGTCCTAGTGTGGGGAACAGAGGTTTAACCTGGGTATCATGAATCATGTAATCTAGTTTAGGCGAATCTTTTGTACCTGTTTTTGGCACAATAAACTTATCTTATCTTATCTTTGATGTTTGTACATGATAGTGCTGGTCGTGACGTGGCTCCTCTCGCTACCAACTGTACATCAGCGCTGGGCAGGCGCACCAGTGTGTACCTATCCAACACAATGCTGAGTTGGGGCCTGTCAAAGTCAAAGTCAAAGTCAAAGTCAAAAAGCATTTATTCAGTAGGACCGCTGGGATCACTTTGAGACGTCTTAAAACTAGATGATTCTACTCCTGTTCCTTCGCGACCAATACCGTGAAGAAGACCTGTTTGCTTTGACTCTGCTGCGCACAACTTTAATTTTAATCGTAATTTTAGGCATATCTTTAAGCTTAGTGTGTTTGTGTTAGTAGTGTCCAAGCAAATAAAAATATTTTGTTCTTTCTTTCTGTACAGTGTATCCATCCCTGGAGATGTCTTCGGACGACGACGAGGAGTGGGCGAGCTCGCGGCGGCGGCGGAACAGCAGGAGTCGCGTCGATAAGGGCAAGGGGGACAAGTTCGTATCAATATAACTACATATTTGAACCAATTTTGGGGTGGATTAGGCCTTTATTTTATAAAATACTAGCTGCGCTCCCGCGGTGTGACCCGCGGTCCCTCGGGATTTTTTCTTTTTTCGGGATAAAAAGTAGCCTATGTCCATCCCTGAGATACCTTTAACTATGCCAAATTTCAGCTCAATCTGTTCAGCGGTTTGGGCGTGAAAGCGTAACAAACAGACAGACAGACAGTTACTTTCACATTTATAATATATATATATATATATATATTTTTTATGATGAATGGGTCGGCTCTTGACCTCAAACTTACACAGGTAAGAGTGTGGTCTACGATGGAGCGAGCTTACCCAGAAGGTGCCTATTAACTCTCTTCTTAAAAACAATAGGGTCGTAGCTCAGCGGAAATACGGACGCTGGAAGCTGATTCCAAATTTTTGCAGTGCGCATAATTAAAGAACTTTCGAAGCGCTTAGTTCTAAGAAGTGGAATATCAACCAGGTGAGGATGATAATTAGCTGTGCGTCTGAAGTCCCTGTAAAAGAACGGTGAAGGCGGAATAAGGTCGTGTAGCTCCTGGGCACACTCACCATAGTACAATCTGTAGTATGTATTAGTATGAATTAGTATGGATAGATAGGTTACTAGCGCGTCTAACCACTCGCTTCGCTCCTCGCAACCTATGCTATAGGCCTGTTAGTTACATACCTATGGCGTGTTATGTACTATTCTTTAAAGTCATTTTAATTTTTGAGACGTTATGCCGCCGAGACAAGAAAGAATGCAGGCGTATTGCATGGAAATTGAACACTGGAAATTGTCTTAATAAGAATTTTTTTTTAACGAGGGTGGCGTTTTAGTCATTAACTTCACATGTTGACGACCTCTGTGTCGCAGAAGACGTAGAAGGTTGCGGGTTCGATCCCCGCCGCGGGACAACTTACAAATATTTGTCTCTGGTCTGGATCTATGTATATTATAATATGTATTTCTCAACTTTGCAGTCACTGTGGGGGTCCCAGTATGCTTATTTGCAAATTTAGCTTTAGTTTTAGTTGTAGCCTAGTTTAAAAGGTTGTCTGGAAGATATCGCTATCCAGCGATAAGACCGCCAATTACACACAATGGTATCTATGTAATAATCTATATTTAAGTACTTAGGTATCTACATTGTATTGTAATAAAGTTTTTTTCATTTCATATCATTTACAAACAAAAAGTATATGAGTAGTAAATCAGTCATGTAGTACCCATAACACAAGCTCTGCTTACTTTGGGGCTAGATGATGCTGTGTGAAAAGTTTTGCATTATTTATTGAAGTGAAAACTTCTTTAGGCGCGTTAGCGACATAGAGGAAATAGTTTTGAAATGAGTAAAAATCTTTGGATTCAACTAAGACGCTGTCACGTGACCTAAGATGCTTTTATGTCAAAACGCTAAGACGCTTTAATGTCAAGACGCTAAGACGCTTTAATGTCAAGACGCTGTCACGTGACCTAAGACACTGTAGTGTCAAGACGCTGTAATGTCACCTAGACCTAAGACCACACACATCAACTAGCACATCATGACAAAAATGTTCGTTCGACTTTAAAGGCGGCCGCGTGTTTTCGTCAGCGCGATCTAGAAAACGACCAATTTTAGTCGCGCCATCTAGTTATAAATTTCAGAACTACCAACTTCAAGTAACTGTTCTACACTGCAAAAAGTTTAGGAATAGAGCTTTTGTTTACATTTAGATTAGATATAATAATTTAATAAATAATTATTAAATTAGAATAAGAAACATTAGAATAAGCTAAATTAATTGGAGAAACTATAAAAAGGTCCCAGATTGAGCATTTTTATGTATTCTAGAATATTGTCAGTGCTGTGCATAGAGAAAAGTACCTACTATTTCATTGTGTTACATTACATACAAACTTACCGAGTGATGTGTGATTATTTCGGATTTTTCAAGTTTATTATGCTCACGATATCTGTTTGGATTTGGATGATGATAGCTAATAAAGTATTTGATGTAAGAACATAAACAAGTAGGGTACCGACTTTATGTAAAAACAAAAACCTTCACATTAGTACAGTGCTTTGGTACATGACTCACACACAGCTGATTTCTCACTTTTTGATTAAAACTTATCCTATGACAAATATGTATGATAATTTTTCCTAGCAGCATTTTTTCAGAAGTAAGTATTTTTACTTATGGCTTGAAGAAAACCAGAGAGGAGCCGGAACATTCCCAAAGCTATTTCTAACCAACTAGATATGTAGGTACAAAACCTTCCAAATCCAAAAATCCGTTTGATCTAGCTTTTGTCTTACTTTCAGTTCGCCCAACGGATCTAGGCATTCGTGAAGTTAGCAGATTGTCTGCGCAGTGACCACTTTTTCATACAAAATTGTGTTCTGCGCAGACAAATGGCTAACTTTACAAATGCCTAGATCCGTTGGGCGAACTGTGCTCTTGAGTTGCATGAAGCTACTAATAACTATCAGTGATGGTGTTCATAGGGGTTGCGCAGACACTTTTCAAATCATTGATTTGTCAAATTGTATATGTTGCGTTTACTATAAATTTAACTTTTAAATTATTACAATTGTTCAACAATAAAACTTTATTTTATCTAAAACCTCTGCCTGTACATCTATACTAGATGATTTATACAGAATCAGGAGATTCAGGAGCAAACCTATGCCTACACTCAAGACGATGCTGTAGTGCCTGGGACATTGTATTTATTTACCTAGCTGCTGTAGTATTAATTTAGCTGCTGTACCTACTTTAGTAGTACAAGAATAGATACTGTAGTAGCGCTACCTGTTAGGTACAGTCGCCTGCAATGAGATGTATAAGTACAGACATTCTACAATTTTTGAATCACACTCACTCAATGAAAGTATCACACTATTTTTATGCAATAACTTCAGAATACTATTGTTGCACAGTGTTGTATTGGTACATAGTTAATATAAAAATGTTTGTTATTACAATTACTTCTTAGTTTTGATACAAACCAAATACTTATCTATTTTTATGTGTAAGTTTGTACTTGTTTTTAATTTTAGAACGTTACCGAAACTTCATTCAAGTTTTCACTTCTGTCGGCACTCCCGGAGTGCCACTGATTTTTTTTTATGTTTCAAGTTCGAATTTTAAACTTGTTAACTATGAACGTGACGTAAAAGTTAATTTAAAATATCATCCGAAATTATTTCATATATTTTTTGATGTGAAAAATATTTACATTTCCAAAAGCTCATTTTAACTAAACGGGTGAATAAAAATGCATAACATATATTTTTTTCAAGTTATCACTTCTCTCGGCACTCCCGGGAACGTCATGGTTTTTCAGCGTGTGTTAGATGCAGCACACTCTGAGTGGTGTCCATCTTTGTGTCTACACTAATATTATAAAGAGGAAACATTTGTTTGTTTGTTTGTTTGTTTGTTTGTTTGTTTGTTTGTTTGTTTGTTTGAATTGAATAGGCTCCGAAACTACTGGACCGATTTGAAAAATTCTTTCACCACTAGAATCCTACATTATCTGTGATGAACATAGGCTATAAATTATTTTCAAAAAAATTAGAGATCCTTATGAAAATTGCAATAATGTAACCAAAGGTGTAAAAATTTTGAACATAAAATTCTTCATATCGCGTGCGCTGCGAAAACTATTGATGATAGAACAAAAAAATGTTCTACAATATTAAAGAACGTATCAATATCTACAAAAAAGTCAGCGATAGCATATGTCCAACTATTGTGGTTGTGTCAGAATAAAAACTTTTATAATTTAAAAAGTGAATAAAAATGACGACCAAAAGCAGACCACGTTATTCTTATTTTGGTATTTATTCTTATCCAAATAAATTCCTTCGTAGTAAAGGCTGTTTCAGTACCCGTCGATTACTTTTTGAATGATTGAAATCGGACATTTTATTCAAAAGTTATCATGAGTTTAAAAATGTAAGATACATCGCGACCACAGAATAAATATCAGTTAGTACGGTAGGACAAGTGTCTGGGATTTTTAACACAGGTAACGGGATATTAACCATGATTAATACCATAGATACTATTGATCATGGCGTATGCAACTGCGCCGAAATATCGGGAATCTCAAAAAACATTAAATCATGGTAAATAAGATAGATAGATAATTCTTTATTGCATACCACACGTAAAAGACATACAAGATAATTACGTTTTTATACTAAAAAGAAAACCGACTTCAATGTTTGACTCTAAACGCGGTGTGACTCAGGGCGTCAAGCTGTCGATTCGATTTCTATTTGTGACATGGCTAGGAGGGAAGGTGTTTAGAGTTTTACGGGGAAACTATCAATCCCTCAGGAATAAAATTTATATGGGACCACCTCTGGAGTATACCCTTTCAAACATGAAAAGAATTTTGCAAATCGGTCAACAAATGGCGGAGCAATCGCGTAACAAGATACAAAAAAAAAACAAAAAAAAAAAAAAACATACAGACGAATTGAGAACCTCCTCCTTTTTTGAAGTCGGTTGAAAAAAAAGACACTTAACTGATAGGTAGACAACTGGCGGCCTTATCGCTGAAAGCGATCTCTTCCAGGCAACCATTTAAGTGAAATATCCCGTTAACTGTGTTAAAAATGTTGAAAACCATGATAGTTTAAAAAGTGACTGGGAACTATGGAACGAATGGAAGGGAGTGGTAATATATCAATGAAATATATATGGGAGGTAGGGGAGCATTGGGCAGTAGAGAGGTTTGGACTATCGTCAAATCGGAATTTGATCAGTTAGAATTGACCATGTATGGGGGTGGATTGGCATGATGGTGTATGGCCGGCATAACACGGGGATTTGCCGGTGGTGTCCAAACCTGCCTTACTGCTCAATACTCCCCTACCTACCTTAGACCTTACCTACATATTAACCTCTAAACTTTAAAGGATCATACATCCCGCTCCGGGATCGCCATGTTGTTATTAAATTTTTGTTAAATACCTATAATAAACCCGTGCGAAGCCGGGGCGGACAGCTAGTCTATTATATTCTTATCTAATTCTATCTATATCTAAATATATTCTTATTTTTTGTGTATGTGAACAGGGACGAGTCGTGGTCCCCGCGCGCTCGGCTCGGGCGCCTCGTGCCGCGCCTGCGCGGGCCGGCGCGCGCGGGCTCCCGCCGCGAGTGCGTGCGCGCCGCGCTGCACCACGCCGCGCATGCGCCGCACCGGCCCCCCCCACAGGTAGACAACACGCTAGCTGTAGTCGTGGTCCCCGCGCGCTCGGCTCGGGCGCCTCGTGCCGCGCCTGCGCGGGCCGGCGCGCGCGGGCTCCCGCCGCGAGTGCGTGCGCGCCGCGCTGCACCACGCCGCGCATGCGCCGCACCGGCCCCCCCCACAGGTAGACAACACGCTAGCTGTAGTCGTGGTCCCCGCGCGCTCGGCTCGGGCGCCGAGTGCCGCGCCTGCGCGGGCCGGCGCGCGCGGGCTCCCGCCGCGAGTGCGTGCGCGCCGCGCTGCACCACGCCGCGCATGCGCCGCACCGGCCCCCCCCACAGGTAGACAACACGCTAGCTGTAGTCGTGGTCCCCGCGCGCTCGGCTCGGGCGCCGAGTGCCGCGCCTGCGCGGGCCGGCGCGCGCGGGCTCCCGCCGCGAGTGCGTGCGCGCCGCGCTGCACCACGCCGCGCATGCGCCGCACCGGCCCCCCCCACAGGTAGACAACACGCTAGCTGTAGTCGTGGTCCCCGCGCGCTCGGCTCGGGCGCCGAGTGCCGCGCCTGCGCGGGCCGGCGCGCGCGGGCTCCCGCCGCGAGTGCGTGCGCGCCGCGCTGCACCACGCCGCGCATGCGCCGCACCGGCCCCCCCCACAGGTAGACAACACGCTAGCTGTAGTCGTGGTCCCCGCGCGCTCGGCTCGGGCGCCGAGTGCCGCGCCTGCGCGGGCCGGCGCGCGCGGGCTCCCGCCGCGAGTGCGTGCGCGCCGCGCTGCACCACGCCGCGCATGCGCCGCACCGGCCCCCCCCACAGGTAGACAACACGCTAGCTGTAGTCGTGGTCCCCGCGCGCTCGGCTCGGGCGCCTCGTGCCGCGCCTGCGCGGGCCGGCGCGCGCGGGCTCCCGCCGCGAGTGCGTGCGCGCCGCGCTGCACCACGCCGCGCATGCGCCGCACCGGCCCCCCCCACAGGTAGACAACACGCTAGCTGTAGTCGTGGTCCCCGCGCGCTCGGCTCGGGCGCCGAGTGCCGCGCCTGCGCGGGCCGGCGCGCGCGGGCTCCCGCCGCGAGTGCGTGCGCGCCGCGCTGCACCACGCCGCGCATGCGCCGCACCGGCCCCCCCCACAGGTAGACAACACGCTAGCTGTAGTCGTGGTCCCCGCGCGCTCGGCTCGGGCGCCGAGTGCCGCGCCTGCGCGGGCCGGCGCGCGCGGGCTCCCGCCGCGAGTGCGTGCGCGCCGCGCTGCACCACGCCGCGCATGCGCCGCACCGGCCCCCCCCACAGGTAGACAACACGCTAGCTGTAGTCGTGGTCCCCGCGCGCTCGGCTCGGGCGCCGAGTGCCGCGCCTGCGCGGGCCGGCGCAAAACTTCCGCAAAAAAAAAACGTATTTCCGCTGAGCTACGACCCTATTGTTTTTAAGAAGAGAGTTAATAGGCACCTTCTGGGTAAGCTCGCTCCATCGTAGACCTCACTCTTACCTGTGTAAGTTTGAGGTCAAGAGCCGACCCATTCATCATAAAAAAAAAAAAAAAAAAAAAAAAAAAAACGAGTGTGGATGGTGTCGCGCCTGTTCCCGCTTGATTGGCGCTCTTTTGTGCCTCGACGATAGGTTCGCGCAATTGATCCGCGGCGCGCGAACGCAGAATTCTGTCGATAACTCGTCCAGACCCTTGATTCATAATACAGCGGAATGCATTCGGTTCGGTATCGACCAACAGCAATGAATGCATTCGGTTCGGTATCGACCAACAGCAACGAATGCATTCGGTTCGGTATCGACCAACAGCAACGAATGCATTCGGTTCGGTATCGACCAACAGCAACGAATGCATTCGGTTCGGTATCGACCAACAGCAACGAATGCATTCGGTTCGGTATCGACCAACAGCAACGAATGCATTCGGTTCGGTATCGACCAACAGCAACGAATGCATTCGGTTCGGTATCGACCAACAGTAATGAATGCATTCGGTTCGGTATCGACCAACAGCAACGAATGCATTCGGTTCGGTATCGACCAACAGCAACGAATGCATTCGGTTCGGTATCGACCAACAGCAATGAATGCATTCGGTTCGGTATCGACCAACAGCAACGAATGCATTCGGTTCGGAAACGACCTACAGCAACCAATCACAGTGCAGAAAATCCGAATTTGACGTTTCTTGCACTGTAATAGGTTGCAGTCGGTAGATTCCGAACCGAATGCATTCCGCTGTAGGTATTATGAATCAAAGCCCAGTTCTAGTTTGTCTGAGACAAAAGTATATGATTTAATTTTGTTTATTTTTTTAACGTTTACAGAACGCAAAGCGAGCGGTGCTGGCGACGAAGAGCAAACGGCCGCCGGCCCCCGCACACAACACGCCAAATAACAAGAGTAAGTAACATTTTGAGGCTAGATTATACTGTGTTTCAATTTCGGTGTTGTAATTTTTGCTGAATAAATAAATAAACACTTTGACCGAGTCAGCGAAAAATTCGCCCAGCTCGAGTGGGATGGGCCGGCCATGTCTGTCGCATGTCGGACGACCTGTGGACGAAGACCACAAGTGAATGGGTTTTTTTTAATGGGTGCCCAACGCAAGACGTCGCGCGGCAGACCACCCGGAGATGGCGGGACGAGTTAGATGTGCATCAGATATTCATTTATTTAACCATAATGTTACATTTCATAACTTTTCCAAGTCAATAATACAGAGGTACATAATTGAAATTAAAGTTAAAAGTCAGTTAAAAGTCATAGGTATGTAGGTACATTTCGTTACAGTTAAATTACGCCATATGCATTGCACCTTCCAGATTTGCCCATTGCAGCTATAGGAAAAACTGGAAAAAAGGGAGGAAAATAATAATAATAAATAATTTGACCGAGCGGTGGCGAGATCGGACCACCGGGGTCGAGGTCGTCCGAGAACACGTCGGGGGACGACATACTGAAGATCGTAGGAAATGTTTGGACGCGAGAGGCGCAAGATAGAGGAGACTGGCATAAAAGAACGGAGGCCTAATACCCAGCGGTGGGTGTTACCAGGCTGAGATGATGATGATGATGAAATACCTTTTATGCATATATCTTTCATTACACACACACACACACCACGCACACTTACACACACACACACGCACACACATTCATTTTATACACTTACACTTAGTTCATACTCTTGAAATTTTTTAAGTTAGATGTAACTTTCCTGTTTAGCTTAAGTCTTTGGTATAATATTTACTACATAGCTACGTTGGAACCTCTAATATCCAGTCTTTTGGAGAAGAGCGCTGACTCCGCTACTCAGTTTTTTAAATTTTGCGGCATTCAACGTTTTCCACTGTATCTTTGCTCATATTGTAATAGTCTTTCTTAAACTTTCACGATCACAATTCATCTTTAGAGATATATTTTATAACAGGATTTTATCGCGTATTACCTTTATTATTTCCTGACTGGAGGTAGGTCAGCGGAGCCGACGATCATCGACATCGTCGGCTCCAGTTCGCCCGCGACCACGGTTGTTGCAATACAGCCGAAACGTCGGGAAATAATAAAGGTAATACGCGATAAAATCCCATATTGTAATGTTGTTCCAAATAAAGCATTATTTATTATTATAATTGTTTGTTTACAGATTTAAGACTGAAAAAAGGTATGAAGACGGCGAAGCAGCGTCTCGGGAAAATCCTCAAAATACACAAAATGATGCATTAAATTAAATTGAATAAATAGTAGCCCCTACTCAAAGATATCAGTCGATGTTCAGCGAAGCAACTTCGATGTCATCAGTATAGCGCTATTTGAACTAGCATTATGTACAGTACGCACAACCGATCTTTAGCTCTCTGAAGTAGCTGCGCAGAACGCAGTGACTTGTATAGCTGCCTCACTCACTCGCTTAGTTTGTTGCATCCCGCTATCTCGCTTACTCTACCAAACGATTGCAGTTAGTACATTGCGTATGTAGAGTAGGCGAGATAGCACGATGCAACAAACTAAGCGAGCGAGCGAGCGAGGCAGCTATACAACACTGTCTTCGTCTTTTATGGGTTCTGTGCAGCTACTTCAGAGAGCTAAAGATTGGTTGTCCGTACTGTAACTGACGTAGTCTAATAGTCTAATGGGCGGCGATGGGCTTGCAACCCATCACGTGTTCAATGTTGAGAAAAATATCAGCATGAGTGTAATATAATAACAAGACAAAGAATCTTGAAATAAAATCTCACAAATGTCTACCGAGCTTTGGGTTGCAGTAGTGATCACATCGTCTAAAACTTGTGTGGTTTAAGCATAAAGTCTCCTGCGACCAAAAATAACAAAAAATTCTTAAATTAACTCTTATCTATCTTCCAATGTTTTATCAATTACTTAGTTATTATCCAACAACAATATACTCCAATCCCCCGACCGCCGCCGGAACCCACGTCACACCCTGTCATTGTCATCAGCTTCTCTCGTCGAGTTGTCAACGAAAATGCATGGTTGTCAGCACAGTTTTCCGTCGGCCTCGGATAACATTTTGCATAGAAAAAAGTTAAACCACGCCCACATTTTGTGATGTTTGATGTTTGGTGTTACACAAAAACAGAGTCGCAGGAGACCCGGCTTAATAATAAGACGAAACTGTTATAATTGACTGATGTCTCTGTGTACGGCTGTATGTATATCTTGTGACAAGTATGACGTAAATTATATTTTATATGTGTATAGCACGGACCAATATTACTATGTGTGGGTCTCGTCTCTACGTAGTTGTAATAAGGTGCATATTTGAATTTATAGATTTATTTTTTAAATCAACTGATTGTAGAAAAAAATGTACACTGGTATCATATAAGTTTGATTGATATTACATATTATACAGGGTCTTCATTTTAAACTACATAAACTGACAAGGGTGTTACTATGAACTCTTATTGCCTGGCAGTTTTCGAACTAAATGTCAATTTCGAATAACCCGGTTCACTAAAGAAACTTCGCAACACTAGTACAGTCACAATGTGTAAGCGAGAGAGCATGATAAACGCCGCAATTTCAGATTTGTTTCTTTATGTCAGAATTGACAAGCAGTTCAAAAACTGCCTGGCAATAAGAGTTCATGCTAAGCCACAAGACCTTATTTTTGGGTTGTAAATAGACGTTTGAGCGTATCAATATTTGACCGTATCAATATTTAATTATTTAAGTTTTCACTTCAAACTATCATTTATTGATTTTTTAGAAATGTTGCATAATGATTTTTAATTAGAACAGACGTTCCACCAATCGCGGCGCAGCTACATCACGAATAGACTCAGTTATACAAGAAGCAACAATCAATTGAAAGGATAGTCTATTTCTCGGGATTGTCATAACAAAACAAAAAAAAACATTAGGTACATAAATTTTTTTTTTATTTATTTGTTGAACCCAATTCCTGAATTAAGTTAGTTTAAAATTAAAGACCCTATATAAACTAAACCTTATTTTTAAATCGGTTCTTGCATTAACTGTTTGATGTAACCTATTTTGAAGCCATCTTCGTATGAAGAGTTTAAGCTTGTTTATTAATGGTCTTAAATTCAAATATGCACAAAAAATCACATAATTTAATATATCCACAGGAATTGCCTTAACCTTACCTTACCAGTGATCGTTTAGTAGATCTATCACAAAACACTTTCAAACTATTTTCGTATTATAGGGTAATGTTGCAAATAATGATTAATCCATAGATATAAAGACGTATTTAAACTAGCAATCCGCCTCGAATTTGCCCAGTTTTTTTTTTTTTTTTTTTAAATATACAGTTTGTTTCCCTATGAATGAACTTTAACATAAAAATGAAGCACAGAACATAATTATACAATGATAAAATGCCATTGGCCCATATTTATAAATACATTAATAAAATATTAATAAATTAATAGAGCCGTTGACGATCCAAAGACGCGTGTCTTTGGATCGTCAATCGAAAATGGTGATATATTTTTATCTAAAAAGCTCCCCATTTTTTAAAAGTTATTTCATTACATATTATATTTTTAAATATAATGGTGACATTCGTTTGATGGATCGAAGGGATCGCATTAGAAATCTATTCAAGGAAATCTTAAAATAAATGTAACTTAAGTTACTTAATTTATATCTGTGGATTAATATAAATGTCGTAGGAAGATATAGCACTGCATTTCGGGCAATTTCAGACTAGCATTATCGACAGACATACTCTCGTGTATGCTACTCTGAAATCGCCCTTATTCTCGGCTTGGACTACACTTAGTTTTGATTGGGTGGGTACTCTATTTAATTGTATAGTAAGTATTCTAAATAATCAAATGAAACTTGAATTGTTCTAAATTACCCTGCGTCTTACGTGGGCGATCTGTGGAAACAACAAACAGTCGATTTACTATTGAAGTGTCCTTTGTCCACGGTGCGCAGCGACGCGGCGCGAATTTTGACACTTTGTATAATTTGACGTAAACTATGTAGGACGCGCCGCGACGCATCGAATCGCATCGCTTCGCTTCGCAATAGCGTTCGCGTCAAGCCGCCCACGTAAGATGCAGGGTTAGAGTCCAGCAGCTATATCCTCCCAAGCTTATTTATAAATCTCAAGTCACTATAAAAGTAAATGAAGTTTTTCTAAAATAAATAAATTATTAGATTATACACACAATATTTTTACAAACAATGCGGAATGTAGTATTAAAGATTTTTATTGCATTTTTAGAAGTTTTCACATCTACGTGGTAATCCATTAAAATTTAAAATATATCTAAAATATTAAATGAATTTATTGTAAGAAGTTTATATATTAATTCGGAATTAGGTTGACTTTGGCTAATTTAAATGTAAAATGTTTAAATGTTATTCAGATCTGAGTATTTTCGTTCGTGTTATGTTTTGGGTAAAATTAGTTTAAGCATAGAGTTAACAAATTGTTTTTGACATTTAATTCGTATTTCACGATCATTTTTTTTATTCGCGCGAACTTTTAAATAAAAACCACCGATCGAAATGATTTTGTAAATAAGATAAAAAAATATATTAAAAAAAAATACAAAAAATATCGCTTTAGCTACTCTTTTGTTATGTTTTTTTTAGTGATAGTAGATGTAAGTGTGTTTTTAAATGTTATTTTGGTGTTTATCATACCTTTTCTCAGAGTGGTGATAATTTAGCGTAGGTGCCTTTTGTCATCAGTTTTCATAATATAATTTGCTGGACGCTACAACTGTTTGCTCTCTTAAAAATGTCACTTATGTCTGCACTCAGAGTCGTGTTATCTCTATAATATTACAGTTAAGTCACATGCACTTGAATTGACCAATCACGAGCTCGATCGGAGATGTCGCCATTTTGATTTCTCCGCTCCAGCTTTGTGATTGGTGATCATGTGCTCTCATATATTAAACAACCTGTCTTGTGGCGTCTCAGTTCATATCTATAGGCGCTCCTTAAATTACTCTGAGATAAATTAAAATAGGTTTTGGTAACTGTAACGAACCTGCATTGAACATTGAAATAAAATATTTGAATAAAAATATATTTTTATTTTACAAATCTTCAGATTTTTACAGAGCGATTTACTGCACTCGATAAGATGATGAACTCTCGTGTAGCTTGCTTTGTCGTTCTTGATAGATCGTCGAAGTTAAGTAGCGTTCTAAACAATCAGGGTGTGTTGCCGCGCCTTAGGTGGAACCGAGATCAACTTCACACTCCTGCTAACTTCACACCGGTCTATTCATTCGAAAATTCGTTGACACGCACTTCGTTTTGTACCTATCCCTCTAAACTCTGTAATAACTTAAATAAACGTGTAAATAGTTAAACAATATACTAAATCATTTCGTCTGGTCTACACCTACCTACATACCTACCTAAAGCAAACAACTAAAGTAGGGACAAGATAATAGGTCACTTTTGACATTTCATCAAAATTCAACAACGTGACCTTGTAACGGCGGGCATAAAATAAGAACTGCACAATTGCTTAACTTTTTTCAATTACGTTTACATATTTATTGTAATAATGACCGATACGAGTAATTTTACGATTTGCTTTCACTAATAAACCATTCTAAACATAATAAACAATTTCTGATCTAAAGAACTGAACGTCGTTACAATGTTGCGTCAGTCAACCCTTTTTCTTTTTAAACACTAGGGATGTTACTCTAAAAATCGAAAGCTGATAGGATTGTAAGTTGAATCGAATGCAATGATTACTTGTGAAGAAAAATCACCATAAATTTATAACCACGTTGTGATTATAGTAAAACCTAATTATACATATTTATTATTCTTTTCACTAACTATAAAAATACAAAAAAATAACTAAATAGAAAGGTCATTGATGTTGGGTGCAATTTAGGTGGATGTTGCTGGCAACACCAGTGCCTGTCGATGACGCATGTCATGTCGCCATAACATGATGATGACGCAGTCTTTTGTTGTTGTGCGAAGTGACTGTGCGTTTTTGGTGTGCTCTCTGTTATTTTCTTCTGATCCGGCTTTTTCATTGAACTGATCTTACTGACTACGTTTACCTGGCTATAAATTGGACTCCGATTGCTTAACGATTATTAAACAAGAAAAACATTACAGTCTTACTATGTCGAAACGGGGGAAAACTCTAAACAGTCAATCTCGCGAACTAGTGCTGAAATTGTACAATTATTTTGGACGTGAATCAGTTAACGATGGGCCTCTTTTACCATTGAAACCACCGAGAGAACGCGTTGCCGAAGCATTGGGAATAGGGAAGCAGACAGTAGGTAACTCAAATTCTGAAAGAGAAATACGGACCATCAGGCTCAGAAGATAATACTTTACGTACACCGAAAAAACGAAAGAGGGACAAGAAAATTGTTGACGTTGATAATTTTGATGCTACTGCAATTCGCAACCACATTTATGGATATTACTCGAGAAAAGAATATCCTACACGGGAAAAGCTATTGAGTTCGTTAAAAGGCGCAGGTTTATTTTTTGGAGGCAAATCGTCTCTAGCAAAGGTTTTGAAATCGATTGGCTTTAGATTTAAAAAATCCGACAAGCGGAAAATCCTGCTAGAACGCTACGATATTATTTTGAAGAGAATAACATTCTTACGTGAGGTAAATAAAATTACGGATTGGGACAATGTCGTGTTTATTGACGAAACATGGTTGAATGCGAACCATACGGTTGCGCGGACATGGACCGATGATACAGCGGCCTCCACCTCAAAAGTTCCATCGGGAAAAGGAGCCCGACTTATTATATGTCACGCGGGATCAGCTTCTCAAGGTTTTATTCCAGACTGCCTCCTCGCATTCGCCTCTAAAACTACAACAGATTACCATGAGGAAATGAACTTTGATGTTTTTAAAGAGTGGTTTGAGAAGCTGCTAGTCAGCTTAGAAAACCCATCGAAAATTATAATGGACAATGCTCCGTATCATTCTGTACAAGTTGATAAACCACCAACTCAAGCAAATAAAAAGCAAGAAATTGTCTCGTGGCTGGTAAGAAATGGTGTGGAGGCAAGTCCAACTTTATTAAAAGTTGAGTTGTTAAATCTGGTAAAAGCAACTAAGCCGTCCAAGCTCCGCTATGTAATCGATGAACTAGCCCTAGAGCATGGACACGAAGTTATTCGATTGCCTCCCTACCATTGCCAGTATAACGCCATCGAGCTTATTTGGGCACAAATAAAGGGTCATGCAGCGCGGAACAATACTGAACCACCCTTCAGTACTGCTAAAATGATGACTCTGCTATAAACTGCATGTGCAGAAGTCACTACAGAAGACTGGCGAAAAGTCGTGGAGAAGACAAAGAAAATAATTTTACAAGATTTTGAACGAGATGTGAGAATAGACAATATTATTGAAAATGAATTAATAATATCTCTGAGTGCTGACAGCAGTGATGAAGATAGCAGTTCCGATAGTTCAAGTGAATAAAAGCAATTTTTTTGTTAAATTACGTAGGTACTTGTCTTATTTTGCTCCTTTAATTTATGAAAGAAAAAATAATAATGGGACAGGGATTCGCATGATCATTTTTAAAATTCACATATGTTTCAAGTCTGTATCGATTCATTCGATTCATTCATTTAATCGATGTTTTTAAGCAGGTCACCTCACTATGAATATAAAACTGACATCTGTCAAAAGTGACCTATTATCTTGTCCCTACTTTAGGAACAGAGTCCTGCCTGTTTTTTTATCGAGAAGTCAAAGAATCGGCCAGCTCTCATCTGCAACAGGTGTGTGAATTGAAATCATGATAATGACACTTGTCTACCTACACAAACCTAGACAACCGTTGCACATACATACATACATACATACATACATAAAACCACGCCTCTGTCCCGAAGGGGTAGGCAGAGACCACAGTTCTCCACTTGCTACGATCCTGACACACAACTTTTGCCTCATTCACTCTCATTACATTCTTCATACATGCTCGCCGGTTTAGGGTACTTTTGACCTGGCCCTTCTTCAAAATGTCGCCAATTTGATCCAAGAAGGTTCGCCTAGGCCTTCCCCTTCCAGCTGTCCCATACACACTTGCTTTGTCAAACGACTGTCATCCATCCTCTCTACATGCCCAAACCATCTTAACATACCTTTCTCGATCATCAACACTACATCTTCTTTCACTCCACACCGTTCCCTTATCACACTATTTCTCACTCTATCATTCAACGTTACCCCACACATACTACGCAACGCTCTCATTTCAACAGCATTCACTCTACTCTGATGTTTTTTCTGCCACACCCAACTTTCACTACCATAAATCAATGTCGGCACTAACACTCCTCTATGAACTGCCAGTCGTGCCTTGTTGGACACTTTCCGGCTGCTCATAAAATCGTGAAGTGCCCCATTCACTCGGTTTCCAGCATTCACTCTTCTTTCGATATCCTCATCGTACTTTCCATCTCTTGTAAACATTGTCCCCAAATACACAAACTCTTTCACTTGTTCCACTCTTTCATCAACAATCAGAATATTGCATGCTGTGTCATACACTCATCTTTTTCAAAAACCATCACTTTCGTCTTGCTCACATATACCGTTACCACCGTTAACTACCGTTGTAATAATAATCTAAATCAGTTAATCTAAATAATCTAAATTGTTTTCTGACAATAAAACATTATCTAAGTACTTTCAAAAAAATAGGTAAGTACCTAACATTTCGCTAAGCCAAAAATAAATATAAAAATGTGTGAATAGATCTTACACATATCTTGCAAAGATAAAAAAGATCAAAATCTTTGTTTGTATGGAAAACGTATAAAATTGTGTTTTTAAGTTCCAAGGTATTAACTTGTTTGTGGATGTGAACATGCAAATAGTAGCCGCGACATAGACATCTTTGCTTATTTATTCATTAGGCAACGCCAACAACACACATATTAATACACTTTATCTTTGATAAATCTCTTAATTTTTAATTGATTCAATACGAGTTTAAGTACTTATCTGCATATTGAAACTGTATTAGCAATCATTACATGGTTTAAGATGGGTCTACAAGAGGCGAATGGCAAAAGCGTAGAGAGGCCTATGCCTAGCAGTGGGATGAAAATGGCTGATGATGATGTTGATGACAGGGTTTAACATTATGACTAAGGTCCTTATAAATAAGCTTGACAAATTTTTTGTTTATGAAATTTACCTAATTAAAAGTATATTATTTTTATTTCGTACAAAGTGCCCTTATTAAAATAGATGTAATAAAACAAATTGATAGTGTAATTATTTTGTAATTTCTAAAATCATAAAATGATGTAACTTTTCTTATGATTTTGTAGTTGTAGCTATGTATAATTTTAATGTAGGTAGTTATCACCTTTTCAATATACATTTTATTACACTAGGTTGTTACCTACCTCTCACGGATAAGAGATAAGTCCACTTATAGTAGGCATGTAATAAAAATTATTCAAAGCATAGTAGAACGAAATGACATCGCCATTTTGAAAAGTAAAAAGTTATTGGTTGTCATGGCAACCTTAGAGCAGTGCTCTTTGTGTCAAACAGAATACTGCTATAGTTTTTATGCAATATTCCCGTTGTCCTTTTACATATTTTTTGGTTTTCAGGAACCTTTTTCGGGATAAAAAGTAGCTAATATGCTATCTTGGAGTTAATAATGCTGGACTTTTCACACAGCATCATCTAGCCCCAAAGTAAGCAGAGCTTGTGTTATGGGTAGGTACTAGATGACTGATAAACTACTTACCTATATACTTTTTGTTTGTAAATACATACATATTAGGTATACATAGAAACACCCAGACCCGGGACAAATATCTGTAGGTCATACAAGCATTTGTCCCGCGGCGGGGATCGAACCCGCAACCTTCTGCGTCGCAAGCGGACCTTCTCCCACTGCACCACAGAGGTCGTCGAGTTATACCTTTCACCTTACCAAATTTCATTGTAAACTGTTTCGTCGTTTGAGCCTGATCCTTACTCTTACATACAAACATCTTAACAAACTCACAACTTTCAGCTTTTTATATGAGTGGGAAGTGGGATGGTCTGGGATATTAATGCTCAGCACACTTCCTGGAGTTGTAAAACTAAATTGTATTGAAAGGGCTTATAATGATCAGATATTGGTATAGGTTAGACAAATTTGAATATTTTTAAAATTAAGGATACAACGAGGAATAAATAATGACGCACGATCACTGTTTAATTTGATTCGATTCTGTGCGGAAGGAATGTCCCTTTCGCGAAATTGACCACAGGAAATTCACATCCCCCATCTGAGGCGCTGAGCTTGGTCTACCTAGAGACTAATCTGTAGGTACCTAGGGATACTCTAATTCCTAGACTACTAAGGCGTTATAATTTAGGTGGAATAAAAAATATTATAATATTACAGTGTTCAAAATGTACCTATTGCCTTAAAATTACCAAAATGTTTTTAGTACTTACAAAATTTTATTACTTGTGCTAAATATTTAATCTTATCATTACTTATAAGAAATTGCGTCGTTCACACCAAGTTATTTAAGAAGTAGATCGCCGCATTAAATTATTGGTATAAAAATCGTCTTCATTCATTGAAATGCGTTTGTAGCATTTATATTACATAGGTACATTTACAAATCTATGGTCTACCGTGCCCTTGAGATGGGCAGGTACCTACACTCACCATACCTTCACCAGCAGGGCTCTCACAAAATAGATCCACACACATTCTTATTTAAAATTCTAATTAACCATTTTAACCTTAACTTCCTCTTCGTCATCCACTCTCTTTTCGAAGCTTCCATAGTTGAAGTAGTCTTCGATCTCTTGCAGTGTTCTATCTTTCGTCTCTGGCAGCATAAAGAAGAGGATCACCAGCGACAGACCCATGACGGCTCCATACACAGCAAAGGTTCCGTACACCTTGAGATTTTCCAACAAAATTGGCGTCAATTGAAGTCCTGTCATCACACACAATGAAATGATGATACCAGACATAGCAGAGCCTGCTGCTCGGTGGGCCAGTGGATAAACCTCACCTAACAATGCTAGTGGTATCGGCGTGCAACCCAAATTAGCTAGGATGAAGTATACCACAAATAACGCTATCGGCAGAACTTGGTTCTTCGATATGACACCTGCAGCATCCATATACAAATATACACATACGGTCATAAGAACTATGAACGCTGCAAAACCCGTTGAGAAGAGAAGCGTACGACGCTTCGTCACTCGAACTAGAAAAGACGAAGATATAGTGCTTGTTACAATAATCGTATCTAAGCAAAGTGTGTAATAGAAGGAGTAACTGCTTTGTCCAGTAATTTCTCCCATAATCATCATCGCATAAGCTGGGAAGATGTGTCGTCCACAGGTCTCCAGGAGCACAGAGCCGAAGATGCAAATAACAAACGGTTTCAAAAAGTCCTTCTTTGTAAACTTCTTGAAGAACTCCACGAGTTTGTTTGTAAACGTGAGATCCTTGCGGTGACGCGACCTTTCCATCTGAGCATTCATCATTTCCTTCAGCTCCTTGCTGGATTCTTCAGATCTGCCTCTCAGCCAGTAGAAGGAATCTTCGCATCTTTGGAACTGCTGTCTGCTCGCGAGCCATGCTGGACTCTCTGGCCAGGTCAGAACCATCAGTATAGCGACGATATGCATAGCGACAGCCGCAAGCGCGATTGGTCTCCAACTCATAAAATTTCCCAGGATATGAATAGACATACCGCCTAAGGAAACGGCAGCGGTCTTTAAGTTTAGAAACATTCCTCGGTATACCGGACTGGTGTATTCTCCGATAGCGATGGCTCCTAAAGAAACAGTGGCTCCAGCTGTGATGCCTCCCAAGATCCGGCCAGTCAAGACTGTGGGGATATCGGAGGCGAAGTAAATGAGGAGCCATCCTACAGTCCCGGGTAGGATGACGAGGGCGTGAGCTAATCTCCTACCGACGAAATCCATCAGGAATGCTGAGATGAAGAAACCAGGGATACCGGCGCTGCCCACTGATGATACTTAAGACAAAAAAAAATGAAGGATTATCATCAGTAAATGTAAGTATCTGTATCTCATTCGTTTTTGGAAGAATTTAATTTATATTTTTTTGAAGTGTCTATCTACTCCATCAGATATGTTAGATAGGATCTTGAGTGCCTAATAATAAGTAGGTAATATCTGAAAGAATGTCAACTGTGCTTAAATAAAGTGGTGATCCTGTTTTTAAATCGTCTAACATAACATGTTATAAAAGTAGGTACAGTACGCACAATCGTTCTTTAGCTCTCTGAAGTAGCTGCGCGGAACCCATTTTTGATGACGCCTAAAATCGTGCTACCTTCAGAGAGCTAAAGATCCGTTGTGCTTAGTATATGTACCTAGAGTTTATTACGATATTGCCTGGAGTTCAAACAAATGATTAAGTTTCATAAGTAGAAAGTAATAAAGTGCAGTAAAGATAAATACATAGGTAAATAAAAAAGGTTTATAGTGTTTGTAACTGCAGATATATATAGATAGAGGCTAGAGGATCTATTTTTGCTAAATTTTCAGGGTTCTGTTTACATGAGACCGTGAGAGTGTATAAAGATTGATCACTGAAGTTGGGCGTCGGCTAAGCCCCAAAACATGCTTGTTGCTTAAGAGCGGTTTCACATTATCCGATCCGATATCGGTCTTCTTCGGTACCGGTATCGGACGCCGATACGATATCGGGGGCAAGTAAAATGTATGAACTAGATAGCTCCGATCTCCGATATCGGGCCGGACAATATGAAAGACAGGTACATATTTCATACATTTTACTTGCCCCCGATATCGTATCGGCGTCTGATACCGATATCGGATGAGATAACGTGAAAACGCTCTAATTCTTCACGTTATTGGTCGCGAAGGAACAGGGGCCGTATTCCCGTTCTTGTTTTGGTTCGTTTGATGAATATTCGGATGTTTCTCACTACGATTTCTAAGTTTAAGGGCCAATTTTACTGTTTGAAATATTTGGTTCTAGGCTAGGACCGTGTTTTAACGTTGATCTTAACGACAGAATACACAATGTAGCTCGTAGTAAGAAGCATCCGAATATTCATCAAACGAACTAAAAAACGAACGCGAATAACCCGCGAGGAGTAAATTAATCTAGATTTTAAGGCTAAGATTTTGTATTTCAGCTTAGTCCTAATCCTAACTGAATAAAATATAATTACGTTTTTATACTAAAAAGAAAACCGACTTCAATGTTTGACTCGAAACGCAGTGTGACTCAGGGCGTCAAGCTGTCGATTCGATTTCTATTTGTGACATGGCTAGGAGGGAAGGTGTTTAGAGTTTTACGGGGAAACTATCAATCAGGAATAAAATTTATATGAGACCACCTCTGGAGTATACCCTTTCAAACATGAAAAGAATTTTGCAAATCGGTCAACAAATGGCGGAGCAATCGCGTAACAAGATACAAAAAAAAAAAAACATACAGACGAATTGAGAACCTCCTCCTTTTTTGAAGTCGGTTGAAAATGCTTTTTGACTTGAAGGTCGAGTGCCTCCCAAGAGTCGTGATGAAATAGTTAGTATTCTACGGCAGAAAAGAGTAAAATGACACAGTTCATTTTGCTTCTTGCTTCTCGACGACTGCAATAAAATGTTATATCCTCTGAACTTAAACGTCATTTTTTCTATTCTACCGTAGAGATGGACATTAGTAAACAGCCCCCTTAGCATGGCGATTGTCTAGGCACCGGAGAATAGATAAAAATGACAGTAATGACATTAGAGTGTGGATAATACGGGTAGGATGTGGATAAAGGTTGCTTTTATCCACACTCTGTCATTACTGTCATTTTTATCTATTTTCCGGTGCCTAGACAATCACCATGCTGAGAGGGCAAGTAATGTTAGGTTACTCATACTCACCAACCCAAGATGCAGTGGTCAGGTCCGTGTAGATGGGTGACTGCGGGTCCCTGAGAGCCGGCATCAGACTGCTGGTGTAGCTCAGCTGCATACCTTGGCCTATCATGTTGATGAGCACCGCAGATACCGTCCATGCCTGGAAAGACCAAGCAACTATCAATTTGGCTCCACACGTGGCCCCAATCCAACCTATGGATCTAAATAATGCTAGCCCCCAATCTTGGGCGACTAAGTGTGAAATCAGCCTAAAGTACCTAGGTATAAATAGGTACCTTAATGAACTTTGTTCAGAGTCTGAGAGAAAAAAAGTACGTGAGTGTCGTGGAACGCTCGGTTGGAACGAAGCAAAGAGTAATTTTTTATACTGGGAATATAATAAATCAATTGTCAATTTATGTATCCTAGAAACGCTCTTCCGTACTAACAATGTAACAATCTATGGACTGTGTCGCGGCTGCGCATTTCGCACTGTGACGATTTGACATATACAATACATTATGTGTCGTGACGGTAAAATGGAACAAATTTTTTTTCCAGCCTCAGTCTTTTATTTCTTTGATACTGTCCGAAAAGGAACTTCGTTCCAAAAGTATGTTGCGATTTTCTGGATGACCTCGTTGGCGTGTTAAGCAAGTAGTTGACTGAGACAAGGGGTGCAAGTTCGATTCTCGTGGCTGCACAACATTTTTAACGAGATCTGCAATTTTTACCACAATGTGCGTCCATTGGGCACTGTTATTGTTAACTAAAGATTATGTTAGGTACTTGTGATGAAAGAACGAAGCAACCTACCTGTTTGACAAATGGTGTCACCATCTTGAAAATCCAATTAACAGGTCTCACACAGGAATAGTAAAAAGCTTTTAAAATTACAAGAAAATATCAACAAACATTGTTGTTTACCAATAAACCACTTTTTGTTCAAAATCTGGAAATTCAACCTATGTTTTTTTCTGCTTTTGTTTAATTTTATAGTAAACAATCTTGGATATTAAAATAAAAGCCTTTACTGGAACCACCAGGGTAGGTGTAGTGGCAGTGGAACTGTTCACAGACGAGTGACTACTGGTTCGGATAAGACTGGTTTTGGTTCAGCGTCAGTGGATTAGGGCTCAAACAATACTTTACAGCCTAATTTTATTTGTCGTTGATAAGGCAGTTGCCCCTCTGCGAGCGTTGAGCGTAGGGCTTTGAGCGTTGAAGCGAGCAGTGACGTAGCTAGGTAGCCAAGGGCCCTGGTGCAAAATAAACTGAGGCCCTAACTGAACAGTTTAGGTTTTTTCAAGTCAAAATATGCAGGGTGTGGCAAAATGTAAACGTATTTAGAATTTTTGTAAAAACTTACGATTTGGTTCGTCATTTTCTTCTCTTGCCTTTTTCTTTTTTCAAAATAATCATACCTATAGTTTCCTAAGAACAAAACCTTGCGGACTCTGGAGTTCTGACTCAGAGTCCGAGGGCCCCTTGAGCTTAAGGGCCCCAGTGCACTGCACCGCCTAGCCCTAAGGTAGCTACGCTACTGGAAGCGAGTATATGTCTATCGCTAGGCTATGACTAGTTCATCGCTAGGCGTGAATTTTGATACAAAAATCAACATTTTTGAGTAATGCTGAGCTAGTAATTTTTAATAGTTTTGTCGCCGCGATAAAACTAGTTAGCAGCATCGGCAGTGTGACTGGCCGGCGCGCGTTGTAATATTATTATACTTATTTGTCTCTTTTTATTGATACGGAATCTATTAGGTACCTATCTTTTGTTCGTCTCTTGAGCGATAAAATAGTTGATCGCTTGTCCCTCCCTCACTCGCTTGCGGTCGGACAAGTAGGAACCTAAGGCACTTGTGGCCTTCAAAAAACATTTTTTTTTTATCAAAATGCACGCCGAGCGTTGAACTAATCACCGCCCAGCGATTAGCACTAAACTCGCTTCAACACTCGACGCTCAACGCTCAACGCTCGCAGTGGGACAACTACCTAAAGCGTATCTTTTAACACGTTGGCCGCCAACTACGAGTATATTCGTAGCAACGTATCTAGGATCCAGCGCCAGCTACGAGTTTATACGTAAATGTTTAGTTGAAGCTACCTACAAAATTAAAAGCGTTGGCAGTGTAAACAGGACGGGAATCGATTGGTTGGCATTGGAAATGAAACTTACAAAATAAAATGAGAACACTTTCATATATTTTTTTTCAAAGTTAGCTAAGATGTGCTGCTAGCTACGTAAATACTCGTAGTGATGATTTTGTATGGATGGCAATGGGTATAGGTTTTTTTTACTACGAATATATTCGTATGGCAGCCAACGTGTTAAATGAATTTTATTATGAACTCGTTGACTGGCTTGACGGCGCATATGACAATAATAAGAAACCTACTATTTATTTTAAGATTTTAATAAATCTTCATAATTATCTTTAAGGAAAAGCTATAAACAATTTTACCCATGTATGTACGCAGCTAACTGTTTGCTTAAGATATTAGTTCAAAAATGTATAAATTAGGGATGGGCCGAAGTTCGTTTCACATTCGGTTAAACCGAACTTCGGCAGCTTGAACCGAAGTTCGGCATTCGGCTGAAATTCGGTTCAAACTGCCGAACTTCGATACTACAAAATATAGTAATCAAAAGTACGTGAGTGTCGTGGAACACTCGGTTGGAACGTAGCAAAGAGTACTTTTCTATACTGAAAATTTCAAATTCCAATCAAACGCGCTTCCGTACTAATAATGTAACAAACTATGGACTGTTCGCGGCTGCGCGCTTCGCACTGTGACGGATTCGTGACGTGGCGTGATGGTAAAATGGAACGAAATTTTTCTTCCAGCCCCAGCCTGTTTTTCTTCGATACCGTCCGTAAAGGAACTTCGTTCCAATAACACAACTGCTTGACTAAAATAATAAAACTAAACCAGTGACGCTCTACCAACTGAGCAAATGTGCAATCGACGTGATGGTTGAAACTTTGTAGGAGTACATTAAGTGCATTAAGTATAAGTACCTACTCCTACAAAGTTTCAACCATTATATAAACAGCTTTTCATTGTGTGTGACAACTCAATGATCCCTAAGTGTGAGAAAAAAACAGAACACTATAAAACTAGTGATTCTGTGAGAACAGAAGACCTCCCATCCAAAAAAAGTCCGAATTTAATTTGTATTTCAGGTGCTTGAATTCATGTTGTGCCGACCCCACATAATGTGGGAAAAGGGCAGGAAGATGATGATTTCAGGTGCTTGAATTTTTTAAAAGTTAAGGTAGACTTTTTTGACGTTTAAGTACGTTTTAGTTTTCTCAATAGACTACGCGCGTTCCCTTGGTCCTAATAGGTAGAATCTGGTGTCCACTGGTTCGCCTCTTGAAAGCCGAGAGTAATGTGTAGCCCCCCCGTTTCCCTCCCATTTCACCCCAGTCAAACATCACGATCGACAAAAGTAAATATAAATCTTACTATACTACTTACGGAACTTATGTTCAAAGAAGGACGGCGAGATCGGACCTCAAATTTTCCACAGATAAAAAATATACCACGTTCAGTACATTTTAGGGGTAAATAAAAAGTTAAGTATTATTATTTTTCGGCTTGATAATAAGAAATTACGAATTGCATACGATAAGTGGCTTCGTAAGCAAGAAATAAGGCTGTAGATCAATTCTGGAAAGGATATTTTTTTGAGCCAGGTCACAGTTTGTATGGAGACGACTGACGTTTTTTACATCCAAATCGGTTGAAAAATGCGACCTGAATGAGAGACAAAAGCTTTTTTTTGGCCAATCTCGAAACTGAGACGCTTCGCTCGCTCAGTCAATAAAGAAAATAGTAAATATAATAGTAATAGTAATAATAGTCTGTCCGTCTGTCAGTAATCGCCTTTACAGGTCGCATTTTTCCACTGATTTTGACGAAAATTGTTTTAGTTTAGTTTACACCTAGGTTCCTAACTTTTATCGATTGCGATTTTTGATAGAGGCGAAAATAGGGGGGGAAAGGGGGAAGTTTGCTGTAGCGTTATTTATCGACGGATTTAAATTTTGGATAGACACATTAAGGACTTCATTCTACACAAGAAGTTATGAAAAAAAAACCTAAAGGGGAGGTGGAAAGCGGTGAGAATTTTGTCGTTATATAGGACGTTTTTACGTAAAATGTAGGTATAGGTATCTATAATCAATCAGACTACGCAGTCCTCTCCGCCTTTACCTACAAGACGAACCCGTAGACATCAGATTCGACCCCCTAGGACCAAAGGAACGCGAGTAATCACTAAAACTTATCCCCCTCTTTTACTTAAAAGTTAAAAAGTTAACATACACACAATCGTTCTTTAGCTCTCTGAAGTAGCTGCGCAGAACCTATTTTTGATGACGCCTAAAATCGTGCTATCTGACGTACTCAACCAAACCTGCGCAATCGTCTATTGCACCTAACTTCAGAGAGCTAAAGATCCGTTGTGCTTCCTATAGGTATGTACCTATTGGAAAATACAAAGCACCTGAAATCAATTTTGTTTGCGAGGTCTACTGTTCTCACAGAACCACCTTATAAGTTAATAAGTTCTGTACTTAGTTGGATACCTACCCTCTAACTATCCTTTATACACCTTCAAAGGATCAAAAATAGCTACTACCTAGGTACGTAAAATGTCTCAGATACGTAAAATAGCTCAACGGATCACTGCCATTCAGAAGGCTGCTCCGGCTGCCTAAAACACCCGGCATTACCACACGCTGTCCGTATGACAATGCGGATCTGTTTATTGTTCAAGCTTCGACTGAAAAAAATTGGACGGAAAAAGTCTGCACAAAAACTTGCATGTTAGGTACATAGAATGGGCTTGCTATAAATTGTTCGCAAGGCGTCATAAAGTGATATTGATTTACATGATATTGCTGTTGATGATTTTTATGACTAACTAAACTTAATAAAATTAAAATTAATGTGTTTTCCTTCTATGAACCATAACAAATAAATCAGCCAAATAAATCCGTTCTCAAGTTATGCTCTAAGTTCTTTCGTATGAGTTTAATTTGTGAATCGAACTGAACTGTAGGTTAAAAATACTTATGTGACCTATAATAATCTGCGTGGATCTAAATATGTACCTATCTATTATTAGTACCTACCTAAACTTTACGCAAGGGTGGCAGAGAGCCAGTGCCCTCGATCTTGAAACTACACTGGTAATCTCTATCGTGGCTTTTCTCCTTTTTCTCGTTTGCCTATGACTGCCATGTTGGTCTAGCGGGATATAACAACTTTCAATCAGATTCGAATCCTGTCAAAATTTGAATCTCGAAAAAAATATATTATATTTTTTACGAGATTCAATTGCAATGCAATAATAACACGAGCTCTCTGAGAAGTAAGAGATGCCTGTGTGTTTGAATCTCGTAATTAGTCAAATGCATGATCTGTAGATATTAGATTCGGGCTTGTTTTTTTGCTGTACTTACCTTAGACAGGGAATTCATATCTTATAGTGACTATGATCAAGATCAGGATCAGCTCATGAGTGACTGTTTGGATATTTTATTTATTAAATGTCTTGCACAACACGCTGAAGTTTAGAAAGTGAAAGGCTAGGACAAATTACACATAAAAGGATATTAATACTTATGACATAATTGCGTGTAGAGTTAAATTTCTAGCAGTATAATAATTATCGTGATTGCTTAAGTCTCGTCGAGCTTACAATCAAATGATTCAACTCCTGACAATTAAGTAGGTAGGTATACCTAGGTATTTTCAAGATGAAAATACAACGTAACGTCACCACGTTACGTTACGTCCAACCCACACTCATGTCGAAATTGAGTAAAATTTACTACATCTGTTTAACACAAGTTTGACAGCGGTGACTGCGAGATTACGCCTGCCGCGAGATTCGTAATCAGGGAGCCAGCAATCAGCATCTGTAGCGATTTTTTTTCAAAGTTATGCCTCTACTCTTCGATCATATTCGAAGTCTCTACTCGTTACCGATCGGTAGAGACACTTATTAATTCATTCACTACAGTTCATAGTTTTTGTTAGGTTCTATTATTATTACTAGTAGGTATAAACCTGATCGCACACTCATCCGCTCCGTACGCGCCGTAGTCATTTTTCTATACAAAAAAAGGTGACGTTAGAAAATGCGGCTCGCTTCTGACGTCAGCAGCATTTTCTCTATTGAATTGACAGTTTGGCGCGGTCGGCTCGGCTGGACTGTGCGACCACCCTTATAAGTAACCGCACCTTGGCTTTTAAAGTGTTTTCCGTTCATGTAATACCTATGCTAAAGTAAATAAATAAATAAATAATGCTGGACTTTTTCACACAGCATCATCTAGCCCCAAAGTAAGCTTGAGCTTGTGGTATGGGTAATAGATGACTGATAAACTACTTTATATACTTTTTGTTTGTAAATACATACATATTATACATAGAAACACCCAGACCGAGACAAATATCTGTAAGTCATACAAACATTTGTCCCGCGGCGGGGATCGAACCCGCAACCTTTTGCGTCGCAGGCGGACCTTCGCCCACTGCGCCACAGAGGTCGTCAAAAAAAAAGAGGTAAGTACTTAGACTTACCTACCTAAGAAAAGTTTTTTCTTGATGAAAGAAGTATTATTTAATATCTTCCTATCGCCGATCGTATCGTGCACTTCATACAACTGATTGGGCAGTCTTACCTTACGTCGACAATATTTCTACATTGAGTAGGTGCGTAGTAGGTATAGGTACATTACGTAGGTAGGTAACATAAGGCTGTAGTTAAATGATTTTATTTTAAAACTTCATGGAAGTTTAAAGTATTTTCTAATCCCGGCCATCAATGGATTTATCGTTCGGAAAATGAGCTCTACTAAATGAAGGAAAATTAGTTATTTGTAGGTAGGTAAACGTTATTAGTAATTGTAAATTAGTAAGTAATTGTGAGGAATCCAGTTTAGTAGGTACCTACCTATTCTGAAAGATGGTAAAGGTTTTTTTTATGTCAGATAATTAACGATAACGATCCTTAGATAGCTTGACTAATCCTTTTGTATTTTGTAAATATGTTGGAATTACAACCGTCACCTATGGAGTGGTATAGCTTAGGTCTAGGTAGGCTTAGTGTGTAAGGTACATACACCCTGTTGGGCACTGCAACGTCAGTTTGGTAGGTATATAAAATTAATTGGTCAATTAAATTAAGATAAAATAATGGTAAGTAAGTATATGAAATTATGTAAGCGATTGGTAAATTAAATTAAGTTAAAAATAATAGGTATTGTCAGGAGTAGGTAGTATTTTATAGTAGGTACTTAGTCACTAATTAGATATTCGAAGTTTTCGTCAATATTTCCTATTTCCTAAATTATAATCATTTACATGTTTTTGTCAGATAAAAATTGTGCCACAGAATAATAACATTTGTCGATTAAGAGTGATTTAAGTCTATTGTGGAAAGTTATGTGTTTTGGTTCGTTTTTCTAATCTAAAGATCTGGAAAAATGTCAACTTACTGTATGGTGAACAGTCGTGATCCTGTTTATTTTGATTATTTGCTGGTAAGTGTGAATGCAGCCTAACTTACTCGTAAGAATGAAAATACAGGCAGCTAGCCAGTAGTGTATCAGTGTTCGTGTGTCACGGTATGTGAATGAAATCGCGGGAAAATGGGAAAATCTACAGGATTGATCACTCCTTTCAAGAAACAAGTGAGTTTTTGTTATTTTTAAAGGTTTTTAACATCTAAATGCAGAAAAAATGCTATGATTTTGATTTTATACAGTTAACTTTGATACAAGGTAGGTAAACAAAGTTAAATGCCAGAAAATCTATACTTAGGAAAATGATTTTCGATGTCAATTCTGCTGAAATGGCTAGATTTACTTAGATGAATTTTCATCTCCTTGGATAAAGCTTACCTACTCTTAATAACACAATGATGCTCTTCTCATTATCCTAAGTAAGTAAATAAGTTCGTATGAGTCAGTGGCCAACTCTGGTGACGGAGTTTTTAGGCCGCCTTAAGGCCTCCGTCATGGCTTAACGACTTAAATAGCCGGGACTGACAATTTGACGTGCCCTCCGAAGCACGGAAGCGCTCAGATGAAAATGCCCCTGGCGTTCACCCATCCACTTACAGACCGTTTCGAACGTTGCTATCGAGAACAACTAAGCAAGCACGACCACGAGCGCTCATTATCCTGAAAAAAGTACTTACCTTGGTAGGTAGCTATAGGATGGAAAAATGCATGTCAAAAATTGCATCCATACGGAATTTGAATCCTGAGTGACCGATTCGTCGCACCAACTGCGCTTAAGGGCAATCGATGTTATGGTTCTTTACAAATCTCGAAAGTCTCTAATAGTGTTAGGTACCATTTAACTCTAAAAATATACCTAATACTACCTACAACGATTGACCCTTGCATTTTCAATGCCATCTTTAAGTAGCACACTAAGTATCTTCATTTCAATAGTTGCAAGGAAGTGGACTTCAAGAAAGGTTGTTAAGTCTTGGTCTAGGTCACACATGCAATAAATGGAATACATAATTATATCAAAAGCTAGATCTAAAGAGATGGTTCTCTGACACGTAATTTAACCAATTATTTCGTAACAACCATTTTGTCAGTTAGACTGCTCTTGCAAGAACACCCTATTCAACAGTAGAGTAGAGTAAAAATTAATTTGAGTAGGCAAAAGCATATTATTCTTAAAATTCAGTACCTACCTACGGGTTTGGGATATGATGCGCCTTTGCTACCTCATATCTTCCCAAAGCCAACCAAACTTCATTTTTGAGGATCGTTTACTACACCGGGGCTATAAACAGCGAAACCCTCAGCATTAATAAAATGTCGAAGGTATGCCCGTACTTGGCTCTTAGGCTTACAGGGCCGTGTAATGTTGTAACCAGACATCTTCAAGAGATTTTGAGATTTCAACTGTGAGAAAAGGACCGGAATTAATAGCGTAAACAGAGGGAGGCCTATACCCAGCAGTGGGATATTTTTGGCTGCAGATGAAATAATCTACCGTGCCTTGGGGATACAGTCGCTCTGTAAATGTTTAGTCTAAGAAATCAGATCGCTTATCAAATTTGCATCAGGATAAGATACTGTTCGAAGGTAATCTCCCATATCTATTATCAATAGCTATCGAGAATTGAAGAGGAAGGCCTTGAAATTAACAACCAAACATATTGTAATAACAACATCATTATGTATCTGGTTGTAAACCGCTATTTTTTGACTACCAAAAAAAATTAAGGACGGTAGCAGTAGATGCAAAAAATGATAATGGCATGGTAAATTTTTTTGGTTTAACTATCACAAAGTTATCGAGGATTGTAGTCAGCCAAAACAGAACAACATTTTATGAAAACTGTACAAATCACTACAGACAATCGCGTACGGTCATTCAAACTATGCTCTCGTATCATCCCCAGTAGCTATCATAAATCCATGTTTGACTCGTCTCGTCTCCTTTTTAGGTTATAATTTGTTTATCTTCTTTTTTTGAGTTTTAACGACATAAATGTGACAAACACCGAGACCATGTTTAAAATTGGGGTGTATAATATCACAAAACGGATATACTTAGGTACTTGGTACATATTTGGTTTATTTTGTGATCGATCTTTTACAGTTTTCTTTCAACGTAAAGGCTATATTATTCTTCTATATTATTTCCAGTGTTTCGTGACCTTGGGAGTATGCCTGAACATGTCGTCCCATGGGCTGGTGATGGGCTTTGCAGCGATTCTGCTGCCACAGCTGAGGAAACCTGACTCCCTCATCCCCATCAACGACTCTTCAGGATCATGGGTCGGTAAGTAGTCCAGCATTCATGGATCTTCTACTTTGAAAAGCCTCTCTTGTTCGAACATGAATATTTTGAATAAATTTTCTTTTTATAAGTACCTAAAAAACTGATCTATTCTAGAAGATAGCTAGGTCCCAAACCGTGTTTATTGCCCTGGTTCTTCACAGTATTGGTCGCGAAGGAACATCAGTAGAATCACCTAGTTTTAAGACGGTTTTAAGTGATCAAACTGATCCTAATTTATTAACTTATCATTCAGAGGAAACCGCATGTCGTGGAACCTGAAGAGTTTGAAAACACGTGTGCTAATGCAACAAAGCTACATACTTTCATCAGACTGGTTTCGAAAGAACACACAACAAGAAGAAAAAGAATCAACGTTTCGTTTCTTAATTTCCAGCATCAATCCTGGGTTTTGCGCTGGTGGCCGGCAACTTCATCGTTCCATCATTAATGGCGAACTACGGGCGACGAACGGCGAACTTAGCCAGCATTATCATCATGATCGTCGGCTGGTTCTGCATCGTCACAGCGAACAGTCTGACGACGCTGCTGGTGGCAAGGTGAAGATATATACCTGAAGAAACTGTAGTATCAATATCATGTCAAGATGTGGATGTGGTTGTGTGTCTGTGACTCAGAAGGTTTGTGAGATGAAATGTATGATCAATATTATTTATAAGTCTCTCATTCAACGACTTTAGATATTGATTAGATTTTATAATGTTCTTTAACGATATCACTTCCATTAAACGCGAATCGCGAGATAATCAAGTACTATTTTCAATTCTAGATTCCTTCAAGGACTGTCGATGGGTATGAGTGCTTCTCTGGGTCCCGTCCTCATTGGAGAGTACACCAGCCCCAACAACCGAGGGGCCTTCCTCACCGCCATATCCCTCACCATCGCTACGGGAGTGCTGGTGGTCCACACCATGGGCTCCTACCTCGCCTGGCAGACAACAGCACTGGTTTGCACATTCATTGTCTTCGTAGATCTGCTCATAGTGATATACTCTCCAGAATCACCCAGCTGGCTCTCAGATCAGGGTCGATATGATGACAGCAGACGAGTATTCCGCTGGCTGAGAGGTGACACAGAAGAAGAGGAGCTGAAGAAGTTGATAGAAGCCAGTATCGTTGTAAGAGAGGGTAAAGCAGACGCGAATATATCAGAATCTTGCTCCAAAAAAATTAAGAGGAACCTCGCATACTTCAGCTTGACGATAAAAAAGAAAGAGTTCTACAAACCTATTTTCATTATGATGCATATTTATATGCTGGGTCAATGGGCTGGAGCGAACATCCTAGCTGCCTATACCATAGATATTTTCCACCATGTCATCGGCAGTGACGTCAACACAGCATTGCTCGTTATTACTCTAGATACTCAGAGAATAATCTCCAACGCCATGGCTGTTTATGTTATAAAGAAGATCAATAGACGAACCATGCTGTTTAGTACTGTTGGGATAAACATATTCGCGTTCCTGAGCATAGCAGCTTATACGTACGCAAAGGGCCAGGGTATGCTTCCTTTCGATCACCCCATGATTGGAATCGTACTTATCCACATCCACATGTTTACGATAGCGACCGGTACGGTACCATTACCCTTCATCATAGCTGGTGAGGTCTTCCCTCTAGAATACAGAAGCCTTGCAGGAGGGATCAGCGTACTCTTCCTATCATCAAACCTCTTCATCACCGTGAAAACAGTCCCATGGTTCTTCAACACTCTGGGAATTCACGGAGCTTATTGTATTTATGCTTTAGTCGTCGGCTATTGCGTGATTGTGGCTTTCTTCTTCCTTCCGGAGACGAAGGATAAGACGCTGCAAGACATTGAGGATGAGTTCAGAGGGAGGCCGTTGACTCTTGAGGAGTTGAAGTCTACGCAGTCGCTGACGTCATACAAGCACTACAATAGGGATAGGAGGTGCAGCAGTCCTGTTGTCTAAGGAGAACAATGCTGTCTTTTATGTCGTGTACCGGACGAGCTTTTGGCTGACGCAAGGTGCGAGGTCGATTCTTCGGCACGGCGACGGCAGGACAAATGTTGCACGAGCTGCAAATATTTGTTCCAGAACTGAGGGTCGTGGTTCAATTGTACTCATAGTTTCTTATACCTACTCACATAACAGTGAAGTGTGTGTTCATAACAAAACCAGGACCAGGATGAACGGATCAGATTAAATCAATGGTCGATTAATGTCATTTCCAGTTCTTAAAATCCCTCAGAGTTGGCCACTAACTTACTTACTTTTTACTTCTTTAGATGTCTTAAAAAAACAAAAAAAAAATAACTTTCATTTATGCTGAGAGTATGACATAGGTACGCATTGTGTAAACTTTACACTGTAAAGCCTACTCCAGCACACACTATAGACAACAAACAGCGTCCCGGTGAATGTAGGTAGGTATGTCTTTTGTATAAAATTGGTCATATTGTACCTGTTGATACGTAGTATAAATTTAAGTTTTGATGAGTATTTCATGAGTAAGATTTCGATAATAAAGTTGGTTATTTGATATACCTTCCTTAAATTCTTTAAAATTATTTTTTTATATACTTACCTATTTTTTTTGTTATAAAGTTGTTTATACTAAAATCCTTAAATTATAAAGCAGTTAATTTAGCACAGATAGCTCTTATGAAGTTAGCCATTTGTCTGCGCAGAACACAATTTTGTATGAAAAAGCGTTCGATGCGCAGACAAACGGCTAACTTCACGAATGCCTAAATCCGTTGGGCGAACTGTACATCATGTGATGTAAATAAAATATTAGGTAAGTTAAATAAATAAAAGACTTTACCAAGCATTTGTTTTTTAATCCTACTATACTAATACTTATAATAAAGATGAAGGTTTGTGAGCATATTTTTATGTTTGTGTTTCAATCACACATAAATCAATCGATTTGGATGAAACTTGGAATAGGCGTAGATAGTGACTTGGATATGGGCTATTCAAAATGTTGGTACCACGCAAGCGAGGCCGCACGCAGAAGGTAGTACAGCTACCTACTAAAAACTTGTCTCATAAAACCTTCTTTGTACCTACAGGCACAATCACTTTAAAAGTACTTCAAAATATTTCTTTTCTTAATCTCGTTTGTATTTGGCTTTAACACGCAGTGACCTCTTTCTTTGTTAACATTTCTTCCTTTAACTCAGTCAACGAATGCACCGACTTCAGATCTTCATCATTCACCCCTTTGAGCTGGTCTTCTATTTCCTGAAGGGTCTTATCCTTCGTTTCCGGCAAAAGAAACCATACTACCACCAGGCAGTACATCATGATACCAGCATAAATGCAAAAGGCTCCATGTAGACCGATGCTCTTTTCGATGAAAGGAAACGTCTTAACTGATAAGAAGACGTTGACGGAGCAGAACAGAGAGCTGATGCCGCTGGATAGGCTCTTGTACTTCAAAGGGAATATCTCTCCAGCTATTGTGAATGGTAATGGAATAGACCCAACCGCGACTGTCACCATGAGAAGGTGGAGCAGCGATACCCCTAAAGCAACAGAACTGAAACTCGTCTTCTGTATTGCGAACGCGTATCCTGCTATAGCAAGAAGAACCAGGCAGTTCAAACCAAGAGCTCCGAACAGCATGGTTCGTCTTTTAAGCTTCCTGATAATGTAGACGGCGAAGACGCACGAGACCAATCTCTGAACGTCTACGGATACCACAACTGCAGCTTCGTTCACGGTGCTTCCAGCAAGGGTAGCCACCAAATTGCCGATGTATGGAGCAAGGATATTGATACCTGCCCACTGGCCCATTGCAAACAGATGCAGCATGATAATGATAGGTTTATAGAACTCTTTCTCTGTGATCATGCTAAAGAACTGCTGGAGAGAATAGGTATTGCTACTGGCCTTCAATCTAATACTCTTGCTGGTATCAATCATTCTAGATAGCTCCTCCTCTTCTTCAAACCCTCGCAGCCATCGAAAAGCACTTTCACAGTCCTCATACCTGCCTTGTTCAGCGAGCCAACTGGGAGATTCCGGAGAGAAGAACACAAAGATTAAATCCACTAAGCTGATGATGCAGCAGACCAACGCTGTGATCTTCCAAGTGGTGTAGGATCCCAGAGTGTGGACGGTGAAGGTTCCCGCAGCCATGATCAGAGACATCACGATAGTGAATGCTCCTCTGTTCTTCGGGCTGGTGTACTCTCCTATGAGGATGGGCACGAGGCAGGAGCTCATGCCTGCTGAGAGACCCTGCAGCAACCTGCCCACTATTATTGCCTCCAGGGAGTTGGCGACTATCAGGCACGACCAGCCCAGGATGACCACGAGAATACTGAAGAGGTTGGACTTTCTTCTGCCGAATTTGACCATCAGTAGAGGGATGGTTATATTGCCGAGAACGAGTCCGAATGCAGGAACCGCAGCTGAAAAAGTTTGAATACATCATTGATTCTTCAGTCCTCGAGAATTTCAAATTCCTTATAGCCCTTCATTATCTTCTTCGTTGTAAGGACTGATTGTATTCCACTTACCAACCCATGAGCCCGCAGCATCATCAATACGGAAGCTATCAGAAGCACGCAGCTGCGGCAGAAGAGAAGAAGCGAAGCCCATCACCATTCCGACCTGCGACATGTTGATGGACGCACCGACCACCACCAAACACTGAAAAAAAAAACCAATGAAGTACGTTTTAAAAACGAAGTAAAAAGAAAACTCGCTTGTAAATGAGATTTTTTACGGGAAAAGAATCAATCAGTTTCCTCCATCAATTGCTGACCAATTTACAAAACTCTAAAAGAAGGTCCCGTATAAATTTTATTTCATAGGGATTAATAGTTTTCCCGTAAAACTAAAAAAATGCATCCTCACTTGAGGCCTTGAGTCAACACTTTTAAGTACATACATACCTACTAATTATTTTTTAGTACAGAACCCTAAAAAATTTAAATCAGTGCTGAATAATTTGTCGTGTCTCTTAACGGTGAAGGAAACATCGTGAGGAAACTCGCAGCTTAGCCAGCTCCACACGTATTGACGTCGTCTTTCCTGTGGGCCAGGCTGATTAAGCTGAGAGAATGGTTTAGGTGCTGGGCAAGCCTATTCCATCTGAATCAAAGTCCCAGGCACTACAGCGTCCCGTTAAATGTAGGCATGGATTGCCTCCTGACGCTGTATAAATCATCTAATATAGATGGAAAAGGCCTAAGTTAGTCATTCTGCTATATTCATATCTTAATGAATCGTAATCTAATCAATATCGTTATCCTACAAGCTTCCGTCTTGCAATACTGCTTAATATCAGTGCAGTAAAAACCAAGGCCTCTTCACTATATTAAGACTATTGGTCTACCCGCGGCTTCACTCACGTGGTGCTGTGACTAGACTACACTAGTGTGCTGACTGTGTCAACATTCCTCTTGCCGTTTCATTAGTCTTTCAAACCAGTGTAGTGAAAAAAATGCCTGAAGGAAAAATGCCGACTTTCAGGTTTTCATACAATGTTTTCTACTGCAGATTACGACCCTTGAAATACCTACCTAGGAAGGTACTTTTGAAATGTATTAGGTAAAACATTGAGTTTTTCACGGGCATACTTGTAGATACCTAGGAATCCTAGCATAATATTAACATAGACAATGCAGAGAACAATCATAGACTTCTAGTAACAAGAATTGTAGTTAAAAATGTTATTCCGTTTCAATATAAACGGTCTGTAAGTGGATGGGTGACCTCCAGCGGCATTTCCGTGCACCGGAGGGCACGTAAAATTGCCGATCCCTGCTATTTAAGTCGTTTAGCCATGACGGAGGCCTTAAGGCGGCCTAAAAACTCCGTCACCAGAGTTGGCCACTGACTCATACAAACTTACTTAATATTATTAATTTATTATCTATCTATCGTGCTCACCACTCACCTGCTTCATAAAAGGAGTTATCCATTTTCCATCTGCCATTATGTTTATTTAATTATAAACTTTATCACACAGATTCTGTTAATAACATGATTGTACACATCATCTTAGAAACACAATAATCCTTTGGCCACTTTTGTCCGAGATATTCTTTGAGTCCCTATGAATACTAAGTTACACAACCTTGTGTCATGCATGCATGACTGTCTGTCATCCGAATTCATGTTATCATCCACCTTTTAACACTTTTTGATTACATAGGACAAGTTCACTTATTTACAGCAAAACACAATACAGAAGACACACCAGCAAACATGCTTCTTATACTCGACAAAACTCTACAAACGTCTCCATAGTTAGGGGTCCGAGTGACTCTCTCGGCTTGTTGCTCGACCGAGTGGTCGGCGAGTACTCGCTTATGTGTTTACATTTACCGAGCGCTCAGCCGAGGGCACTGTCTCGCCACTCTACTCGGTCAATGTAATCAGGCTATTAGCACTAGGTACACCTTTCTGTATTCTGTGGGTGTCATATACATATATAAGTTGGGGGAGTCTCCATGCTGGGCTGGTGGGTAGAGTAGAAGATCCAATCTCTATTTGTTTACTAGTGAGACCGAAAGTTTAACTGTCATACATGGGAGTGGTAGCGCGGTTTAAATAGATCGCTTTCAGCAATAAGGCCGCCATTTGTCTACCTATAAGCTGTGCTATAAGTTAAGTGTATTTTTTATATTAAATGTCTTTGTCGTTATGTGGTATGCAATAAAAAATTATGTTATCTATCTAATCTAACTAAATAAGTCCCATGGAATTGAGGCAGACACATAGTAAATTAATACTTATTTCGTGTCGCGAAAGAAAATAGAATTACTTCAATCTATCACTTCAATTTGTGTTTCATCATTACCACTGTCAACTCAACCTAATCACTACCAAAACTAAGGTTGTATTTTGTTAATATATGTAAATTTGTGTAGCTTAGTTTCTCTAAATAAAATTTGATTTTTGTTATCTAACTAAAAAAAACACTAACACCAAGATTCGCACGCACTTATGTAATTCATACACTATTACACCATGTAATTTATATTGACAAAAAATTGTACGCAATACTTGCAATTTACATTACATGCATGGAAATGGAACTAGGTACTCTAATCTAGGACGACCTGTATGATAAGGTCATTGCGATCAAAATTCAATAGCTGTGATTGGTTATTGAACGTTCGTTGCTAACTTCACGCATACCTAATTGAAGCGAAAATATCCCCGGCCAAAATATTATTAAACAAATATCGGCTAATTTGTATGCTTATACTAAGTACACAAATCTAAACATTATATCAATACAAACCTGTCTCTATGAGGAAGTCCTTAGATTTCCTAAGACTATTCAAAAGATCCAAAGTTTTTTGTAGGTATAGTAAAGTGTGTATCGCCATCAGATTGTCACCGCGCAGGGTCATTCCTAAAATAGCAGCATGTTTGACATTAGATACCTCTGTTGAAGTTTTCGGCGTGTTTTGTTGATACCCAAATCTTAATTATTATTTTCAACCGACTTCAAAAAAGGAGGAGGTTCTCAATTCGTCTGTATGTTTTTTTTTTTTTTTTGTATCTTGTTACGCGATTGTTCCGCCATTTGTTGACCGATTTGCAAAATTCTTTTTATGTTTGAAAGGGTATACTCCAGAGGTGGTCCCATATAAATTTTATTCCTGAGGGATTGATAGTTTCCCCGTAAAACTCTAAACACCTTCCCTCCAAGCCATGTCACAAATAGAAATCGAATCGACAGCTTGACGCGCTGAGTCATACCGCGTTTCGAGTCAAACATTGAAGTCGGTTTTCTTTTTAGTATTAAAACGTAATTATATTTATTTATACACCGCTATTTTGTAACTACCAAAAAAAAATTAAGGGCAGTTGCAGCAGATGCAGAAAATGATAATTGGTCCGTTTTTTTTTATATTGAACTATCACAAAGTTAGCGAGGATTGTAGTTACAAAGATTAGATCAATTTTTGCATCACAAAAAGAAGCCAGAAGATCTACGTCTCCAAGAGGTGGGGATTCACCAAGTATGACCGTGAGGAGTACGAGAAGCTACGCGACGACGACGGCCGCTTCACCAACGACGGCTGCAACGTGAAGTACCAGCACGGGCCTCTCGACGCGTGGAGGAAACTCCAGGCCGAGATCCTCAGCGTCTAGATTATGACATAAATACAGAGAAGTTTTCAGCTTTATTAAAACGACAAAGCCATGAGGACTTACCATGCTGGTGCGAGTACTTTAAAACGACTTTAAATTTTTTAGAAGATTTTTCAATATTGGGGGGGGGGCGTCATGTCCCCGGTGATGCCCCCCCCCCTCAAAGTCAAAGTCAAAGTCAAAAAGCATTTATTCAGTAGGACCGCTGGGATCACTTTGAAACCCTGGGACCGCGCCTGTTACAGCTATAAATGCAATCCACTTTATAAACTGAACTGCTTCGCTAATTGACCGTTTATTACGTGTTGAGTTGGTGTACTTTTCTGTGAAAATTGACACTTTGCGATTCAGATAAATAATAATAAATAAATAATGTTTTTATTGAACAGGAATCGTTACATATTTAAGACGGTAATGGTCTCCAAACTAGGTTAGCCTGTATTATGGAGACCTCCTTCCTAATTGAACAAATACATAAGCTTATCTCAAAAAACATTCATATAAGTATACATATTAAAAGGTGAGAGTACTAAAGACATAATTAAAATCTAGTTTAATCATCATAAGTGGTAATTGTGTGCGCGCGTGTGTATGTGTCTTTGTGTGTGTGTGTGTGTGTGTGTGTGTGTGCACATGTGTATACGTGTGTGTGTGCACATGTGTATACGTGTGTGTGTGTGTGTGTGTGTGTGTGAAGAAATCATTAGATTATTTATTAGAAGGTCATACGGCTCCCGCACGCAGGCTCTTAGTCTATAAGTAAGTTGCCACGGTTAAAATCTAGTTCGTTTTTAATTAGCATATGTTTTCCGCCTAACTTTACATAAATTCTCAATTATTAGTTACGGTATTAATATGCGCGTACAGACTGTTTGGATTTGTCTCTCCTCTATACCTACGTATATAAACTTTAACTTTAACATTTTCGTGTCATTTGCAGCACAAATCGTCGGAAAAATAACTGGCAGCTCCGAGCTGTTCTTCTATACCCTTGCCGTCGACATTATAATGACTTTAAGAGTAATGCTATCATCCTACTTCGTAAAAGTCGTGAAGCTGCGAAGCCTGCTGTTTAAGTGTTTAGCACAGGACTGGTGTCGTGTGCATTGCTGTCCCTAGCGTGTCTGCATCTCTTCCTCGCATCCAAAGATGTCATTTCGAAGGACTACACCGCCGTGCCGATGACTATTTTTGCTCTTTTCTTCGTGTTTGTGAACCTGGGCTGTGCCCCGGTTCCCCTGGCCTTGATGGGAGAGATATTTCCGTTGGAACACCGAGCGGTGGGGGCATCTATTGAAGGGTATTTGATTGATATTTTCTTTACAATAACGCAAAAAAATATGCCTATTATGCTGCAGACCCTACTTGCACGGATCTTTTGCAGTTCTTGCCCTGTGTATGGCTGTAACGCTTTTGGTTCTGTACTTTATAATGCCAGAGACGAAGGAGAGGACTCTGAAGGAAATCGAGGAGTTGTTCAACCATGGCTAGTTCAAAGGCTCAGATGACGAGGAAGATGTAGACTTTCATATTTTGTGTAAAAAAGAATCTGATACCAAATAGCTGCAACTTATAAGTAAAAAGAAGAATATCTCCGCCATATTTTGTATCCGCGACAAAGACGATTATAAACGATTGGATTTTGACAAAAAGACACCCAAAACCGGGAGCAGAAGCTTCTTTGACATTACAAATAGCCGCACTGAAGTCTGATAAAAAGGGGTTATGTCATGCGTCACGCTCCGTTGCCCACTTATGGACATTTCATCAAATGTTGATTCAATTCTGATGAATAAGGGCGAGGATTCAACGCTGAATCATTATCATCAGTTGAAGATGGAAAAGTCGGGTAGCAAGGCGATTTTTTTATCTAGTTTTTTTATCAATATATATGGGAGAATAGAAACGAGGACCTACATATTTTTTTAATCTTATCACAAACACCTTTCTACATTAAAGACTTGTATCTCTACGACACCTTTACGATCTATACTCTTGTGGAGAAAATAAAACTTTATTCTATTCTATTCTTGACTCAAAAAAATCGAATGTAATTAAAAAACATTGATAAGTACCTATTTACATTAATTTTTCATTCTGTAATTTACCTTGACAAATATTTTTCTATATTTCTATTAAAAAAAATGTTTTAATAGGGTGAAGTGTGCAATACATAGTTGACAATATTTCAGAACATCTCGTTATGAATTTGATAGAATATAAAAATAGACTAGAATAATTATCTCGCAAAACAATATTACCTATATTATATTATGCCTAAACGTGTCAAATTACTCTTTGGCTAAGCAATTATATTTTGGCCTAAGGTACCTAAGGTACCTAAGTGTTATTTTTATTGTGGCGGCCATTTTACTAAATGCGTAAATTCGGTGACTGTAGATTGCAACTTCATCATCTTAGGGAAAAAGTCATCAAACGAGATTAGTACCTACCTACTACCTAAATGAAAATCAGTCCAACTCCTAACAGATGGGAAGCACTGCTACATCACAACTTTTCCTTATGCTGTAATAAGGTAGAGCCTATTCTTCTCTCTCATCTCCATAATGTACTCAAACTACAGCGTCCCGTTGAATGTAGGCATAGGTTGCCTCCTGACGCTGTGTAAGATGCAAGATACTAAGATTGTGTAAATCATCTAGATCATGAATAAATAAATAATGCTGGACATTTCTTACAGCATCATCTAGCCCCAAACTAAGCAAAGCTTGTACTATGGGAACCAGATAACTGATATATACTTTTTTTTTAACCGACTTCAAAAAAAGGAGGAGGTTATATGTTCGGCTGTATGTATGTTTTTTTTTTTTTTTTTTATGTATGTTCACCGATATTTCCGTCAGTTGTGGACCGATTTCCAAAATTTTTTTTTTGTTAGAAAGAGGTATACTCTCAAGGTGGCGCCATATATTTTTTTTCCTGAGGGATTAATAGTTTTCCCGTAAAACTAAAACAATCACTGAACTTTAAGAAAATTGTGGACCAATTTCCAAAATTTTTTTTGTTAGAAAGTGTAAAGGACATACTCTCGAGGTGGCGCCATATATTTTTTTTCCTGAGGGATTGACAGTTTTCCCGTAACATTCAAAAAACCTCATTCTCACTACACAACACACCCTGACTCACAATCTGAGTCAAACATTAAATAGTTTGAAAGGGTATTACACCCGAGGTAGTCCAAAATATTTTCTTTTCCTTATGGATTGATAGTTTTCCCCCTTGCTGAACTCCGGTGTGTCCTTTAGTAGGTCTGCCCATGACTTCTCTTATCCTTTCCTACTCAAGCTACGATAAGCAAAGTCTTAATGTACTCGTAGCTTACTATATTATTTACACATACACTTTTATTTACACAGTATTTATTTACTTACACTAAAAAGTGAAAAATAAAACATTTTTGAAAAAAAAAATTGAACCGACTTCACAGAACACAAACAGAAGAACCTTCTACACACTAAAAAGAGAAAAATAAGAATATAATTTGAAGTCGGTGCCAAGTGAATACGATTAAGTACCTATCAAAAAAAGAAATCGAGCGATAGCGTACCAGGATACAATTTTGCACCCAAGTTCTTTTGAATTTCTTAGATGTAAATGAATAGTTGGCACCGACTTCAAATTATATTCTTATTTTTCTCTTTTTAGTGTGTAGAAGGTTCTTCTGTTTGTGTTCTGTGAAGTCGGTTCAATTTTTTTTTTCAAAAATGTTTTATTGTAAATACATACATAATATACATAAAAAACCCAGACCCGAGATAAATAATTGCAGATCTTACAAACATTTAACACGCGGCGGGGATCGAACCCGCAACCTTCTGCGTGCCAAGCAGGCTTTCACCCACTGCGCCACATAGTTTTTTTTAATTGGGTAAAAATGCTCAAATTACGGAGATGCACAAAATGAAACGCCAAGGTCAGTAGACTAGAATCGAATAGAAAAAACATTAATTTTAATTAAAATTGGATTGTCATCCATTATCCAATGTACACAGGGTCTTAGCAGCCATCGAGAGCATGTAGGTAGTATTTTAGCTTCTTTAGGCATAGTTCCTGTAATAAAAATGTATCGAAGATCGATGGAGTCGCTATTCAAGAAATAACATAATAATTATTACCTATGGCCTTACAGTGACCTCACACAACAATTTATAATTCATCTCAAAAATACACCCTGGAACAAAAAGGGTGAAATCCTAAGGGTGACATTTTTGGATGCATTTTAAAATATTTTTTTTTTCCTTTGAAACAGAGGTATTGTCACGTATTGTAAAGAAGGGCCAGGTCAAACAAGAAATAGAATAGAATAGAATTCATTTATTTGCGTATATAAGCAAGCTTCTATGAAAAATATGCTTACAGATGATTTTTTATGTTACTTTCTCCTAAGTATCTGTTATATTGGTACGTTTATCTACATTGCATGATAGAAAACATGAATATGAATTTAAGGGATGAAAAAAGTGACATCATTAATAAAACTTAGGTTAGGGAGTATCTTTATTTACTTATATTTTTATATATTTACAAATATTAAGTACATTTAATCAAAAAAGTCTTAAAATAAGACACGAAAGAGGATCGCGTTGAAGTCTTTTTCATTACGGACCATTCAAGATTATAAAATCTCAAATCCCAAAAATTACAAACATGCCCACGACTGTTGGCAAAGGTGACTCGTACTTTGAAATATTGGGTGCAAGTTAGGATTATTTAAAAATCTTATAGATCAATACCGACTCCACGGTTCCTTCCGATCTCAGCTAAGCGGGAGTGGTACCACGGATGACTTCCTCAGTCCTCAACGAAAAGCTCAAGCAGTAACGTGTCTCAGCCAGTCACAATATGTCCCTAGCTGAAGGTGTATCGGACACAGAAACCAGGCAGGAAGACAGCGCGTCCAAGAAGAAAACCACTGAGAAGAATAGACAAGTGAGTAGAGAAACGAGGAATTTTGTTTATTTTTAATATTTTTTTGTACTTAGTCCGATTCCTGGTTTTTCATTAAATTGATCACTGAGAGAACAGGCAATGTGGAACAAATAACTTTGATTTGTTTAGTTACGATTTTTTATATTGATTAGTAAAGATGATAATATTTTAAATCTTTGTGTAGCTCGGTGCGTGTGTTCGTACTTTTTTTATGAGAATTGAAACTAAAGTTATACAGAGTGTAAAAAGACGTCTGCCGAAGCCGAAAGGGGTAGGTACAGCATCCCAACACACAACTAAATCCAAAAGGATTTTCCGAAAACATCATTACCTATATTCGGAAAAAACAGCGTTTGAAGATAACTGTTTGCGTATGTATGTACTGGGCGCGTTGTTTTACGTAGATTGGTGGATTTTGGGTTTTAATTGTTTTTTTTCTTTTATTAATGAAGTTATCAGGTATGTATGGTCTTATTATGTTGTCCTAGTAGTAAATAACCGAAAATAACATAAAATGACGTAGCTAAGTAAATTTTTTTTAAAGTTTTTTTTCGCTAAATATGCATAGAATCATGGTCTAATTGCAACCCCTCAGTTTTCGGTAGTAGTCTTTTTACATCCTGTATATTTAGGCATTTAAAGTGAAAAGTTTTTAAATATAGGTATGTAAGTACTTCGTTTTCTTAAGCAGCTAAAACGATTAATTCATACTGAAGAATTTGCCTATACTTTTAGGGCGTTTTTAGATTGTCAAGTTTTTTTCAACACACTTGCTCATAAAGTGGCTCTATGGTCACCGCAATTAGGCACATAATGACACCCATAATCAAACTGTGACTTTTTCATTACTATAACTCACTAGTGAGTAATAGAATTTTTTTTTAATTTTATTGGTTGAGTTGCTTTGTTCTTTAAAAAGTTTTTATTCAGAAAAAAGATCGTGTTCAATAGAACAAATAAATTAATGTTCCTATTGCTTGCTCATTTCATGCAACTTCTAATTTAAATAGATAATTTTAACTCGTACGTGTTTAATAAATAAAACTTTCACTCAAATATAACTTTTGTTTTCTCTATAATAAAAGAAAACTTTAAATTCCCCATTTTGTCCGTGGCAGAATAGGCCGCAAGCCCTATGCGCAGCGCGGAAATATAGTCTGTGGCCGATCGCAATGCGCGCGCATAGGAAAACTGATTAATTTTTCCCGCAATAGCGAAACATTTTTCACAACTCGTTTTCACTGTTGAAAATGAGTTTTTATTGTTATTTTATTCACAAGTGTGTTGAAAAACGTCGTATGATACACGTGTGTATTGATGATTACCGTCCTCTGTTCTGTTATGAGCCTCGCCTAACGGCTCGGCTCATAAAAACACCTCGGCGGTAATCACCAATGTTACACACTAGTACCATAATGTACTATTATACAACCTGGGCTTCCTGTGTGTTACCTGTCACCCCGATAAATCTCTACCACTATTCCAGGATAAAATTAGCCATCCAGAGAATGAGCTACATCCATAGCTTCATCCAAATTCGTTCATCCGGTCGGAATCAAATTCTCGAGTCCCAAAGTATATATGTAATTCACCTACTTTGATTACATAAAGGTGCTAGATGCTTGTATTCCTAGAGCAACAAACAGGGTTCAGAAGATAGATACAATTCACCAAAATCCTCAATAGAATTTTTTTCCACAACCCCTGGCAATTGAGATATTTCCTTATCTCATGCATATTTTCGATAACGAGAGAGATGTCCGAAACCTTTATTCGAAAACAAAATGTTTTCAATCTATTTCGAGAAGTCCGCACTCCGAGTAGCTAACGGTTACTTTAATCTGTTTCTTAGTAAGTTTTTCCATCTAAAACATTTAATATGGGAAGAATTTAAGTAGTTTAGCGACTTTAGTACCGACATAAACCGCACTCCTTTTAGGCACCAAAACTCTTGCATCTTGTAAGTTTTCTCGAGTGAAAGCGTTTTCAAATTTTCCGGTCCGATATCGGTATCGGATAATGTGAAACCGCTCTAACCGTGGGTAACACCGCGGACTGCAGCTAGTAGGCTAATTGGTACTTACTTTACGTAAAGAGGAGAAAGAACGTAGAAAATAATATAATCAAAACCAATACTTAAATAGATCTAAAATATCTATGCAAAAGATGTCTATCATAATAATTTATTTATAAATAATTTGCACTAAGCAAAGCTTGTGTCGCGGTAGTCCCGAGTATCAGTTTTTTCTTAAGAAAACCAATTTTATATAAACTAAGCTACTACATATTTACATATATTTACAAAATACAACAGGATTAATCAAGCTATCTAAGGATCGTTAGAAACGATCTACAGATAGCTCAGCTGATCCAGGTCACTGTCAGTCGAAAGCGTGCCCAAAACACTTGGTCAACTTCTAACAAGCAATAATATGATCATACATACAAAATTATAACCTACTCAGATATCCTAAAAGTTAGGGAGCTTTTTTTCGTAAGCGGCGCTTCCCTATGCCGCCGGTAGACGACTCCCGCTATCCAGAAATCTGGAAGGATGTCTGGATATTCCTGGTCTATGCGACTCTACCTACCCCATTGGGAAAGAGGCGTGTACATAATGTAATATACGTATGTAATCAACATTAAGCAATTTTCGTACCATAGTATCCGTGACCTTTTTTTGATTTTGCCACCGTAATTAGCTCTAGCTAGAGTCTGGCAAATGAAAGGTAGACCCTGAAAAAGAGGCGGCAAATCCAAAAATATAAGCGTGACAACCCATTTATTAATAAATCTAAATAATATACTTAATATAATTATTATATTTGGTACTAGAAAATAATAACCAAGTATCAAGTTGTGTTCTTCCAAATGTCCTTATGGGGTTACACGCTTATATTTTTGAATTTGCCGCCTCTTTTTCAGGGTCTACTTTCATTTGCCAGACTCTATCCATAGATCGTAATTAACTTTTCAATTTATCACTGGCATTGATCCGACGCCGACGATCAATTGTACCAAAACCAAAATTGGTTCAATAATCATTAAACAATTATACCATAAATGGTTTTATGTTTTGCGGTTAGAGGACAAATTGGCTTTACGCCCACCAGCTGCCGGTGTTAATGATTGTTATTTACTACTCCTAAACCATAAAGACACATTTGCTACTGCATAAAAGACGTCCTTGGTAAAAAAAACTGACTTCTACTTTAGGAAAGGAACCTTAAAGTACCATCCAGGTGACTCCTGCTGAGTTAGGAACCTTAGACATCATCTGTCTTTGGCAGATAGTTTCAAATTTATGGGAATCGAACCCACGACCGAGTAGCCAGAGCCATCTACTTAGCTATAAGGTTATTATATTCACAATCTGGAATTAATTATTTAAACTACTTATTTAATTGGATTATTCATTACTTTTTGATAGGCTATGAATTTTAAGTTTTTAATAAGAAACTCCTTATAAGGGTTGATATTAAGAAAACGAATAAAAAAAACTAGATTTTGATGAACTTTAAAATTTGATTATGTTGCTGCTAATGAAACCATATTATTAATGTTAATTAATATTTAAAGTATATTTACAAAATACAACAGGATTAGTCAAGCTATCTAAGGATCGTTAGAAACGATCTATAAATAGCTCAACTGATCCAAGTCACTGTCAGTTGGAAGCGTGCCCAAAACACTGGCGGCATTACCACGCTGGATGGCAATGCTGATCCTTTGAGCCAAAAATGTGCTCTCGGATCACGCGTCGCTTCGACCAGACGCCCTGAAAGAATTTTGAAAACCCGAAGGGCTCCAGAACCCCACGGACCTAGGGTCTCAACCCCAAATGGTTCAAATATATATTTAACGTATACGTAATTCATGTAAATATTATTTTGAATTCAGACAGCGCATTGAGGAATTCTAGGTTAGAAAGCACAGTGAGGGGGGAGGTAAGATTGTATTATCGATTGAAATTCAGTTCATTTAATTCATAAAACATAATACATAAATATAACAATTAATTTAACTAGAAATTGGTGATATAGAAATGATAGTTTTGTGATACGAGAGATTGCAATCTGCAAGGATTAGAGACTAGAGCTGCAGGTAATAAATAAATATCCAAGTAGGTACAATCAAAAGATTATTTGCCGGAAATGAAGAAAACAAAGCACATTGATTGTAGCTGACATTTCTTGAGCACACGCCTAGTGCATTGAACCGCAACGCTTCACGGGGCATTAGGCATTGTATTCTTATTGAGTTTTTGTTCGAAGGAGACTTGTTATGATTTTTATTGGATCATCATACTCACATAAATCATGCCTCTTCCTGTAGGAGTAGGCAGAAGATCCTGAAATGACACATCTTTCTCACGCCTTGTTTACTCTCACATTCTTCACACAGGCACAACTTTTCATGCAGCCATTACCTGAATTTTAATGAAAAAAAAAACACGAGTTCGGTGAAGGAAAATATTGTGAGGAAAACCGCAGCTTAGTCACTTCATACTTATTAACGTTGTCTTTCCTGTCGATTAAAGGCTGAACTGAGAGGATGGTTTAGATGCCAGGCAAGTTTCCATCTCAAACAACTTTCAAGGCACTAGAACGACTAGAATTAGATGAAAATCAATACGGATAGATTAAATAGGATTTTTTACAACAATTTGTATACGTCAGATGTCAGATTCATACATGTGGAAGGAACAAATTCACACTATGATGAAGGGCGGAGAGAGTGAGAGCGATATATCGGACTCGGAGCAGTTCCTCACGAAGGGCGCCTTCCTCCTCACGCCCTCACACGGCCTCAGCATGGAGAAGGCTTCTGCTATTTGCGAGAAAATGGAGTTCAAAGGTAAGTAACCTCTAAAATTAATGAGTGAATGATGAATGAACGAACATACTTGATAAGAAAAAAAAATGTTGAGAAAAAAATATAAAGATAGATGTGTAACCTGTGCACGAAAGGAGTCTCTTAAATTATTTCGCCACACTGGTTCCTAGAGAAAAGAAGAATCTAGTGAAACGACAGGAGATTTACTTTCATAGAAAAGATAATGTCACTTCCTTCCAAGCTTAAGTTAGTAAGTTCGTCAAAAGTTCGCATGTTAGTGGCTAAATCAGGCTACTTACCATCACCAATATTATGGTAGAAAAGAGCTCAATATCAATATGAGTTTAAGAGATTTTTAGTCGTAACGCGTTGTAGAAAAGTTGCTTTTGCTAAAACTCGATTTATTTGATTCTATTCTACCAAAGAGATAAGTGGTCATAGTTAGCAAAGATGGTGGAAAACATAAATCTATTAGGTAATGCTCAACCGGGATTCGAGCCTACGAAATCTTCGGGAATATGTGTCTCTAGAAGGTTCTAAATGTCTACTTTATGTCGAAGGCTGCTTTTCGCTGACGAAGACTGCAACAGGCATACTCTTCAAGTTCTCCAGCGTTGACGACTACCAGATGGTCTTCAAAAAGGGCTTCCACAAGGTCACTGGTTCCCGTTTCTACAGGAAGGTAAGCCACGTGTTGAAACCCTTCTAGATATGCTTAGTTTCTCTTGCTGATCTGGCTATAATCTTACTATCTGCGATGTCATCGGTCCATAATGGGGGACCATAGAGCGACTACGCATCGACAGCTTCAAGGTCTTTATATTCAGAGTCTGCGCCACGAAAGAAATCATTTCTATGTAAATCTTTGTAAATTTTGTAATGTCTGTATTATGTAAATCTTTTATGTGAAGATAAATTGCAACAGCTTTATCAATACTGTGTGTTATTCTTGACTTTTTTCGTGGGACGGATTCACTCTCTTCGTCCTTCATCATTCTTATCTCTTCATTCATTCACATTCACTTACTCATCTCTACTCGTTTATCAACTCTTTTTCTACTGCTGCTTTACATTTATCGACACTAATTGTTTTTTTTTTAATATCGGTTAGATTAGAACACACTCATTAAAAGTTTACATGAGTCAGAAATAAAAATTTCTTCCCAGTAGTTCGATTCATTTATTTGATCATCGTCGAACTAGTGGGAATAACATCTTTCGGAGTTTTGCTAGACGCACATAAATGAGTTATACCTATCGTTGACAAAGAAATTATCATAAGTATTACAAATCAAACCTTCTAGTTTTTTTAATTTTTCTTTGACGTCTATAGATCGCAATCCCGTGTCGGCCCCAGAAGACATTTACTATCTACGTGTACGACATTCCGGACGAGGTCCCGGAGGAAGACGTACGTCACGCCCTCTACAAGTTCACCTCCGTTGTGGAAGTTGTCCGTCTGCACTTCTCTGGATCCCCCCGAGATGGTAATACTGGTTGGTACCTTTTGTGACCATTGTCATAGTGAGACAAAACATCTGACCGACGCAAAGGAACATTATTTTGTGCCTTTCTTTAATCATATAGCTGCTAAGCGCCTAGAGTTTCAGAACATGCAATACGATTGCCATCAGATGAAAAAAAATTGCTAGGTATGTGAAGCGAATGGGACATAGGCTTGAAAGTTTATTGCGGTTGTCTATTATATGTTATTAATAAATCAACTTGCAAATTCAAGACGAGAAGACCTGTTATTAAAAAATCCATAGAAACATACAAACCCCTTCCTTCCAGGCACCTCCACTCCAAAACCAGAGAAGTCGACCTCCCGAGCTCTCACCACCATCGACGGCGAGCTGGTCTCCAGCATGGTGCCCAAGGAGGCTAGCAGTGTGATGCGCGTAACTCTGGCCAACATCGAGGAAGCTAACATCCTTCTCCAGAATGGACTGGACTTCTATGGGGCTACTTACTTCCCGACAGAGCTGGCGACGCCTGCGCAGGCTGCTAAACTGATTAAACCTAGCAGGTTGGTGTTTTTCTCTTCTTGTTAGTCGTTTTCCGCTATGGAATGGAAATTCAAAAGATATATTTGGTGTTAAAGCCTATTATTATGGTAGCTTTATTATATTAAACGCCATTAACACGATACCATTCTGGCATAAAATTCTTGCCTCTTGCTTTCTCAACGAAGCAATATATATGAAAGCCTCCAGCACAACCCCCAAGCCTACTGCAAAACAATTTCCTCTACTCTTCTTCCAGGGTCACAGGAGGAACAGTCTCCGCGAGGGTCCGCGACCTGCTGCCGGTGTTCGACCAGCAAGGGTTCGCCAAGTTCGCCCCACCAGCCTCCCGCCTCGTCAAGCCCAGATCTAAGTAAACTGGTCCATAAGATGTCTCTAAGTTTTTTGTAGGGAGAATAACAATAACCATCGTTGCTAGACCCTTGGAATAAAGTTCAAAGAACCGTTAAAATTTAAATTTGGAACGTTCCTATTGACATCAAAACAATCGATTTGAAAATAGAACGTTCGTTTCGAAACAATTGAATGGAAAATTAAAAAAAAAAATATTGGAAGAAAGTTTGTCCCACAATTGCTTAGACATCTCTACCTAGAAGAAATAATTGCGTACTTGGAATTGAAATCATCATAACAATCATCCACCATCACTAATTAATAGTTTCTCGAGTACCAATATGCATTTACTGTTAACCAGCCCGTTCCAACTCAATTGAGTATTCGAAATCTGGAAAATCGATACTTGTTTCTGTAAAATTTTAACGCGTTTGGGGCAACCTGCCCTTCGTAGATATAATCAGCGCTGGCACTTAAAGTGTTAAATATGTTTGCATCTTATAGACCTTCGTTCGAGAACAAGAGTTTTTTTTATCATAGCGAAGATCTAATAAAGATTTATAAATACTTTCATTATTCATTACGAGTTTCTGAACTAAGCTTCGAAGCTTTTTTTATGAATACCTATCTTCTATTGCAGTTGCTCGTCTAATAATACCATATTCATATGATAATCCTGGTGCTTTAAAAGTACAATCAAGAGCAGAAGTTAGTTGACATTTCTACTTGACAAGAATAAAATATGTCATTTTAAAAACTATACATAGGTATAAATACCAGCTTTTAGTAATTGTGATGTGGCGCATTTTCATCATACTAAACATGAAAGCTGTATAAGTTAAGATATTTCATTTAATTATAATTTACCATCAACTACCTTCGTACTAATCGTGCCATGTAATTTCATAGGTGTTTGTAATTATTATTCTTGTTACCAATTAAATTATTACCTAATTTCAGAGTTCTTTTATTCAAATCCTTGAGTGAGTAGAGTTCCTTTCATGAAGAAAGTGCTTCTACGTAACCATGTTTCGTAACCAGCTACATGAAATAAAAAATGAAAATTAAATACTCGTCAAACCTATCTATAACTTAGTTTTAAGATAAGTTCACACATTTTGCAGAAATCAGCATTTTATACGTTACAGTTCAAGTTTAAATTATTCTCTTGGTGGTAGCTAAGTCAAAATAAATAAAGAAAATATTATTTATCACATTTAATAAGCACCAATGTCGACTAATTAAATATCACAGATTACAAAACATTTCGCTATGCGTTACACTGGTACAATCAACTCCAAAAACATCGAGACAGATATCAACAAAATATTTCCCTTTTACAATATAAAAATATAAATTAAATTCGACAATTATTATAATAATTAACGCTCCACTACACATAATAAATAAGGAATATGTATTTGTTTTATGGAGCTGACTGTACATACATTTACACAAAAATATATACCTATTTTACATTTAATTGAACACAAATATTAAGATTTAACTAAATTGGTCTTTATTTAATCTAACTATTTAAATAAATCCTATACACTGAAGAATATAATTGACCTTACCTAGAATCGCCTCATCTTAAACACCCAAGACGCGCCCTATCACTGTTTGTCACTATCTAACACAACAGGGATGGCACTATTTTATAGGATGTTAAAAAGGAGTGAAGTAGAGGCATAATGTGAGTAAGATCGCACATATTATTAGATATTTTTTCTATGATCGATTATGTACTTAGCTTTTACGCTCAACAGACTTTCCATACCTAAATCTATCCTCAATCTCCTGCAGACTCTTCCCCTTTGTCTCTGGTAGTATAAAATACAGCACAAATGTGCCAATAAGTGCTACCACACCATACGCCAAAAATGTCGCCATCTCTCCCAAATCTCGCATCATACCTGGTGCTGTCTTCACCACAACGAAAAAAGACGTGAAAGCTATCGCTGAGCTGATTCCAGATCCGATTCCCCTCACCCTGGTCGGGAAGACCTCCCCACACATGATCCAAGGCAAAGGCACCAGGCCTATCGAAATTGCTGTTATGTAGACCAGCAAGCAACTTAGTGGTAACCAGGCCATGTTTTGTGGATTGAAGTACAAGAACATGGAGAGAGCTACCATGGATACAGCAGTCCAGACACCACTGATGATGCACAAAGGTCTTCTTCCATACTGCTTGCAAATCACACAAGCTACGACAGACATGACTACGCGCAAGGCATCTATAATCAGCATCGCTAAATATCTGTTTATTCCATCTCCTACTGCCGTCTTTACAATATGTATGGAGTAGAATGCAACCGCGTTGACGCCAGAGAACTGGCAGGTCATGAAGAAGACTATCATAATAAGCAACGGTTTCATCAGCTCAGGATTCTTAAGATTATACAACTTCTCTTTCCAAGTCAGGGTTGGTTCCGAATCAGCAGCTTTCTTATTATCTACGATACTTTTGAGTTCAGTCTTCGCATCATCACCGTATCCCCTCAACCAATAGAAAGCCTTCACGCCATCCTCAATCTTGCCCTTAGAGATGAGCCAAGTTGGACTCTCCGGAACCAATGCTAGTAAGACAACAGACAGAATTGGAAACAGGCAACTGATGGTAGCCGTCCACTGCCAGGTCATAAAAGTCCCGATCAAATGAGATGCGAAGATCCCCAAAGCGATAGCTAAAGATACAGCTGCTAGGAAGAAGCCACGCAGCTTCGGTTCTGTGGTCTCAGCTATGAAGACCGGGCCGAGGGGTCCGAGAAGACCGACACAGATGCCGGTGAAAAATCTGCCGGCTAGCATGTAAGTGAGGTCCTCGGCGCAGGCGATGAGCAGCCAGCCCAGAAGGAACAGGGCGCAGATGAAGTAGTGGGAGTTCCTTCTGCCGAACTTTTCCATCAGCCAGCCAGAGATGAGGCAGCCTGGAGCCATTGGCAGCGCGGCCATTGATGCTGGAATTAAAAAGAAAACGGTTGGTGCCAATAATTGAAAGTGGAATCTGGTAAACGTTTAGTAAAAACGTTTGTAATTCACAAGTTAATTCATACCGAAGATTATTTATTGAAAATACGACCCTGAACCTTGTATGCGTTAATTATCGAACGAAATGGATCAATTTTAATATATTTATCGTAACCTACTAGACTCCATGTTTATTTTAGTGACAGTACACACAAAGAGTACGAGTATAAATCAAATGGCCATTGGCCTACTAACTCGTTAACTAGGTGGTGCTAGTTCCTAGAATATATGAATTATATGACCTCCGGGCTTCCTCGTGCAAAACAATTGAACTATATTACTTTGATTGATGCTCAAAAACACATAATCATTGTTTTATGGCCTTGTCGAAATTTGACAATCATTCAACACAAGCAGAATCATTTTGAATTTAGTGTGTATATTTTTCCGAAATGTAAATCCATTGATGCACTGCTGGGATTCGTAAACCACGACCTTCAAATTGAAAGTTGAGTTATTACTTACTACCTCACACACCCATCATGTCTGTAACGAGAAACTCCGACATAATCTCCACTACTTACCAATCCAAGAAGAAGTGGTGTCATCGTATGGGATTGGTCCATTTTGCTCCTCTAGCTGCGGAAGCAAGATGGCGGAGTAGCCTGACGTCAGACCAGCAGTGAACGTCAGCAGGATGGAACCCGATGCTGCTAGAGTCTGGAGAATTCAGGAAATATTGTAAGTGCATATTCGAGACCAAATGGCATTGTTTCAAACTCATAAGATACTTTGACATGTATAAAGTTTGATAGTAGGTCATTCATTCATAGTTTTTTTTCAAAATGTTGTGTGTGTGTGTGTGTATTCTATTGATGCTGGTTTTGTTTTGATTATGTCAAAACACCATATTTAGAATTTTATATTTGATGTAGGCTCACGAACAACAGCTTCATAATATGAAAAATCGTATGTACCATGTTTTTGAAGATGACTAAAATGGTTAATTAGTAGCAATTAAAGACAGATTGTTGCTTACCTGTCTCCACATAGGAGAGAATCTGACTACAGCTTTGGGATCACTCAGTAGAGTTGAATCCTTATCTTTCTCTTTTCCATCATACAGAGACAATTCAGCTCCAGATTTGGATATTTTAATATTGTTCATATAATTAGACAGCCTATTTTCTTTTTTATCAACATTATCTACATTATCATTAATATTTGTATCTATTGATGCATTTTTACTGGTTCCATTGAGTACTGCGTCAGATGAATTATTCGGGTCTACCCCATTCTGGGTTATGATATTCGCTGCAATATTGTCGGAATCATTTTCTTCTGATGTTTCCTGAACCACTACATTTTCTGCCTGATTTGGATCCACGACTGCTTCTAGTCCTGGACCACTCCCTAATTCTTCTTGAATCTCTTTGGTCATGTCTTCCTGAAACAATAAAAAATTACCATAAAAATCAGTTTATTCCTAGAAGATCAAAAATTCTGCTGTGCAATTTCTTGCAAGCTTAGGACCAAAAGCCAAAAGTATGGTATAGCTATAAAAAAAGTATCACTATTGTTAGGAAATCAGGCCGTAGTATTTTTTAAACAGTTTTAATTATCGTATCCCTACGAAGACTTCAAGTACAAGTATACAGATATAAATCAGACTTTAACTGGAAAAATCAGCTACAAAAATGGTTGTAGTGATTTGCTGATCAATATCCTTACTAATTTAGTAGTGGTAATAGTCTATCAAACAAAGAAGTTGCTTATCAATCATTCCCTAGAGTTAGATTCACGAGACTGTAATACTTATTTCAAACAATACAATCGGGTTTCTGTATTTTTATCTTAACCATACATAATATAGGTATGTATAATAGCATACATAAATAACTCCACAATAAACAGAAAAGCAATAAACTTTACACTTAATGCATGAATAGTAATTATTTCTAGTTTATTAATGTTGTTGAAAGAATCTGTTGTTCCCAGTAAACAAATAAAATAAAAATCTGATCTGATGAACATTGACAAACTGAACTAAGAACATCTGTCAAACTACTGCAAAAACTAATTAAAAAAAAATACTAATTACATAAGCTTAATCAATTTGCTGATGTAGATTGTAGAGATCTGCGTTTTTTTTTTTAACCCCCGAGGACATCTGCCAACCTTGTCCGCTAGTGAATAATGTGATTTCGACTAAGGATCAGCGCATACGCAGTGCGAATCAATACACAGACTTACGCAACACAAATTAGTTCAAGGGGACATAACAATGGTTGCATGTGACTGTCGTCTGTGGCGCACAATAATTATGGAAGATTTGATCAACGTGTCAGGAAGAATAAACATACATAGACATAGACTTGTCTGTCTCCTATAAAGTTAAGAGTCGACATTAAACTCTTTGAATTTGTTGAAGAAGTTATCTTCTAAGTTTTCTTTTTTCTATTTTTCTTTATTTAATTTTGTATATTGTTGTAATTAGGTATTTTTCAATAAAGATATATTCTATTCTATTCTTCTACTCGTAATGGCCATACAAATAAACGTGGTTTAAAGTTATTCCTGAGTGTAAACTGTCAAATGTATGGTTATTTTTAGTTTATTCATTTACACCACGTTTATGAGTGAGGCGCTATAACTTTTGTTCGAATTTAACAGGGTGATGCAGCCACACTCATAAGTATGATGACCGCTTTTTCTTGTCGTGTTTCACTTTTTGAATTCATTTTCCAAATCTTTTTTATTCATTAGAATCTTTTTGATTCCAAATCAGTAAGTTACAGAATAGGTACTATTAGATATAATTGGACCAGTTCATGTCGACTTAGATTTAAGTTTACGCGATACGATTCGGAATTATAGTAAAAAATTTAGGCTTATTAGACCATTAGACTTATTTTAGTAAGGCGTATTACAAAACGCTATATAATAGGTCTTTATGTCTCAAACAAAGATTCTAATGGATGGATTACCTAAAAAACAAAACAAAAAGGATGACTGTATCCCAAGGCACGAAATCAAAACAATCATGTTACTTTGAAGAATGACTATCTAAAATTTATTTGGTTAATGCCATATGAAGGGGGAGGCCTTTGCCCAGCAGTCGGGCAGTATAGGCTAACTAAAAAAAATGCCATATAACCTTATTTTCCGAAATGAAAACCCCATTGATGCACGATTTGAACCCACGATTTTCAGACTGAAAGTCAAGGTATATTCGCCAGGGCAAGGCATTGATTGAATTTTATCCAAATCGTCTGTCGTTACGATGTTACTGAACTTGGCCATCGAAACGTTTAAAGTAAATTTAGATTATACATACATTTTTATTGCCCAGCGTTAATTTTATCAAACCGGTCGTACAAGGCCCTTTTTGGGGTCACTAAACCTCAACCCGGTCTTTGACCTCAAGGTCCAGAGAAGCCTTCTACATTTTGCAGAAGCATCCCATAGGTAATAGAGATGGGCTTGCAACGCGTCACGTATGGATTGCAAACTAATTATATACTTATCTATCTATTTAAGTTCCGGTGCAAAGACCTATCCGTCCTTGAAAAAGTGAAAGTACACATGCCAACTTGCCTAGATAATTAGAGTTATTTTCTACATAAGCTATATTTAAAGCAATTTACTTGCAAATTCTTGTATGGCTAGGACTGCTATTTAGTACTGTCAGAGAGAATATTAATGATGACTCTTCTACTGTAATCATTGGAAGTGAGATTAGTGCATGGAGAACATTAAATTTTTTCTGAAAATCCGCTGCCTCCACTCGAATGAGATGCTTCTTAGACCTTTTATTTGTCTAAAAATCCCCTGAATCATTTGTTCTTCTTCTTCTTATTTAATGATTTATCTACCTTCACTTGGCTAATGTATCATTTTTATTATTATTTAGCCTGTGTTGTCCCACTGCAGGGCAAAGTGTTGTCCCCTTCCCTTCTTCCACTCTTCGCGATTTAACGCAGTAACAGGCCAAGTTCTCAGGTGTATCATTTATTTTGTGTGTAACAATGTATCATTTATTTTAATTAAATCAAAAATCTCTAAAAATCCCCACACGACTGATCACGAAATCTGTATTAGTTTTTATACACGTAGCATTAAAAAAACATAGATGATGGCTTAACTTTATTTTACTGTTTTTAATTTACTTCTTATACCAAAATGCAATCCATAACAAAATGGTGACCTAAAATTTTGTAAATCAATTAATTTATAGCCTATCATGAATTTGGATTCAAATGATAAGTGAAATAGAAAGAAAGTTATTTTTGCAAGCCTACAACCCCTTTTTAACCCCTTGGTTATATATTAAACATTTGTAATAAATCTTAGGTATTTTGACATTTACAGGTAAATACAGCACTAACTTATGGTAAATGAAATGAAATGATTTATTTTATGGTAAGTGCAAGCTTTGCCTCCTGCTCGTAAATGTTCTATACCTAGATCATCGAGTAAAAGACCAAAGTTATCATACGAGTGATATTAACATAAGAACCCACTCCTTATTCAATTGATAACCTACTGAGATTAACTAAGAGCTTCTTCAGTTCATTGAATACTAATTTATTGGCTTTATCCCGCGTCTTGACTTGCGGCGTATTCGGCTGAGAAGCAAAAAGCACAAATTCGATTCTTACAGCGGAAATATTTGTATTATCTGATATCTGACATGTCTTTTAGAGGTTTATAAACTAAAATTACATTATAAATGGTAAAGTTTGTTAGGACGTTGCGATAGATATAGATATTTTTCACTCTTTCATGCAATAACTCTTGAATGGAATTGGATGAAAGGAACAGAGTTTAATTTATGTATGGAATAACACACACGGTACTTACTTCATATCCCAGAAACGTGAGCTATTTCCAAAGGACTACAGATAATGCAGACCTAGACCGCAGCTAGTAATTAAAACTTAGGCCTTTACATCTTCAATCAGGAGACAACCTATGCCTACACTTAACGGGATGCTGTAGTGCCTGGGACATTGTTTGATATGGAATAGGCTTGCCCAGCACCTGTACCATCCTCTCAGCTTAATAAACCTGGTCCACAGGAAAGACAACGTCAATACGTGTGGAGCTGACTAAGCTGCGGGTTTCCTCACGATGTTTTCCTTCACCGCTTCCTTCAGCTAGTAATTAGAAGCCGTATAAGTACTAACGTAGATGTAATTTCAGCATTAGTTCAAACCTCTGTGGTTTTTAGATGTTAAGTAACCTATCTTGTGTAAGTTTATTTTCTTTAATGTGATGAAAAAAAAATATACCTAGGTACCTAACTCCTCAACTCAGAGAAGTTACTTTAAAATTACATCGAAACTGGAGGATTAGTTCCAGCAACTATCCACAAAAACTTGAGGCAACCAGTTCTCTAAGGCAACGGTGCTCAAACTTTGCACTAAAGCAAAACACACCATCGAGTCCTCGAGGTATAGTAATATTGTAGAGTTTGTTTATGTTTCAATACAAGTTACAACACATGAAAAATGCCAGTTTCTTAACCAATCTACTACTGGGAAAAGTCTTCCCAAACTCTTCTATCGGTCTCTATAAAAACATTCTAATTCTTTCCTTTGGATGCCTTTACCTTTGAAGAGGACTGGTGGGACGTGGCAGAAGACCGTGACAGATGGAAGCAATTGGGGAAGACCTTTGCCCAGCAGTGGAATAGTATAGGTTAATAAAAAATTCGCATTTGTCTTGAACACACACATTTGTTTTCAGTACACCCGAAGCGAAGGATTTCTGAGTTGTTCTGGACTTACTCAGGAAGCTAGAAAAGTTTAGGAACCATGCTCAACGAGATGGTGCCAAGGACTAACATAGCTGATTGAAAGGTAACCAATATTTAGCAATTTTAATATCTAAAGAACTAGTGAGAGACAGGTATATATTTATACACACATATACATATATATTATATAAAACTTAGGCCTTTACATCTATATTAGATGATTTATACAGCGTCAGGAGAACCTATGCCTACACTTAACGGGACGCTGTAGTGCCTGGGACATTGTTTAAGATAGAATAGGCTTGCCTATATTATATATACATATACATTTTATACATAATTATATTTTTTATTCAAATATTCGACAATATGCTCACATTCACAGTATAAGTCGTTTATACGGTTGCATTGCATAATTAATTTATATACATTATAAATATCGGATGAATTAATAATATCATGTGTGCATTGCAAGTTTCACCAATCGCCTTGATTTAAGATTATAGAAAGTTAAATTGGATAACGTAACGATGCTAAAACGTGTGTTGTTTTTTTTTTTTTTTAATTTGCAAACATGGGGTCTTATTGTACCTATAATTCAACTGGCAATGAACATGGACTTCATTTTTTTGACATTTGAAACCCATTCAGGACTTCAATTGTCATTTGTGTGAAATAATTGATATTAAAGTTAATGAAGTATCTGTGAGTACCTAAATTAAATAAATTACCCTAGCATCTATGTTTTAAATTGTTGATCATCATCATCATCATCATGTCAGCCATCTCGTTTCCACTGCTGAACATAGGCCTCCCCCATCGATTTCCACATCGATCGATCTTGTCGAAATTGTTGATACCTAAAAATAAAATATTTTATTATTAACCAGTTTAGTAAAACTGATGGATGGATAAAGGCCCCCCTAAATTTTCCAAACACATTTATAAAATTTTAATATAATATGTATTATTTTTATAAAACCTTATGTTTATTTTATTTATTATTTATTAAAATAATAAATCCTACCTGTATACAATGTTGCGTAATTCCTCAACACTGAACACGGCCACCACTCTCTCCAACTATCTATGCACTGGCAGATATCGAGTAGTTACTACAGTACAGACAGCATCAGCAATGTTTCACTTATTTACTTAAGGTTTGACATTTTAATCCATGATGAGATAATAATGTTTTTAACAAGATATTTTTATCTCATAAATGAAAAATAAATGACAAATGTTTAGATTATTGATATAAAATTAAACAAAGTATGTAAAAGGGCGCGACGTGCGTACCGTAAGCAAGTCACTTAATGTACAGAAAACTCGTCGCGATTGTAGTATGTTCTAGCCCGAATAGCAGGCTAAATCGACCAACCAAGGGCCAGTTTCACCACCATAAAGTAAGTTCGTATGAGTTACTGGCCAGCTCTGGTTTATAGGCCTCTGTCATGGCGTGTCCGATAATTTATCGTATCCTACACGGCACGTAAAGCCAGGACGCAAGCCTTTAGGCGATCAAAAAACCCCGACACCAGGTTGGTCACTCACGCGAACTTACTAACTTTGTAAAAAGGGTTATGTGGCATACCAAGCAAAAGAGTCTTGAGCCTATTTTCATTGTTACGTATATTTGTTTGTACAATAAATCAAAGTAATTTCAGTAGAACATGACAATAGTGATATAAGTAGGTATTCTAGTAGACATGCGTAAGTTACTACGCTTCAATCTGTGCCTGGAATCTGACCTGGTGGTACTTCCAACCCAGGTCAAAGGTCGGAAACTAACGCCCACATATTAAAATGCAGACCAAATTTGCAATGGATTTTAACACGATAATAATATTATCATCGATTACTCATTAGTTTATTGGTTCTAGTCAATACCTAAAAATACTTTCACCAAAATGGATTGATAGAACTAGTGATACGAGGAGAAGAAGAAGACCAACAATTGCCACGGATCGAGGCTGTAGGTTCAAATCCCGCACAGGTGTTGAGAAATGAAAAGTCTGAGGGTGAGGATTCTGTGGCCGAATGGTAAGGCACTTCGGCTTTAGGAGGATCGTCTGATCGTTGCGACTTTTCATTTCTCAATGAAATATCTAAGTGTGGTTTACCACTATAAAAAATATAAATCACCAATAAGAGTGTTCATGCGTACCTATATACATTTTCCGGAAAAAAAAATTCATTGATACGCACAATATATACTCATTCGGATCGAAAGTCGAGGACTTACCTACCCCATTGGGCCAACGCGACTCTGATAATAATCAGTCAGTCCGGAGTTTTATATGTATGTATATACATTACCGACATTTAATTGTGTAGAAGTCTTATCTATACGAGTAAGTAATAGATACAGAGGTCATTGAATTTATATCTTTAACTACTTTAGTAGGTAGGTACTGCACCTTTGTTCAAGTTCAGTCTGTTTAAGCATTTTTTTGGAACGAAGTTCCTTTTCGGATGGTATCGAGGATGGAGGCTAGGCTAGAAAAACAAAAGCGTTCCATTTTACCGTCACGACATATCGCTGTCTCCGGGGAATAAAAGGATAACTGCAAAAACACAACTTTACAGGAGAAGCAAAAACATGTTTTTGTTGATAACTTCACAAATTGTGCAAAATGGTGCGCATGGTACAGTCAGCAACGAAAGTTGATTGACAATTTAACCTTTTTAAAATGGCTTTTGTTTTCGTTATCTACGAAAAAAAAAACACTTTTCTTGGGAAATTATTACGAACCATCAGGTTAGGTTAACTGAAGGCCTACCATCAGTCGCCTATTAGTCTACCTTGGCAACCAACGTTTTCTGGAAATATTTGAGAAAACAGTTCGCTTACTAAAATACACAAACCAGTTCGATTATGCAAATACAAAACTGTTGCTAAGGAAATGCTAATTAAAAATGTTCTGAGTCGCTCGGAAGGTAACGTATTACTACTTATACGATCATTTATAATTAATTCAGATTTTGTAAAACATAAAGCCTTGAATGAACTTTTTGATTTATTTTAATTTAGCATGAACGAAAGTACCTATCGTCTATCATATAGGTTATTTAATATAATAGCTGACGAAAATAATAATAATCTAAAAACTTCTTACTTCAATGGTGTTTTTTTTTAATATTTGAATAAAAAAAATATTAGATAACTACGACTTCTTTTTTGAAGTGTCATCGAACGTACCATCGCAAATTCGAGACGAATCTGAATGAAAGTTAAGGCACCGGTCGAGCCTGCTCCGTCTAAAAATAAATTGAGAACGAGCAAAAAGTTGTTTTATTCAATTATTTGCTCAAAATAGGCTTATCTTATGCATAGACAGGTTTCTACAGACTGTTTAAGTCAAGAGTAGGTATCTAATAGTACGTAGGTGAAGCGCTTGTGGTCGTGCTTGATAGATAAACGGTCTGTAAGTGGATGGGTGACCGCCAGTGGCATTTTCTACTGAGCGCTTCCGTGCTTCAGAGGGCACGTAAAATGTCGGTCCCGGCTATTTAAGTCGTTAAGCCATGACGGAGGCCTTATGGTGGCCTAAAAACTCCGTCACCAGAGTTGGCCACTGATTCATACGAACTTACTTACTTTAGTACGTAATTAAAGGACTTACGTAATCTAAGTACCTAATCTGAGCGTTCCTACTGAAAGATTGGTTCTTAAGATAGAAGATTTAAAATATAAAAATGTTCCTGAACTTTTGTCACTTCTTCTTGTCGTGCCATCAGTAGTCTTTCGAACCAGTTATAAAAGGATTGTAAGCTTAAGCGCTGATAATACAATTTAAAAGAATCATTTTTTCAGTTTCCTTTTCAATTCTTTACGTGACCAAATTTTTGGCGACCTTGAATAGTACAATGATGGTAGGAAGTTCTGAAATGCCTGTGATTTGGTTTAGCCTTGCCCTTCGAGTCGTGACAGGCACGCACTGTGGTTTAGGTCGATAATAAAATGGCATAGAGCAGTTATTATTATTATTATTATTTATTCAGAAAAAAAAGGGCTTTGTCGCTGAGCGACTATATCGCCCAATCGGTAATAAACATCTTAGCTTAGTCTTCATCATATAGGTCTTCATAAAAAGAAATAACAGTAGTTTGACGCAATCAGGTAAAAACAAAATATGAGCGACGGGAAAAATGTAGAGATGCATAGGTACATCTTCAAATAATGGTACCTAAATAAAGACAAAAAAATATGTGTACCATTGCTCCTTTCGCAGTCGTAAAGTTAGCCATTTTAGCTCATAAATGGTTACGAAGCTCCGGTTACGTAGATGACAGAAGGGTGCGCACAGAAGCGACAATTTTGCGTAAAACAGTGTCTACTGCATCGAATCGTACGACGTTTACAAAAATGTGCCATAGTATTGGAACGAAGTTCCTCTTCGGACGGTATCGAGGATGGAGGCTACAAAAAAAAGCGATCGATTTTACCGTCACAACATATTGCTGTCTCCTGGAAATAAATGATAACTGCAAAAACACAACTTTACAGGAGAAGCAAAAAAATGTTTTCGTTGATAACTTCACAAATTGTGCAAAATGGTGCGCATAAAAAAGATGCACAGAGTGCGAAAAGTGATGCAAAAGGTGCGCAAAATATCAATAATGACAAATGTACAAACTTCGTTTCAACCGAGTGTTCCAGGACACTCACTTACTTTTATAAATGAAATAGTACCTAAATAAATAGGACTATGATATGATGCATACATATTTGATTGATGCAGGTATTTTCAAGTACAAAATTCAATGTCGCATAATAATCTTTAAAATACAACGTAATTCCTTGTTTGCCTGCCTATTTACACAAATAATTATGTATTTGTTTATAGATAAAAGGAACTTCAATATAGGTAACTACATTACTATAATTTATAAAAAGTATAAAAATGTGAAATGTGTGAAAAAAGTGTGCGTCGGACTCGCGCACGAAGGGTTCCATACCATATAGTTATGATAGTTAGACAGTTGAAATTTTCTGTCCGTCTATAACCAGGTATTACCTCATAATAAAGCCTGGTTATAGACGGACAGACAGACGGACGGACAGCTGAGTCTTAGTAATAGGGTCCCGTTTTACCCTTTGGGTACGGAACCCTAAAAAGGAAATAAAAAAAAAAGATTCTATGAAGATGACCTGTCAGTCAGGAGCATGTTACCATAGTTGGCACAAGCCCACAGTTGGAGAAGTGAGCAACCAATACGTGACAGGCTGCAAGCCCATCGTCGCCCATTAGAATACTCAAAGGTATCAACACGTCATTCAATTTATTTACTCTTGTTTGTGACTATAAAAAGATTATTTGTATAGAAAATACGTTAAATAAACAAGCCTAACCTTAGCAACTGAGTATTTCAAGTACTTTATCGGGGTAAACAACACAGGGGGTATTTGTTACAGATAAAAATGTCAGAGTTTGTTTAATTTGTTGTAACTAAAAAACAAACACCAAAGGCAATCTCTACAAAAACAAAAAACAATCACCACTGATTTGACATAATGTGCACAAAGAAGTTTGAAACTTACCGCGTTGATATTAAGAGATTATACGCGACGTCTGGTTTTATCTACCTATACTCAGGCAGAAATTATCCCACTCATATAATAAAGCTGAAAGTATGTGAGTTTGTTTTGATGTTTGGATGATTGTATGTTTGTGTAAGGATCAGACTCAAACGACGAAACAGTTTACAATGAAATTTGGGGTAAGGTGAAAGGTATAACTCCAGAAGCTATTCTTATATAGGCTACTTTTTATCCCGAAAAACGTTCTTGAAAACCTAAAAATATGTAAAAAAAAAAGGACAACGGGACTATTACATAAAAACTTTAGCAGTACTCTGACACAAAGAGCACTGCTCTAAGGTTGCCATGACAACCAATAACTTTTCAAAATGGCGAACACGAAGTTGAGCCCTGGTCCACTAGTTCATTAATAAATCTACGAGTATTCTCGTATAAGCTCGAAGAAAATGTTTATCACGGAATTTGGCATAGTGACAGGGATACACCTTACATCTTCACGTGTGAGAGACACATGGCGAGAAAACGTGAGCTTCGGGTCATCACTACACATCATTATGATAATACTACCAGAAAATACTTTCAAAAACATGGTGCAGTGCAACTCAGCTTTATGATAAAACCGGAATTAAGTCGCTGTTTGTGACTCTGACTGACATTAATGTTGTAAAAATTAAGCTCACAGAACAATTCTCTAACTTGGAAATCAAAATAATTGGCGCTAGGTAGGTACTAATATTATTTTTAGTTTCAATTGCCGCATTGTACCTATATTGACGTTTCACGTAGCGTTTCTGTGTGGTTTGCGCTCTCTGTAGTAGAACCCTATTCCACTCTGATCCACTAAGGCCCTTATTAATAAACATGGTGTAAAATTACGCCAGGTTTAAACTCCAAAATTTGTATGGTTACCTACTTCTAAGTTACACCCGGCGTAACCTAAGGGATTATTTGTTTCCACTTTATCTTCCACTCTAAACCATCAATGGTTTTGTTTCCACTTTGAGTTCCACTCTGATCCACCAATGGTTTTGTTTCCACTTTGAGTTCCACTTCGCCGCGGTAACGCCACCAGTGTTGCTGACCATTTTGTTTAGTGTTCAAAAACCCAATTTTTAAACATATTTGCTACTTTGATGACGCACAAGAAGATGTTAGTCAAAGGTTATCAAAATATTTTATGATTGCTATTTAAATCCGCTAATTTGGATATCAATCTCAACGAATGAGGCAAATTTGAAATCGAAATTATCTTAGAACAAGTAGGTACCTACCTACATCAGAAAGAAATATACTAGGTACTAACACTCCTCTTTTTGCATCTAAAACTCAGCTGACTCTACGCACTTACATTTCGTCGTGATGACTAACAAATTACATGAATGGATTGTGCGCCATTCTAAAACAATCTAAAACTAATTTTAGACCATTGTCAACAAGGAGGTTGAAGATTTTATTTGATTCGCCAGGCTGCCCTGGATCTTAGAAATGTAGAGCCACTGGGATCACATGTTAAACTAGAACTAGCTGTGCCCGTGACTTTGTTTGCGTGTGTTCGTTTTCCCGCGTAAATCCCAAACCAGCGAAAATTCCCTTGGAGCCAACGTATTCGTATTTCTCTTTAATTAGTCCCATCAAAATCGGTTCATTCATCCTTTCCAGAGATTAGCCCGGACAAACAGACAGACAGGACAAAACATTTGTTAAAGTTAGATTGTGTTTTAGTATCGTGTAAATAACACTGCAATTGGTCAGACAATTTTGACTATTTAAAACTGACGACCCCAAGCCTTGGAAAATAATGGCTCAGACCTACTATGCCCAGATGATGAAAAAAATTGATGAGCATGATTTTAGTTACGAAAATACAAAAAACTATCACTTACGTACTTATAAGGAGACAGCATTGGCCTTCTGCTGGTTACAGTATTCTTTCAGAAAATGCACAGTAATTTAAAATTAGACAGCCACAATAATTACGTGTTGTGCCAAGAGGAAGCGTACATGCACCTTGAGAAACGAACGCGCCAAAATCCGGCAAACGAGTGAATACCAGATCCAAAGACCAGATCCCAGAATTCATATCAGATTTTAGAGTGCATCCCAAAATTTACACGCATCCTCGAGTTGAACCCACGACCTTGGCAATTCGTGGCAACGCCAGGAAATCGAAGCTATGGTTTTTGTGTGAGTTGGCCAGGTTCTTCACGGTATTGGTCGTGAAGGAACAAGAGTACCTAAGTAATAAGTATTTTTAATTATGTGATCCCAGGCCCGAGCTGTCCTACTGAATAAATGCTTTTTGACTGACGTTCAATTTATTGTTACCTACATAAAAAATGTTTTTATGACCTAAATGAATTTATAAAATAACGAAAATCTAATAATTTTATTAATAAGTAATAAAAAATGTCATTTTTTTTATTGTAGGTACCTATTCGATTATATTTCTAGTTAATTATTATACATAATGTACATAGTACACCTGTAATGGTAGCATAAGTAGAGATTTTAGTAACTAAGTACCTAATATCTGTTATCAACCTATGTTCCGCAATAAATAAATTATGAAATAGGAATGGTAAATATTAACCCAACGCGAAATTGGATCAATTGTTATTTCTTAGGTAGGTATTTGTAATAAAATAACTGAGCGAACTGAGCTTAAAGATTAAATCGGGTCGAAAGCCGGAGTATCCCCGGTTTGACCAAACCCCATCTTCGCTTACCCACTTGATAAATATTTACTTTGATTTGTTGCATCAGCTATCGTATGTAAGTACAGTACCTACATATCTTATCATATGTGCGTATCGTATACCTACCTACATCACGTGATGACGTATCAATTCACGTTCCATGTTGACAATGTATTGGGCGGCTTGCGTCACTATTAATTTAATTTGTTCATTCAACATCGTTGGTCAAATATTTAGATTCATTCGAAACAAAAATTGGGAATTGTTGTTGTGATTAGGTAGACAAAAATGCACACAAAACAAAAGAAAAAGAGACCTTTACTAGGTACTAGATTCTTTGTACTTACCTATAGCGTGAGATGGCTTGTGCAATGTGCAGTACCTAAATCCACAGAATTGAAATTTACCGGTTCTTGGGTGAGAACCCGCATGCGGGATAAGGAAATCTGGTATAGAACTATCCAACCTCTAAATATCACCTTTTGATTGATACCACCATGTCTAAAAGAAATCATTTAAAATCTATTCAAAGATTACGTTCTGGATATATCCCTTCAAACGAATTTGCTTTTCTCATGAAAAAAGTAAATTCGCCAAATTGTAATGACTGTGGTGTTTTAGAATAGAATAGAATAGAAAAACACTTTATTGTACACAAAAACACATTACAGGAAATACACGAAAACAAGTAAGTAGGTACAATGGGCGGCCTTATCGCTAAAAGCGATCTCTTCCAGACAACCTTTGGATGGACTGAAAAAGTTACACAGAAAAAACGGCGGTGTACAATGAGTTACGTTAAATAAAATAATAAGAATATAGTACTTACACATACTATTAAATACATATACCTACATAAATAAACCTCAACATAAACATAAAATAAGCACATGGTCATTTTAGCATTGTAGCTGTTTTAGAGGATATTCAGCACATTTGGTAGAATGCGTTCTAAATTCAGCATTTAAATCTACGTGTTTTGATCGTAATAATTTGTTACAAATTGGCTTTATAAATTCAATTCTTTCGGAACCTTATTGTGAAAAAGTTTTATTAGAGTTAGGTAGTGATGTGGTCGCTAAGCAAAAGAGCTAAGCGACGAAAAAAAAAAAAGAAACCGCGTGGTTCGCATATCGTAACCGTGGGGCGTAAGGCGAGGCGAGGGGGCGGTCTATCATTCTAATATAGTAGGTTATCTAGTTCGATGTTGACTGTATTGTCTGTATTTCTAGTAGGAAGTGTGCGATAGGGAAATGTAATCGGACATTTGTTACAATTGGGTTAAAAGCTAGCTCGTTATAATGACCTATTGACAAGCTGATAATACCGGCCAAGTGGGGTGCCTAATGTACCTATAGTGCCCCGATTCTAAAGTCTAGATTTCAAATCTAAGCTGTGAAATCTTAGTTTTTGTTCTAACAAATACTGTACTGATTGCTTTTCACTAAAAAGCCTTTAGGCTTTCGTGAAAAGCAATGAATGGATATATAAATCAAAATGTTTTTGTTGCATTTTAATGAAATAGCTTATTATAATAAGTAGGTATTAAAAATAAATTTAACAAGCTTTTTTTTTATCAGAGCTTTAACTTTTTGTTCTCTACATGAGATTTTTTGTTTACAAAAAACCTAATCAACCTATTTCTGCAATCAATTGCCTTCTTACTACAAAAAGAAACACTTCCTTAATTTTTTACTTTTTGAATTGTTAAAAATAACACACCTACATAAGTTACTTACTTATCATTAACAATTAGTCAGTACCTATGTCAATCCTTGAAAGCGATCTAGAGATTAAAGATAGGTCAACTGCGTCAACTGCTTCAGTAATCTTTTAACTGTTTTTCAACTGTTTAAAATTAACTAACCTAAATTAACCCGAAACTAATTTTATCAAACTTATTTACTGTAGGTACCTATAAGTTCTGTAACTAAATAAATAAATAAATAAATAATGCTGGACTTTTCACACAGCATCATCTAGCCCCATAGTAAGCAGAGCTTGTGTTATGGGTACTAGAATGACTGATAAACTACTTATATACTATTTGTTTGTAAATACATACATATTATACATAGAAACACCCAGACCCGGGACAAATATCTGTAGGTCATACAAACATTTGTCCCGCGCCGGGGATCGAACTCGCAACCTTCTGCGTCGCAGGCGGACCTTCGCCCACTGCGCCACAGAGGTCGTCGTAAACAGTCGTCGTAACTGATAAACTAGTTGGTTCCATGCCGGTGTCACCGGCGTTTTCAATTTCCTTCGATAAATTACTGAGCAAAGTGAATCGGTGTACCTACCTATACCCTCTCTGTATTCGGCGCCTATAATATCCGAATACATTAGGGTTTGAATATCAATCTTCAGTGTCACTATAGCAAACATGTGTGTTACCTTTTATCGGTTTATTCCATCCAGTCCTACCAGTAGTTCGATAGTCGAACTGTTTGGATGTTTTTTATCCAAATTGTTATACTGACGGATCGAACTATTTGGAAACACCTTTATTCCATCCAGTCCTACCAGTAGTACGATAGTCGAACTGTTTGGATGTTTTTTATCCAAATTGTTATACTGAAGGATCGAACTATTTGGAAACACCTTTATTCCATCCAGTCCTACCAGTAGTACGATAGTCGAACTGTTTGGATGTTTTTTATCCAAATTGTTATACTGACGGATCGAACTACTTGGAAACATGGATTTTATTCCAAATAGATTTACTAACTCCGAAGTACAGTCATCAATTTACGATGTGCAAAGATGTCGCATCAGCCGGCCAAAAGTGGAAAAACTAAATTGTGTCCGCTTGATTTTTTTTGGGCATAATTTCCACGAACTGCTTCAGAACAATAACAAACAACACAAACACTACATAAATCATACAAAATTATTAAGGTTATATTTGTAATATTTATAATACTATTAACCCTGCTATAATCTACTATAAAGCCTGTGGTTGTTATACTATCAGTATTTAATTTAGAAACATTTAGGACATTGTTTAGAAGTTTTACCTCAAAATTTCTAAATAATGTCCTACAGAGATGTCGCCATTTAAAAGCATCATTTGGGTATTTCGTATATGCTGATCCCTCAGAATGCTCTCTCTTGTTCGGTTTTTAAATGTTTTTAATTTTTTTTATTCATCTCAACACAAATAATTAATTTACATGACAAATAAAATGAGTGACAAGTATATTATAAGTATACATCATTATATGTTTTAAGTGATCCTTCAAAGAGGATATATCGAGAGAGGATTTATTATATCATAACAAAAAGGACAATTTCCTCTCAAGATACAAACGCATTTGAAGTGCCATTATAATCATAGTAGTTCTATTTGGAATAAAATCCATGTTTCCAAGTAGTTCGATCCGTCAGTATAACAATTTGGAAGAAAACATCCAAACAGTTCGACTATCGTACTACTGGTAGGACTGGATGGAATAAAGGTGTTTCCAAATAGTTCGATCCTTCAGTATAACAATTTGGATAAAAAACATCCAAACAGTTCGACTATCGTACTACTGGTAGGACTGGATGGAATAAAGGTGTTTCCAAATAGTTCGATCCGTCAGTATAACAATTTGGATAAAAAACATCAAAACAGTTCGACTATCGAACTACTGGTAGGACTGGATGGAATAAACCGTTTTATCGTGTAATTGAGAAGTCAATATTTGGTAGTGATCACACCTAAAACATTCATTCACAAACATTGGTTGTTGCCAAGACTACATTTCACTGTTAAAAAGTTATGTGATCTCTACTAGTAGGTAGAGCCAATCCCCTATAAAGCTGAGCCCCGGCTAGTGCTGCGGGTCTTAGCCCTCGATGCCTATGTAGAGTCAGAGCTTATGATGGTGGAGTTATTTTATAAAAATGGTAAGTATAGTCAAGAGCACTCAGAGATGTAGATAGGCTTGGGTCTACGTACCTATTACGAGTAGTAGGTAGGTGGAGATCTCATAACATTTTTTTTAATTTCGACAAAACATTTTTTTGTGAAAGTAGTGTTTTGATAAATAAAAAAAATACTCACGTATGTTTCCAAAACAACAAGAATAGACACAAACTTATCAATATACACAACACACGTCTGCCAACTACAAATAATTAGCACGCATTGAAATCCCTTTTCACGCGAAACAATCACTTTAAAACAAAACAGTTTTTATTTCGAATGACAAATTCACGAAATTCTTAACAGCAGTTGCACGAGACACCCACTAGTGATGTGACTTCACTTTTTAGTTATATCGATGTTGTGATCTCGACCTAGGTCGCCAAGGGCCGATCTAGGGCTGCCCTTGGCGATAGCTTAATATCTGTTTTCTAGGTATTAACTTTCCAAGATATTTTAAAATGGTATAGTCAAGAGCACTCAGAGATGTAGATAGGCTTGGGTCTACGTACCTATTACGAGTAGTAGGTAGGTGGAGATCTCATAACATTTTTTTTAATTTCGACAAAAACATTTTTTTGTGAAAGTAGTGTTTTGATAAATAAAAAAAATACTCACGTATGTTTCCAAAACAACAAGAATAGACACAAACTTATCAATATACACAACACACGTCTGCCAACTACAAATAATTAGCACGCATTGAAATCCCTTTTCACGCGAAACAATCACTTTAAAACAAAACAGTTTTTATTTCGAATGACAAATTCACGAAATTCTTAACAGCAGTTGCACGAGACACCCACTAGTGATGTGACTTCTCTTTTTAGTTATATCGATGTTGTGATTTCGACCTAGGTCGCCAAGGGCAGCCCTAGGGCTGCCCTTGGCGATAGCTTATCTGTTTTATAGGTATTAACTTTCCAAGATATTTTCTTGAATTTTTCATTGTCAATGTATTGAGATAAAAAAAACATGAATAATGTAGGTCGATGTTTTCAGACCTTGAACTGCCAAAAGATATTTTAGAGATATTTCATAACAATCAGGATAATTATGAAACAGAGATGAACTTATTTCGTTTTAATTTTATTTTAAGATTCTAGAAAATAAAAGATGAGATATAAAAATGTATACATACACTGACATCCACAGTGCGCACTGCCATGTATGCGTATTCCCCCATTTTAGCAGCATTGCCCTGTTTCCGAATGGAAACCTGCGCCAAAAACGTGTCACTTCCATATACCATAGCGATCAAAGGATTACTAAAACATGATATTAAAAAATAAGCTATGCAACCGAACACAAGGTTGCAACCGGTCAACGATATTATTGCAAAACTAATTAATTTATGAAATATGTTAAGAACGAGTGGCAACTGAGACTTGAGGTTCCCGTTACTAGCTCTTCTAAGAAATGGAAAATCAAAGTCTATCTTCAAGTAGTCTTTATAAGGCTGTTAGATATTGTTATACAAAATGCCACTTTGTTTTATAGGGGCAGGTAATTGATGTCATAATTAGATAGGTATTTCAAGAAGACATATTCAAAGGGTTCTTGATAACTTGATCTACAAGGATATCGGGCCAATTGGCTTAGGAATACAGTCATGATCCTGCTTTTTTGTTAGAATATCAAGTTGCGGTTTTTAAAGTTCACAACTTAACCCCAAATTGAATTATTTATCATCTCTCTTGAACTTTATAGTAGCTTTAGTATCCTTCTGACGCGTATTCAATAATATTTTACAGCTAGAGGTTGCTAAACCATCTAAAATATCGATGTTAGAAAAAGATGGCATGATTATAGAATGTTGCTGTCATTTTTTAAGGTATGGTAGACGTTCGAAGAAATTAAAGGTCAATGGAACGTTTTAGCAACTAATCTATTTCTGTAATAGGCAGCTCGCCAATTTGTATCACAAAAGAATCTTAGCTTTCCGCTATAAATTTGTTTATGATTAAATTATAGACTCTTATATTTTGAATAAATAATTACTTTGATTATTTAAGTATTCAAAACTAATTGTAGCTTTACATTCTTAAATATGATATGTATCTAGAAGTTTGTACAATATTTAGCAAAATCGATTTTTGTGTTATACTTATAATATCTTTAAGTTTTTAACCTATAAATATTATCACAACATTGTTGCCAATGTTGATGTTACCTAAAATCTACTTTATTTTTATAATTAAGGCCAAATGATGCAAAACTGTTGATATTTTCTTACTTTAAAGAGTAGGTAAGTATACAGACATAGCTGTGTTTGTTTTAAATAATAATAATAATTTTAACAAAATTTTAAAAGTAAATAAAACTTATTTAAGTCATATATTTTTTACGTTTAATTAAACTTTAGCTTGAACTTCTTCGATAATAAATCTACAATGTATCGATAATGTTATCGATGTCCACGCACCACTGCTTACACTGCCGATTGCGTAATTTGCTTTCGCTCGACTCTCGCGCAGGTTCAGTCATAAGTAAGCACTAAGACCTCATTGACCTGTTTTGAAAAGAACGTCTAAGACCCCAAGGGCTTGAACAAACAATAAAAGACTAATATTTGATTAGTAGGTACTCCATAGGTTGCAAACTAGTGCTGCTGTCTTCTATAAAAAGTAGGCATGGATAAATATGTATTTGGACATGCGTCTGACTACCCCTTTATACATCGTTAAAGGATCTGGAAGACAAAAAAGATCAAAAAAAATATCTACATCGCTTTGGGAATAGATACCTAAAGTCGTGAAGATGTTTTTCTTTAAAAAAAATCTACTTAGTAGGTACCTAATGTTTTTTTTATTCCTAGTTCAGGCTTGAGCTTTGTGAAATGTCTTCAAATATTGGAACGAAGTTCCTTTTCGGACGGTATAGAGCATGGAGGCTGGAAAAAAAAGCGTTCAGTTCCCGAATCAGTCCATAGATTGTTCCATTGTTAGTACGGAGGAGCGTTTCTAGGATTAGTAAAAACTAATTATAAATCAAGTACCTATCTAAGTGCCTTCATCAAGTCAAAATGTCGAAAGGTCTAACGGTCGAATGGTCGAAAGGTCGCAAATGTCAAAAATTTCAAAGAAAAAAAATCCTTCCAATCGAGTGCTCCACGACTCTCACGTCCTTTTTTATTACTATATACCTTTAGTTACATTTAAGTTCTCCGAAATAGTCTTTCTGTCTAACCTTAGGGTCTAATTACATATGCCTGTATTCATTACAAAATCATGCATGTAGGACGGACCCGCATTACCTAGGTCTTGACCTACTTGTTATTTATGAACCAGTAGGTATACATACTGTACATTCATTATTACCACAACCGTATGACCTTAAGCATATACCTACAGGGTGCCCCTCTAACCGTAGGCTAAAGATTATCCATTCTTTACGAAACACCGTTGTATGCTGATATGTGAAGGTAGAGCGTGTTGCAGTCTTTTGAAAGGCACCAATAGAGACATGTCCACTGTCCAGTGCCGGCGACAATATTGACTAGGTATGTACCTACAAGCTGTTTCCTTATGAATGGCAGGGAACTCGTTAATAAAGGTACTCATAAAAGAACAGGATAATCAGCGTAACGCGCCCTACTGAATAAAATGCTTTCTGACTGCCAAAATCCATATTAGATGATTTATACAGCGTCAGGAGGCAATCCATGCCTATACTTAATGGGACGCTGCAGTGCCTGGGACATTGTTTGAGATGGAATAGGCTTGCAGCACCTAAACCATCCTCTCAGCTTAATCAGCCGCCCACAGGAAAGACGACGTCGATACGTGTGGAGCTGACTAAGCTGACTAACTACTTACCTACATATATTCTTAATGACAACCTTGTCTTTCTGTTAAGCTGAGAAGACTTACAGATTTGCTCCGATCTGTGCCTGAAATACTTTTATTAGCAAATCGACTTGGAGAGTTGCAAACAAGGTTCTTTCAGGGTTCGAAGCGACGCGATCCGATTGATTGGCTCAATGGATTTGCATTGCCTTTCAGCGTGGCAATGCCGTCAACATGAGCACGCTTCCAACTGACAGTGACCTATGACGGATATTTGTACTGATATACATACAGGGTGTAAAAAGACTGCTACCGAAAACTGAGGGATTCCAATCAGACCATGATTCTGAACATATTTATCGAAAAAAAAACTCAAAAAAAATTTTGACTTAGCTACGTCATTTTATTTTATTTTCTAGTTTTTTGCTACTAGTACAACATAATAAGACCATACCTACCTAATCATTTCATTTATAAAAGAAAAAAACAATTAGAACTCAAAATCCAGCAATCTACGTATAAAAAAGCGCCCAGTACATACGCAAACAGTGATCTTCAAACGCTGTTTTCTCTGGATATAATGATTTTTTCGGAAAATCCTTTTGGATTTGGTTGTGTTTTGGGATGCTGTACCTACCCCTTTCGGCTTCGGTAGACGTCTTTTTACACCCTGTATAGATAAGTACCTCAACTGATTCTATGCTTTTTAAATGAAGTTGTTTTTAAGTAAGTATAATTAAATTAAGTAAGTAAGTATAATAAGATTGATCGTCGATAAAAGGCTAGGCTCTACCAGCTCTTCACCGTGTTTGATACCCTGATTCTTCATGAAAGAACAGAAGTAGAAACTCCTAGATTTTCGATGAATAGAAAATGATATGTAGATAACTAAATAGATTTTTTAATTTGCTTTTGACAAGCGACTGATTCTAAGAGCGTTTTCACTTTACCCGATATCGGATATCGGAGCTATCAATTTCATACATTTTACTTGCCCCGCCATCGTATCGGCGTCCGATATCGATATCGGATCGGATAATGTGAAACCGCTCTGATACGGGTTCCATTTCAAACGGAATCCTAAAAAACAATAAAATTGATAGATGAAACACCCGGAAAGATGATATCTATTCGACCTTTGAATTGACCCAAAGACGAGTGCGTCTCCAACATGTAGAATAACATCCAAAATTCATTAATAATTAGGTTAATAGATCGCCTACGTTTCAAAAACTACAAAAAGAATACTCGCTTTAGTGTTGGAATAAAAAGTGAGGATGAGGTTTTTAGGTTTTAGATACCTACTGGCAAAGTATCAGTCCCTCAGGAATAAAATTTATAATGCAACCACATCGAAGATATTTTTACCCCTTCAAACAAAAAAACATTCGAAAATCGGTGCTCAATTAAGAAATTTGACTTACAGTCGAAGATAGCACCTCTTCTATTTTGAGGACGTTATTTATTTACTTATTTATAAATATAAAAAAAAATAAAAATAATGCTGGACTTTTCACGCAGCATCATCTAGCCCCAAAGTACGCAGAGCCTACCTATAACACAAGTTATAGGTAGGTAGCTCGTAGAATGACTGATAAAGTACTTATATACTTTTTGTTTGTAAATACATACATATTATACATAGAAACATCCAGGCCCGAGACAAATATCTGAAGGTCATACAAACATTTGTCCCGCGGCGGGGATCGAACCCGCAACCTTCGCCCACTGCGCTACAGAGGTCGTCAAAAAAATTTATTAAAGTCATCAGTTGCATTGTTCTAAATAAAAAAAAAACCTTTTATTTTGGTCGCAGTTTATCAAGAATGGTACAGCAAGTCAACAAATTAATGAACCATTTGACTCCAATATTATGATCAGATGAGCTGTGCGTTTCGCGAATTGCGTCACTTTATATCAAACAGCTGAAATGTACACATCAGAAATTGCAAATAATGATTTCATATAATTATTTCAAGTCCATGACTCCACAATACACATCTGCATTTTTGTAGCAGATCAACGCTAATTATGTTTTTATTTCGTTGCTAGTTCAATTTCTATTAATTAATTTATTAGTGATTTGTGTTGAAGAGTGGAATATGAAGGAGCCTCAAGAATGGATAACTCCGTTTGTGAAACAAGTAAGGGAACAAGTTAAAAACTGTGTTCGAGTAAGGGTTTACCTCTAAAATTTTTCGTAGGTAACTAATTTAATTCTTATTCGAACTTATGACAATTGAAGCGAAGAGAGCTTTAAGTTACCAATCATTGGGATAAGTGCTAGTGATGATGATAAAGAAGTTTGGCCACCAAGAAGAAAGCGGCCCCAAATCGTGTCAGTTGCCCTGGTTCTTCACGGCATTGGTCGCAAAGGAACAGGAATCACTTAGATAGAGTTCGAGTTCAAGTGATCATACCCCTACATTACTACTGACTGGCCTTACTGAATAGTTGCATCCTGACTTTGACTATTGTAAAACTGTGTGGGTAAAAGTTGACTAGTTCATAGGAAAACATGGCAGAACTTTAGGCTTTCAAATGGAGCGAGTCAAAATCATAAACCTACAACCTAATGAAATAACACAAGACTTCAGACATTCTCTAAACGACTGAATTATTTGAAAGATGCGTACCTAACAGAAAATAATCTTATACATATTTACACTAGAACCGCTGCAGACATCATATTAATAGAAATATTTGTTTTTACGTAAATGCAGAACATTAACAACGTGACTTTGATTTTATTTAGGGTTCCTTACATTCGAATAAAAGTGGAACCCTTCTTGAAACAGTCGTGTCTGTCTGTCTGACTGTCTCTCACAAGTGCCACGATTTATTCATAATCATGAGAGCCAGCCAGAAGTTGTAAAAAATATTTTACAAACTGTACCTAGGTAGTAAAATTAATGTGATATTAAAATAAAGATTGACAACCTCTGTGGCGCAGTGGGCGAAGGTCCGCCTGCGACGCAGAAGGTTGCGGGTTCGATCCCCGCCGCGGGACAAATGTTTGTATGACCTACAGATATTTGTCTCGGGTCTGGGTGTTTCTATGTATAATATGTATGTATTTACAAACAAAAAGTATATAAGTAGTATATCAGTTATCTGGTTCCCATAGTACAAGCTTTGCTTAGTTTGGGGCTAGATGATGCTGTGTGAAAATGTCTAGCATTATTTATTTATTTATTTTATTTAAAGCTCTGTCTACTTATAACCTAGAATACAGGAATACCTAGAAGTTGACAGAACCATCTCGATGTTATTTCCATCTTGGCTGTTTGTATTTTATTAATTTGAACTGAGACGTAACCTCACGTGTTGAACACGCTTCAAAAGTCACTTTGCCTCGTCTACATTGATAAGACTAATAATTACACATACGCACCTAGTTGGTTAATAAATAAATTTAGGTGGATACAGGGGGATATGATAATATTATTGAGAAATGAAAAGTCTTATCAAAATTTTTGATTCCGACGGGATGCGAACCCGCAACGATCAGACGATCCTCCCAAAGCCGGAGTGCCTTACCATTCGGCCACAGAATCCGTGTCATCACAATCGAAATTTTTGATAAGCTCATATTTTATTCTCAATGAAATACCTAAGTGTGTTTAACACAAAAAAATATAAATTATATGATCATATTAATCATGCGCTGTTTAATTAACCAATTACCTACAAAGCTTGGAGAAACCAAAGTCTCGAAATAGCGTCAATTAGCGTCTTAGGTGGTCCCACACAACCAACACATTATGGTTTATGCTATGAATAAGCAACATTTTTTACATTACTCGCAAATATTAGCGGCAGACGCAGATGAGTTCCTGGCAATGATTAAAAAAAAATATGATTCCTGGCATTATAAATGACAACAACTATTTCTAAGGCAATATAAACGTAAACAGGTTCACGACTGTGTCCCCAAGGTGCGGTAGACATTCTCTCAGATCTTTTTATGTTAAGGCAATATAAATACATAAATAACTGCTTTTTATACTTATAGCTACGTATGTAGGCAGATATCATTATGTTTTGCCTCATTTACCTACTCTCATTTTATTCTTAATATTGGATTTGGATAGGCTGTGTGATTAGTCCAGCATTATTTATTTATTTATACACTTTGGATATCATAAGCCATTAGAAATGCTATCTATATAATCTTTAAAGTAAAGGGTCTGATGAATTCCACTTATCTTCCAGTGCTTCGTGACAGCTGGAGTGTCCATCAACATGTCCGCAGCAGGCCTCGTGATGGGCTTCACGGCGGTTCTGCTGCAGCAGCTCAAGGCGCCAGGGTCGAACATACCCGTGGACGACTCCTCAGGGTCATGGATAGGTGAGGATTGTTATATCTCTTAAATGCCAGAACGTAAAAAAGAGAACTGTCTTTTGGGAACCTAAGGTGTTTGAAAAGACATTTTCAACATTTCAATTCAAGCCTGAAGCTCAGTGGTGTGTGGAGCAAAAAAACCACCTCCCGATAACACATGATATTTCTACCCTTCACTATGCCCCTCAGGGATGTTTCCACCCGTAAAACATTAGGTATAAGTATTTTTAATATAGGCAGATGAGCAGTTTCTAACACAACTTAACTTACAAACAATCTCAACTAATATTGTGGTCCTAGAAAGTGTAGGTATAATAAACAACAGTCTACACTTTCTTTCTTGGACCACAATGTCCATAACAACCAACCATCCCCAGTTACAAAAAAATGTTTTCATTAATGCTTGTGTCTCTCATTTCAGCTGCTCTGCCAGGCATCTCATTGCTCCTGGGAAACTTCATCGTCCCCTCCATCATGTCCAAGTTCGGCAGACGGTCAGCCAATCTCCTCAGCATGATACCCCTGATCATCGGCTGGGGCTGTATCATCTTCGCCACCAGCGTTCCTCTCCTCCTGGTGGCCAGGTTCCTTCAAGGGATCTGTATGGGCATGTGCACCTCGCTAGGGTCACTTCTTATTGGAGAATATACTAGCCCCAGGAACAGAGGAGCATTTCTAATGACCATATCAGTGACAATCGCAATAGCTGTTCTTCTGGTGCATACTATGGGAGCCTTCTTCTACTGGAAGACCACAGCGCTTGTTTGCGCAGGCATAGCTGTAGTAGACTTCTTTATAGTCTTCCTGTCTCCAGAATCTCCGAGCTGGCTTGCTGATCAGGGAAGGTATGAAGAGTGCAAGAAAGTGTTTCGTTGGTTGAGAGGTGATGGTGAAGAACCGGAACTCAAGAGGATGATCGACGCCAGTATTTTAGCCAAACAGTCCAAAAACTCAAACGATTCAGAGTCACTGACAATTATGCTTAAAAGTGGGATAGTGTATTTTAAAACTACGATTAAAAAGAGAGAATTCTACCGACCGATTGTCATAATGATGCATACCTACACAATAGCCATATGGAGCGGAGTTAACATCTTGGTTCCATATGCAACTGATTTGTTCACTCGCGTGGTAGGTCCTGACACCAACATACCCCTCCAAGTTATCACGTTGGATGCTCATAGAATCGTCGCTAATATCTTCGCGATTTATGTTATAAAGAAATTGAAACGTCGCACCATGTGGTTTACAACTGTTGGGATAAACATCTTTGCTTTGCTCGCCACCGCGGCCTACACATACGCGAAAGATATGAAGGTCTTGCCCTTCGATCATCCAGCTATCGGCATATTTCTCATCCATGTGATGATGTTCGCAGTAGCAACAGGAACCCTGTCCCTCTGCTTCATCATAGCCGGTGAAATATTTCCTATGGAGTTTAAGAATTTGTCTGGCGGAATCAGCGTTTTCTTCTACGCAGCAAACTTGTTCATATCAGTAAAAACTGTCCCGTATTTCTTCAGTAACTGGGGAGTGCATGGAGCGTATTTGTTTTATGCTGGTGTCGTCAGCTATTGTGCTGTAGTGACCTGGTTCTTCCTCCCGGAGACGAAGGATAGGACGCTGCAGGATATTGAGGATGAGTTCAGGGGTAGACCGCTGACAGTTCAGGAGTTGAAGTCGGTGCAGTCGGTGGTGTCATTGAAGATGCATGATCAAGACCGCAGATGTAGTACACCTACTTTAGTAGTCTAGTTTAAGTTTAGGCAAGCAAAATTAGCACCTATGTTAGTTACTTATGTTATGTTACCTATTATTTTAAAAGGATGTAGGCAATACCTAAATATAAGTACATATTAAAGGCCCAGTTTAGCAATTACCTACCTATGGAGCTGCGTCCTTTTATGTCCCAGTTGTGAGTTGGATGTTTTAGAGATAGTTTATTTGAAGCCGGATCCGAGCTGTTAGCGGATGATCCATCCATGTTTCATTTTAGTTTTAAGCTGAGAAATGTGTTTATAGCGAATATTATAAGTGCTAAAAATAAAAGAAAAAGACGTGTAGGTAGAGATGATTCAGTCTAAAAATGCACGCCCCTCCAATGTATTTACCTCTACATGCACAATCAGTGTACATACGCAATACACGCAACCTCATCAATATCATTTGGTTCTTTAGTTTTCTTCACGCACACAAATCAACCATTGCAATCAATATTTCTTTTCACTCATTTAAATAATCACGTTCAGTGGAGGGGCGTGCATTTTTTGGACTGAATCATCTCTACCGCTGTAAATATATGGATGTATAATACCTGTTTTGAAAATTATTTTCTCACAGTTGTAAAAGGTCACTTTCTGCTGACTACGATGAAATGCTTCATTTACTGTTAATCCTACCAACCTAATGAAAAGGAAACGTCTTGTATCGACCAATCAGATATCAAAGTAGCAATCAAAATTAATTTGGCACGATAATCTGGATTACTTTTTTTAATAAGTGCTGACCTATTTAAATAAAAAAATAGTACCTACTTAGCTAAGAGGCCGATATAGGAAAGATCTCATATTTCACCAAAAATAAGACCAGTGGGGCTCATATTAGCGCAAAATGATAAAAATGCCGGCATGACAAATGTTCTTATCTCACGCCGTGACAATTTCACGGTGCTCATCATAGGCCCACAGGCACCTACAGCTACATATGCTTCCTAATGCCTAATAGGCACCAATTTATTTAATAGTATGACAGGCGTTATAAAACTATAATTTAAATAGGCACCAATGTAGGTACCTAACTAACTACCCGGAACTATTGGTACCTAACTTAACTAGTCAAAATTTATATGTATAAAAACTTTTTTGCACAATAAAATGAAACGAAAAACTAATCGAATCATGGATCATGCATGGCTGTATCCCCAAGGCACATTCGACTGATCAAATCTTTTACCGTAGGTAAGTGATAATAGACTCCAAATGTTGGTTATGACCCTATATATTTTATATATTCTCTGTATAAGGTTCTTGTGTACAATAAAAGGTTAATAAATAATGATAATACATAGCGGGGATCGAATACTTAGGTATTTTACTGGTCTTTGTGACAGTCACATATCAACTCCAATCTTATTCCATTGATCTACAATATCAGCTGATTATTCTTTACGATATTTTTGTATCAAACGGTCATCGACAGCTGTTGGTGCTATTGTGTGGATAAACCCGTTAATAAAATAATAAATATTAAGGAGATTATGGATCTAAGATTACGGATAGTGCAGTTATGATAAGTATAGACAAAACTCTTTAAAGCAGTGAGTGAAGTAGGTTAAACATGATGTGTGTTTCTAAAATATATTTATGACTAAGTTTAGGATATTAAAATGCCGACGAAACCAAGGATCTCGCCGTTTTTGAAGCAAGTGAGTTTATAACATTTTTACCTATCTTAACCTATCGAGAACTATAGAAGGGGGGGGGGGGGTAGGAAGGAATGTAGTGAGTGGATAATTCAGGCTGAAAATACTACCTAATACCTATTACAAATCTTTAAAATTTGATAATTTTCATATGACCGATTACATTATCTTACAATTGTTTTCATGCCCTTTTGTATTCAAATTATAAATGCTGTCGACGGAGAGGGTTTTGTCCAGCAGTGGACACTGCTTCGATAAACAGTAAGTTCGTACGAGTCTGTGGCATAGCCCTCCGTCATGGCTTAACGACTAAATAGCCGGGACAGACAATTTAAGGTAGGTACCCTCCGAAGTACGGAAGCGATGTTGATAATGTCACTGGCGGTCACCCATAGTGGCGAGTGGTGGCGAGGAATAGGCGAATAAAAAATTAGGTGACGGGGAGCCCTTTGCTCGAAATGGGATGAACAGGCCAATTTAAAAGAATGTTAAGATGATGAACGTGTTGCCAGTGCTTCGTGACAGCATCAGTGGGCAGCAACATCATCGGGCACGGCTGCGCTATCGGCTACCCCGCCGTGCTTCTGCCGCAGCTGGCGCAGCCTGGAACCCCCATTGACATCAGCATCTCTGCTGCATCATGGATAGGTAAGGAAACACGTTCAAGCCGCAACAGGACCCAAGGCTTGGCTTCTCAGGCATAGCCAGATAAAACATTGGCCCAAGGTGATGGTGCCACTACTTTTCATGGTTGATTACAATGATATTTTAAATTGGTCGATTGTTATCCCGGCCGTCCAATGAACTAATGAACTTTTTAATGCGGACGAGTTCTTAATCGTGAGCTTGTCAAGGAATTTTTTTGAGCTCTAGATTCTAGATTTTGATGTAACTTCTCGAAATGTTGGTTAGTTAAACAGGAACTCATCTGTAGTCCGCGACCACGCCCAGGTGCCTTACCATGAGCATGAGCTTTAAATACGATCCAGTTTAGGTCCCAAACTGAACTGCTTCGCTAGTTCGTACCATGATAAAGACGCTGACAAAAACTCAGAAGAAAATAAGGTACCTACGCGATAAATCCCGTTTCAATAATACCTACTTAATAAGAAACTCAGAACCTAAACTGAAAACATCCGTTAACTCAATCCGTATCATGACCGTCAATAGACGGTCATGATACGGATTGAGAAATGCGATCGGATCGGATCGGAGCACACAAACTGAATTGTTTACCGAGGTCATGGTACGACTCCTGTTAAAATATAAGACGAAAATAAGGTAGACGAAAGTAAGGTAGGTTGACACGATGAATTCCCGTATGAACTGTGATCGCGAAAGTTTAAGATTAAAAAAACTCTTTTCAAAATTTTCACTGTTTTCAGCTTCAGTACTCGGCATCACCCAGTTGTTTGGGGCCTTCATCACGCCGCCCATCATGAGCCGCTGTGGGCGAAGAGCGGCGCACCTCGCCGTCACCATGCCGGTGCTGATCGGCTGGTTCATTATCATGGGTGCCACTAGCTTCGAGGTGACACCAACTAGTATTTCGTCTTGTGCTTGCCGAAAAATGTGACTAGATACCTTAAAACTTGAAACTTGATGTGTCTCTGACTTAGAACTACTTAGGACTTGAAAGTAATCGGAGTCTCTGATGAATCATTAAAGCGAAGGAAAACGTTTCAGGAAACTTTTGTTAGGTTAGCTCTACATACTCCACGCCCTTTTTGTGGATAGGTAAGGCTCAAAATAGTTGACACTGTTTATTTTCTTTCCATTGGCCTGGGTAGATTACTGATAAATAATGATCTTCGGAATGAATATCAAAGTAATTTTCCTCCAGGCACTGTTCATCGGTCGAATACTCCACGGACTCTCAATTGGCATGCTCTCACCACTTCGTTCGGTGCTGATCGGAGAATATGCCAGCCCGAAGAACCGTGGAGCCTTCCTCACCACCGTGTCCCTCGCGCAGTCCTTCGGGATCTTCTTCGTCCACCTCATCGGTTCCCTCCTCAGCTGGCAGCAGACCGCGCTGATCTGCGTCTTTTTCTCATTCGCAAGTCTCGTAATGACAATGTATTCTCCCGAATCTCCCAGTTGGCTCGTCTCCAAAGGAAGGTATGACGAGTGCAGAGAGGTTTTCAGATGGCTGAGAGGCGACGATGAGGAAGAGGAACTAGAAGATATGATCAATGCTCGAATTCTGTTCGAAAATGCCAGGATCTATCAAAAAACGCAGAAGAAGAAGAGCCACAGTGAAGAAATAATGGAAACGATCAGGAAGAAAGAGTTCTACAAACCTATTGTCATCATGATTCACGCGTTTATGATGGTGCAGTTCGCTGGTGGGACCACCATGGCAGCTTACTCCACTACTATATTAGGTTTGGTCATGGGACCGGATGCAAATCCTCATTTCTGGATGGTGTTCCTGGATACGCAGCGTCTGATCACGAATTCTTTAGCAGTCTTTGTAATAAACAAGCTGAAGAGACGCACGATGCTGTTTGCGACGGGGGGGCTGTGCGTTGTGAGCCAGCTGGCGCTCGCAGCTTACACCTACTTCAAGAGCCATGGTCTGCTGCCATACGACCACATCTGGATACCAGCAGTGCTGATCAACATCCAGTACTTCACCGTCGCTTGCGGCATGCTGCCCCTTCCAAACGTTATAGGAGGAGAGGTGTTCCCTTTGGAGTACAAGAGCATCGGAGGAACAATCAGTTTGTCCACGATGTCCGTATCCTTCTTCGTCGTTCTCAAGACATTTTCCGGTCTGGTTGATAACTACGGCATCCACAGTTCTTATATTGTGTACGCTTTGCTCCTCACGTACTGTTTGGTGTTGATCTGGTTCATTCTGCCGGAGACCAAGGATAGAACGTTACAGCAGATTGAGGACGAGTTCAGAGGAAGGCCGTTGACGTACTATGAGATGCAGTCGAGGATTTCCCTTCAAGCGTGTCCTGTAGTTGCTTATCACAAGCAAAAAATGTCGAGGATCGATAGCCAGCCTCTATTACATTAATGACTGAAGAGCATCTCTGCTTGTCTGATGGTTAAGCATAGTAGTGAAGTGATGCTGGCTTTGCTCACTCAAACCCCACCATATAAGAATAATAATTAGGTACTTATACAGTTAAGGAGATAATATAAAGTGATATTTTAAATGTAACATAGAATCTATGATCTTATCTGATATATTTGGTTGTTATGAGGAACTTGCACGTTAGCACCCAATAATTTCATATGCTAGCATAAGTACTCGTATACTTACTTACTGAGTAAACGTCTGCGCGTAGATTCGATTTGCAATAGCTAGATAATTTTGTGCTTTATTTTAGTACAATGAAGTACCTAAGCAAATCGTGCAAATTCCTTTTCGTTTACAGTTTCGTACCAATTTTGTAATTTATTTATTTTTTTATGATGAATGGGTCGGCTCTTGACCTCGTAACTTACACAGGCAAGAATGAGGTCTACGATGGAGCAAGTCTACCCAGGTGCCATCATAAAAATTTTTTTTTTTGTATGTGTCGATGGAGTGAATCGCGTACCTAAGTGAAGGTCAAGATAAAGTATATGACAGATTATTATCATAGTCAAGATTATCACGAGGATAAGATGTCACCAGCTCGGAAGGTGCACGAAAACATAACCATCAAGATAGCTTGCATAACGTGACCAAATTAGTATTGCTATTGATAAGAGAATTTAAGTAGATTTACATAGTTACATTTGAGTACATTGGAATGATGTTGATTTGTTTAATACTTAAGTATTATCAAAGACAATAAAATACACTAGGTACGTATTATGCTATCAACGTCACTATGATGCTCTCAAACTTGTAGATAAGCTGATATCTGTTTCATAAAAACATAGAGAAGAAAATATGTCTTTTTTACAATATAAAATCAAGACTGTGTCAACTCTACCTTGGTATGAAACAGACCATTACATCATTCACTATTACCACTGCAAAGCTCGAAAACATGTGTCAAGTGCACGAAACGAGCCTCTTTGAGGCGCACTTAAAATCCTTTCACCACACTGGTTCGAAAGCACTAGTGGCACGATAAGAAGACCACTGCATTCAGTGCTATTACTTATAAAACGAAGACTATCTATATATCCTGCCCCCTTACCATATGGCTATTGTCTAGGTAGGTACCAAAGCAGAGATAAAAATGACAGTAGGTAATGACATTAGAGTGTGAATAAGAGTAACTTTTATCCACACTCTATTGTCATTACTGTCATTTTGTATCTATTCTCCGTCACCTAGACAATCGCCATGGTCGGGGGTAGGTTTAAGCCATGGACCAAGATGATCCAATATTTAGTGCTGAACTTCATTTTGATTTCTCGTTTCGGTGCAATCTCCAGTTTTAACTGGGCATAATCGAGGATTATCCTTAGTCATCGTTTTATAAAAAGGCTAGAATTCTAACGCAAAATCGTATTAACAGTAATTATATTCACATAAATAAAACAAATTTTATAATTTTATAATATTTTCTATATTATTTGGTACAATATCGTGTTGTCCAACGATACCAAGTTTCGGCATTTATTATCGAAAAACCTTGTATAATTTAAGTACCTCTTAAGCTGAGGCGTGAAAGTAGATCTTGCGTTTCCTTGCATATGGTTGGACAAACGAATCTCTTATGTACAGAACATTTATACATTTCGGTAGAAGAATATAGTATTCAGATCAGAATAGCAAGGTTTTGTGGAGATCAGTGTTAGATAGAACTTAAAACTTAAGATTTGAACAGCCATTTTACTTATTGGATCTAAAGCGACAGGAGACAATAAGCCTACACTTTACGGGACGCTGATTGAAGTACGGTTAGCGACAGAAGTTCATGAACATTTGATGTATTTGAATCTACAATGCCTTCGAAGTTCGTAGGGTTTTAGATAAAACTTCACCTTACATTGGATGTTTTGCCTTGCACCATTACTATTATCAAAAAAAAATAGGTAATTCTCCCACAAATAATGATGAAAATGAAGCTTTAAAATCTCCAATTGATCATGAACTTCTGTCGCTGACTGTACCTCTATACAAGTCAAAACAAAATGACCGGCTATTATTGTAGGTATTTTCTGTTTCATAGTGTACGGTGTAATTGAACACAAAATATTTGATCATTATTTTAGTGAATATTTCGTGTGATAAGGAAACCTTAGAGACCGAGTTGCAATGAAATATGCGGGCGATTTCAGAAAAAAAATTTAGATAACTTCATTTAACAAGGAGAGACTGTTAAAAAGACGATAAGATTTCAACCCGTCGCAATATATAGCTAGGCAGAGTGGTAAACGGACATTGGTCTTGCCTCTGACTACACCTAGTCTAAGCACATTTTTAACTCGCAGGGAACACAATAAGCTATTGGATAACAAACGAATGTGGAATATATTTTAACATGTTGCAACGACTTTATACTGACGAGTGAAAGTGATGAATTTAGTGTTTAATCAATGATTTATTATCCATACAAATAAAAATCTACTGTCGCATCCTTACAGCATTGAGAACGGCTCAAAGTCAAAGTCAAAGTCAAAAAGCATTTATTCAGTAGGACCGCTGGGATCACTTTGAAACGTCTTAAAACTAGGTGACTCCTGTTCCTTCGCGACCAATACGACTCGCTCGACTGATTTTGCTGATTCCGCTTCTGGAGGTGGTCAAAATTTATCACTTTACTCGCATTTCATATTAAAAGTTTATTTAATTGTGTTTGTTTGAGTAAATATAGTTTTATCATTTTGAAAATAAATATTTAGTTTCAAAATCAACCTATCATAAATAGTTGTACCAATTCTTATTTTGATAGATAATAAGCGAGTAAAAAAATAAGGAAAATAAGCTCAATATCAATCAAAATAAGATTTATTTTACCACAAAAATTATATAATACCTTACAGTCGGTAGTGGCGACGTTTAGACGTCGCAAGCTCCTTATTACCATAACAATAAGGCGCGAATTCGCCCTTCACTATACATACATACATACTATATACAGCACTAGAACTACATCACAATTCTTGATGATGTCCGTTTACACGGCAACATTAACAATTAAAACTTTAGAAAACAGAAGTCATCTAGAATTGTGAGCTCATTATAAAACTTTTTAATTTAGGGGTTCTATCATAAAAAACTATTAAAGTGCAAGAAAAAACAGCCATTTTTTCTTGTCGCCATCTTATTTTTTTGAAATCTCCCTACAGCTTGAGGGGTTAAACTTCCCAAAGCACGGTAGATGTTTTTGGAAATCAAGATCCCTTGAAATTGTCTAAGGTCAGAGGCGCGTTCAAAGACAGCCAAACAGATTAAAAATAAAAATTCTGGCATTTTCATACACGATCATGACCAAATATAATGATAAAATAGAAGGAAATTAAAGAATTATGAACTACGAGTATGTCATGATGACTACTAATGACGGATTAATGTAACAGGTGCAAACGGATTTTTTGAATTTAGAGATTTTAAGTTGTTATTTTAGAGTTTACAAGTAACCATGAAGTTACTAAATTGATTGATATTTTATTAGTAGTTAGAATATTAATATTATTGTATCATAATGTTAATATGTACTATGTTATGTAGTCCCCTAAATTAAGCAGTTGATCAAAATATTCCAACCAATTTTCAAAATCACACAGTTTGTGTACAATCTACACATAAAGTGACGTACAATGATCGAAAATGGTAACAATTGAATCTTTAGTCACTTGTTACTTATTTGCAAATAAAACATACATAAAACTATGCCTCTACTACTGGTGCTAGTTCGATTCCCGCGACGGGACAGATGTTTGCAAGATCTGCAGATTTGTTCCTACAACTAGCCAACAAACTATAATTTAGGAAGAATGTGTAAGCTGTTTAGTCGCCATTTTGTCTCGCTATTCTTTTCTAACATTAGAGGAATGAGCGAGACGGTATGACTCTGGCATTCTGACAAAGCTAGAGTTCTCAGATACAGCTTAATCGGTTCTTGAATTAGTTTATATCAGTTAAGTTTATTATTCCAATCATAGTAAAAGGTCTGCGAATGATTTGATATATTACCACAGATAAAATATAAAACTTGCGGAATGACGACCAGTTTTTTAAACCAGCATAGCTTTATTCGGGTGCATCTTATGAACATTTTCAAAACGTTACTTTTATTTAGTGGAATGGAAAATACGTTTGGAATTAGAATAAAAAACTCAAATTTAACATAAACAGACTCGCTTTATTCTCAGGACATTCAAATTGAAAATATAACAGAGCTATCAACCAATGGAAACCAGAGACTATAGACTAATTTTGTAAATTACAAGTTTTTTATCTGTAGTGATATTTACAACTGTTTTTCGCAGCCCAAAAAATATGTCACGCACACAACACACAATACAAAGTCTCAATATAACCATCGCTATGTTAAATTAAGAATATTTACAAAAAGTTTTATATAAAAACCAATTCTCCCTAATTTGTCTTGAATTTATTGAAAAGTATATAGATTTTAACGACTGTGAATCTACAAATGTAATGTAGACAATTCATTTATTGTTGTCTAAACACAAATAACATTTAATCGTATTTACTTTTCATCTTGTCTATTCGTAGATAATAAAATAATAGTAAAAGTAATAAAAATATTTAGCTACATCAATCGGGCCGAAACAGCCATGAAACCTATTGATTAGCTATTATTTTTAATCGCTTAAATAATATTATTAGGTTGTGAAACACAATAAAAGTGTAATACACTTTTTAGTAAGTATCACTGTGTCGTGAAAGTCGGCTGACCAATTTAGAGTTAAGTTTTAAGTTATTGTGTATAATTTAAACTTGAATATTTTAAAATTAGAATTACATCAAGTCAATATATTTTTAAACACTGAAGGATTTATTAAGCGATACTGAATAGCACTAAGGGAATGAGTGCGTGGTCGCAGTGTAAGCGGAAACGGATGCGGTAGCGGATTATTTGGAAATGTAACAAGACAACCTCCGTGGACGAAAGCAAAAGAACACAAGGTTGCGTTCGATTCTCGCAGCAAATCGTTGCTTACAATTTTGGTCTGGGTGTCATGATACTTTGTAGTGTCACCCAGGACTATTTGTATGTGTTTTTTTTATTTAACATAATAGTCCTTGGATTTCTTCGGGAGCTATATAAACTGTCTTCAGATTTAACTGCATGTAGTAGCCTTATTTCCACTTAAATTGTTATAATTACCTACCTAATTGTAAAGCTTTGTATTGTTGAGGAAATAAAATTTTATTCTATTCTAAGACTTGTTTTGCTTACTTCAATAAAACGCGTCCGCATCCGCTAACACTCTCGCCAATGCCTAAGGGTTCTCTAACATTTATGAGTTCAAACTTTTAAATACATTGACAGCCTGCAGTGTATACCCAAATAATATAACATTTAACTAAGCATAAACACATTATATTATTTCATTTAGACATCCATGTGACGTAATTCTATAACTTGTGTACAACATCTATAGGTTTAAAACTTTATATTTTACATAATATATTATTTCTGATATCTGAATATCCTGCTTTATTGTTCAAAAGGATAATATCACGTCTCCATTACATGAAGATTGTGTCAGTGTCAAATGCTCCATACAAAAAGAAACACTTCCATTCCATATCAAAATACACTTTTGTATAAATCTACACATTCCCAGTATCGCAATGAACGTTCAACGAAAATGTTCCACAATGCACTCACGATATTATAGTCTTTTCAGTTTATTCTTTACACTTTTCTCCAACATTTGGACTGACGGAGGCCTAAGCGCGGCCTAAAAAGGTCGCAATATCTCATAAGCATTGCAACTTCACAAATCTTATTCTTTTATTTTGTCGTCTCCTAAATTTGCTTCGTAATCGTTTTTATTTCGTGTCCATTTATAATATTATTGTTTGTTACATCGCTCATTTTAGATTATGATGTAAAATATTCATTAGAATATAAATTGAATCTTCTAAGACCACTTTAGTTGGTTGATGTTTTCGCGCTTGTAAACATATCTCCCAAAGATTAGTTTCGCACGTCTCAGTCTGTTTTTGTAACATTTGTAACAAACCTTTTTCCTAAATTGTTACTATTTTTTTTTTCATTTGTTACAACATCGCCTAGAATTTTTGTTACACTCGCACTATGTTTGGCAATATCAAACTGACGCCTAACCAACTGATTACAACCATTTCATATTTGTTATAACATATACCAATTGTATACAGTGCAATATGCACTACCCAGATATTTTACAGTAGAGCTTTTCAACATATATTCAAATTCGTGCTATATACAAAACTTATTTGTTAGAAACGCACCCAAAATTTCCTATTTGATACTTTCCAACTGCCTTGTTACTAACACAGGCTTATAATCAAATCTAGTCTCTTCGGTGACAAATTATCTATTAGTCAATGCCTGTTTTTTAACAAAATTGATTTTGATGACATATTTTTTTTTAACAAGTTTCAAGTTAGCTACTTATTCAAATTCACATCGTTACAAAAGTCCCGGAATACGTTTGCCGACACGAAACTGTTACCAAAACTTTGTTACAATCCCGATTTTACCATCGCGGCACTCTCACAATACACAATGTCTGTTAACTCTTCAGTGGTAGTTCCTCCGCGGTCAATGCTTGTTATCCTTGGCGCAGGAGCCGCAGACGTAGTCATCGTTTTCTCCGAGTGTGCCCTTGATGACGCCGACGCAATGCATGTGGAACCACTCGTTACAGCCGCCGTCGCATTGCACCCAGTCTACTTCCTTGCCTGTTGGGAAATGAATGTGTGAGAGTAGATAAAGACATATTTAAATGAGAAGATTAGTTCAATAATTACGTTTGAATAGCCCATGGCACACTTCGTTCGACCGTTTGTCTGCGCAGTGAACGCTTTTCATACAAAATTGTGTTCTGCGCAGACAAAGTAGAAAATTATTAGCGAGAATTTGCATTCATTATTTCACACTAAGGGATGTCAGGGGTTTGAATTTACACAATAGCGAATGCTCTTGAAAAATATAACCAACTTTTAGCTTTTTAATAATAGCTTTCTGAGCCAGTAAGAATTTTTTATGTAATAAATTATCTTATCTTATCCAGTTTGTGGCTCAGGTGACGGAATTTTTAAGCCGCCATAAAGCCTCCGTCATGGCTTAACGGATTAATAATTAATTAATAATCAATATTATTAATAATATTGCCGGGACCGACAATCTAACGTGCCCTCCGAAGCACGGAAGCGCTAAGTTGCTAACTTCGACGATGTATCTAGAACGACTAAGGAAGCTACACCACGAGCTTCGTACGGACGTTGTCTTACCAGTTGGCCGAAGACAGTTAACAGCTGCGCAGTCATCTTCGTCTTCGCCCGAGGACATGGAAGACGTGCTGCTGTCTTGCGCCGCGCGAGCTGATGATGTACCGGCGCCGCCTCGGGTAGACCCTGGTGAACATTCAAATGTACACAAATGCCAGAAATGAAAGAAGGTTCAAATTTAGTATTGGAGGCAAAGCTTTGGAGATATTTTGACTAATTTTAACTATCAGTCATTCAAATTTGCAGTCAAAAAATTCAAAGTAAAAAAGCATTTATTCAGTAGGAACGCTGTGGGATCACTTACAATAGTTTTAAAGTTAGTTGATAGTCTAGTCTGATTTTGATTTAATTAGTTACGAAGGTAAATACCCTGGATTAGCACATATCTAGTATGAACATACAGGTGTCATTAAAGGTTTTTATCCTACGAAAATAAAGGTCTGTTTTAAAATAAATGAACCGCGATTTTTGTTCTTTTGAAAAAATTACAATCAGACTAAAAAAAATTAAGTGTCTTTAAAAACAGTGTGGTCTTATCAATATGTATGTATGTATATCATGCTTATACCTCTTTTCATACCTCGGTGTCTGGTGGAGACACCTCGTTTCCTCCTCTCCTGGCGAGCCATGTAGTGCTTCCGCATCATCAGACCGGATGCTGATGACAAACCCTGGAAAAGATACATGTACATTAGCATCATCATCATTCGCAGCCAAAAATATCAAGTTATAATTACGTTTTTATACTAAAAAGAAAACCGACTTCAATGTTTGACTCGAAACGCGGTGTGACTCAGGGCGTCAAGCTGTCGATTCGATTTCTATTTGTGACATGGCTAGGAGGGAAGGTGTTTAGAGTTTTACGGGGAAACTATCAATCCCTCAGGAATAAAATTTATATGGGACCACCTCTGGAGTATACCCTTTCAAACATGAAAAGAATTTTGCAAATCGGTCAACAAATGGCGGAGCAATCGCGTAACAAGATACAAAAAAAAAAAAAAAAAAACATACAGAGGAATTGAGAACCTCCTCCTTTTTTGAAGTCGGTTGAAAATGATATGACATACTTTGTCAAAGGGATTTTAGAACGAACTGTTTGGACGAACAACGCTTGTCGGAACAGCAAAGATAATCTATTTGCGAAGATTACACCAAGGTCAAACGATTAAAACGTAAAAAACGTAAACAGGTTCGCGACTGTAACCCCAAGGTGCGATAGACATTCTCTCAGATCTTTTTATGTTACTTATTCCAGATCCTTTGAAGAAGTCTAATATTTTTTTTTGATTGATACATGCCCACATCTTGCAGAAGTTAGTATTCCATACGTGACAGGTTGCAAGCCCATCGCCGCCTATAAGAACACTAATGTTTTCCTTCACCGTTTAGAGCACGTGTTAAAGCGCATATAAATTTTACGAAACGCAAAATCCATTGATGCACGACCGGGATTCGAACACAACCTTCGGATTAAAAGTTGAGGTACAACCTCATTCGGCCAACACGGCTTTTTTAAGTTTGAAACATTGTCACTAAATGCTTTCCCAATACATACCGGTGTGCAACTTAATATAACAAAGACGTGTCAAAATCGCTCCATGTTTAAATCATGTTCTAAGGATGAAATTACCTGTTTCCTATTGAGATAGTTGGTGGTGGTGGCCCCGCCACGCTTGGAGGATGTCGGTGGTTTCGTCGACGACGTTGAGGCGGCTGCGGATGATGATGATGGACCAGCTGAAACAAACGATACAATTAGTAAACCATATTTCTTGGACAACAAAACTTGGAGGAACATTTATTTTATGATGTAGGGGCGTACTAAGAGATGAATTTTGTAAGTTGGTATGAGTCAGTGGCCAACTCTAGTGACGGAGTTTTTAGGCCGCTTTACACCGTCATGGCTTAAAGACTTAAATAGCCGGGACCGACAATTTAAGCGCTCAGGTGAAAATGCCACTGGCGGTCACCCATCCACTGACAGACCGTTTCGAACGTTGCTTAACTTCGACGATCTATCAAGAACGACTGAGCAAGCACGGCTACGAGCGCTTCTCGGGGTTTAAAAAAAATTAAGGGGTGAAAACGGGTACACATACTTTGATCCTCACTTTTGTTCGACTGCCTCTCCACTTATACTTGACAATTAGTTGATGGATCACCTCAAAGTGCGCTAGAAGAAGCATCTTCACGGTATTGGTCGCGAAGGAACAGAAGTATAATCAGATAGTTTAAGACTATTTGAAGTGATTTCAGTGCTCTTACTGAATAAAAGCTTTTTGACTTTACAGTTGCGTTGGTACGAAGCCGTGGGCGATTTTCTAGTGTGTATTGTATGTTATACCTGCGGTAGGCCCCCGGGTCCGCTTGGCCGCGTGTCGGGGCGGGGGCGCGCGGGGCCGCTTGCGTCGCCCCGCGTCCAACACCCGCGCCCCCCGCCGCCCCCCCGCGCCCCGAGCTAGGCTGACCGCCTCCCAGACTTGCTGTTGCTCCTCTAACACCACCTGGAACATACAAACATTTATCAACTTGCTCCAGTAAACTCGAAGCTTGCAACACTTTCATTGCATTCATTCGGGACTTAGGGCTTTTTCACAGTCACGGTGCTGTGTAAAGTAGTAATGTATGAGCTACATAGCTTTCACATGACACGGCAACCGTATAGCATGCGAAAAGGGCTTTATTTATTTTCCATCTACTCCCGCGCGGCGAAACAGTGGGGTGGCAGTTTTTGATGAAATTTCAAATTTCGATTCAAGAAACGAATCTAAAATGGCGGCGCTTGTGCTATCTCGCTTGCACGCTGGTGAGCAAGATATCTCTTCCACATAGACCAGGTACCAGTACATACCTCCAGCAGGTCCCCCTGCAGCATCAGCTCCTCCAGCTTCTGCAGGGCTGCGGGGGGGAGCCGCGCCCCGGGGGAGCGGGGGGTGGCGCTGTACGCGTGCTCCACTGATGCAGAGGATCTGATGACAAGGTTGCATTCAATAAATAAATAAATAAATAATGCTGGACATTTCACACAGCATCATCTAGCCCCAAACTAAGCAAAGCTTGTACTATGGGAACCAGACCATCTAAATCTGAGCTTGTTTCCAGACATTAGTCAAAGAAAACCTTATGTTACAGGAAATATGGTTCAAATTCATATGCAGAGCTCCAATAAACTACCCTTGTCTTCATGAAGATTAACTTTTCACTAAGAAATGAAAAGTCTTATCAAAATGTTCGATTCCGACGGGATTCGAACCCGCAACGATCAGACGATCCTTCTAAAGCCGGAGTGCCTTACCATTCGGCCACTGAATAAATAAATAAATAATTATTATTTATTTAAATTATATTTAAATTTTTTATAGTGTTTAAACCACACTTAGGTATATAGAGATGAAAAGTCTTATCACAATTTTCGATAAGTGTGGTTTATTTTTTTTTATTGCTAATATTTTACGTAGTAGATTCTCGACAATACCTAAGATAAAATTGCGGTATAAAATGTAAATACAAATCGTACCTTGAGTTTTCATGACCTCGTCCGGTCGCCTTCTTCAGTTCTGCGTTCAATTTGTCAGCTTTTTCTCTGCTCGCCTGGAGACAACATAAATTATGTTGTTATCTTTACTGTTTAGTAGATAAACCAAGGTACAGTTCGTTCAACGGCTCTAGATATTCTAGATATATAGATAGAAATTAGCCGTTTGTCTGCGGAGTATTTAAAGCAGTATTTTAAGTTTGTATTTAAAGCGGTCACTGCGCAGACAAACTAACTTCACGAACGTCGCACATATTCTTTATTGTACAAATAAAAACACAGAATAATAGCACAAAGAAACATGCTTAACCCTACAGTTTTCTTCCAGTAAACCTTTGAGGGCGTAACTATATTCAGTATTTATTTATTTACCACTTCTTATCTATTTTTACCGGCTTAACCTAATGCAATAGTGTGGCCAAAATCAAACATTAATAAGTGTAAAAAAGCACAGCTTTAAAATAAAAAATAAGTCTCCTAAAATATTACGAATACCTAACGATTTAACTTATTAAAATTTGAGAAAATGAGCCGAGTTTAGACCAAGTCTTACTAAAAATTATCCCTAGAAAAACCATCTTTAAATACTCGTACATAGAACGCTTTTTTGTGGTAACAGTTTTGTTTTGACATGTGTCAACATGGGGTTCAACCAAGGTTTTACGTTTTTATAATAAGCAGCAAAATGTCAAAATGTATTATACTTAAAGTTTTTTTGTAAGTTATTACCTGATGCGAGTGTAACTGATGCGGCTGCGACAACATGGCGCGAGCTTGGTCCTGCCAGGCCATCGCGCGCTCCGTCACGCACTGTAGGGCTTCGCCCTCCGCCAGGCGGACGGGCAGTTTCTGTAGCCAAACCTGACAAAACATTTGTTTACAAATTAAATAAGTTATATTGAAAAAATACTGAGCACTGGCGGTCTTGTGGTAACCTCGCCTTCCAATCCTATGGTCTTTGGAATACGGTGCTGTACGAATGAGTTTTTCAGCCGAAAAATGTATGTGTAGTGCACATATTTGTTCTTTCAAATGATGAAGGAAAAGAGTGAGGAAACCGGCATGTCGTAAAACCTAGTGCATAAAAGGAACCTTTTTGAGGTCACACTGGTTCAAAAGAACAACTCGACAAGAAGGAATAAAAATACAGGGGCACTCCCCGAGAGTGCCGGCAGAAGTGAAAACTTGAACTAGGTTTCGGTAATGGTTCTAAACTTAATAAGAAATGTACAAAAAGTTACTGTTCTACTGGGATTTGAGCTCGGGGATGTCGCACCAGATGCGGCCACTATAATATTTCGACCAAAGAGACTATGTGATATGTGACGAAATTAGGTAGATATAGAAGAGAGAGGTGTCTAGATCGCGCTATTGTTGCGTTTTGCTGTTTTGAGAGGACGCGGCTCCATTACTGGATTACATTACTGGGCGCTGAAAGCCATTTTCGTATTGTGAGTAGGCAGTTCAAAAACTGCCTGGCAATAAGAGTTCATGCTAAGCCACCATTGGGGCTATGATGAGCAACGTGAAATTGTCACGGCGTGAGATGAGAAAAATTTGTCATGCCGGCATTTTTATCATGCCAATATGAGCGCCATGACAGAGACTATGTCACACTATCTCACAATTTGACAACGATATGAAATAACGGGCTGCGCATGACGACAGAGACAGTTATGACTATTTTTAACGAGAAAACGAGACGAGAGACTTCAGTCACGGTGCTCATCATAGGCCCACAGGACTAGCTTTCTATGTGTACAGTACTCACGAGCAGAGCCAGGATCCTGTCGAGGCGGGGCCGCTTGGTCCTCACGCAGTCTGGGCACAGGAACTTGGAGTCGCTGCCGGGGAAACCCTCGCGGTCTGGGGACTTTCTATGTGTACAGTACTCACGAGCAGAGCCAGGATCCTGTCGAGGCGGGGCCGCTTGGTCCTCACGCAGTCTGGGCACAGGAACTTGGAGTCGCTGCCGGGGAAACCCTCGCGGTCTGGGGACTTTCTATGTGTACAGTACTCACGAGCAGAGCCAGGATCCTGTCGAGGCGGGGCCGCTTGGTCCTCACGCAGTCTGGGCACAGGAACTTGGAGTCGCTGCCGGGGAAACCCTCGCGGTCTGGGGACTTTCTATGTGTACAGTACTCACGAGCAGAGCCAGGATCCTGTCGAGGCGGGGCCGCTTGGTCCTCACGCAGTCTGGGCACAGGAACTTGGAGTCGCTGCCGGGGAAACCCTCGCGGTCTGGGGACTCTTCGCGGTCGTCGCGCGCGTTAGCTATGCACGACGCTGAAATATATCACTTGATATATATTTTTTAAATAATGCTGGACATTTTTCACACAGCATCATCTAGCCCCAAACTAAGCAAAGGTTGTACTATGGGAACCAGATAACTGATATACTACTTATATACTTTTTGTTTGTAAATACATACATATTATACATAGAAACACCCAGACCCGAGACAAATATCTGTAGGTCATACAAACATTTGTCCCGCGGCGGGGATCGAACCCGCAACCTTCTGCGTCGCAGGCGGACCTTCGCCCACTGCACCAGGGGTCGTCAAACTCTCGTCATCTTTAGAGATATATTTTATAACAGGATTTTATCGCGTATTACCTTTATTATTTCCCGACGTTTCGGCTGTATTGCAACAACCGTGGCCGCGGGCGAACTGGGCGGGCGATATATCTCTAAAGATGAATTGTGATCGCGAAAGTTTAAGAAAGACTATCAGTTGATATGTTTGGGATATTATAATGTTATATGTTATTTTATTTTATTTTATGACACGTGAGAACGATTACTGAACAAAATAAACAATGCGCAGCTTCGATGGGAAGAATCCTTTAACATAATAAGTATGTGATGTCGTGGAACACTCGGTTGGAACGAAGTTTCAACTTTGACATTTGAAGCAGAGTACAATCAACAATTGGTTAATCTTACAATTTTTTTTTACTATTAGGTATATTTAATAATTAGGTAGGACCTTTGACGTTGGTCAAATAAATTATTGTAAAATCCTCAGAACCAAAGGCGGTACATACATACATACCATGCTAAATCTATGAAAATCATAGAAACGCTCTTCCGTCCGTACTAACAATGTAACAATCACACATTTAAAAATTTTGCGACTTGATGAAATGAAATGATTTATTAAAAATAGATAGAAAGCTTACAGAAAACTCCAAAGCGCTTAACTATCTTAAATGAACATAACTTAAATATACTCTTAAATTGTTATATATGGAGCATAGACTGTCATTGAAAATGTCGATATGCTGGAACTCGTGGAGAAAATCATTTAGTAGGTTTAAAGCACGTAACGTTGGCGCGTTACTTGCGTGAAAGGTTCGTGTAGAATGACAGGAGAACAACTTATGCCTACGACGGCCACAGCGCACATAGTTATCAGGGACATAAAGTGTCATACTGCTTAGTATATTTGGGTTGTTTACTTTATTACGCAGTATCAAACAATAATGCATGGCCAGATGGAGTTGACGCCTTATAACACCTTGATAACATATTGTATGCTGTACCTACCCCTTTCGGCTTCGGCAGACGTCTTGTCGTGTATAAAATAGATATATTGCTTGCTTACCATGGAACCAATCCTTGCAGAGTTCACATTGCGTCATAACGCCATACTGCCGCTTCTGACAGATGCAGAATGTAACGCTAGTCGCGGGTGGCGCGCGCACGTCTTTGCGCATGTTTCTTGCTCTGAAACAAACGTAATCTTATAGAAGAGAACTATGTTATGACTCTTTCAAGCTATTACGACTCACTTAAGCTATTAGCTATAAAACAGTAATTCATCCACGTATTGAGACTTCTTTAAGCTATTTTGGCTCATCCAAGCTATTTAGATTTATCCAAGCTAATATTACTTCTTAAGCTATTAAGATTCATCCAAGCTATCATAAAATTTTAAAGCTATTAAGAATCATCCCAGCTAGCATGACTCATCCAAGCTATGAAGACTCACCTAAGCTCCTTGATAGCTTGAAGCTCGCGCGTTTCAGCCTGTTTAAACGCAGCTACAATCTCTGTAGGCGTGGACTCCTCATTAAACTTGTCCAAGAAGAGGGTAGTTTCCAACGAGGGTTGAGTACGTCGACGACCCCCCGAGGGGGTGGTGCGGGGGGAAAGAGCTTCTAGAAGCGTGTGGGGGTAGTTCTGAAATAAAGAAATACAAGGGTCACGACAGTATCTTCAAGACTAGATTTTGTCTCAAATCTATAGGGAGTTTAAGATCCTTTGAAAGTATCTCCTTTCGTATCTCCTTTCCTTCGAAAGTATGGAGTTGTCAGGCAAAGGAAACGTCGCAACTTATCATGTTCTCTCGCTTGCACATTAGTGACTGTACTTGTGAGAATATAATAAGCGCCACCATTTCAGATTCGTTCCAGTTCGCGCAACGGATCTAGACATTCGTGAAGTTAGCCGTTTGTCTGCGCAGAACACAATTTTGTATGAAAAAGCGTTCACTGCGCAGACAAACGGCTTACTTCACGAATGCCTAGATCCGTTGGGCGAATTGTTACGTTCAAAAACTTCCCAGAAACAATGCTAACCCCTAATGTAAAGTATTGATATCTGTTTAGCCGACTGCTAACCAGTTTTTTTTAAGTAAATAAATAATGCTGGACTTTTCACATCGCATAATCTAGCTCTAAAGTAAGATTTTTCAGCAACACAGACTGTACTACGGTGAGTGTGTCCAGCAGCTACACGACTTTATTCCGCCTTCATTACTGAACTAATTGGAATCGGCTTCCAGCGTCCGTATTTCCACTGAGCTGTTTTTAAGAGAGTAAAAAAAAACTTAGGCCTTTACATCATGATGATTTATACAGCGTCAGAAGGCAACCTATGCCTACACTTAACGGGACGCTGCAGTGCCTGGGACATTCTTTGAGATGGAATAGGCTTGCAGCACCTAAACCATCCTCTTAGCTTATTTACTTGACCCTGACAGAAAACGTGTCCAAAAACACCTCGTTTCCATGTTTTGCCCCTACCCGTCGCACTACCCCTAATAGGCACATTCTGGGTAGTCTCACTCCATCGTAGACCTCATTCTTGCCTGAGGAAGTCTCGAGGTCAATAGCCGACCCATCTATATATATAAAAATGAATCCCCATATCCCTTGGTCACGAGATCACGCGTGAACGGCTACGCGTGGACCGATTTCACTATTTCTTTTTGTTGTGTTTGTTATTGTCAGGAGAAGGTTCTTATGACAGACAAAATCTATATATTAATCATGGAGGGCGTGAAAATAGGGTTGAAAGTTTGTATGGGGAGTTGAAAGTTCCAGTTAAAGGCAACAGATGGCGCTATTATTGCATTTTTAAAAGTTTCAGAAGATTCTTGCAGATTTCAGTTCCATTGAGATATTTTCAAGTATGTTATTTCGCTGACGAAGTCGTGGGTACCAGCTAGTTATTCATAAAAAAAACACCTACCTTCTTGTCCGGTGTGCTTTTCTTCAGGAACATCTCAGCGGCTCCACGTTGCCAGTCTCGTGCAGATTGTAGCGCGCTGGCCAACTGCTGCTTCTCCAACAACGCCAGAGGGAGAGATTGACTCTTCTTGACCAGGGTCTCCACGCTGTGCATGTAGGGGTACAGGTCTTTGGACTGCATTTCTTCCACCTGGGATTGAAAATGTTTATTTAATAAAAATAATCACTTAAAAAGCCGTGTTGGCCGAATGGGGTTGTACCTCGACCTTCAATCCGAAGGTTGTGGGTTCGAATCCCGGCCGTGCATCAATGGATTTTGCGTTTCGTAACATTTATATGTGCTCTAACACATGCTCTTAACAGTGATGGAAAACATCGTGAGGAAACCAGTTATTGTTCTTATAGGCGGCGATGGGCTTGCAACCTGTCACGTATGGAATACTAACTTCTGCAAGATGTGGGCATGTATCAAATATGTGTTTGGATTGGACATGCCCATGGACTACCCCCCTTAGACATCTTCAAAGGATCTGGAATAAGTAAGATCTGAGAGAATGTCTACCGCACTTTGGGGATACAGTCGTGAACCTGTTTACGTTTTTTACGTAATAATCACTTAATAGTGTGCAGGAGCGATTTAAGCAATTTTGTAGTTCAAAATCGTTATTTATCACAGAATCTGTGAGAGCTACCTTCATATTTAATAAAGTCTTGTCTTGTCTTGTTGTCTTAAATAATAAAGTCTTGGATTCGAGTCGTGCGAGTCACGTGACAGCTCATCGACACCTACCAGTAGCGCCATCTAGCTCTGTACTCGGTAAACTTTTAGGGCAATATTTCTACATTTCTAAAAGCTCATTTTATAACTGGGTGAATAATAATGCATAATTTTTTTTGTTCAAGTTTTCACTTCTATCGGCACTCCCGGGAGTAACGCGGTTTTTTTATACATACCAGGACTTATTACAAGAAAATGAGTCGAGTTTAGACCAAGTCTAACTAAAAAACTCTCCCTAGAAAAACGATCTTTAAATATTCGTACATAAACCGCTTTTTTGTGGTAACAGTTCTGTTTTTACATGTGTCAACATGGGGTTCAACCGAGGTTTTACGTTTTTATAATAAGCAGCACCTTGTTCAGCCAATCCTTAGCATGCGTGATAGCAGTCTGCAGCGTGTGATAAGAAGGCAACGCGGCCTCTATATCGGATCCTTCGGCCAACAGCTGCGTTAGTTCAGTGATGGTACTGTACTGGGTATCGTCGTCGTCGATGGGTTTGCTTGTGTCGATGAGCACCGCCTGGGCTTTCTGCTCCCATTCTTCTACTTCCGCTGTGGATGTTAATAAATTGAAGTGGTAAATTAATACTGTGAGTTCTTGTATTACGATTGTGGCCCCAAGGCGTCAGATCCAAGGTTGATGGGTTTGTTGGCAATGACAGTTTTGACAGCTAACCAATCTTTAGCTCTCTGAAGTAGCTGCGCAGAACCCATTTTTGATGACTTGTATAGCTGCCTCGCTCACTCGCTTAGTTTGTTGCATCGCGCTATCCCGCTTACTCTACCAAACTGCGCAATCGTTTAGTGCACCTAACTTCAGAGAGCTAAAGATCTGTTGTGCGTACTGTACATACTTGAGACTTGATATTGACACTATGGTTGTTTTGTGATAATATTTGCATGTGTCCATGGATGACTCGTTATGGATGAAATTGTTCATTCCACGTCTGAGCCTATTTCATTGCTTTCGATTCACCCAACTAATATCATAATTATGATAATATGATAGTTTGTGAGTATGTGTTTCAATTACGCCTTAACCAGTGGACCGATTTGGACTATTCCATGTTTCATTCAAAACAACTCTGTAAAAAGTAACTCTGTCTATCTGTCTGTCTGTCTGTCTGTTTGTTACGCTTTCACGCCCAAACCGCTGAACAGATTAAGCTGAAATTTGGCATAGTTAAAGGTTATATCCCAGGGAAGGACATAGGCTACTTTTTATCCCGAAAAAAAGTAAAAATCTCGAGGGAACGCGGGTCACACCGCTGGAGCGCAGCTAGTATCATATAATAAGGCTATTCAAAAAGTTATCAGTTTTTACCTTGCAGTTTGTAGAGTACAGCCCGTTCCTTCTCAATAGCAACATGTGGCAGCAGGTCCTCCGCCTTGGCCAGCAGCTGGGTCAGTACGGCCGGGGTCAGCGAGTTGCAGTTGTCCCGGTGGTGCTGCGAGTCCTCCAGCCAGCGAGCCTGCGCGAGCCGGACGCTCAGGGCTTCCAGTTGGGGGAGCACTATGCAGAGGCGCCCGCCTAGTTCTACCGTCTGGAATACATTGTTAACGTATATAAAATGAATCCATACTAATACTATAAATGTGAAAGTAACTCTGTCTGTCTGTCTGTTTGTTACCTTTTCACGCCCAAACTACTGAACAGATTAGGCTGAAAATTGGTATGGATAAAGAATGAATGAATGAATGAACACTTTATTGTACACCAATTAATAACAAAACAACACATACATAAAACAAGTTCAAAATTAGTACAATGGGGGGCCTTATCGCTAAAAGCGAAATTTCTTTCAGGCAACCTTTGGATGGAAAATAAACCAAAGAAGCATACAAAATGGACGGTAGTGCCCAGAAAAGGTTGTGTCCCAGGGAAGGACATAGGCTACTTTTTATCCCGAAAAAATCCCGAGGGACCGCGGGTTACACCGCGAGAGCGCAGCTAGTTTTCTTATAAAGTAAAGGGGAAAAAATAACAAGTGAAAGTAAGAGTATTAGGTTTACAGTCGAGATGGTGCCTTATAAATTGATATTGGATAGAAAATAATTACATCTGTGCGATTGTACGCGTTAATCTTGAATGAAATTAATCCATTTAGGGCCCTCGCCCACGGCGACTTTTTGTAGCGATGCAGTAGCGATGCTGTCGCACGTTCACATCGATACAGTCGCGATTCTGATGTATGTGATTATACACGCGATAGTAGCGATACTGACACTACAAACTGTCGCTACAAAAAGTCGCCGTGAGCGAGGCCCCTTAGATGCTATTTGTTCACTGTTGTATTTAGTAAACCTCATGTAATCTTTAGTGTTTGTTTTATCTAAATCTAATCGCTAAATAAAAATAAATATCCATTCAAAGAATCCCTTCCTTAAAGACAAATCAACCCAGAAGTGGTTCAGTAAATGTTGGTACCACATAAGCAAAACCGCTGGTAGTAGATAATAGCCTACCTCTTCCATCTCCCTGACGTACGCCGTATCTATCTTCTCCAAGTCCTTATTGAGGAGTTCAGTGGAGCGCATCTCAAACTCTGATGTCTGACGCAGTACTTCCTTCACCGCCGATCCTAAAAAAAATAATAGTTTATTTCATGTTGTACATAATTTATAGCTTCAACATAAGGCTAAAGGCAGTCTGTTTCATAAAAAGTTGAGTAGAATAATGTCATAATTACATTATAAACTCAAGACTTTTACATGCGTATTACCACGAGTTCTTGATGGTGAAAACATCGTGAAACCCCTCAGCTCCGGGTCTGGGTGTTTCGTATAATATGTATGTATTTACAAACAAAAAGTATATAAGTAGTATATCAGACATCTAGCACCCATAACACAGGCTCTGCTTACTTTGGGGCTAGATGATGCTGTGTGGAAAGTCCAGCATTTTTTATTCATTAAATGTATCTAGGTGTATACCTTCAGGCAGCACACAAGCCAGACTGTCGATCTCCGCCGCAAAGAGAGTCAGCTCGTGTATAGAGAGCCGGTACTTGGGGTCGTGGTGCCGCGTGCGCGTGCGCATCTTGTTCAGATCCAGCTGTTGGATCACTGAGGCGCACTTCTCCGCGTCCTCGATGGCTGTCTCCAGGGCTCGGACCAGCTCGGTCTTCTGCATCTGTTCAATAAGTTCGCATGAGTTAGTGTATGAGGGGCATTTAGGCGCACATATAATCCTTTTACCACACTGGTTCGAAAGAAAAAAAGTGCATAAAAGGAGCGATAATTTATCGTACCTAAGCATGAATGGAAGCGCTCAGTTAATAATTCCGCTTTTTTTTTATCTATTATTTTTAATTTAATCACTTCCCGTTTACCCTTAACCCACGTTAAGTGATCTTCTTCCACTCTAAAGGCCTTACTAATAAACATTGTATAAAGTTATTCCTGAGTGTAAACTGTTAAAATGTATGGTTATTCCTATTTTATTCCGAGGAATAACTTTATACCACGTTTATTAGTAAGGCTTTAAAAGTCAATTTTATCTATGGATAGAATTGAATATACATGAAACATATTTGGATCAAATTAATGTATATTTATAGCAATATATCCTATATAAACTGTTTATTAGTAGGTAAGTTCGTATGGCCAACTCTGATGACGGAGTTTTTAGGCCGCCTTAACGACTTAAATATCCAAGACGGACCATTTAACATGTCCTCTAAACTACAGAAACGCTTAGTTAATAGATAATTTATTTGGAAAACACACACACAGACGAACCTATATTACAAGTATTAAAACGGAAGAAAAACACACATAAAATTGGCATTACCTACGACTAATAAAACACAAAGATTTGGATATACATCTACCAGATAGCCCCCTTAGCATGAGCACGCTATCTCTACGGTAGAACAGAGAAAAATGACAAATTACTTTAGGCAAAAGCATCTACGACCGCAATAACACACAAAATCGTCTGACAGAAAATGTAATTTTCTCTATTCTACTGTAGAGATAGCATGGTCATGGTAAGGGGGCTGGTCAACTATAGCTGGCAACAAACGACACCTTAATGCTCTGTCCACATCCAATGCAGAATGTGATATCTTTGCCGATAGGTGGCCGGTGCTCGAGAGAGTGTCTGAGTTATAGCGAAGAGCCTAGCTCTTTGATGCCATGGTAGCCTTGTTAAATCTAACAGTTTTTGAAGATGTAGTATTTTTTTAATGACTGCAGTGGGACAATACGGGCTAAAAATAAATAAATAATAATACAAACAAAGACAGATAAGAATAACAGAAAAAGGTAGGTAGGTAGTTGATAATGCCACTGGCCACCCATCCACTTACAGACCGTCTAGAACGTTGCTTAACTTCGAAGATCCATCAAGAACGACTAAGCAAGCTACACCGCGAAGGCTTCGACGCACAACTTTCTTCTGTATCGAGGGGGTAGTCAGATCCAGTACCTTGAGTTCCGAGGCTCGCTGTAGATGCGCTCGAAGTCCATCCAGGTCGCAGGTCTTGGGGGTGTCAGGGTCGAGAGCATTCTGGACGCCTTCTGCCCACTCGTGGAACTGCTGCGACTTCTTCTTCAGCTTCTCCAGCATTGCTGGCAGCTCGTCTAGGGTGTACCGGTATCTGGAAAGAGAAGCTTGTTCAATTTTCGTATTTTTTGGTAAAAGTTGGAAATTGTGACCAGCATAAAGATTCATGCGTCGAGCTGAGGACAGGGCGCAATGGCGCGCACTAGGGGAGGCCTATGTCCAGCAGTGGACTGCCATAGGCTGATGATGATGATGATAGCGATTCATACTATAGCGGAACTCATTCGCAACGAAAGCTTTCCGCTAGTCAACCGACCACAACCAATCGACATTTTTGGACAAATTCCGGTTTTGTGGCGGACGCGGTCCGTTCATGTATGAATTGCTGGTGTCGCAACAATAGTAGCTTATTAAGTAGGTACTAGCTACTGCGCGCGTTATTCCAGGTCACTATCTACGCCTGTTCCAAGTTTCATCCAAATCGGTTCAATGGTTTAGGCGTGATTGAAACACAAACATACAAACATCTAAACAAACTTTCAGCTTTATTATATTAGTGGGATTAAGTATTATGTCACGTGCAATCCTGAGCACATCGATGTATTCTAAAGTTAACTACCGAGCGACAGCGAGCGAATCAAAAGCATCCAATACCAACAGCTTTATCTTTATTTGTTCTCTCTTTTTTGGCAATAAATATTTCTATATTCTAATATAAAAAGCTTTACACATATTAACATAAAGCTTGTCACACTACAAAAAAATATTAGACAAGTCTAATAAGTTCTGTAGGTTGTTACCTGAGTCTGTGCGCGGCGGGTGCGCAGGCGCAGAGCTCGGCGGCGTGGCGCAGGCAGGCCACGTGCGGCGTGCACGAGCACGTGACGCACGACAAGAAGCACGTGGTTTTGCACGACACGCATTGTCGCGAGTCATCAGGCAGCAGCTCGAAAGCTTCCCGCTCCGCTTCTGTTACACCCTGGGGGATATAAAAATATTTTTTAAACAACTCATGTCTTCAATAGCACTGCTCAACTGTCACACACTTAGAATTACGTCAAATCACGTTAAGCGGTCGGTCCCGGCTGTGAAGTCGTTATGCCACGACGGCTTTAGGGCGGTTCAAAAACTCCGTCACTAGAGTTGACAGATCATTCGAACTTTACTTAGTCCACTTCTGTTTTTTTCGCACCAACCCTAGCTTCCAGTCAAAACGCATTATTTGGTAGGTCCAGTTTGATCAATCAATAGCGATACCATCAGCTTCCAGTCTCAACCTCAGTTTCAAAGCTCAGAATCGGCTTCCATACACACCTTCCAGTCCCAGCTTTACTCTAGCCAATTTTTAAAGATTAATGTAAAAAACGTAAACAGGTTCACGACTATATCCCCAAGGTGCGGTAGACATTCTTTCACATCTTTTTTTTATGTTACTTATTCCAGATCCCTTGAAGATGTCTAAGGGGGGTAGTCAGAGGCATGTCCAAACACATATTTGATACATGCCCACATCTTGCAGAAGTTAGTATTCCATACGTAACAGGTTGCAAGCCCATCGCCGCCTATAAGAACACTAACTGGTTAAAGTTTATTTATTTATAAAGTGTTTTTTTTTCCAAAAGTGTTGAAATCTTAATAACTGTAGCGTGACCTGACTGACGCCGCCTAAATCTTCTGTAATAGATGGATAAAGAGGCCGATGATGATGATGAGTATTTATTTAAGTTTGTTCAAAAAGGGTAATAACAAAAGCGTTACAAAGAACAAGTTGAATATAACACAGTGTGATAGCTAGGAAAGTAGGTACTTATAATTTGTTATTTACTAGGTATATTAAAACAGTGTTAAAAGTGCCCTTTCTTTTTATCCTGTCACTAGTTATTTCGAACCAGTGTGGTGAAAGGATTTTAAGTGCTCCTTTCGTGCACCAGAGGCCGTTTAGTGTGTGAGTGCCCTTGCTTCCACTTACCCAGTGCAGGATATTCTTCCTCAGCTTCCTCTCAGCATGCAGCATGGTGCGCATGTCCCTGTAGGCCGCCAGCGCCACCGTCAGGCTCAGGGAGTCGGCCTCCAGCGCCATCTTGCAGACCAGCTCGTCGTGGGAGAACACGCAGTAGCGGCGGAGAGTTGAGTAATGGAGGACGCATTCTCTGCCCATTTTTAACTAGAAAATATAACAAAAGATAAAATTATTGACGGATTACAGGGTGGGGCAAATTTTTGAAACCAAGTTCCTTTTCGGACGGTATCGAGGATGGAGGCTAGAAAAAAAACCGTCACGACACATACATAGGTCAAAATGTCACAGTGCGACCGTTAAACTGTTCGTACTAGGATTTTAATATTTGACAATAATTGATTAATTTTCAAAGGTTTCACGACACTCACATATTATTATTTTTTTCTTTTTTTTATGGTACTTACCCAGTCGGCCGGCGTGAAGTTGACGGCCTCTGCGAAGTTGTACCCCTGGTTGAACCCCGCGTGGTAGGCGCGCGGGAACGTTATCACGAACTCACCCGCGTGCTGGTCCATTCTGCAGTAAGTTCGTGCGAGTTAGAAGAATAGAAAAGAATAATGTTTTATTTTCTCCACATCATATACAATAGTTACAATAAGTACTTAAATCTACATAATTTTATGTGGGTGAAAATACGGCTACCCCTCAGCATTCAGAAGACAACTCGTAGTAACACTCTTATCTACACTAATATTATAAAGAGGAAAGATCTGTTAGCTTGTTTGTATTGAATAGGCTCCGAAACTACTGGACCGATTTGAAAAATTCTTTCACCATTAGTATCCCATTATCCCTGATGAACATAGGCTATTCTATCCCGGGAAAGTGAAGTTTTCTTAAGGTTTATAATGTCTTGTTATTAAAACTGATCGTCGCCTCGCTGCCAATTCAATGTGGATTGAGCCTAAAGTGTATTAATCATAAAAACAGGTTCACGACTGTATCCCCAAGGTGCGGTAGACATGCTCTCAGATCTTTTTATGTTACTTATTCCAGATCCTATGAAGATGTCTAAGGCGGGTAGTCAGAGGCATGTCCAAACACATAGTTGATACATGCCCACATCTTGCAGAAGTTAGTATTCCATACGTGACAGGTTGCAAGCCCATCGCCGCCTATAAGAACACTAACTGGTTTCCTCACGATGTTTTCCTTCACCGTTTAGAGCACGTGTTAAAGCGCATATAAATTTTACGAAACGCAAAATCCATTGATGCACGGCCGGGACTCGAACCCACAACCTTCGGATTGAAAGTTGAGGTACAACCTCATTCGGCCAACACGGCTTTTTAATCATCTAGTATAGAAAGGTCTAAAGGTTCTGACCTATAGACCGGAACTCCTGCCTTCATCAGCACATTAGGGTTCATGATGGTGACGAGCTGATGCAGCAGGTCCGGCTGCAGCTGGAACAGCTCCGGGGCTTCTGCCTTCATGGCTGCTTCGAACTGCTCGGCTTTGGAGCTCGGGACTCCGTACCTTGGTGAAGAGAAACTCACTATAAATATGTATCACGAACATACACGCTTATACACATACTCTTTCTTACATTCCCGCTTACACACACACATACACTCTCCCACCCTGACACTTAATAAATGAAAAAAAGTTTATTTATGTATCTTAAAAATACACTTGCACGCAGACTCTCTCATAGAACCACATACGCTTACGCTACAAACACACGACGTGCACAGTCACCGACACTACTCAATTACTTAGAATATAATGCCCAAGCCAGTCAAGTAATTTTTCATTGTTTCTTGATCTACAATAGAATATAATTTTTATATTTTATGCTGACACAAATAGTTAAGCTGAATTTCAACAATACAATTTAATTAGATATAGTTTTGTTTTAAACTCACCAAGTCTTAGGTTCTCCCCAATGAAGGTAGTTGATGGAATAGCTCCAGTGGTCTTCATTGTGCCAGCAGAAAGTTGCGAAACACATGCCCACATACAGCCATGGGATCTGCAATAACATCCAGTGTAAAGAATCTTCCAGAATAAAATATCCTACTAAAGTTAGTTCGTATGAGTCAGTGGCGAACTCTGGTGACGGAGTTTTTAGGCCGCCTCACTCTGTCGTTAAGCCATGACGGCTTAACGACTTAAATAGCCGGGACCGACAATTTACCGTGCCCTCCGAAGCACGGAAGCGTTCAGGTGAAAATTCCACTGGCGGTCACCCATCTACTTACGGACCGTTTAACGTTGCCTCGACGATCTATCAAAGAACGACAAAGCAAACTCGACCACGGGCGCTTCTGGTACTGCAAAACATTGCAACATGGCTACTCGATATGATAGTTATTTATCCCGCTTCATATAATAAAGCTGAAAGTTTGTGATGTTTGTATGTTCATATATTAATATATAAAGCAGAAAGTTTGTCATGTTTGGATGTTTGTATGTTTGTGTAAGGCTCAGGCTCAAAGGACGAAACAGTTAACAATGAAATTTGGTAATGTGAAAGATATAACTCCAGAATAGCATATAGGCTACTATTTATCCAGAAAAACGTTCCTGAAAACCAAAAAATATGTAATAGTATAACGGGAATATTGCATAAAAACTTTAGCAGTACTCTGTTTGACACAAAGAGAACTGCTCTAAGGTTGCCATGACAACCAATAACTTTTGACTTTTCAAAATGGCGATGTCATTTCGTTCTGTGCTTTTAACAATTTTAAAGACAGCAATTCCAAAAATGAATTCAGTGTTTCATGGGTTGGATTGGAACAAGGTAGTTCTATCTCTAAAGTTTGTATGACGAAACACAGACGAAGTCGCGCCCGGGTCCACTAGTAATTAATAAACTTAAAAGCGATTAACTTTGTTTCGGCACTGATCTTATAAAGTCGCCTTTGACAGCTACACCTCTGGCTGGACTTTAGTCAACTGGTAGCGCCAACTGGTGAGCAAAGAAACGATAGTCCCCATTAAGAGCAACCCGCCTTCGTGAGAACTATAGGATTACCTTCATGCCAGATATATCAGCGTTGATGTGCCCCAGCACAGAACCTTCTAGAACGGGCAGGTTGTTGAGGTTCCAGCTGGACTCCGCATACTGTTGCTCGCCTGGGTATAAGTGAGCGCTGGATTTTGTTGGAAAACCTGAAACGATGATTAATTTTAATAACGGTGAAAATCAAAATAATTGTAATAAAAAAACAGTCGCACTCCGGGAGTGCCGATAGAAGTGAAAACTTGAACGAGGTAAAACAAAAACGTAAACAGGTTCACGACTGTATCCCCAACGTGCGGTAGATATTCTCTCAGATCTTACGTATTCCAGATCCTTTGAAGATGTCTAAGGGGAGTAGTCAGAGGCATGAACGAGGTAACGGTTCAAAACTTAAAAAAAAAAGTTACTGTCTACTGAGACTTGAACTTGCGGTTTTTTCCCATCTCAAAAATACCCAACGCGCCTATAGAAGTTTTCACTTTAAAAATTTGACTTAAGAGGTTCAGAAAAACAGAGGAATTTCATTGGTTCCAGCTGCATGTTGTATTGATGTATGTTTGACTCATGTTGACTGATATTTTACTCAAAAATTCTTAGTTCTTGTTGTGTCCCTAGTTTTCAAACTAGTGTGATGACAGAATCTTTTCAAAGAGGCTCCATTCATGCACGTGACACATGTTTCCGGAGTTTTAAAAGTCCTTGAGGCTAATATCGAAGTGCTCGGATAGTATAAGTTGTGTATTCACCAGATCCATGGTCCATTGAGTGTAGATCTGCACCATATTCCACTGTTACATCCTCGTCAATAGAAGAAACAACGCGCCAGAACTCCCGCTCTACTGTTGAAGTTGGCACCATCTGTAAACATTGATATTTCAAGGATCTATGAAGAAAATGTTGCACTGACATCTTCTCATCCATCTGAGAGCTTGACTATCCCATCCCACTCATATAATAAAGCTGAAAGTTTCTGAGTTTGTTTAGATGTTTGTATGTTTGTGTAAGGATCAGGCTCAAACGACGAAACAGTTTACAATGAAATTTGGTGAGGTGAAAGGTATAACTCCAGAATAGCATATAGGCTACTTTTTATCCCGAAAAACGTTCCTGAAAACCAAAAAATATGTAAAAGGATAACAGGAATATTGCATAAAAAGTTTAGCAGTACTCTGTTTGACACAAAGAGAACTGCTCTAAGGTTGCCATGACAACCAATAACTTTGGACTTTTCAAAATGGCGATGTCATTTCTTTCTACTATGCTTTGAACAATTTCAAAGACAGCAAATTCAAAAATGAATTCAGTGTTTTCATGGGTTGGATTGGAACAAGGTAGTTCTATCTCTAAAGTTTGTATGACGAAACAATGCGCAGACGAAGTTGTGTAGTTTAAAGATAGATCACATTAAAGTGCGCTAGGATCGTTCGTTGCTCTGGCTGACGGAATTGGTCGCGAAGGAACAGGAGTACACTCAACTATCTCATAAGACTATTTTAAGTGATCCTATTGAATACATGTTTTTTTCACTTTGACTAGCTCTTTCCGACCAGTGTGGTGAAAGGATTTTCGAACATCTTTCGTTTACTTAAAAACACAAATTATAGAAATACACAGTACTTATAAATACACTTTCAAGAGGTCAAATATCTTATTGTCCTTCACACAAAAGAAGTTATAAGTTCATTTTCATTCTGTTTTTGCATCAATACTGCCAACTTAATCCATCGTTTTCAGTCTACCAAAATGCTAGCAAGTTTACTTACATGAACAAAATGAATTGAGAGAGCCGTGTTGGTCGAATGGGGTTGTGCCTCGACTTTCAATCCGAAAGTCGCGAATTCGAATACCGGCTGTGCATCACTGGATTTTTCGTTTCGAAAAATTTATAAGCGCTTTAACACGAGCTTATAACGGTGAAGAAAATCGTGAGGAAAACCCGCAGCTTAGTCAGCTCCACACGTATCGATGTCGTCTCTCCTGTGGGGGGCTGATTAAGCTGAGAGGATGGTTTAGGTGCTGGGCAAGCCTATTCCATCTCAAATAATGTCCCAGGCACTGCAGCGTCCCGTTAAGTGTAGGCATAGGTTGTCTCCTGACGCTGTATAAATCATCTAATATAGATGGAAAGGCCTAAGTTTAGTTTACTTACATGTACAGGCATGTTGAAATAGTCAGATTTGAATTGATCTGCCATTTCTCCGAACTGCTGTAGTGTGTATTCGCGCGACGCTTGTTCGAAGCCAAACGCTTCTGTGGGTTTTGACACCTGGAATAGATTATTTTCAGACACCTGGATATGATAGGGCTTATCTTACTACATATTTTATATGCTTGTCAACACGTGCTCTGAACGGTGAAGAAAAACATCATAACACAGAAAGTTTTGGTGTTAACTTATTATAGTTTCTATCCGGTAAAGTGAAGTGTTCCCGAGGGACGTTGGCAACACCACATGTCACAGCTAGACGTATAATTATATGAATATGAATGAGATCGTTTATTTTGAAAGAGATTTTTGTACCAAATCTTACATCACGCAAACTAGCATTCATGTTTTCTACTATTATATAAATGGGTTTGCTAGTTAAAACAAACGCCTATTGGAATTTAAAATGACCTCTGTGGCGCAGTGGGTGAAAGCCCGCTTGGAACGCAGAAGGTTGCGGGTTCGATCCCCGCCGCGGGATAAATGTTTGTATGATCTGCTATTATTTATCTCGGGTCTGGGTGTTTCTATGTAAAATATGTATGTACAAACCAAAAGTATATAAGTAGTATATCAGTTAGTAGTTTCCATAGTACAGTCAGCATCAAAAGTTGATTAACAGTTTGTTTTTTTACAGCGCCATTTCTCTTTGATTGCTAAGAAGAAATGAACTTTGCTTGGGAAATTATTATGGACTGAGAGTTAATCATCAATTATTTGTCAAAACTTTGGTCAGTGTGTTACGGATTTCGGAAATATTCTGATTTTGGAAACTTCAAATGTTAATCAACTTTTGATGCTGACTGTACAAGCTTTGTTTAGCTTGGGGCTAGTGATGCTGTGTGAAATGTCCAGCATTATTTATTTTAAAAATGTAACTTACCGCTTCAGCCAAACAGACGGGACATCGCCAGTCCCCTTTAGGCACGTCAGCCAGCGGCGGCAGCAGGCAGAAGGTGTGGTATGAGTCATCACAACCGTCGCACAGAAGCATCTGTTCCTCAACGTCCCCGCGGCCGCACACGTGGCACATGTATTTTGCCAACTGAGGAATACAATAGAATAAAGCTTTATTTTCTCCACATCATATACAACAGTTACAATAGGTACTTAAATGTACATCCATACTAATATTATAAATGTGAAAGTAACTCTGTCTGTCTGTTTGTTACGCTTTCACGCCCAAACCGCTGAACAGATTAAGCTGAAATTTGGCATAGTTAAATGTTGTATCCCAGGGAAGGACATAGGCTACTTTTTATCCCGAAAAAAACAAAAACCCCGAGGGACCGCGGGAGCGCAGCTAGTAGCTTCTGTGGGTGAAAATACGGCTACCCCTCAGCATTTGCTCCAACAGCTTGATAGTGTTGGAGCGCTGGTTTTCAGTGGCGCCATACCCGTTGTGGACACGAGTCTCATCGCATAATTATCTTATTAGTTAATTAACAATTTAAAAAGATATCAAGGAATCAAGTCACCTACAATACTTTTAATTTATTTTTAGGATTTAATAAAATATTTGTTAGATATTTCACAGCAGCAGAAGTCAGTGCCCGGGCAGAGGTCGCTGGATAGATAGTAGCACCAGGGCAGGTGTCGATCTCGGGGCAGAGGTTAGTACAGAGGGGTCAGTTAGTGCCGGGACAGGAAGTGATTTCAGTGCAGTACCGAAGCTGTCTGTGACGTGGTCGAGGTCTTTCGCCAACGTAGAGGTCCTCTGGGGCAGAGGTCACTGCCGCAGCAGGTTAGTACTAAAGCAAAGGTCATTCATCGGGATAAAGACAACTAACAGGGGCAGAGGTCACTGGGTGGGCAGAGGTCACTGCCTGGACAGAGGTCACTGCCTGGGCAGAGGTCACTGCCGGGGCAGAGGTCACTCACCGGGTCGTGGGGGGAGATGACGGCGCCGGCGTCGGGCGCGCCGGGCGGAGGCGCGGGCGTCACTGACACCGTCATGTTGGACATGCGGTGCTCACGAAGGCGCGTGGAACGGGTTACGCGACCACGGGAACCGCAGCTGCCGGTTCCTGACATCCATTTGTTTTCGCGGGGACCTGCAACGTGTAAGGTAGATCCATACATTCAATCATGTCTTTATCCCGTAGAGGGTAAGCACAGATTTTGCAAAGATTTAGGTAAGCGCTAGGCCTAAAAAGCATCCTAAAACGCTCAAGTACTTTTGACCTGGTTTATCTCCAATATGTCAAAATGTAAGGTAAATCACACAGCTAGCCTAAGGCTCAATGCACATTGAATTGGCAGCGAGGCGACGATCAGTTTTAATAACAAGACATTATAAACCCTAAGCAAAATGTTATAAGATATAATGTCGAGCAGCCTCGCAAGTCGCAAGGCGCGAGCGTAATTTTATCTTATAGCATTGTTCTTAAGGTTTATAATGTCTTGTTATTAAGAATGATCGTCGCGTCGCTGCCAATTCAAAGCTTTCTCAAAACTAGAATAAGCCCCTTGCGCATTAAGAGTACCGTCAAAAATGGAATCCCTAGTATTAAAAAAGCAACTTTACATTTCCGATGACCATTTGTATACTCACTTCGTCTGTTAGTCTCGGGGCTCTCCTCCTTAACCGGCGTCTTCATCCCCTTATCATTGTTGGGGGGCAGGGCGCCCTCAGTGTGGCTGCCTTCAGCCGCGGGCTCGGGCTCCGACTTGTAGCGGCGCGCGGGGGACGCGGGCGGCGGGGGGGTCGCCGCGGTGCACTTGGAGGCCGAGCGGGCGCGGCCTGCTTCTGGGGTTTGTTCGCGTTTCACTTCTATCTTCTGTTAATATAAGGAATTTCTTTAGACATTTGTTTATTTACTGCTAAAACATGCAGGGGGTTGTATAAACTCTTATTTGCTTAGTTTTTGAACTGCATTGCAATTTTGACATGAAGAAACAAATCTGAAATGGCGATTTTAGAATAGAATAAAGTTTTATTTTCTTTCTGACTGTAAAGTAATTCTTTTTCTAAGACTTATGAATGAATGCAATTCAAAATAACTATTATAGTATTTTTCACGTAGGAACGTATCCCTGACACATAGAAAGTCAAAGTCAAAGTCAAAGTCAAATAGCATTTATTCAGTAGGACCGCTGGGATCACTTTGAAACGTCTTAAAACTAGGTGATTCTACTCCTGTTCCTTCGCGACCAATACCGTGAAGAATCAGGGCAACAAACACGGTTTGGGGCCTAGCTTTTTTTAGGTGATCCATCTTAGATCTAAACTTAGGCTAATTTCTTAACTAACTTAGTTGTAAAATTAAAAGTAAAGTTAGTAAAATTCAAGAAGCTAAGCAAGATAGCAAAGGCATTGTGCACACATCAGCTGTCGAGGGGCAGAGCGACATCAGGCCACGCGAATTTATCATTAATATAATCACCAATAGAATAGTACGCTTTCTTTATAAGATTATTTTTTATGTAACTTTTAAATCTTCGAATAGGCAATTTAGTGGCATTATCTGGAAGTTTATTATAAAAGAGTACGGTATTTCCCATGAAAGAACCTTTCACTTTTTCTAATCTAAATTCAGGCACACAAAGTTTATCCTTATTTCTAGTATTAATTCTATGCACGTCACTTTTTTTCTTAAAGTCATTTATATATTTATGAGTGTGCAAAAGGATTTCATAAATGTATTGTGAAAATACTGTTAGAATATTAATTTCTTTAAAACGTTGTCTTAGCGAGTCCCGTGGTTTCATATTGTAAATCGCACGGACAGCCCGCTTTTGCAAAACAAAAATATCTTGAATATCGGCTGCTTTACCCCAGAGAAAGATACCGTATGACATCACACTATGGAAGTAACTATAATATACTAGCTTGGCTGTCTCTTCATCAGCCAAACTCCTAATCGTACGAACTGCATATGCAGCGGAGCTAAGTCTACCTGCAAGTCTTTCAATGTGAGGTCCCCACTGCAATTTGGAATCAACAGTCAGCCCTAAGAAAATTGCTGAATCTACAAGATTAAGTGTTTCTCCATTTATCTCAATTTTAGTTGGTTTGTGAACCACGTTAGGCAAAGTGAATTTAATACATTTCGTTTTCTTGGCATTAAGTAAGAGATTATTAGCCGTAAACCATTTTAAAACTAGGGATAGAGACGCATTAACATCATCGTAATTTTCTTTATATCTATCAACTTTAAAAACCAATGAGGTATCATCAGCAAACAGAACAATGTCACACATGTCTTTCACAAAAGAAGGAAGGTCGTTTATGTATACTAGAAACAAGAAGGGGCCTAATATTGAGCCCTGAGGTACACCCATATCAATTAGTGACCCTGCAGACCTTTCACCACCTACATCAACCTTAAGAACTCTATTGGATAGATAGGAATCGACAAGGTCTATAGCTCGATTATTGACGCCATAGTATTTTAACTTAGAAATCAGAGTCTTGTGACACACGCAATCAAAAGCTTTAGAAAGATCGCAGAATACTCCGATCACGTCTTGTGAGTTTTCAAAGGCATCATAGATGTGCTTTAGAAGCAAAGTACCTGCATCAGTTGTTGAACGACCTTTGGTAAATCCAAATTGATATTTATGTAGAAGCCCGTGAAGGTTAAAGTACGCAAGCAATTGATTCAACATAACTTTCTCAAATATTTTACTTAACGCAGGTAGAATCGAAATTGGTCTGTAGTTAGCAGGGTCGCTTTCATTGCCAGACTTGAATAATGGGATAAGCTTGCTAAATTTCATAAGATCAGGAAAAACACCCTCGTCTACACATCTGTTAAAGACATAAGCTAGACATGGAGCAATATCAACGACAATAGTGGCTAATATCTTAGTTGATATCCCCCATAAATCTTCAGTGTTTTTAATATTAAGAGTTTTAAAGGTTTTGACAATATTATCTGCGTTAACATAACTGAATTCAAAGTCACTTCCACACTGAGCAACACCAGATCCTAAAAATTTAAGTGCGCCAGTAGCCGAAGAATTAAGTGGCTTGGTCGCAACATGGGCTATATTCGAAAAAAAACTATCAAACGCGTTAGCTATTTCAATGTTATTAGTTAAAAGATTATCATTGACTTTTAATTTAATTTGTTTGAAACCAGGTCTTGATTTACCTGTTTCATTATTTATTACTTTCCAAGTGGCTTTAACTTTATTTGATGAAGACACAATTTTATTTTTAAAATGTATTGATTTAGCAGCTTGACATACCCTTTTGAAGATTTTAGAATAGTTCTTAATGTATAAGATATGCGATGGGTTATGAAGCATAAGTTCCCTAGTAGCATAAAGATCATAAAGTCTATTCCTACTTCGATAAATACCTGGCGTTGCCCAGTCTACAAAGCTCACACAAGTCCTAGTTATGCAGGTCTTTAATTTAAATATTTTTTTATGCTCTTCAATAATAAGATTTGACAAACTGGTGAATAGGTCATTCGGGTTTTCTAGACAAGCTAAAAGTGACATTCTGAGTTCTATATTACTCTGGAATTTTAAAATGCGACTCTTAGTGACAGGCCGGTAAGAGAACTCAGTAGGTTCATTTAAGATGAAATTAGGAAATACTACACTTTGGCCATAGTGATCAGAGGCAAAATTCTTAATTAAAGATTTACTAATTGGTATACAGCTACAGAAAACATTGTCTAGACATGTGGCAGTCTCTGATGTAACCCTAGTTGGCTCAATAAAGAGGTGATTCAGATTAAAACATTTAAATAAATTAGTTAACCTATCAGAGTCTACCAAAATATCAAGATTAAAATCACCGCAGACTATTAAATTTTTGTTAGAAGCAAAAATTTTCAGTAACACTTCTTCCATAGTGGACTCATATAACCTATGCTCAGCGTTGGGAGGACGGTAGACACTCACAACAATATGTCGCTCTAACTCGACGCACGACAGCTCAATAGTTCTCTCAATAGAGAGATTAACAATATCTTTACGTTCCTTGCATTTTAAGTTATTATTAATTAAAATTAGAGAACCGCCTCTTATGGCGTTCTTACGTTTATATGAACTTATTACATTGTAGTTATCAATATAAGGGAGCAACTCATTTTCTAAAATCCAGTGTTCAGTGACACACATAACATTTACATTGAACTTTTTTAAAAACAACTCTAATTCTAATAATTTGCTGGGGAGGCCTTGCATGTTCTGATGTACAACATGCAAGGTACCTGTCTTGCCCGTTGTCGAAGCGGTCAGTTTAAACATTGATCCGCAGTCCCTACTTCTTGATTACCCTGATTAGTGTTACTACTAACTACAGGCTCGTCAACTAACTGTGTTATACTACTTATAACACCATCAAAAATATTGTATGCTAACAATTTAGCAATCATCAGTTTACAGTTCTTACTTAGGTACAATGTACTTTTTGTCAAGATAAAATTACTAATAAAATTATTAGTGTCTAAATATAAAACGTCACTATGACGGCATGTCAGATTGTATAGTAATAGATTAAGGCTATATAGTCGCTGATTTTCTTTATCATTAAATGACTTAGAGTAAGGAAAAGCACATACAATTAATTTGCCAAGTCCTTGATCTAACTTTTCCAGCAAAGTTTCAACAAGGCTTAAGAACTTTTACGTTTCACGCTGTAAAACAATGAACATTTTTGAAATAAATGAAAGTCTAGTGATCTAAGGCCGGGTCTCCTGCGACACTGTTTTTGTGTTTTCTAACACCTAACATCGAACATCGAACAATATAAGGGCGTGGCCTAACTTTTTCGTATGCAACATGTTATCTGAGGCGGACGGAAAACTGTTTTGTTAGAATGTTTTGTTATTCATGGTCACAGGAGACACGGCTTTAAAGATACAACTTCAAAAAAAAGGACTTTGTCTATTTTCTTTTTAATAATTTCAGATATTAACTTAAAAAAGCCTTGTCACGGAACCGTTTCTATGTGAAAAGGACTATAATAAAATGGATGGCCTCCTAAGGTCCCGGGAACATTTTCCTTTAACTATAACAGTTAGGGTACAGTCAGTGTCACCAACTGGCAGCCTCCCTGCAGTACAAACCGCCTTACTAGGGGGGTTACCAATTGGTGACGCTGACTGTACCTGCATTTACTTTAACTCTGTATCCTGTCTAACAAGTAAAAACAACCGACTCACAGTCTCCTTATTATCTCCAATAGCTCCATTACTCTTGAACACATCGTACGGGTACAGGATCCTCTCGTAATGGTTCTTGAGGATGGAGCCGATGCCCTTCCCTTGGGGGTGGCCCATGCGGCGCGCGATCTTCGACCATTTGCGCTCCGCTGAACACACCTCGAAGCCACCTGGTGGAATTATTTAATTGCTAGCTACCGCGCGCGGCTTTGCCCGCGTGGTACCAACATTTTGAATAGCCTATATGCTATTCCAGGTCACTATCTACGCCTATCCCAAGTTTCATCCAGATCGGTTCACTGGTTTAGGCGTGATTAAAACACAGACATATAAACATCCAAACATCTAAACAAACTCACAAACTTTCAGCTTTATTATATTAGTGGGATTTTATTCACAAATTACAACCACATATATTGATAATCCTACAAGTGAATAAATGTACCACTATAAAAATTACCCAGAATTCACTTCTAATTACAAAAAACACAAGTTTGAGAACAATTGTGTAAAGTGTACAATAATGACAAGTCATTGTCGTCATTTGAAGTCACGCGAAATAACAGATGATGTTTTTCGGAATATTTCCCGATCATGATGCTTTTGAAGATTTTAAGGTCTTAAACTTACCAGCTTCTTTCACGACTTTGTGCAGCGCATACAGATCCAACGGCTTCCGTTCCACCGTGGGGATCTTCAGCACGGAGCCCTGCAGCTCCCAGAACTTGATGATCTGGTCGAGGAAGTTCAGCTTCACTCGGGTGATGGCCTGGAACAGTTCTCTTTTAGTTTTTGTGGGACAAGGTTAGTAATAGTTTTCGATGTTTTTTTTGTTCAATTTTGTTTTTTTTTACATCGAGCTATAATTTTAAGTTATTAATTTAGCTTAGCTCTTGTCGTTTCAATCAATTTTTCATTCAGTATAGATATTTATTTATTTTTATTTTTTATTTTTTTTTGCTAGACTTTTCACACAGCATCATCTAGCCCCGAAGTAAGCAGAGCTTGTGTTATGGGTACTAGATGACTGATATACTACTTATATGTATACTTTTTGTTTGTAAATACATACATATTATACATAGAAACACCCAGACCCGAGACAAATATTTGTAGATCATACAAACATTGGTCTCGCCGCGGGGATCGAACCCGCAACCTTTTGCGTCGCAGGCGGGCCTTCGCCCACTGCGCTACAGAGGTCGTCATGATGACGTCAGATATGTTACAAGAGCGTAGAAATTGAAACATCGAAACCATAGATTTAGCATGGTACCTTTATCGAAACTGTCTTATTAGCACAGTTTTTACTTCAATTTGCGTCAAACAGAGCGAAGTTTATGTCAATGACAGTCACATGTTCCAACTCAAATTTTAAACTTCTATTGTATTCGAACATTACGTATCTATCTATAGTTTATTTAATATCATTGCATTCAGCTAATAAATTGATTCGTCTTAATGATTCTGAGGCGGTACGAAGTTCGTCGGGTCAGCTTAAAGGTAAACCTTACTTATAAATGCACTAGATACATATGATACTCGGTCTACGCCCTTCAGTGACCTAGTAAATATAGGTTACCTACGAATCAATACTGAGACCAAAATGACGAGAACAGATCAGTTATTCCAGGAAATTTAAATGGGTCAGCTTGATTGCATACAATATAATTATTTTCAAACTGCTTTGTGGGGATATGAAAAGCACTTTGTTAACGAAAAACCCAACCCGGATCCGGAGAACCCGGAAAAAAGAAGCGCTCGTGGTCGTGCTTGCTCAGTCGTTCTTGATAGATCTTAGTGGATGAGTGACCGCCAGTGGAATTTTCATCTGAGCGCTTCCGTGCTTCGGAGGGCACGTTAAATTGTCGGTCCCGGCTATTAAAGTCGTTAAGCCATGACGGAGGCCTTAAGGCGGCCTAAAAACTCCGTCACCAGAGTTGGCCACTGACTCATACGAACTTACTTACTTACCAACCCGGATTTGAATCAACAACCAATCCACAGTCGTCAAATCATCGGCACTTGAGCCCGTTTGCACCCACTGGGTACAGCCCTCTTCCGTATAACGCCAATCTTACGGTCTCTTGAGAGATTCATCAAAAATTCAATTCAGTTAACAGTTTTTATAAAAATTTTCACAAGTATAACTTACCTCCAGCTCATTCAGCCTTTGGATCCTCGGCGTGAACCGCAGCCGGTCTACGTCTACGGCGAACGGGGGCTGCCAATGCTGGAACCAAGATCAAGAATCATCTTATTTGAAGGATTTAAAAAATATATATATTATTACGTTTTTATACTAAAAAGAAAACCGACTTCAATGTTTGACTCGAAACGCGGTGTGACTCAGGGCGTCAAGCTGTCGATTCGATTTCTATTTGTGACATGGCTAGGAGGGAAGGTGTTAAGAGTTTTACGGGGAAACTATCAATCCCTCAGGAATAAAATTTATATGGGACCACCTCTGGAGTATACCCTTTCAAACATGAAAAGAATTTTGCAAATCGGTCAACAAATGGCGGAACAATCGCGTAACAAGGTAAAAAAAAATAAAAAACATACAGACGAATTGAGAACCTCCTCCTTTTTTGAAGTCTGTTGAAAATAAAGTTATACCCAACAGACACAAATAATCCTTTCATTAGGGACGCTTCTAAGCGTCAAAAACTCATGTCATCTTTTGTCACTTGCTCGCACAAACTCACTTTATTACAATCTATAATGTATATCTATAGATGATTGTACATTAAGTTCTTTATCTTGACATATTATAAGCAATACAGGGAAATATAAATGAAAGTAAAATTACTATAAACCATTATGTTATCTTACAAAATAATCACATTGTCTGTCTATTAATACCACATACTACTTCAGAATAGATTATACTATACATACATATAAGTGATGTATGAAATATGAATTAAAAAAGGATATTTTAAAAAGTTTTAAAAACTCTTAAATGTACACAATAACTACACAACAACTTCAGAACTAATAAAACCTGAATGAGATGATGGGCGGTCTTATCGCTTAGAAGCGATTACTTCTGAAAGCTATTTCTTTCAGTTTGTATGGTTTGCTTGTAATCTCTCGCGAATCTAGGATATTTCTTGAAAATAATGAATCAGGAATTACTTGTGCTACTTACTGTATTTAGTAAGGCATAGCAGACATTCTCTCAGAAAGTCACTCAAGTCAAGATACTTTATTTGACAGGGGTAGACAGAGGCATGTCTGAATACATATTTGGTACAACATGACCACATTACATTATGCATTACTTGAACAGATGATAAGGACTATTGATATTGTTTCCCAAGCGTGTCATCAATTTTGAGGCTTTATTGGTTCAATTCAATTCAATTATATTATCTATCTATAGTCACTCTAACAAATTATATTTATAGACAATGTACGTTATAGAATTAAAGCAATCAATTTGATAGTTCTTAGAACTAGGTGAATTAAATTACGAATTAAGTTTTTATTAGCCTTTATTAAGTTTTCAGATCAAATTAATATTTTATTCATCTACTAGCTGTGCCCTGTGGCATTATTTGTCAAGTTACATTATCTCAGTTTTTGGCCTATATATCAATCCAGGGAATGAGCTGCCTTCATAAAAATGATCTTATTACGTTCAGTAGTTTTGTGTGCTGGAGTAACAAACAAAAACACATCATGCATATCGTCAATACAAAATAAATAAGTAGTCCCTCAGTTACCTACAAGTAGCAACCTCCCTTCTAATTTTTCAGTATATTTCGTAGTATTTCTTCAATCCCTAGCTAATGGTCAGTCTAAAAGCGTGATGGCGTGACCAAGGGATATAGGGATTCATTTTTATATATTGAGTAGAATCACTATTTAAGTAGGTTAGGTAGAAGGCAACACAACAAGTGGTTCATCACTTTATAGAATTCCATTACTTCCCACTAATATAATAAAGCTAAAAGTTTTTTTTTTTTTTAACTAAATAGGTCAGCATTTGACCTCCCTCTGCCTGATGTTAAGCAGTAGTGAGAGTTTGTGAGTATGTTTGGATGTTTGTGTTTCAATCACGCTTAAACCAGTAAACCGATTTGGATGAAACTTGGAATAGGCATAGATAGTGACCTTGAATCAGACTTCAGCGGAACGCATTCAGGTGGGAATCGGTGAGCTGTTATTGGACCGTAACCAATCACAGTGCAGGTAACATCAGTTTTGGATCAATTCCTGCACTGTGATTGGTTACTTGTTGAACAGCTGACCGATTCCGACCCGAATGCGTTCCTCAGAAGTCTGAATCACTAGTCTGGAATAGCATATAGGCTTTCCATAATGTTGGTACCATGCAGGTGAAGCTGCTAGCTAGTAAATAATAAAGTAAAAAGTAGCTGGTTAAAACAAGGTCAAACATGATCACAACTGTATCACCAAGGCACGGTAGACATTCTCCAAGATCTAAATTATTATTATTATAGTTGGTGTGGTTCACAAGTGCTAAGCTATTGCAAGAGGTGCAAGGTTGATTCCCAGCAAGGCTAATATTAGCAAAAAAGTGTAATATTTGCAAGATCTGCAGATTTGTTCTGGGTTCTTAGGATGTTGACAATGATAATTTTAATTGGTTGCCTGGAAGAGATCGCTTTCAGCGATAACGCCGCCAGTTGTCTTTCTATAAGTTACGTTTTCTATTGCTTTAATGGCATTTCCAATTTATGCCTATTCCAATTTCCATCCAAAACTGTTCACTGGTATAATTTTTAACAACGAACATCCTCAAAAAATCTCTCAGATTTATAGTAAATAGAACCATTATATTATAAGTAAATATGTGAACTTATAATGTATTGTGTACAGCTAACCTACATAACTTGGGTTAGAAGATTAGATTTGATGTACCTAATGTTTTTCATTTCCTTCAAACATTTTTATATGAGAGTATAAGTTAGGAATGTGTTATCTTAAAAATATTTCTATAGTTAGTAATGTGTAGTAATGGTGTTATTTTTTTTTACTTTCTTGTTGAGTTATTTTCTTGATAAATGATATGGATGATAAAAGTAACTGTACTCACATAACTATTAATAATTCATTGCTGTGAATAGAGTAATTAAATCTTATACAGCATTATAAACTTAGTTAGAAAAGGTTTATGCTGAAGATATTTTTCAACCTTATCCTTTGGCAAGATAAAATAAGTCTGGTACAATTTCCAAGGCATATGCTCAGTAAGTAGGCCTTGAATAATATTATCCTAGCCATTGTGTTCAATGTGCTTAAATTCATTGACTCATTAAAAAGGAAATGCAAAATTCATTACTGTTGTTTGAACAAAATTTGGTGTTTTTGCCACAAATCTGTGAGCAGTCACCAGCCTTACTTGTTACAGTTAGACCCGACAAAAACAAGCAGTGATTCTTTTTTTATCTAAACAATCGTAGGCAGGAGGGCACGACACAAAATGGCAACCAATTTAAGACACAATATTGCAACTGCATTTTCGACTAAACAGACGACAATACGAGTCTCAAATCGCAATTTTACGGCACTTTGACACGTAATACAACTTCTCGAAATACAAAAACGAAATTCTGATAGCGCACTACTGAATAAGGCGAGCTAATATGGTTGCATCACACGTAAATTAGCGTGTGTTTTAGGGTTAGAAAGGCAGTGTATATCTACTGTTTACCACGTATGTTGTGGAGATAACGAGCGCTGGATATGCACAAGTTTCAGGAACAAAGAGATGCACTCACCGCAGGAGGTTTTATCTTGCAGATGCCTGACTTCTCGGCGATGGGACGAATCTTGCTTATGTACGCCAAGGGGTCCAGGAACTCCTCGGCGGTGGGCTCGAACACCGGGGCCTCCGGCGGCGGCGTGAACGTGAAGTTATCCGGTTTCATGGGGGACGCCGAGTCCCCCATATTAACTTCCACATTAGTTTCATCACATTTTCCCATTGTAACGAAACACTATGCAGTTCTCACAAATGCAACTATAAATAACACACTAACATCATCTGATGTTATGGAATGAATAAAGCACGGCCACAGAGGAATAATAGCATCAGAAGTAGTCTTTCCATAAGGAATCACAACGAGTAATAAAATGAAATTATCACCAACAAATAACACTCCACTTGCACGTCCGCCATGCGAAATTGAACTTTCGAAACTGTGGTGTTGCTAGTGCAGAAAAATAAAGTGCGCATTTGCGTTGATGAAACGTAATGCGTTTACGAAGACAGTTTCAATACCGTGACCATATTTATTTTCTACGAATGATTCCTAAAAAATGTATCGTGGCCAGGCAAGGCACACATACATTTTGTACAGTTTTGTAAAAAAGGCAAGGTACATTTTGTAGGCAAACTAAAATGTAGGATTTTAATTGTTCCAACAACATTAGGCCCATAGTTACTTCGAAGTATTTTTTTTGTTATTAGGCAAAGCATTTTTTGGGGTAGACCTTTGCTCAGCAGTGGGACAAAATAGGTTAATTAAAAAAAGGCAAAGCATCCTAAACTGCAAAAAACTTAAAAACCATGAAATATATATTTTGTATAGGATTTTTTTTTATTTTCCAGCAACAGACCCATAGTTATTTTGGAGCATTTGTTTGTTAGCGGATAGAGCATCCAAAAATGCGAAAGAAAAAATATTCTTCGAAATAAAAAACTTTTTAAGTGTTTTAATACAGTTCTTAATTTTATCAAAATCGAGCTCGTGACTTTTAACTACATTTCCATAACTATTCATAAGATTCAACGGGTCATACTCATACAGCGCAGTATGTTATATCCAAACTCCTGTTCTCTCGTAACACCATAGTGTGCAAGCAAGAGAGCAGAAGTCTAGGTCTAGGTTTGCAGAGGAACAGTAATACTGCACTCCAAAAAAAATTGTAGACGTTTGTGACAACACACAGCGTTAAATCGCAAGGAGTAAAAACAGGACAGCAACGGCTAAAAGTTTAATTTTTATGATCTCATGAGGCTAACGCCTAAAGGGTGAAATACTATACTATCGGACGCGGCTGACGGACGCGGCTGACAGCCACGATCTGGATAATGATTGTACACTGATAGAACCAAACGATGCTCTACAATATTAAAGAACATATCAATATCTAGAAAAAGTCAACGACAGCATATTTCTAACTATTGTGGTCGTGCCAGTATAACAACTTTTATAATTTAGAAATGATTAAAAATGTCGGCCAAAATTAGACTACGTTATTCATATCTTGGTATTTATCCTTATCCTAATAAACTCCTTCATAGTAGGGCTGTTTCAGTTCCCGTCGATTACTTTTTGAATGATTGAAATCTCATGTGTTTAAAAATGTAAGATACACCGCGACCACTGAATAAATATCAGTTAGTACGGTACAGTGTCTTACATTTACCTAGCTTTAGTATTACTTAGTTTAAGTATAAGGTTGTCTGGAAGAAATCGCCTTGAGCGATAAGACCGCCGATTGTAGGACAATACTGCCGAAAGCATATAATTACTTCATGTAACACTGTGTCCTCAATAAAGTTCTAATTTTTTTTTTTTTTTTTATTTAGTGTCTGGGAATTCTGTAGTAGCGCTACGCAACGTGCGGGAACTGGGAACCAACCAAATCACGGGAGAGGGGAGTGGTAACAATATCAATGAAATACTAGGTTAAACAAATTCCAATAACCTACCTAACGTGGATTAATATTTTTTTGTTGAATACTTATAATATAAACCCGTGCGAAGCCAGAGCAGACCGCTAGTAGGTAATAAAATATATGATGTAATGCTACTGCTCCTCTACCTGCGTCATATCGCGTTAATAAGTGTCATATTTGACATTGGATGTGTGGCGACCTCTATCAACCATCACCTGAACTACAAGCTAAACTTCAAGAGATGTCAATTACAGTGACGTACTTCGGATCTGTACCACTAGATGGCGCTGGAATCACAAATAAGCGGATTCCTATACAAATGATGCAAAAAGTATTGAAAGTCTGCATCGCGCAAGCAATGTTTCTGGCCACATATAGCATATATAGAACTATCCGACTACAACAGTCGGCCGAAAGGCCCTAAGGTAAGTGTGCCAGTTGGGCAAACCTTAGTGAGGCGAGTACTCCCTCGTTACCATAATTTGGGGGAATTCTATCTACCCCCAAAGATGCTGCCCTGTTTAGATGTTTGTATGTTTGTGTTTAAATCACGCCTAAACAAGTAAACCGATTTGGATGAAACTTGGAATAGGTGCAGATAGTGACCTATAGTGACCAGATAGTGAAGGGCATATAGGTTATTCAAAATGTTGGTACCACGCCGGCGAAGCCGCGCGCAGTAGTTAGTAAATAAATAAATGACGTATAAACGTCCGGTTTTTGTTCAAGTTTTGACAGCCTGATCCGGTTTTGAACATGGCAATCTTTTTCTAAGAATCGTCCTTCGTAAACGCGCTGGCTCTACTTTGCAATCGATGAACACATCCGTCATCCGCCGCCATTTGCGAAACGCCGATCGCTGCTCAGCCGCGCGAGTGTCATCGTTTTGACTATGTCGAGTGTCTAAAATTGTTATTTTCTATTGAATTGTGAACCCAGTGTTACATTTTAATCAGTTAAAATGATTGTGAGATCCTTGACCGTTCTGTGCCTCGGAATATTGGTGGCTTCGGTGTACAGCGCAGGGGCAAATAACGACAATGAAGGTAAGTTTTACGTTCCTTTATTTATTTTGCTATTTTTTGTATCCTAGACAATCTAGAGAGTTTCCAGTACATAAGGTTTGATCTATTCTAAACATGCTATTCAAAATAAGACTCTTTTTAGAAATAGTCTTATGAAAAGCTAAAAAAGCTCTTGTATTACAGCGATGTTATTTTTCACATTATTTTCCTAGTATGGTTCGGGTCAACTTTCGAAGTTTTCTCGGAAGATAATTTATGCGGCCCTAGTGGATGCCCAAGGCGCGTAGGTGTCGGGACCGGCTTGACAACTTCTCGTGCATAGCACGCACACAAACAGCCTGCAGCGACTATTGATAAATCTGTGGAGTTTCTTCGAAGTGCGCGCCTCGTTTTTGCTGTTGATTCATTCACTTAAAAATAATCATTGTTCTACTAACGTACTTACATCAGCGACTCGCTAAATTAATCTGTTATCATGCTGTTCAAGACCAGTCACATTGATATGTAGGTACTTGGAGCAAGTTTAATATAACCCTTCGCTTAAAATAAAAAGGTTGATTCTCATTGCAGTTCAAATGTTATTCATAGTTTTTGAATTGTCTGCGTTTGCCGTGTTAAATATTTCTCTTCTTCAAAGTAAGGATAATTAGAAAATAAAACTTGGAATTTCCCTCCCTTTGACGAGCAGTGGGAAAAAAAAGCTTAAAGAAAAATATTTTTTTAACGTCACACTGTATCAGTGATATCTTACGTTGCCAATGTATCATTTGTAAATTAATTGACATGTTATCATAATATGCATTGTCTAAGTTCAACTACCTGAATGGATGTTTCAACTTACTACGATCCTCAAGCTTACAAACAAAGTTAAAAAAAAACATAGTTTCAGTAAGAGCTTACCCTAAGGTGCATAATGGTGCTAAATCTTAGACATTCTCCCATTAGTCACAAGCAAGACCTTATAAACTGTATGACAACAAAACAAAGTTCACAATGCTTTCACAACAAAGTGGGCGTGCAGTTTAAATGTTTGAACAATTGATTGACACCACTCTGTTGGTCAATTTGCATCAGGATAATAAATGGTTCTGAAGCGGTTCTGATTATCGGGGAATATGCACTGTGGGTGAAGTTACTCATACATAACAAACAGTTATTGTAACACCTTTAAATAGTTCAGAAAGATAAAATAATAAAATGTTTTACTTTAAAAGGATCAGGATCAAGAGTCTCCTCAAGGCCCAAAAACTATCTTAGATCTTTGAGCCCAAAATGCTTTAATTATCATAACGGCAGTAGGTACTTGTTAGTTTTAGTAGCGCATAGCGATAACCCATCCATTTTATCGTAAAACGTAGCTTGTCTTTGAGAATTATCAAGCACAAAGCACGCTACAATACGGCTTCAGGCTGTAATAATATTAAGTTAAAGTCTTTATTATGTTCATCAAATATCCAATTCTCATTTCATAAAAAAGACCGCAAACATAATTGAAACTGAAGTCATATGCTAATTGAATGTAAACTCATATTTAAATTTCAAATTGCAAACATCCTCAGATTAAAATGTGCAAAGAACTAGATTGCAATGAGATTACTTCTTTCTTGTTTAATTAACTTGAGAGACATTGTTGTTTTGTAAAATGTCTTTCTGACTGCTACCGCGTACACTCTTGGGAAATAAATAAGATATTAAAATAACAGCCAACAATCACATACTGTCCTGATCTATCAAAAACTAAGACTACTAGGTACACAACGAATATCTGATCACGTAATTATTCGTCGTGCCGTAAAGGTACGGTGGAATAAGAATCGAACGCGCACCGCTTGCGTCGGTTGCAGGAAAAGCATGAGATAGGCTAACTCCGAGTCAGGACGAACCGCTAGTAAAAAACACACAACCCATTGTAATTTTCGTCTCACAATGTAATCATTCATGCACAAATTATTATTCAAACAGGGATCTTCTATTTAATTTGAATAGAGGAGTTTGAAACTGAATCGGTTGCTATTGTTTAGATTCAAGTTAGACTTCCTGTCCTCCGTGCTTAAATATTTCGCGTTTGGATAAAATTATTTGCATAAAATTATTTGGCGATGGAACCGTGAATCATTCTTTAATTATTCGTTCGGGAACCTGATTATAATCATTCAACATTTAAATCTAATTTATACTTTGAACAACCGCGAAAAATATGACGTTCTTGTCTGTATCCTTAAACGACAGATTTTGATCTTTTGAACATGTTGAAGTCGACCTGACTTTGCAGGTATAATGTGACTTCTGGACGTTAATTACAGGATACAGGTCAAATATCGTAAAAATAAGTAAGTTCAAACGTGTAGTAGCGTCTGACGGTTTTTAGGCCGACTCCTAAGCTGAGGACCACAGTTTAAATGTTCTCCGAAGCACAGAAGCGCTAAGTCGTTATTACCACTAGTAGTAACAACACTCATTTTGTAAGCCAAAGCCTACACGAATCAAAGTTCCAAACATGTATAAGAAAATGTCCTGACGGCATCCGTCTCAAAGCTGGTCATTGGCCTCACTGTGAACAATGCACTGTGTACACAGTCGTGCCTAGGAACTCTTTGTTCCAGACAGGAGCTGAGCTTCAAAGGCACGGTAGCTCGGATGTGAGCTAATTATGCAGTCTTAAACGATAATGACGGCAGTGCTGTTATATCAGACGATTTTTGAGTTCCTTGTTTCCTGTACAAGATTGAAGTAAACACATCTGATGAATAATCGAAAAGTCTTAGAAAGTAAAACAAAAATACGGGTGGGTTAAACCGCGGGAAACAGATACTTAATAACACTCCACAGAAAAAACCGTAAAATTGGATCTTATAACGACTCAAATTCTCCCAAAAATCCATATCTGGAGCTTCAAAGGCTATCAATCTAACCGTGTCGCAACATAGAGATCGATTTCTAACAATAAACACAAACAGGCTGATCGGACGGCTGCCACCCACGCCCAAACGCCTACGGAGACACAAACCACACCTTGCCACGCTTTCCAAAAAAAAAACTTTTTAAATCAGAACAGTAGGATGTTTAGTAAGGGTGAGAAAAACAGGATGTGTGCTTATGGATTCTGAGTTTAGTCCATAATCAATTACTTAAGTTCAGAATTGAGGTTTTCATTCGTAGTAAGTGTTCTAGGTAAGTAGAGTAGGATACACCATAGTAAAGCCCCTTTAAGTTTCTGAGAAATAGTTCCACTCGTTGGGGCGTGATTGAAACACAAACATACATCAATCAGATATCAGATATAGCAGATTCTGCTACAAAACTGCTTATATGTTTCATAATATGATTCACCCAAAGTGGCCGCTTCAGGCTCACAGATACGATGGTCACTTAGGCTGTGTCCCCAGTAGGCAAACTGTTAGCGGCCGACTGAGTTTGCGGCGTATCGATTTAGTACGCCCTTCCATATATTTAAAATGGAGTGTCCACAGTTTGCTAGTTTTGCGCTCACTGTACGCAGTTTGCCGCTTCTTTTTATGTGTTATTAAAGCAGATGTTTCGGACAAAGCGCCACCTGCCTTAAGTTATAAAATTGAGATAGCTGGGAGATTTGAAAGGTCCTGAGGCTCTTAACTGAGATTGGGTATACTTTCCCACGGGTTCTGTACATGCGTTTAGTTATATAGGTGCGTAAAACTTGCCTTTATGTGACTGAGAATCAACAGAACCGTGACTTCTATGTAAAGTATGTAACAGTCTTATAAAAGTACTAGCTGCGCTCCCGCGGTGTGACCCGCGGTCCCTCGGGATTTTTTCATTTTTTCGGGATAAAAAGTAGCCTATGTCCTTCCCTGGGATACAACCTTTAACTGTGCCAAATTTTCAGCTTAATTTGTTCAGCGGTTTGGGCGTGAAAGCGTAACAAACAGACAGACAGAGTTACTTTCACATTTATAATATTAGTATGGATTGAATCCTGGTAAGTAAAATTAAGTAAGTTCGTATAAGTTAGGCCGCCTTAGGTCCTCCGTCATGGCTAAATATCCCGTTATCGGTGTTAGTTGATAACTATTCACCATGATAGCTTAAAAAGTTATATTTAACGTCAAAAGCTCATATGAATGTAGTATGTTCCTGATACCAAAGTTCAATTAAATGTTCCTGCCTAAAACAATCAGGTACCTAGGAAGCAGTCCTTATCGGTCCTGCAAGTGCAACGACCGTTATCAGGAGATCCAGATCTCGAGGTGAATCGGTGTTTTGTAGTGATGGGCCGAATGTGGTTTTAACCGAATACGAACTTCGGCCGAACATTCGGTTAAAATGAAAAGTTCGGCCGAACTTCGGCCGAAGTTCGGTAGGTACCTAGTTTCATTGTATTTTCTCGAAAAAAATACGTCAAATCTTATTTACGCGATCGTTAAAGTTTTCTAAAGTAGATGTAGTGTGGTGCTTGTACTGCTTTTCGCTGTGTGACAAATATGGATGATTGGGTTGTCGTTACAACTACTTTTTTTCAATTCTACGACTGTTCTGAAGGTACGTGTACGTACCTACGACGCATTTCACTATTTTAATTGGCATAAATCGATAACACACACGTTTAACACTGTAAAACCTTCCGATTTAACATTTTATAGTGTTAACTGTGTGTGTGACTTTAGTTGATCGAGTGAGCGAAGCGTCTCAGTTTCGAGATTGGCCAAAAAAAATTCTTTTGTCTGATTCAGGTCGAATTTTTTAACCAATTTTGATTTAAAGAACGTCGGTCGTCTCCATACAAACTGTGACTTGGCTCAAAAAATTAACGATTCCAGAGTTGATCTACCTACAGCCTGATTTCTTGCTTACGAAGCCACTTGCCGTATGCAATTCGTAATTTCTTATTATCAAGCCGAAAAATAATAATGACTATTTATTTACCCCTAAAATGTACTGAATTGGTATATTTTTTATCTATGGAAAATTTGAGGTCCGATCTTGCTGTCCTTCTTTGAACATAGGTTCCGTAAGTAGTATAGTAAGATTTATATTTACTTTTGTCGATCGTGATGTATCGAATGACGGTATCGAAGAAAAACAGGCTGGAGCTGGAAGAAAAATGTCGTTCCATTTTACCGTCACGACCGCCACGTCACGAAAGCGTCACAGTGCTAAGCGCGCAACCGCGAACAGTCCATTGTTAGTACGGAAGTGTGTTTGATTGGAATTTGAAGTTTTCAGTATAGAAAAGTACTCTTTGCTTCGTGTACCACGGCACTCACGTACTTTTGATTACTATATTTTGTAGTACCGAACTTCGGCAGTTTGAACCGAATTTCGGCCGAATGCCGAACTTCGGTTCAAGCTGCCGAAGTTCGGTTTAACCGAATGTGAAACGAACTTCGGCCCATCCCTAGTGTTTTGACTCACTTTAATCTCTGTTGGCAACTGATGTTCGGTATTGAAAAACTGTTTTCATGATTCATTGTCTATGTATATTTTTAACCGACTTCAAAAAAAGGAGGAGGTTATATGTTCGGCTGTATGTATGTTTTTTTTTTTTTTTTTTTTTTTTATGTATGTTCACCGATATTTCCGTCAGTTGTGGACCGATTTCCAAAATTTTTTTTTTGTTTGAAAGGGTATACACTTATAGTGGTCCCATATAAATTTTATTCCTGAGGGATTAATAGTTTTCCCGTAAAACTAAAACAATCACTGAACTTTAAGAAAATTGTGGCCCGATTTCCAAAATTTTTTTTTTTGTTAGAAAGAGGTATACTCTCAAGGTGGCGCCATATATTTTTTTTCCTGAGGGATTGACAGTTTTCCCGTAACATTCAAAAAAACCTCATTCTCACTACACAACACACCCTAACTCACAATCTGAATCAAACATTAAATAGTTTGAAAGTTTATTACACCCGAGGTAATCCAAAATATTTTCTTTTCCTTATGGATTGATAGTTTTCCCCCTTGCTAAACTCCGGTGTGTCCTTTAGTAGGTCTGCCCATGACTTCTCTTATCCTTTCCTACTTAAGCTACGCTAAGCAAAGTCTTAATGTACTCGTAGCTTACTATATTATTTACACATACACTTTTATTTACACAGTATTTATTTACTTACACTAATAAAACATTTTTGAAAAAAAAAATTGAACCGACTTCACAGAACACAAACAGAAGAACCTTCTACACACTAAAAAGAGAAAAATAAGAATATAATTTGAAGTCGGTGCCAACTATTCATTTACATCTAAGAAATTCAAAAGAACTTGGGTGCAAAATTGTATCCTGGTACGCTATCGCTCGATTTCTTTTTTTGATAGGTACTTAATCGTATTCACTTGGCACCGACTTCAAATTATATTCTTATTTTTCTCTTTTTAGTGTGTAGAAGGTTCTTCTGTTTGTGTTCTGTGAAGTCGGTTCAATTTTTTTTTTCAAAAATGTTTTATTGTTTTTATATTCATTGGCTACATAAATTATCAGTGTGAGAGTTTTTTTGGATGAATGTTTGTGTTTTAATCACAACCATTGGACATAGTTTAACTTTTAATTGGCATTGACATTGTATTAATTAATTACTTATTTGAATTGGCATGTTACTTAATTTAATAGACATTTTACTGTGTGACATTTTGCATGCTTTAAGCTGATCATGGTGGTTCTTTAATTTAATTATTTCTGTTTTAGACCTAAGTTTACCCATGTATCGCGAAATGAATAAATGAATATGAATATGAATAGTTGATTGACACTTTGAGAAAAACCATATAGATACTATCTATATGGTATTTTCTAAAGGTCTTTCGGAGCAGAGCTTTTCGTGACACAGAAAAACTTCCAGGAAGCTATGCCTGACACTCAACCTGACACTATGGCCTGTGGCACAAACTCTCGTATATTCAGGGCTACAGGAGTTCCTTCCACGGTATACTGGTAATTAGTTACTGTGCGACAACCGTGAGACTTCTGACGGGAAATCTAGCATGGTGTGACTTTGTGATGTATTAGAATGCAAGCACGTCTAATACGAGCCATAGTTGCTTTATCAAAGCATGTGTGTGTTTGAACGTTTGAAGTGATTTTATAATGGGCTATTCACCCCCGCGGGGGTAGATCGCCATAAGTATTACCGTCTGCCACCGCGTGGGGTCAGTTGGTGGGGGCAGTCAGTAATAATCCGATTCTACGCCTTGCAAATGTGATTGACTTAAGTTTCGTTCTATGATTGTTTCTTAGCCTCAATTTCTGTAGAATTTGCCATCCCATTCAGATTTAAATGCACATCCTTTAAAAGCACATAGAACGTAAATAAACGTGTGTTGTGTAAGGATTTACCGTTGTTTTTATTGAGTGTTTTACCGTTGTTTAGAGAATAGACGGCGCTTAAACTAAACCTGAGTGCCTTAGATTTACTAACTCCTTTCCATTTTGTGCTCGTAAATACTCGCACTAGTCTTTAAGTGGTTTGGCCACATTGCTGATCAGGTAATTTCCAACGATTAATAGAAAATATATAAAAATCATAAAAACATAGCTGTAATATTTCAAAATAATATATTTTAGTAATTGCGCTAGAAAATGACTCACGGCGAGGTCTACGAACCAGACAAATCAAATCAATTCTTAACCAGTTTTCATGATAACATAAATGTAGGCAGGCTCGACTGTATCCCCGAGGCTCGGTAAAGATTCTCTCAGATTTTTTATGTACAGCATTGTATTTATTAGCGGCAAATTCGTGACTGAATTTCGAATTTATGGCATAACCCTTTGATCAATTTGTAAAATTCTTTCAAGCTTACTCGTTTAATCAATAGATAGCTGAAGCTCCTCGCAATCATAACCCACATATACCGGCTTTGTTATCGCTCTGCAGTTCAGCCTTTGTGCGTATACCCCTTCGTAAGACACAATACGAACTCGCTGATTACGTGATTTACTCGGTATATCTTTTGGTTTGTTCTGTTCTGTATATCCCTGAACAGCTGAATCACTTGAGACGACGGTTCCCCTTGGGCACGGAATTCTCTCAAATCAATCAAGTCCATAAAGTCGAAAGATGATTTATTCAGTGGACCGCTGGGTTCATTTAGAATAGCATTAAAACTAGGTGATTGTACTCCTGTTCCTTCGCGACCAATACGGTGAAGAAGCAGGTCAATGGTTTTGGGCCTAGCTTTCTTTTCGGTCCATCTTAAAACTGAATAGTCAAACTCTAGTGGGGAGCCACCGAAACTACACACATGTAACTTACTGTTGTTGTTACAAAATGAACCAGGTGATTCGACTTACCTGCACCGGCTATTGATCAGCTGTAAGATTGAAGAAGCGTGGGTCGCGTGACCTACTTACCGCTCACCGGTGCCGGTGGTACCTAGCCCACAGCTTATGAAATAGTCACTAACCACAGATAATAGCTACTTTAGCTTAGTAATACAGACTTGGTCCATGAGTCACTGATATTTCAAAGCTCGTTTGAAAAATATCATCATTAAAAGTCTGTGACATCCCGCTGCAGGGCAAATGACTTTCATCCACTCCTCTCTTGTGAGCAAATGTCCATTAAGGAGGGGAAAATTCAACTTCCTACCATGCTCAAGGTAGCTAAAAATCAAGCAATCTAGATAGTGAGATTTCTATAGAACTCACAATTTGTATATTTTTTAACGTAGCATTACAAAAAAAACGTGGCTCTCTTTATAAAATGTGGCATGCTCAATCATTTTATCAATGGAATCAATATGACAAGTGATTGCCCAGAGCTGACATGCGGCGGCAGTTTAGGCTATTATCTATCGATCTACCCTCAAATCCATTACGTAGGTAGGTAGCTCAAAGTCTTGTTCTGCCTAGTTGATAGTTGCCATAACGAAAATGATGCCTCGCTTTTGTAGTAAGTTAGTGCTAGTCAGTGGCCAACTCTGATGACGGAGTTTTTAGGCCGCCTTAAGGACTCCGGCATAGCTGAACGACTTAATAGCCTGATGATTTGACTTGCCCTCCGTAGCACGGAAGCGCTCTGTTGATATTACCACTGGCAGTCGCCCATCCATTTAACTAACCGTTTAAAATGTTGCTCATCTTGGATCTATCAAGAACAACTAAGCAAGCTACACCAAGCCCACGAGCGCTTTTGTAATTAACATGTATCGATGTGGTTGGGCAACAATGATAGGGTTTTATCTGACCCAATTCGAGTTTCATGCGAAGTAGGGCTTAGAACCACAATTGCTCTATTTTGGTCAATGGTAGGTACATTGTGTGTGTCTTACGCTCATTTGTTTATATGTCCCTAGAGAGCATTAAATATTGTTTCTACGAGTAGAACATTTAAAAATGCACAGTTTAAAATGACCTACTAGGATGTCGTCTAATCTATACTTATCTGACTGATGATCATTGTCTAGCTTTCCAGTTGAAAAAAATATAATTTGGAAGATAGATAGATAGATAGATAGATAGATAGATATCTTTATTTCACAGAAAAATGTAACATTCGTCATTTAGTAGTGTTTCTAAGCCTATATTAGGTTTGTCTAAACACTACGTTCTCGTTGACAACAACATGTTTAGTAGGTACAAAGTTTGAGACATCGAAATATAATTAAGGTAGGTAAAGATAAGTAAAAAACGTAATCATAAGCAGACGCATAGAATGATAATGGTTGCACGAACACATCCAAAAGAGTTTGCATATTTTACTACGCTTGTGTGCGTACGCTTACTAAAAAACTATGTATAGGATGCTCCATTTTTTCCAGTAATTGTATGAGTTGTTAAAAATTAATCTTGATTTCGGAAATGTTGTTTAAGTATTATATTAATGTTTTTTGGTGTGAGTTTATTTTTTATTTCTAATGGTAAATTATTAATAAGATGAGGAATTAGGTATTGTGATGTTCTTTTGCCATATTCATTTTGAAACTTGGGTAACTGTAATTTTCTATGTGAAATGCTTCTAGTAACTACTCGTTGCTGCTTTGGAATCTGTATATCAGTACGAAAATATTGCTCTGCAAGTAGATTAAATTTTACTTTATTATGAATAGGTATAATCCCACAGTACTTGAAAAGTCCCATGCGATCATCCGAGAATTTATTTTTTATTTTAGTAGGAACTATTAAATTAAGAAGTCTGTGCTGGATATTGAAGATCTGATCTAGATAAGTTTTGTACGTGCGCCCATAACTGCTTAAACCATATGACAATATACTTTCTACCAGAGATTTATACATTGTTAATAGTATGTCAAACGGTACTTTACATTTAATTATATAGAATTTTGCCAAAATGGCTCTCAGTTTATTGCAAACCTTATCAATATGCTTCGCCCAGTTGAACCTGTTGTCAATTACAAGCCCAAGGTAAGTATAATTAGTAACTTGTTCAATTATTAAACAACTGCTAGGACATTGCACATTAGATGAATGGAGACAATCATGACTATGGGCGACTATATTAATATCTTCTTTTCCTGGATAGTAATTGTGGCTAGAACGCACATGAACCACTTTAGTCTTATCCGCATTCAACACCAGTCCCGAGTCATGTGACCACTTACATAAAGCGGTGAAATCGGCTTGTATCAGGCTTTGTACAACTGAGGGGTCATGATCAGCAGCTAATAAACAGGTGTCATCCGCAAATTGATAGGTGGTACAATGTTTAATGACATTGGTAAGATCGTTAACATAAGCTAGGTAATGTAGTGGTCCAAGTACTGATCCTTGTGCCGTTCCCTCAGTAACATCGACACTATCACTGAACATGTCTCCTACTTTAACTTGGTAGCTGCGATTGCTAAGATAGTCCTTGCACCATTCGAGAATGTTACCCCTTACCCCGCAATTGTCTAGTCTTTCAATTAAAAGATCGTGTCGTAGCGTATCAAACGCCTTCCCGTAGTCTATAAACACTAATACAACATGTTTTTTTGAGTTTAAATAGTTATTAATATCATCAGTAAAACGGGATAATAGCATTGTCGTACTTTTATTGGGCTGAAAGCCAAATTGTTGCGAAGACAAGATGCTATTTTCTGTAAAGAAATTCTGTATTTTGTTACAAATATGCTTTTCAACTACTTTATCCAACACTGGTAAAATAGTGATCGGTCGATACTTACCATAGTCTTTCGTACTACCTCCTTTATGAATTGGTCGAACAATACCAGTTTTCAGCTGTTTGGGATAACGTCCAGTAGCAATGCTAGTGTTTATAAGCTGCGTAATCGCTCCTACAATTCTCTCTGACATTCTGACTATGTCGAGTGCTCGAATGCTATCTACACCCGGAGCTTTGTGAGGATTAATGTGTTTTAGAATTTTAAATATTTCTGATTTAGAAGCTTTGGGAAAGAACATTGATTTATCTAAGTGTATACTATAATCATCTTTATTTAGTAGGTAAGTAGTGCAATTAGGTATTATTGATTTTACGTTATGTTGAAATTTGCTCGCAAAGTTGTTTGCAATATTTTTTAAATTTTTTTCTTCTTGAAACGCTTTTAGTATTAAGTTATCAATTGAGTTTGTTATTTTACCCGATATACTATTAATTAGTTGCCATAATTTTTTTGTATCATGTCTATGTTTGTTCATTTCTGACCTTATGAAATTGTTTTTACTTTTGTATATAACTTTATTAGTTTTATTTCTTAATTTATTATACTTTAGTCGGAGTGTCTTATTACTAGTATCCTTCGTCCACTCTAAAAACAACTGGTCTCTAGCTTTAGACAAATTAATAATATGTTTACTAACCCATTTCTGTGTATTACGTGTCGAGTTATTAACTTTTTGGATGTATTTAGAATTTTCGTAACAAGTATTAAAACTATTATTAATAAATGTATAAATATTTTCTGGACAATTCATACTTAAAGTCGAATCCCAGTCAACTTTGTCTAATAGATTACTCATTTTTTCGCTGTCGACGCGGGTTGAATAAAATGGAACATCCTTTACATGAGAGTTATTGATAAATGTTGCTACAATTATTTTATGGTCGGCCAGTACAGTACTGAGAGCGGCGGTGTACGCGTCTCTCTTGCGGGATCTGATAAAAATATATCTAGTTCCGCAACAAAGCGTTGTTTATCTAACTTTGGGGGTCTATACACTGCACAAAGTGCCACCGAATAGGTAGGTGCCACGATTGTACCAAGAAGACACTCGCACTTTGTAGTCGAAATTTTAATTCGATTAAACTTGAGATAGTGTTTAATGTATATAATTATCCCTCCACCTCTTTGATTTATTCTTAACTGTGAGTGCATTGTATATCCAGGTAGGTAAAACAATGATTTGACATTATCAGATATATTCACTTCAGTTAGTATTATACAATCAATTACTGATCCTGAGACATGAACTATCTGCTCGATATTAGAGAAATTTTTAATTAGTGATCTTATATTGACGTGTAAAAAAGTTAGGTTGTTTTTACTACTAGGAACTAGCTTTTTGTAGCTTGGAAAATCTAGACAATCCAAGATTTCTATAATATTATTATTATCTGAAATTGTATCCATTAAATACCAAAAGTAGGTTAAATAGAGTTTCGATATTAGAGCCTACTAGGCAGTTAGGTAGGTAGGTACTAAGGTTAAGATAAGAATGTAGGTACTTAATTTGAGTTGGATAGGATATTCTGAATATCGTTCTTGGACCTTAATTTATATATCTTTGCATTATCGTTCTTACGCACTAACACCTTTCCATCACGAACCCAGATATATTTGTAGACGTCCTTCATTTCCTGTTTGGCCGTCCACAGAAGGTTTTTGATGTAAGAAGTCAGCGCTTCTCTCACAATGATCTTCTCTGCACCCGGTGATCCGGATAGGTTGGGCATGAGATCCTTTGCAGTGATAGTAGTTTCCCGGGCTGCAGTCAGTAGCTGCTGGCGAGTGGATTCCTGCCGTACACGTACATGAACTGCTCCAGACCCAGTCCGGCGATGCGGTAGACGTTTTACTGAAAGCACATCCTCTTTTGGTGCTCCAAGCTTAACCACTACACTTTCAACAAGTTTAGGTAGGTCTAGATCGCTTGAGTCTGGAATACCAGAAATTTCGACGTGATCGCACAATATCTGCTGCTCCAGCTCCACGTTACGTTGTTCAAGGAATTCTATTTTGAGCATACAAGACCGGTTCTGGTTGTCTAAGTGGGTAATTTTTTTCTCCATCTCCTTCACTTTTCCCGTTAGTGCATCCATGGATTCTGCGAACTCGTCCACCTTTTCGCTGCAGTACTGGAGTGAGTTAGTGATAGAACGCATCTCTTGAGTGATAATATTACGCACTTCTTTTTTGATCCCTTGAAGCAGTTTTTGGACATCCACATCTGCTTCCTGGGCCGACACTTCTTCATCTTCATCATCACAATCAGCAAGCGTAATGAATGATTTTCTACGAGACGAGTTTTGATTGCAATCGTTACAGGTCCACTCCAGGTTTTCAGCGACTTTGAGCGCCGTAAGTTGTTTGGTACTCAGTCCTGAGCAGACAGTAGTTGCATGAACCACTTTTTGACAACGGCTGCATTCCGAAATAAAGGTTTTCTTATTAATTAACTTATTGCAACTCGAGCACTTCGCCATAATGCGGGTAGATAATAACAAAAATGAAATACACCAACGCGTGCTGTCTCAATAGCGATCGAACGAGAACAATAAATATTTTATGCAATGAAATGAAATAAATATTTTATGCTGCATGGTTTTATCGAATTCAACTTCCGTGGGAAGGTTTTTATATTTTAGATATGCAACCTAATTCACACTTATTTGAGCGTAAATAAATTAAGTTATTGCGAAGCTGTAATAAAATACCTCATCGCTATTATCTAAGTAAAACCCACCCACTCGAATATAAAATATTTCTATAAATAATCCTTCATTAGTTTTCTGTCAGGCCATTACTTTTAGACGTCTTATTAAATAAAATGTTTATGATTTTGTTCACCCAACGTGCATTTTATGCCGCTAATTAGTTGGTATTTTTAAACTGTATCTTCTTAATTTAGTTTATAGATTTCAAAAGGATCTAAAAAAGAAACCTTAGGCATTTACATCTATATTAGATGATTTATACAGCGTCAGGAGGCAACCTATGCCTACACTTAACGGGACGCTGTAGTTCCTAGGACATTGTTTGAGATGGAATAGGCTTGCCCGGCACCTAAACCATCCTCTCGGCTTAATCAGCCTTGCCCACAGGAAGGAAAGACAACGTCAATACGTGTGGAGCTGACTAAGCTGCGGGTTTCCTCACGATGTTTTCCTTCACCGTTTTGAGCTCGTGTTAAAGCGCATATAGATTTTTCGAAACGAAAAATCCAGAAAAAGCATTTATTCAGTAGGACCGCTGGGATCACTTTGAACTTGCCTTCACTACCTACCAGGTTCGTTTCTGGTCATCAGGTTAAGTAAGAATGGATCAGCACTTTAATTTTAATAGAACGAGTTAAATTGATGAAAGCCATATAAGGGTATAGAATATATCTGTAAATAGAAATACAGAGGTACCTACGCAAGACGAGCAAATAAACTCCAGCGCCTAGATAAATATAGAAGAGTCGCGTTTATTGAACAAGCTCTTAAATGAAATCACTTAGTTTTCTCAGAGACTGTCCAATAAAACATTTATGAAAAATGTGGATGTGGAAGAGAAAAATGAAATTGAAGAAGACGACATATCCAACCTCACATATATATATAGTCCTTTTCACATAGGAACGGTTCTGTGACAAGGCTCTTTTATGTTAATTTCTCAAATTATTAAAAAGGAAATAGACAAAATCCTTTTTAGTGAAGTTGTATTTTTTAGTATTATCACTAGATGTCATTTGATAATACAAAAAATACTGATTTGGAACGAGACATGAAGGCATGCAACGTTACCCATGATGATGTCATGGATAAGGCGAAGTGGAAGAAGAGTGTTAGGAAGGCTGACCCCACCACCATGTGGCATGAATAGTCGGGAAGAGAGAGAGATCACTAGATGTCATTTATTTCAAAATGTTTCATTGTTGTACAGCGTAAAACGTTAAAGTTCTATTTTTTTTATAAGAGTACAATGTGTGATCTAGCTGAAGCGTTTCACGGGTGTTTTAAATGTGAATTATTTGCGACTAAGTCGTTTCGCAACGTTGGCTGTGATCAAACAGGATCAAAAACATGTCGAAAAACAAAACAATTTGATTTGATTTGATTTGGAAAAAATAACAGATGAAGATATCATGCGAATAGTCCATGTTATTTCTATGAATTCCAAGGTACAAATAGTGTAAATAAATAAATAAAGCCTTTATTCCCAAAATCATAAATAAATTTCTAACATAACAATTAATATAATTACTTCTTATTCAAATTATTCATTCATAGCTACATACATGTTTATTATTATTATTATTATTATTTCCATATTATATTAAATTAATATTTTTATCAATTGGGCACCCAAAAAAGGGAGTAGGCCTCCTCCATGCAATTCCACTGACGGCGTTCTTGTGCTAGTCTAGTCCATGTCTTCCCAGCCACCTCCACTATATCATCAATAACAAATAGTGTACCTACGATTAATATGCGGGATTCATACGTCGGCAAACCTAGGCAGACCGAGCCAAACCAAACATGGTGTGCAAGCAAGACAGCAGCAGCTCGGTCCGCCCAGGTTTGCCCGCAATAGGATTTTATTCCATTTCTGCTGAAAAGAAAACTAGCATTGTGTACAACGACCTTTACGAAATCAGGTGACCTCCTCTGTTTGCTTTCGTTGCCGTGGAAACTGGTATAATACAGTTTACTTATAGAAGCCCCGAAATAGAAAGATTTTGTAAGTGATATTTTTCCTTTTAGTAAAGACGAAAACTTAAGGTTGAACGTAGGAGTTAGGAAAAAATATAGTAGATTTCAAAATAAAACACTTCGACATTTAGTCTACTGGATACCTATCCCAAAAGTTTCAGGGTATGTTGCTAATTTTGCAATTTTGTTTAATTTACTCGTTTTCGAACCTTAGAATTAGTTTAAACAAACTCCACTCACCCTTCGTCAAAGTTAGCCTTAACTTCTCAAAGGTTTAATTAATAACGTAATCCGTAACCAAACTTTAAGACATCCGATCAGTGCAGTGATTTTGAAACTGAGATCTTAAAACAAAGACTTTAATAGACCAACACACAACTCTAAGTACCGAATATGTAATAATAAAAATTACAATATTGACACCTCTTGAGATTGCGCATTTTATGATCTTAAAATGTGATATATTTTGCAGAACGGAATAGCTGAAGAACGTTGGACAAGAACAAATTGTTCGGACATTTCCCTAAACGATTTTATAGGAGCTGTAGCAGCTGGACGGACACCCTACCCCATTTTTACGCCCCATCAAGAATCGCCGATGAGGTCGAAATAACACGACCCATCCGCAGAGGTTACTAAGGCTTTGGCGGTCGTAAAAAATGACACAATCAAATAGAGCGGTCCTGCCTTCTCTTCCACCCTTTGTGTCATCTGGACCTCCGCGTAACGGCCCCAATCCACTTTTTGTTGAAAATTTTTTGATAGATGGAGAATGATGGCTGGATTTGGTGGACAATAAGCTCGTTGCTCTATTTGGAATCGTTTTTGGGCCGTAATGGGTTTCATTGTTCGTTAATTTTTCTGACGCGTAAATGTTGCTATTGATAAAATTATGGAACGAACATAGTTGTAATAACATACACTCGGCTGAAATACGTTTCGAATTGAAATATTTGCCGACAGAGAACATTTCAGCATAAAAGCTCTTTACATTGACATGGCACGCGCCGACGCGACGTGTCGGTAGAAATCAAGTATCGTTTCCAATTCACTAGCATTGGTATTTGGCACATGTCATCGAATGTACGGTAACCATCCACCGTATGTTTGACTTCCAACACCTAATGATTTTTTGATAAATGTGCGCGACGCGACAGCAGCCCACTTGTAAATGCTGCACGGGTGTGCGCGATAAATCTTATTTGTCGTCGGAAAGGTTTCCTTTTTCCCGAATACATTGGTATTTGGCTGCTTGTACACATTCAGCGATAAATTCCCTCACGGAAAACGAGAGAAAGCATAAAACATAATAAAGGAGCACCTCCAATAAGAAAACAAATAAAGAGATTGCTTGTGAACTTTTTAATCTGGGTCTGGCAAGTTTGATTGCCGTCGGTGGAACGGTCAAGAATTTAAATTATACCATAGCGTCCTGCATGCTCGTTTCCTTTTACACTTTGGCGTGCTTAATTAAGTTTTTTCTGGTGGCTGCGGCGTGCGGACTTGCATCTGCTTTCTAAATTTGAGTCCCCTTTGACATGTTTTGTATGGTGCTAGATATCTAAGAATAAGAATAAGAATTACTTTATTCGCAGTTTCTCAAAAAATAATACAATAACGTTGGTACCTAAGGATAAATACTACATAAAACTATTGATATCTTAAAACTACGAAATGGCGTCCAACTCAGCATAAATGTTATACTCGTAATAGCCATTGACTACTACTCGTACAACGCTGGTCTTCCGTTGGAACCACGGCGAGGACGTCACGTATTTGACGAGACACAACATATATATCTGGACTGTGGTCTACAGCAAAATAATTATTTTGATGGTTCATTGGTATTATAATGATCTTTGGTATTTAGCAGCTGGACCGCAATTTGTACAGAATAATGTTGACGCTGAAATGAAGGGCATTACGTAAATTTTGAAATTTCTTGGAAGAACCTGAATGTTGAGAAAGTTTGAGTATTTCCTTATCCTTTTGAATTTTTCAACAATATGAATTCTTCTTTATTCTGCTCAAAAGGAACGCTGTTTATTATTTGGTCTGTATCTAATGGGTTCTTTTAATGATATCTAAATATTTTTGGCGTTATGTCAGTTCTGCATACGTCGAAGTATGTGATGCTTTCCTCGAGTATAATAGCCAGTTTAATTGAACTCTCTATTTGTTCAACTGTAAAGAAGTTCTCTTTTTAGTTTGTTTAGAACTACTAATATATTCCGCGACTCTTAAAGTTAAGAACTCTCCTTCAAATTGGACGGTATTTCAACAAAAGTTCCTTGAGTGTTTGCGGGTGTGAGATCGTCACGTTTTCAACGTTATTTCTCGTGTCATATGGCTTAAAATGCCATAAGTTATAGTCGCTCGAGTCGAGACCTAGAATAAATGAGGAATCTTCAGTAATTTTTCTTTTTTGGTGACTTTCCTTGTTTTTTGAAAATATTCATTGCTTCAGAATCTTATTTGAATTCTCTTATTTACGAGTATTTGCATGACCTCCTATTAGATTTACTAAGTTTGGTTTTTCTTTGTTTATTTCACGCCTATTGTTATTTATGAGGATTTTCTCAGAATCGTTCAGCTTTAAAATCCTTTATCATTGAAATATCGTTCTTATCCGGTGCTTAATCTTATTCCTAGCTTTCAAGTCTGATTAATTTTATCATATTTCATGTTTTTTGTTTATTCCTTTGTTATTATTTATTTAATCTTTTGGATATCTCAGGTCCGATGAAAAGCAAACGAATAAAAAGTAACAAACCTGCATCCTTCTAGGAATTAACACTATTGTGTTATTCCCAAAGGATGGTATACTAAAAAGTTATCTAGTTTAGCTTATGCCATGTCATAGCAATGCCTGTCTTTACGATACCCATTTTTGGACGCTCGTGTGCTACATTTGCTGTTCAAGAGTTCTATATTATTTTACCTTTATCGTTCGTTCTCAAAGGCCCGTGGTCAGCCTTTTTCGTGGGCATGATTAATGACTCCCCGACACACGAGAATATCTCGTAAATTAAATGTTATGTATTGTTGTGTTGTCTTTATTAATTAAAGTGGTTGCCTTTTGGGGATAGATTTATGTTGCTGAACCGATTAATAAAAGCGCCACAACAATTCCTGTCGAAACTTGTGGTTATAGTGGTTCTTGCGTTTAGTTTGATCAAGTGTGTTCATTCAATCGAAAGGATCTTATAAAACAACAATAATATCATGACTTTTCACATGTAAACCTTTATTTGCTGTTTTAGAAATTGGGAATCGTTATGTCTTCAGGAATGAAGCTGCATCCGTTGGATATTTTTAATCCTTTTGAAATTATTATGGTCAGCTCAGGTACAAACGAGAAAATATCGCCGGTCGGACGTGTACAAACTCGAACCGGTGTATTCTTTACAATACACTCACGTGTGTGTAGTTTTGTATGTGTGTGTTATATGAGACGTCTGGATGTCAATTCTTGGAACGGCACACCGGTTTGTTTTAAAATTATTATTGCCCCTGTCGTTTGTGGATATAGGTCATGCATTTTATTCGTGGTTTGGCTTTGTGGCCTTGAAAAATGTGATATTTTCCCTAAAGTTTAGAGTAGTCCTAAAGGTATTAGATTGCTACTACTCTTATCTATCAGTCCACATCTACTCACTTCTGAGTATATGCTTCGTGTTCACGCCTCTTTTTCTAGTCCTGTTCCAATCGAAGTCGAACCCAAAATTATCATTTTTGGAACGAAGTTCCTTTTCGGACGGTATCGAGGATGGAGGCTAGAAGCGATCGATTTTACTGTCACGACTCATCACTGTCTCCTAGGAATAAAAGGATAACTGCAAAAACACAAATTTACATTAGAAGCAAAAAACATGTTTTCGTTGATAACTTCACAAATTGTGCAAAATGGTGCGCATAGTAGTGCGCAATAATTACGTTTTTATACTAAAAAGAAAACCGACTTCAATGTTTGACTCGAAACGCGGTGTGACTCAGGGCGTCAAGCTGTCGATTCGATTTCTATTTGTGACATGGCTAGGAGGGAAGGTGTTTAGAGTTTTACGGGGAAACTATCAATCCCTCAGGAATAAAATTTATATGGGACCACCTCTGGAGTATACCCTTTCAAACATGAAAAGAATTTTGCAAATCGGTCAACAAATGGCGGAGCAATCGCGTAACAAGATAAAAAACATACAGACGAATTGAGAACCTCCAACTTTTTTGAAGTCGGTTGAAAAAAAAGATTCGCAGAGTGCGAAAAGTGCAACAAAATGCACAACATGTCAAAAATGTCAAATGTACAAAATTCGTTCCAACCGAGTGTTCCACGACACTTACGTCCTTTTTTTTCTAGTGTAGGTACAAAGAGTCTTACCTACATCGAGTTGAGTTCGTTAACAGACTTACTGTGCTTCGTCTATTGCTTTTGCCTAAACTCAAATGTCATTTTACTCTATTCTACCGTAGAGATGGTAAGAAGTGGCCATGGTGAGAAGTCAGTTACTAGCGAAATAAAATGAATATATTTGTTAGTAACAGAAGTATGATTGTTGTATTTAATGTCTAGACTGGCATTCCCGTGGTTACGAAACTTTTAACTTTTGCCGTAGAATAACATATACTTAGGCCTTTACATCTTTAATAGATGATTTATACAGCGTCAGGAGGCAACCTATGCCTTCACTTAACGGGACGCTGTAGTGCCTGGGACATTGTTTGAGATGAAATAGGCTTGCCCAGCACCTAAATCATCCTCTCAGCTTAATCAGCCTGGCCCACAGGAAAGACAACGTCAATACGTGTGGAGCTGACTAAGCTGCGGGTTTCCTAACGATGTTTTCCTTCACCGTTAAGAGCTCGTGTTAAAGCGCATATAAATATTACGAAACGAAAAATCCATTGATGCACGGCTGGGATTCGAACCCACGACCTTCGGATTGAAAATCGAGGTTCAACCCCATTCGACCAACAGGCTCTCATAACATACCAGTTCAGCATTATATTGGAAAACTTCCTCACAGGCTTGTCAAATGCAATACTTTAACTTTCTGTTGCTGTCACGTTCTATTACAACTCGGTGTATATCTTTTTTATTTTTTTTATCTGTAGGTACTTATTCTTATTAGATATTTACATTTCCACATTCGTGGGTTTAATGCATTAATAAAATCTGACATTAACTGAACAGATTCAAACAAAAATGCGAAAGAGAATATTTCAAATTATGAACTTATTCGTCTTATTTGTGAAACTTAGTAGTGGTGAATACTTTTAATACTCAGAAGCACGTACAGATCTTCTAACGGATCTAGGCATTCGTGAAGTTAGCCGTTTGTCTGCACAGAACACAATTTTGTAATAAAAAGTGTTCACTGCACAAACGACTAACTTCACGAATGCCTAGATCCGTTGGGCGAACTGTACTGATATTGTCACCCATCCATTTTGTAACCTCAAAATAATACACAATTGTTGTGGGATGACAACGACAAAATAATAGCAATAATTATATTATAATATCGTTTATGCCTCGTAAAGTTTGAACATTTATAAAAGCAATTAAACAATGAATTTCTGAATCACGACCAACCAATTAATTTGTCAGCTTTGGAACTAATTATCGTACAGTTTCTCTTCCGATCTAAAATTAAAGATGGAGGGCGGCCCAAATTTGTCACAGAATTAGATATTATGCGATGAGTATTTATACTGAAGATTTTATTAAAAAGTTGTTTATAAAACCTGGATGAAATCATGCAATAATGCATGGGTGCTCTAAATTAAATGCCCCTTGGCTTGTTTTATTATAAACCTTCCCTAATTTTGCTGAAGTAAATGTAACTTATGCCCACAGGAATAGAGTACTTACCTTTTAATTGCACTATCATTATTTATCTCTGTATTTATTGCGTTACTAAAACGTATATTTTTACGAAAGTTTAGTTTTGTCATTGAACAACAAAATACCAACACCTCGTAGGAAACCCAAGTGTCATTTTAATGTTAATACAGATTTAGGTCCATATTTTTTTAATTTGGTCGTTTATAACGCACATTGCGTCTTATAAGAATATTAAATATCTGATTGAGCCTCCCGGACGCCAAAATGGCTGCCATTTATAAATCACCGCTTCCCGCATTTTTTAACGTTAGTCCTTAGTAGGTACTAGGTAGGTATCTTATTACTGCGGTGTCTATTTACGTAAAAATGTTGAATTTAAGTGTCTTGGTGACAAATTTTGTCTGCTTCAATTTTATTCTTCAAAATAATGGACCTGACATGCAATTAGCTTGAGAAAGGTTTTTGTTGTACCAAAAACATTTTTTGTTCATAATTGAACGCAAAACAAAAGTATGAAATCAGATCTTTGGGGTTTTAAATTTTTAATGGCAAAATATGAATTTTGCTTAGTTATTATCAAGTGTTATTATAACTTTGAATTTAAGATTATACGAGTAGCAGGTAGTCTTGAAATTTTCTCTGAATACTTCTCAAAGTTGTTAACAGCTGTTCAAAACATTTGCTCTATAATTTTCAGGGAAAATTGTTGGGTCTATAGTTCCCTTAGCGTTGATAACTGAATCCAGTTTCTGAGTTTTACAGGTGTTAACAAATAAAATGACATCTATAGTGAAAATGCTATGGTCTTTTTCTTTTTTTATATGATAAATGGGTCGGCTCTTGACCTCAAACTTACACAGGCAAGAGTGAGGTCTACGATGGAGCGAGCTTACCCAGAAGGTGCCTATTAACTCTCTTCTTAAAAACAATAGGGTCGTAGCTTAGCGGAAATACAGACACATAATACAGACTTTCGAATAGACTTAATAAAAAACAGGCGTCGTCTGGCTAGCTAACAAATCGTTGTGTCAAGGACTGATTTATGACTCCTCGTATTCTATCGCCAGGGTCATACGTCAATCTTTAGTCTTTAGTGCTTTGGCACTGCATTTAATACTGCCTTATTCAGTGTATAATCTTCAGGGTTCATTCTGCCTCTCAAAGTAATGATTTAGTACCTACTGTTGTCTGCGACTTCGTATGCTTTAGATTAGTTTCATTACTAAAACGTTTCTATACTAGCTTTGACTCCTATTTACCTCATTTAAGGGTTGTGTTGAAAAACCCTAAAAATGAGTGTTATTTTTGGTTCAGTAGTATCCAAAGCTTTCATATTTCAGCTTTCTACCTTCAGCAGTTTCGGCTAGGTGATGATCAGTCAGTCAGGTTAAGCTCTTTTATAAGTATAGATATAACTGTATAAATATGCAGATGTAAACACACCCACACATTAAGTTGCCCTTCTTACCCTTGTTTATTTAACGTCTTTACTTCAAAAGCAATAAAACTCTGAACAGACTAGAGCAAATCCTCTAAGTTTTACCTTACGTTCTCATTACCCATTTACCCAGAGCTTTACCCAAAGGTTGGGTCAAAGTGCTAGTTTGCGTCGCGTGTGAAACTGCTGTTTCGTCTGGCGTTTTTCACTAGAATTGTGTGTTTTCGGTAATGCTTTTTACGTTCTTCAAAGCTATTAACGTTGATTTAAGACTGTCCTAGATCCTTCTGGGTGAAACGCGGTTTTGTTTTGATCTAAGACATGTACCTTTTTCGTCAAAACTAGTCCGTGAATAAGGTACACCTATCCATATTAATGAAATAGTTTTGTTTGACCAATGCATAGTGCTTCTTTATTTTCCAATTGTGGTTATTCTGCTATTTTTTCATAATCACTAAAAAAGTAACTACAGCCATAAGAATAAACCATAAACCCCGTCTTCGTAAAATGATGTCATCCTAAAAGTATTGATGACTATAGTACAGGAGCTTACAACATGTTCTGCCAAGTTTATGTCAAGTGGTGCAGTAAAGCCGGCCCATAAACGAGTCCTGAATCTACGTAGGGGTTTGAACAGATTCAATTTACACGCTGCAGTTGTAATCGGCAATTCTGGAGCATGCAGTGTCGAATCGAATCGGACATAATCGAATGTAACTGTTTCCGGGTCTACAAGGCTTTATTGCATTACTTCCGAGTGAACGCGTGGCACCTGCTTCCTTGCTCACTGGGCTGTGCTCATCAAAGGTATTATGGGCTTCTTTGTCACCAGCAAAAAAGGCAAAGTTTACTTATTTACCAGCTTTGATGCTAGGTTGTAAAAAAAGTAAAAAAATGTAATGTAAAAAGAGATGCATCGGCCGGGAATCGAACCCGGGCCGCCCGCGTGGCAGGCGAGCATTCTACCACTGAACCACCGATGCTTATACCGAGTGTTCGAAAGTAAGATCCTCCCACAAATAAAACTAATTTACGAGGAAGGTTGCGCATTGCACTCTGCAAACGAGCACGTAATTTAATAATGCGTCGTTGCGAAATTAGTTTGTACGTTTCACTTTAACTTCAACCGTAAAGTAAGTAAGTTCTACTTCTACCCTGAAAAATATCAACATAGATTAAAATTTGCCTTCACAATCACAGCTTCAAATGATGTAAACAAGTACATACGTATTAGACTATTTACATTGTTAGCAGTAGGAATGACAAGAGTTCGTATCGTTTCAGTCAGCTCTGAAAAACTTGCCTCATCATAATTATGAACAAAAAATCTTTACAATGAAAAAATGGCAAGAAATTGCGAGCGCTCAGCGTTTGCACCCAAACTAGTGCAACGCTGAAAATACTGAATAGATAATGGCGTCAACGCTGCATTTATACAAAACAAAGTTCAATCTGCAGAGAACGTTAAAACCTATCTTTTCGATGGAACTCAAAGAAAGCGAATTTAAAAACTAATTTCACTCACGAATGTCAGGAACACGAGGGTACTGGCATCCCTTTGTTCGTCCATTGAATTATTTATATCGCCAATGGCAATTTTGTTTTCAGCTACACACGAGATCTGGGTGGAAACTGTAATGTGCCGCGTGATATTTTTGTTGTAACTGGAATACGTTTGTGTTATTTTACTTGACTAAGCAGACGTTTCCCTGCAAAGGTCTGCAAATTAAAATAACCTGAATCATCACTTCAATTCCTACTATTGCTAAGAAACATGGCATCTAGTACGAACAAAATGTATGATACTCGTACTTCGGAACCTTTCAACACTGAAAAAGTTTTTGAAATTGCATACGTACATTCAAAGATAACCTCATACTTACAAACTTAACCACTTTTGTAATATTGGTATCTAATTCTCTCCGCCGATAATCTAGTTATTCAGTGAATTCCATTATTTGATCTAGTAACCAAATAAGAATCTTTGATCTTTGTCATTCACCTAAACTCAATATCTGAAGTGGGATCCGAGTGTAATATTCTTCGTCTGTCTACACAGATGCGAAATGCGATTAGACAGGCATTCTTTTATAAATATACATTGTCAGAGTCGAGATCAATGTAGGTACAGTCAGCAACGAAAGTCGATTTGTTTGAAACGCCATTTGATTTCGACTTTCTGGAAGTCAAAATAAACTTGGCCTAAGAATTTATTATTAAAATGTAAAATACAAACTATCTCGTTTGTAAGGATTATATTTTTATAGTGTTAACCGCACACTTATTATTATTTTATTTTTATTATTATATTATTATATTTTATTTTTGGGATACATTTAAAAATCTTTAAATATCTCGTTTGTATATCTGTAGTTCGTTCTACGAATTTTCCCGTTGAGAACCCAGAGTGACACAAGGCCGATGCTTTATTATTCAAACGGGACAGAACTCAAAGCCTTTCGTAATTATACATTACCTTGTACTTTTGTAATAAACGGCAGAATTGTTATAATGCCGTTGACTCAGCTGAAATTTGAAATATTATGTGGGTCGATCATCTTTTGTATTTTCAATTAGTAATCTAATAATTAGAATTCTTAATAAACTCAATCATGAAATTGCTACGCCGAAGAGCTACGATGTCAGACACAAATACATACAGCTTCTTTTGCGTGGGGTCGGGGGTTGAAAAACGAAGTATGATACGTTGAAATCATTAAAAAAAGGTCATGACATTATGAACTTTAGCATTAGTTATTGGAAATGAATACCAAAACAGACTAAATCTCTTTACAAAGAAAATAGAGCTTTAAAAGAGTTCTTGGAGCGAATATACATTTTTATAGCTTCATTCTCGAATTGATATCATTAAAAATAAAATGTCTTATCAAAATTTTCGATGAGCATGAGTTTACTGAGTGAAACATGTAGATGGCGCTACCGGTGCTATAACCGATAGAATATGAGCTATGACTAATGGTTCCATGGCCGAATGGTAAGGCACTCCGGCTTTAGGAGGGTCGTCTGACCGTTGCGGGTTCGAATCCCGTCGGAATCGAACATTTTGATAAGACTTTTCATTTCATTTCTCAATGAAAAACCTAAGTGTCGGTTATCACTATATAAAAATAAATTAAAATTACATCATTAAGTTAATATTGGATATATTTTCTTTGTTATTAAGAGTATAATTATTTAAGATATTATTATTTAATATAAAGCATACAGGACTAATGTTAAGACCGGTCTTCAAATGCAAATACATTTTGAAGGAGATAGCACTTCTTCGGGAGACACTTGTAATATTTGTAACCTGTCTGTCTTTGATCATAATTAAATCCTGTATCCACCCTTGTGAAGAAAGAAAGATTTATAGTCATCTACAGACGAACTGTAAATTATAAATGGTATTTTCCCTCAAGCCCAGAGTGCTTGAGTTAACTGCTGCCCCGCGCCATTGTCAACGTTCGAAGCTAATTCTTTTCGGTCTGGTGGCCGGCGAGTTCAATGACTTGTGCTTCGCCATTTAGATAATATCTTTATCTAGATAGATCTTGTCACGACTTTTGGTTCATTGATCCTTAAATATTATCTATTTGATCAATTGGGGATTCTTTTTGATTTACCAAATGATGGGTAGTTTATAAATAATAAATAAATAAATAATGCTGGACTTTTCACACAGCATCATCTAGCCCCAAAGTAAGCTTGAGTTTAAACACCTATTTTTTTGAAATCGCCCTGATTTACCATATCATCATCATTATCTTCATGCCCTTGTCCCACAAGTTATGTGGTGTTGGCTCTGCATGTCTTCTTGCATTTTCCTCTATCAGCCGTCATATCATCACTCACTCATATAATTTTCTTACTTATTTGCCTCATTCTTACCTGTGAGTTTCGAGGTCAAAAGCCAACCCATTCATCATAAAAAAAATAATACAAAACGAAAATGCCTTCAAGATTAATAGTTGCTGAAATCAGTATTCTCAGAATGACCACGCCTTAGTAATGACAAGTAATAAATTGTTATGTTATTCGCTTCCTCGATAGAAATTGTATGCTTTGTTAAATAATTAACAATTATACTAAATTACAAACAAGTGCAGGTTTGGTAGAGTAAGCGAGATAGCACAATGCAACAAACTAAGCTAGTGAGCGGGGCAGATATAAAACGCTGTCTTCGTTTTTTAGGCGTCATCAAAAATGGGTTCTGCGCAGCTACTTCAGGGAGAAAAAAAAAGACGGTGTGTGCGGTGCGTATTGTACCGCTATCGCAGGAAACAGAGTTTTACAAAAAGGGATTCTTCTTCTTGTCGTGTCACCAGTTCTTTCGTACCAATGTGGTGAAAGGATTACAAGTGCGCCTCAAAGAGGCTCCTTTCGTGACAAAAAGGGATTACCCTAAAATAAGGCTTAAGTCTGCGTAACAGATTATTAGTTGGATACTCGCTTTTTGCTATGTTCTATTATAATTCTCATAAATAAACTTTTTACTAGAGAGAAATGGCGAATAAGGCTATCCGGGCGTAAACTTTCCCATTTACATTTTCAAATCATGAATTTGTTGAACCATAAATTATTCCACCAAAAAAGTTGATACAGCTGGTTATATTTTGGTGCGGAATAAAATAGCGTGAAAACTTTCGTTTTACCGGAATTTGTTTGCCAATTTCAGGGAAATATTATAAATCATCAAGTGGTGGGCGTATTGTGAAATATCATAGAATTGGAGTCGGAATCAATCTGCCCTTTTATTCAGTGTTTTAAAACTGTTGTTTGATTGGTTTCACATAAATTCGTACCTAGCTCTGGCTTATTGGCTGCGTAAGAATCACAACAGTCTATAATTGGTCGAAACGGCGTTAATTTTCCTATATCCCCAAACTCACTAAGTGCTTACTCAAAATGTCTAAGAGAATTTTTGAATATCTTCATTTCTTCAAAATATTAACCAGATCTCTGGCTATAGATCCTACTGTTCGTACGCTTCTCATCCTGGGGCCGTATTCCCGTTCTTATTTTCGTTCGTTTGATGAATATTCGGATGCTTCTTACTACGATTTCTGACTTCAAGGGCCAATTTATCGGTCTGAAATATATAGCCCTAGGTTAGGACCGTGTTTTTTATTGTTGATCTTATCGACTGAATACAATGTAGCTCGTAGTAAGAAGCATCCGAATATTCATCAAACGAACGAAAAAACAAACGCGAAAAACCCCCGATAAATTAGTTTACGGCGCCGGCGCGGCCAAATGTGCGATCAGGTTAAACTTGTTTTGCGATAGTCATATTTTTTTGTGTGTGCTATTATAACTATTTACAAAATACATATTGCCACTGGTATAAGAAGACGTCAACGAAACTTTGGGGCCATTAAGATGCTGAGTGAATTGATTTATAATGGCGCTGTTTTCCTTCATTTATAAAAAAAGTAAATGGTAATTTTGAACAATAGCTTTTTGTCATTTCCTGGGCGACTGTACAACAAAGTGTGATAACGATGTGCTTTCTGCTTACATTACATTCTGTAGTACTTTTAAATTTATGGGCCACCCGTTGCCGGCCGTGATTTGAATGAATAAACAAAATACGCGATTCCTTGTTGAATCTGGGGAAGTTGCTGCGAATTCTGAATAAGCTTCGATCGTTGTACCGCTAGCTCATGGTCTTCATGTAATGTTGCCAAGATTATAAGTAAGACAGAGATTATTCAAAATCCATACCATTCAGGGTTCCTACTAGAAAACCGGAACAGTACATTCAGACCATGTGTACACTGTACACATGAGGCTGTCATCATCATAATCTGTACAGTGTTTTTTGTCTCCTTATCCCTGCCCCAATGAAAAGAGATGGCAGTAAAAACTTAGCCAAAGCTATGAGGAACAAGAATCTGAGAACTCTAACGGGTTTTCAAAAAATGATGTCAGCAAATGTTGAACCTATGCAATGCCAACGGTAGACGTGAATAAACGTGTTGGTTCATCATGACGTCATGTTGGCTCGGGCTGTAAGTTATGCCCGGTTTAGGCGCAATTATGGACCGGTGTTTCTAGACGTGTACGTCGCCATGACAGATAATGCTCTGTTTCTGATGGATGGGATAAGCCAGGTGCATCTGTTCATGTGGACAAGTAGGGATGGCCATTGGCCATCCAAAGTATGGAAAACTTATATTAATAGAGAATTTTGTTAATGAGAGAGAAGTAAATCTGCCTATGTGTTTTCACGCCTAAAACATTGAACATATTCAAATAAAACAGATATGGATTAAAAAAATAACCAGGATGGGGTTGAAATACGTCATGAGTAATAGTAAGTATGAGTAAGTATCAACCTATCATGACGTGTTTCACCCACATTATAGAAACCGCTATAAATTGATTTACTATTCCACCACTTTTCATCGACTGGAAGTACCGATCCTGGAATGGAGCACAGTAAGCTATTCTCTGCCATTATGCCCGATAATGCTTCGCCATCGCCATTCCAATAGAATTAATTATCATTACACGAATATTACCAGTTTACCACGGCTGTTTGCCCAGCGTATCCAAACTGTTTGATTTGAAATTCAATTTCAGGTAGGCGTTTGATTGTTCGTGGTTAACCAAAAACATAAAGGTGGGCTGTTCTAATTGATAAACTTTATTGTAGGCCGATAATAACTTGTTTAAAGTCACTGTAATCTCTGTTACCTTAGTCATAATAATGAGGACAGATATGTCATCCATGTATGACGTCCACTGTATTTGTTGTGAGATGGAACTATCTTTATTGTGCATCATCAGCTTGTCCTTATCCCATTAAGTAGGGTCGGCACAATATGTTTCCCTCCATTATCCCCAATAGCACTTATTATCGACAGAAAAATATGCAAGTCTTTAAGATCCTTGAATAGATCCTTCTATAGTGCATATGCGACCAATATCTTAAACTGACTAGTCGATTGTAACACCATCTGCCTTTCACGAAAACAGTGCCAAGTGCACGAAAGGAGCCTCTTTGAGGCGCACTTATATTCCTTTCACCACACTGGTTCGAAAGAACTAGTGATACAACAAGAAGAAGAAGAACACTATCTGTAGTATTTACCATCATATTTAAAGTACATAAGCAGGAACACAATTATACAAAGCCGTGTGCCGGTTGCATTCCGCTGCAAGGCGCCTTGTCTCGCGGCATTAGGGCTGTCTCATCTTCCAAGAGTTTTCCTTCCTCGATAGATTTTATAAGACCCTTAAAATCAGGCCTCCTGAAACCTCTTTCTTTCACATATTTTCCAATTTGAATGAAGCAGCTCTGATATTTTACACGAAAGAAGCCTCTTTGATGTTTTCACCACACTGGTTCGTGAAAACTAGTTGTCGAGAAAACTAGTAATAAGAGGTTAAGCTGCTCCAAACTAAGAAAGCTTTTAAAGAAACTAGATAACAGATTGAATGCAATTGAGACAATATCCAGCCTCATTTGTGGAAGCACTATCTATTAAAATATAGTTTTTCCGAGGACTGAAATTGATATCAAATACCTAACTTTGCTGTTTACACACACATATAAAACTTGTGTATTAAAACTTATCGAAATACGATCTTGGACAGTCAATATTTCGCAATACAAAATACCAAGCCTAGCAGTTCTCTTCAGCTACATTAGCCAACCCTAGGTGCGCTGTATCAAGTGACTTGATAGCCTAGTTTGTCCACCGCGCCCCACATTCTGCCTCTTTACCTACCTGCCTAAGTACGTGATACTTATCGTCGTCTCTTTCTGTTTTGCCTTTTATTATCTCTATGACATTGGAGAACTTTTGATGTTGGAGTAAGATAGGACATATTTTGACTACTCGCATGACTGGTCCCATTTAAACTCTTATGTTTGGCAAGAAACATATTCTAAAAGCCTTCTCTACCAATGATACAATTCTTCTATGTTTACTCGGAGATCATGTAATAGTTCAGTAAATGCAGTTTATACAGAAATCCCATAGAAAAAATCGAATTCCACTTACACTAGTTTTACGAGAAACTCTTAAATATGTTTTAGAAAAACCTTAGTCGAACTATTTAGGAATAAAATGGGTCAAGCCGTTCTCGAGTGATGCGCTTACTAACGAACGTCTTTTCATCTTTAAATCGTTTATACTGACTGTGATATCAAACCGTATTTGTTGTCATGGTTCTTCATGGTATTGGCATTCATGGCCGTGAAGGAACAGGGGCCGTATTCCCGTTCTTATTTTCGTTCGTTTGATGAATATTCGGATGTTTCTTACTACGATTTATGACTTCAAGGGCCAATATTTCGGTTTGGAATATTTGGTCCTAAGTTAAGACCATGTTTTAACGTTGATCTTATCGAATACAATGTAGCTCGTAGTAAGAAGCTTCCGAATATTCATCAAACGAACGAAAAAACGAACGCGAATAACCCCCCTTGAGTAGATCACCTAGTTTTAAGACTATTTGAAATTATCCCAGCGGTCCTACTGCATAAATAATTTTTGACGCTGACTTCACATTTGTCGTTGATATTAGACGTAACTTTGTCAACCAAACTCTATTTATTATATCTGAACATTTCAGGTTCACGTTGTACTATATAAATATATATATAAAACGCTTCTAACTCAATTGTTTTTGTTCCAGGTAAACTACAAACTAGGACTGTCCGAGTCCGACAGATGCGAGTCAGAACAAGCTGTTTTAAAGTTAGCACAGGATTATCATAATGCTAGAACCGTGGAATGAAATTTAAATAAACCACTTTGCATAATCCCTTTGGGATGGGCGTGTAGTGGTACCTATGGGGCTTGGTTTATGGGATGAAATTTATTTAAGCTATAACGTTGACCTAAAAGCCTTCGTTTCCAGAATTGGCCTTGAGTTCATACGAACTTATGTTTGGAAAAGAAACGCGTACCTACCTACAACATATTTCCTAGATCGCGTCACATCACAATTCTCGATCGGCAATTAGTAGTAAGTAATCACAAATAGTTTTTATTTAAGTTTAACGTATGGAAGCATTCTGGGTATTGTAGGATACCAAGTAGGAAACAAATAACACGTGTGCCAGTTTAAGTGCAAAAGCAAAGTCAACATTTATTTAAAAGACTCATTGCATTTGAGACTAGAAATCTGAGCTATAAAAAAATAGCTAAACTTTAGTTCTGTCGCGAAAATCAAACTAGCACCGAACGACTACGCCACCGAGGTCAATTAAACACTATTTAGACCCTAATCTGCCTGTAGCGAGCGTGAGCGAAGTTTGTGTTTCACAAACAATCACTACTGTTTCCTTATAAAACTTTGTGTGACGAAGTTAAGACAAAATGCCGGGGCACGAACCGTGAGTTGAATCTATAGATATCTGGGCCCTTGGTGAAATTATATTTTCTATGTATTGAAGCCTTTGTGGTCCATAGAACAGATAGAAGTTAATAAACGTGTGGGAGTTGCCATTTTGAGCTACATAACTCGTAAATCAGTTGGATCTCATTAGAATTATTAGAATTTTTCTTCTTCTAATAGGTTTTCCAACATATCAAGATTTCTTGGATTTGACGACCTCTAGCGCAGTGGGCGAGGGCCTGCCTGCGACGCAAAAGGTTGCGGGTTCGATCCCCGCGGCGGGACCAATATTTGTATGATCTACAAATATTTGTCTCGGGTCTGGGTGTTTCTATGTATAATATGTATGTATTTACAAACAAAAAATAAGTAGATGTAGTACCCATAACACAAGCTCTGCTTACTTTGAGGCTAGATGATGCTGTGTGGAAAGTCCAGCATTATTTATTTATTTGTGTGAATTCTGTATATAAAATATTGAAATAAAGAATTTCAATTACAAATAATGCCATGTAATTCCAGGTAAATCAATCTAAGTTATTACTTAGAATGAAGTGAATTTTATGATCTTGAGCTTAACTTCATTGAAATCTCAACTTTTACGACTTGTTACGCAGCAATAAAAGCCCAAATATTTAAGGAGTTCCTTTCATGAAATTGCGTGTGCTATTAAAAATACGGGTACAACCCGAACTTAAACGGTTAATACAATTTAGAACCTAAACAAATAAAACGCTTCTTAAATTGTCACTAGCTTCTATTTGTTGAACTTTTCTAAATTACGTGTCTATCTAGAAAGTTCCAGAGCTCCAGGTGATAGGTGAAGTAACTGTTATTTCTAGTAAATCTTCGCTCAATACGACTGTTCTGTAGATCTTTAATACTTCAGGTACAGCTATACCAATGGTACTTTTTCTAAGTAAGTAAAAGTTAGTTCGTATGAGTCAGTGGCCAACTCTGGTGACGGAGTTTGTAGGCCGCCTTAAGGCCTCCGTCATGGTTTAACGACTTAAATAGCCGGGACCGACAATTTTACGTGCCCTCCGAAGCACGGAAGCGCTCAGATAAAAAGGTCACTGGCGGTCACCCATCCACTTACAGACCGTTACGAACGTTGCTTAACTTCGACGATCTATCAAGAACGACTAAGCAAGCATTACCACGAGCGCTTCGTGTGGTTTAACACTTTAAAAATTAAACATTATAAAATTGATCACTTCTAATCATCAGTATAGTTATTTACAACGTATATAGAGTCAGAAGTTAGTTTTAATAGTGCAATCCTTTAAGGTAATGCTAGGACGAATCTTAAGTAAAGCTGTGTTGAAGTTGAGGCTTGAGAGACGATTCTAAGGCCGCAGTTGTAAAATGTCAAACCAATAAACCTTGCGTGTAACCACAAGTCTTCGAAATAGCTATCGATAAACTGGCGTGCTGCCAGTAACAAGCCTGAGGTATGAAGGACCATCTCAAAACTAAACTGGATGTATCGTGTGTCGGTACAATGATATGTTGCTGAAATATTGATTGCTGAAGCGAACAGATGCTTTGAGCCTTGTTGATGGTCCAGTTTTGAAATGAAGGTATGTGAATTATGAGCCTTATTTTGTTCGATTGGTGTCTTTGAGTATCCTTTAAAAGAGAGATGTGAGACTGTCTATAGCGAATATAGTTGTGATGCTCTTTAGTATTTTATAGACTATTGATTGAAGAAGTAGAGCACTGGTGGTCTAGTGGTAGTGGCCCCGCCTTCCGATCGTAAGGTCGTGGGTTCAACCCGTGCATCACGTTTTTCTGCCGAATTTATGTGCACTATGCCAGTACTCAAACGGTGAAGGAAAACATCGTGAGGAAACCGGCATGTCGTAGAACCTAAAAAGTTTGAAAACATGTGTCAAGTGCACGAAAGGAGCCTCTTTGAGGCGCACTTATAATCCTTTCACCACACTGGTTCGTAAGAACTGGTGACACGATAAAAAGAAGGTTGAAGATATCGATTTTACGGTGAGACCAGGCAAGCCATCAGTGCCTCATGTAGTTGTTCCATCTCACGAAGACAGGTTGGTTAAGCGCTCCCGAGCTTACGCACACAGAAACAAACGTGCATGTGCACTACACACATCTCGCCTTAATTGACTCAACTCGTACTATGGAATCGTTTCCATGGTTTCTGTGAGTCATCATTCACACCCTGATAACATTGCATCGGTTTACCGTAGGGTAGGTCATGGCGGGTAATTAAGATTGTGGGAAGACTTCTGTTTTTACAAGACGTGTAACTGTTTCGTCTATTTTGGGAGATTGAAGTTTCTGCTATTTTGAGAAGCGATTTGCTTACAGCGGTGAAGGGCTTGTTATTATTATGAAATGCTATCTTCAGCAAAATGTAGGCATGAGCAAGAATATTTAGACGAGCTCCTCCTTCATCTTGAGTGCTCTACCATGCTTTGGTCCGGTTTCTGTATTTCTAGTCTTCTATTGAAGCAACAAGTCAGCAAGTTTTAGGTTAGGAGGTGTAAAATCGAAATCCTCAAATAACATCATCTATGGGGCCGGTTTTCCGAAGAAGATCTAATGGGATTCTGTTTTAGTCTATTTTAGTAGTACCTAGTTCTAGTAAAATTTGGCTGCAATAGTATTCGGTTAGAATTAATATTGAATCATTGTTCCCAATTAATATAAACAGTGATATACAATATGGATCCGACGTGGATTTAATTTGCGGATTGCGGTTCGCCGTTGCATGCCGGCTGTCCATTAGTTAACCGCAAAACGGCTCGACACCTGTGTATTACTCTTGTTAAAGAAAGATACTACGAACGTCTAAAAATACCATCAAATGTTTGGCCAAGCATAGAACAGATGTAGAAGATGTTTTTTTCCTGGTATAACCTTATTATTTTTGTTGTTGTGTCGTTAGTTCCTGGGAATCAGAAGTTGTTTTAAAAGATGACATACTACACTCAAGATATATTAGAAACAAAAGTATGGAGTACCCCGAGAATGAATGAATGAATGAATGAATGAATGAATGAACACTATTGTACACCAATTAATAGCAAAACACTACATAAATAAAACACGTTCGAAATTAGTACAATGGGCGGCCTTATCGCTGAAGGCGAGAACATCATAAGATATTACATTTAACAAGTGGCAGTAAAAGGATCAAAGCCGTCTGCGCTGGCTATTTCAAGTTCTAAATAAACATTGTTTTTCCAAGGACCAAACCACAAGAGCCACGAGTCATGTTAACTTGCGAAGCGCTTATAACGTCCCCCAAAGCTATTTGTTCATTACACAAAGCAACTTTGACCCACAACGTAAATACCCCGGGAATAGTTGAAAAAACTCGATTTGGAACACGAAAACTGCGAGAGTACAAAAGCAACATTTAGAATTTCAAGCACGCCATTACCGAAGCTCGTGGCGAGTGTGAGTCAACAAAAAAGTCACTCGGGCGCGGAAAGTTGGGAAAAAACTGACACCGGTGAAAAGGTTCTCCATTTGAAAGATACCACTATAATGATAGATATGCACCGCATAGCACTAAAGAGAAGTTGAGTCGTGTTGTGTTGGCCATGTGGTATACTCGATTTCGGATTTTCGGACATGCAGTAATAGACTTTTGTTTCGGAAAGATTTGCGCATTAACACGAGGTCTAAACGGTGAAGTTATATATTATAATAGTCGGCGATGCGCTTGCAACCTGTCACTCGTGGCACAACTATACTACAGCCAAATTGGTCATGGAATTTTTGTAAACATTTAACTGACAGTTCTTTTACTTGACGTCACAACGGAAATTCCTTAAGGTTGTAATTTTTAATAAAAATATGAACACCTCTGTAAGTAATTTATATTTTAGTTTACGGTAATTTAGTGAAGTTTTGTGAATTTCATTATTAAGAATCTTCATAGCAGTGACATAAACATTGAAAATCTTATCTTACTTTGGTGAGCACTGAACATTACGTGAGTGACAACCCTAGACAAACTCAGCAATCAGCTGATCTCCAATGTTTACAAAAATTATATATTGAATTTGGCTGTAGTAAAGGTACAACTACATTGTATGTGACAGTTACAGTGCTCGCATAATCACATCAGCAGTACTGAGTCGGAAGCATTCAATTAGAACACAGATTCAGAAACATCATTAGCGTACAATTTATGCTCAGTAAATACTGACTCTTTTTTCATATTACCTCCAATTTCACTCCACCAGCTTCGTGTTGCCCAGATTGTTTCAAGATAATTATTTTAATTGGTCTTCTTTTTAAGATAGTATTTTTATTGGTCTTTCTTTACTTTTTGAACCGGATTTTTATCTGGAAACTTAGGGAAAGATTTATTCTCGAAGTAGGTGCAAATGAGTTAGACAAAGTTAGAGGACTTTGAATAATAATGTAACATGTTTTGATAATAAAGGTTGCTTTAATTTAGTCTAAGATTAGCTTTGACTAGACTAAGATGTTATGAAAACCCACACACGTCTTGAATAATAAATCAGAAATGAAACAACATGTTATCGCGTTTTAATCAATCATTTCTCGTAATAACTATCATGTACGGAATGATAACTTCAGGAAATATGTTTCCTGTAGATATGTTTTGTCATGCTTTTTCAAAGCTTGTATATACGAGTTATCATGTTAGATATCTTCTAAGGTTCTTGAAAGCCTAAATCGGATACAGTCGTGATCCTGTAGAGTGTTCAGTTTCAGTTCATTGACATAATGCAGTGACCAACAAATAACCAGCAACACGACCGGCTGAGCTAGAGGGTAGACCTAAACACAGACGTGTATAAATTACAAGTTTTGCACCAGCCGCGCTTTGAAAACAATTTTCGTGGTCAACTGAGTGGATGATTGCTGAAATGGCTCGCTTTATTTCTGTCTAAGGCTGCTATCATTGTGAGAATGGAGGCGAGAATAAACATAAATAAACAGGCTCTCTACTAAATGTAAGCCTGGACGCCATGTCCTGAGTCCTGACTTTACATTCAGATCTTGAAAAGTATCGGATTCTCTCTTAACATAGTGTTTATATAGTTGGTCAAATTCAACAAAACATATTTTTGTTTCTGTGTTTTACTCATCTACACATTTTTCTTATTGGCTATAATTACTAACATTTACATATGCAACGGCTGTGAATCTTACTTGAGCTTAACTATATTAACTTCGGCATTTAAACCCATTTTATGGCCATCTTGGAAAAATGTAACTCGCAAACTTTACGACTCGCTCCTGAGATCCTGAGAGCTCTTTGTAAATTACAACCGTTAATAAGTTTTTGTTTTGAAATGTTTGAGATAAGGAACTTTCCTGTATTGTTTAATTTTCCACTTCCAACTTTTTGGAACAAGCGTCTTGCGCTCAGTAATCAATCTTTATTAGCACTTTGAATATTAACATACCCAAAATTCTCAGAACGTATTTTATGAGACAATCTCAAAAATATTCCCGAAGAGAAGCAAACAGCGCAAGACAAATAAAACGTTGTAATGTTAAAATATTCTGTTGAAACTCTAGCGAAACTATTGGCTTAACCAAACCGACAATATTTGCATGTAGACTTAAGTAACCGAAATTCGGGCGAGCTGCAAAGTTACGTAACCGGAGAGGATTCATCAATTTCCAACATCAATCAGCGGGAATCTCGTGAAACTCAATTTACTGATGGGCTTAGGCAATTACAAACCACAGAGGAACACGAAATTGTTACAAGTACCAAACTAACGCGAGGACCCTCGATCAAACTCGGAAGGCGGTTCAAGGAATTAACTGGAATACTGTGTACATATACAACTAATAACTTTCAAGAACTCATATACAAACATACGAAGGCGGATTTGCTGAAATCTCACACGCAGCTTTGGGCTACAAACAAATATACAAATACAACGGTATGTGTGAATACTATAGTTTGAACATCTCGAACCTCTAGGAATATTGAATATTTGTTTGCAGGTGAATTTCATATGTATAACAAGCATACAAGGCGCAGAACATAAAAAAATACCAGTTTGGATTAGGCACAACAGAATCTAACTAAATCTCTTTTTAGCTTTTTTAAAAATGAACGCAATCAATAGAGTCTGGCAAATGAAAGTGGACCCTGAAAAAAATAATATACTTAATATACTTATTATATTTGGTACTAGAAAATAATAACCAAGTATCAAGTTGTGTTCTTCCAAATGTCCTTATGGGGTTACACGCTTATATTTTTGAATTTGCTGCCTCTTTTTCAGGGTCTACTTTCATTTGCCAGACTCTACATGGAGTCCATCCACAATTTTCATATTCATTGGACATGCAAAAATGCACGCGAACCGGAAATATAGCCATGAATGCTGTGAATTGGATATTTAAGCCGCTTTTCATCGGCCTCTCACCGCAACAGGTGACGTTTCTCACTGAACAATCGATACAGGAGGAAACTTATTTAAGAGCATTGCGACACACTGACATTGTCATCATTATAAACATTACCCTGTTATTTATAGAGGACTTTTAGGCTTCTAACCTGCTTACTACTTCTTGCCGAGTGCTGAATTTGAATAGTGTACCTAGTGGGCTATGGTGGACCACGGTCGTGAGCGTCTAATGTCGTCAGCATGATTTTGTCGATCTAAATAAAAATAAAAAATACTCCATGTAGGTACACAATTCTACCAAAATCTCAAGAATAGCAGTGGGTTGCCGCCCATTCCTGTCGCCGGCTGCAGAGCCAAGCCTTTAACTGTGCCCTCCCAGAATTTACAATTAAAATGCTGATAAGTGGTTTGTTCCGATGTAAATGGCGCACATTTATCGAGATTTCACAGAATACTTAGCAGTGCACGGTCTGTAGATATCACATCCCCAAATGCTGCTCACATGTTTAATAAAACCTTTATGAATTTCAACGCGTTTTAGCGAGTTTGCGTTTGTCGCTGTCTTATTTTTTGCTATTGCTGTACTCTTATTAAATAGCTTCTTGATCAGTAATGAAAATGGTTAGCTTTATGGAGTAAGCTTGTTTTTCATCAGAGGCTGATGAAAGTGACGCAGCCTCGTTGAGAGTACTTCGGAGGGAGAGGCCGTAATTGATGTGCGGAAGGATTTTATCTTCAGGCGAGATTCAGACTCTGAGGTATCGGAATTTGGGGAAATTTCATTAAAGCAAAGTTTCAAAGTGGCTATTTGTTATTCTCTATGGGTCTGCTCGACAGGCCATGGAGGACGGAACGCTTCTTCAAAATGTCCAACTTGCCAAGAGAAATTCGAAACTCCACTTTTCTTGGTTCATCACTGTAATTTGCTGAGTGTGTTGCAAAAAGTTTCGCTAATTCCAAATCTTTGTTATTCTTTATTTCCTTTGCTTATGGTGCTTAAATTGTTGATCCACAAGTATTTTATAATCTCTATTGGCGAGACTATATTAGTAGATACTTCTATCCTTTTAAGCATAAAGATTAGATTCCACAACCAGTCCTGCCTAAGTAATGCCGGTCACGGTATGGATGACTAACTTACAGGATATCATAGGTACGTTGCGACTATTTGCGCATGCTAAATCAGAATTCAACGTTACCGCCGCAAATGAAAACGAAGATTTACTAAAGTTTCTAATATTTAGAAGATAAGTGTAAAAAATATTGGACTTTTGGATACTGGAATTTGAACTGTAAACCTTCGGATCGATAGTCGAGGCATTACACCACTGCTTTTAACAAACCAGTCAGACTTTAACAGCAACTTGAACATGTCCAGAGCCATGTGGTATGACAAACTCTCAAGAGGCATGTCTGTTTGTCCTTATCTGTCTTTATCCTTGTTTTTGTATAATGTATTTGGAAATACAAACCACGGCAGGGATGCTTACATTTCAGCAGTGCAAAAATTGTAGAATCAATGCACTTAATAACAACTGGGAATAGTGGGATTACTAGATGTGTTCATGTGCCAAATATACGAGGAGTATACCTCTACGTACTTCCTAGACCTCGAAAGATCCTGAATGTCGGAATATCTGAGTCTCTACCGTCCTTCGGGATTCAGCGGTGATCCTACTCAGGTTTAGGAACGTTCTGAATTTTAGATGAATCTCTTAACTTAAATTGCAGACGGACTGTATCTGTACTCTGTACCATTTCTGCCTCAATGTGCTTTTGCTTTAAAGCAATTGAGCTACCGGGCTGCGACATACACTGGTCTGCAAAACTAAGTACTACACTTTTATAAGTTTTTTTTCTAAACTATACAAGTTAGAGATTTAAAATAAAAATCGTTTCATAGCAAAGGAGACTGTTCAAAAGCGGTCTATGAACCAATAGCGATACTATAATGGTATTTGTGTAGGGATGCCTCATTTACATATTTGTGCAAAGGGGCATCAAAATCTGACCCTTTAGTTTTGAGATATACAGGGTGGATTTTTAATCATTATAGTTACAGGAAAACGTTTTTAGGAGACCATGCATAACTTTTTGAGGTATTCTAAACTGCACTAACTCATTTTGGAAAAAGTGTACAGTCAGCGAAAAAAGTGCTGACCATAAGCGGTCTTTGAACCAATAGTGATACTGTAATAGTATTTTTGTACAAATACCTCAACTACATCCATATGCAAAGGGGCATTAAAATCTGACCCTACCGTTTTGAGATATACAGGTTGGAATTTCGAGACTAGCTCATAGGTCAGGTACCTTAACCGTTCTAGTTACAGGAAAACGTTCCTAGAAAACCATCCATAACTTTTTGAGATATTTTAAACTGCATTCACACATTTTGTAAAAAGTGTACAGTTAGCTAAAAAAGTACTGACCATAAGCGGAATTTGAACCAATAGCAATACTGTAATAGTATTTCTGTATAGATACTTCATCTTCATCCATATGCAAAGGGGCATCTAAATCTGACCCGGCAGTTTTGAGATATACAGGGTGGAATTTCGAGACTAGCTCATAGGTCAGGTGCCTTAACCGTTCTAGTTACAGGAAAACATTTGTAGGAGGCTATTTATAACCTTTTGAGATATTCAAAACTGCATTTACACATTTTGGAAAAACAGTACAGTCAGCGAAACAAATGCTAAAATCCCAAAAAAATGTTTCAAAGATTTAGGACGTGGTTTTTTAACCAATTTTGATGCCCCTTTGCATATGGATAAAGTTGAGGTATTTCTACATACATACCATTACAGTATAGCTAATGGTTCAAAGACCGCTTTTGGTCAGCACTTTTTTCGCTGACTGTACACTTTTTCCTAAATGAGTTAGTGCAGTTTAGAATACCTCAAAAAGTTATGCATGGTCTTCTAAAAACGGTTTCCTGTAACTATAATGATTAAAAATCCAGCCTGTATATCTCAACTCTGCAGGGTCAGATTTTGATGCCCCTTTGCACAAATATGTAGATGAGGCATCCCTACACAAATACCATTACAGTATCGCTATTGGTTCAAAGACCGCTTTAGGTGAGCACTTTTTTCGCTGACTGTACACTTTTTCCAAAATAAGTTAGTGCAGTTTAGAATACCTCAAAAAGTTATGCATGGTCTTCTAAAAACGTTTTCCTGTAACTATAACTATTAAAAATCCAGTCTGTATATCTCAACTCTGCAGGGTCAGATTTTGATGCCCCTTTGCACAAATATGTAGATGAGGCATCCCTACACAAATACCATTACAGTATCGCTATTGGTTCAAAGACCGCTTTTGGTGAGCACTTTTTTCGCTGACTGTACACTTTTTCCAAAATAAGTTAGTGCAGTTTAGAATACTTTAAAAAGTTATGCATGGTTTCCTAAAAACGTTTTCCTGTAACTATAATGATTAAAAATCCACCCTGTATATCTCAAAACTGCATGGTCAGATTTTGATGCCCCTTTGCGAAAATATGTAAATAAGGCATCCCTACACAAATACCATTACAGTATTGCTATTGGTTCAAAGACCGCTTTTGGTGAGCACTTTTTTCGCTGACTGTACACTTTTTCCAAAATAAGTTAGTGCAGTTTAGAATACTTTAAAAAGTTATGCATGGTTTCCTAAAAACGTTTTCCTGTAACTATAATGATTAAAAATCCACCCTGTATATCTCAAAACTGCATGGTCAGATTTTGATGCCCCTTTGCGAAAATATGTAAATAAGGCATCCCTACACAAATACCATTACAGTATTGCTATTGGTTCAAAAACCACGTCCTAAATCTTTTAAACATTTTTTTGGGATTTTAGCATTTGTTTCGCTGGCTGTACTTTTTTTCCAAAATGTGTAAATGCAGTTTTGAATATCTCAAAAAGTTATAAATAGCCTTCTACAAATGTTTTCCTGTAACTAGAACGGTTAAGGCACCTGACCTATGAGCTAGTCTCGAAATTCCACCCTGTATATCTCAAAACTGCCGGGTCAGATTTTGATGCCCCTTTGCATATGGATGAAGTTGAAGTATCTATACAGAAATACTATAACAGTATTGCTATTGGTTCAAATTCCGCTTATGGTCAGCACTTTTTTCGCTCACTGTACATTTTTTCCAAAATGTGTGAATGCAGTTTTGAAATTCTCAAAAAGTTATAAATAGTCTCTTACAAACGTTTTCCTGTAACTAGAACGGTTAAGGTGCCTGCCCTATGAGCTAGTCTCGAAATTCCACCCTGTATATCTCAAAACTGCAGGGTCAGATTTTGATGCCCCTTTGCATATGGATAAAGTTGAGGTATCTCTACAGAAATACTATTACAGTATTGATATTGGTGCAAATTCCGCTTTTGGTCAGCACTTTTTTCGCTGACTGTACACTTTTTCCTAAATGAGTTAGTGCAGTTTAGAATACCTCAAAAAGTTATGCATGGTCTTCTAAAAACGGTTTCCTGTAACTATAATGATTAAAAATCCAGCCTGTATATCTCAACTCTGCAGGGTCAGATTTTGATGCCCCTTTGCACAAATATGTAGATGAGGCATCCCTACACAAATACCATTACAGTATCGCTATTGGTTCAAAGACCGCTTTAGGTGAGCACTTTTTTCGCTGACTGTACACTTTTTCCAAAATAAGTTAGTGCAGTTTAGAATACCTCAAAAAGTTATGCATGGTCTTCTAAAAACGTTTTCCTGTAACTATAACTATTAAAAGTCCAGTCTGTATATCTCAACTCTGCAGGGTCAGATTTTGATGCCCCTTTGCACAAATATGTAGATGAGGCATCCCTACACAAATACCATTACAGTATCGCTATTGGTTCAAAGACCGCTTTTGGTGAGCACTTTTTTCGCTGACTGTACACTTTTTCCAAAATAAGTTAGTGCAGTTTAGAATACTTTAAAAAGTTATGCATGGTTTCCTAAAAACGTTTTCCTGTAACTATAATGATTAAAAATCCACCCTGTATATCTCAAAACTGCATGGTCAGATTTTGATGCCCCTTTGCGAAAATATGTAAATAAGGCATCCCTACACAAATACCATTACAGTATTGCTATTGGTTCAAAAACCACGTCCTAAATCTTTTAAACATTTTTTTGGGATTTTAGCATTTGTTTCGCTGGCTGTACTTTTTTTCCAAAATGTGTAAATGCAGTTTTGAATATCTCAAAAAGTTATAAATAGCCTTCTACAAATGTTTTCCTGTAACTAGAACGGTTAAGGCACCTGACCTATGAGCTAGTCTCGAAATTCCACCCTGTATATCTCAAAACTGCCGGGTCAGATTTTGATGCCCCTTTGCATATGGATGAAGTTGAAGTATCTATACAGAAATACTATAACAGTATTGCTATTGGTTCAAATTCCGCTTATGGTCAGCACTTTTTTCGCTCACAGTACATTTTTTCCAAAATGTGTGAATGCAGTTTTGAAATTCTCAAAAAGTTATAAATAGTCTCTTACAAACGTTTTCCTGTAACTAGAACGGTTAAGGTGCCTGCCCTATGAGCTAGTCTCGAAATTCCACCCTGTATATCTCAAAACTGCAGGGTCAGATTTTGATGCCCCTTTGCATATGGATAAAGTTGAGGTATCTCTACAGAAATACTATTACAGTATTGATATTGGTGCAAATTCCGCTTTTGGTCAGCACTTTTTTCGCTGACTGTACACTTTTTCCAAAATGAGTTAGTGCAGTTTAGAATACTTTAAAAAGTTATGCATGGTCTCCTAAAAACTTTTTCCTGTAACTATAATGATTAAAAATCCACCCTGTATATCTCAACTCTGCAGGGTCAGATTTTGAAGCCCCTTTGCACAAATATGTAGATGAGGCATCCCTACACAAATACCATTACAGTATCGCTATTGGTTTATAGACCACGTCCCATACAACTTTGAACAGTCTTGTTTTATCAGCTTTCTTAGAAACCATTGTAAACTATACATTGTGTACATGTGATACATACTTTTCGTCTTTTTTAAAGTTATTCCATTAACATATTCAAGACCGTTGCGAAGATTTAGTAGCACTGTTTAGATATGAATCTGTAGGGAATAAATTTGAGTATACGTCTTTGTTTTTATTGTAATGTGTACCTATTGATCAATGATACTGTATTGATATGATAATAATCTCAAATTAGCATTAATAGGATTGATAGATTATTAGTTATACTGTACTAACACAAGCTCTTAACGGTGAAGGAAAACATCGTGAGGAAACCCGCAGCTTAGTCAGCTCCACACGTATTGACGTCGTCTTTCCTGTGGGCCAGGCTGATTAAGCTGAGAGGATGGTTTAGGTGCTGGGCAAGCCTATTCCATCTCAAACAATGTCCCAGGCACTACAGCGTCCCGTTAAGTGTAGGCATGGATTGCCTCCTGACGCTGTATAAATCATCTAATATAGATGTAAAGGCCTAAGTTTAAGTACTAACATATGAACTTGATTAATCAAAATAATCGTCATACATTTTATAGTAGAGATTCTCAATCAAAAAGGTTTTTGTTTCTAATATATTTTATTCTATACAATTTTTGATACTTGCAGACTCATTAAAGTTCGACCCTCAAATACCTATAACTGCCTCCTTTAATTATTCTAGTCATTTTTCCTTCGCTAATTACAATTCCAGGTTATTTTATTCCTCATTTTTGCAACTATCTCGACAAAACGTTTAAAAACGGAATTCTAATTAATTCAGTTTTTAAACGTTCTGTCTTTTAAAAAGCCCTCTTCTAAAAGCACTTCAATCTATTCTTTCTTTGAGCCATACTCTTTTATTGGGTCTGATCCCCTTTCATCGTGTCCCATCCTTTCACTGACATGATTTGCTTTGTCTTCGTGTTTTATGGTTCTTTTGTATTGTATTTTTAGGCCGTGTTTGAGTGGAATTATGCATCAAATTTTTACTCTTATTAACACCAGCTCTAAACAGCGGTATCCTGGTATAGAGTGCAAGACCGCGTTGGCCGAGTGAGGTACTGCATCGACCTTCAATCCAAAGGTTGGGTTTGAATCCCATCCGTCTTTAGTGACTTGATCTGACATAATGTCTATCGTGACGAATCAATCTTGCTCGTTTTTCATATAAATTTTAGGTAGATTATCTCTATAGTCCATTATTGGTTGTGGTGTCCGTGTGACCTACTTGGTTCAGTCAGACGGACAGTTAGATCGATACAAAACACGCATTTGCGTATTTAGAGATTCGCATTTTGATAATATCGCTTAGATAGGATTTCGTTATTACTTTTAACTTTCATGCTTAAACGTGCTCTGAATTCTCAGAACACTGATTCAACTGAACGTTTCAACTAAAATTAAAAGTTTCGCAATAGCTGGGTGGTGTATCAACATGTAACATCCAATTAAAATATTCAGCATTTACATTTTCTATGCAGAAAAAATGTGATATTGAAATAGTTCCCAAAGCTTTGAGATTCGCTATGACAGAATAACGATGCTGTTAGAGCAAATGTAATATTATATTTCATACAGTTGGAAATAGATGGAATGTCATGCATTTCATTGCACAGATATTTTGCATGCCCCCCGCCAACAAAGAGATTACATAGCGCTCCGAGAATTCCCGAAAGTTAACGGAGCTTGCCCATTAAATCAGGATGCATATTCATGGCATACGAGCTCTAATACTTAGTTATAGTTGTGAACACTCCAATCGACCGTTCCGCTGCCCATTTCAAGGCTTGAACCGGAATTTTCCGGATTATGTTGCTTAGCAACGACTTACCGTATTTTACTTATGGAAGTATAATTTCGGCTTTCCATATGCAGAGCCATTTCGAATATTGCAGTGGAGTTTGTAATGGCTTGTTCGGGAAGATTATTTCGATTTTATATTGGTTACCGCTAATACTTTTGGGATCGGAGCCAGTCTACCTTACTTTGCGATTCACTGCTATACTATTAGTAGACAGGTATTGACTATTTCAGTTGCATGTGTTCCACATGGGCAATTTGTACATCGTTTTATGATTGGGTTCACACAAAAAAATATTACGGTTTATATTTTTATTGTGAATGTCGATGAATATCCAATCTACTCTGTACATATTGATACCTACTGTACGTTAGGTATTTGAGCAACGGCAGCGAGTAATCTCTTTCTGATGGAACTGAAAATTGGGTCGACAATGAATCCGAGCTTCGGCGTAAAAGCAAACAAACTGCGTTTTTTCCGTCAATATTGTACTCGAAAAGTTGGCACTTGGAGTTCAGTTCTTGCCGTGCATATTTATAACAAGTGTGGTGAAATAATTTTAAGCATGCCTCAAAGAGGGTCCTTTCGTGCTCTTTCAGGACTTTGAAGTACTTTATTTGTGAGTATTCGGACCGGGCATTGAGGGGATCCAGTCGAGATTGTCGCTCGTGAGCGAAACTGCGAGCGGGAGCTCGTACAGTATATTCTAATCACCTTCGAATTGTTAATCTATCGAGCATGAAATCGACCGCAGACCGTGAACTTCCAAAGGGCCTTTTAATGTATGATGGCTGAGAATTCCCGATAACTTGTGGGCATAGCCGTCATAGGCTCAACCGCTCTTGACATTATTCGATAGGAAACCTCTTACCTTTGGTGCACGGAACCGTGCCTACTTTGCTTATGGTTACCGGGTTTCTGCATTTTAATAACTTTATAAAAACCAGGCGATGAGGATTAAAAATGTTAAGATGATTTGGATGTAGAGAGAGTTACAGGTAACTCAAATACATTTTTGCGCCGGTTTTGCGAAAGTAAGTTCTATAGGAATCTATATTAACTAAGTATTCAATAAGCTCTTAAAAGTGATCCCAGCTGTACTGAATAATGCTTCTTCAATTTGCCTAAGCTTATATCGACTACTAGGAAATCATCCACGCTGCTTCAACTTTCAACCGGAGTATGGAAACCTACGCTATTATAATAATGGGGAATTCAAATTATTGGTCCAAACTTGCGTGAAGCCTTCGAAGGAATGTTGGGGAAGTTAAATTACCATGTAACGTAACCAATTTCCACTGGAAATGTAAAGTTCACTGCAATTTTGTTGACCTAGTAGGATGTACAGTCAGCGTCAAACTGGCAACCCAAGGCACGAAGTTCAAACCACCATAATATTAGAGGCGTCGATGCGCTCTTGGTGTAGCTTCTTGATAGATCGTCGAAGTGCAATGTTCTGAGTGGTGGAGGCTCCTTTCGTGCACGGCTAAGCCATGACAAAGGATTTAAGGATTTAAAAACTCTGTCATCAGAGTTGGCTACTAGCTCATACGAACTTAGGTGGGTTACCAAATGGTGACGATCACTTTTAGATTTGAGGGTTGCTTGGGCGGTGTTATTCCATTATGTTTCTGACACCCACGATACAGAGTAGCTCAGTGTGATATCAGGATTATGTATGTTACTTAAAGTAAGAAAGTGTTGGAACTTTTCTCATTATCTTTAAGACCAATATTGTACATACTTTCTGGCAAATAAATGATTTGATTTGACTTATTCTTCTCTTATAAGAACAATGACACACATCACAGACTTGAAGCCAAACGCTTTTTCCGTCGACCATCTCAAGCTACCAGTCCATATGTGAGGGAACCGTGCCAGCTCTGAGGTTTATCATCTCCGCACTTCGATAACTTTATATTTATTGCTGCACTCCTTGCCTCCGTATCTACACTCGACGTCGTTTGCTCGATTACTTTTGAAGTGTTTAGTGGTTTGAATATGCGAGTTGCTAATATAAATGTTTTGTTTCAGGTAATTCATATTTGGAATGGCGCTTGCGAAGAAAGTTGGTGGTACTTCAAATTTCTTGGAAAATGTGGTATTTTGTAGAGATGGGAACAATTTAGTTTGAACTTTAATTCCTTAAGCTTCTTTAGATACTTCTTCTTCTTCTTATCGTGCCACCAGTTCTTTCGAACCAGTGTGGTGAAAGGATTTAGTGCGCCTCAAAGAGGCTCCTTTCGTGCACTGGACACAATGTTATCGAACTTTATAGGTTCTACGACATGCCGGTTTCCTCACGTTGTTTAGATACTGTCACTATATGATTGTTTGGACTGATGTAACAGATACATCTTTTCAAATATGTACTACTTACATGCTCGGAGTAAGGTTCCTGAGTTTTGTTTAGTATATCAAGTTGTTACGGTACATATTTACAAAATTTTGATTAATAGCTCACATCTCGTTTCCAAATATGAGCTTTTCGGCAATAAATTTCAGTTGTACAAACAAATCATAGCAGAAAGTAATAAAAGCTTTATTTTAACGTAATAAAAGGGCTACATGGAATGAAAGGATAACGGCTGTGTTTGATCTCCATAACCCCAGGCAGTCGGGCAATAACCTGAACAGAATCATTTGGAAGTACTCAGCTCACTCCTTAGCATTCATATTCATGCCAAAGCAAGGGTCAGACAACCACGACCCGCACTAAAATACGAATAAAAATTTGTGATTCGGCTTATACCGCTTTTCGTAGTGCTTATTCCCGCGGATTAACGATCATTTCTGTCTGAACCCTTTTCTGAACTTCAAGTGTGTAGGTAACTTACGCACTTATTTCCAAAGGTTATAGGTCATTTTCGCGTGCACTTTATGAACAGAATGATGGGTTATGAAAAACGAAAAGAAAATGTGTAATAGAAGCCAGTAATCTGGCAGCCTTGTGAAGAGGGATTATTAGGTTTTGATATCTAGCACCTGGTGCTTCTATCTAAGTGCAAACTCAAGTTTAATGTGATATGTTCGCACGATGATCATACTAACCTCTCAAAAAAGATTGTTATAGCTCTTGACATATTGTGCCTGTGGCATCGTAGCTACAAGTAGAGTTTTTTTTTGTTTTGGTTGAAAGGACTGATCGAGGTTGTCCTTACCTATGATTCAATATGACGTATTTGTTACACAGTAAGAAGTGGCACAAAGTGATGGCAGTGAGCGAAGTCAGGTTGTGGATGATGATGAAATAAATTTACCTACCTACATGAGTTGGCCTGGCCAGGGGAGGTGACGACAGGTGAAGTCAAGCGATAACTGAATGGCGTCCAAGAACCGGTTACAGAAACGTTGGTCGTCGGGCGAGATGGGCAGACGATTTGGTATACGTCGCGGGCCGCACCTGGATGAGGTTAGCACGAGACCGTAAGAAGTGGCTTAAAGAAAGAGAGACCCAACAGTGGTCAGGTTGTGGATGATGATGATGATGACCTACATGAGTACTGTTCACAGTCCAGTTGTGAAGTTGCTATACAGTTTCGTATTTCAAAAGCACTAAATTTTCCAATAAAAAGGCTCTCCGCTTGCAATACAAAAACACAAATCCACCGTAATCACGGACTGGCTCGCTTCATCGCAGCATTTCAAATTATTGCTGCTATTCCTGGATACAGGTTGCTCTGCGTGTGGAAATACTGAAAACTATTTACCTATGAATAGCATAATCGGCAAATTTCAAACTTGTGGTCTGCAGATATTTTTCTGTGGTCTGGGTGGTGTGGTAGGTAACAGGTACTTCGTTTTTGATACCCACGACAAAGGAGACAACTTTGACTTTTATTTGTAAACAAAGATGGCGTCGATAATCATGTTTTCACTAGAGACGGCTTTGGTGTGCAAGCGAGAGAAAATGATTATCGCCGCCATCTTTGTTTATAGAAAGACATTTTTGTAGCACCCTGTGCTTGGGCACCATGCCGGTCTGCTATCAGCGAGTATATTACGCGCCATTCAGCTTTTCAATTCCAATTGCCCGCTTTCATTACGGACTCTTGATTTTGATAGTTTGCTTTGAATATGGTATTTACGTCGGCACTTTTCTTGCTGATTTGCTATAATTGGCTGGGCTTTATGATTGGTCAGACAGATCGTGTTTCATGAGCTATAAATATTTGAGCTTATGATACACATACAATACAATAAATATAATGGTAACGCTATACTTTAGTTTAGTTTAAGTTTTTCGATGATTTTTACAGCGTCAGGAGGCAATCCATGCCTACACTTAACGGGACGCTGTAGTGCCTGGGACATTGTTTGAGAGACGACGTCAATACGTGTGTAGCTGACTAAGCTGCTGGTTTCCTCACGATGTTTTCCTTCACCGTTAAGAGCTCGTGTTAAAGCACATATAAATTTTATGAAACGAAAAATCCATTGATGCATGGCCGGGATTTGAACCCACGACCTTCGGATTGAAAGTCGAGGCATAACCCCATTCGGCCAACACGGCTCAACATCATAGAGCATAATATATTCAGTCTTCTTCTTCTTATCATGTCACTAGTTCTGTCGAACCAGTGTGGTGAAAGGATTTTATGTGCGCTCAAAGAGGCTCCTTTGGAGCACTTGACACATGTTTTCGAACTTTGTAGGTTCTACGACATGCCGGTTTCCTCACGATGTTTTCCTTCATCGTACATTTTCAGTAAGACTGCTGGAATTAGTTTTTTTGTCAAGCGTTCAGCATGTTCGTGCTCTCCCAAAACTAAACAGCAGCATTACATCATCATTTATATCCAATAGCAGTAGTTGAGCAGCTAATTTCCCCGGGGTGCACTAACAGACCGGCGGGGGTGATCCACCCGGTTTAAAGAGATAATCTCGCGTTGCGCCAGGACAATATCGGTAATCAGATTAAACCGTTTCAAACTGGTTTTAGACGCTTTCGCCCGTCAAGACACTGATTTATGTGACGTGGACTTGTCGCTGTAAAGTCTGATTGGAGATGGGAACTTTTGGAATTAAAGGCATCTTTCCTCAAATGTTTTTCTATTTCTATTTCTAAATAGTGGGGAATCTTTCCTCATTTATAATGAGCAGCCCGTTTGAGGATACCTTCCGTCCATTCATAGAATTAACCCACGTCTTCGTCTCATAGAAAACTGTAGTCGTAACACTGATCAAGTGGCTAGGTGTTGCGTTTTCCTTCTCTACATTAATGTTGCCAGTGATCGATACGTGGGTTTGGGTTCTACAAAAGCATTTCAACACCTTTCCATGTTCGGTTGCCACCTTAGTGGTATAAAAAAAGTTGGTGAGGTAGATGCTAATCCAAACGGATTAAAAAACAAACATGAGGTAGATACTAAGTCACGTTTATAATGACGTAACCTGACCAATCAATTAGTAACTCATGTTTCACATCGCACTGCGAAATCAATTAGTTAAAACTGTAATGTTACTAGCTGGTACCCGCGACTTCGTCAGCAAAATAACATACTTAATAAAAACAGAACTGAAAACTGCTGTTCAGAAGATTCTCTTCTGATACTTTTAAAAATAAAAATGCAATAATAGCGCCATCTCGACCTCAGCCATAGGACAGCAACGCCATCTAGTGGCCTTCAACTGGAACTCCACCTTAAGTCCCCATACAAAATTTCAACCCTTATTTTACGCCCTTCATGATTAGTTTTGAAAAAAAAAAGTAGCCTATGTCCGTCCCTGGGACATAATCTTTATCCATGTCTTATTTCAGCATCATCTGTTCAGTGGTTTAGGCGTGAAAAGGTAACAAACAGACAGACAGACAGACACATTTTACTACATAATAGATGGCGCCACAGGAAAAATTAGATTGCGCTATCGTTGCGTTTTGGGGAACGTAACATATAAACTCGCTAATCCACTACTTTTCAGCTTTATAATATTAGTATGGATAGTATGGATAAATATGTTGGAAGACTACAAAAAATACATCGAAGTTCGATGTATTAACTACTTAACCGTTCGATGATCGAACGGTTAAGTAGTATTCTCAGCAATATTTTAAAAGACAAAAACTACAGATTTCCAGTGTTGTTTAGTTAGAGTATCCAGACAATGATAGATATTGCCACATTTTCATCCTTAAAATCGGTTTCTACAGTCTGCTTTTAATATCACGTTGCTTCCGACCTCTCTACCTCTATATTTTTCATAACCGATATTTTAGAGTGCTCGTTTCCATATAAATGCACTTCGGTCTGCACAAAGTATTTCGCTACCTGACCTGACCGACTAGGTCATCTATCCCCGATGCATAATACGATATATCCTACATCGGAATTCTGCATCGACCAGTAGATACACTATCCATCTTATCTAGACCAGGTACTAAATAAATTAGGGCATAGTTTTTAATAGTCCTTTTCAGCCGAAAAGGACTAACGAATGAACGAAAATGCTCCAACCAAAATTGTAGTGTAACCTGAGTGACGCCACCTAAATCATCTGTAGTAGATGGAAAAATACCAATGATAATGATGAGTTTTGCAGAATAATTCTAAAATATATGTTAAGTTTTTATCTTATAAAACGGTATAAGATAAAAACAGTAAATAGATTTATGAGCCGTGTTGATCTTACGTCCTGATAATCGAAGGGGCAGTCATAGCCACGTACGAACATTCAACTAAACATCGTCACGTCTGTATCAAAGCCTTTTCCCAATAGTAATTCCCTCTTAAACTCGCAAGATTTATACCCATTTACCCATCTAAAAATACTCTCAAATTATATCATCAACGTAAACTGTCATTGCACGCTTAAATCAACACATTAAACAATCGTTTAACAAACAGGCCTTGATATCTTATACCATCATTTGGGCAAACGACCCGCAGCGACGTGATGTCATTCTCGATGATGGTGCTGTTAACTAATGTACTTTGTCACTTTATATTTCAAGAAATGCGTTGGAACATTGTTGCCATTTGTGGCGCAGATACATTATTTTTCAGGATTCCTACGGATTCTTATTCACTTTACTCTCTGTCTGTCCGCCCGTCTGTCTGTCACTAGTACACATCAGCATAGCGATACATACTTCAGCGGAACGCGTCAGCGACAAAACCGTTTTGTGGAATTTACCCAAAACTGACATTTTCTGCCCTGCGATTAGTTGCGGCCGTTTGAACGGTTGCTGAAGTATGAATATATACTGATTATGTTTTAAACCATCGGCGACTCAAAAGGAGCGTGACCCCAATAAACACAACTGCAAGAGAATATTCCAGCAGTTATTGACCACAAATATCCAGATACATTAAACCGCAGCTGGTTTTCGGAGTCTTGGAAGTGAGTCAAACCACCTCGTTAGGGCGCCGGCCAGCAAGGCGACGGCCACTTGACCCGCAACCTTGGATTGTCGATACAACTGCCCAGCCAGAGCGTTTTACATTTAAAGTCGCAGTTTCTTTAGTGAGTTTTACTGGGAACATTTATCAGGAGGCCGTAGCCCAACACTGGATCTAGACATGCTTGTTACAGTATTAGTGCATATTAAGTGGATTGAATAGACACAAAAATAAGAAGTGTGAACTTACTAGCATCATATCTGAGAGAATGTCTACTGCGCCTTGGGGATACGTAACCCTGTTTGACGTATTGCTTTCAAACGAATGCTTCGAAAGCTAAACTGCAAAAGACCCTGGATAAGCCTTGTTTATTTTACGATTTATTCATGTAAAGGCTCCTAGCTAAATATTTCAGTTTAAAAAGAGATCGTTAACAAAGGTCTTTCTTCAAACCCTCTTAAACGAAATAGCCTTTACATAATAGGGCAGCATAAACCCGTAAACTAGGTTAGGTTTACCCTATTCACTTTCCTACCTTTGATCTAATATATTTTTTTTAATACGAATGCTACTTGAATAAGTAATACGCAATCTCGTTTTTGAGGACATGTAAAATTAACAGTCCTATCCTAACACCCAACTGTCACACATACCTATTTCCCACACTAAGATTATACGAGTACCTATACCTACCATGGTATCACAGCACCCCCAGACCCTGTACGAATATTTGTAGAAAATCCAAAAGCAACAACGTTTATACCGCTTCAAAAATTGAACTTGCATCTCTTTTGTCTCAGAGTCTCAACGCCATTGAGGTTGTGTGCCTCATTAAACATAAGTTTTGGCTGTTCACATGATGAAGCTCTCAAAGGCTATGTTTCTAAGAATTTGCTTGTTCAATATTAAATTCCTGTACGGGGAACGTTCTATACTAGCTCTTCATTTACATTCTGCTAAGGATAATGGTATACCAATGTTTTTAAGAAGTTTACTCACTTTTAAAAGATCAATAAAAATAAGACCCTGGAAACTAATGTTTCGAAAGTTTTAGAATTCTATTACTAGTATCACCAGATCTGGTTAATAGTTTTTACAATTTGACATTAGTGTCATTACAGAATACGAATGCACGGACCGGGATTCGAACCCTTGGACTTGAAAAGTCGTGGTACTCAGCCAGAAGTAAGAAAGCCTCTCTCGGACTTTCCTCGGCGTGTTTAATAAAGCCTTCAGTGATTTAAATATTCCCTTTTAATATTCTAAATCTTAAACCTCGAGGTATTCAAGGTGGGAGATTCTCATCACGGAGAGTGTAGACTTAAACGCAGCTTACAAGTTGCGATGTACTCCCGTAAACAAAGCCTAACTGTTATGCGGGATTATGCCTGGAAGATTGTCTGGCTTAAACTTTTAGAATTCATAACAGAAATATTTATTTTTCAAGTTTGTAGCTTAAAATCTGAACGTCTGAAGATTCTACACATGTTATGTTGAATTGTCGTTTTTTTGTTCGTCTATTAATGTAGGTCAGAGATTTACCTTTTAATACTGTTCACCGTTGTTTTCTCTCTTGGACATAGGTATTGTATTATTGAATAGAGTGGTTCTGACGGAAGATCAGCGTTGTGTCTTGCAAACACAACATAGTGCTGAGTCAGACTCCATTGTAACATAAACTTTGTATTTACTTGTGTACTTTTAATCCTGTACTGTACTTATATTTGTCTATGTTGCAAATAAATCATTTCATTTCATTTCATTTTCATTTCATTTCTACAATAGGGTACAAGTTTTGAGACTCATCGTTCTTCCGAAACCATTATATTTTGTCAAAGAATGTCCTGCTGCTGGACATAAAAGCTGTTGTATTGTAAGAGCTTTTAGTCTGTCTGTATTAAGGTTTTTCAACACGTCGGTAGTTATTTCTTGGCCACACAACAAATAACTTGCTCAAGCACAATTGTCTTATCAAGTACATAAAAGAGAATTATATTTCGTATTGTTTCTATATGATCACAAAATCTCCAATAGCCAATAGATTAAGTGACCAATTATCCCACCATCTTGTAATCCGTATTTTCGATGAAGCTGACTTGGATAGTTAAGCTACCTTTCGGTTTAGATTAACGGAGGCAGACCGAGACTTGTCTTATGGTTGCCAAGTTATCGGCTTAACGATTTTGATATTTGATTTAGATTTTTTATTTATAACAATATTAACATTTGTTAGTGAATGTTTTGATTTGTGACCTCTGACGTATACTAAATCTGCCTGATTCCTAATTCACCTGGTGCTTTATTTATTCTTTGTTTTTCAGGATGAACTTTGAAGTCCCAATTGAGGACTTTTCAAATGTCTTTTGTGTTTTGACAAACGAGAATTCTATTAATGAGTTTGATAAATGTCATCCCGGGGAATATCTTGTTGTTTTAAAACCGAAAGGAATAATGTACACTTTCCAAAAACTCAGTGTCAAACCCTGAACATTTGATTGCGTGTTTGAGATAGATGCAAAGTTTCATGTCATTGGTCCTTCGAGCCGGATAAATTAGAACGTGAACTATCTCACGTTCTAGGTTATCGGGTTAACGATCCAAGGCGTGGCATGTGTGGCTAATAACAGACGAATTGAAATCTCATCACTGGTATTCATTGTTCAGTTTCAGGATTCTGGGAAAAAGTAATAATATATAAAAAAAAATTGAAATGTGTCAGCCTGTGTCACCAAAATTATACTTGACTTTCGTGGTATTTTGCATAGCCAAGGTACATGGAAGGAAACATGTACCTACCTACATACAACCATTTCGATTAAAGTATTTCGATCTTCGATACGATAACTTTTTCAAAAAGCTGCCTCACTAAACTCCTTCCGAGTACTGATTATTACATTGATATGATAATGTCCCTGGTTGAGAAATGAAAAGTCTTATCAAAATTTTCGATTCCGACGGGACTCGAACCCGCAACGTTCAGACGACCAACCGCAGTGCCGCTTACCATTCGGCCACGGAACTCTTCTCGTCACAAAATTTTTTGATAAGCTTAAATACTTAAGTGTGGTTTAACACAAATTAAAAAAATATAATGTCCCTGGCTGATCTAAATTATTATGTACCTACCGAGTTCAGTCTTCAGCAGCCGTTCTAGTTCAGTTTAAAACCACCTTGAACTGTATAATGGAGTCGTAAAACCGCTCGCCGTATGCAAAGTAATACCTTCACCTATTTGCAGCTTCTGGAATTATAATATAGCTTGCAACAGATCTAGAGGATGAAATAACCATTGCGGACTATCCTCAAATATGTTAGAGAACCCTCTAGAATTGAGAAGATATACTTGGGGGTCTAATGGGAGACACAATATTACCATCTATAGATCTACCAAGAGATATCGGTCCTAAAGGCCTCGCAATATTATTCCTGGTGTTTGGTTTACCATTGTAAAATGCAATGATTCCACTTCAACGACCTACACCAACATCGAGAGCGAACTATGAAATTCTAATTCGATCCTTGACCCATTCGGTTTATTTAGGCTCAGGACGTTGACAAGATAAGACGTCTTCGTCATTACGACAAATTGGAGCCGACTGAATAAATACTGGACTGTATAATGGAAGTAATTTGATTGAAGTAATTGCGCCTTCAGGATCAAAAGCAACTACGCATTCATTATTTTGCTTTATGAAAATTTCATGAATTGTGAAGTATTCTCAATCTATGAATAAATAGGCGTTTAAATAACAAGGATCATTTTCATATCGCTTTGCAACCTGGCTAGACCTTGTTACTTAATTAGCATTTAATCCAGATTATTTTTCTTGGAGCTTTTCAATAAAACCCTGATGTTTGAAGAGACAAGATAGATTTAAAAAAACATTTATTAGTTCATTTATATGGCCCATTATAATAACAGTTACTAGACTGGCCAACACTTCCACCACGATGATTATGATGATGATGACTCTGCTTAAAAATGCAGTTGAATTTTATCATCATCATTTCAGCCTGGTATCACCCCCCTAGCTATAGTTCTCCGTTCGTTTAGCCAGCTCTGATGAGATACACTCATCAACTTACCTGTTACTTACTAAGAATGTCTGATAAGTGAGCTGTATATCATGAAGAGCAGAAAATACAAAAGACTTAATTAAAAGTGTATTTCGCCGGCGTACATTACCTTCTGTCAATATACCTTCTTCAATATGCATGAGCTGGCTCGGAGGCAGGATGATTAATTCATCAGCCAGCTCCTCCCAGAACACCTGATCTTGGATTGATTGATGAAATAACTACGGGAACACTTGACGAACTAACTTCTAGCAAGGTATCTAAGCCGAGCGGTTATTACATTGAAAGCATATAACTTCTGCAAGATGTGGGCATGTATCAAATATGTGTTTGGACATGTCTCTGACTACCCCCTTAGACATCTTCATAGGTTCTGGAATAAGTAACATAAAAAGATCTGAGAGAATGTCTACCGCACCTTGGGGATACAGTCGTGAACCTGTTTTTGTTTGTTTGTTGCATATAACTGTTTTGTGTTTTTCTAGTTATTTATGCTGACAATAATCCTTAATTTTCAATGAGTACATGCGGCTTAGATGTGCTTGTTGAGATACGAATATAAAATAAATAATTCTGGACTTCACACAGCATCAACTAGTCCCAAAGTAAGCAGAGCTTGTGTTATGGGTACTACATGACTGATATACTATATACTTTTTGTTTGTAAATACATACATATAATAGAAACACCCTGACCCGAGACAAATATTTACAGAACATACAAACATTGGTCCCGCCGCGGGGATCGAACTCGCAACCTTTTGCGTCACAGGCGGGCCTTCGCCCACTGTCAAAGATGATGATGATATTGATTGAATTGTCCTACTGTCAATACTAGATCAGTATTTATCTCCCTCGCATTTGCTGGAACTTGAACCAAAGTATTTTATTATAATGTCCATGTAATTTTTTCCCAAGATTTAATTGGTGCTAATTACCAGCAAATTATGAATCCCCGAGTTCTTGTAAAGCAGACTGCTTATCTCTGTCCTGGAACACGGGGTTCTTTAATTGCATAGAAATAATTGCAATACTCCTCCAGAGAAAATCTTTTACACTCCTCGCTGTGCACCAATCGATACGTACTCTGCCCCTTGAGGTCTCGAATATCGATTGCGTTCTTATGAGTGAGGAGCGCTTTACGTATACAACAATTTCACTTCATAGTCTGGAGGTAGGAGGTAGGTCATTACCGCGACACGTTTCGTCGTCGAGTGTCCAAGTGACAGCGTCTCTTAACGAGCCAAGGAGGTTCAGTGGTCTGCTGTTAATATTTTACGAGTTTCAACAAAGCGAAGGTTTACGAAGGTCCATTCATGCCTCTTCGACCACTTTACGAATTGTCTTTGATGGTGTTAACCGCACAGCCTCTAACCATCTTGTTATTAAACTTCTAAAATCTTCGGCTTCGAAATGTTTCACAAGCTTAATGTTTAATTTAAATGCAGTAAAGAGACTGTGTCCTTTGATATTAAATTGTGTGCGTTTATGGTAGATCTCTTAATGATGCAATTAACATTAAACTTTAATGAGTGTTGGATAGATATTTAGATAGTTGTTAACGCGAAAGGAGACTCTTTGAGGCACACTTACAATTATTTCACCACACTGGTTCGAAAGAATTGGTTACACGACAAGAAGAAGAAGAACGCTAAGAATCATGACTATATTCCGAAGGCATGGTATACATTTTCTAACAAGTTACTTAAGACGCTTTCAAGATGTCTATGTGATCTATCTATCCACCCATGATAACGGTCATGATTAGAACCTACGATTATAAGTCGTCAACGCCCCACTCGGCCAGCACGGCTCTTTAAGATGTTTGGGACGCCTAAATAGAAAAGCTAATTAAATAAGTCCCGTGTTTGTAATTATGCGACTTTTATAGAAAGAGGCTCTTTTCAAAGCACCTTTTTCTTGGCTACTCAAATCAAATCTTGAATCTCACATTCATAAAAAACTTTTGGTTCTTCAGTATCATTGACAATCAAAGTCGAAAATTTACAATAATTAAAGTCGAATGCTTCTTTCAGTCAGACGATCTAAGTTTGGAGACTTTCAAATTACTCTGCGACACGACACGTCTGTCTATAGATTTTTACTGCGACTGTACTAATTCATGAGTTTGATGATTATTTTAGTTTTTGATATTGAATTCAGGCTTGACGACTGGGCGAAATTAATATTTTAGCTTCTTGTGCCAGTCACAGTGAGCATCATGAACAGTTTTTATTCGAGTTTCAGTTTCTTTAAATCATGCTAAGTGGGATAATGTATTTTGTTTACATTTAATACACACAGACCAGTAATAAGTACCTAATATCTGTTATTGTGGCCACAATAACTGAATTATGGATTTAACTAATAACGCTTATGTAGGTAATACAAACATTTAGGTCAAACCTACGGATTCCAGAGATTTTAAACCATCAAATGTACTTCGTTGATGACTGCGAATGGCTAAAAAAAACAGCTTTCAATATGCCTGCATTTTATTCTGTAGGTATGCTTGTATTATGATATTGTGGCCCAAATCTGACTGTGACCCTAGACTGCTTAAGGTTGACGGTGACGTCAGAAACGTCTAGAAGCATTCTAAAACAGAAATGCGGCAACCTGGCACAATTTGTCTGCGTCCAAACTAAAAGCCTTTTTTAATTTGTTTTGTCTGACATTGATATACATCAGAGGTGTTAAACTGCCTATTCTCTGGAGCCCTACTCTCAAGCATCAGCAATACGAAGTGTCGCTGAATATTCGGATGTTTCCTACTACGAGCTACATTGTCTTCGGTCGATAAGATCAACCTATAAACTCGGTCCTAACCTCAAATATTCCGAACCAAAAAATTGGCCTTTGAAGTCAGAAATCGTAGTAGAAAACATCGGATTATTCAGCTCAATTTCGGGTTTAACGCTTGAAATTAAGGCCCGTTCTCAATGCTGAACTCCTTATATAACTCCCCAAGGATTCTGGACGTTAGAAATGGATTTACTGGCGTAGATCGCACGCCTGTCTTCCGGCATCTTGAACTCTTGACCTTAGCTCGGCTAGTTGGTGTCGTCTCTGGCACTGAATTGCATCTGACTGTTTTTGCTGCTAGTTGGCTAACGAGTAAGGTTTTCTGTGTCTGTTTTTTGGTGGGTATAAAACTAGCCTATCTATCGTTTTAGTCAAATAGGCTTCATCGTGGAAGAGTGATCAACAATACATACCGACAAACTTTCGCATTTATAATTTTAGTGTGATGACATCAGCTTTAATGGAACGAAGATGTGGCAAATATTGAACAATCAACACTTCGAGGAGAATATATCCTTTAAATTATGAATTGTCACATATTATGCAGCGTCAATTGTAGACAATACTTGGAAAACGTAAATGCATCGCCAGCGTTTGCCAATGCCAACACTGCAGCACACACGCCAATGCTCCAGTACCCAAGAACTACTGCAGCACACACGTCAACTGCCGAGCCAAACTCCCTCAACAATTTTCGCAGTTTCTAAATAAAAAAGGAACTAGTCGGATAAGTAAAGTTTTATCGGAAAAAGAGTTTTGGGTTTAGCAGTTGTTTATGTTCAGAATCAGTGGTTTATCTGAGGGCTGCGAATCACTTGGACATCTACCAAGATAAATGTAGAAGTAACTGGATCGTGATAGATGGCACAGAAAAGGGAGGCCTGTGCCTAGCAGTGTGATCAATCGAATGAAAATGATGAGACAAGACGCATCCAATAAATGAATGGCTAATGGCAAACGCTGGTCTCGCCACGAGAATCAAACCTGTAACATTCCTCAGGCTCTTCTTTCCTTTCGTCACCAAAGTCACAGAAAATTGTTCTCTCATCGTGTCACTAATTGAAAAAGAAAACAGTAATAACATGTCTTATACTGAGTTTATTTTTCGATCTTTTGCAGGTTCACTAAGATTTCTTGTAACAAGGGATTGTTTTTAGAAAAATAAATCTACGCAGTTACTAACAAAGGTAGAAGAGTAACAAGTGAATTCCCCTGAGCAGATCGGTTCAATAACTATTTCTTTGGCTACTTTGTTACTGAGTCGAATTTATTCTTTAACTTGGCAGAAGAAAATCGTGTATTAAAACATGCGTAGGTACGGTAGACATAGATCTTCTTCAAGATAGAGTACTTTAAAAGGGTACTCACGTAAAAAGATCTCAAGATTCTATTTCTTTGCTGGTTGCTTTTAATAAATATTCACAACAATTAACACAACAACAACGTCCACACATTGTCTATCACGAAAGGCACTAAGTAGGTACATTTTCTAGAAGTCATATTTCTACATACATTTTGATGTAAAGACTGTGCAACGTCACATTTGCATGAGACGTGTCTTCCAAGCTACACATTTTTGTGACTCCCTCATTAACTTCAATTAAGGTGACTATATGTGAAGTTTTACTTGAAACTTACATCGGCCTTATTTTAATTTAGGACTCGTTATTTTCCGGTGTTGCATGTCTCCGTACTTAAGCATCCTTGACCTCTTTTTGTTTTACAGCTAGTTTAAAAACTTAATCTTGACCTTCTTGTCATTTGCATACTAGTTTTTGTCTTGCATTTGGTGGTCTATCGTCATTAGAGTCACATATTTATTTCTACATTGTATTATAAATACAATAAAGAGATAAATATGTATATATGTATATAAATATGTGAAAGGTTGTAGCGATAAAAAAAGTATGAATGGACTGTGTGCAAGACAGTTTGGATCAAAAAGAAGGGATGAATTGAATGTTTAGCTTACGGCTGATAGAGTAGAGTAGAAGAAGAAAACCTGTCATGCCAACCAACCATTAATAAATTTTAATGCTGTATTAAAATTGATTAATGGTTGGTTATGCTGTATTAACATTTATTGATAAATAAAATAAATCGTTTTTATGACGACCATTTAAATGCCATTCCATATGACTGTAATTCTAGAACCTTATTCATTGCAACATGGGCCTCATAAACAACTTGCCGATTATCGAAAACCAAAATTGAGTCACAATAGGTCGTTTCGCAATCCTTCCCAAGGCGCGCTCACGTCAGGATTCATGAGATCATCGCTGCATGTGGTTGTTTAACCTCAAAAATATGCAGCACCGATTCAGGTTATTGGTTACATTGGCTTTTCTGCCTTGAATTTAAATAGAGCCCTTTTGTTGGACCACCTCGATATCTATGTCAAATTTTCTGCTACCATACGGTCAAAGCCTTAACCCTGCCAACATTTGGCCCGACCAAGAGACCGGTTCCAATATGAATCCTATTAGGTACCCTGTTTCAGACATCATACACTTCAGTTCAAGTCAAAAATTGGATAAAAACTTAGATTTGTAAGGCTTGCCTTATATTTTTGTGGCTAAGAATCTAATAGGATACTAAGTTGGTTCAGGATATCAGCAAAGACTTGATAGATATCAAGTTTAGTAAGATATCTTATCTTCCAAAAAAAGTCCTAAATTAATTACGTATGGTCACAATAAAAACAAAATGGCTCACCGTCGAATTGACCAGTTGATAGACACCTAATTCCCAGGACATGAAAAACTCCCCTAAGTCGCCTTAGTTTCCCTCGTCCTTCGTTCCCAAATCACGGGAAACCTGTCAGTATTCATTAGCCTTATATCAAGAGTTTTCTCCAAGAAATTGGACCAATTTGTTTACGAACAGTCTGTGAGTGAATATGGAATAGTACTGCATGTGTAATGGACACTCCTCTCCAACCCCCAACCAATTGAGACTCCCTGCCCCTCGAGTTCTCGATCGATAGTTCTCATGAATTTACTGTAATGTCTATGAAAGTAGGCAATACATAGAAGTGGTACCCAGAGACCACAGATTTCCACATGCTACGAGCCTGACATACATCTTCTGTCTCATTCACTCCCATCACATTCTTCATACAAGCTCGCTTTACTACGGTACGATTAATGACACGATCAATATGGTGACATTTTGGTTTCTTCTCCAAAAGTCACCAATTCGATCATGTGAGTCGTGAGTTTTGTCAAGTGTCCGAGGTTAATTCGTTGAATTTCGGCTGATTATTTTGCTTCATTTATTTGACCTCTACAATGACTTGACTCCGATTCTTATCTCTAATTAGGATACTTCATCCCTCAGTCATTAATTTGATAAATTCATCTTTGAAATGAAAGATGAGAATCAAGTTGAAAATTAATTGTCTTGTTTATTAATTGATATTTTTCTGTTTGAGTAATTTGACAATGTTTTATCAATATTTAGATGGGCTCTGTTATAATAATATTTTGTTTATTGTTACAGGTATGTCCAAACCAGAATTGATGAACCAGCAAGGAGCTAGTGGTGGTTACGTCTTCAGGCCGCTTGAACCTGAATGGCTTTAAAATTTAGCCCGAACAAAGTGCCATCCGTAGTAAAGCTCCCCAAGTACTCAAGAACTAAACCCTTCTCCTCAACCCTTCTTCTGTATCTATCCTTATCCTGTTCTTTGTTCCAGTTTCCTTATCACACCTGATCCTGTCTGAACATTCAACCTCAGCTCGTAACACCACCATCATATCCAGTTTAATTTAATTCATTCTGAATGTCACCTATAGCCTGAATAAATGGTTCAAGTCCTTAGTAACATAGTACTTGTTATTGGTATTAATTAATTTATAAAATCGGTGATTTGCGTTTGAATACTTAACTTTACAGGGTCGCAACTTTTAGTAACGATGTATGGACTTCACGCAAATAAATGAATTCTATTCTATGGATTCGAACTTAACGAATTCTTTAACAAAAAAAAAAACATTAAACATTAAAAAATTGGTCTGCAGTTAACGGAGAAACCGGTGAACATTCTTGAAAACAAAAAAAAACATTCAGCCAAACAAAGAAATTCCCTCTTATTTTATAAATCTCTAACTCAACCAAAAACTTTGGTAAAGTGCCAGCAACAAGTGAACAGCTCATTGAAGGTCTGTGGCATGTGGTTCAAATTCCAATACTATTCGAATGTTCTATTAAATGTTGCAATCCTCGGTCGTTAAACCGTCTGGGGCCTGAAGCTGTGCCTCCATTCACGTTGAATTTGTATTTGACAAGAGTCCCCTTAAGGCATCAAAGATTCTTATCTGCGATGTAGTAACGAGTATAAGTAATCTAGTTTTCATTTATTTTAATATATATTTTCATTAGGCTTCGAAAACGGTTTCTGTTCTCCACTGATGTATCAATTTTTTGTTCACCAATGTCTCCGTCAGTTGTGGACCGTGAAAAAAACCTTTTAAGCTAGAAAGGGTAGACTCTCAGTACCTACTGAGTGGAGTCCCATATCAATTTAATTCTTTATTGTAATTCTATACGTAGTGGAGTATTATTATAAAATTTTAGAAAATAAAGATTTTAAACATATTTATTTATCGAATCTGCATATAAGTAACGAGCAGTTACAACCTATAAGATGCTGGATCCGGAGTAATGTCTTCTGCCGTAAGCATCATCATCAGCACCGTAGCGGCTGTGCCCCTCCCGCTCGTGGCCACGACTGCCGTAGCCCTCGGAGTGCCCAGTGTCATGGCCCTCAGAGACATGGCTCTCCACGACCTGGAAAAAATTCCTCTTTAGAAAAAGATCCCAATTACAATACCTCTCCAGAGTTGTACTCATTGGCTTTCATTAGTCAAAAGAGTTAATTCAGTAGGACCGCTGAGATCACTTAAAATAGTCTTCGAACTAGGTGATTCTTCTCCTGTTCTTTCGCAACCATGCCGTGAAGAATGTTTTAATAAAAAAGTACCAATGGATACAATTACAGTTTGCGCGATCTTTGTACTGAGATCCCTCTCTTTGTAATTGAATTGTGAACCTGTTTGTGCTGATTCTTCACGGTTATTCTTGATTGCGAAAGAACATGAGTGAGTAGCAATATATAATGATGCTACTCTACTCCGTTTCGTCTTAGTATTCCTCCCATGCAATATAAATAAGTCTATTGACGTTAGCAGAGAGTCACTAATAAATTTAAAGAGAATAAAGAATGAGTTACCTTCTTAAAATCACGATCCAAATGCCCTCTATCATGAGAGCTGGAGCCACCTTCTCTTTCGTACCCACTGGACCCGTAACCTGTGCTGCTGTCTTCGCTTCCTCGTCTGCCGTACTCGCTGCCAGATCTGGTTCTCCCTACTCCTCCTATTCCACCTCCGATCCCTCTTCCGATTCCTCCTCCGATTCCGATACGACGACGTCCGGATCCAATACCTCCACCGACTCCGATACCGATATCGTCTTCTATCTCATCGGAGATACCCAAGCCTACTCCGTACTCGCCTAGGGGTGTGGCGTGAACCGCCAGAAGGCAGGTAATGGCGACCACCTGTAAGTTCAACTTGGATTATTTGGGTTGAAATTGGAAATAAACTATGTTGCTCCAAGAATAAAATTCTTTCAATCCGAAACTTCTTGACAAACTAGCTGTTTAGAATCAATGTGCCGAAAGAATTTAAGTGCGTCTCGAAGCGGCTTCTTTTGTGCATATCCGAAGCTAAGAATCCTGGCTGTGTGGATCTTTCTTTACAGAAAATTGCAGTTTGACACGATCTCTGAACAATAAAACAGTCATACATAGCTAACTAGATAGTTTTTTGTGTGTTTTCCGCATTTCCGCATGCAATGTATTTTGTTATTATGGATTCAGTTACAATTTGTAACTATAAAACACATTGCTGCTTATTACATAAACGTTAAACCTTAGTTGAACCCCATGTTGACACATGTCAAAACAAAACTGTAACCACAAAAATGCGTTCTATTTGTGAGTATTTAAAGATCGTTTTTCTAGGAACAGTTTTTTTGTTAGTCTTAGTCTAAACTCGGTTCATTTTCTTGTAATAAATAAGACGGAACTTGTTTAGGAACATCGATACGGAAGTCAAAACGGTCATCAAATAATAATAAATCACTATCACATACATACGTCAACTTATTTAAATTAGGTTGGTTAAGGTAAAGTAAGGGAAGCGTTATAAATCATCACATTAATGAGGGGTTTTTATTATTGATACATGGTTTAATTAAAGTGTGATCTATAGGCTGAAACAGTGATCTATGTGTTCCTAAGGCTATAACTCCAGCCACCCGACGATGGATTTTCCGTACGAGCGCGTATCAATGGGAGGCAGCAAAATAATCTTCCGCTACACTAGTTTCAGGTCTCCATAAAGGTCACGACCAGATAATGAAGAAACAACCAGCTTAATAGTAAAAAATGTACCTGTATTTTATCATATATTTTGACTATCTCCTTTCTTCTTGTAGTAAAACTAGATATTATCAAATAATATTTAATTCCTCAAAAAAGATCTGAGAGAGTCTACTCATGTCTGTTTTACGATTTAGAGATACACAGAGAAATAAAATATTACTTACATAAAACAACATGTTGTGGTTTGTCTCCAAAAACAAATAAATTAATGAAACTATCGCCACAATGACATACCTTTTATACCATTCAGATAACATAATGGTTTTCCAAATTATCTATTAACGATTAACCAAACCACAGTACCGTTATTTCCAAAGATGTCATTTAAAATTATTCCTGTTTTTAAGATTTTTCTTAATAGTCATGCTAATTATACACACCTCTGCCTCATTCCTGTAGAGCCCTATAAGAAAGAGTATCTTATACACCGCAGTAATTTGTCGCTTAGAGTAGTTACTTTAGGCGACCTGCGAAGTGTGTGTGAGTTCGAAATGTCTCTGATAACCTCTGATTACCCCCTTAGGCATCTTCAAAGGATTTTAAACTCCGCAATAACTAACACTGTACACCGGAATTTTATCAAATAAAGTGACAACGACATCAGTGCCTGCATTCCTAGCATTGGATACGGTCTCTGTTAACACCAAATACTGTAAAAGTTTCTAAGAACCAAAATGCCTAAATCTCTCGGAAGTAGGTAGGTACTCATCATGGCGACGACATCGGGTTTAAAATTAGCTGTCCCCAATTTTATATTCAGTACCTAATGTCTGTTTGATAAAATATGGAAGCCAAAACACGGCTTCATGTTGATAGTTTTAGTTTTATGGGTTTTATTAACATTTTCAAAATGGTAATGGATCAAATACCATAAATTAAAAAAATGCTGGTCTTTCCACACAGCATCATCTATCCCAAAGTAAGCAGAGCTTGTGTTATGGGTACTAGATGACTGATTTACTACTTATATACTTTTCGTAAATACATACATATTTTACATGAAACACCCAGACCCGAGACAAATACTTGTAGATCATACAAACACTTGTCCCGCGGCGGGGATCGAACCCGCAACCTTCTGCGTCGCAGCCGGACTTTCGCCCACGGCGCTACAGAGGTCGTCAACCTATGATTATAAAGGTAGAATAAATAAGTAAGAAGAAAATTGGACTATTAATTTCTATTAATATTAACGTCCGTTTCCATGTTCAGTCTATCTGTTGTTTTACTGTAGTAAGATATCTCACTCTACCAAAACCGCAGACAGAATACAGAAAAATACCAAAAAAAATCTTGCCTACGGAATTTTTACTTGTACGGCTGGGATTCGTATTGACTACATTCAAATCGAAAGCTTAGACTCTGTATCTCAATAGGCCAAGACGAAGGTAGAGCCAAATCAAAAGGCAACTTAAAGTAACATTAGAAATCGTGTATCAGCAATAAGAGTCAAAATACAAACTTTGAATATGCAAAGACTAACAGACCAACTCAGATAAGGGTAAGGAATAAGGATAAAATGATAATTTCGGCAGATCATTTCATATTTCCGGTCGTCCATGTTATATTCAGTACGAAAGTTGGGTTCGTATCTGACAAGTTTTACTCGGGAAATGGACCGAAATACTCAGTAATACTCACTAATGTTCCTTCAGATGCTCACAACATGTAGTCTACTTATCTTTTAAGTATCGCCTCGGAATCTCTTAGAGTCGAGCTTATTTTGAAGGTTAGGAGGTTTTTCTGAGTAATATTATAATAGGATACTTTTCTTTGAACCATCCCACGCATATAATAAAGCCGAACGTTTGTGAGTTTGTTTAGATGTTTGTATGTTTCTGTAAGGATCAGGCTCAAACGACGAAACAGTTTACAATGAAATTTGGTAAGGTGAAAGGTATAACTCCAGAATAGCATGTAGGCTACTTTTTATCCCGAAAAACGTTCCTGAAAACCAAAAAATATGTAAAAGGACAACGGTAATATTTCATACAAAATTTAGCAGAACTCTGTTTGAGAGAGCAACCTTAGAGCGCCATGACAACCAATAACTTTTGAGTTTTCAAAATCGCAAAATGTCATTTCGTTCTACTATGCTTTGTACAATTTTTATAACTTCAATTATAAGACTATTTGTGGGGTTGTGATGCCTAAATAAGTTTTTTTAGTAAATAGCGAAACACGTATTTATTCATTTTTCAAAACTACCCAACCCCTTAGATGGGTACTTATTTATATTTATCAAAGGCAGCAAATCCAAAAATGAATTCAGTGTTTTCATGGGTTGGATTAGAACAAGGTAAATACTTACATATTATATCTGTAGATCCTATAAACATTTGTCCCGCGGCGGGAATCGAATCCGCAACCTTCTGCGTCGCAAGCGGACCTTCGCCCACTGCGCTACAGAGGTCGTCAAAAAATTAAACTTATGTGTTTATGTTTAGGTTTTCATTCCTACGAATATTTCTAGTCCCATTTCAAAGTATTATACCAATTTAGTTCACTAATGAGGTTCCCATTAATACTTGTTCCTCTATTAATAGTTTGCACAGTTCTAGACCAGCTTTATGCTCTTCAAAGGTCTCTGTACAAACCCTAGGTTCACATAAAGGTGTACACTGACACATGGACTACTGAGCACATGGCTTCATTTAAATTAAGCTTCAACTACACGAACTCATCGTACTGTTTTGTGTTGATAATGAAATACTCAGAATTTCAACATGTTCGACTTATGCGAGTACAGTCAGTCCAAGTAATATTACTTGAATAAATATCTTAATTTATCACCTAAGTATAAGTATATTTGTGTGTTTTAGGCAAGAATGGCAACAAATTTTTAGTTTGTAGACATGCTTTGATCAAGTACCTATATACCTAATGTGATAAGTATAATCTGGGCATTTTTCTTAAAGAACAAAAATCTAAGGAAGTTTCATTTAGGTATGCTACCTAACAGCTACTTATAGAATAGAAAAAAATTGCTAATAATTTTCCCCATTTAACACAGCTCAGATTGTACCTATTCGATTATTTTCTAGTTATATTATACTTCATGTTTAATTTACTTACGTTCCCTTTTCTCATTGAATGAAGTTTGATTTCGTAATTGAAATCCGCTTACGTTTCAAGATTCTGCTCTACGTGCTTCATAATTTGATATTAGGTACCTACTTACTTCAATATCCTGGTAAACAACTTCAAATTACTGTTTCTGTAGAAGTTACCTTTGATATTTTTATTTTATAAAATTTAGATACTCTATATTTATTATGATGTAATGGCGTTACGAATAATATAATTTCACAGGTAAGTAAATAAATTACGTAGGTAGGTTCTATGTAAATATGCTGAAACTGAGCTGTAAAAACCGAAGTTGTTACAAGAACGTAGGGGAGTCCTTTTTACCTTGAATCCAATGTTCTCCTATACTCGTATGTAGTATAAATAAGTAAATATTTGGAGCAGAGTAGGTAAGGTCAGCGACAGAAGTTCATTAACATTTGATGTATTTGAATCTTAAATATCTTCGTAGTTCGTAGGGTTTTAGATAAAACCTTATATTGGATGTTTTGCCTTGCACCATTACCTACTATTTATGAAAAAAATAGAAAATTTTCCCACAAACATTGATGAAAATGAAGCTTTTAAATCTCCAATTGTTCATGAACTTCTGTCGCTGACTGTACGTACCTTCTCGTCTGATAAAATCATGTGTTTAGATGTGCCTCTGACTACTCCTAAAAATTTAAAGAATCTTGAAGCTTTATCAAAATGTTTACGTGCCTTTGGTTGGGAATGAAGTTGTGATCCTGATGGATATGTTTCCAATCTATCCACAGATAAATAATATCGTGTCACCAGTTCTTTCGAACCAGTGTGGTGAAAGGATTTTAAGTCCGCCTCAAAGAGGCTCCTTTCGTGCACTTGATACATGTTTTGGAACTTTTTAAGTTCTACGACATGCCGGTATCCTCACGATGTTTTCCTTCACCGCTTGAGAGCACTGGCATAGGGCACATATTTTTTTTCGACAGAAAAGCTCATCGGTGCACGACTGGGTTTAAACCCACGACCTTGCGATCGGAAGGCGGGGGGGCCACCTACTACTATACCACCAATTCCTCTAATAATTCGTCAAACCGAGGCCCTTCCAAGTTCCAAGCAATTACGGCGGCATGCAAATTCGAGCAATATGGCGATTTTGTCGGCGCCATCGAATTACTTAGCGAGATACACGCCCTAATTAAAGTTCATTTTGAATATTGAAATACGTGAAATTTGGTTTACCAAACTAGTGAGGAATAGTTCCGAGAACACGTTGAGTGCGAGTGATAAACTTGGTTAGGTACACGCAGGAGGTGCTTGCTGCGGTGAACAGCGAATGCGATAAGCATCAAATAGCTATAGCTACTAAAATAATTGTTACACAGTTTTATGTTTAATAGTCAAGTTACAATACAACTATGTGGCTCTGATAACCATCTTAGACATTGTAGATAGATAGATCTGAGAGAACGTCTACTGTGCCGTGGGGCTACGCTGGAGATGTTTATTTTCCTTACACAATATTCAAACAGGAAATATATTTAACAAAATAATGTTTTTGCGTGTTATCGCCAGATGGTGTTCGTGTGCAAAAAAACAATATTCGCAAAGAGAGATCGGAATGACGACACTGAATCGAATCTTGACGTCACTGCTAGTTTTAGTTTTGTATTGTGTGGACGCATCTTCAATAAGGTCCCCGATAGTTTCAAGGAACTACCTGTTAGACAATTTGTAATAAAGCTAAAATTGTGGTTATATGACAGGCAATGTTATACTGTTTCAGATTTTTTAAATAATTGATAAAGATTTTTATAATATTATGTACATAATTCAATTATTAGTTAATTTAATACTTGACATCAATCTTTTAATTTTTTATTATTTTTTATTTACTATTGCATGTTGAATTTAAATTGTGACATGATTAAATTTGAAGATTTATTTGGTATGTAAGACTAAGAATTTGTATACCGTGTTAATGCGGTGGAGAATGTGACACTTACTTAATATCTAAAATCTTTATATAACCATTCTTCTGACAAATAAATTCATTTCATTTCATTTCATATTGTATAACTACTCAACCGATTATCATGAACCTAGTAATTTTCCGAGCTAGCTGATGATCGCCAACTAAACAATTTCACACCAGCTTTGCAATTAAAGCGTTTTAATTGATAGTTGCATACTGTTTGTTTCAATTTCCGAGTGCTAAATACTAGATCTTATTAGCTATGAAAGTTTTGTCTTTAGCTTAAATGTGGGCGTGAATATTAAAATGAGGAAGTGGAGAAAAAAATCTCAGTTAATTACTTACGCTTCCCCGCACCCCTTCAGGGGCAAGACGGATTGCTTTTATTCAATTAGTTTCAATTGTTTTTCTTCATTAGCGCAAGTAGCTTGTCTGAAATGTTCGAGTGCACGAATTGGAGACGGGGTAATGAATTTAGGACGAGAAATTCGAGACTGAATGCGAGAACTTCAGATAATTACGGACAATTTTATCTACCCAGGCAGAGATAAAGAAGGTACCTGCATGAATGAACACGACATCATCATCCACAGCCTGACTTCACCCACTATAGGGCTCCCAAAGCTTGTGCCATCCATCACACCTTGCACATTTTTCTAAATCATTTATTCCTTTTCGCTTGACAAACATGAGGAAACCCTGTGCTTATCTGACCCATTGACGAACCATGACAAATATCCAAAAATTAAAAAGAGCTAGTTGCTGAGTGGGTTCGTGCGCTTCTGATCCAAAAGTGGGTTCGAATCGACCTCAGTAGCGCAGTGAGTGTGGCAGTGGAACGCTTGCGATACGAAGGTTACGGGTTCAAATTGTATTTTATTTATCATACGACACGTTACCGACTTATTACAATGTGAGTCCTCAAACTGGAAACGAATGTATCGAAAATAAACTCGACGGCAGTAAATAAATATGAAATCAATTTTACGAGTTCTTTTGTACTTTGAGGAGTTGTGAATTCGTTATTTTCTTGTTATTCAGATATTGGAAGCTTGGTTTACATCGATATTACAAAGTTGTAGCATCGTAAACTTATTGTAAGATAGAATAAATGTATGTTGTTAAGGTATCAAAGTCAAAGTCAAAAAGCATTTATTCAGTAGGACCGCTGGGATCACTTTGAAACGTCTTAAAAACTAGGTGATTCTACTCCTGTTCCTTCGCGACCAATACCGTATCGATTATGATGTTAATGATAAAGGTCCTCATCAAAGTACGAACACCAGCAGTTTACTTGTGACCGCGGTGGATGTAATGTCATCAAAAACTTCAAGGTGAAAAAGTTTTACCTACCACATACCTACATACATTCGTTACGTTACGTTAAGTTACTCAACATGTATACAAGTCTCGAAAATTTAAAACGCCAAAATAACATGGCCACCAAAAAAGGTATCTTCAATGAATAAAACTGTAATTTCAGCTATTATGTGCCATCTCACGCAGAATTTAAATGAGTATACACACTTATAAAGGTTGGACGTGTCGCCTTTCGCGTCAATGCTCCTATAAAACCTAACAAATACTTATAAAAATATTTATTCGTTACTTTAGTACCAGTATAAAACAAAATGTCTAAAATAGCCCTTTGTAAGTACAAAAACGTTGCACAAAGTGCTTTATCTCGCTGTGCTTAAAGTTGATTATCGCGTGATACGCTTAGAGGTAGATGTGCTCAACATTTTATGGAGTTCATCCCCGTAATTAACACTTTAGTGCGCACCCTGCCTGTCCTTTGGTACGTTTTAATTGGTAACGTGCAGCGGATTAAGGTGTGTTCAAATGTTTTAAAATTTCTACTCTGTTATTTATACTTTTCTGTAATTATACGAGTAGAATCATCATACGCGCTACACACAGGCATCTACGAGTAATACATATGAAGTTTTATTGACGATCTGGGGTGTACTACACTGGTCAAAGTGATTCTATCATACTTTTATATTATTATTTTATTTTTGGACGGTATCGAAAAATTATTCCATTTTACCTTAATAAATAGAAATTGAAATAATAAATATGAAAGTAACTCTGTCTGTCTGTTTGTTACCTTTTCACGCCCAAACCGCTGTACAGATTACGCTGAAAAAAAAACTAGTTTGTATCCCAGGGAAGGACAGGCTACTTATCCCGAAAAAATGTAATAATCCCGAGGAACCGCGGGTCACACCGCGGGAGCGCAGCTAGTTGTTACATATAAGCGACACGGAAGAAGAAAGCCTAGAGATATTTCTAGGCTGATGAGGCTGATCTCTTGATGAGTAGTTATAGGTATAGTTATCCCCCAGACGCTGTAAAACCATCTAGCTAGATAGACAACGTTTCGGGGCAGCGAGTTTGAAATGTTAATTTTGTAATTCAGCGCGGTCGGACGAAGCGGAAAACTGGTTTTCGGAGACAATGCAGTTCTTAATGAGACCATAATCTTATTACTGGGTGTAATAACTCAAAGGGATTTCGTGGTAAAAGCCGAGTTGGCCTGAAGGGTGATTCGACTTATAGCCTCGTTAAAATGATTGTTATACATTTTTTCATGCATAAATGTTGGAATTATGTTGGTAAATTATCTATTTTATACTTATTTTTGCATTCTAAAAGGCGCTGGTGTTGCAAGTGTTGCAACCTGTCACACGTGAAATGATTTTAAATGCAACGTATGGATATAATTTGATTTGTTAGACTAACTGCTTGTATCTGCCGTCTGAATCAATGATGAATAATTCTTTATCATTCATTCTGTCTGAATATGTCACCAGAGCTACAGAGAACACAAAACAATTTTTCTCTTCGCTTTAGGTTCCCGAAGAGAAAAAGTGATGGGTAATCAATACCGGGCAAGAGAAACCCTTACCAAAAAACATCTGAAACGTCTGCTCATTAGCTGACACAATAACATAGTTCGGAAACTCATTACATAACTTCCCCATCCGTCACTCTTGCGGGTACAAACCCACGCTCTTGGGTAGCCACTAGCCAACCAGAGCCGTAACTAGGGTCTCAGAGCTCTATACAATGTGCCTTTTATCTAGAATGCATAGATAAAAGCCTGAAATGTTTATCCCGATAAATGAAGTAAGTGTTCCTGAGAGACCGCTGGAGTTCCAGGGAGCTGGTAGCTTTTAAGGCCTGTATGACAATTCGTAATTCATTCGGATGCATATTATTATCATGCATAGGTACGATAATCTTCTTCGAAAAGTGACGTAAACTTTTCAAAGAAGTTCACTGAAACGATTTTCAAAAGGATTTGCCCTTTTGATATTTTATATATTTTAGTTATTATATTTATAGTTCTATAATCTGTGCTCCCTTCGATAAGAGTGGGTTTGGTATAATATCGTCCTCAAAATTCCACAATAGCTATTCATTCGATATCACGCACGGACCACAAATACCTATTTATTTAAACACGAACAAACTTTTTGGACCCGAGTACATTAGCAAATACTGGTCAGCAAATACTTATCAGCTCGTTTTCAAAACTCAAACCTATTTCAGTGCCAAACTGAAACCTAGCAGAATTTTAATTAGAATGTGGCTATTGATAAACTTCTCGATAGATAAAGTAATTCTCGTGCTATGTATTTAGAAACCAATAATGCCCACGAATCTATTCAAACCTTCAAAGCTAACTTATGAAATAAAACTTGTTCGGCGACTACTGACGCCTGTGGTATAGCAGACGTTGTTACATAGCGATTTGCTATTACGATTCTGGCAGGGTCCAATTTCAGATTGTAAATGTAAACGTGAATTTTAGTTCTAAAGCTTCCGACTACAATTTAAATTAGGAACTAGGGTACATTGATATCGGGAGATAATAGTTACAACTGAAAGGGTTGCGTGCGGTTTAAGGACACAATTTTGCCGATAAATTCAGCTCGTGGACTTTCCAAAAGCAAATAATTCAAATTCAACCCGTTAAATTGAATTTAGTTTTCTGATAGTTTAAGCATTTGTGGGGTTAAGTTGGGAGTTGGTTAGACGACTGGATAAAAAACATGGACTAAAATGCTTGTAAATCTCTTATATTTTCAAACTTAGGTGCTCTATTTTACTGAAGGTCTGTGGTCAGGCAATACTGTGTACTTCGGATGATATTGATGTTTTGAACACTACATTGGCGAAAGTCACAGTCGCTGCTACTAAGTATTTGTGTTGTTTGTAATCTATGTTGTTTTTAATTCCATTGTCGCTTTAGTGTCCCTACTGTTAAAACAATGTAATTGTTATAAATAAATAAAAATAAATAAATAATAATATACTCAGAACTTTGACGGAAATTGATAAGTGCCGAGAAAGGCGAAAAGTGGGGTATTCGTTTAGCACCTGATAAGGGCGAGAAATGAGGAAACGTTAGCACATAACGTTGTTGAATGGTAAGGCATTCTTAAGAATGGAAGAAACGTCCGTTTCTGGGTTTCCCTTTTCTTTTGTAAATAGTAATTTAATCTCGGCAAAGATTACCAAAATTTGGAAGACTTTCTTTAAATATTTTACATGATATCCCATAATAGCTCATATTGCTACTATAAAACTCAGGCCTTTACATCTATATTAGATGATTTATACAGCGTCAGGAGGCAATCCATGCCTACACTGAACGGGACGCTGTAGTGCCTGGGACATTGTTTGAGATGGAATAGGCTTGCCCAGCACCTAAACCACCCTCTCAGCTAAATCAGCCTGGTCCACAGGAAAGACGACGTCAATACGTGTGGAGCTGACTAAGCTGCTGGTTTCCTCACGATGTTTTCCTTCACCGTCAAGAGCTCGTGTTTAAACGCATATTAATTTTACGGAACGAAAAATCCATTGATGCACGGCTGGGATTCGAACCCACGACTTTCGGATTGAAAGTCGAGGTACAACCCCATTCGACCACCATAAATAATCAAATAACTTACGTAAACCTCTGAAGTGAAAACTTAACCATATTTTTCGAAAGTTTCCAACCTCCGTTTTAATCTATGTCGCTTAAACTTTGAGTAATTGCTGGCTGAAGACTGTAATTAATATCTTTGTAATTGATACTTGATATTTGGAAAATACTTACAAATTGATTTGGGGTTGAAAGGGGTCGCAAAGTTTAGGTAAGTCAAAAGGTATCTTCTAATGAAATAACTTTGGAGTTGCTTTGTTTTTGAACAAATTAAGGCATACATTTATTATACTGGGCACAAGATGGTCTGGGAGTTTTTTTATCATAAATAACTACACAAACACGACTAAATGGTAATCTAAATGACTCAGGATTTGAACCAAAGTCTCAAACGAGCTAAGTATCTTTCACTAAATAGGCCAATACGGCTGGCTCATTTTGCGATCTCAGTAATGAAAGGTACAGAGGTACTTTTTTTATTAATAAGTATTATATTAGTCCTCAATGTCCCACTGCTGGGCAAAGGCCTCCCCCCACCGAGGTACTTATTTGAAAAATATTCTTGAAAATATCTCATCTTTGTGCATAAAGAAGTGTTTATTTGTAAAAGTTCTGCTCTCGAAGTTTGTTCAAAAAATCAGCATTGTTATTTAGTTTCTTTGAAAAAGTTCGCTTTGTCTTCTAGTTGATGATTTGCAGAATCTGCGCAAACAATGTCTTTGGAATCTTTTGGTGAATACAATGGGTATTTTTTTAAATATCATCTACACAAGGAAGGTCACCTAGGTCCTGAGCACTTGTAACTTACCTAGTATTATTGTAAGTAGGCTTAAAACTTTAAAAGCATCATTGAGTTTTTAATTTCCTTCACCAATCACGTTGTCTCGAGAATCGAATCCCCATTTATCACTACACATATAATACGTAGTTCAACGGATGACTAATTTCGCCGCCTCACTCAATAGATCGTTGGCTCAGTGGCTACGTGCGTCGCGTCGGCCGGCGCGTCGCAGGTCCCGAGTTCAAACCCGCATGTTCTTAAGCACAGGCGGCAAGTTTTGTAACTTGTTGGCCTGCAACTCCATGCTAGATCTACGGAGGAATATTTGCGCGGTCTTCTATTGAGATCGGGCTGTGTACACTTCCTACATTTTTTGGAAAAAAGCATTTTAATTTTAGTCAGCATAATGATATCAAAGAATTAGTGACACAAGAGAAAGGGGTTACTTTCCGGCTTTAAAGCCTTCACAGTGACCTACAGTTCTTCCAACGCATCTAGGCATTCGTGAAGTTAGCCGTTTGTCTGCGGAGTAACCGCTTTTTCATACAAAATTGTGTTCTGCGCAGACAATCGGCCTAGATCCGTTGGAAGAACTGCACATAATCTATTCGTAAAAAAAGCTTCTGGTGGTCTCATCTCATCCTACATTTCAATACGTAGGTATGTAGGTACTAATTGGCCTACTCTACTTGGCCTCATTAGTCTTATTCATAGAATGTTCTCGTTCTTCTACTAGACGGTAACCAGGCATTGCAGATTATTTATTACACTTCCTTTTTGAAAAACATAAACTCCTTTTCATGCGTTTTTCTTTTACAAAAATACTGAATTTTGAACCTTTAAAGTAGAAAGTACAGAGAATATACCTAAGCATACGCCCGTTGAATTATTTATTTGTCTGAAACGCTTCCCATGTCAAAGACAGTTCGTCGACTGTTTGAGTTGTGGAGATATCGCCTTTTTGAAGATTACTTCCAACTGGAGCTTTATGAAAGTTTTACTTAAAACCACGTACGTCTTGTACGTGGTTTTAAGTTAAACTTTCAGTCCCAATGGATAGACTTTCTGACATAAAAAAGTTTGTGTTTCAACCACGCATTTACGAGATTGAACTGGATGAAACTGCATATAGAATAGAATAGAATAAAGTTTTATTTTCTCCACATCATATACAACAGTTACAATAGGTACTTAAATCTACACAATTTTATGTGGGTGAAAATACGTCTATCCCTCAGAATTTGCTCCAACAGCTCGAGAGTGTTGGAGCGCTGGTTTTCAGTGGCGCCATACCCGTTGTGGCGCAGCACTTGCTGCGACACGCTGATAATCTTATAATATAGCTGATTAATCGGCCGGAAGGGATGTAGGTCATCATCATCATCATCATTTTAGCCACATGACGTCTCGCTGAACATAGACCTCTCCCATCGATACATGGTGACCTGAAATAGTCTAAGCCTATTCAAATTGCTGGTACTACGAAGCCGCGTAGTAATTTTTTTTTTCGGCCTCTCGCTAGTCCATCATTTCCTTTTATCCAGTTTATTATATTTTAGACCCCTAAAGACGTATTACGTTAATTTTCCTCAACCCCGCAGGGATGGGGGAAACTTAAGTTGGAGAGTATTTTTAATCGTGCAAAGCCAAAATGTATTTCAGAAGTAAGCGTAATTGTACCTATTTTATAAATAAATTAGAATGTATTTACTTATACATAAGTTTCTTTCACCACACTGCACTATTTGAACCACTTTCACTGTTTGAAAGAACTAGAGAGATTATAAAGAATTACGTTTATGTACATAAAAAAAACTAGTCACATTCTCGCAGATCGAATCTGAAAAAATAAAATACGAAAATGTTTTCCATAGAAAGTTGCCAAAAGATAAATAAAAAACCAGAGTAAAGTTGGGGCATGTCGCTAGTATTATTATAAAGGTTTAATTACGGTGTGAATTACTTTAAATGTAAACTTTTCAAATTAAGCATGAGGGCTAAACTTTCTGCGATTTACTAAAACAAACTTCTTTGAAACAGGTATTATGTTTTATTATGAGATTAAATATGTTATTGTTGTTTTTCTTTGCCTAAAATGTTAGGTACAGTCAGCGAACAGAAGTTCATTAACAATTGGAGATTTGAAAGCTTTATTTTCATCATTATTTGGGGGTAAAATTTTGCCCTGTTAGTCCTAAGGTCGGGCGCTGAAAATTGCGACAGTTTTTACTACTGCAATTTCTCAGCGTTCATTACTAAATAAGTACAAAATTGTCAAACTATTTCACAAATAAATAAATTACAAATTAAATCAAATTAAAATTGCCTATTTTTTTTCATAATAGTACCTATAATGGTGCAAGGCAAAACATACAATTTAAGGTGAAGTTTTATATAAATACTAAACTTCGAAGATATTGAAGATCCAAATACATTAAATGTTCATGAACTTCTGTCGCTGACCGTACTTATAAAGCTTTTTTTTTTTATTAAATTAAATAGGTCAGATTTGACTTCACTCTGCCTGATGGTCAGCAATAGTTAGGTCTAAGATGAAGCATGTTTTCCATTTTTTTTTTTTTATTTATGGAAGAGGGGGCAAACGAGCCAGTGGCACACCTGATGGTAAGTGATTACCACCGCCCACATAATGATTACATTGCACCATTGTACTTAATTTTTTACTAACTAAACATCCATAGATGTTCTTTTACCCTACTTTTAATGTTAAACGTGAAGTCACAGAAGGATTTCCACCACGATGTTGAAATGTACAAAAGTCACCCATGCGGGATACGAACCCGACCTCGCGATTGACCGCTAGTGGCATCCACAAACGAGCGCTTCCGTGCTTCGAAGGGAAAAACCATGATTTCAGGTTCAAAACTCCGTCACCAGAGTAAAATTCAAACTCACTTTTAGTCTCTCTTCAAAAGCGAAATCCAATCATTCATAAATGTTGTATCACTACTTCACCAGCTCCTCTGTTCTTGTTTGTACTGTCCTCCTACACCTTGTTTATACTGGGTGAAATAAGATACGCCCGAAAATATGGGCCTCAGATAACGCGCCTTGATCAATTACCGCCTTAAAAAACAAAAATTAAAAAGAAAAGTAGATCCGTGTTTATGTTGCTTAGTTACCAGCTAAATTAAACCGCCATTTACACGATGCCATTCTTGCCTTTTGCATCATCTCAACGGAGCAAGAGGCATGAATGGTATCGTGTAAATGTCGCTTTAGGCATTTATATTATTTTTGTTGTATACAATACATTTTATTCATGTTGGCCGTTATTAATAAACGTGGTGTAAAGTTACGCCAAGTCTAAACTCCAAAAATTGTATAGTTACTCCTACTTTACACCCGGCGGCGTAACTTTACTCCACGTTTATTAATAACGGCCATATAGTTTACCTTCATCCCCCTGCTACATTCACAGTGATCAGTGGGCGGTCATTAATGCCCCCCTAATTACACTCCGATTAACTATGCATTTAGCCAATAGCTACTAGTAATGATTTGTGGGACGTGTGGTGGGCACTCGATGAGCGAGAAAAGCGAGAGTTTTGTCTCTAGGTTTAATGTAAAGGTATAAAAAAAGTTAATTAAACAATGTATAATGTTTTGAGTAGGTACAAAGTAATCTTTATACACCCAGTTTTTATACATAACGCTTTAATTTTAAAACATTTTCATTTAAAACTAGAATAATTTGAGTTCTCAAATTAATGAAACACCAAAAACAACACTAATTACTATAAACTTAATTCTCTATGAAACTTTAAATACAGTCATCGTTTTCGAATTAAAATATCTTAAGTAAAACATTAGATAAAACTTACTGCTTTAATCGTAAGTCTCATACTTAGCGTAAAGTTTAGATAAGTACCTAATAAGTTTCTTGTTATCTCTTTTCGTTTTAATGAAAATGACAAGGACATAAACATGCTTATAAAGGCCACATAAAGTTAGTAGTTAGAGCCAGCCAGCTGCTTGCAATATTGACCTATTTTAATAATCATTGAACAAAGTCAAAGTCAAAAAGCATTTTTGTTCCTTCGCGACCAATACCGTGAAGAACCAGGGCAACGAACGTTTTGTCTTGTTCACAGGTAAAAAACATAAGACTCTTCTTATGTGACCATCTTTTTATATGAAGTCTGCTTAAAAAATCTGGTAAGTCTACATATTATGAATTTAAATAACATAAATAAATAGCTAGTATAAAATTCAGGGTAAAAATACCTTAAAAACGAAAATAGCGACACGTTAAAACATCTTACGATTATAATTAGAAGTCATTACAAATCAAGGCCGATCTTAAGAAAATATTTTAAAAATGTTCAGAGCACTTACCGTAATTACCTGGCCCGTAATAACGCGGCCCAGGGGCCCAAAGGCGGCCTTAATATACCTACTGATTTAATAGGCGGCCCAGACCTCGTAAAATGTTGAATTTCGGACTTGTTACACCTAAAATGTAAATGTTTGCTATTTTCTGTAAAGTTATTAAATGACAGGTACCTATGATACCTACCTACTTAGGTATTTTTCCCAAAAAAAAACTTTTGCATTTAAGTATGTACTTAGTAGGTTATTTTGAAACTTCACTTTGTTTAATTCGGGAGCATCAAAGGTTTAGTTTTATTATTGTTGATCCATAAAAAAAAGTCAATGAACTCGAACTAAATCTGTTGCTATCTAATTTGTCTAAGTGACAAATATATATTCACATAATCCTTTCTAAATTGACTGACTATGAATAATGGAGACTGACTGCTTAGTTAATAAGCTGAAAAGCATACATTATAAATAAATAGTTATACTGTATGCAAAGCATTAATCTCCCACGAAGCCTCAATAAGGTATTGTCTTACACAATGCGCGCAAAAGCTTTGTCTGTCGTAAGACAAAAGATACCGATTTGTACTTTCCCGAGACAGTATGCTATGTATTGTAATGTATCAAGCGTACCATTCATAAAAACGTAATATCTTCATATCTATAAAACAAATAAATTAAAAATATGCTCAAACAACTCAAGAATCTCAAAAAGTCAGTTTTTTTTCTCGCAAGAAACTAGCAACTATTGCGTCTCATTCGAGAACTCGCTCGCTACGCGACTGAAGTTTTTCTGCTATGTCTACCTTAGTTGCATAAGTGTGAGCTTTCAGAGAGTAGAATTGCACGGTATTGGTCGAGAAGGAACAGGAGTAAAATCAAAGACGTTTAGAATAGAATAGAATAGAAAAACATTTATTTTGTGTTTCAAAGAGCATAAAATACAATTAGGAACTATTATAAGAATCTTTGTCCTGACTGACTGACTGACTGATAGACAACGTACAGCCTAAACCGCTGGTCGTAGAGACTTGAAATTTTGAGGGTATGTCCGTCATGGTGCGTAGGGGTGTACTAAGAAGGGATTTTTTGAAATTCAACCCCTAAAGGGGTGAAAAGGGGTAAAAACGATTGTATGAAAAATCGTATTCCTGGCACTTGGAGACATGAAATTTAGAATTATGATAGTTCAACGCTTTTAATGAAAGTCTACATTCAAAAAAATTCAAAACTACCCCTAGAAGGGGATGTAGGGGGTGTTAATGTTTGTATGGGGTTTTTTGAATGCGTGGTCCGATTTGCTTGAAACTCTGTATGATTATTTAAAAATGTAAATAAAAAATTTCCGCACTCTAATAATTTCATAACTACCCCTAAACTGGGGTGAAAGGGGTGTTAAAGTTTGCGTAGGATTTTTTAATACGTGGTTCAATTTGGTCGAAACTCGGTATGAGTATTTAGCAGTAGTGTAATAAAAAATAGCTGCATGTTTTTTTTTCAAAATCTACCCTTTAATGGGGGTGAAAAAGGGGAAGTACAGTACAGATTCTATGGGAGCCATAAGTCCATTGGGAGTGGAAGTGGGGTATTTGGGGAAGGGATAACGTATAAGGGATAAGCGGGAAAAAGTGGAATGAAGCGGGATAAACCGGGAGAATGCGGGGGAAAAGCGGGATAAACAGGAAAAAAGCTGGATAATGCGGGATAAACCAGGAAAAAGCGGGATAATGCGGAAAAGGCGGGGGAAAAGCGGGATAAACTGGAAAAAAGCAGGATAATGCGGGATAAAGCGGGGGGAAAGCAGGTTAAACTGGGAAAAAGCGGGATAAACCAAGAAAATGCGGGAGAAAAGGGGGATAAACTGGGAAAAAGTGGGGTAATACGGGATAAAGCTGGGGAAAAGCGGGATAAACTGGGGAAAAGCAGGATAATGTGGGATAAAGTGGGGAAAAGGTAGGATAAACCGGGATAAAGCGGGGGAAAAGCGAAATAAACTGGGGAAAAGCAGGATAATGCGGGATAAAGTGGGAAAAAAGCGGGATAAACTGGGAAAAATCAGGATAAGGTGGGATAAACCGGGAAAAAGAGGGATAATGTGGGGGAAAAGTAGGATCAAGCGGGAAAAAGTGGGATAAACTGGGAAAAGACAGGATCATGCAGGATAAAGTGAGGTAAAAGCGGGATAAAGCAGGGAAAAGGCAGGATAAAGCAGAAAGAAGCTGTATAATGCGGGAAAAGCGGGGTAAACTGGGAAAAAGAGGGATAAAGCAGGGAAAAAACGAGATAATGTGGGATAAAGCGGGATAATTCGGGATAAAGCGTGGAAAAAGCAGGAAAAAACGGGATCAAGCGAGAAAAATGGGATGATGCGGGATAAAGTGGGGGGAAATGGGATAATGTGGGATAAGTGGGAAATAACGGGAAAAAATCATAAAATCATATTCCTGGCACTTAGAGACATGAAATTTAGAATTATGATAGTTCAACAGTTTTAATGAAAGTCTGCATTCAAAAAGCTTCAAAACTACTTACTACCCCTAGAAGGGGGTGTTGATGTTTGTATGGGGTTTATCGAATGCGTTGTCCGATTCGCTTGAAACTCGGTATGAGTATTAATTAGTGTAATTACAAAATGTATGCATTCAAAAAAAAAAAAAACTACTAGAAGGGGGTGTTAATTTTTGTATGGGGTTTTTGAATGCGTGGTCCGATTCGCTGGAAACTCGCTATGTGTGCTGAGTAATATTTTATATATTTTTTTTTTACTCCACTATAAGGAGGGGATTTTTTTATTCACTCAGGGGGTGAAAGAGGGAGTAACAGTTGCTATGAGAACCATAAGTCCTAAAAACTTGAAACTTGGAGGGTACATTCTTCTTCTGCTGCATTTTAGGATTTCGTAGGGGTGGGGTGAACTTTTGTATTTAGGGGGTGGGTTGAAAGGGAGGGCTGTAAATAATTCCTGAAACAGGGTGTTGGCGGTGATTAAGTATGTGTGGTATTTCTTAAGTGGGAGTGAGATTGGAAGTGGGGTTAATGGATTTATGGATTTATGGATTTGTGAGTTTATGGGGGGGCGGCAGATTAAAATGTGAGAGTGAGATTGTGAGTCACATTAAGAGTGAGAGCGAGATAAGGGTTAGATTGAGGGTCAGATTTAGAGTGAGATTAGGACTCAGACTCAGTCATCAAAGTTGAACTTGCAGTCACAGTCACTCAGTTTAGTTAATGTGATGAAAAGCTTAAGCTTACTCAAGTGATAAGGGCTATGTTGATATGTACCACGTGAACGAAGTCGCGGGCGTTCCGCTAGTTAGGAACTATACTAACAATTAATTAATACTAAACACAAAAATGGACACCACTCAGCATGTGCTGCTGCAACTTTTTTTTCAAAGTGATCCCAGCGGTCCTACTGAATAAAATGCTTTTTGACTTTGACTTTGCACTAATACCTTAGATACCAAATTAATAACCGTGAAACCGATATAATAATCTTAAAAATTCACGATAAGTATCATAATATTTAATATCAAGCTCATATAAACCCCGAATGTATTGGGAATCGGAGGAATTCCGGCCACGATCCGTGGGCAAAATAAAGGGTGTACCCTCTCAGGTCAACATTCACTGAGCGATGGATATAGGGTGTGCACGCGTGCCTTGAATTTTTATAGGCATTTATAAGTAAAGTTTTTCGGTCCGACTCTCTCCTTGTCGACAAGCCTGGTAAATGCTTGATGGATGTTTTATTTAATATTTTAGCTGAAATCTCGTTTACTGAGCCTTAGTAAAGATATAAAAGCTTTGATTTTATACTGCAAAAAGCACTCTGTGTTCTCGATAGATTGTCGAAGTTTAGCAACGTTCTACACAATCAGTAAGTGGATCAACTGAGCGCTTCCATACTACGGATTGCACGTTAAATTGTCGGCCTTAGGGACGCCTAAAATCTCCGTCACCCGAGTTTGCCACTGACTCATACGAACTTTATTTTTTTAGTGCAAGAAAACATTATAATAATGATTGCAGGAGATAATTTTTGCATGATCAATAAGCACATAGTCCGGGAGCTAGCGCACATAGTCTAGGAGCTCGCATATTGCATTCCGTCTCTAACGACGTGCTGTACGAGTAGTCGCTCAAGTTCCTCATAGAATGCCTTTTCGAGACTCGCAAATTAAATATCCTTCAAGTTAGGATAAATTCCTTCTATTTTGGAATAATTAATGAAGAATTCAACTGTCTAGATCGGCTATGATTGATCATCATAATGATCCTATGTAGCTCATCTAGTACGTGTGCTTGGTAGACAATTTTTAAATACTCACTGATGTGGTAAAATGATTTTTATGTGCGCCCTAAAGAGACTCCTTTATATTCCTTGTAAGTTGTATGTAACATATTCAATCAGTGATCAACAGACATACATCCATTGATTGATTATCATTGGTAAACTTAAGATAGGTCCAATGATATAGGTGACGTGATGGATTGAGTTTGATCTCAGCCTTAAGTTCAAGAAGTTAATTAATAGAGGTCACTGAAACTCAATACATTAGTTAATCATGTTCTAAATGATTAAGAAATTGTGTTTAATGTATTAGATGCAGTATGAAATTCGATAAAAATCTACTAAAAAGAGTGGACTGTGTGTTTCTACGAATATTTGCAGTTCCATAACTATTAAGTAATTCAATTTAAAAAATAAACCTTCTCATAGTCTATGGTAAAACATCAGCGAAGACACTGGTGGAAAAGTGGTTTAATATAAAATTAATGATATGAACCGCCCAATAAAGAATTCAGGAGAGCGCCTTGAGTTTTCCTCTGAGCAATACCCCTAGCATCATTATCTGCGGAATCAAAGGCGCCACAAATCAATCGGCGACGGGTATCCGGCAATTATAGACGGTTATCCGGTGAATTATTTATGTCATCCGGAGTCGAGGCCATTAGGTCGCCAGTCGGTATTGCCTCGTGATTGCATAGGCGGATTTATAAGGCTGACTGAGACGCTTTTTGAAGACCTAAGCATCGTAAAAGTTAGAGCTACTTATCTTTGTTATTTATTATTCTCTTGGAAATCAAATAGCTGGCGGTCATTTTAGTAGACGATCCAATCCAAGTTAAGCTATTTTTTGTCATTGACTACTGAGTGCATCAGGAAAACTTATGATTTCACTGGTTTGAGGAATGCGTAGAGTTATGGTTGAATTCTAGCAGCCATCACACAAGGCTAAGAGTAAAAATATAATGACTATATCACAACCGAATGATCAAACAATATGGGTAAGGTACATTACAACTGGTATGTATCGTACCTGTTGCAAGCAATCTGGCCTATCTGACCACTTCAATTAAGGACAATGGCGTCAATGAGACGTCACACAGTCTGGGCCTATATAGGCAAGCGAGTATAATCCGTCATCGGGGTTGGATGATCCTTGATAAATGTGACCGTGAAGGGTGATAATAACTAATTATGACCAGGATTGCATGCCTTAAAAGTAAAAATCTTCAATATTTTCCTACAGCTAAATAGATTTTTTTATCACTCGATCTTCACTTAATAAAGCAATGATCGTGTTTATGATAGATACTGGTGTCTGTGTGACCGACATCCAAATCTAACTATTAGGTACAAAGAGGTACTATTTACTTCAAACTCTACAATATCTTTGTAGTTATTGCGTAGGAATTAATAATCTTCAAAACTAGGTAAACTTAGATGTTTCATAAGATTCGTTTTCGCATTTTAAGTGAAATTTTCAATGATAAAAAAATATAGCAAGACTCTTTATTTTAAAATCTTGTTTACATTAAAAGAGTCTGTTAACGAAATTTTCTTATCCGGTGGAAACGTCACGCGCCTCTCGAATTAATCATCTCTCTCTTTCTCTCGTATCTCCGTCCTTTTTTGTCGTAAAATTAGTTTAATTACTTTGAGATGGGTGGATTAGAGTGGAGTTTAGGAACAAGGTGGTTTCTTGCACAATGTCTTATAGTCTTTGTTTTGTGAATATCCTACATTTTTTACAATTTGTATTACTAAGTCAAATCACAAAGTGTCTAAAAACTCAAAGCGATAAAATCTGACTAACTAGTTCCGTGGCCATCACTGCGTTGTTACCCGAAGGAGAGAGTGTGTCATACACTGATTGACACACTGTAAATAAAAGACAACACAACTAATTTATTTACAATTTACTATTTCGTAATTTCGTTTAATTATTCTCCCAAATACACGCATCAGTGCCTAATAATTAGAATCGGGTTATGTCTAGGGATGGGACACCTGGCGCTTTCGGCTTCAAATCAAGCGGGGCCGAATCAGTGGCGAGGCCGAACGCATCGTAAGCGATTTTCCGTGTCGGTGGGCGTGTGCGTATGTACATTATCGCTGTTTGAAGGTTTTGGGCGAGATACATTGTTTTATTACTTTGACCCATTTACTTTTGACAGTTTATGTTGGACGTAGGTTAAACCTACTCGTTTATACACAGTGTTGTTGGGTATCAATGTATGGTAGAAAGTTCAACTTTTAAAACAGGCTTATTGTATTCACAGTAAGTCGGGCGATATTGCTAAATCTTTTTACAAGAGTTTTAGTTTTGCACCCGAAAAGTTAGGGTTAATAAATAAGTTATATCGACGCGATTATATATGAAACATGTTTATTTGATTTCCATATTATTCTTTATACTATTATATGTAAGTAGATTATTTACTTATTATTGATATTGAGCAAAGCTGTGTTTTATTTCAACAACCATAATATTTTATTATTATACTTGTACTTACCCTAAACCAAAGCAATATAAATAAACTAGTAAGTTATAACAGCAAATATGAGAAGCCTTTTATATAAACCCTGTCTAACTTTTTGATCCCAAGGGTCGAAATAATGGACCGAAATAGACTTTTATAAATAGCCTTGACGTCGACTACGATGACTCAACATTTAAATATAATTTATCCTTAGCCACAATAACGACAATTTTAATTATCAAAGCAGAATCTGTTTATTTAGGTTCATTCGTCTTCATTTTCCTAGCATCGTAACACAACTCAGTTCTTTATTTGGTCTCCACTAGATTATTTCGAGATGGGTCACATAAAAGAAGGCTAGGCCTCAAACCGTGTGAGTTATTCTGGTTCATCACGGAAGAACAAGAGCAAAATAACCTAGGCTTTATGACTCTTCTAAGTGATCCCAGCGGTCCTTCTGAATAAATGATTTTTGAATTTGACTTTTGTTCTCTGGTCACACTCTGGCGAAATGTAAGTTGAATAATAAACCTTGAATGGTCGATGAAACCCGTGTATTATGAAACGTTACAAATAATAGATTTGAATATTAAAATACCTTTGTTATCGCGGCCATCCAAAGCCCATTTCGGTTTTCATCAGGGCACGGCTAATGAGGGTTTTTAATCTCTGAAAATATCCTTCGCAGCTCGCAAATTCATTTCCGAAGCTAGGTATCGTTGTAGAATTTTGAAACGTTTGCCGATCTGCCGGGATGACGGTCGCGGTATTTCACGGCGATGACTGGAATGTTCTAGGATGGACAGCGTGGCTAGATCAATTGGGTTTGTCAAAAAGAGGCAAAACATGGCGTGGATAGATAGAATTGGAAATCAAAAAAGTTGGAATCCACCCTATTCGTAGTTAATTAAATGCTTGTACTCACATATTTCATCTACTTTTCCAGCACCAGGGTTGGCCACTCCCTCATCAGTGATCTAAGTAGACTCCCTTTCCTTGCACTAATCTCACTTCCTGCACCCAAGTTTACAATTGCGCTACGAATGAAGGCACTAGTGCAATATGACATTGTGTAGTAAGTGCTCGTTCGTAATACCGCGTCGTTTGTGTGATTTGTAAAGTGAACAAGCGGTGTAGCCTCAGCAGGGGGACGCCCCGTCAACGCTGATTAATACGACTTGTGGGAAGCTCTAATTGGAGGATTCCGTTGTGGAAACCGCTTGGACATCTTCAAAAATACTTCCTCTGGCTTCTTGTCGGACAAAATCATATGGTTGGACATGGCAATTTGCTGGTTTTGCATACTGGCGATAATTATCTGAATAGAAATAATGTCAAATATCTTACAACTGCTGGGCAAAGGTCTCCCCTATTATTTTCGAAGACTTGCGGTTGCCAGCTTCGTCCCACCAGTCAGCCCGGAATGCATCGAGATCGTCACGCCATCGTCTTCAAGGCCTTCCTCGGTGTCGCCGCCCATCGTCAGGCACCCACTGCGTCACGATCTTGGCCCATCTATCGGGATGCATTAGGCTCACGTGGCCCGCCCAATCCCAATCTTATAACTTATACAAAATAAATAGACATAGTTTAAAAATATCTGAAACTGCAGCAATAGTGACCTTCTTTATAAATCATATAGGATAGATATAAATGCCCGAAGAAGTTTTGAATAAGACATATAGCATAACTTGTGGTAAGTTAAGCTTGGTAAGACGGACTAAACTTACTGCAGGAGCACTTCCGCGATAGTTCTCAATGATATTGGCCTGCTATCTGCTCTTTCGAAATTCCCAATGGTGTAGTTTATCCTTGGAGCTCTGTTGTTCGTTTTACTGGACTTTACTAGGTCATCATCATTATCACACTACGTTGCACTCGGTCGATAAGATCAACCTAGGAACTCAGTCCGAATCTAAGACCAAGTATTTCGAATCTAAAAATTGGCCCTTGAGGTAAAAAATCGGAATTTATCGGGTGTTTTTGTCTGCCCCGAACATTCGAATGTTTCACACGAGAGCAAGGACCGTACCTTAGATCTCACTATCATTCTACCAAACGGCACTCGATAAACGGAGCTACGCCAAGTAACAAAGATAAAGTTAAGCGAATGAGAAGCACTCATGAGCTATCTTTACAGCTCTCAGATGTTGCGCTCGTAACTTTTTCACATCCACTTTATTTCTGAAAGACGGGCCTCTGGAACGACACGCATAAAATCTACCACGTCGCCAATGTTGACGAAGTGGCTGTTCGAAATAGGTGCTTACTGCCAACGTCCTGTTATAAAACAGGCTCGCGACGCGACTTTATGAGTACATGCTAATATTGAAGCTGAAAATATGAAAACAGACGCTATATATTTTTTGGAACGAAGTTCCTTTTCGGACGGTATCGGATGGGGGCTCGACGAAACTGCGTCACGTCACGAGACGCGCATCCATAGATTGTCACATACAACAGTATAGAAGAGCGTTTTGTATATTTACAATAATTTATTTGACAAATGCCAAATGTCAAAGAAACTTCGTTCCAACCGAGTGTTCCCCACGCCACTCACGTACTTTTTTATGATTTCTTAGAGGTTCATCATAGATGATAGTGGTATCTATTTGTGGCAAGATGCAAGCATATTGGATTGCTGTGTTTGTTTTTCTTGATTACATTTATCTTTTGGTAAGCACTGCTTTTTATTATACCTACCTATAAATACAATACCTATAAATTAATAAAAGATTGTCCTGGTTTAAGTAGGTACTCTTATCTCTGTAAACTTATAAACCCAGAAAATAATTTTAGTTTTTATTAAACGGTGTGAATTTACCATGTAGATGCCTTTTAGACCACCACGACTCATACGTTATTCGGTGAAATTGCGCACTAAACCGAATCGTTTCTACAAATTAAATCTATTAACGGTGAACGCACGGTGGCACAAATTGACGGATACACGCGCGTCACTTCACTGCGCCATTTTCGATGTATTCGCCAGATTTTCGGCAATTTCGGTATTTAGCAAAGCGCGGTTAATTCGGCCCCCGATTTATGTGGTGATTTCGGTCATTATCTGTGGGTGGTTATTAAATTTTCGTGAGTGGATTAATGGACATGGCGACGGCTTTGTGCGCAGAACTAGCCAACTGTTGTCCATAGAAATGAGCATTCGGAATTGATACATTTAGATTGTTCATCGAAGCTATTTTGACGATCGAACAATCATACATCCGCAATATTTTATTAGATAATAAGAAATAAATAGGCCAATCAGAAACCAACGAAGCAGATGATAAGGAAACAACACCGGTCACAGATATTATTTTGTTTCATTGACGAAGATATTTCCTGAAATGTTTCGGCCCATTAAGTCGCGTGTCCTTTTAATTTTTATTTTACTACATTTAGCAGTTGTTCGAAAATTTTAATCAAGATTCGGATCCAATTACTTGCAGATATTAACATTTCTCTGAATATGGTTAACAGTGGACGAAATTTAATTGAATCAAAATGTGGGGATGCGAAATGAATTAAAATTGAAGGTTTTAAAATTGAATTTTTCGACCATCTGTCACAGCGCGCGCGGTAACGAAACCTCTTATTTTGATCGACATCTTTTTAATGGGACCGACTGCTGGTATATGGATTTTATTTTGCGTGTTAAATATAATTGGACATAAAATTCAAGAGTATTTATATCACAATAAGTTGTGCCAATTTTGAGTAGGTAAGTAAATACTTGACCTGAGAGAATACTGTCTTCACTAATTTGTCTATGCCTGTCGGCGTCGGAACACTTAGCTAGAATAAATGTTATGTTTCAGTTAACATGCCTTGATCTATTTAAAGGCATAGTCCTGTTATTTAAATTTAATTATCTCCAAAATGGCGACAAAGTATCTGCAGCTTGTACGAGTAGAATTGATTTAAACACAGTGTAGTCGTAAAAAAATGGATGACATTAAACGTCAAAGCACCGAAAGCTGAGTCGTTACGTTCTAATGACGGATGGGATTGTTTTATAAAAGCATTTGTCTTGCTTTACGAGCGGCATAATCAGATCCCTGGATTGGACTTTAAATTCCATTATTACCGGATAAAGTATGAGACTTCATTTGAATTTAAACCCTAATTTGAAACTGTAATATATTCATTCATTTTATTGCTTTTCATCAGTTTTCTAACTCTTGCGGTTTCCATTTTGACTATTGCTCTCATATTTTGTTCCAAAATAAAATGTTATTTATGTATGCAGCTTTCCCATTCCGACAGCTGACACCTGAAAAAACCGCATTTTTTATTGTGAAGTGTAAAATAGCGTATCTATAACATCTAAGGTGTATATCCGCTTTCCTCTGTGTGTCATGCCAATGCCAACCTTATGAAATTAACCATGTCGTTTTTGTTTTCAGGTAAATGTCACATCAATCAGAGAATTGAAGCATAAAGAAATGGTTTGTAAACGAATTAACAATTATGTTGCCTATGAATTACTAGTGTTAAATATGTTGTTGACCTACTTAATGGATTATACAAATTGATAAGCTCGTTAGATCCTGCTTTATTTCAAGGCGCTCCAACATGCAAATGGAGGCTTAAAAAAGTCCATCAGTAAAGCATGAAAACTGGCGTTCCCAAAATATCTTTATTCAAAACTTTTCGCTAAATAATTACAAAGTGGAACGCGTAAAAAGCAAAACATAGTTCTGCATGTTTCCGATCGCCTCTCTCGCTCTAGCATGAGTGAAGCCATGTACTCGTCTCGCTCCCTCGGGATTGTGATCAATCACTAAGCGGAGAGTAATTATGTAGGTTTGTCGGGTGCTGATGGAAAAATGAATTTTCAGAAATTTTACTTCGTATCTTCAACTAGAACAAGTTTGGGTTACTTATTTTAATAAAATGTTGGCCGTACTGCCATTTGCGTATGATAGAATTATTTTTGTGATTGGCGCCCAACAGGGGGCGGCGCTTTTATGAATTAAGTATTTATGTGGAACATGATTAAAGATTTTTTTTTTTTTTTTTTTTTTATAATTTGGAACAACATTACAATATGAGCAAAGATACAGTGGAAAACGTTGACTGCCGCAAAAGTTAAAAAACTGAGTAGCGGAGTCAGCGCTCTTCTCCAAAAGATTGGATATTAGAGGTTCCAACGTAGCTATGTAGTAAATATTATACCAAAGACTTAATCTAAACAGGAAAGTTACATCTAACTTAAACAATTTCAAGAGTATGAAACTAAGTGTAAGTGTATAAAGTGAATATGTGTGTGTGTGTATGTGTGCGTGGTGTGTGTGTGTGTGTGAGTGTGTGTGTGTGTGTGGGGGGGGGGTTTAAGTGTGAATGTGTGTGGGTGGGTTTAGGTGTGAGTGTGTGTGTGTGTGTGTGGGTGTACGAAGCGAGTGAGTGTGGGATTTGGGTTTGTGTTGTGGTGTGTTTGAAAGTTTATTCCGAAGACAGACATATTATTAGTAGGAGATAAAGGATTATGATTTATGACAATGATGAATGTACAAAAAGAGAAATGTTCTATGAATCATTTATTGAATAGGTTTAAGAAGTAATTCCGTTTCGTCGTAAGTGAGTGTCATCAGCCATGACGTACATTTTATTTTGCATTTATGAGACGTGAGACAGTAGATATTGCATGCTTTGTTAACTTTATTATATAAGGCGCAGCTTAGGTAGAAGTAGTGTCTAGATGCAACAGCAGTTCTGTGTTTTTGAAGTTTACATACAATATCAGAGCGACGTCTCGTAGTGGAATGAGTTGGATCAAAGGTAAGTTGCGAGTGTTTCCGTAGGACAGTTGCCAAGATAAATAGTTGCCTGACTGTGAGGACTTGACTTATTGAGTAGAGTGCTGATGTAGGGAATCGTCTAGGATTAGATGTTATTACCTTAAGAATGGCTCTCTGCGATCTCTCGACTCTCAAAAGGCTAGTCTTAACCGAACCGCCCCATGCAGTAATACAATAGGATAAAATAGATTGAGCGAGAGCAAAATAAACCATCTTAAGGCAGGAAAGGTCAGCAGAACTTCTGAGGTTTTTAAAGATGTAAAGAAGTTTTCTAACCCTGGAGACTGTGCACTCAATATGAGATATTAATCTTTAATTATAAACGCATTTAATCTTCGATCATTTAAGAATGACAACAAACAGCAAAAATTACTACAATTCACTTTAGCCTATTGTGATTTGCAAATTAATAATAAACCCACTATTAGATTTATACGTATACGGCCTTACTAATAAACGTGGTATAAAGTTATTCCTCGGAATAAAATAGGAATAACCATACATTTTGACAGTTTACACTCAGGAATAACTTTATACCATGTTTATTAATAAACGTGGCTTATATAGCATTGAAAAATCATAACCTATTACAGTCCAACATAATCCCAGTGTAAACTCAGCTATAATAATATCAATTCAGGTTTGCGATAGTCAATCCCGGCCGTCTGGCATAATCCCGCTTCAACCTAGCTTATCTCCCGACTCCACTCGCCAGAACTCCTCAGCACCCGCCGATAAATAATAAAGTTGATCGGAATAAACAATTTGTTGGAGACCGAGATTTATCGCGGTTGTTGGATGGCTGAAATTAAACGTGGATTAAAAGGATCTGGAGTTGGGAACTACGGGAACAGCTAATGTCAGTTTGTGACGGGAATTTGCTGAGTAATGGCCTGAATATGAGATAAAAAGCTTCTGTGAAATTAAATTGGGGAGCCTAATTTAACAGATTGATAATATAGGCAACGTAATTTTCTTACGTGCCGCTGTTGCATTCGCATGGAGAGCCCAACAAGTAATTTTCTTATAATCGTAACCTATAACATTTTGGAGTAGAATTAGATCAATGGTTTTTTGTCCTTTTTCGATAATATATATTTCGATAATAATACCTGCTGCGATTTGGTCAACTGAATTTTTCAATAGCTTTATCATTTTTAGTACTTACATCAGATTTTTTGTACGTTCGCCAATACGCCCGTTTAAATAAAAGTACACACCACTCATAACCTAGACTGTTCTATCTTTTTAACCCGATACACAAATATCTATTTAGAAAAACGTTCTGATTTCAAACTATTTTGACTGACAGTTTTGATTCCGGAATACCACAGACTGCCAAAACTAGGTATTTGAAATCAGAACGTATGAGCTGCTTGAGTCTGGAATACCACAGACTGCCAAAACAGTTTCAAATCAGAATGTGCTCACAGTTCGTTCATAGGACAAACAATTTTTGTGGCTGAATTACTCTATTTGTCAATTTGCGAATCTGCTCCGCACATCGGTTTGACGATCACAACGCGTTTAAAGGCAATGGGTAAATTAGTTTTACCCGTGTACGTCGACGCGTGAAAATATTGATTATTGAGATTGTTTGGACTTATCAAATTAGTAAAATCCTAAAACGACTGCTTCTTTCATCTAAAATCATTATTCATAGGTATCATTTACATAGTTTTGCAGTGGCCTACATACATAGTGAAGCAATCAGTATCGATAACACGCCACAAATGATGAACAGCGCTTCAGTAATTTGCGTGTCACTTTGACCATGGTGCATTCCGCACCGCTGGTTCCTTCACTCATGTACTGTCATTGATAATTCACTAACAGTATTGATTGCAAAGCTATATTTAGATGATAACTAGAAACTTCTATTAAATGCATTTCTCACAACTCTACTTTGAATATCCCGAACAACTATAATTTATTCAACAAAAAGGCAACGGAAGAACTTTTACACGTCAATTGAATCCGTCTCGAAATCTCATCCAATCTCCGTCGGTTAGACCCGGCAAGATATAAAACCTTTTCAACTGGATCCCATATGTCCGTCCGCTAAACGAACAAAAGGACAAAGCAATACAGCTATTGGATACAGCTTGTTCGAACAGTTTCTGCGAACGTGGATAATCGGTTTTATGAACGAAGATAAATTTCACAAAGTATTTTGTAGTTTGTTAGATTTCGTATTATTTATTACCCCACGTTGTGCGCCAAAAAATAATGCAAATATCGTTGAAATTTCGGCCCACGTTGGGGCGCCAATTTAAAACAGATTTTAATTTTGTAAAAAGGTTCTTCCTTAGAACCCGTGCCACGCGAAGCTATCATCAAGCAAGCTATAAACCAACCGACCGACGATGTGTAAGACCAGATTTGATATAGGCTCATAACTTTACGAAGGCTATTCCTATTAGTCTAGAGACTACCTAGGTACAAAATGTCATGGGCCTACCTCGCTGGGGAAGCCTTCAAGCAACCTTCAACTAAACAAAGCTACGATCGATGTTGTCCTTGTCAGTGACCTTTAATCACATGTATTAGTATGGAAAGGTCATTTGTATATCGTTGTAATGCTGTCTAGGTAATTTAAAATTTTTAAAACTACATTTCTGTTGTTACAATATATAGACGATGTGTAAACTGCTTAACGTCTAATGATTTGGTGAATGAGGTGTTGAAGGTATGCTAGCTTCGCAGCAAGGGGATAGCTTTCTAGTCTAACTGTGTAGAGTGGTATACCTCCAACTAGTATTCATGTATCATCAGGTACAATCCCCTAACACAGGCTCTGCTTTTACAAGTTCATGTCATGCGTCTAATCTTTACATTCTAAGCTTTGCAAGTAACAGCTAGTTTCTTATTAAAAGTGTAATATTTCCAAATCTACAATAGAAGGAACAAAAACCTGTCTGGTTTCATTTCTATTTTTATTATTCCTTTTCCGTAAAATAAACACTGTTCCGAAACGGTGTGTCAAGTTAGCAAGTGTCAGGAGACAGGGAGGTACTACATGACGTAAATAAATAGTTTTGTTTTCTGTCATGAACACGTGGACCATGCCGGTTGATGGATGAGCCATGCATGTCCGAAGACTCCGAAGTAGCTTCGATTAAACCAAATTATGTTGTAAAATCAAACTAGCCAAGTGGAAAGTACCTAATCTTTACGAGAGTCTTAAGTCAGTTACCAATATGAATTATAAATTGAGTGAAAACAAGTTACTTGTTTATTCGTGCTATCCCTGATTTAGTATCTGAAGCCGTTAAAATACTGCTAGAATAGTCGTAAAATAAAAATTTAGGAAAATCTTGTCAGATAAAATAATAAACTTGTTTCTTTGTTTGTTACAACTCGCAACGGAGTGGAAACTTCGCAAGACCAGTAAATCTTCTATCGACGCTGAAGTACTTACCACATGTATAAATAAACAGCTCTTCAAGGGTCCGTAAACCGACTGGTACATGCCTTCATGAAATATTAATGAACGGAGCAACTGACGTGGAAATTACGTGACGGGAAAGTATCTTTTGTTTCGTGAACATCTTATGAATCTGGATGGCAATTTGAGGATTGTAATGTACCCTTTTTGTGCAGATATTACAATCTGATAGGTAGCGTGGTTAACAATGGAGATACGGTTTGAATATACCTACTACTCGTATTCCATTAATGTGATAGGTACTCGTATTCCAATCTGCATTCGTCCATTTTTTTCTTCCATTCCCCTCTACAAGACGTCAACTCAGTACTTACTCATTAAATCTTTCACACAATACATCCACTTTTCTTCATCTCTATATCTAATTCAAAAGTATCTATTTTCAATAAACTAAAATATTAAATGTATTATTTCAAATAATTTTTCAGATAACCCTTTTCACCTCTATACCGTAAAGTGGTCCCTCATTACACGTACTTAACTAAACTTGCGGAATCGGAAGTATTCCGGGGCGGAAGTGGCCGCGCTAATGGCGGGCCATCATGGCGGCGCTTCCGGTGGGTCAACTGAGGAACTATTTGATAGATCGAGGCGATTTGTTTGAACGCCGGCGGTTTGTGGCGGGTTTTAATCGGTTTTGTTTAATGCTGTGGTTTGAGCGATGAGATATTATAGCTATAACCAGTTGTAAAACTTTGTGTACTATTTTAATGGGCTGAAGTTATTATTATTTAAAGAAAGTCAATGGCAAAATTGATTTGATTTGCAATCTACTTACGAATCTTTTCATACTGTTCAGCACTGTTTATATTTCACTATAATCGCGTAAATTACTGTCTTGTCATACCATACCATAGTATCTTATTCAAACGTTTGTGCTGAGTTTATGATCAGGCACTCACGTCAGACACCGAGATGTCTGAGACCTCAGACGCTAGGACGTTAGACCTCGGGACGTCTGACGAAAACGGGTAGTGGGCGTATTCACGTCCATTACAGCTGGACAAAATACTGCTGGAATCGTCAACTTTAAGTGTGAGTATAAAGCTGTGGAAAGTTTGAATGCCAAGCTTCAGGATCAGAAGCTATAAATCAAAACTTTGGAGTTTTTGACATTTGGATTTATGCATAGAGTTGTTGCCAGAATGGTATAGATAGGGTCTGCACGAGGTTCACTGCTGTGTGCGTGGCAGGTTCTACATTTTTTTATATGCACAAAAACGAGATCTCTAAACAGCAAAGGAAACCATTCTAAAGCCAGCAGAGAGAGGTACCATCTCATTTGAGCAATCTTTATTGTCTGGAGTAAGTTCGCAGGTTTTTAATAACCAAGACAGAACTATAAAACGAGGCCAATCTCCTCAAGAGATATTGTATAGACTGCAATATCATAAGCTCCCATTTACCGGATCGAAGACCGGATTGGACTCAATAGATGTAGATATGGAAACTTGAAAAGGTTTTGAACGACTGCAGTACTTTCATGAAAGCTTTTACTGAAGATGTATCTTTAACCATTATCTGTGCCATTGTTGTAGTCCAATTAGGAAGTAGAATCGCCTGACGACTTGTGTAGTTCTTTTTAACATTTTTTCCTTTTAGTAAATATATTTTAGTAAATAGATACATGGAGAGGGATTCATCAGTTGTGCCGACAAGGAGTAAATTCTTATATAAGAAGAAGAAGAAGTAAATATGAGGAAAATTTTGTAGTGGAACTTTTGTGTAGTCAAGACAACTGTTTAGTGTAGTTTAGATTGCCTAGTCACAGTAGATGTAGATGAATGACAACTGGTGGGGTAAACATCGGAATACACATTGTCTTGTGTCTTTGCCCTAGCTAAAGCAAAGTATTTGATGCGTCCCCTCCCTCACAACCTACATTACAGTTCGCCCAACGGATCTAGGCATTCGTGAATTTAGCCGTTTGTCTGCGCAGAACACAATTTTGTATGCAAAACGTTCATTGCGCAGACAAACGGCTAACTTCACGAATGCCTAGATCCGTTGGGCGAACTGTACGTACGTATTCTTTTGACATTACACATGTTTCTATCCATCGTCAATGGCTCATGATGTTATTCTTTGACGAATTACACTTCCAAGAAAATCCTTTGATCACAATCAGTAAGCACTTTAAGGGTCGCTTTGCATTGACAGTGTATAAGTGATGTAATATGAATTTTAGCACAATGCAGTAAGGTTTATTTTGCGTTGACAGTAGATGTGAGTGACATAGACGGCCCAGATGGAGTGGCCCGACCGACAAATGAGATTACTCGATCACAAGGCGCGACTCAATGAGCAGGAACTCTCGACGATTTTCGAGTTAATCGCCCTTTTCAAGCGGATATTGTTTCTGGTCCTGTCGACGTTCTTTTGATCATTCCGCTCCGTGTAATTTTACTTAAAACATTAACTTTGTCATTTAAATCGTAATGGGCATGTAATTCGTATTAATTGGTATTTTAGAAAAGCACAGGTAGACTTTTTTGAATACGAAAAAGAAAGAAATCAAGCATCACTTTGCTTTCATACACTATCATCACAATTCGAAGTGATCCCAGCGATCCTGGACAAATGCTTTTTGAAATTGAAGTTTTGAGCGATAGTCGCTATAAGTGCGCCATCCGATAGTATTTAATTTATTCTAGTTCGTCTAGTCGAACTTTCATAAAAATAATAAGTTTCAATGGGCTGGGTTGCATGCTCCCGTATTTAATGTTAATTTCTGCGAAATGTGACCACCCTCCTAAAATGTTGTGTACTGCGCCCTTGGGAATATCTCTTAAAGGCGAAGGTTCATTCTGATATAAGTATCTGGATTAACTTATCGTGGCCCACGTCAAACCATACAGATATCGATATGAAGTTGCCACACGAACTGTCTATGTCAAGTCGCCCTAATACACCTATTTCTACACGTCTCGCTGAGGTTTGTGAATCTGAACCTTAGTCAGTTGTAATACGGAGCGAACGTGTAGTGTCCAGGCATGTCCACTTGGGATTAAGAGTTCAGGGACAGAAAAGCCCGCGTTACATCCGAATGATGTACTCCTCGGTACTTTAGATTTTGTACACTTGGTAAAGAAAGACATTGTAAATTCAAGATTAAGTAAATAAATAAATGATGCTGGACTTTTCACACAGCATTATCTAGCCCCAAAGTAAGCAGAGCTTGTTTTAAGAGTACTACATGACTGATATACTACTTATATACTTCTTGTTTGTAAATACATACATACACGTATTATACATAGAAAACACTCAGACCAGAGACAAATAAATATCTGTAGATCATACAAACATTGGTGTTCTTTTCGAGACAGTCTCTAGTTAGAGAAATATTCTGCGTGAATTCTAATTCATCCACTCCATTCAAACATGCTTTCACATGATGAGTAGACTTAGATTACTGCGAATTGTGTTGCCTCCCACGTTCATAAGTTCTCTTAGAAACTCGGCTTCTGTCATGCTTGGAACAGGAGTGCGTATGATATTAATTAGCTATGAAAGCTTTTCCACAAACAAGGCTGATATGATGTTTGAAATAGCTTTAATATTTGCGCTATTCATATTGGGTCGGAATAAGTGTATTTGCTTGACAGAAATGAGCTTCCTGTGTTTCCTTTAGAATTGTAACCAAACCTAAAGCTTTGCAACAAAAGGCAAACTTAAATACAAAGTGCTAGAAGAAATAAAATATGTAGAATCTCTAAATATACTTTGCCAAATGATAATTTGTAAGCTCATTCAAATACAAAGGAATAAAATAAACTTTTCAAAGCGAACAGAGATATCGAAAACAAATTCAATTCCATACCTCTCATATTCTTGTACCGCACTTTACCTTAAACTCGAAACACAATATCTTGGCTTATTGAAACCTGATACGAGTTTTTAAGATAACTTTTATTTACTCACTCAAAAATATCAAGATCCATTTTGTTTGAAATGGGTCCCACGTTGGGCGCCAGCGTAAATAAGGAATATAAAACGTTTATTAACTTCATCTTGAGTCAATAGGATTGAAAAGGACGCATGCTCTTGCAGAAATGTGTACATTTAGTATTATTATGAATATCACGTTGAAGCTCGCATTTTCTATTATAATTATTAAGGAACGGATTATACAATTTTAAATAAATATTCCAGTTCCATAATCAAATATACACAGCATTCTAAACATTTCCATAAAGCAATTTTCATAAGTAGTTGAGCATATTAATTTTGAACATAGTTCTGCACCACGTTGGGCGCCAAAATAAATTCAGTGCAAATTCATCGCATAAATCTAGTTGCCAGCTCCCCTCTTACTCCAAATGTTTCCTCTAACATTATTTGGAAGCTATTGCTACAGAGTAACGTGCTATAACGTATGTTGCTACAGATTGGCTCAGAATTGTAGTTGCGAAGCTCTTCGGGTATCGTGTCGTAAGACGATTGAAAAAAGACTACGAGTATTAGAGCTGTGAGCTGCTCTATCGTTTTGGAAATTCAATATGAAACTTATACCTGATTAATTAAATTTAGAAAAATTACAATACCTATACCTACTAAATTCATAAAGATATTGTAATTTTTTTCTTCCTAGAAGTTAAAGTAAATGTTATTTTCCTCCTAACTATGATTTGATGCTACTATGATAGTTTCTATTAGTATTATGTAACCGCAAAATGTAGCCTATCTTCGATCTATCAAGATCGACTAAGCAAGCCACATCACGAGCGCTTCTAGGCTTATTGAACAATGCCTTTACGTGAAGGCTTAATCTTGCTCGCGCAGATTATGGCCTGTAAATTGAGCGCCTTCAGTTCCGTGTTGAGTCGTAGTGTACGCAAATATGGTGGCTTTATGACGTCATCACTCTGCGGTCTGTTTTATTCCCGCGTTCCGTTCCACGTGGAAATGTAAGTGTATAAAGGCAAATGGTTTATAAAATTAAATGCGACAATTGTCAACACATACACTTTTCCAAGAAATCGTTTAATTATGTTCTTCAAATTAAACAGTGTAGGTAGACAAAAACCGTAAGCCAAAAGAGGCTTGGGTGGGATTACTTTTTCAATAGATAACCTAATTACAAACGACCTACTTATTCTAATGAGCAGAGATGCTGTGCACGCTTATTAAAATATTTCGAGTTTTCATTAGAAAAATTATATTCCTTTTTCTGTAATAAACAAATAACTCCCAAGTCTCATACACAGACATATATACATAAAGAGATATTAAGTTGAAGATGTTGAGTATCGAAAGTATGAAATCTGTTTTTTTCCTGTTTATGATGTCTTCTAATTTTTTGTTTGCTTGCGGTTTGCCCGAAATAGGTACTAAAGATGTCTACCGTACGTAAAAGCAAGCTCCTATTATATTTCCTGAATATAAATCCTACCTATTCTATGTTTTACTGTCACGATAAAAAATACGAGAACACTTCAAAGAGAACAACGGAATGAGATAATATTGTTGACTACCTTTTTCTAAGTTTCGAGACAAGCTTTTAGGGATTTATTGTGATAAATTATGCTTATTATGTATTAAGTGAAAAATGGCGAATAAATAACAGTGGATATTAATATTTTAAGAATATCTGTGTAATATTTTCAACTAGCAAAGGCCCGCTTTGTTACCGCCCCTCGAGAATACTTAATTTTTTCTGTCGTTTCAGCGTGAAGGCGACACTCCATCCAAACTTTATTATAGTACAAGATAAATAGTATAAATAAATCATGCAAAAGTCACCCTGGCATATACCAAAACCTACAGCTTTAACCCTAAATCTTTGCCAAATGTTTGCGAACCGCCCCTGTCTTCAGGCCTAATCTCCGAATAAATAACGTTAGCGTCCCCATGACAAAGGGTATCGTAAATACATGGTATCTTTGACAAGGTGTTTACATAACAACCTGCCGTAGACAGGTGAAAAAGGAACTTTTAGCGGAACGATGGATACGAGGCGAGTGTGGGATGCATTGTGGCAATCCCACCTGAAACCACCTCTATAGTCTGCTACACTACAGCCCAGATAATAAGTATAATACTAGTAGCGACAGTCTGCTTGATGCATATTGATCTTCCGTATTCTTAACCAAGTTATTTGGTTATAAGTTATAATAAGTACTTTATGTTAAAGTTAGAGTATTGAGCCCTATTAAGCTAAAATTATTTGGGGAATAGATTTCTCAATTCTTATTTAATTAGCACAAACAATTCGAAAACTTTGATGGATGAATGTTGTTTAGGTACCTACTCCTTCACGCTAAAGCGGCTGAATGATTAAAGTATCATGATGAACGTAAAGCCTTATTTTAATCCAAGAAAAGTGAAGCATTCCCAAAGGACCGCGGGTAACAGCGGATTGCAACTTAGATATTTCAATTTTGTTGTTTCTGACAGTAATGTAAATCATTTCTAACGTGGACGTTAGATTTAAGCGGTTCGTATTTTCGAAGGTGAGTTGTCGATGGTACCCTGGCGTGGGTAGCCTTGAGCCTGGGGGAGGAAGGTGTGCCCTGGGGCAGAAACAGGGTAACCAATATCGATAAACAATGTTTCAACAAAGTATGTTTTTAAATGGAAAAAGTTCGGGGGCTGGTGTGAATTAGCATGTAAAGTGAAATTGTTGGTATATAAAGGTATTTTTTTAATAGTAATTATTTATTAGGAGACGTTTTTGTCGAGTAGGGTAGTACCTTGACCTTCTTTATTTTTATATTAGCTTTCTACACAAAGTGCTTTTCATTTAAGTTAACGAACGAAAACATAGTGAGGAAAATTTATGTCATGGAACACAATAACTTTGTTAACACAAAAACGTGCCTCTGACTACCCATTTTGTAGAATTTTTTGTAGTACAAAGGATCATGTATGTTTTAAGATCTGACAGATTGATCCTGTTCGTTTCTGTAAAAAAAAAACATTTTTGATTCCATTTGATCTACGCCTCAAATCCGGACACAATGATACACTTGATTAAGATTTACAACGAAACCTATTTCTTCCACAAAGGGTTCACAACCTGAAACTTGTGTAATTTCATCAAGGTCTTTGTTTAGATTTCTGTAAAGACGGCGTCCCGAACTTTGGAGATCCTTTCACTGGATAACGCGATTACCTGCGGTCCCGCAGAACCGGGAAAGGATTACCGGATGTCTCCGGTTGTAATTAAACTAGAAAAAGTTACGTCTCACAAGATGGCGGAGTTCTGGAGTTTTTGAAACAGGTTTTACGCCTGAATAAGAGGGAGGAGGGCACAAATTAATGAAATATGAAATGAAATGAAATGAAATGAAATATTTATTTGCAAGAAATATTTATTTGCAAGAAATATGGTTAACAAGATGATAGGGTTTATATTTTGGGTTCACATATTTCACCTAGAACTGGTATGCAAATTAAAATGTCATGCCAATGTAAGAGTTAAGAGTACTCTGGACATTTTATTTATATATAATTTCATAAACTATCTAATGTTCGGACTTAGAGTGCGCAAAATTAACTGGCGTTGTGGCATACAAATCTTACGCGTAACCGCGTAAGCCCATTTGCTTCTAACTTAAATACATGCTGGTTAAACCGGTAGACCTAGTTAAAGATGGAATGGTTAAGATAGAAATTAGTGTGAAAAGAGTAAGCTGTGTATTTACGGAGGTCAATGAAGAAGTCAAATATTTTATTCTATCTAACATACAGAAAGATGATGAATGTGAAATTACTAATATTAGAAATTTACTAATTGATGAAAAGAGATGACGCAAAAGGGTAGTAAAATACGAGTTTTGTGCATTGTCCGATAAAAGGAAATGTAGGTAGTCGTTATAAAAGGTGACAATTGATGGTGGATGGCTAAATGAAAGCTCATCAGGTTGACATCACCTGGATAGAATTTTAATTTACGATATAAGATTCAATGTTTAAGCCTCTCTTCAATAATTCATGTTAATTCGTCAAGTGAACGTGACTGCCAAAATGCGACTCTACTAATTGATCTTCTTTTGTTTCAGGTATTTACAACGAATTAATTTTCTGGCGCAGTCTTCGGGGTCGGTAAAAATAAACTATGAGTAAGACACGGTTTGCTCGTGTAGACCGTACTAAAAGAACATTCCAAATGTGTCTCGAAGGTTAGGTTAATAAATATAATAATTTTTTTTAACTAACCAATTTTGTCCTACTGTTGGGCAAAGACTCCCCCATAAATATTGCCCAATAGTTTTTACACCAATATTTTTTTATACTTCAATGCTAAGCTACATTGATCACGACATAAACCTGTACAAACGTGTCGAGGCAACGAAGGGATAAACAAAAAGTAATTAGAGTCAGTTGCAGAATCAACAGCAACTCGTAACCCTATATTAGCAGCCGCAGCGCCGATGATCAGAAGTACAACTTACCGTTAAACCTACGTCAAAATTATAGGTCGCTTTTGACGTCTGTCATTTTGTAATGAAATACTCTGAAGGGTTAAAACTTTCGTAGTTTTCGTACAAGTTCACTTCATACAAAATGATATAAATAGACCAGAATGTTATTTTATTTATACGAGTATTTATAAGTTGTATTTTTATGAAAACTGTTACTCGGACGGGACTACCGTGACACAAGCTTTGCTTAGTGCAGGGTCCTGGGTAGATTTTTATGAAATAAATTATCTTATCTTATCTTAGAGAACATCAAGTGGGCTACTTGTGGAAAAGTTACTTTTTAATAGTCTTACCTTATTTTACTACAAAATGTTTTTTTGAAACATATTATGTGTAGTATGTATCTACTCTAACTTATTTCTTTAATGAAAGTGACATATTATAATAAAAAAAGTAAATGTTTAGTTGGTTTTCTGTATTTATCCGCTCTGTGATGCCGGTCGAGCGGACCTGTGGGTTCATTTAAAGTTTGAACACTTTCATCTCTGACGTTCGCTACACTGTGTCCTTCATGTGGCTTTAGTTCTGTGTAGTTTGGATCGCGTTACTATCAACGGAGGCGTGTGTGGGATTTTGGTAAACGAATTTAAACATTGACGCGTTGACTTTAAAGTGTATTATCACGTTCTACTAGATTTACTCTTATTACTTGTTTAAAGTGATTCACTGTCAAATGATTAGATAAGTAGTTCATCATCATCTTCCTGCTCTTACGCCACTTTTATGTGAGGTCGGCGCAACAAGTTTTTCTCTTCAACTCTGCTCTATCAGCTGTCATCTCAACATTAAATCCTTTCCTCCCCATATCATTCACAGGTCATAGAATTAATCACTACAAAAAGGTCCTTTGTACAAAGCCTATTTCCGTTCACTTTGTTTACATACAAAGTTCACATGTAAACTAATATTCAAAAGATATGTAGTGTAAAGCTATAACTAAACGAACCCCCCCTCTCCGCGGGTCATAACGGGCACAATGGTCCATTGTCACACCACAATACTCAAGTTTGGGCAGAACTTCTCAAACATTATTACGTGTGTAACAATGGCATATTCTGTATTAATTACACAGAATTATAGTTACCTCGTTCACTCAAGTTTCAAAAGTTTCGTTACTTGAGTACTGTTTTAAAATGATCTTGTGATTCTGAGTTGTTTTTGTTGAAGATATTTGAAACTTCTCTTAATCATAAATCTTGTTAAATTTTGTTGCGATTAATCAGTTAAGCTCGTAGAATTTATTTATTAAATTATTGACTACCTACAAATTGGTAACAAGACTTCCCATTTATAACATAGAAAAGAAAATCTATACGTTCCCTACACGATATTGAACGATGATGAAATAAAATAACTCCTAACACAGAAACAAAGAACCTTTGTATTCGGAGCGTCAGCACAAACCCCTTCAAAAGTTATTTAGCTTTAACCTAAACAGCGAACACGTCTTACCGATCCGCCATATTGAATTTGCCAATAAACTCATTCCGAAAAACCTGGCAAAAACTACGTTCTAATCAATTGTCTCGCTGCCTGTCTCCGAGGCTGACAGAATATTGAATAGTATACGTAAAGAATGAAAACCTCACGCACCAATCGAGTTTGAGTTCTTGATTGCGTTCTTACGAGGAGTGCGTTATACACGCGCATGTACAAAAGTGTCCATGTAGTGTGTAAGTAGGTAATACACATCGGCCCTTGTATGGAGTTTTTAGAGTGTCCAGGGTGTGGTTCCAATCTGCACGCACGTTCCGAAAAGTTCAAGGAAAACTTGTGTAGGTATATCTAGCAAATGGTTATCTGGAAACAATGAGTTTTACATTAAGTTTTCTTTTGTGTTACTTAGACCACCGTTCCTACGAGTATCTCATAAATTCTCAGCAACTCGGTATTTTCCTGTCAAACAGTGTTGTTGGTTGATTTAACACGTTTCAATCCACAATCGTAAGGTCACCTTTGAAGTCTGTGATTTCCAATTTTATCACAAACCCTTACAAACCACATGTTATTGACAGTTGTCAAAATTGCGGATTTCTGAGGTAAGAACCTCGTTTCCCATAAAAAACAGGGATTACCATGCGTACTCTTCAGATTATCGCGTCTTCGGGGTTTTATTAGAAAAGAGGGTAGTTCGGAGGGCGTATTAACCATTTGCGGGTCTAGACGCTTACAAGCACATTTTTGGAATGATTTTTTCAACTATTAAAAGCGTGGGGCGTGGCGTCAGCACTTTTGATTCTGTTTTAAATCTTCTCCGAGGGGTGAGAGGCTCGAACTTTAGATGGACCACAGATTTGCAACCTGTCTTTTATCAAATGGTTGGCCCATTAGTTGGCTCGGGTTGGACACTATACCTACATATCCAGCTCGACCGGAACAACAATATTTTAGTCTCACTGAAGACATATATTTGGGGAGTGAGCGTTTTATAAATATCAAACTTAAAAGGTTACTTAAGCCTACGCCTTTCTATAATAAGTAAATGTTCAAAATTTCTACTTACGCAGTTACTTTCATAAATAAAATAACATTTTAGACTAAGTAGGTAAGAAATAAAGTCAGTCTCAGCTTAATACAATTCTCCTTAAATCTTGTACATTCCTTTGTATATTAAATTTACTTGATGAATTGTCGACACTTAGCTGAGAACCTAGGTCGTGGAAATGAGATCATAAATTCTCAGATCTATGTCATAAAAGGCTTTAACAGTGAATATTAACTTGTATTGTCTTACAAAGGCCCATTCTAAGTTTTGAAATATTTTTTTTTTTATTAATATAGGTTCATAAGAACATTGTTAAAAAATCTTGTTGCTTGACGCTAACATGATGTAAACAATATTTTAATATGCATATACGAGTCCATGGTAACAATATATTATTAAACAGATGGAGTTATTGACTCCTCTAACAATGTTGGCGCCCTAACGAGGTACCGCTTCCATTGGCGCCCAACACGGGGCCAACATTCGAACTTAATCGCGCACAGAAATGTTTGTACCCGTCTTAAGACGCCCATTAAGAGTCAAAGCACCAAGCAACAACCCGTGATATTAGACTAAATCGAGTAAAACGTAATTCCACAACAAAATGGCGTCTGGGCTCGCGTAATGGCCGCCTAATGGGACATGTAATAGTGTAGTAAATAATTTCTGATGCGAGACCCTTGCTGGCCGGGATTTGTACGGAATATCCGCGATTTTGTACTCAGTTTTAATCCCGGGTTAATTAGTTTAATAATCGCATTTGCTTCAACTTTAATCATGTAAACTTTGAAAGGACTCTAAAGCAACACATAAAGTTTTGAGAACTTCCGTATAACTAGTTTTTGTTTTAGATACTTAAATGTATTAATTTGTACATTAACTACGCTGTGGCTTGTGCAAGCAAAAGTTTTAATCATTTCACAGTTTTACCTTTTCGTTACCGAATTTAAATTGCATTGTTAATTGAACATTTTAAAATAAAATCCAAATAATACCCTCCTGACATTATTGTATCACTTTTAACTCTGACTTTTGACGACCTCTGTGGCGCAGTGAGCGAAGGTCCGCTTGCGACGCAGAAGGTTGCGGGTTCGATCCCCGCCGTGAGACAAATGTTTGTATGATCTACATATAAAGTTGAAAATAAATTGCAGTGGAAAGATTAAATGAAGATTTAGAACGCATAAAGAGTTGGTGCACATTAAACAGTTTAGTTCTAAATCCAATAAAAACAAAATTTTTGGTGCTAGGCTCTAGAAAAACGATTGATAATATACTTTCTCATGATCTCAAGGTAGAAATAAGTGGAGTCCCTATTGATCGTGTAAATGAAACCCGTAACCTAGGACTACTTATGGACGGTTCTCTGCATTTCGAAAACCATTTAATGCTCACTGCTCGCAATTGTTTTTATAGGCTATCTGTTTTATACAGAATGCGTGAGTACCTTAGCACTGACTTGCGTATTCGTCTATGTGACTCTCTCGTTCTTTCGAAACTTAGCTATGTTGACAATGTGTTTGGAGAATGCTTATTGGCGCGTTCTAAAAAATTAATTCAGCGCATACAGAATGCTTGCGTAAGATTCTGTTTCCCTATCCCGCAACGAGCCCACATATCTCCTTACATCAATAATCACAAACTTCTGAACATGTCATCACGCCGTACTCTACACTTTGCTACTCTGCTTTTCGGTGTCATTAAATTTCAGCAACCGCACTATTTATACGAAAAACTTCAAATTTCTCAGCGTCATATGCGCTTTGCTATACGCCTCATCTGTCCTCGCCACAGAACGACTGCCTTTCGTGGTAGCTTTCGATATGCTGCCACGAAATGCTGGAACAATTTACCTCCCCCAGTTAGAAACTCCAAAACTATTTACTCTTTTAAAAAATCATTAAAATATCATTTATTAATGACACAAGTTCAATCTCAAAGGTAGTCGTTCTTGGCGTAATTTCTACTTAACAATATTTTTCTTTCATTTATATTTTACTAAATACTTACTATTAATATTTATATTATATTTTATAATTAGATAAGATGTACCTATACCTAAATTGTTACTTACCTGGATTTTTATATTTTAGTTAAAAAAGTTTTAATTTTAAAGCGATGTTCATGCGTGTGCAGCTGCTGCTGCATATGAGCTCACCGGTGCCACAGAATACCAGCGCTGCAGCACCTCTAAGTTGCTGCAGCACACGCTGAGTGGTGTCCATTTTTGTGTCTAGTATTAAGTTAGTATAGTTCCTAATTGTATTTTATGTTTATGAAACACAAAATAAATGTTTTTCTATTTTATTCTATTCTATATATTTCTCTCAGGTCTGGGTGTTTTCTATGTGTATTATGTATGAATCTACAAACAAAAAGTATATAAGTAATATATCAGTCATGTAGTACCCATAACACAAGCTCTGCTTACTTTGGGGCTAGATGATGCTGTGTAAAAACAGTCCAGCATTATTTATTAACCATCAAATTCTGCATGAAAGGACCATGCTGTTTTAATTTACGCTCCAAAAAAGGGTTTTCAGACAGTAAAATAAAAATCTATTTTTGTGCTCTGGGCTCTACCACAGGCTCTACTAAATATGCATTTGAACGTGCCCATGAATCATCAAAGAACATCAAACGTCTTGATGGCCCGAATGTTATTGGGTTATCCCACTAAGTTTCGGGCCTTCACGGTGGCCATGGGCTTTCTTCATGCTGATGATGTTGATTGTCTCTTTTGAATGTTTTCTTTTTTTCTTTTCTTCTTCAAAATAGACAATTCGTTGATTCGTTTGTCTTGAAATAGTTTCAATGTATTTCACCAATTGGAATTTCCCAACTATTTCTCAACTATGATTCATTAGACTTCAGGAACTCGCTTGTGTTGCTTACAAATAATAAAGGCCACTAAAATTCAACAGTTCAGTTGAAGTCTAGTAATTTGACAAGACACTTAGATAGGTGCCTTTCAAAACTTTTGTGTGTAGTAGGTACTATGAGTAAGACTTATCTTGGTCTGTTTAGAATTTTCTTGAGAAGGTTGTTGTTATTTTAATGTTTATTTGCTGCTATAAAATAAATAAATAACCATTTATTTCAGGCAATACAACATAAAATGCCATTGGCCCATATTTATAAATACCATATAGACTAACATACATACAATATTAACCGAGTCATCGACGCACGATGATACACGCGAGATGGTGTTTGACAGGCGTCCGATGAACTTCCTGAAAACGACTCCTTTCGGCCAAAACCCGCTGTCTATCATCATCATGTCAGCCATCTAGTGTCCACTGCTGAACATAGGCCTCCCCCATCGATTTCCACAGCGTTCGATCTTGTGCAGCCTGCACCCAACGGCTCCCAGCAACCTTTACCAGATCGTCTTTCCATCTAGTGGGGGCCGTCCTCTACTGCGCCATACTCTACAACCGCTGTCCATATTTACGTTATTTGCTTTATCCGAATAAAATACATTGAATGAATAAAAAAAAATTGTAATAAAAAAAGTTTAATCTCCCGGGACTCTTTCATATACTTACCGAATAATAATTTACCGAAGCAATGGCCGTCGTAATTTCCATGCTATTATTACGTTACGTTATACGTTTTTACCTACAAATATTCTAGGTATTTCAAACATGTATGTTATTTATTTAATTAGTTAAGTTAGGTCAAACGACAAAGTTTGAAAATACTGCCTTCATCTAAAATAAAAATGGCTCTACGCTTCCGTAATGCACATATTCCTGCAATTTTTCATGATAAAGCGATGCCAATCCAATTCGAACCAGCAAATACAGACCGAGAGCCATCTTGCTATCTCCTCCATAAATAACTCCTTAGTCGGGCAATAATTCATATAAATTTTCGGAGTTAAACCTCCCGGTTGTCACTTAGCTTGCAATGTAAAATGAGCTTTATCTGGCTGTAATTTGGGTTTCAGTATACCATGATTTTGACTCTTCAGTTATTTTATTATTAATTTAAATGGTCGTAAAAATATCTGATCAATGATCTTAGGGTGAAAATAAGTGGGCTCCCAATGAAAGACGACGTCACTTAATCCTGCAATTTTAGGTGCAGGTTTTTTTTATGATGAATGGGCTCTTGACCTCGAAACTTACACAGGTAAGAATAAGGTCTACGATGGAGCGAGCGTAGGCTCGCTTACCTTCTGGGTAGCCAGAAGGTGCCTATTAACTCTCTTCTTAAAAACAACAGGGTCGTAGTTCAGCGGAAATACAGACGCTGGAAGCTGATTCCAAATGTTTGCAGTGCGCATAATAAAATAACTTTGAAGGTTTTATACCAATTACTTGACTTGATAGATACCGGTTCTTGATTATTGAACACTTGTTCCGGTTGTGTCATATATAATCTCAGGATCTGATCAAGCCTCATTTTAAACATTATGTAGACCCCGCAGAAGGGTATTACCAAAGGCTGAAATAACTCAGGGTAGAAAATCTTTTCGAATATTTCGCGGTAAGCTTGCTTGACTGTTTTTATACAGTAGAGATTTGAATTCCATTAGCCACGAACCAACGAACAGTTGCTAGTGAGGCCTTTTTCATACTGAAATTTATTTTATCATGGTCCGCTGAATAGTCATCAGAAGCATGTCATTTTATGAGACAACTAGAAATGAAACGATTTTTTTATTCTTCGACAAAGAAGCTCACGTCGGCATTTCACTTGTGAGGTTGCGAGTCCATGGCGATTTATCAGAATAAATAAATAATGCTGGACATGTCACACAGCATCATCTAGCCCCAAACTAAGCAAAGCTTGTACTATGAGAACCAGATATCTGATATCCTATTTATATAGGTACTTTTGGTTTTTAAAAAAGAATACTTTCCTTCTGTATAAATTTTCTGAAACGAATAATCCATTAAAGCAAGAGGATTGGAAATGCTTTCACACAACCTACGAAAGTCACATCCGACAAGGCCATTTCAGCTCTTACAAACTCCAAAGTGAAGCAAATTTGAAACTACTAAATGCAGATCTCGCTAGATCCAACTGCATCCAGATTTCGATCTCGTGGCACTTGACATTTACGTCAGACCTCGCGACACGGTAGTTACATTTTGTGAGCTTGCCATTGCTTGTCGGACATAGAGCTGGGATAGGAATTTCTGAACAAAAGAGGTAAGCTGCAGGGAGTAGTAGCCGGTCGTGCTATTGCAGTTTTATTTTTAAATCCTTGGAGACGAGTGTGAGACCTCACACACGTCACAGCCAAAATTAAGGGCTGTGATTTTAGCCGTACTATGTGTTTTTATAAAGAAGTAAGACAAGAATTAAGCTATTTATTTATTCTATTGTATTGTTTAAGTACACGTTTCAACTTGCTTAAGTTGCTACTTGCCTGGGGACTTGACGCAAGACTTGAATAATGTAAAATCCGTGCTTATAGCATTGATTATTCACTGTATTATTTACTGACGCCCTCCGGCCAGGTGGAGTGACGATCTGCGAAAGGCTGCCGGCAGAAGCTGGATGCGTCGAGCTGAGGACAGGGCGCAATGGCGCGCACTAGGGGAGGCCTATGTCCAGCAGTGGACTGATATAGGCTGATGATGATGATGATTCACTGTATTGGTCGTGATTAAACAGAATTAGAGCTAATGAGCCGATTTATTTTGATCAGAGTTGTCCTATTGAATATATGCCTAAGGACTTACGCCTTAGTAATGATCCATCTTGTAGAATTCGTCTTATTTCAGGCGTAATCATGATGTTACCCGCTAAATTATTAGTTTATCTTAGCTTTAGTGACAGTTGGACATTTATTCATGACACCAATGTCAGATTTGATTAGGACATTAAATTAATGGATCAGATAACGCGACTTGTATTAATAGGAGACACTATCGGAATTACTAATCCTTACTTTGCTCAATTATTAATGATGTTAATTAATAAAGAAGGTGTGTTTATCTTGTGCCTATTTAGTTTCCCCATCTCTTACTAAAAACAACAACAAATTGAGATTTCAAATTAGGAACCGAGTTCTCAAAGAACCTACCTAGACTAAAGTGGAAGTTGAAAAACAGAAATTCAAGATTTCTTGATCAAATTATCCGGCTCGAAGTACCAAATTAGCGGGTATGTTCCACTGTGTTGCGCAACAACAGCTAAACTTGTAGATGTTGGCGCTTCAAACTCAGCTAGTTTATGTTTAAAGCAGCTTCAGCTAAGTTGCAGCTATACTACAAACATCCAGTATCATCATCAGCTGTTATTCTAAACATACTGAGCCATATTTGTTATGGGATCCATCAATCACTTGGAACTTTCGTGATTTGTACTAGATATTACTCACGTAAGATATCGTCAATTTAAATTCCGAAAATATTTCAATTCATCTGGGTATGGGCTGTGGGTTGGGGGAGTCGGCATCATAATTTTATTATCTTGTCTACCTACCTATTTTGCATCTAATCTACTCGTACGTAGATGGTTTATTTTATACAGAGTCAGGGGGCAACTTATACCAACTTAACACACATCGGGACACTTAGTTAAGTAGTCTTGCTAGCACCTTAACAGCCTTATGAAGCTGAAACTGTAAGCCATGGGTTTCCTCCTTGTTTACATTACCTACTCCTAATTTAATAACTTCGTTAACATATTTATCTAAATAATCATCCCTCCAAAATAAAAACTCGTCTTTATAAAATTCCTAATCCAATCTTCATTACCATAATCATGTTAATTTAATTATGTCCCACTCTCAAACGCCTCAAAAAGGTGCGCGTTGTAAAAATAGCAACGGTTTTTTTCCCCTTCACGACACCGGAAGGCCATGACAGTTTTCATCAGGGAAATGGCCCACACTATTGTGTCGTCCCCGCCGTCTCCGCGACACAACGCTTTTGCTTTTATATATTTTGTGTATATCTCCTTTCCTTTCGAGAAATATAACGATTTCTACCAATTCTGGCCTTTTTGGACTTAGGCGCAGGATGTACAAAAAAATGCTGTTAATGACTGTTTTTATTTAGTTTTGAGTTTGCTGCTTTTTAATCACGGCAAATAAATATTCTAATGCAGTTATAGGTAAGTACTCAAATCTAGAGTATTATTTCCAATATTAAGGCTACACAGCATGTCATGTCCCCAGTGAATAGAGGACGTTACAATAAACGACACGTGCACGAAATGTATGATGTACGACACGACAGACTGACGTGCCAAATGGACTCCACAGGGATTCCAGTTTACAAAACCTGAAACAAATATTTGCAGATTTATGCAACGTAAGGTTATAATAAAATACATACCGACAACCTTTCGTATTTTTAAAAAGTACTAGCTTTCACCAGCGGCTTCGCTCATGGGACCAGCATTTTACATACTGCTCCTGTCAACAATCTACAAATCAGCGTGATTGAAACAATAACATAGATAAAAAGGATCAAAGAAAGCAAAATAAAAGTACGATATCAAAGACAAATATTACAGCGAAAATATAAATAAAACATTCCCCGGGCTAAGTTCTAAACGATATTGTACTGTCGTGTCGGTAAACAAGAGCTTTTTCATTTCCGTGTTTCAGAGTGCTCTAATATTTGAGGTCTACCCCGCACAAAGGTTATGAATTTAAAACGTATATCTCGAATATTGGTGTACCTACACTTGCTGAATTTTCTATGTAATTTCCGTAAGAACGTGTGACATTGACAGGTGACAGTCGGTAGTGCAATTAACTGTCAAGTAGCTGTCGTATTATTTTGGTGGAATCTTATGGGACTGCATAATAACTTATTATGTAGTTGGGATGAGAAATAACGTACTTACTTAATATTAATATACCTAAGGGTATCGCGGCCTGGGGAAGTACCTCCTTATGGTTTTTGAAACTACATGTTTTTTTATGAGTGGGAAAAGGATAACATTATCAGCCCTACCTACATCTTATGCATATTGCATATCCAATCAATGCCTTGTTAGAGACGCTAGTTAATTAAAATGTGAATATTAGATCCAGCTGATACTAGCCAATTTGTGCGGTGTAGTGCAGGCTAATTAGCCAACTAATTAACTTGTTGAACAGTTCGTTTATTCTGGCATTCATACGTGTTCAATATGTAACATGGTTTTTGTATTTGATATTAGAGTTTTGAGTAGCTTCTGCCCACGACTTCGCTCGCATTATTCCAAATTTTGAAAAGGTAACAAATAGCCTGTCAGAGTTACGTTAACTATTCGAGGTTTTATCCAAATCGTTCCGATGACAGGCGTGATCGAAACACGAATGTGGTCCTTCTTCACTGGATTAGTCGCAAAGGAACATGAGTAGAATCACCCAGTTTTACAGACGGTTTTAGGTGATCAAACTGGTCTTACAAATATCTTTTTTGACTTCGAATTTGCACGGAACTCGAAAAGTTGGCCTTCGATGTTCGGCAGGAGTTCGATCGGGGACACGTGTAGCATGAAGTGACGTCATGAATAATGCATCCCCAAGGATGCTGGGAGGGCCTGGCAGGTGGAAGGAGGTTTGCTAGGTCTAACAGCAGTTTATGAAAGTAACATTCTAACTTTGATATAATTATATGTGTGTATGGAAGAACTTATTTTCACATTCAAATTTTCGTGATTTTTACTAGAGATTATTATAATAATAGCAGAGGATGAGAGGAGTTTATAACCTAGGCTTGATACAGTATCATAATTGATTATTATTAATAATGGCAAAGAATAGTCCAGGGAGCAGTAGTGTTCAAAGTTAAGAAGACGTCCACTCATTGTCCGGCAAGGCCTTTCTGTGGATCCTTCTCAATAATTTATTGGATTCTATAGTTCGGTTCGTCTGCATTATAGCTTTGAATTCAAATGGACCATGTCAGAGTCTTTGAGACGTAAATCTTTTGATGTTTTTGTAGACTTCATTATTCTTCATCATCGTTTTATCCTATAAACCCATTCTATTTTGTAACTACCAGCGGCTTCGCTTGTAGTAACATTGCCTTGCCAGACCCCTAGGTCTGTAGATTTCATCTGTGAAACAGTTTTTGAAATGAGATGAAAAGCTTCGGAGATTACCTTAGTAATTGTGGAAGTATTAATTTGATTTTATTGATACGGCTTCGTTTTGCGTTTTTTACGCCTAACTGAACTGTTATTGAACTACCATATTGTGAAGTAGCTAGAAGCTCTATATTGTATGGCAATTTGAAAAGTACGTCGCGTCGTCTCTCTTTGTAAGCTTGCCCCTACCGAAAGAGTTTTTTTTATAAAGACTTCGGAGTAATTCATACAAACTACAGTCAGTTGTCCGCTGAGTTGATTCGTAGATTGAATGAATGAATGAATGAATGAATGAATGAATGAATGAATGAATGAATGAAAAACGCTTTATTGTACACAATAATTACAATAACTTATGTATTAACTAGTATAACCTAACGAGATAATGTACAATGGGCGGTCTTATCGCTTAGAAGCGATTTCTTCCAGACAACCTTTGGATGGAAAGAAACGAACATATTGAAGGTATGGCAGGGGGTGTACAAATATTTATAGAAATACAAAATATTACTAATTTTTAATACGGCAACATTCTAAAAATAAATATACTTACATAAAATAAATAATAACACTTAAACTATAACTACTTACAAAAGTAACTATATACCTACATAAATAATCTATAATATATATCTTATATATATATATAATCTATTGTTTATATAAATGCAATAAGTAAAAATAACTAGGTATCCTACATAGGTAAATAAGGTAATGAAAAGAACATACTACATTTCTGATAGATACATTTGTTTCACTCGAGCCTTAAACACAGCCAGGGATGGAGATTTTCTGATATGTACAGGTAATGCATTCCACAGGCATACAGCTTGTATAGAGAAAGAGTCATGGAAAAAACTAGTTCTATGGACAGGAGTTTTTAAAAGAAGGTTTTCAGAAGATCTAAGAGAACGGGGGTTGGCATCGTGAAGATACTCAAAGAAGTCTTTTAAATAAGATTGTTTTTTTGTCAGATAAACCGTTTATTTCAATTTGCTCTGTTGTTAGCGGAAATGGTTTTTTAGCTTTCGAAATCGGGTTTAATACAATATTAAATGAAGTCATTCAAATTATTTTACATAAGTAAACAAGGGGCCCAATACATACAAAAATAAATAACGAATTTAGAAGTAATATATAAAATATTTTACCGTAACCACAAATAAAATAAAAGCTATTGGAAACTGGGCGCAGCAACGTTTACCTAAACAACTCCTCCGATACAAAGCTACTCTACTCGCAAAGTATTTAGTTGTAGCTCTTTTCAAACAAAACTTAGTTACCCTCAGCTAGCACATAATATCCTAAAGCAAAAAGTGGCGCCCACCGTGGTGCTCTGAAAAATAGCTTCGGCCGAAGAATTGTATATTTGCACGATAACGTTTACAAAGGAAAACCCTCGAGCTATTTACGGGCTTTTGAGCACTTTGTTTGGACGAACGTAAGCGGCGAAACAATGTTTTACACTACCTAAATGATGCCTAATGTGTTATATAAACACCCGGTCGTGTGAAAATCAGATTTTAGGAATGAGGGTTCCGTTACTAATTTGCAGCTCAAAAAAGAAAATAGGGAAGTACCTAGTTATGGATACCACCCTGCATCCCATCTTAGGCTAAGTTACTCCACAAGTTCTGATGCATCAGCGATGCCACTTCATTAAATAAGTCTGTTGTTCTCAAAAATGCAGACTCAGTCGTCTCTAATCGCCCGGCGGCGTCCGCTCATGTATGATGCTCTCAATATTAAATCACTTCAAAATCGGTGTGGACGTTATCACCTAGTTTTATTTTAAATTTAATTTCTATTCTAAGTTTTTAAAAACCCGTTAACACGTTCCCAAATTAAAAGTACCTTACTATTTATTTCAAACAAACAGCAGGATCTACGTCCCGACTTTTTCCTAAAGTAGTCACTCAAGAACATTACTCGTAGAAGATGTCTATAGTCACAAACTTTATTTTGGCATAAAGTCAAAGTCAAAGTCAAAAAGCATTTATTCAGTAGGACCGCTGGGATCACTTTGAAACGTCTTAAAACTAGGTGATTCTAGGTAGGTAATCCCCTTATTTTGTGCTTAGATAACTGTCTCAGATTGAAGGACTCCACAATATAAAAGGGGATATTTCAGCGCCCTTTATGTTTACAACCAAGAATTGGTAAATTATTTTCTCCATAAAAAGCGTGTAAAAGGAAAATACAAGTAAAAAACAAGACAAATGCAATCTCTTGTAAATCCACAAATCTACCACAACTTGGCAATCTTTAAACGTTTTGCTTGCGATCAAACAAACATCCCGATTTCTGTTATTATGTTTGTGTAACGGTCTGAATAGTACTCTCCCGAGGGATGGGTAAAGTAGCCTTTGACGTTTGCACTGAAACCGTGATTACTGTGCGTTGTGGCGGGAATACGTATTGGCGGCCATATTTCTTTTTCATTTTCAGCATTACATGGTAGAAAACTAGATGAGTATTTGTGGTTTTAGTAAAAAGCAATAAGGTCATACTTAAGAGAGTTTCATTGGCCAACTCTAGTTGTAGTGTAAAACCAGTAGCTCAAAAATTTGTGGTCCCTGCCAAGGCATAGGAAACCCTACGGGAAATAGATGATTTTATGTATGTATAAGTTAGTTTATAGCTAATTCACAACCCTAAATTACAGGAACTAAGTTGATCGACCCAATAATAAACTTACGTTTGACTAGCTCTATTGATCACGTTGGAACACGTTTGAAGCAGTATGAAGTTTGATGATTAGTCGGGGGACAAAGTTATACAACGATTAGGCGACCCACGCCTCTGGAAGTTTTAATGGACGATTAAAATGGCTGTTTCGCTCGTGGTGTAGCTAGTCGATCTTGATAGATAGTCTAAGTTAACACGTTGGCTGCTATACGAATATATTCGTAGTAAAAAAACCTATACCCATTGCCATCCATACAAAATCATCACTACGAGTATTTACGTAGCTAGCAGCACATCTTAGCTAACTCTGAAAAAAATATATATGAAAGTGTTCTCATTTTATTTTGTAAGTTTCATTTCCAATGCCAACCAATCGATTCCCGTCCTGTTTACACTGCCAACGCTTTTAATTTTGTAGGTATCCTCAACTAAATATTTACATATAAACTCGTAGCTGGCGCTGGATCCTAGATACGTTGCTACGAATATACTCGTAGTTGGCAGCCAACGTGTTAAGCAACATTCAAAGCAGTTAAAGCCTATAATTTTATATCAGTGTAGATGATAAGGGAGTGTGTGTTGAGATGACTGCTGATAGAGCTGAGTGGAAGAGAAAAACCTGTTGTGCTCCCAACATATCAGAATCAGAATCATTTATTGGCAAAGACACACAAACACATAACATAAAAGTAGTATCTGGGTAGGGAGATGATAATGATAATTTTGTAGTAGAAATTGAACAAACATACACGTTTCTATCCCGTAGGGGTAGGCAGAGTTCACAGAGCTCGTGCTACGATCCTGACATACAATCTTTCGCCTTATCTCTCTCACAACGTACCTAGTACCTGCTCCTCCATAGAAGCTCACCGTGGAAATTTTGTATCTTCTCTATTTGCTTCAATAGTCTTACTAAAGCCATCTTGATTAGTATTAGTAGCTACTAATGAAATGGGCTCTATGGTAGTCGCTGGCTAGTGTTGCGCCGGACTTTAAACGGTTTATCGATAGTTTTAACTCCGCTTTGAAAACTAAGCTTTGTGCACGGTGCAGCTTAGTTGATGAAGTAAAGTATTTATATTGATAGGCATTTTATTTAATAGCATCGAGTCCTCCAAGCAGTTAATGATATTCTTTAGATATTCATTTATTTAACCATTCTGTTACATTTCATAACTTTGGCAAGTCAATAATACAGAGGTACATAATAGAAATTAAAATTAAAAGTCATAGGTAGATAATCCAGAGGTACATCATTGAAATTAAAGTGAATTGTGATTGAAATGATTTTATATTATGTTCAGCGCGAATAATACAATAATGGCATAGTTGTGTAGGTGAATTATTTTTATTTTAACCGGCTAACTATCAAGTCAAGTAGGTATCTACGTATTTATGTATATTATATTTATCGTGTTTTTATGTATGTATGTATTTACGGAAATTCTTTATTATGCATGTTTAGTAAAGTATGTAAGAGAAATGAGGACTAGGGAGATATCGAAAAACTTTAGTAAGAATGCTTATATTAATTTTCCGACCTTACATACATAATGTGGGACAAGGACAAGAAAATTATAGTATGATGTTTACCATAATACTAAATATTAAACCACAAGAAGTAAGATGTGGCCTCAACGGTCCCGACGGACATCTTAACCTAAAGTTACTGATGTAAATTGCAGTTATTCAAGACTTAAGATCTGTATTCTACTTATGTAGGTACTGTGTTAGTTAATAGTTGTTGTTCAGAAGTTTGCGGTACATAGCGGCGATATTTACGAAATAGCTTAAACTCGCCTCTTCTATTCACTGGTTAGCCATAAATCCAATTATTTACAAGGTCATTGAACCATTATGTACTGGCTCAAAAGTTGGTAGAGCTTGTGTTATTGGAAACACATAATGATAGGTACACTATTTAATGTCCTTTTAATTACCTACTTAATATTATACATAGAAAACAACCAACCGAAAAAAAATTTGGTTTCGATCTTAAAAAAAATTGTCACGCGGCGAACTCGCAACTTTCTGCGTCGCTAGCCTTCGCCCATTTCACATCTTTATCGATATCGATGTAAAGCACATCCCTAGCACTCTAATAGTTTAGCTAATATTATTCCGAGGACAGACACATTATAATAATCAGCCTCCATTAATGCAGGGTGCGATTAGGATAAGGGCTGAGTTATCTAAGCGTGTTATAGTTTTATGGGGGTAGGTTTCATAAGGTAAGTTTTACAGGTGTACAGTCAGCATAAGAAGATATTTAAAAGAACAACGATTTAGATATTTTAACTAGTTAATAAAGTCGTTAAGCCATGACGGAGGCCTTAAGGTGGCCCTAAAATCTCCGTCAACAAAGTTAGCCTCTAGCTCATACGAACTTAAGTACTTCTTTTTTTGAACAAGTCTTTGAATAACTCTTTGACATCATCAGAGATCTTGAACGCCTAGACATACAGGAGACCTGCGACAGACACAGATAGACAGACGGACGGGAACCTTGGTTTAAAAAGTTCATCTGAATTGCATAGACAATGTCAATACCACGTGAGACAAGCCGCGGGCGGGCCTTTGTGTTAAACTCAAAAATATTAAGAAAATAAATTGCATCTGATTAAATGATGATGATGACCGGAACTGCGACCGGACGCCATTTGTTAATTTGAAAATATGACGCATGCAAACGTGTTTCTGCCTCATTGACTTGTAAATTGATTTGCTCGCATCCATGAATGCATTGCCTTTGAATGCGTTCATTTGCATCCATTATACACAAACAAGAGGCCAGTGGATATTGAGATGACTGAGGTTTTTGTGCACACTGTTTATGACGTATCTACATAAAATTTGTTTTATTTTAGAATCATTTTTACTGAGATTATTTGCTTGTTAGATAGATCAATATTTTATTAGACTCATTACACAGAAGCACAGCTTGCAGCAGTTTGCCACTGAGGTATACGTGAAATATGTACATCATCATCATCCACAGCCCGATTTCACCCACTGCTGTGTATAGGCCTCCATTCGTTTTTTTTTTGGTACTTTTGAACTGGTAACTCTCTAACGGCCTTATTAATTAGATTACCTTAATTCTAGCTTAATACGAGACTACTCTCAGAGTTGTTACTTCTTTAGTAACTAGGGAGCAAGTTGAATATTTTGATGTTATTAATAAACTGGTAGTAGTCTCGAATTAGTTATACATTACTTACATCGGGATTAGTAGAAAAAGAGTGAATGAACGAATGATATTATCATTCAAAATATTGTCTATCTCTGTCATTAATTATATGAATGACAGAGATAGTCAATAATTTGTATTTGACAATCTGTTTTATTCAAAGAGGTTTTATTCTTCTGAAACTTTTTGGTGTTCATTGTTGACCAACAAATTTTTAATCATAAAAAAGTATTTAGTCATTTTAACTGTTTTATTGTTTTTTGCTAATCCGAATGGTTTTTCACCACAAAATCTATACCTATGCAGTGTTACTTGGATTTTCAACCGACTTCAAAAAAGGAGGAGGTTCTCAATTCGTTCTCAATTTTAAGTTCAGTTATTCGAGATCGTCAAATAGATTCTTGTAAATTTTCACTCGCCACATTTTTGAAACTGGTATCCATCCTCATTCAATTCTTCCTCAAATCATCAACATAATCCATCCTATTTGCACAACCTTTTTTTGTGACGTAAAAATGACAAAATTCATGATACGTCTGCCTACTCCATCTCTATACTAGGTGGCGCCTAGGAGTAACTCTTACTCCGAGAGTAGAGTCGAATTAGCCTAGTTCTTCCTTGGTCTTTGTTTATTAATACTGAATTGACCTACTACAGCCTTATGCTTTGGATTAGCGCTAATACCACCCTAGTTCGTGTTTATTAATGACAGCCTCAGATATCACCAACTTTCAATACATCAGCTGCTGAAGCAAACGCTGAGGAGATGTTCCATAATATTTTTATTGTAGTGAAAATTCATTTTTTTTTTTCAATTCTATTCTATTTCTTCCAAGTCCGCATAGATCTTCCTCTCGCTGTCGCTCCCGCATCGGCCTTACTAGTAGTAAGTGCCGGACTCTTCTCTTCTTCTCTTCTTCTTCTCTCAAGCTACCAACCGAATGCTGCAAACCATCTCTTGTAGATGTAAGAAGCAATTGATGATACTAACCATTTGTTTTCTTTCCAGATATCCCATACCTGGTGCTGTCGGAGCCTGAGGAGGGCTACCACGGGCTGGTGCGGGAGAACGAGACCCTGGTGGAGGTGACGCCGGCCATCAGAGCCCGCGGGCCTCTCTGCTCCTTCCTCATCCTCAACAACAAACATCATGGGGAGGCTCCTTTCGAGGTAAGAGCTATTTCTTTATCAGAGTTGAAGATCTCTGGACTATAGAGTCCGTTTGATAGGCATGGCGCCGGAGTTAACACTCGTAGGAAACTTTTTATAGTTTTTATTGTGATGGACACACATACAAAGGTGCCTTCATTAAACGAAGTAAACAATAAAAACAAACATGATCGACTGTATCCCCAAGGCATGGTAGACATTCTCTTAGATCTATAGAATGTTTTTAAATGCATTCCAATTTTACCATATTGTGGGATAACTGATGCCCCACAATCTGGCCAATCCCTGGTCATCTGTATTAGTATGGTCACATTTGTTATAACGGGTTCCGATCTCATACGGTGCAATTTATATGATGCGTTTTATATATATGTTTCTATAACAATTAGTGTTCATTAAGCGTTATGGCAATTAAAAGGGTTCTTTTTCATCGTATCTGCGACATTTTTAATTTCTTATGAGACACAGGTAAAGTAAAGTAAAGTAAAGTAAAGTAAAGTAAAGTAAAGTAAAGTAAAGTAAAGTAAAGATTTATTGCGTTAAATACATTTGTAGTACATCGTGGTATTTTGTTTTTAAAAACTCAATCCGGAAACAATGTATTCTGCCAGTATGGCGTGCAATTTTTAAATTACCACAGGAAGAAATAAAATAGATTCAAACAGTCATTCATTACGTATTTAAAATTAATATAAAAAAATAAATAAATAAAAAGTAAATTAAAATTGCATGCAGGAATTAAAATCTAGGGGTCGGTCTGACTGAAAACTTAGGTGTCATGGGACATGTCACAGTAAAATTCATACCGTGTCTTATTTATTCTTTTAAAAGTATAGCACCTCTATTTTGACCCCAAAAGGACTGGCTTGATTGACCTATAGGTTATTGACTTCTACTCTACATGATATTTTTGGCCAAAATATTATATTCAGTTATAAACAAATTACATAAATGGGAAAACCAAAACTACTAAACAATTCGCAACATAAATTTATATTTTATTAATTATTATCATGTTGCCATTTATTTGCCCATTGTGTGTTCATAAATTGCTACAACAATGCGTTATTGTCCATTGCTAAATTTAATTACAACGAAAACACTAAATTCAGTCGTAAAACGACTATATAATATTTTAATTTGACTGCCGCTTCCCCGCTAGTAAAACCGCCACCCGGCAAAATGTACAAAGTCAAAACTCAAAATATCGACCGCCCGGCGGCAAAATAGAGTAACTCATAAACTTATAAATCTACGCAAGAAACCGACACCTGTTCCTAACCAGGTATCGCGCGATAAATCAAGTGAAACACAGCACAGCTCGTAAACAACGACAATTTGCATCAGCCACTCCCGGCACAGAATTATGGTAATAGCTGTTACACTTCGCACGAAAGCGCTTCTTGCGATAGCAGTTGAAAAGTTGACTACACTGTTGAATCTTGGCAGGAATAAGTTGGAACGTACACTGAAGTTCTGCAAGCTTAAATATCACTTTGTTGCATTTTCGTAAAGGTCATAGGTACCTACTTAATTTAAAATTATAACCTCTACTACAGTCGTTATTGACTAAAATAAAAACGAATTAACCGTTTCAAATACCTGACGCTGTCTTTCTCAAACAACAACGTATCCATGCTACTCTATACTCTGATTGAAATCTCTCTGTTTAAGGAATTCATTGTGAGCCTATTTACTCGCTTTGTCTTGATAGGTCTGTATTTAGTGAACCGGCTTTTTATAATCGGCTGTGCCTACAATGTATCTGACACAATGAGAAATAAACTTTACAGTGCGCTGTAAACCGGAATGCATCCATTGCATATACATTTTATTTGGCAACCGTAAAAATGTATTAACTGCACTAGATTACTGTTGCTGTGTTGTAATAGTCGGTTCACATTTTGTAATTCTGTGTAAAGCCGAAGCTAAGAGCATCTACACGATTATGATACTCTAGATGCACCGATGACATTGTAAAGATTGCGGATAATTTAATCATAATGAGATCACTAGCATGCTTAATACATGCACTCACTAGCATGCATAGATGACTGTAATTGGTAAGATGGGTGTTACGAATAATGACAGTTTTATGACTTCTGACGATTCACGCTCAAGCAGACAATATCATTGATAAGAGTTTAAACTGTACTTGATTGTCTGTAATACGAGCCTTAATATTTGAACTATTAAACTTTCAAAATAAAGCCTCTTGCGCAATCGAGTGTAAAATATCGAGAACTTATTTCAACAAATTAGTTCTCAGGTTCTCAGCTCTCGGTTTTTAAGCGTGTCGCAGTTCTGTGGAGTCTTTTAAAAGCTCAAAGAGAACCCGGTCACATTTTACAAGTTTAATACTCAATCGAAAAACTTTCCAATAAAGAACTAATGAAGTAACTTGGACCGCAATCTATCGGTTTATTAACTCATTTCCAGGTTAAGCTCTCAAAGAACTTTCGCTGTCTGGACTTTAAGCATATTAAGATTTTATTGGGACTGGGCAGGACACGTGAGCCCATCCGGCTCACGTGTTCACAGCGGAAAATGGGCCAACATTTTAACAACCTGGCAACCTGAAGGGAGACGACGCCGCGGACGGCCAAGGAAGCGCTGGAGAGACGACCTCGACTCCTTTGATAGTGGGTGGTGGAACCCATCAAAGGAGAGACATGGTTGGAAGGAATTGGGGGAGACCTTTGCCCAGCAGTAGGACAGCATAGGTTAAATAAAAATAAAAAAAAATTTGCTGAAAATAAGGAAAACACGTATTTGGTTTCATCAATGTGCAATCTGTGCATCATATACTTCGAAGTAAGATTTAATGTTCTTTTTACTGTGCGCTAAGAGTTTTGCCAGAGAACTTGAAGGAAATTGCTTCTAAGTCTAGGTAAAACACAATAAACTTCCTGCAGCGTAGTTTCTAAAGACACTTTGATCAAGTTTATCAAAGTTAACTTAAATTTACTAGTTTTGTGATTTCCGTATTAACGATGCGAAAGATAAAAGATACAGGATGGTTGTATTATTGTGGCCGGAAAAGTCTGAGCTAATGTAAATAAAAAAACCGGTCAAGTGCGAGTCTCGCCCACTGAGGGTTCCGTACAAAGGCATATAAAGGTACGTATAACAGTGCAAACTGTTAGGTACGTACTGCCTACATACACCAAAGTTATTAGGTAGGCATAAGTACTCGTACATGAGAAAGGAAAATTTTTTTTTTTACATATTTCGTCATAAATCAAAAACTATACATCCTAAAAATTATTAAAAATCCGTTTAAGTTTGTTCCAATGAAGCCCTTTCATACGATACCCCACATGACACGGTTAACTCTCTTCAAAATTTCGACCCCCATTCCTGGCATTGGGCCCTGTTTTTTGGATTTAACTAAAAATAAAAAGTTTTCAGATTTTTCCCTATATCCCTAGTAGTATCGTCTTAGACTTGTAGTCTAAAAAGTCAAACTTGCCTTTCATAGTTCTAGGTCTTCGGGAAGTACCCTATGAATTTTGATTTCCATGAGTGTCGAAATACACGTTTTTACATAAACGACCGTATCTTTTTTTTGCGTTAACTTAGAAGTTGGATCGTAGACCTGAGTATACGGTTTTAATTTTAACTCGATACCTCCACGCGTTCCCGAGATAAAGGGTCTTGACAGACAGACAGACAGATAGACAACAAAGTAATCCTATAAGGGTTCCGTTTTTTCCTTTTGTGGTACGGAACCCGAAAATGAATTAGCTGGCTTTGAATTAAGCATAATTTATTTTACTCGTTAGTTATATAACGTTATATACACCTAACTATATACACAAGCAAATCAGAAAATGAAAGAGAGTGTAGAAATAGAGATTGGAATCAAAAATACCGGTGTTGCTCAGGGTGCGTGAAGGAATCATCCGTTAGTGCGTTATAACGAGATCCAATTCGGCTTGTTACTTGTTTTTGGACAAAATTTTACTGCTATATGTGAATATAGCGCTAAATAGCTGTTCGAGCAAATGCTGAGGGGTAGCCGTATTTTCACCCACATAAAATTGTATAGATTTAAGTACCTATTTTGTAACTGTGTATATGTGGAGAAAATAAAACTTTATTCTATTCTATTCTATTCTATTCTAAATGCGAATGTTTCGATGTTTGTTTCCCCGTCACGCTGAAACAGCTAAACAAAGAAGGAACTTGTTATGGAAGTAGCTTTTGCTGGATTAAGCATCTACTTTTTATCCCTGAAATGTGACATTTTCCCGTGAAACCGCCTGTTAACCGTGGAGCGCAGGCAATATTGAAATAATTTCGCTGTAACAATTTTAATTAAACATATATTTACTACGAGCCTACTAATTTAGTATGTGTGGGTTGATAACAATTTGGTTATTAGCTACGTGCCCATTAACTTCAGCCTGTGGTTTCTTTCACGTATACGGTTTAAAGTACAAATTAATCGCACAGAAATACTTATTAAATAATGTTAGGATCAGTTTTTAATTACATGTCCTTATTTTGTATATTTTATTATTTAACGAAATACACAGGGGCTTATTACAAGAAAATGAGCCGAAAAAACTGTCCCTAGAAAAATGATCTTTAAATACTCGTACATAGAACGCTTTTTTGTGGTAACAGTTTTGTTTGGACATGTGTCAACATGGGGTTCAACCAAGGTTTTACGTTTTTATAATAAGCAGCACAAAGTTTTTCCATGTTCAGATTTCATTAATCAAGAAATAATATTTTAAAAATATCAACTTATGCGGTATAATACAACACATTAATCAAAAGTACTGCCAATTTGGCCTTTGAAAAGAACGTACATTGTATACTTCCGATCAAAATTAACCGAAGTTTAAAGTGTCGATACACCGAGTGGAATGAAAGCCGCAATTTTACAAGATTAAACCAATAACTTCACTTTAGCGCTGCACAATTTTGTGTTTTTTGTAGTTGTGCAGTTGTGCCGCGCCGCTCCCGACGGGTGTCGCCAGTCGCAGGAAATGAGCAACAAGATAAATTGTATGCTGAGACAATATTCGCTCTGAAGGGGTGTAATTGTCTTATTTACTTTACGAACTTAAAATACCTACCTGTCAGTAGTTCGCTGCGAACTGAGGTCTGATGTAAGGACACATTCAAAAAACGTTTAAATCGCTGGATTTTGGTGGCACCCACGTGGCACCGGATTCATATAGAGACTAGTGGTCTTTTGTTTTTGTTAAAACGATATTTCTCAGGATAATTATGGTTACTTATATCCTATCCTACAAAAGATATTGTTTCCTATCACCACTTTCATCAGTTGTTGTGATAGTTCCTAACTGAACTTAAAGTTTGTTCCTTCTTTATTGATTTCGTTCAGTGCCTTCTAGAGCGGGTAGCTAGAGAATCCTTTAAATTGTTCTTGTTTTAAATCGAATAATACAAAGAGTTCATGCTTCTTTTTGTTGAGTTACCGACGTAAAAAGAATGGGTTTTAGAAGTATGATGTTTTTCCATTTGAAACTCGAAAAGATCACCTAAGTCTATTCCTCTTCAGGTCTTCCGTCAACCATTATGAATGAAGCTTGCTATGTATCTCCCTTAAGATAGTAGGTACATTTTGTCCCAAACGCGAGACCCTATACCATTTTTGGAAAGGTTTTTTCAAACGAATTAGAATACCTATCCCTAAGCTAGGCCGTGAAGTCAGGCTGTGGATGATGATGGCAATGAAAAACCCCTCGAAAGCTCGAAAGTGAATTTCATCAAACGACATTACTTGCCAAACCGAGGCTCAAACAAAAACAATCTTTCATTTTTCCAATATTGTTAAAATCGCAATAAACATATTCCCAAATAGGATTGGGGTTAGGCAGCAATAAGTTACGTTTTCGCCGCACCATTTACTTTAAATTGCTACTTAACCTATCGGAATAAAATGATTTTGGTACTCGTGAAAACCACTGGATATTATAAGAATAGGGTTATTTTACTCATAAGCGGAGCGAGTTCGTATCCGATATAGAAGAAAGAAAAAAGAATGTTAAAACCATTCAATAACTATGCTTAATCTGACTAATAAATTTTGATGAATTAAAACTTCATTGATCTATTTAAAGCTGCATAAGAACGTAAACACAGCAGACACAGGTTCACGACTGTATCCCCAAGGTGCGGTAGACATTCTCTCAGATCTTTTTATGTTACTTATTCCAGATCCTTTGAAGATGTCTAAGGGAGAGGTATTTAAAGCTGCATAAGAAGGCAACTTATTTCCCATTTTAGCGACTCGCTGCCTTGTCGTACTGCTCCGCTTGCCGCTCTGCCTATCGCTCAGTTCACACCCTATCTCTACCCTCTACGCACATGTTCGGGCGAGCGGAAGAGACGTTATTTACATTTATTTGTTCAAATAGGCTCAATGCCGCCATATTGAACACAGACGACATAACAGTTATTACAGGCACTGTCTGCTAGTCTGCGGCAAGGGTCGCTATTGTCTGTTATTATACACATTCGGCACATTCGGGATCATTTACAATTCAATTGTACCTTGAACATCTGAGATTGTGTAAGGGTGGGTGGAAAACAAATTATTTGTAACAAACTGAAGAAACTGCATTGCAACTGAAAAAAAAGCAGTATTTATACTATAAATCGCAAACTAACTATTTTATTCGAAGAAATGTTACTTTCCGAGTTACTTCTGTGAATGAGATGTTGATGATGTGTAAATCGTCTTGCTAAACAAACATTAGAGTGATACTGAATATGGCACTAAATTAACCTAGAATCAGTTAACCATATGTAACCCTCATGTTCTTTACAGATAATGGTGATAGATGAGAACGAAGCCCGACTGCGCGTGCGGTACCCCCTCAACTGCGAGAAGAGACGCAACTACAAGTTCGACATCGCTGCAGTCGGATGCGACGGTTCCTACTCCAACACGTGAGTACCTGGTCTATTTGGTCTCTTGGGTTAGAACCCAAGCAACCTTTAGGCAATCCTTTATTTCAAACCTTTCAAAATCCAGTAGACCTCTAGGTCTTCTTGGTCTGTAAAGTATTCTGTGTATGTATGTACCTACATGATCTATTAAGTCTCTACTGAGTCTGAAAGGTCTACGTGCTACTAGGTCAACTAAACCTATTCGGACTGTGGCCACTAAGTCTACTAGACTGGTCTCTTTTACACTTCAATTGCTACGGCCCTTTCCTCACTTCTATAATCATTGGCGACAACCTTTACCTACACAACACTAGTAGAAGGTAACTTTATTACGAGTTGTAGGCTCGTTTAAATTCAAATACACGGTAATAAACAAATGCTTGGATGATGTAATGGGTATTGCGGTTTTGGCAGATTGCCAGGAGGCCCGCGAATCGTGCATCCACCAGTCAGAAATGGCCAGATTTTCATTTAACTGATTGATATTCAGATTTCAAATACATCAACTTAATTTTCTAAAAGCTGGTATTTGGTTCAACTGATCTGCATTGCCTTATGTGTCTAGCGACTCGGGCACGCATCCGACCTTTTGTATCTATATATCTCTGAATGACCTGTACATGACCCTACACTAATTTTATAGAGCCCTAATAGCGGTTCTTTCGCAACCAATACTATGAAGAACCAGGATAATAATGATGGATCATGACCAGCGCCGCTCCTTGACGTTAATTGGTTTCTTCACGCTTTCTTCTCCGCTTTAATTTTGTCAAAACTACAAGTTTTTTTCTGGAGTCATGGTTCAATTTTGTATCTTCCAGGTGCAAATGTGTCTTATAATTCCATATTTCCAGGGTCCCAGTCCACATCACAGTGACAGATGTGAACGAGTACGTTCCGACATTCTCGCAAGCCGCGTACGTGAAGGCAGTGGACGAGGGTCGGGTCTACGACGAGATCCTCAGGGTGGAGGCCACTGATAAGGACTGTACGCCGCGGTACGGAGACGTCTGCAAGTACGAGATCTCGACGGACCGGAGCCAACCCTTCGCCATCGACAATGAGGGTAAGGATGCATTGGAACTGTAGAGCTTTCCTGAGTAATGACACAAGCTCAGCACTGGATTAGGACTATGAAGACCAATGATTCCATTCTAGGTCTAGACATGTTTCAGGATTCACGTTGTGACAACGAGCTGATCTGATGATGTAGTCAGAAGCTGTTCAAAAGAAATCACCTATAATAGTTAAATATCTATGTTTAGTTAGGCTCGCACAATCGTTGCTACTCAGCTGTTTTGAATATCTCACAAAAATTATCTCCAGGAGTGATCCGCAACACGGAGCCCCTGGACTATGAGAAGTCGCACAACCACATCCTGTCGGTGGTGGCGTACGACTGCGGCATGATGGAATCAGCTCCAGTCATGGTCACCATCAAGGTCAACAAACCCTGCAGGGCTGGATGGAAAGGTGAGTATCCAACTAGACCTGTACACTACAACTCATAGTGCATCAATATTTAAGTCCATATCCCGCATAGATGCAAGTTTTAGGGCTATTTTTCTTACAGTGAAAGCAATTGAGAGGTACATGCATAAAAAGGCAGCGAAACAGTAAAAGAGTTAACAAAATAGTTCTCGCTAACTCTGGCGGACCCTATGGTATGATAACATTAATAAAATGTTGTTTCGTCAAAATTAATGGTAATTAGTTCATGTTCGATCCTAGCTTAGGCTAGTACGAGTATTTAATTTAAATCAACGTAACTACACGGCGGGTAATCCGACTATTATCCGATCAACCCAATAACACGTAAATTCGTTACGGATATAATCCGGTCCGGACTCGGACGGCCATTGCTATCTAAATATTCGATATCCCTCTGAGAGATTTGTATCCGTATTAGTATTACTCATTAATATTTAGGGATTTTAGTTATGCTATACCTATGATCGCCATTTAGATTCGTCAAAAGTACCCTAAATCTGCGAGTTTGAATGAATACTAATGTCAGGATCGTAGCAAGAGGTTTTTCTGTTGGGTCCTGGATCTACTTCTCCTGGGGTCAATCAAATGATCTTGCAAATCAAATGACACAAGACTTAGCTATCCTAAATTGATGTTACGATAAAAATCTCATCACCATCCCCAGGAGTGGCAGAAAGAGTGGACTACGCACCAGGCACAGGCCCCCTGGCCCTGTTCCCCGCAGCCAGGCTGGATACCTGCTCCTCCGACGAACGCTGCCCAGGAGTCACCAGGATCCAGGCTGCCATCACTCTGCAGGCGTCCAGAGCTGGTTCAGGATGTGATAGGGATACCTACAGCATCCATTCGCAGAGGACCATCTGTGGTAAGCATTAGCACATTTGGAGGAACAGCTTTAACTTTGATTAACTGTAATGCTGATTTAACTTGTCTTTTAGGACTGGAAGCCAAGACCATCGACCTGCTCCCCAGCCCAGCAGCCGGCAACGAATGGGCCAAGTCACTGAAACCTGACTCAGGTATGTATGCGCGCAGGTTATTTTTTATCCTGAAAAACTATACCCGAAGTAATATTCTGAACCGTAGCTACTTTTTGGGCTTATTTAACTTTTTTTCTAGGTCGTATGTAACTTTTGAATAATGTCCAGGTCTTTTGTGATTTTTTACTTATCTATATTTAATGTACCTTTCATTTTTCCAGGTCTTGTAACTTTTATCTTTGTCCAGGTCTAATTTAACTTCTTATGTCCAGGTCGCGACGGCGAGCAAATGTTCGAATTCGACGGCGAGACCACTTCAGCAGTGGTGCCGGAGTCGGTGCTGGCTCACCACCTGGCCAGCTCCTTCTCCATCTCCACCTGGATGCGGCACGCGGCCAGGCCTGATGCTGACCCGCATCGCAAGGAACACGTGCTGTGTCTTGCTGATGATCACAGTAAGTCTTCTTTATCAAAAGCTCAAGAGTTCTGGACGTCTTCTCTAAAGTGAAGCTCAATAACTGAATCACAACAAATAACAACATCTCCAAGGCATGGTAGATATTTATTTATTTATTTGAATACTTTATTGCACAAAATTACAGAATCATTGGCACAATTGGCGAGCATAATGCCGATTGCCATTCTCTCAGATATTTTTATGTATTCCAAGATCCTATGAAAATCTCTAAGGGGTACATTTGGCACATGCCCACAAATCTGAGAGGAAGTGAAGCTTACCTAAGGGATACACTTAAAACTGTTTCCAAACACTTAGAATAATGAGGTCAGACTTGCAAGTAAAGTATGTCCTCTCATCTCTCACCGACTGAAAGTTTGTGCAAAATATATTCAGCCAAAATGTCTCGCAACTCCCCGTTACATATTTGTAAAAGATCTGAGAGTTTCTACTGTGCCTTGGACATATCCTGCTTTGTTTCGTTTCCATTATTGATAATACGTTGTCCCGACCAGAAATGAACCGGCACCACTACGCGCTGTTCGTCCGCAACTGCCGCCTTATCCTCCTGCTTCGCCGCGACTTCGGAGAAGGAGACCTGAACATCTTCCGCCCTGCTGAGTGGAGGTGGAAGATTCCTGAGGTATACTCCATCACTAGCTCTCTGTAGCTCTCGTGTAGCTTGCTTAGTCGTTCTTGATAGATCTTCAAGTGGATAGGTGACTGCTAGTGTCATTATCAACTGAGCGCTTCCGTGCTACGGAGGGAAGATTATACTGCATCCCAAATAATGCACCATTGTCCTCCGATCCGTGGTGACGCTCTAATCAGCTGAGCCAATAAACAATCGTCGTGATGTTTGAAATTTAATGGGATTTCATACTTTTAGCTTTTAATCTGTGGATCATTGTCCAAAATAAAATTTCAAGCCGCAAAAAACAGGTTTTTTCCCGGACACATTTTGAAAAATCTTCCAAGATTTTTACTGTAATTTAACACACTATAAAAACTCTGAACCTCCCTCCCCAGGTGTGCGACGACGAATGGCACCACTACGCCATCAACGTCCGCTTCCCGAACGTGGAACTCTTCATTGATGGAGAGCCTTTCCACTCCACCGACGGGAAGGGTCCCGAGGTGATCGATGACTGGCCATTACATCCTGCACATGGAGTGAACACAACTATGGTTGTTGGCGCTTGCTGGCAAGGTATTTAGTATTTATTTATTTATCATTACACTATCATTACAGACTGCCCCCAATATGTGATGGTATGTGATTTGGTAACTAGATGGCGACACCGAACAAATTAGATGGCGCTCGACCTTTGCAAGATCCGCACAAAAAGAAAAGCGAATCATTCACAAACAGAAATAGTAGTAGGAACCGTGCATTTCCAGAATAAAAAGTAGCGTGTCTGCTATCCCAGAGAGAGTACCTACTAGTAAAATCGTTACTTAATCACCATCAACCGTTAGTTCGTACCTAGATGGCGCTGTGTGGAAGTGTCCTATTATTGAATTGGGTTTTCTATCAATATAACGTCAGTACATTAAGTTTGACACTAGATGGCGCTGTTTTAAATGTCCTTTACCCTCAGGAACAGAAGGCAACATGAAGCACCACCTTCGCGGCTGGCTAGCTGGACTAGGCGTGGCCCCGGGCGCCGTGCAGCCTCGCGCCGCCCTGGCCTGCCTCGCGCGCTGCCGAGAGGGACTCAGCCTCGCACCTGATCTCTGTACGTACACACACACACACACACACTTTAATGATTCGTGAATTGTGATTCTTGTTACGTTTCTTAACGTTACGTAACGTTCTTACAGATCTCAAGTCAGTATCAGTGGAAGGAGACGGCGTGGCAGACGTTGAGACTCTGTTGCGTCGTGTCGCGTACGGAGACGCACGCGCCTTCCCAACGCCTGGCAGACGGAATGTCCATGTGGATACTACCATCACGTGAGTTTGTCTTTACAATTAATTATTACCTTGCCATTTGTATTTGGACATGCCTCTGACTACCCCCCTTAGACATCTTCAAAGGATCTGGAATAAGTAAGATCTGAGAGAATGTCTACCGCACCTTGGGGATACAGTCGTGAACCTGTTTTGTTTTAATTATTACCGTCTGCCCCACAAACTGCTCCCACGCGGTGGTAGACGGTAATACTTATATTAATTTAGACCATGGTAGGAGTCTGACCTTTACATGTATTTATTAAGAGCACGATTGACTATGTACAATTTGCGATCAATTACTGATCGCCCGTTGGTTTTTGGACAACGCCATTTGCGATCGAGTATTAGCAATCACTGGAACTTAACTGGTGATATGAATAATGAAACCAAGAAAGTTTCAAACGTACTGGTTTGATAGGTAATAGGTTTGATTATACCGCAGTAGAGGACGGCCCCCCACTAGATGGAAAGACGATCTGGTAAAGGTTGCTGGGAGCCGTTGGGTGCAGGCTGCACAAGATCGATCGCTGTGGAAATCGATGGGGGAGGCCTATGTTCAGCAGTGGACACTAGATGGCTGACATGATGATGATGATGATGATGATCCTGTATATGCAAAACTAACGATACTTTGCAATGATTCGCTATCGCTATACATAATACGAATTTAACAACATTAGCGCGATAATTTCTGTAATACAATGTTTCAATTGGTTGAAATTTCTGTAAGTAGGTATATATTTTTTATAATTATTTTCGAAATACGAATTCTGATTACCAAAGTCAAAATCAATAAGCATTGTTCAAAAGAGCACAAGAGCACTGGTGTGTAGTGGTAGTGGCCCCGCCTTCCGATCGTAAGGTCGTGGGTTCAATCCCGGTCGTGCACCAATGAGTTTTTCTGCCGAAAAATTAATGTGCACTATGCCAGTACTCTCAAACGGTGAAGAAAAACATCGTGAGGAAACCGGCAGTAGAACCTACAAAGTTCGAAAACATGTGTCAAGTGCACGAAAGGAGCCTCTTTGAGGCGCACTTGTAATCCTTTCACCACACTGGTTCGAAGGAACTGGTGACACGATAAGAAGAAGATTATTGAAAAGCCTGTATTGAGTTATTATAATTACCATAACTTTTCCAAGACCTGGCAATGTTTTACTGTATCACTGATATAAATGTGTATGTTCCAGCTGCGACAACGGCCGGCAGATCAAGGCGCGCCCGGCGGAGTCCTACATAATGGTCCTGACGCCGCAGACGCCCAGCATCCTGCTGAATGGCAGCGCGGACTTGGCGCGGGACTACTCCCACTTCCGAGCTGGTCTCACTGTCTTCCCGGATCTGTCGGTCAGGGTGTTGGCGAATGGAGCTAACACGTTGCCTGGTAAGGGTTTAAGCCATGTTTTAAAGTGATCCCAGCGGTCCTAATAAATCCTACTGAACTTTTTGACTTTGACTATGACTTTGACGTAAAAAGATGGATGTTAACCTGTGTGTTTGAAATATATGTACGTGCTATTATTTTGGATAAACTGAACCTTACAGTGGATCTTTAAGAGTTAATATATTTTAAATATTTAAAATACAATCCGACTCGAAGGGCCATGAAGATTCTGATTCTTCTAAATTAAATGGGTTGACCGTATATTTGTCCGGAGAGTGAATTACATGAGCGAATGAATAAATCAATTTAGACCACAGATAAAATATTTTTATAAGAATGAATACATACATTCTAGTTAATGTTTCCAACAATTATTATGTCTTCCAGAAGAGAGCCAGAAGCTAGACTCGTGCGTGGTGTCCGTATACCCGGCTCTGAACCCCGACCACGAGGCTCTGGCACTACGCCGCGCGGCAGATTTACCGCTGCGGTACGACATCCGTGCGGCAGTCACGCGGGACGGAGTTATACTTACCGGCGCTGATACGCATTACAACTATCAGAAGGTGAGTTCTTTTCGAAGCTCTTGTGGTGTATAGCCTTACCTAGTCGTTCTTGATAGAAGATGACCGCTAGTGGCATTATCAACTGAGCGCTTCTTGCCTCAGAGGGCATCAATTGTCGTTTGAGGGTAGTTGTTTTCCCCAATATATGGCAAAGAGGGAGTACTCGCCTCACTAAGGTTTGCCCAACTGGCACACTTACCTTAGGGCCTGTTCGGCCGACAGTTATAGTTGGATAGTTCTATATAGGTTATATGTGCTTAGAAACATCGTTTGCGCGATTCAGGATTTAATACTGTTTGCATCATTCGTATGGGAATCCGTTTATCTGTGATCCCAGCGCCATCTAGTGGTACAGCTCCGAAGTAGCTACGTCGCTGTATAATTTACATCTCTTGTAGTTCAGGCGATGGTAGATAGAGGTCGCCACAGTCGGTCCCGGCTATTAAGTCGTTAAGCCATGACGGAGGCCTTAAGGCGACCTAAAAACTCCTTCACCAGAGTTGGCCACTGACTCATACGAACTAGCCACCAAAAGTTACACTGCGACCCTCAGGCACAGCTGACAGAAAGCAACAGTGTGTGTAGATGTCGGTACAGTACACACAACCAATCTTTAGCTATTTTTGAACCCATTTTTGATGACGCCTAAAAGACGAAGACAGCGTTGTATAGCTGCCTCGCTCGCTCGCTTAGTTTGTTGCATCGTGCTATCTCGCCTACTCGCGCAAATCTGCGCAATTGTTTAGTGCAGCTAACTTCTGAGAGACAAAGATCAGTTGTGCGTACTGTACCAAAGTAGTTTGTTCGATAACACTTCGCTATTGTTATTTAGGAGGGAATGCCGTTAAATTTTTTTTATTAAATCCCACTAATATAATAAAGCTGAAAGTTTGTGAGTTTGTTTAGATGTTTGGATGTTTATATGTTTGTGTTTCAATCACGCCTAAACCAGTGAACCGATTTGGATGAAACTTGGAATATGCGTAGATAGTGACCTGGAATAGCATATAGGCTATTCAAAATGTTGGTACCACGCGGACGAAGCCGCGCGCAGTAGCTAGTACCTAAATAAATTACTAACATATCTGTCGGCACTGCTATTTATTAGTCTGTAATGTTATCTTATCTTATCTTTGCAGGTGCTCCGTGAGATAGAGTACAGCAACAAGAAGCCGGCCTACTACCTGAACCGCGTGTTCAAGCTCACCTGCTCCGAGCTCAACGGACGGTTCACCAGCAACGAATACGTGCAGACGGTCAGTATTTAATTAAGTAGTTTTATTTACATTCAAATATATTTTTAATGTAACATCTAAAAACGTAGAGGTCCCCTTGTCACACATTGTCACACTTCGTCTGCCCCTTTCCTCCCCCTTTACTGAACATCATTCATGAATGGCCCTTAAATACTGTTTATATCAGCAATTTTTGTCTTTCTGAGATACGAACTATCAATGATTCAACCATTAAAAAGTTACAATGACACTATGCCTGTTTATCTTATAATGTGTGTGATGTTTCAGTTGACGGTGGTACACCCGCACATGGCCGAAGGGCGCGAGCTCCGGCCTAGCGGCCTGGCCGACAAGGCCGACGTTGCGCCCGACAAGCTGGTAACATTCGTGTCCATTTGTTGTCAATTCGAAATCTACCTTCTCGCACATTTTGTCATCAGTTACATTCGTCCGTCTTGCAATCGACAGTACAATAGAATAGAAATTCATAATTCGTGACCGCTATTAAAACTGTTTAGACAAATAAACTTACTTCCTAAGTTAACCTGCTCTAAGTTTTTCCATCAATTTTTTTAGGCCTTTACATCTTTAGGTACTTACTACTTACTAGATTATCTAAACAGCGTCAGGAGAGTACACTTATCATAACATCGTGAGAAAACCTGCAGCATAGTCGGCTTCACAATTATTTTCATCAATTACCACCTTACAACCGAATATACCTACACTATTCGCCTCTAAAAAGTTCGTGACCAACTCTAGTCTACGGTGTTATAAGAACATCGCTTAGCTTCGACGATCTATCGAGAACGGCTAAGCAACTAAGCAAGGTACACCACGAGCGCTTCGTTTGATTATCTCCAGGGCGAGCACGCGGCCGGCCGGCTGCCCGCGCGGGCGCACGCGTCCCCGCGCGTGTACGCGGCGCACGCGCAGCGCGACCTGCACTCGGCCGACGTGCCCACCGCCAGGCTCACTGACATCACACGAGACCACTCCTCCAGTAAGTGGAACATAGTATCAGACCTGACCGATTTCGAACATTATTTGATTAGATAGGCACTTTGTTACCTGTCTTTACTTAAAATTTCTGCTACATTTAGGCCTATCGATGCTCTTTGGCAGACCTTGAGTTTGGACATCTGTGCTTCGGCTGAAGACCATGTTAGGGCTTAACTGCTTAGATGTGTCTGATTCCTGCAAAATGTGGGTAAATGTCGCATGTTTTCGGACGTACAAAAAAAACCTGCGAATTTTTACACTGACATCTCTGTATCGATCTAAGATAATGTTTTTTGTAAACCTATTTTTGTGTATTGACAACAACTTGTCGCCACTCCGCAGACCACGTAGCACTTCTGATCGGCGTAATCTGCGTGGGCGTAGTGGTCGCCGCAGCGGGGGTGGGCGTGGCGCGGATCCGGGGGGCGAGGGGGGCGAGAGGGGGGGCAGGGGCGGGCGGGGGGAGGGGGGAGCCAGCCAGACTGCCGCCTAATGATGGAGAGATGGCCTGGGATGATTCAGCGTTGACTATCACTGTTAATCCTATGGAGGAGGTGAGTTTATTGGATAAAAGGGGGATTTTTTTGTAAATAGCGGGGTTTGGAGAGGAGAGATGAAGGAAACGTATTTATAGGGACATGTCTGTGGAAGATGTGAGTTTGGGGGGAGGGAGGGGTGGGCCTCTACCCACCCTTCCCTCCCCCCGAACTCACATCTTTTCGGACGGACTTTTCTCTTTTGAGTTGGAAAATTGGGGGAAAGGGGAGGTGTTTATAAGGATTTCCCTCTATGGCAGAGGTAAGTTTGAGGGGAGAGGGTTTATTTTTTGGAACTTCCCTACCTATATAAGTAAATTTTCCCTTCCGTGGATATTTACTCATAGATAAGAAGATAATGAAGATAAGTTTAGAAAGATGAAGGGGGGGGGGTCTATTCATAGGTACTTCCGTCTAAGGAAGAAGTTAGTTTGAGTTGAGGGTTGAGGGGTTGTATAAAATGGACTTCGCTGTTATTGAAACGAGAAGGGGTAGATTATTCTATTCATAGGGACTCACAGCTAGGGACTCAAAGCAAAAGATTATCAAGTAAACTTGCTACAAAACTAGATAATAGATGGCGCTATTCTCAATAATGTAACTTTCTCTCCAGGCGGGCGGCAGTGGCGCGGCGCACGACTCGTCGGACGGCGAGTCCTGCTCTGATTCCGATTCTGATCACCGTGACTCTTCCGACGATGAAGACGAAGGTAACTGACATACTGGTAGAGCCTTACCAGTACTAGGCCTTGATTCATAACACAGCGGAACGCATTCGGTTCGGAATCGACCGACAGCAACCAATCACAGTGCAAGAAACGTCAAATTCGGATCAATTCCTGCACTGTGATTGGTTGCTGTCGGTCGATTCCGAACCGAATGCTTTCCGCTGTATTATGAATCAAAGGCCAGGAGAGATGCAGTGTGATTCATAAACGATAGTCATAATGACTTAATTACAGTACTTACCAATTCTTTATATTGACTCGTAACTTGTTATGATACATACCGTTACCTAGTCTACAAAGCATTCAAATAGAAGGTCTCTATCTATCTCTCTATCTATCTGTTAAAGTCTATATAGGCACTGTATAGGTATTTTTTAATGTATTGTTATTTTATTCCAGTGATCCCCAGCAAGCAGCACAAATACAGAAACATCAGCCAGCTGGAATGGGACAACAGCACTATGTAACTCGCTCGCACGCGCGGCCCGTACTTATATACCCGTCTCTGTCGCACCCGCGCCCGCCCGTCCCTGTCTCGCTCATGGCGCGCTAACGTTCTAACGTCCAATGGATATGTCAATGTCAAATTGTTCCGCCATCTTTAGAAAAAGGAGGGAGTTTTTGGCGCGCTTTCTAACATTGACCACTAGGAAATGTGTATGGCGTTATTAGTTTAAAAATGTGTAATTTTTAGCCAAGTTTTATCTAAAATGTGTAGCTAAATATATTGGGTGGGGTTAAGTGGTCAATTTTTGAAAGTAATTAATTATCTGTGCACATCCATTGACGTTATAACGTCAAAAATACGATTTATAAGCGAGAATTAAATAGTTTAACGGAATTGATTTTGTAATCTCTGTTAATATTTGTAGTTATAGCTTTCGACACAAACACGCGCGGCACAAAACTTCTGGTTTTAGATCGTGATTTGCACGTTTGAGCAAAATATTTAAATCAAATTAAATATTTTGAGAATTTGGCAATACTTTGTGTGACCAGCGGGCACTGGTGGGTTTACCCTCGTTTATTTTTCATATCGTTTTGCTAAAAATAACTTAAGAAGCAAGTTGTTTGATAAAAATGACGGCCTACGTACAAAAACGTGTAAATCCCGACCTTAAAACCTCTTTGTTTGTAGTTTACATACTATAAGATTCAAAAAAATGATCATATCAAAATTTATACGTAACCGAATAATTTTCTCCTCGCTTGCTTTCCTAGGTCGTTATGTAGAGCTCTTGACGTTTCTACTTATTTTTACGGTAAATAATGTATGTAGTTGATGTATTATGGTCGGTACTAAGTTAGGGTAAGCGTCGACACTATGTATATTATCGAGATTAAGGAGTATGCTATCTGGTTTCCCCGAACGTTGTTTTGCCAAAAGATTACACAAAATGGCGTCAGTAAAAATACCATCTAAGTATTTAAACAGTAGCATTTTTGCGAGGAAAGCTATGTATCTAAGAAATAGTAGCCATTTTGAATGGCGCCATCTTGGCAGTCGCCATTTTGTGCTTTACAAAGTTATAACCTGCATTTATTGAGTACAAGCCGCATTTATTCCGAGTTCAGTACAAAGCTTCACAAATTGTCCACACACTTTTTAAGAGCTTCTCTATCGGCTTAAATGTATATTAGACACAGATTTAATAAATGTACGATAAATATACACATATACAGATTTCTTAGAATCAGCTATATGTAACTATATATATATTTTGAATGCGTTAAGGGATTTTTACTAACAATTTAGTATAAGGAAGACGCGCGACCTTTTGGGAAATGGCGACGAGACGCGTCCCGATAGATCGATTCACAAATCACTTTATTACACATAAAACAATCGCCACCCTTCAAACTTATATAAATAAAAATGTATTCAAAAGCTTATTTGAGCATTTACATAAATAAAAACAACTTTATGTAAATAAAATTAAATCATATTGTAAGGACAAAATGGTGTTTGAACTAATGCGATGTTTTTGTATGTAATAAATGACTTGTGAATCGGCCGATAGTCGTAAGTGCTGGGTATTCCTTCGTTTTTCATTAATCTTTTAACGCTTGGGTGTTGCTGTCCCGCTCGCACGCACGGCCGGCATCGCCCCGTCTCTGTCATATCAAATCGTTTGCCATATTAGCATAGAGTAATGTCAGAGTAAGATCGACTGTAATTAAAAATGTCTAAGCAATCAGTACATAATCATTGGTGTATCTTGTAGTTGTTTTCTATTTAATGTTAGTTACTGCTGTTTTAAGTATTGTTTTTTACTCTGTGACAACAGTTTTTATTTGAAATCAATTTGACTTTTATATGTATTTTAAAAACTTAGGACACAACTTTTGTATTGACGATTGAGTTGCAACAATTCACCAACAGTTTTCTTGATGAGAAATACAATTTTTACAAAGTTTTTTCCAATTGTGTGTAATGTTATCTGTTGTCTCTTTCTAATTGTTATTCCTTTCACTCGACTACCGTCCAACGTCCATTTCCCCTGTTTCTTTCAATTGTTTTCATAAGATCTGATCTTTTTGAACGTATAGCTCAAAAAAGCACAAATGCAGGCATTTTGAAAGATTAAACATTATTTTTAGTATTATTGTGGTAGCTACTTCGTCTTTTACTACTATAACCTTATTTTATTTCTTTTTATTATTATGCGGTAATTATTACCCACTGTATTATTAGGAGAACTTCTTTGATGTATGAATTATTATATTTTAGCTAAAAATAAAGTTGGTTTAAAATAATAGTGTTGTTTTATTCATAACTGGCAGGTTCCGCAGACGTCGACAATTTATAACAACGCCTCTAACAAAATAGAAAGTTCAACTATACTAATATAGTTTAGACAATCGCCATGGTAAGGGGGCTGTATAGTATAGTAGATATTCTTCTATCTGTGGAAGTTAAAATAAGCTTTTACGCTTCAAACAGCTCTTAGTAATTAGGGATACGAAAACATTTACGTTATGAGCCCAACTTCAAAACCGTTTTCTGGACACTGAATTTATTTTATACAGCCCGCAGATTTCATCCATGCGTTTGACAGTAGATGGCGCTGTAGGGAAACAGTTTTGAAACCCCTTCATAGATGTCAGCACTATCAGATAATCAAGACTGCTGCCCTCCATGGTAGAGCAGCAAGACTTTCCTGAATAGATAGGTTGATAATTCAATAGTCATTCAACAGATGGCGCTACATGAAACCAGTTGCATCAGAGGGCATCACTTTAGGATATAAAAACAAAAATTTGTTTACTTAAAAAATCGTGAGGATCAATGCTTAAAAACTTCAAAATAGACTATCTAATCTAAATAATCTAGACTTGATTCAAAATTAAAAGCAAAGAAAATATTATCCTCAGCTTGGTCCCTGAACTTTACCTAATAAAATGTTGTGTTTTTTGATTGATTGTGTAATGAAATAAATGTTTAGTCATAACATAATGCTTCAATCTGAAAAATGGACCAGCCGAGAATCGGACCAACCTAACAAAACTTGCATCTTTACCAAAGTCGGCTAAAAGTTGCTGCCTCTGATACCCCACTACTCTACACAGACTGCGCAAACGTCCTAAAATGTACGCCAAACATGCTGCATTATGCACGCATAAGGCCCGCCTAATGAGGGTGAGAGAGACGCACTTATACTATTTGTGCAAGAGGGAGTGAGACGAAACCAAATGCGCAACGCGACGAAAGAGATAGCGGCATATTGCATGTAGGGAGGAGCAAGATGGGGTGGCCAACATGGCAACTTTTCTGCTAAATCTGGCTAGTATTGTAAACTTTCGACCGAATCGGGTAATATCTTGAAACGCTAGAACCTATATTATAGTCTTTTAAAAAAAAATGATTTAAGTAAGTACATGATTTTATCGCGTTTTTACCTTTATAATTTCCCGACACTTCGGCTGTGTTGCAACAACCGTGGTCGCTAGGTTATCATTAGGTACCTACTTGGGTAGGTAGGAGTCCTAAACTCAAAATAGTAGGTCCTACCGTAGGATCTTCTGGATATTTTTTTCTACGTACAATGATTGTATTAATATATCCTATTAATACACATAAACAAATCTGTTTTGTTTTACTTCTATTCAAATCTAGGTGTGCCTGACAAAAAAGAAATAAAATCCTTACAAAAGATTTCATGTAGAATATGTCCACGTATTATTATAACATTTTTTTGCCAAGAGGGCTAACACATAAAGCACAACCTGGAGCTCCTAGGGACTTTAGAGAAATCTCAAAGCGTTTTAGGTACCTACAGTGTGATAAAAGTAGAATACATTGTTACACACATCATTATCCACCAACACCTTCTCGACATGTATTTCAAGCAATAAATGATTAGGTACCCACTTTCACTTTGACTTTGTGAAAAAGTAGAGTCTTGACTTGACAACCGATTTCATATAAAATGTTTTTGATAGGGTAATTTGTGCTAAAAAAAACTGATTCTGATTCCCCAGTCGACAACTTTTCAGCAACAAAAGTATTCCGCCACAATCCAGCCAAAAACCACCTTAGCTGGCAGCACTGGGGCGAGGTCTCCTCCTGTTGGTCCATCCTGAATTATTCAGGCCGCACGCCCTTTCCCGCTGGGCTGCGAATGGCGGAGGGGGAGCGGGAGGGGTGTTTGTAGTCAGCCTTTCCTGGTCACACCAATTTGGAGCGTCGCGCCATCTTTGCCGTTTCGGTACAGTTTTAGTGATGTGATGTGCTTTTGTGCGTGATTGGACACAAGGTTGGTTAATTGGTCAGTTTTGTGCTTTTTAGGTACTTAGGTAGGTACTGGTGTGTTACTGGTAGGTACGTAGATTTATTTGTTATAAGTAGATGTGCTTTATTTTAAGACTCTTAATTTTATAGCAGTTTTTATTAGCAAAAAATTTAAATTAAAAAAATATTTGATGTTGCAAAAGCATTCGATAGGTACCTACCTAAGTAGGTAGGTTTTGTATAGGTACTTAGATGCATATAATCATTAGAAGACTTAATTATTATTATTTAGGGTAGGTAGTCTAGGTAGGTAACTAATTAAAATATTAATCAAATCATTCCTTGGTTCAAATTAATTTGAACCAAAATATTTGAAATTTCTAAGAACTCTACTTACGCCTGGAAGACATCGCTTTCAGCGATAAGGTCGCCCACTGTACTAATTTCGAACGTGTTTTATATATGTTGTGTTTTGTTATTAATTGGTGTACCTACAATAAAGTGTTCATTCATTAATTCTTACACAAACACTTATGTAGAAACTCCAAGTCTAGGTACTTTCTAAACTCTGTGCTAGCAAATGGCTAAGCTATCAAAAACTTACAAATAGCTTTCCGAATTCTTTGACTCCCGCCTGCACTTACAAACTTCCGAAAACTTGTCCGTCCTAATCCGGTGATTACCGACATCATCCGGGTAGTGGCCGCCGTCCGACACCTCGACTGAATGGGTTACACAAATAATTTGTTTGCAAACAGGAAACGCGAAAATACAAAGGTTTTTTATTTGAGGTGTAGGTACAATTCGATGCAAATATTATTTATGAGAATGTTTTGCATTTTTACACATTCCTACGCCTACTAGCATTGACTACAACTTCTGCGTGACATCTAACACCTAAGTTGGTATACCTGACTATAAGTACCCTACCTAGTCAAAGTCAAAGTCAAAAAGCATTTATTCAGTAGGACCGCTGGGATCACTTGGAAACGTCTTAAAACTAGGTGATTCTACTCCTGTTCCTTCGCGACCAATACCGTGAAGAACCAGGGCAACAAACACGGTTTGGGGCCTAGCTTTTTTTAGGTGATCCATCTTAGATAAGTACCTAAGATGTAAAGCCTGCTTCCTACCTAGATGTAAAAGGTCTAGTAAGTAGGTACAGTCAGCAACGAAAGACCATTCACTTTTGATGTTTCACAAATCCTTATCTTTAAATATTTGACTAAATCTTCAAAATCTTCAGTTACACTCAATCCAAAATCCACTCAGTCCACAAATTTTTTTGTACCTTAAAAATCCAAAAGAAATGATGTTCTTGAATTTACTATATTTTCCTATCTCAACCAAGCTACTACATATTTACATATATTTACAAAATACAACAGGATTATTCAAGCTATCTATAGATCGTTAGAAACGATCCATAGATAGCTCAACTGATCCAGGTCACTGTCAGTCGGAAGCGTGCCCAAAACACTGGCGGAATTACCACGCTGGATGGTAATGCTGATCATTTGAGCCAAAACTGTGCCAGCTCTCGGATCACGCGTCTCTTCGACCAGACCCCCATAATGATGTTCTAAAAAATAAAAATGTTATTCAACTTTCGTTTCTGACTGTAGGTAAAAAAGCAATAGCTTTTGGCTCCATTTAGTGCTATGCGGATGGTCCTTTCGGATAGGACGACCGTTGTCCGGCCGGAGCTATCGTATATCTAATTACCTAGGGCACGGCCTGCGGAGCGTCCGATTTCTATACGGACCGTCAGCATAACACTAAAGCTGATCGCACATTTGTCCGCGCCGTACGCGCCGTAGTCATTTTTGAAGAGAGCCTAAGATTGCTGTCTTATGAAATACAGAGGACAAGCGAGCAAAAGCAACATGCCTCTGCCCACCTTCTTACTTACGTAAATCAGAAGAAACTTAAAAGCCTGTAGATCTGAGAGAAACCTAATAATCACGTTTTGTAGAAATTCAGAATCAAGTTTAAAAAACATTATACAACAAAACATTCCATTGTCAAAACCTAAACAAATAAACGGGTGTAAAATAGGACGACTTCATTATAAACCGCAAATATTAACTTTCTGATGAGACGGGGTTCGATTCCCGGGCGGCACCGTAACGATGTTGACACCCGCCCGCCCGGAACTGATTGAAACTGTTGTTTGGCACGATACCCTCGTGACAAACAAACAAACATACCTAAGATAAATTATTTCTAGAGAAAAACCTATTATCAACATACCTACGGTGTAAATAGGTAAGGCCGAATTCTTAGAAGATTTGGTAACAAAAGCAGTTTTTTACAAATTGAATACGAACCATTTTAATTTATTTTCATTATCGCTGTGTCCCGAAACTTTGGGCCACAAACGCTCCTAGTCCTAACCCATAAAATAGTAGGTAAAATATATTATTTAGGTTAGGTAGTTAGGTATCTATTATTAAAGCGATTGATCCTTCCTTACTTAGAGATTCACCCCAATGAACACAAAAGATTAAACATAAGTAGTCACTCCCCCGCAGCTAATTGAATAACTACCCTCTCAAGGGTGACAGGACAGGTGAGGCTCATTGTCCCATGATTAGGAGGACACGTGGAAGGGTTCAGGGATTATCACACCCTCAGGGTGAGGAGGCGTTGGCGTGGAAATTACCGTGAAAAACGATCAGGTTTTGCATAAAAAGGGCGATATAATAAAGGGACTGATGTTCTGTTAAAAAACGTGTTAAAACTTAGGCCTTTACATCTATATTAGATGATTTGTACAGCGTCAGGAGGCAACCTATGCCTACACTTAACGGGACGCTGTAATGCCTGCGACATTGTTTGAGATGGAATAGGCTTGCCCAGCACCTAAACCATCAGCCGCCCACAGGAAAGACGACGTCAATACGTGTGGAGCTGCCTAAGCTGCGGGTTTCCTCACGATGTTTTCCTTCACCGTTAAGAGCTCGTGTTATAGCATATACATTTTACGAAACGAAAAATCCATTGATGCACGGCCGGGATTTGAACCCACGACCTTCAGATTTAAAGTCGAGGCACAACCCCATTCGACCAACATGGCTCTAAAAATGTGTAACAATATAGATAGTAGGTAGGTAATTACCTATATATTGCCTCTAAGAGCCGCTGACAATCAGCACTCAGTAATGCTACTGAAACAAAGGCATCAGAGAGATCATTCGAAAATAAAACAGGTAATGTAAGTATTTCTGATATGAGCCACATAACTAAGCCTTGATATATCATAATGCACATGTGTTTAATTTCTTTAATTTCACCAAAAGGTTATAGGTACAATTTGCCCAACGAATCTAGGCATTCGTGAAGTTAGCCGTTTATCTGCGCAGAACACAATTTTGTATGAAAAAACGTTCACTGCGCAGAAAAACGGCTAACTTCACGAATGCCTAGATCCGTTGGGCGAACTGTACATAGATTCCTTTCTTTCATAGAGCTCCCAAATTACGCTTAATCCAGTGAAAGTGACACACGCCGAAGATTTCCGACATTTTGTTTTTTTTGCTGCCTTTTTCACAATGAGGTGTGATCGTTTCCGTCGGAACTATACTCGTAGATGGAATGGCCGGAATTGTGGTCGGTGGCTTTTGAAGGATAATCTATAATATTTGCAAAGGTTTTGAATGGCTCGAATAGCTGTAGCAGAAAGTTACGCATAATAAAATAGCTAGATGCAAAACCCTGGCTTGGAACGATCGTATCGAAATGTTGTCATCGTGAATAAGTGAAAGAGAAAGTTATAGCAATTAAAGTGAAAGAAAATGGCAACAAAAATGTTGTTTTCATTAGAATTTAATCGAAAATGAATCTAAATGTGCGTTGTTGCTTTGTAGTCGTGCATGACAGATTGTCAAAACTAGCCACGTTCTGCGTAGTCAGACCGCTGTTGTAGGTAAGGTAATTTTCACTGAGCATTTGTGTGCATCACAAACTCCTACTTGTACTAAGTATCAATGAATGTATTGTCATATTTTGTCGGTTTGTTCAATAAAATCCACGGAGGATTTTATCAGGAGGCCTAAGGACTGCGTCACCAGAGTTGACCACTATGTTCTACAGGTTCTACGAACTTCTTCCAGGCATTTTATAGTTACGAATCTATGACTAATAAAAACTGAAGGTATTTTTTAAAGGATATGCCATTAAAAATATTGAGTTCAACCACAAATATTTTAAAACCGCATCTATGGGACTAAAGGGGCTGTTTTTACGACCCCTATCCACGACAAATGTCAAAATTAATTTCAAATAATCTCGTCATATTTTTTGCGCATCCACTTCACGTCACAACAGATTCTTAGAGCCCCCGTCATCCTCCGCTATTTATTACAGATTCATTTTGATAAAGCTCAAATCAGTAGAGTGGAAAAGCTGTCATAATTATTTACACTTATGATAGAAAGAACCTATTAGGTAAGTATTTTATCTTTACGTAGGTACTTACATAAAAACATAATAGGTAAGTTAGGTACATCCAAGAAAGATGTTAATTAATCAATATTGATGATGATAATCCCTCCTTGAAGCTTTAAATCTTCCTTCCTTCCCTTTCCTTGAGCCTTGAGTTATCTCTAACATTGAGACTTGAGTTCTATGATCTCAAGCATTGATCTTAATTTAGAGTGGCCCTTCAACTACCAAACTACCTATGTATGATACTTACCTACCTACTCAGCTGGCATACCTACCAGGGTAACAAACTAACAAAAAACCTATTCGGATCAAATAAGCATTCAATTTGTGACTAAGCATGAGCTGTGTTCCAAAATTAAAACTCATTTTAAAACTGTTTCAATTAAGATAATGCATAGTTAAGAGACAATCGAATCCTATCGCTAGGCTTAAAAAAGCAACCGCTGCGGCAAGTCCCCGCTAACTGTTTCTGTCAACATCATTACAAGAGGGGGTGAAGTTATCAGAAAATAAACAATTTCTCATTCCAATAATAGATTTCCAATTACAACACCACAAAATCGCACCATAAACCATCCAATCTTGCAAAACAAGCGATTACTACACCCCTCGGATTACGATCAACATACCAAAATACGTTGAACCATGGCGCCAAAGATCCGCACTGAAAAACCACACCCCCAACGGCTCTAGTTCAACTGGTCGATTCTAATGACCTCAGATTGAGAACGAGACAGACATACACGCCCCCACATGTTAGAGTGGGACAGCATTCGTATTATTCGCGGGATTACGGTGACGAGTGTCGGGAACATTAATGATTTGATTCCCGTTTTCCCGCCGAACAGGACGCTAATGGCGTCTTGAGCTGACAGATGTCAGAGTGACAGACGTCGAGAGACTTCGATTGTCCTCTCGATTATTCAAATGGAAATCGTATTTGGAGCTGATAGGGAAATTGCATAGGTACGGATTTGCAAATGATTAAACCTATGATTATTTAGAAATCTAGTCATCAAGGGCAAGTCCAGACGTTTGCCAAATGGCCTAACGCGAACAGTTAGCATTTCTCGTCGTGACTGCCTGAAAACTTATTCATAAAGTAACCGACAGGCCTCAAAATAAGGCAATAATAGATCACTTCAAATAAAGCATTCGCTATGCAAAGGTGATGCAATATCTCCACATCACATCAACCACTTTTTGAAGTAGATTGATCAAAGAATCTTTAAAACCCACCCTTATCTTTAGCACCCTCCAAACACGCAACTACCAAAATGGGCATATCTTCACCATCACGCCCATCCAAAGACAATGAAAAACCACTTCCCTCTTTATCATGCGAAAATGAACTCTACCGCCTTTGCATTTGAGTTATATTCAAATGGAGATAAAGACAATTTCAAGACAAATGATGCCAAAGGAATTTGTTCTCTAAAATATCAGAAATAAAAGATATTTTACATTATTTCAAGACGAAGCTGTGGACGAAGTTCTGAATTGTTAGATTGAAGTATCTGTCACGCTGAATAAAACTCTATGTTAAGAGGTTAAAGAATAACTTTCCTTGAACAATGAAGCGTGTGCCTAATCAGTTAATTATCTAAAGAGCGAGATGAACTAGATTTGATGCGATTTTGTGATAGTGTGATATACGTCAAGAGGATATTGAGGATATTGAAAGAGATTTGATTTTATAGAAAGATTTTAGTTTATCGAAAATCTTTAGTCAAGAGTTTTATCTGCGGATAATGCTTCCAACACTTTGATAATTTTCATTTAGGAAGTTAAAGGTACCAGACGAGGAAATCATCTAGATTCTAGATTATCTGAAACGTTTCTAAAATAGTATAGATTACTAAAAAACGTTCACTTGTACATCTTAGTACAGCGTCAGGAGGCCTGCCTACACTCAACGGTATGATGCCGACATTGAGCATGTGAAATCAACAAAATAATTCGCTGCCCCCAACCGGAAGTCAAAATAAGAATTAACTTGGAAATAACGGCATTTATTTGTTTGAAAACAATTGTACGTTCCTTTGTATTAGAGAAGTGGAGTGCATTGTGGGAATTGCACCTGGACGCGACGGGCCAGACGGGAATAACTCATTTAATGAAACAGGAACAACTACATACAACTATTTTCCTAAACATCTACATTGATTCATGGAAAAGACAATCAATCAAAGCTGATAAGTAATCTGCTATGCTTATGTTACTCGTGGCAATGGCGTAGCACTTGCTACGAGGCTACGTAGTAGTCTATTTCTCTTAATCTTTCTACAAAAATAAGTTCTTTCTTATTTTCCGGAGAAAATTTGTAGAATTTGAGACTACATTATTAACTCAGTAAAGATTCCTATGGCTTTATCAGGTTGTAGTGCCGAAACAAGGATTACTTAATAAAATACACACAGCATCATCTAGTCCTAAACCTAAGCAAAGATTACTATTAGAACCAGATAACTGATATACCAACTACATATATACTTTTTGTTTGTAAATACAAATATCATACAATATACATAGAAACACCCAGACCAGAAATAAATATTTGCAGATCATACAATCATTTATCCCGCGGCGGGGATCGAACCCGCAACCTTCTGCGTCCACCCACTGCGCCACTGAGGTCGTCAAACTTAACTCGACGTTATGCCTTTATCGTACACCTCATTGGACTATCACATCGAAAGCTAGACTAAACCATAATTGGTGTTTTAGAACAAGTAGAGTGATAATGTATGTTGTACTGTAATTAAAACATTATGTATGAGTTTACTTGAAACTTTATGAAACCAGTGTACTTTTTTATGACCACATTTATTTTTTGCCTCATTTCTACATTTCTCCACGTTGCCTTGCACCTCGTTTCAACATTCTAGTTGCCAAAAGTCCCTTGAAATGTCAAGTTAGATTCCATATTGGGTCGGGAGTGTCGGGACAATGGCGCCGCGGGCCCGCACCACTTGCGTTAATTGCAAACTTCTGGTTTTAACAAACGCTCTAATTATTTTTTTGCTGTGTATGTTCCACTTGAAGCTTCACTTTAGATAGATAGAAACATTATATTATTGTTACTTGCTTTGAAACTTAAATACGACCGTATGCTATAAGCATATCAAGAGTAAGTATCTCGTTTAAGTCTTTTGTATGGGAAATTAGAGTTTTATAACGTGTTGGTTCTGAAAGTGAGTAGACGTGTGTCTTAGCAAGTAAAAATCTGTTTTGCCTGTGTCACGGTTGTCCGAGTACCTATCTATGTTTTCCAAAGAAATAATTTCGTGGAGGTGCTTTTAATAACGTCGGTCGGTAGACGAACACCGAAGTCCTGATAAAATCTTTAAACTCAGTTTTATTTCAAGGGGATTCTGGTGAACCGATGAGTTCACTGGGATCCCTGGGGGATCAGGTTAGGGGATCCTGGTGGCCGGGCTCCGAAGTGCGGACGGAGTGAGGAAATGTGTCGTACTTGTAGGTATACTTAGTTGGTTTCTATATTCGTACCTACCTTCTTACGTTTTGTTTTTAATTTTCATAATGAGGTTTAAGTTTATACTTGTCTTGAATTACTTGACGACCTCTGTGGCGCAGTGAGCGAAGGTCCGCCTGCGATGCAGAAGGTTGCGGGTTCGATCCCCGCCGCGGGACAAATGTTTGTATGACCTACAGATATTTGTCTCGGGTCTGGGTGTTTCTATGTATAATAAGTATGTATTTACAAATAAAAATAATAATAAATAATGCTGGACTTTTCACACAGCATCATCTAGCCCCAAAGTAAGCAGAGCAAAAAGTATATAAGTAGTATATCAGTTATCTGGTTCCCATAGTACAAGCTTTGCTTAGTTTGGGGCTAGATGATGCTGTGTGAAATGTCCAGCATTATTACTTACTTACGCATAGTTTATACTTGAGTTCATACTATATTGTTGAACCGCAGAAACCATAACAAAACAAACTCCTAAGTTCCAAAACAATATATTCTTTGTTCACCACCAGATTTAACCCTCCACTTGTCAGAACAATACTGGCTCCAATTAATACCGAGCATATTCTTTTAACCCGCGTGTTAATTGCGCATGGGGTCAGAACGACCCCACGATTTGCATGCGCTTCTTTGATCGCAATGATGTTTTCAATTGAAATTTACCAAAACAAATGTAATAAAACTATTTAAATGTTTACATAAACTTTAAAAAAACACAGATATTTTTTTATGACCAGAAACGATCAAAAACATGTCTCATGCCTGTACAGAGCTTGGATCTCATGTTTTAGTTAAAAGTTTGTCTTAAAACTGTCTTCCTAGGAGGGCTTGGTTGGCATGGTATGGACACATAATGAGCAGAGATGAAATTGAAAACCATGTTAGACCAGACTTACTAACTCTTAGTTGTAGAGGTCGTACCTACCACGTACTTTTTTCAAAAACAATTTGTTTATCGCGTTCAAAGTAAAGAAGCTTTTCGGTTTTGCAGAAAACGTCATTCAATTGAAAAAATATTAATCAACCCGATGGCTTTCACCCGCAGCTGTCAAACTAGAGGATTGAGAGGCGTGCCATCACCTCCCATCCTCCCACCATTCATCCATTCAGTCAACCGATCCCATTCATTCGCGACCGAAATCATTCTATTCGTATGTTTGCAAACGATTTCACGACAATGCCGCGCTTGGCGTCAAACGCAGTCATTTCTACGATTGCTGCGAGACACACTACACGGTACGGGCACGTATACGACGGCGGTGAGGTTTTCTAAGAAACGCACGAAAGAAGTAAGAATTGAAAATATACGAGCAAGGCTAACAAGAAAACTTAGGTACAAAAAAGGTTAAGGTCAAATTGTAGCTGTTATTTGATGTGTCTAAGTTAGTTATACTTACATAATTTAATTGAGAGAATTTTTTGATAAATACTTATAACAATAAGCACTTTGTCACAAGAAGCTTAGAAAATTAACGCATAAACGGTAGTACCTACTAGTACCTATTACTTTTTGTTTACAAGTTTTAACCGACCGCCTTTTGTGTTCTTCAAAAATCTGCAAATCAGTAAAATAACGCACCGCACCGTATTCCAGCTGTCGACTTCCAATTTTCTTAAAACAAGCACACACGATGCGCGGCGCGCGGCACAATGCCAACACTTACGCGCGGAGCCTTTACTTTTACCGCCGCCGTACCGTATGCTTGAGGTTGAGTTTCGTTGCCATGTTTAGGGTTACATATCGAATTAAACTTACTTTGCACTAGGATCACGTGTATTTTGTTCTGAATGAGGCGTCATCCTACCTTACATTGCTAATGTAGAGTACTCTACATTTTCGCCGTTTTGATCCCAATATAAAAGCCATTCTCTTCTTGTCCCCAGAACCATGCAGCCGTTCCAGTCCACCGCCAGGCCCGAGGGCCCCCGGGAGTCCTCCCCCGAGCGCGCAAAGTCCCCTGACACCCCCTCGGCACCAGTCCTAAACTTTTCCATCGCGCGGCTCATGGAGCCAGACAGAAAGCGCTCAGTCTCCCCCGAACCAGTGCCTCCACCAGGGTTCCTCTCCTACGGAGCCCAGCTGCTCGACTCCGCGTTCAAACAGTACATTCCCGCCGCAAGACGACAGTTCTCCCACTACCCTCTATTGTACTACGGACCGGATTTAGTGTCCCTGACATACGCCCATCAGCTGCATCTCCCTAGGCCCCCGCCAGCTCCGTCTCCGGTCAGGCCGCCGAGTCCTCGACCGCCTGCGGACCAAGCGGTATCTTCCACGACTGGCCCATCCACTTCTCCAGCGAAGAACAAGAGTTTCGCGTGTGGAGATTGTGGGAAGGTGTTCAATGCGCATTACAACCTGACGCGGCACATGCCGGTGCACACGGGAGCCAGGCCCTTCGTCTGCAAGATCTGCGGGAAAGGATTCAGGCAAGCGTCTACTCTCTGCCGGCATAAGATCATCCACACGTCAGAGAAGCCCCACAAGTGCCTGACGTGCGGTAAAGCGTTCAACCGGTCCTCGACCCTCAACACGCACGCCAGGATCCACGCAGGGTACAAGCCCTTCGTTTGCGAGTTCTGTGGCAAAGGTTTCCACCAGAAAGGCAACTACAAGAACCATAGACTCACCCACAGCGGGGAAAAGGCGTACAAGTGTACGATTTGCAACAAAGCCTTCCACCAGGTGTACAACCTAACCTTCCACATGCACACACACAACGAGAGGAAACCCTTCACATGCAGTATCTGTGCCAAGGGATTCTGCAGGAACTTCGATCTGAAAAAGCACACGAGGAAGCTGCACATCGGAGTGGGCAGCTCGTCCCACAACGACTCCTCGCTGGATACTCAGGATGACTCCACCCAGGATGCCCCCACCAGCCCGGTGGACGACAGCAGAATCGCCTTCAGACCCTTCCTAAGCTCCACGTATCCAAGGATCCTGGATCCAGCTAGAATGACAGCTCCGAACAACTTCTTTTCCAAACTCTTGTGACCCCCGGGGTATTTCAACTATGGGGACAGTGAGTTTAAGTGACTTTAGTGAAACATTGGATTTGAGATGGATTTGATTGAACATAGTGTATTTATTGCGTAGTTTTGAGGTTTCATAGAAGTTATCCGAAGTTCAGTAGCTCTATCATATGCTAGGACGTGCTATTTACAAACCGATTTCATTTATTTTTGGCTGTAAATAACCGGCTCTTGCTCTTCGTGTTTTGAGCCATACATACAAGTAAGGCACTATTATGCTGGATTATTTAGAAAGGTTCCTTTGTAATAAGTAATCAAAATACTAATTAGACTGACTGAAAGAAGTTCAACGAGTCTCACCGCAATATTCTCAATACTCTAAACACAGCTTTTTCTTGTATCTAAGTCTATTTCACATAGGAACGGTTCCGTGACATTTTTGAAGTGGTATCATTTAGTATTATCGCTAGATTTCATTTATTTCAAAATTGTTCATTGTTGTACAGCGTGAAACGTAAAAGTTCTATGTGTCAGGGATACGTTCCTACGTGAAAAATACTTTAAGCAGCTAACTCTATCTGTCTGTAGTCTTTTAATATATATCAAAGTGATTTAAAATATTCTATAGACTCTTAACGGCTTTTAACGGAATGTGAATAAACAAAATTGAATTTAATAAAACAGAAAATGACAATTTAGTTCTAGGGTGTATTATATTATTATTAGTTTACAGTAAGTATATAATAAATACGTACTCGTTTGTATGTTGTATAAAGTTGGTGGTAAGTATTTAATCCGAATCATTTTGAAATCCGAATCAATGGTCTTATTAATTGCTACTGGTTTTAAGCGGTAAAAGATAAAACTAACAATTCTTATAAATTAAAACATGTTTGTTTACCCATCACAAGACATCGCCATCATATATATTTTTCACTTTTTTACTTTGATTTGTAGGTTTTTTTAACTGGCTTACACCAAAACTATCTTGTCTTTTGATATGTGCTGTTGAAAACCTGCGAGAAAAGTTATCAAACGTGTTCAAATGTAAATCATCAAAAAAAAACCAGCAGTTTTCAAATGTAAATTAGGTACGAAATTATAGCAAACAATTTTGGACAGACTGTCTGACATGTCTTGAGAGTGGAAACGCAGCCTAATGTCAGACTCTCTTACGACACAGTAAAAACGAATAATACCTATAATGTTCTCTTTAGATAATAGGTAGGTAAGAATCTATATTATATTGTAAATAACCTGAAGTATATTCTAAATGTTTATAAAATGTAAGGCTAGATATTTTAATTGGTAGCTAATTGTGATGTAGTATGAAGTACATTTACTATAGTCAAATGCAATATCGGTGATCTTAACTGTATTATATTGAATTCAAATGTCAAAATATTTTGTTTTATTACAATCTTTAACCTAATACCAAGATTGTCAAATATTAAAACCTTATGGTAGAAAACACGATTACATAAGTCCTTATTATATTCATATTATCTAGATAAAATAATTGTCAAACACAGCTCGTCTGACAACATCCAAATTCCAAATCTCTATATATAATAATTACGTTTTTATACTAAAGAGAAAACCGACTTCAATGTTTGACTCGAAACGCGGTGTGACTCAGGGCGTCAAGCTGTCGATTCGATTTCTATTTGTGACATGGCTAGGAGGGAAGGTGTTTAGAGTTTTACGGGGAAACTATCAATCCCTCAGGAATAAAATTTATATGGGACCACCTTTGGAGTATACCCTTTCAATTTCAATTTCAATTTCATTTATTAAATCAGACCAAGATCCATAAATTGTTAGTGAAAAGAATTTCAAACATGAAAAGATATTTGCAAATCGGTCAACAAAATGGCGGAACAATCGAGTAACAAGATACAAAAAAAAAAGAAAACATACAGACGAATTGAGAACCTCCTCCTTTTTTGAAGTCGGTTGAAAATGAATCCCTATATCCATTGGTCACGCCATCACGCGTGAACGGCTGGACCGATTTCACTATTTCTTTTTATGTTGTGTTTGTTATTGTCAGGAGAAGGTTCTTATGACAGAAAAAAATTAAAAAATTGCGCGGAAAAAATGAATCCCTATATCCCTTGGTCACGCCATCACGCGTGAACGGCTGGACCATAGGGCTGGACCGAATAATGCGCAGACAAAGTCGCGTGGGTCAGCTAGTATAATATACTTATTTGGTAACATTTTACCTATTTAAAAAACTAACTAAAATTCGAAACTCTACCTTGAACTAACTGAAGTGTTTGGGCATAGGTTACTTAAAGGTTATTCAGGTGCGGTCGCAGCTAGAATTTTTGGGAGGAGGTAACTAATCTATTTTCTTTACTTTATTACTTTTTTTATATTGTAAATTAGAAGATTTTTCGATTTTGGGAGGGGTCCCCCTGTGACCGGTTATTCGGACTTGCCTTCGACTAGGTACCTACAGGTACAGCGGCACGTCCCTTGGATACCTGACAAAGGATCTTAAATGTCTACCATGCCTTGAGTACCTAAACAGTCGTGACGCTGGCTGTTTCGTATTTTAGTTTCTCATGTTTCTCATAATTCACATTTGAAATAGCCCACTATACTTAAATGTCAATCAAAAGAACAGTTCGGGCAGGAATTATTTTAAAGTTAATGTGAGGTAGGTATTATATTAGCAGCGCGCGCGCCGCCCGCTGCGTACGCGTATTTAATTGTGCGAACTGAACAGTCCAAATTATAGCTTTGACGTGTGGGCAGGGGCGGGCAACCTTTGGATCGTGTAACACTTGGCAGTGGTGACACTTTGAATTTGTATTGCAAGCGGTAGAAAACAGTTAACCTATCCTGTTTCTGTTTGTTTGTTGATTGAATTTGATGTTACGAAACTTACGAATTATCTTAATTATTCGATAGTACACATCCAGTAAGTCAGATAATGGTACTTCAAATTACCTATTGAATTAGGTAAAAAAAGTTACATGAAAATGAGGTACTTAATTTTATTTTCTGTAAAAAAATCATTAAATTCATATGTATTCATGACTATGAACGTTCTCTACAGATATTTCAGTTTATGTCTGTGATGCGCTATCTTCATAAAGAATTTTATAAAATACAAATTAAAATGTTGTCGACCCCTTCGTATCGCGAGAAGTCAACGGTAAGTAACTTGAGAGCCATCGCGATATAATTATCGTGTGTTATTGAGGAAATAATAGCAGAAATCGCGCTGCGCTTTTGTGCGCAGGCGCATTGTCCGCCGGAAGCGCGCCAACCGTCGCCATATTCTTTGTCAACTGAGAGACTTTATTAATTTAGGTTTAATTTCAACAAAAAATACAAGATTTTAACTTTAATAAATTTGAAATTGACAAGAAACATTTCATACGATTCAATTTCATGAAAAAATAAGTGTTTCTAAGTCAAGGATAGAATAGAATAGAATAACATCTACCTACCTAGTTGTCAGTTTATGTATTTGCAAAGCTTTCTAATCGGTGGGACTATTATTTGAAAATCGTCTTCTCTTTAGGTAAATCATTATTTTAATCATTCTCTCTCTATTTTCCATTTTATTCTTGCTTTCCTAGTGTCGGACATGTTGACAGGAGCTGTCAAAATCAGACCACTTCCATGGCAAGATGACCTCATTACGTACATCTACAAGCCGCACCCTCGACCTCGTCCCCGCTCGGTGTGACGTCATGGACTAATTGGTGACGTCACAGCGTGTGATAACTACTACTTATGAGAAGACTTTCATCATTTTGTGGTTAAAGATTTGCAAAGATTTAAAAGTTTAAAAATAGCAGGCCAGACAAGACTATTAACCGTACCAACAAAAACGTCACAAAACACAAACACACACAATTATTAAGTAGAAAACAAAGAAATCCCACTATCTCACTAATATAATAAGCTGAAAGTTTGTGCGTTTGTTTAGATATTTGGATGTTTGTTTTTAAATCACGCCTATACCAGTGAACTGATTTGGATGAAACTTGGAATTGGCGTAGATAGTTACCTGGAATAGCATTTAGGCTATTCAAAATGTTGGTACAACGCGGGCGAAGCCGCGCGCAGTAGCTAGTCCTAAATAAAGGCTGGTATGTATGTACTAGCTTTAAATCATTAAACAGTTACTCGTAAAACAATTAATCTGGTATAATAGGTCCTTATACAAAGTTTTCATTAAACAATCAATTAATTTGAACAATAACGGATCCTGACAATAAGCCGGTTGCAACCAACAGTTCATATTAAACTGACGAATAAATAACTAAATGTACTTCAACAATATGAGGCACTCCACTCGATGGATCATAACTGCGTAGAGCTAAGAAGATATTATTAGAAGAGACAACAATATAAAGGTACATTGATATAAAAAAACTCGATTTATTTAGACTTTATTTTGACTCTACCTACTTTCTTATTATTTTTCTTCTTATCGTGTCACCAGTTTTTTCAAACCAGTGTGGTGAAAGGATTTTAAGTGCGCCTCAAAGAGGCTCCTGTCATGTAGATACTTTCTAATGAAACACACCGCACAACTACATAGTCGCACTTCCACTATAAAAACTTTGATAAGTAAAGGACCAACTTTACAACTCGTAGTAGATTGTTTTTTTTTTAGGTGTGTTAGGTAGTAATAGGCAACCTATAGATCGAATCATAGTACAATGGTCAGATCGTGATGAAACTGTGGATAACCAATTCAAATCAAATTCAAATATTTATTTGAAACAAAAACACATGCGAGTAAAAATGCAAGAAGGTCTACAAAGCACAGTTTCCACAGTCCATGTCCCGTCCCCTCGGAGAGGGACAAAAAACCTCGCAATATGCTCCTCATAATCGCGAGCCCTCACGGATATTTTAACTGTTGTTTTGTGTATGAACAGATTGGGCTTATTCATAAGACAGGGTCAATGAGTGTTTCCTTGTGATGTTTTCCTTCACCGTTTTAATTCAATGGAAAAATCAATAGGTTGGCTTACCAACTAAGCAGCGATCGGAGAAGCCGGAATGAATTAGGTAAGACCAAGATCAAAAATATCAGGTCACCTCTGTATTGTTGTAGGGCCCCCGCGACTTTTTTAGCGATGCAGTCGCGCGTTCGCATCGATACACTCGCGATTTTGTCGATTTGTACTTTATACACGCGATAGTAGCGATGCAGCATCGCTACAAAAAGTCGCCGTGGGCGAGCAGCCTAAGCTGTGTGTGTTCTTCCGACGGGCAAACAACATTTTAAAGATTTGCCTCGTGAGTTTAAATGCTGTTTAAATGAATAAACTTTCAAAGATCAGAGGATGTCTGCTGCACAGGAATCAGTTGTGATCTAACGATTTTGTTTTTTAATTCCAATACCTAATCACTTTAAACAGATCTAAAGCGAGCATAGTACTTACCTATTAACCTCTAGAGTTCGGAAACATGTGTCAAGTGCACGAAAGGAGCTTCTTTGAGGCGCACTTTAAATCCTTTCACCACACTGGTTCGATAGAACAAGCGATACGATAAGAAGAAGAAGAAGACTTACCTATTTAGTTTTTTTTACATAATCACAATGTTTGGAAGTGTCGCGTCTCGTACAACTCAATTGCATTGAAAGCCACCCTCCTCAAGGGTGAGTGGATAAAAAACCCTGCAATATGCTCCTCATCAGCCCCCTTCCAGCTGATCTCAGCCTTTGTTTACATGCCTTTGATTGATGTGGAATTTATTTCTTTTTAAGATTTTCAGATCAAGTTATGGTTTTATTTGATTTTATTAAGGCTGACCGATTTATTTTGCTATAGGTACCTACTTGCTTTTATAATGGCAAAGTGCGAGGAGGACGTTAATGCCGTCGTAAAATATTTAGTGCGACGTATGAAAAGGTTTTGAAATAATTTAGTAAAATATTACGAGAATAACTTTGTGTATCTTTGTGTAAAATAACTTTTCTTGTATCATTTTGTGGGTTAATGTGCCTTTTCATTTGTAACTTGTCTCTATCCCGTAGGTAGTCAGAGGACTACCACACAGGAATACAAGATGTGAAAATCTGTGTTCTCTACCACAGAATTCCACTTGAGTTGCTACGCTACTTAGGCTACGTAAACCAGCCCCTTCTCTAATTTTACTAACATAAGTGAACGAACACTATGGTCCAGTCAGACACTTCGGCCTTTCTAAATAATGATTGTCTTGTGAATGATGTTGTGCCGACCCCACATAATGTGTGAAAAGAGCAGGAAGATGATGATTGTCTTGTGAATGATGATGCTCTACATTGAGATAAGGGTGCGAAAAGCTTTACACGTTTCCAGAAAACGTAAATATCGTGTGAAGTAAACATATGGAGGAGGTCGCAGGATTAAATTCTGAATAGACGTGTTTTGCTAAATAATGTAGGTAGAGTATTACTATAGTAAGTAGGTAGGTAAAAACACATTTAAACGTAGGTAGAGTTAGTTAGCAGTCTACAAAAACTAACCAGTGGGTTAACTAAACAAGCAGATCTGATGATGGAGTCAGGAGCTGTTCAAACAGAACTCATCAGGAAATAGGCCGATCGGGTTAAAATTCAGATAGTAAGCTGCTGAGCAAGCCTATTCCATCTTAAACAATGTTCCAGCAGATCCAGATTACAGCGTCCCTTTAGGGCATAGGACCTGTATCCTGACGCTGTATATTTAAATCATCTCTTTTATGTACTTAGATGTTATTTACTTGTAAATATTTATGCAAAACAGCTAATCTGTAAGCGAATCGATAGGTACTGAAATCATTATATTAAATTAATGAAAGTGTTGAAATGGTGCTCATTCCTATCAGTTTTTTGATAAAATTTTGAACATCGTTTTTAACTTCCGCGAAATGCACGCAATGCAACCGCAATGCTACTAGGTGCTGCATTGAAGGCCAAACAATCAATAAAATGATGATAATGAGTAATATTGAAGACATAAGTAGGTAAGTACTTACTTAGCTAAATAGCAGACAACCCACAATAACTCTACCATTGAAACTGATGACACAATTGACGCAAGAAATCCTCAATAGGAAGACATCCTGAAAAGCAGGAAGCAACCGGATTACGCCGGATTAAGCCGCTGCCGACCGCAATGAACCGGATTTAACCGGTGAGGCTGTACGCGGCATCTTTCAAGTTGCGATAATCACTTGATAGAGAGACGATTCTTTTCGTCACACAAATATTATGATGAATGAATTAAGTAGATACCTATCTACTACCTAATAGGTAGGTAATTAAAGACAACTTCAGAAAAAATAAAAAATGTGATGGACTCTCATTATGTACCAAATGTTATCAAAATCTTTAGGAACTTTCTTGAGAGAAAATAAAAAGGGAAATAAAATACAAACAAGCACCGGAAGATTGAATTAATGGATTTTTTGGTGATAAAAATATTATGCCGACTTGCATAAAATTAGGTAGGTAGGTATAGTATAGAAGTTAGATATTTTGTAAGTTTATAAAAGTTTTCTCGAGGAACGAGTATGTAACGCTGCAGGGCGCAGCTAGTTGTAAAGTTGTAAGAAGTAGCAGATATTTGCGGAAATAGTAATATGAATTGACATAAAGCCGTGTAATCCGGCATTCAGGCCTTGTTTGCGGACGCCCAAAGCGGCCGCGGAGAGGATTACATGTATGTTAAGGAGAGTTGGACTTGGTTTTTATACTATCCATATTTAATACTTAATATTATAAATGCGGAAGTTTATGAAGATTTATGGATGTTTGTTACTCTTTCACTAAAAATCGATACCTAAGCTAGGTTACCTAACCTACCGATGTTTGGCACAGAGATAGATAGATTCTATGGTCGGAGCGAAGTATTCCTGAGATACCTAGTGTTAGCTGGTTTTTAAATACAAACAGGATCACGGCTGCATTGTAATTAGCGTAATTGGCGTTGTAGCCGTGCTAGTTTCAATAAATAAATCCTTAGGCACGAGAAAGTACGAATTCGCACATCATCTTTAAAATATAAGAAAAAAATGGTTAGAAGTATACATATTGTGACATCTCCTTAACAGTTAAGGTGAAACACTGTAACAAATCCCGTAGGGCGTGACACAATGATTGGCTCAATGCATCAGATGTCATTGTGCAATTCTTATCCCCCTTCTCAAATTAAAACAGCCCTATTTTTATACGCATAAGACACGTTATCGCCTGGCGTTGAGTCATAGAAGAAACAACATCTGGACGAGATTTTGTTCCATTTTGAGTTGTATGAGTGTACAATAAGGTTGTGTTTTGAATGTGCGCGAGTGTTTGTATGAGGTGTTAATGTTAATCTGGTCATAGAGGCCAGCTCGGCCGTGAACGGATTTAGATGAATTGTTTGGGTGCTAAGGAAATGACAATGTGCGGAAGAAGGTCTGGTGCGAGTGTTGGCTGGGTACTGGGATAAAGCTGCATGCCCTTGCCTGACTGACCAAAAGTTACTAAGTTTTAAACTACCTACCTAAGTTAAGAAAGGACTGCTGTCATAGAGTCCACCAACATTTCTAGTTTGGTATTGCTAGTGCTAATCAAACTAAGTTATATTTATGTTTGTTTTGTAAGTTAACAACTTCTAATAATGTCAATAATTTATATTAACTTCCGAGTAAAAACCTTCCACAAGTTACATTGAAATCTTAAATAATACATTCAAAATTATCTCTAAACGAAAGCTAAAATAATCCGATGTTATATCGCTGTCAATGTGAGCACGCTTCAGACCGGCACATACAAAGGATTGCGTAGTCCATAAGATGATACTTCCCGGTAAAGAGGAAACGATTTATTCTTCAGTAAACTTCAAATAATATTAGCAATATGAAGAGAAGATTAGGAAACCGACAAGCTCCGTTTAATACAGCTTCTATTGATGTTAACACCAGTAGCAATGAGACTTACTTAGCCGAATATAAGTACATAATTATTTAGGTACCTATTTAGCAACTTTTGTTGCTAACTGTACCTACATACTTTATACCTAGGTAGGTAATTCAACGAAAAATCGACCACAGCCAGAAATGAAGCGAACAAAGTAGAAATTATGTACCTACTTGGCTGTCTTGAGCACGGAATCATTTGAGTAGCATAAGCAACTTTCTTCTTATTCCACGTTTGTACCAAAAGCGCGAAGCCGAGGGCGTTCCACAAGTTCCTCATAAAAGAGGTTAAACAGTAGCGGCCCCGCGCCGCGCACCCTGCGGCACTCCCGGGGTGTATCGGCTAAACTAAGCAATTAATGTATCAATCTGCCGTGTAATGGGGTTGAAAATACCACCCCTAATGGTCACGGGCTGGTACAGGCGAGATGAAACGTGTTATAAAACAAAAATGCTCATAGGTAAATGCTCAAACGCTTACGAAATATGATCACCTTCAACCTTTCCCTTGTGAGATGAGAAGAAATATCGTGGCACACCCGGGAATGCCGAGAGAAGTGAAAACTTGAACGAGGTTTCGGTAAAGGTTACGGAAACCTAGTTAAGAAAATTTAAGTTAATACCAAAAAAATATTTAGTGCAAGATGTACTTTACTACTGGAATTTGAACTCGGGGCTCGGAGATGTAAGGACTAGCTAGAGGCTTTTACCCTTAAACCAATATAGCTATGCTAGGAGCGAATTTAGGTAAGTAAGAGGTTGGTGCCTAGATCACGCTATCGTTGTGTTTTGCGGTTTTGAGAAGGCGCGGCTCCATATTGCCAAAGGCAATTATTGTCATTATTCAATTCACAAGACTTCAATAGCCATTTTCGTATTGTGAGATTGGTCGAGCTCTAATGGGATGACAATTGATTGCAAGTTAATGTATGTAGTAAGCCGGTGTCGTAACATGACTTGCGACGCGTAATCAAAAATTTTAAACATCTACAAATGCATAATCAAATATGTATTTGGACATGCCTCTGACTACCCCCTTAGACATCTTCAAAGGATGATCTGGAATAAGTAACATAAAAAGATCTAAGAGAATGTCTACCGCACCTTGGGGATAAAGTCGTAAAACTTTTTACGTTAAGAACTGCATAACGCGCCTAAAGAAGTTTTCACTTAAAAAATGTCAAGCAAAAAACCGAAGATGTTCCAAAATGACTTGTGCACGTGAGTGTACGCGGTACAACTCGCTACAAAATGTCAAGCACCTATCACGGAGCAAATATTCACTAATGTTTGTACAAATTAAGCGAACAAACAAACAAACATACATTTCTCCAGAGTGTAACGCATATGGCGCGATTTACTTGATAATGTAGAGAAAAGCTTTAAGGATTGTAAGTAGGTAGGTACTTGTGTAAGTACCTACATTAGGTCTAGGTACCTAGGTAGGTAGATAAATAAATTATTTTCAAACTATTAAAAATAAACCTGTAAACACCTACCTAAGTACTTTCCTGTTATTGGTAAGTAGACCTGTACTTTATTTATCTACCTCTAGAGGTGTAATTAGTAACTATAAGTAGGTAGGTAGGTTAAGTACCTACCTCATAGTACTCACTAAGTCATAGTAGGTATTAGTGGTATTATACCTAAACCACACATGCGATATTGTATTTTACTTCTACAAGCATTTTGAAGAAACAGACCAAATAACTCTCTACCTACTCGTTACACATCGATATTCAGTTTCCACCTTTGCTTATTAAATAAATTATAAATAAGCGGAACTCGAACTTAATGAACTCGGAGTTGCCATAACAACACCTCTATCATGTTAAAAAGCAATTTTCGCAATAAAGCATTATTTTCCCACAATTAAGTGAAGCACCTCGGCGGTGATTCGGGTCACGTGCGCCCGGCTGCAATAACTAGTGATTATGATTACCTACCAATCAACGGGAATAACCAGGCCAGAGGGGAGACGGGGGTACACTGGTACACACGGCTTTGGAAAAGCGGGCACCGTCTTTTTGACATGAAATTCCAGTGTATAGAAACGCTATAATTTTCGTGGAAAGAGGAAATCCATAGTCTCTGCCTACCCCTAGGGGAAAGACACTTTTGTGTTGTATGAAAAGTTGCTATCGACACAGCTGCAACCGTTTTGTTGAAACACACAAAAACCCCTTGAGAAGTCATCCAATAACGTCGGTGGATGTTTATCGCTCGTGACAGCAATATTTCCAGAAGTTGCCGAGTTAATGCAAGGGATAAGTTATTACTTATAACTTGTTGTTTAACGGTTTCTTCGTCAAATGCCCGGTTCTTTTAAAAATTAAACGGTTCGTTTTACCTACGGACAGTAAAATATGATACCCGGTAAGTGTTAACTGTTTCTTTAAACTACCAACAGTTTGTTACTAACGGATCGGGTTACCTTCAACGCTCCGTAACTTTTTTGTATGGAAATGACACTCTGTGGTGTTTCTATATCCATTTTTCAAACGTCAGTTTAGCTGTCAAACTTACCATCTAGTGGTTAGGTGGATAGTCGTAGCTTTTACTGTTATGACTGTTAGAAACCGGGCAGAAGAGGATGTAAATAAATAATAATCATCATCATCTTCGGCAGCTCAAATACCTAACTATCTTCAGCTGGATAAGCCTCATCCCTCAAACGCTCTGTGTATTATATTATTCTCATCCAAGTGTCTCCCTCTACGCTACGGCCTCTAAAATATTGGACATTCTTATGATTGGACATTAAATGAATGAACATATTTATGATTGGATATTATTATGGTTGGACATTATTATGAATGGACATTATTATGAATAGACATTTTTCGAATGTTTTTAATTTTTCATAATTGGACATTAGTCGTGAAAACTAAATAATAAATTGAAACTTTTTTTATTAAACACTAGGTACCACTAAACAGTAAAAGGGTTAAAGGGTCAATCGAATCAAGCAATCATTGGATCCCAATCCAGTGGACATCCGCTAGTCCTCCTCATGCGGGCCTCGCTCGAGAGGACAGATCCTGTCTGCCCTGAGGAGATGGGGGAATGATGCATCAGTAGGTACACAATGAGGTAGGTATAATTACTAAGGGGGTAAGATTAATAAGGGGAAGTCCGGGATAGATGGCCTTACAACTTAGAAAACCTTACAATAGATGTGTGCGGAATCCGGACAGGATTGTTCTCTCAAGAGTCCCTAAAACGGAGCTCTACCTAAATAATTCTTATGCTATGTGTGGACGCATCTTCATTAAGGTCCCCGATAGTTTCAAGGAACTGCCTCTTAGACGATTTGTAATAAAGCTAAAATTGTGGTTATATGACAGGCAATATTATACTGTTTCAGATTTTTTAAATAATTGATAAAGATATTTATAATATTATGTACATAATTCAATTATTAGTTAATTTGATAATGTAGGTAGAGCTTGACATCAATCTTTAAATTTTTTATTATTTTTTATTTACTATTGCATGTTGAATTTAAATTGTGACATGATTAAATTTGAAGATTTATTTGGTATGTAAGACTAAGAATTTGTATACCGTGTTAATGCGGTGGAGAATGTGACACTTACTTTATATCTAAAATCTTTATATAACCATTCTTCTGACAAATAAATTCATTTCATTTCATTTCATTTCATTTCAAAAGGTTTTACCGGTAAAAAAATTGAGTTTTAGTAGGTATCAGTAAATAACTAAGTAGGTACTTATGCACTTGAGAAAACACAAAGTTAACTTAGGTATTTTGAAATCATAGACAGACACTTCAATTTTATTTATAGGTAGGTAATGTAGCCAAGGTTATTAACCTATTGATGATGATATGAAACCGAACCTCGATCGTTCTAACTTAACCTATCAGTCAAATACTATCAGTAAACTATTAAACAGTTAATTACATCAGACTCCCGGCTCCAGTCGCGTGTCGGACACGTGTCGGCGACGTGACGACGTTCCGCATGGCTATAAGACCGCTTTATTGGGTGTTGACATGAAACTATCAATGCAAGTCATTTTACAATCACGTAGATCTAGAGTAGGTAGCACAGAACTATATTTAGATATAGTTCTGTGGTAGGTAGGTTAAAATTGACCTAACTACCTAAGCTTAGGTAGGTCTGCTTATAAAGTAAAGATTGTGAGTAAAGTTTGTTTGGTTATAAGACCTATAACCTATAGGTAGGTATATAGGTATGGTATAGGCTTGGATTTCGGAACTTTTAAGATTTAAGCTTGTCCTTCGGAATAAAACTGCTGTAGTGTTGATTTTCAAAGAATAGTTTAAGTAGGTACCTGCCTAGGTATCTATTTGTTGGCAATCCCATAATTTACTAGGTACCTACTTACCTAGGCATAAAAATCTGCCCGTAATCATTTCGCCGTGAATCGCACCTTTACATAAACGAGCACTCGTCCACTACCAAGCTGTCCAAATCCAAATGAATGTGATACCTACCTAGGTATTCTTTTATAGTGTTGAGTAGAGCCAGTATGTCAACAAACAAGGGGTAGGCAGGATGCCGCAAATATTTGAAGTGTGTAATCGCTTTGGGGATTTGGGAGTCGATACCGCGACTTGATACCCACAGGCATTCGGATGCGCTCTACCACACATTGCAATTTAAATTATGAGTTTGAAGTGTTTTCCGACGGGTTATAACCGGTCATCTTTTGTTTAACTCTATCTGTTAGTCTGCGAGTTACCTAACCTTAGGTACCTACCTAACTAACTAAAATATAGGTAGATACCTACCTACCTAATTAATGCGGTAGACTTCTCCAGGTGTGTTTATAGACACATCCAATGCAACAAACCTTCAAACTTTGGCGTTACGTTAAACTAAATCGTTTTAAGTAAGTACCTATTCCAATACAAATTTAATTAAAAAATCAGTTATCTCTATAACCTGTCTACTCTACCACTCCTACATACAAAATGCGACTGGCAAGCGTCGTGCAAACATGCCCCAGTGGACTAACCTAATGAGAGGGAGCGAGACGCATATATACGCTGCTCGTGCGAGCGAGCGAAATGACTATATGTGGCGGGCAAAGCGCAACCCCACCCATACAATATGCAAGCGAAACAGAGATATATAAAACTACTGGAGCGCGGAAGAGAAGGGTATAGGTACTCAGTGTTGCTTGGTTAATAATTTAGCAGTCGCAACCTCCCTTTTGACGACCTTTTCGGATGGTACACATCGATTTTACTTGTCTTTTATGTAGCTATCTTGTATGTAGTCAGGTAGGTTCGTGTTTCGTATATTTAGGGTGGGGGGTAGGCTGTGAGTGGGGGGAGGGGTATGGTCTGGAGAAAATGAATTACAGTACAGAAATTGACTTGAATGGAACTCGTTTGACTCACGTATTACTGTGATATTAGGTAGGTAGGTACTATTTCATTTGCTATTTTGTTAATAGTATAAGTAAGATTCACAATAAAGACAATTGAAATATTAAAAAAGGTAAGTAGTCGTAAAGTATGACAGCCTAAATCTAAAACAACCAAAACAAATAAAGGAAAAATCCTGGAATAGCCAAATCTGCAAAATTACTGACCAAATTTTGGTCCATTCTATTTGTTATTCTATTTTATCCTGGGTCATTGAATAGGCATAGGATTACCTCATTACTGTTATCCCAGACCATCTTTTACTTAGAGGACTTTATACTTAGGCTTTATAGGAGTTATAGGTACCTTCTTTGAGGACTATCTAGGCAAGTCACGGATTTAAAGAAATGAGAAGGAAGCCGTCGCCGACGACGGCGGCGACGGCGGCGACGGCGGCGACGGCGGCGACGGCGACGGTCAAAGCGCTTGAGAGGTCGAGAGTCGTCCGTCGCGGTAATTGTTATCGAGCATAGTTGTTTTAATAACTCCCGTTATACTTTAATGCACCCAGGTGATTATAGTTTACAAAAAGTATACATAATGCACCCAGGTGAATAAACTCGGGTGAATAAGGTTTAAGTCCAGGCTTTAGTTAGATAATATTCGAAACAACAATTTAGGTAGGTATATCGTTTGTGTGCTAACGAGGAATTCAATGATTGTAAGTATAGGTACAGGTAGGTAGGTAAGTATTATTAATACTTACAATAATTAAATTGATTCTACATAAGTCTTCCTACTTCATCAACTCAACTCAATAATTTGACTTTTCCATCAGAAAAAAAATATAAAAACTGCAAGGCACAATTAGCCCCATGTTCCCCTAGCCCCTACCAAGCACACTATCCTTAACTTTACGTTTATTTTAAAAGAGAAGTTAACCGAGCCAGAGCAGGTCTCCCTCAAAGGCATGGAAATGAGGAGCTGAACTCATCTGCATCACAGAGGCTTCCCGAAGGCTTTATTTTATTTTGTTTTGCATAAACATGCTTTAGTTTTATGGAAATTCAACGTGTTTAAGTCTTTTAAATGTGTGAGGCGGCTATGAGGAGAATTTTACGAGACAAATTGAATGTCCTCTGTGGACTGTGGCACACACACACAGTGGGCGAAGGTAATCGGACGGTACCTAGAAGCTGTTGCTAGTTTGATCCTTTTACAAATGTTTGAATTATCTGCAAATATTTTTCGCTGCGTTTTCTATGTAGGTACTAGGTACCTACCTACCTAGGTATGTAATCTATATAGGTAACGCAAGCTCTGTTTGTCTACAGGGTGTAACAAAATTACCGCATTGAGGGCAACTAGGTAACTAGACCCACCTTTTCTTTAATTCGAAGTTTTTGGTTTTAGGATTATTTTGAAAAAAAACAAATGCATTTTGGAATTTGGTTCTGACGCTGTTATTCTGTGCTATTGGGTAGGTACCTACCTATTCGACTTTATTTTTGTAAACACGTAGGTAAGTAGAGTAGGTAGGTGAGTAGGTATCTATGTAGTTAGCAACTAAATTCTATCCTCCTACTTCAATCGTCTTGTCCGATCATCCAACGGCTCGAAGAGGGGCTGAGGAGCCACAAGGAGTCGAGACGTCTTTGATCACACACCAACAATAATGAACAGCACTTCCAAACACTTCTATTCCAATAAAAATAATAACGCACTTGTCGATTCAATTAGACAAATGTTGTATTAAGCAAATAGAGGATCAAAGACTGCTTGATGGCTCTTGAACTCTTGAGTGAGTGAGGGTGGTGAGGGGTCTGCATCCGCTTCCCTTGGATCTTGTAACTCTGGCACTGGCTTCTTTATGTTGACAGATTTGTACAGACGGACAGTTTGCAGGTACCTATTTGTATTTGGGAAACCAACTGCAAAACGATCAGATTAATTATTAGATAATAAAATGCATGACAAACAGAAAACAGTAATTTTGAAACAATAGACAGCCTAACATAGGTCAATTTTACTGACTAAAAACGTTTGAACGCGTCTGTACGGACACCAGCATGGTGGTAATACGTCCAATAAAAAAGGTCATCGCTATGTATGAAACCGTCGCTTTTTAATAGCCTTTCGAAATTGTTCGGTTAACCAACATGGGTTTACTATTTTGGTTTTAGCTTAATAACTAGATAAATACGAAACATAGGAAGCTGAAACTTAACACAATGCTTTTTGATAAGAAGCACTAATTTTTGGTCTAGCGCACAAATTGTGGGTTGCGCCGTTTTCTTGTAGGTTGACTTCAAAGTTATGACACCATTTTTTTTACTTTTAGTTAATTTATTCAATAATGCAGGTATGTAGGTACACTTTTGAAATTTTGTGTGGTTATTATAGGCGTCGAGACGGACCGAATACAGTTTTCAGCGACCTGATGCCGATACCGATGGTCAAATTTAGATGCTAGGATCATTTTAAGGTTTTTTAAATAAACGCGATAACTCAAAAACTATGAATATTTTCTTAAATCTGATTCCGTCACAAATTAGCACAAATTAATAGCTACTCGTGTATATATTTTCTACAGGCGTACATACAGTAGTTTTTGAGAAACACGATTTTTCAAAACGTTACCCTAGCTGGAAAATCTAGAAAACGCAATATCTCGAAAACCTCAAGTCGCACAAATATTTTTTTTGGCGCACAAATATGCACAAATATAAGCTATCTGCCGATATACAATTCATCTCTCTCCGACCATTGGTTTAGAATTTTCCAGCTGGAGCAACGTTACCCTAGCTGGAAACGTTTTTTCCCTTTATTTCAAAAACTACAATATGCGCAAATTTTTAATTTCGCGCACATTTATAGCTCACTAGGCACTAATTTTTCCTCATTCTAAAATCTCTCTAGGAGACACTTTCCAGCTAGGGTAACGCACACCATCGGGGCGCCCCCTATCTGTCATCAACCGCCTTTGAGCACCTATCTATAGATAGGCCGGCCGAGATGTTAATCGCAGATTATTAGTTGAAAAGATAACCTAATGGAAATCATCCCGTAGTAATGGATGACATGGAGATTAAAATCGGACATCAAACCACACTATTTATTAGTAGGTATAGGTACCTACTACACACAGACCTAACGAAAAAAATTTTCATTTAATCAAACCAAGTGGCTGACTCATGACTGTGCTGCGGCAGCACTTTTCAATTAAATTAAATTGATTTTATTGTAGGCATCTATTTCAACTGACACTATCGACGGGTCTACTTGGAATTTATTTTTGTTATTTTCGCTGGAAGACATTTGAATCGGACTATTTTATTATTTGCTTTGAATTATTTTAGTTTCCCATTGATATTTATACTGAATTATTTTGCTTTGTGTAGTTTTGACTTGTAGGGAATATTTTTTTTGTTCATTGACTATTGAATTATTTTGTATGAATAGAATAAAATTGTATGTAAGTAAGTAATATCGTAATATAGAATAAATTATATTATGTTGACTACTACTATGCTCACTCCTTGGGTGCCCGAGAACGGAAGGCGACGAGGCCGGCCGAGAAGGCGTTGACGGGACGATCTCGACGGGTTCGAGAGAGTGGTGGGAGATCACCAGAGATAGGGACGTGTGGAAAATTTTGGGGGAGACCTTTGCCCAGCAGTGGGACACAATAGGTTGATAAAAAAAAATGTTGACTATACGTACTCTATTGCATTAGGTCATACGTTACGTACCTGTAATAATTGATGTAATGTTTTAAATAAATACTTACAAAAAAATGCATAGAATACAAAATTTTGACGACCTCTTTGGCGCAGTGGGCGAAGGCCCGCCTGCGACGCAAAAGGTTGCGGGTTCGATCCCCGCGGCGGGACCAATATTTGAATGATCTACAAATATTTGTCTTGGGTCTGGGTGTTTCTATGTATAATATGTATGTATTTACAAACAAAAAGTATAAGTATAAGTAGTATATCAGTCATGTAGTACCTACCCATAACACAAGCTATGCTTACTTTGTGGCTAGATGATGATGTGTGAAAAAGTCTAGCATTATTTATTTATTTAAATACTGAGTAAATAAAACAAGATACTTTTTTGTAATTTCTTTATTTTTTCACCATTTATTCATTAAAACTTTTCGCTACATACAGCGCGACGTCGCCGCGCACCAATATTCCGCCTTGTGTATGTCGAGCGAGTGTCCCCGCTGTCTCACATCCGTCATGTCTCACACGCACGCCACGAGACGGCTCGCCCGCGCCCGGCCCGCGGCCTGCCCGCGCCCGGCCCGCGCCCGGCCCGCGCCCGGCCCGCGCCCGGCCCGCGGCCGCCCGCCGCTGGGTGGCGCTCTAACCGATAACGACATGGCCGCGAACCGTTCGCGTTCACAATGTAAAAATCGACAAATTAAAGAAAATTTCACATACAAATAAAGGCATTTTACACAGATACTTTTTAATAGAAAATAACATAATGATATCCATCGTAAGTACACACAAGCACCATCTTCTAGCTGCAGTTTGACTGCCACCTTATCCATACCGATTTTAAACCATCCGCGGACGCACTTACAGTCGAGAATTGCTTAGCAAAGGTTCACTTCTCAGCGCACGCCCGCGGACTTACTTACCGAACATTCCAAAACATTACAATACATACCGGAACATCTCTAACGGCACTACTTCAAACTTTTCCTTCGTTTTAGAGTATTTTTCTTTCTGTTGTGTTCAGGTGACTGCCATCTGATTTATAATTTTACAATCAAAATTCGATCCTGAGATCTCTGCCATTACAATTTTTCGCTACCAACTAGTTCCAAATAATAGTAAAATAACATATAATGTTTTATAAAATACCAGTATAATAATAATAAACCTATAGGAAGTTATACATCACACTATACAATCTTTGGATACAAATGTTACCGGGCGCGTGGCCGCGTGTCGCGCGAGAACCGCGCGTGAACCGCGCGTCACGCGGCGGCGCGCGGTCAACCCAACCAGTCTCAAGAAACGAGCCGTGTCATACACGAATTGAGAAATTTCGAATTTTAAAAATGAAATAAAAGTCCAAAATAAATTTATCCTCATCACATGAGCCATGTCAGTCCCACAGTTCTACACGATATCAAAATTACCATCTAACCCATTGCGTTCGGGGAGCCTAAACAATCCTGGGGGACCGAAGTCCGCGATCGACCAAATCAGAATCAGAAGTTCCTTTACAGCCCGCCCGGCAAGTCCGACTCACTCTCTCCATACACAACACTCAATATGCCTTCACCGCTAAGCCTAACAACCAACATTTATATTGCGATCTAGTTTTTACAACTTAGCTCCTTCCGCGAACATTCTCCGCGCTTAATTAGTGCGCGTCCGCCATCTTGTCCCCACACACCGCCGCCGTACAAGATGGCCGCCGCGGGGGCAACATGGCGCCGCGACGTGCAAACCTATCTAGACAACGCCCTGTCGCTTCGGTACACTACAGAACACAGTTGTATGTATCCATCGCCTCTCCTAAGTAAACATTTACATGGTGGCCGATCATGTCCAAACACTCTATTTACCTCACTAAACGAATCGAAGTAAATCTATTGTAGAATGAGAAGGCACAAACCAAACCAAACCCGGCCGACGCCGGCTCCGTCGCTGAAGGAATCTTTGAACCACAACAAGCCACCGCGATCGATCACTAAGTAGGTATACATAAAATGTTATAGGACATTATAAGAAATAGTTATTCTACAAATCATTAACCATTATCATAAACTACAATCGATTGGCAGTATTAGTTCACCTCCCACCGTCGCGTGATATTCCTCGTGCTCCCGGCCCGGCGCGCGCGAGCCGACGCGAACGTTCGCGGGTCGCGTCGCGCGCGGCCGAGCGCCCTTACCTCATACTTCAAAAAACTTACCTATACAGGTTAAAATGACACGAAACCGAAATCCTCACTCCTCCTGGACGTACAGACCCTATCTTACATTCCAACTTTTTCTGACAGTGGCGACCTCTACCCCACCCAAATGGCCAATGTGAGAAAAAATTAAAACACCGTTCTAACCGCAGTGTTGCGTGTATGGCACGTCCTCTACAATTCATTCGCCCGGAGCGCGCGCCCGCCGCGTGACGTCGCTCGGCGGCAAAAGGCGCCACTATAAAGACATCAGTCTTGTCATCGGGCGGCGCGGGTGGCGCGCGCGCCGGTTACATCGAGATACCTATCTACCCTATCACTCGCGTGTGATCCCTTCAACCGTTCACTACCCTAGTAGCCCTGTTAAGTCGACGCGACTGTCCGGCCGACGACCGAACTTTTCCTACAATCGGAAGGAAAACGATCGGTTTTCAGTCCGCTTGTTATTACAAAAAGAAAGATTGTCGACGTCGAACCACATTATCCAAACCCGAAGCCAGCATCCTCTATACAAATGATTCATAACATAGATACAATAATAAACAAATCCTTACATTCCGTTCAACCTGAAGTGTGCCTGCATTTATCGAAACCGCCAAGTATTTTGTCAAACCACTATTTTCCGTTCTATTACAATATCATATTTCTATAATATATCTTTTTATATAATCTCAGGTACTGTGGTATTGCTTATTTGTAAAAATATATGATTTTTAGGGTAATTCGTAAGTATATTTCGTATCTTAGTGGCGGTTATTTGGTGTGTCACACCACTTCTTACTGGACAAGGTAAACAAGGTGAACTCAGAAGGAACTGTTTGTTTCCTTTCTTGAACGTTGCCCAAAATATTCTATACGTGTTCCAGTAAGACGGTGTTTAGTATTTTGGAGCAGTTCGAAAATAAATGGTGTTCTGTAAATATTATAATAGTGTCACGCAGGTGTGTGTGTGTGTGTGTGTGTGTGTGTGTGTGTGTGTGTGTGGAGCGACGGATGCCGCGCTCTAACACCGACGCTGACAAAACGTAACGCACAGATAAATTATTTTTAGCAAAACATCAGTAATATCAGAAATATAATTAAAACTAACGTACTTTAACTCTCTGAATTATTTTTTTAATATTTTTTTATTTATTTTATTTTTCGTAGTTGATTCGATCCGTAGTATCTATGTGATTAACACTTAGCGGGGCGGGGGGCGCGGGGGCGCTCGTCACACTCCCTCCTACCCTCATCATGCACGAGGACATCCGATCAATATGCATCACAACAAAAACACAAGGAATAAACTGAGGTATTCAAGAACATGATAGAACGAGAACTGTCGACTTCAACAGTTGCTCCACCACATAGACTATCAAAGAATCAACAACGAGCGAGGTATTCACAAGAAAAGCACTTGCTTTCTGATATCGAACACAGTCCAGCAGTCCAGCACAGTGCCATCGACAAATAAGATGAGAAATAACAAAATATTAGTCAGTGGACAGGAAACTTTACGCCAAGAGGGAGTGTGACAAAAACGTACAGTTAAATAATGAATCACGATGAATAATTGTAGTAATTGACTAACACACCAGACTGCGAAGTGGACACGACTTCCCGAATACTCGGCAACACAACAGATTCTATGCTATCGCCAAATTCAAACAACAATGACAGCTGTCAAACCTTAAAGGTGAGATGGTTAGGTTACCTATACGTATTTTACGGGTAGTTTCAATATTTTATCTGTAGTTATGATTACTGAAATATTTGTTCGAAAACCACAGGATTACGTTACGACTGCATCCCCCAGACTGCATCATCCGGCGATGTCTATGGGGCTTGTAATTTTTGTATAGAAGTTTAGACAAACCCACAGAGATAATACAGATAAAGGCCGTGAGGAAACATTGAATGTGAATCAATGACAATTACTTACTGTCTAAGCTTACAAGTGAGGAAATAAAGGATAATATTATTAAAGAATTAGGTAGCTCATTAGAAGATGGGAAAGACATAGGTAATAAAGATGCTCTAGAAGTGAGCTAGTGAAGCAAATTCTTTTGAAACAGAATCAAGACTGTAATTTAGGAGCGGTAACAATATCTTAGATCATATGACATCATAAATCTTTTAAAGAACGTTCAAGGAGGGTAGTCAAATTATTATGAAGCTAAAGGGGAAACGAGAGGAAAGACAAAACACGCAAGGGGTAGACGAGGTCGCACTTGCGGATCGACTGACAAGGACCGGCGGGTTCACACCCATGACAAATCAGACAAACATGAGATGAGAGATAGGTCGTACTATTCCAAACATTATAGGAAAGAGAGAGTAAGAAGTAAATCTACTGGCCCGCCTCGCGCCCGGCCGGCGCCCGGCGCCCGGCACTCGGCAGGCTACTAGCCACTAGTCTACATTATTGCCGACAGTACAATACAACTCACTCGGAACTCACAACATTAACATTAAACATTTCATGTTACATATCTCTTTAGTTATAATAATTTGTAATTATTGACAGATTCGGCCGGAAACCGGCGGGAGGATTTTAAAATCTTCTAAATATAGACTCTGGATCTTAAACATCTATGGAACTAAAATTACATTTTGTACCATAAAGTTGTTTTTAAAATTAAGCCATTATTGTGTAGCGGGGATGCCCCGGACGCCGGAACACCTAGACCTAGCCTAGACCCTACGCTAGCCCTAGCCCTAGCCCTAGCACTCGACTCCCGCTAGACAAATCTAGCCTAGCCTATCTAGACCCGCGCCGCCCCGCGTCTAATATATTTCTAACTATATTCGTATAGAAGTGAATCTTTTATATAGGTATTTTTTTATATTTGTATTTTTTTCGGACGTCACAACTTTTGTTTTTTTTTTTCTATATTTAAGACTTACTGTCACAGAAAAGTTTACTGTAAATTATCCTACGCAGGGATCGTGTTAGAATGCACCAGCAGTTCCGTCTCGTTCAGAGGATGCAATCTAAAACATCCGACTATTTCTATTTCTTAAAGGTGAATGAACTATTTTATTATTAAAATGTAATGCGTTCTGCAGATATCGAGACAAGGTGAGTGGCTCTCGCTGCGCTCGCCCGACCGGTCGCCTGCTCGACGGCTCTCAAGGAGTGCACGACGAACTAACTTTACAAACAGCGCAGATTGTCGACAAGCGAACTCGTAAAGTGTCTGCTAATTAGCAGGATCGTCCGCGTACAGTAGTGCGCTAACTTGCTAACTTAGTGCGCTCGAAGCAGGCACCCACGGGGTGGAGTGAGGGGGGGGGGGGGGGAGAGGGGACTGTTTCCCCAAATAAAGCGATACAAAGCGATAACCAAAAAAACATATACAACTTGCAATAAACTTACAAAAATTAAACTTCGAAGCACGGTGCTACTCTTCGAGCGATATTGCTTACAACGAGATACAACTACAGTGACTCAAAAATAGGAATTATGGAACTCAAGCATCGCTTTGCGATCCTTTAGCTAGATAAGTATTTTCATAACATTTATGTTGTTCATATTCATTACGATTTTTTACTATCGATTGATTACTTAAAGGTGAAAAAAGCATATTGAATACGAACAGAGACAACAATTAGAGCGAGCACGCGGCGACTTCTAGCGAGCCGCGCGACTCTACGTCGCCACAGGTCGTTTGGAAGTCGCCGCGTCCGTCGCTAGAGATAAAGCAACAACGGACGGCAAACTGGACGCAGCTGCGCCGGCGCCGGTCAAAAAGCTACCAATAAAGGGTGAAACACTCCCGGAGTGATGCTACTATAGTCATGATACAAATAAAAATTAAAAACAAAAAATGTAGCCACTATTCACGCGAGGTGATAAGTAGACTAACAAAAAATGCATAAATACATTAGTAAAGTAAGTTAGAAGGCACGTCTGACGCCCGGTGTAGTGCTGGCCTTACGACTACCTACACTCACACACTTACATACATGATAATATACATGCACACACGCTCGCATACATTACTCTGGCGTGGGAAATACTTTATCATATATCACTCTTCTATACCTGAGCTCCTGGTTGTTTCAGAGACTAGGCTAGGTTTGCATAGATCAGCTATATGAATAGCTGAGAAATTCAATAATCGTGTTTAATATATTTTCTATACAATCCCAAGGTTTTCACAAAAATGCATTAAGTTGCTAACCAATTTTTGCAATTCATCTAGCCCAGGATGTAACATTTAAATGTTATTGATAAAATATGTCCCACAGAGCTAACACGGGGTGCTTACATACCCACACTCAGCCGCCACACGGACGCGACCGCGGCTCGCGCTCTCTCGCTCGCACCTATAGGCGGACATTCATTTAGACAAGGCAAGCTGCAGCTTGGAGTATTCAACCAATTTGTACAATCCCTCCGATAACTAATAAGACTGTAAATATACTTTTTAGTAGATTTGTTGAATACGAATATCGATGAGACGTTACCGTTACATTTTTCCCAGTTTTCGAATTATTTTCACCACAAATTGTAACCTGACAGTCTTTCCAAAATTGAATTTTATACAAACTTTGGCTAAATAACAACATAAACACATTCAAATTTAATTTCAAACAAAATTTGGACTAAGAAATCAATGAAGTATCAAAAATTATAATTATAATCCGTCAAATTTTAGATAAACGTGTCCATTAGCAAGCGGCCGCGTCCGCCACATTCACATTGTAAACGTTTACAATCTGAGTCCGCCTCAGAGACTATCACAGCAGCGCGTCTTACCTAAATGATTCGAGTCCACTGCTGTACTTCACCTCCCGCACGTTATACACTAATCTACACACAAAATCTAATCTATTTCTTCAAATTTACATGCAAGGAAATATAATCTTAGCAGACCATAACGATTGGGTTGATTTTATGATAAATTTTACTTATTTTTGTCATCTGACCAAATTAATCTTAAATGGTATCGTAATAAGACTGATTTTGGGCGAAGGAGGTAAATATACAGCAGCTTTGAAACGACCCCTGTAAACACCCGGTGCCTTATATAGTTCAAGGTGAGTTCCGTTGCGCAAAACTTACTTTGTATAAACTAATACGCAAAGCATATTAAAAAAAAATACAGATATGTGATGTTTATGACAATGTTAAAATGACTTTAGTTGAAATGCTATGAAAAATAAGAAAAATGTTTCATGCCAAACATAATTGTGTTGTATGTATCAAGGAATAGAGTAAGTTTTAGCAACGGAACGTGCCCCCGCGCACAGCCGGCCGTACATCAAGTGTAAACAGACAAAAAACTAATATTAAATAATTCATATTAAAAAAACTCGTACACCTACAAACTAGATAAGTGTTATCTTATTATGATGGTCACCGTCAAGCCGGTGTACTTTAATTTTGATTTTCAATTGTCAAATTCGTATAACCTGGCTATTAAATAACTTAACAAAAAACATGACTTAATAAGGAAACGCTATTCCATAGATAAATTGATTGTAACTTCTGACGTGCCGGAGAAACCTTATTATACAAGAATTAGCCAAACAAATGTAATTAAAAAAAATAAAGCTCAAAGCTTAAAGTTAGTTCGATCGACCCCTTGGAGGCTACAGAAAGGCCACAAATAATTGTGAAACTATTTTAAAATTTCAACTCTCGCCCACTCTCGGGCACACCGGGAGAACATCGGCGCTACTTGACTGTTCAAGTTCAGCGCGATTTTTTTATACAACACTAGCAGTAATCGCAATTTAACCAACGTGATTATTCGACGACCGAGTTCGTAGATACATTCAAAAGAGGGAAATATTTTTAGGAAAAATGATGAAAGTCCAAGTAAATAATGAACAGTCAAGTGTTGAGTCTAGACTAGCGACGCGCCCCGGCGCTCCTCGCTCCGACTTGAACGCCGACTCTCCGCTGCGTTTCTATCACAATGAATAACAACAAATAAATCTGTCAAAGTGCAAACATTAGTACCATGTAGAGAATCGGTTCGACGACATTATTCTGACGCTACATCTTACGAGAGAAATAAAATAAAGCTCAAATATTTTTTTTTATCACAATACCTTAAAACTATGTCGTCGGGAGACAGAGAAGGCGGCGTTTCATCAGAACTAGCGCTAGTCGAGAACGACTTGAAAACAAAAAAGTTGTTGACACATTTGAGTGTAACATTGCCGTCCTTTGTCAAGAATAATCTTCACTTTCCATTGCAATACAAACATGTACATTTTACACACAAATATGTTGTCAACTTTCCAAGTCAAACCGCGTACAATGCCGACGTGTGACGCCACGTGACGTCACGTGACGTCGCGTGCTCGCGCTCAGTGTGTCCCGACCCTATGATTGTGTAGCGCTCGCTACAGTAATTTTGAAAAACAAGTCCAAAGGAATGTCCAGATCCACGTAGCGTCGAATATATAACCTATTAACTCTAATATATACAAGCTTTCAAACCGACGTACTGTCAGGTGCTCATCGCAACTCGGCCTTTAAGGTCCAATGTGACAAGATCACACAGGTAGCTACCGAGACCCAAAAAGGCCGAAACTTTAATTTACCGCGATCACCTTCGGGCTCAGGATTACAAACGCCTCATTCGCGGCACGTTCCTCACCGACAACCAGCAGCTGTAGTCTTGACATTGACATTTCTGTCACTTTTGACTGACACTGACAGCACATGCCAGGATGAAGTGCCGGTCATAGAGGTGTATGCTACAGGTTACCAGGCAGGCCGGGGGCGGGGGGGCAGGCAGACAGACGTCGGTCGGGGTGTAGTTGCGAGTCGGAGTCGGCGAGGGGGGGCGCGAATCAAATGCGATTAGACGCGCTCCCCGTGAATGTGTCCTGGAATGTACGATAGGAATGTCTCTTCAATAGTTCAGCTGTTAGTTATTTAAATTAAATGTAAATTATTGAAGATACTTGTCTAGTCTGTGACACAGTTTAAGAAAAAACTTCTGCAGGTATCACCATTTCCACTGTATACATAAGCCACTGTTACTGTTCCTGAATATACTTGATTTGAATAGTCAACAAAAAAGTCTAGTCCGGCATAGATTGTGAGCAACATATACATACATATGCTAGGATTATTACCCCGCAGGGGTGAATAGAAATAAGTGTTACCGTCTGCCACCGCGTGGAGGCAGTTGGTGGGGGCAGACGGTAATAATCCATAAACTATACTAGACAGACATGCATTAGTATTGCATTAAAGCATGCATTAGATCTGTATTAGTTCAAAAATGAGGCTCGCTTGAAATCTTTTTCACCACTTTAGACACAACCGATATAGAGAACAGATTGTGATGTAATATGATTTCGTGCGCAAGCACAGTGGCGCAATGTGCTTTACGATCTTGAGCAATAGTTCTAGAAATCACCACCGCCAACTTGTGGCGCTTTATGTACCTGTGTCTCGTCGTGCAGGGGGGGCAGATGCGGCGGGTGAGGGGGGCCGGGGGGCGCGGAGGGGGGCACCCGACACATCTTGTCCGTGTACTCGGCGAGGATGTCCCGGAACCGTCCCCAACACTTCTCCGGTACGGTGATGGCGGTGCGGAAGTTGCTCTTCACCTGAGAACCGGAGCGCTGATGATAAGGTGCTGGTGATGCGAGTTTGGAAGATTCTTTGGAATTTATAACAAACTTAAGTGACACATCTTTTAACGTTTTCACTGACACTTGGTGATATTTTTAAGCCTACAATGCTCCCATCGGAACTGCTGTTGCAATCAGCCCACATCCAACTGCTGTTTTATTTTGTAATATCTAGATGTAAAAATTGCAAAATTGTGACGTCATACTAAGGGGACTCTCACAAAATGTGATCAGCTGTGACAGGGACGGGAGAGGGTTCGAAAATCATTAAATTTTTAAAGTTTATGGATCCCGAGTATTCCCCACTTAGGCCTAAGACCATGTCCCGGGCACTAGACCGTCCCGTCGAGTGCCGGCCCAGTACTGCCAACTGTGGCACAGGTTCCGCTCTAACGCTGTGTCGTCGTAGTATCATTTACTCAAATCTCCATCTTTGAACGAGTACAATATTTTTTCTGCAGGTCAATCACTCCAGGTTATAAGGGTGAAAATGGGAACACCAGAAACCTTTAGTGTGTGCGCGTGTGTGTGTGGTGTGTGCATGCGTGTGTGTGTGTGCGTGCGTGGCCTACCTTGGAGACCCTTATGTAGATCCCGCGGTTGTTCTGTGTGTGTGTGTGTGTGTGTGTGTGTGCGCGGGAGTGGCCTACCTCGGAGACCTTCATGTAGATCCCGCGGTTGTTCTGTGTGTGTGTGTGTGTGTGTGTGTGTGCGCGGGAGTGGCCTACCTCGGAGACCTTCATGTAGATCCCGCGGTTGTTCTGTGTGTGTGTGTGTGTGTGTGCGTGTGTGTGTGCGTGTGTGTGTGTGTGTATGTGCGTGCGTGTGCGCGGGCGTGGCCTACCTCGGAGACCTTCATGTAGATCCCGCGGTTGTTCTGTCCGATGTCGAAGTAGAAGTTCTTGTTGTCGACGCGCAGGTGCCGGCCCTCGGGCAGCTCGCCCTTGTATCTGGAACAAAGCGACCTTCTTTACTTATTTATTAAGATAAAATAACGTTTCCGGTTTTTCTTCTTCTTCTGACACCAGTTCTTTCGAACCAGTGTGGTGAAAGTATTATAAATGCATCTCAAAGAGGCTTCTTTCATGCACTTGTAAAGTAAAACCCTAACTTAACGATTAATGACGTCTGTAATTGAGAGATTGAGAACTATTTTTAAGGATATATAGCATGTAGGAGGCGATAGAACCTTAGTCTATGTTTAACTTTACAAACGACTCATCCGATTTGGATGCGGTTTTCACTATTATTCACCAAAACAAATAAAAATAGCCATTTAAAGTTTGGAATATCACCTGAAACGGCTGATCCGATTTTAATAGGACTCTCTCTGGAAGATAGAGAAAGTTGTAGAGCAAGTAATATAATAGGCATTTTATCCCGAAGGACGGCCCCTTACTTTCACCATTTACATTTTAATGTCGCTGTCATGTCGCATAAAATCGTATTCGTATTAAAGATACAGGCTTAGCCTAGTGCGGGGTTCGTGGCTCTAATTTTCAGCTTTATAATATTAGTATTATAAAGCTGAAAATTAGAGGATTAGCGAGTTTATATCTTACGTTGCCCAAAACGCAACGATAGCGCGATCTAATTTTTCCTGTGGCGCCATCTGTTATGTAGTAAAATGTCTCTGTCTGTTTGTTACCTTTTCACGCCTAAACCACTGAACAGATTATGCTGAGATATGACTTGGATAAAATTATGTTTCAGGGACGGACATAGGCTACTTTTTTTTTTCAAAACTAATCATGGAGGGCGTGAAATAAGGGTTGAAATTTTGTATAGGGATTTAAAGTGAAGTTCCAGTTGAAGGCAACTAGATGGCGTTGCTGTCCTATGGCTGAGGTCGAGATAGCTAGCTATTATTGAATTTTTATTTTAAAAATTTCAGTAGAAAATCTTCGGACCAGCAGTTTTCGGTTCTATTTTTATTAAGTACTTACTGGCTGCGCTCCCGCGATGTGACCCGCGGTCCCTCGGGATTTTTTCATTTTTTCGGAAAAAAAGTAGCCTATGTCCTTCCCTGGGATACAACCTTTAACTATGCCAATTTTTAGCTTAATCTGTTCAGCGGTTTGGGCGTGAAAGCGTAACAAACAGACAGACAGACAGAGTTACTTTCAGATTTATAATATTAGTATGGATATGGATGTTATTTTGGTGACGAAGTCGCGGGTACCAGCTAGTTTGTATATAGTATGGACATGGACATGGACAGAGTGCGGTACTGACTGCGCGTCGTCCGCCCCGAAGTCGTCCAGCAGGTCGGTGAGCGCGTCGCGGAACTCGATCATGCCCTGCGCCGGCAGCGCCACCTGCGAGCGCGGCCCGCCGCGGGACAGCGTCTGCGACACGCGCAGGAACCGCCCGCGGGAGTTCTCCTTCAGGTCCAGGTAGTAGCGCCGGTTGTCCTGCAACATGCGACCGGCGATCACTACGACTTTCATTATAATCACGATTTTATCCAAAATATTATCAAAAAGCCGAAACGGACCAGAGAACGTTGGATCGGTGAACCATTTAGAGCCATCTTACAACAAAATTTTGCCCCATTTTTATTATTATTAATACATTTTAACATCATGCTAAGACGATTTAAATTAATTCAGTTTTATTAGTTTACGATTGCGGGAAGTGATGACTTATCCCTCCGGCTGCGCCGATGAGAAGCCGAGAGCGCTAAGATTCAGAAAGAGAATAAATGACCGTTTGCTGCTCCGAAATAAAATACTAAGTTTCGAAATTAAGAAGGTATCCACACAGAAACGTGCCTTACCAGCATAGCCCTAGGGTAGATATTACCTTGAGCATCATCTCAGACTTGAGCTTGCCGTCCTCGGGCACGTTCTCCGGGTTGGGCGGGCCGAGCGACGAGTAGTAGTCGCTGAAGCTGGAGAGGTGGTCGCGGAACTCGGCCGCCGTCGACATCGCCAGGAATATCTGGCTGCGGCGACCGTCGGCGCCGATCTGGAATCGCATCCTTCACAATGTCATCTAATTTTGGTTTAGCTAGTAAGTATTCAAATTCCTTTTTATAAGCCCTGCGAAGCTTAATTCAGGTGAAACGTATAATGGATTCAGAGCAGATTCTGAATAGAGGCTTAGGTTATTGAGGGTCGATGAAGCGTGCTAAGCCTTCAGCTTTCTTTTAATGAAGGAAAACCTTCGGGCGGGTGGACTGACTCCGACATAAGATTAGATAATATCAAGATCTATTTTATAGATATTTAACCCACAAAAAGGAATTTTAGGAAGAGTTATTTTCATAAAATAAAAAACATTTTCACTGATCTTTTTTAAGTTTTTCTGTTGTACAGTAAAGTTTGGTAGATGTTGATAAATTTTTGCATTTTTATCCGAATATTTATACACTAGCTAGGCTGTACTCACGCAACGATAGGTTTCCGTAACGCTACGGTACTGATAAACAGCTGATTTCGTCAGGATCATTATATTTGCGCTGATAAGCGGCGATAATGTAATCCTTTGTATGGATTATACATATACACACACTACGCGCCGAGCTACGACCACACCAAGTTTATGGCGCTAATATCGAAAACAAATGTTTGACTTAATGAACATCAAACACATCAATGATTATTTCAGCTAAGGGGCAGACAATCTCTACGGTTGAATCAAGTAAAATTAGTTTATTACGATTTTGAGTTCTATCGTGGTTGTGGAAAGGATGATTTTGCCTAAACTCGAACATTTTACTATATTCTACTAGTCATGGTAATAGTAAACAGGCAGATGTAGATCGAGGGGCACTGACCTCTGCAACTTTGATGAACCGTCCCCGGCGGTTCTGCTTCACGTCGAGGTAGAACCTCTTGGACTGGATCTGCAGCATCTTGGTCGCCAGCTCCTGCTCCTGCGGCTGCTGACCTGTTCCATCAACAGTTCACATTACTACTCAGCTGACGTCTATCTCACACATTACATCCCACCAATTTCAGTTTGATCAATTGCACTAGGGATTTGAACCCACGACCTGGCCTTGCTCGGACCAATTAGAGCTTATGGGAAATGTTTCAGAATTCAAAAATAATGACTACTCCTTGTTGTTTGTTTTGAAAATTATATTCAAAATCCAAATTACTTGTTGACAAAGGTAGGTGCTTAATCAAGTTATTCCCAGACGTGCGACATACCCCAATTTATTGCGAATAGAGTTAGAGAGACCACGGAACGTTTTCATTTCAATATGTTTTGTATGGTTCGTTTAGAACAAGATAGTCATCATCACCTTTTATGATTAACTCACAGTCATTAAATGGACTGAAAAATTTGTATTTACGACAAATATAAACAAATAATTTAAAGAAAAACACAGCCAGTTTCATATTTCATTTAAGAAAACGTAAAATACGCTTTAGCAAACATTTTAATCGGTGAATATGTGTGAATACATTTATCGCAGCGACTTTTAAAAAGACTTAGGAAATAAAAACTCCAAATTAGAAAACTGCGTGTGATGATCGCATCGCAACGTAACGTCATGCCACATTGAGTCGCGTCCGCGCTCCGTAATCAGCTAGTTTGTATTGGATTACACAAGTGAGAAACAATAATTTATTGTGCGATCAACATTCCTGGCAATTTTCAAGTTAGCGAAGTTAATTTTTTTTATGTTTGAGTGTGGAGGGATGTAGCGGAAGAGGCAGGCCAAAGAAAAGATGGAATGGACTGTGTAAAAGATGATATGGGTAAAAGTGAGTGTTAGATGACGGCTGATAGAGCAGAGTTGAAGAGAAAAACATATTGTCCCACGTTAAGTGGAGTCACTTAAAAGTTAGATAAGTGCAGATGATTTCGGTCAACAAAATTGGCAAAAAGCAATAAATTGGAAAATAAAAAATAGGGCATCACAAAATGTAATTTAGGATCTTCTTTCAGAAGAATATAAATCACGCGCTCGTTTATTTCACTGCTATGACTTAGATGTTTATTAAATCATTCCTCACGAACTGTTGACATGTATAACTAATAGGGATGGGCCGAAGTTCGTTTCACATTCGGTTAAACCGAACTTCGGCAGCTTGAACCGAAGTTCGGCATTCGGCCGAAATTCGGTTCAAACTGCCGAAGTTCGGTACTACAAAATATAGTAATCAAAAGTACGTGAGTGTCGTGGAACGAAGCAAAGAGTACTTTTCTATACTGAAAATTTCAAATTCAAATCAAACGCACTTCCGTACTAACAATGTAACAATCTATGGACTGTTCGCGGCTGCGTGCTTCGCACTGTGACGATTTCGTGACGTGTCGTTACGGTAAAATGGAACGAAATTTTTCTTCCAGCTCCAGCCTGTTTCTTTGATACCGTCCGTAGAGGAACTTAGTTCCAATAACACAACTGCTTGACTAAAAAATAAAACTAAACCAGTGACGCTCTACCAACTGAGAAAATGTGTAATCGACGTGATGTTTGAAACTTTGTAGGAGTACATTAAGTGCAATAAGTATAAGTACTCCTACAAAGCTTCAACCATTATATAAACAGCTTTTCATTGTGTGTGACAGCTCAATGATCCCTAAGTGTGAGAAAAAAACAGAACACTATAAAACTAGTGATCCTGTTGGAACAGAAGACCTCCCATCCAAAAAGAAAGTCCGAATTTAATTTGTATTTCAGGTGCTTGAATTTTTCATAAGTTAAGGTAGACTTTTTTGACGTTTAAGTACGTTTTAGTTTTCTCAATAGGATAGAATAGAATTAGAATAAAGTTTTATTTTTACAATAGACTACGCGTGTTCCCTTGGTCCTAATAGGTAGAATCTGGTGTCCACTGGTTCGCCTCTTTAAAGCGGAAAGGACTGTGTAGCCCCCCGTTTCCCTCCCATTTCACCCCAGTCAAACATCACGATCGACAAAAGTAAATATAAATCTTACTATACTACTTACGGAACTTATGTTCAAAAAAGGACGACAAGATCGGACCTCAAATTTTCCACAGATAAAAAATAGACCAAGTTCAGTACATTTTAGGGGTAAATAAATAGTTATTATTATTTTTCGGCTTGATAATAAGAAATAACAAATTGCATACGGTAAGTAGTGGCTTCGTAAGCAAGAACTCAGGCTGTAGATCAGTTCTGGAAACGATAATTTTTGAGTCACAGTCACAGTTTGTATGGAGACGACTGACGTTCTGTACATCAAAATCGGTTGAAAAATGCGACCTGAATGACAGACAAAAGCATTTTTTGGCCAACCTCGAAACTGAGACGCTTCGCTCACTCGATCAACTAAAGCCACAGCCACACAGTTAACACTATAAAACGTTAAATCGGACTGTTTTACAGTGTTAACCGTGTGTGTTATCGATTTATGCCAATTAAAATAGTGAAATGCGTCGTAGGTACGTACACCTACCTTCTGAATAGTCATAGAATTGAAAATAAGTAGTTGTAACGACAACCCAATTATCCATATTTGTCACACAGCGAAAAGCAGTACAAGCACCACACTCCATCTACTCTAGAAAACTTCAACGATCGCGTAAACAAGATTTGACGTATTTCTTTCGAGAAAATACAATGAATCTAGGTACCTACCGAACTTCAGCCGAAGTTCGGCCAAACTTTTCATTTTCACCGAATGTTCGGCCGAAGTTCGTATTCGGTTAAAACCACATTCGGCCCATCACTAATAACTAACCCACAAATTCGACGAAACAAACAAAAATTTTGCTTCTAGCAACATTTTTACAGTACTTAATTAAATTATTTATTTATGGAAATTGCGTGACTTCCTCAAAAAAGTTACTCAAGATGGTTTAATACGTAGTAGGTATTTGAACGAAGTTCCGGACGGTATCGAAGAAGAAAAAGACTGAGGCTGGAAAAAAAAATGTTGTTCCATTTTACCGTCACGACACATGTATATGTCAAATCGTCACAGTGCGTAATGCGCAACCGCGACACAGTCCATGGATTGTTACATTGTTAGTACGGACAGAAGAGTGTTTTTAGGATACATAATTGACAATTAATGTATTATATTCCCAGTTTAAAAAATTACTCTTTGCTTGGTTGTTTTTTAGTGTGATGCTATTAAATTTGTATTGATACTTACCGGAGTCAAAATGATTCCCGCCCGCATCCATGCTCTGACCATATCCTGAAAACATTAGAAGAACCATTACCTACTGTTTGTTATTACTAAATTAATACACATCTTCTAACTCTATATCATGTTCCTGTGAAGTCTGTTGCGGCGGAAACATTAAAATTATTGATCTGTTGAGAGATGCTAGATAATGTATAAATTCTACAGTGTTCCTACCTACCTACATACTAGCGTAGAAAGAAACTATTGTCCTTTTCACATAAGAACGGTTCCGTGACAAGGCGCTTTTATGTTAATTTCTGAAATTATTAAAAAGGAAATAGACAAATTCCTTTTTTTTTAAGTTGTATCTTTAAGTAACATCACTAGATTTCATTTATTTTAAAAATGTTCATTGTCGTACAGCGCAAAACGTAAAAGTTTTGTATCAGGGATACGTTCTACGTGATAAATACTATAATAAGGCTTTGAATAAGGCTCATGTTACCTAAGTAAGTTAGGTTAAAACTGTATGTATTGTAGACAGTAAATGTCAGGCCTAAAAACTTCGCGAAATAATCTCGACGTGCCTCAACGATGTCGAATACACAAATTCTTATGTTCATTAGCATAAAGAGGTCAGTAACCTCGGCCGGGGGGGGGGAGGGAGAGGGGTGCCATGATAAACATTAACATTACCATAAGCGATGGAATAAATGAAAAGCAAATGTTTCACAAATACATACTTTATTATTGATATCACTCTTACATATTATTGCGTAGGTATTTAATAGGCACTTCATCATTAAGCTTGCTATTAATCATTATCCTCCGTCCCGTTAAGTGTAGGCATGGATTGCCTCCTGACGCTGTATAAATCATCTTAAGGCCTAAGTATTTATATTTATGCATCCTCAAAATTGCCGAGGTCGCTGCAAAGTCAATTCATCCAACTTTTATCAGATAAAATTGTCTAAAATAACCTTAAACCTATTTCAATTTACTGTTAAACTTATTATTAAAAAATGTTTACGTATACTTTACTATCAAACGAATGGGCGAGCAGCCAACATCAGCTCATAGAAATGTACTACTTTTTGTATCAAACAACTAGGAATAGCTGGGATTTGAGAGTCAGTGCCGTAGTTACACTTCCTTATATTCCTCTTTAATATACTACTTTCAATATACATATATTTAGTACGAATTCGACTAAGTATAGCAGCGGCGGCAGTATGCTTCCGTGCTGCAGTGAACACATCTTTCGTCTCGAATATAGTCGTTACGACAGAGGTCTTTAGGCTGCGTCAAAACTCTGCTGACACTCACCAGAATTGCTTAGCCTTGACTAAAGCTAGCCTCATCTGCTTGGCATACATAATGTTGACGACTTTATAGAGTTGCGGGCGAGTGTTAAACTTAGTACGAGTATTATTAGATATTCTATGGTTTGGGTGCAACGCGAGATGCGGGATCGATAACCACAGCGCAAATGTTTGATCTAAGTGTTGTTTTACTATCTGACCCCCACGAGTATAATATAACGTAGGGAGGGTCACAACTACGTATGACTATTGGATAATTGCAGGGTAGTTAGTGCCCTGGTTTAAACTGGGGCACACCTCGTGCGGGTGGAACAATGCGGCTCCACACGCAACAATAATTGCATGCGCCAATAGATGCCATAATTGGCTTCTTTTATTTTAAGCACCCGGATCAAAACGTATTAATGTCCAGTCTGTTTTCACTTTGTTCTATATTTAATCAACTTCGTCCTTCTTAAAGCTGAGTCGGTTTCAAAGACACCATGCATTTTTAGCTTTAAGTGCGCGTCTCCCATCCTGCCAGAGCTTGGCGTTGGCAAGTTAAACAGGAAAGTAAAAGAGCAAAAGAGCCAAAGAAGTGCATTCTGCGAAACAATAAAATGTGCCAGCGCTCGTAATAAGATAACCGCCGCCAATCCCTTTAGCACAATGGAGGATAAAACGTGGAGGCTATGTCCACGACTGTAAAAATAAATATATTTCTCTCGACACTAGACACAACCCCTGGTACTAGCGTAAAGTGTATTTTAAAATTTTAGTCTATAGATACAGTATAGAGGCAATAATTATGGATCCAGCTATGAACTGACCATTCATAATCTTCCTGCCCTTATCCCACATTATTTTAAATCAAGAGTGTAATTTTTTGTCAAAAACTACATAAATCGCATTTAACAAGAATCGGAGTTTCGCCGTACAGACATTTTATTCTTTTAACCAAGTAGTAATAGGTAAAGTATTGTACCAGCACTACATAATATTATGTATGAGGCACCAAACTCACAGGCAGCTGCTCACGCAGACATGGAACAAATATTTGAAGATTTTGTTAATATTTGTTTCGAGGTTAATAAACCCGTGACTTTAATCCGTTCTTACATAAACGCAACAACATTGGGATCATCAATACGTAAATGAAATATTTATCTTTCGATCTGATATAAAGTCATGAGAAGCATGTCCGTAAAGTTCTGGTGAATTCCATGCAAATTAGATTTAGCCGTATGCACTATACGGCATTTGTCGAGTAAAACGATTCGACCATCGCCAGTTAATTCGCATACGTCATAAAGCCTTGGGTATCAAGCTGGGCACACACGGGGCCTGCGCAATGCCATGCTAGACGCTACTGTAGTCTGGCTCGTGTGTTCCTAGCATTCACTCGGGCTTTACGCAAATCGTGGTTGGTGATGATGACTCATTGGAGCATGGCTACGGGGGAGTGGCCGACCAGCCCACTCAGATCTGCAATGACACTGATAATATACCTCTATTTATGTGTAAAAATCTACCTACTTGAAGAACTGTAGATGGATTTTCTATTAGAAATGGCATTTATAGCGAAACAATCTGTATGTTCAGTATTATGAATTCATGTCAATATATAATTACCTAACCTATGGACTGAACGTGAAATATGGACAAGCATGACGACCTCGGTGGCGTTGGAGCGACCCAAGAGGTGCAAGTTCGATTCTTGCAGCGAGACAAACGTTCACCATTAATTGATATTCGTTGTAACTGTGCCATCATAGTTTCTTCTTGCCGACGAATTAGTGTACCCTACTGTAGGACCAAAACTATGTACATTGTATATGATTATTTGGAGCTGCTTATTATCTATTTTATACACTTTCTAGTTAGAAATAGAAATAGAATAGAAATAGAAAAACACTTTATTGTACACAAAAACACATTACAGGAAATACACGAAAACAAGTAAGTAGTAGTAGTTATCCTACCATGTGTGACGTAGGCATACCCTTCCAGTCCGCAGATGCCATCCATCAAGCCCTATTATCACGGTCAAGACACTCTGACAGGCGAGTACACGCGAGCGTTTGCGTCACTCTGTTAGTTTAGACAAGCACACCTCCCGCTCTAGCCAATGGCTGCTGTTTGTACAACGAACCACCTTATTATTAACTGCTTACAGCTGTTAAATAGGTATACATTGCTAGGAATTTATTCAAAGGGATCATTAGAAAAGTATCGTCGAAAATACATTTCTTAGAAAATTATGTTTTCAGGATTGACGGAATGGCGACAAAAAACACACAATATTTTTTGCTATTAAACAGGATATAAATAAGTACTTTGAATGCCCCAGCTGTTCATTTCAGCTTGAATTAGGTACGTACTCATTGAGAATAAATTATGGCATCTCATACCGCGGCAGACATGCAAATTGAGGCAGATTTAATGTAAGTCTGTCAGGGCGTGAGGTGTTACTAATTCCGTGTGAAGGGAGCCGAGGGTACACAATGTGCGACCCTCTTGGCAAATCGAGCAGAAGACGCCCAGCCGGGGCTTTGTGGAAACGATGTGCGGCTGAAACTAAGCACGTCTTTCAGGACCTTAAAGAAAGTTATTTTTAATTCATTTTCTTGCTCACCTCACGCTGAACACTCTGTGTAAAATAAAACAAATGATCTCAGTAAGATGAAGTGGGTACATCCTACACAAATATCAATATTATATGAGAATGGTGTATGACGGATTTGACTCGCAGACAAAGACAAAACATAAAACAGAAACAAAAGAATGAGCAAGCTTCTAATCCCACTCATATAATAAAGCTGAAAGTTTGTGAGTTTGTTTAGATATTTGGATGTTTGTATGTTTGTGTTAGGATCAGGCTCAAACGACGAAACAGTTTACAATGAAATTTGGTAAGGTGAAAGATGTAACTCCAGAATAGCATATAAGCGAAAAACGATCCTGAAAACCAAAAAATATGTAAAAGTATAACCGGAATATTACATAAAAACTTTAACTCTGTTTGATACAAAAAGAACTGCTCTAAGGTGTTGCCATGACAAACAATAACTTTTGACTTTTCAAAATGGCGATGTCATTTCGTTCTATTATGCTTTGAACAATTTCAAAGACAGCAAATCCAAAAATGAATTCAGTGTTTTCATGGGTTGGATTGGACCAAGGCAGTTCTATCTCTAAAGTCTGTATGACGAAACAATGCGCAGACGAAGTCGCGCCCGGGTCCACTAGTATAAAAATAACATCCTTAGGTATTAAGTACAACAAGCCAATTTGGTCCTTGTGCTATCAATAATATGAACTAATTTTATTTGAGAGAATCAGCACGTGTCAAGAGGCAATATAGGGTCCCGTGCGCGATTTAGGGGGCTCTCATAGCAACAAGTCATAGGTCTTTATTGATGGCTTCAAGGGCACCAAGACTCAAGGCCAACAGAGCTAGAGGTGACGGAGCGTGAAGGGTCTATGAAAAGCTCCTTTGAGCAGGTAATCATCGCCATTTTGCGAAAATGTGTTAATTTCTATAGAAATTGTTTTTTAAGCTATTGCATAGCTTCTATCGCGGCCTGCTAAACGAGATTGATTGATCAGAAATATGACGCAGATGTGAAGGTAGTTGAAAGAAAATCCATAAATTCAAAGAGCATGCATGACGACGTAACGTATACGTGAGGGTATTTATTATGATCATGAATTAACGTTATTCATATTAACAAACCACCTTACATTCGAAATAAGACGAAATACCACACCTAGGTTAAAAATTAAACGAGTCTCTTTTCTAAGAAATATGATACAAAATGATTACGATCGTTCTTCCCGGCCAAGAGGCTCATACACGTGCACGACCCATTAATTGTTCTCATTGGTGCACGTGTGGTACTCTTTATCATTTGACCTTGGGATTCTGCTAAGTATGTGCCAAATGTATGTATATGCCTACCCACAGTACCCACTAGGTACTAGAACACTTTTTATATATTCCAAAGATGAAGAAAGGATGAACGGCAGCGTCGTGGTTCGAAATGTGAATAAGGCTAACATAGAGCCATAAACCAACGCGAGAGCAGATGACCCAAGCTATCCACTGATAGTTTCAGGTCTTTCCTAGGTGATCTTAGGTGATTCCAAAGCTGCCAAAGCAAGTTATTTGGGCTAGTATCCACATGAGACGTCACGGCTTAGCGGAGGCGGTCCAGCTCCAGTTACCGCAGGACATCGACACCGGTTGGCCAAGCACGACACGCGAGCGCCAAATGTGCACTCATTGGCGACCGATACTAGCTGCACCTGTCAGGGTTGCATTCTTGCTTAAAATTGAGCTATTGCCCAAGCTGTGCTCGGAATTTAAGTATACCTACTTTGACTGGGGTCACAGATATGCCCTGCAAAAATTAAAACGAGATCACGATCAACAACTCTGTTTTCTGAAGCGAGGCCTATTCCGATCAGTGGGTGCAAAGCACGGGCTGACTGAATGATAATGATATTCAAAAAGTTTACTATGGACCCCCAGGCAGCAGTCCTGATGCACGTAATCCTCGTGCCATATTGTCAAAAAAACTGGTTTTGATTTATTCAACGCCTATTAACTCCGGGGACTCTTTAAATCAAGAATTTAATAGTTCAGTTGTAAGTTATTTGAAACGCGAAGCTAGACAGATTAGTGTGAGCTGAGTGATCGTTTGTCTAAGACGTTTTAGCATGGATTACAGTTCATAACAAATCTGTACACTGTCTGTCTGTCTGAACAGATGAACAAACAATCCATAACTTAATAAAATTAGGTTTGTTTGTTTGTTTAGACTTTTAAGTAATTGGTTATGAAAGCGTACTTTTAGATAAGACACAGGATTAAATAACTTTGTTAAAATTCGTTTTTACAATCGACCAGTATACAGCACCAATACACAAAGTCTTATATCACAAATCTTCTAAAACGTGTATGTATACCCTAGGTCCCTATGTTTGAGATAATATCAGAACTCGAAATAGCTTCTTTAAAATAAAGGCAATATCCAAAATGTTTGCATATATCCGACCGGTTTATGTACACAACTGTATACGATTTCAAACGTAACAGTTTTATTACAATGCTTTCTGGTTGTTGTAAATGCTTTTGCAGAATATGTGAGAAAAAAACCCTCTGACAAATTCCAGTAACAGAGCAGTTACTGCAGGTTTTGGACGATTGCCGAGAGACATGCCCTAACCATATTATTACAGAGAGCGTTATGTGAATAAAGAGGTAATTGGGAACTGAATGAGGAAGAGTGGAAGATATTGTTTAATGCCGACCCCACTGAGGTAGCATAAGTGCTGGTCAATGATTATGACAGAGGCTTAAAGCCTTTGAATGAAACTGAAAAAAGAAACGAAGTTTTTCATGATTTATGGCCAAGAGCACCACCGATATCGATTCATCCGTTAGAAGCTACGGAGCCACAGAAAAAGACTTAATCTTATAACACTTCTCTTTTTGCGTCGGGAAGGTTAAAATAATAAAGGTTTACTCGCGATTATAGGCACATGAGTTTTCAAGGTGGTCATATTTAATCTGGTTACGTACGGTAACATCAACTTATAGAGATTCAGCAAAGTTGGTTTCAAACAGATATTTATATAATATTGAGTTTGATGCGAACGCAGCGAAAGTACAGCTTAATTGAATTGAATAATTGGTCCGAGCGCGGATTGGCTTGATATCAAACCTTATTTATTCGCTGGATGTTCCAAGCTGTTTTCCGTTTTTCAAAAAAGTTACATATTAAGTATTATGTTTCATTCAAAGTTATAGACATAAGGATCATGTAAAAGAACGACAGGATTAGCTATGTAGGCGGAAAATCATCATACACACACACACAGACAGCCCGACTTCATTCACTGCCGGTCTTAGCTTAAAAGTCGTTTGCCAGAGGATTTTTAAGGGGCCTAAAAACTCACTAAAATTTATTAGCCAAAACCTTAAGCTAATTTCTTCATCTAATTATGATGAAGTTTTTAGGGTAAAATTTATATAAAATTTTGTGTCTAAAATATAAATTTGAGTATCCCTTTCGCTCGTGGTAACGCAGTCCGACAGATAACTGATTTATCGGCGACATGGCGAGCGAGAACGTATGACGTCACTTTGGCATGGAACCGACGATACCTATAAACTGTAATTTTACGTTGATAAAGGTCGACGACCTCCATGTAGGCGGGGGTTTACAGATTTTGACTTGAAAACGGGTGATCCTAAACAAATAATCGTGTATTTTTGTTGAGAAATTAAGCTCAACACGTTTTGATCTTAACATTAACTACATTATGACGATATGAGAAATCTATGGATTAACCGATAGCTGAAGTGATTTCAGGCAAAAATGTCAAAGAATTGCAGTATTAAGCGGTAAAAGTTACCAGTATAATGACTAGATGGAACGTATCCAGTTAGGGCAAGTTATACAGAGCTTCCCAGGAATACAAGAGCTTCCCCGGAATGCCTGCAAGTCTGATCACCGATAGTAACCGGCTTGGTTTTTTATGTCTCTGGGTTAACCTTAGCAACCAATTCCGAAAGACCAGGTAAATATGGAATGCTAGCTTCTGCAAAATGTGGGCATGTGCCAAATATGTATTGGACGTGTCTACTCTATGGGACATCTTCAAAAAGAATTTCTATCGTGCCTTGGGGATACAGTTGCGTTCCTGTTTCGTTTTTGCTGGTCAACAAGTTCATATCGATGTTCACTTTTGTTTCCAAAATATCCTTAAGATTTTCCTTGAATCTGAATGTTTGTATATTGTTTATGTTTAATTACGCTTAGCACATTAAAAAAACCAGGACCGAAAAGACCCGGGGGGAAAAGCTAGAACGTCTCAATGGCAATTGATTATGAAACGAGAGATGGGTTTGTTCGGTGGCGGTTGTATTGGGAGGGGTTGCGGGAAGTGGACAACTATCACGACATCACAGCTGAAAGCATTCTGCGCAAAACCCTGCACAAAAACGCCTTCGATGAGGCCCGACAAAAATGAATGAATAAAAAGAAGGATACAACTCGTTCTAGATACCCAAACATATTCAGCTTATACATTAGAATAGAGCAGGGTTTTGAATCGTCAACGGTCACGAAATCGGGTCAGCCGTTACAAGATCCGAATGATGCCGATACGTATCGCTAATCGCTCGACTGCCACCCGTACGTATTTACCAGCTCAGATAAGATACATTGCCAAATTGGAGTAAGATAGGAAATATTTCCGCGTAACCATAAACTACAAGGTACTTGGCTCGCTTTGTTCGTTTATGGACCCGAAATTTGATTCGAGAATCGGAAATAAACTACCGTTCAATACGTCGTTTATCCCAGAGGCAACGTTGAATTTAATAAAATTACCAAGCTTTTTAAAATGTATTATGTTTGCCAACATTAAGCATGAAGCTTCATAAAGAATAACAAAAGCGCAGCGCTAAAAGAATCATCAGGCGCGCCTCACAGACTCTTTTCAGAGTTAACAAGCCCAAACAGGGTAACATTTAATGGTAAAACGAATGTGTATGTGCGCAAAAACAGCGTTAAACATGAAAGACCTGCCCAAGCAACACAAACTAGCTGATTAACTTTTATATTATAGCAATTCTGCTGACTAAGCGCTGTAAAAGATGTAGGGATAAGGTTTGTATAAGCGCTTATACAGGCGATATTCAAGCAATTTGGGCACATAATAAATCGCTTTAATCTGAATAACATTTTGTTAATAGCTGGATACCAGCTGGATATATAAACAGAAAGGTTGGTTAACTTCTGCATAAAAGCTGATCGACCCTTTATTCAGAATTTAAAACTCTATTATGCAGATGAAAACATTTAACTCTGATATTCAGATAATTTTCATAATTCAGATCTTTGTCGTTGTTTTATAAAGAATTTATGTAATTAAAAGTACAAAATCAGCATTTTGTTTCTTATAATTAATTGTGATCACATATATTTTGCGTTAAATTTCCAAGTGATGGTGGCACCGCTCTGGAAGAAATTATAAATATTGGTAAGTAATTTTTGCTAAAATGTTTTTGATAACAATACAATTATTAAAACGCATGCTACTTTACTGTGAGAATATATATAAGTTTATAGTAAAATTTTCGAGCGCCACAAGATAAAACCAGTTTAAAAAAATAAACAATTGACCTAAATTAACCCTATTCGACGAATAAAATATTTTTTCAATTGTTACCAATCAAAGTGGTAGAAAACAATTAGGTAGGTATTTGAATACTACCCAAATGTTTTTTAATAAACACATCTATTTATTATTTGTAATAACATCGTTTAGTTTTAGAAAAGAGAGGTTATGTTAGTATAAATAATGGCGACGATGTTCATTTTGAATATAAGCTGTTCACGCAGACGATTTGTTATACATGTCTGCGTAACAGGTCACTTGTAACTGTCTTATCCAGATATTTTTTGGTTAACAGTACGTTTTATATCGCAGTTCTGATAAACGGTTCTAAGCTGTCCGTCTCAGTACTCTTATTCAGATTATTAGGGTTCTATAATCATCGGTTCTATTGAAGAAAAATACATCCATTGAGTTTCTTTAAATTGCAATTAGTTTTTAATTTACCTATCATATTTATTTATGTCTCGCGCGAGTGTGACTGGCGAAATTACTTGCTAAGCGCGATTACATAAACATAGCTAAGGGCCCATCCATTAATTACGTCGCATGTTAAGGGGGAGGGAGGGGGTCAACGAAGTGTGACATTGTGTGACAAGGAGGTGGGAGGGGTCTTAAATCTCGTGACGTCACATTTCAACCATTATAATCTATTAATTGTGACAAGGACGGGGGAGGGGGTCAAAAATCAAGAAATTCGTGTGACGTAATTTATGGATGGCCCCTAAGTACAGTGGCGGCGTCTGTCGGCGCCAGCTAGCAGCCTAGCGCGCGCGGCGCGCGGTTAGTTAACGTCAGTCGGTCAGTCCAAACTTAAGAGAGAGGTCCTGCGCGCACACGCAGACCCAGATCTTTGTCGGGCTCGCGGGGCGTTTGTTTACACGTAGGTAGAGGTACCTATCACAGTCCCGGTATTAAAAATAAGCTCGTATTTCTCGGCGTGTATTAGAGATACTGTCTACTAACTCTCTTTCATAAAGAAAATTACTTTTGTTCAGTAACAATAGGTATCACAGTTTCTTTGTTTTTAGAAAAATGTTCAAAATAGTGGCTACGCGTCGCAGAGGTCGGGTTGAGCTGTCGACTGTGCCTGCCTCCTGGGAAACTAGGGGAAAGTTGCGCTGGCCCAAAAGGAATGGCGATATACTTTCAAAAAATGCTAATGTTGTCCCCCAACGAGACTGGGCGACAACTGACTGCGTCTTGAAGCGATCAAACTTTCTTTCATATGAAGACGCCGAAGCTGAATTAAATAGAATGTTAGATCGAACAGATACCGAAGACACTGATTTTGAAGAAAGCCAGCAAGCAGTCAGATCAATTCCGCAACATCCAAATTTTAATGCTATGGCAGAATTTTTGGTAAGGAATATTTTTGTTACTTTATCATCAAAAAGCAAAACAATTTTATTACCTAACTCCAACTAGGTACCTACCTTCTTTTTAAGATAACTTATATATGTCACAGTGTAGTAGGTTTGGATGCAGCCAGTATGTTAAGTTATGCTTAAGGACGCATTCACGAATTGACGCGCTTCAATTTTAGGTATTGAGTCTTACTACTACACAAACACGGCTCACGCACACAGCGATAAGCGCGAAGCGGCGAAATTATGAGTGAACTGACACGGCTTGATACTTGAGCCTACTTTATTTAATTATTTGCCTTTTGCTCATTTGTATTTTGTTTATGCATGTGTTGATTTTGTTTTAAAAGTTTGTAACGTGAAATGTTTATAAAAGTAGATTTTAGTTTTAATATGATTTTGTAATATATAATTTTTGTTTTCTACTAACTGCCAAAGTTCATAATGAACGTCAAATTTGTTAATCATAATGAACAAATTTGACGTTCGTTCACTTACTACTCATCCACTCAACCAATCACCACTCATCACTCATCCACTCACCACTCACCACTCATCCACCCACCACTCATCCACCCACCACTTATCCACTCACCACTCATCACTCATCCACTCACCACTCATCCACTCACCACTCATCCACTCACCACTCATCCACTCACCGTGTACCCGTCCTCAACACCTAAAGGTTACTCCAACAAATCCAAAACCAAAAATTCAAAAAAAAAATACATACATACCTACTTCTAAAAAAGTTATAAGAAACTGAATAAAACATATACAACATATAAACCAAATAAAACATATAAACATACAACAAAAAAAATGTGATACAGTATCTAATTTATTAACCTGGTAATAATTTTGTTTCTTGTAAAACATTTCTTTTTTTTGGTACTTAAAATATTTCATGTTTTTGTTATATTTTTTACAGGTTGATGCTGGAAATACAAGTACAGTTACAGAACATCAAGTCATTGAAGCTCATGGTATTAACGGCGAAGTTTATCAGGTTTTAACTCAAGATCATCAACATGAAACAGTACAACAAGCATCCACAGTATATGACAATAATGATCAAATCAAGGTTTCAAACGAATTATTAACTGTTATTACGCAAAATCAGGAAAAAATCATGAAAAAACTAGCAGAAATTTCAGTTCAGCTAGAAGAAATAAATGAAAATAGGAGTCCGTTTGTATGCACACTTGCTCAAGTTGGTGGAACCCAAAATGAAAGATTTTCCATGGAACCCATTAACAATGTCGCAGACCTGGAAAGATTTGATAATGAATTATCAGACCCTAATATATTTAATAAACTAAAGGAAAAGTATTCAATTTTATGCTCTGTTGCGGAAGGAAGTGGATCTAACTGTGCATACAGATTGTTAGATTTATAATTCTTGTGCAAGTGTTCTTGGACTGGAGGTAGTCGAGGAGATGAAGTAAAAATTGGATTTAAGGCTTACAAAAATATCATCAAATTTTTTTTTGAGATGGTTAGATACTGGGACATCACATACTCAGTAGAAAGTAATGAAGATTTTTTAAAGTCAGTGCTAAGAAACGCATTAAAAAGAAAAGACACGAAAAACATCCGTAAATCTAGTAAAAAATGCAAAAGGACCACAAAACCAAAAAATGGGCAACATAAACTTGGTGAAGTTGACAAAGAAGAAACACTAAATATCAGTGTAGCAAACCCCATAAGTACAATAACACAGAATTCAAATGATAAGGCACTAAATAATAGCGAAGTCAGCCCAAATAGTGCAGCCATAGATAGTATCATTCAGGAAGATAAGGCATCAAATAATAGCGAAACCAGCCCAAGACGTAGCGGAAATGATAAATTAAAAAATTATCGAATTCTAAATAACAGAGAAAGCATCCCTAGTACATCCAAATTATATGAAACTGATAAAGTCGCAGAAAATAAGACGCTTAATTTCAGTGAAGCCAATTCAAGCCGTTCAGTTAAACAGAACATAAATAATAACGACTAACGTAAAAATGTAAGTTCAATTAAAAACAAGACTGATGTTTGTAATAATCCGAATATCGTCCAAAAATATCGCCGAATGTCCACGTGAAAAGTAGGAATTTATTTTTTTACTTGAGTACATTTTTATGTCTTGTTTTTCTCATCTTGTTGGAGATTTTGATAAATAGGTCTACTTTTGAATATTTGTTAAATTACTGTTGATTTTCTATCGTGTTTTTTTTTTAATATTTGTGTACGAACTGATTTTGTTAGTTCAGGCAATGAAGACTGTTGTAGGTATAAGTGCAAGTGATTACAAAAACTAGGTTAATACTGAAATGGACGAATCTGCTAGCCTAGAGGCTAGCAGATTTCTGTGGGAGGTCAAAAAACTTTTTATTTTTCAGGGGCCAGGTTCCTCCTTAAAAGTTGATTATTGAATATGATAAGCTTATTCACGTGTTTCATTACATTACTTATGATTATTTAAATCAATATTATTATTAGTTATTTTTGTTTTCTTTGAACAGTAGATAATATTTACGTGAATTTATAAGTAGGTATAATAAGTTGCAGCCAGCACGAACGATGCGTTCTACAGGGTGAACTTGAATTATTTGGACAAATTTTTAAAGTGAGTTCTGACTATTAAACTTAACAACTTTCCCCAAGGATGGGTTCGGAAGCGAAAAAAAATTTTCGATCTCCCCTCCCATGCTGTTAGTCAGCTGATCGGGCTTTTTGTATGGTAGGTTGAAAATTTCTTTTCGTTTCCGGATCCATGTTTTTTTGAAAAAGTTATTCAGTTTTATGTGTAGGTAAGAACCTACACATAAAACTGAACAAAGTTGAGGAAAGATCCTCAAAGGAAAAGTCACAAAACACATTGTATTACTTAATAGATAAGTGTAAGATTATTAAGAAATAATAATCTTATCTTATTATTATGAGATTTTCAATTGATAATAATTTCTAATAAAACACATACATATTTGATTTCAAGTTTGATTTTATTTTTTTAAATCCACACTTAGTTTAGTTAATTAGTACAACACCAAATTATTTCCTAGAATATAATTATAGTAATAAAGTAAGTGGTGTGAGTAGCTGTGTGTGACTGTAGGGTGTGTGTGTTGTGTGTGAGTAGGTATGTGTTGATGTGTTTGTATTTGTGTAGGTGTTCGTGTGTGTGTTTTGTATGACTGAGTAACTATTCTTTTACCGTATGTAATAGAGGAACAAAATAAATTTCGTCCTTATGTGCCGTAGCTACTAATTTGTAACTGACTTTATCAAAATTTACATTAACTGTTATGTGGTTGTCATCAGATAAACTTGCTTTAAATATATTAAGATAAGATGACTTTATAGGAATTTGAAAAACGTCAGACAAGTTTTCAATTTTGTAGCCTATAATATTTGTGTCAGTTATCTCTTTCACTTCTATAATCTGGCCATCTGTAGTCATCAAGTATTTATCTTGCGATTTTTGTGAAATTTTGAATGTCTCAAACTCTACTATTTTGTTTTGTCTACTTTTTGTTATAATCGGAAATTTAGTTTGACTTCCATCTTTTAAATGACTATGTTCACTGCATTCTGACAGCCTTTTCGCTACTTGCATTAACGGCTTATTTCCATGTCTTAACATCATTTTTATGACATGAAGCTTATTTTCAAATGGGTACGAATTAAATGTATTTATAGGCCCAAATTTACGAACTTCATCAGTAACATGTACTAAGTTATGAATATTGCTTGTAATATAGTTACCGTAAAAGTTTTTGAAGTTTTCTACAAAGTACAATGCTAATTCATAAGATAAATCTAGTAGTGAACTGTATTTTCGGCAAGAACAAATAGTAATTGCGCAGAAAAGATATAAAAAATGTTCATATGATTCTTTTGACATCACGTCTGGAAGAATTACAATGCTCAAGTAATAAAAAAACGATCTAAATTCTACTGCTTTCCAATGAAGAAGCTCATCTAACCCCCGCACGCATCTATGTATTTCAGAAGGAAGTTTACAAGTAAGTAAAAAATGCGTAACTTTCTGCGTATCATGCGCTCTCCACTTTGTTAGAAGCTTGGGAAAATTACCATCGCGCCACCCAACGAGCAACCGTTTCATTACACCTAAATCCACGAGATGCAATGAATCAGAAACCGGGAAGTCTTCGATCATATCAATAGGTAATTTTAACAGAGGGGTGTCTGTTTTATGATGATTTCCATAGCTTTTCATCCTAAAACCTTCGTTTGTTCTCTTAGGGCTTCTTGAGTTTGGAAACACAACTGTATGGGTCTGATGTGAGTATTCACCTACTGTTGTACATTTTAGACAGCCATGCTTAGAGTTGAAATTGGAAACACCTGAAAATAAATGTTAGCGTTAATTATAGCGGAATAGCGGATAGGTATGCATGCATATGTAAAGTTATGACAATCAGTTAATAAATAAAAATACCTTTTATAAATGCCCTCGCAGGAGAATCACAAATAAAGCACCTTATTTTGATAGCTACTGTTAATACTGTGCCTTCTTTAATTATCTGCAATCCATTTTCTAGTAAGGTTTCCATTTCAGTGACAAAATCTTCTAAATACAAATTTAAACTCTTCGGTTTACCAGATCCATAATAAACACCAACAATGATTGGCTGTAGATCAGTTTTTTTCATTTATATTGCAAAGAATAGGCCAAAATTCTTTTTTGGAACTTTTAAAAATTGGCAATCCATCAAAATTTACATTTAAATGAATGGTGTTTGGAATATTAAGCCAAGTACTCAAAACGTTTTGCAATGGTTTAGTGAGGCCGTTATGCCAGTATTCCCCTCCACCTTCAATATTTTTAATCATTATTTGTCTCGGTGATTGCAATAAAGTTCTAGGATCTGTCGGTAAAATTCCAGGAAATCTATGATTAATCACACCCAATAAATCTTTTACAGCCGCTTGGGATATATTTTTATTCACTGCCCAATCTCTGAGGTTATTTCTAAAATTTATATTTTTATTAAATTCTGACACGTTTTCTGCTAAGCTACTCGAACTTGAATCGGTATCCTCAAAATATGAATCGTCATTTTTATTTAATATCTGTGATGTAGATGTAAAATTACGAGACACTGATACGGAACCCTCTTGAACTGGTCGACTTGTGCTTGGATCCGTATTGTAATTTGCATTAGCTGCCAAACTCGTTTCTGCTTCTGTACAGAGATTGTTTTTTATTTTGAGATACTCCCTTAAACACTTTCTTCTTATTCCTCCTGTCCTTTTTCTTTTTCTCCATGAATTTGAGTCATTTTTACACGTTTCACTGTTAGACATCTTGTCATTAATTATAAAATAAGTTTGACATTCTTACATAAAAACATTGTATTTCTTCAATAACCAGTGATTAGATACATAAACATCTATTATTCATAATATTTACCACTTTGAGCTACACAAAAAAGGATTAGTGCGCTTCTCTCGCTATAAGATTGTCATAGGATCGTAGTCATATTCATTTATGCAGTAGTTAGCTGGTTAAACGCTAAAAGAGTAATCAATATCCATATTCTGAATAAATGAGTACGATTTGACGGGTTGTGCAGCTTAAAGAAATCAAACAATAAACTATTCAGAAGCAAGCTGTTTAATTGAAATATTTATCAAAGTTGTACAGCACAAAGCTGAATTTTCCGCTGTTATGTAGCTACTAGCTGTCTCAGTCACTTTTATTTGAATATCGTTAACTTAACAGTAGCAAATATTATTAGTATTCAGATTAAAAAAAAAAAAACAATTTTATGCAGAACTTATCAAGCTTTCAGTGTAATTAAAGTTTAAATAGTGTATTATTCAAGATAAAGCTATCACGTCAGCTTTTTTAAAGATGTAATGAAACTATAAACTGCCAATTGGTGCTTAATTTTGCTATTATCTGGCTTACGTGTTGCTTGGGTGAGCACTGCTGCGTATTCTGCGGACAGGCTCAGTGTTCCGGGCATCAGCGAGGGGCTCGCTCTAGGCGGCCTAACACGATGTGCCAAGCGCTGTGCGTTATGTAACTAGTTCAAGGAGGGTCATTGACATGAGACGCCATTGGCAGACACTCGCCAGACGCGCAAAAAAGTGAAACCTGTAGTTTTCGCATAAAAAAACGGCTGCGAGTCGAGCGTGGAGCGGCTGAATGAAGAAACCATGGCGTGGTTATGCAACGCGAGGCTTTTGGTGGTTTCGCAACCGTCGCGACGGGGAGGCGAGGACGCAAAGGTTGATGGTTTTCGCAAGCCGCTGCCGTTTTCATTAAAATATTTAACATAGAAGCGTTAAAGTTCCAATGGGGTGCCAAGTGTGCCAAAGCCCATATCCACATATCAATCCAAATTTGACGTAGTCTACCTTGTAAAGTGGCTACTAAAAAGTCTACCCACGGCCTGGAAATGGCAAGTGAAATCACGATCATGACTGTATCCCAAAGGCACTGTATTAGAAATGTCTATGGTGGCAGTCAGACTGAATCTGAATATTATACATATCACAAGTAGGGTTTGCAATTCGAATATTCGAATATTCATTTTATTCGAATATTCGCTCCATTTTCAAATTCGAATAATTCATTTCAATTATCCGAATATTCGAATAGTTTTTTTTATTAAATAGGCTGGCATTGGACGCATTTAAGCCTCACACTGCCTGATGCTAAGCAACAGTGGGATCTTAGATGAAGGACGCTTACCTAGAATGAATTTATTACTAGTAACCTATTTACTCTCGATTTTTAGACCCTGTAACATTGTACTTTATGGGAACTACTATTGCTTACTATTTTCTATACTTTTCTGATTCCAACTCTGCCCCAAATCTCACCCTGTTGTGTTCTTGTAGTGTAATGCCTTGTAAAGCTGTTATTTCCCACGAACGGAGTTGTTAGAAAATCAAAAAATATATATAGATATAAAACACAATTATCAAATTTAACAACTACTTTGAGTCATCAGACTCTAAAAACCGCAGCCAACGAGTACAAACAGAGCAAGAAAGCAATGATGACAACAGTTTGTCCATGAAAGATCAGTTGCGTGGTAAGCTTTAAAATGACGCAGCCGAATCCATACAGCTGCGCCAGTCCGAAGAAGAGATCTTAGCACTAAAATCAAAGTGGAGATGTGTCTCTTTGAAAGCGGTGGACAACGTGGTATCCATTTCACCCGAGCATATACGAGGCATGCCTTTTAAGTTCTGTCGTTTCTATATTTCCCGGCAATTTTGAATTTGGAACTGTTCTATATTCGAATGTGTTTAAATTTTGAATCTCAAAACAGTTGAAAGTATTAGGATTAATGCTATTGTTTAGTCACAGCGTCGATTGGAATCTGTCAGGTTACGTACGAAAATGAATCTTTCTAAGGAAAATGTTCGTGCAATAATTTTCTACAACTTTAGAAGAGGCCTGACACGGCTTCAGTGTTTTGAAGAGTTAACATCTGTATTCAGTGATGAAGCCCCATGTCTGCGGAGTGTCGAACGCTGAACGCTTTAGAATTCCAGTGTGGACATACTAGTGTTAGTGACAAATTTCACGAAGGACGCCCAAAATCCGCCTTCACTGAAGATAACATCATTGCTTTGAGACAACTAATTCTCGAAGATCGTCATGTGACGTATCGAGAGATAGAGGCTCTATTACGCATCTCAGGGACAACCATTCAGAAGATCTTGTATGAAGCGCTTGGTGTGAGAAAGCTAGTTTGCCGTTGGATACCGCATCTGCTTTCCGATGATCACAAGGCGGCCCGCGTCAGATGGTGTAAGAAAACTCTGCAAAGGTTCAACCGAGGAGAGTCAAATCACGTCTACGACATCATCAGTGGTGACGAATCTTGCATCTATGCCTACGATCCTGATTCCAAACAACAATCTACTATCTGGATCCTTCAAGACGAGCCAAAGCCGACTAAAGCTGTTCGTTCTCGAAGCACTTCAAAGAAGATGGTGGCCACGTTCGTTGGAAAAACCGGCCATGTTGCGACTATTTCACTTGAAGATCTTAGAACGGTTAACGCAGAGTGGTATACCACAGTTTGTTTACCACAAGTCATCGCAGAACTTCGAAAATCTAACTCAAAGCGACGCATCATCCTGCACCACGACAACGCAAGCTCACACAGCGCTCGTCAAACGATTGAGTATTTGAAGCAGGAAAAAGTAGAAATTCTTGAATACTTGTGTCACCGCTTAAGAACAAGGATGAATGCCGATACTTTGGACGCCCTAAGCTTTTTACGCTCAGATTATCAAAGTTTAAAATATAGGGTTGATTGATATTAGACGATCTAAGAGCTGCAGCCTGCGTGGGACGCAGGAGGTTGATTCTCGCCTTGATAGTTTATTGTGATCTAGAATATACCTAATACCTGAGGTACTACCGTTATAGTTAATACGACTGATTGACCCTAGGTTTTATCTGTAATTTTATTATTAGCATGTTTTTTTTATGAATAAACAATAAAACTAATTAAAAACTAGTTTTTTTCAAAAGAATTATGATATTGTCGTTTTTTCAATAAATATAAAAGAAATATTCGAATATTCGAATTATTCGAATATTCGAATTATTCGAATATTTGGCTCCAAAAATATTCATTTATTCGAATACTAAAATCAAATGAATAGTGCAAACCCTAATCACAAGCCTATCAAAAGCCTAAATGTACTAAAGTTAACATTTAATGTGACAGGATGCAAGCCCATCACAGCTTAATGAGATAAAATATATTCTTCTGGATATTGTTAATTAACAGATTAAACAATGAAATCAAAAATCTTACACACAATCGCAAATAGAGGATCAAACAATAGATTTATGTTGTCCTTGTAATGGGTGGTTTGTGACTAACGAACTTAGAGGATATATATATTACTGTTAGCTTAAAAGCAATATTCTAACTTGTCCCTCGTCCCCTTGGTCCCCCTTGGATAAGATGATACTTTAACCTACTTGTGTTACAGATATTGTCTGTGAGTATTTTCAGTTACAATCACGCCTTAATAGTTAGACCTTGGACATATAATTACGTAGGTGATGGTGACCTGGATTAGTAGAAAAGCTATTAAATAACCAATAAACTAAGCCATGGGCAAGACCCACAGATAAGACGGCCGACTGATGGCAAATTGGCGAGAAGTACGTACAATGCGGTGCGATGTATACTGCTTGGTTGCTGAATGGACAATATTGACTGGCGCAAGAAGAGGAAGTCGGATAGTTATTGGGAAGTAAAATTTAACAGAACAGCAGTCTTGCATTTAATTTGCATTTAAGTAACAGAACTTAGTTTTATTCATCGATAGTTATTTGGTGATCCTTCATTAGATTGAAGCTGAAGAGGATTCTGTTATAATGTCAGTGAACAGCAATCCTGTCCAGGTTCAGGAAGTACTACAAGATGCTCCACTTTTAAACATGGAACACTTTGTTTATCTTAGAAGGCTGTATGTATTTGATAAACAAACCTGAAAATGCAAGCTGAAATAAGCATAAGTGAATGAATAGAAATGAACAAGGTGGGTAGAGAATTCATCTGCCAACAAAATAGGTACTCAATTTAGACAAGATGTTACTGATTGGGCCGTATAGTCGCTCAGCAACAAAGCCCTTTTCATTTTTATTCATATAAATAATTCTGAAGTTTCTGAAAGTCAAAGTCATAAAGCAATTATTCAGTAGGACCGCTGAGATCTCTTAGAATTGATAAAGCTAGGTGATTCCACCCCTGTGCCTTCGCCACCAATACTGTGAAGAAACCAGCTACGCAACGCTGTCTTCGCCTTTTAGGCGCCATCAAAAATGGGTACTGGGCAGCTACTTCAGATAGCTAAAGATTGGTTGTGCGTATTGTAACTTTATACGCCGGTTGTAAGACAGGTTGCGAGGGCAGCAGTATCACCTATCAGGCAGGATACAACCACACTGTTGCCTCACAATGTGTGTGCAAATATTTTAAAATAAAGAATCCATTGATGTCAAACAATTTATTTCAAATCACATTTTGATTACAAGTCAAGGCCAACATAGCTCCAGAAGCACCCTGAAGATAGCAAACAGTCGTTTAATTAACTATAGTTGATCCAAACCCCTTGTATCAATAAACAGAAAGATATACAGGCAATGAATAATTTAAGTTCAACATAAAGTATTAAGTGTTTTTCTTTGATGGATGAAAGCATTTGGAAACTATGCAGACGGGCGCTCGACTAGTTTGATTCAAGAGGATATCACCAAAAGTGAGGCACATATCAAACCATGCTTGATTGGTTTATGGAGCAGTAATGAACCAGTGTTGGGGACTCTCAGAGATTACACACAAATTACACAATAGCAACCAACTTTCCAACACAATTACTAGTATAGATTCATCTAAACTAGTTGTGAGCATTGATGCAAACATACAGCTTGCCTTAATCTGAGGAAAATGGATTGTACTTTACAATCACTGAGAAAATAAGATCTCTGTTCATCTGGTGGGCTTTAAAGTGTCTTGTGAGTAGGTATAGTCTGATGTTAATAACAATGAATACACATTATACTAATTGTAAATTCAAGGCCCACTTTAGATTCATCTACAGACAGCTTGCAAACAAAGCAATACTCCAACACATTCACAAAGTTGTGCAGGAGATGGTCAACATTTATTACAAAATTCCAGTACTTACTTGTATTTGTCAGTCAAATCCAAATAGCAGTAACAGTATACTCATCCCACAGATTCAATTTTCACATTTCCAGAACAACTGCGCTGATCCTTCAACAGATCAGCTGATCTATGTTATCCACAGAGACAGTGTTTGGCTTCAGAACAGATAAACAAACCTTGTTAAGTTTCATCTTGGCATCCAAAAGGTTCACAATCTTTGTTTGAGAGTTCTTGGGGTGATCCATGTTTCATTTCCTTTGTTCTGTGTCAGGTTTGAGGGCACACACAACACACTTTCACTATTGCACAATCACAAGAGCCTGAGTGGCGCGCTCGCGAGAACAAAGAGAGGCGGGTCGGGTGCCGTCAGCTGGAGCCCGGCCTCCGCCGCCGGGAGGTCGCCGCCGGGAGGTCGCAGACAAAAAAATCGATAGGTCATCAACCCCGACGGCGACCCGGCGGGCCCCGGGGGCCGTCGCCTCCGCAGCCCTCGCCCCGGGGAGCTCCACCGGAGCCCGGATCGACGCGAGATCGCCATTTTGAACGGGAACAGCGAAATATTTACTTTGGAACGCTCGGTCGGCCGCCGCCGACGGCAGCCCCGGCGCCGGACGCGGGCCCAGGCCGCGGGCCGGCGGGGACCCGGCGTAGCTAAACATGTATACGTACTCTGACTAGAAATCCCCTCGTCACCGCTGCCGATATCCGACATCGCAAGCCACACCGAAATCTACAGGCGAACCGCCGATCTTTTCTTTCTTTCGGAACCTCTTGTTGGACAGTTCGTTTGTCTATGATTTCAAAGCCATCAAAATTAGGTTTTTAGGGGTGCCCGATTATTGACACTGAAATGAAATTTCTTTTTGAAAAAACATCGCTAAGATGCTCTAGTAGGCACTGTAAAATATCATTCAATTTTGAATTATTAAGATTTGTTGTATAAGAGGTACAATTTTTCGATAGATTCTAGTTTTCATTGAATTTACGATATTTAGGAACTAATAAAATTCGTTTTACTAAAAAGAACCTACCGCCATACTGAATTAATCTCTATGTTGTCTTTGGTCTTGCTTGACATTTCAATTTGACACTGACATTTGTAAAAAAATCTTTATATCAGTTTGACACTGACATTTGTGAAAAAAAAATTTAAGCACAAAAGGGCTGCCAGCTAATACCATTCTAAAACCCAATTAAAGTCAGCTGCGAAGATCATCAGACCTGTCGCGATCCATACAGGATCAGAGTGTTGGGCAATGAAGATGACGGACGAAAGGAAATACATGCTACCGAGATGCGAATGTTAAGATGGATGTGTGGGGTAACAAGGTTAGATAAGATACGGAATGAGTATATTACGGGAAGTTTGAAAGTGGCGCCTATTTCTGAAATGGTAAGGAGTGCTAGGTTGGCTTGGTAATCTTGGTATGGACATGTTATGAGGAGGGATGAAAACCATGTTACCCAGAGAGTGATGAATATGAGTGTGGCTGGAGATTATGCAAGTAGAGGAAGGCCGAAAAAGAAGTGGTTGGATTGTGTGAGAGATGATATGAATGCGAAAGGAGTGGATACAGATTTGACGAGTGATAGGAGTGAATGGAGGAAAAATACATGTTGTGCCGACCCCACTTAGCGTAGGATGATGATGACTACAACAGTAAATTAAAATGTGCTATGGCTTTGTCACTTTTAAACTAAAAAAAGCTAGAAACATTTATAGGACGCGGTTGACGGACGCGGCTGACAGCCGCGACTGATAGGTATGCATATGCAAAGTCGCAAGTGAAAAGTGATCATAGTCAGACGTCCGAGAGCTCAAGGACACGTCCGCGACTTATGTCTGATTGTTTGCACAGCCAAAGACAATATGCACACGGCCTAAGGCGTTGTCTCTAAAACTCGAATAATTCGTGTGTAATAGCGCATTCGCATTCTTCTAATATTCATCGAAAGAACGGGAATAACCCCTGACATCACATTTTAATTGTATATATCCGTGGCCTTTGCCTACCCCTTCGGGAAAGAGGCGTGATTTATGTATTTGTATAGCCGGCCATACCACGTATGCCCGTCGGATCTGCTTGTCGGTCATGACTGGCGGGTCCGTGCGTGTACCTATGGTGAAAAAAGTGACAGTTGCGCGCCGCCGGGTACATGCCCGCTGCCTGTGCTCAGATCGGTCGGGTACGGGCACCACAGATAATGTAGAGATCAATTCGGATAAATGCCGAGCACCCAACTGTGCGTTTGTGCCTATAGTCTGGTAACACTAAAACGGCCTCATAGGCCATAGGCCATTAGTATTAGGCCCTCCGAAATTTAAAGTGCGTTTGTGCGTAGCGACAGATGTGCTCACCAGATTTCACCGTAATTTGTTTGAAAGAAACATTTGACTTCAATTCAGGAGTCAGCTGGAGTGCAATGTTGCTACATGGGCTCCCTATGAAACGAAGTACAGAATTATTTTTTATTATAAAGATATGCTTTTTATAAACACTAGTAAGGTTTGAATTTGGCCACACTATTGCATTAGGTTAAGCCTGTAAAAATAGATAAGAAGTGGTAATAAATAAAAAAAAAAAAAAAATTTTTTTTTGCTTTGAAAGAGACATTTTACAGACAACCGTATCTTGCCTGGCGAGCATGCCCGTGCGTGTGTGTGAAATCACGGATGTCCGAGAGGCAGATCCGACGTCATACCCGTGCGTGTGTGGCTGGCTTATGTGTTAAGTAGAAAACCTATCTAAAAGGTACAGCTACAATTGAAGATATAGGTGGTACTCGTATAGTAACTACAACACGCAGGAATCAACTTGGCACCTGTGCTGCGTGGAATGTGCTTCCCTTACCTCACAGCGAGGTGCCTAGCTTCTGCGTGTTGTAGTTTCGCAACTGGCCCTTGATTTATAATACAGCGGAATGCATTCGGTTCGGGATCAACCGACAGCAACCAATCACAGTGCAAGAAACGTCAAATTCGGATCAGTTCCTGCACTGTGATTGGTTGCTGTCGGTAGATTCCGAACCGAATGCATTCCGCTGTATTATGACTCAAGGGCCTGGTTAAGAAATACCTAGAATATAAACTATTGGCCAACTATTTTCTAATTGGTAGGTAGGTAGGTATAGGTACCTATTAAAATTGCTGATGAGAGAGAGTTAGATGAATAAAACAAAAATTTTAATATTACAAATGACTATAATTTTGTCACAATTTTTCCATACATGTTAATAATAACTTTTTACCTTAACACTATTTATAATACATTACTTATCCATAATTAATGTTGTATTTCATTAAAATTCTTCCAGTTATCTCTAATTACATTCCACTGAGTCGGCATTCGCGATGCTTCTATCAAACCAAAAAATTATAAATTCATAACTCACGAAGGACGATACAAATTTTAAAAACGTAATTTTGAAATTTCGAGTACTTTATGTTACACTATGATGTAATTCGATTAGATCTTAATATACTAAAATATTTCTTGCTTAGTTACGCTACGAGAAGTAGTATTATCGTTAAAAACTGTACAAATATATCAAGTTTACTGCACTAGCGTAATATAATATGAACGGAGACGCGATCCGCGGCCTGACAACAGCGATCCATACGTACTATAGAGATAAGGTAATTGTACTTGGAGCCGCGGGAGGCGCCGGCGCCGCTAATTGACTTCCCCCGGCGCTTGGCTGTTGGCTGGCCAACTGCACCTGCACCTGTCCTGCCTCCCTCGCTAGCACTCGATAGGTAAATTATCAAGGTACAATGACTAATAAATTCAACCAGAAATCGATTAGTTTCATAGTTACATTTATCAATGTAGAATATATTTAAATGCTCTTTATAAACCGAGCAAAATAAGTATCTCACTCTGAATAACTTACTTGGTAATGATAGACATTTTGAAAGCCAGCCAAGGTATAAACTGTAGTAACAAGCGAGTACAATAATTATAAAATATAGTTAAGTATCAATAAAATTGAGCTATAATAAATCAAACGTCGTTTGATTCATATCTCACACAAATCGTTGTATAAGTTTTAATTTTAATGTCACTTGGACCTGCCCCCGCAGACCGCACTATAGGTACAACAGATATCTATCAGTTCAGGCGCAGGACAACATCGCCTTGATGTTACGAGAACTTGGTGGCAAGCTCCAAGGAATTTACACAGCAGATTTCACACTTTTTGTGCGCAAATAAAATTAAAACTTATAAAAGTTTGACATGAAAATTTAACAAATTAGGAATATGATGCCTAAATATTGGAGAGCACACACACGCAGCTCTACGGTTGCTAGAGTGATCAGTATCAATGCAAAATTGATATAACATAGTATATTTTGTAAAATGAACTCGGATCGCCTCCGTCCACCGAAGCGTCCATTAGGTACATCGGACACCTGTACAGTGTTGCGAGTGCAGCGTCAACCCGCTTCAGCGGACAGGAGGCCTAACAGAGGACGAGTGAATTCGATAGAGAGGCGAGTTACGGGTCGACTCGACGTGCAGAACGTTATTGCTTTCGATAGAACGTCAGACAAGTATCTACATATTGCTTCTGTTGCACGTTTTGGCACGACAATACTGATTCGAAGCGATGCAAGAGCCTGCTGAAACGTACTTCACAAGAGATCATAAAAGTTTCACAGGAAACATGTACCTATTGAATTTTAAATCGGTTAGACGGCGCTAGTTTCTTTGAGATATATCGGTGACGCATTCTGTCCGGATCTCCCACAAAATAATGTTTAATCATCAGTGTTTCGAGAATAAGAACACGATTAATACTAAGAAAATATGATATGACACACGATAATAAACGTATGGCATGCTCAAATCCTACGTTCTATGGTACGTCTCAACAGTCCGCGGCGCGGAGGATCGAAGCGACTAATTCACAACCAAGCGGCGAGCGGCCGCTTCCGATCGACAGATCGCTAAGCCGATCGAGATCACAGCGGAGCCGGCCGAGCGTCGTGCGAGCGCCGCCGACCACGGCGCCGACCACGATCGAAACGAAAACAAACACACGAAAACGATCACCGAATAACAATTGTACTAAGTTATTATAATATTAGAGATAAATTTTAAAATTTTATAATATTGCCACGAGTTAGAATGAATTTTACAAAAATATACATAACTGTACAGAATAGTTTGAGCGACCCGATGCGTCCATCGGTCAGCCCCCCCCCTGCACTAACACTAGGTCGTTGATACACGCTTACCTCACGCTAGGTCCGCCGTCGCCGCGACACTACCGCGACCGCTGCCTCCCGACATCGCTCAGGAAGGATGTTCGCACTGACAGGGTACCTATCTAGTGACTAGATAGGTACCGCGTTCTCGCTTCGTTCCAACATCAGACTAGATTCTAGTCTGATGTTGGAACGAAGCGAGAACGCGGAGCGACGCAGCGTTACCGCAGTCGGCTGATGAGATTCTCTATAAATGTTAGCGGGTAACGCTCCGTGGCTCGTGGAAACAATACAAGAAGCCTGACGGTGACGTAGCGAGCCGGGAGGCGCCGGGGGGCGGGGGGCGGGGGGCGCCTCGCGAGGTGCGTCCGGTTGGGGGTCGACGTCTATATTTTTGGATATTATTCCAAAATAGTAATAAAATAAATAAGAAGTACACAAGTACGTTGCAAAAAAAAAATAACATTTTAAAATTATTCACGTATAGTTTACGATAGGGTAATCTATGCAGGAACCGTTTCAAAATGTGCGTAAGTTAGGCCGATATCAGAATAGCGAGACACGGTGGAGCCGACCCCCCGACCCTCCCGGCCCCCCGACCCCCCCCCCCCTCCCCCCCGACCGGACGACTTGCAGAAACCGAATTAAATACAATGTAAAACACAGAAAAAGGTAAACACAAAAACCATGTAAAGCAGCAAATAAGTACATAAGTAAATGATATAAAAGAAGCGTAATAAAGCACTCGTTATGTACAGACAATGACAGTACATACACATTTATTGTACATCTTCTTGTGCACCGAAATGTAATTGGGCAAAATATTAAAGAACACCTACTATTGGAAGCATTCAGTTAATAGATAAATACTAATAAAATTAAGTATCCGTCGAAACAATGTAATTGAATTACACCAACATTGAGGTCACAGCTTCCATTCACAACTCGATTCAATATATTTTCACATCTAAACTACTTAAGTTTTGAGCTCAGGACTACTGAACAAATATAAACAGAAGAGAAAAAAATGTACATAATTTGTATGATAATGAAGCACAAGTGCACAAGCAGACGTACAACGTACATAGTACAACGTACAACGGCAGCGCGCGCCGCGACAACTTAACTAAAATACATAATAAATACCAAATCATAAATCTTAAGCAATCTTAAATACCCTGTTGATTTCATTTTTAAATTATATTTTCCTCCTGATTTACGAAAAAGAAACTAAAAATAAATAGATTAGTGCGCGTCGGAGTAGCGTAGCGAGATTTCGACACAATTTTTTGCAACTTCATTTCTTTCCACAATTATAATAATTAGTTACCTACCTGGGGCCCCTAGGGCTGCTGGGGCCCCGTGACGTCACCCGGCGGGATCGCCCCGCCTACATAAATTCATCCAAGTAAATACCTACACTAACGTATATGTCTTTATTACGTATGTTATTTCGTTTCTTTATTATTATTTAGCTTATATTAAAAAACGTTTGTGCAAAGAAAGATATTTTTAAGACTAATTTTTAAAGATTTTGTACAAGAATTTCTAAATCCCGCGATCCGCTCCGTACACTTCGCTCGCGCTCACCATTATGCAGAAACTTACGTATCGATCGCGCCAGCGTTCGCGCGAGCATTTCCGCAAACGTTCGCTCCGCTCGGCCGAGCGAGATTATACCTTATCGCGCGCGACACAAGGCCGACTATCCCCTGGCCGAGCGGGCCGACCTGCGGAAGGCCACCCGAGGCTAGCTTCGAATAGGACCCTCGACACTATACCCCCCGACCCGATAAAAAAATCCAACAACGTAGTAAAGACCTAAAACGAGACTTAACATCCTACAAGAACCTATCGCGTAAAAAGGAAACAAGTGATCAGCACCCTATGTCAATTATGCATCGATTAACGTTAAAAATAAACCTAGAAAGGTATAACTGTCGCACGGACGACGATGCCGGGGACGCCGCGCCTTCGGCCTCTTAACAATCTCTTAGTAAAATGTCCTAAAATCCCCCCCCTTCCCCCTTTAGTGCTAGTTAAGTACATGAGCGCGGCGCCCCGCGGCCCTTACAATAACATGGCGCACAATAAAAATACAGACATAATGTAAATTATCCACTAGCGATCCGAAGCTATGTAACTGAACGGGTAACGTTAAGTAAAATGCGTGCTGTACATGGCAGCGCAGCCGCGCCCCCCCCCCCCCAGCCCCCCAGCCCCCCCTGACCCCTATACCCAGGGCACGACACGGCGGCGGAAAAATACAAAAAAAATGCTAAAAATTATAAATTAGCGCCACAACGCGACTTACAAACTATAAACTAAAATAAAAAAGTATACATCGTCCGATCCGTAGGCCGTCGTGACTTAGATAAATATATAGATCGTTCGAGCGAGAGCGGGCGCGGGGCGCGGCGCGTTCCAACTGACTAGCCGACACGAATTAGTAGTGACTAGAAATGCGAGACACTCCATTGGCAAGAGTCCGCGGGCCCCGCCCCCTGGGACACAGGGCCCCACTGGGGACGCGAGGCCCCGGCTGGGATCACAGACACACCGAACTAGCGCGCGCGCCCCGCCCCCGCCGCGTCCGGCCGGTGCCGACTGTGATGACGCTGGCGTTCGTTAAACAAAATGTGATGAAACAATACATACAATATTTACAAATAAACGACTATAAATTAAGCTCATTCAGTTTGAGAAATGATTAAATTACATCACTAACGATTGCTTTACAAAATAACTTGCTGACTATCCTTATTCGAGCCATCGATCGTTCGGGGAGCTCGGGGCGACTTCCCTGCGTTGTCGAAGAACGAACATATCCTCAGGCAAGCCCCCCCCCCTCCCCCTGAGATTCCGCCCCCGCGGGGTCGACGGTCGGCAGCGGTACAAAATTAGGCCTCGATAGAGTAATAAAACTGTACAAAACAGTAAGACTTACAATCTAGGTTGAATGGCGAATCCGACCGACTCACCGCTCCCTCCGCCGGCCGCTGTCACGACCGACGCGCTTCACAAATGTTTATAATTCGTGTTAAGTCGCGTTTCTCCTCTTTCTAACACTTGTGCACTCGACAGCAGTTGTCTGCACATTATATCGTCTCTCTCTTGCCCCTATTTAGAGTTCAGTAATTTGTCGAGCCAGCTGTGTTAAATCTATCGACGCCAGGAAGCCTGTTCCGGTAACCTCGGGCTTAAGACGACCTCACGCGCGTCCGATGTCCAGGTGTAGAGGACTGCTTCGATCGGACAAGTGCCATATTTTTAGGTGTAAGAACGACAATTTCTTCGATTTACAGGTTGAAAGGCAGTCGGCAGCTTGAGCACAGTTCTTCCGTTAGTACTTCAGCCTGTACGATCGTATAGTCACCGCCAGCGGGGTCTTCTCGAATCGTTCCAGGTGTTGGATAGATCAGTTTAGCCGTTCCTAGCAGTGGAGTCTCCGGCAGCACCTTTCGAACGTTAGTTACAAGAGCATGGTGAATCAGTCCAGCCGTTACCGGCAGGTGTGCAGGGCTCGGGGCGCGGGGCGCGGGGCACTAGCAGAAGCCGCCGAAGCCGACGGAGGGCACGGAGGGCACGGGCGGCACGGGCGGCACTCCGGCCGCGTGCTCGCCGCCCTTGTGCAGCTCCAGCAGCGGGGGCGCCGACAGGTACTGGAACACGGCAGGAGGATATTTGTTAGGATGACGACTTGATCATGTTATTTTGCTAACTTTTGAAAAATAGAAATGGAATCCACTAAATTTGTATTACCCATCTAGAATACTTTAATTAAAGTTACGGATTTAACAAAACATACTGCAAAAAACTGTTCTGTGAAGTAAATTAATTGTTAAAGTCGTAGATTAAAATATATTTCAAGATCTCACTCTCTATAATGGTCTTTAAGGAACTGGAATTGCAACTCGTCTGTGTGGGTTAGGTGGTTGTGTCCGGTCTTCGTAATATCAGTTGGTGTAGTTGTGAGTTGGGTTTGTGTTGTATCAGAAGCGAGGTGAGGTGTGTGTGTGTGTGTGTGCGTGTGCGTGTGTGCGTGCACTCGCCTGCTGATGATGCGCGGGCGGCGGGTGCGAGTAGTAGGGCGCGTTGTAGGAGTGGTAGGGCGGCACGCCCCCGTAGCCGTACTGCCAGTCGGCGAGGTAGCCGGGCGCGGGGCGCACCACGGCCGCGCCGCCCACCCAGCCGCCGCCGTACCCCACGAACGGGCCGCCGTACCTGGCGGCACACATCTGTCACCGCCGGCGCCGACCGACCAGGCTAACGTTTCGGTGGCGGCGAGCGGTTTACTACTAAATAATTACTTATCGACCTGCTCCGCTGAATCGGTTTGGTGTTCAGACACGTTTAGGTACCGAATCACTCGCTACTCGACCGAAATACTAGCTTAGTCCGAACTAGCCTTGACGGAGCGCGAGCGGAGGCGCCGGCGATCATTTTAATTTGATTGCGTTTTTGTACGGATTCTACTCGTACGAACATTCTCATCGAGCGTGCCCGACATTGTGGTACTCGGAGAGTCAAGATTGTACGAGTAAAATTCGAACACGAACGCATCCAAAGTACAGCTTGTCGATCGGATATCTTTTGATAATAATCAAGAATCATATTACATACAATAAGGGTGATTTTACCAAGAGTTATTGAAAAACATTGTCGACAGATACACTATCCACTCACCCATTGTTAGAGTAGGGCGCGCCGCTGTAAGCGCCGTACGGTCCGTACAACGCGGGCGCGTACTCAGGCAGCGCGGGGGGCGGCGCGGGGGCAGGCTCGGCCCCCTGGCCGCCCGGGGTCCCCGCGCCGCCCGCGACCCCCGCCGCCGCGCCGGGACCCTCCGCGATGGAGGGGATCTGGTCGACGAGCGACTCGAGGCCGGAGAGGGACTTCGAGGCCACGTCTTGTGATTTGGTTTTGACTGCGCCGCTGTAGTCGCCGGGGGAGCCTGGCGGGGGGCGGGGGTGGTCACGTTTATGGTGAGGTTTCTCAAGGATGGTGTGGAAATTGCAGATACCTTTTCGATAAAGTTGAAAAGATGTGTTGTGATTTTCACATTATAACACGAACGTCGCCTCATCCACTCAATTCAATACATTCTTCACACAAGCATTAGGCATCGCAGAAAAGAGTTTTTACAACGATGGACAAAACTGTTAACCCTGCCATGGTTATTCAAGATTGTATGCATGTTCCATCTTAGACCTCACTACTGCTTAACATCAGGCAGAGGGAGGTCAAATGCTGACCTATTTAATTAAAAAAAAAAAAAAACCATGACCACGCTTGAACCTCTCGCTATCACAGTTTTCGCCATTATTCGCGAAACTCTCCATTCACACAAGAATCTTTTGATGTATTTGGAATTCAGTATTAGCAGACGAAACACGTATGCTATAACGATTGAATGCCTCTTTGAGGCACTTATGATCCTTTGACCACACTAGAACCAAATAACTAGCGACACGACAAGAAGAAGATTATGTATCTACGGGTGGCGCATCTCTCGGTAGACTCGCCACCGAAATACACTGAAATCGCCGGCCCTGGGATAAAGTTTCCATGGGTGGCATTGAACCCTGTTTTATCTGTCAGTAGAACAAATCAGCAGCAGTAGTCACCGGTGTCGTAGTGTTGGTGCGGCGAGTGTTGGTGCGGCGTGTGCGTGCGGAAGGCGCCCGCGGGGCTGAAGCCCTCGCCGCCGCCCTCCGGCGTCGCTCTGCAACACAACGCAGGCTTATGTACCGTGCCGTGCATACACCAGCGGCGAGCGGGCAGACGATCACCGTCAGATAGGGATAGCAGATCTTTATATATAATTTTAATGAATAAAATGAATTGAAGGCAGGTTTTACTCTGTTGTTGTTTCGCACGCGCCGGCTCAATGCTTAGCGAAGGCATCCCATTGAGTTTTGTAGTTTTTTCGGTCTAGACAGTTTTTAACCCATAAATAAAATTATGAAAAAACCTAAAAATTAAAACAAACAAGGGGAGCTGCAACTTAGGCTGAATTACATCGTTACAAATCTGAATATCAAAGTGATTCCAGCGGTCCAACTGAATAAATGCTTTTTGTTGCATTTCCAGTTCTCCCATAAAATTTGGGTGGTGTTTTCATAAAAGACCTACAAGGGGCCCCTCAGCTCTGCTTAAACCAAATTGTGGGGACCCTAAATGGTTTACTCGTTAATTCTTAAATGGTTACTTTCTTCATTATTAAATCCTGATAAAATGACGTTTATAAGCAAATTCATTAAAAGTGACAGTACCTGTTGAAATTGCTGGGATACATGGGGTGTTGGTGCATCTGGTCTAACCGAGGACTTTCTGACACGCCGGTACCTGCAACCAAGGTTTACATTTTTAACCTAAATTCTACACCGAATATCTACAACATATCAAGTGATAAGGATGGTCCACCCCAAAATACATTTCTTATTTTTTGGGAAACATTTTTTATTTTTTTAATATTCGGCATTAAAAATATGTGGCGGCTAGCCACAGGTAGCAAATTGGCTGACGCCTATATTTAGTACGGCGCGTCGTCAGTCGGTCCTCCCCTCTCGCTAGCTCCAGTCGTGTAGTTGCTTATGTCGTGGGAAAATATAAATGAGTATCCGGAAATATGAATGTTATCATTTGTGCCATCTCCCATCATCTTCTCATACATAAAGTAGGAACGGCATCTCTTCACCCTTACAAATACATCCAACCCTAAATTTTCACCACCGACACCGATCCTTATTTTTAAATAGCGATATTAGTACTTGTAATGGCAAAACAACGTTTGCCGCGGGTCAGCTAGTATTGTAATGAAAAAAGAGTATAGAGATTCTGTCTCGTATCGCTCGCTGACCCTCCTGGAGGTTTTCTGGAGGTCTTCAAAATCGTAATCGTCTGGAGTGCCTCATCATGTTAACGTACCGTCCTGCGAGTAGTGGTCGTGATGCTGGGCGGGCGGCGTGTCCCCCGCGCCCGCGTACAGGCGCTCCTGTTCGAACAGGCCGGGCGCGAACCCGCCCCCGCTTCCGCCCCCGCCCGGGGACAGCGAGCTGCCGGAGTTCTGCAATACAAGGAGACGTTGGGATATTACGCTGGAAGGATAAAAGTTTGTCCAGAACTTGCCCTGTTACTTCCAAACGCGATTGTATAGGGCTCGGCTCTTCCGGTCGATGGATGCCAGAAGGATTTCCGCAGAAATCGAATTGGTTCCAATTTAAAATTAATTTTTGAACTTTTTTATAACATTCTGAGGGTAAAAAAACTTAAACAGTCCACAACTGTATTCCCAAGGTGCGGTAGACATAATCTCAGATCTTTAAGTAACATTCTGAGGGTTGTGTAGAGAAAAGTATGATATTTGTGATCAATATTATCTTGATAATTTTTTTGAATAGTATCTGTTTCGGTGCGGAGGTTCACCTTGGAGTAGTCGGGCAGGTCCCGCTCCTGGCTGCGCGCGGGCGAGCGGGCGGGCGGCTCGAAGTCGGCCGCGGCGGGCGGCGGCGAGGGCAGCGGCGCCGCCATGTCCGAGGAGAGGTCGCAGAGCGCGGAGCCGGCGCTGCTGGCCGAGCTGCCGTACGGCGGCGCGGGGGACGAGTGCTGGCTGTACGGCGTGTGCGCGGGCGACGCCGCGTAGCCGGGCGACGCGGCGGGGAACGCGGCGGAGCCCGCCGGCGAGCGCGAGTAGGGGCGCGCCGGACCGCTCTCCAGCTGCACCTCGCTCACTCGCAGCTGCGGAACAAACACATCAACCGACGTTACACGACATCATGACGGGTAAATAAAGGGTATCGAAAATATAAAATCATAAATATTATAAATCTGAAAATGTCTGCTTTGTATCGACACTGTAACCGTGAGCGGTACCGACTCGAATGAAACTTAGATTATGATTAAGATTGTAGTAGCGAAAACTGATGCTACCGAAGTTGTGATATTTATAATGACTTATATTTTGATGGAATGTATTTGATATTAGTATGCAATAATATAGTTAATATTAGTTGGAGTGTACCTGCGGCGCGGGCGAGTGCGAGTAGGGGTGCGGGTGGTGCGCGTGCGGCGAGTGCGCGTAGCGCGCCGGGCCCGGGCTCGCCTGCTGCGGGGGGGGGCATTCATGTTTTAAAGTTTTGGAAGGTAAACAGATATGGTTACAAAATATACTTATTTTCGGGGAAGAAGGTCGCGGAGAGGGGGGGAGGGGGGTGTTACCTGCGCGTGCGGCTGGTAGGGCGCGGGGCTGTGCGCGTAGAGCGGCGAGCGCGCGGCGAAGCGGCCGGCGGGGGAGCCGTAGCCCGCGCCCCCGCGGAGAGGGGGGGAGGGGGCCGAGAACGCGGCCGGACTCGACGGAAACTGCACACATACATACACATAGTTATACACACACATGCTTGACGTTATCGAATGCGACAAAGAAGCCACTCAGGCGCTGGCCGGACAGAGAAGACGTGAGCTGAGGACGCGTCGTGCCCGCGCCCTCTTTAGTGTTGCGTCGCGACGCTTCTGTAAAGGGGCGACCGCGACGTGTCCTCCGTTTTTTTTGTTTGTCCAACTTCTTAGAGGCGTACATAAAATTTCACCATCCCTTATGCTATAGAACTAGTGGGACCGTTCAAAGAACAAATTGTACATTCTGGGAAAAATCTGACAACATTAATAGTTCATCGGAATAAATCCTAAGTCTTGCCTTCCCTTAGCTGTCTTAAGATTTGTTGTAGCATCTATCTATCAACACTCGTATAGATACATCTTTATGCTGAATTTGAATGTGAAATATTTTTTTTTTCTTTTTTAATTCAGATCCTGAATACTGAATATTCACTACAGTACTAGTTACAAGTGAAGGACGTACCTGTGGCTGCGGCGTGCGCGCGGGCGAGGGCGAGTACCCCTGCGAGCGCGGCGAGGCGTACACCCCGCGGGGGGAGGCGGCGTACCCCGCGCCCGCCGCGGCCCCCGCCCCGCCCCCGCCGTCCGCCGGGGACGAGTACCCGCGCCCCATGCCCAGGGAGGACACGTCCAGCGGGGAATCCATGCCCACTGGAACAAACATCTAGTTCTATAGGAATTCTTCGCTAGGAACATTGGTGTGTTCGCTGTTCGCGAGGACAAAGATAGAATCATCTAGTTTTGGAGACGCTTTTAAGTGGTCCTACTAAATGATTGAATCTGAATCAAGGCAACTGTCGAAGCTTGAGGCTTAGCTTTGTTCTCAGTGATTGTTCTTCTGAAGCCTTAAACACTAAAGATGTCCTAATTTTAGTACAAAAGCTAGATTACCTATTTTTATAAAACAACACCGCAAGTAAATCTAAATAGTATGATGTGTGATGCATATCACACAAAGTGATGCTGTTAAAATATGATACACTTTTAATTGAAACTTTTTAACTATTCACTTTACATCACACCCTCTAATCCCAGCTCTACATACCCGGGTTCGGTTGCTGCGGTTGCGGCTGGAAGTACGTAGCGTTGTCGTTCATCTGCTGATGGTACAGCAGCGGGGACTGCATGGGCGCGGGGTACTCGCCCCCCGCCCCGCCCCCTGCGCCCCCCGCACCGCCCCCCATGGCCCCCGCGGGCGGGAGGTAGCCTTGCTCGTGAGGGAGCGACTGCATGGACGTCAGGCTGGGGGCTAGCATCGAGTTCGCTTGCTGGAATATAGAACAGGATCTTTAGATACTAAACAAAATGGAATGATGTAATTGGCTCCGAAGGAACTGGTGTAGGAAGACGATTTTAATAAAGCAAAGTTATAGTCAAATAACATTAATTCAGTAGGACCGCTCGGATCACTGGTCATGGACAACATTAAGTGAACTCCTGCTCCTTCGCGAACAATACAGTGAGAATCAGGCCAACGACAGGGCAACTTTGACTTCGTGAGATATTTATTTTGTTATCACTATCCTCAGCATGTTTAATCAAAATCAATGTATCATATTGAACGCGATATAAACCTTGTCATGTTGGCTCACTTGCTCATTTCAGTGATTCTTTTGTCTATTACTTGTCGTTATCAAGAACAACCTGAGATAACATAGCATGTGACTCTAAAATGTAATTGTAAGAGTGTTGTAGTGTTAGTGAGTGTTGGGGCGCTGTGACCCTACAACACAGGCTCATTAGAGACCTGGTGCAGGGGACAGAGATACGTTAGGTACTTCCATAGGCCATCATCTGATTGAAGATAAAGTATATTGATTAGAAGGCCGGTTAACCATAAGATGACATTTGTACTAAATTAATCTTAAGAACTTTAATAAATTATTATTCATTTTATTATTTACTATTTAAATTAATGAGAGAAAATGATTTAACCGTCACCTGCTGCTGCTGCTGCTGCTGCTGCAGCAAGAACTGCTGCTCCTCTGGGCGGATCTTCTTCGGACGGCCCCTCTTCTTCTTAGGCGGCTGGTCTCCGTTGGGGTCCGTCGCGGAGGGCTGGCGGGGCTGGCGGGGCGCGCGGGGCGCGGGGGGCGCCACCTCTCCGTTCTCCAGCTTCACCTTCTTGGGGCGGCCGCGCTTCTTCTTGAGCGGGACCTCGGTCCCGTCCTCGAGGATGATGGTGTCGCCGGGCTCGGGCTCCATGGTGAGCCTGGAACAGGCGGGGGGTGACTGCTTCCTGCCGGGGGGGGAGAGACGATCGATCGACGCGTTTCAAGGCCACCGGACTGGGTCAGGTCGCGGCTGAACCGAATGGATCCATTATAATGCGGTTGTCCGCCTGCACGTTACATATTTTGGTTGGTTAAACGAGAATTTATCGCGTAAAATACACTTTATTGTTTAACAATTATAAGCTAAACAATTTATGGTATTTTACGCGATTGATTCCCGTTTAACTAACCAAAATATGAACAGTGATCGCGAAAGATCAAGATCTACACACAATACAATTTTGGAACGGTCGATAGCGATCGTCATTCTACAAGCTGCGGGTTGTTCAAATGAATAGGGATAAGAATATCGACAGCCTTCGTGGTAGCTGGACCTGGGGAAATGATACGATCTTATTTAAGTGATCAACAGATCTGCAGCAACTAAGCGGGTTCTTGCAACAGCTGGTAGTAAAAGCGTTCCATTTCCAAGCATTATTTCAAGAAGGGTTCGCTCCCTCCTAGTTCTTATGCATTATGCTAAATCGGGGTTTGTTACATCCCAGTTCTTATACGTGCTGAATCGAAGCTCTATTGCTGAAACACAGATACATCGACTCTCTGTTCTGTGAAGCCACAGTCGCTAGGTGAAGACGTTGTGTGACGTCACAGCGTCTTTTCCTACCGTCCGGGGGGTAATTTGGGGGGGAGGGTAAAAAGGAGGCGGAATCCTGAGGGTAATGTGGGTGGTAATGTTACCTGCGGATCTCCATCTCCTCCTGCGGGCGGCGCGAGGTGGTGTCCGGGAAGACCAGCTCGCTCTCGTCGAGGTGCGGCAGCAGCCCGTTCAGGTAGTCCCGGAACCGCTTGAGCGCCGCGTAGAAGGGCACCTTGTCGGCGGCGCGCGGCAGCTGCGCGCAGCGAGCCGACGACGACGGCATCACCCACATGTACTGGGAACACACATACATTATCTGTCTGTCTGAGCAGACTCGAGCGTGGTGTAGCTTGTTTAGTAGTTAAGCGACGTTCTGAACGGTCAGTGAGTGGATCGGTGACCGCTAGTGGCATTATCAACTGAGCTCTTCTGTGCTTCGCAAGGCACGTTACGTTGTCGGTTCCAGCTAATAAGCCGTTGAGCCATGACGGTGCCCAGAAGGCGGCCTATAAACTCTTCACTTGGCCACTGACTATACAAACTTGCTTGCTTTCTAGTTTTACGAACGTAAAATCCAGTAATGCCCGGATCACGCATCACAACTCTGTATTTCACTTTTCTTTCTCCACATCCCAGAACAAGTGAGGCTCGAGGTACGACGAGGTTCTGGTGAAGCTCACCGTGTTAGTGCCGGCGATGGTGTCAGGCTGCTTGCCGAAGCAGAAGTCCTTCTTCCCGGAGAAGACCTCGTAGATGAGCTTGCCGTTGAAGACGGCGACCTTGGGGCGGAAGGCCTGCAGCTTGTCCAGCAGCGCCGCGGAGCCCTCCTTGATCTCGCGCCGCGTCAGGTCCGCGGAGCCCTTGGTCGCGCGGCCTACCATGTTCGTGAAGCCGATACCGAAGTTTAACAGCTGGAAAATATACAGCACTTGTTAATAGATGACGCATCAAATTAGATGGCAATATCGTTGCATAGATTTATAATTAACTACAATATTCACATTATTTTAATCTGATCCGACCTTATGATTGGTAGACGTTCTCTCGGAACAAGTCATTCGAGATCCTTTGCAGATGTCTAATGCAGCAGTGGGAGGCATGTCCAAATTCATGTTTTTCTTTGGTAAAAGCTTACATTTTAGTGACGTTATCATTCCATAAGAGTTAGGCTATTAGCCCGTCACCGCTCGCGATGTTTACCTTCGCCAATTACAATTAATCTCAATGAGCGTATACAGGTGTAACATTTAGATCGGTCAGTATGGGAAGTGTGAAACTATAAGACATACGAAGATCTGTTCTTAGGAACCATGTCATCGATTTTAGTGAAAATGAAAACTGCATTCACACATTTTCAAAAAAAACTTGTACTTCTCAGCTCGGGAATCGAACCCGGACGTTTTGAAAAATGAAACTAACACTATTTCTATTTAGATATCGATTGTGTAGGTCTTAAGTAGTAAATGTTACTATGAAACATGATGTCTAAAATTCATAAAACCATTGTTTTAATAATAGTGGGTGTCACCCGGCTGATTAGATAGATAGATAGATTGTTTTAATATCCTTCGAATACCTACTAAAATAAATTAATAGTACATTAGGGTACTAGTGTGTAATATTGGTGATTACCGCCGAGGCAAATAATTGAGACCCGAGCCATCGGCGAGGGTCTTAATATAGCCGAGGAAGGTAATCATCAATACACACGTGTATCATACGACGTTTTTCAACACACTTGTGAATAAAATAACAATAAAAACTAATTTCAAACAGTGAAAACGAGTTGTGAAAAATGTTTCGCTATTGCGGGAAAAATGAATCAGTTTTCCTATGCGCGCGCATTGCGATCGGCCACAGACTATATTTCCGCGCCGCGCACAGGGTTTGCGCCTATTCTGCCACGTACAAAATGGGGAATTTAAAGTTTTCTTTTATTACAGAGAAAACAAAAGTTATATTTGAGTGAAAGTTTTATTTATTAAACACGTACGACTTAAAATTATCTATTTAAATTAGAAGTTGCATGAAATGAGCAAGCAATAGGAACATTAATTTATTTGTTCTGTTGAACACGATCTTTTTTCTGAATAAAAACTTTTTTAAGAACAAAGCAACTCAATCAATAAAATTAAAAAAAAATTCTATTACTCACTAGTGAGTTATAGTAATGAAAAAGTCACAGTTTGATTATGGGTGTCATTATGTGCCTAATTGCGGTGACCATAGAGCCACTTTATGAGCAAGTGTGTTGAAAAGGATATTATAACAATGCTACACAATCGATATCTAAATAGAAATAGTGTTAGTTTCATTTTTTTAATGTAATTTTGTTATGTAAATAAACAAATTTGTATTTGTATACCTTGTAATCCTCATCTGCGCTCATCTGCTCCCTGGTGAGCCCCGACAGGTAGAGGCACTTCCAGAAGTGGTTCCCGGGCCCCGCGTAGTGGTGCCCCTTGTACGCCGCGAACAAACCCGGGTTGATTCCAATCTGAGGACACAAAAAAAGTGCGTATGAGTCAGTGGCCAATCTGGTGACGGAGTTTTTAGGCCGCCTTGAAGTCATCATGACTTAACGACCTAATAGCCGGCACCGACAATGTACCGTACCCTCCGAAACATTGGCACTGATTAGGTACACATCCGTGTTTACACGCACCACTGATAAAAGCATTCATTGATCTCGCATAGTTCGTATAAACTAAATGATTTATGTTGATTTTTACAAATGGAATTATCAATAGAAAGGAGTATTTTTGGAACATTTTACTTCAACTATGATTTTTAGGATGAATAGTTTTCGATTTATGACAAAAATGTAAAAAAATATGATGTTTTCCCTTCTCATGTACGAGTACTTAATAACTTTGATGTATGTAGATAGTACCTAACAGTTTGCACTTTTATACGGAACCCTCTGTAGGCGAGCCCGACTCGCACTTGTCCGTTTTTTTTTTATGTATGTTCACCGATATCTCCGCCAATTGTGGTTCGATTTTCAAAATTATACTCCCGAGGGGATATGGGACCACCATGTAAATTGAACTCCTGAGGGTTTGATAGTTTTCCCCTATAGCTCTAAAGACCTTCCTTCGCCTGCTCTTCAATAGAGCGCGCCACACGACGCGTTGTGTGCTGATTCTAAAACGTATGCCACGTCATCTTCTTGTATGCTGAACCTAAATGGTACAAAGAAGGTACTTACAAAGTCTTCATAATACCGATGCACTTTCTATCCCGATGTTTGAAGGAGACAGGACTAGCAGACGGACGCAATAAGTGCGAAAGAGAGAGAGAGATATATAGGTAAGGAGGCTGTCGATCGTACTCACAATGATGATGTCGAGGTTCTCTGCGAGGTGGTCGGGCAGCGTGCGGCGGGAGACTTCCTCCTCGCTCATGCCGTTAAAGCGGTCGTGCTTCTTGCGCTCCTTCACAGGCCGCGGCGGCATCGCGCCTTCCATGCCTGGCTCTACTTTGATCTCCATGCTGTGGACACAGTGCACAATTAAACAGCTTCACCAACAATCGTTTGTGAAAGTTATGGCTTCCTAAATGACAGCTTTAGGAAATTCTAGTCAAATCTTGGCAGAATCTTATTAGCAGCAGGGAGACCATTCCACAACCTAAGTTCAATGCAATACGTTAGCAAACAACCAAGTTTCTGAATAGCTTTTACAATCGTGCTTACTTAATAAAATCGTGTTTGGTTACAGCATACTGGAGGACTGGGGTAGTGTCGCATGTTTTGAATGTCAGATTTACTCAATAAGCTAATAACAAGCAGCGTCGACCGACAGCCGCCACGACTCGTGCGACCCTCCCGCGTGAAGAGGGAGGCAAGGCAAGGCAGCAAGTGCGGCCTGCCTGTCCCTCAGACTCCTCCGAGCCTCCACTGAGCGGACTCGGCAATGCCTATCTCCCATCTTCGGATAGGCAATTGCTCAGTGGTCCGCGAACTGACATGATTTTCCGCAATTTCACTTTGTCATTCATTAGTCTCGTTCAATGAGCACTATAAATTATTTTTGTGACTCATTCGCGTCTTAATGAGCTTTTTTATCGATAAAGATGAATGAGGCCGAGTATTTCCATTTTATAGTTTGTTTTGTTGATACGATCATCAATTACATCACATGTGGAGCTAAATGTTATTATTAGCATCTTTAGATTATTAATATGGTTTTTTGTCTATTTTTGTGAAGAAAGAGCGTGGCTTGTGTTTACAGCGTCATATACCGTATAATAATAAACTACGCTTAGCTCGCGGTTCCGACAGTATGTGAACACTTATAAATAGGCGGTCGAGGCGGTGTGATAGCGTCCCGACACTTATGGCGACTTTTATTTTGCGTTCTTTCCGAATTAAATTAAATACATCTTCGGTGCGTTCTCAAAAGGTTTTTAATTGTAGCTAACAATACCTCTGTGACATTGACGACATAGCGAGTTCGCACAATATTGCGTAAGCAGCAAGGATTGCGTCGTTGTCTATAGAATACAGAATCGTTTTTCCTGAAAACTTATAAATAGGTTGAGGATGACGTTGCTTTCTAGAACGCAGCGGCTCTTTATCTTAGCTCAACATGCAAAAAATAACATCCAAGAAATGAGAATCACCAGCGAAGCGGAGTATTCAGGCAGTCGCTCTTGATAACCTGGAGTAACTCACGAGGATGGAAGTACTAGAACCATAATTTATGAACCATTGAATTAAAATTTCTCAGATGAAGTGAGGAATTAAGTATAAGGAGCCAGAATGAAAGAATGGAAGATGGCGATTCTGATAGCAACAGGCAAACATTCCAACTTTCGGTTTTGTCTGGTCCACCTTGATCCGATTATTGTGGGATTTTTGGCTAGCTGCGATGCGGCCGTAGGTTCCGGTCCCGAAATACCCGCGCGACGTAAACACGCGCGCAGTCCGCGGTAATTGGGACGTGGGCAGATAGCGCAAGAACAACTGCCCAGCGAATGTGCTGCCTCGCCGTCAAACGATAATTAGGCCCACAGTGGCGCCCGAGCAGGAACCCCTTACGGGAACAGTGTCCAACTGTTATTGCTGAATAGAATAACGAAACATAACCAGGATTCCCTAAACGTACTACAATTATCATTTATGCCTAATAATATCTTTCGAACATAGGTGTGCTTTGAAGTTGTAGGGAACTCATTACTCGAGAGCTACACGTGAACATAAGACTTGAGTGGGCACACGCGGGAACGGAAATCGAAACTCGTCTCATCCGGGGCGCCTCCCAGAGGGTCGCGAGGGCTTTCGACACAAAGCTTCAACTGCGTTACTTGTGGGTTCACTGGCTTCTCCTTCAACGGACCTTTTATCACTGAACAGATTTACTCTAATAGCTTTAGAAATACTCTATTAGTTAGTATTTTAATCTGCAAAATGTGGGCATATATTCAGAATAATATTCGGACATGCCTCAGAAGCATGGTTCTTGTAAGTTCTAAAAATTCAACGCTAGAATCAAGTCTGAAAACCTTAGTTTAAAGTATGACTTTACTACATAATTGTACTTGTAGGTAATGTAAGACTAGCGTAATTTAGACATTTTTTCTGCGAGCTCGCACTTAGCCGCAGTGTCCTTAGGCGATATAATTGCAAACTAAACATCCCGCGCCTCGTGAAGTGCCCACTCGACGGTGCGCCGCGTCACTGCACGTGCACCAGCTCGGCCAGGCCAGGGTCCGTCAGGAGTGACGAAGGGTCAAAAAGAAGGCGCATGTCGAGATCAGAACTAGAAAAAGCTCTACCTTTTTGCATTTAAACTCTTTGGTTCAATCGAAATTTGTAAATTACAGAGAGTTCCATTAGATTATGGATATTTCGCCGATGAAAAAATATTTCAGAAAAATATTAAATGCCGAATAGTTAATGTGGTCGGAAAATGTAATGAAGATGGCGATATTCACATATCACGAAAATACACTTTGACTAGGCTTTAAAAAAATTTGAAGAATGCATGACCACGGTTCTTAGTTGTGGATAAGTTGATACTAAAAAAGTTGGACAACAGCAGGCAGGACATTATCTTTAAAAGCAGCCGTGGAGGCTCGGTTCAGGGCGACGAACGCTGCAAGTGTGCGCGTTCACACCACGTCACCGCCCGCGCCCCCGGGTACCTTCCTACGTGTAATTACAAAGGGGTGTCATTATGTGTACAGACTCACTTACTGTGGTATCGCACGCAACGATTGATAAACTACATTAGAGGTATTTCGTACAGAAACAATGACTTTATTGTCTAGCATGTACATATTGTACATTGTATAAAGTTCATAGATAAAGGATTTATCCTGTGTAGGTCAAGGAAATAGTACATCAAGTAAGACCGATAGATCGTGCAATCATTGTGCCACACAAAGCGCCATCTCGCGCTCACAGAGGCAAGCCCCGAGCGAGTGTCGGCGGCACATTCATGTGACCCAAGGACATGAGCCGAGGTGGCCGCGTGTCTGATTTATGACCAAAGATGTTCCTCGTTTCGCAACCGAGAACAGGTGCCAACTGCAACCTTGACCAGCAACCACAGTCGCACACTAATCAGAACTCATACCAATTAGAGGTCCGTAAGAGCCTCGGTTTTTATTATTTGCTTCGTAAATTACATAAACCGTGTTCGAAAGGCTGAGAAACGCGAAACGTACCATAAGGACCTGTTTAGACGTGCCGCTCGCTAGCCGCGCACCACCCACGGCAAAATTGTGAGTGGTTGCCGAGTGAGTATCGACTTCGGCTAACCCCTTTGAGATCAAAGGTCGTGGGTTCAAATAACAGAAAGGGCGTACTTTACTGTAATACATTTTACGAAGTTTTTAATATAATTTTATTGTCAAGTTTATTCATGGTTTACGTTTAACAAAATATCTTAATTACTAAACCCTTTTCCCTAATCGGAATTCAATATTACATTTGAATTTCTGTAACTAGTGGTACTTAGGTGTTATGTATATAAAATCCTGCGTATGTTTGGAGGCAGGCGTGTCTGAAAAGGCCACAAGGCGCCGCTCGGTAACCGGTTGTCCGTTACTGGCTACGTCACGGTCTACCAAATTTAAATACGCGCAAAGACTGCACCGGCCTAGCCTAGTTCCTGTGTTTGCTGCATAGCTTTTAGCATGGAATCATTTACAAGCCTTTGGTGAGTTCGCGCGAGGTAGCCGAGTGCCTGGGTTCATAGCCCGCCGTTTAAATCGAGACTGGTTTTCGTAAAAAGTATCTCAAACATAGTCAAAAGCCATATCAGTAGGATCACTATCTACCGAGTGCTGACATCTCATCTGCTTTGTGACAAGATAAAGAACCATTGAGAAATAACCAAACCTAACCCACACCAACAAAATCACACTAATAACAATAAGCCATGTAATAAGGGACTGTAGTTTTAGTGCTCACCAGTTACATGGCGTCAAGGACAAATTCAATCCTGTAGATACATAGATAAGATAAGATAAGATAATATTTATTTAGGCACAGGAAAAATAAAAGCTTATAAGTAAAGTTAGAGACACTTAAATTTAGTTTTAATAAACATAGGAATGTTATTCTACTTAAGTTTGCGCAAAAAAATAATAATTTTCTGATCCCGGTTCCCGTAGAGCTTCAAAAATGCCAAAAATAATTGCCCCAGATCCTTTCTCTTACATTTAAGACTTTATATTATTCTAGTCTAGCCCTTTTAGCAGCGAACTCAAGCGATGTAGAAAGTTTAAAATATGTGTACACATGTACTGATGAACGATTCAATAAATATTCTGCTAATTAAGCCATAAATGAACAGGAAATAGTGGTTTGTTTTTCGAAATATCATGTGGTGTCGTCATTGCGGTTTCACAGTTGGTTACTGGGTGCGCTGGAGGCTCTCTAAAAGCGGGGATACTTCTTATCCTGCTGGGAAGACCGATGACTACAGGGTGGCTAGGTAGAGCACGACAACATCTTTGAGGCGCTTACGTCTTTTAACCGCACTGTACCGAAAAAACTAATGATACGACAAGAAGAAGACCAAGCATCCACCATCTGTCTATCGTACGTAGGCCTGAATCTTTTTGGGAGACACATGAAACCAATGATGTTACCAATTGATCAACCACAGCAAGCTAAACGACACTTTCTAACATAAAAATATTACTATTTTAAAAACGAGAAAGAGAGCACTGGTGGTCTACTGGTAATGTCCCCGCCTTCCGATCGTAAGGTCGTGGGTTCAATCCCGGTCGTGCACCGTATACTCGTAGTACTCTCAAACAGCATGTCGTAGAACCTAAAAAATTCCAAAAACATGTGTCAAGTGCAAGAAAGGAGCCTCTTTGAGGTGCACTTAAAATCCTATCACCACACTGGTTTGAAAAAACTGGTGACACGATAAGAAGATTTAAAAAAATTGGTACAGTTTTTAATAATAGTGAGCCCTTCGCGAGCGACTCGCACTTGCCGGTTTCCGCTAACGATGCAGAACGGTGTCAAAGCGATGTCTAGCGAAATAAGGAGGAAAACTTTAAGGAAATCGACTTTCATCTCCAACAGAGGCCGCTGGGACTGCCTATAGTGCCAATAGGCTCTCGGTAATTAGCTGAGTCTCGCCACTTCTGGGGCTTCCGAGGAAATTATATGCGAAGGAAATCTTTCTGTATGCATCATGGTATATGGTCTGGGATCATGGTACACACAGTTGAGAGGTGCTAGTTTGATTCTCGCGGTGGGATAAGTTTCCACGATACATTAATTTGGATCTTACGACCCGATCTTATTCCAGAAAATGTTGGTAGAATAGTGGATAGTGGCAGTAGTAAGCGGAGTGGCTCTGAGGGTGAGTTGGATGTGGGTCGGAGTGTCGCTAATTCCGTCGCGGGGTCAGCGGCCGGCGCTCGCTAATTGTGTCACCATGCACGCTATGGGAACACAGGGCATGCGAGCTACCAAATACTATTTATACACGTTAAGGATGACTTGGGTTTTTTAGACTCCTACGTATCCAGGTCTTAAATCTGCACCTGTTTTGCTCAACCTTTTGCAGATCTATTGTTCAAAGCAGGGTTACGATCGCAAGTAGGCTGTTTAGGGGCAATGAGATGATTACTTATATAAGCTAAATAATAATATAGCTACAAGCGTTCAGACAAGAAGTTAAAGATATGATTATTAAGATTTAATTCCGTTAAGTAGTTTGAATAATTGTGTTGTGCCGACCCCACTTAGTGGGATAAGGTCAGGGAGATGATGATGAAGTAGTTTGAATAATTGATGATTGTGATTGGATTTTAGTAATACTTGATGACTTGATTTACCTTTGAAGGAGCCAAAATAAAGCAACACTATTCTGCTTGTACTCGTAGTAGTTGTAGACGAAGCTTTAACAATACAATATTTTGTCCTAAATAAAAAGGAAAGCACACTTCGTGTCTCCATGCCAACAGCGAGACGCTATTACAGATCGCCATAAACCTATTGTTTATCATTAGCCAGAGGTAGGAGAACGCTCGCGACTTCATTCCTATCAATAGAGAACGTAAATAAATCTTGTTAGCATTCCCAGGGAAAAGAAACTAAGGAACTAAGGAACTGCCACAGATTTTCCAACATTTGTTATTTGATGACTGTTAGCAGTCCAAAATCTTTCAACTTCCGACCCTCAAGTTGAACCTCAGGAATTCTTCCAAAACAATCAGACCTTAGTAAATAATGTATTAATAAGTCCTACAGACAGACACGAGTCTTTAGGGCCAGTAATTTAGGCTATTAGATGTCTGTGTGAGTAATTCTTCTATTGATTAACGCCCACTTACTATACAGGAAAAATGAGAGCAGCAAAATAAATAGGTCGACATGAAAGGTGATAGCGTCTTAGATACGTCAAGTGTGTGAGGTTACCATGGAGCCTGGCTCAGGGACCCTGTCAGGTCGCTTAATAAGGTTACATACAAGCGTCAGGTCTCTGTCGCCGGTGTTGTTAGAGCTAGATAAAAGAGGTGGCGTGATTTGAATTAGGCGATTACGATAAATTAATATTTTCAAAAGACGAAAAATATCGTATTCAACACGTTTTCTTTCATCCGGAGAATGCTCACCCGGGACTTGCTAGTTGCGGTGTAGTCACAGTCACTCTAATAAAAGTCATGAGTATTGCAATTACAAAAAATCTAATTGAAACCGAAGGAATAGGTTGCCTCACGTATAAATCATCTAGAATAGGCGCTGGATCATAGAAAGTGAGTCTGCTTTCTGAAGGAACGTTATAAATCTTTGTTATTGGCACGGCTCCGAATGCCACGAGGAAGGACCGGGTAGAAATGGACCAGAACGGATGCGCAAATGTTCGCGGCACATTATCGCTGGGGACATCGTCGAAAGCCGGAGAAACACGAATTACCCGAGCCTATTGCAATGCAAGTCTGACCAATATTTAGTGGGACAGGCAGAGTACGGTTAATTGGTTACTGCTGAATACTGCAGCTACCAAGAAAATGTTATCCGTAGCTTATAAGAGGACTGTAACACTGGAGGTCTGGAGGAGTATGAGCAGAAGGAGGCCTACCTACACCCAGCTGTGGAATATTATTGGCTGCCGATGATGATGATGATGATAACTCTAGTACTAACTGCTACCGCAGCAGGAGGAGCGACACATAGCAACATGACATTGTGTGGTTCACACTCAGGCCGAGATCTGCTGGTGACACGGCGTGAGTGACGTCACAATGTCGCGTGGGAAGCCTGCGAGCGACGTCCCTGCGGTGCAGCGCTGGGGTCTCATAACTGTGATAGTGTGAAGACATAGGGGTGGATCGTCGGATTCAAATCAAAGTAAAACTTTCAATTAAATAAAATAAAGATAACAAATTACGATTGCTTCCGTACTACTATTGATCTCATCTGAGTATTTGATTCCGTGAAGTTCGCACTCAAAAAGTATTTGTATTCGAATTCGTACCCAAATAAAAGTAGCCTTGTTGCTGAAACAATATTCCCAGTTCAAGAAAAAAGATTTAATATTCGTACGGATTATGGTTGTCAAAACTATTTGAAAAGGCGCCAAGCGTAATCGCCCGTATAATAGCCTGAAGATTGCGATACCAGCCTCTCTAGACAACAAGCTATCGAAAACGAAAACAGAGAGCGGGAAAACTACAGAGAAAATTCATAAGATTCACATTTGTAAAAATTATGACGATATCAAGCTGAACACATTTTTTCCAAGGGAGATACATAATGAGACGATCAAAATGGACATGGTACGACCAAAAACTTTTTTAAAGATGAGATAAATGGTATCAGCTAGCTAGACGCATGCATATCAAGGACAAAATATGTTAAACAATCCATTGTCATTATGCGTTTTCGTTTCCGCACGCGCTGCCCATCTATCGTCACGTGTACAGCAGAGCTATACATACACATCCACCTAACATTCGAGCTGTATGACAATCGGCTCACCTGTTGGCGCTTAGTTATGACTAATGAATATTTTCGCATTGTGCCATTCACCTCGCTCGGGCCGTTGTTTGGTCCGCGCGCGACACAACAGGCTGCGACATAACTTACAAGTAGCATCGGCCACCTTCGGCGAACCTGATCATTAGTAATGCGATAAGGTTGCATAAAACAAAGAAGTATGAGCATCGGTCAGGAACATCGACTTCAACTTAACTTTAAGTATTTCCTTGAAGAAAGAGTTCTCAAACTCGATTAAAGCAAGACCGGTAGGGTAAAGTTCAGGGGAGCAAACAATGCATCGTAAGCTGTCTGCCGAACAAGTTTTTACGGCGCGAGTGAATGAAGTCCCCGCTTATGATTGACTATCCCACGGAACGTAAAGTTGCGCACTCCTCTGCAATCTGTGATGCGGGCACGATTACAAAACTGGTCCTTTATAGTCGCTTACAAACTTGTACTTTGCAATATCTTTCAGATTTATTTAGTTAATAGATAGGTGCATATGGTCTTTCATTTACGGCATAGGCCGTCAAGTGTGTCTGTCAGGTGTAGGCGGTGGGCCCTTTGTGCAGCGTCCGTCAGAGTTACTGTGATCTGCGGGCCGCGGGCGGGGGGCGGGGCGCGGGGCGCGGGGGGCGGCGGGGGTGACAGGCCAGCATTACAGCATCACCCGCCTCCGAGGGCAGAATAACATGTCACGTTCAATTGTTTTTATCTTAGATAGAGGCTTTCAGTTGCTTGGAGATTTTAAATTGTCTCTATAATTAGCAGCTATAGATTGGTCTCCCTTCGAGCTTTTTAGGCATTCCGGATGAGAACACTAAACTTAATTGGCCTTATTACAAAAAAGTTAAACCTTAGTTTAATACCATGTTGACACATGTCAAAACCGCCGACTAAAAACCAAAAAATAATAGGTTAACCTTTTTTATTTTACCTTAATTTTTAATAACTAAGTAACTAAGTGATGTAAGTATATCTAAGTAATTTTGAGTCGGCGCCCAACAAGCAAATCAATTAAATACGTCGCCGACTCAAAATTAATTAGATATAGACTTACATTAGTTATGGTAGAATAAAAAAGGTTTACCTATTATTTTTTTCAGTTCTTTCGGCGGTTTAATTTTTGTTAAAAAGTTTTATTATTATTATATATATTTAATATAGATTTTTTTGTGGCTATAATCTACTAATTACTAAATCGGACTAAGTACTCTATGCGTGGTTTAACATAAAAAAAATATAGATATACAACTAGCGGATTCGGGCGCGACTTCGTCTGCGCATTGTTTCGTCATACAAACTTTAGAGATAGAACTACCTTGTTCCAATCCAACCTGAAAACACTGAATTCATTTTTGGATTTGCTGTCTTTGATAAATATGAATAAGTAGTCTAAGGGGTTGGTCTAAAATTATTGGTTGTCATGGCAACCTTAGAGCAGTGATCTTTGTGTCAAACAAAGTACTGCTTAAGTTTTTATGCAATATTCTCGTTGTCCTTCTACATATTTTTTGGTTTTCAGGAACGTATTTCGGGATGAAAAGTAGCCTATATGCTATTCTGGAGTTATACCTTTCACCTTACCAAGTTTCATTGTCAACTGTTTCGTCGTTTAAGCCTGATCCCTAGACAAACATACAGACATCCAAACATCTAAACAAACTCACAAACTTTCAGCTTTATTATATGAGTGGGATGTATATACGCGTAGACTTGATAACCTCCTTTTTTTTCGTCGGTTAAAAAAAGCGTTCTATGTACGAGTAGGTATTTAAATATCGTTTTTCTAGGGACAGCTTTTAGTCAGTGCTTTGCTAAACTCGGTTCATATTTGTAATAAGAATGTAATCAAAGAGAAGTAAGTGAACTTACCCATTCTCGTCCTTGATTTTCTTCTTCCGTCCGCGCTTCTTAGGCTGGTTGACGATCATCTGGTGGTGCATCATGTGCGGGTGGTGGTGCGGATGCATGTACTGCTGCTGCTGCTGCTGCGGCGGCATGAGGCCGCACATCGGGTCCTCCTCCACGAAGGAGTAGGGGTCCTCGCACTCGCGCTTCACCGCCTCGTAGTCGTCCTCGCGCTTGTAGTGGTGCAGGTGCGGGTGCGGCGGCGCGAGCGGCGCGCCGTGCTGGCTCATGTCGAAGGGCATGTCCAGCGGCGGGTCCCGCTTGAAGGCGTACGGCTCGCTGTACTTGGGGAAGGGGAAGTGCTGGTAGTCTTGGGGCGGCGGCTCGAAGGCGCGGTATTCGGGCTCCGGCTCCGCGTACCGCAGCAGCGGCTCGGGCTCGTAGGGCGGCGCCGGCGCGGGCGAGCGCGCCGCGGGCGAGCCCTCCGCGCTGGATGGCTTGCGCCGCGCCGCCTCGCCGCTGTTGCTCGTCTCGTAGCCGTCGTCCTGGTTCTCCGTCCCCTTCGGCTTCTCCGAGCCCTCCTCTCTGAAACAACGCATCACCCGGTTATCGGACGCTCTTGCTGCTTACTTACTAAGCTATAGTGCAGCTCGAACTAAGTAAGAAACTTTCAGAACTATTTGACTAGCTAATCATTTGAACTTTGGATCTATAAGGGTCTAAATATTAAAACTAAAAATAGGAAACTAGAGAAGCACATTGATAAAGTTTCTGTACCCTAGGAGTATTGTAAGTTTACGAGACACATCAAAAAGCCAGAAAAATTGTGTATTCTTGGTCAGGTACACTGATGGCTATCCGCTCTAAATCAGAACCAGCGAAGCGCGGGGCTCTCAGGTAGAGCCCGCCTTTGGCTTCGCCGTCGTCGGGTGCTCCCAATAGAAATAACCTACAAAAAGAGCATTTGTGCGAGGACTCGTGCAGGCTACTTCCGACCGTAACCCGAGCGCGACGCTGCACATGTGCCGGCATTAGATTCGCTTTGTTATCAGAACTGGAACTACGCCGATTCAGTATTTGAATTAATCCAACTCTACTATACATACATACCTACAAACTAAACACGTGTTTGTACAGTTAGTTCAGTATTCATCAAAGCTACTTTGCCCACCTGTGTAATGTAGTGACCTAAGCAACTTTATAGTTATATTATTTCATAACTAGTTTAATATTACATTCAGTTCTGTTTAGTTAGAATTTGATTCGATCATGTCCTCATGGATTCGGTTCAAGTTATTAGGCTAGTAATACAGCGAGCTATTCCGTGAAGGTAGATAGCCACCATCAAAGAGTTGCGTTCGGAGTGCACAGTTATAAACCTACTTACTAAAACTGGACTTGCTTAGGACCTTTACAATCACAACGAGCAACACCTCCGCAGTCCGCACTAACGGGAAACACGGATTAACAAAAATGCAAGGTCAGATATGATTAAATTAGTCACAGACTAGTAAATCATAACGGGCCGCTTTGCGCCAAGGTGCTCAGCATTTTGTAATTATAAGCATTGGCTTGCAGTTCTGACATCAACAACTTGTTTGACGGCGCCATAACACGAATTGCCTGGTCAGTAGGCAGTTTCACAGTAAACTCAAACATATTTATCCAATAAAACGTGAATAGGTTCCTTCAGGAGTTCAAGGTGACCCGCGTGCTGCATCAACCTGCACAACTTGCCCGCGGATGTTGATGCAAATAGGAAACGGCGGTCGTTAAGCGACGGGGGACTAAACGCCATCTTTAGAGTCTATAACGTTGGGAAACCTCTTCTACAAACAAAGATGGACAGCTTGTGCTGCAGCGTTTCTGAACCCTAAAGCATTAGAGTGGCGGGTCACAACGATTCAAGACGACGAAACTTTAACGTAATTTTTAGAAGAAGAATCACTTCATAAACCAAAAATATTCGATTCATTTATTTATTTATATATTTTCAATTCAATGCAGTAACGTTTCTTAGCCATTTAGTGCAATCGCTAGGATTCAAAAATTCTGATTATCGTAACAACGATACGTACGAAGAATACCTACAATATGAGACGCGCAAAAAATCACGTGTCAAGTGATGAATCACACCGAGTTTTAGATAAACGGAGAGATGCGATCATAATGATGCACAATTTCCGGCTAATCATACTGTTTACGAGCCTAATTACACGCCACAACAAATGGTGGGCTAAGATGGCCCGCACCCACGACCGCTCGACTGCATGCAGTGCACCAACGATTATCGACCAGCTCCACAGCTGTTTAGACGTGTAGCGCGGAGGGGAGCCACATAGCGAGAGATTCGATTGTACTTTCAGCTCCCTAACTGATTCTATCTCATTACCGTAGTTAAAATCATGAGCAGTGGTTGAACCATATAAAAACACCAAATTGATTAAAGCGACACATTAAAACGACCAAAAAGATTTTCTTAAATCAGAGCTAAAAACACCATAACAACCAAATAATACACGAGTTTACACGACATTAAATTGAACACAAATATGAGTACACGCACACGTCAATTCGTCCTTTGTTTTTTCAATATTTTTTTGCACATCATACCGTAACCGACCGTTTACGTGCAGGCGGACAGTAGATGAGTGGAATTTCAAATCTTTCAATTAGTGATTGGCAATCCTACGCTTGGGAAAAGATCCTATCGAGAGAAAGTCACAGCTGAGCACCGGGCACCGGCTGCGACACACGATGGGTGTTCGCCCGGTGCCGGCAGTTTAGCAACCGCCGACATCTCACCTGAACTTAGGTAATCAGCAGAACTGATAGCTATACAGATATTTTAATTACAAATACGTTATGGCCATGTATTTACATACTTCATTAGAATTTATTTATTTTTACATCTGTAAATTTCCGGTGAGCGTTGATCAATTATTCTTCGCTTAAACTGCTTGACCGATTTTGATAATCGCTTGGCAGCATCTAACCATAGCTCTATAGACACATTTCTCATGGTGTTTAACCAAGAATAGAATCGAAAATAACTACGATCCTATTCAATGTAGATGTAATTATGATACAAACTATATTTTAATTATACTCGTAATACCTTCAAGATTCCGTACCCAAAGGGTGGCGCTCTGTATGTCCGTCCGTCTGTCACGTCACGCACGGAGCTGTATCTTTTGAACCGTAATAGGTAGATCTAGGTAGACAAATGTTCACTGTGTGTTACTCTTACTATGGCCGTGCTCACAACAAATTATAAAAACAACATATTAAACTTAATAAAACATTTTTGAAAAAAAAAATTGAACCGACTTCACAGAACACAAACAGAAGAACCTTCTACGCACTAAAAAGAGAAAAATAAGAATATACAGTGAAACCTGGTTAAGTGAGACATCAAGGGACCTGCAATGTCGTTTCACTTATAGAGGTATTCCACTTACCCAGTGTCTCAGATATACAGGTATAAATAAATATCTGTCTCATTTACAGAGGGTTCCATTAATAGAGGTGAGAATACAGGTGATAAACGTACACGTTTTAGTTTTCCTTGTCCAGAAGAACATTGTGATTAAATTTTATGTTTACTCTGAATTATTCTACAAAGAGTAGATTTTGGCACATTAAATTCGGCACAAACTTCTTCGCGTGTCTTCCCACTTTTATAAACGGATATTAACTTCAGTTTTTCACGTAATCATAACGATTGTAGCTTTCGTTTTGACATTTTTCAAATAAACATCTGTATGATAGTAAAGCGAAACTAAAACTGAAGGTAATTGAAGCTCAAAATTTGTACTTACGTACTTGGAATTACGTGTGGAATTTGTGGGTAGAATAAGAATGAGTAAACAAACAATGTTATCTCAGTTACAGAGGTTTATGCATATAAAATTTACTCGCTGTCTCAGTTATAGAGGTAACTATGATGATAAATCGAAAGAACAAATCCCAGATATGGAGGTTTACCTCGTCCCACTAACAGAGGTAATTCAGTGCCAAAGTGTTGGGACCTCAGCATGAGTTCCAGTTATTGAGGTTTCTCACTTATCCAGGTCCCACTTAACCAAGTTTCACTGTAATTTGAAGTCGGTGGCAACTATTCATTTACATCTAAGAAATTCAAAAGAACTTGGGTGCAAAATTGTATCCTGGTACGCTATCGCTCGATTTCTTTTTTTGATAGGTACTTAATCGTATTCACTTGGCACCGACTTCAAATTATATTCTTATTTTTCTCTTTTTAGTGCGTAGAAGGTTCTTCTGTTTGTGTTCTGTGAAGTCGGTTCAATTTTTTTTTTCAAAAATGTTTTATTTTTCTCTTTTTAGTGTAAGTAAATAAATACTGTGTAAATAAAAGTGTATGTGTAAATAATATAGTAAGCTACGAGTACATTAAGACTTTGCTTATCGTAGCTTAAGTAGGAAAGGATAAGAGAAGTCATGGGCAGACCTACTAAAGGACACACCAGAGTTCAGCAAGGGGGAAAACTGTCAATCCATAAGGAAAAGAAAATATTTTGGACTACCTCGGGTGTAATACCCTTTCAAACTATTTAATGTTTGACTCAGATTGTGAGTCAGGGTGTGTTGTGTAGTGAGAATGAGGTTTTTTGAATGTTACGGGAAAACTGTCAATCCCTCAGGAAAAAAAAATATATGGCGCCACCTTGAGAGTGTGTCCTTTACACTTTCTAACAAAAAAAATTTTGGAAATCGGTCCACAATTTTCTTAAAGTTCAGTGATTGTTTTAGTTTTACGGGAAAACTATTAATCCCTCAGGAAAAAAAAATATATGGCGCCACCTTGAGAGTATACCTCTTTCTAACAAAAAAAAATTTTGGAAATCGGGCCACAATTTTCTAAAAGTTCAGTGATTGTTTTAGTTTTACGGGAAAACTATTAATCCCTCAGGAATAAAATTTATATGGGACCACTATAAGAGTATACCCTTTCAAACAAAAAAAAAAATTTGGAAATCGGTCCACAACTGACGGAAATATCGGTGAACATACATAAAAAAAAAAAAAAAAAAAAAAACATACATACAGCCGAACATATAACCTCCTCCTTTTTTTTAAGTCGGTTAAAAATTAAACAGGGCCTTCTATTGACAATTATTTAAAATCTGTAGTAATCAAGCGAGCGCCGAGCGAAGCAACTCCTAACTTTAGAATTGGTGGCCGCGGGAAGTTGAATGCGAACAACAAGTAAATGCTACAAGTTGCCGATGTCAGGACTCGCTACCAAATACTTTTAAGAATTCTTCTGTGGAATATGAACGCAAAAATCTTAGATAGCCGAGAAACGTACGGTAATAGCCCTGCCGGGGAATCAGAGAGCTTATCGAGTTGGACATTGGTTAAAAAAGTCAAATGAATAGGATACATACCATAATTAACTCTTCGCATTTTCTGTTTATATAATAGCGTAAGCTGGATTTTATAATGAAACTTACCGCAATAAACTTTTTTTACACTAAACAAGGCCTTTTAGCACCGCCATAACTGGGTCATTTCAGAATTAAACATCATTAAACCTATGCTAATCACGAACTCGTAAAAAACGTATAAAGTTGTAGTATTTTCTCGTTTATATTTAAGCAGGCGATGGCGAGCGCGGCATTTGCCGGCAATGCCGCGGGAAAACATCTGCAGCCTGCAGCAATCTCATCGAGAACTCTTGGAACTCTTCCCAGCTTTTCTAATCCGAGCTCTTTCACTATTTAAACCCAATAAAATGCTTCAAATATACTCCACAACTAAAACCAAAAGGAAATTGGAATAACAGTTTCCAAAACTTGGCTACGAAACTCCTGTTAATGAAGCAAAATAAACATTCTGTCGCAACATGAAATGTTTATAAATAGCCTTTAATGAAACGAACTCTTATCAGCGTTTAAAATAGACGCGTGTATTGTCCAAAACAAACGTTAATATAAAAGGTCAACAAGCAAAGAGCAGCCAGCAGGGCAACACAACAGCGTGTGCGTTGCGTACTACAAACGTCGTTACTATTGGTTCACATCATAACCCGCTCGATAAGTACACATAAAATTGAAACATAAAATCAGGTGATCGCTGGGAGACAGCGGACGGCGCGCGGCGATCGGCGCCCGCCGCATGTAATATACATAAACGTCTCGCGCGCTCCATTCATAAAGCGACTTGAATTATTGCTGCTCACTTACTATTATTGGAGCTATAGTAAACAAAACGCGCCGTTATATTAGTCAATTGTTGTGTAACAGTTATGAACTCGTTAATGGCCGCGGTGTGTTTATTTATTCAATATTTTAACATTTATTTATCAGTGCGACTACCGCTTAGCGCCGGCGCCGGCGCCGGGTGCGTTTGCGCGGACGCTTTTTGTTTTATGTTAATCGATTAATATTATTGGGCGTTGTAAAAAATGATTCATTGTATGCGTGTAATTTAAACGTTTATGTGATTTTAAGTTTTTCAATATGATACTTTATTTATTATCCTGCTTTTGTTACACGAATCCTTTTATAGTAACTTGAAACGATCTTGTGCAACTTGTTTAATCGAAAGATCGTCTAAGTGATTTTCTGCATAATCCCAAAATGAATTTATGATTAATGACAAAGAAAAGAAGTAGAACTTCGGTGGGCACGTTGAACTGTCGGAGATCAAGTGACATATACACTCCGTCACCAATCTACTTACTAAATAACTTGAGAAAAATTAATTTCAATTTCGTCATTTCATCTAATTTGACTTCAAGCACACACCATAAACGGTGACGCTGGTTCTGTTCAAACAACTCCCTGGCTAGTGGCTACGCATTCATGGAACTTCTTAGGGTTACTAACGAAATCTATTCTGTCTACGTGAACCGGGAGGAACATCTCGAGACCGATAAGGATAATCAGATGCAAAATTATAATGAAATTAAAATTATACTTATACAATGATACTTATTATTTATACAACATGTTTTAAAGAAGTTTTTAATTTGCAAACCTAAGTGATAAAACGCATATTCATGTAAACACATGGTATTAAAAAAAAAATCTGCCTAGCAACAGCAAAACTCAGTAATTTGATTAGCGTTTTCAAGTTTGCAAGCAGTAGTTTGCCAGCGACGACGCCGACGTGGCCGTGTCGCAGAAAGCTAGAATCGATTACTGTTTCTTTGCTTTTTTGTACGATCCAAGTCTTGATTAAAATACGGACACAAGTCGCATTTCAAATGGCTGCGGGATTAGGGGAATCGACTGCAGAGCGTATTATACATCGATATACGAACAACTGCTGATGGAATGGAAAGCACATCTGCTTCCACAAAACGCAGAGCTCTGCACGAAAGAGAAATGACATCTATAAAACATTTAGCCAGGAGGACAAGGAGCGAGCCCGAACGATCCCAAGCTGACGTGCAAATATTGCAATTAACTTCAAGGTGGTGTCGAGCAAGATTTTACCAAAAACCGTGTGAGAACGCTAAACTGATGAATTGACAGTAAATATTCAAATGAAGTATTCAGGTCATTGTTTCAGTGTGGGAACTGACGGCCGGCGAAATAGGTTAGTCAGATTAGCGAACAAGGCTATCTGCACCGCGTCACGCGTCTCAAGTCCGAACGATAATGCGTATCTAAAGTCTGAAGGCTAGTAAGTCTTAAACGAAACACATTTGACATATTTATAAGTAAGCGTACGTGTTCGAAAGGTGTAGCCTATCGGTCGATTTGTCAATAATTAGAACCGGTTAAAGAAAGCCACGTCGTCGAATACTCCCTAATAAATGTTGGTAATATATAGGTAAGTTTGAATGTCGACGGCCGCGCGGCCGGGCCCCGTGAAGGACTCACGTGTTCCAGACAGGCATGAATAGACGTCTTCTAGCTGTAACGATCGCTCAATAACGTGTTCGGAATATCTCCGATGGGTGGCCGATGACACATCTCTGGCTCCAATAAAATTGGTCGGCCATTAGCAGCGGCGTTGTTGTCAGTCTGCCTCTATTGTTCTGCGGGGACGGCTTCGGGCCTTATGTACCGAGTCCACTATGTACCCGCTATGTGCCGTCCCGGGGGGAAGGAGTATAGTCTGTAGCGAGGCCTTATCTGACGACAGGCGCTCAGGTCGAACCTTTTCAGTCTCCCAAAGTTAAAGATATCAACGAGATCAAACGAATTTATACTAACGACATCGAACAATCTTGAAATTAAACTTCAGAAACATGAATTCAAATGAAACGAAGCAACAATTAAGTTTATAAATATTAATTACTCAAAGCTAAGATTCGTTATCAGATAGAAGGAAAGGAATCAAGGGCGAGACTATCTCGGTCGCTCAGGTAACGCTTTCATCCAGTTATCCCAAGCATATAAAAACAGTCTCGACGAATATTTCTATTTTGAGATAGTCGTCGACATGAACGTAGTGGAAATGTCGTTCAATATCAAAATTATACAAGTTAGCAGGTATGGCAAACTCCATTCGACAGTAAAAGCATCGTTAAGATAGTGTTGCCAGGCATCCTTTTTCATGTGAATTCTAATTCGACGTAAAAAAACTGGATCCTAATGCAAATTCAACAAGAACCTGAATTTTAGTTTGCAATTTAAATAGATATGATGCAAACTTGTGCGCGAATAGGCGAGGCGGAGACGAGCTCGCGCGGCGCGTGGCGGCGCGCGCCGAGTGCCGGCGCCGGCTGCACGGTTACCGCGGGTTCAGGCTCCACTCCCAACATCCCGGATCTTAGCACTTCTTTTAACACAACACATAGGTGTAATTTTTGTTATCGTGGGCAGAATTTACCTAGGAATTAACATTATTCTCTACTAAATTATATTACTCCCACGACACGGTGGACACGCCGCCAGGCCGGGCTTGCCGGAGGTGTGAGAGATCGCAGTGTGGGCGAAATTAGGATGTTTTTTCTATGCATATCCGAAATATAACCAAGTAAACTGATTTTATATCGATAATTTATTTACGTTCAGAGTTGCATAGCTGCCAAATATGCATAATCTCCGTGTTGGGGTGTCAGGTACTCAGGTAGAGACAAATCACATGAGCAAATATTTAGCTACGCTTGCGCCAGAGGACAATGCACTTTCAACATTCACGGGTGATGCAAGCGGCCGCGCGCCGCGGTGGGCGTGAAGGGTCAGCGCTGCCCATAGGGGCACAATTTTAGGGCGCCATCTTTCGAGCCTTCGTGACGTAGCTCCATAAATACCCGCTTTCACAAGGTCCTTTGCGGGCGAGCCGTATCTCGCTCGCTCTATGAAAACGACGCTCCACTCCACACGAGTCTAAATCATTATCACGCAAGCCCGCTCTCTCGTGATTGCATCTGACGTGTGTACAGCACGAACGAGCAGATGCGAGTATAGATATAGAGCGGGTACAGGGTGACCTGTATAGAGGCGACCTCTGAAACCGATGGCTGCCCGCATGCCAGCCGGGGCTGGCAAGGACGGTCCCGGCCACCCCCCCCCCCCTTGGGCTGGGGGGTAGTGTGCACCGCCCGATGCGACCGCTCACTTCCCACTAACATGGACAATTGTACATTGCACACGTTACGTAAAACACTTTCAAAGGTTTCCTCAAAAAAAGCAATTCTTTTCGACGTTTCGGAATGTAGTAATTAAGCCGAGCTAATTGATTAATGAGTTGGAATCATTTTTACTCCGTTGAACGAAACGAATGCGAAAAATTCGAACGGTCAGCATCGCTCGGCGATCGCGTTGATTTTTCTTCGAAATATGAACACGCATGTACCACACGGTGCTTGCGCATGTACCTACCTACGGCGCATATAGACGCACGTTTTATTGCATACTGTGCACATAGATATAGCCGCGTATGTATGTGTTTATGGCCTGTCTATAAAGCGAGGAGCGACGCGAGAAGACCAAGTACAACGACCCAGTTCTGCTCAAGATAAGAGCCGCAGATATTGACTCGACGATTAAACTCAATAAACACACGTACCATAATTTATAGGCTCGACTCGAACGTTGATAACAACGTAAATACGAGAGCAAAAAGCGGAGGAGGGTGGGTCAGCTGTCCCTTTAATTTCAACCCCGCCTGACCCCGCCGCCCCCCGAGGCCGTCTGCCTACGCCGGAGGTACTTATTGTTAGAAATTTCACTAGTAGCTTTTAATCACCCGATTCTGATGTCTGCCAAGTTCGAGCGTGCGTTAACTCTCACTTCCATAAAGTACCCTCCCGAGCGACGTGTGCCGCGCCCTCCCGCGGGCTGAGCGCGCAAACCTTTCTTCGCCACATTCCTAGCTGTTGGAGTATACAGCAGCGCGCCGTCTAACATGCAAAAGACATCGGCTAAGCTCTCGGTAGAGAGAGATGAGACAAATTGCTTAGTGTTTCCACACCTGCCACAATGCGTGGATAAGTTTTCGCAATAAAATCAAACAGTGACTACGGGAGAATCTACGTTCTTAAAAACGGTTTCTTTGCATAATGATTGTAATCTTAATTATTCGAGCGGCGACCCCACGAGGGTCATATCCCCAAGGTTGAGAGCCGACGTCCCGCTGCCGCCGCCACTCGGTTAGTGTTCACGCAGCACCGACTCGGCTGCCGACTAGGTATCTACTTATCTGTGAATTGCTAATTAGCCCGCCGCCGAATGTGTTTCGTAAATGAGTTTTTGCGAGTTAAGCTCTTATGTAATGAGCGAGTGGCCGTGCTCTGGGGATCGGCGATCGATGGTCGCCGGCTCCGCTCACCATTACTTGACGTTAGAGCGCACTCCGCATGCATGCAGCGGGCGACCATCTCTTTTCTGCGCGTAAGTGTAAGAGGGAGATGCGACGAACCGGCCGCGGCTCCGCACAATGGTGGCTGCGCTATCCCTTCGGCGGTGCACACGACTGTCGCTTTCTGTTTCTTGCGCGACCGAGGAGCCTCGATGATGCATCCGGCCGGAAGGACCAGCTGTCGATCTGATCCGAGCCTTTCTAACAAAGCTCATATTCAGCGATTGGGAGAATTAAAATAAAGCACGCTCCCCGAGATAAGTCTCCTATTGTCTTTGAAATCTTCGTCGGCGCGGGCGTCCCGAACTGTCAGTTATCTTTTTTGCCGTGAACTCCTTTTGATCCCATGTCCGATTCCGAGACACTTTTGACATTTGGTGGGTTCCTCCTGCGCCGGTTCGTGACTATGGAGACATTCCACGCCCTCCTTTTATTTTAAAGCAGGACACCGGATTCCCCGAGGACACAGGTATGCTTCGTGCGAGATCTAACATTTTATTGTTTCCTTTTGAGGAAGTACAACAAAAATGCGGAAACTTATGCGGGTCTGGTTGATTGTTTTGCATTTAGAGATAACTAACTATAGCTAAAATTATACTTCTAATTGCTAAAACTGGCTTTGTGAACCTTCGTGTCCGAGACGTAAGCGCGAGCTTTCGTCGCACTACGATATAAATCAAAGCATCATAAAGTTGCAAGGTATTTTTGCAGGCCAGTCATGAGTACACGATGCTAGCTCGCGATCGTGCCTGACAGACTAATGTCAAGTGTCAAGGGTAGGGCTGGCCTGGCAGGCTGGCAATCGTGCGTGAGCGCGCTATCCTCGCCTCCACCACGACGGCAGATGTTTTACATTTATATGTATTCGTATATTTATTTATTACAATTTCGATAACATCGTATTCAAAAGTATCGGAAATATAACATTTCAGACGTAGTAGGTATAGTGAAATATTTCATAAGGCCATAGGTTCACTATGCTACTAGCGAGCAAAAGTTACGCTAGAATCTGTTTTATTCTATAGCTGTAGCAGTGTAGTGTAGTGTAGTGTATAGGTAGGTATAGGTATAACGTTGGTCGTCCTTGCACGAACACAAACGCCGCCCGAACGAACGTGCCGCTCTGTCACACCTCATACTCCGGCAAAATAGTACATACGTATAGCGTAGTATAGACGAAACTGCTGTGGTTACTCACACAGGCGTCCTATCTATGTAGTTCGCAGCTATGTACGTACGTTCGCTTATATAAAGGTTTCGCAGCCAGAAAGATACATAAGCACGTAAAGTAAATAGGACTGTGTCTGGGCAAGAAAGTCTCCGACCCCGCGCTCGTATAAGCTTAGAGTGGAGCGTAGCGTGAATCGTAAACTTAAGGCGGTGTTTACGAGTGGTTGGGCACAAGCGTAGCGATGAGCGTATTAGGAATATAGTATAGAAACTAAAACATTGATAACTAATTTAACAAGATATAAAATTATACATTGTACAGTACGCTATGAGTGGGTATTAGAAAATACTTTTTTAAGTACCTAGGTAAAATCGATTACAAGTGTCGCTCCCCGCTACGTGTATGGGTTGCGTGCGGCCTTAGCTCCCAGTTAACAAGTCGCTGGCCCCGACCGGACGTAACGTCGAGCCGTGAATCTCATTATAGCAGGTAATGAGAAAGGACCGACATGCATGAGCAAAACCAAAACAGCTGAATTAGCAATATCTCGCGACAACCGCTCAGCCCGCCGCCCCGCTCGCCCCCGCCTGTGCGCGCCGAGTTCCCACAAGGAGCTCAGCAGCTGAATGGATTATGATGGATGTGGTATCGATTCGTCATGATCACGGCGACTGCCCATAGATGCACAATCCAGTTTTTACGCTACGCGGTTGATTTGTATGCGACCCCCGCGTCAAGGAGACGCACCTACCTATTATTTGTATTGTTTGTTTAGACTCGATTGTCGAAGAAATGTCGATCGCACCGCGCCGCCGCCGCCTCGGGGGACATGACAGTTGGGTAAGACAATATTAACAGATCTATACTTATGATGTAGGTAAAACACGATCGACGTGTCGAATTATAACTGGAATATTAAGCGTGTCAATATTTTCAGCAATAACGAATTAAGTTATGAACTACCTCCCGAGATGCGCAGAATCTTAAGAAACTGTTATGGATCTATTTGTTTAGGTCTATAAAGTAACAATTTTTAGACACAATATACCTAGTTAACGAACACTATGAAGCACACAGCATGTTAGGAGGAAGTTTAGCTATTGGCAAGGATGAGCAACAAACAAAAGCACAGATGAGGAATTCAGATGGCCTTTTGCCGGCGCTATCGCGCTCGGGGTCTGGCAGAATGTCAAACAATGCAGCACGACGCGATCAGCCACTGAATTACCATCACAATGACGTGACAACCCTAGCCTAGTGTCATAGTTCAATGTCTAGCATCTAGCTGCTGCGCCAGTGCTTACAGACTTTTATACCTATAAATGATGTTGGTTTCGGAGGCGGGCACCTGTCGCCACAGGAGTCATGCACATTAATACGGGATGAAGATCAGTTTTATGCTGAACAATACCAAGCCATGGACTACTTGAAACTATGGGACAAGCTCTTGGAAATAAGCTAAAAGAAAACATAAAACCCATGGTCAATTACAAATAACTCGCATCAAAAAATAAACTTTTAAACCAATAACCGTAAGAGTATCCTATCCTGAATCCTAGCAGCTGTAAGATCCCTCATGGAACCCGATTAGTGGTAGCGAAGGGCAGCGGCGCGGCGCGCGGCGGCCCCCCACGGGGCCCAGGTGACGCACCGCGACAGTTCCACATTACATCTTATGACATTATGCGCAGATGACAGCTCAGTAATAAGGCTGCATGTAAGTACACGGCTTTAATGCCTCTAGGAATAATAAACTAAGTAGTTAGTATGAGTTTATGGTGAACTCTCGTGACAAAGTTTTTAGGGCACCTGGCTAGTGATTCAGACTTCAGCGGAACGTATTCAAGTCCGAATCGGTCAGCTGTTCAACTGACAGCAACCAATCACAGTGCAGGAATTGATCCAAAACTGACGTTTCTTGCACTGTGATTGGTTGCGGTAGGTTGAACAGCTGACCTATTCCGACCCGAATGCATTCCGGTGAAGTCTGAATCAAGGGCCTGGAAGCCTCCGTGTCTAAACGACTTGACGGAGTTTTATTAAGCACCCAGTCTATAACTTAAATCCTTTAACTATCTTAATTCCATCCTATAGTCCGCGATATTTTTTATTATTTTAAAATCCTAACACTGAGAAAACCTAGTCATTGAATTAGTCATATTTTTTATTATGCATTTACAGTCTTCAAATGAAATATCATGAGATGCAGAGTGACAACTCTGCAGAACTGGTCACTGAGGATCCTTGAGACCGGTTTGGGAAACACTCAACACACAATGTTTGATTATTCAGTTTTCACAATTGTTACTACTAACTTTACAACAAGATTCATCATGCAAATATGTCACATTGCAAAATTCATGTGAACTTTATGAAACAATAAATTACATTATATCAATCATATAAGGGTTTTTATATAAAGACTTGAGCATATTAGCACAACATAAATAAATAAATAATGCTGGTGTACACTGTACACCTAACCAGAGAATTAATAAAATTTAATAGAATATTTTAAAAGAATATAAAATGATACAGAATAGACAATAATATGATAATGAGACACTGAAAGATGAGAAATAAAATTGCCTTAATTTTGAAGACTAGAAATTTTGGAAAATTACTTCACACTTTGAAAAGCCCAAAGCAAGGAAAAGCCCATTAATTACTTACTAGCCTAGTCACATTAAAAATATTCTGCCATGAATCCTTCTCATTTAATAAATAAATACATGGTATTAAAGACCAAGCGGCTTTAAGTATGGCAGCCTTAAACAGGTGTAAGATGGATGAATCATTCATCATTATTAAGATACATTATCATAATTTATAGATCTGTCAACATTAACTACCTTGTTTTATTACAAAAACAAAGCAACATGCTCATAATTTGATTTTACAACAGGCATTTTATTCACATGGCATTCTATATTTCAAATAAGCGCAGTATAAGTATGGTAGACATTGTATAATATGGTCATTATCCTGTTTAATTTTATTTATTACTCATAAATAACAGTCCTTATTTTATGCATTTTGTTGGTAGATCTCTATATATTATAAGTTAGGATCAGGATCATCCACCACATTTCATCTAGATGGCAAGCATGGGATCATGCGATCTTTCATCACAAGATATTCATAGGAGAATGATGTATTGACACATATTGATACACAAATGCAAGCACTACTAGTCACAGTTCCACAGTTCAGAGAGCATAGGGAGATCTATGGGGTACTTCAGACAAATAATGCATTAAAGGGTCTAACCAAATCCATCTTATTACAAGAAAATGAACCGAGTTTAGACTAAGACTAACTAAAATAAAAAAGTGTCCCTAGAAAAACGATCATTAAATACTCGTACATAACAGGTAAACGGTTTTGTTTTGACATGTGTCAACAAGGGTACAACTAAGATTTAACGTTTATTTAATAAGCAGCAATGAGTCCATCTATACTCTTATTAGGATCAATGAGTCAAATAGGTATTAAAATAACCTAGTTTTTATTCAATCTATCTAGTTAGTTTTAGTAGTTATTTCATTATTATAGTTCCTAGCTGTAATTTGAACTATCCTTCCTTGTAAATAGTATCCTCAAATGAATGCAAGTCATAAAGCATCAGTCTGCGGCAGTATCCACGTAGCAACTGACTGGTTGGATGTAAGGTCACTGACGATTTATTTATAAGTAAGCAAATTTTGTTTTCCTTGTATACTGTTTCAGAATTAATACTCTAAGCAACTGAATAAAAATGAATGTAGTTGTACATCAGAATATTGAAATGTCATTAATTTTACGATTTGTTTGTAAACAAACTCATAGTAAACAGAACTAAAGGTAGTTGCTGTTCATAGGAGAATGACTGGACTGCTATTTATGGCGTTCATTTGTAATATGGCATCAAATATATTTAAAAACTATTTGTAAGATTCTAAAGATTTAGTAGTCGATATAGTAGACACTGTCTGTATGTAGAATATGTAGATACAGTGGCAACCAACAAGTCTCAAACTGAGTCAACAAATAACTTATCACAAGCAACAATAACTCGGACAGAGTGCCAGCCCTTATCAACTTCACAACTAGGAAACCTCAATGAAACAAAGGACACAGCGATAGTACAACTTGCAATCACATGATGTAACCATGGCTCGGCTCACCCGCCCCAGGACTGTGACACTGCTGCCAGGTTGATGACCCGTGTGCAGTGTAGTGTACATAATTATGAGGTGTTCTGTGGATAGGTCACCTGAGCATGGAGTAGTCCAATGTTGGTATGCACTTCTGCGATGGACTACATACACTTTGCGCCAATCTGACCCTGGCTCATCCTTACAAACACACAAATTCCACTTTGTCCAGCATAGCTACACTCTTGAAGAGGCTACTTCAGTTACTAGCAGAGACATCACAAACTACATACAGAGGCACACTCTCACTGATAAGCACAGTAACACTACACGGCACAGAACTGGCACTCGGCGGCGCTGGCGGACAGCTGAGGGAGCCCGAACGCGACCTAACCTCAAAACGCGAACGAAAACGGGTGAACTGTGGCTCCAGATGTTACCAAAGCAGACCTTGCGCGAATGACATCACCCCGCGACACTGTCGCACGATACTGAACAGAGAACGCGAAATACAACGAGCGAACCTCGCAGCACGGATTCGTGAGCAAAACGCTTTGTTTGAGTAGGCAGGCGGCGCGCAGCCTTCACCGCGCGCCGCAGCTATAGCTAGCACGTAGGTAGCGCGCGCGAGTGCAGCTCGCGTGCAGCGGAGCGCCGCCCGTCGCCCGCCCTTTGTCTTGGGGGCGGCGCGACAGGTTCCGTGCGCTCCGCAAAAAGCGTAAACACGATTCAGATCTACGATCGGTCCGGCAGGCGCGGGCGGCGTCACGCTCGGCCGCCGCGCTCGGGGCTGCCGGCGCCGCAGCCGCGGGTGGCGCAACGCGGAGGCCGTGACGCCTCAGCCGCGAGAGAATGTCCGCCGCGTTTCGCAACGCTCGGCCCGGGCTGGCGTTCGCAGGGATACTCACGGCCTGGCGGGTCCCAGCGGGTCGGCGCCGGCGTCCATGGCTCCGGGGGCCGCGGCCGGGCGCTTAGCTCCGGCTCCGGGCTCCGGGCCGTCGGCCGAACGACGCGACACTCTCTCCGTTATCACTGGGAACGCGACGGACGCACTCGCACCATCACGACAACGCAGCACTACACCGCGGGCACTCCGAAACGCGTATAAACACTCCGCGGATCGTGTTTAGTTACATAGGTAGAGTTTTCTTTGAAAAATCAATATACATTTTCCCAGAGTTTAGAGATATGGACGAGTCGATGTCCAGCGCAGGTTAGGTGCGTGAAGTTTGCAAGCTTTTTTAGCGCACCGGTGTTACCAACATTTTTTTGCCCATTTTTTGTTTTGGCTGTTGTGATTTTTTATAGAGATTTGTGACTAACTTCAGAGATCACAAGCAATTAGGTCTCGCATAATACCTGTGTCATAGACAATGGCGCCAAGTTTGAACCGCTTGGAAAATATTATGTTGTGACCTCGCTGTGACACAAAGTCATTTTATAGAAAGAATTATTATAATGAAGTCGGTTAAAAAATATAGGAAGTCGATACTTTGGTCCTGTCCTGACTCCTAAATTATGAAAACAAATGTGTTTTATATTTTATATAAAAAAAAATGTTCATTGACAGATTGGGAGGAGCCCTTTGTCAGCAGTGGGGCTCTGAAGGCTTTTATTAATAATAATATTTAATTATTTTTGTATGTAACTGCCCGTTATAATTATAAGGGAGTGGGGGGAGGCCTAATATAATAAAAATAATAATGCTTTTCACTTTTTTTTGCCTTAAACACCTAGGTAGGTAGGGACCTAAAATGTTCTTGTTCTCTTCTAACAGCAGATAATAAATAGGTATTAGCACAGACAATATACAATGATCTTAAATTAATATCATTGGGTATTAAAAAATAAATGGATTTTTTATTACTTCTCAAAAAATAAATGTAGATCTACGAGTATATAGTTTGAGTAGTCTACTCAAACTATATAATTTTCTTTAGTAAAGTTTGAGTAGTTCTACTCAAAATAAAGAATTTATTTATTTATTTATTTAATTATTGGAAAACCAACAGCTATAACATGGTGTCCTTAATAATTACTATAGAAACAGTGAGCCAATTATAGGTCTTCGCTAATAGTGACAAATTAGCTATAAAAATGTGAACACTAATACTAGAATGCACTTTACCTATCTCAATACACAATTAAAAACAGCTAGATGAAGAACAAAGAAATAAAATTAAATATGCTCAAATTAGATGAAATAAAATGTTTATTTATGTCACTAACTCCGTTTAATAATATAGAAAAACCTACAATAATCATAGACAAAATTAATTTCATATACCTCTAAGTTATATTTATAGGTTAAAAAGGTTAAGGATTTCGCCTCGTCTGCGTTGATTGTGCAACAAAGGGTTAAGTTGGAGGAGTTGAATCTCACTTTAATTTTAAAAAGTGAAGAGATCACACCTCCACTTAATCCTTTATCGCTAATGCCACGATGCTTGCCGGCGATTCAAAGATTTCTTGAGTGTTCGTAAGTTGGTTGAGATGCAGCTTTACGCGTGAGCTGGAAAGATAGATCTGGCAGCATATGCACAAACTGTCAAGATCTCCTGTCCAACTCAGACGTGGAGCCAAGACGGAAGCATCTGTTCTCTGTAAAACAAAGTAAACTATTAAACACAATAACGTTAAATGTAATAATCTGGTGCGTATTTACTCAGTGTGACAATCGTAGTGTGTGCTCGATATGGAGTCAGGCGGCGCGCTATCACCGCTTGAAAAGGTGCGGCTAACGTTCTCTGATAAGAACAACGCTTTTCCCTATCACGTCAGTGATCCTATATAGCTCTGTTATGAATGTATTCGCTAGATTACAGCTCGCTCAATTAGAAGGATAATTTGAAGTAGTACATGTACCGGATCACATGGAGCGCGTGAACACATGTGCCATTGGAACACCATATGCTATTACGTAATCATCATCGTTTTATTTTTACAGTTTCACTAATCCAGTTGGTTAATTACCATACAGGAGGAAGCAGGGCACTTTTAACACCAAGAAATCGTTAAGTAAATTACTTATAATAAGTATTTAAATGACGTGTCCTTAAAGTCTCCGTAAAGAGTTTTTACCCAATTAAAAGTATCAAATAAGAGATAGTCTTGAAATGGAACGACACTGGGATACTGAGAGAATTTGGACGTTACCCTTAGCCGGGGGGTCCCAGCAGTAATGCACTAACACATCAGCCCGCGGCCACAGTCTATCGCAATCACAGCCCGCACTTGGATAGAGACCCGATCGATCGATGGGCCCATATTTATACTTTCGTCGATATCTTCAGATATGATATCAGGGAACTGACACGAGGTACAAATGTCCACCATCATTGTGATAAGATTCAACGAAACGGGGAATCGATTGGCCCCCGCCAGCCATATCTAGCGCGCAAACACTCCAATCCACCAATCGGCAAGGTATCGGTGATAAGCCAGTGAGCAGTGACGAGGCCGCAAGCAGCCGCCACGCGGCCGGGCTCCAGGGCGCCGCTGCCGCCCGTCCGGGGCCGGTGCCTGCGAGTCACTATCTGCTGCGACACCATCACCCGCACTGTTTACAATGGAGATACACCTTTATTACATTATAATTATTATCTAGTTTGTGAATGATACTCAAATACATTCAATGCTCAAACAGCAGGCGCTGCGTTTGCAGTTTTTTAACTAAGGCCAGAAGAAAGAAATAATATGTAACCAATAAAACTACAGTGACTGACTTATAAAAAAACAATTAACATTTATTAAAAAAGCAAATCTAAGCGAATCTAATACCTACATAAATTAAGTATTGTTAAATTCCTTAGTACCGTTGTCATACGTGGAAGTATTGGGACATGATAGAGATAAGCAAACGTTCATATCAAACGGTGTCATATTTGATAAGGCACAAGGTGTGCGCTTTCTGGAACACTTGTACTAAACAGGTGTACCTGCTTTTAATGTTAATGGAGAGTTGAGAGGTACCTACTACATTGGTAAGGTTTATACTCGTTAAATCCTCATTGATATGAGTGGCCCAATTCAATTTCTTCGTCACAAAATATTCCTATCGCACGGATTGAGATGCCTCTGAATATTACAAAGACGAAGAGATTTATTCGTCTGTAGAGCGAAAGCAATTCGTCTGGCTGCGGGAAACTTTGGGCTGTAGGGGCAGGTGGAGGGAAGTTCCCGGCTCCGGGGGATAGGGGGAGGTGAGAGTTGAGGGCTGCTCGGCGCGGCGCGAGGGCGGCGGGGGCCGGGGGCGGGAGGGCGCGACGAGGTGGCGGCGCCCGCTCGCCTCGCGGCCGTGAACTGGAACTTCGGAAACTTCTGCCGTATTGTGTTTACATTGAACTTTGTTATGTGGGTTAAAGTTAAGCCAGAGTTCAGCAGCGTGTGTGCCGCGTTTTACTCAATTGCAAAGTTGACTTCAAGTTTATAGTATCGATTTTCATCTCATGTTTATCAAAAGTTTCAAGGTTGCAGCTGATTGTGTGTAGACCTACATAATAAACGCTAACACTTGATTCTAATAACGACGAGCCAAGATACATTATTTTCTTCTAATATTACCTTGAATTCGAAACATTTTTGTAAGTTTACCTATCTATAGATAGCTCCAAGTAGGTAATATTCCACGCATATAGCTGGCTATCAGGAGTTTTACCAAATATCACAGATAGTGGCCGCACCTGAACCTATTTTCTGTTATCAATCCAGTTCCTGATAAACTTTCACACGAAACTAAATTTTGAGGCTTGAATTGCCTTCAAATATACCTACCCATTGCTACTCCTTTTACTATTGGGATGGTGTAAGGCTTACACCATCGTAATAGTAAAAGGAGTACACTGTAAGCCATCAAAAGCTGGTTAGGGTTTATAAAGATTCAGGATTTGCTGTTTTTGAAATCAACCAAAGTAAAGTACCTACCTAATAAGTATTGAGAATACTAGAAATAATTATTAAGTAGGTATGCTTTACTATTATCTTTTTTCAAGGACCTCACCTCACATTGCTCACCTGCCTTTAACAGCTTGTCCGTAGCTTTGGCTGGCACTAACATCTGTGAATTCTTAACCTAATCAACCCAACTTGCAAAAACTTTAAATTGTCTAAAAAATTAATAAATGAATTCTATTCTATTCTATTCTATTCTATTCTATTCTAGCGCACACTGCATAGGAGTTAAATAAAAGTGTCTGCTATTGTAGATTTTTAGTTTTTTAATACCTACCTATACGCTGGCCTACGGGCTTAATCGTGAATTTAAATAATGGAACTAAGTGTTAAAAAGTATTTTTATATAAAAGGCTCTTTACCATTCTGTTAAGGGTATTAGGTATACTTTATGTTAAAATAAATGTCTTTATTTACTTGACTTTCTTAAGTAACCGGTTTTCTAAATTTTTGAAACAAATATATAGCAATATATACTTACCTACTGAAGCATAGTTATCCCTACCTTCCCTTTTAGAGCCATAGTTATTTTGGAGCATTTGTTTGTTATCAGCTTATCAGATAGAGCATCGAAAAATGCGAAAAAGAACAAAAATTAAAAACATCAATTTTCTCAAAAATTCATTAAACTTAACTTTTTGACTAAACTTATTAAATTTTTTTAAATGCAGTTAAGTATAGTTTTATCAAAATCGCCCGTGACTCCTAGCAACATTTTTCCATAACTATAGCAATTTCGATTTTCCCTTAGAGGGCGCTCGACAGAGCTTGCCTTGTATAGTAAGTAAATAATAACAGAAATAGGAACAGTGTCATAACATTAGACGTATCTCTGTGCTATTTAACTAATAAGCAAGTGCATTGCGCGAGGTTATCTCGAATTAATATACGGCACAACGCACATGAGGGCTCCGCTAAGTGTGCTGTGGACTCGATAATCGATAATGTCGGTGAGCATAGCAGTTGTTTATTGCAAACCATAACAATAACCAACAAAATTTAACAATTATGAACTTGTGTCACACGCTTAAACGTGGCACAGTGTTTGTCTTGTCATTCTAAAGAGGCTGGAAGCCATATATTATATAGGATAGTCTATGCTGGAAGCAATCTTAGGCATAGATTTAGCATGGTACCTTTTTGGTCCTATAAATATATTATGATCCTAAGGGTTAAATCTTCCAAAAAGGTTACGCTTGTCTATGGTGTATAAAGCTAGTTAGAGTTACATCGCTATGCAGGTTTAATTAGAATAGGAGTCCGCGGTATTTCATAACTTTTGTTTCCTTAATTTTTACAATGAAAAATGGCGCATGCACACTTTTTGCGAAGCAAAAAAAAAATTAAAAAAAATTAGAATAGGACCTAAAACTCCATCCACAACATAATTATCATAGGATAAGTTCACACGGACTTATAGGATAGTCTTATGACTTCGACGACCTCTGTAGTGCGCAGTGCGCAGTGGGCGAAGTTCCCTTTATGACGCAGACGGTTGCGGGTTCGATCTCCGCCGCGGGATAAATGTTTGTATGATCTACAAGTATTTGTCTCGGGTCTGGGTTTTCTATGTATGATAAGTATGTATTTACAAACAAAAAGTATTTAAGTAGGTACTTAGTATATCAGTCATGTAGTAGGTACCCATAACTCAAGCTCTGCTTACTGTGGGGCTTGATGATACTGTGAGAAAAGTCCGGCATTATTTATTTTATTTTTTATTTATTTACCTACTATTCGGAAGGTGCCTACTTAAGTATTCTTTCTTACTTTCGATTAGGATTTAGGTTTAATTGAGATCACCACACCAGGTGTCTTTGGCGAACCCTGCTTGCGTCCAGTCAATGTATTAATCAAGATCTTTTACGTCTTCGTTTATGCAACCAGCGGTATCTCGGGTGATCGACTGACTCTCGGTCACTTGAATGATCATGATGACTATTTGATCATGACGAATGTTTTGCATCTATCTATACAATAACTTTTGTTGAAACTCTGTTACTAGGTACCGCAAACAGTTTGAATATCTATATAATTATCTAATAGACTAGGAACGCGTTGTCAGGTCTTTTTACAATAAGTAGTAAGTAGGTAGGTACCTAGCACGCCTTTATCTCGTTTTTTACACTTTATTTGCTGAAGGCGCACGATAAAGATAAAGATAAGTGGCAGTCGACGCCTTTATCGCAACATATTGCGCGAAAAGTGCTCGCTTCAGGAAGTTATGCTTTTCTTGGTCAGATAATTAAGCATTCTTTACTCAACGAAAGGTTAGGTACAGGTTAGTTGTGTGTATACTGTAGGTACGTAGGTGGGTACCACGTACTGAGTATTGATCCTTTTTCACGAACGCCCTCTTTTGACCTACCTACCTAACCTACTATAGGTAGTAGGTAGGTAGGTACGAGAGTGTTTCGTCGAGAGGGTTAAGTTAATAGCTCTATTATATTACGATGAAATATTTTGTCTATGATTTTAATCCTAAGGTAGGCACATCTTATCCCACAGCTGGGATAATATGAGTAGGTAGGTAGTAATAATGTGAACCTATTTTTTTCATCGGATTAAATGCAACAGTTCAGAATGCATTCACCTAGGTACCTACCTACTTGTCTACAATGTTTTGATATTTGCAATAAACCTAAAGTAAGCTAACTTTACAAACATTGTGTTCATTAATCAAAAGTTTGGCGCAGCGCCTCGCATCCTCCATCTCCGCCTCCGCCCACCCCAGGCTCGTCAATAAACAACCATAAATATTCACAGTACCTATTTTTTCCTTTAGGTCTCACATAATTCCTCTTCATGAAGATGCTAGTTGGTAACACTGAGTTCAAAAAGGTCAAATGTTGACAAATGATGAACAGGCCCGCAGCGCCATCTGTGCAGGCAACTGAACTGTCAGTCAGCTAGCTAACTCTTCTGGTCTTCTGTCAAAACAATATAATTATTGTCAACTCCATGGCAGTATTGGCAGTAAACACCACGCAATGTGTAAAAGTTCTATTTATTTTTTTAAGTATTTATTAGAAAAATGGATGATATTTGCCGCCTCTGTTGTTCTCCAAGTTTTGTGAATAACAATATATTTGACGAAGAAAACGCACTTTACCTCAAAATGTCTTTATATTTGCCGATTAAGGTAAAGTATCACTGTCCAAGTTATCAGTTTGATGTCATCGATAGAACTCGCTGTATTTTATGAAAATGGTCAATTTATTCAGGTTTTTAAGAATGACCGGCTCCCACAGAAGATTTGTGACAAGTGCAGCTGTAAGGTGAATGACTTCTATCAGTTCTGTAACGAAACTATCGAGGTGCAGGAAAGGTGAGCTCATCACTACTTCTTAGCCAACTATCGGATTACTACACACAACCGTTGTAGGTATGCGACTAAGTACCTAAGTCAGTGAGAAAATAACTCATTAATACAGATGTCTTGGACAGAAGGAAAAAATGAAAGACTAAACAATGAGTTAAAAATAAAGTCATGAATTTTTAATTGACTGTCTCATAAGTTATTCATGAAGGCGTGTTTCAATTTCAGATTACGCTCGGTTTTGATATCAAGTGGCGCGGTCTCCGAGGACATCGTGGACCTGACGCGCATCAAGGAGAATGTCTCGCCGGAGCCCGCCCCCTGCTGCCTCACACTGGAGCAGGGCACGCAGACGGAGTGGGACGCCCAGCTCTGTCTCACTGTCAATACTGCGCAACAGAGTGCAGACATTGTTCAATCTAATAAAGTTCAGATCAAGGAGGAACCACAGTCATTCTCCCCTTTGAAACGGGAAAATGATGATCTGATGGACTTCGATAATGGTTTCTCGGATAACAGTGAAGACATGTCCCTCATAGCTTTAAAAAAGAAGAAGAGGAATAGTAAAAAAGAAATAAATGGAGTAAAAAAAAGAGCCCCCAGGAAGAAAAAACTAAAAGAGTGGAGCATTACAAACGGGTTGCCCGCAGTTAGTTTGCCGGTGATGGAGGAAGTGAAGCCCGACGTGAAGGTGGAACCGGAGCAGAAGCCGGAGCTGGACGTTACGGTCGACGTGAAGGCCGTCAAGGAGGAGCCTGACGAGATAGAGGTGTTCCACTGCTGTATCTGCTTCATGCAGCAGTACAGCCGAGCCCAGCTGCTTCACCATTACAGGTGGCCAGTCCATATTTGATTATGGTTGGATAAAATATTATGTAATAAAGTTAGCTTCAAATTTGACTAGGGCGTTAAACGCATGTCAATTTTGCATAACATGGTTCACTAAAGAAATGCCGTAACAACACACAAATTCATTTCCGTCAAAATTGACGTGCATTTTTAAAACTGCTAGAAAATAAGAGTCAATGTTAATAAATGTAAGTGAACCTTGGATATGTAATCATCATGTTTGTTTCTTTGCTGTTCTTGTTGTAGAACTGGAATAGCATAAAATAGGCTTTGTTTAGTGCTACAAACAAAATCAAAGCTAGCAAAGAAACAATTAGACATTTAAGGGTTCTGTACCTCAAAAGGGAAAAAAACTGAACCCTTGTTGTTGGTCTGTCTGTCAGTTTTTCCTGATCAAGTTACTAAGTTCAATGAAATGAAATGTTTATTTGCAAGAAATATGGTATGTTAACAAATTGATAAGGTTTACATTTTAGGATCACTTATTTCACCGAGCACCTATGCTTATGTCAGGTCAATGTAGTGGAATATCATTGTGTCACGTTATGACCTTTGATGATGTCTAAGTAGAGGTTAGCGATAAAAACGTAAGCACCTTGCTAATAAACGTGGTGTAATGTAAAGTTATTCCTCGGAATAAAATAGGAATATCCATACATTTTGACAGTTTACACTCAGGCATAACTTTATACCACGTTTATTAGTAAGGCCGTAAAGATATAAGTTATAATATAGGATTATGCTGAGGGGTAGCCGTATTTTCAGCCAAATAAAATTATGTAGATTTAAGTACCTATTGTAACTGTTGTATATGGTGTGGAGAAAATAAAACTTTATTATTCTTATTGTTATTATCTCCACAGACAGCACGCGCAGGAGGCGGGCGCTCCGCCCGCGCCCCCGCCGCCGCCCCCCGCGCCGCCCGCGCCCCCCGCCCCCGAGGCCGGACCCCCGCGCTGCACACGCTGCAGGAAGGTACCTTAAAACGGCGCCGACCTTCTCTCGCTTGCACACCAGCGACGGCACTGTTGCAAGCGAGAGAACACGATCGTCTCTATTTTAGATTCGTTTCTTTAATGAACTTATGTTATACCATGACGGACCTCTTCAGGCGATCCGAACCGAAAAGGCCATCAGCAGCGTCGGACACACCACATAGAAGTGTCGTTATTGTCCGCAGAGTGTGGCGGGCGGCGCGGGCGAGTGGGCGGCGCACTGGGCGCGCCACTGGGAGCGCGACCGCCGCCCGCTGCGGTGCGCGCTCTGCGAGAAGAGCTTCCGCGACCCGCATCAGGCGCTCAAGCACGGTATGTATTGACTGTCACTCATACATATACATACATACACTCGTCCATGCTCTTTTACTAATGTGCGTCACCGATCCGTGGTGACGAGGTTTCGCTGGGTGTGCCTCTCCATGGTGATGGCACACGGTGCTCCCGCTAATCCCGCACGAGTGCAATTTATAGGATGCTTCCTAAAATGTTTAATGATCCATCCGTAGAAATATAGAGAGAATGAAAATATTCACTTTCCTGGGATGCTCATTAATATATTATGTATTGTTTGTCCCCAGGGCTCACGCACAAGTTCGGTTCGGGCCAGGAGGACGCGCAGCCCGCCAAGAAGAGGTTCGTCTGCGACCTCTGTCCCGAAGCCTTCGTCTACATGAGGTGACGATACTCTACGCTACGTTATAGCTAAGGAGGATCATTCAGATCATATGGAATCATCTAAGAGTTGAGACAATTAGGAACAGAATCACTGAGAGCTAATGTAATCGTTTCGAAAAAAATCGCCAAGAATTTTTTGAGATTTTAAGGAAAGACTAAAGATTTTTCATTATTTAAGATTAAAGGAGAGGCTTTAGAAACGTTCTTAATTATCACTCCAATAATTGTTCATCAATTGGTGTCGCTGAGCTCACGAATTATTAGCTCCACAATTGAAGAGAAGCGGTGACGTTAATACACCCTGAATGACTCCGTACTCCATTTTGTACTCTGTTGATAACTCCTGCACTTTCTACAACATTACTTTCACTGTCGTACCAATATTTGATAGCAATAGCAACACATACGTCAGCCTTGTATCAATGATGTTTTTATTCGACAATGTGTCGTGCTCCACAAAATCGAAAGCTTTTGATAGATCTAAGAAAAAGCGGGTTTAGGTGTATTTCTTCTGTAATATTAGAGTCTCAATATGACGTTCAAAATTTGAGCACTCTATGCGTTGAAACGAGCTTGATTCAGTATGCTGGCCTACTGCAGTGTTTCAAATGATGTATACTGGGCGTATCTAGTGTAGTGGCGCTCGGTGTATAGAATCCGCGACATTCAACGTACTAGGGTGTGTTAGGCGTGGCGGTACTGCATTGCGATTTCGTAAAACCGAAATGTATTTGAATTTGGCGCTTATCATGCCCTCTCGCTTGCACACTAGTGTCGTCAAGTACCGTCTCTAGTATGCAAGCGAGAGAACATTATCATTGAGGGCGCAGGTACCTTCTGGCGCACCGCGCGGCGGCGCACCCGGCGGCGCGCGGAGCCCTGGTGCTCCGCTGCAGCGTGTGCGCGCGTCAGTTCGCGCACCTGAACTCGCTGCGGCGACACCTGCGCGCGCACTCGGGCGAGCGCAACCATCTCTGCAACGTGTGCGGCAAGGCGCTCTCCTCCAGGGAGCATCTCAAGTTCCACATCCGCATCCACACCGGGTACAAGCCCAATGTCTGCAAGTTGGTACTTGATGAACTTCTTCTGCATCCGCTTAGCGAATTTTTGCACCAACAGGATATGAGGGTGAATGTCAAATGCGAGAGTGTATCCCTCGTCTCCTCCAACATAATGCTCTGAAGTAGTCTTTGTATCACTGTAAATTCATGTAACTTGAATCTTTAGACATTAAAGACTTTAATCTAAATCAGATAATGTTGCAGAGTTTATTGGGCAATTAAGATACTTGTAAACTTTCAGCAAGTACATAAGTAACTGAAACAGGATTCTCCGACTAATTTTATAAAATCTGATGCATCGTTCTAACAATACTAAATTAAACTATAGTTTACATTGTTGTGCGCTAGAACATGCGGCAAGGGTTTCGTGAAAAAATGCAACCTAACCCTACACGAGCGGGTGCACTCCGGCGAGAAGCCACACGTGTGCGCGCACTGCGGCAAGGCCTTCAGCCAGCGGTCCACCCTCGTCATCCACGAGCGGTACCACAGCGGGGCGCGGCCCTACGTCTGCGCGCTCTGCGGCCGGGGCTTCGTCGCCAAGGGACTGCTCTCCATGCATCTCAAGTCTACCTGCATCTGGTACGTGTAGTACTGCGGCAAGGCCTTCAGCCAGCGGTCCACCCTCGTCATCCACGAGCGGTACCACAGCGGGGCGCGGCCCTACGTCTGCGCGCTCTGCGGCCGGGGCTTCGTCGCCAAGGGACTGCTCTCCATGCATCTCAAGTCTACCTGCATCTGGTACGTGTAGTACTGCGGCAAGGCCTTCAGCCAGCGGTCCACCCTCGTCATCCACGAGCGGTACCACAGCGGGGCGCGGCCCTACGTCTGCGCGCTCTGCGGCCGGGGCTTCGTCGCCAAGGGACTGCTCTCCATGCATCTCAAGTCTACCTGCATCTGGTACGTGTAGTACTGCGGCAAGGCCTTCAGCCAGCGGTCCACCCTCGTCATCCACGAGCGGTACCACAGCGGGGCGCGGCCCTACGTCTGCGCGCTCTGCGGCCGGGGCTTCGTCGCCAAGGGACTGCTCTCCATGCATCTCAAGTCTACCTGCATCTGGTACGTGTTTATACTCCATTCTCCCTCCTTATATTCACTTGCGGTACTCTACTACTTAACAGGTTGGTCAACGAACGGTACGTTTGGTCAGCGATAGATAGACCTATTACCAAAACCCTTGATCCATCCACTACCAAGTTAGACCAAACTAACTGAACGTACGTTCGGTCAGATAATGGTACTTTGGGTCAATGAATGGTACGTTTGGTCAGCAAAGGGTACGCTTAGTAATAGTAGCACTCAAAAGGCGCACACATATAAGACATTTCGAGGTCTATGATAGCACAAGCCACAACACTGAAACATTGTATACACTTGTCCAACACGTCAAAGACCAAAGGCGACAAAGAACAAAGCGTGTTGGTGCAGAATTGCAGATGGTCCGTCCGCGGCCGGACAACCACTTGTACTGGACGGTCACGTGCGATTCATTATTTGCTAGAAATGACCCAAATGCGTTTGCAAATTATTTAAATTTCTTATTTTCATTTCAGATTGAAGGCGTTCGCATTCGCACCGCTGCACAGACTGACACAGCTTAACTTTAGTTTAATTTCTTATTTATAGATAGATATCTTTAACAGTGCAAGCCTTTATTATGTTTACAAATATTTAAGGAACTGTCGTTAACTTAGCCTCGGTTTAACGTTCCTCGTCAATTATTCTAATAATTAAAAAAGTAGGTATAGTTTGTTGTCTCGAGCGCTATCCGCACATTTCTGAGTGAAGCACTCCTCGGACTCTAAGAACATCTCGAATGCAAAGTTCTGTAAATACTTTTACTTGTTACTTTTTACCCGACTATCAAAGGAAAGGTTACGTTTGGGTATATCCACAAATTAGGACGGCCCGGACAGAAGGCTACTGATGATATGTGTGGATAGCGCTATCTATATCTAGATTAAAGAGCATCATCATGTATCGTTGAGAGGAAAGCTAGGCCCACAACTGTGTTCTTGTCCTGATTGTTCACGGTGTAGCTCGTGAAGTAACAGGAGTTTAATAACTTGCTCTTAGACTGTTTCTAAATTATCGCAGTAAAGTCTTACGACGCACGCCTAGAGTTACAACTTTAAACACATTGGCCTTTACCAATAAAAGTGGTATAAAGTTATTCCTGAGTGTAAACTGTCAAAATGTATGGTTATTCCTATTTTATTCCGAGGAATAACTTTACACCACGTTTATTAGTAAGGCGCTTAGAGTGGATCCTATATTTGCTTATAGCCTATTGCTAGCACGTTATCCGAGTTAACTTGCACACAAACTAGAATACCGGTGAATACGTAGTTAAGACAAGTGTTATGTGATATTGGTAGTTACTACACGAGGTGAATGTACAAAATACAGTTTATTATAGAGCCCGAGTGTGGCCGGCGGCCTCTGGTCGATGGTTTGTGCTAACATGAAATACTTTTCTTTGTAGAATGTAAAAATGGTACAAAATTAAATAGGTACTTGGTTTTTTTTTTTCTGAAATGTTTCGTAGTATAAAACGTGTTTTTTAAAAGACGGTTGGGTTAGGCAAAGACCACATATTTTGCAAGATCAATTAACTTAATTAAAATTAATTAAAAATTTTGTTTGCCGTTCATAGACTGATCGTCTGGGTCCGCCATGCTAAGGTGACATGCACACTATGCACAGCTGCCTTATCGGACGAATGGAAAAAGTGAATTCATTTCCTAACAAAAATAATCACACACCATTTTTGTAGATTGCGTTTACGAGACCATAGGTACCTTCCTACCTACATACAAGCCAGTTTTAATATTTTTGGTCTGTCGTCGCTTGTTCAAGTCAATAACTCAACACGACTCAATCAAGTTCATGCATTAAACTATGTTTTTTTCGCTCACAGAGTTTTTTTGATTACCTACTTTATTTATTGAAGTATTTTTAACCACAGATAAAATAGACGTAAAATAGTATGTGGCGAGAGGTTATCCGAGGGCAAGGGAAGGTGGGACGGTTTATTCCCAACGACCCCAATAGCCTCCCCACTAGTGGGTAGTTGGGAATAAACCAAGTGGGACTGATCGAGTCTATGTTGAGTCGATACTGTTAAGTAAATGAATAGCTAAGTACCTGCGGTACGTTTAATGGATCTGTGCGTTCATGAAGTTAGCCGTTTGTCTGCGCAGTGACCGCTTTTTCATACAAAATTGTGTACTACGCATCGAAATGGATAATTTGACGAATGCCTAGATCCGTTGAAGTTATTGTACGCGATGCACAGTGATAGTTGACTGCCTAACAAGTCCCAATCGACAGTACCTATACGTTCTACTAATTCGTGTATAAGTAAATGAATTTGTTATGTTTAATTGTAGCAATAAAATAATTGTGATAATTTGGGCAAAACGCACATTGTGTTTGTGTTTGTGAGGAGAATATAATGGAGCACAAAACTGTTTCTAAGGAATTAAGTTAATGAATAGTTTAAATTAATTTTTAATAATAATTTGATATAGTGATCACCAATACATTACAAGCTATTCATGTGATAACAGGCTACGTGTGATCGTGTATTGTATTGTATTGTATTGTATTGGTGAACAAACAATTTGTTGCTGTTGATAATTATTCACAAATTGAGTGTAACGCACATCACAATTGGGTTTTAACTATTTTTGTACGGAATAAAGTTAAATGAAATTATTTTGTATTTTAATTTAGAACTGTTTAAATGTGAACTCAAAAATGTATGTTTAGATGTACCTACATATTTTACTGCAGATAGGTACCTACTTATTTATAAATTTTGTCCGAATAGGAGATAAGAGATGTTAACAAGCTTTGAGATTAATTAAACTTGATATTTTTCAATTGAATTTGTAATTACCTTCTCGTGAGAAGATTCGTGTAGCCCTTTGAAGATGTCTATGGGGATAGTTCATTCATACCTATATCAGGGACTTTGTTTGATTCAAATGATCTTAAATACCTGATTCTGAAATTAGAAACAATGTATGTATATCGCGCCTTGAGAACTTGACATATTTAGTTGATCTTGTTAATGTAGGTATATTATATTTTGTAAAACTTAAACATTTTGCAGAAGTCACACTTTTTTGATGCTGTGTGTTGTGAGTGACGTGAGGTGACGTGGTCACGTGCCTGCGCGGTGACCCGCGATATAAGATAGGTACTGTAAATTATTCTATTTGTTTAATCCCGATAAACCCTCGATAACTGCGCAATAAACGCGAAACGGTAAGTCACGAGATTTCTGGAAAATAAAAATATTATGAATCTCAGAGATAGCAATATAAACTGTCTGGGACTGTATGTGACCAGTCTGTTCTGTCGGAGCAGCGAACGTCCATCTGTGCTGTAATTATGATTGTACATATATAAATAACTAACAGCTTTTCGAGTACATAATATCTAGCCTATAAAAACATTACTGAGTCCCCATTTTCCCAATTTGTAATTCAATTATGCCTAAGGACAGGATTTCAGAAAACATGCAACGAGATGAACAACGTAGAAGTGACCTCAGCTCCAGGAGAGAGCTAGCGAGAAGGGTTGGAAGAAGTGCATCTTCAGGGGAGCAGGGGTGTCCTGGAGGGGCGGGGGGCGAGGCAGGAGGGTGCGGGGGAGGGTCGCGATGGTAGAGGCCGGAGGCGCGGCGGCGGCAGTCAGTGCGCGGTCGTCGGCGCGAGTGAACGTCGTCGCATCTCGCATCCACCACGATCGGCCTTGGCGCTATTTCGACGAGTTTCGCGTCCAACCCACGTGTAAGTATTACGAGTTATTTATTATGAGGCGCATTTTTCTTTTTCTTTTTTTTCATTAGATAAAAGCGATTGGAGATAATGCTTAGTGTGTTTTTTAAATGAGATATTTTTATTTACTGACAACGTTTAAAACAAACACAGCTGAAATACCTAATTCAAATATTACCTATATATTTTCTAAATAATGTGGCACATTGTGGCCAGCAGAGAGCAGAGAGTGCGCGACTTGTTGATCGCTTGTCAACAACATTCAAAAACTTCATCGCGGCGTCAGGTTTGCCGACATTCCGATTTCCATTTCCATGCATTAATATTTATAAGTCTAGTCCGAAATTAATATGCATAACTAATTTTCAATTATAGTGCGTAGAGCGGAAGCCTGACATTGTCTATTTGTTGTCAGGAAATATGTTTTTAATTTTGAGAGAGATCGGTGCGTATAAAAAACATCGACCCCAACATTGACCCTTGCGATACTCCGCGTTACGCAAAAGCTGAGGCGTCGTAAACACGATAGCGTTATCGGGGAACTAATACCCGAAGACTCGCGGCCGTTATTAGCTAAACGAGAGCTAATTGGACGCGCACACACTGAGCACTGCCTTCGAAGACTTCATCAGAATTAATGATTGTCGAGCCGAGAGCCCATCGGACGCGCTGATTGCATCCGAGAGGTTGTTTATCAGAGTTTCATCTTTTACCGGCGAAGTTAGAATCCCTAGAATTCACAGGAAACCATGGTGTTGCGTGTTTTACGAGTTTTCGATACTTTATTAATGTTTTCAATATAAATATTTTGGCATCGTCCCGCATCCACGTTTGATTCACTGCAATGGGTGTTACAGTAAACTTGAACTCTATCGACCGATGGGTTCACGAATAAAGCAATATCGTAAACATACCGTCTGGCGCGCGGCCGCCGGGCCCACATGCCTGCGGTACCCACTGTTTGAGGAATATTTATAGTTTGTTTTGTTACCGAGTTTTATTTTCTCGATAACAACCTGAAGACAATGAATTTTGTAACGACACGGATTGGGCTCCACAGATCTTCGTAGTCACACTAAACAATACAGAAAAGTGGAGAAAAGAAAGCGAGGTCTTTGCCCTGCAGTGGGATGCTGGCTTCTTATACTTACCTAATAATAACATAGCCATTAGTAGGTAAAAGATCATAAGAGCCCAAACTTACTTGGAGACTGTATGCGTATGTGAGTACAGTCTACAGCGCCAAGGACACATGGAAATTGGGCTATTCTGTAGAACTTGTCTGCACTATTTTGATGCATTTTAACATATTTGTTGTAAAGTTTGGCTATTGCTTCCGATATATTTTGTACTATTCTGCTAGCTGAAGACTTTGAAACTCCAACAAAATCAGCTACAGATATAAGCATTGTGCCCAATGCAAAAAACCGAAGGGTTAGTAATAGCTGGTGCAAAGGTGCAACTCCATTATTCCTGTAAAGAATACATATGTACATTAGGTAAGTATAAGTAGGTAGGTATCTAATTAACTTTTTTTAAATTGTGCTCAGGTAATTAGGTATGTTTACATAGGTAGGTAGGTAGGTAGGTATTTACCGTCTCGAGGTTACTTTTACAAATGGTATTATTTCCGATAAAAGCAACTATATCGCAGCTTTGTTCAACCTGAATCTAAACGTAAATTCTGCATCATTGAGGCATTGCATGTGGTTAATACGGCGTCTTTGAGAAGCAATCTGCTGTGATGAAACCTCATCATCATCCCAATCTGAAAGATGCTCAAACACCTCCAAATCACTGTCACTATTATCACTATCACTGGAGATAACATTATTAGCCATTGTTTATCTTTTTTACGTTAAAACAAACGCGTTAAACTAAATAAAATCGAAGATCGCTCGTCGAAATCCCTCAAATTTCTGGGTTTACCAAAAAAAGATCACGATGGTCATCAATAGATTTGTCAAAATCCAAAGATCAGTTATTGGGACGCTTTAACTGTCATTTTCAAACAGAGGACGCCATAAAAACGGATTGGCACCCTCCCACAGATGGTTTGCATTTTTGGATCGATGTTACAATCTGTGGATTGCATATTGAAACACTTTTTACAAGAAACGGATTAGAGTGTCGATCACAGATAGGCAAAAATGGATTGAGATCGTTTATTGGGACCGGCCGTAAGTGACGGATAGGATGGATATGGATAGGACAGGTAGATAACACACGTGTTTGAAAAAATATATTCTTGACGTATTTCTTGCAATTCACAACATAACAAGAAAACATGATCATATTATTATGTCCGATGCGACGATGTATCAAAATATAGCTTTCGTGGCAGAACTGCTTGCGTAATGTTCAGCGCGGGGCCGCCGGCGCTGGCTGCGCTGTTTACATTGCATTCATCGTTATTTAGCGGCTGAACCGCTAAATGATTAATATTTACTCATAATCCGGCGTTTGATAGATTTTTGAGTAGCTTCTGTCCGCAGCATCGCTCGTGACATTGAAATCAGCCGTATCAGCTTTGTTTTTTTGCTCTCTTCTCCAGAAATAGACATGAATGATTGTCTGGAGGTAGTTGTTGGACCCTAGAGACAGTTATTTATGGTTGTTCGTCTCCTACTCTATATATTCATCACGCGGACAGTCGGACGGACGTTTGGACGGATACCCGTCGTTATCGCTATCGTTTATCTACAATTTGGGCTCTCATAGATTTCGGGAGCTATTTGGTTGTGACGTGACGACGACTAGACAAGAGACGTGAGACTTTAGCGTCATATTTGAATAGCATTCTCGCAGAACTTTCAAGATCTCTTGAGGAATTCCATAACCTCATAACCTACTTCACAAGTCCGCTTATATTTTCCCAAATGGCAAATCAATCGATGCATAATGCGTTTGTTTACCGTGGTACCATTAGATAGTACCATTGATGGTACCGTGGCAATTTTTATTTGCTTCTTCCATCGGTAAGTCGAGGCATCATCCCACTCGGGCAACACGGCTCTGGTAATAACATCGCTGTAAACACCAGAGAGTAAGGTTCGCGGGGGTGGCGAGGGTGTGTCTGCAAACAAACACCCTCACAAGCTGGACAAACAGACTCTGCTCATAACACAATGTCAATGCTAAAACAGGTGACCTTGATCTAATGCATGTCTTTACCTCGCCTTATCGCCAATGCTAATGTCGATTTGACGAATGCTACTCATCGATGTTTTATTTCAAACTAGCTGACCCGACGTTAGCCTGACCAAATCAAAAATATCATAAAACATTTTATTTAATCGTTGAAAGGGAATATCATGGACGATATGATTATTTTCATGGGTAATATAGTTCCCGATCCCGACTGTATTCCCTAGCTAACCCTAGCTAGGCTCTACATTCTCTCAGAGCAAGATCCTTTGAAGGTTTATCTAAGTATTTATTTTTGCTTGAGTCCATTGACGTACTAAAGTTATTGTACAGGCAATTAAAGACAATCACTTTGACTCCCACTTGGCGTAGACCCCTTGATTGATGAGTATCGGGCTGCGTCCCGTCTGCCGTACGCCGTGATTGCTGCTCTACCCGATAATTGCTTTATTTTAGCCCATTATTGTCTTCTGATCAAACAAACTCAAAAAATGTTTGTGTTCTAGTGCTTCTTTTGGAAGCATCGCAATTCCGAGAAAAATAAAATGGAAGATATTATCTCCTCCATAATGAATGTTCCCCTGGGCCGCCATTATCACCCGCTGAGAATTGACAGGTCACTTCTGGGTGTTGTTTTTGTGTGATAACTAACGAATAACAAAATTCTCTTAGCATAATAATTTTTTAAGGTTGTTGGGAAATTGTTTCTAAAAGGTTCTATAGTAAACTAACATACTTATAATTAACGTTTTTTCAACCGTATTGGGGCACTATTTGTAGACTTGGTAGTGTGTTTCTGGTTCCCTTTTGCTAACTTTGACAGCGTTGTTATTCTTGTCCATGATTGAAAGATTTTCTCTATATTCATTATTATATTAACAATATTGACAACTGGTCTGCGGGTCTTTAAACTATTGATATTTATAGTGCTCTGATTGAGCTATATTTATTTAAATTGCACATTCAGCTGCATAAAGTGCCAATTGGTCGGCGAGTCCAATTGAAGGCATCGTGGCAATTCGGCGCCCATTTAGATCGCGTGACAAGAGTACTCGGACGCCATTATGTGCGGGCTATGGCCGTATTCGAGTATTATATCCTTGTTAGGACTAACTAAGAACTAGTTTCCAACCGAATACCTCTAACTCCCCAAGTCTAAGGGCTCTCGGATAGCTAATCAAAATGTCTGATGAAGTGAGAAATATCGCTTTCGGTTTTATTGGACAGTTTGACTTCCAAGTAACGTTATTTAGCTAAGAACGCATAATAATAATAATCAATACCAAATCAGAGGTTTCTTCTTCCTCTTAGTTTATTACAACACAATGAAAACTTTTATGTGTGATACAAGCTTTTTGTAAGATTTTGTCATCATCATCATCATCATCATCAGCCTATGCCTGTCCACTGCTGGACATAGGCCTCCCCTAGTGCGCGCCATTGCGCCAGCTTCTGCCGGCAGCCTTTCGCAGATCGTCACTCCACCTGCTCCTGGCCGGAGGGCCTGTCAACATTTTGTACTATTCCGTAATTCACACAACTGATGATGTTCAATCAAGACAGGCATTTAGAATGAAACCTTATAAGTACATTATTCGTATTCTCCCTAAATTGCTTTAGTTTTTTATGTTCGTTTACGTATTTTTCCGAATCTGTTGAAATATATCCATTAATAAAAGCCGAGGAGTAGCCGTATTTTTACCCACATAAAATTATGTAGATTTAAGTAAGTACCTATTGTAACTGTTGTATATGGTGTGGAGAAAATAAAACTTTATTATTCTTATTGTTAAAAACTAATTGAGCAATAGACAAGTAATTGCACATTAGTTTATTACAGCATCTCTCTCTACATCAGATATCTAGTAAGGATCCGGTTCGATGGACCAAAATTAATAGTTTCTTACCTATCAACTTTCACTAAGTTCATCTTTTCTTGTGTTTTTGATATTTCTTATTTTCTTTAGTATTTTTTGTTATCAAATAGATGGTGTATGTATTGTAGGTACAGTCAGTTCAGTATGTCAATGTGTAGCTGCAAATAAGGTACGAGCACGCGACCTACCTTGAAACTGCCTGTTATGCGAGTACATACCACTAAGTACCTCTACTCTCGGTACCTAATCACGAGCTGTTCGTCTATGTTTGACACAATCATGGCACTCGGAGGCACGGGGGCGGGGTACGGGGGGCTTGGTGAACATTATTATAGTAGCAAACAGGTTTTTGACCGTTTAAATGACTGTATGTGGATGTAATGATCATATTAAATGTTTATCTTTATTTTTGTTATGTCAGTGTTTGTTCTGTACATAAGTACCACAATAATAGCAATCAATTTGAATAGTACTTAGATACTATTTTCGTGTATTGAAAGTCTAATTGTTGTACAGCGAAGATGTTTTTTTTTTTTGAAAGAGCGCGCAGATCTAAAACCAATAAATCCGTCTTCCTTGCTTCACGCGGACGCCTTGCGTCACTCCTCTCGTAAATATACATACACGGTGTTACATGGTAGGTGTGCAGGCGCCGGCACGTGTTTTTGTAGAGATAATGGGTGTGACGAGCTCCGGAGCAAAACATTAGACATGCTACAGGAAAAAGTGCCAGCACAAAAAATGAAAAGGCTTCCCACGGCATACAAAAATAAACTTGTGCTTTCATTTTTTGCATTCTTTGTTTACTAGTACCTACTTAATTTTTATTTTTTATGTATGGTTTGTTGTGCGAGTGCAGCGCCCTCTTTACGGTAATTACCTATTTACAAAAATAGTCACAACCTCGTTATGAGATAGAGAAGGATGTAAGAAGTCGAATAAATGCGGGATGGATGAAATGGCGACAGGTCTCAGGAACAATTTGCGATCCACGTATGCCCCTTAAGCTTAAGGGGAAAATATATAAGACGATCGTAAGACCTGTCGTATTGTATGGGTCTGAGTGTTGGGCAACAAAAGGGACGGATGAACAAAAGGTGCACGTGGCTGAGATGCGAATGCTGAGATGGATGTGTGGAGTGACGCGAATGGACAGAGTAAGGAATGAGTACATAAGAGGAAGTGTGAAAGTGGCGCCAGTGAATGAAAAGATGAGGAGCAACAGGCTAGCATGGTATGGGCATGTAATGAGAAGAGAAGAAGGTCATGTAACTAGGAGAGTGCTTGGTATGAATGTTGATGGATTTACGAGTAGAGGTAGGCCAAAGAAAAGATGGATGGATTGTGTAAAGGATGACATGAGTAAGAAAGGAGTGAATGTTGAGATGACGGCTGATAGAGGAGAATGGAAGAAGAACACATGTTGTGCCGACCCCATATAATGTGGGAAAAGGGCAGGAAGATGATGAGTCACAACCTCGTTATCACTGTTTATTTATGGTTCTAACATAATTAATTCAGAATAAACCATTGATTGTTGTGTGAGTGAACTGAACAGATCTCTCCTGAAAATGATTACGTTACGGTTGAATTTCTACTCATGGATAATTTCAGTTGGATCGAGTTGCAAGTGGATAGGTTTGTTTTGTTGGCCAAGTTCAATGTGGGGGCATGTGTCAGCTATCAGTGCGGGTCCCGCCGATAGCCTCGACCGCGGGGTCGGCGATAGCGAGTAGGTACTATCAGACGAGACAAACGATTTGCAGCTCATAACTAATAATTTTCCATCCAACCTTCTCTACTCTCCAGAGATTTTATCTCACTTTTATGTGGGATCACTCCCCTGAGTGACCCCCTGCTCAATAGGTTTCTTTTGAATAAAAAAAAACGAAAAACCACTCTGCTCTAAGGTGGCGGCTGAGCTGATAAAGATATAGATCATTTATTTGCTTAAACATGTGTTGTATACGATGTTTACATTTAAGTTAAAAGAGTTAGTAACAACATGTTTTACCGATTTCGGTGCGCACCGAGAGGTCTTCATAATATTAAATCATCAAGATAACTAAAACAAAAACAGTCATTTTTCATAATTGGACTTTAGCCGTGCAAAGGATATTATGCAGGGTACAGTCGTGTCGTTGGCTCCTGTAACATGCTTTATTATTATAGTTTCCATTGATTCACGAGCGTTAACAACGTTCGTTCAAAATATTATCTAGCAGCTCTGAAGAAAGTGCTTATTTTAGATATTTATAAATGTGTGGTTACTTTACTTGCTCCGTGTGCATGACGCGATGACGGAGCTTCGATACAATATGTTTACAACGAGGACGACGAGCTTCACGCAATGCACAGACAACACAACTGTCTGTGCACGCAATGCGTATAAAACCTTAGCTCAGAGTTATTTTTTTTTCGCTTATTTTTTAACTTAGAGCCACACTCTAATCCCATCGTTAGTCTCCAGGTAGAGTTTTCGGGAGCACTTTCATTTGGCACATGCCTCTTACTAATTCCTTACATCTCCAAAGGTTGTCCACGATTGTATCATTCAAGAACGGTTCTTGAATGATACAATCGTGGTTCTTGTGATTCTTGTACTAAGTACTTACTTATGCTAATTTACTGTTTCATAAAAAAGGCAACAATTGCCAGCGATTTGGTGGCATTTTTCCTTCGTGTGTCGTCCTCCAGGCCGCGGGGGCGCGGCCCGCGGCCCGCGTCACTCACTGCGCCGCGCCGATGCGCCCGCGCACTCGCTGCACTCGCGCTACTACGTGGCAGACTATTGTGCATACAATGCGTATTCAATTTGTAATCCAACACGACAATATTTACCCACATTGTACGACATGAGCAGAATTACAAATGTTACTCGTTGATTAATTGTAGGTAGCTTCGCGTATCAGGGTAGGTATTTGCTAATATTTTACGTATCAGAGTAGGTATTTGCTAATATTTTACTTATCATAGATACCTTGTTAATGCCGCCTAGTGGGTCTAGTTAATTCTGCCTATCAATGTTATAATTGCAAGATAAAACGCCAAGGAAAGTTATCGTGTTCCTCGTGACAGCTATGTAATATAATTTCAATGCGCACTGCGCATGCGCGCGCACCTTTACGACCCCACCGTACTCTAGGCTAGGTGATCACAGCTAATGATACCTATTTATTCAACCAGCCTCTCTTAAAGTTGATCAATTATCTAATTACTCGTGTAGATATAGCCAAATTGTTGGAATTATCAGCGATAGTGTTTAGCATTTGCGTGCTTTAATCCGTCTGGACGATAGGCCTCTGCCCGCTGAGATAAGCAAGGAATTCGATAATATTTGCGCGGGGCCACCTCGACCTCGACCACAACCTAGCTCAGGGCACTGTATGATGGGCCACCTCGACCACAACCTGGCTCAGGGCACTGTACCATTGATACTCATAGGGTCCTATCTATGTTACATCTATAAAAACACAAAATAAATAAATAATGCTGGACATTTCACACAGCACCACTAGCCCCAAACCCAAAGCTTGTACTATGGGAACGTATCTGATATTATACTACTTATATACCTACTTTTTGTTTCTAAATAAGTACATAGGTACATATTATACATAGAAATACCCAGACCCAAGATAAATATAATATGCAGATCATACAAACATTTATCCCGCGGCGGGGATCGAACCCGCAACCTTCTGCGTCGCAGGCGGGCCTTCGCCCACTGCGCTACAGAGGTCGTCACTACTTGGAGGCAAGGTGATAAGCGCAGACAATTTCAATCAAAGTATCTGTAGACAAAGTAAATTCTTTCACTCGTCCGTGGTTCACCATGATGATGGTTTTTTTGTTCTTTCAGTGAAGATGTCGACGGCGGTAGAGAGCGCGCGAGTGAACGGGCACAGCAATGGCGTGCCTGCAGACAACGTCGCGTGCGCAGCCAGCGAGGCCGACCCAAGCTGGGAGGAGCAGTTCCTGCCGGCGCCGCTGAGGCTGCAGGATCCGCTACGTGCTCAGAAGGTTAGTCGTACATCATAATCCTGCCCTTGTGCCACTTTATGTGGGGTCAGCACAAGCACATCATGTATTCCTCTTCCATTTCCAGCCATACGAACATCACTACTAACTTAACACAGATACATACTGTAATTTCATAAACAAGCATCTCTGTGTAGCGTAGGTACCGAAAGAAGTTATTAAGAACGCAATCAATCAATACATTGAGGGGCAGAAATTTTTGACACAATTCAGGTTCTGGTAGTGCTCTGCTTTTCTGAATGCTAGATATCAGAGGCCAGGAGACGCTACCAGTGCTGGTGGACACGACGCGCAAGCACCAGATCCACATGTGGTCTTAGTAAACTAGATCGCGCTCCACCGCAGGGTCAGGTGACTGCGGTGCTACCGTGACGTCAGCGCCTCACCTGCACCTCGTTTCCTTATTAACTTGACTCTCTTCGACGTTCAAACATGATGGTAAATTAACAATCTACTTTATATTTATTAATATTTAAATAAATTGAATGCGATGGAGAAAGGTAAGGAAGTCGTTTGCTCTGTATGTACCTAGGAGGACCTTTTTTATAAAAATAAATAACACCATGAAGCTGGTAGAGTTATTGTAAGATCTAAAGCGACTGTTTTTTTAATACCTTGGCTTGTAGGTATAGAATAATATTATATAATAGCCCGTGTCTGTCGGCACAATAAGGCTGTGTCCCCAGTAGGCAAACTGTCAGCGGCCGACTGAAAGAAGAGCAAGAAAAAAAGAAGCGGCAAACTGCGTACAGTGAGCACAAAACTAGCAAACTGTGGACACTCCATTTCAAATATATGGAAGGGCGTACTAAATCGATACGCCGCAAACTCAGTCGGCCGCTAACAGTTTGCCTACTGGGGACACAGCCTAAGACTAATCAGAGACAATTACTGCGCGTGCGCACTCGATACGATACCCCACTGGGACCTTCTAGAATATTACAGATTACAGATAGACTATTGCGCTAACAGCATGAACCGAAAAGTGCATACCTAGCTATGGTAAAAACGCTTATATATATATATACCAAACGGAATAACTTTTATTATGTAAGTATCTACATATTTATTTAGCGTTTCTCATAATATCATATTTTCTTTTGTTTTGTCGTTACTTCGCTAATGCCCGGTAAATGCCACTTTATGGGCGCCATATAAGTTTACAGCGCGACTTACCGCCTCCGCTGTTATCTGCCGAAGGAAACAATAACTGTTACGTGCACTTCACATTCTAGATACCTACTGCAATGTCAATAGTATACAATTTTAGGGTTGATATTGAAATAATAATTTATCCGTGAGCTCGCATCATTCATATTGTACCGAGGAAATACCATTCGTTTTGTACTTACCTCTACAAAAAGTAGAGATCTACCACACCAGGAGGTCAGCGTCATCATGAATGTGGCCACTTATCTAGATCTATCTAGATAAGTGGCCACATTCATTTACGATTTTCTAAAGTAAGTTGTAGGAGTGTCACTTGTCCCAGGGGGAGGGGGCCAGGGGAAATGAAACTAGTTAATGATTGTTATCGAGGCGAAGGCGGACTGTCCGGGGCGCGATGCTATCTCGCGCACAAACGAGACTCTCCTTGAGAATATGTTTTGAAATCTTACGAAAACAAATATAATATTCATACACACACACGCACATGCACATGTCTAATTCATAAAATCTCTTTTTTTTTGCATCGGCGGCCATAATCAAACTTGTAATACATCTCAGCCAGTTTGTTTGCGATGGTTGCTACTTGCTAGGCAGTAGGCACGTTTCATCTTATAAAATCAGTAGGTAGGTAGTTCATCTAATCCTTGTAATTGAAGTTGTTGTCAAACAGCGAACAAATTCAATTAATATGATCGATAGTCTCGTGGAGCTCATCCATCAAGTACCTACCTACCTACCTACTCGTATTAGTTCCGGGCAAAACACTGCTTTTAAATACTTTCTTCAAATCGGATCATAACATCGTCATCATCTTCCTGCCCTTATTATTATTATTTCCCACTAAGTGGGGTCGGCACAGCATGTTTCCCTTCTTCTCTTTCTTCCATCGGATATTATTTGATCTGCTGTTTTTACCCGACTGTTTTAAACAAATACAAAATATACAGGTTTAAGATGTATTTATTTCTCATAAGAATTTACAAATTCACTTATATGAGATGACGTTAATATTCATTACTCCATGAAGGAGCTAATGAAGGGCGACCTTCCTATGTCACTGAAGCGTCAGCTCATCGATATGTGTATTTTGCCCGTCCTAACCTACGGTGCTCAGTCTTGGTCACTAACCGATTCCCAAAAGTCCAAACTCGGGGTTTGCCAAAGAGCAATGGAACGCAGCATCCTAGGAGTGAAAAGAATCGACCGAATTCGGAACACCTGGCTGCGTTCAAAAACTGGTATTGCTGACGTGGGCGTAAAGGCTGCCAAGTTAAAATAAGAGTGGACAGGTCATGTCACCCGCATGCACCCAGACAGGTGGGCCAGAGTGGTGACTGGTTGGATCCCGGTGGATGGCAGGCGACTCCGAGGCAGGCCTAAAAAGCGCTGGCGCGATGACCTGGATGCCTTTAGGAAGGATTGGGGGACAATCGCGGAAAACCGCGAGGTGTGGAAGGTGACGGGGGAGCCCTTTGCCCAGCAGTGGGACAGTATAGGCTAACAAAAAAAAAAAAAAAAAATGAGATTACGAGTATATTTAAACAAATCTACAAATTTTATTTACCAGAAAAAAGAAATTTCAATTACGAGATAATAATATAGAAATGGATAGCACTTAATTGTAACTTATGTTTTGTAATTCTTAAAAGCCTAGATTCATATTGCTAGCCAGCCATGTAGGTAGGCAGTAGGTACTTACTTAATTGGACATCAGAGTAGTTTTGGCCTCAGATCCCATTCATTGGGCCAAGACGCATAATTTCATGAGTTTTCCTCCCTTCATTTGAGCACAAAGGAACCTTCGGGGCGTTTCGACTCCATCTACTCGTCTCAGAGAATAAAAAAAAAAAAAAAAGAGTACCAAGCTGGCGGTCAGTCAGACAGAGGACCATAACAATCCAGCTTGTACCAGGTGGAGGCACTCCTGTCGGGGCTGGTGCTGGGCGGCGCGGCGCTGCGTCGGCTGGGGGCCGTGTTCGATGCGGAGGTGGAGGCGGGGCTGCAGGGCCGCCCCTCCTCGCTGCAGATGGAGAACACATACGTGCCCGAGCTGCCGGATGGAACTGGTGATATACCTTTACTGTTCTATTCAATTCTAGACTTCACACAATAGCGCACCATAGAGAGGGGGAACGCGTTGTGGCTGAGTTTATTAGTCCTTGATATCAGAGTATTTCCTGTCCTTTGCGTTTCCCGAATTATAAAGATTTTCCAGACGGTAATCTCCACGGTAGTAACATCAGGGGCCATGTGATAACCATTAACAGTCTAACTCCTAATTCCAGAGGAGGGAGTGTTCCTGGCGCTGGACCTCGGAGGGACCAACTTCAGGGTGTTGCTGCTCGAGCTGAAGGCCGGCAAGCTGCTGCGTGAGGATGTCAAGCATTACCACATCAGGTGAGGGAGCGGTGAGCACATTCATTGCACTTGTTCATATTTTCGGAGAGTCCCAACCAGCGCTCCTGAGCACTTGATGGAGAAATAAGTTATCCAAGGAGATAAAATGCGCAATTTTGAGTTGAGGATGACTGATTTATCTGTCTAGCAGTAATTGCAACCTTTCACAAAGCTAAAAAGTGTGAGATATTTTGTGTCGATATTATTCCAAGGATTTCGAACAGCGAGCTTTAACTGTTGTTTTGTCTTTTGAGCTCGGTAGATTAAAAAGGCGTGTAACATCCTTTTTATCGTGAATGATTTCGTCAAAATTCGCCAGCGGTGATCAGAACTTGGGGTCATCAATACCTTAATAATAGTTAGTGTACCTACGCGTGTGTTACAGCGACGCGCTACGGCTGGGTCCGGGCGAGGACTTGTTCAACTTCCTGGCGGACTGCGTGCAGGACTTCCTGCGCTCGGAGGGCATGGAGCACGACGAGTTCTCGCTCGGTGAGGACGGTTCTTTATCTAGATATTTACTCTTTTGAAAGTCAGCAAGGACTTCTCTAACAAACACGTTTCTAATGGAAGATGAGGCTTACAATCTATCGCCCCGTGCTGATGTTCAGGTAGAGCGCGATGCGGCCCCCTTCTGCGTAGGGCTCGGCGGACATCGACAGAGATGGCGTTGTTATTTGACTTCCTTCACCTTCAGATCTTGCGTCTCACGCTGGTGTCTCTTTCCAGGCTTCACCTTCTCATTCCCGATGAAGCACCACTCGATCTCGTCCGGCGAGCTGATCACGTGGACGAAGAGCTTCAAGTGCGGCGGCATGCAGGGCGTGGACGTGGCGGCGCGCCTGCAGGGCTGCCTGCGCGCGCGCGGCCTGCGCGTGGCCGTGCGCGTGCTGCTCAACGACACCACCGGCACGCTCGTCGCCGGGGCCATGATGAAGCGGGACGTGGGGGTGAGCCGCCATATCCATGACGTCATCTCGAGAAACGTTGCATGCCTTTAGTCATCGAAATACCCTGTGTAGTTCCTTATCCAACTTTCATTAGGTTTCTATGGCAGGAATTATCATGGATGTAGGTGTTCCGGTCCGCCTGGATGATGTATAGGTACTAGTTATGTACAGCTTCAGGAGGCAACCTTCACCTTTGCCTACACTCGGCCTGGAACATTTAGAGCCTGGATTTGGAGATAGAATAGGTTTGGCCAGCGCCAGCTAAACCATTTGTCCACAGGAATGTCGATCCGTGTCGGGTTTCCTCACCATATTTTCATTACCGTTTGAGTAGCTATTTTTTTGAACAGAAAAACTCATTCGCCACAACCCTAGACGATCGGAACTTTACCCGCCATCCCAGACCCCCAGTATCTTAAGTTCGGAAGGCGTGACTCATGATATGAGCCATCCACTGGACCACAAGCGTTCTTCCTGCCTGTTCCAATGCGTGCGTATGTGCCAGATCGGCGTGATCCTGGGCACGGGCTCCAACGGGTGCTACATGGAGCGCGCGGGCCGCGTGGCGCACTGGGAGGCGCGGCGCGGGGGCGCGCGCGACGTGTGCGTCGACGTGGAGTGGGGGGCCTTCGGGGACAACGGCTGCATCGACTTCGTGAAGACGGACGTCGACCGAGAGGTGGACGCGCAGTCGCTGCTCGTGCGATCCTTCACGTGAGTTGGGCCTCATCTCGATCTCGACCGGAAACGTGGAGATGTGCTGGTTTTCATTAGCTAAGATATGAGCGAGTAGGTACCGATGTTATTTTCCCATACGGAACCACGTTTACAGCTTCACGATACCTAAAGTGAATAAATCACTCGGAACATTCGTCTAATTTGGCTGTTGCCCACAAACTTTCTATTAACTTGCAATGTTTGTTTGTGTGATCAACCCTGTCTCCGGCAAGCTTAGCTAGACCCGCTCGCCGGTGTCCGATTAAGCTGAATTTTGGTAATTTTTGACATCTTCGACAGCATCCGATGATGGAGTCGAGAGCGGTGAACCACAATTAGCTTCAAAACAAATTGTAATAATATGTTTTACCGTAGAAACATGGCGTTCATGGTGAGCAGAGTGAGATGCGGGCTCGAGGAGGGATGGAGGATGCAGATGTATAACGGTGTTCCCTCGCGTGTCGCAGGTTCGAGAAGTGTATCGGCGGCAAGTACCTGGGCGCGGTGGCGGGCGCGGCGCTGGCACGTCTAGCGCGCGCCGGCCTGTTCCCGGGCGCGCCCGCGCCGCACGCGCTGCACTCGGCTGACGTCAGCCTGTTCGAGGAGTTAGTACAACGCTTTCCCTGCTTTATATTATGAATACTGAATTAGGTATTTACTTTTTACGAAATTCCTGCTGCCTTTTAAAAAGAATGGTGCGGTGACGTGTTATCTGTCTCCAGGGAGAACATGTCGGGCGACACGTCGGCCACGCTGGCGGTGCTGGCGGCGGCGTGCCCGGGCGCGGCGCTGGGCGCGGACGACGCGCGCGTCGCGCAGCATGTCGCGCACGTCGTGTCCAACCGCGCCGCGCAACTCGTGTCTGTCTGTGAGTGCACACGTGGTTACAACAGTTATACTAGGCAAGGCAGATTCCTGCATATGCTGATATTCTAAAGTTATCTTTGGTCTTGAGCATCGAAATCTACTTTTGGTTTCATCTTGATCGACTAAGCTAGTCGAGGAAGTTGTTGAATGGATTGTGAATTTGTGAGGGTTTATGAAATGGATGGGCTTTTTGAAGTGAAAACCCATTTAAGTCTTCCTCCTCGACTTTTACACAGAGTGGATGTTTTTGCATTTTTGTATTTAAATTATAATTTGCTTCGGACTGCGCCCCAGGCCTTCAGTTGCCGTTTCTTACCGCTGGAGCTGCCGCCCTGTGTCCGGTGGAGTCTTCACTCCGCAGGCGGCAGTGAGTCAATCTTAGTTTTGATAACGGCTCGTCTTACGTGGGCGGCGCGGCGCGGAAAAAATTAAACAGTCCATTTACTATGGAAGTGTCCTACGTGAGCGGTGCGATGCGGCGCGGCGCGAAGCGAAGCGAACGCGATCAGTTTGTTTGACTTTTACGCGCGAACCGGTATACTCAATCTGAATTCTGTAGGAAGATTCGCGCGCACGTCGGACAGCCGCGCCGCATCGAATTGCGTCGCTTCGTTTCGCAAACGCGATCGCGTCAAACCGCCCACGTAAGACGGGGGGTAACAAAGCCGTGTGCTACGCGCGTCTACGAGCCCTCTACGAACCTTGTAGCTGTGCTACGAAGAGGCTACGGTGGCGGCGCAATCTAGTTTTGTAATACCCAACTAAACGGAAAAGCGACGTGTGATTATTTCGGATTGTTCGAGTTTATACCGACTTGTGGAATGAATTTGCGAAAAGCTACTTTCTTTGATTATGGCATGTTAATGATATATTTTTAAAAATAATCTCAAAATTGTGCCCATCCGGGATTCGAACCCATGACCTAGCCATGTTTTTACCATGATAGAGGCCTTCCGGTGACCTCGGCTAAAGTATCACAGCCTTACAACGACAAAGCGATCATTCCGCGAGCTGGCACACGAGCACCTGCCGGTCGCGCGACGCCGCAGCCCGCAGGTGATCTGCTGGCTTAGAGCTTGTTCCGTCCGCAGGCATCTCGTCGCTGCTCGTGCGCATGAGTCGTCCGCTGGTGCGCGTCGCGGTGGACGGCTCCGTGTACAAGCGCCACCCGCGCATCGCCGCGCTGCTGCAGCGGTACGTCGCGCTGCTGGCGCCCGACCGACCGGTGTGTTGCACATCCTTGTTATACTTGTCATGTCTCATGAAGGCGGGGTGTGTGTGTGTGTGTGTGTGTGCAGACGCACGTACAACCTCTGTGTGCGTGAGGTCGGGAGGACGCTCCACGGACGAGTGAACGCTCGGGTATCGGAACATCCGAAATGAGATGAAGCAAGTCGAGGCCCCATCGCCTCTGGTAACATTCTTCACAGAATGACTTTGAATTGTCATCGATTCCAGTTCGAGTTGTTCCCGGCGGAGGACGGCAGCGGCAAGGGCTCGGCGCTGACGGCCGCCATCGCCGCGCGGCTCGCCGCACGGGACATCGATGGGGACGCTGAACAGAACGCCTCCTAGCAGTTGAGCGCGCGCCCCCGCGAGACGCGACCGCCAGCCGCTCGGCTGTAGGCGGGTCGCGCGACTTCCGCTCGCCGGGTCGTGACTCACCCACATTGATATTATTGTGATCCGCTCAGTTTAGAGATTAGTTGCGCGAGTGAGTGGAGCCAGCTGCTGGCGCCAGTGAATCGAATAAGTGGATTTTTTGGGCTTCCTGCAAGTTAAATTCCAGTTGGAGTTGAACTGTATCTAAGTAATACGATCGAAGGAGCCGCCCGACCCGTGGCCCTCCCTCAGCTGCAACTTGGGAAAAAAGGTAAAGGAACCTAGTTATCGTTCAAAATATGAAGCACTTTAACCCAGTTACCCAATTAATGTAAGAAAATGGGTTAATACCTACTCGTAATGTAAGTACGCGACTCATCGTGCCATACTCGTGACAGACGGCGGCCGCCAGACGACAGGGAAGGCCGTGAATTTATCTTTTCTTACAATTTTATATTTGTGGAGAAAAAGAACAATAGGTATATATTTTTATTTTATAGATTAAAGTTTAATAGAAATGATCCCAATACAGATGCGATCACCTCGCATCTCTACGTTCCAAGCACACTTGGAAGTAGGATTAAGTTATCAGAAGTAGTTGTAAATAAATTCAATGTTATCGTTGCATATTATAGCTGTAAGCCGGTGTTTCGTAGAACAAGCGACTAGACTACTGCAGTTACTTTATTGACCAGTTATCAATATGTGAATAAAGAATTTGACAATGTTGTTTTTGGTTTCATTTGTAATGCGTGTTTTATCTAAAGGAAGGTATTTATTTATCAAAACTTAATTCACCTTTCAGAATACTTATCTAATCAATGGGACGAACGAAGATATCGCTTTAAATTAAACACATTTTAGTAAAAAAGTATTTTATTACAGCAATAATTAATTTAAAATAAGTTTAATAATAGGCAAATAAAATAATGGGTAATGAACTGATGTGATGAGTCGATTGATGAAGCGGTCGTGGTCGTGCTTGCTCAGTCGTTCTCGATAGATGCAACGTTCTAAACGGTCAGTTAGTGGATGGGTGACCGCCAGTGGCATTTTCATCGGAGCGCTTCCGTGCTTCGGAGGGCACGGTAAATTGTCGGTCCTGGCTAAGAAGGAGGCCTTCAGGCGGCCTTAAAACTCCATCACCAGAGTTTGCCACCGACTGACTCATATGAACTTACTTAGTCAAATGATTTTTTTAAATAAATATTTAAATTATAACGATAATATCTACTTAGTACTTACATAACTTAAAGCTAGAATAATATAAAGAATATAAAACAAAGTCCGATTTATCTCGACTTGAGGCTGCGCTGCTTCTTCAAGCGCATTCCCCAAAGATCGCTGGTAACGTCAAGTTTTCAAAATGAAATGCGTAACGAATCCGCTCGAGCATAGTTCCATCGCGAGCTGGTGGGGCAGAGAGTCATGTAGAGAGAGGGGCGGGGGTGGCGAGGGGAGCATCACGAGACCTCCACCTTCTCGCGCACCTTGCGCAGGATGCTCTGCAGCTCCGAGGCGCTCGTCGTCTTGTACTGGAATTACAATTATTTATTGAAGTTTCAATTGTTATAAGTTGGAACATAAACTTATTCAAGAGCATGAACTTCATGAAGTCGTTCGGTCAGAGAGAGATGTTGACTGCGGAGCGAGACGATGCTATCGAAGTGAAATTGTACAGCTGGTCGCCGGTAGACTCCTAGAAGGCTAGTTGTGATGTCTGGTGTTACCCCGGAGACGTTCCTCTGCACGAGCACGTGCGAGTAGAGCCGGCGTCCCTCGTCGTGCCCGAGCACGCGCTCGAGCTGCGCGCGCGAGAGGGCGAACAGTTGGTGGCCGGGCACGCGCAGCTGCCGCTGGGCGGTCGCGCTGAACCCCTTCGCCTCCAGCCATCGGCCCACCTCGTCCGGGTTCGACGTCTGTATTATACAAGGAGCCTCTTCAATGTGTTACTCGCACTTCTACTTATCGCCGTTCAGTTCCTATTAGTTTATATTTTTTTAATTTTCTTAAATTTATAATTTTTACTTAAGTTTATAATTTTCTTAAAGAGCAGGAGTGAGTAAATTATAAATTAAAATTTAAGTAAATTAAATACTCAAGGTAAAACATTCAAAATACCTACGCAGCTGAGCAACAAAGGAAGTATGTATGTAGCTGATATTTTGACCTATCGATAATTTAACGACAATTGACAAAGTTAGTCGTTAAAACCTGTTACATTGTTATGTTAACGTTTATGTAAAAGTACTTATCACATACATAGCTTCTAAGAATTATTTTATTTGTTTTTAATGGAAAACATTGAATCTGGTAAATATCCCGCTATGAGCGTTAAAAGGGCTGTCATTGACATAAAAAAAAACTCCCATACCTAATATAAACAGTATATACCTATCTGTCTAGGTAAAATGGTGCTAAGATGGTGTTTAATACGCTTACCTGGTGTATAAATATGTCGGGCGTCTTCTTGATGTCAAGCAGTTTGCGCTGCTGGATCTGCGGCAGCACCACCTTCAGCTCCTCGTGCAGGTCCGAGCCCGCGCCCGCGCCCGCGCCCGGCGCCGACCGCGTCGCTGCGACACCAAGTTGTATAAGAACAGGTGGCCCTTGAACTCAGAAATCGTAGTAAATAAACATCCGAATAATTATCAAACAAACAAAAAATGGAACGCGAATACGGCCCAGGGTCCTTGTTACAGAAGGATAGCTGACTCAATTGCATTTATTGATACAACATTGAGTTGTAAGATTGTGCCACACCTGTAAAATGAGAAAAATCTAGATTTTTTTTTCAAAAACTTACAATTTGAGTTGGCGTTACTTTGGGAAAAGTGTTTTTGATAGGAAATAGCGTTAAACCTATAGTTTCCTTTCCTAAGAACAAAACCTTCTAACTACAAAAGAAAAGGTAGCTGCCCTCAATGTTATAATATTTTGCCACACCTGAACTTATACGAAGTAGTTATAATACAGGATCTTGCAAACTCAAACTTAAACTCAAAATTAGTTTATTCATTGAAATCACTTTGGATTGTTTAGAATCGTCACTTTTCAATTTGTATATATTTTTAATAAATTTTTATCTTAATTATGTTAAAACGAGTTGGAGCATATTCAGTCCCAAGCTTTTTTGTCATCCAAATAATCTGATATTTTATAGGCTTTTTTGCAGAGATGACGTTTAATTGTATTTTTAAATTTAGTGATTGATAAGTTTTGCAATTCACTTGGGACTTTGTTATAGAAGCGTACACATTGCCCTTTAAATGATTTCATTACTTTATCTAATCTAGTAGTGGGAACAGCGAGTTTATCCTTATTTCTAGTGTTTACATCATTTTTTTTTTTTTTTATTTAAATTAGTGTCTATCTATTATTATTAAACCCTAAGGCCCTTACTAATAAACTTGACATAAAGTTATGTCATGCATAACCTATGAATAACCATACAAATTTTTAGTTTATGCATGACATAACTTTATGTCAAGTTTATTAGTAAGGGCCAAATAATATTACAATCTGGCCAAGTAGGCCAATGAGCAATTTGTCTCTGACATAGTTTTATAAAGAAAAATATAACTAAGAATGTGTCCAATGGCACTTTTCTTACTGTCTCTAGTTAAGGGGAAGACACTTTGTTCATGTGTTCTTTAAATACACTTATCACTTTATTATTTTACACTACACTAACTTAAACGGTTTGATTCGTTTGAGTCTTCTCACTAAGTCCGTGTTGTCGAGGAGCTGGATAGCCTCGACGTTCACATGGTGATGAAGTCTGTTTTCGTGAGCTTCTGCATATTTTTTAATAATTATATCTACAAAGTCTATGTTAAGGTCCCGGTGAAGATCTTCGTTTCTTACGTACCAGGGAGCATTCACAATGTCCCTAAGTACTCTATTTTGGAATCGTTGTATGATTAGGATGTTACTTTTTTTGGTACAGCCCCACAGCTGTATACCATAGGTCCATACTGGCATCAGGACTTGTTTGTACAGAATTATCTTGTTATGTACTGAGAGGGCAGATTGCCTTCCGAGGAGCCAGTACAACTGTCTGTAGCGTAGCTCCAACTCTTCTCTTTTTTTCTTGACGTGAGCTTTCCAGCGTAGCTTTGCGTCAAGCGTCATTCCCAAGTACTTGGCTGTATTTTCGTATGGTATAAGATTGTGATTTATGAATATAGGATGATATTCTTCCTTTTTATTCGTGAAGTTTATATGGATCGACTTCGATTCGTTGAGGTTGATTCTCCATTTTTTTGTCCAGTCATATACTTGGTTAACTGACTTTTGAACTTTTTTTGCCGCTTCTGCATGAGTTCTGCCAACGGCCATAATAGCGGTGTCGTCAGCAAAAGTAGCAATAGTAGTATCTTTCAGATCGGGAATGTCACTGGTATATAGAAGATAAAGGACCGGGCCTAATACGCTTCCTTGTGGCACCCCAGATTTTATTTCTTTAATTTCAGAATAGGCGTCTTCTTGCCGTATTCGAAAAACTCTGTCCGATATGTATGATTCTAGGATATCTACATAAGGCTTCGGAAGAGTTTTTTTTAGTTTAAGTATGAGGCCTTCATGCCACACTTTATCAAAGGCCTGTGCTACATCTAGGAATATTGTTGAGCAGATGTGCTTACTCTGTAACGTTTTCTCAATAATATTTGTTATTCGATGGACCTGGTCTATTGTAGAGTGTTTTTCTCTGAACCCAAACTGGTGCTCAGGAACGAAATTTTTGGCATCTATGATAGGTTTTAGTCTTTTGAGAAGTAGCTTTTCAAACAACTTTGATATAATGGGAAGTAGAGAAATCGGTCTGTATGATTTTACGTCATGAGGCGACTTTCCTGGTTTTGGTATCATTATGACCTCTGCTACATGTGTTTACATCATGAGTATCGCTTTTTTTCTTAAATGATTTAATATTTTTACGAACATACATCAGATTTTCATATATGTACTGACAGGGTACTGTCATTATGAATGAATGAATGAATGAACACTTTATTGTACTCTAATTAATAACAAAACAACACATAAATAAAACAAGTTCAAAATTAGTACAATGGGCGGCCTTATCGCTGAAAGCGATTTCTTCCATAATTATTTATGAATATTTCTTTAAATTTATTTCTAAGCGAATCTCTGGGACCCATATTATAAATTGCTCGGACAGCCCTCTTCTGCAACACAAACACGGTGTTAATGTCTGCAGCAGTCCCCCACAACAAAATGCCGTAAGACATAATGCTGTGAAAGTAGCTGAAGTAGACTAATCTGGCAGTATCTACGTCCGTGTAATGACGTATCTTTTTAACTGCGTATGCTGCAGAAGCAAGTCTCTTCGACAATCCATCTATGTGTGGGCCCCATTGTAGCTTACTATCTAAGGTTATACCTAAAAATGTAGTGGTGTCCACAAGATCTATCTGTTCATTTTTTAAACTACACAAACTGACAGGGCCTCATTTTTGGTTTGTAAATAGACGTGAGCGTATCAATTTAATTCCTAAGCCGATTTAAGTTGTCACTTCAAAATTTCTCTTTTATTGATTGTTTAGGACATGTTGCATAATAATTTTCAAGGAGAACAGACGTTCCACCAATCGAAACCTACATCACGAATGGGCTAAGTTATACAAGAAGCAACAATCATTTGAAAGGAAAGACTTAATCGATTTTCTCGGGACTTTCATAACAAAACAAAAAAAAACATTATTTAATAACCCAATTCCTGAATTAAGTTATTTTAAAATGAAAGACCCTATAGATACTCACATTTGATGGTGTCGGAGCGCGGCTGCGGTGGCGCGGGCGCGGGCGGAGGGGGCGGCGGCGGCGGAGGGGGCGGCGCCGGGGGGGCTGCGTCTGCAAGCATCAGGTCACTCAGTGCCCCCTGCGCCTGCGCCTGCGCCTGCCTGCAGCCTGACATTCCACTATTGTGTTGTATTCTTATGGAATTTCATGTAAGTTATGGATTTTTTTACTGACACGTTCGAGAGTTAGTCAAACAGCAAAACCAAATTATGTACTAAATATTTTTATTACTTGTTAGAAATATGTACTTACGTATATAAAACATGTAGCTACTCACCGATGACATCAGTTGCACAAACACACAAACACGAACACAACAAGCAGGGGTTACGCACACATACAAAACAAATAAACCAAACGCTATCCTCTCGGACCAGGGACCGTATTCGCGTTCCTTTTTTCGTTCGTTCGATGAATATTCGGATGCTTCCCACCACGATTTCTGACTTCAGACTTCAGAGTTAAAACACGGTCCTAACTTAGGGCCAAATATTCCGAACCGAAAAATTGGCTCTTGAAGTCAGAAATCGTAGTAAGAAACATCCGAATATTCATCAAACGAAACAAAAAAAGAACGGGAATACGGCCCAAGGTGGTCAACCTGATAATTAGATTGATATCTAATGTCAATCTAGTCCTGGAGCCGTATTCGCGTGCCTTTTTTTAGTTTCGGAATATTTGGTCGTAGGTTAGGACCGTGTTTGAACGTTGATCTTATCGACCGAATACAATGTAGCTCGTAGTAAGAAGCATCCGAATATTCAACAAACGAACGCGAATAACCCGCCTTATCTTTGATTTCAGTAAGATGACTGCTATCTATGTTGGACTACATAAAGTGGTCTAAGTCAATGCAACCAGAATAAGGAACTGCCGACGAACAAAACAGACCAACACCGGTTTGATAAAGGTTTTTAATGACAGTATAAAAATAGAAAATACAAACATGAGCCTTACTGTTCAGCGAACCACCCGCAGCCCGGAGCCCGAGCCCCTGGCCCGGAGCCCCGGCCTGCGGTGGCGGCCTAACATAGGATCTAACACTTCCGTGCAAACACTCATAGGTACATAATATTAAACGCAATATACGTACTTACATAATCTTATCTACACATTAAAATATATCTTTGAATTCAATATTATAATGCTTGTCCCGGACAAGCTATGAAATAGACTCTTTTATATTTAATTAAACAATATTACTACTTTGTAGATAGAGCTTCTACGACTATGTATGTAAAGTGTAGGTACGGTAGGTACCTATAGCGTATACAGTATACAGCGTGCGGACATCACCAGCGTCGGACGCGTGCTCGACTGTCAACTAGCTTGGGGGACACACAGCTAGCTTGGCCAGGTACTCGTACTGCATTCGAAGCTTTTACAGCTGCCTCACAGAACACACTTCAGCACAATGTGTTCCAACAATTATTTACAACTAAAATGTCTTGAAATACCAACTTAATCTCATTTGATTCTGTAGGAAACATAATAAATGCGGCACTAACAATGTAGCACACTAAACATGCTGCGGGTTAGCTCAAACTAAGATAAAATACTTAATTAATTATGTTAAAATTAATATTATGCACATATAAACTGATCAAGAAAAATCACTTTTTGGGAATCCATCCTTCCTATTTACAATGAAACGATCAGACTGTGGCCCGCGGAAGGCGGGCCCAGCGGAGCTTGCACGCAGATGCTGCAAATATTTTGTACGTAAATTGCATTGCAATGCAGGTGAGCAGTGTGAGCAGTGAGCGGTTACAAGTTACAACACAGTTAGCGACACATAATACAAAGTTCACACACACTAACATGGCCCGCGCGTCTCACACGGACACAGGAGTCTGGGATGAACCCGATTGCAATAAATATCCTACCTATAACTACTGCGTACGAGTATATAAACTATGACTAAGCGACGATCGAAGACTATCGATTGAAGCGCGGTTACAAGGTTCGGTCGAGGGACGTCCGCTGGGACGGGAGGTGGGAGGGTCCTCCGAGGGTTCTATGAGTATTGAGGGAGATCTCAGGCGATAGGTATTCGATTGAAAAATTATGGGGGTGATCAGATTAAATTCAATTCAAATTCAAAACGTTCAGGTAAGCCATGGCCACTCGAGAGGGTCGCCGGGTGGCGCTCGCGGAGCGCTAGAAGTAGCGGAACTCGCCCTTCTTGCCGAGCCGCTCGCGCCGCACCCAGTCCGAGCCCCCCGGGCCCGCGCCCCCGCCCCCGCCCCCGCCCCTACCGGGAGCTCCCGTCGGGCTGCTGCCGCCGGAGCCGCGCCCGCCGCCGCCCTCCTGCAACAAGAAGACGCGCCGTCAGCGACCGCCCGCGCGCACGGTCGTGCGGGCCGCCGGGCCGGGCCGGTACCTGGTGGTGCGTGTAGATCGGGTTCGGGTACAGCAGCGGCTCGGCCGGCGGCGCGGCGAGCGGCGCGGGCAGCGGCGCGGCGGGCGCCACGATCGTGTGCGGCACGTGCGCCGCCACGCCGCGCGAGTTGCGCGCCTTCCACCACTTGCGGGAGTCGTCCAGCACCTCCAGGTACTCGCCGCGCTGCACGGTCAGCTCCTTGTCGTTGTTGGCGGTGCGCGGGTACGTGACGCGCACCACGCGCCCGCCGCGCGCCGCCACGCCGCGCGCCCACGTCGCGCCCAGCTCATCTGCAAGCACGAGCGCGGTCAGAGAGCCGCGCCGCCCGCCGGCGAGCGCGCGCGGGGCGGCGCCGCTCCCACCTTCGTCCCGGTCCGGCTGGTACGGCGGCTCGCGCTCGGGGGACGACGCCGCCGAGCCGCAGTCCTCGCGGCCCCCTCTCGGCCGCGTGTTCCTGGAGCAGAGAACATCGTTTCAGAACATCCTCTATCTATCGGACGGAAGGAGGATGGACCGCTCTCGCCGGCGGCACGAGGCCGAGACGTCACCTGGGATAGGGCTCGTACTGCTCGCTGTAGACGTCGGGCTCGTCCCGCTCGTAGCGCTCGTATCCCCCCGCGCCCCCCGCCTCCGGCCGCTCGCCCGCGCGGCCCGCGCTGCGCCGCGGCGACGCCCTGCACGCCACACAACCACCCCCGCAACATCAGACACACACAGAAGCAGATAGCTGGCGATATCGGTTACGCTCATAGATACGGCACGGTGGGCTATCTACGGTTATCCAGCAACGGACACAAAACAGAGAAACTAAGAATTGAGATGTCGACAAGCATTCGACAGAGGGGCATGCCGGTGAGAACAGCGAGCAGCCCGTGTCGTGGCTACCTGCGCAGCGGCTGGTCGTCCACCTGGTAGTCGGGCGTCCAGCCGTCCATGAACACCGGCTGGTACGGAGGGATGTTGGTCTTCCACTGCTCCCTGAATTAAGGAACTCGATCAGAACATGCGTTATTTAAAAAGTGTTGTGGTTCCACAGAATGCATGAACCTATGAATCAAATAATATTGATTTCCGTTTGTTTAGGTACCTACCTACTATCGAACCGAAAGGTTTATCCCCATTATTGAAATACTTTTTTGTGGCATTGAGTTAAATTGCATGCATAAATTGTGTGATAAGATCGTTTTGTGGGTGATATCTCCGAGTTTATCACCACTATTGCTGACGCTTTCATGATAGCACATAGCACATAACATAATTTTATAGCACATAGATATCCAATCCAACCTCAACTGTCTTCGTACGGCGTGGATAATGGATTATCTCGATCTCTTAATACTGTTTTCATACCAGAACTACGATAATTCCACAAAAGTTATCATCGATCAATGCGGCAACAGTAACATTCCAAAACATTTAATCCCACTAATCCTAGGTCCTTCTTAAACCTACCAGTCTAGTCTAGTCCGGTCCAGTCCAGCGTAGCTAGAGAGAGAGGCTACGTTACCTGGGGATGAGCCAGGCGTCCCCGAGCGAGTGCCAGAGCTCGGTCTCCTTGCTGGTGACGCAGTTGGCGAGCAGGTTGAGCGCGTCCCGCGTCAGCAGCGGCTGCACGACGCGCGCCGCCAGGCGGCCGTCCGCCGCGTCCTGCGCCGCGTCCACGATCAGCGCGAGCGGCGTGAACAGGAAGTGCACCAGCTCCGGCGCGTTCGGGTCGTGGATGTGCGCGCGCAGCCGCGCCAGCAGGTTGAACGACAGCTTGAACTTCTGCAGCACGTCCACGAAGTCGCGCTCCGGCGGCGGCCGCGTGCGCAGCGCGAGCATGCCCTCGCCGGCGGTCGCCTTGCGGCCGCCGCCGCCGCCGCCGCCGCCGCGGGAGCGCCGCCGCCGCTCGAGCTCGCGCGACGCGGCCGCCGCGTGCTGCAGCCGCGCGATGAACTTCTCGATGTCGTCGAAGCAGCGGTTCAGGATCGCGATGTCCTGCTCGTAGAGGCGCTCGGAGCCGGTCGAGGAAGCGTCGTCGCGCTCGCCGCCGGAGCCGCCGCCGGAGCCGCCGCCGGAGCGCGAGCGCTCGCGGCCGAGCTGCGCCGACATTTGCTGCGAACCGAGAGAGACTCGTCAGCGACGTGGCGGACCGCCGGAGCTGTAGTCGACGGCGCCGGCGACACTCACGACGAGGACGGCGTCCCACTGCTTGCGCGTGTAGGTGAGGTAGATGCGCGACATGTCGCGGCCGCCGCGCGTCTGGCTCACGGTCCGTACTCCGCTATCGCTATCGCGCTCCGCTATCGGCGCTGGAAGCCAGCGCTGCCGATAACGGTATCCTATCGATTGCTACTCTATGGAGATGATTCACGGGACGCAAACTCCATGCTCGATTGAGAGTAGATGAGAGTGACCGCTGATTCAGGATAGATACATTTATTTATTTATATATTTAATTATTGGAAAACCAACAGCTATAACATGGTGTCCTTATAATTACTATAGAAACAGTGAGCCAGTTATAGGTCTTCGCTAATAGTGACAGAATAGCTATAAAAATGTGAACACTATACTTGAATGCACTTTACCTATCTCAATACACAATATATGTAGATACTTAGAATATAAATATATGTAAACCTACTTAATTTTAAATATAATTAAACTTACTGATTAAAGAAATGTAATGCTAGGCATCAATGTCCAACGACCTGATCGAGTCATTGACAGTTCTACTCGCTCGCAACATAAACGAATTCTGCCTATAGTTAGTAGAGAACGTAGGTATACCTAAAAGAGGCATGTAACGAAGAATTCTGCTTGGAATATTGAATTTCAACTTGTTTAGGAGGTCAGGGCAGTCAATATCATTATTCACAATTTTTAGCATAAAAAGAAAATCAGCAATATCACGCCTAATTTTTAAAGGTATGAAATGGAACATTTTGCAAAGAGTAACATAATTATCAGAATGATATGGTATCCTTGCTCTAAAACAAAGGTACCTTAGAAAACGCCTTTGGATACTTTCAATTCGATCTGAATAAACGGAATAACATGGGTTCCATATTTGAGAACCATACTTAAGGTGACTTCTGACATAAGAAGACATCGCAGGTTAGATAAATTATTCAACACGCTCGATGATATCGAAATAAAATTAGAAAAAGTAAATAAATATGTAAAACAGCTAATCTATAAGAGAATCGATACTCAAATCAATATATACATATAAATAAATATTATAAATTAATGGAAGTGTTAAAATGGAGCTCATTCTTATCAGATTTTTGATAATTTTTTGAATATCATCGAAACTTCCGCGAAATGCAGTGTACCTACCTACCTACGTATATAATGCAGTGTACCTGTACCTACCTACCTACCTGCGCAATGCTATCTATCTTCAGTGATAATGATCAATGCAATATTCTCTACAGATAAGTAATCAATACATAAATCGACGCGGTTCTAGAAACAATGCACAATACTTATGTAGGCACAATGTTTAGAAAACTCATTAATGACACATTTTGCTCAAGCTTAACTGGTTCTAAAATCATCCCATGACCCTTAAATTTGTTCTCTTAGTCCTCACATCACAACCATACTATCCTACAATAATCGATTCATACCTATTATAGCTGTCTGTTTCTATAATAATTCATTTAATTAATTAATTCACTTTAATTTAATTTACCTACTCGTACTCATGCTAGCTAGACTACAATTAGATTGTTACGGGACAATTTCACTTTCAAATTCAAAGTGTTTATTTGCACTCATGTTATTGTTTGTACATTTGTAGGTACGACTATAATATTATAGTTTACTAGCTGACCCGCGGCAAACGTTGTTTTTCCATTATATCGCTATTAAAAAATAAGGGTTGATCGTAGAAGGGTGAAAATTGAGGATTGTATGTATTTTTGTATGTTGTATCATAAAAAAATACAAATTAAAAATTTTGACTAAAAAATAAAAAATAAAATTTAGGGGTGGACTACCCCTAACATTTAGGGGAATGAAAAATAGATGTTGGCCGATTCTCATAGATACCGGATAAGCACAAAAAATTTCATCAAAATCGGTCAAGCCGTTTCGGAGGAGTATGGCAACGAAAACTATACTTATAAGAAGTCCTAAAACTATGAGATATCTTTATTGGTAGGTAAAATCTTGAAATAAAAACAATCATATTTGTGTTGGGTACCTACCTTCTTAATAATAATATTTGTAAGTTAACACACTAAATAAACCAAATTATTATTATTTCATCTACTTATTTAAGTACCTACTCTTGCAAAGAATAGAAGCTGGGGGGTTATTCGCGTTCGTTTTTTCGCTCGTTTGATGAATATTCGCCATCTTTTTTGCAATATAAGAAGCTTGTGAACATCCGAATTATTTCCCCAGAGGATAATTCCATATTGAAGCCAAGAGAGTGCATACGCATAGTATGCATACTACAGGTTGCTGTTCTTTCATTTGTCAATGTTTCGAGTTCGTATAGAGCATGTTTATGTCAATTTTGATAGTTTAGATGCAATTTTATTGATATGTGTTTTCTAATTAATATTAGAGTCTATCTCTATCCCTAAAAGAGGGTAAGAGTTTACGGTTTCTAGTGGGGTGTTTCTAGTGGTGTTTTGGAATGAGTAGTTTTATCTAATAAATACCTAATATTGTTCTGTTAGCGAAGACTGTTAAGGCTTACCCCTGTTAATTTTCTATGTGTTATAAAGCTGATTGTTTTCCAATAAAATAAAAAATAATAGCGTTAAAGCAACAAAACACATTCTTTGAATATTATTTAGATACTGAGTACCTAATTAAACGGATGTCACCCAAAGGACTTATACAAGGAACCTACCTAGTACCTACCTAAAAAGCAACTGTCTATTTAAAAAAAACAATGGCATTCCAGGAGTGCCGACAGAAGTGAAAACTTGAACGAGGTTTCGGTAACTAAACTAAAAGTTCTAAACTAAACTAAACTAAAAAAAATGGTTGTCTGTAAAGTCGGTTTACTGACGATAGTTGAACGTGACAACATTAACATTAAAATTTTCGTAAATCTAGTTTTTAAAAAGCCCGCCTCAATGTGTTTGATATAGGAGAAAATGTTCCCTTTGACGGATGGCTGGTCCAACCTGTCATTTCAGAGACGTTGTTGTGATATGTGGAAGATTTAATATGTATGTTTTAATTTTTTTAAATCATAGCTACGCTCGATAATTATTTCGTTTGAATAGTAAAGCCATCTATTTTTTACTCATCGTGAAATAGTTCTGTTAACTTATTGTTTTGATTTTATCAATTATAGCATAACCTACAATCGCTGCACTAGCGGACCGATGCTATTCATTTTAATGATGAAAGCACGAATATTCGACAATATATCACTGAATATATAATTAATATCGAAAGAATCATTACCTTTATCGCTGTAATTATCGTTGCTATAAACAATTGACTTTACGCTGCACTTGGACGATCTCGAAAAACTGAACTTAAAATCCAAGTAACACTGCATAGGTATAGATTTTGTGGTGAAAAACCATTCGGATTAGCAAGAAACAATAAAACAGTTAAAATGACTAAATACTTTTTTATGATTAAAAGTTTTTTGGTTAACAATGAACACCAAAAAGTTTTAGAAGAATAAAACCTCTTTGAATAAAACAGATTGTCAAATACAAATTATTGTCTATCTCTGTCATTAATTATATGAATGACAGAGATAGACAATATCAGACGCATCGCTCACTCAAGTAGAAGAGAGACGGATGTCGAACGCTGCCGAACGCAAAGGCCGATTGTGCTTCTTTGTCGCTGGTTCCGCGCTCTCGCTTGCACTTCAAGCCTTACATAAGGAGGAACACCTCAGAGCGAGGTAACGCCTCATGACGTCATGTTTTTTCGTGCGTGCAGCCGGCTCTATCGAATTCTAAGACGTAGTCACGTCAAAAAAATGTACAAAAAAAATTAAAAGTGCAAAAAAGTTACTATTCTACTGGGATTTGAACTCGGAGCTGTATCACCAGAGGCGGTCACTCTAACACGTCGACGAAAATAAGGTAAATATAGTAACCGAGATTGGCGTCGTCACACTTTTACGGTAACAGTCACGTAACTGAGTTTGATATTTTTCTCCCATCTCAAAAATGCCCACGCGCCTGAAGAAGTTTTCACCTCAAAAACAGAACTTGACTGCTCTAGCATGGTAGACTGCCTCTTCAGCTAGTCGGAATCAAATAAACATCGACGTTGAGTGAATACTAAATCAGCCATGGCACACATTTACCTACGAGTACATACAATATGTTTGGTTTCTGTTTCTGGGCGTGCGAGACGCAAACCTGTCTTCGATGTTCATTTTTACAAGCAAAATACTAAACTAAGTAGATACCTACCTAGCTAGATGAAATCTATGCATATTTAGTAGATCATTAGTAAATGTAAAGTCACAATCGACATTCTCACTAATGTTAGTGCATTTAACCACATTGTCAATCACCATTAAAATTAGTAGGTACCTAGTTTGAAGATTTCATATTTTTTTTATATATTTCAATATAAGTAGGTAATAAGTACATACTTTGTTAAATTTTAGCAATAGTACCCTATTAGAAGTTTGTAAGTAATTTGTTTGATAATATAGGAAGTATATTATATACCTGTCTGCGTGGCAGTGCACGTTCGGAGTCGCGCTCGCGCTCGCGCTCGCGCTCGATGACGAAGTCGCGCGCGCCCTCGCCGCCTGCGCCACCGCCCACGCCCCTGCAACAACACCACGTCACAACACCGACAACACCTCACCATACCAATCACGCAATGCGAACCCAGAGGAGAAGAGAAACAAATTATCTACGAGTCTGAATAAATCAAATCGAATCAATTTATTCATAAAACTTAATAAGTAGGTACATAAATATTACAATTAATATCCCACTCATATAATAAAGCTGAATTTTTGTGAGTTTGTTTAGATGTTGGATATTTGGATGTTTGTATGTTATGTAAGGATCAGGCCCAAACGACGAAACAGTTTACAATGAAATTTGGTAAGGTGAAAGGTATAACTCCAGAATAGCATATATGTTACTTTTTATCCTGAAAAACATTTCAGAAAATCCAAAAATATGTAAAAGGACAACGGGAATATAGCATATAACTTTAGCCATAGATTTAGCATGGTACCTTTTTTATGACTTTAGCAGTACTCTATTTGACACAAAGAGCACTGCTCTAAGGTTGCCATGACAACCAATAACTTTTTACTTTTCAAAATGGCAGTGTCATTTCGTTCTACTTAGTTTGTATGACGAAACAATGCGCAGACGAAGTCGCGCCCGTGTCCACTTGTTGTAAACTAAAAAGAAAACCGACTTCAATCTTGGACTCGGGACTCGAGCGTGACTCAGGGCAAGTGAGAGATAAGATAAGCTCACCAAATAAATCTCCTAGCCATGTTACAAATAGAAATCGAATCGACAGCTAAGGCTTAAGACTCAAACCTCATATGGCTCCATAGAGTCTTTTGATACTTACATAAAACTGAATAGATTGGCATCAAAACATTTTTTTTTTTGGCGTTTTTGTCGCTGTCTGTACATTTTTTTCAAAATCTGTGAATGCAGTTCAAAATATCTCAAAAAGTTAGGGAAGGTCTCCTAAGAGCGTTTTCTTGTATCTACAACGGTTAAGGTACCTGCCCTCAGGCCCATCTCATAAATCCTCCCTGTATATCTATGTAGCTACTAGCTACCTATAGTCAGTGGGCTACATAAGTATAAGGCAACTAAGTAGTATGTTAGGTATCTATGTAAGTATGTATTATTATGAGGCAAATGACATGGCCATGAATGACGACACACAATGGTAATGACAAACATACACTTCTCTATCAACAACCGACATAAAATTGCATGTTGCAGTCCTTATCTATTTATATACTCATACAATTCGCGGGAAAACTATGACAAGTGCTGTAAACTACTTAGGGTAATAAAAGAATGACATCAAGGAGAACAATGTTGGCTGGTTTATGTAGTTTGTAGGTAGAGGGAACTCAAACAACTTTAAAACGCGCCATCACAACAAATAGGTACCTCTACCTGTACCTACTTATTTGAACAACAACTAGACGTGTCGACAACCTGCACAGTGCACTTTCAACGTAGATAAATATGTGGGCAAGTTTGGCAAACAGTAGCCGCGTGCACACGATATGTGCGTACCAGGAGGTCAGAGGGATGGCCAGCTTGGCGCGGATGTACAGCATCTGAACTACGGGGACGGGACACTGCGCACTGCGCTCTGAACACGACAGGGAACAAACCGCGTACTTCCCGCGCACGTCTCAGCGCACACTGCCGCTGTCCTACTATCTACTAACTAGATCAGCCTATCTATCTTCAGACAGTCAACCTTCTCAACCTGACAGATAGAGGTATCTGATACTTATCGGCCGAGCCCGTTGTTTATTTATGAGAAGTAACCGAAATTCCGGCGAGATAAGACTCGATTGTTGTAAGATGTAGTGACAGATTGTCAACATAAGCTGTGATGCTGCCCGAGATGCCGCCATCTTTGGGCTAGCTAGGGACATTTTTCTTGCATTATGCTCTCGAACCGGCCTACGTGGACGTCAAACTCAGAATCTGTGACTGTAACTAAGCAGCCCGAAGCAGGCGTGGAGCAGACATGGTGACGTCCCATCCCTGATCCCACTCACTTGAGCGCGTTGAGCTCCTCGACGAGGGTGTGCGCCGCCACGTCGTGACACTGGAAGATGTGGAGCTCGCGGCGCGGCGCGGCGGGGTCCCCGGGGGGCGGAGGGGGCGCGCCGCCGGTGGAGGGGGGCGAGGGCGCGCCCACCACGAACGCCACCACGTTGTTGTACAGCTCGCCCGGCTCGGGGGACGTGAAGGCGGTCGGCGAGTGCACCCACGACGCCGGGAACCGCTCCATTATCGACTAGAACAAACGTCACCATGGGTCGGTCTGCCGAGTCCTGCCATCGACGCAAATAACCATCGATTCTTAGCTCACCCCTGTTTCATAATCCATGACCAGCACCCATTGGCCTTCTAAACATAATTGCATCTTTTGACTCCATATTCCTGCAAACAAAGCATTTATGATCAGACCTGCGGTTGTGACCCTTTCGAAGATAGATGGACAATTGCCAAAAAGTAAACGTGCAGATCTCAGACTAACAGAAGTTATTCCTGTTTGTTCGCACCAAACTTTAGATTTCAATGAAATAATCCACCGTTCGTGTAAATTGGCAGTACCATTTGTCTTCTCGAGCTGCAGCAGGCGGCGCATCCCGTCGGCGGGGTACACGATGCCGGTCTCCCGCGTCACCGTGAACGTGGCCAGGTGCTCCAGCACGTACGCCGCGCGCTCGCCCTCTGCAAGGCAACACCACCGCCTTCATTCACTTCACACCTTAACTTATTAAAAGTAAGTAAGTTCGTATGAGTCAGTGGCAAACTCTGGTGACGGAGTTTTTAGGCCGCCTTGAGGCCTCCGTCATGGCTTGACGACCTTAATAGCCGGGACCGACGATTTAACGTGCCTTCCGAAGCACGGAAGCGCTTAGATGAAAATGCCACTGGCGGTCACCCATCCGCTTACAGACCGTTGCTTAACTTCGACGATCTATCAAGAACGACTAAACAAGCACGCCCACGAGCTCTTCGACTTCGCTTAACTCATCGACAAGTGGTCACAAAGACTGAAGTTAATGGTCTCCAAGACTGACAGCTTCACCAGTAGCCAGCTTGCAAGGCGTTACGGAAGTCTGGAGGAAAGCGCTCAAAACATTAATTAGACAAAATAAATCGGCGATTAATCTGGGGGGTCACATTAGCTAGAGGAATTATCTTTTTGGAACCTGCCAGAATATGCCTAGCATAGAATTTCCTTTAGGTACAAGTGTTGTGGTAAATTCATAGGAAACATGCCCAACGACCCCACAGCTTCCAGCAATGGGGTCGTTAGGGGTATCCGGGGACGGAAAGAGGTGAACTTTTGAACTTGTAACCTGCGTGACCCTAAATTCAGGCATTCGTAGCCATAAGAAATGAGCCTCTCCGGCAATCCCTTTTGGCAGGTCTAGGCAGAGTATTAGCAAAGGATGGAGTCTTACCAGGCCCAGGTCGCAGGCCGGCGAGCTCGTCGAACTCGTCGAGCGCTCGCTGCGTGTCGGGGCGCGAGCGCGCGCTGCCCGCGCCGCGCGACCCCATCGCTGCCGACGAATTCACACCATCACCCCGAACCAACTTGCTACTCGCTTCTGCAATACAAATACAACAACCCTTAGCTAAAGAAAAACATCAAAATCAGAAAGCATTCCGCTGGGATCAATTAAAATTATCTAAAAACTAGGCCATTTCTACTCCTGATCCTTTGCGAACAATGCCGTGAAGAACTGACACCAAATAGAAAAGGTTCGGGGGCTGGCGCACTTGTGGCTCATTTAAGGTATCTTAAAAGAACAGTCAGGCTCTGGTAGTAAATTAAAAGTGAAGCTCATCAAAGTAGGTAAGTTCAGTTGCTTGTTAAGTAGTAAAGCTAGCGACGTATCCGAAACATTAGTGAAGTCAAGAAGAAAGTATTCCCCGGACTTCTGGAGGTCAGTCAGAACATAAGTAATCAGAAGGTTCAAAGTCAAACTTTCTATATGATGGTAACATGTTAATCTTAATCTCCATTAGTATGCTGCACAGAGCTTAGCCAACGTTGTGATGCTGACCTCGTGCGCACGCGCATGGGACCGGACACGACGCGCACGCGTTTCACTCGCGACCGCGCCGCCGCCGCCGCGCCGGTGAAACGCACGCGTGATTAACTTGCTAATGAGCATAGTGATCAGTACTGGTTGTGAGAGTGAAAATGCTTATAAATGTCGAGCATCTCGCATCAAACTGCAGCCAGACACCATGATAACGATGACACGACACGAGGGCGGTGCTGGTGACAAATAAGCGGGATCTGCGCCGAGGCCTCTGCCACTGGGACAAGGTCGCTGTAATCAGCTGCCGAGTGCCACCGCCTTGCCAAACTAACAAACGAACTAAACGAATAACAAAGATTATTCTTCTAATTTTAGCGGCAGAAGGAGACAATTCAAAATAGAAGTACAAATACCTACGGATATTTCAATGAGGAGTTTAAATATTTTTAAATTGTAGACGAAACTTGACGATGTAACGTATTTTTGAAAGAGTTCCGTCGAACAGCTAACTGTCAACTAAATTATTGCATTGTCCCCGAAGAATCGTAGGTACTTATTCAATTGAATTTATTCATAACTAGCGTTCCGCCCCGGCTTTTCACGGGTTTACATAGGTATTTAACAAAAATATATTAAACCAGGTTAGGCAGGTGCCTTATCATTGCCTATTTCATTGATATGTTAGGTACCACTCCCCTCTCCCGCGCTTTGATTGGTGTTGGTTCCCGCAGGTTGCGCATAATGTGCATCGCCGCCACAGAAATCCATAGTTCCCAGACACTTGTACCGTACCTACTAACTGTTATTTATTCTGTGGTCGCGGTGTGTCTTACAATGTCCGATTTCAATCATTCAAAAAGTTCTACTGAAACAGCCTTTAGGTACTACGAAGGATTTTATAAGGATAAAATATAAGAATAACGTGCTCTGATTTTGGTCAGCATTTTTTATTCGCTTATAAAATTATAAAAGTTGTTACACTGGCACAACCACAATAGTTGGACATAATGTTACACTGGCACAACTACAATAGTTGGATATAATGTTACACTGGCACAACCACAATAGTTGGACATAATGTTAGACTGGCACAACCACAATAGTTGGACATAATGTTACACTGGCACAACCACAATAGTTGGACATAATGTTACACTGGCACAACTACAATAGTTGGACATAATGTTACACTGGCACAACCACAATAGTTGGACATAAAGTTACACTGGCACAACCACAATAGTTGGACATAAAGTTACACTGGCACAACCACAATAGTTGGACATAAAGTTACACTGGCACAACCACAATAGTTGGACATAATGTTACACTGGCACAACCACAATAGTTGGACATAAAGTTACACTGGCACAACCACAATAGTTGGACATAATGTTACACTGGCACAACCACAATAGTTGGACATAATGTTACACTGGCAATGCTATCGCTGACTTTTTTGTAGATATTGATACGTTCTATAATATTGTATAATATTGTATTATTTTGTTCTATAATCTCGCTGCGCACGCGATATTATTTAATTTATGTTAATTTGTTTTACACCTTGGGTTACATTAATGCAATTTTCCTAAGGATCTCTAATTTGTTTGAAAATAAATTATAGCCTTTCTTCATCAGGGAAGATGTCCTACATCTGTTCATTTTCAATGGTGAAAAAAATCTGTCCAGTAGTTTCCGAGCCTATTCAATTCAAACAAACAAACAAATCTTTCCTCTTTATAATATTCTATAAAGTTATATTATATTAAATATATTAATTCATATTTATTATATTACTTGTATAGTAAAAAGAAGGGTGTAAAAAGACGTCTACCGAAGCCGAAAGGGGTAGGTACAGCATCCCAACACACAACCAGATCCAAAAGGATTTTCCGAAAAAATCATTATATCCGGAGAAAACAGCGTTTGAAGATTACTGTTTGCGTATGTACTGGGCGCGTTTTTATACGTAGATTGCTGGATTTTGAGTTTAAATAGTTTTTTTCTTTTATAAATGAAATTATTAGATAGGTATAGTCTTATTATGTTGTACTAGTAGTAAATAACTAGAAAATAAAATAAAATAACTTAGCTATGTAAAAATTTTTTTTGCGTATTTTTTCGGTAAATATGTTCAGAATCATGGTCTGATTGAAACCCTCAGTTTTCGGTAGCAGTCTTTTTACACCCTGTATATTTTTTTTATTAACCTATTTCGTCCCACTGCTTATTATATTATTATAGTGTAGAATAGAAAACATAATTAATTACAATTATTATAAATAATTTACATCGAACCCCGCACTAGGCTGGGCCTGTATCGCGGCAGCTCGATTAGGCAGACCATTATCACATTAGGTGTGAGTACCTAACGCTGATAATTAACGTGAACAACTTATGTACCTAACCTACCTACAATCTAATTATTGTAAAAACACACGTAAGCAATGGAACGTGATCAAACGTGACCAAACACTGCCCTGATCTGATCTGCAAGTTGGCCGCTCTAGCTCTACAAAACTAACTGAGACTGAGATTGTTTATGTGCATTGCTATGCAAGGAGTAGCTAATAGTGTTCTGTGGTGCATTAGGTACCTACCTACTGTGCACTGTGCACTGATTTATATTGTGCACTACACCGTCGTATAAGCGAGCACTGTTTGAGATGTTCTCTGAGGATTGCGTGGGAGTGGCGCGCATCACGCCAAGGTCGGCCCACAGCTATAGGTAACTATTAGGTAGGTACTCGCACTATAAAGTATCTAGGTACTACAAGTCGTTTCCAACATTAGGTATTACTGTGTGTGTGAAGTAGTTTGCATTTTACCTTGAATCAATATTTTATTTTTATTAACTTGTTATATTTCGTAGTATAAATACCGACAATACACTAGGTATGCATTCACAAGGTCCGCCCGATATGCTAATCCATGGACTTCGATAACGCTCAAAAATACCAGCATGGTAGGTAGGTACTGCGGGCACTCGGGGCGACCGACAGGAATGTGCCTTATCAGTAATGTGTTATCGATTACCACTACAAACGAACATATTGTCTCTACGCATAACATAACACATACCTACGAACAAGTTGCTCGATGTTCTGAAGTTTGCTAAGAAACATGAAGCAAAGCAAGGAATAAACGGGAAGAGCGCGTTTAAATCTTTTGTATGGAGTCTTGAATACTAAACTCAGGGACCTTGTGCTACGACATTTACTACGGAAGCGTTCTCTCATTTACTACGTGAGCGGTGCATGGTTCTCCATACCGTCGGTAGACGATTCCTGCTGTCCAGAAGTCCGGAGCGAGGAACACGTCCCTGCACTCGGCAGCCACTCCGAGCATGTGTCACTTGAAGTTATTATTTCTTCTTACACATATATGTATAATCTAAAAAACCCAACGTCTGTTTATAAACATTGAAGGGTTGGCATTCAATTATATTGGAGTTGTTTACCGGCTACAGATGAAGTAAAAATGTATACGACACCGACCGTTTTTATGAATAGTAAAGTGCACACTTTGTTTTATGTAGTTTACGTAGTGATAGTGGTTTGGAACAGGCTCAAGGTCGCGCGGCGCCGAAGCCGGTCGCGGCGCGACACGAGCGACACTGTGGCGACACGTGCGACACTGTGGCGACACGCAGGAAACTAGGTACATAAATACCTAGCATAGTTGATTGATATTTTGACCATTATTATTTTATTGTCATCTCTTTACAACCTAAGAGAAAAAGCAGGGTCTTACGTAGCATTTGTGTACTTATAGGACTAAAATAATGATGAAGCTTGATCTTTTGAAAGTGAGAACCTACTTTTTAGCTGAGTGTAGTACGTGTTCGCCAGTAGGTAGGTTCAGTTCTTGCTTCTTGGCCTCGCCGATAGATTAGCGTGCTGCTAACTGTTACAATTACAGTTTACATCACCTCCGACTGATTGGCTAAGCGATGACTATCGGCGGTAGGGATTATCGATATTCATCGATGTTTAGCTGGAAAACATTGATTTTCGATTCGACACATCGATGTTTTACGAATAAAATATCGAAACGTCAATTATTCTTTAGGGCGTCATCTAGTGTGCATTGGATGTACTAGGTTTAACTATCAAGTTAGATAGTCAGTAGCTATGACTATCAAGTTCAACTATTTTCTTAACAGGCTCTATGAAAAACACCTGTCAAAGTATTTTTTTTACATAGTTTGCCCAAAAATACTGGTTATGTTAATTTTTTTCTTTAACTTTTGTATTTCTAATTTTTGTAATTTCTACAACAATAAACACATTTAATAAATATAATAGACAGTTTTATTTGTTACCGAAAACATCGATGTCTTTAGACATATCGATGTTTTGATCGATATTTATAGTACATCGATACTTTTGATTCGATGTTAACATCGATGTTTTTCTAATATCGACCATCCCTAATTGGCGGTCCAACTAAATTATCACAATTTTAAGGAAGTCGGTTTTTAGTTTTTAGAATACTTATAAATTATAATTGATTAATGACCTGAGATCAATTAGTTTGCAGTTTCCAGCGATGATTGAAGCTCCCTTTATGAGTCAATAGGCGCACATCATGTTGTGTTTTGATTAAGTAGGTATATCCAATATCCAGTCGGAGTACACACAATACTCAATAGTAGAGTTGACTTGACAAGTTGGTTGTCGCCGGCGCATTCCGCGCGAGGCCGCGGCTCTGCTCGCTGTCCTCGCTCGCTGCCGGATTCCGCAGCATATCGTATTAATGAACTTGGCATTTTAATTCATTGGCCTGGGAATTTGAGAATTATCCGAGTTATTGTTGCTCCGCCATTATCGCCAGTGTGGCGGAACTTCCTGGCTGCATCAGAACCACGTCAGAACGGACACAATGCTGTTTGTTGTTCGTGTAATGAGCTGTAATCGCAACCTAGTCGAGCGGGTGTTTACATACATGCGTGTGCGCCGTAATGCTTATAAATGAGTTCAATCAAAGTAATTTCGTAGCTATGAGGGCGGTGGCCACTGGCCATGGCCAACTCTGGTGTGGCGACGGAGTTTTTAGCCCGCTGTGAGCGATGGAAACGTGCCCTCCGAAGCACGAGAATGACCACTTCACATTACCACAGACCCACCCATTTTCAAATTCAAATTCAAATTAATTTGCCCCACACCCACACCACGAGCCAGTTCTGTTGATGAGATGAGGTAATGTCTAAGAATTACTTCGCGGAACAAATATTTCTACGACACAAACCGGGTTGAGGCACGTACACGTACTTGTACACGTATGTACACGTATGTACACGTATGTACACGTATGTTGTACCTATGTAGCTATAGCAGCACCGAGCACTCAGCACCAATACGACCTTCTGCGAATCTACATGATAAAGGTTATTTTATTAATAAATAAATAATAAATAAATAAATAATGCTGGACTTTTCACACAGCATCATCTAGCCCCAAACTAAGCAAAGCTTGTACTATGGGAACCAGATAACTGATATACTACTTATATACTTTTTGTTTGTAAATACATACATATTATACATAGAATATCTCGACTCTTTATTGTTACTCTGCGCCCGCGCCTACTTTGTGCGGGTATATATATATTTTTATTTTTTATTTTTATTTTATTTATTTGGCACACAAAACACATTACAACACAAATAAAATAATAATTACAAATATGAGGAATTGAACACTATGTTGCAACATAAACATGTGTGCGCACAGCTATACAGGGTGTAAAAGAGTGCTACCGAAAACTGAGGGGTTGCAATCAGACCATGAATCTGAACATCTTTAGCGAAAAAAAAAAACGCAAAAAAAAAAAAAAAAGACTTAGCTACGTCATGTTTCTAGTTATTTACTACTCGTGCAACATAATAAGACCATACCTACCTAATAATTTCATTTATAAAAGAAAACAATAAGTAATTAAAACTCAAAATCCAGCAATCTACGGATAAAAACGCGCCCAGTAGATACGCTCGACCAGCTGTGCGGATTTTCTCCGGATATCATATTTTTTTCGGAAAATCCTTTTGGATTTGGTTGTGTGTTGGGATGCTGTACCTACCCCTTTCGGCTTCGGTAGACGTCTTTTTACACCCTGTATATACGAGTATATACAAATAAGTTGAGTGTATATATATATATATAGCCTGCATTCATCAGGGATAATGTACTTAAGTGGTAGGTACTTTGAAAAGTATGCAAGACTTATTGCGATCTGACTATCGTAACTTCTTGGGACACCATGGAAATGTCGTTTAGCTTTGTCGAACAGAGCCGTCTAGGTTGGCATTGGACCGGCCACTGGGCACGGGCAGGGCATGAATTTGTCGGCCATAGGCTCCTGCTGAATGTACTCGCACGCAGGCGCAGGCGCATAGCGAGCTCAGAGAGGGCTAGGGCTGCACCATCATAACTATTATATAAACTATTATGAAATAGATCAACTTTTATTAGTTCAGCGGGTTCCCCGGCGCCGGCGCCGGCGCTTGCTCTGATTGCCGATATGAAACGTTCTGCTGTACGAGTACCACCGCACCGTTGTTGGTCAGAACTCGGACCAAGAGATGATTCATATTAGCGCGCTGCTCAATTAGCCCGAGCAGCTAGATGCAGTCCATCTTCTCAACTTGGAGTTGGCTATATATATTTGCGTTTGTATCGAGTCGTAAGTAATGGAAGGTTGTAGAAGTTCTGTTGCCAAGTTCCGTGGTGAAACAACTTGAAGTGAATGGTGTTAATGAAAAACTAAGGTATCGTTGAACTAGCCAGGTAAGCCGCCGCACAGGTGTTTCGGAATGCTTTAGAATGGCCGCCGTCGCGGCGTCGACGGAACATTTTCACTTTTCACTGCGAACAGCCGCCGCCGCTCCCCGCGTCATTCCGAAATAACCCGCTAGCTGTCTTGTACTTGTACCGGTCGGCGGTCACTAGCTCAATTCTAGTTTGTAGGTACCTTGTTCTATGATATTTTGTAAAGTAGACAGCCCTGAACGATCCCGGCACGGCGTTGATGAACGAGTGCGAGGCGCGGGGCGCGGGGGGAGGAATGCCGTGTGAGTGTTGCGCCGGCGCGGTAGGTAATCTAGGTAGGTTAGGTACTACGCAGTACGCAACGCACGACTGGGTACCTCTCGCTGTAATGTGGTCTTTGCGTTTCAACGACCGTGCGACGATAAGTAGGGAAATTACCAGTATTACCAAATTGTTTACTCGCGCATGGCTGCTCAAACACAGACTCCCAATGTAAACACTCTGGCTTACTGATTTACCAAATGGACAAAATATTTTTGAAGTGAAAACTTCTTTAGGCGCGTTTGGCAGTTTTGAGATGAGTAAACAATCATGTGACTGCTCACCGATCTGCGATCTGCGTGTCTTGAAATCGTTTGTAAGTCATCCCAATGGCATTGAAATCTTGTGAATTGAAGAAAAGAATGGAAATATTGCCAATAGCAGAAATCTACAAAAACCAGTATCAGTGAATCCGTTATAGCATATTAGTTAGCTCTGTGTGAACATGTTCCTCGGACTTAAAAACACGCCGTGCACTTTTGTCAGCGAGATCCAGCAACACACAACCTCAAGTCACTATTCTACGGATTTCTTTCAACAAAACTTCAAGCCGAGGCATCTTTTTATTACTAAATTATGATAACCTACATAATTCGTGACGATTCAAAAACTACACACGTAGACGTACTAATTGTTCAAGTTTTCACTTCTGCCGGCACTCTCGGGGAGTGCCAGTTTTTTTACCTAGATAGGTAGGTACTAGGTAGGTACTCACTTTACTTTGTTCGCTCGCCACAACAAAACGAACACAGAATTGAACAGATTCGCCCACTGTAAGTAGTTATTTAATGAATGCAGAGGCTTACTGTGTATGATAGCTACTGGTACTGGGCTTTTACTGACTGGGGATGATACGAGAGCATTGTCTGTAGTACTTATTTGTATAGTTGACGGACTATCGACTGTTATTCGTCGTTATTAGAGGTAGGTAGTTTATGTTTACCGCAAGTGGTAGGTAGTAGGTACTACTCTACAGCTGCCATACAACATAATTATATTTAATTAAGTTAAGTAGGTTTCATTAAATTGCGTAATTTACATTTATTAAGCTAATTTGGTAAGTTTGATTGGAATGCAAAACATTACTTATCAACGATGATCGCTCGGAGTGATTATCGCATGACAGACGTCATCAAAGCGGGCAGGCGAGGGGTTGGGGGGGGGGGGGCGGTGATTTTGATAATTCTTATCAAACACTTATCGCAACTCGCGTGGAATGTGGCACGCACGCTGTCTTCCATAGTGGGTACATAACTTGAAAACATTATTATGGCATTCGAAACTTACAGTGGAGCTAGAAATTAAGACCTATGTTACACGAACTTTTGATTTCGTAGTGGGCTCCAATATTCTTCTTCTTTTCTGTATTTCGTTCACCTAGGTACGAGTACCTTACCTACTCAATATTTGCCAACAAACTTGCCCGCCTCTGCCCCTCGCCTCACCTCGCTGGCAGCTGCAGAATGTGCTGCGTGCGACTCTCGAATCTCGATTGGTTCACCTCTCCATACCATAGTACCAAGCTGCCAAGCTCGAGGAGGACAAATTCCGATGCGTTTGTTTGGTTTGAAAAACTACTATACTTTTCCCTACGAACGGGTGCGTGCGCGCATTCAAAAAGTGTTTATTCTTGCTTCGTATTTTATTTTTAACCGACTTCAAAAAAAGGAGGAGGTTATATATTAGGCTGTATGTATGTTTTTTTTTTTTTTTTTTTTTAATGTATGTTCACCGATATTTCCGTCAGTTGTGGACCGATTTCCAAAATTTTTTTTTTGTTTGAAAGGGTATACTCTCAAGGTGGTCCCATATAAATTTTATTCCTGAGGGATTAATAGTTTTCCCGTAAAACTAAAACAATCACTGAACTTTAAGAAAATTGTGGCCAGATTTCCAAAAAATTTTTTTTGTTAGAAAGAGGTATACCTACTCTCAAGGTGGCGCCATATATTTTTTTTTCCTGAGGGATTAATAGTTTTCCCGTAAAACTAAAACAATCACTGAACTTTAAGAAAATTGTGGACCGATTTCCAAAATTATTTTTTGTTAGAAAGAGGTATACTCTCAAGGTGGCGCCATATATTTTTTTTGAAACCGAAAAAAAAAAAAATTGAACCGACTTCACAGAACACAAACAGAAGAACCTTCTACACACTAAAAAAGAGAAAAATAATAATATAATTTGAAGTCGGTGCCAACTATTCATTTACATCTAAGAAATTCAAAAAAACTTGGGTGCAAAATTGTATCCTGGTACGCTAACGATCTTGAGTCATCTATTTACCTATGTACGTTGTGCAATTTGTAATGTCCAAAGTATGGCTTGTGTTATATCAGTGCAATCGATAATCGATACTGCACTGAATTGTTGGACGACATTGTTGCGAGGGAAATCTAGTTGCTAATTGTAGGTAATTGCATCCCGAGGGCCGAATCCGGTTAATTGCGGCGGAAGGAAGGCTGGCTGCAGCCTGAATCATACGCAGCCTCCTGCGCAGGTGTGAGGCGCGTGTGACGTCGCCGCCGCGGTATGCGCTTGCGCAAACCGCGCTACCTGCCACCAGCCACCTCGCCTCGCCTCATTCATCAATTTTATTCAAGTCTGGTAATTTAAATGTACTTATGGAAGTTTGGATCGAGCTTGTTGCTGTTAAGGTACCTATACTTACCTATTGCTCGACGACTACAACTAGGTACAATGATTTCGATATACCAGGCATAGTTTAGATAGGTTCACGATTTGTGGGTACATTGATCGCTCGATCGCAGTGCTTGTTTATATTATATTGTTTATAGTTGATTCATAGCTAAATATCATCTTTGCAACTCAGTTTAAACAATATGTTTCTTATTTCTTTTTTCGGTCCCATGTAGTTACTACTACACAATACTACATTATCAGCACCGGAACTTCATACGCGGCGCTTCCTTCCTCGACCAAGTTGACGACCGCCCATTCACAGGCTGCGCCATGAACCGTAACTACAGCAACACTACAGCTATCAGCGGAGTAGCCGCATTCCTCTCCACTTTACTGAATGCGTAGCTGTTTGGGCATCATATTGCGGAGGCAGACGGCTCCGAGCGAGCCCTCAGCCTCCAGATGCGGCGCCGGCGCGCCGGGTCCCTCAGGGCGCAGGCGCGGCCCGCAACGTGTGTCGGGGCGCCGCGCCGGAGCAACGACCGCGGAGACTACGCACGCCATCTACCGGCCACATATCTCAATCTACCCAACACTAACCGTGTTGTCATCAATAACTCCATAGGAATGCTTTCCATCAATAGTTAGGTGATGCACCAAGCACGAGCCACGCGTAGTCTACCGATGCACCTACCTACATTATAAATTAAAAGTAACACTACCTGCGAGAATGCTTTCTTTACCGTTGTAGCGAAACGTCCGAATCGAAAAACCTTCCACGTTCACAAACAAAGAGAAACCGCATCATAGCGCAATGCGGATGGATGAAAGCGGCGACAGACCCAACAATGGAACTTCCTCCGATCCGAAGGTTTCCCTGTTTCCTAGCGCGCACCGTCCGCCACGGGAAAGCGTCGAGCGCGACCTCGTTCCCGGCGCCCGCGCCGGCGCTGACGTGTGCGCGCGTCGCACCAGGCGCTAGCGCCCCCGCCGCCCCGTCCCGAGCACTCACCGTGGGGTCGTCCTCCGGGAACCGTCCTCGCTCCAGCTACAAGCACCGCAACCACAGAGACGTGACAATCGCGGTGATACTTCGCGCCTCAGCGGCGATCCGGTGCACACTGGAGGTCGCGCGCGGTCCCCTCCTTCCCCCGCGCCGCTCACCTGCGCCCGCGAGCCTCCGCAGGTGGATGGCGTGGGGCGGGGGCGCGGGACGCGGGAAGGGGCAGACACTCCGCCTCCGCCCGCTTCCCGCAGTGCCTCGCCGCGCGCCAGCCGGAGCGCGCGTCTGTTTCTGCTGCAACATGACCACGACGAACGGGAACGGGTCCGCAGCCCCGGAGCAGCGGCTCTGCCACGTGCGGAAGACGGCTGACTTCGACGGGTACGGGTTCAACCTGCACGCGGAGAAGGGCAAGCCTGGACAGTACATCGGCAAGGTGGACGAGGGCTCGCCCGCGGAGCGCGCCGGCCTGCAGCGCGGGGACCGCATCCTGGAGGTGAACGGGCACAGCATCGCCGGCGAGACGCACAAGCAGGTGGTGGCGCGCATCAAGGAGCGTGCGGAGGAGGCGGCGCTGCTGGTGGCGGCGCCTGCGCCCGGGGACCCGCTGCCGGAGCTGGAGGCTCCGCCCGAGCCCGCGTCGGCCGCACCCGCGCCGCCGCCCTCGCAGCTCAACCTGAAGATGACCGCCGCGGAGATGCGCGCGCACCTCGCCGCCAAGAAGAAGGTGGACCCGAAGAAGGTGCCCATGGACCTCAAGTCCAAGTTTGACATAGTCAAGAAGCTGTGACGACGGCGGCGGTACGCGCCCGACGTTAATTGGAGCGCTGACATCGGCGCGGTGACGACGCGACACGACGCGCTCTCGGAGCCTTCTTGTCGTAGGTATTGCGAGCGATGTAGGTTGAGTTCGCTCACTTACATCATTCTGTGCTGTGCTGTTTATGTGAAAATGTTCTAGAAATTGCCATTGAATCGAACTTTATGTACATAGGTACCTATCTACCTAGCGAATACGAGTTTATAGTGAGTTTTAATTTAGGTAAGGAAAAATGATTGTATAATTTATTTTGCTAATTCGATTGTTCGTTTTTATGATAACTTGATGTTTAAATGTGTAGTGTTAGTTATTATTACGAACATAAGTGCAATTGTTTGATAATGTCAATAAAACGAATTTACTGGAGGTCGTGGTTGTTGTTCTGTCTGCGCTCGGTCGGAGATCGGGGCGCTACCTAGTAGGTACTTAGCTACCTACGTGGCGGCGCGCGGCACAGGCCCGAGCGAGGCCGCGCTACCTGCCGGAGTGTGCCGGACACTGCCGGGGTGACCGCGAGCTGCCGGCTGCTGCGCCGACCGTCCTCACGCTTCGGCGGCAAGCGACAAGTTTTCAACCTCACCCCGGCGCCAGACCTTTTGCCTTTAGCTACCAACTTCCCATGCCTGGTAGGTACCTACCTACCAACTAAGTCAAAGTCAAAACGCATTTATTCAGTAGGACCGCTGGGATCACATTGAATGAAATAGTAGATTACTTACCACTTAACTTACATACACAGCCACTTATTCGCTTTTAGATAGATAGGTAGGTAGGTACCTACGTACCACCCAACATTAACTTCACTGCGATTAGAAACTACCTGCTGTCTTTTTTGCTGTGAAAACTTCTTTAGGCGCGTTTTGAGTTCTTCGCGCAGTTTTGAGATGAGAAAAATCTTAATTCGCCTCGAAAAAGTCACGTGCGTGCGAGTCACGTGACTGCTCACCGACCCCGAGTTATTGCGTATTTTGAAATCGATTGTCAGTCATCCCAATGGCAATTGAAACCGAGCGGAAAATACTAGGTACCTGTACCTACCTACCTAATTGTTCAAATTTTAAAGCACTCCCGGAGAGCCACTGTTTTTTTTGTTATTGTAAGAATGACCTACCTACCAACTAAGTGTGTAAGTTTCAAGTTGTGAACCAAATAAAAAAAACCGGGGCAAGTCCGGGAGTGCCAACTAACAAACAAACTATTCAAAGGAGATTGCGTACCTAGACCTACGACTACGAGTGCCTATTATTCGTTTCGCTGAGTTAACGTGTAAGTACATATTAAAAACTTGTTTTATGTTGCTTCGACCGCTAAACGTTTGCTAATGTAAAAGTAGGTACCTACCACGGATTTAAAGAAACCTACCTACCCTGTGGTACCTACCTACCTAATAGCATCGTAGGTATAGGTTTTATGTAGTGTCCGACCGAATTTTCGGTTTCGGCCAGTTTCGGGCAAAAAATGGGGTTTCGGCAAAAACCGGATGAAACGTAATAAAATGTAAATCCGTTATTGGCTGTAAGAAATATACGTTACATAAGTTTAGGCAGAAGTAGAGCTAGCTAAGAGCTGTGGATTTTGTTGTTCAATAAAATAAAAAACCGTCGGCCGTGCCGAAACTCAGTGTTTGTGGATTATCGCGTTACGTTTGGTTGCATTACTTCGAGGAGTCCGTCCGTGGCTAGTGGTTATCGCCAGACGAGTCCGCGTGATGGTGCTGGCTGCTGACTGCTGACTGCTGACTCTGGGGGTAATTGTGTTGAGATTGGGTGTATGTTTTGTTTTTTTGAACTCACTGGCTTTATATTTTTACTAGCTGTCCGCCCCGGCTTCGCACGGGTTTATTATAGGTATTTAACAAAAATTAAATAACAAAATGGCGGTCCCGGAGCGGGATGTATGATCCTTTAAAGTTTAGAGGTTAATATGTAGGTAAGGTCTAAGGTAGGTAGGGGAGAGTATTGGGCAGTAAGGCAGGTTTGGACACCACCGGCAAATCCCCGTGTTATGCCGGCCATACACCATCATGCCAATCTACCATTAGTCATGCCAATCCACCCCCATAAATGGTCAATTCTAACTGATCAAATTCCGATTTGACGATAGGCATGATGGTTTATGGCCGACATGACACGGGGGTATCCAAACCTCTCTACTGCCCAATGCTCCCCTACCTCCCATATATATTTCATTGATATATTACCACTCCCTTCCATTCATTCCATAGTTCCCAGACACTTTTTAAACTATCATGGTTTTCAACATTTTTAACACAGTTAACGGGATATTTACCATGATTTAATGTTTTTTGAGTTTCCCGATATTTCGGCGCAGTTGCATACGCCATGATCAATAGTATCTATGGTATTAATCATGGTTAATATCCCGTTACCTGTGTTAAAAATCCCAGACACTTGTCCTACCGTACTAACTGATATTTATTCTGTGGTCGCGATGTATCTTACATTTTTAAACTCATGATAACTTTTGAATAAAATGTCCAATTTCAATCATTCAAAAAGTAATCGACGGGTACTGAAACAGCCTTTACTACGAAAGAATTTATTTGGGTAAGAATAAATACCAAAATAAGAATAACGTGGTCTGCTTTTGGTCGTCATTTTTATTCACTTTTTAAATTATAAAAGTTGTTATTCTGACACAACCACAATAGTTGGACATATGCTATCGCTGACTTTTTTGTAGATATTGATACGTTTTTTAATATTGTAGAATATTTTTTTGTTCTATCATCAATAGTTTTCGCAGCGCACGCGATATGAAGAATTTTATGTTCAAAATTTTTACACTTTTGGTTACATTATTGCAATTTTCATAAGGATCTCTAATTTTTTTGAACATAATTTATAGCCTATGTTCATCAGAGATAATGTAGGATTCTAATGGTGAAAGAATTTTTCAAATCGGTCCAGTAGTTTCGGAGCCTATTCAATTCACTCAATACTTTTTGAATGATTGAAATCGGACATTTTATTCAAAAGTTACCATGCGTTTAAAAATGTAAGATACATCGCGACCACAGAATAAATATTAGTTAGTACGGTAGGACAGTGTCTGGGATTTTTAACACAGGTAACGGGATATTAACCATGATTAAAACCATAGATACTATTGATCATGGCGTATGCAACTGCGCCGAAATATCGGGAAACTCAAAAAACATTAAATCATGGTAAATATCCCGTTAACTGTGTTAAAAATGTTGAAAACCATGATAGTTTAAAAAGTGTCTGGGAACTATGGATGAGGGGGAGGGGAGTGGTAATATATCAATGAAATATATAAGGGAGGTAGGGGAGCATTGGGCAGTAGGGAGGTTTGGACACCCCCGTGTCATGTCGGCCATAAACCATCATGCCTATCGTCAAAGTGGAATTTGATCAGTTAGAATTGACCATGTATGGGGGTGGATTGGCATGATGGTGTATGGCCGGCATAACACGGGGATTTGCTGGTGGTGTCAAAACCTGCCTTACTGCCCAATACTCCCCTACCTACCTAAGACCTTACCTACATATTAACCTCTAAACTTTAAAGCTGTCATTAATAAACACGAACTAGGGTGGTATTAGCGCTAATCCAAAGCATAAGGCTGTAGTATTAACTCTTAGCTTTCTTCCAATGTTTTATTCCAATGTTTTATCAATTAATTCGTTATTTTTCAACAACAACTCCAATCACGTCACCGCCGCCGGAACTCACGTCGCCGCTGTCATTGTCATCAGTTTCTCTCGTCGAGTTGCCAACCAAAAAGTATGGTTGCCAGCACGGCCCTCCTGCATGTGCATGTCCTCAGGCACACCATACCACACACTATACTCTTTAAATCATCCAAATGATCTTTCAAAAGATCATTGACATCACCCCATTTTAATGCTTGCCATCACATTCGTAACTCGTGTACCTAAAGCTTATCTGAAATCATGGTTATGTAAGTACGTACATAGGTATTGTTAATATTAATTATAAACGTTCGGCCCATCATGAATGCTTGCTCTGTTATTGAAACGTCAGTTCACTCTTATTCCTGTATATCGACTGTCTCATTCACTTTACTCTCTTCTGCAGTGACTGCGCCAGTTCATAACTAGATCCATAAAATGACTGTATTATTCAGCTCGCTTCTATGAACTAAGCTATGACTGTATTTAGCTCACTCTGTAGGTATCTGTGACTGCGCCAGTTCATAACTAGATCCATAAAATGACTGTATTATTCAGCTCGCTTCTATGAACTAAGCTATGACTGTATTTAGCTCACTCTGTAGGTATCTGTGACTGCGCCAGTTCATAACTAGATCCATAAAATGACTGTATTATTCAGCTCGCTTCTATGAACTAAGCTATGACTGTATTTAGCTCACTCTGTAGGTATCTGTGACTGCGCCAGTTCATAACTAGATCCATAAAATGACTGTATTATTCAGCTCGCTTCTATGAACTAAGCTATGACTGTATTTAGCTCACTCTGTAGGTATCTGTGACTGCGCCAGTTCATAACTAGATCCATAAAATGACTGTATTATTCAGCTCGCTTCTATGAACTAAGCTATGACTGTATTTAGCTCACTCTGTAGGTATCTGTGACTGCGCCAGTTCATAACTAGATCCATAAAATGACTGTATTATTCAGCTCGCTTCTATGAACTAAGCTATGACTGTATTTAGCTCACTGTGTAGGTATCTGTGACTGCGCCAGTTCATACCTAGATCCATAAAATGACTGTATTATTCAGCTCGCTTCTATGAACTAAGCTATGACTGTATTCAGCTCACTGTGAGTATCTGTGACTGCGCCAGTTCATAACTAGATCCATAAAATGACTGTATTATTCAGCTCGCTTCTATGATCTAAGCTATGACTGTATTCAGCTCACTTGCTTACTTACTAGCTCGGCTTCAAGATTCACTCAAGTCTCCGGTCGATTTTCTGTTCAGTGACTATTTTTTTTACTACCCTGATTCACAATGCCCATTATCTTATACTAATTAACTAGGCACAAGCACGTGAAACTCGATTATCCACTTCTGATATTAACTCTTAGCTTTCTTCCAATGTTTTATTCCAATGTTTTATCAATTAATTCGTTATTTTTCAACAACAACTCCAATCACGTCACCGCCGCCGGAACTCACGTCGCCGCTGTCATTGTCATCAGTTTCTCTCGTCGAGTTGCCAACCAAAAAGTATGGTTGCCAGCAGTAGTAGGTCAATTCAGTATTAATAAACAAAGACCAAGGAGGAACTAAGCTAATTCGACTCTACTCTCGGAGTAAGAGTTACTCCTAGGCGCCACCTAGTATAGAGATGGAGTAGGCAGACGTATCATGAATTTTGTCATTTTTACGTCACAAAAAATGGTTGTGCAAATAGGATGGATTATGTTGATGATTTGAGGAAGAATTGAATGAGGATGGATACCAGTTTCAAAAATGTGGCGAGTGATAATTTACAAGAATCTATTGGACGATCTCGAAAAACTGAACTTAAAATCCAAGTAACACTGCATAGGTATAGATTTTGTGGTGAAAACCCATTCGGATTAGCAAGAAACAATAAAACAGTTAAAATGACTAAATACTTTTTTATGATTAAAAATTTTTTGCTCAACAAAGAACACCAAAAAGTTTTAGAAGAATAAAACCTCTTTGAATAAAACAGATTGTCAAATACAAATTATTGTCATTCATATAATGAATGACAGAGATAGACAATATTTTGAATGATAATATAATTCGTTCATTCACTCTTTTTCTACTAATCCCGATGTAAGAAATGTATTACTCATTCGAGACTATTAACTCTTAGCTTTCTTCCAATGTTTTATTCCAATGTTTTATCAATTAATTCGTTATTTTTCAACAACAACTCCAATCACGTCACCGCCGCCGGAACTCACGTCGCCCGCTGTCATTGTCATCAGTTTCTCTCGTCGAGTTGCCAACCAAAAAGTATGGTTGCCAGCACGGCCCTCCTGCATGTGCATGTCCTCAGGCACACCATACCACACACTATACTCTTTAAATCATCCAAATGATCTTTCAAAAGATCATTGACATCACCCCATTTTAATGCTTGCCATCACATTCGTAACTCGTGTACCTAAAGCTTATCTGAAATCATGGTTATGTAAGTACGTACATAGGTATTGTTAATATTAATTATAAACGTTCGGCCCATCATGAATGCTTGCTCTGTTATTGAAACGTCAGTTCACTCTTATTCCTGTATATCGACTGTCTCATTCACTTTACTCTCTTCTGCAGTGACTGCGCCAGTTCATAACTAGATCCATAAAATGACTGTATTATTCAGCTCGCTTCTATGAACTAAGCTATGACTGTATTTAGCTCACTCTGTAGGTATCTGTGACTGCGCCAGTTCATAACTAGATCCATAAAATGACTGTATTATTCAGCTCGCTTCTATGAACTAAGCTATGACTGTATTTAGCTCACTCTGTAGGTATCTGTGACTGCGCCAGTTCATAACTAGATCCATAAAATGACTGTATTATTCAGCTCGCTTCTATGAACTAAGCTATGACTGTATTCAGCTCACTGTGAGTATCTGTGACTGCGCCAGTTCATAACTAGATCCATAAAATGACTGTATTATTCAGCTCGCTTCTATGATCTAAGCTATGACTGTATTCAGCTCACTTGCTTACTTACTAGCTCGGCTTCAAGATTCACTCAAGTCTCCGGTCGATTTTCTGTTCAGTGACTATTTTTTTTACTACCCTGATTCACAATGCCCATTATCTTATACTAATTAACTAGGCACAAGCACGTGAAACTCGATTATCCACTTCTGATATTAACTCTTAGCTTTCTTCCAATGTTTTATTCCAATGTTTTATCAATTAATTCGTTATTTTTCAACAACAACTCCAATCACGTCACCGCCGCCGGAACTCACGTCGCCCGCTGTCATTGTCATCAGTTTCTCTCGTCGAGTTGCCAACCAAAAAGTATGGTTGCCAGCAAGACTACTACCAGTTTATTAATAACATCAAAATATTCAAGTTGCTCCTTCGTTACTAAAGAAGTAACAAGTCTGAGAGTAGTCTCGTATTAAGCTAGAATTAGGGTAATCTAATTAATAAGGCCGCTTAGGATCATACATCCCGCTCCGGGACCGCCATGTTTTTATAAAATTTTTGTTAATACCTATAATAAACCCGTGCGAAGCCGGGGCGGACAGCTAGTATAATATAATTCTATGGACATAGGCTATAATTTATTTTCAAAAAAATTAGAGATCCTTATGAAAATTGCAATAAGGTAACCCAAGGTGTAAAAAATTTGAATATCAAAATCTTTATATCGCGTGCGCTGCGAAAACTATTGATGATAGAACAAACAAAAAGTCAGCGATAGCATATTATGTCCGACTGGTTGTACTCGAAGTTGTGCCAGTGTAACAACTTCTATAATTTTTAAAATGCCGACCAAAATCAGACCACGTTAGTCTTATCTTGGTATTCATCCTTAACCAAATAAATTCCTTCGTAGTAAAGGCTGTTTCAGTACCCGTAGATTACTTTTTGAATAATTGAAATCGGACATTTTATTCAAAAGATATTACGAGTTTAAATATGTAAGACACCGCGACCACAGAATAAATATCAGTTAGTTCGGTACAAGTGTCTGGGAAGAGAACTATGGGATTCTATGGTGGCAATACGCAAAGTGCGGGAACCAACTAAAAACCAATAATAAATTAAGTTCCACCAAATTCTTAAAACTGTTTGACCTAACTGTACAAAACAGCTTCAATATTTTGATAGTGTGTCCGAATTACCCGTGAAAAAATATTTAAAATCCAAGGTGTCAATCGGGACAAGGAGTCCAAACCTTTTGTGTCCCAGTTGGTAACCACTTCAATTATAAAAAAAAATACGTCGAATAAACCAATTTCACATGAATAATTGAGTGGCATGCAAGCTCGCATGCCTTGTTACCAGCCAGATTGGCTATGGCACAGCTACGCGGTACCCCAGCTCATAATAAGCGGTGCCTATAGGTCAAGAAACAAGATAAGCAAAAGCTACCTACTTTAGTACGAGTAAATGTAGTGCTGCCAGGCGCCAGCGTAGCTGCCATTAAATCTCATCAATTTTACGATAAGAGTTACCTACCTAAATAAGTACCTACCTACCACTAATACATTCTAATACAACTCCTCTCAACCTTTCTTCAACAACAACAACAACTCAAGTTTCCATTTAAGTAGGTAGGTCCTACCTACCTATTTCAACTTTTGAAAAAATGTGACGCGCTGGGCAAAGCCACCTTTATCAGTTTGGCAAAGTTGTACCGGTTTCACGGTAGGTAGGTATCCAATGCCATTGTAGGTAGGTAATTGGTAATGCTGATTTATACAAATTGACGGAATCACGAAATGTTTTTATCGAGCCGCGAATCATTGAAGCTCAGCAGCGAGCACAGGTAGGTAGGTTACCTAGGTCGAGGTCGCGATGACGCGCGTGGATGGCCGATTGTCCGTGCGCACACTGTGTGTGTGTGTGTGTGTGTGTGTGTATGTGTGACTGACTACGCCAAGGCTGCGCTGTGTCGGCCGCTGCGCTGCCCGGCGCCCGCCTCTGTCTGTCCGATGCCCGCCCCGCGCCCCCGCCCCATCTCCGCTGTCGATGTTCAGTGCGTAGGTTTTTTTTTATACCTACCTACACTCTTACCCTGTTAGTAAACAGGGTAAGAGTGTAGGTAGGTATACATACGCCTCTGTCTGTCCGATGCCCGCCCCGCGCCCCCGCCCCATCTCCGCTGTCGATGTTCAGTGCGTAGGTTTTTTTTTATACCTACCTACACTCTTACCCTGTTAGTAAACAGGGTAAGAGTGTAGGTAGGTATACATACGCCTCTGTCTGTCCGATGCCGCCCCGCGCCCCCGCCCCATCTCCGCTGTCGATGTTCAGTGAGTAGGTTTTTTTTTTATACCTACCTACACTCTTACCCTGTTTACTAACAGGGTAAGAGTGAGACTACCTGACAGATTTTCGTTGGTTCGCATCCGCATGCGAATGCGTCC